>JAWHQI010000072.1:7500000-10000000 GCA_033032865.1 Dactylorhiza incarnata
CTAATTCCTTACAATGATAGGTTTTTCCTTGCTTGATTACATACATCAATATGACAGTTTGGTTTTCTATCAAATGATCAAATGATCTTCTGAATGGGGTGCACTATTTAAAAAGTTAAGATAACGTTTTTTGTAACTGTCCTATATTTCAATTTTCTTTACAACGATCTTTTTTGATTAATTTATTTTTTTAAGTACATCCACGATAAAATATAAAATAGTTTATATATTATTGGTTATTAAATACATACTTTGATTATGGTGCAAATCAATGTATCTTACTGGTAATTTTTATTTGAATACGTGGTTTATTTAAGTGATTAGTCATCTAGGCCAGTGTTAGTCCCTAGACCGGATGAAAAAGGTTGAGAGATGATTTAAGTTGCTAGCCAATCATGAAACCTGGTCAAAGCAAATGAAATAAATCCAGCGGACCCCGAAAAGTTGGGATAAGGATGTGGTGCAACCCGTATCGCGTCTTTTTTATTATTTTCTTGCACTTGTCATTTATTTTGTAGCGCATGCCTTCGCGCATTTTTTTGAATTATTATGAGCTTTCCCTTAATTAATTGTGTCTCCTATTTTATCGTTATTTCCAAACACGTGCGTGCCACCGATTAATTTATGCGCCTGTGGAATTGTGATTCATGTCGTTACTACGTTTGTACGATAGCCTAGCGCGCGCGAGCGACGCCTAGGTCGTTATAACTGTAATCTGGGAGTTTCATTTCGCGCCACAATTAATTAGAGGGATCTTCATTTTATCCTTTAAATCTACAGCCCTAGGTTTGAGATTACATCAGTTTGGTGTGGCTGCTGGGATATCTCACTCCTACTGTGGGATAGCCGAACGTCGTTCGTTTCCAAAAAAATATTTTAGTTAGTATTTTACGTTTAAAAGAAAAAAAAATATGGAGAGTCGCTTAGATCGAATAGGAGCCACCTTATGCGACTTAGCCATTCGAATGCGTGAACTGACAAAGTCGGTCGACACAGTCGCTGCAGTTTACACGCAGAGTCTGATTGATCTGTGCGATGATGTGCACAACCTCGAAACGAGAATGCGCAAACGACATGTTCTTCCTAGTTATCTCCCAAGTACATATCAACAAGTGGCACCCGGGCTTCAGAATCTTCATAGTCATCTTTCTAGGTTCGATGTTTCTCCCGCGAGCACTTTGCTTCCACTTGCCCCCACTGACTCACATCCTTCAGTCGTCGAGTTGTTTCCTGAGGCCCCGCTCGAGGGAGAGGGACTTACTTGTGATGTGTCACTCACCTCGAATGACACATCATCGCTCTCTCTTCTCCCAGAGGAGTTGGTTAGTGATGAGGCCCTCATCTTGGGTGACAGACTCGGTCGTCGTATGTCCTGATTTTCTTAGCCCACTGCCACCACCAACCGTTGAGGCCATAGACATTGTGCTTGGTGACCAGCCGTTAGATACATTAGAGTCACCACCCCATATTGACTTTATCTTTGACGAGCACGCGTTTTGTTCGCATCCCCTTCTTGTGGATATAGGAGAGCATGTTGGACCACCACATCACTACCGTTTGAATTCTGACACTTTTAGGTTTAGTAGTCTTGAGGGAACCGAGACGATACTTAGATTTTTTTCTCCTCATCGGGACACCCGTTTCAAGGGTTTTTTATGGAAAATGTTACAAAATAAATGTGGGGCCTATTTAAAATTTTGTGACTCGAGTGGGACCTTGACAGGTGAAATCATGACGATAGACGATCCTGGTTTAGCGGACATTCGTAGGTGCCTATCGAGCGAGCGTATGTCGCGTTATGAGTTACTGATTCCACAGGTTGATCACGCTTGCTTCCTGCTTTACTTTCTACCTTGCTCTTGCCTCCTGTTTTCCCCCCGCCTTATGTTTGCCCCACACACTGCCCCTGTCATCCCCTGAAAGCTCTAATAATTACTGTTTATTTAAATGTTTGGCATGAAATTTTGACTAATGGATTGCGAGTTTTGGGGGATGAGAGGTTACTTCCAGGTTTCGGGTCGCAGCGGCGACATCTGCTGGACAGTCATGCGGCGTGTTTTCCGATCGACATTTGGACTTTCTACTTGCAGGTTACATCGAGTCTCGTCGGGGACGAGCTCTTTTCAACCCCGGGAGAATTGGTGCAACCCGTATCGCGTCCTTTTTATTATTTTCTTGCACTTGTCATTTATTTTGTAGCGCATGCCTTCGCGCAATTTTTTTGAATTATTATGAGCTTGCCCTTAATTAATTGTGTCTCCTATTTTATCGTTATTTCCAAACACATGCGTGCCACCGATTATTTTCTGCGCCTGTGGAATTGTGATTCATGTCGTTACTACGTTTGTACGGTAGCCTAGCGCGTGCGAGCGACGCCTAGGTCGTTATAACTGTTTAAATAATCCGGGAGTTTCATTTCGCGCCACAATTAATTAGAGGGATCTTCATTTTATCCTTTAAATCTACAGCCCTAGGTTTGAGATTACATCAGTTCAGTGTGGTGCAACCCGTATCGCGTCCTTTTTATTATTTTCTTGCACTTGTCATTTATTTTATAGTGCATGCCTTCGCACTTTTTTTTTTGAATTATTATGTAGCGTCGAGTTGTATCGCGCATGTTATTAGCGCTTGGAAGTGTTTTGTGTAGCGCATGTTGTTCGCGCATCTTTTTGTTTGGCTCGTTGGTGTGACCGGCCAACGGGACCCTAAATGCATAGGTCCGGTATTTTAGGAGATAGATTAGCTTAGGGCAAGTTGTTAAATAATTAATTATTTGGTTAAAATGTCCCAATTGCCTATAGCCGGCCCCGCCCAAAATTTCACCTTACTTCCATTTTAGAAAATCTGCCTTGTTTTAAAAAGGGCTGCTAATAGCCATTTTTGCCCTAAACCTAGCTTTAAACCTTCCCCATTCCTCCTGTGAGATGGGGGGTGGGGGGGGGGGGGGGGGGGGGGGGGGGGTGGGGGGGTGGGGGGTGGGGGGGGGGGAGATGAATTGACGAAACTTTGTTTCGATCGGCTCATCGCTCCCAACGCATGTCTCCCTCGACGGAACTCCCGAACCCCTGTCTTCCTCGCCGCCTGTCTCCCTCGACGGAACTCCCCGCGCCACCGCCCCTCCACGTAATCATCTCCTTCGTTGAAGTTACTTCCCGAGCTTGTCTCCCTGTTCGACGACGATACCGGCAGTTCCCACGCATTCCAGTTGTCTTCCCCATCGACGAAGCTTCGTCTCCGGCAGATCCAGCCCGGCCCTCTTGTTGACGCCATCATCTCCAGACCGTCGACCTCCTTGCATCCTCTTGCAAGATCGAGATCCAGTTCACCTCCCTGCGCCCCTCCTACCAGCCCGAGATCCGATCTTCCACATTTCTGTAGGGGACTTATTCGCCTCGGCTACTCTTCCTCGTGGTATACCTCTTCATCCCTCTCCCTCAAACCTTAGTTAATTTTCATGCCCATTTTAGTTTAACGAATAGTTAATTATTATGAGCTTGCCCTTAATTAATTGTGTCTCCTATCTTATCGTTATTTCCAAACACGTGTGTGCCACCGATTAATTTCTGTGTCTGTGGAATTCTGATTCATGTCGTTACTACATTTGTACGGTAGCCTAGCGCGCGTGAGCGACGCCTAGGTCGTTATAACTGTTCCGCGAAATCCCTTCGCGCCATAATTATTTAAAAGGTCGTACTACTTTATTTCCAAAACTACAACCCTGGTTTTAGTTTACATCAGGATGACGGCAAACAAAATGCTTAAACCGTCCCACCCAAATTTTCTCTATGTGTCACAAAGCATTTTTCTAAATGTATGTTAAGTCAACACTAACGATATTTCACCTCACCTACTTATACTCTTTAATAGTTACCTTTCTCTTCTATTCACGTTCTTCCTTTTGTTGCTTTGCATATCTAATTCTTCCAGTATTCCTCTTCATAATTAATAGGACTAGATCCTTCTCGCAGTGACCAAGGTGCCACCATAGAAATTTATCATATATTTTATACAAATAATCCTTGCCAAAATAGCCAAATCAAAGCCTATTTTAAAAAATTTATTTGTGTTGTTTAATCGCATTTGAAATGTACTTTTCCCATGTAGATTTACTTCAAGTTCTATTTTTGGAAAAGAGTAAGGTAAGTTGGTTTTTTGAAAATACGCATTCGCAAGAGAAACATGCACATAGGAATATCTCATCAAGCAATAACAAGCATTACTGCATTAGTAACAAAGTATGGATACGAATAGTAGTAAACAACACTTGAATGCCAGTCAAGCCTTTACAAGCATTAGCGTGCTACATAATCAGTAGTCATCATGTTTAAATGTGTTTGTTAATCACTCAGGATGACATTTTTCCGGTGATAATTTTGTGCAAGAAAAATAAATAAAACATAATTAGTTAATTTACCCTTCCATATGCGGAAAAAATTGTACAATGATAGCCAGCTCCATGGAATACCATTTCATCATATAAATTGTCACATCCATCTAGATAATTGAAAATTAGCACATAAAACTGAATGCATTCCAGTGAGGAATCAATTCTACTATGCATATTCAATCACAAGTGCATTGGCACATAACTGGACAAATTAATGAATAAAAAGCATCATTCATCCTGTCTAAGAGAGGAAAAAAATGCAACTAGTTCCACACAAAAAACTGGATTAATGATTATTGTAGCTTATATCTCAAAATATGAAACAAAAACACATTTAAATAGATGAAATAGAGAACGAATTCTGACCTTCACCTCCAGATAATGTACAAGAACAATGTGCATCAAGGCCCTGAAGTAAAAGAAAATGAAAAAAACTGATCAATAATTTTCAAGCAGGTAAAATGACTTGCAGTTACCGGAACATCAAGGGCGCACATATAATTGTAGATACCGCAGCATACTTTTCATGTTGCTATTAATACAAAAGGAAGATAGTTTCTGCAGATAGTAAGCAAATACACATCCCATGCGCAAGTAAATCTACAGAAGAGTTACAAAAATGTGTTTATATGTGTTGAACCTCTTGCAATTGAATCACAAGGTATCCACAGTTATGGTTCAACGTTGGGATCAGACGTACCAGCAACGCGCAAAGCACTCAAGGATTGGGCGGGTCATGCTATCTTTTATTTTTCACATTTTTTAATTTTTGCACATCTTTAATTTGATCGTATTTTAATTCACGTGTTTCGGCCTATGAGAGGACTTTAAGAGAATGATGGTAGTGGGTTTTTTCTATGCATGGGGAGACAACTCTTTGGAAATTATCAATTAGAATATCGTCTCTCTCTCTCTCTTTCTTCTTTCTCTCTCTCCCCTTCTCTCTATTCCTCTCCATCGAAAATCCCGAGAGGGGTTTTCCTTCTCTGTATCGTGCGTACCACCGAAGCCCTGCTCGCCTCGCTCAACCACGCCTCCACCGCCTCCTCCCTACTACAGTACGTATAGCTCCTTCCGACTCGAAGGGGACCTTCAACCCTCTCCAGGACTTTGTTCTCACTCGCCCTAACATGAGATCGCAATTGGGGCACACATCAACTTGGCATTAGAGCCGAATAACGGCAATGACTCTTCCCTCCATCCCCAGCGAACACAGCCGCATAGCCAGTGCACGTTCGCCCTCTCGGGCAGTCGAGCGAGTTCAATGATGCAAGGCCCGATCCCCTCCCGTGCCGCACAGTCTGCGCGCCAGGTGATCGAACCTAATGATCCAGCTGTCGAGCCCCTAGCAACAACCCTCTGCTTCCATGTGCGATCCTTTCCAGCACCCGCCACCCCTTCTCCTTCGTCGAACAGCTGCCCTGTCGACCGTAGCATCCCACGACTTCCATCACCTGTCAGGCGGGTCTCTTACTGACTTCTCTGGCGCCCCCTCCACAACACACTTCAATGAAAGAAGTAGGTCTCACACTCTCTCAAATCATGGAGATGTTCCAAAAATGATGGTCACCAGCGCCGCCAAGATGGACGCTCTCTATGCTCTCCTGGACAATATGCAGCCACATTAACAGGCCATATTGGGCTCCTCCCACGATGGACCGCCGGGCCAACCACGTTACGACACTCCAAGCCACTGGCCGAAAGTGTGCGGCATGCCTCGCTATGTCAAAACGGACTTTTCAATTTTTGACGTCCGCGGAGACCCTCTCATGTGGATTACGCGCTGCAAACACTTCTTCGTAAATCAACGAACACCATGGGAGGACTAGATCAGCATAGCCTCTTTTCACCTCATGGGCTCCGCGCAGCCTAGTTCACACAATTGCAACGCGAGCAACCCCATTTGACGTGGGATGATTTTAAAATCACATGCAATCTACGTTTCGGACCACCAATTTGCGGAAACCCACTTGGCGGCCTCATCTCTCTTAAACAGACGGACTCCATTGATAAGTATTTGGGGAAATTCCAGGCCCTTTTAGCTCGTGCTCCCTCTGTGGGTCCAGAGCAACAGGTGCCATCTTCATTGCGGGACTTCACGAGCGAGGTACCTCATTACCTCGATGAACCTCGCACGGGTTTGCGAGAACAGACTGCTCAAGGACCGACAACATAGTGGCCGACGAGATGGGGCGGGACCCTCCCAGGCATATAGCAACCTCGCACCCCATCCTTGAACTACCTCAACCAAGGGGATGGATACAGGTCGTCCCCATTCCGACAACGGCTCTCATCTGCTGAGATGGTTGATCGTCATGCCAAGGGCCTCTGTTTCAACTACGATGATCAATACAGACTGGGACACAAATGCAAACGCCTCTTCTGGATGGAGGTGGATGCCCCTTCTGACGAGGATGACGAAGAGGATGACACAAGGGGGTCCAAAGATTTCACTTCACGCTATTCCAAGACCACAATCGGGTCACACTATTCAGATGTTCATCACACTCGTCGCCCAGCCCTTACTCGGCCTTATGGATTCGAGGAGTACGCATAACTTCATCAGCGAGCCCATCGTGCAGCGCCTGCAACTTGTTGTGATGTCACGTTCCAGCGTCAATGTTTCAATGGCTAACAGAAACAAGATGGTGTGCCCAGGAATCTGCCATCGAGTACCTATGGTGGTGGAAGGGTGCCATTTTCATATTTGACCACTTAGTAGTGGATCTCCAAGAGTTCGAGATAGTGTTGGGTGTTTGATGGCTACGGCTATTGAGACCCTTAACATGGGATTTGATAAACTCACTATGCACCGGTAACAGAGATCCCAGATGGTGGAATGGCAGGGAAGCCCCCCGGAGACTTTGACCTCCATCTTTCATATTCTGACCACAGCGGATGCGAAGTCCCCTGCCACCCCAAGGCCGAACCAGGCTAGGCTCAACCACTTGCTTCAGGAATTCAACGAGACTCTGACCCCACCGCAAGGGACTCCCCCACCATGTCATCAGGATCACCGCATATATCTAATTCCAGGTACAACACCCATGGTGGTCCGCCCCTACCGATACTCATTTCTCCAAAAAAGATGAGATCGAACACCAAAGAAGGACGGCGTTGATGTGCCAAGCTGTCGAGCCGCCAACGGAGTCATGGGAACAGCTGAATACAAAACACATTTGTTGGTTGGGTCATGGGAAGAGGGAACTTTCAAAAGTAAGGAGCCACGAGATTCACAAAATTTTACGCGTATCTCAGTAACTGAATAAAATTAGGAATGAATGTATCAGGGATAAGACAGGAATGACACCAATTGCAGAGAAGATGTGAGAAGCTCGACTAAGATGGTTTGGACACGTACAAAGGAGACCATTAGAGGCACCTGTTAGGCGTTGTGAGAGTTTAGTCACTAGGCATGTTAAACGGAGGAGGGGTAGACCAATAAAGACTTGGAATGAGAATATAAGGAAAGACATGATGTACTTAGGCATTAGTGAGATTATGACTAAAGATAGGGCAAAATGGCGACAAAGGATCCACATAGCCGACCCCACTATAGAGGGAAAAAGGCTTGAGTGTTGTTGTTGTTATCTCAGTAACTGAAAGTGTCTGGGTCCATCGACTCGAGCCAAAACTAGGCAATAACCAACCAACTTTTTTCCCGAAAATTTGGACCCAAGCACATGCCCAGGTTTGCCTGTAACGATTTTTCCCCTGCCTATTGGGAACTGCTAAAAAGTTGAATGGTAAACGAATGGTCGCTTACATAGTTCAAAGAACGATTGGGTCAAGCACATATAAGTAGGATATTCCTAATGATACAGGAATCCACCTTGTATTCAATGTAGAGGATTTGATTTTATACTATAAGTGCTTAGTCATTTGGTTCCTCGGCCTGATACCCCACCCTAGCCTCAGCCTTCACTTAAACAATGGCTTACATCTTTAATAGGAGTGTTAAGATCTTCAGTAGTAGATCGACTTCTAAATGACATGTTACCGGTCGAGAAATTACTAGGGTTTGAGAGAGGAATGGAGTGACGTTGCTCACGAACGACATTGCGAGGGAGATGAGGAGACTCAAAGAAAATTGCATTAAACACCAATAAACATACGTGATACAATCTGGAGACAAGCTGCATCCAAGCTCTCGGAGTCTGGGTCTTCCAAAAAACTCCTCTCTAAGTGAAAGCCCAAAACACCAAGATCCAAAGATCCTCAAACACTGATACCCCTCCACCTTATATAGATGACGGATGACACATAATAAGAAATTACAAAATATATTAATTAATATTATTATATAAATCAATATTAATTAATAATAACTAATCAATATTAACTAGTTAATCAATACTAATTAATTACAAAATTATATCCTTGCATATGAGCATTCAAGGTGGCTTTCATATGCGTTCTTGTGGCTCATGCGAGGGAGTCCGCTTAGGAGAATGTGTAACCGTAACAATATCCTACTCATGAAAATCGATCTTGCCTCCAAGGTACAACGTCAAAAATTTGTCAAAACTTGTAAAATATTTTGTTGGCGTACGGTGGCTGGATGAAAGGAAATGGCCACAGGCACAACATAAGGCCGTTTGGAGGAAATAATCTGGTAAGGAGTAAGCGTGATCATGTGTTGTAAGTGTGGGTGTTGAAAGTATGTGGGGACGACAGTTGAGCCAGGGCTTCCGCGTGCAATGGAACACAAGATTTGTAGCATGTGGCGGTGTAGGGAAGGTAGAGTGTTGGAGAAACAAAAGGTGCGGCCCATGATGTGAAGAAAATAGAGGGGGCAGGAGTACTAGTGGATGGGACCAACGACAAGGGGCGTGCCCTCGAAGGATGGGGCTTGATGGGACAAAGCTGCAGGAAAGGAAAAAAGAAAACGTGGCTGCGGGAGCTCTGTTGAGAGCATCAGAGCTGGAGAGGGAAGGGATAGGCAAAGCAGCGAAGCAGAAATGTCGAGTAAAGCTGCGGAAATGGGGAACGTTGGGCTCGATGCTGGGAATGGACCGAAGAGGGGAGAAAGCCCTACGTGGCCAATGGGGCGGAGCCAGGATGACGACAGAGATGTGTAGTGTCGGCGGGGACATCATAAAAGGACACTAGAGCGGTGGATGTGGCGAGAAGAGTCGATCAAGTGTTGTGCGGGACCGGAAGGACTCCACGAGTTGGCGGACTACGCATGTCCCGTCCTCCAACGCTGGTCTGGATCCAGAGGAGCACCCGCATGAGGGGTGGCATCAACGAAGGTGTCGGAATGGACATGTGTCGTCACTGGCCGGTCAAGGGTGGTCATTGGGGCCAGGGAAGAGGGTGGGTGGTCCGGACGCGTTTGCTCGATGAGTGACAATGGAAGATCCTGCTCATGCGGATCGTTGTCGAGGTTCACAGAGAGTTCGTCCTCAGCACCAATCGTCACGACCGCAAGATCGCGCACAAGGAGGACCTATTGGGACGGGGATCGACGGTGTATCGGCGTCGGTGGCTCTTTAGCAACCGGAAAATAAGACCCAACGTAGGCGTCCAACTTGGTCAGGTTGGGGACGGCCTGGATGTGGGACTCCTGCAGTCGTGATGGTGATAGTCGGGGACAGAGGAGGCAAGCCCGCAACGATTCGACCGAGCACATCTAACCCAGCATGGATAATGGCCCAGGTGGACTTAATTTGCGCACAAAGGACGAAGGTGTCGGTCCATGGGCTGGTTCCTAGCGACTGAAAGGGCAATGGGCGAAGAACGACAGGTCGGACCATTGTTACCGATGGAGAAATTACTAGGGTTTGAGAGAGGAATGGAGTGTCGTTGTTCACGAACGACATTGCAAGGGATATAAGAGACTCGAAGCAATGCTTTAAACGTCAATAAACATACGCAATACAATCGGAGATAAGCTTTGGTCAAGCTCTCGGAGGCTGGGTCCTCAGAAGAACTCTCTCTAAGTGAAAGCCCAAAATACCAAGATTGAAATATCCTCAAACACCCATACCCATCCCCCTTATATAGGGAGGGCACACCTAAGTTATTAAAGGCGCAAGGCGCACCAAGGCGCAAAGGGGTCCTGGAGCCTAGGCGCGCGTCTGAAGCACGTGAGGCGCAAAAATGGAAAAAAAGAAAAAAAATACAGGTTATTAAATACAAAAAAAAACACAAAATGAATCTACCACCGTATCAACACACTAGAATTGCATATATCACAACTCCCAAGGGTACTTTTACATTGTATCTTACAAATATTTACTATTATAGGTGCAAGTACTGTAACTTGTTGCAATCACATAGAATTTACATTGTTCTTCTTCATCAGTGGTGTTCACTTGGTGATATAAAACTGAAGAATTGGACATGACTACAAATTTTTTTAGTGATGAAAGATTTATTGGTGCACGAGGAATGATATGGATTCGTATCCATATTAGGGTATATTTGTAATTAGATGGTAATTAAGTCATGATTTGATATTTGCACTGTGTGTGAAGGCTATAAGTGAGCTTAATGAATTATAATTGAATATAATCCACTGATTGTACTGATAAAAGGTTTAATTATGTAATTTCACCATTATGGTGCCTCTTAATTCTTCCAAGTCACTAAATAAATGTAACTTCCCTCACTTGATGGTAGATACATATAAGAAATTATGTAATCTAAGTCTGAGATCATGTTTTTGCACACCTCCAAAAAAAATTCATTAAGCAAGTTGAAGAAAAGGCCTTGAAACGCCCAGGCGCACCTGGGAGCTGGTAAGGCGCGCGCATGGGGAACCTCGCCCGCCTCTGTCTTGCAGAGGCGAGGCCCAGTGCGCCTAGGCGCACGCCTTAATAACATAGGGGCACACATAATAAAAATTTACAAAATATATTTATTAATACAATTAATTCAATAAATATTAATTATTATTAATAATAATAATCAATATTAATTAATTACAAAATTATATCCTTGCATATGAGTATTCAAGGTGGCGTCCATATGCGTTCTCGTGGCTCATGCAAGGGGGTCCACTCGGTAGAATACGTAACCGTAATATGGCATCACTTCAGGGAGACACTAGACATGCTCATATAATTGATACACGTGAGAGAACACATGTTTAATTATACACTTGGGTGGATTCCAAGCAAGCTAGATCTCGCACGTGACTTGCGTCGAGAGTACGATCTCATTCATCATATATGAATACTTCCAAGATAGGGGGAGTTGATGGGGATCAGTAGCGTCGAGCAAAGCACGCACATCAGAGGCCCATAAAGGCCAATTCTCGTCACTAACAAGTATAGGATAGTCATCTGGACGATCAGGGTCACGGATGCATTCAACTCATTATTTTTTTATTTTCTTTATTTTTTTATTTAGCTTTTTTGAGCTGTATTTTTTATTCTATTTTGTTAAGTACAGTTATTGGGCAATTTAGGCCATTAGTTATACTCATTTTAGGTTAAGGGTATTGTAAATAAGATGTTATGGAACGCAACAAGGGTTTAGCCGGAGCAAACAGATCAGTCATCCCTTCTAGGAGACGAAGATGTGAGTTATTCTTTGCGTTAAGCCAACAATCTAGTTGTCAACCCTCCTCCATAGCCAATACCCATACGGCCTTTAATGTCCTTTATAGTGACCACCGCCCCAAGTTCAAGCATTTGTCAACGCCCTTCAACCGCAAGTACCTCGTCGCCTTTCCGGACACCACTCTCTTGTTCCAAGCAACTGCAAACCCCACCCCCATACAACTACCTGCAACCTTTCCAAATCCTCCAACAACCACCGAATTCTGCTCCTTCAGTTGTAACTGCATCCTACAACATCCTCTGGAGACCTTGATGTAGGGTAGGCTAGGTGTGTGAACTCTAACAAATGTAAGCCTAGGTGTAGTGTCAGGAAAATTGAATCTTATATTAGGATGATGTGTGTATGCAAATGAGTAATCTGACAATAGATTGCAATTAATAATGAAACATCAAACTCCACCTAGTTATCACAAGCGAGTAGCAAATAATTTTGAAAGCAAGGAAATTAGGCTTCCCTCTAATTAGAGGGGAAAAAGCTAATATGCGCAAAAGGTCCCGCAAATCACGTTTAGTCACAAAGAATAAGCACATTAACAAAGAAAAACTTCCATAAGAATATAAACAATCAAATATGTACAATAATGTTAAAAATAGAACCATATAATAAACACTCACAAATAAGAGGTCGTGGGTGATGGCGTGAAAATCCAGTGATTGTAGAGATGTTGACGGCTGCCCGGAGGAAGGGTGGGGATGGACGGTGACTGTGGTGGCTGGTAGAGACTGGATGGCGGCTAGAAAGGAAGGCAGAGGGTAGCTTGCCGATGGGAAGAAAATGCAGTAGGTAGGCGACTGTAGAGGGGGCTGGCGGGTGGAGGAAGCCAAGGAATAGAGATGTTCATGTGTTGGTGTAACGGCCCCATTATTCGGCTACCGCTACAATTTACATATTCATTATCTTTTATCATTTAATCATCAGAGGCGCCAGGTAGAAACATTCAGTGATTAAAATACCATGTTATAGTACAAAAAGGAAATTGCAGGATAATTAAAACATTTCATTTCATTAAAAACTGATATAGTACAAAGATAGCCCCACATTATACATACAAAAATAAGGGTTTATCACAAAACTGTAGTACATATGCAAGGCTGACTCAACCAAAACTCATCAGAGTACACTACTATATACAAACATATAAACTACTGACTACATAAAATAAAACTGGAACTCCTCATGAGGGCACTCGGGGTCTCTGCATCTCTCCCGATGAGCATCCAGGACTTCAAATATTACGGTAGACACTTCTACCCATAGACGATACTTCTTTTGCTGACGAGGGGAACATGGTGGACGGGGATTACTGGTTGCTGGGATGGCCTCTTCCTTGACCTGTTTAGTTGCATTTTCTAATTAGTCAAAGGACTAAGCGACTTCTTATTCCCCACCCCCCCCCCCCCCCCCCACCCCTTTTATTCTTATGATAAATTCTTAGTGCATCGTTTAATCTTCAAGCATTAGTAATTCCTATTTCGTCTTGACTTTTCACTTTATTGTGCACCTTATTTTTTATCATATCATTTATCGTTCACTTTACTTTTTATCTTTCCCTTTTGGCTACATACGATGGTATTCATTTAGTATGTAGTTACATATTCATTTAACGTTGGATATTTTATCTCATTTCATTTTTTGGCCCGCCTATGTATTATCCATTGGATTATTTTATGTCTTATTAACATTAATTAACATATTCAATTACTTAATACGTATGTTGCATATTTGTTTCCTATTCTCGTCGCTTCGATGCACACATTTTGTACATAACATAATAGAACATTATTAATAAATATTTGTACCTCATCGCCGACGTCACAGTTGGGGTGGTCGGTTTGGCCTGGAGGAGGCCTGGAAGGTCTCAGCCAAGTTAGGAGATGGTGTCTGGGGGTCGGTATGAAGGTTGTGGGGTTCGGGTTGCCATTCAGTGGCTGCCGAGGTTGGAGACAGGAGGCAGTTGGGTGAAAAGCTAGGGTGAAATACTGGAAACAGTAAACTATTGTTGTTTTGAGTGGATTTAGGGTGAGCAGCTGCTAGGGGAATGTTCGGATTTGGTTGTGTGTGGGTGGGGAAGGAGGTGGACAACACTTGGAAACAAGGAAAACAAAGATACTTATCAAGGAGTCATTACCTTAATGTTTCGTGGAGTCGGCACCATGAGAGATCACAGAATTCCGGAGAAAAGTATCTTCAAAATCTGTAATAATCATGACAGATTCCCCTACCCTCTTATTTATAATAAAGTATGACTAGAGCAACCATCTAGCATGGCTATGACTGGTCGTATACGATGGTTATCCGATCTCCCTAAATAAAACAATTGAAAAAAAATATAACAAATACATGAAAATATCGAAACGTCCATCCGGATGCAACCGCGGACTCAGATCATCCATCGGGCGGCGCCAAATATGGCATGTGACAAATCATCCCTGAGCGGGCCCAAATCACATGCTCCACTGTCTCGTCGATCCCCATCACACCTCCTCCCTCTCATGTCCCCCTACAGCATCACCAAATCATATTCCCTCCCCTTCTTAGTCCAAACCACAACCTCACTTCTTCTGTTGTAGCTACGCTCAAAGCTACTTAAGCCCATCTCTGATTCTCGTTCCGCCTCACCCTAATTCTAACTTAAATTTATCTTTACCCAACAGTCAACATTTGATCCTTCACAGTTATCATTCTATCAGAAAGGAGACATGACAGCAGACAATTAAAACACGAAGCACGTACTTCCCGAAGAAAATAAGGCACACCAGTTCTTTTATTGAGGTGATTGCGTATTTCTCTAAATAAACAATCTATCATGACTTTCCAACCTCAAGATCAAAGAATAAGAGAAATAGACTTGATCAAGTTTAATACCCAGATTTCTATAAAACTTTCACTTATGCAGGATTTCTTTATTTGCTCCTACTCATCTATACGACTGCTAAGAGAATAAGAGTTTCTCTTGCATGACGAAAATACATATTTCAAAAATTGCCGCTCCATCACGTGTTCATGTATTTATGTGGTTTCACTTCAGTTATTTTAATGGTTGCCACTATTTAAAGGTGTGACGCCAACAACTTTAACATGTAATAAAATATGAGTTACCGAATGTTAAATTTCACCCCAACATTGTCATGTATCGGCATCAATTTTAATGCGTACGTAGTAAGTAATGTATAATTAAATTTACGTGCGCGACGACGTAAAATCAATGTGACGACGTAATATTTAGTGCGTAATTAAAGTACGTGACCACGTTTAACGTCGTAACAATTAGGTTAGGTTAATTACAAGTTTATTTTAAGTAATTTTTAAGGTATTGAGTGGGTGTAATAAGGGGGCTGGCTGGATTTTAAACAAAAAGGGCTGGCTGGGTTTAACCGGCTAAGGAAAGCAAGGGAGTCGGCGGTTTAGGCATGACTAGACCATCGTGTGCGTGTCACGAAGAAGAGGGGTCGGGTCACGATAAGGAGGAGAAATGAATTGAGCTTCTTCATTTTACATGTGCACGGGATTCTTCCTCTCCAGACGGGCAACTACCGCCGACGCACGCCAAGGCTCGCCGAAGGCCCAAATCAACTCCAAACCGCACGATTTTTCCTTCTATAGCAAGGTAATCCTCCCTCTCAACTCATTTTCCTTCCTATATGAGATTTCACTCCGATTTCTTAGGGCCGAAAACCCTAATTTAAATTTTCTCATTTCCTTTTTACGTTAAAGGTTAAATAAAGTTTCTGAAATGACTTTTGATGTCAATACTCCTTCTATTTTGCAATTCCCTTCAAAAACAAAAAACCCTAGTGGTAGGATTACGAAATTTCTCATGTTATGTAGTCCGGAGGGTGAAAGAGGGTTGTTATGGAGTTATATCTCTCAAACCCCCTTTTCAAAATGTTAGGACAGCAATTTTATGCTTGAATGTTTCATCCTTTACTTCAATTGGGTTGAGAACAAGCATGATGTGAATTTCCCTCACTGATTTTGTAAAAATCCCCTTCAATTTCGATTAGGGCAGCAAGACAAATGCCTGATTTTGAAGAATTGGTTATAAAAGTGAATTATATGTCTATTATATGAATGAGGAAAATTAATTTAGGGCAAATCCCTGTCTTATATTGCAAGGGCAGCAAAACCTAAAGTTTGTAGAGGGCTAATCTTGAGTTATTTTAATGTAAGGGCTTAAGGATCATGAATTAATATAAAGATAATATGGCATTATCATAAGAAGGGTTGGAAAGTAATTTGGTAATGATACTTTGTATAGGATATGACATCTCACGAAAGGGGAAGGAGGGATGAACCACGTCAGGACAAGGGGAAGGGCAAGACCGGGGTGAGTTCTTACTCCCTTATTTTCATTTACTTGTTTTCTATATAAATTGTGTAATTGTACTATGATAGAATTTCTAATATGTACTAGAATAGAACTCAATATAAAAAGAAATTTTGTCAAATCTACAATTAAGCTTTTAGATGAATCAATTCTCCAATAATTAAATGGAAAAGAAGATTAATAAAGAAACGAATCAATTTCCTAATAGTCAAGATGAATAAAAAAAGAAAAGATAATGATATGAACGATGCAATGGGCAATGTTAAGGGTGTACCCAACTAGTAGAGGTGGGGTGTGAATGTCCTCCCATCATGAAAGCAAAATAAAAAGTGGGCGTGCGAAACGAAAATGGCACGCAACGAATACATGTAAGCGCGCTGTATAAATAAATGAAATGTCAATGTATCATTGACATTGCCCAGTAAAGAAAGTAAATGTTGTGAATTATCTATGATGTAAAAGAACGTGTGATATAAAAGAATAAGTAAAACAATGTTAAATGAGCACAGTAACGCGCATACAAGATAAGTTGCAAAGAATGAAACAAAATGCTAGTTATGAAATGAAAGCAACAAAAACTTAGGATTATAAAGTATTTATAATTAAGCCATCATAGGTAATCAAGGAAAAGTAAGAATTCGCGTAATCCTTTGACTAATTAGAAAATGAAACTAAAACAGATCAAGGGAGAGGCCGCTCCCGCCAATAGTAGCCAGCCAGCAGCAAATCCTACACGGCAGGAGAAGAAGTATAGGTCATGGATCGAGGTGTCTGCAGCAGTGTGGGAGGTACTAGATACACAAATGACAAGATGCAGAGATCCCGACAGTCAACATGCGGAGTTTCAATTTTTCTTTATGTAGAGTCTGTTCAGTTTAGTTCATATTTGATGTCCATGTACATGTATATAAAGTGTCAAGATGTAGTAGTCAATTTTTATACATGTGACACCGTTTTTGGTAAGCACTTCTTTTGTATGTGCTATGTAGGGCTACTTTTTGTACCTTGTATCAAAACATCAATGAAATGAAATGTTTAATTTTGTCCTGCACTTTTCTTTTTGTATTATGTAATGAAAGGAATAATGATGTGTACGCTGAATGTTTTAGCTGGCGCCTGTAATGATAAATGATAACGAATAAGTTAAATTGTGGCGGTAGCCGGTTAAAGGGACCGTTAAAAGAGGACATGAGAAAGTGAAAGAGATGGCTCGATGGAGATGAATTGGAGGTGTTGGTGGCATTTTTGGACGTGGATGATGGTGGTTGGTGTGACAAAACAGAATTTTATAATGCGACATCAAGTGAGAAGATCGATTCGGCGGTGTTGATCGAAATTGAATAATGAAATGAATAAATTAACGTGAAACTATTAAATTAAAGTGGAGCCTGGAGCCTTGGTGCACCGATCAAGGTGTTGTCGTGTGACCTTGAGGTCACGGGTTCGAGTCCTGGAAGCAACCTCTTGCAAAAATGCAGGGTAAGGTTTGCCTAAATTTCACCCTTGTGGTGGGACCCTTCTCCGGACCCTCGTTGCGCGGGGATGCTTTGTGCATCAGGCTGCCCCCTTTTATTAAATTAAAGTGGATAAATTAAAGTGAATAAGTTAAGGATGATTATTGAGTAGATTAAAATGAATCTATTAAACTCAGTACATCGCGGCTGGCTCGGGATATATATAGAAGGGGGCTAGATCTCGGTGGAGAGGAGCGGACCGAGAGCAAAATGGAAAGCTTTTGAGAGCTTCTCCCAGGGAAGATTGGGCATCTGGGAGCTTCTTAGTTTTTCTTTGTGTCATTCGCAGGTGATCCGTAACATTATTGGGTTTCCTTCTTCGGTGGCTTCCGTCGTTAGGGCTATCCGAGGTTCTTCTTCTTCTCTTTCTTATTTTTTATGGCTCTGATGATCAAAGTTACTGGTTTTTCTCCATGCTTTATGCGAAGTAAAGTGGGATTTCAGATGACCCTTGAACCATGGGCTCCAAAGATGGTCTGAGAGAGATCTCTCGTAACCCATGTGGCTCCTATTCAACACGTCATCTTCTTCCTAGGTTTCCTAGTACTAACCCTAGATTTTCTCTGATAGGATTTTATTTTATGGTAGTCGAGACCTGTGGGAGGAGCATGTGAGTTCCCTTATCTTAAATTTATATTGATATATGGCCTTGAAGTATAGAAGGTTTCTTCCTTCCCGTGCACTTCTCGGGATTTTCCTTCTCTTTTCTGATTTGCTATGATCGGTTAAGTTTGAGTTTGGGTTTTCGATTTAGGGCCTCTAAGGTTTAGGGAAAGCTGCTCTTTTTACTTTAATGGTGAGGAATGGAAACATTGCATGCTGCTCTTGTTACTTTAAGGGTGACAAATAGAAACAGAAAATCAGGGTTTATTATACTAAGCTAGACACCCAATTGATTCTCTTTTTTTATAAAAGTTAAATTTACTTCATACCATGCCTTTAAATTAGTAAACTTGATGAGAACATGGAATATGTTTTTGATCAAGTTACAAAGTTCAGAATAATATAAAAGTTTTGAGGCTTCCTGATAATTGCCTTTCTTTTTAGTTGAGTTCTCATTTTTATACTAAAATGGATGAGAATATGAAACTTGGTTTTGATCAAGTTACAAAGTTAAAAATGGGGAAAATGTTGTGTGCTTATGGTGAAGAGAATGAGAGTTATGTGGATGAATTTAGAGTAATTCTCTAAGCAACCCAAACTCGTTATGTGTCTCTGTGAGAATAATGCGCCTTATCAGAAATAAAATGTCTTTAATGTGCCTCAATAAATATGTGCCTTATCGGAAAATGTGCCTTTGCAGGATAAAATGTGCCTGATGAAATGTGACTTCGCGGGATAAGAATGTGCCTTTTCAGGGACTATTGGAGGAGCCTATGTTTTCTCTGATTTAGAATTCATGCATGGCCATGAATTATAGAGGGCTTCTTCCTTCTCTCAATTTTGTCTATGTCTATTAATGATCTTAGTTACTGTTAGTCTTTTAGTTTATGGTCTCCTATTCAAAATTATAGTATGGCCTTTATTATGCAAGCTTTCATATCTTAAGCATCTACTATCAGGCTTTCATATTTTACGGGATAATTGATGACATCTTTTGTCAAATTCTTATCATCACTAGTTCAATTAATGCCTGCCAAGTTTATTCATGCAGGAAGAAGCGATTTGAGAAACAAAAATACATTATGAGAAAAGAATCAATGTTTCACTGTTTCAATTGAATTAAGATTTGTGGAAGGCATCCCAAGTAACCCAAACTTATTTATGATGCCTTTATTTAAATTCATGTGTCTTACTCTTTCTGGAAAAAATTGTGCCTCATTGAAATGCTCTATTGAAAGAATTGTCTTATGGAAATACAGTACCTCGGCGGGAATTATGCGCCTTAATGAACTATTGTACCTTTATGGGAAAAATTATGTGCTTTGAAAAACAATGCGCCTATATCAAATTAAGGTGTCTGAATGGAAAATCTTGTGCCTTCTTGGAATATTGTGTCTTCGTGGGATAAAAAGTAAATGTGCCTTATCACAGAATATTAGATGGCTTACAAGTATAACATACTATGGATAGTCCAAAAAGACAACTCATACAATATATTAGAACTACGTGGGTTTGAATTCGTATAGCTGGGAATACAGAGTACGTAGGCGGCGACTGGAAGCACGGATACACGAAAAATGGGGCCGTACCCGTACCGGGTACGTTTCCGGTACGGGTACGCGTATGGTACGCCCCGATACGCATTATATCGCAATCTCGCTCAGTTCTTCTTCTTCTTCTTCTTCCTGGCTGTACTGTGCAATTTCCTGGCTATGCAATTTCTGTTCTGCAAGTGCAATTTCTGTTCTGGCTGTGCAATTTCTGTTCTGGCTGTGCAATTTCTGTTTCAATTCAATAGCAATTTCTGTTTCAATTCTGTGCAATTTCTGTCAATTTCTGCTGTGCAATTTCTGTTGCAATAGCAATTTCTGTTTCAATTCAATAGCAATGCAATTTCAGCTGTGCAGCATTATTATATGTGAGAATAATTGCAGCATTATTATATGTGATTATTTATTCTGCTTCAATAATAGGCTTTTTTACATGTTTAATTATATTATTTCTGTTGTAATTTTTATATTATTGTTTTTTTCGTCTTGTTCTTATTACAGTAATTATGTCTCAATCACAATCTCCGATTAGTGTCACTGGTTCAACTTCTACCTCAGCAACAAGTAGATTTATTTCTGATGACGCAAACAAAGATGTTAGTGCGCCACTTTGGGATTATGTATCTCTTATCCATAGTAGAGAAGTTGGTGGAGGAAACAGAAAATGGAAATGCAACTTTTGTGAGATAGAATTCAGCGGCTCGTATTCTAGAGTAAAAAGCCACTTGATTATGAACATTTATAATTTATGTCTAAAAACTTCATTCTATGTATTAATTATGATCTTGTATTTCAATTGACTATTTATGCTTCTTGTTTTATTGTTTTGAGAATTTATATTTGTATTTGTGATATATATATGTATTTATTTATTATATTTAATACAACGTATCCCGCCGTACCCGTATCCTTGTTTTTTAAAATTTGTCGTACCGCCGTACCGGATACGTATCGTACCCGGTACCCGTACCCGTACCGGTGCTTCGTAGGGTAAAACTGCCTCAACCCAAAGGGGAGTCCAGACATCACTCCCCACTCAGATATTTTACTACACTTGCTACTTATTGTTAGTTACATTTCATACATGTACTGATTTAAATTCATTACAGGTGAACATGACAAGTGCACTGGTGAACATCAACTTTATATAGAGGTAAAGACAGTGGTAATTGGTACAAAATGAAGTATATTGTGCATTGAGGTATACATTGTAATACTTTAATTCAATTATACAATTTACATACATTTATGATGCTCTTATATACATTTATGAGAATTTGTGATTATGATTGATATAGTAAAGTTGATATGGTTAGGGTGATATGTGTATAATTGACATGACTATGGTTAGGAAGGTTGTTATGGGATGTCATGGGCTTCAGGCACCATTATTATTGAGTCTTATTATGTATTTTGCATTATATGTTTGTTAGGGTAAAGTGTCGAGTTATTTACATAAATGCCCTTGTATGTTCTATTTGAGGGACCCCCTTGGGTCTTCTTTGGTTATCAATGAAAGAAACCTAATTCCTAATCCCCCTTATGAGATCTTAGAAGTTATCTCTCTTGAGCTAGCCCCGCTTAGGCAGCAGCGGTTCTGGCTCCGTTGTATCCTTTGTTGTCATCATCCCCGACTTTGGCCACTCCTCTGACATCCTCTGGGCTAGATTCATAACATCTCAGTATCATAGCTACTTCGATTCTCCTCTGCCACTGAAGCCTCTCTCAACAGCTAGCAAACCATACATCCTTTCTCTGAAGTCGTTGTTTCGATCCTCCCGTATTCGTCGAACCCTAGATCCTGTTTGCGGCTTTCAGCGACCGGACGATCCCGTCGTTTTCCTCGCCTTTGCGATCGACGACGTCGTTTCCTGCAAGCCGCCTACCTTACGACGCTTCCACGTCGTCTCCTTCCAGAGGCCGAAGTCTCCATCGACGATCCAGCCGACGTGAAGCGCAGCCTCCATCGACATTCTCGGTTGTAGGTCTCGTCTTCGACAGCAACAGCTATCGAGGATCCTAGTCATCAATTCCTCACCATTCGGGATAGTCAAGCCCCCACGATAATCCCTAAATCCATCGACGATCTCGTGCCACTCTCCTGAACGCACACAAAGTGCAACCACTGCGAGTTGTTTGCGTCCTCCTCGAGCCGCACGCCTTACCTTCTCGAGCCCCCCGCACAACAGCACCCCCTCGAGCCAACACCCCCTCATGCCCCTGGACAGTGCAGCCTCCTGTTCAAACCGGTTCATTTTAGCGGCCGCCTTTTAATTAATTAACAAAAGTATGGGGTACTCAGCCAATCTTCTGACTGCTCTTCGGGACGTCATGCGAAATTTTATGACATCCATGGACGCACGATTTCGAGATGCTGAAGCACGTCGTCGGGACGACATGACCTCACTCCTCCACAAACTTAATGATCTGACAGTCGTCTTTCCGACGCAGCTCGTTCCCCCGCCGCCACCAGTCCCTGCAGTCGTCGCTTCGCCGCCTCTTTTGTTGTCCCCTGCTCTGCCGACCCCTCTGGCCATCTCGTCGCCTCCTCTATGGCCACCTGCTCTGTCGGCCCCTATGGATCCATTTCTTCCGCCGACGGCCCTCAAATCGGCGCCGCCATTTTTGATCGTCGCAGTTCCTTGTCTGCTCGAGCTACTGTCACCTTCGACTGTCCGCACCCGCCGAGCACCCTCGTTCCAGCCGTTCATCGCCCTCTTTTCTACCATCGGGGAGTGTGTTGATGTCCTGACGCTCGATGCAGCCTCCGCTACAGCAACGCGATACCACGGGTTGTTTTGGCGGGAAATCAAAGAGTCGGACGATCAAGTTGTGCAAGCCTCGTTCGAGCTTGAGGACAAACTCGATTTGAAGGTCGGATGAGATGTTATGGGTTGTTATGGACTTCAGGCTCCATTAATCGAGTCTTATTATGTATTCTGCATTATGTATTTGTTAGGGTTAAGTGTCGGATTATTTACATAGATTCCCTTGTATGTTCTATTTAAGAGACCCCCTTGGGTCTTCTTTGGTTATCAATGAAAGAAACTTAATTCCTAGTCCCCCTTATGAGATCTTGGAAGCTCTCTCTCTTGAGCAAGCCTCGCTTAGGCAATCGCGGTTCCGGCTCCGTTGTATCCTCCGCCGCCTTCATCCCCGCCTCCGGCCACTCCAACATCCTCCGGGCTAGGCCCATAACAAAGGCTTTAATTGATAAAATTATATGTCAGTTTTTAGGAAACATACTCAATGATTAGGAGGCTTATCAATGTTATAGTATTTGTATTGAATAGCACTCGTGCACATCTTTATGTACTAATGAAAATAATTAATTAAGTATAATGTATAATAAAGTGTTAGGAAGCATCCTAAGAAGTATCAAAGAATTAAATATGAAGAATGTAAATGAATGAATGCACTTTATTTGTTTGATGATTGCATAAGAATTTTATGATGTAAGAGTAACTAGGTGAAGGCCTATAATAAATGTGAGAAACATAATTAGATATCTTGATTTAAGTGATATGTTTATTATGTATGCACAAATAGACTTGGCTAGATATAGCATGTACATTCCATATAAGGTTTGACGCAAAACTTAGTGTATGATTAGTACTAATGATACATATAAAACTTTATGAGCGCGAGCACAGAAATAGAATGTAGGGTGAACAACTCTCTGTCAACTAATACCAACACAGGATTGGTTAGGAATCATACTGCTTCTATACCAATTTTTTCCTTATTTGATTGTACTTCTTTAGCCACATCATCCTGGGAGCAATGACCCTTACTGTACATGCACTTATGTGCTCAATTGCTTCAATTCCCATGGTCATAGTGACGCAGGATGAATCTATAGGCGGCGATCAAGCGATGCCCTAACCCTAATCCAAACTGGCCCAAAACTCGTCGTCCGATGCGGGTCCACATCGCCGTTCCGCATCACATAGTTTCACAGGGATCACTGTCCATAGTTATGCCATTTCCAAAAGCATCAACCTCTAAATTTTCATCAACATGTATCTCAGCCCTCCTCCTGGTTGGATGATATCTAGGATGTGCTTCAAATACACCCTGGTATCTTGAAGAGAGTAAAAAAGTGTTTTTTTTTCCAAAAGATGGGTAACTTTGCTAGTCATCAGATGAGAAATGGATAGGTGGTGGTATGAGATGGATATCTCTTAGGTGGGCGTGGAGGTAGATGCCAAATTTGGTAGGGTTAAATATTTGAGTCAACTGATTAAATATTTAAATGAAACCCAATGTAACATTGTAACTTGTATAGGTGAACCACATGGATCGTAATTCGAAGATTTAAATAATGATTTGTATGATGAATTATGTGAGAAGTGATGTATGTGGCCACACTGATACAAGAATTGATGTCAATGAACCTTGGATGATAAGTGATGCATGGCCGGAAAGGATGTGAGACATTAAATTTGAAGGCAAGATATATGAAAAAGACTTTTGTAGGAATAAGCTAAGAATCTATAATTATGGGTTAATGATTGATGTTTTATTTTATTTTAGTTGATTGATGCGTTTTTTTATTTGAGCTATTATGAATTCTGAACATGAAATATTGTCTGCTTCATTAAGACCCTTAACACATACCTTCGTCCCCGCCTCGTTAATTTGAGCTTTCTGGGCCAGGGTATGACAGTTGGAGGGGTGGTTGCCAAGGATGAAAAGGGGAGGAGGTCGGTGGCTCGCTGGATGTGAATGAAGAGTTGCTCGGGTGGTGTGGATAGGTTGGTCGGTTGTGCTACACTTGGAGGCGGCAAACGGTGAGCAATGCGGAGGGAGTGAAGCTGGGTTGTGAGAAAGAGAGAAGATGGTTGTGTGGGTATAGACATGGGGAAGAGAATAGAGAGGTGTTGCTCGAAGTGGGGGAGAGGTGGAGGAGAAGGCCGGTTGGCAACACTATGCTTGGAGATGGTCGGCATGACTTAAAAGTGGCCAGAGGTTTTGGAGAGGATGGGGGTGTCGATGGTCCGAGAAGATGGAGTTGATCGGGCAGGAGAGAGGCTCGATGGTGGATGGAGTCAAAACTGGTGGCCAGAATTGTTTGGAAGAGAAGGTGGACAAGTGGCCTACTGTGCAGAAAAATGATTGGTGGTGGTTCTGGACAATAGAGGAGAGGAAGATGTAGCAGTCAACTGAAGGAAGGGGTAGAAAGCTTTGATGTCATACATTATTTCACTAATTAAGGCGCCATAATTTCTCAATCAATTGATGTAAAAATCAATAATATATATGAATTTCATATAAGAAACATATAGTATGCAAGTTTTATAATTTAAATATTATAATATGAATTTAATACATGATACGTATAGCATGCAAGTATATAGTATAAATAAAAAATACAAGAAATAAAATTCAAGTAAAAAATATTTTATAAATATTTTCATATGGGCGGAAACAGTGGTTGAAAGTACTACAGTTGCGGAGCGCTGAGCAAGCGGAGCACCTATGATAAGCGGAATACTACCATTGTCGGCTATGCAATGTGCATCGGAACCCATGCCCACTTCGGTTTGAAATAATACATTCAAATCCTTAAAGAAAGTACTCAAAAAGATAGCAAGTGATGTTAAGATCATAAAAAAGATCACTAAATGTTCGGCAACAATAAATGGCAAGCCTAATCATACACTAACTCAGTAATATGAAGTCCCATTTATAATTCAAAGCCTGACAAAATAAGGTAAGAAATTCTGAATATAAGAAATTCTGAATATAAGAAATTCAAAGATGGAGAAATATTGTGTCATAGGAGCTCGCCATCCCCTCCTAAGCTTGTCAATTTGGCCTGCTTGTTGTCAAAGCAACTTTCCTCTGACTTGTGGGTGTCAATGGCATTATCAACATGGCATTAGAACCGTTTGCAACATATAAGTTGCTTCAAACTTTTATTTTGTTATGCTGGACTCACTATGGGTGACAAATATTATTATTGCTTATATTATTAGTATGTAAATATATTATATGATTATGTTGTATATTTATATATATTGCCAATAATTGTTATTTGAATATGTTATCTATTTAAGTTTGAGTAGCCATCCATATCATTGACAGTCTCTAGCCCGAATGAGAAAGATTGAACGTTGATGTGAAGTTAACAATTAATCATAAAAATCATGTCAAAACATATGAAATGAACCGACCCAAAATAGTGGGATAAGTTTATTGATGATGATGATGATGATAATTCTAAAACATCAGAACAAGACATATAACTTATGCGCTTACTCTTCCAACATCCAGTAAGTGCGCCTTTGGAAGTTTTCATTCTCCTCTCCATGAGCATAATAGCAATGCAGGACATCAACACTATCAGCCTTCAAGATAGGAAAAAGTTGAAAAAACTTTGATTATTAACAAATTTTCATAATTCCTATAAAACATAATAAGTTGAGCTAATATTGTGAATGAGAGTAACTGAAAATTCAGCCTAACAATAATGCTTGTATATAACACTTAATAGACTAGTAACTTCTAAACATGAAATACATTTGATGGCTAAAATCAAATGCATCTATGTTTAGAGATATCAAAAGATAAGGTCGATGTGCTTGAGCTTAGTGGATTATCTAAAGCAGTTGAACGAGCAAAATGAGAAGCAGCGATTACTACTGTTTATATCAGCAATAGAACCCGATTCTGCTTTTCCCAGATACGAAGTAACATTTGCGAATATGCAAATTACGGAGGAAAACATTGAACGCCCCTAACATTGTGGTTGTCTGCCATGGTTTAAAAAATTTCTGCAACGGCTAATACTGTTAGAATAGGTGTTATATTATTAAGGACTTATCATACATCCATAATTTGGTACTATACTATAAAGGGGTCATTTCTCGTCACTAAATAATAAGCATACATATATATAGGAATAATTACAAAAAACTACCTTGTGACTTTGCATAATTACAGGGGCAATTCCCTCTACTTTTTAAAATTATCTGATTGGGCAAAGTGGATTAGATGGTCTAAATAGTCATACAACACCTCCTTCCATTATGCGGATGGCACAATGCCCTTCCAAGTGGTCTATGGGCACCCGCCTCCTTCCGCACTCTACCACTTACTGGACAAGTGCTAAGTTGAGGCACTCGCTACCCAATTTAATGAATGTGATAAGATCCTTCGACAACTCAAGTTTTATCCACAGGGATCTCAACAAAATATAGTACTCATGCAAAAAAATCCCACTGCGAAGTTCACTTCAAAGTTAAAGACATTGTGTTTATTCAAAAATTCAGCTATATCGTGGGTTCGATGGCCAACCACGCCCATCCAAAGTTGTCTGCCCACTTCCATGGTTTGTTTTCAGTCAAGGCTTGTGTAGGTGAAGTAGCTTACCGACTGCCCCTCCTAGCAAGGAGTCACATCCTTTCACATATCTCAAATAAAGCATGTAATGGGAAACCAAATGGAAGAGATCACAACACCTCGCTCATTTATGTTATGGATTCCATCATAGACGCATGAGTCCCGGAACTGGGGGATACATAGACCAAATTCTCTTGACGTGGAAGCATCGCCCTTCGTCCAATGCCACGTGGTTAGACCGTGATGACATTCACCGTCGATGTCCTGAGTTTTTTCTCGAGGATAGGGCAAATTTTGCGGATAGGAGTATTGTTACAGAGCCCATCCCAAACGGTGAAGCAGACACGAGCACGTCGAGGGTTTACACATGGAAAGCTGCGAGGAAGGGCAGAGCAATGATGGATGTGAACGACAACTAACAAAACCACATCTATTTTATTTTTCGCACTAGCTATTTAATTTGCAATTAATTACAAGTTTGCCTCTTAATGTTTGGGCTAAAGTATTTTTGTATTTCTTCGATTCTGTGTGCTTGATAATACAATTTGAGTATACGGGTAGCCAAACAGATCTTCCATTGATATCTCTCTACGTCTATCTATCTTCTTCTCTATTCCTCCCCAACCACACCGCCGGCTGGCTTGAATGCCCTAGAGGTATCATGAAGGCAAAAAGAATGTAGTAGAAAGGGTGTGGCTATTTGTTTTCATAGGTCCCAAAGGTCTTAAGGTATGAAATGGCTAGCATTAAACATAAGCCAAAGTAGGGTCGGGAGGCATGAGAACTCACCCTTGTGTGGAGAAGATGCATAGAATGGTCCCTTGAAGGAAAGGCACTTCATATATTGTTTTGTACATGAGCAAAAAAAATGGGAGTTGCGGAAATGAGAATGCTTAGGTGGATGGTGGTCACACGAGACTGGATAAAATTAGGAATGAATGTATCAGGGATACGACAGGAGTGGCGCCAATTGTAGAGAAGATGCGAGAAGCTCGTTTAAGATGGTTCATACAAGTTTAGTCACTAGACATGTTAAACGAGGGAGGGGTAGACCAAAAAGACTTGGAATGAAACTATAAGGACAGACATGATGTACTTAGGCATTAGTGAGACTATGAGTAAAGATAGGGCGCAATGGCGACAAAGGATCCATATAGCCGACCCCATTATGGTGGGATAAAGGCTTAGTGTTGTTGTTGTTGCTGTTGGGGGTGTTTTTGCTTTCTTATATTTTCGGGTCCTATATATGTACATATAAGGTTTCCTTTTGCAATACAATGGTTTGATTTTGCTCTTCAACTTGGAATCAGAGCCAGGTCAAACCCTAGCCACAGCACGTGGTCTCCGTTCCGCTCGTTCGAGCCGTTCCCGTCGTTCTCTCGCCTGCGCGTTCTCTTGCCTGCGCGTTCTCTCGCTTCCTCCATACGGCCACCGGGCAGATCTCTCGCCGCCGCCGATTGTTGAGAAGGACGTCGCCGCCACCCTTCGATGATGCAGTCGGTCCTCTCGATCCTCCTTTCTCCGTGAATCATCGTTCTTTCAAGCCATCGTTGCCGATTCTTCTGCTGAGAAGTCGTACGATCCCGTCAGCTTCTTCCGCCAGATCACGATTCTTCTGCTGCGAAGTCGTCTTCCGTCAGCTTCTTCCGCCAGATCCCACCAGCTCCAGTCAAACTGCGAGTTCCCACCGTTTGTCGACGATGTTGGAGACCGGAAATCACTTCCAGCCCTGCTACTAATGTTGATCCACTGACGGCATGCCTACTTGTGCCTTGTTTGCTCCTGCTGTTTGAGCTCTCGTCGCTCATCTTTGCCGATATGGGTGATCCCGATTCTTCCGCATCTTCTCCGGGTGTGCTCCAGACTCAGATGAGTGACCCTCAGCGGTCTCATGGCCACTCCGGCTCGTTGAAGATTACCACAGTTCCTTTGGATGACGTGAACTATCTCGAATGGTCTCGCGTTGCGCAACATGCCAACATGTCATTCGCAGCCACCAGATGTTTGGTTACATTGATGAAACAATTAAGGAGCCTCCCAAGTCCGACTCCTCATGGAAATGTTGGGACTCTGAAACTCTCTGGTTGTCTCCTGGCTTCTGCATTCGATCTCGCCCAAGGTCTATCGGAGTTATATGTTGATGGACTCTGCTTACGAGATCTGGACCCGTGCACGGGAAACGTACTCCCAAATTGGTAGCTCCACCCAGGTTTATGAGCTTACCCGACAAATTTTGGAGTTGCGACAAGGATCTATGTTTGTGTCATCGTTCTTCTCAGAGTTCGAGTGTTTGTATCAGGAATTGGACTATTTTTCTCACTTTACTCCTGCTTGTACTGCGGATGTTGTTTAGCTCAAACAACAGGAGGACCGTTTTCGTCTCCATGTATTCTTAATGGGCTTAAACATGGAGTCTGATATGGTGAGGACACATATCCTTCACCACTCTCCTCTCCCGTCTCTTCGGGAAGCATTCAGTATGGTTCTTGGTGATGAAGATCGTCGGAAGTCCCTCAGTGTTATTGCTCCTCCTGATCATTTTGTTGTGTCTGTTGTGGGTCGCTGCTATGTTCCCAATCCAGGATCCACTGTGCCTACTTGTGATTATTGCAGTCGCAGGGGACATACTCGGGAGGTGTGTTTCAAACTTCATCCCCACCTTGCCCCTTCTGGTCGTGGTCGTGGTCGTGGTCGTGGTCGTGGTCGTGGTCGTGGTCGTGGTCGTGGACCCGGGCGTGGGGTCATAGACAGGGTGGTTCTCGGCTCCCATGATGTTGCTCTCTGCTGATGTCTATGATGAGACGTTGCGTTCTTCTCCCGGTCAGCTCACTGCTCACGAGTTGGATGTTTTTCGCAGCATGCTTCACTCACAGCCTGATGCTTCCCCCGGTGCCCCTACCTCTCCTGCCACTGTCGCTATGCTGAGCGTTCATGTTGCCACTGCCTCTTCTTCTGAGTGGGTGATCGATTCTGGTGCCACCAACCACATGACCGGCTCTTCCGCAGGTTTTCTTTCTTATACTCCTTTGTTTGGTAAGGATAAGGTCATCTCTGCTAACGGCAGTTTGTCCCCCATTGCGGGCAAAGGGCATATCTCTTGCTCTCTGACCATCCCTCTCCCTTCTGTTCAACTATCACGGTTCCGGTTCGGTTCCGGTTCTACTAAAACCATGAACCGAACCGCTAAGGTAACGGTTCTTCAAATTAGAACCAAAACCATATTTGGTTTGACCGGTTCCGGTTCTGGTTCCGGTTCAAGCATAATTTATGGAACCGTCGTGTTAACGGTTCCGATTACGGTTCAACAAGAACCAAAACCAAACCGGCCACTAACGGTTCGGTCCGGTTTTATATGGTTCGGTCCGGTTCCAATCGGTTCCAACTAGAACCAAAACCAAACTTGGTGGAATGAATGAGGGAGGTTAAAAATAAAAAACCGGAAGGGAAAAATATACCCGTTCATTTTTTTTTGTAAGAGGGACTTCAAAGTCTGAGGCCCGGGCGCAGGAATTTCGCATTACACCAAGGAGGAGTACTTTTGTATAATATATAGTAAGTCGGGCTGAAAGTTAAAAACTGAAACCGAAAAACCACAAAATTGCACCAGACCGCACTGATTTTAAAAATTCAAAGATCACGATCGTGTAATGCTGATGCAATGTTTATATTGCTGAAGATCACGACTCAACATAGGGTAAAGAACTTTGAATTATTGTTCTTGAAATCTTATTTTACAATTAAAATTTTATTTGAAGAATATATTAGTTAATTCAATTTGACTAATTTATCAGCTACAATTAGATTTGTATTTCATGATTACTATTAAATAGTTGTATATCCTCGATATTTTCAAAACAAAATATTTCAGAAAAATATGTGAGTAAAATTGAAAATACATTATATGACTGTACAAAAACCGAAAGTACACCGCAAAAACCGACTCCAAATCGCACCAATATTAAACCACACAACACGGTTTTGGTGCGGTGCGATTTTGTTCAGTCCAAAACCGACCCCCTTTTATGCGATTACGGTTTGAGTTCAAACCGTACCAGTTTCACTCATAATAGTAAGTATAGATATTATATATATATATATATTATAAAAAAAATACAATATTATAATAATATTAATAAACGGGTTGTGGTTCGGTTCTGCTTCGGTCCGGTTCGGATCGGTTCTAAAAATCTTGAAACTGCTTGAGACTTGTATATTGCGGTTCCGGTCCGGATAATAAAATGAAAGAACCGCACCCGAATCAATGTTGTTCACGGTTCCAAAATTCAAACCGGAACCCAAATAATTCGCGAACGGTTCGGTCCGGTTCTTTGCGGTTCCGGTTCGGTTTACGGTTTTCGGTTTTAAGTGACAACTTTAAATTCATGTTCCCTCGTTTCCTCGCAGTTTACTCTCTATCAGCAATATTACTAGATCTCTTAACCGTTCTGCAACCTTTTTTCCTGACATGTGTGCTTTTCAGAAACTGAGTACGAAGCGGAACATTGGCAGTGATAGGAACCGTGGTGGCTTGTACAGCTGTACTAGCTGGAATCCCAGCTTCCCTCTCAGGCTCTATCCTACGCTATTGTTACTGCTGATGACGTTCGTCGTTGTCATCTGCGTCTCCGATATCCGTCTCCTGTTTACCTTCAAAAATTGTTTCCTGCTTTCGTGCCTTTTCTTCAATCTTTTGTTTGTGATGTATGTGATGTGTCCAAACATGTGCGACATAGTTCATTGCATTTATCGTCACCTAGTAGTATTCCTTTTGCTGTAAAACATTCGGATGTTTTGGAGTCTTCCCCCGTTTTATCGTTATCTGGATTCCGATGGTTTGTTACATTTATTGATTGTTTTTTCTCGCACCACATGGGTTTATCTTTTAAAAAAGAAAAATGAAGTTTTTCCTTGTTTTCAAGCTTTTCATAAAATGGTGCATACCCAATTTGATGGATCTATTCGGGTTCTTCAAAGTGATAGTGGGGGGGAGTATGACGATCGTGGTGTGTTTGGTTCCTACCTTACTAGTCATGGGATTATCCATCAGAAAACTTGTGTTCACACCTCCATCCAAAACGGGGTTGTCGAACGGAAAAACTGGCACCTTATTGGCGTTGCTCGTTGCCTTCTAGCCACTATGCACCTTCCTAAGTCCTATTGGGGTGATGTTGTGCTTACCACTGATCAACCGTCTCCCTTCCCGTGTTCTCGGCTATGCCACTCCTCTCGCCCGTCTCTCCACCATGACAGTTGTCCATACCTCTCATCTGGCCCTTTGTGTCTTCGGATGCGTATGTTTTGTGCACGTCCATCAACCACTCAGAGACAAACTTGACCCTCGGGCTCCCGTTGTATCTTCCTTGGCTACTCTTCCACTACAAAAGGGTATCGGTGTTACCATCCTCCTACCATGCGTATGTTTTGTACTATGGATGTTACTTTCCAAGAAGGGGAATCCTACTTTCTACCTTTGACTCACTCTCTTCGTCAGGGGGAGAGTAGCGGTGATAGTGGTGATTACTCCATTGATGCTCCTCTTCCTCTTCTCCCTTCCGCTCCTCCATCGTTACCTCTATCTGGCCCCATGACCATGACTCCTACCCCGGTCCCTTTACCCGATATTCCAATTCCTCCGCTCTCTCCTTTTCATCGCGTATACCACTGTCGTCCTTCAGATACACAGGCTCCTAGAGTTCCACCTTTATCTTTCCCTGACACTCCGATCTCCATTTTTCCTCACGTCTACCACCGTCGTCTCCCAGGAACACAGGCTACTAGAGTTCCTCCTCTACCAGTGTCCACTTCAGTCTCAGATTCTGATGATGCTAACCAGCATGCCTCTCTTGCTCTGTTGAAAGGTAAAACTACTTGTACTCAACATCCTATTTCTAATCATGTGACGTACCAACATCATACTCCGGCCCACCAGGCTTTTGTTTCTTCTCTCTCCTTGGATGTTATTGCTAAGACATGGCAGGAAGCTTTGGGTACACCGGTATGGACTCAGGCTATGAAAATGAAATGCTGCCTTGGACAAGAATCACACATGGGGATGTCTCTCCCCTTCCTCCTGGCAAGAAAGTCATTGGTTCACGGTGGGTCTTCTCTGTTAAGCAGAACCAAGATGGTAAGGTGGAACGGTACAAGGCACGTCTGGTTGCTCAAGGTTACACCCAAACTCAGGGAGTCGACTACCATGAGACATTTGCTCTTGTGGCTAAGATGGACTCCATTCGGGTGTTGCTATCGTGCGCTGCTTGTATGAACTGGGATCTTCATCAACTAGATGTGAAGAATGCGTTTCTCCATGGTGAGCTTGATGAGGAGGTGTACATGAAATTCCCTCCTGGACTTGTGAAGAAAGATGATGAAGGCCTTGTCTACCGCCTAAGGAGATCTTTATACGGCCTTAAACAATCTCCTAGGGCGTCGTTTGGTAGGTTTCTCACGGTCATGCTCAAATTTGGCTACAAACAGGCTCAGTATGATCACACTAAGTTTGTCTGGAGATGTGATCAGAGGGTTGTGGTCCTCATTATCTACGTGGATGACATTGTGATTGCTGGAAATGACACTGACGAGAATGTGAATCTCAAGACCCTTTTATCTACCGAATTCGAGGTGAAAGACTTGGGAAGTTTGCGTTACTTCCTTGGTATTGAGGTTGCTAGATCTGCTCAGGGAATCTTCATATCCCAACGTAAGTATATCTTAGATCTCTTGAAGGAGACTGGGATGCTTGGCTGTGTTCCTGCGAACACTCCTATGGAAGCAAATCATGGAATTGGGGAAGACGGTGATGGTAATCAGACCGATGTTTCGCGCTATCAGAGATTGGTTGGGAGACTCGTATATCTATCCCACACACGCCCTGACATCACTTATGTGGTTGGAATTCTGAGTTGATATATGCACGCTCCCAAGATCAGACACCAAGAGGCAGTATATCGTGTGTTACGATATTTGAAGAAATCCCCTGGTGGTGGCCTCTTATTCTCCAAAAACAACCACTTGATCAAAGTTTCACTGATGCTGATTGGGCTGGATGCCATGATGACCGAAAATCTGCAACCGGATATTGTTCCATTGTCGGTGGAAATCTGGTGACTTGGCGTAGCAAGAAGCAGAATGTGGTGGTCAGATCTAGTGTTGAGGCAGAATATTGTGCTATGTCACAAGGTCTTTGTGAGGGCCTATGGTTGCGAACTGTTTTACAAGTGTTGGAGTTATGCGTATTAATCCTTTAGTAGAGTCTTTATATGTGAGTGGGTTTAGTCCCACATCTTGTATTAGAGTTTATGAGTCCTTTGTAATGTTATAAATAGCCCCTATATGGGATGAATAAAATAGCACTTTCCATTTCTTTCTAACATGGTATCAGAGCCTAAGATCTGAAACCCTAAATTTTTTTTTCCTACTCTCTGATTTCCGCCAGACCTCCGTCTCTCCCTCTCGTTTTTTCCGTCAGCCGCGTCTGCGAGGGCTCACGTCAAGCCGGCCCCTTCCCGCTCCCGTCGAGGGAATCACTGTTTGATTCCATCGACGGGAGTGGCATCTGCCTTCGACGAGGAGGACTCCTCTGCTCCTGCCTGTCGTAACGCTCGATCCCGTCGAGCCATCTTCATCGACCGTTGCTTCTCCCGTCTTCGTCGACGACGCTTCTGCCGATCGACGACGACTGCTGCCGGTCCTTCCTCTTCTCCTGTCGACGCGAGCGGCTCCTACTCCGGCTCCTATTCCCTCTTCTGAGTCGTCTTCTCTTGCTCCATCGACGGGTCGATCTACTGCTTCGACGCCTCCGACGATGCTTCTTCTTCGACGATGCTGTTTCTCCATCGATGCTGTTCCTGGAACTGCACCTTTGCTTCTTCTCCGTCCGCCTGCGTTCACTGCTAAGGTGTCGCTGGTGCTTCTCTCGACTCCTGTAGATCTTCTCCGATCTGCTCTCGTCATTCATGCCTCCAGATCCCGTGCATCTCTGCCGCTGGGGCTTCTCCCGGCTCCGATCCCTCCTGCTTCCGCAGTGTGCTGCACTGTCTGCGACTTCGACGCCCGTCTGCTCCAGCCTATCCTTTCTTTCCGCTCGTCGGCTGCTGAGTCTGGTGCGTCTCCTGTCTGAGCCGGATCCCGCTATTCCCGTCGTCTATCCGGGTCAATATTCTGGCCGCCGATCATCTACTTCAGCCGCTGCAATTAATTTCAGCTGCTGCCCTTGGTTTCTGACAATCCCAGTAGTTGCCGCCTCTTCCGGGGGATGATCTCTTGCCACAAATGAAGTTTCATGCTAGTTTTTAGTCATTTTTTGTGTGTCTTTAATTGTCCTTGTTTGTATTTGCTTAGTGGTCTTGTTATGCCTATATGCACGTGGTGTTCACGTGAGGGGGAGTGTTTGGGATGAAGGAGGCTCGGATGATCTTCCCTGACCTTTTGCCTTCGTTCCACACGGCCCCTAGGCTTGTTGTATGTCGTTTGCGTCTCCCCTTGTTTTCTTTCGATTGGTCATGTGTTGGGGACGCGTCTGATGTTGGTTGTTCTAAATCTCAGCGGGTTGTACCGTGTGGGACCGTGTCGCGTGGGACTGTGTCGTGTGGGACCGTTGTTGTGCGGATTATCCCCGACAGATTATCCCCGACGGATTATCCCCGGTTGCCCGGTTGATGATTTGCTCCACATCTTTCGTTCTCTGTCGCATGTTGTGTGTGTTGGTGATGTTGGTTGACCGGTTTCCAGTGAGTCTGCGTCGTGTGTGGGTCCTGCGTCGTGTGTGGGTCAGTGTCGTGTGTGGCTATGTCCCCGACTTGATTCCCCGGTTTGGTATTTCCCCCGGTGGCTCATCTGATGTTTTGTCCCACATCATCCACCTCCTTTGCCGTTAGTTTGTTATGTCCAAGCTGAAGGGTCCCCCTTCAGCTTGAGGGGGAGTGTTGGAGTTATGCGTATTAATCCTTTAGTAGAGTCTTTATATGTGAGTGAGTTTAGTCCCACATCTTGTATTAGAGTTTATGAGTCCTTTGTAATGTTATAAATAGCCCCTATATGGGATGAATAAAATAGCACTTTCCATTTCTTTCTAACAACAAGATCTGGGTTTTTCCGAGACCTGCCCGTTTTCTTTGTTTTATGGTAATAAAACAACTATTATCATAGCTCATAACCCAGTCCAGCATGACAGGACAAAGCACATGGAGGTTGATCATCACTTTATCAAAGACCACCTAGATAAAAAGACTGTGGTCACCCCCTTTGTCCATTCCAAAGATCATTTGGCGGATGTGTTCACGAAAAGCTTGGGAAGTGCTGTGTTTTGTGACGATATTCAAAAACTTGTGATGACTGACATCTTCCGAACGACTTGAGGGGGAGAGTTGAATTTGGCATTATTATTTACAATTCGGTATTATTGTATTTCTTTCTTTGGGGGTGTTTTTGTCTCTTATATTTTCGGGTCCTATATATGTGCATGAAAGGTTTCTTTTGCAATGCAATGGTTTGATTTTGCTCTTCAACTATCCAAAACAATAGTTAGCATCTCACATCATTCAACTATACAAAACAATAGAAATCACTAATCTTAACAAATGGGTCGAACCAGATAGATGTAGACTAAAAAAATTTAAATATGCACACTATAACCAAAATATAGCAAGTATAAGGTATGTTTGCATTACTTTAAGCCTCTCATGTGCCTCTTTAATAGTCTTTCCATCTTTCTTCTTCCTCCAGTTATGACCATCCTTCCTGAAGTATCTTAACACCTTCCGATCGAAAAGAAACAGAGAACCACCTATCAAAAGAAATGCGCAGCATTAATAGTTTCCAAATGGAATATAAGGAATAAAAACCATGAAAATGTTGCTGAGGTCACATCAGTGTAGAAAAGGTGAATAATATATACATACTCTCTAAGTCCAAGAATATTCAGTAATGGTTTGCAAGTAATACTTTATGCTGAATACCAAATTATTTCCAGGGAAAAGAAAAATAACCAAGTATACCAGATAACAATTAAATCGCCATATAACTATGATATGGCTTTGTTTTCATTTTTGTTTCTGTATCGATATTTTGTTTTTAACTTTTTTGTTTTAGTATTCAAAGAAAGCGAGTATTGAAAAATATATACACAAAAAGCACACTATAATTAAAAAGTTGAAATGTAATATGTAAACAAGCAGTATTTTAATAATGATAGCTAGTTTCAAAAAATTTCAAGACGATAATAAGCACATTACTCAATTATGTATACAAAGTATTAATTACCAACAATTATATCTATAGATTAACAAAACCATTAATTAAATTAATAAAATTATCTTTCCATTTATTTTATTATAAACAAGTAACTGTTACTGGATATTTATAAGCCGATCAAAATTTAGGGCCAACCTACACTGTCATAGAGGATGGGCATCGGCGTCGGCGTACGAGATAGAGAAGCCGTGATGAGTGCTTAGCGGATCTGTTCCAGGCGGACAACACAGGTGAATGATGATGCTTATAGGCAGCATCAGTTACCAGTTATTTCAGCATTTATATTCCTGCATATTTTTATTCAAATTTTATTACTATAGTGCCCACGGTGGGCTTAAATATTCTAGTCATCTTATATTAGGATAAATCTTGGGTGAATGAAAACTTGGAGCCCAGGGCTACCAAGAATGTCTCCAGGTCCTATTTCTCCCTTCTCTTATTGATTGGAACCCTAGAATCCCCATCATGTGACATTGGTCTCACCTGGAAATTTTTGCCAGACCTACGCCATTGGGGACTCCACATTGATCAGTTCTTGTTCGACGCAGTACGTGTGTGGGTTTAGGACAACGCTGATCCACCTGCCGCCTGCCAATTTTCATCTATCCGCAATTAGGCGCGTAGCTCGACCCGTCCAAGAGCCTATCGGCGAGCTCGATGCCCTCCAGCAACCGAGACACAACAGTCACCGAGCTCATGTGCACACCGTACTTCAGCCACTCCCCTTTGATTGATCCTCTCCAGCATCATTCATGCATCTTCTAGCCTACCACCTGTTGTCGACTCTCCCACAACAATCTTTTGTTGATCTCGGTACTGCTTCTGTTATCATCGGCATGTCACCATGCCACCAGCCGCTGCTTCACGGCATCGCGTCCACCCCCACATCCGCCACCTCTGCCCAATCTAGAACAACAAGCCATCGAGCCCGTTCATGCCCCTCACTCGTGTCATGGCCAAAGCCCGCTTGGATGTTGTCGAATGCCACTTCGAGGAGCACACAAGTATCTTAGCCTCCATGTACATCGTCTTGCAACAGTGTAGTAGATGTCGGCCGGCATGTCTAACATGTTAGCCAACATAAAGTTTTGGGGAGGAAACTCCACGACATCGGCTTTTAAACAAAAAATTTGTTTTTGAAAATATCGCCCGATATATCGGTATCTAGCGGCTGATATATCGGCGAAAGTATTGATTTTTTTCATATCTTTGAAATGAACGATCGATAATATTTTATTTCGAGCTTCATTTCGTGCATCTCTCTGAACCTAGCTTCAACGACTTTCTTGTCTCGCTCTCATTTAGTGTTTTTATGTTATTTACTGCCAGCGATGCTTCTTTCTCGTGTAATTTATAAACATAGATTACGTGTATAATTTATAAACATACATTATATGTGCAATTGTGCATATTTACAAAAATGTGTGTATATATATATGAATAAATTCATTTAAATATTAAAATTTGACATTGTAAAATATCTCTGATACATCCCTTGAAATTTGACATTTAAAACTCAAACCGACATGAACCTGACATTCGGCATCTGCAACCTTGTCTTGCAACGCATTTAAGTTAGGATACGCTTGTGGAACGACACTCTGTCTAGCATGCCGCACCTAACGACTCATCATTCATCCTTAGTTAACCACCTAGCCCGCCCATCGAGGTTCCAACAGCGGTCAAGGCCGGCCAATGCTCCTCACCATGTAAAGGTGCCCCACTTCAATAACTCCAATCTGATGGGTTGGATAGCCAAAGCTAAACAAGTATTTGACATACAACGCACGACAAAACCGCCAAAAGTACCAATTGTTCTCTTAGGAATGGAAGGGTCTACGCTTCACCAGGTGCATTGGCTTCTCTTACCACTCCAAGTCACACATGAGAGGAACTCAAGCAGGTTCTCATCAAGAGGTATTGATGAAGGACGTATCGCACCCGCAACGGACGCAACCCCCGGCGAGGCCGGAATCGCGTGGCTTGAGAAGACCGACCCACTTTGGAAGCCTCGAACCGTCTAATTAATTTTCTTTCATGCTGAATGTCAGTTGTATTTTCTATTGTATTTGCTTTTGAACCTATTATGTGGTGTGCTACTAGCAGGTGTGCTAATAGTCGTGGTCTTCCCCTCATAGTATAAGAGGTGGGAGTTATGTTGGTGTGCTCAGTTTTGATGATTGAAAGATTTTCACTGTTGCCCTAGCCGTCTTCCCCTCTCCGTGCGAGAGAAATCAGTCCGGAAGGACTCGCGCCCGCCGCCCGCTTCCCCTCTTCCCGTGAGGAAGACGACCGGCCGAAAGGCTCCGTCCCTGCACCCGGCGTTTCCAACGCCAGTTGGTATCAGAGGTCTCCGTCGACTCCTACGCTCGGCGTTGTTTCCTCCAGCTCGCGCGCGCCTCGTCGCGTTCCCGCTCGCTCGCCGCTCGACGCTCCCGCTCGCTGCATCGACGCTCCCGCTCACCGCTCGACGCTCCCGCTCGCTGCATCGACGCTCCCGCTCGCTGCATCGACGCCGTTCCCGCTCGCTCGCCGCTCGACGCTCCCGCTCGACGCTGCATCCTGCAGATGGGCGACACCCCGCGTGACGACGCCGACTTATGGGCGGCCATCAATGGCATCACCACCCAACTTGCCACCCTCACCGCCGCCCTCGGCAACCTGCATCCAGGCCGCAACCCGCCTCCACCTCCCGCTGACGCCAACGCTCCAGCGGATCGTCTCTTCGGGCGGCAATACCGTCGTGGCCGCGTGCCTCCGGCTGCACCACCCCTCCACCCAACCCTTTCCGAGTCCAGCTCCGATGAGGACCTTCCCGACGGCGGCAATCCTTATCGCGGGGGTGACCAGCAACCTCATTACCAACCAGGATACCGCTTGCGCGCGGACATTCCCCACTTTCATGGCAACCTGGGCATCGAGGACTTTCTCGATTGGATTTCGGAAGTCGAACGTTTCTTCGAGATGGCCGAGATCGACGACCGCCGCCAAGTGAAGATGGTCGCTTACCGCCTTAAATCCGGCGTGGCGGTTTGGTGGGACCAACTTCAACTCAACCGCAACCGCCAAGGCAAGGCCCCCGTTCGCACATGGTTGAAGATGAAGAAGTTGTTGCGGAATAGGTTCCTCCCACCCGACTACGACCAGCACTTGTTTCAGTTCTACCAAAGTTGTTCGCAAGGAACTCGTACGGTGACGGAGTACCTGGCAGAGATAAGCCGACTTGCGGACCGCAACGGCCTAACCGAGACGGATGGCCAACGTGTTACTCGTTTCCTACATGGGCTACGTCCCTCCCTACGGGAGAAGATTGGCTTGCATGTTTTGCGCACGGTGGATGAGGCTTACAACATGGCCCTCAAGGCAGAGCAAATGGAGAAGACAGCAGTGCCACAACACCGCGCGGCCTCTCGCCGCCCGTGGACTGATCTTTCGGGTTCTAGCAGCCGGGACACTACCGGCAAGGAGACTGTAGACCGGGTGCCGGCCTCCTCTTCCGCACCAAAGGGTCGGGCACCTGACCGCGCATCATCGGGCACATGTTTCAAATGCCAGCAACCTGGTCATTTCGCCTCCCGTTGCCCCCTACTTCGCCAACCCGTCCACGTTGTAGCCCCGGACGAGGAGAGGGAGGACGACTTAGAGGAGGCCGATGAGGTCGTTGATGGGTATGACGAGGAGGGCGACTTCGCCGCGTGCGTGGTTCATCGTCTACTTCTTACACCGCGGTTAGATGAACACGTCCATCGTAGCAATGTTTTTCGGAGCTACTGCAACATCAAGGGGAAGATCTGTGATGTCTTAATTGACAATGGCAGTTGCGAGAATTTTGTTGCAAGCCGGTTGGTTTCCTACTTGCAGCTACCGACCGAGCCTCACCCGCACCCCTATTCCATCGGTTGGATCCAGCGCGGCCCCTCAGTGCGGGTTACCCACCGCTCCCACATTCCTGTTGCCATTGGAAAGCACTACCAGGCCGACGTTTGGTGCGACGTCGTGGAGATGGACGCGAGCCACCTGCTCTTAGGGCAGCCGTAGCAGTATGACACGGATGTTTTGTATCACTTGGGCGTGCAAGAAGATCCACATTATTGCTCGGGTCGGAGGGAAACCCGAAACCGGTCCGCCTTCGGATAAGGGGCGCAGTCTGTTGGTGATGCATGAAGACCCCTCTCTGTTCGAGCGAGACGTTGCGGAGGCCAAAGAGGTGGTGGCCCTCGTCTCCTACGGCTTGTACGCCACTAGCGAGCAAGAGGTGGAAGCCGCACCCCCGGACGTGCGAGCACTGCTGCACGAATTCCGAGCCATCACGACAGAGGACTTACGCGACCATCCCCCTCCTCTTCGGGATATACAGCACCAGATCGACCTCATTCCGGGAGCTAGCCTTCTGAACTTGCCTCACTACCGCATGAGCCCCAAAGAGCATGACATCCTGCGTGAGAAGGTGGAAGAGTTGTTGAAGAAGGGGTTCATCTCCGAGAGCCTCAGCCCCTGCGGGGTCCCGGCCCTCCTCGTGCCCAAGAAGGACTGTTCGTGGAGGATGTGCGTCGACAGTCGTGCAATCAACCGGATCACCATCAAGTACTCCTTTCCCATCCCGCGCCTTGACGACATGCTGGACATGCTGGATGGTTCCAAATTCTTTTCCAAAATAGACCTGCGCAGCGGGTACCACCAAATCCGCATCAAGCCGGGTGATGAGTGGAAGACGGCTTTCAAAACGCCGGACGGTCTCTTCGAGTGGAAGGTAATGCCTTTTGGATTATCTAACGCTCCAAGTACGTTTATGCGCCTCATGACACAGGTACTGAGACCATTTCTGGGGAAGTATGTCGTCGTCTACTTTGATGACATCCTGATCTTTAGCAAGAGCAGAGCGGATCATCTATCACATCTTCGTGCTGGGTTGGGAGTGTTGGCGGAACACCAACTGTTCATTCATCTCAAAAAGTGTACCGCAACCGCCGGCGGAGCTGTTTGTTAGCAACTATGCATCACAAAATCATCGGCTTTGATACCCTCGCCGATTTGTATGCCGAGGACACTGATTTCCAAGAGGTTTGGCGCGCCTGCTCGTTGGGCGGCTCACATGGTGGTTTCCTATTACTCGATGGGTTCTTGCTTAAGGACAACCGGCTGTGCATTCCCCGCACCTCCTTGCGGGAGAAGCTCATTCGCGATTTGCATGGGGACGGACTGAGTGGCCACCTGGGCCGAGACAAGACACTTGCCAGCCTCCAAGAGCGCTATTTCTGGCCACAGTTGGCAAAGGACGTGGGGAATTTCGTTCGAAAGTGTTATGTGTGCCAACAGCACAAGGGCCATGCACACAACACTGGGCTCTATACACGCCTCCCGGTCCCCTCCGGCGTTTGGGAGGATCTCTCAATGGATTTCATCTTGGGCCTCCCACGCACGCACCGTGGGGTTGATTCGGTGTTTGTCGTGGTGGATCGCTTCTCCAAGATGGCGCATTTTCTTCCTTGCCGCAAGACATCCGATGCGTCTCACATTGCGCGTCTTTTCTTCCGAGAGGTGGTTCGTTTGCATGGCGTACCAACCACTATCACGTCCGACCGCGACCCCAAGTTTCTTGGCCACTTTTGGACGATGTTATGGAAGATGTTTGACACCTCCCTCCAGTTTAGTAGCTCCGCCCATCCTCAAACAGACGGTCAAACCGAAGTCGTTAACAAGACTTTGGGGAACCTCGTTCGTTGCATTTGCCAAGATCGCCCAAAGCAGTGGGACCACGCCCTCGCACAAGCTGAATTTGCTTATAACAATGTCGTGCACAGCTCTACCGGTCGCTCACCATTCTCCATTGTTTACACCAAAGCCCCCCGGCATGCGCTCGATTTAGCCCGCCTACCGGCGGCACCTCCTTCAGCAACACAGCTGGCGGAAGAGACCCGCGACATCCAAGCCGACACTCGGCTCAAGCTACTTGAGTCCAACGCCAAATACAAGGCTATGGTGGACAAGCATCGTCGTGAACAAATTTTTAAGGAGGGAGATATGGTCATGGTCTTCCTCCGCAAGGAGCGGCTTCCTGCGGGACATCACCACAAGCTCATGCCGAAGAAGTACGGCCCTTTCCCCATCTCCCGCAAGATCAACGACAATGCATATGTAGTCGAGCTTCCGCCGAGCCTCAACATCTCCAAGACCTTCAACGTGGGCGATTTGTCCCCTTTCTACCCGGACATCCCGCTTTACCCCGAGCACTCGAGGTCGAGTGCTTCCCAAGAGGGGGCGAATGATGAAGGACGTATCGTAGCCGACGCACCCGCAACGGACGCAACCCCCGGCGAGGCCGGAATCGCGTGGCTTGAGAAGACCGACCCACTTTGGAAGCCTCGAACCGTCTAATTAATTTTCTTTCATGCTGAATGTCAGTTGTATTTTCTATTGTATTTGCTTTTGAACCTATTATGTGGTGTGCTACTAGCAGGTGTGCTAATAGTCGTGGTCTTCCCCTCATAGTATAAGAGGTGGGAGTTATGTTGGTGTGCTCAGTTTTGATGATTGAAAGATTTTCACTGTTGCCCTAGCCGTCTTCCCCTCTCCGTGCGAGAGAAATCAGTCCGGAAGGACTCGCGCCCGCCGCCCGCTTCCCCTCTTCCCGTGAGGAAGACGACCGGCCGGAAGGCTCCGTCCCTGCACCCGGCGTTTCCTACGCCAGGTATGATCCTCACAACTTGAGCAATGCCATCGAGCGCCTTTAGCCAAGAATACTATGATCTTCACAGTAAGGGACCTTGTTTTTGTTGCAAGCAGTCGTCCTCTTCTACTCAAGATTATCCCATGAAAGAAATGTCAACGATGATTGTGGGTGTTGAGCCAGAGGTAAGGAATTTCCCTTGAGGTTCAAGAAACCACTTCAACAAGCGATCCAGGCGACAATTCTACTGGCTCGACCTGATACGTCTCTCCATCGGCGACCCCCCGCGACATCGTTCTCTCGTACTAATGGGGGAGCTTCAGGATCACACCATCCAAAGTTTGATAAACAGTAGGACGACCCATAATTTTCACTCTCAAGATCTAGCAGCTCAGTTACACCTTCAAATTGAGCTATCTTCGGGTTTCACTGTCCTCATCGAAGACATACAAGGTACTCATATGGGAGGTTTTTATCGCCACCTTCAATACCAACGGGGTACATGTCACGTTACGATGGACTTATATGTTCTTCCTAGCACAGTATTGATACCACCTTGGGAGTCGCATGGCTTCAGTCACTTGGGGATACCTATATCAACTAGGCTCAACTGACATTGTCCTTCATCTGGGAAGGGAAAATGCATACATTCGAGAGGCTCGGTCCCTTGCGGCCTCCATTTTCATCATCATCTCTCCCAAGTTTGACAACTACTTTCAAAGGTTTGTGTGCTAACCTTGGGCACTGCTTCATAGCCTACACTCACACGCGACTCCACCTACACTCTTAGAAACTTTGTGTTGGGGACAACAAACTTTCCAACATGGAATATCGTTAAGGAGGATGGGCATCAACATCGAAACACAAGGCTGAGAAGCCACGACAAATACTTGGCAGATCTATTCCAAGTGGACAACATCTAAGAGCGGTGATGCTTAGGCGGCATTAATTATATGTTATTTCAGTAGCTATAGTCCCGCATATTTTGATTTTGGTTTTATTATTGTAATGTCCCCTGGTGGGCTTAATTACTCCAAACATCTTGTATTAGGATGGATCATGGATGAATGAAATGTTGGAGCCTACGGTTGACCAAGAATGTCACTTGGTTTTATCTTCTCCCCTATCCTCTTGGTATGAAACCCCAAAAATCCACACTTGGTAGCATACACCACATCTGAGAAACCTACACTACACCTGACAAACATGCATCAGAAGATAAGTTACAACATAACTCTATCAGAACTTTAAAAAGATTACTCATAGAAACTACGCTACCACTAGGGTAACCAGGGCAGTGGCGGTGAGTAAAGTGGGGAGAGGGGAAAGAAGAAAGAAAAGGAAGATAGGAGAAATCCAAGAGATGCCTTTCTTCGACAAACCTAGGCTTAAGAATATGTCAAGCATGATAAGCAGGGGAAGAAATTGTCATGGGTCCACGACGAGGTGACGTGTGTCCATAGTCAATTGTATTTTTATTTCTCACATATATCTTTTCTTTTTGAACACTCTATTTTACTCGCACGTCTTGTAGCCCGAGTGAGGGGCGTAAATGAAATATTTTGAGCATCCCCCTTACTAATGTGAGCAAGGGGAGCATGGAAGGCAAGAAGAAATTAAATTTCTTTAGTCCCACTTAGTTTTCCCTCATCTTCTCCTCCTCCTTAGACTAGGTTTAGGATTGAGCAAGGCTCCCCCTCTTCCTCTCCTCTCCAAAAGACAAGCTCGACTCCCGTTGTATCCCCGCCATTAGGAAGGCTAGGTCAAGGAAAGATCACAAGGATCCTCACTAGGACTTCTCCCTCCGCTCCTAATCGGAAGCCCATAACAACTTGATATCAGAGCTCTTCCCCCACCAGGCGATGCGTCTATTTTGATCCATAATTCGGGTCTCCAATTGACGAGCTTAGACCGCGCGTGAATCCGTTGATCCCCAATCCCACGACTCATATGCTTTGGACGGCTACGAAGTTGTGCGCGTTTATCTAATCAGACCACCCGACACTATCGACAATCGTCCCGTCTGCATCCTGCGCACCTCCGATCAACATCTCAACCTCCTTCGGCAAGCCCTGGTCAACTTCTTTCGTTGTTATTGTGTTCTAAAACCCATATCGAATCATTGCAGCTCCATCCATCAATGTCCCAGAAAATGTTTTGTCTGCCCCCTCAATTTAGTTGTCTGCAAGGCTCCTTCTGAATACTGATGCACCTCGGTCGACACGACTCTCCAGACATAGGTGTTTTATGCACGTTGCTACAACTCTATGTGATCAACACCTAGTTCCAACTTCGACGTTGGGAATCATGTTCCGGCAGGTCGACCAACCCACACGTGTTTAGTGTTTTCTTTTTTTGAGGGTGAAACGACATTTGTTTCCTTATAATTTTGGTTATGTGCCTTTGACAGACTTCCCAACCCTCCTACAATGCTTTTCTGCTTCAACCCCTGGCTTGAGTGTCGACGACTTTGAATTTAACCTTCCAACCCTCGTCCTTCACTCCCACCACATCAGGACAGCGCCCAAGACAATATAGCAGTCATGGACGAGGGTGATCTTACCCCCGCTCAGGTCATGTAGTCAATCCAAAAAAGGATGGCGGACCAAGCAGCCAAACAACTCAACAACAAGTTGATAATATCGATGCATTAGCGGCCTTGACCGCTCGCATCGACGGCATGCGTCTGACACCCCAATCGGGACATCAACCCGCGACAAACTCCAATCAGGGCAAGTCGTATTACATTATGCACTTCGACCCCCACGGCATCTGCAACCTTGTCTTGCAACGCATTTAAGTTAGGATACTCGTGTGGAACGACACTCTGTCTAGCCTGTCGCACCTAACAACTCATCATTCATCCTTAGTTAACCACCTAGCCCGCCCGTCGAAGTTCCAACAACGGTTCAGGTCGACCAATGCTCCTCACCATGTAAAGGTGCCCCACTTCAATAACTCCAATCTGATGGGTTGGATGGCAAAGATAAACAATTATTTGACATACAACGCATGACAAACCACCAAAAGTACCAATTGTTCTCTTAGGAATGGAAGGGTCTGCGCTTCACCGGGTGCATTGGCTTCTCTTACCATTCCAAGTCACACATGAGAGGAACTCAAGCAGGTTCTCATCAAGAGGTATGATCCTAACAACTTGAGCAATGCCATCGAGAGCCTTTAGCCAGGAATACTACGATCTTCGCAGTAAGGGACCTTGTTTTCGTTGCAAGCAGTCGTACTCTTCTATTCATGATTGTCCCATGAAAGAGATGTCAGCGATAATTGTGGATGTTGAGCCGGAGGTAAGGAATTTCCCTTGAGGTTTAGGACACCACTTCGACCAGCGATGCAGGTGACAGTTTTACTGGCTCGACCTGATAGGTCTCTCCATCGGAGACCCCCCGCGACACCGTTCTCTCGTACTAATGGGGGAGCTTCAGGATCACACCATCCAAATTTTGATAAACAGTAGGACGACCCATAATTTTCACTCTCAAGATATAGCAGCTCAGCTACACCTTCAAATTGAGCTATCTTCGGGTTTCACTGTCCTCATCGAAGACATACACGATACTCCTATGGGAGGTTTTTATCGCCACCTTAAATACCAACATGTCACATTATGATGGACTAATATGTTCTTCCACTGCACGGTATTGATACCACCTTGGGAGTCACATGGCTTCAGTCACTTGGGGATACCTATATCAACTAGGCTCAACTGACATTGTCCTTCATCTGGGAAGGGCAAATGCATACATTCGAGAGGGTCGGTCCCTTGCGGCCTCCATCGTCATCATCTCTTCCCAGTTTGACAACTACTTTCAGGGGTTTGTGTGCCAACCTTGGGCACTGCTTCATAGCCTACACTCACTCGCAACTCCACCTACACTCTTAGAAACTGTGTTGGGGACAACAAACTTTCCAACATGGAATATCGTTAAGGAGGATGGGCATCAACATCGAAACACAAGGCTGGGAAGCCACGACAAGTACTTGGCAGATCTGTTCCAAGTGGACAACATCTTAAGAGCAGTGATGCTTAGGCGGCATTAATTATATGTTATTTCAGTAGCTATAGTCCCGCATATTTTGATTTCGATTTTATTATTGTAATGTCCCCTGGTGGGCTTAATTACTCCAAACATCTTGTATTAGGATGGATCATGGATGAAGAAATGTTGGAGCCTACGGCTGACCAAGAATGTCACTTGGTTCTATCTTCTCCCCTATCCTCTTGGTACGAAACCCCAGAAATCCACACTAGGTAGCATACACCACATCTGAGAAACCTACACTACACCTGACAAACATGCATCAGAAGATAAGTTACAACATAACTCTATCATAACTTTAAAAAGATTATTTATAGAAACTACGCTACCACTAGGTTAACCAGGGCAGTGGAGGTGAGTAAAGTGGGGAGAGGGGAAAGAAGAAGGAAAAGGAAGATAGGAGAAATCCAAGAGATACCTTCTTGGCCAAACCTAGTGATGCAGGGCGGCGCGTAGGGTTTGCGCGTCTGTCGGCTATTCTAGGAATCCCTAAGTACAAGCAATTTAAAAATTGAAATTTGAGCGGGCGTGCACGAACTTAAGAAATTAAGCAACTAGAGTTTTGTAAAGCATAAAATTACTATTTTATGTTTAAATGAATTTTCTTGAAATATGGTTCAATTTTAAATCCAGGGAAGGAAGTTCGCAAACGAAAATCGTGAACTCCAAATACGTTTCCGTTTGGAGTTTTCGACGTAGCGTTCGCTGACAAAATCCGGGCGAAAACCCAACAATGAATCTAATATCCTAAAGAGAAAATTTAGATGCATACAAAGGAGGAGGAAGAAACAAGTTACCCACGGAAAGAGGCGTCTTTCCGCAACCGAAGTCGGCGGCGATCCCGCGAGGAATTCCTCGTCACCTTCGATCTCCCGCTCCGAGGTCGGCCGCTATCGCACAAGGGCACCACAGAATAATTTCGCTCACTCTCACACTAAGTGGTTCCACGGAAATCTCAAACACTCACTAGTGCAAGGAGGCCACCAACCAACAACCTAAATTCAGCACCTTCTCACACAAGAGTGGCTCCACGAAATCTCTATGCACAAGAGAAAGCTTCACTCTTGTTCTCACAAGTGGTTCCACGAAATCTCTAAGCACCCAAACTAACCTAACCTAGTTACTATTCACGGAACAGTAATCAGCCATTGCAGCTAAATCCCCTAATTGTTCACCGGATGCACACAGCCAGAACACCACTTCACTTCCAAGGTAACTCAATCTCACGGCAATATTCCAACATTAACCACATCAGATTCACACTTTCAAGTTCACTGTTCACCATCTTCAGGACAAACCTCATACGGGATTTCACAAAGCAAACATCAACTTTAATAATCAATTAAACCTAACACCTAACTACAGGAAATCCAATCTGGAAGCAAACACATAAATATTTCAACATTCACCAGATCTTCAACTCTAACATTGACTGATAGGAGGCACTGTTCATCTCCTCTCTCAATCACGACTCACGGAAGTCAGATCACCAACATTGCTCCTCTCGGCAAATCAAAACAAAACCAAAAACCAAAAACAAAATTACTGCAGCATTCCCCCTTTTATAGGGCATCAAACAAACAAATAAATATCACACACGATTGTAAGAGGTCCAACCGTCGGCGTCGTGGAGGAGGCAGGCCTGATCAAAGCTTCGGCGGAGCGAGACTGATACAGGAACGTGGCGGTTGCTGTAGTCAACTGCTGAAGGTGCCAGTTAAAGAAGTCGTCGTGCGATCGAGGGCCGAACGCGCGCGGGAGCTTCTCCTGGAGCAGCGCCTATGATGGGAGATGTGCGGTTGAACCCTATTTCTTCATAATCGCAGACGTCGGAAGAAATTGGTGGCACGGGCTGGCTGGGAGGACGGCTGAACCGGGAGTCGGGTTGGCTGGGAGGGAGGCTGAACCGGGAGCTTCTCTTTTAACAGTTGTATTGATATATATATATGCATATATATATATATATCAATATTTTAACATAAAATAAAATATAATACGAGTATTACATGAAATGCAACAGCAAAATGAAATGCACACTCAGGGCCGGTAGAGATCCGGTCGGGTGCGGCGTCGGACGCTTTTGCGACGTCCAGATCGGGGTTGGTCTCCACCACCTAGGTTTAAGAATGTCAAGCATGATAAGCAGGGGAAGAAATTGTCATGGGTCCACGACGAGGTGACAACGTGTGTCCATAGTCAATTGTATTTTTATTTCTCACATATATCTTTCTTTTTGAACGCTCTATTTTACTCGCGCATCTTGTAGCCCGAGTGAGGGGCGTAAATGAAATATTTTGAGCATCCCCCTTACTAAAGTGAGCAAGAGGGGCATGGAAGGCAAAGCAGAAATTAAATTTCTTTAGTCCCACTTCTCCTCTTCTTCTCCTCCTCCTTAGACTAGGTTTAGGATTGAGCAAGGCTCCCCCTCTTCCTCTCCTCTCCAAAAGATAAGCTCGACTCCCGTTGTATCCCCGCCATTAGGAAGGCTAGGTCAAGGAAAGATCACAAGGATCCTCACTAGGACTTCTCCCTCCGCTCCTACTCAGAAGCCCATAACAACTTGATATCAGAGCTCCCTTCCCCCACCAGGCGATGCGTCTATTTTTTATCCATAATTCGGGTCTCCATTTGACAAGCTTAGACCATGCGTGAATCCGTTGATCCCCAATCCCACGACTCATATACTTTGGATGGCTACGAAGTTGTGCGCGTCTATCTAATCAGACCTCCCGACACTATCGACAATCGGCCCATCTGTATCTTGTGCTCCTCCGATCGACATCCCAACCTCCTTCGACAAGCCCTGGTCAACTTATTTCGTTGTTGTTGTGTTCTAAAGCCCATATCGAATCATTGCAGCTCCATACATCAATGTCCCAGGTGTTTTATGCACGTTGCCACAACTCTATGTGATCAACACCTAGTTCCAACTTCGACGTTGGGAATCATGTTCCTGCAGGTCGACCGACCCATACGTGTTTAGTATTTTCTTTTTTGAGGGTGAAACGACATTTGTTTCCTTAAAATTTTGGTTATGTACCTTTGACAGACTTCCCAACCCTCCTACAACGCTTTTCTGCTTCAACCCCTGACGCTTGAGTTTCGACGACTTCGAATTTAACCTTCCAACCCTCGGCCTCCACTCCCACCACATCAGAACAGCGCCCAAGACAATATAGCAGTCATGGACGAGGGTGATCTTACCCCCCGCTCAGGTCATGTAGTCAATCCAAAAAAAGGATGGCAGACCAAGCAGCCAAACAACTCAACAACAAGTTGATAATATCGATGCATTAGCGGACTCGATCGCTCGCATCGATGACATGCGTCTGACACCCCAATCGGGACATCAAACCGCGACGAGCTCCGATCAGGGCGAGTCGTATTACATTGTGCACTCTGACCCCCACGAAAATTGATCAGCGGGAAGCAGTGTACCACGTTACATGAACCTGGATTTTCCCCTATTTAATAGCAAGGGAGACCCACTAGCCTAGCTCTCTAATCGTGAGTAGTTCTTCGCCAACCAACACGTGCCACTAGAGGATTGGATAGGGTTAGCATCATTCCACTTCATGGGCTCAGCGTAGTTGTCATGTGATCAACTTAACCAGGAGACACCCAATTTGAATTGGGTAGCCTTCAAACACTACTGCAATTTGCGTTTCGGGTCACCGCTCCGCGGCTACCCGTTCAGTGACCTCATATCCCTACAACAAACGGGGTACGCGGACGATCACTTGGAAAATTTTCAAACATTGTTGGCTCGTGTTCCCTCTATCCTACCAGTGCATCAAGTACTTATCTTCACTCCCATCTTGTAGGCTCGACAGTATCGCAATGTCAAATTCGAAGCACCACAGGATATCGGCACTACCATGAGCCTAGCACGCCTCTATGAGAAGTGTCTCCTCATGGACAATATGTATGGTAGTCGTCACAGCGAGGATAGGCGCAGACGTGGGGAGGACACCCTGTCTTATCACTCCAGTTGCTTCTGAAATTTCAATGGTACCCCAATCTTCAAGCATCTCTCAAGAGCAGAAGTAGTAGAGCAGCACACCCAATGGCTCTATTTCAACTGTGTTGAACTATATACAGCATGGCAGAGGTGTAAAAGTTTCTTCTTGCTAGAAGTTGACAATCCGCCTGACGACGATGAGGATACAAGGGCGACGAAAACTCGAACCCTTTCTCCATTCAAGCTTGAGGACAAGCTTGATCCTCAAAGGGAAGGTGATGCTACTGGTGCATAGGGGTAACGACTTGTGACCATAGTCGCTTGTATGTTTATTTATTGCACTGTTATATTTTACTCACACAACTTGTAGCCCAGGTTAGGGGTGTGCAAAAATAACCGAAGAACCAAGAACCGGACCGAAACCAAACCAAATCGGCTTATTTGAGTCGGCTCTCGTGTGCCTCGATTCGGTTCTGAATCCAAAAAATTAGAACCGAGTAATTCGGTTCGGTTCTCGATTCCTATGTTCGGGTACCCGAGAACCGACTCGAAACCAAATTATTGAAATTAGGCTTTTGCGCTTTTAGAGCCGTCTGATTAAATACTTATTCAATCATACGGTTCTAGCTTGTAGGCACTTCTTCAGATTAGCGGCATTAGTCGATTAGGTTATAACTCATAACTCAAGGTTCAAGCAATCGGATCGGTTCTGGGTTTGGGGTGGAACTGATCCAAACCGACCCGAGTTGCACCGCTAGCCAAGGTGAGGAGTGGAATTGTATTATTTTGAGCATTTCCCTCTCACTACTTAAATGAGTAAGGGGATGTTATGGACCTAGCCCGTAACGTCGTCGGAGGTGGCAGTGGAGGCGGAGATACAAAGGGAGACGAGCTTAACCCATGGAGATTGTGAGGGGAGAGGAAGAACGTGAATCTTGCTTAACCCTAACCCTAGAAATGGGAAGAGAAGAGAACTAGACAAAGAGGAACTTAGAGACGAAAAGAACTTGATTAATTCAATCATACCTCATAGAATGACCCAAGGGGTCAAGTCAATTAATAGACATACAAGACATGAGCACTAAAACATTAAATGAAAGATAACACTAAAACATTAAATAAAAGATAACACAAACACTTAGACACTAAAGACTCATATTCGACTTGACTCATACAACTCGAACTCATATACACGAAGACTCTTAATAAAATATGTGTAATAAAACTGGCGACAGATAGTGGGGATAACATCTCATCCATCCTTCAAATCGAGTTTGTCCTCAAGCTCAAATGAGGCTTGCATGGCATGAGCATCTGGCTCTTTGATTTCCCTCCAGAATAACTTTCGGTAGCGCGTCGCTGTAGCGGAGGCTGCATCGAGCAGAAGGTCGTCGGCGTGCTCAAAAATGTCATAAAAGGCTGCAAGGAGCGGGAATGGTAGAGGCACTTGCTGAGGAATGACGGTCGAACATATATCGAGTCAGGGCGAGTGTATCTGGTGGACAATCAAGGACGATGAAAGACCGTATTGTATGGGAGTGGCGGCGAGCAAACGCGGCGGTGGAGGTTGGGGAACAGTCATCATAAGGAATGGCTCAAGAGAAGTTGGTAGGGTAGGTGGTCGGAGCGGAGGCAACGGGATGGAGACCGCGGGGACTGACGACGGCGACACAAATTTGGCGGCACCGCCGCTGGGGTTGGGAAACGACGATGTCGGTGGTGTAAACTGCGGGGCGGGAACCACTGGAGGTGATGAAGCGACAAGAACTGCAGAGAATGGTGGAGCTTCTTCGAGCGTCGGTGAGAGAGGCGACTGCTCAAGTGGGATCGGCGGCGGCGATGGAGCAATCAGAGGCAGTGGTAGGCCAGGACAAGCTAGGATGAAAGGGTCGGCATCTTGTGTTGGCAGGGACGATAGCAGTGCTGGTGGAATCGGTGGCTGCTCTGGTCGGATCGGGCCACCGAAGTGTTGGTCAATGCTAAGGTGAAATGTTAAAGCGCGGCGTCAAAGGACGACGATATCTCCAATAACATCGAATGGAGGGCGGCCTCCTCCGCGACACTTATGTTCATACAGAATTATTACCGAACAATTACTTCGGAAAAGAAGTAATCAATTTAATAAATAAGGACGGTGCCGCGCTCGATAAAAGAAGCGTGCAGTGTGCAGCTTGAGGACTGCAAGCGGTCGACTAGATATATATGACTGGGTGTGAGCTAGCAGGAGAGCAATATAGCAAAATCAGCACGAGAGATCGCAGGCGGAGATAACAAGGACGTCGACGCGAACGATTTCGTGGACGAGGATGATCCCGCTTTTGTCGACGGAGCCGGAGCCGCTAGCGATCGAGGAGGCGCGGCGGAGAGGCGTGGCTCCCGTGCGCAGGAATTGCATCGTCGTTGTAGAAAGAAGAGGGTTGGAGGGGGTCAATCAACTTGGAAGATGACGACTGGACGGTCGCGTGAGGCTCCTTCATGGTTGGACGATCGTGTGACGAAGGCATGAGCCGGAAGAGACGATGATGAGAGACAGCGCCTGAAAGACCAGCAAGGGAGAGAGTCGCGTGAGGCTCTGATACCAAGATGTTATGGGTCTAGCCTGTAACGTCGTCGGAGGTGGCGGTACTGGCGGAGATACTCAACCCGCGGAGAATGCAAGGGGAAAGGAAGAAGGGTAGCCTTGCTCAACCCTAATCCTAGAAACGGGAAGAAGAGAACTAGAGACGGAGAGGAACTTAGAGAGAAAGAGAACTTGATTAATTCATTCATACCTCATACAATGCCCTAATGGGTCTATTTATAGACTTACAAGACATGAGCACTAAAACATTAAATAAAAGATAATACTAAAACATTTAGACTTTAAAGACTCGACTCGACTTGACTCATACAACTCGAACTCAAATACATGAAGACTCGTAATAAAATATGTGTAATATACCCGGCGACAGATAGTGGGGACCTATAACAGAGGAGTCATGGAAGGCAGGCATGAATAAAATCTCTTTATTCTCTCTTAGTCCCCCACCCCCACAACCGCCTCCATTCTCCTTCAAGTAAGTTTAGGTTTGAGCAAAGCTCCCATCTTCTCCTCCTCTCCCCCGATCAAGCTCGGGTCCCGTTGTATGCTCACTATTGGGAAGGCTACATCAAGGAAAGGTCGCGAGGATCCCCTTTGGGACTTCTCCCTCACACAACCGCGCACTTGCTCCCAATCAGAAGCCCATAACAGAAATGCAAATAAATGCAACATAGAAATTAATGCCGAAAAATTACAATAAAAGATGGTGCCCATGATGATGTAACCTTTGGACGGATTCTTTGTTCTCCCCATGCGAATTGTGTATACCCTCCATGTCCTCATATTCGTTCCATCGTCGTCCGGCTCCATAAAAATTTATCTCATCATTTTTTTGGATTCCTCAATTTGCCCACTCAACAAAAAACTCCCATACTGCTAAATCATAAGAAGCTTGCACACCCGAGGTAAAATAGTGAATAACTCTGAATTTCATTTATTTACAAATCTTTACTGCACTAGCAATTCCACTTGCATTGCTCATCTCCATCATTTGGATTTTGTATCGCTCACTATTAACCACATTATTGCTTAACCCATTATTCAAATGCCGCATCACATTGCATCTCACAATGGAATAATCACATAATCATTAATACGCTTCATCTGATAGATTTGAATTTTGCTCACATATGCCCTATGTTCGCACATCGCTTCATGTGCATTGCATTCCAGAAGCCAGCTTATCAATGGTATCCCTCAACCTCTCGTTGCATTTGCATCCTCATGTAAACCTTACAAATTGCTCATGCCACCCACAAGAATGTATATGCAAGTGTTATTGCCATTCAAGGCCACAAATCACTTGGTTCTGCGCACTTCCAAATGTCATGCAAATTCGTTGCTTCACCTAATCACAATGCATGTAGTTCCTTCTCTTGCACATTTGTTTGCAAGTTAATCCAAATATGATCATCGGAGCATGCTCCAATTCAAGCAATTACGAGCCCAAATTTGTGATAGTGTCACAATGGGACCACGCTAAAATGTAGACGATTTATGTGAGAACTACGGCGATGATTTCCTATTTTAAGATAGAGAAAAGGGGCTCTCATTGGGCAACCAACCAGGGAGCTCGATGGAGAGATAAAATCTATAAATCTACCTTCTTTGAGCCAATCGACCTCTTGTTTTATACAAAAAATCATCCATAAAAGGAGGGTTCAAAATAAGAATAAAATTAAGATTAACACATAAAGGAAACAAGAATAAATTTCAAAACAGAAAATAAAAATATTCTAAAATAGATGTCTAGTTGAAGATTTTTTGGGTGCTCTCAAGCCTTAGCGATTTGTTTCCTTCTATAGGTCGTGCTCATAGGCATATGTAACATCACTCCCTTACTCCAAAATGAGCTTGTCTGCAAGCTCAAAAAAAAGGATTGGGGAATATCTGACTACAAAGAAGTGGACGGGCTAGTGGGGTTAAAGTTGTAAGAGTTGAGAATCTTAGTGGGTGGAGGGAAGGATTTAATTGAGATGGAGCTGCTACAAGTAACAGGTGGAGAAGAGGAAGGGCAGGTAGTATCCTGGATACAATGAGATTAAATTCAACTTCGACTAAATGAGATGTGTCCATGGATGGTGTGGAGGTATAGTTTTGGATGAGATGACAAGCACATGCAACTGATTGCAACCCATGGATAAATTATCCCAAGGAACGTTACCAAGAGAGGCCGGGCATGTGGGTAATGAGTTCAATGAACTTCCCGATATTGGATGTAGAAGCATTGGTGTCTATTTAATGGAATTAGACATATTTTATCCTAACTCCTTGTATTATAAGTGTCTCCACATCTCGTAGCTCTCAGACCAATCCCCCATAATCTCTACCTACTAGGTCTCCCTATCTACTCAGCCAAAATAATTTCCCCTCAAACCCTACAACACAATAAAGCATGAAATAAGGGTTAGATCATTCCACGTGTCTGACATGCCACCTTGTTGATAGTTCGGTGGATCGACACTAGATGCTATAAGCAGCAAGTTCAACATGTGGAAGGAGAATAACTGGTACTCATTGTCTGAGGTTTGGGATGACTAGAGAATCATGATTTATAATACCGACCCATATGATATCAAAAGAAAATGGTTATGCTTAAAAATTAAGTTACATTTTACAGAAAATGAAACAAAAAGTGGCAAATTCTGGTTATTTCAAAAAATATGAAAATACATTGAAGTGTCAGATAAAAAAATAAAAGCAAAATTATTACATTTAGAGTTCCATAATCATACATAAAGTAAGACTTCCCGTGCCGAAATAAGGAAGCATTATAAAGCAAGCAAACAAGACTTGCTTTATGAAATAAGTTAAAAACAGACGATATATGCACTAAAAGCATTAGGAAAATAAGAATGGTTGCTTCAAATTTTATACTTAATATTAAAGCACAAAAAATTACCAAAGAAATGTAACAAGCGCTAACAAAAATGAACAAATAAAAAAGGAACGGAACATTATACTTGGAGGCCTCTGTGATGGCTCCGGAGCTATGCGGAACTTTCTATAGTTCTGAAGTATTTCACAAATTTCTGTTGGTCGCAACCACCTATGTTGCGCTTCTGTAAGTATTTGTTCAATGTCTGAGAGCAGAAAAAAATAGGATTAATCAAAGAAATAAAAAAGGAATACAATCTGAACCTTGATAAAAACTAGCTTTAGCCAGATTGCAGGGTTTAGGGTTAAGAACAATACAATGCATGTTAATATCATTGTATTTCGGAAGCACATATGTTCATCTTGATTAAGCAAAGTTGAAGTATCAAAAAGTATATGCATATTATAAGAAACCACAACCAGCATAAATGCACTACAAAACACAAATAGCAGCTAAATTGAGATCAAATTATTAGTAAAAAAACTAATGAGTTCTAGCTCACTTCGTATTTCCACATGGCCCCATCTCATATGTATTAGGTGATTGGCAATAATGTGTTCCAAAAAACTCAGTAGGAGTCGAAGAGAAGCTATGATTTATGAATGCAAAAAAGGTGCAAACTTTGGCAAAAAAAATGAAATATATCTAATTCTAACGACATTAAAAAATAGCATAGAGCATAAATTTATTTCTTCTATAACATATCAGGAAGAATGATAGAAGACTAGCAGTCTTACTAGTTTAAAAGCTGTTAACGTGTCCAGATAGAAGACTATGGTTTGTAGAACATGACATTTAACCATACTCTGTTCATCTAATACAGGATTGTTTATGAGGAACCTTCTTACTGTCATCGTCCTGCGTAAGCTCTCCATACTTTTTTGTGAAGTGTTTCATAGGGTTAACCCATCTAGTGAGATTTCTTTTTGCACAATTCTAATCATGCAACATTTGGTGGCGAAATTTTTCAACACGGAGCCCATTATGAAATTTTGATCCTAGCTCCGTGGGAACTTTACTACGCATGAATTTCAAAACACCAGGAGTCATTTTTTATCTCTATGTAGTGCATGGCGAATGGATGATGTGCACTACTACGAGTCGGAGCCAGCAGCCCTCACTGATTTCATGAGTAGAACATTCATCTTTTGTTATTATTTCTAAGACAGCATCATGTTTTCTAGGGTTTTATGGTTTTGTTTAGTGAAGGAGATGATCTCTATGGAGATCAAAATGATCATTCCATGGAGATCACTCCAAAGAGTTAAATCCGCAGTGATGGGAATCGGCCACGTGATCGACTTTGGATTTCGGGCCACTAGTCGGCGGGGCCCACATTTACGTACTCGCGCAGGAAGCGTTGATCGGATCGGCAATCCGAGACCACGAGAGCATCCGGAGCATCGTTTTACTGTTTTATGTGTTTTATTTTATTTTTTGGACATAATTTAGTATTATTCGAGCATCGGGCGTAACGGTCAATCATAGTCGTTCACGTTGGGTGCCCAAGTCCCCTTCTATTATAAATAAGGGTGATGGTTGTCATTTGAAGGTATTGTTAGCCTTGTGAGAGAGTCTAGAGCCGAAAATCACAACGTGGTGGGACGCCGTGAGATCCCGGGGTGGAACGTCCCGGTTTTTTTCTGGGTTTTTTCTTCTCCTGCACAATCCTCGGTCCTCACACAAGCCATAATCGCTGCCACTTTCCTGCCGCATTCCATTGCAAACTCCCACGTTCACTCCGGCCCTAATACCGATCGACGCCCATACTGCCCGCGTTAAGCCACGGTACTTACTCTCCCAGCTCCGCCGCAAACTGCAACACCGTCACCTCTTTTTGTCGTGTACCCGGCAACCTACGTCACGCCAGTTACGCCACAGCATTACTCCCGCAACCCCTGCTAGCCCACCGCCCTTACCCCCACCATTGTCAGCGTCGTTCATCTGTTCCCCTCCTGCATCCAGATACTAGCCAAAATCCCTCACCATTTGATTTCTAGTCGCCTCCTCTCTCTTCCTACAGTCGAAACCCCTCCACAGTCCATCCCTTCCCTTCCAAAGGCCGCTCCAGCCACCGATCAAGACCTCCCGGTCGTTGGTGTCCAATTTCTGGGACCGGCGACCCCTCAGCTTATCCGTAAGCATTTCGACGCTCCAGCAACCGTCCCCCGTGAGCAGTACACAGAAACTGCAGCCTCCTCTTCACTTGCATCGATCGGCGAGCTCTTTTTTTGTGCCTCATCATAGGGAAGCGTCGCGGCTCTCGCGACAACTCAAACTCATTCATCTCCGAGAAATCCAACCGTCCAAATTCCCGCTCTCTAGCCCGTGCTACTTCTGATTTATCGTCGACTGTACTCCGCACTATGGTGGACTCGGTCGCGCTAACGGATACTATGAGGGACCTCATGCAAACATTCATGACATCCACAGAGGGACGCTTTCGAGAGGCCGAAGCGCGTCATTGGGAAGACATGACCACACTCACCAACAAACTGAATGAGTTGACCACCGCCATTTCGGTCGTTACTACTCCACCTACTGATCATGCTTGCAGCAGCCAGGCGCCTCCACCGCTGATTCTTCGAACTGATCCCCTGGCCAGGATACCGCATCAGGGGCACATCATGCCCCATTACACCAAGTTGGCATTTCCAACTTATGATGGCAAGGATGATCCCTTAGGTTGGCTCACCAGATGCGAACAATTTTTTTGTCATCAGCACCGATGAAGGAATGGATCACTTTGGCCTCCTTTCACATGCTCGATGTCGCGCAATTATGATTCGCCTGTTTGCAGGCAGACAATCTTGTACTAATCTGGCGCGACTTCAAGCGGGCCTGCAACATTCTCTTTGGCCCCCAATTTGCAGCAACCCCCTTGGGGCCCTCACGACGTTCATGGTCGATTGATGGTGACCTAGAACAATTTCAGATTCTTCTGGCGCACGTGACAATCACCCATGAGATGCAGGTCGTCATCTTTACGTCGGGCTACACGATCGATTACGTTTGGACGTCGAATTCGAGCCCCCCCCCCCCCCCCCGAACTTGGGGACTATTATGAGCTTAGCAAGATTGTGCGACCGTCGACTTCAGTTGGCGCAGGAGGCCTACATCCCCACCAGCACAGGGTCTCTGGAGGGACGTGTCGAGGGCACCCAAAACCCACAGATCTGTCGTCTGTCTTGTACAGAAATGTCTGACTGGGGCGCGCAGGGGCTGTGTTTTTAACTGCGACGAGCAGTTTACTCGCGACCATTGGTGCAAAAGACTTTTTTATTTGCACGTGGAAGACTCTAAGGACTCTGATAACAAAGGGGTCGGGTGAAGTGGACACCATCGTCGATCTCCCTTGAGCTTGAGGTCAAGCTCTTTTTGCACGGCGGGAGAGATGTTATGGGCTACGTGCCCAGTTATTTTGATGTGCCTTTAGTTATTATGTTTTATTGTATTTTATATCGTAGTCCATTTCTTAAGTTTCATTTGGTTTTACTATGATGTGCCATTGATTACTTTTATGTCATTGTATCCTCTATTTAAAGGACCTCTTGGGTCCTGTAATATTATGAAAGAAGTTATTTCTCAACCTTGTCTTGAGTAAGAGATTTTGGTAGCTCTCTCACTAGTCACTCCTGAGCAAGCCCCGCCTAGACAGCTGTGGTTTCGGCTTCGAAGTATCCCCTTCACCTCCGGCCACTACTCCGGCGAGCACACAACACGGGGATCTTCGAAGTTCATTCTCGAGCCCAGGGAAGGCGATTTTGAGTACCCAAGGAGCTAGTTTGCATGAGAATGGGGATGTTTCACTACTCCCTAGGTGATACCGCTTAGGGTATCGCCGAGCGATAGGGGGGAAACGTGCGAAGCGGGGAGACTTCCGCTAGCTGTCGCCGAGCGGTAGGGGGGCGGTAAGGCGCGGCGGCTGCGAACGAAGGAGAAAGCGAGGGAGAGAGATCGAGAGAGATAGGGAAGAGACAAGGGGAGCAGCCCCTCCTAAGATGATTGATCCAAAGATAATGAAAAACATACAAGAGTTCTCCTCATATAGTGAGGGCCCAAACAAACCCTAAATAAAATAAAACAGAACTTGATAACCGCACACCGCTTCAACTTAAACCGTTGGTCCGGTTCCTCCATTCTCCGCCGACCCATCCGCCTCCTGCGTGCCGCGTCCCCTTCGCGTGTACACCTGCCATGGTGGGTCCTCCGCTCTGATATCGGTAACAATACCGCCATCTGGAAAGTTGGTCTTGTCCTCAAGGCAATAATCGGGAAACTGTCGACGAAAGTCATCCCGCAGGAGCCACGTGGTGGCGGTGGCCGGCCGGTTGCGCCAAGCTACTTGAATCTCCTCTTGAGTGGTGTCGCCCGGGCGGTGGTGTCGTCGGCCGAGAATAGCTTCTGGATATAGCGGCTCGGACCCGGAGTAGTCGAGGTCGGCCGGAATGTGGTCCACGACGGGGTGGTCGCCAACGACCCGTCGGAGCTGTGAAACGTGAAACACCGAGTGAATGCGGCTGTTGACAGGCAGACGGAGCCGGTACGCCATGGCCCCAATGCGGCTGATAATCTCGAACGGCCCGTAAAAACGGGGCGCTAACTTCATGGCCTGCGTGCCACGGTCAGCTGGCGGTAGGGGTGGAGTTTGAGGAAAACCTTTTCGCCCACTTGGAACGACAAGTCCCGGCGTTTCCGATTTGCAAAGGATAACATTTTTGCCTGGGCGCGGCGGAGATGATGCTTCAAGCTGTCGAGAATGATGTCCCGGTCGTGGAGATGGTCGGCCAAACTCGCCACGGGGCACTCGCCCGGGAGATGTCGGAGCACGGATGGAGGAGGTCGGTCGTACACCGTTTCGAACGGGGATGTGTTTGCCGCATGATGATAGGCCGTGTTGTAGGAGTGTTCTGCCCAACAGAGCCATTTGGCCCAAGTGCCCGGCCGTTCGCCGATGAAACAACGTAAGTACGTCTCGAGACATCGGTTCAGTACTACCGATTGTCCGTCCGACTGGGGATGATAAGCCATACTCATACGGAGGCGCGTCCCTTGCAACCGAAATAGAGAGGTCCAAAAGAGGCTGAGGAAGAGGGGGTCGCGGTCACTGACAATGGAACGGGGAAAGCCATGCAAACGGACGATGTCGGAGATGAAGCTGTCGGCGACGGTCGCCGCCGTATACGGGTGGCGGAGAGGGACGAAGTGTGCGTATTTCGTGAGGCGGTCCACGACCACCAATACGCAGTCAAACCCATTCGAACGGGGAAGACGCGTGACGAAATCCATGGCAATGTCCTCCCAGATCCGCTCCGGAATCGGCAGGGGCTGCAGCAGGCCGCTCGGAAACATAGCCTCGTATTTAGCTTTTTGGCAGGGCAAACAGGCCGCCACGTAAGCTTTTACCTGTTGTAGCATATGCGGCCAATATAGAGAGGCCACCAGGCGCCTGTACGTGCGGAACGCACCCGCATGGCCCCCGGAGGGGGTAGAATGGAACTCGTCCAAGAGGCGCGGTATGCAAGTGGAGGTGGCCGAAATCACCAAGCGTCCCCGATGAAGCAGACGACCGCCGATAATGGAGTATGGTGGTTGGGCAGTCGGGTTGGCGAGAAGGGCCGTCCGTATGGCCGCCAGGTGCGGGTCCTGTTCCACCTCCCGCTGAAGGGTGGCGGCGTCATCCCACACGGGTCGTGACAGGGCCGTGAGTTCGGTCGCCTGGGGGTGGCGGGATAGAGCGTCTGCCGCGCGGTTCGTCTTGTCGGGACGGAATTCGATAGTGAAGTCATACCCCAGTAGCTTGGCCACCCAAAGCTGTTGCGCCGGTGTCGCTATTTTTTGTTGCAGTAAATAGCGAAGGCTGTGATGGTCCGTTCGAACCACAAAGTGCCGCCCCAAAAGGTACGGCCGCAGTGTTGGACTGCGAGGACCAGTGCCATAAGTTCGTTCTCGTAGGCCGAGCGGCTCCGCACGGAGGTCGAGAAGGCGCGGCTGTAGTAGGCAACCGGCCGTCCAATCTGCATCAGAACTGCCCCCACGCCCGTCCCCGAGGCGTCGCATTCCACCACAAACGGTTTCTGGAAATCCGGCATCGCCAATACCGGCCCTTGCACGAGGGCCGCCTGGAGAGCGGCGAACGCGGCCATGGCCGCCGGCGGCCACGAGAACGGGCCCTCCTCCCAGAGCTTCAGCAATTGGGTGAGAGGGCGAGCCAAGCCCCCATAGTTCTGGATGAACCTCCGGTAGTAGTCGGTCAGCCCCAGAAATGCCCGGACGTCTCGTAGGGAGGAGGGCGTGGGCCAGTTGAGGACCGCCTGGACTTTATCTTCCTCCATGGCTACGCCGTCGGCCGAAATTGTGTGGCCGAGGTAGCTGACTTTGGTGGCGCCGAAAGAGCATTTTTTGCGGTTGACCACGAGGCTGTGCCGACGGAGGGTCAGGAACGCCTCGCGGAGGTGCTGTAGATGATCCTGCCAAGAGCGACTGAATACCAAAATATCATCAAAAAAAACGAGAACATGCTTACGGAGGGCCGGTCGGAAAATATCATTCATGGTGGCTTGAAATGTGGCCGGCGCATTGGTGAGGCCGAACGGCGTGACAAGGAACTCGAAGTGCCCGTCGTGTGTGCGAAACGCCGTCTTCGGAACGTCCTCGGGACGGACCCGGATTTGGTGGTAGCCGGCCCTGAGATCCAGTTTGGTGAAGTACACGGTGCCGTGGAGCTCATCGAGGAGTTCTTGGATGACGGGAATGGGATATTTATCCGGAATGGTGACTTTGTTGAAGTCCCGGTAATCCACGCAGAACCGCCAACTCCCGTCCTTCTTGCGAACCAGGAGGACCGGGCTGGAAAAAGGGCTGGCACTTGGGCGGATGAGGCCGCCTAACAACATCTCCCGTACCAAGCGCTCCATCTCATCTTTCTGCGCGTGGCCGTAACGGTAGGGACGCACCGAGACCGCGGCCGCTCCCGGCTGGAGCACGATCGCGTGGTCGGTCGGTCACGCTGGTGGCAGACCCTGGGGTGGTGCGGAGATGTCCGCAAATTCGTTCAGGAGAAGCTGAACCGTGGGCGCCACAGGAGAGTTGTCCGGTTGGGTTGCCTCCACAACCCATAAGCACGCGGAGAAGTCCACGTCCGTGACGCGGTTGAGGGCTCGACAAGAAAGCGGTGAGCGGAGGAGAGTCGAGTCGCCCACTAAGCGACAGGGGCGGCCCTGATGTTGAAATACCATCGTGCGGCTGGCCCAATTCACACGGACATCCCCCAGCGTCTGGAGCCACGCGACGCCCAAGATCGCGTCAATGCCGCCAAGTTCGAACATATAGAAGTCCGCCGTGAAAGTACCCGAACCCACCGAAAGAGAGACGTCCGGACATTGACCCAGCGTAGGCCGGCGGCGGCCATCCCCCAAACACACCGAGAAAGTGGGTGAGGGCGTGATGAGGAGGCCGAGGTCACGTGCCACCGTGGCCGAGATAAAGTTATGACTTGCTCCACTATCAATCATGACGATGACGGGGCGGCCCCGAATGTCCCCCGCGAGTTTCATCGTCTGAGGGCCGGTGAGGCCACCCACGGAGTAGAATGGAAGATCCAGAACATTGAGAGGGGACCCCTCCGCCTCCACCGGAGGCGTATCCGCCGGCTCATCGCCCCCCATCTCGGGGCTATCGAGGTAGCCATCCCCAATAATCGAGTGGAACTCCTTGACGGTGCATACGTGTTGAGGAGAGTACGGCTGGCGGCAGCGGAAACAGAGGCCCTTTCTACGGAGGTCATTGTAGTCATTGTTGGAGAGGCGGTGAGGGTTGTCCGGCCTTGGCGGACGGTGGCCGCCCGCCGGCGGTGGCCGAGGATGCACGTCCCGATGAGCAGGAGGGCGAGTAGGAGGGTGGCCGCCGACAGGCCACGGGCGGGTGCCCAAGTCGGCTTCGACCGCACGAGCCAATTCTAAGGCGTCGGAGACCTTCCGGGGGTGATGTGTCCGAATCCGGGAGCGAATATTGGGCAGGAGGCCTTGAAGAAAGAACCCCAGGTAGTGGTCGGGCGGCAGGCCCGGGACCTGTGTGACGAGGGCGATGAATTCATCAATGTAGCTGTCGACAGAAGACGTTTGGCGGGTTGTGCAAAGGCGTTCCATCGCGGAGCCGGTGTAACGGGAGTCGTAGCGGCTGATCATTTCTTGCTTGAACTCGTTCCAGGAAATGAGGGGCTAAACTTGGCGGAGCCAACGCGCCCAATGAAGCGCGGATCCGTCCAGACCGACTATGGCGGTGCTCACCTTGTCCACCAACGGTGTGTTGTTGAGGTCGAAAATTTGCTCCGCCCTTGCAACCCAGCCCAACGGATCCACCCCCGAGAAAGAGGGGATATCGAGGGCGAGGGGTGGGCGGCCTGCGTGGGTCTCAGCGATAGCCGGGGCGGAAGTGTAGAGCGGCGGCGGCATCCCGAGGATGGAGGCGGCGTCGTGGGATGTCGCCGAGCCCGACGGACCCGAGAGGTGCGGTAGCGCTGTCAGGGCATCGAGGCGACTGAGCAAGAGGGCCTGGCCGGCGGCAATGGCGTCGATGGAGGATTTTTGAGCGTCGAGGGAGGACTTGAAGGCGTCGAGTCGATCGTCTTGGCGGTCGAGGCGACTGCGGGTGGTGTCGGTGTCGTCGAGGTTGTCCTGGGCCTGCAGGCGGGTGTTGGGAGCCATGGCAACAGAGGGCACGGTCTACCGGCGGCGCGAGGGCGGGCGGGACGGCGAGGTCGGACCAAATTGATACCGCTTAGGGTATCGCCGAGCGATAGGGGGGAACGTGCGAAGCGGGGAGACTTCCGCTAGCTGTCGTCGAGCGGTAGGGGGGCGGTAAGGCGCGGCGGCTGCGAACGAAGGAGAAAGCGAGGGAGAGAGATCGAGAGAGATAGGGAAGAGACAAGGGGAGCAGCCCCTCCTAAGATGATTGATCCAAAGATAATGAAAAACATACAAGAGTTCTCCTCATATAGTGAGGGCCCAAACAAACCCTAAATAAAATAAAACAGAACTTGATAACCGCACACCGCTTCAACTTAAACCGTTGGTCCGGTTCCTCCATTCTCCGCCGACCCGTCCGCCTCCTGCGTGTCGCGTCCCCTTCGCGTGTACACCTGCCATGGTGGGTCCTCCGCTCTGATATCGATAACACTAGGCTTCAAATCTGTTTTGAAATCTCTAAGGTACATTTCAGAAGTCATCGTAATTTTGATTTAAAATTTTTGGAAAGTTTATTTTTTAATTCTTTATCTTTTGGTTCTTTGGAATTAAAATATTTTTCTTTTATTTTATGGTTGACTTAGATTTTACACTTTTGAGTGTGGTGTCCTTGTACGGCGTGAACTAGATTAGATTCTATGAACTTCATTCATTTTTTGTGGCATCTTTATGCGCACGGCTAAGGTGTTGTCGTGTGACCTTGAGGTCACGGGTTCGAGTCCTAGAAGCAGCTTCTTGCAAAAATGCAGGGTAAGGTTGCCAATATTTCACCCTTGTGGTGGGACCCTTCACCGGACCCTCGCTGCGTGGGGATGCTTTGTGCACCGGGCTGCCCTTTTTTTATGTGCATGACATTGTAAAACTGTTGTAATTTCTTCTGACAACAGTTTTAAAATGGCATATTTGTGCGCACGCAGCCTAAAATGGTTCCAGCAATTCTGGACAACAGCCTTGCTATCCAAAACTGTTGTTCGAAGGTTTAAAATTGTTGGAACTACATCCAAACAGCAGTTTTAGACTCTAAAATTGCTGTCGGGAAGCAATTTCAGTAAATTTGGACTGCTGGACAACAGCTTTAAAGCTACAACAAATTTAAATTGTTGTCCTGCACTCGTCGATTTAGTGTTTGTGAAGTACAATTAAACGTTGAGACGTCAGTATGATGCACATGATTGCATTGATCCCATTTTGTTGACAGATATAGGCGATAGTAATAAATGGTTGATGGGTAAAATGGAGGAAGAAAAGAATGTTGATAAAGAGGATGAAAATGATGATGATCAAGAGGCCGGATGATTTTTGATGATGAGTACTTGACATGAGGTGTAGCTGTTAGGGTCAATGGAGTTGAAGAGGATGTCCACTAGATGCATTTATTATCTAAAGTGATGCAACCTAGGTCGCACTTGCATCTTATTTTTATTTTGCGCATTTTTATATGTTATTATGTAGTGCATGTCCTCGCGCATGTTTATTTTCTTTGGTTTTTGCGCACGTTATTAGTGCACATATGCTTTGTTTCGCGCATGTTACTCGCATGCGTTCGTACGGCCTATTAGCATGACCGGACAATAAGACACAGGTTTCATCATAAAGGCAAAAATGTGATTTCAACGAAGATGATGGAAAAGGGAAACTCTTCTAAGAAAGAGACTCCAACTCCACTAGTCCTCAGGGATGAGAATGAGGACAATGAATGCACTGAAGAAAAAGAAAATTACAATGAAAGTAAAGAGGATGATGAAGATTTAATTTTTTAATGATAATTAGCTGATATTTGACTGGTGAGTAGTAAAATATTTTAATTTTAAATGGTGTTTTCACATTAATCTTATTGTTTCTTCTTCATTTGTATTACACTGTTCATTGTTAATATTAATGTTTTATGTTATGATTTTTTTGCGTTTAGTATTGTAATCATATTATCTTTAAAGATGTTTTTTACCTTCCCTTCATTGGGTGCGCACCTGCATCTTGCACCTAGGCTCCGAGACACTTTTGCGCTTTGGTGCGCCTTACGCTTTAATAACATAGATGTGCATAAAGATGTGTGAGGAAGTTAGGTCGAGCTTAACTCTTATTGATTCCAATGAGATGACTTTTGTAGGGTTGATGCCATCACTTGAAGCCTTTCAGGTTTCATCTAAGTGGGAGTATCCACAAGGCCACGGTTATTAAATTTCTAGGATAAATCTTAATAACTCTCATCAGAATCAAAGTTAAGTGAATGACTATAAAAGTACTACCCCGCAAAATAAATCAAACACCCATTTTATTGTATGCATAATTTCAAAGGATCAGAACAAAAACTTTGATTCAACAATTTCACTATTGTGTGCACATTCAAGATAATGATGCACGATAACATACTAAAGAATACGGGTGCAACTTGGGTTGGTTCGAATCGGTTCGGCTCAGAACCAAGAACAGGTCGATATCGATTCAGTTCCAACTTTTCGAAACCGGAATCAACTCTTGTGCAAAACTAAAATAATATTTGAATCAAAAAATTCGTTTTGATTCTCGGTTCTACTCGACTCTTCACATTATTCATTACTTATATCACATAGGTTAGGAAACAAATTACAAATAAATAGTGAAACTCTGACAATAAATCCTAGTATAACTAATTAAAACTTTATTATTCGTACTAATCATATAAACAACATAACATTCATACGGTAATAAAAACTAGTATTTAATGTTTTAATCTGAATCAAGTTTAACAAAAATTACCATTCAAAAATTCTAATATTTTCAAAGTTCATAAAAAGGATATTAATGTTCATGTCTTATGAAATTTGAATCAATTGATGATTTTTAAATAATAAATATTAATTAACTAGTAATTATTAACATAGATATATATATCAAATATTACATTCTACCAAACTACTAATCAATTTTAAATTATTTACAATTCAATTCATGGGCCGAAAGGATCGTTTGGGGGGGGCTCAAAAACAACCCGAGAACCACAAGGATCGACTCAAATTGAATGGTATGGGATCGGTTCCGGGTCGATTCTCAGTTCTACGGTCCTTTTTGCACGCCCCTACTAAAGAATCTATTAGGTTTACATTATGAATACTGTTACATTTCATTTTAATTATTTGTGGGAGATTCCAGATTTTAAATGTTTAACATAAATAAAAGAATAAATGAATGGGTCAAATCCCGGTTGAATTCTTCATATTTTCTTCACATGGGGAATTGAAGAGGTCTGCTCATTTCAGGCATTTTATTTTTTGATATTTTTTCCATGTTATTATTAAGGCGTGTTAAGGTTTAGAAGAAATCCGTTAACAAGATGAGAACTTCTTCTCGCAAGTTTCCTAAATACTCTGCTCCTCTTTACTTACTCGATCAAAGTTTAGAAAATTTCTTCTCGCGAGTTCTGACTTTAGAAATTCATGGCAAGCCCATCAGGTGTTCGGTAAAACTCGAAACCATAACCTCAACAAATTGTATGAAACTGATTCATCCGAAATAATCTTCTTTCTTTTTACTTTTTTTTTTGCTCGTAACGTTGATTTGTATTATTTCATGCTTTCAATATCTTATGTCAGCTCTAAATCAGGCTTCGACAACATCATGCATCCAATATTCGTGAAACGCTCGCCAATATAGCAGCTTATAGTCTGTTTGAATATTCATCGGTTCTCCTGTAATCTAGGCCGATATATCGCAGGGGGGAAATATATAAATAGCTTTCACCACGCATTCAATTAACGCTTAGAATATAGTAAGGAACCAAAAATCACAAAGAGGAAATTCTATTTCTTACCTAATTGAGGAGCCAGACGCCTGGTTTCCGCCATATAGATTCAACCTAATCCAAAACCTTCTTCACATCAACTCAAGCGCTTGTATAACCCCCATGAAAAGGATGACGCGAACTTTACTCAGTTATCCGATCTATCGCTCCGAGAGCAAAGTAGACGGTGACCATGGCAATGGCACGAAAATATTAAAAAATAACCAAGGTGGGAAATCCCTAGATCGAAGGAACGGGGATCGGTATCTTCGTTAACAGTTTCGGATTCAGGCGGAGCAGAGCAAGAGATAGCCGCAGGTGATTTGGATGCAGGAGAGCGGGGGTAGAAAAATGCACGATGACTTTGACGGAGAACGACACTTGACCACCGATGAGGTGCTAAGTAGTCCATCAGAGTGGTTCCGAAGTGGATATGGACGGCGCTAAACCCGAGTTGACGATTCAATCGGTTTAATGGTTGAGTGTGTGACAATATATATAATATTGTTGTGGGTCACTTAGCACTCTCACGGATAGGCTTGGGCATTAAAATCGGGCCTGGGGGGCCGGCCCAGGCCCGGCCCGGCAAAAGCCCGGGTAGGCCCGATGGCAGGCTAAGCCCGCCCCGGGCCAGGCCGGGCTACGGGGCCCTTGCAGGGCCCCGATTTTTGGGCAAAGCCCAGCTTGAAAACCGGCCCGGGCCAGGCCGGGCAAAGCCCGGTTTAAAGGCCCGGGTCGGAACTGGGCCGGGCTTTGCCCAGGCCCATAACCAACGATTATAGAGCCGTTGGGTGTGCACCCAACGGCTCTATAGCCGTTGCGGCTGCTGCCGCCTGCAGCAGCAGCAGCATTAAATGCTGCTGCAGGCGGCAGCAGCATAAAGTGGCTGCTGCCACTTGCCACTTTTTTTTTAAATTTAAATTAAATTTTTATTTAAACCCCCCCCCCCTCTCCTCTCTCTCTCTTACTCTCTCTTACTCTCTCTCACTCTCTCTCTCTCTCTCTCTCTCTCTCTCTCTCTCTCTCTCTCTCTCTCTCTTACTCTCTCACTCTCTCTCATTCGATGTCGTCGAGCATGGCGTCGTCGTCATCAACGTTGGCGCACGAAATTGTGAAGCACAAACACACGGCTCCAGTGTGGGAGCACTTCGAGAAAGTCAAAGTCGGCAACGAACACAGGGCAAAGTGCAAACTTTGCGGGAAACTGCTCACACTCAGTGGCAACTCAACACTCGCACGACACATTAAGTCGTGCATGGCGAAGCAAGCTCCCGAGTCCAGTCAGGCGCAATTATCGGGATCCGGACAAATATGGACATACGATCAAGTTCGGCAGCGGGAGCTGCAGGTGAAGAACGTCATCAGACGTGGTTTGCCGTTCAACCACTATGATAATGCGGAGGAGACCGAGTACATACATCAAGGGCTTCAACCCAAATATCAGCAAGTAAGTCGATCCACCATTAAACGCGACGCACTTAAATATTATTTAGAAGCGAAACAATCTTTAATAAATTATTTTGAAAATTTTGAGGGTCGAGTGAGTTTAACGAGCGACGTTTGGACAAGTAGTATAAAATTAGGATTATCATATATGTGTATCACTTGTCACTGGGTCGATCCCGTTTCCTGGGATCTAAATAAGCGCATAATATGTTTTGAAAGTTTTGAAGTCCCGCACACCGGTCAAGCGATTTATCAAATTATTTTAAAATGTGTGCGGGAATTTAAAATTAAAGATAAAATTATGAGTATTTCTTTCGATAACGCCACAAATAATATCACCGCAATTGAGTGGTTAAAACGCGATTTAAGACCTATGTTAAACGGTGCATTTTTTCATACTCGTTGTGTATGTCACGTTTTAAATTTAGTCGTACATGATAGTTTAGCTTATATGGAACCAATTATTAATAAAATTCGTTTAATGTTACAATTTATTTATAGTTCTAAACAACAACGACAAGATTTTAAAAAATTCGTAAACGCACAAGGTGAAAAAATTTTGAAACCTTTATTTGACATGCCAATTAAATGAAACTCGACCTACACAATGTTAAAACGGGCGATTCGCCAAAAATCACTACTTATGAAATATTATACTACGTTAGGTATGTTCGATTTAAATGAGGCCGATTGGGCAGTTTTAGAAAGTTATATGGAATTATTAGAAGTTTTTTACACGGCAACAAATTATTTATCGGGCGTATATTATCCTACTAGCCCGCTAGTTATTGAAAATTTTGTTAATATAACACAAAAATTAAATTATTTTAAACAACATATCGGATGGCAAGATTTAATAGAATTAATGGAAAAAAAAATTTAAAATATTATAAAGAAATGTCAGCGATGTTTTCATGCGCCGCCGCTTTGAATCCTCTATTCGGCGTAGAAGGCGTTGAAAATTTAATAGAAGAAATAAATAATAATTTAGGCGAAAATATTAGTTACTCAAATTTAGATAACATTAGTATTTTAAATTTTAACACTATTTTTACTGAATGTTATAATTATTACGATAATTTATACGGATCGCGGCCCCGATAGGATGTGTCGCAACCAAAAACGCGCGATAGTTTTAAAAATAAAATGTTAGAGCTAGCATCTAGGAAAAAAGCACGCACAACTTCTAGTAGTTTAAATGAATTATGTTTGTATATGAAGACACAATTTCGTGATTTTATGAGTACGGACGAAATAGAAAATTTTGATCTTTTAAAATGGTGGAAAGGTAAAGTAAATACCTATCCTATTATGGCCTATATGGCCCGAGATTTACTAACGATCCAAGCTATCACAGTAGCTTCGGAGTCTGTTTTTTCTCTTAGTGGCAGGATGTTGAACGAGCAGAGAAGTCGTCTAAGCGAAGAATCGCTCGAAATCTGCATATGCTACAAGGATCACTTGGATGCAATGAGGAGGAAGCAGCATACTTCAAATTTGGAGGATAGCTCGTCCGAAATGGAAGACGAGATGAACGCAATCAACATAAATTAGTTAAAAGCACCGTTTAAAGCTCAAAGCCTCAAAGGTGGCGAGCCGGATTTTGAAAAGCGGACGAAATATGTAATCTTTATTTTTTTTTAATAATTGTATTTGCAAAGTTAGTTTATGCGGATAATTATTATTTTTTATTTTATAATTCAAATTTTCAAATACACATGTATAATTCTGTGTAATTCATTTTCGTTCAACATTAATAAATTTTTTTTTCTTATAATACTCGTGTTTTTTTTATTTATATTTCATAGTTTTTATTTTTTAATAAAAATTAAAATAAATAAATATAAAAAAAATGAAATTATAAAAAATAAAAAAACCGGGTCGGGCCCTAGGCCCGGCCTGGGCCTAGGCAGGCCCCCTTCCATGGGTGAAAGCCCGGCCCGGCCTGGTTGCAACTAAGGCCCGGGCCCGGCTCCAAAAAGCCCGGGCCCGGGGGGCTTTTTAGATCGTCTTAGCTCGAGAGTGAATCAACTGCGCAAACAGTCAAAAAGATGAATCAGAAGTTGACAGCAAGGTTCTTACGTAAAAAAATCGGTAAGGGAAAAAATCACGGGGTCAGATCCATTTCTGACAAAATCCAATAGATATAGCTGATTACATAAGTTAGAATTTCTAGGAGGGTGACACTACTGCTCCTTTTTACAAGTATCTTAAGAAAAAAAAAGTCAAGTCTTCGTCGGAAAACCTTAGAGCTCTTCCCTTTTCTTTTTCATTTGTCTCCTCAAATGAAGGCTTGCCCCCCCCTATAGATTTTCGAAGGCACGCAAGTAATTGCGCAAGATGTATCTGAGGGGAGTACAGAGATGCGTCAGAGATGTATTTGAGGGGAGTGCACAAGATTGTTGGGTTTGCGCATGTGTTCGCGCGCCTGTAGGTGCAAGGGCGCAAGTGTCGAAGGCGTATTCGGGAATGTGCGGCCATAGACATGTGCGGGCTTATGTAGAACAGACGTATGTATGCGAACGCAAATACGTGTGCGATTGTACGTGGGGCCAAAGGGCTGGATGGATGCGAGTGTCCGAAGAAGTGCGTGCGGCGTGCGAGTGTCAGTGTTGGTGCAAATTATGTGCGGGCATGCAGCATAAGTTGTTGCTCATGCCCCGGTGCAGGGAAATAAGGTGTGCACATGATTTGCGTATTTGTTCATGTGACCGTGCATGGTGCACGTGTTTGGATGCAAGTGTGTGTAGTGTGTGCGTGAATGTGTTCCCGAGGTTGTGCGAACGTGACGTGTTGCAGAGCTACCCACACGTGAACGTGCTGAAAGGTTGTGGGAACGTGAACGTGTTGCAGAGGTGTGCACACGTGAGCGTGTTGAGAGGTTACACGAACGCGAACGTGTTGCAGATGTGCGCACACATGAACGTGGTGAGCGGATGTGTGAATGTGAACGTGTTTCAGAGGTGCGCACACGTGAACATGTTGAGTGATTGCATGTGTACAACCCTCATTCTCCGAGGGTGGACCCCCCCCCCCCCCCCCGAGGCCACGTAGGCAGAAGTCAAAGTCAAAGAGGTCAACACAGAGCTCGGCAGTTCAAGGCAGAAGTAGAGAAGACCTCGGCGAGTATGCAGGCAATACTCGCCAGGTTGGCGAGTGTGGAACAGAAGACCTGGCGATTATTGGCCCAGCGTGTGCGAGCAGCACCCAATACTCGCCAGATGGGCGACTATGACATGGTACTCGCCGAGTAACCCATAGTCGCCGGGTTGGGGGCTGGGCTATAAAAAGCCCCCCCTACCTTTTGGTTTTCCTATAAATAGGACCCCAGGGGTACTTGGATTGGCACCTGGACTTGAGCTTTTGGACCCCGATTCCCGAACTCTCGAGCCCGTCACCATTGCTTTCAGCCAAGTCGGTGCCTTCCCTGTACCAAGCTCGGCCACTTTGGTTTCGGAGGGGAAGACTCTCTTGAGCTTCTGGGTACGTGGTGGGACCTCCCTGCCAAGCACCTGGGGTCCTGTGTGTTGCTCTTCTAGCTCTTCAGTAGTCGCCATCCAGGTCATCTCGTCGGACTGCTGGGCGAGTAGCCCCCGGCTGCATCGGTCCGAATTTTGAGGTCAGGATTTTCCTGGCGTCAACACTTTGGTGCGGTGAGCGTGGACCGTAGTCGTTGGAAGAAAGTTCAGCAAGAAGGCGAGATGGTCGTAGTTGGCGACCATGAGGAGGTAGTCGGCAACTCGCCCGTAGGCGGCGAGTTCGTGACGCTAGCAGTTTTCGAAGCCTTCGCGCAGCGCATGGAGGGGATCTTGCAAGCAGCGCTTCAGCCGCGCGCCGAGGTCACGGCGACCTCGCCGCATCGCCCGGTTTTGACCAAGGGAAGGAGTCCCCCTCGGCGAGCTGGAAAGGAGCACGTGGAGGATGAGACCAAGCGACCAAGGAGGTCGCAGTTCTACCAGCAGACCTCGCAAAGGATCCGCTTCCGCGAGACGGAAGAGCAGGCGAGATACCAGGATACTCGTCCATATGGCGAGTATGGTGGTGATACTCGCCAGGTGAAGGATCGTCGCCGGGTAGGAGGGAGGAGCCCCTTCTGCGAGGAGATCCTTGCCGCGCCAGTGCCAGAAGAATTCAGAGATCCCGTTGTGAATTATTGCTCAGGGAGAGACGACCATATCCGTCAGGGGAACAGACGTAACCGGAGGAATAGCCGGAGGAGGAATAGGGATCGGGTCAGCCAAGGATGTCAAGAAAGTATCAAGGCCGGGGAGGTAGGAGTGAGTTCTGGAGAAGCGGAGCTCGGATCTTTCCGCAAAACGAATTTCCACCAAGCCTATCGCCAGAATGTCGCTCCGACCTCTCAAGCACCACCCCCGCTAGAGGAAATCACCTTCTCGGAGGAGGTCATGTTAAGGGATGATAATCCCTTCCATGAGGCCCGTGTGATTGATGCGATCGTCGAAGACTTCACCGTCAACCGAATCCTGGAGTGCAACGGGGGATCTGTCTGTGTCATCTTTACGTCGTTCTCACGAACACGTTTGACAACCAGGAGGTCGAGACAATCAGGATGATGATCCTGGACAGTTCCCTTTTTTGATTTCTTAGGTAAGCAAAAGGTGGACGCGGCAGGAAGATCAGCCGCCGTCGGGAAGCTTAATCCAAGACGGGAAGAACCCTTCATCGTGAAGGGGAGCTGTTGGAAAACACATGGAACGGCGACAACTTGAAAGGGTTTGGCTCCTGAACGGGAGTATGTACACATCCCACCCCTGTAAATTTGTTATCCATAAATAAAACCATCATCTCCCTGAAACATGGGAAATGGTGAGTCTTTCGTCTCTTTCGGCTATGTGTTTTCAAGAAAGAAGAAAGCGAGCGAAGCCGATCTCCGCGTCAGGTTGGGAAACTGGCCTCCGACTTAACCCTCGTAAAAACTCAGAACGGATGATGGGACAATGCCTCGGGTGTGTGTTCCCCTAAGTCCAAGCCTCTGCAATGACGGCCGAGATCAGCTCCCCCCTTGCATGTTGGCCGCGGTCCCCACCGGCTGCATTTCTCATCCGACTGGTGAGATTATCAGGAAGAAGTCTGGACGCCGACCTCCCAATCTGACGGAGGAATAATCGACTTCGGCAAGGCGGTGCTCACCCTTATCTACTTCATCAAAAATGTGTTTTCCAGTAAAAGAATGGGAGTAGGTGAAGTTGATCTCCACGCTAGGTTGGGAAACGAGCCTCCGACTTAACCCTCGTAAAAACTCAGAACGGATGATGGGACAGTGCCTCGGGTGTGCGTTCCCCTAAGACCAAGCCTCTGCAATGATGGTTGAGATCAGCTCCCCCCTTGCACGTTGGCCGCGGTTCCCACCGACCGCACTTCTCGTCCGACTGTAGAGATTACCAGGAAGAAGTCTGGACGCCGACCTTCCGATTCGGAGAAGAGAAGATCGACTTCACTAGCTCTGGGGACCCTTGAAAAGAGACGTCATATACCCTCGAGAGCTGAAAAGCCCGCAGCAAGCCATTTTTTTAAAGTATTGTGTACGATCATTTGAGCTGGTGTGCTTAAGTGTGCTTAACTCCCTGCTAATTTGTTGAGCAACAGGAAGCAGGTTTGGTCCACATCCAACATCCAAGTAGGGTGGAGGCCTCGGGATGGTCTGTCCCCTTGGACCTCCCCGACTGCCACTCCCTGCTTGACGTCGTCCTGCATCAACATACCACACCGCAAGTTGGAAGCGAGCCTACGGCTCAACCCTCGTAAAAACTCAGAACGGATGATGGGACAGTGCCTCGGGTGTGCGTTCCCTTAAGACCAAGCCTCTGCAATGACGGCCGAGATCAGCTCCCCCCTCGCATGTTGGCCGCGGTTCCCACCGACTGCATTTCTCGTCCGACTGTAGAGATTACTAGGGTAAAGTCTGGAAGCCGATACTCCAACTTGAGAAGGGGAGCGATCGATTCGACCGGCCAAAGGATGGAGACGTTCCAGCACCCCAGTAGGATGGAGACCTCGGGAAGGTGTGTCCCCTTGGGCCCCCCCGACTGTCGTTCCCTACTTGACGTCATTCTTCGTCGACATCTGGTATCCAAGTAGGATGAAGGCTTTGGGATGAGGTGTCCCTCCGGACCTCCCCGACTGCCGTTCCCTACCCCCTCTCTCATAAAACAAACTCCCTTAAATAATTTAAATGGGCTCTTCACCAGGTACAGAGCGAGGCCTTGAGTTGAGCATGTGTCCCTCGGGATCCTCCAAGTACCCCCCCCCCCCCCCCCCGACTCGACTCCACCAAGGGAAACATTGAAGAAGGCGAGTATGGCTATGCGAGTAACAGTGGCGAGTATGAAGAAGCACTCACTCTCGCCTCGATCCTAAGAGCCTAGCGAACACTCAACCTCGCCCCGAGCCTAGGGGCCTAAGCGGCATTCAAAAAATAAAGCAAACACCAAGGAAACAGGCGAGCAAAAGCTTTGACTTTTTCATATATAAATATTTGATGTATATTACAAAAGAATCTTCAAGGTGTTTACAAAAGGTCGTCGGGCGAGCAAAAAAAGGGTGTCCAGGCGACTAGGCGACATCCTCGCCATCAATATCTGCATCTGGCTCGTCGCCATCATCGTCATCATCATCGTCATCCTCATCCTCGGAATCGTCATCCGCAGCACCACTGGACGGCGGCGAGGATGCTCGCAAGGGGGAGGTGGACTCCTCGGCGAGCAGTGCCGGGATAATGTCCTCCACGGTCAGCTCCATCGCCGCCGGCTTCAGAAGATCGTCCGCCTTCAGCTGGCTCAGGATGACGGTCCCGGTAGCTCACGCGATCTCTCGGAGAACGCGTGGCATATTGTCGCCATGCATCCGGATCTGCTTGCCGACCCTAGAGGGTCCCGCCACCGCTGGCTGTTGCTCGGCAGGCCGAGTTTCCAGCTCAGCGATGCGAACTTGGGCGGCCTCCAAGGCCAGCCGAGTGTCATCCAGCTCCTTCTCCAGCTGGGACACTTTTGTCGCCATCTCCACCTCAGTGACCTGCAAAAACAAGAAGACACACAAAGTCAGCAAGTTATTCGGCAAAGTGGCGACTATCCCGGAGGCGAGTATCATAGAGAAGCGAGTACCTCATGCTCCTTCGCCTGGAGCCCCATGGCGATCATTTTCTTGGTGCTGACCCGGATCACCTCCTCATACTCCAGCAACCTCCTCGCCGTCATGTGCGCTAGCTCGGCGGACCGCAGCAGAGATCGCGAGGTCTGGTGCGCCAGGTACTCGGAAGACTCCTCTCGCAGCCTCTCAGCGTCCTCACGACCATAGATGGCATGAAGCACATCAAATGCCTCGCCCTGATCCTCCCAGTCCTCTGACCAGGGCGGAAGGTTGGAGCTCAGAGACACCACATGGTCGCCCTCCGACCAGGCGACTAGGCGGCGACCATAGGCGTCCTCACCACGAACACCCAAGTTGAAATTAGGGTGGGTATAGGGCTCGCCGGCCTCAGAAGGGTCCGCCTTCTTGCCAAGGTCCCGGTGAGCGACCTCCTTCTTCTTCCTCGAGGGCTCGGAGGGCTCGCCCCTCTCCTTCCGCTTCTTCGAAGGCCCAGATCCTTCGCCGACGATCAAGGGCTCATCGCCTCCTGGCGACAAGTCTATGGGCGAGTTGACCCCATCCCCGCGAGCAGAGGTCCCCGCACCTCCCTGTGTGGAAGCCGTCGCCTTCACCACCACGGGAAGAAGCTCACGCGGCATAACCTGGACTGCTGCAACAAGAGGAGTGATAATTCCGGTTAGTCGCCAAAGTTGAAGACGAAGAGCGAGTATTACGAATACTCGCGCAGTAGAACTCGCGCAGTAGATTACCTTCGCCTGCGAAAACCTCAGCGAGTTCATCCACTCGCCTCCTCCAGAACACCACATCAAGGCGGCGATTCTTGAAGGATTCGAGCAGTTTCTCGCCACCCTCGTTCATAAAGGAAACCCCGAAGACGCTCTCCGGCGGCTGGAAGGACCTTTCGGGGATCGCTTGGAAGTCGCCAGCGATGACGACTAGTCGCTCTCCCCAGCGGTGGTTCTTCTTCGCCGTGCCGACCAGTGTGCAGACATGGCTGCAGAGGAAGACGACGCCCTCGCCAGTCGCCATAAAGTGGAATACTCGCCTAAAGACCGATAGGTCGAAGGCTATTCCCTGGTCGCGCAGATAGCACAGATATCCCACAATCATCGCCACCCCATTGGGGTTGATCTGGGCAGGGACTATCCCAAAGTAACGGAGTATCTGGGAGAACTCCGTCCACAGTGGTAGTCGCAAGCCCACCTCGAAATGGCGAGTAGGGAATACCCGCTCATTGGTCAAGAAGGTGTTTAGTCGCTCACCCTGGCGAGGAAGCCTAGCGACAAACCCTGGCGGGAGGTACTTCGCCTTGATGACCTCCAAATCCTTCTCAGTCGGGACAAACTTCTTGAAGGTGGTCGCCGCAAAGTTCCTGGCATGATTGGCACGCCGGATGGTCGCCTCGTCGGTCATCTTGGAGGAAAGGAGGAAAGAGAGGCGAGTATCAAAGAAGACAAGAAGAGAAGAGAAGACAGAAGATACTCGCGCGAGAGTTAGAAAATCGCCAAAGCGTAATTAAGACTCACCCACCCACCCCCCCTATTTATAGTGGTCGGATAACTTGGCTTATCGAGCACGACGGCGCGATCAGGAATAAGGGGGTGGCGAGTATTAAGTTGAAGTCGCCAGCTCAACAACGCGCGTCAGCAGGAAGTCGACCTCCAAGGCGAGAAGACCTGCAAGAAAGAAACATGAACGAAGCTCGCCATGCATAGGCGGCGGGAGGACAATACTCGCCAAAGTTAAAGAAGATAGAAAATTTTGACAAAAATCCATCACAGAAGAAGAAAGCAGAGCAAGTAATAAAAGGCGAGTTTTCTAATACTCGCCGAAAAATATTACACCAATAAAGAAATAGTTCAGAGTTACAGGAATGCTCGCCAAGGGCGACTTAGCACAGAAAGAAGAGGAGTAAAAAAAGGACAACATCTAGGGAGGCGCCTGAAGATTCGCCTGAAAATCCGGAGGCTGAGGATGTCGCCCAACGAAGCCCATGCTGCGAGCACGCTTGAAGTGCTCAAAAGCCAGAGACATCGCGTCCTCACCCTGCCGCAGCTGGTCTTCGATCCTCGCCAGCCGACCGACCGAGCCCATGCTCGCGCGCATCCCCACCAACTCGTCATGATGCAGCTGCTGGCGATGCTCGATCCTCGCAACTCTACGCTCCAGATCGCTGACAGTATGAAGGCGAGATTCTGCACCAGCCATGCGAGTATCGAACTCCTCCAGCCGTGATACTCGCACCTCCAGCTTGGTCAAACGACGATGAGCGTCAGTACTCGCCAGGCGCTCAACTCGCGATTCAACCTCGGACAGGCGGCGATGAGGCTCGCAGATCGCCAAGCGCTCCAGCTTGGACTCCAGCTCCAGGATCACGCGAGTAGCCCTCTCCTGGTACTCGCGAGAAGGAAGCCCGACCGCGTCGATCAAAGTTCCTATGGGAGTATGAGAGCGAGCTGCGAAAAAGGTTTGAGTGTTAGAAATTAGATGACGAAAACAGCGAAGTAAAGGCAATGGCGACTATTGAAGACGGCGACTAAAAACCTGGCCGAGGACTGCGAGAATGACGTCGAGGAGAGACCCTTGCCTGGCGAGGAGATGTGCTGCGATGATGGTCGCCTTGCCGCAAAGAGCCACCAATTGCCGGATCCCGGCTGGGAGGCGCGTTCCCCCGACCGTGATTATCGACTGGTCGTCCTTCTCCCCTTGCAGGAAAAAAGCCCGAGGAGCCCCCAGTCCCGCCACGACGCGAGGACTCGCCCTGATGAGTCGAAGGTGCAGTAGAGGTCGAAGGGCGCTGATCGCCCTGAGGAGTAGCAGAAGGAGGGAACGGAGGAGGTGGCGGAAGCCCACCTGCGGGCAGCTGCGAACTACTCGTCGTTCCCATGGACTGAAGAGGCGGAGGAGGCAGAGGCACGATGCTCGCCAATAGATCATGTTGCCTGCTCATCGGCCTCTTCTCCACCGAGGAGCTGTGGAGAACTCGCCCTGAGCGACCTCCACCCCGAGGCGAGACCATAGGCGACGACCTCAGCGGAGGCACGGCCAGAGGCTCCTCCTGAGCTCCAATGGTGGACGAATCTGCGAAGCATAAAAGAAATATTCAGCATCTCGGCCCAAGTCGAGGTCAATCAAAGAAGGTGGCGAGTAGGTAGCTCCCACCTCGCGCAGGAGCGAGATTCTCCGGTTGATTCTGGGTCGAGGTCCCAGGCATGCTCGCTTCCTCGACGACATTTGGAGCAGGAGGATCAGCGGCCGGCGAGTCGCCCTCATTAGAGAGCCCCAGGTCATCCAGCAGCTGCTGGTGTTGGTCGCACGGAGGAGCGGCGACCTCACCCTCAACGGCTTTCTTCTTCTCCTGCTTCTTTTTCTTCTGGGCAAGCCTCTTCCTCTTCTTGGAAGAGGGAAGGTCGCCATATGCGAGATCCGGGCGAAGAGGGAGCGAAGAGCCATCAAACAGGCCTACAAGACCAGCCATAGCCGCCTTAGCCTCGGCAGCATAGTCGCGCACCATCTTGAGCGAGTTCAGAAAAGATGTGCCATCAGAGACCCCTGCCCCTCTATTTATAGAATTCGAACATCGGCCAGCGAGAGGGCGAATATAAGCCGATAGTCGCCGGCAGGAGAGCTCGTCGAATGAAGGTTGGATGATTCTTTCCGAGCAACTGCGTTACTCGCAAAGAGCGGGGATTGTGTATAACCCTCATTCTCCGAGGGTGGACCCCCCCCCCCCCCCCCCCCCCCCGAGGCCACGTAGGCAGAAGTCAAAGTCAAAGAGGTCAACACAGAGCCCGGCAGTTCAAGGCAGAAGTAGAGAAGACCTCGGCGAGTATGTAGGCAATACTCGCCAGGTTGGCGAGTGTGGAACAGAAGACCTGGCGATTATTGACCTAGCGTGTGCGAGCAGCACCCAATACTCGTCAGATGGGCGACTATGACATGGTACTCGCCGAGTAACCCATAGTCGCCGGGTTGGGGGCTGGGCTATAAAAAGCCCCCCCTACCTTTTGGTTTTCCTATAAATAGGACCCCTGGGGTACTTGGATTGGCACCTGGACTTGAGCTTTTGGACCCCGATTCCCGAACTCTCGAGCCCGTCACCATTGCTTTCAGCCAAGTCGGTGCCTTCCCTGTACCAAGCTCGACCACTTTGGTTTCGGAGGGGAAGACTCTCTTGAGCTTCTGGGTACGTGATGGGACCTCCCTGCCAAGCACCTGGGGTCCTGTGTGTTGCTCTTCTAGCTCTTCAGTAGTCGCCATCCAGGTCATCTCGTCGGACTGCTGGGCGAGTAGCCCCCGGCTGCATCGGTCCGAATTTTGAGGTCAGGATTTTCCTGGCGTCAACAGCGTGAACATGAACGTGTTGCAGAGCTGCGCACACGGGAACGCAGTGAGCGGTTGAGCGAACGTGAATGTGTTGCAGATCTGCGCACACGTGAACGTGGTGAGCGGTTGCGTGAACGTGAACGTGTTGCAGAGCTGCGCACACGTGAACGTGGTGAGCGGTTGCGCGAACGTGAACGTGTTGCAGAGCTGCGCACACGTGAACGTGGTGAGCGGTTGCGCGAACGTGTTGCAGAGCTGCGCACACGTGAACGTGGTGAGCGGTTGCGCGAACGTGAACGTGTTGCAGAGCTGCGCACACGTGAACGTGGTGAGCGGTTGCGCGAACGTGAACGTGTTGCAGAGCTGCGCACACGTGAACGTGGTGAGAAGTTGCGCGAACGTGAACAGGTTGCAGAGCTGCGCACACGTGAACGTGGTGAGCGATTGCGCGAATGTGAACGTGTTGCAGAGCTGCACACACGTGAACATGGTGAGCGGTTGCTCGAACGTGAACAGGTTGTAGAGCTGCGCACATGTGAACATGGTGAGCGGTTGCGCGAACATGGACATGTTTCAGAGGTGCGCACACGTGAACGTGGTGAGCAGTTGCGCGAACGTGAACGTGTTGCAGAGCTGTGCACACGTGAACGTGGTGAGCGGTTGCGCGAATGTGAAGGTGTTGCAGAGCTGTGCACACGTGAATGTGGGGAGCGGTTGCGCGAACGTGAACGTGTTGCAGAGTTGTGCACACGTGAACGTGGTGAACGGTTGCGCGAACTTGAACGTGTTGCAGAGCTACGCACATGTGAACATTATGAGCGGTTGCACAAACATGAACATGTTGCAGATCTGTGCACACGTGAACTTGGTGAGCGGTTGTGTGAACATGAACGTGTTGCAGAGTTGTGCACGCGTGAACATGTTGAGGGGATGGGTGAACGTGAACGTGCTGAGTGGTTTCGTGATCGTGAACATGTTGTAGAGTTGCGCACATGCGGAAATTCTGAAAGGTTGTACGAATGTGAACGTGTTGCAAAGTTGCGCACACGTGAACATGTGCAGATATGCGCACACGTGAACGTGTTGATGGGTTGCATGAACTTGAAAGTGTTGCAGAGTTGTGCACATGTGAACATACTGAGAAGTTGTGTGAATGTGAATGTGTTGCAGAGCTGATTGTACGAACGTGAACGTGTTGTAGAGGTTGCCGCTCTAATTGCGAGCTTACTGCTTAGTGTAAGCACCTGAGTTCATCGCTCAGGTTATAAGCTAGCTGCTCAGAGTTAGCATCGGAGGTCGGCGCTTGGGTTTGTGAGCTCGCTGCTCGACATAAGCATTGAAGCTCATTGCTCATGTTTGTGTGCTCGTTGTTTGGTGTAAGCATCAGAGGTCGTCGCTCAGGTTACGGGCTCGCTACTCGGCGTAAGTATCGGAGGTCGTCGCTCAGGTTATGGGCTCGCTACTAGGCCTAAGTACCAGAGGTCATCGCTCAGGTTATGAGCTCGATGATCAGCGTTAGCATCAGAGGTCGGCGCTTGGGGTGTGAGCTTGCTCCTCGGCGTAAGTATCGAAGGTCGTCGCTCGGGTTGTGAGCTCGATGCTCGGTGTTAGCATCGGAGGTCGGAGCTCGGGTTATGAGCTCGCTGCTCAGCATAAGCATCATTGTTCGTCGCTCAGGTTATGAACTCGCTACTCAGCGTTAGCGCCGGATGTCGGCGCTCAGGTTTGTGAGCTCACTGCTCGGTGTCAGCACCGGAGGTCGTCACTCGAGTTATGAGCACGATGCTCGGTGTTGGGGCACTAGAGGTCAACACTCGATGGGGGAACCTAGTTGTTGCCCGGTCGCAGAGGAGGGATGACCCTCCACGGCTATAGGGCGCGAGCTCGCTGCCCGAGGGGGGGGGGGACTAGCCCCTTTCTTATCAAAGGTTCTGGTCTTACCCTTTTGAGATTTACCGACGGGAATCTTAGTTCCCGCCCTATCGCAAAGGAGGGCATGCCCTCCATGGTCGTTGGGCGCGGGCTCACTGCTCGGCGTAAGCACTGGAGGTCGACACTCAGATTATGAGATCATTGCTTAGCGTTAACACCGGAGTTCGAGGCCCTACCATTAAGAGGTTCTTTTTTCTAAGACCTGCATGGAATCAGAAAACAGTTGTAGTGACATTGAAAATAAGGTAGGATATGTGTCTCCCTTGTTGAGAGAATGTCGTTTCACCCTTTGGTTCATAGTCGTCTCTGAATGGAGTGTTAGTAGCGGACCGCTCCATGTCTCTCTTAGTGGTGAAGAGGTGAATGAGTAGTTGGGATAACTTATCGAGGTTATGGATTCCACCCTGGGCAAGGAATGGAACCAAGCGAGGGCATCATCTGTAAGACCCCTCTCCCGCACCAGGAGAGTTCCCGGATCTTATGCCCAGAACCGCCGCCTTACGGTGATGCTAGCACACAAGTTAGCCATCTCTGCAAGACACCGATCCTTCCGGCAAGGACGATCAACTAGGCCAACAAGAGATAAGAAATAAAACTAGCACATAAGTCCACAATCACACGCATCTGTATATGTATATATATCCAATTGAAAACTGTCCATCAATGAGTACAATACAAGAAAGAGTAAAATGGGCTTAAGCCCGGTACATGTCCGAAAGAATAAAAGAAGTACAATTCTCTCTCTCACTATATATATCTATGCGGAAGCTACAAACATAAACATCTCTCATCGAACACCTGTCTAGTAGCGGTAGTAATGCACGACATCTGTTCCTCAGGTCCTGTCTCCCCTGCCAGCTGGGCTCCAGCTCCTCGGTTACCTACGGTCACCACCGACCGTTAGTCATAAAGACTAAGACGATTTTGTCCCCGCCTCCCCCCGCGACTCCTAGGCACCGAGCGGGAGGAAGAAGCGGAGGACAACAAAGTGGAGTAATCAAAAGCAGGTGACAGATATTCTACGCTATCAAGAGTATAACATATAAGTTATATGCTAGCAATATGAACCAGTAAACAGTACTAAAAGCAGTAAAGTAATATCGCAGCAGAGAAAGAAGTAAGCATAAAGAAGCAGTGCGACGCAAGTAAGGTAATTTAAAAGTAACCATTGATTTATAGGAATGCCCATACAAACCTATAGACCAAGGGGTCGTTTAGCAGGGCCTATCGTATAAAAAGTCCCATTCCAATTTATATGATAGGGGTAGGGGTTGGAATGCAATGTTCATGCTATGTCATGCAAGGTATGTTGTTATGCTATGTTCATACATGTGCAACTCACACACTACGACTCTATGCGCATAGACCTTTAGTTCCCCCTTTTTGGAGCTAGCAAGACTCCCCGGATACTCCCGTAGTGGCAAACGGAAGCGGTGGGTTGGGCCTCGCCCACCTCTAGGTTGGTATTCACACTACCGAACCTAGACCTATCGTACGCCTCAACACAAAACCGTGGAGCGTTTGCGTACTCTTGCTGACTGGACCGCCAGACTTTTTAGGCTAAGTGTATATACCACACTTGCCGAGTCAACGTATTGACGTCGGTGTGAACGTCCGTCCAATACAGAAGACCCACCACCTTCAATGCACATGCAACATGTTCTACAATCTATCTCCGAGCCATAAGCTCCTCGGGCTAACCTGCCCGTCATTAATAACCTTCCGAGCCACCGGCTCCCCAGACCAACCCGTCCGTACCAACAACTCTACTGAGTGCAAGCTCACCTGACTTTCAATCCGCTCTTTCAAACACTGAGCTTACTGTCGCAGCACTAAACAGACTAGGCTCCCGCAACCACGGGGTGTGGGTGAGTGTGTTATTAGATTATTCTTGTAACATCTTATCCCTACGGTTTACGTTTAATCTTGGATTCCCGAGGGTTACCCTGTAAAGGGCTCGCTACGGTATTAGGAACTACAATGGGATGACACCCCAAAATTCCCTTTCCCAAGACACTTAGTATTATTGATATCTACTCATAAGATTACCCTCTTATCCTTTCACTTGAATTAACCTCAGCGCTTTATGACTCTCTAAGGGGAAGGACGATCTTTCGTCAATCCCGAGCACAACCTTACCCACAGCTCACCAAGCACTCTCATCTTCTAACTCCTATTTAAACTACTCTTGTTTAGTTATTATTCTACTTGGAAGTTTAGGGTGGATCCTGGACTTCCCGAGGGCTACCCGGTGAAGGGTTCGCAAGGTACTAGGGTATGTGATGGGATGATGCCCAACCCCTTTCCAGGACAATTAATATTCTTGGTGACTACCCAGACCTAACCTTCCACCCCCTCAATACTCTTTATATCTTAAGTGAATTCACGCCTCACGTTTCATCCCGCTCCTAAGCAATCGTTCTTTTGGATTCAACTCTAATAACTTCTAGTCCTCTAAGTGGTCTATACTCATCTCTTGTTATAATCAAATTCTCACCGATTTCCTTGTGATTATATTGACCTATTCATCATAATGAGTTTTCACTATCCGCAGACCACGGCATATAACTACTTAGATTCCTATGATGGAACCTTGGTCAAATTACTTCCAAATGACTTCTAATGTTTATCATAGGTTCATAGTGGATAAAATAAGGGATGATCAAAATTCAAGCATGTTTCATATAATTTTGCCCTCTATAAAAATTCATTAATTACTAATATGAATCTAAAATGTGAAGGAGGTATCATGCTAGTGAATTCAAACTTGTTAAATATCCTTCCAGAGATGAAATGTGACATGATAAAAAGATTTCCAATATTTCATATTTTTCCAGCAATTAAATAACCATAATCCTTAATTTTCAATGAATGAATGGAAAAATAATTTTACACATCAAGTACAAGATTTTGACTTCCTAAAATTCTGGAAAAATTACAGTAGCTTCATATGAACCTAAAATCACTATTTCCAGAAGATCATATTTTTCCAAACATTTTAAACCCACAATTTCTATTTATCTTTAAAGAAGAGAAAACATGGCTCTACACTACAAGTACTGAAATTAGACTTCCTAAAAATCTGTAGAAATTACAGTAGCTACATATTGACATAAAAACACTATTTCCAGAAGATCCTATTTTTCCAGCAAATTTATAATCACAATTTCTATTTATCATGAAAAAGATGAAGATGTGACTTTACACACCAAGTACTAAAATATGAATCCCCAAAATTCTGAGAAAATTAACCTAGCATACTAATCATATAAAAACACCAAATCCAAGGTTTCATAATATTCCAGGTAATATTTATCCACAATATTCATTTAATACAAGTGGTGTGCCAATAAGAGTGTACACTACAACCACCACCTACAGGTCTCAATAAAATATGAATAAATCACAGAAGTATTTTGTTGACCTAAAAACAGAAATGCTTAAATTTCATATTATTCCAAGGAGTATTTACCCTTAATTATCATTTGTTACATTTGGTGTGCGCATAAGGGTTTACACTACAAGTGCTTGTTAAGACTTCAATAAATTCTGGGAAAAATATTATGGCACAATAATGGTCTAAGAACACTAAAACCTAAGTTTCACATTTTTAACAGGAATATTTGACCATAATTTCTATTTAACATAAATGGGGTGCAAATAGAGATTTACACTACAACTACCCTTAGTATGTCTCTATAAATTCTGAGAAAATTATCCTAGTATAAAAATCATCTAAAAACACTAAATCCAGAGATTTAGAATTTTACAAGCTATTTTACCCCCATTAAATTAATTAATTACAAAAGGGGGTTTTCCTCAATAAATTGATAATTACCACAAAAATTCATCTAAAAAATATGATAAAATTTACAGAGCTATAGAATCACCAAAGAAACCTACTAGAATAATTTCATAGTTCTCCAAATGCATATGAGACCTAAATGTCATATTTGAATAAATTGACCTAATCGAATAAATCAAATTCAGAGAAATAAATGAGTCCAAAAATTCCAACAAAATTCACAAATGTGCCTTTCCAGTCAAAGATCCATTTACCAGAGTTTTGGATTTATCCCTAAGTTTATGATTCAAATTATTTCATTAATTTAAAAGTGTGACAATTTTCATTTATTTAAAAATTTTAGGAAAATAACTTCCAATAATCATGAAACTTATGTCAATGATGGTTATCCTCATGACATACACTAACCCCAAGATTTCAGAGGCATGCAAGGTGATTCCCACCTTCAATTCCATCAAAAAGCTCAAAAGCCCAAATTGACTATTAGCACCCCAAATTTCCTCTTAAGACCCTAACTTCATTTTGAAGTTCAGAGAAAAATACTCATGCACATGAGATGATATTTTAACCAGTGATTTATATATGTATGAAGAGCTCACCCCCCAAATTAGGGGGTGTTTGGAGTTATACAACTCCTTAAATACCAAACATTTACTTTTACTAATAAATGAAATAACTCAATGGATACACATCCAAAAATTCTCAAATTAAAACCCTAGGTGTGTCATCATACCATGCATGCATGGTAGAAATTTCAATGGGTTTGGTTAAGCCAATTAAAAGTTATAGCCTTTTTAATTTCTGCCCTACCCAAGGAGCAGTCCTAGGAAAATGGGTGCCCTGATGTCCATAGTCCACCAAATCAGTTGATTCTAGTGGCAAATGAAAGTAGACACATAGGGATACAAAAGTTGTCTCTGCCCCTTTTTGCAAAAACAGCCTCTAAGTCCTTCAAATATTGCATGCAATCTACTGAAAAATCCTAGGCAGAATTAAGATGGTCTGCCAATAGAGATCAAGGAGACGAAATCAACGGCTGTGATTTCGTCTCCTACCTCTAGCCGACGGCCCAGAGGAAAAGGCCCTTGATCCCGGCCAACCACCACCCTCCTCGGACATCTGCCACCGCCACCACCTCCGTTGAGGGGTTGGCCGTCGATTGGCGGTGGAATGGTGGCCGGAGATGGGGTTTTCCGGCGATCCCAGGAGGAAGCCCAAACGGAAAAACGGGAGGCAAATTCCCATGGCTGACGGCTCAATTGAGCTCGGCTGCCCTTGCTAAGACCTTAGATAACTAGCACAGAGGGAGAGGGGGAGAAATCGTACCCTAAGCGAGCTTGGTGGCGCGTATTGAGGTGGTGCGGCACGGTGGTGGCGAGCTCCGGCGATCCTTGCCATTTCCTCCATTCTCAGCCGATTCCTTTGATCCAGGGTAGCAGATCCACTCCTACAGTCCCTCTGAAGCTGATGGTGTCGTCGAAATGAAGTGGGGAGGGCTCTAAGTGGAGCTGCCATTAGGAGGAGCTCGGCCACACCTTGGATGCTCCTCCTAGCTGCCAAGTGGCATTGCTCCAGCCCAAAATTCGGCTGGTATTGATGTGGGGAGCTCAGATCTAGCCTTGGGCAGAAGAATGGAGGGCCACATGGCCTCCATTCCTAAATTTCCTCTTGTCCTTAATGGAGGAAGAGGGAACTTCCATTTTTGCCCCCATGCATGTGCTTGCATGTTGGATCTAGGGGGCAATGCTGGTCATTAGGTCTATGGGCTTCAAAGTGGGCTGACCTTGAGGGCCTTAATCCATTGGAATTTGGATTAATTCCAAATAAGCCCAATTTAGGCAAAATTGACCCTATGTTGACTTTTGGGTTGACTTGGTTAATTGGGTGTGTTGACTGGTCCAATGTGTTGACATTGAGTCCAGTGACACCACCCAAGGTTGGTTGAGTCAAGGTGAGGGCCTAGGAGAGCCAATTTGACCCAAAGGTGTGATTTTGACCAAAATTGGGGAAAAGTTGACTTTGGTCAATTTGGCCAAATTGAAGACTCCATGATGGGGCTTTTGAGTCAATTAGGTCCCCTATGATGTTCTAAGACTAGGGGTGAGGTCAATTTCATGCTTTGGGGTTCAATTGAACTTATTGGGGAGGATTTGACCTATGTTGACCCAAGTTTGACTTTGGTCAAATTGGGTCAATTGGTGACCCCATGATGGGGCTTTTGGGTCTATAACATTCCTTGGAGTGTTTATCATCTATTGGAGGAGTCAATTTGCAAGTGAGAGTTCATGTTGAGCTAGTTTGACCTAGGTTGACTTGAGCCTTATAGTAGACCACATGTGAGTTCACCTAACCCTGTGAGTCCTAAGGCTACAATCTAGCTCAAACTCACCCCACTCACCACTTGTCTCACCCTAAATTGGAGTTAGGGGGTCTATTTGGAAATGGGATGTTACATCATCTATGAGCGCTGCCGAGAAGTCGGATAACATGTTTGTAGGGTTCGCATGTCTCATCAAATTCATCGAGGTGGGGGACCGGATCCAGTATGGCACGGTGTGTGATATAATTTGCTCAATAAAGGGAGAGTCTTGTCTGTGCAGTAGGAGACACTTCTCTTTTCAGCTATCTCCCCTGAATGGCCTTGAAGCTTTTTGCTCGGCTCTGTTAAAATTTCGGAGTAGGATCGAAGACAATACAACGAAAGACTTCAATCAATTTCAAATCCAGTAACCAATAACAATGAAGGACAAGAAGATCATATTTTTATTGACTATCTTTCTACAATGCGTTGCATACATGACGAGACATGATTTATACGAGAAACATAGATGAGAAGAACAAGCAACAAAACAAGCTTTTGTCGGCTAAGAAAACTGAGACCGCACAGACCGCTCGAACTCAACAAGACCGTACGGCTTCCCTGAGATCGCACGAACAGAATAGGTCGCTGATTTGTAATCTGCCAGACCGCTAATCACCTACCGCACAATCTGCTTCTTATTGAACTGCTGGAAAGCAAACACCTTGTCTGCCCTTCTTGATCGCCCGGACCGCACGGTCACAAGATCACAGAAGTATCCCGCGAATAGGAGAAGAAGAACTACTTACTGCTGCAAGACCGCAACTCAAGACCGCCTGACTGCTGAAGGTCGCCTGATCAACTAAGTCCGCTGCAAGCAGATCAAGAACTACAAACCGCAGACCGCCCATACAAACCGCTGGCGAGCTGGTTTATTCGAAGCTAGAAAGATAGGAAGAATGCTGATGGAGACTGCTGACCGCCTAACCTGTGAACACAATCAAACCGATCATAAACTTCAAACCACGCGACCTCAAAGTGAGACCGGCACAATCAATCCAAACTTTAGTTCTTACAGTTCTTGCATATGAATGGCTTGCCCTGCACCTCTATTTATAGGCAAACGAACGGATATCATCACCGCCCATAAGAGATACAAACACCTCTCTTATTAGGACACACGACCACCATAACCAGACCGCGTGGTCTTCATAAGACCATTATTTCACTTGAGCAAAACCGGATTAACCAAGACAGCTCGCCAGAACAAATACTTATAGACCGCCCGACTTATATAAGAACAGAACTACATTAGCACAACTGACCAACCTAGGTTGACCGCCAGAGCGAACTCATGCAAACCGTTCGGTCTCACTACCAGACCGCTCGGACTCTGTGAGTACTAGAGCACACTAACAAACTGAACCCGTCCGCTAATACCCGAGCTCTCGCAGGCCGTGCGAGCTCTATGGTCTCCAAAATGCAGACCGCCCGGACTCCCACTTACACTTCAAAATTCAACACTCCCCCTTGGAGTGGGAAGTGGAAGTCAGCCCAAGTATACTCCTCAACCGATCAAACGGTCCCTTCGACAACGACTTCGTAAAGATGTACGTGACATTATCCTTGCTCTGCACATGCTCAAGCATAAGAGATCCCTCCAACACCTTCTCCCGAAAAAAATGATGTTGAATCTCTATGTGCTTGGTCCGTGCATGACAAACTGGATTGTTCACCAGTTTGAGGGCACTCTCGTTGTCACCACGAAGCAGAGTAGGACCTCGCACCTCTCCATGAATGTCCTCTATAAGCCTCCTAAGCCAGATGGCTTCCTGAGCTGCCAAAGATGAAGCTTTGTACTCCACTTTTGTAGTGGAGACAAACACAGAATCCTATTTTTTGCTGCACCATGAAATAGCTGTAGAGCCAGTCATAAACACATATCCAGAAGTCGATCTTCGATCATCTGAATCTCCTCCATAATCAGCATCCATATATCCATGCAAACAAAAGCCTGAGTCTTTCCCATAGAAGAGACCCAAATCAGAGGTGAACTTTACATACTTGAGAATACTCCTAGCCGCCATCAGATGAGGTTTCCGAGGCTCTGCCATAAACCGACTCACTCGGCCAACTACATAAGAGATATTTGGCTGTGTGATCGTCAAGTATATCAGACTTCCGACCAAAGCCTGGAACACCAAAGGATCAGAAAGAACCTTTCCCTCATCACGTCGAAGTATCATACCAACCTCCGGTGGAGTAGAGCTGCTCTTCCTGCCTTCCATGCCTAATCGCTTCACAATTCGATCTGCATAGCCCTTCTAGGAAACAAGCATGTCGCTCTCTTTCCTCCCCACTTTGAGTCCAAGGAAATGGTGGAGCTCACCCAAGCCCTTCATCTCAAATCTGATAGCTAACTCAGCTCGAAGTCTAGCTACCTCCATCTCAGAATTTCTCGTGATGATCATATCATCAACGTACAACAGCACCATGACCTGAAGCTCCCCCGTATTCTTTACGAATAAGCTTGAATCTGAATCAGAAGCAAAGTATCCACAGAACTGGAGGTATTCTGCGATCTTTCCATACCACGCCCGAGGTGCTTGTTTCAAACCGTAAAGAGTCTTCTTAAGCTTACACACATATCTTGGATAATCTTCAGATACATAACCAGGTGGTTGATCCATGAAGATGTCTTTGTCAATCTCGTCATAAAGGAAAGCATTATTCACGTCGTTGCCATATCTTCCAGCCTTGGCAAGTTGTCAATGCGATCACCACCCTAACTAAAGTCATCTTGGCAACAGAGTTGACTAACTGAAGTCATCTTGGCAACAGAGTTGAAAGTTTCTTCATAATTCTCCTCATACTTCTGAGAGAACCCTCGAGCAACTAGGCGAGCTTTGTATCGCTCGATGCTGCCATTAGCCTTCTTCTTCAGCTTGAAAACCCACTTGCAAGTCACAAGAGTAACACCCTCAACCTTAGACGCCAAGTCTATAGAACAACACTTGACATTTAGTTGACCCACCGAAAAGAGCTAAAGTCTTAGGATGCAAGTGGGTGTTTAAGAAGAAATTACATAGTGATGAGTCTATAACCAGATACAAAGAACGCTTAGTAGCTTAAGGTTATAAACAGCAGGGGAATAAACTATTTTGATGTTTATTCACTTGTGTGACACTTATCGACTACAAGAATACTTCTCGTTTTAGAGTATAACGAGAATTTTATAGTTCATCAGATGAATGTAAAGACAATTTTCTTAAATGAAGAGCTTGATAAAGAGATCTATATGACACAACCCGAAAGTTATGTACATAAAGATCTAAAAGATAAAGTGAGACAAGTCAATCTATGGGGCTTAAACAAGCGCTTAAACAAGTGCTTAAGATGTGACACATGAAATTTGATCAAGTGGTAAAGAGTTTTGGATTTCAGTCTAGTCTCTCTGATTAATGCCTTTTTCAACGCTCAACGTCAAATAAAACAGTCATCATATGTCAATATGTGAATGACATATTGATTCTGGGGTCGGATCTTGTTGTAGTGATGGATATTAAATTCACTCTCGTAGAATAATTTGACATGAAGGACCTTAGTCCTATTGATACCTTATTAGGTATGAAATTCAAAATGGACAAGAGGCAAGTTACTGTTAGTCAAACTCATTATATAGAGCAACTTATTTTTACACGTGGATACAAAGATTGTAGGTCAGTGGAGACACCTTTTGAACACAATATCAAGTTGAGTCCTAATGTAGGTGTCATCATTGATCAAGTGAAATACTCAAAGATAAGTGATAGTCACATGTATGCAACAAGTTGTACAAGACAAGACATTGCATTTTCTATTGGCATGATGAGTCGCTTTATCAGTAGTCCATGCAAAGAGCATTGTGATTCCCTAGATATATTGATGAGACACTGAGAGGTATTAAAGATCATGCTTTGTGCTACACTTGTCACCCTCCTACTAGGGATGGATACTCTGATGCCTCGTGATATTCAAAAGTTAGTAACAGTAAGTCTACCAGTGAATATATTTTCACTTTGGGTAGAGCTGTTATTATTTGGAAATCCAAAAGACATACTTATATATCTTTGTCGTCTATGGAAGCCGAGTTGTTTGTCTTAGCTTTGGCTGGTGAAGAGGCAGACTGGATCAGGAACTTGGTTCTAGATATTCCATTATCTAGGTTACAATTTAATTCGTTGAGCTTGTATTGTGATAATCAAACAGCAGTACAAGTTGTTAAAATACTCTCTATAATACTAAGAGAAGACATGTACGACTGAGACATATTTTGCTGAATTATCTGAAAGAATAAGGAATTATCATTTTGATTGATGTGTGATCGAAGGATAACCTGGCTGATCTATTTACAAAAAATGCCCAAATATCGACTAATCAAAACAGTTGGGAAAATGGAACTAAAGACGATTTAGACCAGTCTAGTCCAAGTCAATATTTTGATTTTTTTAGATTTCCTTTGTCAAAGTAAGCATGTTATGCTTTGTTGATGCTCTTGGTTGTTGAGCATAAATCTGGTATGTTGTTTCATTCTAAATCTGATGTTAATAACTTTACCTGGATTCGTCTTTCTTACCTTGGAGGAGAGTGTTATTCCAAATCTGATAACACAATTTGACTCGTTTTGACTGTTCTTTTGTTAATTGGATTCATTCCAAACTTGATATTTTCCAGTTAACTTTAAAAGAAAAGTAACTGTGACATTCCATTTTTAGAACACAGATATAACTGCGGTGTTCAGAAGTCCATAAGATCGTTTCGTTGGATACCGATAATAGATTCTAAGGTAAAACCTATAATACTTTGAGTATGTGTCTTCCTAGCTAATTATAGAAGTACTACATTCTTACAATAGAACTAGCTACATATACATTTTCAAATGTCTGAATTCATTCTAAATGAAATTTTCTATTGAAAATTACAGGAGAAGCTGGAGATGGATGAGCATTTGCCGAATGAGATCCTAATCAGAATGATCTGTTGTACATCTGATGATGATGACAACTTGAGTATTATTTGTTTCCTCTTTGTTTTATCTCTGCTCAGAGCATTGTTTAGCTCTCTTTGATACACTTGTTAGTTTTGGACTATTTTGTTTTTTTTATCATTAGCCACTAGGTGTGATGTACATGTGCTAGGAACGTACTTGAGACTGTTGTGTGATGCTGCTGATGTTTATATTTTCTTATACTTGCATATATTTTTTTCATTAAGTCTAATTTTGTTTAACATGCATGTGTGAGACACGATTGTGAATGATTCACGTTTGGATGAACATTGCACAAACCACTCATTCCGACGTCGGTTTGCGACGCACATATGAGGAGATTGTTGAATAATTTAATATATGTCTGCGCGTGTCTAGACGTACCGGCTCGGTAGCGACTAATGAGTTTTGTGTCATCCTAGGGCTAGACTCTATGCTGGAGGTATTGATACGGTGAAAATGAGTGTTACGCAAGTGCACGTGTCGATTCAAGTAATAAAGTGTAAGTAAGATCATCTCCACAGGGAAGTGTTAATTTAACGCTCACAAGTACTAATATTATTCTTTTCTTTGAATCCAAGTAAATAATTCAAAAGTTGGTTGCGTGAAGAAAAATTAAAATAGGAAAATAACTTTAATTAATTAATTCAATGAGTTTTTATTTATATTTTTGAGAAATACCAATTTTTAGAGAAAGCTCTGCATGTGGATTTCCTAAGTCTATGTGATATGAAATTTCAAAAGATTTAGTTAAATATTTGTAAAATTATTGTCCTGACGCAAATTAAATGTAGGACTCATTACCTCTCGGTCTCCGAAATCCGTACACAACGACTAATCATGAAGAAAGTGAAATCTCTTTCTACTTCCAATGATTAAATTAAAATATGCGAATTACTTTCGTCACTCCTCTCTCGAATTTCGCGACGCAGTATTTGGATGAAGAATTTTTGGTTAAAGATTTATTCCACATAAGAAAATGGTTTGTATAACCTTGCGTGCAACTCCTCTCTCAATTTATGAATACACTCCAAAGAGATATACAAAGCTTGACACAAAATCTTCAAAATATAATCGCACACTTAAAACGGACAAAGAATTGAAGCAAATAATTTAACAGAATTGTGTTCTAATACATATCACAAAAGACAAAGTACTTTTCCACACACAAAGCTACAGATTTTAGTTCATGCTAATTGGAATAAAATAACAAATAAGAACATCCTTACAAGACATGCTCAAAGACATGGTTGAAGAAGGTAAGTTTTTCATTCCAAAGTTGCAATATCTCTCTCCCGGATTGGAATGGTTCGGCTCTCCAAGTAGGAAGAATTCTCCTTGCCAAAAATATCTTCTCCTTTCTCCTCAATTTCGTCGTTCTCCCCCCAATTTCCTTCTTTTTTCTTGCTCTCCTTTCCCTCTATTTTATAATTCAAATTAAGTAACTTCCCAATTTCAATTCTTGTACGTAACCGCCATCTTCTATATTTAATTCTCCTCATTAGAATCACATAATAAGCCTTCTAATTCCGTCTCCAGCCAGCTGTCCGCCTGTGCATAACTGCTGCCACCTCATCATATGGTTTTAAATAATCGCGCCATTTATGCCATGTTTTCAGCGCCCGCTTGTTGTAACCTTGTTGTAACCCTGTTGCGACAAATCCGCCTGCATTAATTATTCCTCCATTTCTTTTCTTTCCATTCTGAACACTCATTTAATTCCTGCATATTAAACTCGAATTTAAGCAGAATCACCATGAAATAATTACTTTGTAATTTATAATTAATTAAGTTTATTATATCAAAGTTTCATATTAATATTCATCATTTCATAGTGCAAAATGTGTTATTCATAGACCAAATAACTTCTATTTTAGAAAGTTATCACACCCCCACACTTAGCTTTTTGCTAGCCCCTAGCAAAACTACATACAAATTTTTTGATTCATATGAGCTTGCATGCTCAAGATTTATAATATAAGGAGGCTAAGCAAGCAACAACATTGTATAATTTGCCAAATAAACATATTTTAGTAAGCTAGGGAAATAGTGGGAATAATATTCAAATGAGACTTCACATAGTGTGTGTGTGTGTGTGTGCGATTCTCTTTTAAATCAATCGTTCCAATCCAAATTAATACATTTAAACATCAATAAAAAAAATAATTCTGAGTAGAACAATGTTAATAACCATGATTAGTCCATTACAACAATAATTTAGTAAAAACAAGGAATGGAAAAGATTCTTAACAATATGGTCTTTTATAACAAATGAGAAAGGATTTTCAAAAAGCAACAATCCCCTAGTGCTTAGGTCATGAAGACACACATTTATTACTTTTGTATGTACTCATGATAGGGATCTTTCCAAATATTTGAATGCTTACTTAGGCCACGTATCACTATGGTACTAAATATTTTTTTTTCTTTTTATAAATATATCATCATAATAGGGATCATTCCAAACATATGCATGTTTAGGCCACATATCATTATGAGACGTTCTCCTTTTTTTTAACATATACTCACATAGCAGGGATCATTCCAAGTAAGCAAGCAAATATCCAGGCCACATATCACCATAAGCAATTTCTCTCTTTTTACTCTTGATTTTTTTTTTCATGATTTAACACACTAGCATGGATGTCACTTGAGAAAATCCACAAGATTAATATTCAAGAATGAAGTTGATTTTCCAAGATGATAGCAAGTGATGGTTCGATAAATGATATTTACTAGTTCATTATTGGTTTTGACTAAACAATGCTTATTTTGCTCTTGACTACTTTTAAATTTAATTTTTATAGAAATTTAAAATATATACAACTTATTTTAGAGCTCATGAAATAAAGAGAAGTAGCGTTCAACAAATTTTTCAAAAGATAAATATACATTCATTTGGCAAAATAATTATCCTTGCTACTTATGAAAATAACGGGGTGGTAAAATTTTATAGTGATAAAGGTTATCAAATATAACCAACCCACCCCCACACTTTAGAATCTAACTTGCCCTCAAGTTAAAACAGATGTATTCATATAACGATATAAATTGAACAAAATACTCCCCTTCCAAACATAGGAGTATGTTGTATCCATTCAACTAGCTCCAAGTTCCATGTAGTAGATGACCTTGGGCTCGGCATGTCTCATTTTCCTGCAACATAAACTCACCAAAAACAATACATGCATAGTAATATCCCATCAAAATATAATATTCAGCAGCATAATGATCAACCACAAGTAGCCACATGTGGGTCCTAGCTTCCACAACAATATTCGTTCAGAAAAAAACATAACCAACCCAGCAGAATAGTGTAGAAATTAACAATCAAAAACACATATATGGTTCAAGCAAAAAGCAGTAATTATGCAAAGAAATTATATTAAAAATTAAAAATAGCTTCCTATTCTACATTTTATTGGGTTGCCTCCCATCCAGCGCCTAATTTAAAGTCCCGGCAGGACCTAATGATAGTGTTTATGATAATATGGTTACCACCGCCTCACATTGCTCATTTTGTTGGAAATATATCTTAAGGTGTTGTCCATTGACTTTAAATTCAGATTTGTCTTTCTCATTTTGTATGGTCACAACCCCATATGGGTGTACCTTTGTTACACGAAACGGTCCCGACCACCTAGATTTTAGTTTACCCGGGAATAATCTCAACCTTGAATTATATAATAATACTAATTGTCCTTCCCGAAATTCCTTAGGTGAAATCCTAACGTCATGCCATTTCTTCGTCCTTTCTTTATAGAGCTTATGATTCTCATATGCATGAAATCGTATTTCATCGAGTTCATTTATTTGGGCTAAACGATTTTTATCTGCATTATTAAAATCAAAATTCAATTTCTTAATTGCCCAAAAAGCTCTATGCTCTAGCTCAACCGGTAAGTGGCATGCCTTACCAAATATCATCCGATATGGAGTCAACCCTATAGGTGTTTTGAATGCAGTCCTATAAGCCCAAAGTGAATCATTCAACTTGTGTGACCAATCCTTACGGGTTGTACTCACTGTCTTTTCTAAGATTGATTTAATTTCTCTATTTGAAACTTCGGCCAAACCATTGGTTTGTGGGTGGTAAGATAAGGCAACTTTATGTGTTATCCCATATTTATTCAACAAGGATTTAAAATGATAATTGCAAAAGTGTGCCCCCCCATCACTAATGATAGCCCTTGGTGTGCCGAACCTACTAAAAATATGTGACTTTAGAAATTTTAGTACGGATTTTGCATCACACTTTTGAGTTGGAATTGCCTCCACCCATTTGCTAACATAATCAACCGCTAGTAGAATGTAAAGATGTCCATTTGAATTCACAAATGGACCCATAAAATCTATCCCCCAAATATCAAATATCTCAACTTCTATGATGTTATTAAGGGGCATACTCGCTCCTCTATTCATATTACCGATGCGTTGGCACCTATCACATTGTTTTACAAATTCATGGGAGTCCCTAAATAAATTTGGCCAATAGAATCCAGCTTCTAAGACCTTCATAGCCGTCCTAAGTCCTTGAAAATGTCCTCCATAAGGAGATGCATGACATTTGTGAAGGATACTTGGGACTTCTATTTCGGGGACACATCTACGAATCATTTGATCGGCACAAATTTTAAATAAATGTGGTGCATCCCATAAATAAGATTTCACTAAATGAAGGAATCTCTTCTTTTGTTGAAAACTTAAATCCGGTGGTAAAATATTACTAACAATATAATTTACAAAATCAGCATACCATGGAGTATTATCACTAGCAATTGCAAGAATATACTCATCTGGAAAGTTTTCCTTAATCTCTACTTGGCTATTCCTTTCACATTCTTGTTCTAGCCTTGATAGGTGGCCGACCACTTGATTTTCAGCCCCCTTACGGTCCTTAATTTCTATATCAAACTCTTGTAATAGTAACACCCACCTAATAAGACGGGGTTTAACATCTTTTTTCTCTACCAAGTATTTGATAGCCGAATGGTCCGTATAAACTATCACTTTAGAATTTATTAAATAAGAACGGAACTTATCAAATGCAAACATTACGGCTAAGAGTTCCTTCTCGGTTGTAGTGTAGTTTATTTGTGCATCATTAAGTGTTTTGCTAGCATAATATATAGTATGAAAAATTCTACCCCGGATTTGTCCTAAAACAACTCCTACGGCATAATCACTAGCATCACACATAAGAACAAAAGGTGACGACCAATCCGGTGTTGTGACAATAGGTGAAGAAACTAGCTTGTGTTTTAATGTGTCAAAAGCGTGCAAACAGTGGTCATCAAATATAAAGGGAGTGTCTTTTTCTAACAAGTTACATAAAGGTTTTGATACTTTAGAGAAATCTTTAATAAACCTCCTATAGAACCCCGCATGACCTAAAAAGCTACGAATGCCCTTGACATTCTTAGGAGGAGGAAGCTTTTCAATAACTTCTATTTTAGCCCGATCTACCTCCAAACCCTTGCTTGATACTTTATGGCCTAAGACAATTCCCTCTCTCACCATGAAATGACACTTCTCCCAATTTAGCACTAAATTTGTCTCAACACATCTTGTTAATACCTTCCTAAGAACTTCCAAACAACAATCAAATGACTTCCCAAACACAGAAAAATCATCCATAAACACATCTATTCCTTCATCCATTAAATCAGTAAAAATAGATATCATGCACCTTTGAAAAGTGGCGGGTGCATTACATAATCCAAATGGCATTTTGCGAAATGCAAACATACCATAAGGACATGTAAATGTGGTCTTTTCTTGATCTTCCGGAGCAACCATAATCTGATTATAACCGGAATATCCGTCCAAGAAACAAAAATAATCATTACCCGCCAACTTGTCAAGTACTTGATCAATAAAAGGTAGTGGAAAATGATCCTTCCGAGTTGATTTATTTAGTTTTCTATAATCCATACATATTCTCCAACCGGTAACCGTCCTAGTTGGTATCAACTCGTTGTTATCATTTTTCACCACCGTAATTCCTCCCTTCTTCGGTACACATTGTACCGGACTCACCCACTTGCTATCCGAAATAGGGTAAATAATTCCTGCATCTAACCATTTTATTATCTCATTCATAACTACTTCTTTCATGGGTGGACTAAGCCTACGTTGATGTTCAATTGACTCATTAGCCTCATTTTCTAATATTATTTTATGCATACAAATCGAGGGGCTAATGCCACTAATGTCTGCTATAGTCCATCCCATGGCCTTCTTAAATTCTTTCAAAATAAGAAGTAGTTTTTCTTCATCTTCAAATTTTAATGATGCATCAATTATTACCGGAAGAGTATTTTCTTCTCCAAGAAAAGCATATTTAAGATGTTCCGGAAGAGGTTTCAAATCTAAAGTTGGAGGTTCAATAATTGAGGGTTTCATAATTTTTGGTTCGCTTGACCTAGTTATAGATTCAAAACTCCTAAAGATAGGCAATTTATAATAGGATTCTAAGACCTTCACACATTCATCCAATTCTAAATCATCATCCCACTCTTCATTTGTCAAAATTGTGAGAAGTCTTTGTTCTAGATCATCTTCATTACCCTTAATTAATTGATTGTTAAACTCCACTTCTTCATTAGAGTAACAATCTTCTTTTTCATTTGGAAATTTCATAGTTTTTAGGATATTGAATGTTACTTCCTCTTCATTAACTCTCATTGTTAACTCCCTTTTTTGTACGTCAATTAAAGTTCTTCCGGTTGCTAAAAATGGCCTCCCTAAGATTATGGGCACATCCTTATCCTCTTCCATGTCCAACACTACAAAATCGGCCGGAAAAATAAATTTCTCCACCTTAACCAATACATCCTCAACTATTCCCTTAGGGAATGCTAAAGTCCTATCGGCTAATTGGAGAGTAAGAGTTGTTGGAGCGATCTCTCCTAGACCTAACTTTGTATAAATAAATAAGGGCATTAAATTGATGCTCGCACCTAAATCACATAATGCTCTCCCGACAAATTTCACTCCTATGGAACAAGGTATGGTAAAACTACCGGGGTCCTTAAGTTTTTGAGGCAATTTATTTTGTAAAATTGCACTACACTCTTCCGTTAATGCAACTATTTCTCTATCTAGAAATTTTCTTTTCTTTGATAAAATATCTTTCATAAACTTGACATAAATAGGCATTTGCTCTGATGCCTCAGCAAATGGAATATTAATTGTAAGCTTCTTAAAAATTTCCATAAATTTTTGAAATTGTTTGTCAAGTTTTGTTTTATTTAATCAAGTTTTATCAAGTTTTCTTTTTATTATTATGTGGATCTACTTCCACTTCCTCCGGCTCCTTAACTTCTATAGACTCTTCTCTCCTAATCGTATTTTCTCTTGCCTCTTCCTCCCTTAACTTCTCTAGCAATCCATCCCCACTTGAGATCTCTACCTCACTCCTTAATGCAATAGCTTTACAATGATTATTTGGCTCTTCTCTTGTTGGATTAAGTGTGGTGTCAGATGGTAGCGATCCTATTGTTCTTTGATTTAAAGCATTGGCCAATTGGCCAATTGTGGATTCTAAAGATCGGAGTGAAGACTCAATACCACCCATCCTAGATTCATTCTTTTGAAACAAACCTGCAATATACTCATCAGTCAATTTCCTATTATTGGTTTGTTGATTATGCATATGGGTTGGTATAGAATTAATGTTTTGATTGAAACCTGGTGGTTGAATTGCATTTTGTGAATTTTTCCAAGAAAGATTGGGATGATTTCGCCATTCTGGATTATAATGATTTCCGAAATTTGAAGGTCCTTGCCTTTGTTGGCCTCCAAGATAATGTACTTCTTCAGTTACTTGGTTTAATTGTTCCACTGTCATTGACACACTTGTTGAAGGGGTAGATAAAGAATCTAACCTCTTATTTATTAAATTAAATTGAGTGGCCATTTGAGCTGCTAACGAAGTGCTTTGATCTACTTGATGAATACCGGCTGGATGGTTATTACCTTGCCTTTCGAATTCTTGGTAATTGTTAGAAGTAAGATCTTCTAAAATTTCAAAAGCATCTTCTGGATATTTCTTTAATAAAGACCCTCCCGCAGCTCCGTCAACTAGGATCATCGTAGTGGTTTGTAACCCGTTATAAAAAATTGTGACTTGTTGGTGTTGGGCCATCCCGTGATGTGGACACTTCCTAAGCATTTCTTTAAACCTTTCCCACGCTTCATAAAGTGTTTCGCCATGATTTGGGACAAAAGTGGTGATGTCTCTAACCAACTTAGCTGTTTTAGAAGGTGGAAAATATTTATTCAGGAATTTCTCTTCCAATTGATCCCACGTAGTGATGGAACCAGGAGGTAGAGAGTTAAGCCAATCTTTAGCTCGACCCTCCAAAGAAAACGGGAATAACCTCAATTGAATAGCTTCATCTGAAGCCCCGTTTACCTTGTACATATCACAGATTTCTAAGAATGTTCTTAAATGAGCGTTTGCATTTTCATGATTAAGACCCCCAAACTTGTTATGTTGTACTAGTTGCATTGTGGTAGAGTCTATTTTAAAATTATTAGCGGCGATTGTGGGTCGCGCTATACTAAATTGCAAACCTCCTCTTAACGGTGCGTTATAGTCTCGACAAGTCATTCGCGGTGCAGCGTTTTGAACATTATCACCATTGTGTTCGACTTGACCATTAGGGTCCACCTGACCCCCATGATCATGACCATTCCCATTCCCGTTATTTAAACCGTTTGGGTTCATAGTAGGATGACTAGAATGCTCTAAGCGAAAAGCTCTTCTATTTTGCCTACACTCACGCTCAATTTCTAAATTTAGCGGGAATAATTCAATTGGCCGAAATCTGGACATAAACTAAAGTGATGCAATTAAAATAAGTAAAACAGACAAACAATGAAATAAAACAAAAACAGTACTTGAGCTCCAATTACTAAGGATTTACTAATATTGCAAGAAAACGCTAAATTAGTACACCTCCCCGACAACGACGCCAAAAACTTGATACGGTGAAAATGAGTGTTACGCAAGTGCACGTGCCGATTTAAGTAATAAAGTGTAAGTAAGATCGTCTCCACAGGGAAGTGTTAATTTAACGCTCACAAGTACTAATATTATCCTTTTCTTTGAATCCAAGTAAATAATTCAAAAGTTGGTTGCGTGAAGAAAAATTAAAATAGGAAAATAACTTTAATTAAGTAATTCAATGAGTTTTTATTTTTATTTTTGAGAAATACCAATTTTTAGAGAAAGCTCTGCATGTGGATTTCCTAAGTCTATGTGATATGAAATTTCAAAAGATTTAGTTAAATATTTGTAAAATTATTCTCCTGACGCAAATTAAATGTAGGACTCATTACCTCTCGGTCTCCGAAATCCGTACACAGCGACTAATCATGAAGAAAGTGAAATCTCTTTCTACTTCCAATGATTAAATTAAAATATGCGAATTACTTTCGTCACTCCTCTCTCGAATTTCGCGACGCAGTATTTGGATGAAGAATTTTTGGTTAAAGATTTATTCCACATAAGAAAATGGTTTGTATAACCTTGCGTGCAACTCCTCTCTCGATTTATGAATACACTCCAAAGAGATATACAAAGCTTGACACAAAATCTTCAAAATATAATCGCACACTTAAAACGGACAAAGAATTGAAGCAAATAATTTAACAGAATTGTGTTCTAATACATATCACAAAAGACAAAGTACTTTTACACACACAAAGCTACAGATTTTAGTTCATGCTAATTGGAATAAAATAACAAATAAGAACATCCTTACAAGACATGCTCAAAGACATGGTTGAAGAAGGTAAGTTTTTCATTTCAAAGTTGCAATATCTCTCTCCCGGATTGGAATGGTTCGGCTCTCCAAGTAGGAAGAATTCTCCTTGCCGAAAATATCTTCTCCTTTCTCCTCAATTTCGTCGTTCTCCCCCCAATTTCCTTCTTTTTTCTTGCTCTCCTTTCCCTCTATTTTATAATTCAAATTAAGTAACTTCCCAATTTCAATTCTTGTAACCGCCATCTTCTATATTTAATTCTCCTCATTAGAATCACATAATAAGCCTTCTAATTCCGTCTCCAGCCAGCTGTCCGCCTGTGCATAACTGCTGCCACCTCATCATATGGTTTTAAATAATCGCGCCATTTATGCCATGTTTTCAGCGCCCGCTTGTTGTAACCTTGTTGTAACCCTGTTGCGACAAATCCGCCTGCATTAATTATTCCTCCATTTCTTTTCTTTCCATTCTGAACACTCATTTAATTCCTGCATATTAAACTCGAATTTAAGCAGAATCACCATGAAATAATTACTTTGTAATTTATAATTAATTAAGTTTATTATATCAAAGTTTCATATTAATATTCATCATTTCATAGTGCAAAATGTGTTATTCAGGTATTATATAAGGTCATTCCAAATCTGATAGTCCTTAGTAGAATGCTTTAAGCGGAGTCAAACCCTAACAATATACACATGTGAATATAAGAGAAAATAACACACGATTCTCTTTATTTGGGACCTAAAATGGAGGTCCATTTCAAGGTGTAGTTGATGCATTCTCACTTGATCTAATGATGTAGAATTTTTTGATTAAAAGAAAATATAAAAGGATGAGATTAGTGAACCTGTCGGATAAGCATGAAATAGATTAGGACCGCGAAATGAGTACTATCCATTTCACTTCAAATGGAGAGGATTCTTATAGCGCACTTGCTGGATAGCCGCATCCGTAACTATGAGAAATTTACGGTTTTCGGAGGATGTTCCACTCATGCCCTATGCAGACCCATGCCCATTATGCAAAACTGGCATGGAACTGCAACGGTGTTCCACCAAATCCGTCGTTCAAGATCCACCGCCAAAATAGGGCATTTAGGGTCATTTGGTGTGGCGTTTTAGCTTGGACAAAAACTCAACTACCATAAAACATGTGTTTGATACATGACAACGATTACGACTGCTATCAATAAAAAAAACTATTTTTGATCATAAAAGTTGATGTAGTTTATTATATGAGGTCAGACCGTCACAAACGACGATCATAATCACTGTGCTCACGGCCGCCACCACAGCACCAAACCGAACCTTAGGCTCTGTTTGACACAACTTTTTTACTCTGGTGAGTTTGGACAAAAACAACACCATCATAAAATGCATGTTTGGCAAGACAATGGTTATGAGCGCCACAAAAAAAAAAACTAGTTTTGGCTCATTCTTATCTTGGCGTCAAGGCGCACCAAGACGAGCCCCGACCGCCTTGACGCTTTGGTGACAAGGCGGACGCCTAGGCGACAATAAGGCGAGCAAATACTAGGCGACATTTAAATTTTTTTTAAACAAATGAAGAATATAGACAACGGTTATTTTAATAACCGCTGTCTATAGTCACTGGCAGGGGACTATAGACAGCGATTATTGAAATAACCGCTATCTATAGTACTATAGACAGCAACCGCTGTCTATAGTCCCCTGCCAGTGACTATAGACAGCGGTTATTAAAATAACCGTTGTCTATAGTCACTTGACAGTGAATATAGACAGCGGTTATTGAAATAACCACTGTCTATAGTACTATAGACAGCGGTTATTTCAATAACCGCTATCTATAGTCCCCTGGCAGTGACTATAGATAGCGGTTATTAAAATAACCACTGTCTATATTCACTGTCTATATTCACTGTCAAGTGACTATAAACATCGGTTATTTTAATAACCGCTGTCTATAGTCACTAGCAGGGGACTATAGACAGCGGTTATTGAAATAACCGCTGTCTATAGTCCCAGTTTTTTTTAAATGTCTGAAAGAGAATTTTCAACACTCTCAGAACTCCAGAAGTCATTCAGCATTCAGATACACAGTTTTTTTTCATTCAGCATTCAGGTACACAGTATCATTCCACATATTGAGGAATAGTGGGCCTAGTGGCATGAACAATCAGTCAATCACACATTCAGAATCAAATAGAAATAACATTCAGATTTCAGAATCAATATATATAATGTCAAATTGACAATCACAAGATTCACAACCATTTCACTCAATACCAAAATGTTATCATCATACACTGATACACAGTAGCAATGTAGCATTAATAATTTTTTAGATCAAATAGAATCATCATCTAGTAAATCGTCATTGGCATTGCATGAGCTTAGTTGGTTTGAGGTACTCGTCATTTGCCCGTAATTATCAACAAGATCTTCATCATCATTTGCAACGCTAAAATGATCTAGATCTTCATCCCCTTCAGCTACTAGTTTAAGATTAGCTTGAGCACCACTTCATAAATTTCGAGCCCCAGTCCCAATAGCTCTCTCTACAGCTTCCCATGTGAGATCATCATCATCATAAACTAAAGCTTCCTCCGGTTTGTTCATCATCCACTCACTACTCCAATATAGCTCATAAAACACTAAAGGGCCGTAATTTCTTCTTTTTTCACGTCTTTCTTGGAATCGTGCTTGTAGACGACGATTGTATTGGATGTATACAAGATCATTAAGCCTTTGATACTCTAATCTATTTCTTTTCTTTGTGTGAATCTGAATCAAGATAGTTGCAAACTTGTTATTTGTTAGTGGATAAAATAAGTTCAATTTTAAATTAAATTTTTGTATACTTACAAACTCAAAAGTACTCCAGTTGCGCTCACAACTAGAAGAAGAATAACATAAGCCAAGTATGCGCAATGCTACCTTTATAAGGTCAACATTCGGTCCTCCATGTGCACCCCACCAATCCACTATTTATTTAAGACAAAAATAAATTAGTATAACATATAAGTAGTTTAAGAAAAAATAAAAACGTAATCAATACTCACTTGGATTTAAGGTGGTTCGTTGCCTAATAGCCACAGGCTTTCCAAAACTATTTCGAGATGCTTTATAGTTAGTGCCTTGCTCTGCAATCTTGTCTTGCAATTGTTGATCGGGCACTAGTCTTGCAATAACATCATTGAAAGCATTTTGAAATTTCCAAGTATCATCGGGATGTTTTTCCTCATATTCAAAATATTTGTTTGGATTTAGAAACAAAGCCGCCCTATATAAATGTTGCTCCATTTGATTTGTCCACCTATTTTGAACAATGTCAATAATTTTTTTATATAATATTTTTTTATTATCAAAATGATCTTTGATCTTTTATTTGGCTTCTTTCATTGCCACATATACTTCAGGCATAGCTGGCCTTTCATCACCATCTACTAATCGCAACACGACTATTAGTGGCTTTCCTCCTTTTACTTACTCCATTCCAAAAAAACAGTTGAAAGTATTGCTTCAACAACTTGTTTTTCGGCTTCGGTTTTTTCCAGATTAGCAGCATTCCATGAAGGCAACACAAAGAATAATTTCAACTTCTCCTCATGCTTAAGCACACTTTGTAGAGTAAGGAATGATGTTGCAAATCTAGTCACTGAATGTCGGACTAGATCACCACCAATAGTAGTCCTTACTGCATCAAGTAAACGAGTGTGTCTGTTGATGAATTTTATAATCATCCTTGCCTTTCTTATCACCATTTTGTTTTGTTGCAGCTTGCCTATATCTTCTAGCATGAGATCAATGCAATGAGCTGCACAAGGAGTCCAAAATAATGTGGGCCTTCTCTCCATTAAAATTTTACCAGCTGCCTTATAATTGGAGGCATTGTCAGTCACTACCTGCATACAACATAACTTTTTATATATGTAAAGTTCTATACTTCTATAGTCTATAGTTGTAGACTATTAAACATGAAATATGAAAATTAAAATAACCAAAAAAAAGTTACCTGAACAACGCAATCTGCTCCTATCTCGGTTATTTTACTATCAAGCAACTCTGATAGCATTGTGGCATCTTGAATATGACCGGATGCATCTACAGAACCCATAAAATAAGTTCCTTCTGGACAGTTAACTAGAAAATTGATCAAATGTCTCTCTCCTGTCCGTCCAACCATCTGACATAAGAGTGCAACCATATCTCCTCCAATACGCTTAATATTTTGTTTTCATCTCCTTAACTTTCTCTTTTGTATTTTTTAACAAAGGAACTCGTAAATCATGATAACTAGGGCCTTTCTAACCAGGCTCATACTGTCCAACTGCTTCAAGCATTACTTCAAAACTTCGTGCCTTTGCAGCATTGAAAGGAATTCCACATTCATAGAACCAATCTGCAGCATAGTCATCAACTCTCTTTTTCTCTTCAGGAGATCTAAAACATCTCTCAATAGTAGTTTGTGAAGTACCTTTAGCACGTCTTTCATCAACTACATCTTCGGGAGCACGTCTTACATGAGCATCCATAGGGCCCCATTTTTATGGAAGGTGGAGTACTTTTCTCTTTTTGACACTTGTCCCAGAACTTGGGACAAATGAACTTTTAGCTGTAGATAATGTCGGAGATACATTTTGTGAACCTGCTCGCTCTATTTCTTGTTCACTTACATTATCATCATCAACTGTCAAATCCACCTTGTCTTTTTTTTATCATTTAAAGCTGCATACATCTCAGTTACTTTTTCTGAAGTAGTCTTAAACCACTTTGCCACATCTCCATATCCGCCACATAAGTGTTGTTTCAATCTGTTGATCCCACCTTTATATACTTTATCACACAAATTATATTTAACGGTATTTTTATCCTTTATGTCAGGCCAATGTCCATACTTCCATCCAGGATCCTTTGAATTTGCTTTTCTTTTAGGATCAGTTTTTGGGTCAAGCTCATTGTTATTAACGTATGGAGCAAGACTGTTGGTGTTTTGGTCTTCCATCTTTCACAAACAACTGAAACAAGAGCTATAAATTCAGAGTTAAGTAGGGTTAAATGGTCAATGTCCATAAACAATTATAATTACAGTTTACACACAGTTACACAAATAGTTCATACACCAATTTTCATAAACAATTATAATTACAATTTTCATACAGTTCTATTTCTAGTTTTCTACATAAGTATAAAGCAATACACTAACACATACACAATTACATTTGTTTAGCAATAAAACAATATATGTTTCTAGTTTCTACTTTCTAACTTTCAATTGTTTTTCATGTCGCACATGTAGTGATTATATAATCACAAATCTTATTTCGCATATTATCTATTTTCTCATGCGAAAATTCATCCACTCCATCATAGATCTGCAATAAAAACAAAAATATTTGTTAAAATAAATTCAACACAATTATTATCATTTATCATGTATGAAACTATATGCAGTTAACTTACCCCCGATGCCATTGTCGTACTCCTAAGAGCATCAACTATGTCAATCATGTAGCACATAATATAGTACCCACATTGAATACTATCTGGTTGTTTAGGGCACTAAATAAATAAACAAATAGTAAACATTAGAATTTAGAATTGTAAATATGAAAATAATTATATAACATATACTAAATCATATAGTCATATAGGTTATAGCTTACCGGCTTCCACCGTAAAACCTTTGGTTTTTGAAATTTGACTTTCCGGTCATTTGCCAAATCCTTCAATGCAATTCATAAAATATTTAAAAAAAATAGTTTACAGCAGAATCTAAATTTCAAATAGGGAAAATACTAATTAATAAACTTACAGTGCAATGACATTTTTTAGATCGTCACGAATGTCTTTATTTAAAGGATCAAGTCAATAAATTGTATTGTTATCGTATTCAATAATGGCCAACATCCAATGTACTCTGTGTAACAATTAACAAATAAAATCATTAATAAGTAATAACTTGAATAGCAATAAAAAATAACAATAATTATTGATACTTACTCTCTATGATATGACAAAAATAATAAAGAATCCGGTTGAAGTTGAGCAAGCCTATTTTTTAGCTCTTGTACTCGTGATTTAATACGCTCCTTGGCAAACTTATCATTAAAAGCAAAAATAGATGCCGGATTATGAAAATATACATTTCTTGTGTATCTAAACTTCTTTAGTTGTGAATCTATGTACCTGTAAAAAACATGTAAATTCATAATCAATATATATATTAACTAAAAATCTTAGGTTTGTAATATTTGATAATCATTACTCACCCAATACATGATAATATGATGTTAACTCCAATTATTTCCATATTAAGAAAATCAAACAACTCGGAATATTCAAAGTATGTACATGTTGATTCTTTAGTTCCAAATACATTTGGATCTAATACCAGAGTTATTATTTTGCCCTGTTTCTCCATCGTAGAAATGAAATTGGGTAACATGACAATGACATCATTGGCATTCTATGGAATTAAAAATAATTAGTATTTAGTATTTCGGACAAAAAAATTAATTACATAAAAATAAAAAATATTAATTATAAAATTATAATACCGAAGACGGTAAACACCCATGTGACGTTTCGAGTTGATGTGATGTTTCAGGCCCTTGTGAGGCTAATACAAGTGTCTGCTGACAAACCAAAAATAACAAGTTAACTATAAATAAAAGTATAAAGATAACATGATATTTCATAAAAGTATAAATAATTAAACATAAATACATAATAATACCTGAGACATGTTTTGAGATGTTTCGGTTCTAGCACCAAACATGCGTATAAGTTCATCGATTTGATTTTTCATGCTAGCCATCTCTGCTTGATGCGCTTGTTGTTGTTGGTAGAGTTGACTCTGAAAGGCCTGCTCATGTTGTTGTTGTTGTTGTTGTTCTTGCCTCCATAACTTTTGTTGTTGGCTCAATCTTTCTTGAACAATAGATTCCACATCTTCAATATGAGTTATTGTTCTCTCCTTCCGCTTATCATTCTTGAAAAAACTTGTAATGGTGAAAAACTTGTCACCAGCTCTTACTCTGCCCGGATGTTCCTTTTGTAGCGTTAGTAAAAGACAAGCCTCTTGTTTATATCTCTCTTTGTATAATAAGATATCAGTGAATATATAATATTAAAAATATTATACAAAAAGAGAAAGTTGTTTTGTAGCGTTAGTTGGTAGAGTGTTTGTCTTTTATCAATGTTGTCTTGGGTTCTAATCCTAGAGATAATTATTTTTAAAGTTTTATTTTTTTATAAACAACTGGTTTAAAAATTATTTCTTTATAAACAAATTCGTTGCTATTTTAAAAGTTTTATTTTTGTATAAACAAACACATTATTATGTCATTATTTAAAAAATAATTTTTATAAATAGATATATTGCTATGTTCTTGCTTAAAGATTACTTTTTATAAACAAGTTAATTAATATTTTGCTTATTAAAGTTTTTTTATATAAATATTTTTATGAATAGTTAGTGTATATTTGGAATAATTTGTAAAATCTTTTTTTTGAATATTTTTATGCTTCTTCCACACTAAGTAAAACTCATACATCCGCAAACATAATCATGAATGACAGTTCATAACCACCACATGTTTGGCAAGACAATTATTATGAGCGCCACCAAGAAAAGAAAACTAGTTTTGAACATAAAAATGGATGGAGTTTCTTAGGTGAGGTCGGGTGACTCATGAGCGGATCTACATAGGGTCAAACGAAGCCTAAGGCTCCATTTAGCACCGTGGTGGCCATGAACGTTGCGGTTATGAATTGTCATTCGTGATTAAGTTGACGGATGCAGGAGTTTTACTCGGGTTTGGCGAAGCACAAAAATATTCGAAAAATCTTTTTAACAAATTATTCAAAATCTATCCTAAATATTCATCAGTTGATCCTATGTAGATTATTTGAAATTATCATGAGTTGTAAATTATTGTTCGTGGTGGCCATGAACGTTGCGGGAATCAAGAAAACCGCCGTGGTGGCCATGAACTTTGCGGGAATCATGAATACTTTCAAATGGATGAAGTTTCTTAGGTGAGGTCGGGTGACTCATATAGTTTTACTCGTGAACGCCGTGGTCACGAACCGCCGTTCGTGAATGCCCGACCTCATCTAAAAAAATTCTATGTATTTTTTGCCCAAAACCAGGTTATTTTCTTTATAGCGGTCATAACCTTTGTCTTGCCAAACATACATGATATATGATAATAGTGTTTTTGACCAAACTCAGCAGAGCAAATAAGTCGCGCCAAACAAAGCCTTAGTTGCCTAAACAATATAATTCTCCATCGAAGGTTTCATTATTATCCAAAAACAACTGCTTTCATTCCGAAAATTTTAATACAAGTTGGGGGCAGATAACATTTTATTCCTATTCTTCCTTCCTCAGTTATACATCTACTCAATAATTAAGGGCAATGTTATAAGCAGTCCTAGAACTGCTAAACACAGTCCATTGATATTCGCAGTCCAATGAATTTAAGTGTATTTAGGACTACGAATAGCCTTCTTAGCACTACTAATAACATCGCCCATAATTAATCTCAGCACGCCGTTACCAAAAATAAAATAAAAATAAAAAGCAATTTTAATCCAATACGTACGATCGAATATACTCGGTCGAGCCTATTAAGCTAAACAGCAAGGAGGACTAATGACACCATGGCTTCCTCCGTTCACATTGCTGCATGACATTGTTGTGCCGGCGCCGGCGGACCTGAGATTGATGTTCATCAGCCAAACATTCCGGCAGGGCTTGCGGGAGCTGCAGTACAGCTCCACCGCAACTTCCGTCGCCGACGTCCCCTCCACGTCTCTAAACACCACGTCGTCGATTTGAATCCCGGAGCTCTGCGCGCATGGCTCATCAAACATAATCAAGTTATCCATAGATTTTTACTATCCGCAGTTCTAAACAAAATCTGAAGTTTTTGTTATCCACAGATAAATACAGAAAATAAAATCAGAATACATTCATTCTTGAAATTAAAGGCACTTTATCTTAGAAAAAATAATATTGAATTTTCTTAATCCAATTAATTAGTAAGTGTTTTTCTGAATTTCGGAGCTCTGCATGCATGACTCATCAAGCTTAATCAAGTTATCCATAGATTTTTACTATCCGCAATTCTAAAAAGAATTCGATACTTTTGCTATCCGCAAATAAATACAGAAAATAAAATAAGAATATATTCATTCTTGAAATTAAAAGCACTTTATCTTAGAAAAAATAATATTGAATTTTCTTAATACAATTAGTGAGTGTATTCATTTACTTATTAGAAGTCTCTAGTATAAAAAAACAAACTATTATACTCACACAAAATATTAAAATAAATAGAGTTATTTCAATAAATTATAATATAAAAAGAAATTGAAAGCGTGCATAATTTGTTATTTCTTAAATTATTAGTTTGCTGTTCTATATAAAAAAACAAAATTGTTAGCCGCAAGTAAATAAAAAATATAAAAAAAATGTCCATTCTTGGGATTAAAATTACTCTATCTTATAAAAAATAATATTTTATTTTTTTAATTCAATTAGTGAGCATATAAATTTATTAGAAGTATCTAACATAAAAGACTATTTATTTTACGCACACATAAAATTTTAAAATAAATATAGTGATTTCAATAATATCTCTTTGTAAGTTTGTAAATACAATAAATCCAAATCACAACATAAAAAGAAATTAAAAGTTCACATAATTTCTTATTTCTTAAATTACTAGTTAGAAATTTAATTGGTTTGCGGATAGATGGTTCAATATTTGGTTGTGGTAGAAAATTTTGCTCTGTGTATAACAATTCCGTTATATATAAATATATACCTGGGTGGGACAGTCATTTATTCCAGGGCAGTAATGCTGGTCGATGATGATCGGGTTCTTAACGTTGTTCATGGTCGCGTTTTGGAAGAGAACGTGCTCGACGAAGCCATCGCTAGGTTTCGCCCACGTCTTGATTCTGAACCCGTTGTCCGTTCCTATGAACTCGGTGTGTTTAGCCGTCACGTTCCTCACGCCGTTCTGTATCTTCTCCGACCCCAAGCTCCCAATGCTGCATTAATGTATGCCGCGAAACCGGCGCGAAACATTTAATTATTTCATGAGTTGTAAATTATTTGAAAGTATTCATGATTCCTACTATGATCACCTGATGCCATGGCCGGGTCCGCATTTGATGCTCTCGATCCAGACATTGGTGGCGCCGGGCCCTATAGAGATGCAGTCGTCGCCGGTGGCGATATTGCTGCTTAATACCGTAACGCCGCTCGACTCCTGGATGTGGATGCCATCGGTGTTGGGACTGTCGCCGGGCGCAGAGATGCGAACTCCGGTGACCAGCACGTCGGTGCTACCATAGATCAAAATGTGGAACATCTCACTGTTCACCGAGCTCACACCGTTGAGCCGAACTTTGTTCGAGTTCATAATCGCCAGCGACTGCGCGCAAGCCATGTATAGCAAAACTCAAATGTTAGTGAATCATTACCTATAAATAATCAGAGGTAATATTTAGGCTTGTTAGGCACGGCGGTGACGGTCATGAACGCGGTGGTTATGAATTGTCGTTCGTGAACACCCGAACTCGTCTAAGGAATTAGCTTCGTCCACTTTTATGCTCAAAAAACTAGTTTTCTTTTCTCGGTGGCCGTCATAACCCTTGTTTTGCCAAAAATGCATTCTATGATGGTGACATTTTTGTCCAAATTTTTAGACACTTATGTTAGGCATGAAATTGATCATGAACACTAACGAAGAAAAAAAAAACTAATTTTGAACATAAAAATGAACGAAGTTCTTTAGGTGAGGTCGGGTAGTCACGAACGACAGTTCATAACAACCACGTTCAAGGCGAAACATTTTGTCACTACAAGTTGGATTTTGGTAACTATAGACATTTAGTGGCCAATCCAGTCCCGAATGCTTCGCCATTAAATATATTTAGTGACCTAATTGATTTTATCACCAAATAATATTTTAGTGACCAATTTGAATAAGTCACTAAATGAAGTTTTAGTAGCCAAATTAGTTCGGTCACTAAATAAACTTTTAGTGGCCAAGTTGATTTGACCACTAAAAGATGTTTTAGCGACCGAATTAGTTTGGTCGCTACATGTATACTTTTAGTGACGAAATATCTGATCACAAAAGATACAACATAATATAACAAGGTTTGTTACTAAATCCCGCTTAATTCCTCAAAAAAACATCATATAATTATTGCATAGATATTTTTATGAATAATATTTTGCATATTATTTTGTAATATATATAATTATATAGTTAAATATCATTTCATGTCACAGTATATATATTTCTAAGAAAATGAAATTACAACAACACCCATAACCGATGAACTGACCGTAGCGCCATTCGGGCAGCTCCTTCTGCCATTCTTGCAGTTCCATATTGCCTGCCCTCTGCCGTCGAAGAGTCCGCCGGAGATGGTGAGTCCGCTCACGTTCATGAACACTATCCAATGTTCCTCCGACGTGTAAGTGGCGGGGGAGACAATGGTGCCGCCGATATCCACCGAAACATGAGGACTTCTGCATGGGCCCATGAGCACCACGTGTCTAACGTAGAACGTGCCGGCTGGCACAACCACAGTTGCCGGAGCGTCGGAGCCGCACGCTTTGGTCCACGCGTCGACGAGCCGGCCCGTCCAGTCTGCGCTGCTGCCTTCCGGCACCGCGCCGGAGTCAGTTATGCTGTAGGTTGTGAGCTCCGACGAGGCGAGTTGGAATACGCCGGCGGCGAGGATGAGGGAGGTGAATACCGTTAACCGTTCCATTGGGAGTAGTGGGTGGAGACAGAGAAGTCCTTCCCCTGCTTTTTAATCCTGACCTTAATCTTGACTGAATGGGAATAACTGTATAAGATTATGGTAATCATTCATTTCGTAATTTAATCTTAATCTTTATGGTTAATTAGTAATTATGAGCTAAAGCAATTTCCTGAATAGTAAAATGACTTACTAATTTTAATTAGTTTGAAATTTGGAAACGAAATAATCTAATTGCTAAATTTAGCCTAACGTGCTTAATTTAGAAGGAAATTTATTTATTTATATTTTATAATGATTTTTTTAGCAATTTTTTTTGGCTTTCTTAAAACTAATATTTAACCTTTTATCTTGATTATTCATACTGAATTAAAATATGCATTTTATAAATCGCTAATTGCAAGCCACTATAGACCACCGAATTTCGCATGCATGTCAATTTTGATGTACTCCGTCTGTCGCTCATTTTTTTCTTGTGCACGTGAATTTGTTAGTGGAGGGGAGAGCATATATTTTATCATAGATAAAAATTTTTGCTTACATGAGAACTTTTTTTTTCAAAAATTAAAGAAATAACACATAAATTAATTTCTAATATATATATATTCTTCTAAATTTATTTCCTTTTCTATTTTATATTCTTTTGTTTTTAGTTTATATTTATTTAATAAGGCTAAACACCTAATGTTACCCTAAAATGATTCTTTTATTTTATATAGAATCTATGCACTTAATATGTTATTTTGTGCAAATGTTTATATATAATTCTTTCATTTTACTATACTGTTATTAAACACTTATTTAATAATATTATTTAGGCATTTATGAATACTATTAATTTTTATTATTTCATTATAATTCAGCTCCCGTTAGACTGAAAATTATTTTCTCTCAAATCAAATGTGTGATTCAATTCAAATGTGTGATATCAAAATTTATATATTTTTAATTTGCTAAGAATATTTTAATTTCCAAAAGATTATTTTTCCTTGCTAATTAACTATTTTCTTAGGGTCCGTTTGTTTGGATGGAATTGGCTTTCTGGAATTGGCATTGGAGATTACAAATCCAATTCTAGTGTTCGGCGCAACGAAATTTAAGCGGGTATTGGCTTTCATGTGAAAACCCATAGCTTTTACTATGAACTAAAAAATCAAATAGCAATTCTTACCTCCGCCCATAGGTTTTCCGCATAATCAAATGTTTACACTAGTTTTTCAACCTACACGCGAGTTTTTCGCCCGAGCATGCGTTTTCCTGCAGGGTATTTTTCGTCCGGGCGCGTTTATTTCACCCGGGCGCATATTTTCGCCCGGGAGCGATTTTTCGCCCGGGCGCAATTTTTTGCCCGGGCGCGTTTATTTCGCCCGGGCGCGATTTTTTCGCCTAGGGCATGATTTTTTCGCCCGGACGCGATTTTTTCGACCAGGAGTGATTTTTTCGCCCGGGCGCGATTTTTTTCGCCCGGGCGCGTTTATTTCCCCCGAGCACGTTTATTTCGCCCGGGCGCGATTTTTTTGCCCAGATGCGATTTTTTCGCCCGGGCGCGATTTTTTCGCCCGGGCGCGATTTTTTCGCCCGGGCGCAATTTTTTCGCCCGGGCTCGATTTTTTCGCCCGGGCGTGATTTTTTCGCCCGGGCTCGATTTTTCGCCCGGGCGCAATTTTTTTTTGCCCGGCCGCGATTTTTTGGCCCGGGCGCAATTTTTTCGCCCGGGCGCGATTTTTTCGCCCGTGCGCGATTTTTTCGCCCGGGCGCGATTTTTTCGTCTGGGGCGTGATTTTTTTCGCCCGGGCCCGTTTATTTCTCCCGGGCGCATATTTTCGCCTAGGCGCGATTTTTTCGCCCGGGCGCGATTTTTTCGCCCGGGCGCATTTTTTTCCCCCGGCCGGGATTTTTTCGCCGGCCGCGATTTTTCCACCCTGGCGCGATATTTTAGCCCGGGGGCGCGTTTTTTGCCCGGGCGCGCACTTTTCGCCCGGGCACGGGCTTTTAAAAATTTGAATTTTAAAAATTTAAATTCCAGAAAGCCAATTCCATCGTGCAGCCGAACAACTTACAGATATCAATTCCAATTTTGTTCACTGAATTTCATCCTGCAACCGAACAACAGAATTGGTTTTATGCACAAAACCAATTCCTGCAGATATTGGTTTTCTGGCCAAAGCCAATTCCAGAAAGTCATTACCTACGCGCCGAACGGACCCTTATAGTATTTGGGGCCTGCCAACTACTAATTACTTTATAATATTATCATTAATTTACCACCTTATACCTCAAAACTTCTCTATTTGATATATATATATATATATATATATATATATATATATTAAGTTTAATTACCCTCAATTTAATTGTCCATATACTGATTTTCCTCTCCATATTTTACCATCTTATTGCAATAGCAATATTTGTAATATTGATTATTGTCATATTTTTGAATTTTGAAACCAACAAATTTGAGTCAACTTGGGTTCCTAACTAGCCCACTTCACGCCCAATTGAGCTCAAATTGGGACGCCGGTGCGGGAGCAGCCGCCGCCGCAAAGAGGGAAAACAAACGCGAGTTTCGCTCGCGCGGCGGCGTTTGCTCCCGCCCTACCTCTGCGGAACGCCGAAATATGCCGGTTTCCAACTGCAGCCCTCCCCCTCCGGTCCTAGCCGCCGGTTCCCGTCCGCCAGTTTCCCGCCGCCGCCGCCCTACCAAACGAAGCCAAGATTATAAAATGCACGTTTGACATGACTAAGGTTATAACCGCCACCACGAAAAGATTTCTAGTTTGAACATAAAAGTGGATGATGTTCATGATCACTGCATTCATGATCGCCGCCGCCGTTTGCGCATCGTGGGACCCAAGAACCCATACAAAATCGGATCCGTTCAATAAGTAATTAACATATTATTAGGGCGCTGCTATAAGCACTGTGCTTTTGTCTATTTGCACTCGCCGCTAGTAGCAAGCACTGTTTTAAATGATTGTCTATTCGCACACCTATCTATTAGCAATGCAATATTACTATTAACATTTTTTTGTTAATTTCTTTTTAACATAATAAACACATCACTTTCACTATTGTAAAAGAACACTTATTAGATTACATATTTTCACTATTGTCATCGCCGCAATCGCCGCCGTCGCTGCCATCGCTGCCATCGCCGTCGTCGGCGCTGCCATCGCCGCAATCGCCTCCGTCGTCGCCATCGCCGTCGTCGTCAAAAAATTTAAAGGAATAAAGCATTGGGCGGGCGGGAGGATTCGCACGACCACCGAGCCGGAGGGGGGTGTTCGCCGGAGTTCCGGCGGTTCGCCGGCGTGCAAGGAGGGGTCTCAGGCAGTTTCCGCGAGAGGAGATGTGTAGGGGCGTGCCTCTAAGGGGAAAGGGATGCTTGCAGCTATTAAAAATAAAATCATAAAATTTTAAAATTTTGAGTGCTAATAGACAAAAGTAAAGTGCTAATAAATCCTAAAATTTTAAAATTTTGAGTATTAATAGACAAAAATGAAGTGCTAATACAGCACCTTATTTTTATGCCTTTGTTTAACAAAATGCCTGAATTGAGTCATGACGTGGTGCCCGATTTCCGTTTGAAAATATAACTATTCCTCCGTCTCCTTATGAACCGTTGGATCTTTGTCAGACCTCGATGGTTGCATCTCGTAGCTCGTCTCAGGGCTGTGATGATAGTAATGAGGCGGAGCACCAACGGTTGATGATAGTGTTGAACCATACATCATCTGTTAATAGTATTGCATTGCCAACTGAGGATTGTACATGCCCTGGCATATAATTCGCATAGGGTAAACTGCAAAGTAATTAAAGCTGCGAACAGAAAAATAACTTTACATGTTTATTACTGAGATTGTTAACCGCAATTCATATTTAGCTAACCATACTTCTAAATTTCAAAAACTATAATTTTTTCTGTGGTTAACCGCAACCAGATGTTTCCTTCCTCCGATTGAAGCCGCAAACCTCCTTTCTCCGCCCATGAAAAGTTAATAGTATTTGAGCCGAAGACGGAAAAGGTTAAAGTTGTCATTAAGGCGATGAAAAAACCGAAGATGGACAAGAACATCGGACTAGGGCTCGATCAGATAACTCCGGTCATGGTTACTTCTTGCCCAAGAAGGACGCATGCGACAAGACGAAGCTCGAGAAGCCATGGATTTCTCATAAGTGTATGAGCTTCCTTCTCGTATGTTTCCTGTTCTTAATACTATATAAACTATTTTTTTTTATCTTGCATATATGTTGTTTGATGAAATGCTTCAGTCAGAGGATGTTATTGCTCTCATTCTCACGTTAGGCATAATACGAGTATTTGTTAGCTTTGCATGTCAGGTTGTCTCCGATTTGCAGGCGTTCTTGTTGGAAAGAAATTCATTCATGAAAGTGTAAAAAGAAATAAGATAAGAAGAAAATCAAGGAATTCTCACACACTGATGTTTATATATTCTATCTCTTTTATAGTTGCACCGGCGCCGGAGATTTTGAGGTGATTCACCGGGTTGTGCTTGTCGAGGAGGCAGATCTCCATTACGACGTGGCGTTGCAAGTCTATGGAAGCCGTGAGGATGAGGCGAAGCACTAGAGCGCTGCGAGCAGAAATATCGGGTTGCGGCAAGCCAAAAATCGGGTTGCAGATAACATTTCGGGTTGCGGTTAACATTGGCGTGCGACAAACCAAATACGGGTTGCAGTTAACAATCGTAGGCATTATTATCATCATTCTAGTCTCCATTTCGCTCCTTGCATACGAAGCCATGCATTAATTTCTATTGATCCCGGTTATGTAGAGAATAATTTTCCTAAAACAACCGGTCCAAATCCAAGATTATCCAAGACGCTAGCGTGCGATTTTTTTAAATTAAAATGTTGCCAAAGGAGTTCGACACAACCTTCACCGGGTTGTCATTATTTGTCACTACCACTGTCGGGACCCTTATCACCAACAATCTTCTTTGGCCAAATGAGGGTCCCGGTGGCTGTGACCATGGGCAACTAGGAGAAGGGAATACTTTCCGGCGAGTTCGCGACCTTCTTCTCCATCGGTGAGTTTGATTTTTTTTTCTTCTTATGTCGAGTTTAACCCGATCAACCCTAAAATAGCAGCCAATCTTTAAGGTTCATGTTCTTATTAAACAACGCGTAAATTATTGATAACTCTCCTTATCTTTTTTTATCCTAGTTAATAACCTCGTAATCTTTAAAATAGGTGTACAACTCTATAATCCCCCAATTTTTTAGAAATAGTTGTATAACTCTCTTATTTTTATCACCATAGTAAATAACCACTATAATCTTTAGAAATATGTGTATAACCCACTAATCTAATATTAATTTGCTTAGTAATTGATAAAAAATATGTATTATAGAAATCTTTGTTAGAATTCACGGTAAAAATTAAAATTAAAATTAGGATTAATTCTATCGGCAGCCCATTCACTTTGTGCACACTACTTTGTTTTACAAGGTTTGGGCTTTATATCGGCAGCCCATTCACTGTGTGCACCGAACAAGTGGCTGAAGCTTTATCTTATCTTTATTACAAGATTAATTCTATTATATCTACATCCTTTTATCAGGCGATGCAGCTGGTGGCTCTGGCAACCTTTGTTGACTCTTCAGGTGACCGCTTATGTCATCATCCTCCCCTTAAGCTGGACCACCAGACTTTCAAGGCTAAGTGTAAATACCACACTTGCAGAGTCAACGTATTGACGTCGGTGTGAACGACCGTCCAATACCGAAGACCCACCACCTTCGTGCACATGCAACATTTCCTACTATCTATCTCTGAGCCATAAGCTCCCCGGGCTGACCTGCCCGTCATTAGTAACCTTCCGAGCCACCGGCTCGCCGGACCAACCCGTCCGTACCGACAAACACTACTGTGTCGCAAGCTCACCTGACTTATCAATCCGCTCTTACAACCACCGAGCCTACTGCTCAGAGCACCAATCCAACTAAACTCCCGTAACCACGGGGTGTGGGTGAGCGTGTTATTAAATTATTCTTGTATAACATCTTACTCTTACAGCTTATGGTTAATCTTGGACTTCCCGAGGGTTACCATGTGAGGGGCTCACTACGGAACTAGGAGCTAAAGTGGGATGATAGCCCAAGGCTCCCTTTCTCAAGACACTTAGTATTATTGGTATCTACCCATAAGATTATCGTCTTATCATTTCGCTTGAATTAAACCTCAGTGCTTTATGTCCCTCTAAGGGGAAAGACGATCTTCCGTCAATCCCGAGCACAGCCTTACCCATAGCTCACCAAGCACTCTCATCACTCAAACTCCTTTTTGGTGACCTCAACCTCTTCATCCAAATCAGGTACACCAACTACCTCTCATTCCCACCTAATGGTCTACAAGTTATCTCCATTCTACTGTTTTACTATTCGCAGACCAAATGAGTTATATGAACCACATAAGAGAAGGCACTACAAATATTCATCCAGTTGACTCAAGATTATTACCAGAAGACTATCATGATGTTATAATGCTAAGCTCGGCTTTTACTCAAGGGTTGTTTCTCATCCAATCCTGTTAGATTCAACATATATATTTAAATGTTAATACATACTACGCCATCATGTGTGAAAACCTGCACATTCATACTGTCACGTCCTGCCCGTATGCCCATTCACAACCGGTGCTCACAAGCACTCATCATATTAACACGTTCTGCCCGTAGGCTCCGTTCGCCACAAGTTCAACCTAGTTGAACTAATCACATTCTTGAGAGTTTACTACCAATACGTATCATCCCGTTGTTTATCTAGCGAGACGATCATTCATAGAAGCACGTCTTCCAAACATGCGCCAAGAGTCCCCTAATATAACGTTCGTGATTTCCAAGCATATCTCACATGTCATCGACATTCACTTCTCGTACTCAATTTACAGCTCACTCTATCACGATGAGATCCTTATCGCATTTGAGAGGATGTCACCAAACCACACTCTTCGCTGGATGATCGATCGATCTGCGCATTATTATAAACATGTCGTCAAAGTCTTTATTCGATTATTCATCGCAATGCCTCATTCTAGCATCATGCCATTCGCCCATGCTCCGCCCAATTGACACGTAAATCTGGGCACTCATTCCTCATTAAATTGGAGAATATAGATTTCTCTGTTGCTTCCGTAGTTCCGCTAGCTTGTTATGGTCATTCTCTCCAAACAATAGCCACGTCGGCATTCCTAATTATTATTCCCAGAGCGAAGCGAGAACGAACTACGGTTGGCGAAATCACAACAAGTACCCTCCCACAACTCATGAAATTCAACCAAGATCAGCACAATATCATCAATTCGATTTCTACCAATTATTAAGAGCGTCAGACAAGTATTATAAAAGATATCCCCAAAGATTACCGCAATTCAAACTACAACGACGCCGATTAACAAAACTGAGATTCTGGGAGTTCAACTCCACCCCAAATTATGTGCCACCCCATTTTGGAAAGCTCTCTCCAAGGGCTACAACATTCATGTTGAGTCCTAAACCCAGATCCAAGTGGATCCTACCTAAAATCTGCTCCAAAGTCAACTGCAGAACCTGGACAGCAAAAACAGCACGCACTTAAACAATTTCCCGCTTTCTGGACAGTCCACTCGACTGGACCTTTAGGGAGCTACAGGTCACTTCAGGAAATGGGTAACCTATCGTTGGAAAGCTCTTTCCGAGGGCTACAACTTCCTTGTTGAGCCCGAAGTCTAATTCCAGCGGGGTCAAGCCTAAAAACTGGCTCGAACCCAGCTGCGCACAATTTCCTTAATAACCAAGTGCAAGTTATGAATACATTTATCACATATAATTATCAATCCTAATAATCAGAGGATTATTCATCACATTTATGCAAGTTATAATTAATAAATCCTATAACAGGAAACTACCTCTTCAAATTTCAAGCATTAAATAATCATATATATATACATATATATATATATATATTGAATTCCCCTAACATGGAACAAAATTAAAAACCCCATATGGATTTAGGCAGCCATCTTCTCTTCTCCATGCACCCTCACGAGGCCACCACGTCTCACGAAACCAACGTCCCACGTTCGTATTGAAGCGGGGAGTTGAATGAGGGTATTTTCGCGGCGATCGACGCCCTACGGCGAAAAACCCTAACACGGCCTCAACCTACGGAACTTCATTTCGCTCCCAAATCGACTCAATTGAGTCGATGCCTCGCCTAATGGATCTAAGAAAACTAGCACCAAGGGAGAGGGGAGGAAGTCACCTGATTTCCGTGCATGCTACCCCATAGCCGCGCATGCGGCATTTGCCCGCCGCTCCCGGTCATGGTTGGATCTTGCCGATCCGGACCTCGCCGAATCGGATCTCGAAGAGGTGCCGGCCTTGTGAGTGGGCTGTTTTGGCTTTCGGACGTGAAGCTCGCCGGTTTGCCGGATCTGAAACGGAGAAGCTCGGCAAGATTGTCGGCCATGAAATTTGTAGAGAGAGAGAGAGGGTTGCTGGTAAGGGTGGTCGAGCATGGAGTTTGCCGGAGTAGAGCTCGACGGAGGTGGCTCGGGCTGCTCGGAGCTTGGGTCGGAGCCTGTAGAGGGGCGGCCATGGAGGAGAGTAGGTGGGCTAGCTTGGATCGGCCATGGCTGGAGGGAAGAGGTTGCGGCTTGGAGATGATGGTGGGGATCTTGCCGGAGAAGGAGAGCTTCAGTCTGCTCGGAGCTTCGCCGGAGTAGGGGGGAGGAAGAGGGAAGGGAGGGCTTGACGGCGCTGGGAGGAAGAGAGGGGATCGGGCAAATTTATTTCTAACCTAAACTTATGTATACATATATATATATATATATAATATGTATTAAAATTAATATAATAATAATAATAATAGTAATGATATTATTATTATTGACTAAAACGCTCGCACAATGCCGTAGAGGACTCAAAATTTGTCCCGGATGGGCTCGTTTTGATCGACTCGCTGGCACGCATCCACTGGGACGATCCGAGATCAATTCCGAGTTCGTTTGGTAAATTTATGCTTGTCGGAGCATTTACGGCCAAATTTGACTTAAACGTCAAAACTCCTTCAAACGACGTCGGAATCGCAAACAGATAAATTTGTTGAATTCATACTATCGTTACGAGTGTAACAAGACTGATTGGGGTCAATTGCGAGGTTGTTTGGTCCATTTCACCATTTTGGATAAATATGCTATTCGCAGATCACATTAATAATTTCGCCGATTCTCATCAGAATCGAGCGCGGACAGTTTTGTTGAACTCTTAAAGGCTTCATGAGTCTAACAAAACTGATTGAGGTGGATTCCGAAGCAGTTTACTCGATATCACATTTTTTGGATAATTTCGTTACTTAAAGTCGCGTCGACACGACAGATTCTCCAATACTCATCGCAATTGAGTGCGGTCGACTCCGTTGGACTTGTATCGGCTTTACGAGTCTAACAAAACAAACTAAGGCCGATTGTGAGGTCATTTGCACAATAGGATGCTCGTGCTATATGCATGATATTCCACGGTGTCTCCGAAAGTATTTTCCCACGTATTATGGCTGTTGAAACTGCCAAAGCTGCTTGGGATACCTTACATGAGGAATTTAAAGGAGATGACAAAGTAATAGCCTTAAAACTGCAAAACTCACGGAGAGATTTTGAAAACTTAAACATGGAAGCAGGAGAAACGGTTGAAGACCTTCTAGTTAGAACCCAACACATCATTAATCAAATACGTAGTTACGGAGACACAACCGAAAGCAAGTAAGACATAAACATCCCTTTCAGCAACGACAAGGAAACAACAGTAAAGGGGAACCTGAAAGATATAAAGGTAAACCTCATATAAAAGCCAATTATAAATCATCAGGATCCCCCGCGGCAGTGATAAATTTTGTATAATCTGCAAAAAAAAAAACAAATCACATGTCAAAAGATTGTTTTTCAGGTGCAAATCCTGTCGTATACCCAATCATTCGGAACAGAAATGTTGGCACAAAACTAAGGAGGATGTAAAACTCTCAAAAATTGAAGCAGAACTGTTTGAACAAATGTTCTATTATGTTGCTCAATCCAGTACCCCTAAATCTGATGAATGATACTTAAATAGTGGTTGTTCATGCCATATGACCTTTGATAAAACAAATTTTATACACCTAGATGATACCATTAAATCAAAGGTCTTACTTGGCAATGGGGTGACTGCTCAAATTGAAGGCAAATAAACTATTGCAGTCCAAATACAAACAGGTATTCCAAAACAGATTGTTGATGTTCTCTATGTACCCAGCTTAACACAAAACCTCCTAATTGTTGGACAATTAGTACTCAAAGGGTATTCACTCACCTTTGATAACACGGGAGGACAAATACGACATCAAGCCTCATGTGTTATTCTGGCCTCAACAAAGTGTACAAACAACCATTTATTCACACTGATTATGTCAACCACGAAGCACAGTGCCTTCAACTGCCAGCTGCAGAGCTGCACTTCCCCAATCATTTTATGGCATCATAGGCTTGGACACCTTCATTGGCAAGCCTTACAATCAATGCAACAGAAACATTTGGTTACTTGTTTACCTGCACTCAAGAAACAACTTAAATTCTGTGAAGACTGTGCATATGGCAAGACTCATACTCTTTCATTTCCTAAAAGTGCATCTATCAGAACTCACAAAGCTTTGGAGATAATTCATGGCGACCTTTGGGGACCTGCCCCCATACCATCCCTTGGAGTTAAAAGGTATTATTTACTCCTACTTGATGATTATAATGTTAGAATGGTGCTCGAAGCATCCGCGTGAGTGTCTAGTTTGGAACACTCTACTCGTTGCCCCTAGCAGGGTATTTATAGGCAAACCCTAATTCCCCGGCGGGTGCGTGGATCCCTAACGGGTCCTAACATACCGCTAAGTATCTGTTAACCCGATAGTTCAATATACCTCAACATTCTCCTCCTATATTGTAAATATCGGGGTCACATCACAGATTACTTTAAACAAGAGTTAATAACGACATAACATGAGTTTTCCAGAAAACATAAATATGAGTTTTAGAATACACAATATCTAAACTCAAACACAAGACTCCAAACAAGAAACAGTAAGCAAAGCTGGAAAAAACTCAAAGAACAGATAAGTGAACTATGATCTATGCAAACAATAGATCATCATCATCTGGGTCGAAATCAACTTTCTCTCCTCCAATCTCCATGTGATCTGCAAACAGGCATAATAAGAATGTCATGAGACAAATCTCTATGAATTCTAACATTTGCTAATCAAGAGTAAAGTGAATAGTTCTAGCAGTTAAAGAACGTAATACTCTAACCAGGAAGAAAAGAATCACATATCAGCATCTCTATCCAATTTACACAAAATTAGACAATTGATTTCAAAGAATCAAACTATGTTCCTTCGATTATTAAGATTATTACCAAACGTTTCACAATTGTATTATATCATCAAGTTTGGAATGATACAACAAGTTGTGACCAATATATCATCAAGTTTGGAATGATATAAGTAATGATCATAATATTAGGACGCATATCAGCAACTTCAGTATTCGTTTTTGGAATGATACCCAAATCAGCCTTTGAATTAAAAAATAATTGCGTAAGTCATCAAGTTTGGAATGACTGGCAACTATCCATCTCTGGCTTTCATCAGATAGCATCTGGAATACTTCCGTGTGCTCACTCTAGATGCTCGAATGTAAGCAGACTACGGTTCTAAGATTTAAAACATAAGCAGGGTATTAAGTCATACTAAATGAACCTTAATCCCATCTCCCCCGATGTTTTATGTGTTAGAACCTTACATAAGCCCTTGGTAAGGACATCTGTTATATTATCCTTCGATCTCACGTCCAATAGGGAGATTATCCCCTGACTGGTGAGATGGGTCAACCAGGCCTGTTTCATCCTTAGTTGTCTGCGCTTCCCATTGAACAACGTATTTGTTGCAATGGTCTTTGTGGCTTGATTGTCACAATATAGCGAAATAGAGTTCATTTTTAGACTCGTCATTGGAATGTCGATGATCAGATCTCTTATCCACTCAGCTTCTTCGTCTGTTGAAGCGAGGGCATAGAGTTCCGATTCCATAGAGGAAAGTGCAATGCACGATTGCCGCTTTGACTTCCAAGCTACTGCTGCTCCTCCTAGGATAAATACAAAACCGCTAGTGGATCTACTGTCAGCAATTTCTGAACACCCGGAGGCGTCAGAATACCCCTCAAGTACAGGAGGATGTCCATTGTAACATAAAGCATACTTTTTCGTGTGCTTTAAGTATCGCATGAGCCTTTCTAAGGCATTCCAGTGGTCCTGCCCAGGGTTACTCATAAATCTACTTAACATGCCGACCGTAAAGGCTATGTCAGGTCTAGTGCAGGTTGTAGCATACATGAGACTACCTATGAGTTTGGAGTAATCCAACTGTCTAATAGATGAACCTTCATTCGGTTTCAGTCTATTGTTATAATCGGATGGAGTCTCGCTACCTTTGCTATGAACGGAACCCCACTTCTTAAGTAGATTTCTAATATAGTGACTCTGACTGAGGGTAATACCCTTGTCAGTGAAGGTCACTTCCATTCCTAGGATGGTTTTCACCACGCCTAAGTCAGTCATGGTAAATTGTGTCGTCAAGGCAGCTTTCATGCCTTTCACCTCAGACTGATCAGTGCCCAGAATTAGCATGTCATCAACATACAAGCATATAATTGCAACTTTATTTGAACTTGTACGAACGTACAGACATTTATCTGAAAAGCTGGATTTAAAACCCAAGGCTTTAACACAAGTGTCAAATTTTTCGTTCCACAATTTAGGTGCTTGCTTCAATCCGTATAGTGACTTAATCAACTTACAGACCTTATTTTCTAGACCTTCTACCACAAATCCTTCAGGTTGGTGCATGTAGATCTCTTCGGTCAAATCTCCATTAAGAAATGCAGTCTTGACGTCCATCTGATGAACTGTAAAGTGTTCAATAGATGCTATAGCGAGAAGTATCCTAATTGTCGCATAGTGACAAACAGGTGAGTATATATCAAAGTAGTATATTCCACTCACTTGAGTGAAGCCTTTTGCAACTAGACGTGCTTTGTATTTGGCAATACTCCCATCAGAATTATGCTTCTTCTTCAGAACCCATTTACTTCCAATGGTCTTCGCCCCTTTGGGCAAGTCAACCAATGTCCACGTGCTGTTCTACATGAGAGAGTTTAACTCTTCATCGATGGCTTCTTTCCATAATAGAGAGTCTCTAGATCGCATCGCATCCTTATAGGTGGATGGATCAACTTCAACTTGGTAAGTCACGAAGTCTGTACCGAAGCTTTTAGGCATTTTCTCTCCACTAGATAGCCTTCTGGTATCTAAACCACTCGTGTCTACAGGCTCAGCGTCAGAGTTACGTTGACTTGGCTCAGCTGGAGGCTCAAGACTAGTTGCTGGTAGACCTGGAAGCATCAGGTTCTTATCCTTAAGGAACTTATCCTCAAAGAAGACAGCGTCTCTAGATTCGATTACAGTGTTCATTGAGAGATCTAGAAATCTGTCTGCAGCACTATCCTCTGCACATCCTAGGTAGATACACGTATTTGTCCTAGGTCCAATCTTAGCTCTTCTAAGGTCAGGTATCCTAACATAAGCGATACAACCCCAGGTCTTAAGATTATCAAATCTAGGAGGTCTCTTAAACCAAAGCTCATAGGGTGTCTTAGTCAACTTGGCATGGGGAACTTTATTAAGAATATGATTAGACGTGAGGGCAGCTTCACCCGAGTAGGCTGCAGGCAATAACATGGAATTCAACATTTCTGGTAAAGTCCTATTTTTCCGCTCAGCATTACCGTTGGATTGGGGGTAATAAGGAGCAGTCGTTTCAGGGATGATGCCATTGCTGGCAAGGAAATCTCTGAACTCCCCGGAGACGTATTCTCCACCTCTATCACTCATTAGCCGTTTGATTTTCATGTCAAGTTGATTCTCAACCATAGTTTTGAATATACGAAATTTTTCAAAAGCTTCATCTTTGGACTTAAGTAGATAAATGTGACTGAATCTAGAGTAGTCGTCGATAAAAGTTATCAGATACTTCCGACCGCCACGTGTGACAAAACTTTTGTAGTCACATATGTCGGAGTGTATTAACTCTAGAAAAAGTGTGCTCCTAGAAACCTGACTAAAAGGTGCTCTAGTTATCTTAGTTATCTTAGTTATCTTAGCAATCTGTTTCGACGGCAGCGGGGCGACAGCGTCGGCTGCGACAATTCCTTTCACTGGAGCACTGGATCGACGCGACTAGACAACTGCGGCGGCGAGGCGGCAAACGGTGATGCTTCTCCGATCTGCGGCTTTTGCGACTAAAGGACACAAGTTCAGCGGGAGACGAAGGCGGCGCACGATCAACGAACAAGGATCGAGAATAAGTGGAGATTCTTCCTTCTCCTTGCACAGGACCGGCTACAGAGACGACTGCGGCTTCTCCTTCGCTGGATCAGCGGTAGTGTAACCACTGGAGCGGCGCGATAGGAAAAACTTAGCACACAGTTCCTCTTCGCGCAGGATAGGCGGCCTTCCACGCGTAGAAGACGCACAGGAGCGGTGGAACTCCTTCTCACGATCGGCGGTTATAGGCGCTTGCTAGGGCTTCGATCGGCAGCGATGAAGAATCGCGAGGAAGAAAGGGCCAGACGACAACGATCGAAATCGCTGAAGACAGGGACTGCCGCATGCGATCAAACCGGCGGAGCCTTCTTCTTTTTCGATCAAAACCAACGATCTAGGAAGACTAGCGGCGTTGCCCTTCCTCTCTAACGCTTCGATCTGCGGTTCCCGGGAGGAAACGCACAGCGACGGTTTCGGGGAAACGAGACAAACTTTGAGAATGTTAGAATGGTGCTCGAAGCATCCGCGTGAGTGTCTAGTTTGGAACACTCTACTCGTTGCCCCTAGCAGGGTATTTATAGGCAAACCCTAATTCCCCGGCGGGTGCGTGGATCTCTAACAGGTCCTAACCTACCGCTAAGTATCCGTTAACCCGATAGTTCAATATACCTCAACATATAGCAGGTACATGTTGTTATTTCATGTCACAACAAAAGCAAAAGCTTTGGAGAAATTTCAAATATTCAAGAAAGAGGTGGAATTGGAGTTAGGGTTGCAAATTAAAGCTCTAAGGATTGATCGAGGTCCGAGGAAGGGAGTTCATCTCAAATCAGTTCATACAATTCTGTCAAAATACTGGAATTAAAAGGGAACTTACGACTCCACATTCTCCTCAACAAAATGGCGTGGTTGAGAGAAGAAACCGCACCATACTAGAGATGACTAGTGCTTTGATACCAATGATGGGATAAAACAAGAGAACTGAAGAGATTAATAGTATGGACAATATGGTCGGGTTTTAATATCTCAGAGTGTGTATTGTATGAAAGCTATAAGCGTAATACAAACTCTGAGATATTAAAACCCATATTGTCCATACTATTAATCTCCTCAGTTCTCTTGTTTTATCCCATCACAGGACTCATAAATAATAATTCTGTGAGTGAGCAATTCAATGTGGACTATAGTTTTCTGTTAATTGATTTAGGCTCCGTTTGGCTGGCCTTTTTTGCTCCGGTGAGTTTAGACAAAAACATGGCAATCATAGAATGTATGTTTGGCGTGACAACGACTATGACGGCTACCAAGAAAAGAAAACTAGTTTTGAATATAAAGTGAAAGAAGTTCTTTAGGCGAGGTCGGACGTTCACCAACGTCTGCTCATAACCAACGCATTCACGACTGCAACTGTCGTGCCAAGCGGAACCTTAAATTCCAAATTTTGGTTTTGTTGTTGGATGGTAATCTGAAATGTTAAAGCAATTCCACCAACGCTTCATGTTTCCTCTTAATTACCTTGAGATTACATGTGTACAACATCGAGCTATGTGAGCCACTGCTACATATTCTACCTGTTTCCTCTTAATTACCTTGAGATTACATGTGTACAACATCGAGATATGTGAGCCACTGCTACATATTCTACCGCTAGCTTTTGCGGCCATAATCAACTACTGTAGGTGCCATTGAGTCTGTCTTGCAGTGCCATCAGATGTTATCTTTGTCACTTCATTTTATCATTTTAAAAACTTATATCAATACAAGTGACAGTGCACCGGGGCCCCTGTGCGGCCGCGATAGTACCCCGACACTGTTGTGACCTCACGAGTGTCCGCCCTCACTCACACACACAAACTATCATGTGATTCTGAGTTTACATTGTGATGGGGATCTCAGATCGAGGGTGAGCCGACATTTATCGGAGCCCTCACGAATCCACGTACGTAGGAGGCAGAGATAAGCTAGGTTTTGTTGTCTACTGAAATATGGCACCTGGTGTGCATGCAAACGGTTTCTCCTAGATATTGCATGCACTGAAGCATCATCTGGAAGCATTGGATACGCACAAGAAGAGGAAAAAGGTGTTCTTGTAGATGATTCACAAGCAACTGCTCAAGAAGAAGATGCGAGGTCTCATTTCATTTATTGGATTGTAGAATTTGGTGAAACTTCCTGGCCTCTCAAGGTCTTCCCACGATGTTGATTCCGTGGACCTTCTCACTACCAATAACTACCTCTCCCCACTGGTAATCGTCCATAACCACCTCTTAAACATGGGAACTCCACTAAAACACTCAATTGCTGATAACAACAATTTCCTGCGCAAACTGAACAGTCGATTCCCTCCCAAGCCAAAACGAAACCCGTGTTCTTCAATTCCTAGAAATAAATGGTCTAGGAAGCTATTATATGATTCCTGCACCCACCACTGTCTGTACCCCTCACATGTTCATCCCAAAACTTCTAACCAGGCATTTAGGCTCTGTTTGGGGCAACGTTGTCCGTGGAAAAAATAGTAATGGGAAATCAGTGGTGGCATTAGAGCTGCCCAAAAAAATGTTTTGCAAAAAGTTGTAGACTGTTTGAAAAATCTTTATTAAAGTGTTTTTCAAAGATGTGTTTATATTTTAAAATTTCAAAAAACAAAATTTTAATAATAGTTGTTTAGTTATTTAATAATAAAAATGTGTTTTATGTTAATCATTTATCATATAAATATATAAATATTATATAAATCCCAAATAAGCAGGTTACAAAAAGTCAATGACGAGAGTAAAAGATCGCAAATGAGTGAAGAATCGTGAATGTAAGATGAAAACCTTCAAATAAAAGAGTAAAATTGAAAGCAGAGAAAATGATTTTTGGAAAGTCATGCATGTACCCGGACTAACTCATTAGTGTTGAGTATTTCGTTATATTTTTGCATGTACCCAGACTGACTCGTTAGTGACCCATTAGTAGCATGCCGATCTAGGGCATGACTCTACGCTGGAAGTACTATAAATACCTATTCCAGATGTCTGATGAGGTATTGTAGAATACTTTCAACGACTGAGCCGCCCTAACATTCTCAAAGTATACTGTTAGGGTTTCCGCTCAAGTTTTGCACCAGTCCGCTTCTTGGCTCTCGTTTCTTTTCTTCCGCCGCTCGATCGAGAAGAAGGAATAGCGATTCTTCGTTCTCGATTATTCCTTGACGCCGCTCGATCGAGAAAAGGAATAGCGTGTGAGTGTCAGTGCTTCATCGTAATTTCCTTCCCGTGCGAGTGTCGTTCTCTTCTGTCGCCGCACGAAGAGTGAATACCTTGTGATATCTTCCATTGATGCAGCCGCTCGAGATGCTAAAATCGTCGAAAAGCCGCCAATCCTTGTACGTTGCAGCCGCCCGAGAGAAGAGGGTGGTCGTTTCTCGTGTTTCCTGCGTCGTCGGGAATAGGGAAAAGAGGCAACCGTCACTCCATTCTTGTGCTTTGTGCCGATTGGAGAAGCCTGTTACCGACAATCTGCTTGCACAAATCGAGAGGTTGTCGTTCTTTGTCTCTATCTCTAGGAGGAATGTCGTTGTTCGCAAGGAGAGATCCAACTGGTCCTGGGTTTCGACTGTTTCTGTCGACCCCATCTACAATTTGCATCAGATCGGAGGCCGCCAACTTCTGTCGATTAGGATCCACCGTGTTCGAGCCAAAAATGCTCCAGGTCCACACTCGCACAAGCTGAAAAGAGGTGGAGGAAGGAAACTATTAGATGGTTGGTTACTTTGAGCTATGATGGAAGACAAGAGGAATGAGAAAAAGAGATGTCAAGGGTCTCCTGGGAGGAAGTAGCAGAAATCTACTGAAAAAGAGGTAACGAGGTCTCAGAAATGAGATAGCTCCAGCTGCTGAAAAGAGGTCCTGACGATCTCAGAAATGAGACCGTTCCAGCTGCTGAAAAGAGGTCATGACGATCTCAGAAATGAGACCGCTCCAGCTGCTAAAATGAGATTCGATGGTCTCAAAAGTGAGACCGCTCATGTTAAAGGCAAGGGCTAGAAACTCTCCAAAAGATCTAGAAACCAAATCCCCTACCCCCCTATTTATAGGCGGGAGGGCCTGCCCAAACGGGCAGGTCAGGAAGGAACGGGCTGCCCGGAGCCGAGACCACCCAGGCCGAGGTCGCCCCAGGAGGGACGACCTGGCGAGGTCGCCCAGAGGGCGACCTCAGGCCGAGATCGCCCAGAGGGCGACCTCAGGCCGAGATCGCCCCAGCTGGGGTGATCTGCCTCAGGCCGAGGTCGCCCCAGGGGGACGACCTGGCGAGGTCGCCCAAAGGGCGACCTCAGGCTGAGATCGCCCCAGCTGGGGCGATCTGCCTCAGGCCGAGGTCGCCCCAGGGGGGACGACCTGGCGAGGTCGCCCAGAGGGCGACCTCAGGCCGAGATCACCCCAGCTGGGGTGATCTGCCTCAGGCCGAGGTCGCCCAGAGGGCGACCTCAGGCCGAGATCGCCCCAGCTGGTGCGATCTGCCTCAGGCCGAGGTCGCCCCCAGGGGGGACGACCTGATGAGGTCGCCCAGAGGGCGACCTCAGGCCGAGATCGCCCCAGCTGGGGAGATCTGCCTCAGGCCGAGGTCGCCCCAGGGGGGACGACCTGGTGAGGTCGCCCAGAGGGCGACCTCAGGCCGAGATCGCCTCAGCTGGGGCGATCTGCCTCAGGCCGAGGTCGCCCCAAGGGGGTGACCTCTCGAGGGAGGGATCACGCGAGGCGTGACCTCTAGGCGAGGTCGAGCAAAGCGTGACCTCTACGAGACGAAAGGCGAGACCACCCGGGCGGTGAGGGACCGCCAGGGCTTGGATCTTCGGCGAAAAATACCTGGAATGCTGGGAGAGGGTGTGGATTGCTTTGGTTACCTGCAAAAAGGCTAGCTCAAGGTGATCGCTGATTTCTGGGTAAACACGCCGCCTCCTATTTTGATCCACGGAGATTTGGGTGCTGTTGTCACCCTTCGGATCATATCAGCGTGGAGGAGTTGCAACCTTCATCGATTCTTGGTCATTGGAGAGGTTTTTTCGTGATCTTCTCGCAGCCGCCTCGCCAGAATCTCTTACTCTTGCTTTTGTCGAAGGAGTTATTTAGATCTCAGTTGTTTGAGAAAGTGGTGCTTCAGTTGTGAATTGCCAATCTGATCTAGTCTTCAGCAATTGGTTTTCAGCCGGAGAGGAGAAAACTGATTACTGAATTGGATCTGAAGTGGACTGGATCGACTCCTACTCGGATCAGGTGATATTTTTTTGGTTTACGTTTTCTATTTAAAATGTCGAAGTGTAGTGCGTATGACATAGTAAAATTACAGTCATTCGATCCCATTGAATTCCATGGTTGGAAACTCTACACGTTCAACTCGGCATGAAAGAACGTGAGATTTTCTACATGGTTCTCAGTGACTTCGCAAAGACCATTGAAGACGTAGACGAATTATAGAGGAACAAAGACGAGGATTTCTGCACGTCAAATCATCATCACTCAGCGAGCGGGTACCTGCACAAAGATACAAGGGAGCTCGCCAAATAGGAGCAACATTCAACCACCACTCGCAAAAAGACCGCAAAAAAGAAGATAGTAAAAAATCAGGCGTCACAGCAATCAAGCGAGCGAGTAGTAAATGAACGCCGAGTTTTATATACTCGCCAATAAAATTACTCAATTATTAAAAATTGTTCAAAGTTACAAGACACTCGCCAAATGGCGACCATATAACAAAGAGACAAAAAGCATCTACTAAGGGCCTTGGAGGTTCGCCTGGGCTTCAGGAGGTTGCGGATGTCGCCCGACCCAGCCCATGCTACGAGCGCGCTTGAAGTGCTCGAAGGCCAGAGTCATCGCGTCTTCGCCCTGCCGCAGTTGATCTTCAATCCTCGCCAAGCGGTCGACCGAGCCCATGCTCGTGCGCTTCCCAACGAACTCATCGTGATGAAGCTGCTGACGATGCTCCAACCTGGCGATCCGGCTCTCCAAGTCATTCGCAATCTGCAGGAGAGATTCCACGCCCATCATCCAAGTATCGAATTCCTCCAGCCGAGATACTCGCGCCTCAAGCTTGACCAGTAGACGATGAGGCTCGACGGTCGCCAAGCGCTCAACCCGCGACTCCATGTCAGCCAAGCGACGATGAGGCTCGCATATCGCCAGGCGCTCTATCTTCGCCTCCAGATCCAAGATAGCGCAAGTAGCCCTCTCTTGGTACTCACGAGAAGGCAGGCCGACTCCATCAATCAGAGCTCCCACGGGAGTCTGAGCGCGAGCTAAAACGATGACAAGAAGGTGAAAGACTTTATTAGCGAGTATTAAAAAGTGGATCCCGCAGAGCACACAGATCAGCCACTAAGTTACCCGGACGGCGACTATCATTCCTCGAGATGCGAGGAGGACTGCGAGATCGCCGAGGAGGGGGGCTCCTTCCTCGGTGAGGAGAGGAGTTATGGTGCCCGGCACCTCGCCGGGTGGAATGAGTCCCACCAGTCTGCTCCCTTCCGCGAGAAGCGTCCCCTCAGCCGCGACCATCTACTGGTCGCCCTCCTCCCCTTGGAGAGAAGAGACCCGAAGAGCCCCCAGCCCCGCCTCGGCGGAAGGATTCTCCCAGGTTCATTGGAGGAGCAGCAGAAGACGTAGGGCGTTGATCGCCCTGAATATCGGCAGGAGGAGGGAACGGGGGAGGTGGCGGAAGCCCACCCACAGGTAGCTGCGGGTTGCTCGCCAGCTCCGGTTCTTGCGAAGGCGGTGGCGGTGGAGGTGCGCTGCTCACCGAAGGGGCCCTCTGCTCACACGAAGGCCGTTTCTCTAACAAGGAGCTGTGAAGGATTCGCACCGAGCGACTACCAGCCCCAGGCGAGATCATCGGAGATGATCGCAAAGGCGGCACGTTCAAAGGCTCCTCCTGAGCATTTACGATCGACGAATCTGCAAGTATCAGAAAGCGTCAGAACCTCGCCAACAATGTTGAAATCAGCAAACTAACCCAAAAGGTGGCGAGTAGGTAGCACCACCTTGCACAGGTGCGACGTCCGGTGGATTCGGGGCCAAGGTCCCCGTCGTACTCGCCCCCGCGACAACATTTGGTACAGGAGGATCAGTTGCAGGCCAGTCGCCCTCGCGAGAAAGACCCAGGTCGTCAAGCAGTTGCTGACGTCGGTCAACGGGAGGATCAGTGACATCCTCCAGAATAGTCGTCTTCCTCTTCTTCTCACTTTTCTTCTTCTTCTTCTTCTTCTTGTTGTCAAGTCGCTTCCTCTTCCTGGAGGCGAGGAAGTCCTCAAGCTCGGCGTCCACGCGAGCAGAAGCCCGAAGGGGTGGCAGCAGACCTACAAGCTCGGCCATATCAGCAGCAGCTTCCTCAGCATGATTGCGCGACATCTTGAAGCGAGATTTAAAAAGCCTTACCATCAGAGACCCCTCCCCCTCTATATATAGGGCCAGGACGTTGGCCGTCGAGATACCGACTATAGATCAGTACTCGCCAGAAGGACAAATCGTCGAATGAAGGTTGGATGATTCTTTCCGAGCAACTACGTTACTCGCAAAGAGAGGGGATTGTGTACAACCCTCATTCTCTGAGGGTAGGGCCCACTCAAAGCCACGTAGGAAGAAGTCAAGGTCAAAGGGTCAACACAGAAGTCAACAGTTCAAGACACCAAGATAGCTCAGCCAGCAGGAGCAGAAGAAGGCCTAGGCGAGTAAGGGTGCACTCGTGCGAGTAGCCCGGATACTCGCCAAAAGGTGGGCGACCATAGGTGATACTCGCCTCTTCTATGAGGGAGATCGCCTCAATGTCGCTAGTCGTCGGGTAGGGTCTGGGCTATAAAACTTCCCTACCCCTTGGTTTTCCTATAAATAGGACCCTAGGGGTACTTGGATTGGCACCTGAACTTGAGCTTTTGGAACCCCCCTCGTTCAAATTCTCAGACCCGTCAACCTTGGCCGCTACTCCTGGTACTAGCCAAGTCGGTGCCTTCCTCGTACCCTGCTCGGCCATTTTTTGGTTGTGGAGGGGAAGTCTCTCTTGAGCTTCTGGGTACGTGGTGGGACCTCCCTGCCGCAGCACCTGGGGTCCTGTTTGTTGCTCTTCTAGCTTCTTCGTCGTTGCCAGCCAAGTCATCTCGTTGGATTGCTGGGCGAGTAGCCTCCGACTGCATTGATCCGAATTTTGGAGTCGGGATTTTCTTGGCTTCAACAGACTCATTAGTGACCTATTAGTGGCGTGTCGATCTAGGGCATGACTCTACACTGGAGTATAAATACTCATTCCAGATGTCTGATGAGATATTGAAGAATACTTTGAGCGGCTGAGCCGCCCTAACAAAATCTAGTATTGTTCACAGAATCAGTAGCCCATATGTATACACTATATATTAAAAAAAAATCTGAGTAGTCTCATGATCCTCATAAAAAATCATCAAAATTATCTCGTCCATCCAGCTAACGTCTCATATACTTCTTTATTTTGAACGGAAAGCGGGCAATAAGGAGGATTTTCTGCACTCACTTTGCTCCCGGTCTTCTCCCGCACAATCCAAACGACGCTAGGTCTTTGCTTCTCCCCTCTCGCGCTTCTCCCCACGGTTCGCAAACTCTCCTCACAGTGTGGACCACGAACTGACTGACCACCCAAATGTTTGCTTCTCATTTTTGAGCATGTTGATCATGATTTTGTTCCTCCCTCATTCTCTGCTCGGCCATCGTCCACAAATATCACTTCAGTGATTACTCCTTCCCCGCCCGGTCTTCATTTTGTTGTAGCCGACCAGGTGTCGAACATGTGGTTTTTTAATCTTTCACGCATCTTCTTTGTCAATTGACTATTGGAAGATCATGTTCTTACCTTGCCTAGGCGGTCACACGAGCATTCCTGAAACCTCCTCCTGATAGCATTTCATGAATCCTCCTTTACTATTCAGCATTCCTCACAGAAGTTCCACACCTAGCCGACTCCAACAAACATCATCCTTTGATGTCTCCTTTGTCTCCTTAGTTCACGCACTGTCTACACTCTTCGGTAAGTTATTTTGCCCCATGCTTACTCAAGTGCAGATATATTGCAGAGTAAGTTTACTACAAGTGCATAATACAGAGAAGGAATCAACTTAATTCTCGGTACTGGAATTATGTTTCATCCTGAGAGGGAACTTTATTTGGGTCTGCAACCTACCATTTTTATCGAGTTTTTTTAACTTATATAGTTTTATTGCCAGTCTTTTAATTTTGAGCTCAATTGAATCAACCAAGAAATTAAATATTCAAATATTTAGCTAATTACACACCCCTTCACACCAAAGAAGAACTTTATTTAAAATTATACATATTGATTCTATGTCGTGTTTTTGAGTTTTGGGGCCAACAAAGTTTAGTTGGCTAAGGATGCTGAGGCGAGGACGAGCTTTGGGCCCATTCGGGGCTGATTTGGCGACTTACCATATATGGCGTGCCCAGATTGATGACCCGACTCCGTGGATGCGTTCAGATTCATGTTGCGAGTCGATTTCATATATAGCTTTGTATTTTTCAGTTATTATTTCATGTAGTTTTGGCCCCGCAACCAACGACCAATCATAGCCGTTGATTCTGAGTGCCATAATCCTGTTTTCTTATAAATAGAACCTTAGGGCTGCTGTAATATTATTGTTGAATGTGTGGAGACTCTTCTTCCTTCATTCCGGTGATCACCTCCGCGGTGCCGACTCCGTGGAGCCCCCTTGGTGACGACTCCTTGGGTAAGTTATCTCATCTTCTCCTTGTTCTCCTTCCCCTCCTCCAAAACAGCCAGCCTCCTCCCTGTTTTTCCTGCAGCCGCCAGCCACCCTCCCTGTTTTCAGCCAGCCGCCAGCCATCCCTCTTCCTCCCTGCAGCCCTTCCGCCAGTCCTCCTTCCTCCTCCCTGCAGCCCTGCCACCAGTCCTCCATCCTCCTCCCTGCATCCCTGCCGCCAGCCCTCCCTCCTCCTCCCTACTGCCCTGCTGCCAGCCCTACCCTCTCCTCCCTGCTGTCCCAGCCAGCCGCCATCCTTTCCCCCCTGTTTACAGCCTGTCGCCCCTCCTTCTCCTTGCCAACAGCAGGTCGCCAACTGCAGCCCGCCAATAGCAGCCCGCCGCCAGCCCTCCCCCACCCTGTCAGGCTGCCCCAGTCCATCCCCACGTGGATCCACCTCCCAAACAGCCCCTCCCTTCTCAGATATGTCCAGATCTGGGCGCTACAGCCCAGATCCAGCCCCGTGCAACCCCAATCCAGCCCCCCTACGTCCCCTTCGACCACCCTTTACCCGATCCAGTCCACCACCACCCGAAAACCTTTAATCTTCTCCCAAACTTCAGTTTTTTCCTAAAACTACAGCAGTCCTATTTTATTTGTGTTGTGTTTTGGATTGGGATTGAGTTGTAAAACATTGTTATCGTTTGGAATATTACATGATTGCTTGGATGTTCATTTTATTATAGTTATTTTTGCCTAGATTAATCTCTAACTGCAGGAAGGAAGTATTCGCCGCGCGCTCTTGCTTTGGCCCTCCGCGCGGAGGAAAGCCTACGCTTGTTTTCCCTAATAAATTATTTGTGCTTTGTCGTGAAATAATTGCGCGGGGGATGTTTAAATTTATTATCTAATTTGGATTCAAGACGTCGGATTTGCATAACATGTAAGATTATGTCACGGTTTATCCGCCGCCTATAGATTCGTTCTGCGTCAATTGGTATCAGAACATAGGTTTCGCGCACTTTTCGATACACAGTCGTAGAGTCTATAGGTTTTTCATTATGTCTAGGTGTCACAATTATTCCTCCCCTCACTTTAGAGGTCTCGAGTCCACTAGCACCCGCTCTCACAGAGCCCTGTCAGGGAGATCTTCACGTTACTACAACGATTATTCTCGATCGCAGCACACCACTTTTAGAGATCGTGTTGACCCACCGACACGAGACCACTACACGAGATCACTTTTAGAATGGTCTCTAGTCGGGGATTTCACCGTAGGTGTTACCTGAAAAAAGAAACCCTTTTAGTTCATAATCGAGAGGATACAAGTTCATTACATTGCGCCTCCCTGCGCTTACTCATCCACATACTCCTTGGCCCTCTCCTTCATCGCCTCCTTCATTCCTTCTAAGCTTGCTCCTTGTCCTTCCGTGTAAAGCTCTCTCCCCTCTACCGGGGCTCTACTTCCTTCTCTGCGCGACCTTTCCTCTTCTTTCCTCTTCTTCGACCAATCGACGTGGCCTGCTGGGGTTGGGGTTGCGATGGACATGGGTCAGGTTGCCACCCTGCTGAGTCGAACCATCCCGGCCTTGCGCTGCCCCTCCTCCTTTTTCCTCTTCTTCGACCAATCGACATGGCCTGCTGGGGTTGGGGTTGCAATGGCCATGGGTCAGGTTGCCACCCTGCTGAGTCGAACCATCCCAGTCCTCCCTGAAAGTTCTCTCTTTCCTGGGAATAGCCTATGCCCCGACCTCGTGGGGATCCTCCTGGCGGCCTCCAGGTTGGACGGGCGACTGGTGGTTGAGACCCCCAACCTTGCTTCTGCCCAACGAGAGGTCACTGATCCTCCTGACTTCTCGCTTCCTCCTCTGTGCCCTTGCCTAACTTTCCCATGAGCTCCTGGTCGGTGGTCTCGCGCTTGATTTCTTGAGCAGCTCGCTCCATCAACTTCTCGAAGGTTGGGGGGGGGGGTCTCTTGTCAGGTCCATCCTGAACGTTCCCTGTTGTAGCCCGAAGATAAAGGCCGACTGCAGGGTGTGCCTGGGCGCCTCGTTGACGAGGAGGATTTCTTCCTGGAATCGGTCGACGTAGTTCCTCAACGTCTCTTTCGGCTTTTATCGAACTAGGAAAAGGGCCTCCGCCCCCTTCTTCTTCCTCGGGGTGGAGAACCTCAGCAAGAAGCTTCGACACAGGTCCTCGAAGCCGAAGACGGTACCTGATGGGAGCTGGTAGAACCAGTCTCTCGCCTTTCCCTTGAAAGTGTTGGAGAAGAGCTCACACCTGAAAGAGTCCGTCATCTGCCTTGTCGAGACCATGTCTTCACACCGCTGGATGTGCTGATGAGGGTCATCCTTCCCTGCACAGTAAGACATGTCTGGTTTGCTGAACCCGTCTGGAACGGGGGACGAGGTGATCAACTCGCGAAAGGGACTCCCCTATCCTCCCCGGCAAATCGAAGGCGTTCTCGTTGCCTCCTTACTGGGGTGGCCGGTCCCCGGAGAGCTGTCGAAGAGCTCTCTCGCTTGGAGACCCAAGCCTTCCTCTGTGGCCGGCTCCTTCCCTTGCCGATGCGTTTGCTCTGCCTCCATCGGAGATGGCGAGGCGAGCACGAATGCGAGTGGTGTTGAGCACTCGCCGTGAGGGGGGAGTGCGACCCGCAAGAGCTCCAAGATTGACTCCCTGAACTCTTCAAAGTCCTCTTTCGTCACGCACCTGCTGGCAGGGGGTGAGTCCCCCAGCTCATCGCTTCCAGCCATGAAGCTTACTCGGGGCTTTCCGAACTAGCTGCTTCCACGCTCACCGCACCATAATGTTGAAACCAGAGAACTGGTCTCGACGTTCGCAAAGGGGATGCAGCTAACCCTTACTTGACCCGAGCTATACCCTTGACCAGTTACTAAGAGCCGAAGACCCTTACCCTCAAAGAACACCTAAGTCCATGAAAGGACCCCTTAAGCTGTAGCGTGGAGGTCCCACCTCATACCCGGAAGCTCACAAGGAACTTCCCCTCCCAAGTCAATGCTGAGCCTGGGCACCTTGGAGGGCACTATGGATCACCTCACCATCCAGCTTCAATGACAGAGGGAGGGGAGGGGTAGTGCTTGCTCACACGCGAGGGAGGGGGGTACCAATATCCCTTCAAAAGGTGCCCATGGGGGTCTATTTATAGACTTCCCAAAAATTGGGCTGCGGATAGCCAAAAATCTACTATCCGCAGCCTAACAACCAACTCGAACGACCGAAACAGGAGGGGGCGAGTGGAGATTGAGACGTCCACTCCCCCCTTGCCGGGGGTCGAATGAGTGGACCGAGGTCCACCACCCTGACTGGGCGAGTTGACCCAAGGTCCACTCGCCCCCCACCTTGGGCGAGTGAACCAAGGGTCCACTCGCCCGGGGCCTTGGGCGAGTGGACCCAAGGTTCACTCGCCCAAGGAGATCTGCCCCTCCGGGCCTTCTCTTTTTGGTCTTGATGACCTCCGACGGTTCGGTCCGTTGCGCAAAGGTCACCCTCTCGACCACGTCCTCGTCCGTGTCGGGTCACACCGACTCAGAAAATATGAGGGTTGTACATCAAGAGCTGGTCGGTTGGATCCTCACTTTGACCTCTGCAGTACGAGCTCCTCCTACACCGAGGACACCACACTACCTACCATTGTTCCGTCAGACATGGCAGAAGTGATACCTGATGCAGATTGCTCTTACCTCGGTGAGGTGCTTAGCCCAGTGAGTGGCCTATCTCTTGTTTCTGACTTGTCTCCCGCGACCCCGACTGAGAGTGAGCCTGAGCGACCTCCTGAGCCTATAGTGTCGTGCCCCTCACCCACACCACCACCTCTGGCATGCCATGGGTTGATTAGCACCCCTACCCTGGACTCACGTCTTAACACCGCACCCACAGACCCATTCTTGAGCATAGATCTATGTCGCTCTCCCATTATCATTACCCTGAGTCACATCACGACCGAGAGACCTGAGTCTGGTGTTGATCTCATAGTGGCTATGTCATCCATTTACGGGGACACTACCCCTCACGATAGTACTCATCTGGAAGACCATGACCCTAATGACGAGTTCTATGACGAGCCCCCAGTTGAGCCTCCGGATGACCCGCCACATCCTGATGAGGATGGGATTCAGGTGAGCCCCGCTTGTTTGAGTATCGATTTAGGGAAGCCTCTTCCATTATCATCCCTGACCCCGCCCCAGAGGATGGATATTGTGAGGAACATCCAATATTTAGAGCACCACTTGCTGACACAGCGCGCTCTCGCTGAGTTTTGGGATGCATTACTTGCTGTCCCACCAGACGAGCCCTTTCTTTTCGGGGACACTCATCAAACTATAGATCCACGTCTTCTAGTCGGTGCACACGCTCTTCATTCAGATGGTCCTCGCATTCGAGATGACTTTTCTTACACACCTCCTGTTGAGCCCCCTGATGTGTCACGTTCCCTGAGAGACACTTGGATCTTTACAAGAGCGTCTTTGAGTATAGTTGTCTCTCTCGATCGTCTTAGCACTCATCTCACACGAGATGAATTTTTCTACACTCCCCCGAGAGAGCCTCCTGATAGGCCACCTCCTTTAGTAGGTTTTCATGTCATAATTAGATTTTCCCACAGAAAGCATGTTGTGTCGATCATGTTTCATTTACATCATATGCATGAGTTTGTTGAGTCGTTTCTTCATCATCTGCATGAGTCAGTTGTGTTATCTGTTCATCGTTTGCATGTGTGTCATGAGTCGGTCCGACGAATAATCCATATTGGTAATAAATATTGTAAATCACATGCGGATGTTCATTGGCAAGTGCCGGTACTTCATGAAGGCGAGCAGGTGATGGTAAGAATCTGCGTCGTGAGGCTTTGTGCGAGGCTTGCTAAAAGCTTGAGCGTTAGGCGAATGGATCCCTACTCAGTCCTTAGACGCATCAGGACAAATGCTTATGAGTTGGACATCCCCGCGAGCATGGGTACCCATACTATGTTCAATGTCGAGAACCTGACGCCATCCTTTGCACCTCACGAGTATTCGGGCCCACATCTTGGCGTCCCTCCTGAGTTTTTACCACCGTTTTTACCACCCACCACTCAGTCTACCCCCGAGCCATTGCCACCACATTCATTGCCCCGTTCTCAGCCCACCTCTGACCCTTACTTACCCGAGATGTTGTCCCCAACGGCTTCACCATTAGCACCTCAGATCCCGCCGGATCCTTCTACTAGTGTGTTGAGAGTTGAGCTTGATCGATTCGCCCCCGAACTTCGACTTCAGTACGTCCGTCTCCACTCATCGGGGATAGAAATTTTTTAGTCCGGAGGAGTTGATTGGCGAGGCCACTTTTTTGCGTCGACACTTGGACGACCTCTGGCGGGCCTCTTCGAGTTTTACCCGGCATACGGCGAGAGAATTCTGACCCCTATTGATCGGGAGATGAATTCTTTCAAGCCGGGGAGATTGATGCGGGGCATAGGCGTGGACGAGCTTTGGGCCCATTCGGGGCTGATTTGGCGACTTACCATATATGGCGTGCCCGGATCGACGATCCGACTCCGTGGATGCGTTCGAATTCGTGTTGCGAGTCGATTTCATATATAACTTTGTATTTTTCGGTTATTATTTCATGTAGTTTTGGCCCCGCAACCAACGACCAGTCATAGCCGTTGATTCTGGGTGCCCTAATCCTGTTTTCTTATAAATAGAACCTTAGGGCTGCTGTAATATTATTGTTGAATGTGTTGAGACTCTTCTTCCTTCATTCCAGTGATCTCCTCCGCGGTGCCGACTCCGTGGAGCCCACTTTGTGACGACTCCTTGGGTAAGTTATCTCATCTTCTCCTTGTTCTCCTTCCCCTCCTCCAAAACAGCCAGCCTCCACCCTGTTTTTCCTGCAGCCGCCAGCCACCCTCCCTGTTTTCAGCCAGCCGCCAACCATCCCTCTTCCTCCCTGCAGCCCTGCCGCCAGTCCTCCCTCCTCCTCCCTGCAGCCCTGCCGCCAGTCCTCCCTCCTCCTCCCTGCAGCCCTGCCGCCAGCCCTCCCTCCTCCTCCCTGCTTCCCTGCTGCCCTGCTGCCAGCCCTCCCCTCTCCTCCCTGCTGTCCCAGCCAGCCGCCGTCCTTTCCCCCTGTTTACATTCTGCCTCCCCTCCTCCTGCCTGCCAACAGCAGGCCTCCAACAGCAGCCCGCCAACAGCAGCCCGCCGCCAGCCCTCCCCCACCCTGTCAGGCTGCCCTAGCCCATCCCCACGTGGATCCACCTCCCAAACAGCCCCTCCCTTCTCAGATTTGTCCAGATCTGGGCGCTATAGCCCAGATCCAGCCCCGTGCAACCCCGATCCAGCCCCCCTACGTCCCCTTCGACCACCCATTACCCGATCCAGTCCACCACCACCCGAAAACCTTTAATCTTCTCCAAAACTTCAGTTTTTCCTAAAACTACAACAGTCCTATTTTATTTGTGTTGTGTTTTGGATTGAGATTGGGTTGTAAAACATTGTTATCGTTTGAAATATTACATGTTTGCTTGAATGTTCATTTTATTCTAGTTATTTGTGCCTAAATTAATCTCTAACTGCAGGAAGGAAGTATTCGCCGCGCGCTCTTGCTTTAGCCCTCCACGCGGAGGAAAGCCTACGCTTGTTTGCCCTAATAAATTATTTGTGCTTTGCTGTGAATTAATTGCGCGTGAGATGTTTAAATTTATTATCTAATTTTGATTCACGTCGTCGGATTTGCATAACATGTAGGATTATGTCACGATTTATCCGCCACTTATAGATTCGTTCTGCTTCAAATGCGCTAACTCACTCACCTGACCCCATTGAGCTCAAAATTGTGTCAGGATCCAACTACCACTTAACAGATTATGCTCATTGAATTAAATCAATATTATACTTAAAATCATTTTTTTCAGCAACTTTGGTGTCAGCTCATCCAAGGAGTCAATTTTCTAAATTATTTTTTATAATCTCATCATCTCAAATCCATTGTTTCACAAAACCATAAATAAGCATGTTACTCCTCGGAAAAGTTTTCTATTCACTTTCGAGATTCTTCACTCATTCGCTATATTTGGTTCTCGCCTTTGACCTTTTGTAATCCACCCAACAAATTTTTTTCAACCAACAATATTCTAAGATTCTAAGATATGGCTCGTCATCGTATTGAGAAAAATAGGTCACAAGTTTTTGCAGTGTTAGAGATGTTGATTAAGGGTCTGTTTGGCACGGCGGCAACAATCGTGAATGTTGTAATTATAAATCATCGTTGGTGAACACCTGACCACACCTAAGGAACTCCATCCACTTTTTTACTCAAAAGTAGTTTTTTCTCTTCGTGACGGTCATAATCATTTTCATGTCAAACATACATTCTGTAATATGGTGGTGTTTTTTGGCCAAACTCACCGGTGAAAAAACGCCACAACAAACGGACTCAAAAGTCGGTACGGGTGACACACCTTAGATCACCGTGCGGGAGCCTTGATCCCACCGTCTATTTCCGCAAGCATGAATTTTCGGACATGATTATCTAAAGTACAATCATTTTTAATACATCTGTATTACACGAATATTGGCGCAAGCAATCAACACCGTTGAATCACAGATCATACGGCTGTATTTGCTTCCGCACAATGATCTATTATGATCACCGTGCAACTTACTGAGACTTGATCACCGGAGCAAAAATGTCGCGTTAAACGGACTCTAAGTTGAACCACTATAATAAATTTTTCAGGCTAACACGGTCTTACCACAATGCGATGCACATCTTATGCAATATAATAATAAAATGCAAATTAAGGCGAAAATTATATGTATACATATATAATGCAAGTGACAGTATATGAGGGGCCCTCGTGCAGCCGCGATAGTACCACAGCCGCGATAGTGCCACGGTGCGACGACCTCACGCGTGACACCCCCCCTTTATATCCTCTGACCTCTCTTTTCTTCTTTCAAAGTCATACTTATTTATTTGATTTGATAGTCATGATTAGATAATATAATAATTACGACAAGCCGAAAACTTGATTTGATAATTTGATTTCGATAACTTAATTTTGTATATTTTTTGATGAATAATTACGTAGTAGGGCAATATAATTTAAATTATTTTAAAATTAATAAAAATTTGATGACATTAGATAAAAAGTAAATGTAATATTGAGATTATGAATGTTTCACCAAAAATTATTTTTCCCTTTTAATATAGTATATATATAAATACGTATGAAAATAAAATCGAATCAGTTATCGACCAAAAATACATACGCACAAATAGACGTTGATGCATCAAGCTTTTGTCTCTCAAGAAATTTATCACTTTGGGAGTTTGGGTGCACACTTTTTAGCACTATTAAAGTTTATTTGCAATTACTAATCGATATTAAAACAAAATAAAATATTAAAAATAAAAGTAGGTGATTATGAAATTTAATAATGAAAGTAACAAACACAATAAAGCTTCTCTTTATTTTTTAATTTCTCCTTTGAAGTATATATGCATGTGCATAAGATTCTCCCATGCAAATGTTACAATTGTCATTCATTATTCTCATAACTTTTTTTTATAAGTCAAATCCCAAATTAAAAAACTAAAAGTATAATGATATATTCTTAAAAAAAAAAAATTTAAATTAAATCATAAAATTGAAAAATTTAAAATAAAAGAAAAAAAATAAAATTAAAAAGATCCATATTTTATCAAATAATATTTTCCCACTGTACGATAGTATAATATATAAGCTAATCTGAACTTTTAAAATTTTGGCTACTTTTGACGGAGTATAAAAATGTCACCATCATAAACATAGACATTATTTTTGACAGTCATGAAGAGAATTTTTTTTTAAATTTTTAACATAAAATTGGATAAAGTTCCTTAGGTGAGGTAGGACGTTCACGAATGATGATTCATAACCACACGTTCATGACCATCGCCACTGTGCGTCTGTGCCACACGAAGCCTTTGTCTTAATATTGGGGTATCTAATTCAGTTCCTCTTAGAATATCATCATATTTTATATCAAAAATACCCATAGCTCTGGTACTCAAGTAAAAATAATGGAAAAAATGTTGGTGTGTAACGCACCTTAGAATACCGTGCGCGACTCCCGATCTTGCCGTATATTTCCGACCACACGATTTTTTGCGCATGATTGATCTAAAATACGATCACTTTTCAATACGGTCATATATTTTCGCAAGCAATCTATATCGTTGAAATCACGGACAATATAACTATATTTGCAAACTGGAAAAAAAACCAAATTTATTTTTCTTATTTCGGTAGAAACTTTAGGTGCAGCCCTAATTGCCCATTTCTCCACTCTACTTTTTCTGCGCGATCCGCATCCCTAACTCCTTTCCGCGGCGCCGCAAGAGAGAAGAAGACCGTGCCTTCCTCTGAGAAAAGCTTGGAGTAAACGCCGACGACCTGCTGGTAAACGTCGGCGACCTGCTGTATACAGGTTCTCATCTTCATCCTCCTCTCCTTCCTCTAATCCCTTAGGGCCTGTTCGTTTTCGCAAGGATTGGAGGAAAGGAATTGAAATTAAGTATCTCAATTTCAATTCCGGCGTTCGTTTGAACTCTTTTTAGGAAGGAATTGGCATTCAACCAAAACCCATAGGTTATGATTTCTAAACCCATAGGTTTGGCCTCATTTGGGCGAGCTCGACAGCGCGCGTGAGAGAGGAGATCCACTATTTCGCTTCTTCCTCCTCTCTGAAAACCCTAAACAGAAGCTCCCGTCTGTTCTCCCGTCTGTTCTCCTCCTCGCCATTTCCACTACCTTCCGTCGCCGAAGGTCGCGATTTTTTCCCTTCTTCCTCTTCGTCGACGACAACTGCTCCCCTCGGTTCTCCTTCTTACTGGTTGTTGGAGATCGACGCATGCAGCTGATTTGTTCCTGGCTCTGCTCTCCCTCCACAGAAGCATCCCAACTAACGCAAGCAGCAGGTAATGGCTTACTTCCCTTAGTCAGGTTTCCTAGCCAATGATCCACAAGGAAGCATGAGAGAAGCTTGATAGTGGAATAAAATAGGAGAGTTGCAACAACATAAACATAAATAGGAGAGCAATGAGTCTCGCCATTGTATAAACATAAATGTTGTAGAAGATCACTGTCGGCATAAACATAAATGTCATCTAATCTCCTCTATCAAGCTGCAGGAGCATAAACAGATTAATTATTTTAATTTCTCTGTCATTAGATTTTGATGTATTCAATTTATATGACATTATTTTTGTAGTTTTGATGTATTCGATTCACATTTTTTATTTTATACATTTGGATTTGTGATTTTGATGTATTCGATTCACAATTTTTTCACCATGTATTGCGATTATAAAACATCGTCACTTGGATGTGTAATTTTGATGTATTCGATCCTCAGTGATTCCGTCAGTGATACTCGATGTTTAGATCGTGATTATAATTTCACACTCAAATATCAATTCCTGTGTCTGAATTCCATCATGCAACCGAAGAGAAATATTGATATATTCAAATCATGTGACTGAAAACCTTCCTGCAAACAAACACATGAATTGATTTTGGCCCAATTCCAAAACCTCTGCGTCGTAGGTTTTCGACCAAAATCAATTCCTGTCAATCAAAGTCTACCAAACGAACGCACCCTTATATCCTTTTCTCAATCACCGCCAGATGAGTATTTTGCCTTTCTCAACAGAAAAATTGATTTCATTGCCCTGCTTTTTATGGCTTTCGGTTCGTGGAATCCTTATCTCGAACCCATCTTCCGGCCTCATCCTCTTTCACATCGGCGCTGCAAGAAACCATCTCTCTCTTTCTCTTTCTTGAAGTCCCACCGGACTGTAAGCCAGAGACTACCTACGCCGGGGCAGCCATCGATGGTGGCATCCCGAAGGTCCCCAATGGTGAGGAACCCATCTTCCTCTGATGTTCCAACGAATCACACGTAGAGATATTGCTAATACACATAGAGTTAATGGTATTTCATAACTAATTGATTGAGCTGGAGCTCGTAGACCGTTTGAAAAGGAATACTTATTATTTGATCCATATCCTGACATAAGAAGACCAATGGGTACAATGCTTGAAATGGCAATCCATACAAAAACACCTATATTGAGATTAGCTAAAACAAGGTGATATCCAAAAGGAATCCAAATCTGCCGAATCACTCATGTTATGATCTTCTACATCCTAGGTCTCCCCGTTCCGTCATCTCGCTTATGTTCTTCATGTAGCATTCAGACCGGATGACTCTATGAAATTACGTCGATACTTCCACATATTACGGGTAATGCTTTGGTAGAAATCATTTTCAATCATTATTTTTATATAAATTTTAGGTTTGAGAAATTAACTAAATTACCATGTATGATTCTCACTCTTCCAGGCGATCCTAAGCTTGTTGGTTCTTCTATTTATAGCTTAATGGATAACAAATCACAGGAATGAGAAATGTTGGTCGATGTAGTCTCTTCCATACGAAATACTTTGTAGCTCAGAATTATGTTTCAATTTCTACAAAGTACTTTGGAGTATAAAATTTTCGACCGAAGACTCGTATTTTGTATTGATTATCATGAACTTATGGATGAATGCACAATTTTTTTTATAATTAATTTGCACCTAACATTTAAATTTGCACTTAAATTTTTTGAATTTGCAGATACTATAGTTCGCACATAGTCAAAATAGTTTTTCACTTATAATTCCAAAATAACCGATCAATTAGTATTTTCTTTTATTTTGCAGCGGGAAACTCAACAATCCGCCGGAGTCACAGGGTACGGCGAAAGAGAGCTTCCCCTCCGATCATCTCCTCTTCATAGGTGATCTTCACATTGCCCTATTTAATCCTGCCTATCGGAATAGGGTTTCGTGCACTGCTTCCTTCTGAAATATCACTGTTCCCTTCTTTCTTTCTCTTTCTCACAATCTCTTCTCGCCGGTTCCGTCATCTACCATGCCACGGTTCTGAAGCATCGCCGAGTAGAGGAGACCTGAGAGGAGTATCGACGGCAGGGGCGAAAGCCACCGCCTTTCATCGCGTAAGCCTTCTCTTTGTTTCAAGCATTACGTTTATCAGAACTTGTTTCGCCGATCTGCAAATCTTAAACCCTAAATACTCTTCCATATTTTGAACGGAAATATATTTCTTGCTCTTCTTAACTGCGTGCATTCCATTGGAGAAAATTTTATTCTTTTTTCTTTTATTCTTCCCGGATTGTGTTGATCTATGGTTCTACTGCTAATGTTTAAATGTTGTAATGAGAGAAAAAGAAGATGCAAGTAGCAGTAGTTGTTGAATTAGTTTTGTTCAAGCTTCATGGCAATGATGAACTTCCAAATTTTTCTTTTTAATTTTATTCTTCACCGGTTTTATTCTTCCCAACTTCTTGCCATTGAATTACTTTATTTCAATTTTCAAAACAATGACTAGCTTTCCAGTTGAACTTGAAGAAAGAATCTACCTTTTTATAAACCACTTTTTGGTATGGTTTTTTGTAATTTTTTGTTCATTCTCAAAAAATTGATATTTTTTTCTTCATTCAAAAGCATACAAGGTGTTTTTATATCTTATTTCGATATTGGGAGATAATAGGAAACTGAGGGTGATTGCTTTTCAACTCAGAAATGTATTGCCTATCGTCGAAGCACACCCTGTCTCGCCTGCAGCGCCCAATCCAGCACTCGTTTCTTTCGAGCCCTGCGTCAGTGTTAATCCTATCCAGTCGTAGTCGATACCTCCCACCAAGCCATCGAACTTTGCTTCCGATCCTCCTTCCCCCTGCTGCAATCATCGGCCCTCAGCGAGATCTCCTTTCACAGACGCACGTCTCCCATAGACACAAGCCTCCTCGCCTCTTGTTCTCGAAGAGTATCAACCTCCTCGAAGTGTCTTCCTGCGATCGACAGCCCAACGCGTGTCCTTCTCCTCAACGGACCTTGCTTCCTCCTTCCAGCAGCCGAGTTTTTCTGTTCCAGCCGCAACCTTCTTCTACATTCACTGTCGGCCGCTTTCCTGAGCTTCCCCAGCCCGACATCACCCTTCCCGAGCCGCCAGCCACAACGGCTTCCTTCTTACAGGGGTGTGATTAGTCGATTAATTAATTAATTCTTAAATTAGATTAATTAATTAATCCGTTAACTAATTATGTTGGACATGAAGCGCAGCGCCGCCGATTCAAGTATCCTCCATTCGTTGATGGCTTTATATCAAGCCTTCATGTCACAACTCATCGCCGACATCACTAATGGGTCGTTGTCCACAACTGCTCCTCTGAGGCTGCCGATTACATTGCGGCAACCGCTGCCTCTGCCGGACGACGCAATTTCCACCTTCTCCGCCGCCGATTGTACTAGAGCAATCGCCGCTCGCACCGACGGCCACAGAAGCCCCACCGCTCTTCGCAGCTCTTGTCACCCCACCATCGTCGCCAGTGGTTTCCGTCCCACAGTTTACACCATTGACATCATCGTCTCCGAGCCCCGTGGTGGTGTTGTCCCAGTTTGTGTCGCCGCCACCAGTCCCGCAGTCGCCATCTCGCCGTCTCTACTCCGGTCGCTTGCTCTATCAGCCAAAATACTTAAAACTTATCAAGCCTCAATCGGAGTCCCGCTGCCCCCAGGTAGCAGTATCCTGTGTGGATTTTCTTGTGCTCCCATTTACATAGACAAATATCTTCCGGCTTTAAGTGCCAAAGTAATGGACCTCGACCAAGACAAGTAATTCGTATTGTCGAGACAAATAGTCGTAATCTGAGGGAGATTATGATCATGACTAACCCAGGTAGATCCAGGGGGAGTTGTTCGGTCCCTTGAATCAGTAACATCCGTCATTTCTAACAATGATAAGAGACAAGAGAAAGTTGGGATTAAATCAAAACACAAAATACCCGTTGTACGGTCATAAAAAAATAGGTCGGAGAATCACGGGAGCTGGAAGAGAGTGATAAAACCCTTATTAAGATCGGACAAGTCCCGAGACTGGAAGGAGTAGTACGGGGTGCTGAGTTGCGGAGGAAGCTCGATCGTTGCAGGAAATCGGGGATCGGCGGAAGCGGGCAGATGAGCGGGAGCGGAAGCGTACGGGCGGAACCCTATTTTGGCTCTGCTATCATGTTAAAACTGAAATTAAGTATTATTTTTTTGATAAAAGGTGGGTCACTCCTCTATATATAATAGAGGAGTGTATAAAACAATACTAACAATTTATTCTTGCTCTAATCATTGAGGCAACTATTTTTCTGCGCTTTCCATTTAAATTCCCCAAATTCCATGTAGTATTAAGCTTAGATGATATTTGCGTACTTCTCGCTAAGTGTTTATCACAATTTCTACAAGTTGCGGAGCACCGCTTAAGTATGACATTCTCGCATACGTTTGCTTATTTTTCCAAGGTTTTAAAATCGGTCCGGCAAGATTATAAAACCGCTCCTTCCAAGAACCGGGCAAGAACCGGAAAACCGTCCGGTTGGACCGGACAACCGGAAACCGGGCCGGTTTTCCCTAACCGGGCGGTTCAAGAAATCACAGTGGATTTAAGATCATGCGTAGATCTGGGCGGCTTTAAGGTTAGAGTCTTAGGTTTAATCTAGGTTTAAACTAGGCGATTGTTATCCGCGCTACAGTTTTAGCTATCCGCACTCTTTTTGTATGAGTTATTTCCCGCCTTTTGGAAATACGTCTTGTATATGCATTTTTAGGAAAAGTGTTCAACACGAAAGTTGTACATCTCGTCGAGATCTACAATTTTCGTGTTGAAGACTTTTCCTAAAAATGGATGTACAAGGCATATTTCCAAAAATTCGCTATAGTTACGCACATGTTTCAATCAGGGCGGCAATACGTCTTGTGCGTGCATTTTTAAGAAAAGTGATCAACACGAAGCTCTACAACTTTTGTGTTGATCACTTTTTCTAAAAATGCACGCACAAGACGTATTTCCAAAAGGCGCGTAATAACTCATACAAAAAGAGTGCGGATAGCCAAAACTGTAGTGCGGATAACAATCGCCTTAAACTATTCAGGGGTGAAACACTGGACTGCTGGGTGAATCCAAATCCCGATAGGCCGACACCTTCTTCATTGCGTGCGTGAAGGAGCGGAGACCCGCGACTCGGCGAGCACAGGCCGAGAGAGGCTCTTCTTCGCGTAAAAAGGTTGATTTGGAGCCGACAACTGTTCTTGATCTTCCTTGCAGGCATAACACCGCTTCCTGGAGGGTAAAATTTTGATTTTTTTTCCTAATTTTTTTGCAGCAATAACTTCTCCCTGATCTTCCTGGATGGTAATATATGCAATTTCACGTTTGTGAAATGCTTCTTGCGCGATATCCAAATATGCAATTTCATTTTTGTGAAGTGCTGCCTGTGTGATCTCCATGCATGTAAAGTGTCGTTAAAACATTTCACGTGATCTCCATGTCTGTATGCAGTTTCAGTAAGTAGATGTTGTTAAGGTTTTAAATTTTAATCACCAAGAAAACATGTTAGATATAACCTTTTCAGTTTTCATCCATTCATGGGGGATTGCTATTGTGTAAACAATAGAAGTTATGCTCTTCAATCTTCATACGAGAAAAGAAGTTACCACTTAATTAAAGGAAATTATGCAGTTTCAGTTAAGGTTTTAAAGGATTGCTATTGTGTAAACAAATAAACACTAGTGAAGCACGAACACAAACAATGCACACATTTTGTTTGTATATCTTGATGCTAACTTACTGTAAAGCTATTACACCAGTGAAGCACGAACACAAACAATGCACACATTTTGTTTGTATATCTTGAATTTTTCTATGGTATGCTTACATAAACCAGACTCTATTATTTTCACTCACATGTTGCTCACCATATGATATCACAAAATGGAATCACCTTCGGAGCTTTCTATTGTTTCTTTACAAGCTGTTCGTGTAAAAATGGTCCTACTTGGAATTATTTTACTCTCATTCAGAGTTATGAAGGAAAAAAAGATAAAACACTATAAATGTTTATATTGTGGTATGATTTATAAGGGAGGAAGAATTAATAGAATGAAACAACACCTAGCTAAAGTGAAGGGAAATATTGCGGCTTGTTAAAAGATGTCTCATGATATTCGAAATCAGATGCTAGAAAACTTAAAGGAGATTAGTAACAAGAAGCAAAAAGCACAAGAATTATTTGATAGTGTAAATCCATATGGTGATCGTGTGAGTGACGATCGAACATCATCTCTCCCCATGTCACAAAAATCAAGTATACAAGATAAAGAAAAAAGAAAGCTTGATCAAGTTGAAAGTTACTTCACTCCTAGAACATCCGTAGGATCACAGCCATCTTTAAAGAGGTAGTTCATCGTGCTGACATGACCATAGCTAGATGGTTCTTTGATAGTTGCATATCATTAATGCTTTAAATTCAATTTTTGCCTAAAAAGCTATTGATGCAATTGCTTCAATTGGTCCTGGTTATAAACTATCTTCTTATCATATGATGAGGACTAATTTATTGAGAAATTGCAAGGAAGAATATCGGCTTCTTATAAACTCATATAAAAATAGTTAGAGAGAAACTGGACGTACATTAATGGTGGATGATTGCAAGGAAGAATGCGATGTCTCATTTTATAAGTCAGTGGATGCATCAGATGTTACAAAACATTCTACGACTGTATGCATATTATTTTCAGAAGTTGTTGAATGGATTGGTATAACAAGTGTTGTTCAAATTGTTACTGATAATGCAACGAACCACAAGAAGGCATGAGAGTTACTACATGAAAGGTATGACAATATTTCTTGGTCTCCATGTGCAGCTCACTGTTTAAATTTAGTACTAAAGAGCATTGGAAACTTGAGTCATGTGAGTGAAATTACAAGAAGTGCTTCAAAGATGACTATATTTGTTTACAACCATATATTTCTTTTATCGTGGTTGAGGAAACGAGAAGGGTGGAGAGAAATTGTTCGTCCAGGAGTGACAGGATTTGCAACTACATTTATTACTTTGAAAAGTATATATGAGCACAAACATGATTTGCAAGTTTTAGTAACTAGTAAGTATTATACTGACTCAAAACTTGCAAAATCAAGTAAAGGAAAGGTTGCAATTACTATAATTTTAGATGATATGTTTTGGAACATGTGTTTGGTAATGACAAAGGTTTTAGACCCACTAATAAGATTATTGCGGATTGTTGATTCAGATGAGAAGCTGTCACTTGGGTATGTCTATGATGGAATGTATCGAACAAGAAAAGCTATTAAAAATATATTCAAAAATGTCAAGAGATGGTATAAGTCATATACAATTATTATCAAAGATAGATGTGATCGCCAGCTTCGCCAAAGACTTCATTCTGCAGCATATGTTTATAACTCTGCTTTCCAATATGATCAAGTTAATTATTCTCAAAAGTCTGAAGTTGTGCAAGACTTAATTGAGCTTATTGGAAATAAAAATATTTGCAGGAAAGTTTCAGTTGCGATGAATGAAGTTAGGATATTTCGTGACCAATTAGAAAGCTTTGGAAAGCCCCTTGCAATCAAAATGTTAAAAGAAATGCATCATGGTGAGTACAAATACAAAGTTAATATATTGACCACCTATTAAGTTTTAAGTTAACTTTTAACTTTTACTTTTCTCATTTCTAAGATGAATGGTGGAGAATGTTTGGTTCAAGTGCTCCTCAATTGCAAAAATTGGTTATTCACATTCTTAATCATACTTCGTCACCTGGTTGTGAAAGAAACTGCATCATCTTTGAGCAAATTCATACAAATCGAAGAAATCATCGCGAGCATCAAAGACTCAATGATTTGGTTTATGTTCGTTACAATCTTAATATGAGGGATAAGTATGAATATTTAATGCTTACTTAAGCAAGTTGAATTATGTTGTACTTTCTAGTTTTCTTATTATTGACTTGACTTAAGCATTGTGAATCTTTGACACGGTATACTTTAAGAAAAAGAAATATGATCCTCTTGACTATACTATTATTGATTCAATGGATTTTTTGGTAGTCGAAGAAGAGCCGACTCCAAAACTTAACTATAATGACTTGGAAAATGAAATCTACGAGGAATATGTAATACCAAATGTTTAATATAAGAGAGTTAAGAGGAGGATTATATTATTTTGGGGGAGATTGATGGATGCTGCTTTGGGCCGGCTGTGTTTGTTGTAGCTACTATTAGCCGGCTGTAGTACTGTGTTGTTGGCCGCCATTTTTGATGGCCGGATGTGTGTTGTTGGTTGTCAATTTGTTGTCTATTATAGCTGTTGTTGGGTGCCAATTGTTGGCTCTTGTGGGTTGTACTTAGTGGCTGAAATTCGATCTCATTAGTGGTTGAAATGTGGGTTGTAATGAGTGGCTGAAATTTGAATTTGGCCTTTTTTTAGATTCACCTGAATTATTCCTTGATAGGCTGTAGTTGTAGTTGTGGCCGTCTTAGGAGTCCACTCGTAGCTATTTAACGACACAACCCTAAAGTAAATGATTTCCTTGATACTGCAGAGGATGATGTCCGACAATAGACGCGACGAGAACCCTATGAAGGACGGGCAAATGAAAAGCCGCGGTGAGTCCTTACCGCTTTGATTACATATATTTGAATTATTTTGAAGTATGAACATGTAGGATTACTTTACTCCGAGCTACTTCTTTTAAAGCAGAATGAATATTGATTGAATTGAATTTAAGAAATTCAAAGTTTTAAAACCACTGAAAATTATGAAATCGCTAAAATGCTAAATCTGGATTAGCAAGCGATAGAAACTATGATGGAACATTTTTATAAACATTTCCTGCATTTTGAAAAAGAATAAGAACTGAATATAAGAAGAATAAGAAACTGAGTGTGCATCGACGCATAGAAATGCTAAGGGTCAGCCTCGTAGGAGGGGTAGAACTTCTATATAATTTTGATAATTCCAAGGAAGGTTGTGTGTTCGATCACCCTGAATTGGAATAGAATTGTCTAAAATCTAAGAGGCGTGGAAGCCTGATGCGTGTTTGATCATCCTAGATTTGACATTGATTTGATGGGCCAAGATGACTGATAGATTTGAGAATGACCTTCAGCATTTCGAAAGAACGAGATATGATAAAAAAACTCTGAACTGATTACAGATACGAAGAAGAATAAAAGAAATAATGAATTTGATACGTGAAACAGTTTATTTCTTTTGTACCAGTTCACTACTATTATATTTTTCCTGCTTACTCTACTGTTTCACTTTTCCTGCTGTTAGAATATGAATGTGATCACGTTGTCTAATCTTGTGACATGTGATCGCGCGGTCTAATCCTGTGACTGTACCTTGCGGTCTGATCGGTTAGCCATGACTGACCGCTTGTTGTGTGATGAAGACCGGCGGATCCACTGCACACCTTCTACGGTCACGACATCTGTGACCACCCTGACCGCATTTGTAGTTTTGTATAATATTAGTCCCACATCTCAAATTTGTAATCTCTCTCACCTCCTCCATTATATATAAAGGAGGTCATACCTTTGTAATATTCTGATTTTTTGGAAATAAATAATTATGTTATTTTCAATATCATGTGTGTTATTGTTAATTCTATAATTCTGTTATTTCCAAGTTCTCACATGGTATCAGAGGTAGGTTAGAACAGGTGACGCGGTCAGAGTAGTAGAAGAAGAGTTATCCGGAGTACCCATAGAGAGAAAAAAAGGTCGCGCGGTTAGGGAGAGGAGACCGCACAAGCCGCAGAGATCGCAAGAAAGCAGGCTCATGATCAGGGAAAGGTGACCGCGCAAGCCACAGAGATCGCAAGAGAGGAGACCGCACAAGCCGCAGAGATCGGAAGAGAGCAGGTTGACGGTTAAGAAGGCTGAGACCGCTCAGGCTGCCAAGAAAACAGGAAGAGGAGAGCGGGCGGTTAGGAAACCGAAATCCGCTTAAGAGAAGAACCAGGAGGTCAGGCAATTAGACAAGCTGGCGACGAAACAAAGAGTTCACAACCGAAGGATCGGTGTTCTCTGATACCTGAAAAGAGTGTGGATCTTGAAAAGAGCAAGTGAAGCACCTTTTTCGGTCAACAAGAAGTCAGCCTCTCTTGTCACCTTTTCAGGTAGTGCCCACATGGTCACCGGCTAAGTTATCAAGGCGCGCGCCTAGGCGCGCCTGAGGCGCCGGGCGTACCCCGTTGCGCCCCAGCAAGGCCTAGGCGGGCGATGTGCCTGAGGTGCGCCAAGGCGCACCCGAGGCGCACCTAGGCGCCCAAATGCTAAAATTCAGCGAATTGAGCGCCCAATTCGCCGAAATTTAGCGATTTGGGCGCCCAATTCGCTGAAATTCAGCGATTTGGGCTCCCAATTCGCTGAATTTCAGTGATTTGGGCGCCCAATTCGCTGAATTTCAGCGATTTCCGCGAATTGGGCGCCCATTTCGCTGAATTTCAGCGATGAAATTCAGCGAATTGGGGGCGATCGCTGAAAATCAGCGAATTGGGGATTCAGCGAATTGGGGGCCCAATTCGCAGAAATTCAGCTAATTGGGCGCCCCATTCTCTGATTTTCCATGAATTGGGCGCCCAATTCACTGATTTTATTTTTTCCCCATTTTTGCGCCTAGGCTCCAGGGCCCCTTTGCGCCTCGGTGCGCCTTGCGCCTTTAATAACTTAGGTCATTGGGGGTAAGTGGCTCATTGACTCTGGCGTTACAAATCATATGACAGGAAATCATCTACTTTTCTCTCATTTGGACAAACATAGTCGGTCACCTCCGGTTTTGATTGCGGATGGTTCTCCATCTCCTGTGTGCAGGACTGGTATAGTCCAAGTCACTCAGTCTCTTCAACTTGCTCTCGGTTACCTCTCTATGCAAACCACTACATTGCTCTGTGACATTTACTTATACTACTTGCTTTTTTCAGGATCCACACTCCAATGAGACGATTGCTACTGTGACTGAAAGCCGCGGCCTCTTCTTTCTAGATAATGACTCTGGCGCTACAAATCATATGACAGGAAATCATCTACTTTTCTCTCATTTGGACAAACATAGCCGGCACCACCAGTTTTGATTGCGGATGGTTCTCCATCTCCTGTGTGCGGGACTGGTATAGTCCAAGTCACTCAGTCTCTTCAACTAGAAGACACTCTCTATGTGCCAACTTTTCCATGCAACTTGCTCTCGGTTACCTCTCTATGCAAACAACTACATTGCTCAGTGACATTTACTTATACTACTTGCTCTTTTCAGGATCCACACTCCAAGGAGACGATTGCTACCGGGACTGAAAGCGGCGGCCTCTTCTTCCTGGATAATGTATCTGCCCTCTCTGCATCCACCTCTCTTCTACAATGACATCTTCGCCTTGGTCATCCTCCTCCTCGCCTTCTCCACAGCTCCTGCCAGATCTGTCAAAGGAAGACTCCTCTCTCAACTATGAAGCCTGCCAACTCGGAAAACACCATCGCTCCTCTTATCCAGCAAAACAAGGACGTGACTATTCTCGTCCCTTTGAACTTATTCACTTAGACATCTGTGGTCCCTCTCTTACCAAATCTGTTGGTAGGTACCAAATCTGTTGGTATGGGTAGTCTGTATTTTGTTATTTTTATTGATAACTTCTCACGATGTACCTGGACGTATCTTTTAAAAGAACGTTCTGATCTATTCTCTGTATTCACCTCATTTTATAATGAAATTAACACACAGTTTGGTGTGTTTATTAAAGTTCTTCGTATTGATAATGCTAAAGAATATCTTAGTAATCAATTTTCATTTTTTTGTATGCATCATGACATTGTCAATCAGACAAGCTGTCTGTATACTTCCCAACAAAATGGGGGTGGTGGAACACAAGAATCGATATCTTCTTGACGTTGCCCGTACTCTTCTCACTTAGATGAATGTCCCTCACTCATACTGGGGTCATGTCATCCTCCTCTTTTGCTATCTCATCAACCGTATTCCTTCTTCGGTTTTCCAAGGCCAGACCCCATTCTACATCCTATACCCAGGTGCCACACCATTTCCTTTAACCCCCCGAATCTTCGGCTGCACGCCATTTGTCCACTCTCCTTCAACTGGTTGAGATAAACTCTCTCCTCGCTCCATTAAATGCATCTTTCTTGGCTACTCTCCCACTAAAAAAGGATATCGATGTTATGACCCTCTTCTCCGGAAACAGTATGTCTCCACTGACATCACATTCTTTGAAAATACTCCTTCTCGCAAGACCCTCCATCCTCACCAACTGAAAATAACCCCACTCTACCTATTGTTTCTGCCCCTCCACCAGAACTCGATCAACCTTCTCTTACCACACCAACCTCTTCCTCTCCATCTCCTGCCACCTCTTCTCCACCTCCGGGGCCGTCTTTGCTAGTTCCCGGGCCAACACTCTCTTCATCGGACGGATCTGATACAGATGACAAGTCAGATCTTGATCTTCCCATTGCTCTTTGCAAGGGAGATCGAACGTGTACTCAACATTCCATTCATGTTGTCGTCTCGTATGCTCGGCTGACTCCTTGCAGGGATTTTGTTCTAGCCCTCTCGACCACTATCATTCCGACCACTTTCCAAAAAACTCTTACATACCACACTGGAAAGTTTTCATGGATGAAGAAATGACTACCTTGACTGAAAGGGGTATTTGGATTCTTGTCCCCACTCCTCAAGCAAATGTTGGATGCCGATGGGTTTTTGTGGTAAAGTTTCATCCTGATGGCACTGTGGATCGATATAAGGCGCGGCTGGTTTCCAAAGGCTTCACTCAGACATATGGTGTGGATTTCTTTGACATTTTCTCCCTAGTTGCACGCATCAACATAATTCGGGTTCTCTTTTTTGTAGCTATCAACAATGATTGGCAAATGTCCCAGTTAGATGTCAAGAATGTCTTCCTCTATGGAGACCTACAAGAAGAGGTATATATGGAGCAACCTCTTGGGTATGTTGCTCAGGGGGATCTCAGGTATGCAAGTTGCGGAAGACAATCTATGGCCTCAAGCAGAGCCCTCGGGCCTGATTCGACAAGTTTAGCCAAGTTGTCTCCATCATTGGTTTTGCTCGAAGTTCTGCAGACCACTCTCTCTTTATACAAAAGACTTCTTATGGGCTGGTTGTTCTTGATGTCTATGTAGATGATATCCTCCTTACTGGCGATGATAAGGATGAAATTGCTCTAACAAAGAAACATCTTCAACAAAACTTCGTCACAAAAGATATGGGACCTCCTAAGTACTTTCTGGGAATAGAAATCTCACGAAGACACAACTCAGTTGTGCTCTCACAACAAAAATATGCCACTGATCTTTTAAAAGAAACATGTCTGCTTGGAGCTGAACCGGCTCGATGTCCGATGGCTGTTGGTGAAGACAAATTTTGGAACGAGGACTCACCACTTCTTTCAGACATCACTAGGTACAGATGACTAGTAGGCAAGCTTATCTACCTGACCGTAACAAGACCGAACATCTGTTATGGTGTAGGCAGGGTAAGCCAGTTCATGCAAAACCCCAAGGAGTGTCATCTCCAATCAACTCTAAAAATCCTGGAATACGTGAAAGGATCTCCGGGGAAGGGATTACTGTTTTAGAAGAATAACCATTTGACGATTGAAGTCTACTCTGATGCCAGCTATGTTGATGACAAAGAAGATCGAAAGTCAACATCTGGTTTTTGCACGTTTGTAGGAGATAATCTAGTTAGCTGGAAAAGCAAGAAACAAGTTGTTGTATCCAGATCAAGCGCTGAGGCTGAATACAGAAGTATGGCTTCGACTACCTGTGAATTAAAGTGATTACGAGCACTTATGCATGACTTGGGAGAAGTCTATGACTATCCGTTACCAATGTTTCGTGACAATAAAGCTGCCATATATTATATATATATCAAGAAATCCAGTATTTCATGAGAGGTCAAAAATCATTGAAGTTGACTGTCACTTCATCAGAGAAGAAATATTGAAGGAACAAATCTGCACTCCGTTCGTTATCTCCGCTAATGAGTTAGCAGATGTCTTTACCAAACATGCGCGGTGGAAAATAATGTTATATTGCGCGACGAAAATAAAGTGAAATCATGCGATGGAAATCAACGAAGAGTCGTGCGACGAAAATCAAATATGGATCCCGCAATGAAGATCAACAATATTTGTGGCAGAGATCGATGGTGGATCATGCGACGAACTCAACAGAGACCCGCGCAATGGAAATAAATGGTGAAGCTTGCGGTGGAGACTGACGTCGAAGATGAAATCAAGTCTGTGGTCATGTGATTCAGATTTAGGGTAGACTCATCGAACCAAGGAAGCATCGTCAATTTCAATATTATTTAACCAACGACATGATACCTTCTAAGGGTATTATCGTAATCGCTGATAATTGATGCTTATGAGCGGATAGTCCAAATCCTGGTTTAGAATTGAGGATATTAACCCTTGAAATGCTTAGACGAGTCTGATGACAAAAACATATATAATAAACTTAGACTGAAGAATTAGTAGGTTTAAGCCTATTATGATGGAACCAGGACCGACCATGAAATGATGATCGCAGTCTCGATGCTATGACTCTATAAGATGATTTCAGTGGGAGTAGACAAGAGTGCATCACGAACCCTAAATGTAGGATGTGATTAATGACCTAGACTAGATCTCGTAGGTTGATCCAGTCTTGATGAGTATAACCTTATATTGGAAATGAATCAGGTTTTCGAATCCTCAATAAGTATGTTTGAAGTCAATAGTGACAATCCTGACCTGATGGGGGTAAGATGAACTGTGTGATTGAATGAGAATATAAATTGAGGAGCGAATAATGTTGTATTACATTATAGGTCGTTAATCTAAAATTATAAAAACGGATGAATTGTAAACGTGTATGCATAGGTCATTTAAATATCGAAAATGATAATGAATTATAGGAGGACCTCTAATATGTAGTAATTCATCATGTTGTATCCGATATGAGTCGATGTGTATATGTAAGAGTAACTGTCGGTGGCCTTGTATATGATAGGGTGTTCATTTCTCCTAAGTGATGAGGAGTGGTTTGAGACTCTCATCAAGGAGATCTGTAATGCCCACCTGTAATGCAGAGAGTGCTAGGATGGGACGATACACTAGTTGTGTGTCTTTTTCCTCATGTGATGATTAGTAGGGTGTTCTTCCCCCTAAGTGATTGTTTGTATGTTTGCATGTGTATGGTGTGGCGGGTCGCTGGCTCTACTGGTGGCACACTCCGGAGGGTTAGTACAACGGCTCTAGGATAGCGTCATGGTCGAACAACAACGTGCGCCCTAGCCTAGTTTGTTGTTTGTGTAGGTGTTAGCCACCTGGAGTTTGACCTGAGCTATGCCTCGATTCTTTTGTTTGTTCTGCCAGTATGGGAGAAGACCGAGTACGGGCTCGGACAGCCGTACATAAGACCTAGGGATGATTGTGCTTAAATACCCTAGAAGTGGCCAGGACGTGCCACTGCCACCGTTTGGCCACAACGGTGGTGCATGTGGGCTTAGCTATCCCACGAATAAGTGTCTCAGTCGTTAGTTTGTACTTGATTTTGATCGAGTGCTTGCGTCTCGACACTGTTTGAATTGTTAAGGCTATGTCGACATAGATTTCATGTGCACCTGTGATGATGATGTTAATCTCGGTTGAGTTTATTCTTTTACTAGGACTGCTCTTAGATGATAGCACGTTTCATACTGTTTTAGCTTAGCTATCGTTGGGTGCGTGAGTGTGGACACTGCTAGGTTCGAAACAGTAGGTTTTAATCACTGTTCAATTTATTATGCACCTATATTTGATAGTCTACTAGTTGTGCTTTCATTTTTTTTACTATACACTGCTTAGTCTATTTGCTCACATATGATAGCTTGTTAGTTGTACTTATCTTATTACCATATTTATACTCGTCTGCTATACTTGCATAGTATACTGTCTGTCACTTCCTGCAGTGTGGTATTTTCCTCCCTTGAGCGTTAAGGCTTTGGGAGGAGCGGGAAGAACCACTCAGTCTAGTTTGACTGACGCGTTCGCGCTTATCATTTTAGGCGGAGACTTTGCCGACGGCGACACAACCAAAACCGTTGGTGTTTCCAGAGCTATGACGTGGACTCGACGTGGACTCAACGTGGACTCGACGTGGACTCGACGTGGACTCGACGTGGACTCGACGTGGACTCGACGTGGAATCGACGTGGACTCGACGTGGACTTGACGTGAAGATAGAAGGTATGATGATGATTGTTGCTACCCTTAGCAACATCATTAGTCATATAGTTAGCTCATTAGATTTACATATTTACTGCACTTATATATCATCTTTCATCCGGCTTGACATATTACTTGTGAGCCCCCGGATTTCTATAGACTGTTGTACTTGGACTGTGGGACCATTGTGTCGTTGCGGCTATTTTTGTCTTGTTTTATATACTCATATACTTCTGTGCTCTACTGCGTGGCTATTAGTCTTCCGCTAGTACTTTTTGCGCCACTGCTTATAACGTACTCTAGTTGGGGTGTGATAATTGTTCACTTAACACCATCGTCGATTCGTAGCTTTAGAAGAGAATGATGGGAGAGGGTTGAGACGTTCATACCTCTACTCTTCCGTTATTCCCTTCTTTGTTGTGGATTGATGATGCTGTGCGATAAGATCCCATGGTCGTGTTAGTTTCTGAAGGGAGGTCTTACATCTCTAGCTTCTGCAATTCTTGTATCAACGACTCCTGATTTGTAAGCTTAACAATTGGTGCCACTACATTTTTTCTGCTTAAGGCGTAAGCCACAATATTCGTTTTTCTTGGGTGATATTTTATTTTCAAATCATAATCCTTAATAAATTCCAAACAACGTCTCTGTCGTAAATTTATTTTCTTCTGAGAGAAAATATACTTTAAAGCTTTTATGGTAAGTCAAAATTTCGCTTCTAGCTCCATGCAAATAATGTCTCCATATCTTTAGCGCAAAAACAATTACTGCCAGCTCTAGATCGTGTGTCAGATTGTTTTCCCTTGAATCCTTCAATTGTTTCGGTGCATATGCTATTGCTCTGTCATTCTGCATCAATACACATCCAAGGTCCTTGAGGGATGCATCACTATAAGTTTAGAAATCTTAAATGCCATACGACATTACCAACACTGGTGTTGCTGCCCATCTTTCTTTCAATTCTTCAAATATATTTTGATATTCATCGTCCCAAGAGAAAGCGACATTCTTCCGGGTCAATTTAGTTAGCAACAAAGCAATTTTGGAAAAATCTCTTACAAACTTCATACAATAACCTGCCAAATCGAGAAAACTCCTACCATTACTGTAGATGGCCTGAGCCAATTCATTTACTGGATCCATAACTCATGTTCATTAACAACATAACCTAAAAAGGAATCATTACACCCAAATTAACATATCAAAATTTTCGCATACAATGCATGGTCTTTCAACGTCTGCAATACAATTCTTAGATGCTCTGCATGTTCACCTTTATCTTTATAGTATATGAGAATATCATCAATAAATACGATTGCGAAATTGTCCAAAACATCTTTAAACACTATTAATTAGATTCATAAAAACCATTGGCGCTTTACTAAGTCTAAAGGGCATCACCACAAATTCAAAGTGCTCATATCTTTGACTGAATGCTGTTTTATAGATATCTTCTTCTTTGATTCTCAACCGGTGATAATTTGACTTCAGATCAATCTTGGAAAATACTATGATATTTATTAATTGATCGAACAGATCATCGATACGTGGTAGAGGGTATTTGTTCTTGGTAGTGAGCTTTAATTCTCTATAATCAATACATAGCCGCAAGGAACAATCTTTCTCCTTGTCAAATAACAAATGAGGCTTCTCAGAATGTTGTACTTGGCCGTATAAATTTTTTATCCAATAGTTCTTGCATTTGACTTTTCAACTCCTTCATTTCTTTAGGGGCCATACGATATGGTGTCCTCGCTACTGGCGTGACTCCCTCAACAAGATTGATTGTAAACTCAACTTCTCTTACCAATGGCACTTATGACAATTCTTCGAGGAATACTTCCGAAAATTCACATACCACAAGGACCATATTTAATTCACCCATCGCCTTATTATTTCCTTTAATAATTGGGTGTGTGTTGGTGGACCTCCATTCTTCATGGGTGTGTTGGTGGACCTCCATTCTTCATGGGTGTGCCGTGTGTGTTGGTGGGCCTCCATTCTTCTTCTTCCATTTGGAACTTCCGCTCTTTTCCGAGTATTTCTTACTTTGACCTTTCAAAAATTTTTTTTCTTCATTTTTGAGCTCTTTCAATATCAATCTCTACCAGCCTTGTAGTCTCAACCAATTCATTATAATTTTTAATTCTTTGAGATATTGTTATGATCTACGAAGAAGAAGAGAGAAAGAGAGCTACAACTACAAGAGATTAGGGTTAGGAAGAAGATGAACCTGAATAATACTTCATGTCCCCCTTCTCCAAAGAGGGTCCGGTATTATATAGCACCCGGACCCCATAGGGGCTGAACCGGTGCGGTTCAGCCCACTGCTCCTTATTTAATATTGGCGGGCTGAACCGGATGGTTCAGCCCGGTCTTCCTCCGCCTTCTCCTTTGGTTGACGTGCACAGTAATCTTCGGAGAATCTGGTAATGACGCCAGGCGTAACATTCCCTCCCCCATCAAGGGTCAGCTTGTCCTCAAGCTGGAGGCGGAGAGCGTGCGGCTCTTGGAACAAGTCGGCTCTGGCTTGCATCTGAGACGAGACCTCTGTTGGAGCCATAGGCTCTGCTCTACTCGCCGTAACGATGGTCATCGTACTATCCGGTGCCCCTAGTCGTTCCACGCTGCGGAGTGAGATCTCCTTTACCGGAGACGACTTGAGGCCTTCCAAGCAATACCCCTTCCCGTGCTGGCTGAACTCCATAACCATTTGGTCCCAATCGAAAGTCACCTGCCGAAGTCGCCGCAGCCACGGTACGCCCAACACCATGTCAGAACCCCGGATTGGCAATGAGTAAACCTCAATATGTCCAGTGTAATCTTGTATCCGGAGCTCCACCCCTTTCATCACTCCCTCGCACTGCAGTGTACGTCCATCCGCTACCCTGACGTGGAAAACTGCGCTGTGATCTATGTCATACCCCGTCTTCTGGGCCACAGCGGGTTGGATGAAGTTGTGAGTGCTCCCGCTGTCCATCAAGATCGTCACCGTCTCCCTGCCGACCCTCCCGGCTATGCGTAAGGTCAGAGATGGGGTTCCCCCCTCCATGGCTTGGATGGATACTCCAAAGTCTTCAATAGGCAACTCTCCCTCCTTCTCAGTGCGAGGAACATCTTCCGCATCCTCCCGTAGCATGAATACCTGGACCTTCTGGCATGTGTGCCCTCGGGTGTACTGCTCATCACAGTTGAAGCATAACCCCTTCTCCTTCCTGGTCTGTAGTTTCTGCCACGTCAGTTTCGTCACTGTCGGCCGACCCTCGGCCGGGGAAGCCCCCCGAGGAGGGTGTACAACCGTAGGAGCTCTCACCGCTGTACGGGTCCTCTGCCAGGTGAATCTCTCCTCCTGTATCCTTGCTAAACTGATGGCATGGCTCAGACTTCGTGGCATATAAGCGTGGACATCATCCCGCAACTCATCCCGCAACCCAGATATGAAGCAACTGAGGAGGGTCTTTTCCTCCTAACTGACCCGATTGGCCAGCTTCTCGAACTCTGTACGGTACTCCATCACGGTGCCTTTCTGACGGAGTTTTTGTAACATCGCCTCCACGTCCTCGTACCCAAGGGCCCGAAACGGGCTGAAAACCCTTCCACAAAGTGAGTCCTCGACGCATATCCATTTCCCCACAGAAACCACTGTGTCCACTGATACGCGTCGTCTTCCAGATGGAAGGCTGCCAACTGCACCCACTGATCTTCAGGAATTTCCTGATAAGTAAAAAACAGTTCTGCCTTCTGCACCCATTCCAAGGCATCTTTGCCCCGAAACTTTGAGAAATTCATGCGGGTCCTTTTCGGAGGCATGTAACCTCGCTGGTGTATGTCTACGTTCCTCCCCCGCTCTGGACCGTTCACCAACGGCCTCTGGTGGCCTGCAACTTGGTGTGGTCGGCCTTGGAGATCGTGGAAGTGCATTCCCCCATGCCCGCCGCCCATTTGTTGTCCTCCGCCTTGAAAACCATTCTTCGGAGGTCGCTCGTTCCATTGCTCACTGTTCCCCGCCCTCAACGGAGCCTCAAAAACTTGTGGCGTAGGTAGCAGTCCTGTTCGGCCCCCGAAAGGAACGTCAACAACCCCGGTCGGCTGAAAATGGGCTGGTAGGGGGTCCCGGACCCTCCCCGCGGCCATTCCGGCGGCCTCGACGCCGGCGGCATCCCCTCCTGGGTCGGCCCAGGCGGTAGCAAGCGGCTGGAGGTGCCCCGACCCAGTCGGGTGCGGCTGGTGGTAGCGGAACCCATCCGCGTATGCGGAGTTTCCCGCGTACCCGATCGGCGGGATCTGGCCTGGAGGCGTCTGTGCGGGCCATTGGCTGGCCGTGCGGCCCTGGTCCGGCCCTGGTCCGGCCCTGGCCAGCCCTGGGGGGTCACGCCCGAGCCCCCCGACGCCCCGTTCTGCGTCGTATGAGATGCCTCCGCTTCAGATTCGACGTTTGGCGCCGTTTTGCCCTTCAAGGATTGCGTTAACAGCGCATTGATTTCTTCCATTCGTCCCTCCAAACGTTCCTCTAAATTTTTCGTGGAGATCTTCAGTTGTTCTTCAATGTCCGCCACCGAATCCACCAATCCAACATAGTTTTCTTCGATGGTGGCCAAGCGCACATTCTCGGCTTCGGTACGTGTCACCATGGTCGCAGGAAGGAGGCTCTGATACTAAATGTTATGATCTACGAAGAAGAAGTGAGAAAGAGAGCTACGACTACAAGAGATTAGAGTTAGGAAGAAGATGAACCTGAATAATACTTCATGTCCCCTTTCTTCAAAGAGGGTCCGGTATTATATAGCACCCGGACCCATGGGGGCCGGCCGGCCCCCATAGGGGCTGAACCAGTGCGGTTCAGCCCCACTGATCCTTATTTAATATTGGCGGGCTGAACCAGATGGTTCAGCCCGGTCTTCCTCCGCCTTCTCCTTTGGTCGACGTGCACAGTAATCTTCGTGAATCTGGTAATGACGCCAGGCGTAACATATATCAAATGTACTCGTATATTATCTCGCAAACCTTGTTGAAAACGAAAACAATGCTCTTCTTCATTTGTAACCAAGACACTGACATGTTATACTAACTGAGTGAATTCTGTTTCATATTGTATGTCTGATTGACTTCCTTGAATTAGAGGAAGAAACTTCTCTTGAAGTATTCGTTTCTCGGACGGGGAACGAACCAACTAGTGAATTCTTTAAAAAATTCATCCCAAGAAATATCCACGTGGTCTCCACCGGCATCAAACTATCCCACTATCTCTTTGCTTCTCTTTCCAAAAGGAATGTCACGAGGTCAATCTTTCTTTCTTCTAGACACCTCGTTGCTCGAAACATTGTCTCTATCTTCTTGATTCAATCTTTGGTTTCAACAAGTGTCAACTACCACGAAAAGTCGGCGACTTCAACTCCATAAAGTGCGTCAGATATAAGTCAATTAGCCCTTGTGCTCCGATAGAACTTTCTTTGACAGTCTTTTTTGGCCTCCACCAAAGCCCGAGCAATATCAGACACCGACAGACTCGATCTTTCCTCACTTCCACTTTCCCTTGTCATACCGTCTTGTTCTACCTCAGGCTCTTTCCGCTGTCTTCTACTTGTATAAACCCGGGAAGGCTCCTGCACCAGGTAGATTGAACTTCAGAGGTCAGAAGGAATCTATTCAGAATGTCATGATTTCGTTCTATTTGTCATATTACATTTTTCCTTAAGTACTCATGTCACCAAAAGATTCAAACCTGGCTCTGATACCACTAAATTGTAACCACTCCCTTTACGGCAGCCGCCACAATTCAACATAAACATTTCATGCATCATCAGAGGCGGAAAATAAGAGCATTTGACGCGTATCATAAAGAAGCATTCATTTTATGACGATAGTAGAACTTTTCATTTCATTACTTTAAAGTGCAAAACTTTACATGGAATAAAATGTCCTAAGTATAAACACTAAATGAGGGCACAAAATAGATACATCACATGCTACTACAGTAGACTAACCATCTTATGACATGTATATACATATACACTAAATGACAAGAACTAACAGTTCGGTCCGATTCTATGCGGCTCGGTCTGGTTCCAATCGGTTCTGTGTCATAGTTTTAATCATTTTATAACTCTATAATTTGAGTCATTAGACACATTCACAAAGATTATTATCTCTTTAAAAATGCATATTTGAAAAAGAAATTGAAATTCTAATGGCTGGAGCAATAATTTCATGGTTTCTTAAGTCTAAATATGTTAAAATTTAACTAATACAAATATGCATGCAATAATATCTGATTTGACGCACTAAATAGAAAAAAATGAGTAATATTGTATGATTACAATAAACCTGGTCCAAAAAATTAATTAACATAAACATGGTCATTAACATGATGGACAACAAGTAACACTATAACATTCGGTGCTCAGCAAAAACAGTCGTTTTACCGAAGTAGTTGAAGAATGACAAACATAAGCATCAACAAAACAAAGAATATAGTATCAACAAAATTAAATAACAACCATCAAATATCATCTCAGTATGTTGGCAGGGTCCATCACTGAGTAATTCAAATTAAACAAATGTTAGTCATCAAATCTTATTCTTATCTAACGTTAAATTCACTTTTAGTTGATTGAAAATTACATCTAAAGTAGATTCATCAAGTTTGTCATCACAACCTTCATTTATATTATAGTCATCAAATCGCGAGCATGAAATGTAATGTCGGGTCAATGATGGAGGTGGTGGAAGCAGCAAAATGCCCTAACAATTGAAGAAATGGGAAGAAGAAATAGAATCAGAGGAAGAGAAGATGGAGTCAGAAAGGTCAGAAGAAATGAGCTCACTAGGCGGTCGTCGAAGGCTCCTAAATTTGAAACTCTAACAGCGAGGGAGAGAACGAACACTGCCGGAAGATCGTCTAGGAGAATCCAATCGAGGAAGTCGCCGATTCCGTACATAGATCTGAAGCCATGACAGAAAGGTTAAAAGGAACACTGTTGGAATGAACACTGCTGGAATGGGGAGAAGAAAGTCTTCAGGGATCGAGCAAGCAGAGCGAGAAGGAAGCCTTTGGCGCAGAGGGGCAGAGAAATGACCTAATGTTGCACGACCTATGTATGAGTATTTGAATCTCGCCACAATCGGACGACTGATATAGGTATAGTCATATACATAATAAATATATATTATTAACATTATAAAAATAAAAATAATATTAATAATAAATGTATATTATATAATAATAATAAACAGATTGTTGTTCAGTTTTGCTTCGGTCCGATTCAGATCCGGTCTTAAAATTCTGAAACCGCTCGAGACATTTATGTTGCGGTTTCGGTTCCGGTCCGGATAATAAAATGAAGGAACCACACCCGGACTATTGTTGTTTACGGTTCCAAAATTCAAACTGGAACCCGAATAATTTGCGAACGGTTCGGTCCAGTTCTTTGCAGTTCCGGTTTTATTCCGGTTTGGTTTACGGTTTTCGGTTTAAAGTGACAATTATACAAACAACACGACTGAATTTATCAAACCATGCATGTGAGGTCTGCTTGAGGCCGTAAAGAGATTTCTTGAGGTGACACTAGAGACTACCCCGTGGTTTCATAACCAGGAGGTTGTTGCGTGCACACAGTTTCCATAAGATCGCCATTGAGAAAACATTCTTTATGTCGAGTTGGTGCAATAGCCAATGTCGATGGACTGCTAGAGAGATTACTACTCGGACGGTATTGAGCTTGACTATAAGTGAGAACGTCTCTTCATAATCAAGGTCATGTTCCTGAGTGAAGCCACGAGAAACAAGACGAGCTTTGAGACGCTCAATTGTCCCATCAGAGTGATGCTTGACAGTAAAAACTCATTTTCATCCATCTGGAGAGTGACCAGGAGGAAGAGGAACAAGGTCCCATGTGTGATTGACCCATAGAGCTTCTATTTCCTCCATTGTCGCCGCCGCCCTGGATGCTAAAGAGCCTCCTGCACAAAAGACGGGGTGGAAACAGAGGACAAAGACGCCGCAAATCTGCGAAGGGGTGAAGAGAAGCGGTGCAAGGATACATAATTAGAGAGAGGGTGAGCAGTAGAAGAACCCGCATCTTGGGAGGGAGCCGTAGGCAGATCAATGGTCCGGTGAGCAACATCAGTATACGACAACGATCGTTGGGTATCAGACCGAGGATGACATCGAGTTTACACTTGTAGAGGAGGATAAGGGAGCACGTGAGGAGGTGTAGGGAGTAAAGGAGGAGATAGGAGCATGGGAGGAGGGTTAGGAAGCAAGGAAGGTGAAGTATGAGTGGGAACAACCAGACGTGGTAGAGTATTGGGAGATATAACAGGAGGAGGTGCTGAGTAGAACGTTTGATCCTCAAAGAAGGTAACATCCGCAGAGGTGATCGTTTTCCCCGTAGTAGGAGAATGATACACATAACCTTTCTGTGTACGAGAGTTCCCAACAAAGATATATTTGGTAGCACGAGGAGCCAACTTATCGACCGGAGGTCTGAGATGATGGACAAAACAGACACATCCAAAGACTTGGGTGTTGAAACCCGGAAACCGGTTCAACCGAGTTCGGACCAAGAGGGAGCAGCTTGAGTTACTTAACCCTCACTGAGTATTCCGAGCCTAGAACTAACCCTCACCGATAGAAAATTGGATTGTCTACTCGCAGACCCGCGAGCTGTAGCGAGGAGGTCCCGCACACTCGGAAGTTCTCTTTTTAACTTCCCCTCCCTAAACCAAAAGCTGAGCTCGACACTTCGGACGACACAGAGAAAAAAGCTCAGAAGGCGAGTCCACGTCGTGTGTGGATCCTGCGTCGTGTGTGGGTCTACATCGAGTGTGGCTATGTCCCCGATTAGATTTCCCGGTTCGGAATTTCCCCGGTGGCTCGTCTTATGTTTTGTCCCACATCGCCCACCACCAATACCTTTCTTTTTATGATGTTTTCACGCTGAAGGTTCCCCTCCAGCTTGAGGCGGAGTGTTGAAGTTATTAGTAAGAGTCTTTAAGTGTGTTTGAGGTTTTGTCTCACACCGTAGCTTTAAGTTTAATAGTCCTTGTTTGTCCTATATAATTCTCCTTTGAGGGGTGAATAAATTGAACATTTCATTTCTATTTTGATATTTCAACATATATAAATATAGATACATCCCATTTAAGCCACATAAATCAAAATTATAAATCCACTAAACAAAATTAAGGAATCCACGAAAGCCTCGAAAATAAAATATAGCGATAAAACATAATATTTCTTAACTTCGACGTTTGCGCCGTCACCTACTCATTTTCATCGTTAAGGAGTCTCTTTTAATAATCTTTTATATTTCATTCTTAATAAATTTTTAAATGTAAATATTAAAATTCGATGGCAGGATTTATCTCTTCAAGTTTGTCAGTACATCACATCCACGACAACAAATCACATCCTTTAGCCATCCTTCCAGCCCTAGCCTCCTTGTCCATCCATCCTCCAACCCTCACCAACACTCAACAACCCCCTCTGCTACCCTCTTGGCACCCCGACAGCACATGCATCCCTCTGCGGCCACTGAATCACCTCTTTCCAGCACCTACGAACTCCTATGCTCATGTGCGTGTTTTTATTTGGTTTCTCTTTCTAATTTGTACGGATTTGATACTATTTGTGCTTTCGTAGTTTGTAGTCTTGATATTGCTTGACTTACATGATTCATTTTACTATGCATTAAATTACCGTGCTCTCGTGTGCACTATCCATAACTTGCAATTCAATTTTAATTTTTCTGTGATTAACTGTTATATCCATGTCACGGGTTCGAGTCCTGGAAGCAGCCTCTTGCAAAAATGCATCGTAAGATTTGCCTACATTTCACCCTTGTGGTCGGACCCTTCCCCGGACCCTTGCTGCGCGGGGATGCTTTGTGCACCGGGCTGCCCTTTTTATTATTATTAATTGCAATTAACTGTCTGACTTTTCTTTACATGCTTGCATCATCGTAGGACTCTAGCTAGGTTTCCTCGACACTTACACCGTTAGAGTTTAATAGCCTAGAATCGCACCCACTTCCCTGCCCTACGTCATGTTGCCCTTTGATGAATAAAAAAATCATTCACAATGAGTAATCCATTCTTAATGGAGGAGGGAGGATGCCTTCGGGATTGAGGAATTCATCGAAAAATTCATGCAGCTCCTCCATCAAGTGTTATATGGACGACCACTCTTGTATTGTCTTCACCTTGTGGTGGACCGATCTATAGTTCTCCCTGCCAAGTGTTCCACCTCTTGTTCAGCTGAATGGAAATGGTAAGGGCTATGAAGTCCCACACGATGGTCTTCACACCGAAAATAACACCGAAATGGTCCAAGTGAATAACATATATCCTTCAGAAAACAATCCTGTAAAATCTATTGTTGGACCCCATCATCGCAAATGTGTGTACTCACTGAATCTGCTTCGGCTAAGACCTGTTGACCATGGATCGACACCTTTATTTGTATTCTTTGGAATTTCATACTCAAGAAATGATGTGCATAGATATCTCATGATCAATTTGGTCTCTTCTTCCTCTTACTCATCTAGCTCATCCAGTTCCTGCCAGCATAATTCTTTGCATTGGTGTCCCGTAATGTAGGGTTCATCACAAGTTGAAGGAAAGGCCAACTTGTGATGATTTGCAATTTCACCCCGCAATGTTTGCTTGACGAAAGTAGGAGTGTTATTTTTGCGGTCTCCAGGAGTCCCCTTTGGTATTGGATAATGCTTCCCATGGAGTTGGCGGGTTTCGTGTGTGTGACCAGTGCCGCCTTCCATCAAACATTCTATCCATCTGAATAAGGTGATCGAAGATGAGGAAAGTCAGTTTTTTAAACTTCACATCGAGTTGCAGTTGTTTTTGTATCTTTGATATTGTTACCTGTTGGCTGGATATAATCCAGGTGGTGCTGGCTAGCAGACTCTGAACCTTTTCTAAATACCCTTCCACAGACTCTGAACCTTTTCTAAATATCCTTCCACGATGCCTGTCTATCACAATGTTGTTAATTTTTCGAGTGGATTGCTGCGTAAGACTTATCGTAAGTGCATGCTGCAAAAGATTTTGAATCCTCTCAATCCATGTTGTGGTGTTCCCCCTTGAGTTGCACGTACCAAAGGTGAGCCGGACCCATGAGAGAAAAGTTGCATGACCGATCCATTTCATCCATGGCATCCTTTGATGAATAAAAAATTGTTTAGCAATGAGTAATCCATTCCAACAGATCATTTTTTTCCTTGTCAACATCTCATCATATTTCAATGCCAGAATATTTATGGATTAATTATAGACAATACCCGCTATACTCCCTTTGAGAAGAATCCGACATTAAGTGGTTTTTTGGCAATTAGGCAAGTTATCGGTATTGATATGCTATAAAGTTCCTTCTATGTCAAAATTTAAGGCGATGAGAATGCTTCTCCTTTTTGTTGAATGTTGGCAGCCTATTTGCTAGCTCTGTTAAACTTTTATTTTTTGTTGTCAATGGCCTTTTACTAACATGACCATGTCATCATGCTTAGCTTTCATTAACTGCAGCCAACATGCCTTTCCCGTGCTTTAGACATAATTAGTAGCGCTTATTGTTCTTGACTTCTTGCTACCTTATATGGTCCGATCTGCTCTAGGGAATTGTTACTAATTTTTTGCACTGTGCAATATTTTGATGAAGCTGGAGAAGTATCAGTTCTTTAGGCTATTGAGGAGCATGCTTCCCCCCTCTTTATAGTTGGTATTTTCTAAGAAAATTTATAGTTGATTTATTGGAAAAAAATCATCTATCGAAGATGTGTTCATATACTTCACCTACATGCTCTTTCATTAGTTTGCGGAAACTCCTGTTATTTTTCAAATGGTGAGGTAACCATGATCCAATAATCATTGCTCGTTTCAACTTATTAAAATTCTCTATATTGTAGTTCCATTCTTGGTGTTTTAATATATGTTTATTTTGAACTGTTACAGAATGGCAAGTACTGAAGATTTATCAAAATCTAACGTGTCGAAAGAGGTTTTATATTTATATTCTTTAAAGTCCTTCCAAAATTCTCCCTGCAAGATAGTTCAAATAATTTGTTCCACCTTTCATATTCCATCAGGAAAAAGACAAACTGGTAGCAGAAATTATTCGTTATGTTCTTTTCAAAACTCACCAAAGCAATGGATGCCCCATAAAGAGGGAAGAACTGACAAAATTGATAACTAAAAGTTATCACCATAGGTCTCTTCCAGCACTTATCATCAACGAAGCGAGCGAGAAGCTTTCTAGTATCTTTGGTTATGAGATGAAAGAGCTTCAGCGGTCTCGCCCTTCATCTAATAGGCAAAGTCGTGCTTCTCAGCAGAGTGAGATGCCCAACTTCTTTTAGTTTTATTGTTTTATTCTTTTACTTTAGTGGATTAGGATGGATGGTTTCAATGAATTAAACTTATCAATTCAATTCGAGTGATTCAATGCAATAGCTATGTTAAATGAATCCACATTTAACTTTGGACATGAACGGTGATTGGGTTGATGAGAAAAAAGAATTCTGGGTCGTGGACATTGATTAGCGCTAGGCCATACCCTTGAAGCGCCGCGCCGCAACACAACTTGTTGCTATTGAAAAATACAAGATTTTAAAAACCGGACAGGACATGGAATTGGTCTTAGCAAAGATTCAAGGTTCAACCGGTTTGATCGGTTGAACCGGGGTTGAACCGTTTAGACATAAGTGACTAGTATCAATCATATGATATCATCAAAATATATATAAAAAAACTAATGTAAAGATATGAATCATATGATAGATAAATTGTCGAACATTGAATTAAAGTCATAATAGTTGTTGAAATAAAAGAAATAATTGGTGCAATTTATTCATCCCTCAAGGGGGGTATTTAAAGGACTTACAAGGACTCATAAAGTAGAAACTACACTGTGGGACTAAACCTAAAGGACTCTAATAATGCGATAATACTAATAACTTCAGCACTCCCCCTCAAGCTGGAGGTTTCCCGCTTGAAAACATCATAAAAAGAAAGGTAATGTGGGTAGGCGATGCGGGACAAAACATCAGATGAGCCACCAGGGAAAATCCAAACTGGGGAATCGAACCGGGAACATAGCCACATACGACGTAGTCCCATACACGACGTGGACTCGCTGGAATCAGGCCAACCAACATCATCTATACACAACATGTGGAAGGTAACGAAAGATGCGGGGCTAATCATCAACCGGGCTGTAACGGCCCGTACACCGCCACAATTTAAATTTATTATTCGAAGCAGGTTTTCACAATAATATAACACAACAAATTCATTACAAAACAAATGAGAAGTATCAGGAGACAACATAAAATAACTTTTCATTCAAAGCATAAGACACATAATGTCACATGCCAGAGTACATGAAAAATGACCGCTAACGTAAACTAGTACATATATACAATATATACAAACTGTAGCAAACTCCAATACAAGCTATAACAAAACTCTAACTCGTGCTTGAACCATGTCCTCTCTCTGTTTCCTTTCAGCCTCTGCAGGAAACCTCCTAGCGGGGCCTGACACGCTGACGGTCTGATCCTAAAAAGAGAAATCAACAACCAGTTAGTTTAAAAAATTAAGTGAGTCTCTTACCTCTTCAACCACACTACATGCAAATACGAAAAGTCAGCATCAATATGCAGTTATATATATATATGAACATGTGTAGTAGGAAAAGTGAAACAGTAGAGTAAGCAGGAAAAATATAGTAGCAGTAGTAGTGAACTGATACTAAAGAAATAAATTGTTTCACGTATAAAATTCATTATTTCTTTTATTCTTCGTATCTGTAATCAGTTTAGAGTTTTTTTATCATATCTCGTTCTTCCGAAATGCTGAAGGTCATTCTCAAATCTATCAGTCATCTGGGCCCATCAAATCAATGACAAATCTAAGGGTGATCAAACACGCACCAGACTTTCACGCCTCCTAGATTACACAATTCTATTTCAATTTAGGGTGATCGAACACATGACCGTCCTTGGATTTATTATAAATTTGTAGTTCTACCCCTCCTACGAGGCTGACTCTTAGCATTTCTATGCGTCGATGCACAGAAATGTAGGAAATATTTATATAATTTTTCCCTCAGAGTTTCTATCGCATGCTAATCCATATTTAGCATTTTAGCAATTTCCTAATTTTTCAGAAAACTTTGAATTTCTTCAAATCAATTAAATCAATATTCAGTGTGCATGCAAAGAAGTAGCTCAGAGTAAAGTAATTCTACATGTCCGTACTTCAAAATAATTCAAATATATGTAGTCAAAGCGGTAAGGACTCACCACAACTTTTTCTTTGTCCGTCCTTCATAGAGTTCTCGTCGCGTCTATCGCCGGACGCCATCCTCTGCAGCATCAAGGAAATCATTTACTTTAGGGTTGCGCCGTTAAATAGCTACCAGTGGTCCTAAGAAGGCCACAACTACAACCTATTAGGAGTTGCCTAAATAAGGAATAATTGGGGTGAATCTAAGAAAAGGCCAAATTCAAATTTCAGCCACTCATTACAACCCACATTTTAGCCACTAATGAGATCAAATTTCAGCCACTAAGTACAACCCACAAGAGCCAACAAATGACACCCAACAACAGCTATAATAGAGAACAAATTGACAACCAACAACACAACTCCGGTCATCAAAAATGGCAGCCAACAACACAGTACTACAGCCGGCTAACAGTAGCTACAACACCCACAGTCGGCCCAAAGCAGCATCCATCAATCTCCCCCATCATGAATCAAAGCAATAAAATTCAGTGCACATATAATCAACTCACATATGAGATCAGAACTTGTAATAGAAGGTGGGAGAAGAAGTAAAGGGAGAGGAAGAGTAAAAAAACCCAATTCAGAATAATTCCCAAATCAGAAACCCTAGCCGGGCAAGTCTTCATCCAATTTCTGCATCTACAGTTTCTACTACTACTCGATTTAGCAATTAAGAAGAAGGGTGAGGGGGCGAGTAAGGAGAAGAGCTTACAGTGGAGAAGTCGAGGCCCAAAGATGCCGGAAATCGAGCAAGTCTAGCCACGGAAATGCATCAAGGAGAAGACAACAACCTTCTGACCTCCCTCAACGCCGATTATAAGGAGAAGAGGTAGTCGTCGAGTGAAAGGAAGCAGTCGCAGCTATGCCCTAGCGTTTCCCCCAACCCGTCGAGCCCTAGAGAACGAAATGTAAGGATAAGTATCGGGAGAGAGCCAAATCGATAAGTATAAGGGAGTATTCAGCCCACTGCCTCTCATAAAATAATATAATCCTCCTCTTAAACTCTCTTATATTAAACAATTGGTATTGCATATTCCTCATAGATTTCATTTTCCAAGTCATTGTAGTTAAATTCCGGAGTCGTCTCTTCTTCGACTGTCAAAAAAATCCATTGAATCAATACTAGTATAGTCAAGAGGATCATATTTCTTTTTCTTAAAGTATACCCTGTCAAAGATCCACAATGCATAAGTCGAGTCATTAATAAGAAAACTAGAAAGTACAACATAATTGAACTTGTTTAAGTAAACATTAAATATTCATACCTATCCCTCATATTAAGATTGTAACGAACATAAACCAAATCATTGAGTCTTTGATGCTCACGATGATTTATTCGATTTGTATGAATTTGCTCAAAGATGCTCCAGTTTCTTTCACAACCAGATGACAAAGAAGCATGACTAAGAATGCGAATAACGAATTTTTGCAATTGAGGAGCACTTGAACCAAACAGTCTCCACCATTCATCTTAGAAATGAGAAAAGTAAAAGTTAAAACTTAAAACTTAATAGGTGGCCAATTTATTAACTTTGTATTTGTACCCACCAGGTTGCATTTCTTTTGACATTTTGATTGCAAGGGGCTTTCCAAAGCTTTCTAGTTGGTCACGAAATATCCTAACTTCATTCATCGCAACTGAAGTTTTACTACAAATATCTTTATTTCCAATAAGCTCAATTAAGCCTTGCACAACTTCAGACTTTTGAGAATAATTAGCTTGATCATATTGGAAAGCAGAGTTCAAAACATATGCTGCAGAATGAAGTCTTTGGCGAAGCTGGCGATCTCATCTATCTTTGATAATAATTGTATATGGCTTGTACAATCTCTTGACATTTTTGAATATATTTTTAATTGCATTTCTTGTTCGATACATTCCATCATAGATTACCCAAGTGACGGCTTCTCATCTAAATCAACAATCCGCAATAATCTTATTAGTGGGCCTACAACCTTTGTCATTACCAAACACATGTTCCAAAACATACCATCTAAAATGATAGTAACTGGATCCTTTACTTGATTTTGCAAGTTTTGAGTCAGTATAATACTTGCTAGTTACTAAAACTTGCAAATCAAGTTTGTGCTCATATATACTTTTTGAAGTAATAAATGTAGTTGCAAATCGTGTCACTCCTGGACGAACAATTTATCTCCACCCTTCTCGTTTCCTCAACCAAGATAAAAGAAAGATATGGTTGTAAACAAATATGATAACCTTTGAAGCACTTCTTGTAATTTCACTCACATGACTCAAGTTTCCAATGTCCTTTAGTACTAAATTTAAACAGTGAGCTACACATGGAGACTAAGAAATATTGCCATACTTTTCATATAGTAACTCTCATGCCTTCTTGTAGTTCGCTGCATTGACAGTAACAATTTGAACAACACTTGTTGGACCAATCCATTCAACAACTTCTGAAATTAATATGCATAAAGTCGTGGAATTGTTTGTAACATCTGATGCATCCACTGACTTATAAAATGAGACACCGCATTCTTCCTTGCAATCATCCACCATTAATGTACGTCCAGTTCCTCCCAAACTATCTCTATATGAGTTTATAAGAAGCCAACATTCTTCCTTGCATCTCTCAATAAATTTGTCATCATATGATAAGAAGGTAACTTATAACCAGGACCAATTGAAACAATTGCATCAATAGCTTTTTGGGCAAAAAATGAATTTAAAGCATTAATTGGTATGCAACTATCAAAGAACCATCTAGTTATGGTCATGTCAGCACGATGTACTGTCTCTTTAAAGATAGTTGTGATCCTACAGATGTTCTAGGAGTGAAGTAACTTTCAACTTGATCAAACTTTCTTTTTTCCTTTATCTTGTATACTTGAATTTTGTGGCTTAGATGATGTTCGATCGTCACTCACACGATCACCATATGGATTTACACTATCTAATGATTCTTGTGTTTCTTGCTTCTTGTTACTAATCTCCTTTAAGTTTTCTAGCATCTGATCTCGAATATCATGAGACACCTTTTTACAAGCCGCAATATTTCCCTTCACTTCAGCTAGATATTGTTTCATTCTATTAATTTCCCCCCCTTATAAATCATACCATAATATAAACATTTATAGTGCTTTGTCTTTTTCCTTCAGAACTCTGAATGAGAGTAAAATAATTCCAAGCAGGATCATTTTTTTCACGAACAGTTTGTAAAGAAACATTAGAAGGCTCTGAAGGTGATTCCATTTTGTGATATCATATGGTGAGCAACATGTGAGTGAACAAAAAAAAGAAAATATAGTCCTATTTATGCAAGCATACCATGGAAAAATTCAAGATATACAAACAAAATGTGTGCATTGTTTGTGTTCGTGCTTCACTGGTGTAATAGCTTTACAGTAAGTTGGCATCAAGATATACAAACAAAATGTGTGCATTGTTTGTGTTCGTGCTTCACTAGTGTTTATTTGTTTACACAATAGCAATCCTTTAAAACCTTAACTGAAACTGCATAATTTCCTTTAATTAAGTGGTAACTTCTTTTCTCGTATGAAGATTGAAGAGCATAACTTCTTTTGTTTACACAATAGCAATACCCCATGAATGGATGAAAACTGAAAAGGTTATATCTAACATGTTTTCTTGGTGATTAAAATTTAAAACCTTAACAACATCTACTTACTGAAACTGCATACAGACATGGAGATCACGTGAAATGTTCTAACGACACTGTACAGACATGGAGATCACACAAGCAACACTTCACAAAAATGAAATTGCATATTTGGATATCGCGCAAGAAGCATTTCACAAACGTGAAATTGCATATATTACCATCCAGGAAGATCAGGAACAAGTTATTGCTGCGAAAAAATCAGAAAAAAAATCAAAATTTTACCTTCCAGGAAGCGGTGCTATGCCTGCGAGGAAGATCAAGAACAGTTGCCGTCTCCAAATCAACCTTTTTACGCGAAGAAGCGTCTCCCTCGTCCTGTGCTTGCCGAGTCGCGGGTCTCCGCTCCTTCACTCATGCAAGGAAGAAGGTGTCGGCCTATCGGGATTGGATTCACCCAGCAGTCTAGTGTTTCACCCCTGAATAGTTTAAACCTAGATTAAAACTAAAAGGACTCTAACCTTAAAGCCGCCCAGATCTACACCGTTGGATCTTAAATCCACGGTGATTTCTTGAATCGCCCGGTTAGGGGAAAACCGGCCCGGTTTCCGGTTGTCCGGTGATCCGGTCCAACCAGCCGGTTTTCCGGTACTTGTCCTGTTCTTGGAAGGAGCGGTTTTATAATCTTGATCGGACCGTCCGATGGACCGGTCGGCAATCCGGCCGGTTCGACCGTCGGCCCGGTTTTAAAACCTTGGAAAAATAAGCAAACGTATGCGAGAAGGTCATACTTAAGCGGTGCTCTTCAACTTGTAGAAATTGTGGTAAACATTTAGCGAGAAGTAAGCAAATATCATCTAAGCTTAATACTACATGAAATTTGGGGAATTTAAATGGAAAGTATAGAAAATTAGTTATCTCAATGATTAGAGCGAGAATAAATTGTTAGTATTGTTGTATACACTCCTTTATTATATATGGAGGAGTGACCCACCTTTTATCAAAAAAAAAAAAAATACTTAATTTCAGTTTTAACATGATAACAGAGCCAAAATAGGGTTTCGCTCGTACGCTTCCGCTCCCGCTCATCTGCTCGCTTCCGCCGATCCCTGATTTCCTGCAACGATCGAGCTTCCTCCGCAACTCAGCACCCCATACTACTCTTTCCAGTCTCGGGACTTGTCCGTTCTTAATAAGGGATTTATCACTCTCTTCCAGCTCGCGTGATTCTCCAACCTGTTTTTTGATGACCGTTCAACGGGTATTTTGTGCTTTGATTTAATCCCAACTTTCTCTTGTCCCTTATCATTGTTAGATATGTTTGATGTTTCTGATTCAAGGGACCGATTAACTCTCCTGGATCTACCCGGGTTAGTCATGATCATAATGTCCCTCAGATTACGACTATTTGTCTTGACAATATGAATTACTTGCCTTGACCATGTAAATGGGAGCACAAGAAAATCCACACAGGATACTGCTACCTAGGGCAACGGGACTCCGATTGAGGTTTGATAAGTTTTAAGTTTCTTGGTGATTGTTCAAAATATTGAAGATATAATCTGTATAGTTAATGTTGGATGTTTAAAACGGAGAATTGCCGAGAGCTTTATAGGGTAAGAAGACATTATGGAGACTTGAATTTTATAAAATTGTGAGTAGGTTTTTATGGATCTAATGTTGGCAATACAAAAATACTTTGATATGTAAGTTTAGTACGACATAAATCAGAATGCAGAGATAAATGTGAGACATGCTAGAGAAGATAAATTAAGGAATGATTGTATTAGTGGAAAAATTGGAGTGATATTTGTAGAATATTAGATAGTAGAAGATTAACTTTTGGTTTGGGCATGCACAATGAAAGTTAAAAAATCAACCAATTAGATGATCAAATAGAGTTAATGTTGGTGAATCACGTAGGAGAAATGTGTTACGGACAAACTCGTAGCGCCTCAATGTCGTATTAGTGGTGGTGGCGGAGGCGGTGGAGACACACAGGAGCTGAGCTCAACCTGCGGAGAATGCGAGGAGAAGGAAGAAGTGGGAGCCTTGTTACAGGCTTCGTTGAAGGTGGCGGTGGAGACGGAGATACAAGAGGGTGCATAGCTCTACCCATGGAGAATGCGATGGAGGAGAAAGAAGGGGATCCGAGCTCAATCCTAACGCTATAACTTGAGGAGAAGAGGAAGAGCAAGAGAGGAGAATAGCGAACTTGGTTAATTTGATTGATAATCCTTTCATGACCCAAGGGAGTCTACATATAACCTTACAAAATAGCAAAATAGTAATAAATCCGAACACTTGGATTTATATAAAATAACTCTAAATCTTGATAATTAAAAGACGTGACATGCGTCGACACAAACATAAATTAAACATACATAAATTAAACATACATAAATTAAAAATGGATAATGGGTCGTGTGAGACCATAACTTCCCACCCGTCCTTTAAATCGAGCTTGTCCTCAAGCTCGAATGAGGCTCGGATGAAATGACCGCCTGGCTCCTTAATTGCGCGCCATAACAACTCCCGATAGCGCGTTACTGTGGCGGAGGTCACATCGAGTGGTAGGTTGTCGGAAAGAATGGATCGAGAGGGACAACCACAAAACAGATGACTGGAGCAGAGGCTGCAGATTGGTGACCACGAGAACGGATGGCAGTGCAAAATGTGGTAGCACCACCATGGGGCTTGGCGGCGATGTGGAGCAGCGGTGACGATTGGGGAGTGGCCGGCGAAAGGAATAGATCAAGAGAGGCTGATAGAGCAAGCGACCGAAGTAGAGGCCGCGAGATGGCGACCACGGGGACTGGTGGCGGCGACACAAACTGGGATGACACCATGACGCAGGACAAATCTATAGGTGGCGAGATAATCAACGACCTAACCCTACATGCTATGCAAAGCCCAACGGGTTAAATCACAATTGAATAATAAATAATGGCATCCCACGCAGTTAATTCACAGCAAGGCAGAATAATTTATTAGGGAAAAATAAGCTAAAGCTTTCCTCCGCGTGGAGGGCCAAAGCACGAGCGCGCGGCGAATAAACCCTGCAAATCACGATAATTATCTAACAAACAACTATCATGCAAGATATTCAAAACAAGTGCAAGATCCCATCCAATATAAATATGTTGAAAATAATAATCCAATACAACGAAATCTCACCAAATAGTGGGCTGGAATCCGGAGCCGGAGATGCGTGTACGACGATCTGAGGCGGAACCGGAGGCGGGAAAGCGACGTAGGCGGCTGTCCTAGGCGGTGGAGGGTGAAAACGTTGCGGAAATGAGTAGATCCGACAACGTATGGGGAGATCTAGGCGGGGAGGGTAGATCCGATATTTTGGGATCGGATCTGGGCTAGGGAATGATGAATGGATGGTGGAAATAACGAATCGGGAAGCGAAAACCCTAGATCTGGACTGATCTAGAATTTTAGGGTTGTTCGGGCGGTGGATCCATGGGAGAGTGGGTGGGGCGGCTGGTGGCAGCGGAGTGGCAAGGGGGGTGGCCAGACTTCAGCGAGATGGGCTGGCAGTGCAGGCTTTTGGGAGGAGAGGAGTGTTCGGCTAGGGGTGTGGATTGCTTGGAGGAAAAGGAGCGGCTGGGAGGCTTGCTGGACAGGAGGTGGTGGAGGTCGGCTGTGAAAATGGGGAGGGGAAAAATTATAGGGAATGAATAGTTTATTTCATTTTTGAATAGTAAAATTGAATAAGGAAAATATGGGATTTCTGGACAGCCAAACGGTGGCTGTTTGGGGGTTGGGGAGGCTGAGAGAGGGGCGTGGGAGGGGGAAGAAGGAGCCTAGGGTTAGGGCAAACCTTGGGGAGGGAGATACAAGCCTAGGAGTCGTCACCTAGGGTTCCACGGAGTCGGCACCATGGCGGGATCGCGGGAATCCGGGAATACTTCTCACCGAACTCTGCAATAGCCTCCATTAGCCCCTCTGTGATCTATTTATAATAAAAAGGAGGCTAGGGCATCCCATCATCGACGACTATGATTGGCCGGAGGTGGGGCCACCCAAATACATCAAAACAAATGCACAAATAATAAACTAATATATCAAATTGATTCACAACGCGAATCCGAACACATCTACGGAGTCCGATCGTCGATCCGGGCACGCCATATCTAGAAAGTTGTCAAATCAGCCCCGAATGGGCCCAAAACTCGCCATCCACTGCAAGTCCACGTCTATGCTCCGCATCACACCACCATGGGGCTCGGAGGCGATGATGTCAGTGGTGTAAACTGCGGGGCGGAAACCACTGGCGACGATGGTGTGGTGACAAGAGCTGCGAAGAGTGGTGGGGCTTCTGTGGCCGTTAGTGCGAGCGGCGATTGCTCTAGTACAATCGACGGCGGAGAAGGTGGAAGTTGCGTCATGAGGCGACCGACAGGGTCCGACAGAGGCAGTGGTTGCCGCAGCGTAATCGGCGGCCTCAGAGAGCAGTTGCGGACATCGACCAATTAGTGATGTCGGCGATGAGTTGTGACATGAAGGCGTGATATAAAGCCATCAACGAATGGAGGATACCCGAATCGGCGGCGCTGAGCTTCATCTCCAACACAATTAGTTAATGGATTAATTAATCCAATTTAAGAATTAATTAATTGGGTAGTGGCTTTTGAGGGCTTTTGTCTTATTCGAGTGAGGGGGTGAAGAAGATGTGAATAAGCAGAAAAGGAAAGAATTAGGCTTTGAACTTTCTCTGGAAGAAGGAAGAAGGGGTGTGACTAAATCATACCCCTGGAAGAAGGAAGCAATTGTGGTTGGCGGCTCGGGAAGGGTGATATCGGGCCGGGGAAGTTCCGGAAAGTGGACAAAAATGAAGGTGGAAGACGGCGGCGGTTGGAGCGGAAAAACTTGGTTGCTGGAAGGAGGAAGCATGGTCCGTCGAGGAGAAGGACGCGCGTTGGGCTGCCGATCGCAGGAAGACACTTCGAGGAGGCTGATGCGCTTTGAGAACAAGAGGCGAGGAGGCTTGCGTCTGCGGGAGACGTGCGTCTGCGGGAGACGTGCGTCTGCGGAAGGAGATCCCGTCGAGGGCCGATGATTGCAGCAGGGGGAAGGAGGATCAGAAGCAAAGATCGATGGCTTTGCGGGAGGTGTTGACTGCGACTGGATAGGATGAACACTGACGCAGGGCTCGAAAGAAACCAGTGTTGGATCGGGCGTTGCATGCGACAAAGGCGTGCTTCGACGATGGAAGGGGCGTCCGTCGACTAGGGCCGCGTAGGGCGATGCTGCAACGAACGATGGAGGAGGAAGAAGGGGATCTGAGCTTTGATACCAAGATGTTACGTGCTTCGTCGAAGGTGGCGGTGGCGGTGGATGCGGAGATACAAGAGTAAGCCGAGCTCTACCCGCGGAGAATGCGATGGAGGAGGAAGAAGTGGAGCCGAGCTCAACCCTAACCCTAGAACTTGAGGAGAAGAGGGAGAGCAAGAGAGGAGAATAGAGAACTTGGTTAATTTGATTGATAATCCTTTCATGGCCCAGGGGGGTCTGCATATAACCTTACAAAAATGGCAAAATCTGAACACTTGGATTTATATAAAATAACTCTAAACCGTGATAATTAAAAGACGCGACATGCGTTGACACGAACATAAATTAAACATACATAAATTAAAAATGGATAACGGGTCGTGTGGGACCATAACACCTTACTCAACCCTAACCTTAGAAGGGAGAAGAGGAAAAAAGAACTAGAGAGAAGAAGAAATCTGAACTTTCATAATTTCTTGCATACCCTCATTCATGACCCAATGGCCCTATATAGAATTACGAAATGACATGCTCATAATAAGTCCGAACATTTGGATTTGTATAAAAAATACTTCAAATATTAAAAAACACTAACGACTTATTACATAACGACTTAAATAAAACATAAAATATTTAAGGCTGACTAGTGCTGGACCATAACAAAAAGTTAAGACCCAATGTATATTGGATGAAAGTTGTTCAAGTTGATATTATAGTTTAGTTTAACACATAATGCAACACTCAAAACCAACAAATAGAAAAAGAGAAGCCATAAAAATGACTCAAATAGTTGTGGATAAACCTATTTGTAGCTTATGTTTAACACCTCTGGCAACACTCAAGAGCAATGAATGAAATTCACAAAGGAGACCCCAAATAATTGGGGATAAATATTGATGATGATACTAAACACTCTATCCCATCCAATGAAATTTCTTTACAATGCTGGTGCTAAGTTGGTAAAAATTGTTGAAGCAATTTTGACCTTCATTAGGTTTTTCTTATTTGTTAAGAATACATGTCCGCAGGTTTTGCTGACTCTAAATCTTATATTCTTAAGAGTAAATTACCTCATGATACCTACAAAAATTATGTTGAAGACAAGGAGACATCTCATATTTCTGGGCTTACCTTTGTTGTGATCAGCATCATACATCTTGCAGGAGGCAAAATCCCTGAAGGTACGTCAATCCCTCATTGCTTTTTTAGTTGAACATAGATTTTTTTGTCAAATCCTATGCATCTACTGCAGAAAACTTTTGGCATCATTTAAGGCGGATGGGATTTAGTGAGAATGATGAGAATCATCCAATCTTTGGAAACACCAAGCAAGCGTTAGATACATTGGTGCAGCAGAGGTGAGCCTTTTCTTTATATCAGCTAAATTTTGTTTCTTCTAAGATGGTTTTCGGTTGGTTGGTATTAAACTGCATTTATGGTCTTCATGATTTTTTATGTTTTGTAGATTTATACAGAAAGAGAAAGTTAATGGCACTGAAGGAAATGTTATCACATATGAGCTTGCTGAGAGAGCATTAGAAGCATCTGTTTATGAGAAGCTGAAAGATTACATAGTAGAGGTAAATTTCTTGCATCATGATTCTGTTTACCTTATTCCTAGAAGCTTATTTTTTGTTAATTACATCAATCTGAAGTAAGGATTTTTCATTCCATATTGGTGGGAGTCTTAAGAAGGGGAGCCTTGGCACCAGTTAGGTGTTGCCGTGTGACCTTGAGGTCACGGGTTCGAGTCCTGGAAGCAGCCTCTTGCAAAAATGTAGGGTAAGGTTTGCCTACATTTCACTCGTGGTGGGACCCTTCCCCGGATCCTCGATGCGCGGGGTTGCTTTGTGCACCGGGTTGCCCTTTTTTTTATTGGTGGGAGTCTTAAACTTTGTGGACACTCTTATTATTAACTTCGTGATGGTTTTCCAGAGGCAAAATGATGCCAAATGGTATTTCTTGATGGTCCAAAACATCTGATTTCGTGTTTGAAATAACTTTGAATCAGTTCTATTGTTTTCATGTTTCTAAGAAATTTTTTAATTTTATTTTATTAATGCTATTAGAATGGGTTATACCCTCTTTAATTTGGATTCCTCTTGGGGAATGTATTCGACTCTGTAGATTTAAGGATGATAATCCTTAGGTGAGTAATCTAACTCTAATTCCAGGACCCAATTCCTTTTCACTGCTTGAAGAGGGTGTGCTTTTGGGGATCATGGATTTTTAGTAGCAGTTAAGTCGCTTCCAATGTAATTTTTGTAAATGTGCATGAGGCAATTTCAAGTCTCATAAATAACCTCCTTGTAAATGCATATCAACATGCCATAGATCCCATATTGGAAGGAGATTGATGCACTGCATTTGTGTGGCGGAGTGGGGATTACAAAAGTTTTATGCCTGCCTCATTTGACTGCTGCTGTTGCCAAGAATTGTTGCATAGGATTCAGGTAGGAACAACAGATACCATCAACCAACTATACCTTATGTAGAGGTCATTAGTGATTTGTTTGTTTGAATGGAATTGGGCTTCGGAGTTGGAATTGGAGGTCCGATTCCAATGAAAATGACCTCTAACTCTAATTCCAGAACCCCAATTCTGTCGAAACGAACGGACCCTACAAGTTTTCAGAAGGAACCACATTATCTAGCTTGAGTAAAAGTAAATGGGAAAGAAGAGCTTACTTTTGTAAGGAACTTTATCCTCCCGTATCTTCTTATCTATATGCTATGTTGTCTGCTAATAGTGTAGGATCCTATTATAGTATGATCAGAGTGAAAGAGGGAATGTATGAAAGGATAATCTGCTGCCCTTCAAAGAGAGAAATCTGTTATCAGCATGGATTGTAACTTGCACAGGGAAAAGGAGGAGCAGTTAAGAAGGGAGTGGTTTTCGGTGAGACCCCTTTTCCTCTCAACTGAGCCTTATAGAAGCATTTAGATGAATACTATTTCTGTGAGCTATCTTGGGGATTGAAGGTTTTCAAATTCTTTGGATTGGTCTACGGTAGGCTGACCTATACTAGTTTGACTAGCTTAAAAAACTTGCAGCAGAAATTTTTGGCATCTAGAATAATAAGAGTGATGTTCGCTTGATAGGAAGACGAGTCTCTGGTAAAATTGTTTTCCCTCGGTGTTGATAGAGGGAGCCGTTGTGATGCAGCGGATGGGCTCAAATGTCTGAGTTATGGCTGGTCTAAAACAATTAATAATTTTAAATTAGTTTTCTATTTAAATTGTAATCTATCTATTTCTGTTAATAGGAATGGAGGATGTTGCTTTAATTAAATAAATAAAGATTGAAATAATTCGATCCTCTATTATCTGCCCCTGCTCTCTCTCTCTCTCCCCCATCTCTCTTTCAGGTTTCTCTTTCCATTCAGATCCATCTCTCCTAACCAGCAGAAGTCTGTTCCTCTTAGGCTCTGTTTGGGACTCCGGCAGCGGATGGGAAGGGAGCCGAACACCGCCGTAGTTACAGACCGGAGGTAGGGGCTGCGGATGGCAACGACGCTTTTTCTCCGTTTTCTGGAGGCGGCGGCTGGGAACGGAGGGGGAAGGTGGGTAACCAAACGGCTACCGGCGACGCGGTGGCATTCACTGCTATCGTGCCGGAACAACAACGACGTGCCAAACAGACCCTTAGTCACCTTGCAAACTCTCTTCATCTTAGTTATTCAAAGTTAGAATGTGTAATATTTTATTTTTCGTTGGTATGTCACGTGTATCGTTGGGTTGTTCATCCAAGCATAAAAGGACTTAGGTCTCTTGAATGGCCCCTCTTGTCTTCGCTTGCATCACCTTTCGGGCTCTCATATCTGCTAACTGCAGCTTCACTTCCAGGACGCAACTTTCCTTCCCCTCGCCTCAATTTCCGGCCAGAGTTTTTCCCTCTAGCCAGAACAGCTCCTTCCAGCCAGAGTAGCTCCTTCCGACCGCGTGCTGCTTCCCCTTCTAGAATGCTAGGCGCTTCCCCCGTCCAGGCTGCTAGGCGCTTCACCCGTCCAGGCCGCTAGCCGCTTCGCCCATACAGGCCGCTAGCAGCTTCGCCCGTTCAGGCCGCTAGCTGCATCGCCCGTCCATGCCGCTAGCCGCTTCGCCCGTCCAGGCCGCTAGCCGCTACGCCCTTCCAGGCCGCTAGCCGCTACGCCCTTCCAGGCCGCTAGCCGCTACGCCCTTCCAGGCCGCTAGCCGCTATGCCCTTCCAGGCCGCTGGCCGCTAGCCGCTACGCCCTTCCAGGCCGCTAGCCGCTACGCCCTTCCAGGCCGCTAGCCGCTACGCCCTTCCAGGCCGCTAGCCGCTACGCCCTTCCAGGCCGCTAGCCGCTTCACCCTTCCAGTCCATTGCCAGCCTTTGCTTTCCTCCACGGTTTCTCACCATCCCAGGGCTTCTCCAACTTCTCTCCTCCTGTCCAACGGGTGTCTGTTGGTCTCCGGCCATTTTGTCCTTCATGACAGCCGTCAGAGACATCATGGTCATGTCCTACGGTGTCCTCTCAGGTGGATCGATCCAGGGGAGGTTCGTAGGATGTGATGCTTCTTCATATTATCTTTTTTGATTGATTATATTTATATCTAGTGGGGTATCCTTTCCTCGCCATGTGTGACTCTTCAGATATTTCGTCAACTCCTCAAATTGCCCTTACATGTGACCCTCCTCGGAGCCATGCGCAATCAGGAATGCTGAAGATTACTATAGTGGCATTGAATGACATAAATTTCCTTGAATGGTTCAGGGCAGCCCAGCATGCTATCCGCAGCCACCATTTGTACATGCATATTGATGAAACGTTGTTGAACCATCATGGACTGATCCCTCATGGAGAAAATGAAACGCGGATAACTCTTTGGTTGTCTCATGATTACTACGTGATGATAATATTCATCGCTCTCTTGCTCCCACCACTCAGACAGATCACTATGTTTTTGCTGGGATTGGTCGTGGTCCACCCAATCACACTTCTATATGTGGCCACTACGGGAGGAAAGAACATACTAAGGAGATCTGTTATCGTTTGCATCCCATCTTGCTCCCCCTAGTTGACAAATGGGTGGTCGTAGTCGGAACAGTAATCGTGGCGGTGACCCATAGTCTTTGCTCATGCTGGTGAAGTTTATAAGGACATTCTTCCCTCAGGGGGTCTTTCTGCTGAGGTGTTGGAGGCATTCTTCCCTCATGCTAGTGAAGTTTTTCTCTATTTGATGTGATTCACTCTAATATTTGGGGTCCTTCCCTCGTGTTATCTTTATCTGGATATAGATGATTTGTGACCTTTTTAATTGTTTTTCTCGTCTTACGTGGGTTTTTTTGTTAAAAAAAACGAATTGTTTAGTTGCTTTCACACCTTTCATAAATTGGTTATAACACAGTTTGGGGCATTTATTCGTGTTTTGCGTAGAGATAATGGTGGTGAGTATGATGACATGAGATTATTTAGCATTTATCTTGCCGACAACGACATTCTTCACCAGACCACTTGTGTCCACACCTCCACTCAAAATGGAGTTGTGGAATGAGAACATAAAAACCTGTTGGAGGTTGCCCGTTGCCTATTAGTTACCATGCACCTTCCCAAGTACTATTGGGGCGATGTTGTTTTGACCATGATCCATCTTATTAATCTTCTCCCCTCACGCTCTCCACAATATGCTACTCCTCTTACTCGCCTTTCTTCTAAACACTCTTTTCACACTACTCACATCTCCCCTCGTATATTCGGGTGTGCTTGTTTTGTTCATGTTCATATTCCACATCGCGACAAATTGGATGCTCCTCTCTCAAATGTGTCTTTGTTGCGTACTCTTCCACCACCAAGGGTTATCGATGCTATCACCCTCCTTCTCGTCGCTTCTTTTGTACCATTGATGTTACCTTTCGTGAAGAGGAGTCTTACTTTGGTCATCCTCAGAGGGATATGAGCAGTGTTGATGACGAGACCTCTGACATTCCCTTTTCTATTATTGTGATAGTCGGCCCTCGCCATCGGATCGCCGCAAGGCGGGACCCGTTTTTCTCTACTCACGTGGGTGAGCTTGATCAGATTTGCGATCCGACCCCGCATTCGGATCCGGATCCGTGTTTGCATATTTTTTCATATATTATATTGTTATGTTTGTGTATTATTTAGTTAGATCGAGCCCCTTATATTAACGATCCATCATAGACGTCTATTTAAGGTTGTCCTAGTCTCTTTTGTTACATAGGGTTTAGGGGGCTACTGGATTCTTCATTGTAGATTTTGGAGAGAACGTTCTTCCTGGAATCCGACTATCTTCTCATGGTGACGACTCTGTGAGGCCTAGGTGAGGCTCCTCATCGGGGTCCCACACCACCTTTGGGGTGCAACCCCGACCACACCCACGAGCGACATGATCCCACATATGTTAGGCATCTGCAGCCGCATGGTCAAAGAGATCGTGGACCCCATCTGGTTGCCGCAACCATGACCTCTGACATTCCCTTTTCTATTATTGTGATAGTCGGCCCTCGCCATCGGATCGCCGCAAGGCGGGACCCGTTTTTCTCTACTCACGTGGGTGAGCTTGATCAGATTTGCGATCCGACCCCGCATTCGGATCCGGATCCGTGTTTGCATATTTTTTCATATATTATATTGTTATGTTTGTGTATTATTTAGTTAGATCGAGCCCCTTATATTAACGATCCATCATAGACGTCTATTTAAGGTTGTCCTAGTCTCTTTTGTTACATAGGGTTTAGGGGGCTACTGGATTCTTCATTGTAGATTTTGGAGAGAACGTTCTTCCTGGAATCCGACTATCTTCTCATGGTGACGACTCTGTGAGGCCTAGGTGAGGCTCCTCATCGGGGTCCCACACCACCTTTGGGGTGCAACCCCGACCACACCCACGAGCGACATGATCCCACATATGTTAGGCATCTGCAGCCGCATGGTCAAAGAGATCGTGGACCCCATCTGGTTGCCGCAACCATGATCGTGAGGACTATTATGATCTAGGCTATAGAGAGCGCGATCCCCCGCCCGCTCAACACAACTACGATTACGAGGCTTATTTTGAGGATTATCAGGAGCCTCATAGAGGTGGCCCTCCCCAGGAGGACGACATTACCCGACACATCCACATCGACACTCGCTCCTTCGATGGTCATCTGGATCTGAAGGCCTTTAGTGACTGGCTCACATGGACCACTACTTCGAGTGATCCGAGATGAGCAATGAGCGCCGAGTCCGCTTCGCAAAAATGAAGTTACACGGTCAGGCGAAGATGTTTTGGACAGCCTAGTTTAAATCGTGATAGATACTATCCCATTACCAGATGGGCGGACATGAAGCAGAGGCTCGAGGATAAGTACCTGCCGACATATTACTATGATCAACTCCTGATCCAGCCATACGCTCTGCGACAGGGGACGCTCTCTGTCACCTACTATATGTTCCGTTTCGATGAGTTGGTCGTTCGGAGTGATATTTTAATGGAACCCATCGTGACGACATACCGCTTCCGAGCTGGGCTGAGGACCGACATTCGTAAAGATCTCATTCCCCACCGTCTTGAGATGGTCAAGCAGATTTTCCAATTAGTTTTTGAGTATGAGCATTACCTCCGCTCTACCGGCCCGAGGCAGGCGCCCATATGCATGGATTGTTCCACATTTTGGAGGCCATCCCCAGTCGCACCTACTACCTCTCATGCACTTGCTGACATGAGTGGCAAGGTGATTATCACGAGCGCTCCTAAACCCACGGGAATCCAGTGTTTTAGATGCTCTGGTAGAGGCCCCGTGGCGGCGCAGTTCCCCACACAGAGTTTACTCATCGACGATGGCGATCCCAACACTGAGGTTGAGGATACGACCGGGAGGAGTTTGTAGCTACTGTAGAGGACGGTTGGGAGAGTGATGCTGAGAGGGCACTAGAGATGGGGGTAGTTAGACGCCTCCTGCATACCCCACGTGCGGACGAGGACAGACGACGCACTACTATCTTTTATACTTATTCTCTAGTGAAGGTTGTCCCTGCAAATTGGCTATAGATAGTGGGAGTTGCATGAATATTGTGTCCCCAAAAGGTCTTGAGTGTATGCAGGTGAAGGCCGAGCCTCACCCCCATCCCCCAGCGTGTCATCTGGGTCGACAAGACTGCGATCCAAGTCACCCAGCAGTCCCTTGTTCCGATCAGTCTTGCTACATTTGGGGATCAAGTGTGGTGCGATTGTCATACCTATGGACGTCACCCACGTGTTGTTTGGGAGACCCCGGCTGTATGATCGTGACGTAACGTGTTTCGGTCATCGAAGTGATCAAACACACGTGTTTTTTATGATAAGTGTCGAAGGGTCACGTTGTTCCCTACCCAACCCAAGGAGAAATCTAAGGGTTGGGTTGAGCCCTCAGCATCGGATCTCCACAAGGCGGGACTTGCTTTTGTCTACTCGCGCAGGAGAGCTTGATCGAATCCGCGATCCGACCATGCGGATGCGTCTGGATCCGCATTGCATATCTTTTCATATATTATATTATTCTGTCAGTGTATTATTTGGTTAGATCGAGCCCCTCATATGAAAGGTCTCATCATAGCCGTCAATTTAAGGTTGCCCTAGTCTCTTTTGTTATAAATATGTATTGGGGGGCTGCTGGATTCTTCGTTGCAGATTTTGAAGAGAACATTCTTCCTGGAATCCGACGATTCTCTCATGGTGACGACTCCTAGGTAAAACCTCCTTTATTCCCTTGTATTGGGGGGCTGCTGGATTCTTCATTACAGATTCTGGAGAGAACGTTCTTCCCGGAATCCGACGATCCTCTCATGGTGACGACTCCTAGGTAAAAACCCCTTTATTCCCTTGTACCCCTCATTACCCACTCCTTCCCCTCCATCGCACCACACGACTTAGTTGCAATCATTTCCCCCCAGACTCGTCAAGCCCGCAGCCGCTCGACTCCCATCAAAATAATTACAAACCGCTTGAATCCCTCCTTCCCTTCCTGCAGCCGCAAATCCACCCCCAGTTCTATCTTTCCTCAGCTCGATGACCCTTGCAACCCCTACCCCTCAATTCCCATACCTGCTGCAAAATCGATGAGATAATATGAGTTAAATTGATATTGAACGACATTTGATTTCCTGTGTAGGAGGCCGTAAAATTACACTATGACAATTGTAGAAACACACCAGGAGAGAAATAAACTTGATAAAAATATCAATTCTTTGTATTTCTTCACACGTATTACAACAAGTATTTGTACATTTATATAGTAGAGAGCGGGAATAAGAAACCTCATTCTAAGATGTGAGACTAATAACTACAAAGAGAAAGAGCCTGAATGGGCCTTTGTTACTGAGCATTTTTACATGATTTCTTTAACACTCCCCCGCAAGCTGGATCATACAGATCGTAGGCACCAAGCTTGGACAAGAACTGATAATATAGTGGTCGTGGTAAATCCTTCGTGAGAGTGTCCGCGACTTGTCCGGCAGCAGGAACATGTATTAACTCCAGTTTCCTGAGTTGTACCTTCTCCTGAATGAAGTGATAGTCTTCGATGTGTTTTGTCCGTTCATGAAAAACAAGATTCTTGGCAATATGTATAACAACGTGACTGTCACAATAGAGAGTGGTTAATGAAGGAAGTTTTACACCAAGGTCACTGAGAAGGCTTTCTAGCCAGGTGAGCTCAGATACAACAAGGGTCATTGACCGATACTCTGCTTCGACGGACGAGCGAGCAACCACCGACTGCTGCTTGCTATGCCAGGTGATAAGGTGTCCACCAAAGTATGTACAATATCCACTTGTGGAACGACGATCATCCAGGGAGCCAACATAATCAGCATCAGAGTATGCAACAAGAGATAAGGGAGATGAAAAGGGCTTGTATACAAGTCCTTGTCCAGGAGCGGTCTTCAAGTATTGAAGAATGCGTTCAACTGCCTGAAGATGAGAGATACGTGGTGCATGCATAAAACGACTGACAACTCCAACAACAAAAGATATATCAGGTCTTGTAACTGTTAGATATATCAGCTTCCCCATAAGGCGACGATAATACTCCGGGTTTGGAAGGAGTGGATCGGAGTCTGAGGCATGAGCACAGAGCTTGTGATTGACATCCATAGGAGTGTCAGCAGGCTTGCGTCCAGAGTAGCCAGCGTCACGGAGCAGGTCAAGACAGTATTTTCGTTGAGACAGAACAAGACCATCAGGACGCCGAGAGACTTCGAAACCAAGAAAGTACTGAAGGTTCCCCAGGTCTTTAGTTTGAAAGACAGAGGCCAAATGTTGCTTGATCATATGTATTCTGTGGAGATCATCTCCCATTATTAAAATATTATCGACATATACCAAGAGTATCACAGTGCCTGACGGTCTATTGACGAGTGAATAGAGAGAAGTCAGACGAGCTTCGAGTGAACCCAACATCACGAACAACCCGACTGAACTTGTCAAACCATGCCCGGGGAGACTATTTGAGACCATAAAGAGATTTTTTTTAGACGACTTACAAGAGACTCCCTCGTGGTATCAAACTCGGAAGGTTGTTGCATGTAGACAGTTTTCTGCAAATCGCCATTGAGAAAAGCATTCTTGACGTCCAATTGGTGCAACGACCATTGTCGATGAACAACTAGAGAGATCATAACACGAACAGTGTTCAGCTTGGCGACAGGGGAGAAAGTTTCATCATAATTCATGCCTTGTTGTTGAGTAAAGCCACAAGCAACAAGACGAGCCTTGAGACGTTGAACTGTCCCATCCGGGCCCTGCTTGATGGCAAGGACCCACTTACATCCCACACAAGTCTGTCCCGGAGGAAGAGGGACAAGATCCCAAGTGTGATTTGTCCAAAGAGCAGTCATTTCTTCATCCATGGCTGCCCGCCACCCCGAATGTTGAAGAGCCTCCTACAAAGAGTTAGGGGTGGAAATAGAAGAGAGAGAAGTAACAAACTCTCGGAGTTGCGGAGAGAGGCGATGTAAGGATACATAATTTACCAAGGGGTGAGCCGTAGAAGCAGGTGTCAGATCATCAGGCCGCGAAGTATCATTGGGAGGAGGCACCTGTTTCAGAGCATCTGATGTAGAAGATCGACGAGTATAGACACGAAGAAGAGGTGGTTTGGTGGGGATGTGGGCCTGTGTTGGAAGTAGTGGTGGCAGTGAGATGTTACCTGAACAGTAGGACGAGGAATGGTAGGAGGTGTAGGAGGAACAATAAGTGTGGAGTGATAGGGTTGCTCTTCGAGGAAAGTGACATCCGCAGAGGTAACAACTTTTCGATCACTAGGAGAGTAGCCGACAAACATATATTTGGTAGCACGTGGAGCAAGCTTGTCGATGGTCAGACCAAGATTGTGAACATAACAAGTGCAGCCGAAGACGCGAGGTGTGATAGTAAAGGGAGAGGTGGAGGGAAACAAAAGGCGAAAAGGAGTTGCGAAGTTGAGAAGAGAGGAGGGCATGCGGTTGATGAGGTAACAGACTGTGGACACCGCGAAATGCCAATAAACTTTGGGAACCTACATTTGAAACATTAGAGAGAGAACGACCTCAAGGAGGTGACGATTTTTTCGTTCAGCTACCCCATTTTGTTGTGGGGTGTATGCACATGAGGTTTGGTGGATAATCCCAAACTCAGTACCTAGATTGGTAAACATGTTACCTGTGTATTCTCTAGCATTGTCGGTTCTTATAGTTTTAATGGTGGTGGAGAATTGGTTGCGTGTTTCAGTAATGAAGGCATGAAATACACGAGTTATTTCAGAACGATCATGAAGTAAATATAATCATGTCATGCACGAGTAATCATCAATAAAAGTTATGAAATAACGACACCCAGAGCTACTTGTTACTTTATAAGGTCCCCAAATATCAGAATGAACTAACATAAAATGAGCATCGCTCCGAGTACAATGAGGAGAGAAAGAAGAACGATGTTGTTTGCCGAAGATACATGACTCGCAGGTGAAGTCGTTGAGGGTGATATCCGGAAGAGCTTTCTTGAGAATTGAAAGAGGGGCATGTCCAAGTCGCCTGTGCCAATCAACAATACTAATGGCAGAGACAATCGTGGGGGAAAGTTCCAGAGTGTAGAGCCCATTCGACAATTGCCCTTTACCAATGATAGTCTGCGTCCTTCGATCCTGCACAACAAAAGAGGTGGAAAAGAAAGTTACATAGCAATCAAGGTCTTGGGTAAGACGACTAATAGAGAGAAGATTAAACGGAGAGCCCAGAATATGTAGAACCGAGCGAAGAGAGATGGAGGGAGTAAGAGAAACGTCGGCTGATCCAGAAACCGGTGTGGTGTCCCCATTGGCCACAATAATGTACTTAGGATGTTCAGCGTTTGAGTAGGAAGAAGGTTGCTTCAGGGTAATATGGTGTGTTGCTCCAGAGTCCATAATTCAGGTTGAACTATGGGAGAGACAGGAGATACCTTCTTCGGAGACATATGCGACAGAGATGGAGGAACGACTGAGGATCCCTTGAATCTGCTGGATTTGGGTGCGCAATGCATCAATGTCGGTGTGACTGTTGGTGGGAGCAATGGTGGCAATAAAGGCATGCGGTGGTTGTGGCCTACCGTGCTTACGGTAACACGTGGCCTCGAGATGACCATCCCGGCCACAGTAAGTACACTTGAAGGAAGCACAACTGTTCCGTCCCTTTCCCCGAAAAGAGGTGCGACCTCTACAAAAGTATGGAGGAGTAGAGGGAGGTAGAGAAGACCGTTGGATCAGAGCCGAAGAGAGAGTCCCGGGAGCCTCAGGGGGTGGTGTGACCCTCAACAACATATAACACATCTGATAGGGAAGGATGGTGGAGGAGGAGAGTATTTGAGCCCGGATGCTGTGGAGGAGAGTATTTGAGCCCGGATCATGGCGTTGCCAACTGCTTCTTTCTGAGTACGTTGTGCAGCGAAATCAGTAGTAGGTGGCTGATGCTGAAACCAGACTTCTACTAAAGTTTTGGACCATGCCACAAACGAAGTGAGGTCGCCAGTCACCCCTGGGTCCAGAAACTGAAGGTCCGTGATGATGTCGAAGAGATGTTGCAAGTTGTCCTTGCCAGAATAAAGGGAGTGGAGCTCCTCCCACATAGCTTTGGCCGTCTCATGATACATCGTCATCCGATAAGGTTCATTGTCCATCAAATTTAGAATCCACGATTGGACACGACCGTCATCACGCTGCCATTCCTCGGTGGGCTCAGATGGAGTGGCCTTTGTCAGATGATAAAGGAGGCCCTTTGTCTGGAGAACACGACTAACAAAGTGCACCCATTCCACAAAATTCTTCTTCCCACTAAGAGAGATTGTGGTGATCCTAAGCTCATCACGAACTTCAGGAAGAGGAGCCGCCGCACGAGCCGGGAGAGACGGAGCATTATTTTCGGCCATAGAAGAAAGCGAGGATTGCAAGCGGCCAAGAGACGCAGTGCGCGGTCAGGATAGGCTGCGGACTGGAGACAGCGGACAGGAGAGCCCGCAAAAGAGGCGGCGGTCTGGAGAGTCTGCGACCTGGAGAGCTCGCTGCGGTCAAATGACAGCGGTCTGGATAAGCTGCGGTCTGGAGACAGCGGACAGGAGAGCCCGCAGGAGGGGCTGCGGTCTTGGAGAGCTCGCGACGGTCAGATGATAGCGGATTGGAGGGCTCGCAGAACCAAAGGGCTCGCAGGAGAACAGGAGAGCTCACATGAGTGCTCGCGGTCTCGTCAAGCGAGACAGGCTGCGGTCTGACGTCAGCGGACTGGAGAGCTTGCAGGAGAGACTGCGGTCTGGAGATGCTATGGTCTGGAGAGCTCGCGGCGGTCAGGTGACAGCGGACAAGAGAGCTCGCAGAACCAGATAGCTCGAAGAACCGAAGAGCTCGCAGGAGGGCTCGCGGCCTTGACAAGCGAGACAAAGCGGTCTCGGACGCAGAATGGCGCGGACAGAGCCGAGGTCAGAAAAAAAAACAAATCGCAGGAAAGGGAAAAAAACTGACTAGCTGTGGGACCCAACTGTCAGAGAGGGGAGTATAAAAGGAGGAGGAAGAGAACCAACTCCAGAAGGAGGGAACACGGGATGCGGTCACACGAAATTGAGACCGCAGAGGGAGGGAGCACTGGCCGCGGTCACTAGAATTTGAGACTGCGGGAGTTGGTTCTCGCTCTGATACCATGTAGAGAAAAAAAATTAACCTTGTCTACAAAGAGAAAATAACTGCGGACTGCAGCAACGTGCGAGGAAAAAAAAATTTAGGACCGGTTTTCTCGTTCTGGTACCATGTAGAAACACACCAGGAGAGAAATAAACTTGATAAAAATATCAGTTCTTTGTATTTCTTCACATGTATTACAACAAGTATTTGTACATTTATATAGAAGAGAGAGGGAATAAGAAATCCCATTCTAAGATGTGAGACTAATAATTACAAAGAGAAAGAGCCTAAATGGGTCTTTGTTACTGGGTCTTTTTACATGATTTCTTTAACAACAATCAGGAAGCTATCCACATCACTAATAACCTTGTCTCTCACGAAAGGACCGAATATATAGAGATTGCCTGTCACTATGTACATGAGAAATTCAGAACCAAACCATCTCTATTGTGTTTGTCACAAGAACATAAAAAGATATTAGAACACAATCAGAACACTCAAACTTTATTACTTAGAAATACTGGTCAAGACTGAGATGCCTTAAACCATTACAACGGACTCATATTTATAGTAGTCCCGGAGGGGACAACTTACATCACACACAACCTTATCAGCAGTGATAAGATTCCTTTCTTCTGCGACAAGTTATTCCTTTCTTGAGTTCTACGACACGCCAGAATAACTTTTTATCTTATCGTACAAGATAAGATGCCTTACTTGACTTCTACGACACACCAGAATAACTTTACGTCTTATTGTACAGGATAAGATTCCTTCTATGTCACACAAACATACATCACACATATTATTATTACTGGAAGTAACTTTACGCTTTCATCCTTCCCCCTGGTGAAAAAAGGTGAAGGCTCCACGTCATCTTCGTCGCTGTTGTGGGAAGAGGAAAGTTTTGGACGAGTTCTTTTGTGGAGCCTGTAGTCCAGGTGATCTCGATTGTTTGGATCGGCGGTAAGCATCTCCAGACTCAACTGGAAGTGGCAGTGCTGGATTTCTTCAATATACCAGAGTGGAAGGACCGCGGGATTTCGCCAGTATGCTGTATGCAGGTCCAATGGAACATCTGTGATGGGCACGCCATTAATAGTACAGAGGAGTGCTTTATGGTCAATCGTTGGAATCGGGCTGTTGTATTCTCGTTCATGCCAGAATGTACAATAGTAGTCTTTTGTAATGATGGTACCACCTTCTGTAATGCTCAGAGATCTTTGGCACTCAAAATGAATAAGAATATATTTTTGTTCCCGAATTCCATTTAGACTGTTTCCTTCGGGCCTTAATTTGCCGCGCCAAAAGCTGGTGTCGCCAAATAAGTTGAGTCATTTAAAGAGTTGTTTGTGTTTTTTCTTACACGATTGCATGTCGATTAGGGTGATATACTGAAGTAGTCGTCCTTTGTCGAAGATAACTCCAAAGGGACAGGTTTCCATGAAGTACCAGAGGACCATGTAGGCTTCCTTAGGAAAATCATAGTAAAATTCTTCCTTACAAGTAAGGATGGTTAGGAAGGGAAAACCGGGATGTAACGGAAAACTGGTAAGAGGACCTTCGTTTAAGCCGTATCGTCTGACATAGATTTTCTGGAAAGTAAGCAGACAGGGTAAAGATCTCTTCTGGAAGACCAGATAGAGTAATTTGTCGTTGATGTGCGCTGGGAGATCTTTTGGTTGAAAGCAGTAGATGACTGAGAATACCATTGAGATCGTCCTCTGGGTTCGTGATAAGAAATCTGGGAGGAAATTGGTTTTTCCCTTGATGTGTCGGGCTTCAAACTTCCACTGAGAGAACCAATTTGCCCATCGTAAGAGCTGGGCCTGGGGCAGCATCTTCTGGTTGCATAATTTTTCCAGTGAAAGCAATACGTGCTGATATAGCTCACCAATGAATGTATGACTGATCGGAATGTTTTTTACCTGGAGGAGTCGAGATGTTTCGTTCCCAAGAGGTTCGGGAAGTGAATTTAGAAAAGTCTGCTTTAGATTGACGTCGTCGATTCCATTGATGACATAGAATCGTTTAGACATCTTCTCATAATGGTCTTTCAGATCTTTTCTTTTATATGAGCAACATCTCATGCTTAAATATTCCTCTCTGGCTTGATCAGTATAATGATTCCATGCTCCCAAGAATTCATTGTGGACATGCATAACGAGGGTATCCACATTTGGACTTTGTTTGATCATCTGTTGTCTGTATGGTCCTAGAGCGATCCACCATTGCCGTAGTCGACCATGAAACTTTGACACAAACCTGTCTGCGACGGCAGGCATTGTTGTTCATGGCTGTAACAACTCTGCAGTGCACCAAGCATGCATTTCGTAGATTCTGTCACGCCATTTTGAAGGTGGAATATTGTCAAATGAGAAGCCACTCGAGGGATCATTCTGGAATTGGCTGGTTGCTCGGGCCCTTTATGAGATGTTTGACCAAACTCGTAGGTTTCGTCATCTTCAACAGTTGGATCATCTGTAGGGGGGTCAACCATTAGGATGTCGAGGGACATGCTTTCATCATCTGAATCTTCGGAATGCTTCTCTTCCAGGGATGGTGGTTGTTCTAAAGGCCGTGGCTGTGTTGCTATCTGCTTCAGCAACGTGGATATAGAATTTTCAACCATATGTTGGGAAGACGGTTGCGTTGTAGGCAACTCCTGGGGGGAAGATTCTTTGGATGGTGATTTTTTTGGTTTTCTTTTTGAAGATTGGGGTGCATCATAGCGCGTCCTCGGGAGGAATGCCGCACTATTGAAAGGGTTGTGGTCAAACGGGGAGAAAGTTGATAGTGGTTGGGAATACGTTGGGAGTGAAGGTAAATAGGAGGAGTAAGATGGGGCTTCATAATATCCTGGGGAATGATATGACTTTTGGGTTTGAATAGAATGAAGTTGGGCTTTTAAACTTTTTAGCTCCGCCTCCTTTTGAGTCAGAATTGGCGAATTGAAAGGGACAGTACTAACCAGTTGGAGTAGTTCATGATGCACGGATGTTATCTCTTCTTGCAGCTGCATCGTGACTCTGGTGATTGTTGAAAGCCCGTGGTCGAGCCTTTTCTTTATCGTCTGTTGGCTTGCAACTATTTGCTTCAAGACTTTGTTTTGAGCCATAGCATTTTCAGATTGCCAATTCAGTGTGGCCTCAGCATGACTTACGTGCTTCGACGTTCCGTCGGGATTTTTTGTGCTCGGATTTTTTATCTTCCAAGCATGGGAAGTTCTATCTTCATCAAACTCGGTTGGAGGGAATTCTTCATGATGGGATGTCGGCTGGAACATGTTGATTTCTGGTTCTTTAGAATAAAGAACATAATAGTCAAATTTGCCAGACGGCTCACCAAGCAATCCGACTCTTGGATCCCCTTTTTCATAGCGTTCCTTAAGCAGTCGCTGTGTCGACTTCCGTTTGTTTCTTTTCTTTCTGAGTGAGTCATCATGATCAGAATCATCATCGTCACATTGATCTGCTCCACATTTGGCACAAGAGCAGACATCAAAGAACTGATGACCATCTTCGTCTTTGAACTGATAGACAGGTAGTCTATCGGATCTGAAAGAAAGAATGGGCGCATCGAGACCGAATCCTTTATCTTCAATTAAGTTTATCTCCGAGGTGAAGATGGGGGACGTGCTGGAAGAGGAGTCTTCTTTGTTGAACAGGATTTCCACCGCACCGTCCTTTTTCCTTATGAAGGAAGATTGTACAGAGTGAATCGGCTGATTATCACTTCGTATCTTCTCATAGTGTATGACCCATGATTCAGGAAGAAGTTTAATAAGCTCATCTCTTGGAAGTTGCTTTGGGACATGAACACACGAGGAGCCTGCACGAGCATCTATCTCCAAGTAGAGGGCTTCATCAGTGTCTTGAGGAAGAGATAAGTCAAAGGAGTGATTCTGGACCCGATAAGCCATTTGATAGTGGAGCGTAGCAGCATAAGTTCCCGTGACTTGGGGTGCCCCAACAATTTGAAGTTGAACTTTAAGATTGTTGTAGATGAGCGGATCATCAAGCCTCAGGTTGAAGTTTGGAAACAGCGTTATGAATACGGTGCCAACATTCAGGGTAGTCTGAACAGTTGCAATACATGCATGGTCGTATTGCTGAAACCTTGTATCCAGTAGAGCTAATCTAGCAACTACCGGGAGGCCTTTTCTCGCGTGCAGAGTGAGAGCCATTCTGACTGCTTCAAAATGGATATGGGAATAACCCTGGGCTCTCCATTGCCCTTGTAGTGCTTCATCCAATCGTATAGGGAAGATCTGTTCTGCTTCCGTAGCAGGGATGGACACTTGTTCTAGCTTTGAGGCTAAGACAAGTTCCTTTGCAGTGAGAGACTTGCCGGAAGTGAGAGCTTGCCTGAAGACTCGAGAAACAGGATGATGCTTCTTCGTGAAGGTCTTGTACGGATTTAACAAGGGAAGGTCAGTTACCGGGATTCGACTATCTTCAGAGAGGTAATCGACCTTATAGAGCGGATCAAACTTTTTTGATGTAGAAGGTGAACTAAAGGAATTACGAGGATAAGAGAAAGAAGAGGAACGGGTAACAGGATTTGGATTTGCCATAGATGTAAGAGTCCTTACTTCTCAAGAATCCCCTCTGGTGATTAGGTGACTTGCTATCACACCGAATGATACAACCGTCGCTAATTCTTGTGATAATCTGAGCATATATCCCCAGCTGCACTCCTTAGCAGCCTCTAGGACCACAACTTCTTGATCACAACAAGAATTCGCCTCAGGTTCTGGTTTAAAGTTTCTGATGTGGAGGATCCCTAGGAAAGGGCAGCCACAGAGCATACTTTCTATCATCAACCAAATGCAAGTCAGCATGAACAAATCATGCCAATACCATTATGAACATATCATAAACACCTTCGGATCATCAGGAGAAATAAGTGGAAGTTTTTTAAGCTTCCATGACAACCGCCTCTGATACCAAGATTGCAACTCACAGAGAGAGGTACAACCACACAGGAGGGATACGAGATATGCGGAAGAACAGGAGAATAAGAACACAAGAACGCAAAAGGATATTAGAACACAAGCAGAACACTCAAACTTTATTACTTAGAAATACTGGCCAAGACTGAGATGCCTTAAACCATTACAATGGACTCATATTTATAGTAGTCCCGGAGGGGACAATTTACATCACACGCAACCTTATCAGCAGTGATAAGATTCCTTTCTTCTGCGGTAAGTTATTCCTTTATTGACTTCTACGACACGCCAGAATAACTTTATATCTTATCGTACAAGATAAGATGCCTTACTTGACTTCTACGACACACCAGAATAACTTTACGTCTTATCGTACAGGATAAGATTCCTTCTATGTCACACAAACATACATCACACATATTATTATTACTGGAAGTAACTTTACGCTTTCATCCTCTACTGCGGCTCAATCAGCTGATATGTTTGTCAAAGCTGTTTCTGGTAAATATCTTCACATGTACTCTCTCAGGCTAGGAATGAAGGATGCTTATGGTGTTAACTTGAAGGGGGTTGAATGGCAAGCTATCTTAAGTCGGAAAGTGACTACATCACAAAAAGTGCCTACATCACAAAAAGTGACTAGGGATTCTAATATAAGGGAAGAGGTGAAGCGGGGAAAAACTAAGAAGACATAAAACCTAAATGTGCGTTCTTCTCAACAATACTTACATCAATATTCATCCAATTTAAAATCAATTGATTATAGGTGGACGTACTCATAATTTATTTTAAGTTTACAAACATGCATGAGTTTTCTGATGTGAGATATAACATGCAGTCTTTATATGTTTTATTTTGTCCTCTAACAAAGTAATTTTTTTTAAACAGACTGACGTATGAATGAGCGGTGTGTCTAACCTGCTCTGACACAACAACAACACTCAATCCTTTATCCCACCATAGTGTGGTCGGCTATATGGATCCTTTGTCGCCATTGCGCCCTATCTTTAATCATAGCCTCACTAATGCCTAAGTACATCATATCTTTCCTTATAGTTTCAGTCCAAGTCTTTTTTGGTCTACCCCTCCCCTGTTTAACATGTCTAGTGACTAAACTCTCACAACGCCTAACGGGTGCCTCTAATGGTCTCCTATGTACATGTCCGAACCATCTTAAACGAGCTTCTCGCATCTTCTCTACAATTGGCGCCAATCCTATCTTATCTCTGATACATTCATTCCTAATTTTATCCAGTCTCGTGTGACCACACATCCACCTAAGCATTCTCATCTCCGCAACTCCCATTTTTTGCTCATGTACACCATTCACTGCCCAACACTCAGAACCATAGAGCATTGCTGGCCTAATTGCAGTAAAATCACTCTAACCTGCTCTGATACCATATTAAAATTTATGCGTCCAACCTAAAATCACCTGGCTCTTGGCGGAGAGGCCCCCGATCTATATTAAGCGCAGAAAGCTACATAAGTTACTCGATATAGGATTATATTCGCCTTTCCTTTATTTTTGGCTTTTTCATACAATGATTTTGGACACTCTGGGTCTCTAATTAACGCCATGCTAGCAGATTATGAAAAAAGATGCTGGTGCTGCAGAAGCTGAGTAAACCCTAATGCCTGTTGAAGATATGACAAGGTCAGAAATTATTACCTGTTTTGCCCCTCAAGTATGCAAATAATATCAGTTGAACCCTTCCTCTTCCTTGCAGGTGGGTGTGTTTCCTTCCCTTTTCAACACCTTCCACAAAATTGTTCTGGGGGGCTTGGTTTTTTCTTTGGACAGCTGGCAACTTTGGGCATTTTGTTTTTTGTGTCTGCTAGCACATTCATTGGCAAATTCACCAGAAAACCTAAAATGATTTCTAGCAAACCATGCTGTTACCAAATTCATTGGCTATTTGCAAATTGTTTTTTTTTATTAACAAACCATATTGTTAATAAAAAATTTGGGGCATTTACCGGGACCTCCCCTCTAAGTTTGCAAAATTACAGATTGCACCCCTCTTATTATTGAAATTACAAAAACATCCCCTCAATGGCTCAATGTCACAAAACATAACATTTTCCTCCCCTGAAGTTCACATTTCATAACATTCATGCACAAAAGTACCCCCTTCGGAGTACATTTTCAGGGGGGGGGGGGGGGGGGGGGGGGGTATTTTGTGCATGGATGTTATGAAATGTGAACTTTAGGGGAGAAAAATGTTATGTTTTGTAACATTCAGGGGAGGTTTTTGTAATTTCAATAACAAGAGGGGTGCAATCTGTAATTATGCTATCTTCCAGGGGAAGTTTTGGTAATTATTCCTAAAAATTTTTAATAAATCAAGAGGAACCATTCCAAGCATAAAGAACAATGTTCATAAACAAAAAAATAAGTGTTCTTTTTATACCCTTGATGATTTTTCCTCTATTGAGTTAACAAAACAAGCTCTTATACATCACACACACAAAAGCATCTCATGATTAACCTCAAAATGCTCCAAAAAATTTGTTTGATATTTTGAAATGACAAAAACATAATATTAGTGTCATGTAAACATGAATCATAAAATTTGTAAAAAGGAAACTTGCATTTTATCACGTGGAATTAAAATTAGCGCATAAATGTTTTCCTAACCCTCGGCAATTTGACGATAGTACCTCCTCCTAGGAGAGTAGATTTATGGTAATGAGCTTTCTTCTTTCAAGTACATAAAGACTGGGAAGTTTGATGTAGAATATCTTTGAAATGCTCTTTGTACCCATCTATAACTTGCCTCAAGAGATGGTGAATAAAGTTCGTAGCATAGATGTAAGTGCATCTGATATTTGTTTATCTTATACGTACAATCCAATAAGAATACATTTGAAAAATATTTTGCTCAACTTACATACCCTCTCTCAGCAATGTACTTGTACAAAAATTGGATTGGAGGACCACCATCTAATTCTTTCTTTTGCATTCTTAACCTCTCATCATATATTGTCTCACATTAAAAGTGTGCATTTTTTGAACTATTTTTTGCTCCTCAATGTCTAACCTTCCCGGAGAAGCATGTGCTTAAACCCATCATCTTGTGATTGTGTTTCTCACATTGAACTTCAACATTCCTCAATGTCATCCATAACGTTTCAGGTCATTTTTTTCTTAACTTTTTCTTTAGCCAATCTTTCTTATACCGCTCTTCACAATAATACATAACTCTTAGTAGCTAAGAACACACACGGTCTAGCTCTACGGATCCGGATCCCCTGGAGTTCATGCGGGAACTCCAGGGGGTGGAGTTCTCGCGAGTGGAGTATGGGGGAACTCCATGGGTATTAATAGCCTAGGCGAGTAAAGTTCATGCCTAGGCGCGCGATGAGTTTATGCGGGAACTCCATCCCATGCGCGAAAAGAGGGGATTAATCCCAACCCTTGGATTTAATCCAAGGGCTATTAATTCCGGAACTCCCCCTGGAGTGCCCGCATGAACTCCTAGGGATTCGGATCCCTAGCTCTACCACCTTCCAATCTGTCTGAACTCTGAACCCTTAATTGTTATAGCAAAACTCAGTCTTTTACCCACGTTACCACCCCCACAACACCAACTCATCTCACAATGAAAATCGAACTTCGATTCATTGATCAAAGCTCACGCAATGGTGTTTGTAATCAGCTCTCCAGCCATAGAAGCTTGAAATCTATATCAAAGCTCACGCCTTTTGCCATTTTATCGCCTTATTCCTTCTATGTTCCACTCCTAAACCTTATTTGATTAAGAGATCCTTCTCTCATCTATTTGCCTAATCACTCTGCAAATTTCATGTTTTTCTCTCATCTGGAGATTGACATGCATGCATTGAATGAGAAAGAAATGCAAATATTTCCTTCCATACCTTTTCTAAAAGGCAAAAATCTGGATATTTCAGGGCTTTTTTTTTTAAAGTTTATGGTCTTCAGGCGAATTCTTCGAGATAGATCTTCTCCCGCAAGTGATCTGAGATGTCCAAAATGATATCTCAGATGAGCCCTGGAGATGCAGATCTATGTCCGGTGCTTGGACACGAAAAATTCTCCTCTAAAAAAACGATTCTCAGACGCCCACAATAAAATATCACCTAGCCAATACAATATTTCTCCCAACTGGAAATATTAGTCCGCATAAGAATTACAATAGCCTGTCATAAAATTTGAACTGCAAATTGCAATAACCTAATCTAAACTAAATCCAATTACACCCAGAATTTTTTTTACAACTGATTTACTGTTACTGAAGAGGTGAAGAAACTCTCCCTGAACTTGGTTCACCAACTGACACAGATACCAGGGATTTCGAAACCCACGCCTTCGCGTTCATCGCTCCCTCCTGCAGATTCATCCTCTTCCCAGGTTGCTTCTGCCTGTCTGTCCAGACACATCCGCGCCTGCTCCAGAAACGCCTGCGAATATTCGCACAAACTCATCAAGATTGGAAGCCGCATCCTGATCCGCCACCCCCGTGCTGTCTTCAGGCAGGAGCCCAGTTTCGGAATCAAAAAGTAGAGCAGCCTCAGAAGTACGAAGGCGCCTGCAAGTGCCAAGTATGCATCTCTCCGGAGCAAATTTTCCGCCGACCTCGCCCATGAGAATGGGAGATTCTTTCGCTCACCGCCCTGGATGTCCTCGTCGAGGTTTGTGAGGGTTATGGTTTTTTTGGATGTTGACGGATCCGTCCGTGAAGGCTTGACACCTGATATAGCCGAATCCAAACATGTTAGAGAAAAAAGCGCGGCTACATTACTGAATGCAATTTCTGGTAACATTCCTCAAGTTCACATTCATCCAATTCTTGACAAATTGTGTACGCCTGGGCGAGCGCTCGGGAACATATTCGATGCGAAGCACCCGAATGCATTTTTAGACATTTCATTAGAAATAGGAGACAATTGCTAGAGAAGTAAGAGGAATGCGAATATAATTAAGAAATGATTATAGTAGAGAAAGATGCAATTGAAAATAGACTTTTGTAAAACCACTTCCGACTAGTTTGAAATAATGAAAAATGGTGACTCATAAAGTCAGACCGCAAATAGACGAGAGAAGGTTGACGATGATGATTTTTTTGGCACCAACGGAGAAATATTTCTTGCAGAAAAAGTTCGTCCAACGAGGTATTATAAACACAAGGAAGAATACCAATGTTATTATAAGATATAGGCTCCGCTTGGCACGGCGGTGGCGGTCAAGAACGCAGTGGTTATGAACTGTCGGTCGTGAACGCCGAACCTCACCCAAGGAACTTCATCCACTTTTATTTTCAAAACTAGTTTTATTATCTTGGTGGTGGTCGTAACCATTGTCATTGCAAACATACATTCTATGACGGTGGCATTTTTGTCCAAACTCAGTGGAGCAAATACGCCACGCCAAACAAAGCTCCCAATTTTTCCCCTTTATAATACACTAGTGACAGACGAGCCCCTATAACCAATCGCGACAGTAACCCGCTGTGACAATACCCCGATTGGGGCTCCGCCCCTATCAATTAATTAATGCAGTTTAAAATAAACACATTATTAATTAATGCGAAAAATAGTTATACATCATTTTTTATTTTTGTTAAAAAATTTATCATTATTCATATATTATTAATTTTTCATCGTTACTTTTATAAATTAATTAATTTGTTTTCATCGTTACTTTTCAAATCAACTTTAATAAAGTTGACATGCCTAATGATAACCTACCATAGTAGTATAGGAGATCTATTATTTTTTTTTTCAATTTTATGAATTTTTATCGTCTCTTTTAATTTGAGAATATGATGTAATTACTTAAATGACCATTGCATTTTATTTTTTTTAAATATAATATATGCTAAGTAAACAATAAGATTATATTTGTCAATTTTGAATGTTTCACGAAAGACAACTTTTCCCTTAATATAGTATGTATATATATACTATTAACAAAGGAGGGCTCGATCGTACCGTCAAATTCATCTGAACAATTTAATAAATTTCAGTTTTTTGAATAATAACATCATATTTAAAATTTAAAATTAAATATAAATAAATAATCAAATATAGTAAATCAAATTAAACTGAAATAAGATAAGCTAAAATAAATAAAAGAAAAAATATATAAAATGAGAGAAAATAAAAAAAATTACAAAAGGCAGAGAGAAAATGAAGTAAAGGAAAATAAATTAGACAAATAAAACTGAAAAAAAAATTTGTTTGCATGAGTTTGCAAGCAGAGTAGTTGAGAGGAGACTTTATATTTTCCTTATTAAAATATATATGTGATTGTTATGTGCAAACTGCTTATGGCTATGTGCACACCTATTTTAAATGCAGACCAATAAACTATAAGTTCAGACCATTTTATTATGGGCAGACAAATCTTCTTTCAAAGGTGTGGATTTGTTAATTCCGTCGTGCGGGTCTAAAGTTTTATCCCGCGAACAAGATAACCTAAAAAAAATATATATATGAACAAATTGTCAATAACCTCCTGTAGTTTTAATGGCTTTCGAACAAAATATGTGTAGATCTGAAACATTCATGACATAAAAAAGGGGAGGGTCGCGGACCTTGAACGCAGAAATCGAAAATGGGGCGCAGATCGGCTAGGGCTGGAGGATTTTCGAAAAGAACATGGCAGTCCACGCCGGCGACGATCTAGGTCGACATACTCGCCGACAAACTAGAGATGAACAGAGCAGTTCCTACGCCGACGAACTCGCCGGAAAGGGGGAGCGCCGCACGCGATCGGCTAGGGCTGGAAATCGGGAAAAAATATGGAACGAGGGTGGAATGCGGGCCAAGGGAAAGAAACGCCGTTACTAATGAAAACTAAGGGGGTTATCATCCTATTATTGAAACTTGGGGGGGTTATTGACAAAGAGGATAAAACTAAGGGGGGTTATTGACAATTTGTTCTTTTAAATATATATATATATAATGAGAGAAAATAAAAAAATTTACAAAAGGCAGAGAGAAATAAAGTAAAGAAAAATAAATTAGAAAAAAAAAACTGAAAACATGAGTTTACAAGCAGAGTAGTTGAGAGGAGACTTTATATTTTCCTTATTAAAAATATATGTGATTGTTATGTACAAACCGCTTATGGCTATGTGCACACCTATTTTAAATGCAGATCAATAAACTATAAGTGCAGACCATTTTATTACGAGCGGACAAATCTTTTTTTAAATGTGGGGATTTGTTAATTCCGTCATGCGGGTCTAAAGTTTTATCCCGCGAACAAGAGCCTCTCCGCCGAATGAAATGAATAAACAATAGATAAATTCAAGGACTAAGGCCACTTGCCCAGGCCAATCCATGAAAATACTAGATGAATAAATGTGTTTATCATCCATTATCTTAATTTTGGATGATTTTAATTGATTTTTTTTTGAATGATTGGCAACACAATCAGGGGAATGGGGGTGTGCACTTTACCATAAAATGCACACATCTAACTGTGGAGATGTGGATCAATGCAATGCACGCATGTCAAAGTGCAATATACACATCTCAATCAACCTTTGAATGTGTGCACTTTATGGTAAAGTGAACATAAGCACTTTACCACAATTTTTTTTTAAAATTGAAGTCAACTACGCACACACGCGACACAGTGTGCACAAAAGCAGTCGTGCACGGGATTCAACGACAGTGATATACCCCTATCGCTCGCCTCCCCCTTAAATTTTGTTTCGCTCAATACAGGAAGGGGACGGCACGCCACAGTGGTATTGTCGCTGCCTGCGTACGAGGAAGCCCATACACGAATGCTCATTATAATAAAAAAAATCTTTTTAATATGTTTACTTCGACCCAGTAGGAGGCGGCCGCCGCCTTTGGTTAGTCAGAATTTCTTACCCGTAACATCAGAATAGAATTCGGCGAGGAAGCTAATGCTTCGAGGTCCACGATATCGAACTCTCATGGTAGAATTCAAAAGAAAAAGTGTGGGAAAGCCATGAACTCCATGCCTTGCTAGAATGCTGCAATTTGGATTTCAACAGTAATGTATAGTAAAATGCATACAAATGGACACAGAAAACTACGAATTTAAATTCGCTTTAAACATCTACCTCGGCCTGATCATTGATTCCTCGAATGCAAAGTGCGGAATGGTGGGAAACAGGGAGGCCATAGTATTGAAATTTGGTCGGCATATCTTCGAGAAAGGGCACCAAGAAGCATGGAAGAGAACGGCGATGTGCTGTTCTCTGTTTTTGTGCACTATACTTAAAGCCCTCTGCAGGGCAATCTCACCTCCCTGTTATGTTTTGGCAAAAAAAACATGAGAACTGATTTATAACTTACAAAGCACTGCAGTCCAAGTCCATGGCAAGTGATAAAACAGAGGAAGAAAAAAAATTTAATCCGGTTTTACAAAACTTATACTCGAGAAGCACTGAATTCGTTTGAGAAACATAGGTATAGTAAGCATTCAAATCTTACGAATGCAGTAATGAAGAACAGGTGTTGCGTATATGAACTATTTGGACTACCAGAAAAGAAAATAAGATTTCCACGCACAAAGATAGTTTATCAACTCGCAGATCTTCTATCACAGGAAGAGTCGGCCCAATCCGCATCACAGTAGCCGTGAATTTTGATATATAATACTTTTTCCGGGATTCTTCTTAAAATACTTAAGGATTTGAAGAGCAGCTTCATATCAGAAGTGCATGAGGTCAAACCAGGAGTATTGATTGCACACCATATCTTCAAAAGCCCATAAATTTGAACCGAAAGAGTTGCAGAATGTGCGAGCATAATTCTGAAAGCTTATTTAAAGCCATGCATGCTAAAAAACAACCAAAAGTTCATCGCCCTCATTTTCGCACCCAATTTCCTATCTGAGTGCAAGTTATTGGGCTCCCAACGTTGTTAGACATAACTTTAGAATAAAATTTAGCTAAAAACTTATTTCAGTCTCAACCGTTTGACTACTTTTGGACAACAGTCCCTAATGTTTTTTCTTTAAGATTTTAGTCCCTAGCTTAACATTGTCTAACTTATGTAGCGGAAAAGTTTGTTTTTGTTGCATACGCCGTAAACGTGAGCTAGTTATGAGAGAAGAATAGCATAAACGGGATTAATAATGTACTTTATAATTGCGGTTAAACATAAAAAAACAAAATAACTTGTGGTTGAATATAAAATATGCACGAGAACAAAAAGTTAATCTAAGTAGTAGAAGACGACATTGCATATTCGCCTCCACACTCGCTTCTCCTCTCTAGATCGTGGTCAGGGCCGCCGACGAGATTCGAAATCAGACTCCAGGTCGTCGACAAGGCCGTCGGTGATCAACTGGAGCTTGATTTTGAACCTCACCGACGGCCCCGTCGATGACCTGGAGTCTAATTTCGAAACTTTTCGGAGGCCCTGTCCACAATCTAGAGAGGACAAGCACGTCTGGAGGCAAATCTGCAATGTCGTCTTCTACTACTAAGATTAACTTTTTGTTCTCGTGCAATTACAAAGTACATTATTGATCTTGTTTATACAATTCATCTCTCATAACCCGCTCACGTTTACGACCTAAGCAACAAAAACAACTTTTCCGCTACATAAGCTAGACTAAGTTAGATACTAAAATCTTAAAAGAAATAAAACTTAGGGACAGAAATCTTAAAGAAAAAACGTTAGAGATTGAAATCCAAAAGTAGTCAAATATTTGGGACTGAAATAAGTATTTAGCCTAAAATTTACTTAAAATTCCATTGTATTTCTTTACAAGTTGTAACTAACCCTAAAAGTATAAGAGACTCGCTATCACTCTCTTGTCAGCACTGACATCAACTTTTATCAATAAGATTAGGGTTTCCCCTTTCTCCAGGGTCTTCTCTTAGCTTAAACCTAGGGTTTGTTGGGTGAAACGAGATCAACCTTCACCGTATGTCTGCTGCATTAATTAATTAGATTAGAATCTACGGAAAATCACAGGTGGAAACACACAGAGGTAAATCACAGTAACTACATGGATGACGGTGCTCAACTTAAAGGATTTACGCGTTCGATACATAAATAGAATGAAATTTGTTGGTATGCATGTAAATCATCGAGTGAAAATGTCATTTTCTTTTCATTAGATACCATATAAGATTATGCAAGAAGAAAAAAAGATCGAAAACAAACAATCTCCAAGCAGTCTGAGAATGACGAAAGAACAGCCGATTAGGGCGGGCGGGCGATTACCTCAAAGACGCCCTCAAAGCCCGCTCCGGCGACCGGAGCATCCGAAAGGAAGCACGTGAACAGTGGACCGAGGATCGACTCGCCCGCCGACGGACGGCGGCAAGCTGCCGGGTCAGCGTAGGTTTCAGGAAGAAGTGCACCAGATACCAGCATCAGAGCAAGCGCCGCCCTCCAAAACCTCTTCTCCATAGCCCGCGAGAACAAAGGGTGACAGATGACACGAGAAACCTGGATAGAAAACCTCCGCTGGGTGGAGAAGAGGAGAAGAGGAGGCGCACGATAGAAGAGCGGCCGCCTCTGCTGGGCGCTTTCTACCACAGCGAATCTCGCCGTTCAACGCGGAGAAGATTTGAAGGATGAGGAGCCAAAAACACGGTCCCCCCCTCCGGGGCCAATAGAAATACATCCTTTTGGGATCCCTTTGTACACAAGTTTATTGCATAGAAGGTGGAATTTTTTTGCTTCCAGACTCTGTTTGGAAATCTATTTTCTGGAGAAATCGTGTGTGCCCGAAAAATAAGAGAATTTTTTTGGTATGCTAAAATAAATAGTTAAATTTATTTGTGGGACCCAGCTCATAACTCCACTTCGAAAAGCGCCTAGGCGAAACCGGAAACTCTTCGTCTCTCCGGCGAAAGCAGGAACTAGGGCGGGCGTGGATATTGTCGATGTTGGAAGAGCACCTCTCGCCATTAACGCTCTTGAAAACTTCTTCTTCCTCCTAAATAAAATTATCGCCATTAACGCTCAACTTCGAATTCGAAACGCTTAAGCGAAACCGGAAACACTTCGTCTCCCCGGCGAAAGCAGGAACTAGGGCAGTCAAGGGACATTGTCGATGCCGGAACAGTGAGGCTGAAGCTACGGGCGTATTCCATGGTTTAGGATTTTTTTGGACGAAGAAGAAGCCGCATGTGTGTGTTTCATTATGTTTTTCAGTTATAATCGTTTGTGAATCCAGTTGGATTTCTATAAATCCAGTTGGATTTCTGTAAATTCAAACGGACTCCTGTAAATTCAGACGGATTTTTATGAATTCAGTCGTAAATGAGTACTTTTTGGTGCAGTGTATTTGTTTCAGTAGAGTTGTATTTCAGTTGCATTCCGAATGTAATTTTTTTATTACAATCATAATTCACAAACTCAAATTTTTTCAATCTGATTTGATTTTTTACATTCTAGTTGATATTTTTTTCTGAGTTAATATCGACCGGATAAATGGAGAAAACGCACCGCAACAATGAGTAGAAAGAAGAATAATTTCTCAAGAGTTAATGTAGAGAGGAGGTTCGCCGGGAGAGTGAGTTTCGCCGAGGGAGTGAGCTTTTCTCAAAACCTAGTCGCGGGAGAGGGGAATGAACTGTGTCCCGCCAAAAGTTAGGTAATTTAAATGCGCAGCGGAGCATTATACGCTCTGCATACCGGAATTTTTTCCTAAAAAAAGATTTTGGCGTCAAAGTCTTTCCCTAAATCGCGCGATCCTTCTTCTGTTTACGCTATTTGGTTCTTCTGTAAATCGTTGCTCTCTTCTTCTACAAACAATTGGGCTTCGCCGCTCTTTTTTTCGACAAACAATCAGGTCGCTCGTCCTTGTGCTAGCAGAAGAGCATGCTTTCATATTCTCTAAAAGAATAATGGAGATAAAAATGTAATTTTACTTATCATGATTATTATTCTTTACACTTAATCTCTAGCGAAAAAGAAATGATTTTTATGGAGTTCACTTTTGAGTGATCTCCATGGAGATCATTTCTAATAATTCATCGAGATCTGTCGCGATCTTCATGGAGATCAATTCCAATATTCCATTGAGAACAAAAGTGATCTTCATGTAGTCATTAACATTACCTTAATTATTATTTTTATTTGAAACTATTATCATGTGTATAGGCTTCCAATAGTAGACAACTTAAGTATTTCCAATTGTCTAAAATGAAAAGTAAGCCTATGAAATGTACTGTCATTATGCTAGTAGGGTCGGATTCAGCGTTCGGAAAGAACACAAATTATTTTAGTCTGATACAAGAATTCCTAAATTCACGTGAAATTTGTTGTGCCAAGTATGAATTAAGAAGAGTGGCAAAAGTTTCAGATTCAGAATTCAAATTTCATCATTTAGAAACCAGAACAAATTGCCAAACTATTATTATATTTAATGTGGACAAAGAAACTAAACAGTTGATCATTGACAAATTAATGGAAGAACATAATCATGCTCTTGCTACTGAAAATGAAAAGCACTTACTATGGTCACATCTGAGTGTCAGTAAAGAGAGCGGTAGTATTTTAAAATCAATGATCGAAGCTGAAATCAGAACATCTGACACGTGCTACTTGGCTGATGAAGTAGAGAATCCCAGAATTTTGGTTTCGCTAAACGAGATTCATATAATTGTATTGACGAAGGAAGAAGATCAAAAATAGATGGCGCTGATGATGCTAGTATTTTAGAATTGCTTAAGGAACGTCGAGTTATGAATATCATGTTCTCCTTTGATGTTCAAGTTGCTGACCTGAATATATTGACTAATTTTTAATGTAAAGATGGTTAAGGTAAAAAAAAAAGATTATGAGTTCTTTGATGATGTAATTATTTTCGACACTACATACTGAATAAATACATAATCTGGCTTGTACTTCTTTTTGTGACAGTAAATCACCACTGACGGAATTAATGGGGTTCCCCCAAAATAGGTCCGATCAAACCGTGAGATACATGCATAAGCAAGCACACGCCCCTAGCCGCACGCCTCGCAAGTAGTCCTGGCCGTGCGCGCGCCTGCAAGCGATCCTGGACGCGCGAGCGCGCGGCTCGGCCTGGCCGTGCGCACTCTCGCGTGCGGCTCGTCCTGGCTGTGCACACTCTCGCGGACGTCCCCACCTGGGCAGGCGCGTGCTCGCGCGCGGCCCCGCCTGGACGCACGCGCGCGGCCCCGCCTGGCCGCGCGCTTGCGCGCTGCTCCGCTTGGCCTAGGACGGGCAGCCACTCGGCCGCCCGTTCCTAGCGGTCGCCCCACCGGGGGCGGCCTCCTTCTCGCCCAGTTTGGGCGGCCACTCGGCCGCCCGATCTCGGTTGCCGCCCCAGCCGGGGGCGGCCTCTCTCGCGCCCAGGTCGAGGCAGACGTTTGGGTGCCCGATCTGGGCCGCCGCCCTCGCCGGGGACGGCCTCCCCCTCGCCCTAGTCGGGCGGCTACTCTGCCGCCTGATCCCGGCTGCCGCCCCCTCCGGGGGAGGCCTCTTTCTCGCCCAGGCCGGGCGGCCGTTTAGCCGCCCGATCTAGGGCGCCGCCCTCGCTGGGGGCGGCCTCCCCTCGCCTGATACCGGTCGCCGCCCCCGCCGGGGGCAGCCTCTTTATCGCCCAGGTCGGGCGGCCGTTTCGCCGCCCGATCAAGGCCACCGCCCTCGCCGGGGGCGGCCTCCCCCTCTCCCGGGTCGGGTGGCCACTCGGCCGCCCGATCACGGTCGCCGCCCCCGCCGGGGGCGGCCTCTTTCTTGCCCAGGTCGGGCGGCCGTTTGGCTGCCCGATCTAGGCCACCACCCTCGTCGGGGCGGCCTCCCTCCCCTCCTCTCTGGCCGCTCCTCCCCTCGCAGGAGGAGCGGTTGCGTTTCCGTTAAGCCCCTAACCGCCCTGGGGCGGTCCCGTCGTTTGTGGAAATTTGGTGATCTGTGTGCTCTAAACGGAGTGTTGTTATTCGTCCTTCCGGTAGTTATCGTGATAAATTACCGGGTCACCCCTCTTGGAATCTATAAATAGACCCTCATTCTCCTTCATTTGGATCCTCTCTTCGGCCGGGAAAATTCTCCGACGGATTTTCTCTCTCCTCTTTCCGCGCTGACAAGCGTGCCTCCTCCTTAAGCGCTCACAAGCGCGCCTCCTCCTTGCACGCTCACAAGCGCACCTGCTCCTTACGCGCTCACAAGCATGCCTCCTCCTTGCGCGCTCACAAGCGCGCCTCCTCCTTGCGCGCTCTCAAGACCGCTCCAAGCGCGCCTCTGTGCGCTCCGCTCCAAGCGCGCCCACGTGCGCTCCGCTCCAAGCATGCCTCCGTGCGCTCAAGAACAAGCACGCCTTCGTGCGCTCAAGAACAAACATCTAGCCACCATCAAGACCAACACTCCAAACTCCTCTCGCGCAGCAGGAGTCAAGCCACAGAGACAAAGACGCACAGAGTGCATCGATCCAACCTTTGAGCAGCAGTCAAAATCCTCAGAGCGCTCAGAGCGCGGCATTCCCCTCTGCAGCAGGCAAAAGAATTAGCACCGTGAGCGGTGGCCTGTCACCCTCCGAACACCTCTTTCTCTCTCAACAATTGTAGCGAGAGGCGGTCTGTCTCCCTCGAGTTCTTCAAAAAAAGCTATGCACAGCAACCAACAAATAGTGGGAGTTTTGGTCAGCACAGGCCTGACCGCGTAGTTTTTCACCCAGTTGACGGGTTTTTCACGTTAAAAAAATTGACTTGTCAGTTTTCCCCTTTTCCGTGACTTTTGCGCGCTCGAACTCTCCCGGGCTAAGATGGTCGATTTTTTGACCGGTTCAAGGAGCCTCGAGTTGACCGCAGCAAGAATATAGTTATTGTAATAGCATTTCTAGTCGAAGAGATAATAAAATCATCATTTACATAGCTATTTGAAATAGTGGGAGTTTTGGTCAGAACACATCTTTCTCTCTCAACAAATGTGAGGCGCGCAGCGCAGCGTTCGCGCCTTTGGGGCCTTCGCCTATCGGTGCGGTGAAAGAAAACAAAGTGAGATGTTCGGCCAGATTTTAACAAAGCACGATGTCCGGGCGGATATTGTTTTTAAAATAATTATTTGATGGGTAAATAGCATCTTGAAATGTTTGTAAAAAGTCCCTAATTAATATTCTATAAAAATTTCTATAAAAACAATACATTTTGTAATAAAAATCATTTGTTTTATATTCACTCGTACCATAAGGGACCCGTACGGAAAAAATTTACGTACATGAGGCAGACAGAAGCCGCAATTTGGGGATTTTGAGGTGAGAGAAAGCAGGGAGAATTGTCACGACCCATCTCGACAAAAGTCAGAGTGCGCTTTGGGCGAGCCGTGATGCCACAGGCATGGGCGAAAGGAAAATTCATGCTTCTTAGGCGGATGCTGAGATGCTGATAAATTGTTTTAAAATAGTTACTTTTGAGTAAAACAGATCGATTTATTGCGGAAGTTTTAAAATATGATAGTTTGAAACAGATGCGCATGCATTCTACAAAAATTTATGATACAAGTTTTGGAACAAATTTTTATTTAGTGATCACCACAGATGAATGAGCATGTAAATCATGTCAAAGTCTAGTACATATAATATTTAGCCTAACAGTTGTCCATAATAACAGAGAAAATGACTGATTATAATTATTACATAAAAGAAATATTCGACAATAAAAGAAATGAAACATAAATATAGAACCTAAAGCTTGACGCAGATCGGCTCAGGAAGCAGGCGACACAGGTACGAACGCTAAGGCAAATTCTAAAACAAGAAAGGAAAGCCTCGGAACATTGAAATAAACAGGAGCAAAGCAAAATAAAATACGAGCAGGGGAAAAAGAATATTGTGAATCGCTTTTCATGGAGCAAAGCTAACAAGACAGGCAAGCAAGTGAGACAGACAGAAATATCTAGAATTATTAGACTACTCCGGGGTAAAGCATATAAAGATGATCATGTAATAACATAAGTTGTAACAAGTGTATGTGTTTTTGGTTGACGCACAGGATTCATGATTCAGGCAGATTCAAGTACGGATTCAGGAGATTCAGAAATTTATGCTCGATATGACCGGTCCTTTGTTCCCATTAGGGATTCAAGAGGGAACCCAAGTCAAGGAGTTGCGTCAATTAAAACTCTACCGTTCAATTGTTTACTTGTGTTATTAATGAAATAATTCTTGATTGAGTGATTCTAGCATATTAAGATATGTAACCAAAAACTGATTCAAATATACAATAGTAGAATTTACAAACGTAAAAAGAGGTGCATGACATTAGATAATTTAAAAGATTCATTGATTAGTGATTCTAACTGGAACAGACTCACGCTAAAGAAAAACATCAGATCAAGAAATAAACTTTTTCCAAGTCTTTCAACCAAACATGCATAAGAAACAGGATTCGATGGCTTAAAGAACTCGAAATAGAGTTTTGAAACATGCAGGTTCAAGTATTCACGAGTAATAAGATTGATATACATCATTTTCTAGGATACCAAGTATTCATTTAGTTTGATCCATTCGAACAAACGATTATCCTCCAAGTAACCATGTGTTCGAGTCGAATATTTTATATCAAACACAATTCCCTTAGTTGCAGTAAGAATCTTAACATTTATCATTATAACAATTAATGCTCATAATAAAAAAGAACTACTAGTCTTCCAATTATTCGTCAATTGAGACAAAATTCATCTAAGTGAATATTCAAGTAACCATCATTCTCATTAACAATTCGTACTATTCCAACGCGTGATACCTTAATCTATTAACAAGTCAATTCAGGTATTCAAGAACTGAGCTTATTTTATGAAGCATGTATTCAAAGCGAAGTCAGAAAATCGTAAGAACAGACATGCTAAATAAATTCAATGTTTGAAAGAGAGATGAATCTCTATATGCCTTAAGGTGAGGTTGAAACTGACGGCGGCGACTAAGCGGTGCAAACAAAAACAGAAATCCTATTTTAAACCTGCTCAAGAACGACGAAAGCAATATAACATAATTTACTACGCTAACACATGCATTTTACGAAGCAAAATTTAAACAAAAAAAGTTTTAGCAGATTTACCTCCCTCCAAAGTGAGGGGAAAATAGATTACCAGTCGGAAACGGAGACTTGGCGGTGCTTGGTTAGGGGAAACCCTAAATCGGAGAAGACTTGGAGAGATTCCACTGGGAGGTTCGACGAACGACGCCGGAAATCACAAACAATTAGGAATTAGATGATCGCAAGGGGCAAAAATCTGAAACACAAGTTGAACGCAAAATTGAAGACAATTTCCAAGATAAAATTATGGAAATCTGAATAGAGGAGGAATCTTACCCAAAGGAAGATATATCCGGGCTCAAAGAAGGGAGGGGAGGAAACCTTAGGCGTTCCTCTCGCAAAAACCCGACCAAGACGAAGAAGAGGAGGAGGAATTAGGGTTGTCGGCCCTAAGAGAGAGGGGTTGATGCCCTTGAGGAAGAGGAGACTGGCGGTCCCTTGGAGGAGAGGGAGAAGGACTGCTGGAGGGTTGCTGTTGGCCAGAGATGGAGGAGAAGAAGGAGTCAGCCATGACAGGAGGGGTAGCAGGCGGCGCCATCGGTAGGAGGAGAAGAAGGGGGCAGCGCCGGCAGGAGGAGCAGGAGAAGGCGTCGGGCATGGAGTCGAGCGCAAGAGATGGGATCAGGACAGGAAGCGTGAGCCAGCACAGGCGCGGGATCGAGAAAACAGGCGGAGCGGCTTGCGGGGGTCCTAAACCGGGGGTTTTAAGTCGGGGGAGGGGTTGGGCTGCGGATAGCAATAATAACCCTTTCCTTTTAATTTTATTTTAATTTAGGATTGTTACATTCTCCCTTGCTTGGGAAGTTTTGTCCCGAAACTTTTTGAGAATTCCCTGAATGAGCCATCTTATGGCGAAGATTCATATGTCATTTATTCCAACAAGGTTTGCAAATCAAGACATGAAAGTTAACTATGAATATGCTGAAACAGAAAGGAAAACAAGCACAGAGACTTACCAAAATCAAGAGATAAATTACGGATACTTGTTGCGCATATCAGATTCAAGTTCTCGAGAGAATTATTCAGACTTTTCATGCATTCATAACACAGTTATCATAAGGACGATTTTCTTTCCAAGCTTGCGTACTTGATACTCTACGATCTTAGCGGGTACGGCCAGATACGAAGGATTGGATTTGGGGAACACAGGAATTGCTTCACTTAGCTCGGAATTGAGAAATAAGACTCAAGAATTTTGGAGCGAAAAAAAATCTTTACACGAAGGGGTAACTTACTTGCGATGTTGACACTTATGAGCTAACTAGAAGGGGATACTGAATCAGATGAGATCGATAGTCGAGCAGAACAGGAAGACTGAATACAAATATCGGAGATTTGAAATTAGAGATTCTAACACATTTCCTACTGTGAGGTACATAAATTATATAATAATTACAATATTTTCATTGGACAACTCTAGGTAATGATCATGCAAGTGCAACCATGAGATCGTGTGCGATGTCAAGCAAATAGTAAAATCATGCGTGTATAATCATTATTGTTGTTCTTAGCTGCACACTTATGCAATGCTTATGATATGAATGCAAATGAATGGATACACATGCCACGTTAAGCGCCCATATCGATTAACATATCATGCATATTATGATTCTAATGTCAATGCACTTGAAAATATTAAACTGCCCATAACCATTTAATATTCGTAAGCGGTGTATATCATAGTGGAAAATCATATACACAAAATGTTAAGTTTACCCATAACCCTTTAACATTCGTGTGCATACTACCCATGCTTATAAGTGTAGTGTGTGCATGTTTCAGCCGCGAACAACATATAATGATAAGGTGCGTGAAGAAATGATACATGCATAAATATTTATAAAATAAGATTTAAAATATTTGATAATTGTAAAATACTTTATCTTTAGAAACAAACCTCCCTCTGATACCAACTGTCACGACCCGTCTCGACAAAAGTCAGAGTGTGCTTCGGGGCAGGCCGTGATGCCACAGACATGGGCGGAAGGAAAATTCATGCCTGTTAGGTGAAGGCTGAGATACTGATAAATAGTTTTAAAATAGTTACTTTTGAGTAAAACAAATCGATTTATTGCGGAAGTTTTAAAATATGATAGTTTGAAATAGGAGCATATGCATTTTACAAAAACTAATGATGCAGGTAGCCCTGCAAGTTGAGTCGAGCCGGCTCGTGAGCTCGATGAGCCGGCTCGAAAAAAGCTCGACTCGAGCTCGAACCAGTTGAGCTCGAGCTCGAGCTCGACGAGCTCGAGCTCGAGCTCGATTACTCTTGTTCTTGAGCTCGTGAGCCGGCTCGCGAGCTTTTTTTTTTGGTATTTTTTTTTAAAAATATAAATAAATAAAAATAAAAATGGGTTCATGAGCAAAAAGCTCGCGAGCAGCTCGAGCTCGACTCGAGCTCGCGAGCTCGAAAGCTCGAGCTCGAGCTCAATATACTGGTCTCGAGCTCGAGCTCGAGCCAAGCAGGGTGAGCTCGACGAGCTCGAGCTCGAGCTCGAGCTCGAAATATTTAGCTCGAGCTCGAGCTCGAGTTTGGGATTTTTGCCAAGCTCGACTCGAGCTCGACTCGTTTACACCCCTAGATGCAGGTTTTGGAACAGATTTTTATGCAATGATCACCGCAAATGAATGAGCATACAAATCATGGCAAAGCCTAGTACATATAATATTTAATCTAGCAGTGGTCCATAATAATAGAGAAAATGACTGATTATAATTATTACATAAAAGAAATATCCGACAGTAAAAGAAATGAAACATAAATATAGAACCTGAAACTTGGCGCAGATCGGCTCAGGAAGCAGGCGGCGCAGGCACGAACACTAAGGCAAATTCCAAAACAAGAAGGAAAAATCTCAGAATATTGAAATAAACAGGAGCAAAGCAAAATAAAATACGAGCATGGGAAACAAAATATTGTGAACCACTTTTCATGGAGCAAAGCTAACAAGACAGACAAGCAAGTAGACAGACAGAAATATCTAGAATTATTATACTACTCCGGGGTAAAGCATATAACGATGATCATATAATAACATAAGTTATAACAAGTGAAAGTGTATGTGTTTTTGGTTGTCGCATAGGATTCACGATTTAGACAAATTCAAGTACGGATTCAGGAGATTCAAAAATTTATGCTCGTTATGACCAGTCCTTTGTTCCATTTGGGATTCAAGAGGAAACCCAAGTCAAGGAGTTGCGTCAATTAAAACTCTACCGTTCAATTGTTTACTTGTGTTATTAATGAAATAATTCCTGATTGAGTGATTTTTGCATATCAAGATATGTAATCAAATACTGATTCAGATATACAAAAGTAAAATTTACAAACGTGAAAAAAGGTGCATGACATTAGATAATTTAAAAGATTCATAGATTGTTGATTTTAACTAGAACAGGCTCACACTAAAGAAAAACATCAGATCAATAAATAAACTTTATCCAAGTCTTTCAACCAAACAAACATAAGAAACAAGATTCGATAGCTCAAAGAACTCGAAAAAGAGTTTTGAAACTTGCAGGTTCAAGTATTCACGAGTAATAAGATTACTATACATCATTTTCTAGGATACCAAGTATTCATTTAGTTTGATCCATTCCAACAAACGATTATCCTCCAAGTAAGCATGTGCTCGAGCCAAATATTTTATATCAAACAAAATTCACATAGTTGGCTATCAAGAATCTTAACATTTATCATTATAACAATTAATGCTCATAATAAAATAACTACTAGTCTTCCATTTATTCATCAACTGAGACGAAATTCATCTAAGTGAATATTCAAGTAACCGTCATTCTCATTCACAATTCGTGTTATTTCAACGCTTGATACATCAATCTATTAACGATTCAATTCAGATATTCAAGAACTGAGCTTATTTGATTAAACATGTATTCATAACGAAGTCAGAAAATCGTAAGAACAGACATTCTAAATAAATTCAATGTTTGCAAGAGAGAGGGATCTCTACTTTCCTTAAGGTGAGGCTGAAACTGACGGCAGCGCAAGCAAAAATAGAAATCTTATTTCAAACCTACTCAAGAACGATGAAAGCAATATATCATAATTTACTACGCTAACACATGCATTTTACGAAGCGAAATTTAAACAAATGGAGTTTAGCAGATTTACCTCCCTTCAAAGTGAGGGAAGAAGAGATTACCATGCGGAAACGGAGACTTGGCGGCGCTTGGTTAGGGGAAATCCTAAATCTGAGAAGACTTGGAGAGATTCCACTGGGAGGTTCAACGAACGACGCCGGAAATCACAAACAATTAGGGATTAGACGACCGCAAGGGGCAAAAATCTGAAACATGAACGCAAAATTGGAGACAAAATTTCCAAGATAAAATTAAGGAAATCTGAATAGAGGAGAAATCTTAACAAAAGGAAAACAAATCCGGGCTCAAAGAGGGGAGGGGAGGAAACCCTTGGTGTTCCTCTCGCAAAAACCTGGCCAAGACGAAGAAGAAGAGGAGGAATTTGGGTTGCCGACCCTAAGAGAGAGGGGTTGATGACCTTGAGGAAGAGGAGGTTGTCGATCCCTTGGAGGAGAGGGAGAAGGACTGCTGGAGGGTTGCTGTCGGCCAGAGCAGGAGAAGGAGTCGGCCATGGCAGGAGGGGTAGCAGGCGGTGCCGCCGACAGGAGGAGGAGAAGGGGGAGGCGCCGGCAGGAAGAGCAGTAGGAGGCGTCGGGCATGGAATCGAGCACAGGAGACGGGATCGGGGCAGGAAGCGGGAGCCGACACAGGCGCGGGATCAGGAAAACTGGCGGAGCGGCTTGCGGCTTGCGGGGGTCTGGACCGGGGTTTTTAAATCGGGGAAGGGCGGCTGGGCTGCGGATAGCAATAATAACCCTTTCCTTTATTTTATTTTATTTTAGGATTGTTATAAGATTAGTATGGGAGAACCGTGCCGGTGGAATCTTGTCCGTCCGATCTGCTATCGGACTGCCAACAAAATCTAGACCAGATTTTAACAAAGCGCGATTTCCGACCAGATTTTAACAAAGCGTGATGTCCGACCAGATTTTAACAAAGCGCGATGTCCCACAAGATATTGTTTTAAAATAATTATTTGATAGGTAAATAGGATCTTAAAATGTCTATAAAAAGTCCCTAATTAATATTCTATAAAAATTTCTATAAAAACAATACATTTTATAATAAAAATTATTTTTTATATTCACCCGTACCATACAGGACACGTACGAAAAAAATTTCCGTACATGAGGCAGACAGAAGCCGCCATTTGGGGTTTTGAGGTGAGAGAAAGGCAGGGAGAATAGTATGGGAGAATCGTGCGGGTGGAATCTTGTCCGTCCGATCTGCTATTGGACTGTCAAGAAAATCCAGAAAAAGAAAAACAAAACGCAATGTCCGGCCAGATTTTAACAAAGCATGATGTCCGGCCAGATTTTAATAAAGCGCGATGTCCGGCCGTATATTGTTTTTAAAATAATTATTTGATGGGTAAATATGATTTTAAAATATTTGTAAAAAGTCCCTAATTAATATTCTATAAAAAAAATTGTAATAAAAATTATTTTTTATATTCACCCGTACAAAAAAAAATTCCGTTCAGTTCATGAGGCAAACAGAAGCCGCCATTTGGGATTTGAGATGAGAGAAGACAATGAGAATAGTATGGGAAAACCATGCGAGTGGAATCTTGTCTGTCCGATCTGCTATAGGACCGCCAGCAAAATCTAGAAAAAGAAAAATAAAGCGCGATGTCTGACCGGATGTTAACAAAGCGCGATATCCAGCCAAATATTGCTTTTAAAATAATTATTTGATAGGTAAGGTAAGTCCTTTATTAATATTCTATAAAATTTTCAATAAAAAAGAGTACATTTTGTAATAAAAATTATTTTTATATATTCATTCCCACCATACGGAATCAGTAACAAAAAAAATTGGGAGTTGTTAAAGGCACCGCAGTTTTGGCTAGCCGCACATCGGTTTCTTTGAGTTATTACGTGCCTTTTGGAAATACCTCTTGTACATCATTTTTAGGAAAAATGTTCTAACACGAAAGATTTACAACTTTTGTGTTGAATAATTTTCCTAAAAATGCATGCATAAGATGTATAGCGAATTTTTGGCAATACGCATTGTACATGTTTTTTTAGGAAAAGTGTTCAACACGAAAGTTGTAGATCAAAAATGCATGTAGTATTTCAAAAAGACGCGTGATAACTCTTAGAAATTACGGTGCGACTAGCCAAAACTGCATAATAACTCATGCATGTAGCAGACTGAAGCCGCCATTTGGGGGTTTGAGGTGAGAGAAAGACAGGGAGAATAGTAGAGAAAATAGAAGCAAAGCTGGCACTTTTGTAGAGAGAGACTCTTAACCGGCTACTGCTTCTCACTTGCTTGACCAGTTCTTCACTCGATCTTTATTCTTTTCTTCTGGAGAATTTGGAATGAAGAGAAATAAAGCCGAGGGAGGAGAGAGAGAGAGAGAGAGAGAGAGAGAGAGAGATGGCGAGTGATGGAGTTACGATTGGTCTGCAGCACCCGCGGTCGACGTTTGGGGACACGACGCAGACGAAGGTGTTTGTTGGAGGTTTGGCGTGGGAGACACCGACGGAGGAGCTCCGGCGATACTTCCACCAGTTTGGGGAGATTCTGGAGGCGGTCATCATCACAGAAAAGAATTCAGGGCGATCTAAGGGATATGGATTTGTATGAACTCGACTCCCTCTCTCTCTATAACCCCCCCCATACGACTTGGTTTAGTTGCGAAAAATATTTTGTCACAAATATTGTCAGCAAGTTTTCTTGTAGTGCAGGCATAAAAAGCAATTGAATTTATGATCTCTGTGTGATCTCTGATTTGTATTTTCTATTTTTTCAACCGCGCATGCAAGATCTATTACTTGTAGATCGGAAATTTAGGCTTCGTTTGGCACGGCGGTGGCGGTTGTGAACGCGGTAGTTATGAACCGTCGTTCGTGAACGCCCGACCTCACATAAGGAACTTCGTTGACTTTTGTGTTCAAAACTGGTTTTCTTTTCTTGGTGGCGGTCATGGCCATTGTCATGTCAAACATACATTCTATTGCGGTTGTGTTTTTGTCCAAACTCGCACATGGAGCCGCGCCACATGGAGCCTTAGAAATTAGTTAGGATCGAAAAATCGCCCCGCCTCATGGGGAGATTTTTTTGCACGCGGAGCGCACGATGCTCTATGCGCGGGGGAGAATCCGACCATTAAAATCGATAATCTGACGGTTGAAATCCATCTGGAAAATCGAGTTGAATTTTTCAATCAGAAAATATTTCAGTCTGATTTCCCTCATACAAATTTGTGCTTGCACTATTTTTACGATCAAATTTTCCCCGCACATAAAGGATCCCCTCTCAAGAGGCGGAAGTTTTCAAGATTGACCTAATTTGGCATTAAAAAAAGAGTTACGGAAAAATAATAATTTATCATCTGTGCAATACAAACTAGCAGTCCTTGAATTGATTGTTTCCTTATCGGATTCGTAGGTGACTTTTCGTGACCCGGAATCTGCCATACGTTCAGTATCGGATCCAAGCCCGTTAATTGATGGGAGACGGGCAAACTGCAACATTGCGGCGTGGGGCCGTGCCGGCCCATCATCCCAGCGAGGTATTGTACCGGTTAAACCTAAGTTATGAGTTATAATGAACGTTTATTCTCTATTTGGCGCGACGTTTTTGCTCCGTCAGTTCGGACAAAAATTCAACCGTCATAAAATATGTTTACCCCGACAATGGTTATGAGAGACAAGATGGGGAAAAAAGATTAATTTTGAACATAAAAGTTGGAGTTTCTTGGGTGAGGTCGAGCGATCACAAATGACGGTGCATAATCACCATGTTCACGACCACCAGAGTTTCAAACAGACTCTTGATTAAGACTTCGTTTGGCGGGGTGGTGGCGGTCGTGAACGCTGTGGTTCATGAATTACGCCCAACCTCACTTGAGAAAATTCATGCACTTTATGCTCTAAACTAATTCATTTTCTTGGTAGCGGTCATAATCTTTGTCTTGTCAAGCATACATTCTATGATAATGACTTTTTTTGTTCAAACTCACCGAAGCATATAAGCAGCGCCAAACGAAGCCTAAATCATAGTTTTAAAACCCCGTGACAGCGTTGACCGTAGGGTACACTCATTCGCCGCCTCACTATCCCTTTAAATAGTATAGGCAAAATATCATAATTTGTCCTTCAACTTTAATTAGCCTAAGTTTTAAATAAGTAGTTAAACTTTTTTTTTAATATCATATTGGTCTCAAAACTTTAGCCTGAGTTTGAAATAAGTCTCTACGCTAATTTTAAGTAAGACTTTAACGGTTTTAGATAATGTGAAAGTTCTAAGGCGATACTATGCTATGACAGTTTTAAGACGATAATGTGATGATAATGTGAATAATAAGCATTATTATTTTATTATAAAAATAATATTTTATTTTTAATTTTATGCCATGTATATCATTCACTATTAATTAGGCACAAAATAATAATAATTAATTTAATAATTTTTATATAATAATGATACAAAATATTCACATTAGCACCACAACATCGCCTCAGTGGTGCCACATCATTAAATTGTTAAAAACATATTGGAAATTAGTCTAGGATGCTAATTTAAATTATCTAAAATTTTGAGCAAATATAAGAAAAATAAAAATTTGCGGAGCTATTTAAAACTTTATGGAATAAATTAGCACCACAACATTTATAGAATAATTTAGATATTTTACCTAAATGATATTATCAGGGCCGACCTCAGGAGGTTTATTAACTTTTGATGAAAATGACCAACTAAGCGGATGGGGACCTATTAAGAAAATGAGAGTATTGTTGCGGGTCGCTTAGGGCTCTTGGCAGACCGATCGAATTAAACCACCTTAGCTCGGGAGCAAACCAAGCGCGCAAACAGTTAATTTAAGATTCGTTGAGTACACTGAGACTTTTTAGCGTGGAAAACCCGGAAAGAGTAAAAAACCACGTGGCCGGAGCTGTGCCGACCAAACTTCCACTATCTTCTGGAGGGTTACAATTAGAGATTTAGAAGTTGAGCGCGACAGGCCGCTGCTCATTACAATATCAGAGAGAGAGAACGTTCCGAGGGCGACAGGCCACCTCTCGGAAAAAAACTAAGTCTTTTCCTTCTGAGAACGGTAGAGAATGAAAGTGAGACAGCCTTGTCCGCTTTCGTGGAGACGAAAGTGAGACAGCCTTGTCCGCTTTCGTGGAGACGAAAGTGAGAAAGCCTTGTCCGCTTTCGTGGAGACGAAAGTGAGAAAGCCTTGTCCGCTTTCGTGAAGACGAAAAACTTCAAGTCCGCGAGGGAGATCTTCAAGCGCCGAAGGAGAAATCCGTGGAAATTTTCAAGGAGCTCTCTCTGGGCATTCAGGCCGGATCCCCTCAAATGAAGCCTAGGGGGTCCTTTTATAGTTTTGGTCGGGGGTAGCCTGGTAATTTTGCCGCTGTAACCACCATAACCACCTGAGAGGACGAATCATATTTTCCGGTTCAAAGCCCACGGATCACCATTTTTCGTAAATGACCATGTTGCCCTTCGAGGAAAGGCGACAAGCTGTTCCTGAAAAGTGAGAAACTGAAAACACAAAAAGTGAGCGTGCTCTGAGCGCGCTCAGAAGCGTTCTGAGCGCGCAACGAACATTGAAACGCTTTGGTCACGTTGCGAGGCGTTCTGAGCGAACGGTGGAATGGAGAGTCGCGCCCCACAAGGAGAAAGCGAACTCCGACCACACCCGGCGAGGGGATGCGGTTTCGGCCGCATCCCCCGCGGAAGGAGACTCGGCCGCATCCCCCCAAGGGGGGTGCGGTTTGGCCGCACCCCCATGGGGGGGGGTGCGGTTTGGCCGCACCCCCCATGGGGGGGGGGGGGGGGGGTGCGGTTAGGTCGCACCCCCCATGGGGGGCCCCCATGGGGGGGGGGGGGGTGCGGTTAGGTCGCACCCCCCATGGGGGGCCCCCATGGGGGGGGGGGGGGGGGGGGGGCTTGGCCGACCTGGCCGCACCCCACGTGAGTGGGGGGCAGGCTATCCGCACCCCACTTGGTGGGGTGCGGACGCACCTCGGTAGTGGGGTGCGGCTCCGTGCACTCCCAGCACCGTTTACGGCGTGACGTGCTTGCGCGACAGATCCTCCACTTCCGCGATCATGGGCTTGACTGCTGGCCCCACCTCTCTTTAGCGGGATTTTCTCTATATGCACCCCAAGGCCTTTATGGATGTGTAACATAAGCCCCACAAACCTTCGGAGTCCGAATCTCTGTGCGAAGAATTCGGAGGTTTTGATTTTTCCGTGGCGGCTTTATCCACTGCTCTATTCACGGCGCCTTGGGTAGGAATTGTTGTCGAAGGGTGAGTGTGTGGTTGACTTTGTTTCTTTGTTCTGGTTAGGCGTTTCTCGCTCTGCACTAAGTTGTGATAGCCCCCTGATGGTCCTGCCGCCCTGGTTGCTGACGAAGTGTTGATTGAGGGAAGACGCTTTAAGTTGGCCGGTGAAGGGCGTTGGTTCCCTGAGATTGTTGTTGGCTTGCTGCCTAGCATTGATATCCGAATGGGTTGGGTGCTTTCTGCAAAATAACAGATGAATTTGCGCGGTTCTGAGCCCGCGACTTTTATAGAAAATTAGCTTGCGCAAGTCTGTGCTTGCGGCTTTTTTGCACGAGTCTGTGCTCGCGGCTTGGCCGGTGAATAGCAGGTGTATTCAAACCGAGGGTGAACGCAAGGGGGGCAGGCCCCTACGACACCGGGACTCGACGGCGGAGGAGAAGGGAGAACCTTCAATCGACGGCGGTGCAAAGTCCCCGGGGCAAGGCCCCGAAGTGGCCGGTGAATAGCGGGTGTATTCAAACCGAGGGTGAATGCAAGGGGGGCAGGCCCCTACGACACCGGGACTCGACGGCGGAGGAGAAGGGCGAACCTTCAATCGACGGCGGTGCAAAGTCCCCGGGGCAAGGCCCCGAAGTGGCCGGTGAATAACGGGTGTATTCAAACCGGGGGTGAACGTAAGGGGGGCAGGCCCCTACGACGCCGGGACTCGACGACGGAGGAGAAGGGAGAATCTTCAATCGACGGCGGTGCAAAGTCCCCGGGGCAGGGCCCCAAATTTTTTTTTATATTTAAAATAGGTGGCAAAGTATATGCATATTTTCTTAGTAAAAAGTTGTTTTACACATAGTTTTTTCAATATAGGATGGGTTCGCACGAGTCTGAGCTCGTGGCTTAGTACATAACATGAGATTAGATAGATTTGCACGAGTCTGAGCTCGCGGCTTTGCATACATAATATAGGATAGATTTGCACGAGTCTGAGCTCGCGGCTTTGCATACATAATATAGGATAGATTTGCACGAGTCTGAGCTCGCGGCTTTGCATACATAATATAACATAGATTCGCACGAGTCTGAGCTCGCGGCTTTCTTCTTGATAGAAGACTTGATGTTACTGATAGAAGCGGCGCAGGTTCTGGGCGTTCCAGGTGCGTGGTAGAGTCTTTCCTTCCGCTGTTCTGAGCATGTATGTTCCGGGTTTTACGATCACAGTGACAACGTACGGACCTTCCCAGGTGGATGAGAGTTTATCTCCTTGGGGGCCCTTTCCAGCCGCCTCGATGCTGTGCAGGACGAGATCTCCTATGTTGATTGGTCTGGGCTTCACCCTTCTGTCATAGAGCCGGGCTATGCGCCTTTGGTAAGAGGCGGTACGCTGGGCGGCGTCGTCCTGGACTTCTGGGATTAGGTCAAGGTTTTCCCGAAGCAGCCCGTCATTCTTGCTGGGATCGAAGGTTAGCACTCGAGTGCTCGGAATGTCGATGTCGATGGGGATGACCGCTTCAGTACCGTAACAGAGGTTATATGGCGTCTCTCCTGTGGGAGTCCTCTCTGTTGTTCGATATGCCCATAGTACGTTTGGGAGTGCGTCTACCCATTGTCCCCCGGCTTCTTCCTGGCGCGTCTTCAATCTTTTGAGGATGGTGCGGTTCGTAACTTCTACTTATCCGTTGGTTTGCGGATGTGCTACGGCGGTATGACGGAGGTTGATCTTCAGGTCCTCGCACATCTTAGTGAAGGACTTCCCGGTGAACTGAGTGTCGTTGTCGGCAATGATTGTTGCGGGGATACCGAAGCGACAGACAATGTTTTTCCAGACAAATTGTTTAGCGTTCTCTTCTGTGATTTTGGCTAGGGGTTCCGCTTCTATCCACTTGGTGAAGTAATCGATGGCTAGAATGATGAACTTCCTCTGTCCGGAAGCCAGAGGTAGAGGGCCGAGGAGGTCGATTCCCCATTGCGCGAACGACCACGCGCTTTGGAGTGTGGAGAGCGCGACCGGGGGCTGATGAGGCACGTTGGCATGCAGCTGACAGCTCCTGCATTTTTGGACCAGCTCGGCTGCGTCCTTCTTCATTGTCGGCCAATAGAAGCCTTGACGTAGAATCTTTTGTGCCAACGCTTTTCCGCCTAGATGTTTTCCGCAGACTCCGCCGTGCACTTCTCTGAGAGCGTAGTCTGACTCGCCCGCCGGTAGGCACTTTAGATACGGTCCTGAGAATGCCCGCTTGTAGAGCTCCCATCCACGATAGTAAACGATACCGCCCGCATCCGTAATCTGCGTGCTTCTAGGCGGTCTTCAGGGAGGTGTCCGTGCTCGAGGTAAGCTGGTAAGGGGGTCATCCAGGATGACTCTTCCTGATGGATGGTCGCAACCTCCCACGGTCCTTGAATACTCGGAATCACGATCTCCTCTATTCGGCGTCTTCGAGACTGGTAGCTGGAGGGTGAAGTGGCGAGCTTGGAAAGAGCATCAGCCCTAGAATTCTGCTCCCCGGGAATGTGCAGAATTTGATTTAACGGGATCTTCTGGAGGAGTAATTTTGCGAATGCGAGGTATTTCGCCATCTGGTCGCTCTTGGCCTCGTAGTCTCCTTCGACTTGTGAGACTGCGAGTTGAGAGTATGCGTAGATAGTTAGGTTCTCTACTTTGCAATTGATGGCGAGTCGAAGACCGGCGATCAGCGCCTCGTACTCTGTAATGTTGTTTGTCGCGGGGAATTTTAACCGGAGTCCGTAATCCAAGGTGATCCCATCGGGACTTATGAGGAGCAGTCCCGCTCCGGCCCCTTCAGCCCCAGAGGCACCGTCGACATAGAGAGTCCAACGGGGGCCAGTGGTGCCATCGATAGGTGCTGCTTCTGGTGGGATGGTGTATTCCGCGACAAAGTCGGCGAGTACTTGCGACTTGATGTCTGGTCGGGGCAGGAATTGAATGTCAAACTCGCCGAGTTCCACGGCCCACTTCACTAGTCTTCCTGAGACTTCTGGTTTCTGGAGGATTGCTCGTAGTGGGAGTTGTGTCAACAATTTTACTGTATGAGCCTGGAAGTAGGGCCGAAGCTTCCTCGCTGAAAAGACAAGGGTCAAGGCTGTCTTGTCCGCTGCATGATATCTGGTTTCGGTGTCAGAGAGGACTTTGCTGAGGTAGTAGATTGGTCGTTGCACCCCTCCCTCATCTTTTACGAGCACCGAGCTAAGTGCCGTAGGCGACACAACCAGGTATAAGAATAGAGTTTCTCCGAGGGTGGGCTTTGACAGAAGCGGTGGTGAAGCCATGTATTGTTTGAGTAGTTCGTGTTGGAGTTACCATTATGATCTAGAAGTGGTCAAACATGTAGTCTCACTGCCAACGCGATATGAGCCTGCAGGGTCGCACATAAGAGCATGTGGAGAAGATGGAAGATTGACTGTGTTGGTAAAGGTTACCAATCACCATATATTATGGGGGAGGTCCAGCAAATGTTGCTGTCTGAATTCGTCGGGTTTACACAGATAGAATTCGTCGGATATGATTCGTCGGATTCGTCGGGATTCGTCGGATTGTTCCGTGGAATCCCGACGAATTGTTACAGAGATCCTTAACTCGACAAATGTTGCAGTCTGATATGATTCGTCGGAATTCGTCGGATTCGTCGGATTGTTCCGTGGAATCCCGACGAATTGTTACAGAGATCCTTAACTCGACAAATGTTGTCGTCTGATATGATTCGTCGAAATTCGTCGGATTGTTCCGTGGAATCCCGACGAATTGTTACAGAAACCCCAAACTTCTGTATGGACTGCGGATAGCGATTTTTCTAGGTCTTTTTATACTTCGGGTATAAATAGAACCGGTTTTAAGGGTTCAATAGATTAATCTCATTCGATGAAGAAGAGGAGCCGACGGAAGAGTTCCGCCCGAACCCTAGACGGAAGAGTTCCGCCGCGCCTCCGCAGATCTCCCTTCCGGCGATCGTCGCCGTTATTGTTCTTCCTGGAGCGAACCTAGCAGTTCGTGGAAGTGCAAGAGTGCAGTTTTCTTCTCCCGGCTCGTGTGGATCTCTGTAGAGACGTAGACATAATTCTACGTGAGAACTCTCTTTGCCGCCGACAGGATTCTTCTTCTTGGAGCACCTAGGTTGGATTATGTTGTGCACATAAGGGATGCATGTGGATTTTAGAAAGCTTGTTTTTCTGTGGATGTGCACTTTGATCAAATGTTGATCATGGTTAAGTGTTAACCTATTATTAAAAATTAAAATCCCTTCATCAAATATTAAGTGTTCGGATGCCTTCCGATGGATGACACTCTTCCTGCCTCGATCGATGAAGTGTGGGCTTGCCAAAGCAAGGTGCATTAATCTATCTTGGTAAGGGTGCGAGCGGATAATTGTGATATCCCATTGTCGACATATGGTCTAACTTAACTAGGTGACCTCAAAGGTTGAGTGCCTAGAGGCATAGGGTTGGCATGCACCATATGATGGATGCGAATAAAGAGTTATTCACCAGCCATACAAGAGTTGCATGAGGATGCAATTGGCAAGCATTGCCTACCTAAATAACCGCATTATGAGAGGAACGCCAAAGCGGACTCGTAGTGTTGATGAAATACGGATCTTGTCCACTAAGAGAGTAGCTCGCATGGACTCTCTGAATTGATAGTGAGGGCTATCAATTTGAATAAAATAGTGGGAGTATTTAATTGAAGTCCAAATTAAAATAAATTGTATTTTGAAATTTTGGTACTGATTAAATTCTGCATGAATTCTTGTAGAATTTCATGGCAAGTGGTTCACATTCCACCTTGTCCCTAAGAGCTATCCTTGAGAAGGACAAGCTTAGTGGGACGAATTACATGGACTGGTATAGGAACCTGAGAATTGTTCTCAGGCAAAGAGCGAAAGCTCTACGTCTTGGAAGAAGAAGCCCCCGAGGTGCCGACCGGGAACTCGTCCCGTGTTGATAAGGATGCTTATAAGAAGTATACCGATGACGTCTTAGACGTCGAGTGCCTTATGCTTGCCACCATGAACTCTGAGCTTCCGAAGAACACGAGAACATGGGGTGCAAGTAGATTGACGAGCACCTAAAGAAAATGTTTCAAGGGCAAGCTCGTCAAGAGAGGTTCGATGTCACGAAGGCCTTATTTCAGTGCAAAATGGGAGCTCGAGACTCAGTTGGTACTCACGTACTCAAGATGATTGGGTATATTGAGAACCTGGAGAGACTGGGTTTTCCTCTGGGTCGAGAGTTGGCCACAGATCTTATCCTGCAATCGTTGTCGGATAATTATGAGTAGTTCGTCTTGAACTACAACATGAATGAAATAGACAAGACACTGCCCGAGCTCATAGGCATGTTGCGAACTGCTGAGATAAACATGAAGAAGGCCAAGCCTGCTAGTCCCATATTGATGGTACATAAAGGCAAGGGTAAGACCAAGGTCTTCAAGAAGACGAAGGTGGGACCTAAGTCGCATCATGAGCCCAAATCTTCTGCGCTGAAAAAGAAGAGCACCGTGAAGGAAGGGAAATGCCACCACTGTGGCAAGGCTGGTCATTGGAGGAGGAATTGCCCTTTGTACATTGACGGTCTGCGGAAAATGAAGGGAGGTATGACTTCCGCTTCGAATATTTACGTTATAGAGATAAACCTTTCTGCTCCTTCATCTTGGGTATTGGATACCGGATGTGGTTCTCACATTTGTACAAATGTGCAGGAACTGGGAAGGAGGAGATTGCTGAGTAAAGGAGAGGTGGACCTGCGCGTCGGCAATGGAGCAAGAGTTGCTGCTGTAGCCGTAGGGGTTTACCGTCTTTCTTTACCCAGTGGGCTTGTAATAGAACTTAATAATTGTTATTTTGTTCCGGCCATAACTAGAAACATTATATCCATTTCATGCTTAGACATGATTGGATTTTCTTTTATAATTAAGAACAATTGTTGTTCTATATTTAAGAATGATGTTTGTTATGCTGTAGCTCAATTGTTTAATGGTCTTTATGTTTTGAACCTGGACCATCCGATCTATAATGTAAATAATAATAAAAGACTAAGAACAAATGACTCAAATCCTACATATCTCTGGCATTGTCGTTTGGGCCATATAAACGAGAAGCGCATATCCAAGCTCCATAAAGATGGACTATTGGACTCATTTGATTATGAATCATTTGAGCGATGCGAGTCTTGTTTGTTAGGCAAGATGACTAAAGCCCCTTTCACTGGTTATACTGAGAGGGCTGAGGATCTTTTGGGTATAGTACATAGTGATGTATGCAGACCCATGAGTTCTATGGCTAGAGGTGGGTATTTCTACTTCGTTACATTTATTGATGATTTCAGTAGATACGGATACGTGTATCTTATGAAGTGCAAATCCGAAACTTTTGAAAAGTTCAAAGAGTTTAAGAATGAAGTGGAGAACCAATTGGGTAAGAAGGTTAAAGCACTCTGATCTGATCGAGGTGGCGAATACCTGAGTCATGAGTTCCGTGATCATCTGAAAGAGTGTGGTATTGTATCACAGCTCACTCCACCTAGGACACCGCAGCATAATGGTGTGTCTGAGAGGAGAAATCGTACTTGTTAGACATGGTACGGTCGATGATGAGTCATGCAGACTTGCCTATTTCCTTTTGGGGTTTTGCTTTAGAGATTGCTGCAATGACACTGAATCGCGCTCTGACGAAAACACTTCTAAAGACACCATATGAGATATGGACTGGGAAGCGTCCTAGTATGTCATTCATTAAAATTTGGGGCTGTGAGGCATACATACGACGTCAAATGCCTGACAAGCTGGAACCCAAATCAGATAAGTGTTATCTGGTGGGATATCCTAAGGAAACGAAAGGATATTACTTTTACCTACCGTCTGAGGGCAAAGTGTTTGTCGCAAGGACGGGTGTCTTCTTGGAGAAAGAGTTCTTGTCAAGAAAGACGCAAAAGGTAGAACTTGAAGAAGTTCAAGAACCACAAGTAGTGAATGAACCAGAATTGGATTCTGAGCCAGGACTACAAGATGTTGTAGCTAGAGAACCTGCTCAAGAGACACAAGTCCTACGTAGATCTGGTAGACCAAGATTTGAGCCTAAGAGATATGGATTTCTCGTGTCTCAAATAGGTAATGTGTTGCTTATGGATCATGATGATGAACCAACGACCTACCAAGAGGCTATGAATGGACCGGACTCCAACAAATGGCTTGAGGCTATGAAATCCGAAATGGACTCCATGTATACAAACCAAGTTTGGAACTTGGTGGAACCACCTGAAGGGGTACGACCCATAGGGTGCAAGTGGGTCTTCAAGAAGAAGACCGACATGGATGGGAATGTACAAACATTCAAAGGGCGACTGGTGGCTAAGGGTTTCAAGCAAATTCATGGTGTCGACTATGATGAGACCTTTTCCCCTGTTGCCATGGTAAAGTCCATTAGGATATTGCTTGCTATTGCTGCGTATTATGACTACGAGATCTGGCAGATGGATGTCAAAACGGCTTTCCTAAATGGAAACCTCCTTAAGGAAGTGTACATGACATAACCCGAGGGTTTTGTATCCCCAAATGAAGCCACTAAAATATGCAAGCTGAATAGGTCCATCTATGGATTGAAACAGGCCTCTAGAAGTTGGAATCTTCGTTTTGATGAGAAGATCAAAGAGTTTGGTTTTGTCAAGAATGAAGATGAACCGTGTGTTTACAAGCGAATCAGTGGGAGCATTGTTGTCTTCCTGATATTGTATGTAGATGACATACTATTGATCGGGAATGACATACCTACCCTGAAAGTTGTTAAGAACAACCTAGGGAATTGCTTTTCTATGAAGGACTTGGGTGAAGCGACTTACATACTCGGTATTAAGATCTATAGAGATAGATCGAAGAAGTTGCTGGGTTTGACCCAGAGTACGTACATTGAGAAGGTGTTGAAGCGGTTCAACATGCTTGAGTCCAAGAAAGGATTTTTGCCCATGTCTCATGGTGTAAATCTCTCTAAGGACCAGTGTCCAAAATATTATGAAGATAAGGACCGCATGAAGTTGATTCCATATGCTTCGGCAATTGGGTCAATCATGTATGCAATGTTATGTACTCGACCCGACGTCTCTTTTGTTTTGAGCATGACTAGCAGGTATCAATCTGATCCCGGTGAATGTCACTGGATAGCCATAAAGAATATCCTGAAGTACTTGAGAAGGACTAAGGATGTATTCTTGGTGTATGGTGGAAAGGAAGAACTCGTTGTAAGTGGTTAAACGGATGCCAGCTTCCAAACTGATAGGGATGATTCGAAGTCTCAATCAGGGTTTATGTTTTGCCTGAATGGAGGAGCTGTGAGCTGGAAGAGTTCCAAGCAAGTGACAGTTGCTGATTCTACAACTGAGGCCGAGTATATCGCTGCGGCAAATGCAGCGAAGGAGGCTGTATGGATTAGGAAATTCATTGGCGAGCTAGATGTAGTTCCTAGCATTGTTGGTCCCGTAGTTCTCTACTGTGATAACAATGGTGCAATTGCACAATCTAAGGAACCTAGATCCCATCAGCGCTCCAAGCACATACTTCGGCGGTTCCATCTTATTTGTGAGATTGTCGAACGAGGAGATGTGAACAATTGCAGAGTGCCGACTGAGGAGAATATTGCAGATCCACTGACAAAGCCTCTCGCTCAGAGAAAGCATGATGGTCATACTAGATCAATGGGTATACGATACCTGAGTGATCAACTCTAGTGGGAGTCTTGTGGGTTGCATGTAAAATATATATTCTGTTGGCTGTTTAATATTTATTCATATGATGAATTGTGTACCAATTATTTCCTTTTACAATTAATGGCAAGTTCTTTTATTACGATATACTGTTTCTATATGATAAAATAAAATTCGTGATAAATACCCTTAGACTGTTCGCTTCCATAGGACATCAAGTACGTAACTTGAATGTGAGAGCCTATGATTTCGAAGCTTCATTCTTAAAAGGTCCCTGGTCGAGGTATCATCGTAGAAGCTAAGGGTGATGATGATGCATTAAGACTAGCATGTGTGTTGACTGATGACCGGTTCTCACAGGTCATGATATTGTGATATCAAGTCATCACGTGGGTACTTGTTAGTGAACAAGTTGTGCTGGACAGACCCAACCTTAGACTACTTTGTGGATTGTTACTTAAAAGTGTCACAAGTAGGTCTCATTTGACAATGGTGTTGTGGTCCTTTGACCTAAAGTCACAGCATTCATCGAGTGAGGAAGAGCGTGCTTTGATGTCATCTAAAGTCTTCCTTGAAGAAGGTTGATGATAAAGGTGGTCGTTGGGTACGTTACGAATCATTTGGGTGTTTGGGTGTGAGCAGATATGAGATTTGTCCTCCTATATAACAGGAGTTGCATCCATGGGCCCCTTGATGGAATTGGACTGAGAAATGCATGGCCATGCTTGGTTGAGTCAATATGTGATATTGAGCTTACCATTCTCTGGAAGTCCGTTCTAGATCAAGAAATTTGGATTGAGCTATTAAGAGGGTGACACGGTCCATGTCTCTAGTTCTTTCCGGATGTAAGGGACAAAGGGACAAAGACAACGCTGGAACATTGGTCATAAAGTCTTATGAGTTATGAACTCTTATTGCTTGGGGAGCAATGATGCATTGCTAGATGCCGCTCATTGTTTGTGAGGTTTTTGTTTGATACTTTCAAGATCAAGTGGGAGACTGTTGGAGTTACCATTATGATCTAGAAGTGGTCAAACATGTAGTCTCACTGCCAACGCGATATGAGCCTGCAGGGTCGCACATAAGAGCATGTGGAGAAGATGGAAGATTGACTGTGTTGGTAAAGGTTACCAATCACCATATATTATGGGGGAGGTCCATCAAATGTTGCTGTCTGAATTCGTCAGGTTTACACAGATAGAATTCGTCGGAATTCGTCGGATATGATTCGTCGGATTCGTCGGGATTCGTCGGATTGTTCCGTGGAATCCCAACGAATTGTTACAGAGATCCTTAACTCGGCAAATGTTGCCGTCTGATATGATTCGTCGGAATTCGTCGGATTCGTCAGATTGTTCCGTGGAATCCCGACGAATTGTTACAGAGATCCTTAACTCGGCAAATGTTGCCGTCTGATATGATTCGTCGGAATTCGTCGGATTGTTCCGTGGAATCCCGACGAATTGTTACAGAAACCCCAAACTTCTGTATGGACTGCGGATAGCGATTTTTCTAGGTCTTTTTATACTTCGGGTATAAATAGAACCGGTTTTAAGGGTTCAATAGATTACTCTCATTCGATGAAGAAGAGGAGCCGACGGAAGAGTTCCGCCTAACCTAGACGGAAGAGTTCCGCCGCGCCTCCGCAGATCTCCCTTCCGGCGATCGTCGTCGTGATTGTTCTTCCTGGAGCGAACCTAGCAGTTCGTGGAAGTGCAAGAGTGCAGTCTTCTTCTCCCGGCTCGTGTGGATCTCTGTAGAGACGTAGACATAATTCTACGTGAGAACTCTCTTTGCCGCCGACAGGATTCTTCTTCTTGGAGCACCTAGGTTGGATTCGATCCAACTCCACTAAGGTAATTTATACCTAGCAATTTTGTTAACTTCTTGATTCAATATTCATGGCCCGATCCAAATTCTTTTTGGGTTATTCTGTTTATTTCCGTTGCGCCTACATATGATGTATGGTTCTAGAAAAACCCAACAGTTCGAACGCCACCTGGCACTCGTCGGTCCACTGGAAGCCGGAGTGGCGCGCTCCCCGGAGGATTTTGAAGAAGGGGAGGTACTTGTCTCCCGTTCGTGACAAGAAACGGGATAGCGCAGCGATCCTCCCGTTCAGGCGTTGCACTTCCTTAACTAAGCGAGGTGCCGACATATCCTCCAACGCCTTGATCTTCTCGGGGTTGGCCTCGATCCCCCGATGGGTTACCATGAAACCCAAGAACTTTCCCGCTGTCACACCAAATGCACATTTGTTGGGGTTGAGCCGCATCTGAAAGCGACGGAGAAGCTGAAAGCACTTTCCCAAGTCTCTCAAGTGGTCGCAACGGTGGACGCTTTTGACTAACATGTCGTCCATGTACACCTCCATTGTTTCTCCAATGAGGCTCTTGAAGATCTTGTTCATCAGCCTTTGGTAGGTGGCTCCGGCGTTCTTAAGGCCGAACGGCATCACTTTGTAGCAGTAAACTCCTCTGTCGGTGCGGACGGCGGTATATTCCTCGTCCGCGGGATTCATCCTTATCTGGTTGTAGCCGGAATAAGCATCCATGAAGCTAAGTAGCTCGTGTCTGGCAGTCGCGTCGACGAGCTGGTCGATCCTCGGGAGGGGGAAGCTGTCCTTTGGACATGCCTGGTTCAGATTGCTGTAGTCGACGCACATTCACCATTTCCCGGAGGACTATTTCACCATGACCACGTTGGCAAGCCACGTGGGGTATTCCGCTTCGCGTATGAATCGTGTTTCTAGGAGTTTGTCTATTTCCTCTTCGATTGCCTTCAACCGCTCAGGGGCAAAGTTCCTCTTCTTTTGGATTACAGGCCGGCAGGCGGGGTTGATATTTAGAGAGTGATAAATGACTTCGGGATCTACCTCGGGCATGTCTTCTGGGCTCCAAGCGAAAATGTCTTCGTTCTCCTGCAGAAATGTTGTGAACTCTTCCCGCTCTTCTTGTGACAAGAGCGACCCGACCTGAACAGTCCGAGTCGGGTCTCGTTGGGAGAGCGGTACTTCTACTAGCCCTTCGACGGGCGCTCCTCGCTGCAGAGTAGCTTCGTCTCGCAGATCAAAGTTATTGATGTTGAGAGCAGTTGCCTTTGCTGGCTGAGCTTGCTTCAGATAACAGGTTCTGGCTGCCTCCTGGTTCCCTCTCACGACCCCTATGCCGGCGGCGGTCGGGAACTTCAAGGCCAGATGCGGAATTGATGGGACTGCTCCAAAGGTAGACTGGAGTGGTCTCCCAAAGATGGCATTGTAGGCGGAAGTGGATTCCACCACCACGAACTGGATGCTGTAGGTTGACTGTTTCGGAAACTCGCCCAATGTGACTGGGAGAGTGAGCATGCCTTGAACAGGGATAGGTCGATTGTCGAAGCCATAGACGGGCCCGGCTGCAGGGCTGAGCTGGTCCTTTGTGAGCTTCATACTTTGCAAGGTAGAAAGGAACAGAACATCAACTGAGCTTCCATTATCGACCAATATCCTCCTCACGTTAAAGCAGGGGTCCCCGATCCCTGCGCTGATTACGAGGGGATCCTGGTGCGGTAGTCGTAATCCTTCCAGGTCTTCTTCTCCGAAGGCGATCGTAGTGTCCTGTTTGAGCTTCTTGTCTTCGTGGTCTCTCAGGGGTTTGGCAATCGAGAGGATTTGCGCCGCTAGGACGGGAGGTCCAACGATCGTTTCAATTTCCCCCACCATCGGTCTTCCTCCTTCCGCGCCCCGGGGAGCGGGAGGCTGCTCCTTTGCATCCCTAGGCTGTTGATGCTGATTGGGGACCTGGCCTTGTAGGAATCTCCCTAAGAGTCCCTGACGGACGAGACGTTCGATTTCGTCTTTAAGTCTGGTACATTCTTCGGTGGTATGCCCGGTCCCCTGATGGAACTCGCAATACCTGAACTGATCGCCCCTTGGGTTTGGGGCTAACGCCCGAGGTGCGCGGAGCTCTGGGTTGTTCTGAATGGCATGGAGTACGTTTGTTCTGGTAGTATTCAACGAAGTGTAGACCCTGGGAGGCTGCGGACCCAGGTCTCTTCGGGGGTCGCGGCGACGTTCGTCGTTACGGCGTCCGTCGTCACGCCGCTCTTCTCGTCTGCGAGGGGCTTGATCTAACCCCCTCTTTCTTCCTTGGCTACCTTCGAATTGCCGACGGTGCGCTTCGATGGCCTCGTCAGCAGCTATCTGAGCTTCAACCCGATGAACGAGGTCAGGGTAACTTGGCACGGTTTCTCTCATTAGGGCCGAGTATAAACCACTCGGGCGGAGGCCTCTGAGGAAAACTCCTCGCAGGAGTTCGGGGTCGACTCACGGAATTTACCGAGCCTCAGAGGTGAAGCGTCGGAAAAAGTCCTTCAAAGTTTCTCCGTCGTTCTGGCGGATTCCCGAGAGATAGGAGGGATCTCGGACAATCCTACGATTGGCTATTAACTGGTCCACGAACTGCTGCGCCATTTCTGCAAAATTGTTGATGGCCCCATCTCGCAGGGAGTGGAACCAAGTGCGTGCTTGTCCCTTCAGGGTTGCTGGGAACACTTGACAAAGGAGTTGATCAGGGGCACTGTAAATCCTCATAACGGTGGTGAAGTGATTGACGTGTTCCAGGGGGTCGTCAGTCCCATCGAACGTTTCGATGTTGGGAAGCTTAAAGCCGTTCGGAATTGGATGAGCCAAGACTTGAGGCGATAGGGGGGAGCCGCGGTGTGCGGGACGGCGGGCGAGAGTCGCGCGTCGTCCTGCTTGGGCGTACTCTTCTTCTATCATGTCGCGTATTTCCTCTCGCGTGGTTCTTTCCACTGCTCGGACGGGAGCAGCTCTTCCTTGGCGGGGGTGCTGAGGGTCAGCCTCCGGTCCTCTGACCGGCGGAGCAGGTTGTGCGGAGCTTGCAGCGTTAGAGAAATCTTCAGAGAATTCATCTTCCCGAACGGCTCCCTCGACCAGAGCATGATTCGGAACTGGGGGTGGCGGAGCGTTTGATGCTGGAGGCTGAATGGGAACTCGAGGTGCCCCTAGGTTTCTCACGAGAGTCAGCATCTCGGCTTGTTGCTCTTCCATTTGCCGAATGCGACCTTCCAGAACCGTCGCAGGCATAAGCAGTGCCTCTTCTGCGAGAGGCGCATTGATGAGCGAGTGGGAAGGAGCTGGGTCGATACGTCCTTCCGGCATTGAACCTTCAGTAGTGCGAGCACTCTTCCTTGCCATTGCAGTTGGCCTTCAAAGAGTTCTAGGAATGTTCCCACAAACGGCGCCAAACTGTTGCGGATCGCTTAGGGCTCTTGGCAGACCGATCGAATTAAACCACCTTAGCTCGGGAGCGAACCAAGCGCGCAAACAGTTAATTTAAGATTCGTTGAGTACACTGGGTCTTTTTAGCGTGGAAAACCCGGAAAGGGTAAAAAAACACGTGGCCGGAGCTGTGCCGACCAAACTTCCACTATCTTCTGGGGGGTTACAATTAGAGATTTAGAAGTCGAGCGCGACAGGCCGCTGCTCGTTACAATATCAGAGAGAGAGAGAGAGAGAGAGAGAGAGAACGTTCCGAGGGCGACAGGCCACCTCTCGGAAAAAACTAAGTCTTTTCCTTCTGAGAACGGTAGAGAACGAAAGTGAGACAGCCTTGTCCGCTTTCGTGGAGACGAAAGTGAGACAGCCTTGTCTACTTTCGTGGAGACGAAAGTGAGAAAGCCTTGTCCGCTTTCGTGGAGACGAAAGTGAGAAAGCCTTGTCCGCTTTCGTGAAGACGGAAAACTTCAAGTCCGCGAGGGAGATCTTCAAGCGCCGAAGGAGAAATCCGTGGAAATCTTCAAGGAGCTCTCTCTGGGCATTCAGGCCGGATCCCGTCAAATGAAGCCTAGGGGGTCCTTTTATAGTTTTGGCCGGGGGTAGCCTGGTAATTTTGCCGCTGTAGCCACCATAACCACCTGAGAGGACGAATCATATTTTCCGGTTCAGAGCCCACAGATCACCATTTTTCGTAAATGACCATGCTGCCCTTCGAGGAAAGGCGACAAGCTGTTCCTGAAAAGTGAGAAACTGAAAAAACAAAAAGTGAGCGAGCCGAGTCGGGAAAGTGAGCGAGTCGGAAATGTGAGCATGCTAGAAAGACAAAAAGTGAGCGAGCCGAGTCGGAAAAGTGAGCGTGCTCTGAGCCCGCTCAGAAGTGTTCTGAGCGCGCAACGAACATTGAAACATTTTGGTCACGTTGCGAGGCGTTCTGAGCGAACGGTGGAACGGAGAGTCGCGCCCCCCAAGGAGAAAGCGAACTCCGACCACACCCGGCGAGGGGATGCGGTTTCGGTCGCATCCCCCGCGGAAGGAGACTCGGCCGCATCCCCCCATGGGGGGTGCGGTTTGGCCGCACCCCCTGTGGGGGGGGGGGGGTGCGGTTTGGCCGCACCCCCTAGGGGGTGGGGGGTGCGGTTGGGCCGCACCCCCTATGGAGGGGGGGGGGGGGTGCGGCTTGGCCGACCTGGCCGCACCCCACGTGAGTGGGGGGCGGGCTATCCGCACCCCACTTGGTGGGGTGCGGACGCACCTCGGTAGCGGGGCGCGGCTCCGTGCACTCCTGGCGCCGTTTACGGCGTGACGTGCTTGCGCGACGGATCCTCCACTTCCGCGATCATGGGCTTGAATGCTGGCTCCACCTCTCTTTAGCGGGATTTTCTCTATACGCACTCCAAGGCCTTTATGGATGTGTAACAAGTATAATGAAAAACAAACAAAAAATTAACAACACAGAAAACACATATTTACGTGATTCACCTCAAGATGAGCTATATTCACGAGCATCAACATTTCGTTTTTCACTGGATCAAGAACAGAGGCATTTACAGAAAATGGGTAGATTTTTTAAATTTCAGAATAATCCAATCCCTAGAACAACAAAGAGATTATATAGTGAAAAACTAATATAATATTTTTAACTAATTTTGATACCTCGCTAAATCTAAGAACACTATAGTGTAGATGTATGAAAGAATTTTATGTTGATTATATTATAAATGATAATATTACTATTCTTATCTAACTTGCAAAATTTCAAACTTACATAGGGTAAAGATCAAATATGTGAAATTATATATCTATATATATGTGTGTGTAATTTAAATTGTTCAATAGGCCGGAGCCAAGGAACGGAGAACGTTGGTCCGCAACGACCACTGGGTTCACCATACGCCAGAGTGCCGAGTCAAATGATTTCAATGTACCAAGCACCGTATGGGTAAGGATGAGAACATGTTACATTAATATTCTAACATATCATTGCATGCACTTTTTAAAATCGGTGACCAATAAAGCTCTGCCATGTGGCCAGCGCAATCACACGTGTAAAACTATATTGCACTTGTCCCCTCCTTATTGGCCGTGGGCCGCCAACCCAACAATTTCCCTTATATTACAACCCTAAACATGATATTTTTAGGGTCGTTTACAGGGACTTCCCTCTAACTTTGTAAAATTACAGATTGCACTCATCTATCTAATAAAATTACAAAAACCTCGCATGTAAGACTACATTTCTTAACATGTATGTGCAAAAATTACCCATAGAGAAAAATCCCATGGATTTTGTGCATATATGCATGTTATGAATTGTGAACTAACAGAGAAAGTTTTGTAATTTCATAAGATAGAGGGGGTGCAACTTGTAATTATGCTAGCAATTAAATAAACATGTATATGTATACTGCCCATCAAGAGTCCAATTGGTTATGATATGTAAAATCAGGTTAGTATGAAAACATGAAATACTTTGCACATGAATTATCATATAACTATAGGAACATTTACGGGGACCTCCCCTCTAAGTTTGCAAAATTACAGATTGCACCACTCTTATCATTGAAATTACAAAAACCACCCATCAATGTTACAAAACATAACATTTACCTCCCCTGAAGTTCACATTTCATAACATTCATGCACAAAAATATCCCCTTCGGAGTACATTTTCAGGGGGGTATTTTGTGCATAGATGCCATGAAATGTGAACTTAAGGGGAGGTGAATGTTATGTTTTATAACATTCAGGGGATGTTTTTGTAATTTCAATAATAAGAGGGGTGCAATATGTAATTATGCTATCTTTCAGGGGAAGTTTTGATAATTATAGATATATGATAAATCTACTTAGAAATAATTAACATCCTGCACCACTTTATCTAAGACTGTACTAGCATATGAATAAACATATATGATATATGTAGGTGATGAATATATGTAGGCCGACTTCAGCTATGTGTAGGCCGTGCAATTGCATAACGGTTATGTGCAGGCTAAGCCTTTGCGGGTTCACAGCTTCCTATGATTTTTTAGTTTGACCTTCATTTATTCTTAGACTGCGCATAGCCGGAAATAGTCTGCATATAACAACACCCTATATATATAAAGAAAGTCATGTATTTTATTTAATAAAATAAATGATATCTAATTGAGTTACTATTTACAGGTATATAACTTATGCAACACAATATGGCTATGGGCAGGTAATGCTTGTCTAGTTACAAATCACATTCATTAAAGTTATTCGAAACAACAATTTTAACCCTCTAATCTTAATTAAGGGTCTCTCAGGAGGTGGGGCAAGTAGTGCCCGCACCGGGCATAACCTGAATTTGGGGGGGGGGGGGGGGGGGGGGGGGGGGGGGAATTAATAAATATGAAATATTTTTGATAAACCTAGCTCATTATGACATCATCCTTTGCGTATCTCCTACGACATATCGATTTTACTCTAATTTCTTAAATTATTGCACTTTTTTACTTCCACTGTTTGACAGAGACTCGAGGGTTCCAGCAGTGCTTTTATAGTTTTCCTTGGTAAAGATGAACGATATGCATGAGATGGAAGCATGTGGTTTTGTTAGGGGTCTTGGTATTGAGCTTCTTAATAAAATTAGAAGAAAAAAATGAAGTTGTATGCAGTCCTTTGTTGTTGGTGTAAATTTTTAGAGGTTGTTGCGGGAGAAAATCAATTGGAGAGAATGATTATGTCACGGGGAGATAAAGAATATCAAATGTGAATGCAAAATTCATCTCGAAGAGATCTATCTATCCCTACTTGCAAATCAACTTTTGAGATCCGAGTGTCTCTTATTGATTTGTGCAACATGAAAAATATGGCTAGATTGCAATTTTAGAGAGTGCAACTCAAAGGAAAGCGATCTATTTGGTATTCTCCTTGAAATTGAATAATCTATGTTCAGGTATTTCCTCTTTCAATTCAGATAAAATCATCTCATAGACAAGGCTAAAGATGCATATTATATGGATCTCCAAATATTATAGGTGCACTTTCAGAGCAATTATTGAAATTCTCTTAAGAACTCCACAATTAAGTAAGCTCTAGATGAGAGTAATTCTAGGATGAGAGATCTCCGAAGAAGTATTTGTAGGAAAGCTAAAGAATATGATAAAACACGAGGTTCAACTTAATATGGGCTAAGTTGAATTGAAGCAAACATTACCATAAATGTTATGAGTTATGTAGTTACAAATAAGCGATGGTATGCTTCATGTGCAATCATCTATAGTGGAGTTGGAGATTCTTCTTTCCTTATACGAGTTGTTGAATGTAGGGATATAACCCACTGAGCAATCTGGGCACACTAGAAAATAAATTAAAAACAGCAATCACACAGGAAAAAATTAATCCAACCAGATAACAACAAATTTTACGTGGAAAACCCTCTCTAAGATAATGAGGGAAAAACCACGGGGCGGGGCGCACGAAAAATTCACTATAAAACAATAAGGATTACAACAAAATAATCTAGGTTTGTCCAACCTAGATCCCCCTTGGATTCACAGATTGAATCCCTTCTCAACTCACAATGAAAAACTTCTCTTCAAGAACAAGGGACAAAACTCAAATCTCTCTTCAAACACCCAAGGCAACGAAAACAAGATTGAGATAAAAACTCCCTTACAGCGAAAATGAAGATACCAATCTGAGAAACCTGTTCTTCCTCTCGAAGAACTTCTCCGGCAACAATGGTGGCAAGACCTTGCAACTTCCTCCTCTTTGCACGTTCTTCTCTTGTCGGCTCTAAAAATGGAAGTTAATGTTTTGCCAAAGCATCTCTGTCTATTTAGGGTATAAGGGCAAACCCATCTTGGCCATCCAAAAAAGTTCCAATGCGATCTGACGGCTCCCGATCGCAGATTAACGAATCTGTTTCCACCCGCTACTACCCGACGGTAACAGCTACCGCGTCGCGGAAGCCACCAAGACGACATTGTCTCGACAACATCGGAGACTCATCTCGACGATATAGCTCTTTTCCCGTCGACAAAACTACCGCCCGCGGTAGCACTGCCGTCAGGCGTTAGCCCTCAGCTGTTAGGGCTTTCGACGACACAACAAGTCGACAAAACGATGCTATCGCCGGCGGTAGAGGTACCGCCAGACGATAGCAAACAGGCCAAGAATTTGTTGTTATACACAACCTCCTTCTTCTCCTGCAGCAGCACAACTCCAACCATGATCTAATTTTCTTCTCATTAGGGGCTGAACCCCAACAAACTCCCTCCTCCAGACCATAAAGAGGAATCCCCCCCTGACATCTTCAGATGGTCTTCATGCTGATCAACAACTGGAACAACTCGTGCTTCTCCCTTGGCACGACCTTCGTCATCATGTCCGAAGGATTTTCATCCATGTGGACTTTCTCCACTTCAACAGCTTCTCCTCGACAACATCTTGTATCCAATGATACCTCACTTCAATATGCTTTGTCTTGGAGTGGTAGACGGGGTTCTTGTCCAGAAAAATAGCGCTCTGACTGTCACTGTAAATAATGAACACTTCTTGTTGGAGTCCAAGTTCAAACATGAACTTCTTCATCCATAAGATCTCCTGTGACGCTTTCGTCAGCGCAATGTATTCTGCCTATGTCGTCAACAATGTCACGCATATCTGCAACCTCGACTGCCATGACACATCTCCCCCTGTATAAGTAACAACAAATCCAGATGTGGACCTCTGAGAATCAACATCTCCTAACATATGTGAGTTAGAGTACCCAACCAGCATCGGTGACTCTCCACCAAACTACAAACATAAACATGTGGTACCTCTGAGATATTAGAGTATCCACTTCACAACATCTCAATGGATCCTCCCTGGATTCGATAGATATCTGCACACTACCCCCACTGCATAAGCCATGGCTGGCCCCGTATAGACCATAACATACATCAAACTCCCCACTGCAGTTGCGTAGGGGATCTGACTCATCTCCTCCACTTCCTTCTCAGATGAAGGACACTGAGAGCTTGATAGCTTAAAGTGTCCACCCAACGGAGTAGCATCCACATTGGCCTTCTCCATCATGAACCTCTTTAGAACCTTCTCTACGTACTCAGCCTGAGATAGCCATAACAAATCCGCACTCTTGTCCCTGGTGATCTTCATCCTAAGGATCTTCTTTGCTGGTCCCAAGTCCTTCATCTCAAAGGACTCACTACGCTCTTTCTTCAGCTCAACAATGATGGTATTGTCATCAACGATAATTAGCATGTCATCTACGTACAACAACATAATAGTAAGGGTCTTCTCAGTCTTCTTCACATAGACACAATGATCAGCCCTGGTCCTTTAGAACTTGCTCTTCAACATAAATGAGTCAAATTTCTTATACCACTGCCCGTGTGTCTGCTTCAACCCATACAAACTCTTCTTCAGTCGGCAGACCAAATGCTCATTCCCCTTGGCTTCAAAGCCTTCGGGCTGCTCCATGTATAACTCCTCCAAATCTCCATGCAGAAATGTTGTTTTGACATCCATTTGCTCAACTTCAAGATTCTTAGAGGCAGCTAACCCTAATATTAGTCTGATAGAAGACATTTTCACCATTGGTGAAAATATCTTATCAAAGTTTACACCATGCCTTTGACTACCAACCTTGCCTTGTACCTAGGCGGGAGAGTCTTTCATCAGTATTCAGCTTTAACTAAGACCCATTTGTTCTTCAAGACTTCCCCCTCCCCTTTGGTAGTCTGACCAAATCATAGAACTCATTCTTCTGGAGCGAGTTTAACTCCTCCTTCATAGCTGCTACCCAAGACTACTCTCTTGTCTTCAGCCCTCTGAGGTGATGTGAATAATCTTTTGATAGGTTCGAGATCACAGACTTCAACAAAAATGACATTTTGAATGATGGTGATGTGAATGAGAGGTTGATCAAATCATTTTTTGAGCGATGATATTTTTCTCTCAACGAAAATGAAGCAAAACGCTCAAAAATGGCCTCAGGCTCCGTTTATTTGGAGTTTTTGTTGGGATTTTTTATCGCGGAAGCGCAATCCCCAGACACAGTTAAATCAAGAGTCACTAGAAAATACACAATCCATACAATTTTATTAATATGAACTTGACACAATAAAATTAATAAGTACTCAAATTAAGAGATACATGTCCGAAAATATACTGCAGAATAACTCGCGCGGACTACGAAAATTCGCAGAAGAGTAATATGAACTTAACTACAATCGGCAAAATGAACGCATAAGATTCGTACCAAAATTAACATTCATCGTCGTCAGATGACCAACTACCGCTACCACCATTGAGAAGACAGAAGAGATCCAAGTCAGAACTTGGCCATGCCGTGAACGCACATCCCTCGAACGTCACCATTTGTGCACAACCACCACCGCATATGAGCATGCAATTCCATCGAGCACTGTGCACTTTGATGTAGCCCGTGAATCTTACGCATTGCCGCTACCCGCACATTTGCTGCTCTCTGATGCCAATACAGCTCACCAATGCCAACTCGGCCTTCGGCTGTGCACTACCGCTCTACTCCTTCGAGACTTTTCCTCTTTGGTTTGGCTTTTTGGTTTGTTATTCCTCTTCATCCGAGCTCGTTTTATAGGAGGTAGAAGAGGAAGCTACTAGGAAGATGTGTTGATGGTTGTAGGAAGTTGGGAGGAAGGTGCTTGGAACCTTCCTAATGCACATGTGCTCGAATGTAGTCAACAATTGTGGGCCGGTAGGTGGGAGGTGATAAGTATGTGTTAGCTGGAGTTTCAAAAGGCAAACCAACTCAACAATCAGTCATATTCCCACACTACAACAAATTGAGCCTATCGTGATTTTTATAGATTTTTGTGACGCTTTGCAAACGCCGCCATTGAAATTAGTGGCTGCGGCTAATCAGATCTGTGGAGAAGAATTGAAGTCACTGGTCTGCAGATCTGTAGCACACCTACAGTAGATCGGGGTGTTACAATATTAATATGTTTTACCTTGCAAATTCAAAGACTACGAGTAAAAAAAAACTTCAAAAATTACCATGCAAAAATATATTATGTAGTTTTTTTAATATTTTCATTGACTTAGTTGAAACTTACAAAATCTGCATTTCTCCCAACTTTTTTTTATCTACAAGCTAAAAAATTTACTCTAGTATTAAACACATTGCACTAATTTAAGAAGGGAGTGGAAGAACCTTTACCTTGTCGAGGAGAAGCAAGGGCGAAATGTGTGCCCTAATAATTACTTGTGGAGTCCTAAAAGATCAAGAAGAAAGAGGGATGACTGTCAGTGATCCAGACCATAGTTCCTGAAGCCACGACAAGCTAGGGGTAGTTCGCGATTAGGAGGAGTGGTTGGCAGTGCGGCGTGCGTTTGCGAGAAGGAGGCCGGTCATCGTTCGGTAGCGGGAAAGAAGAAAGCAAGTGAGGAAACCCTAAACTCTACAACCCTATACACTTAGCAATAGTCGAGAGAGAGAGAGTCAGTTGACATGGGTTTTGTTCATGAGTGCGGATAGGTATATTGGAATGCCCTAAAAATAGTTTTTTGAGTGCAATATAATAGTCATTTTTATAGTGCTAATAAAAATCATCTGTCTTTTTCATCGTAGTCAATAATCCTTGTAGTCTTTAAAAAAATATATGTATAACTCTCATTATCTTGTTCATCATAGTCAATAACTCCCTTTTCCATATAACCCCCTTATCCTTTTCACCATAGCCAATAACTCCTAATCTTTACAAGTAAATGTGAACCCTTTTAATCTAATATTAAGTAGCTTATTAGTTGATGATAATATTTATTATAGAATTTTTTTGTTTGAATTTCATACTAAAAATGAAAAATTAATTAAAATATATACAAACATATTATTAAAAAAAGTCAGTTAAACGAGACAAATAAAGAAATATTTTTAAAAGAAATCATAAAATTCATTTAATATATGCTTTTCAGTTTTTCTATTTTGTTTAAATTTAAATATATTTTTTTGGCATACTTGCAAAAAGATGACAACAAAATTAGATAAATGTTTTAAATAAAATAAATATAGGCATTTTATTTTTTGTATAAATTTATTATAACGTATGGAATCTTGATTTAATTATTATATATTTTACAAGTATTTAAATAAGGAAAATTGTCTAGATAATTCATATATAATCTCCATGAATTTATCTTACAAAAGAAAAGTTTTAAAATCAAAATAAAAATTCAAATTAATAAATATATATTTGTATGCTAAAATAACTGACAAACAAAATTTTAAAATCAAAGTAATTCTGAATCTTTATGTTTTATTATTCTAATTAATTACTTTGATCCATAAATTTGAGATATATATATATATCAAATGACTTTTTTTATTCATTTACAAAGTTTATCTAATTTGTTCTACATTTTCACAAATATGTACAATTTTTTTTTAAATTTAAACAAAGTAGACAAATTAGAAGAAAAAAAAGATATATTTAATGATTTTTTTCATTTATTTTAGGAATACTCATTTATTTATCTCATTTAACCGAAATATATATGTTGCGGATCACTCAAGGCTTCGGTAGATCGGAGCCTAGATTGGACCGTCTTAGCCCGGGAGCGTTTGAGCGCGCAAACAGTCACAGAAAAAGAGAAAGCTAACAAGACAATTTTTTTAACGTGGAAAACCCGTCAACTGGATGAAAAACCACGCGGCCGAGTCTGTGCCGGCCGAAACCTCCACTATTTGTTGGTTGTTGCACAAAGCTACTTTAAAGAACTCGAAGGCGACAGACCGCCTCTCGTTACAATTGTTGAGAGAGAGAGAGACTCGGAGGGTGACAAGCCACCGCTCCTGGAGCTAAGACTTTTGTCTGATGCAGAGGGGGATGCTGCGCTCTAAGCGCTCTAGAGGTTTTAACTGCAGCTTGAAGGTTGGATCGATGTACTCTGTGCGTCTTTGTCTCTGTCGGTTGTCTCCTGCTGCGCGAGAGGAGTTTGGAGTGTTGTTCTTGCTGGAGGCTGGAGCGTTTGTTCTTGAGTGCGCGGAGTGCTTGTTGCTGAGTACGCGGGGTTATGCTTGGACGGTCTTGAGAGCGGAGAGCGCAGAGGCGCTCTTGGAGCAGTCTTCAGAGCGGAGCGCACGGAGGCGCGCTTGGAGCGGTCTTGAGAGCGGAGCGCGCGGAGGCGCGCTTGGAGCGGTCTTGAGAGCGGAGCGCGCGGAGGCGCGCTTGGAGCGGTCTTGAGAGCGGAGCGCGCGGAGGCGCGCTTGGAGCGGTCTTGAGAGCGGAGCGCACGGAGGCACGCTTGGAGCGGTCTTGAGAGCGGAGCGCACGGAGGCGCGCTTGGAGCGGTCTTGAGAGCGGAGCGCACGGAGGCGCGCTTGGAGCGGTCTTGAGAGCGGAGCGCGCGGAGGCGCGCTTGGAGCGGTCTTGAGAGCGGAGCGCGCGGTGGCGCGCTTGGAGCGGTCTTGAGAGCGGAGCGCACGGAGGCGCGCTTGGAGCGGTCTTGAGAGCGGAGCGCACGGAGGCGCGCTTGGAGCGGTCTTGAGAGCGGAGCGCACGGAGGCGCGCTTTGAGCGGTCTTGAGAGCAGAGCGCACGGAGGCGCGCGTGTGAGCGCGCAAGGAGGAGGCGCGCCTGTGAGCGCGCAAGGAGGAGGCGCGCTGGTGAGCGCGCAAGGAGGGGGCGCGCTGGTGAGCGCGCAAGGAGGAGCCGCGCTGGTGAGCGCGCAAGGAGGAGACGCGCTGGTGAGCGCGCAAGGAGGAGGCGCGCTGGTGAGCGCGCAAGGAGGAGGCGCGCTGGTGAGCGCGCAAAGAGGAGGCGCGCTGGTGAGCGCGCAAGGAGGAGGCGCGCTGGTGAGCGCGCAAGGAGGAGGCGCGCTAGGGAGCGCGCAAGGAGGACGCGCGCTGGTGAGCGCGCAAGGAGGAGGCGCGCTGGTGAGCGCGCAAGGAGGACGCGCGCTGGTGAGCGCGCAAGGAGGACCCGCGCTTGTGAGCGCACAAGGAGGACGCGCGCTGGTGAGCGCGCAAGGGGGACGCGCGCTTGTGAGCGCGCAAGGAGGACCCGCGCTTGTGAGCGCGCAAGGAGGACGCGCGCTGGTGAGCGCGCAAGGAGGACGCGCGCTGGTGAGCGCGCAAGGAGGACGCGCGCTCGTGAGCGCGCAAGGAGGACGCGCGCTGGTGAGCGCGCAAGGAAGAAGGAGGAGATAGAAAATCCGTAGGAGGATTTTCCCGGCAGGAGAGAGAGAAACTCTCAAAAGAGGGGAGAGATGGAGGCGGAGAAGATCAAAAAAAGAGAAGTCTTGGGGTTCTATTTATAGTTTTTGAGGGTGGCACTTTCGTAATTAAATGGGTGGTTAGGGTAGTTATGGTGGTTATGCGGCTACCCGCACACCATAACCAATTTATGTGTTATACGCACACTTATCATGAATATAGCTACGCGCACACCAGTTTGTATAGTTTTGCGGTGATATGTATTCATATGACGGATATGATTATGCGCACACAATAACCATATTATTTGCTATACGCAGACCGTATTGAAGGATTTTACTATTTGCACCCCCATGTTAGAGGATTTTACTATTTACACCCACATGTTGAAGGATTTTACTATTTGCACCCCATAATGGGGGATTTTACTATTTGCACCCCTATGATGTAGGAATTTACTATTTGCACCCTCATGTTGGAGGATTTTACTATTTGCACCCTATGATGCAGAATTTTACTATTTGCACCCCCATGTTGGAGGATTTTACTATTTGCACTCCATGATTGAGGAATTTACTATTTGCACCCCCATGTTGGAGGATTTTACTATTTGCACCCATGATGCAGAATTTTACTATTTGCACCCATGTGGAGGATTTTACTATTTGCACTCCATGATGGAGGAATTTACTATTTGCACCCCCATATTGGAGGATTTTACTATTTGCACCCCATGATGTAGAATTTTACTATTTGCACCCCCATGTTGAAGGATTTTACTATTTGCACCCACATGTTGGGTGGTTACGGGGCTAGTGAGGTTTCTTTGGATAACCGCACACCCATGAATGAGGTGCGGTTAGCGCCTTCAAGGAAACCCTATCAATATATATAATTTTTACTATGAAATTTAAACAAATTTTCACAATGCATATTTTAATTAATTACTAAGCTACTTAATATTGGATATATGAGGTATACATCTATTTCTAAAGATTAGAGTGGTTATTGCTTATGTGATAAAAATAATAGGGTTATACAACTATGTCTAAAAATTAGGAGGTTATTAAATATGATTGAAAAGATAAGAGAGTTATAAATCTATTTTAAAGATTACATGATTATTAACTATGATAAAAAAGATAAGGAGGGTTATCAACAATTTACTCGTTGTTTAATAAGAACATGAAGCTTAATTTAATAAGAACATGAAGCTTAAGGATAGGCTGCTTTTTTAGGGTTGATCGGGTTAAACTCAAAACATTAAAAAAAATCAAGCTCACCGATGGAGAGGAAGGTCGTGAACTCGGCGGAATATATTCCCTTATCCTAGTTGCCCGTGGTGACCGCCGCCAGGACCCTCATTTGGCCAAAGAAGATTGCTCTGCTGATGATAGGGGTCCCGACAGTGGCAGTGAGGTTGTGTCGAACTCCTTTGGCAACATTTTGCAGCGAAATTTAAAAAATTGCACGCTTGTGTCTTTGATAATCTTGGATTTTGACCGGTTGTTTTAGGAAAATACTTCTATACATGTCCGGAACCAATAGAAATGCATGGCTTCATATGCAAGCAGCGAAATGGAGACGAGAATGATGATAATAATGCCTAATAATAAATATGTAAAGTTTTTTTTTTATTCGCAGCTTTACTACCTTGCAGTTTACCCTATGCAAATTATATGCCAGGGCGTGTACAATCCTCAATTGGCAATGCAATACTATCAACAGATGATGTATGGTTCAGCCCTATCATCAACCGTTGGTGCTTCGCCTCGTTACTATCATCACAACCCTCAGACGAGCTACGAGATGCAGCCATCGAGGGCCGGCTTTCTTCCTCCCACAATGCAAGCTCGTGTTCATCATCAGCCGTCTGACAAAGATCCAACGGCTCATAAGAAGACGGAGGAATCGTTATATTTCCAAAAGGAAATCGGACACCACATTTCATGACTCAATTCATTTCAGGCATTTTGTTAAACAAAGGCATAATAATAAGATAATAAGTAAGTAATAATAATTACTTATTGAAATTCATGGTTTTGTAGGGGTTCTTGGTCCCACGGTGCACAAACTGTATTGTGGAGCCCACACAATTCTGCATTTCTATTGGTCCCGGACTTTGCCCTATTCGGTAGGATGCATTATTAGTTGGAGAGATTGCGTTGTCATTAAATTTGGCAATTGTTAATCGCACCCCAGTTTTGGCTATCCGCAACCCTTTTATATGAAGTATTACGAGTTTTTTTTGGAAATACGCCTTGTACAAGCATTTTTAGGAAAGACGTTCAACACGAAAGTTGTAGATATCGTCGAGATCTACAACTTTCGTGTTGAACACTTTCGCTAAAAATGCACGCACAAGACGTATTGCCGCCCGAATTGAAACATGGGCGTAACTATAACGAATTTTTGGAAATACGCATTGTGCATGCATTTTTAGGAAAACTGTTCAACACGAAAGTTGTAGATCTCGACGATATCTACAACTTTCGTGTTGAACACTTTTCCTAAAAATGCTTGTAGAAGGCGTATTTCCAAAAAAAATACTCGTAATACTTCATATAAAAGGGTTGCGGATAGCCAAAACTGGGGTGCGGTTAACAATTGACTTCAATTTTTGCGTGGATACTAATATTTTTTAGAATTCCAGCAATTATTGTCAATATATAATAACTATATTATTATAATATTACCGGTATTAGTCGGTAACTACTAGTCTACATCGACAAATGATGATGTGAGCTTGGCTTCGTTTGGCGCGGCGGTGGCGGTCATTATGAACCGTCGTTCGTGAACTCCCGACATCATCTGAGGAACATCATCCACTTTTATGTTCAAAGTTAGAAATCTTTTCTTGGTGGCGGTTATAATCGTAGTCATGTCAAACACGCATTTGATGGTAGAGTTTTTCTTGAGCTCTAGTTATGATGTGCATATTAATCAATCTTGATAGGACCGTCTTGCTCTTTTTTGTACCATCATTTTTAGAACATTCAATGGCGCGCTAGACCAATTCTTTTATGGCGCGCGCAGGACACAATGTAGTATATATGGAGCGTGGGCGCCTTTTGCAACTTAAGCGCACCGTGCATCTTGGTCGAGTGTCTTGCGCATCTTAACCGTCTGTCTTTATTAGTTCTGATCATAGGTAGGGAGTTGTAAAGTGGTCTAGTATATATGGAGTTGAGTAGCAAACTCCATGTTGGGAGATTTGGCTAAGTTAGATGTTTCGTTGCACCGAGATATTCTGAAGGCTAGGGGGGTGGCGTCCGTCTTGATAAAAAAAAAAGAAAAAAGAAAAAAGAAAAAAATTCTATCAATACAAGTGATACGGGCTCCCTTAATTTATAAGAATTTAGGGATGCGAATAGCTAGAATTCCCATATTCCCCACAAACTTAGTGGGGAAAATGAAGGCTGAGTGGGGTTGACCAAAGTCAACCCCACTAATGCAATGGCCGCCCAAACCGTCTGCCCGCGCGCACGATGTAACCACGCGCGACCGCACCACTGCCCGCCGCCGCACAATCGGCCGCATGCCACCTCACGGCCGGCCTTGGCCGTGTGGCCGCCCGCCCAACGACGCGCCGCCCTTGGCCGTGCGGGGCACCCGCCACCTCGCGGCCCCTTGGCTGAGCGCCCGCCCGCCGCCGTGCGACCCCTTGTCCACGCGGCCGCCCGACGTCGCGCGGTCCTTGGCCACGCGACTGGTCGTCGGGTCGGCCGCCGCTGCGCAGCCACGTGGCCGTGCAAGGCTGACCGCACACTCAGACCCCGCGGCCGCGCCTCTGGCCGGCTCCCTCCAACCGACCGGCCCACCGACCCTCTTAGGGCGCTCGACCGACACCCGGCCGACCCCCGCCAGCTGGGCCCCGTCGCCAATCTCCGTCGGCCGGCCTCCACCGGTCGGGCCCTCGGCCGCCGCCTAACTTCCCCCGTCCAACCACCTCAGACGTGTAACCACCACGCCCCACTAACGGCGTAACCACCTATTATGGGGGTGCGTATAATCGAATTTCCATAATGGGTGTGCACATAACCGATCACGCAAATATACGTATAATAAAACATAAGGTATCGAGGTGCGTATAGAGAGAATGCACATAACGGTCTGCGTATAATAAATAATATGGTTACGAAGTGCGCATAATCATATCTGTAATAGGTGTGCTTATAGTACATAAATTAGTTACGAGACTACCTATAATGGGTACATGAATTGGTTATGGTGTGCGGGTAACCGCAAAACTACTCTAACCACAAATTTACGAAAATGTCACTCTCAAAACCTATAAATCGGGTCATAGGTCCTCCTTTCTTTCCACCTTGCCTTATACGCCTGAGAGAGCTCCCTAAGAATCCTTCGAAATCTCCATGTGCGCTCGAAGGAACCCTCGAAGATCTTCGCAGACCTTCAAAAATCTCTTGAAGATCTCCCAGAAGCCTTCGAAGATCTCTTGGGGATTTCACCGTGCACATTGCATCTCGTGCACATTGCACCCAGTGCACACTGCAGCCCGTGGACACTGCAGCCCGCGCACATTGCACTCCGTGCTCATTTCACTCGGCACACACTGTACCCTGCACATTGCAACGAGCACGTCACTTCAAACTCCTTCACTCGCAATCGGAGACAAGCCGCAAACACCAGATCGTGCCGAGCGCACCGCTCCAGCTTCCGGGCATCAATAGAAGACTCCAAATTGCAACAAGCGGATTGCTCCCCAATGTAACAATTTAGAAAATACTTAGCTTCACAAGTAGTGATATGTCACCCTCGAAGCTTCTCCCTCTTCTCTCTCTCTCTACAACTATAACGAGCGGTGGTCTGACACCATCGAAGCTTCTTCCTCTTCTCTCTCTCTACAACTGTAACGAGAGACGGTTTGTCGCCCTCGAATTCTCTACAAATCTTTGTAACAGCACCAAGATATAGTGCAATTTGGCTGGCACCGATCCGACCATACTATTTTTCACTCTTTCCGGATTTTCCACGTTAAAAAGTCGTCTCCTTTTTAGCTGCCAGTTCTCTATTGTGACTGTGTGCGACGCTCGACACACTCTCGAGCTAAGGTCGACCGATCCGCAAAGCGTCAGGCCACCCGCAATAACAAGTAATTTATGAAAGCTTCGTCTCATTGTCATGAGTTTGCTGGTTGCGATTGTTCTTCGATCTGATCTACAAAACCCAAAAATAGACCTGGAAAGTTGGCTTGGGCATAAATGGAGCTTAATCAAACTCTATGAAACTATTTCATTAAGCGGTCTATCTTGTGCACATTTTGGAGATGAGTCAAATGATTAAGAAGAAATTGGCTCCTAGTTTTTTTTTGGATTGTACGAGCAAAACGGTATTTATTCACTTTTGGATTTTACCTATCTTTATTAAAAAAAGCTAGTTTTAAAAATTTATGGGTTTTTCTTTTATTTTAAAAAAAATTGCTCTTATATAGGCAAAGTCCTCTACCTACAATAAAAAATGTGTTCTTCCCATCGCTCGCAAACCCTTATGCACACGGCAAAAATGAGCGACGAGCGGAATATAACGCTCAGGGGTTTGCGAGCGGTGAGAGCGTCGTCGCCCCGGGGCAATGTCGTGATTGGGATAATATCGCGTGGGGCATTGGAAGCACCTGTGCACTATCGCAGTTGAGGTACTGTCGCAGTTAGCCGCAGAGGTAGAACCCTGTGCCCACGGGCGGACCCAGCTGAAGACACGGTCGGGCAAGTGCCCGACCGTGTTTTTCGCGAATTCCTGCTAGGGCAAGAGGGATTCGCTATTTCGCCGGGGCGATTCGCGATTCCTGCTGGGGCACGACGGCGCTTCGCGATTCCTGCTAGGGCACGACGGTCGACGGGTACGCTTCTTCACGATTCCTGGGCTGGGGACGCTTCTTCTTCTTCCTACCGGGGCACGACGGTCGACGGGTACGCTTCTTCACGATTCCTGGGCTGCTGCTTCTTCTTCTTCTTCTTCTAGCAGCCCCCCTCTTTTCCCTTTTCTTCTTCTAGTTGCTGCAGCCCTGTTTTCCCTGCAAAAGAGAAGGGGAGATATTCACAATTTTTTAGCAATTTATTTATAGGCATTACTCGAGCTAGCGAGAGTGTATATTTTATAGAAGAGAAAAACAGCAAGTCAGAGGAATTTAAGAAAATAATTATCAATCAAATTGACAAAGGTGAGGAAACAAGATTTACAGCATCCTCAATAGAGGAAATAATTGAGCGGATTAGAGATCATTTAGAGGAAAAGAATCTACCATTACCACAACTACTATCTTATTGCCAGAAAGTTTATTATAAGATCCAGGAATTAATGCAATCACTCCCTGTTTCTGATTTCCCTGTTTTCCATTTTCCATAGCAGCTCAGCTCCAATAATTCCCTGTTTTTGATTTCCCCAATTTTCCATTTCTGTTTAGCAGTGATTCAGTGAAGCATGCAAATCCGACTGTTCTTGATCACTTGATTACGACAAGGACCCCAATTTTCCATTTCTGTTTAGCAGTGATTCAGTGAAGCATGCAAATCCCTGGAAAAAAAATTTCGGGGCCACTACCCCCGAACCCCCGCTTAGGAGGCCCTGCCCCCCGAACCCCCCGATCGACAATACTTACATTGTGCCCGTGCAACTTCAAAATCCTAGTTCCGCCACTGCCTGTACCCGTTACTCAAACATTCATAAGGCTAAAAGAAAAAAAAATCATCTATTTTCCTTTGATTTAAATCATTCAAATCAATTTTCACTATTTTATGATTGTCGAATCAGCATAATGGTTGCAGCCATCTCAATTACATTTACACATGACAACTCAGACCATCGTCTTTCTCATCTACCCAAAACTAAATATGAACGTCTCAACTTTGTCGGAGTCGTTTCTCCCTCATCTGACCACCGTTTTTGACGCGTAACTTGTTGAAATTCATTGCTTTTACGAGAGAAATTCAAATCCATCATCCATTTTACAAAAACTTCAGAGTTCTCCTTCGGACTTGGGCCCCACCTTGCCCCCTTGATCCTCCCATGGTTGTGAACACATTGACAATGCTGGGTAACAACATGGTGATGCAAATGTAGGGAATGAAGGTCGCCCATAACGACGTCTCCCACCGATCAATAGAGCAAACAAAACCTGAGAAAATCAAACCAACAAAACAAACACACAAACACAGAGATATACGTGGAAAACCTTCACAACTTGAAGGTCAAAAACCACGGGGCACGGCACAACAAATTCCACTATAATAAATAAGGATTACAACGATAATCTAGGTTTGCCCAAACCTAGAACGCCCACCGGATTTGACAACAAATCCAACCTTCTCCACCAACAAAGATGAACACCACTTCTCTACAATAAGATAATAATCTACTCTCCACTATCTGCACAATAGCAAGTGAAAACGAGATAGAAAACACCTTACGACGTAGACGAAGAGGCCTTTGAAAGCGGTGGAGAAATCTCCAAGCAAGTTGAGGAAACACTTCCTCCTTCCGGTAACGGCAACAGCGGCTACACCGCTCTTCCAATCAGCGGCAACAGGCGGCAACAACCACCACAAGAGCAGCAGCACAAACAGCCCTCTCCTTCTCCAACTGAAGATCGGCAATAAGGGCGGCGACAAACCCCTCTTCCAGCGACAACACTGTTCAGGACGGCGGCAGCGACAGTAGCCCTTCACCGGCGGCGCAAGCGGCCTCTCCTCACTCACCGGCGGCGACTCTCCAACATCGAGAGAAGAGGAGAAAGGGGCGGAGACAAGAAATCGGGGAAGTGAGAGGTCCGGCTGTTTAGAATCGGGAGAGGAATAGAAAATTAACCCTAACCTTCCAGCACTCTAATACCAATAAAGAGTTCACGCCAATAGCAGCCGTCTGGTTCAGTTGAACCGGACCAAGAAACCTCCCAGATTTTTGCTCCAAATTGCAAGGACAGAGCCCCGCGTTGCAACCTGCCTTTTTACCAGGTTGTAACCTAAAAAACTGAATCAATAAAAATTCACAAAAACCTCCTTTAGGGGCTGAACCCCAACAAACTCCCCCTTCAGACCATAAAGGGGAGTTCTCCACCTTGACTCCTTCAAGTGGACATCATGTCGATCGACCGTCGGCAAAAATCATGCTTCTCCCTTGGGACCACCTTCGTCATCAAATCCGAAGGGTTTTCATCTGTGTGGATCTTCTCCACCACCAACAGCTTCTCCTCGATTGCATCCTGAATCCAGTGATACTTCACGTCGATGTGCTTCGTCCTGGAGTGAAAACGGGATTCTTGGCCAAGAATATAGCACTCTGACTGTCACAAAATACTGTGTACACGTCCTGTCGGAGACCAAGCTCAAGCATGAACTTCTTCATCCAAATAAGCTCCTTTGACGCCTCAGTCAACGCAATATATTCAGCCTCCGTTGTCGACAATGCCACGCACTTCTGAAGCCTTGACTGCCATGACACTGCTCCCCCTGCAAATGTGACCACGAATCCAGAAGTGGATCTCCTCGTGTCAACATCTCCTGACATATCCGAGTCCGAGTACCCAATAAGTTCTGGTGGACCTCCACCAAACTTTAAGCAAAGGTCTGAGGTACCTCGGAGATAACGGAATATCCATTTCACAACACTCCAGTGATCTTTCCCTGGGTTTGCCAAATAACGGCTCACAGATCCCACAGCATGAGCTATGTATGGCCTAATGCAGACCATAACATACATCAAACTCCCTACTGCAGATGCATAAGGGATATGACTCATCTCTTCAACTTCCTCCTCAGATGAAGGACTTTGAGAACTAGAAAGTCTGAAGTGCCCGGCTAAAGGAGTAGCAACGGGTTTTACCTTGTCCATCATGAACCTCTTCAGCACTTTCTCCACATACTCAGACTGAGATAGCCATAGTTGACCAGCACTCCTGTCCATGGTGATTTTCATTCCAAGAATCTTCCTTGCCGGTCCCAAATCCTTCATTTCAAAGGACTCACCGATCTCCTTCTTCAACTCAGCTATGTTTGCCTTGTCATCCCCAACAATCAGCATATCATCTACGTACAACAGCAGAATAGTAAATGCCTTCTCAGTCCTCTTCACATATACGCAGTGATCAGCCCTGGTCCGTTGGAATTTGCTCTTCATCATGAACGAGTCAAATTTCCTATACCACTACTTGGGTGCCTGCTTCAACCCATAAAGGCTCTTCTTGAGCCGGCAGACCAGATGATGCTTCCCCTTAGCTACAAAGCCTTCGGGCTACTCCATGTATAGCTCTTCCTCCAAATCACCATGCAAGAATGTTGTCTTGACGTCCATTTTCTCGACTTCAAGATCCATGGAGGCAGCCATACCCAACACCAGTCTGATAGAGGACATTTTCACCAATGGGGAAAAAATCTCATCGAAATCAATACCTTGTTTCTGACTGAAACCTTTCACAACAAGTCTCGCCTTGTACCTCGGCAGAGAGACTTTCATCCAATTTCAGCTTGAAGACCCACTTGTTCTTCAAAGCTCTCTTCCCTTTAGGCAATGGGACTAAGTCATACGTCTCGTTCTTCTGAAGGGAGTGCAACTCCTCTTCCATAGCAACCGTCCAAGCCTCACGATCTTCAGCACTCTGAGCATCCTTATAGGACTCAGGCTCTCCACTATCTATAAGCAAGATATACTCATGAGGAGAATACCTGATATTGGGCCTTCTGACTCTCTCAGATCTGACAGGAGGAACCTCCACCACAGGTGGCACATCAACTGGCAAAGCTCCCCCCACATCAGGAATCATCTCCTCATCAGGAATAAGCTCACCAACTTCCTCCTCAGCATGCCCATCATCAGCAACAGTCTCTACTGACCCATCATCAACATATAGTCTCTCCTCCGCAGGTGGAAACTGTGGAACCTGTGAATCCGCAACATTCTGCTCACCAACCACTTGATCTTCAACAAAAACCACATCTCTGCTTCTGATCATTTTCTTGTTCACGGGATCCCAGAGTCTATAATCAAACTCCTCATGGGGAAATCCCAACAAGATGCACTCCCGAGACTTCTCATCAAGCTTCGATCTCTCTTCCTTGGGGACATGAACATGAACTTTGCACCCAAACACCCGCACATGTCCGTACGACACTTCCTTCCCGGACCAAACACGCTCTGGAATATCACCATTCAGAGGTGCCGAAGGAGACAGATTTATCAGATGTACAACAGTTTGCACGGCCTCAGCCCAAAACTGCTTACCAATGCCAGCTTGAGAAATCATGCATCTGATCTTCTCAACAATCGTCCTGTTCATCCTCTCTGCCAACCCATTATGTTGCGGCGTCCTCGGGATTGTCCTTTCATGCACTATGTCATGCTCTCTGCAGTAGGCATCGAAGGCACCGATGTATTCTCCCCCGTTGTCAGATCGAACTCGCTTTATTTCTTTACCGGTCATCTTCTCCACCTTTGCTCTGAACTCTACAAACTTTGCTAGAACATCACTCTTCTGCTTCACAGGATATGCCCAGACTTTCCTGGAATGATCGTCAATGAACGTGACGAAATAAGCGGCTCCGCCCACAGACTTGGGCTTAATAGGACCACACACATCAGTGTGTATCAAATATAGTAACTCCGCCTTCCTTTTTGGTTCAGAATCAGCAAAGGAAACACGTTTCTGCTTACCGGCCAAGCAGTGCACACACGTGTTAGGAATCCCTCCTGATAGCTCCGGAAGAACCTTGTTCTTCACCAAAATCTTCAAGCTCTTCTCACTGATATGCCCAAGTCTGCGATGCCATAACTCCATAGAGTTGCCTTCAGCAGCATTCACAATTGGGCCACAGATCTTGGCATTAGTGCGATAAAGGCCACATCACTTCCTTCCTCTGGCTACCACCAAAGAGCCATTCAACAACCTCCAGGTACCTCCACCTTCAATGCTAGTGAAACCACCGTCATCAAGTCTACCAACGGAAATCAGATTCATTCTCAAGTTAGGAATGTGCCTGACGCCCTTGAGAACAATCTTCCCAAACTCATTCTCCAAGTGGACATCACCACTGCCAATAATCAACGATTCACCGGAATTAGTCATCCGGATCACACCAAGGTCTCATGCAGAATAGGTGTAGAAGTAATCCCGGTGAGGAGTGCAATGATAAGATGCACCTCCGTCCACGATCCAGTCTGTGTCAACACATTCCTGGCAAGACGACCCACTGCACTGCAAGCATAACGGCTCAGCCTCCACAATCGAAGTCGTCGCATCACCACTGGATTCACCTACCTCCTTGGTCTTTCCCTTCAGGTAACTTTTCATTTGGAAACAATCCTTCTTGAAATGACCCTTCTTCTTACAATAGTAGCACTCGATGTCCTTCTTGGATTTGCCGCTAGACTTGCTCCTGGAAGTGCTCATGTTCTTCACATCCTTCTTCACAGATCTACCTCTTCCTTCCGTGAGGAAAACACCCGAATTTGATGATCCAGAATCCTTCATTCTCAACTCTTCGTTCAGGAGACAACTAGACACCATCTCCATGGTTACCACGCCATCAGGTGCTGAGTTGCTCAACGACACTACAAGAGTCTCCCAACTCTCTGGTAAGGAACTAAGAACCATCAGAGCTTGGAGTTCATCTCCCAAGGTAATCTTCATGGACTCCAACTGATTGATAATACTTTGGGCAAGGTTCAGGTGCTCAGTATCTGCGAACCTTCCCGGTACTTCAAATTAACAAGCTTCCTAATCAGAAATGCCTTGTTACCTGCAGTCTTCCGCTCATACAAAGCTTCCAGCTTTTTCCATAAGGCTTGAGCCGAGGACTCCGTGGAAATATGATGAAAAACAGAGTCATCAAGCCACTGCCTAACGAACCCTACTGCCTTCCGATCCATCTTCTTCCACTCTTCATCATCCTTAACTGAAGCTGGTCTCCCTGTCAGCGGAGCATGGAGATCTTTGCAATATAAGAGATCCTCCATCTGAGGCTTCCAGATGCTCCAATTCTTGCCATTCATACTGACCATCCTTGTGTTCTGTTTCATTGCTTTCTCAAACAACAATTGCTCTAACACGATCCGCAAGTCGATTTATTTCAAGGAGTTAACAAGAGTGGATAGGGAGCGGACCAATGGTCGTCACCTACCGCACCGAGTTATAAACTGAGAAATAAAAACGACAAGACAAAGAACCTGACTTTGATACCACTTGTAGGGAATGAAGGTCGCCCGTAACGACGTCTCCCACCGATCAATAGAGCAAATAAAACCTGAGAAAATCAAACCAACAAAACAAACACACAAACACAGAGATATACGTGGAAAACCTTCACAACTTGAAGGTCAAAAACTACGGGGCACGGCACAACAAAATCCACTATAATAAATAAGGATTACAACAATAATCTAGGTTTGCCCAAACCTAGAACGCCCACCGGATTTGACAACAAATCCAACCTTCTCCACCAACAAAGATGAACACCACTTCTCTACAATAGGATAATAATCTACTCTCCACTATCTGCACAATAGCAAGTGAAAACGAGATAGAAAACACCTTACGACGTAGACGAAGAGGCCTTTGAAAGCGGTGGAGAAATCTCCAAGCAAGTTGAGGAAACACTTCCTCCTTCCGGTAACGGCAACAGCGGCTACACCGCTCTTCCAATCAGCGGCAACAGGCGGCAACAACCACCACAAGAACAGCAGCACAAACAGCCCTCTCCTTCTCCAACTGAAGATCGGCGATAAGGGCGGCGACAAACCCCTCTTCCAGCGACAACACTGTTCAGGACGGCGGCAGCGATAGCAGCCCTTCACCGGCGGCGCAAGCGGCCTCTCCTCACTCACCGGCGGCGACTCTCCAACATCGAGAGAAGAGGAGAAAGGGGCGGCGACAAGAAATCGGGGAAGTGAGAGGTCCGGCGGTTTAGAATCGGGAGAGGAATAGAAAATTAACCCTAACCTTCCAGCACTCTAAAACCAATAAAGAGTTCACGCCAATAGCAGTCGTCCGGTTCAGTTGAACCGGACCAAGAAACCTCCCAGATTTTTGCTCCAAATTGCAAGGACAGAGCCTAGCGCGTTGCAACCTGCCTTTTTACCAGGTTGTAACCTAAAAAACTGAATCAATAAAAATTCACAAAAACCTCCTTTATGGGCTGAACCCCAACAGCAAATGCTCAATATGACGCCATTGAAGAAAAACACAGTGACATTTGTATTCACCAGGGTGAGATAAGCAAAGATATGAGCATGGACAATGAAGATATTTCTAAAATGAATGAAAAAAAAAAGTATTAGAGGTGCAAAAAAAACATGAAAAAAAAAACTCCTTGGATTTTCGGATTCAAATTAACAAAATGTAAATTTGGTCACATTCAAACAATGAATTTAAGGGCTTTTAGGTAGGGATGCAAATTTGGCCCGGGCCTGGTTGCCTAGCCTGGGTCTGCCCGGGCCAAAGCCCGATTAGGCCCGGGTCTGGCTAGGCCCGGGCCTAAGGGGGCTCACCAGGCCCCTTTACATTGCCAGAGACCGGTCTGGTGTCCGGCCCAGGCCGAGCCCAGGCCTGCTTGAAAGCCCGCTTAAATGCTGGGCGGACAACCCAATGCTAGACTTGTTCTTTAGGGCATGTTTGGGCCCGGTTTTGTGGGTTCAGCAGACCCTCTTAGATTGCAGGGGCCTGGGCCCGGCCTGGGCCGGTTTGAGCAGGGCCCACTAGCAAAAAAGCTCGGGCCCGGCGGGCCTTTTCTGCACGCCTACTTTTTGGCCTCATTTTTTTTCTTTTCTTAGTTGTATTAATTATCTAGAATTTTGCTTGTTATGTGTATAGTTGGGCTTAGATCTATTATGAATTTTTGATAATTTATATATCTTTCCTTTTATGGTAATAAAAAAAGGCTATTGTTAACCGAAACTCATATTTTGCTAATAGTACTCAAGAATTTCAGAAAACATCGATTTTTTTTGTGAATAACCGCAACTTGACACCTCTTTCCTCCTGCTGAAGCCGCCCGCCTCCTTCCTCCTGCTAAAGCCGCCCGCCTCCTTCCTCCCTCTGAAGTCGTCTTCCTCCTTCCTCCCGCTGATCATTGAGGGTTTTCTCCCCCTCAGCATGATCTCATTTCTAGTTCATGATGATCCAACCATGGAGCAAAGGAGCTACATCTTTCCTTTCTCGGGTGATTTTCGCTGAGCAGAATGCTGGAACTCAAATCAATGAGTTGCATCAATTAAAAAAAAAAAAAAAAAATTTAATTGCTTTGATTTCACACCTGATGATCCGTGCTTGTCTTTTTTAATCTGTATGCTTAGCGGGTATTGCTAAGAGATCCACACTACAACAAAGGCCTTGCCTTCACGGAATAGGAGAGGGATGCATATTCTTTCTATATTAATTATTTTTTAAGAAACTATACAACATCACACCATTAAAGTAATATATATGTTGCGGGTCGCTCGATGCTCTGGTAGATCGGTCGAATTGAACCACCTTAGCTCGGGAGAGAACCGAGTGCACAAACAGTCAATAAAAGAATTTAATAAGTGACGTTGCTGGGGCTTTTAACGTGGAAAACCCGAAAAGAATGAAAAATCACGCGGCCGGAGCTGTGCCGGTCAAATTCCACTATCCACTGGTGCGTTACAATTGGAAACTAAGAACTCGAGCGCGACAGACAGCAGCTCGTTACAATGGTAGGGGAGAGAGAACTCTGAGGGTGACAGACCTCCTCTCGGAGAGCTAAGTATTTCTTCTGGGAACAAAAGTGAGATTACCGAGCCGCCTTTCGGGACCTGCAGGATTCCCAAATCGCTTAGGAAGATTATTTTCCGGAGCAAAGGAAGTCTTCAAGTACTCGAAGGGGATCTTTGAAGCTTCGAAGAAGATCTTCGAAGGCCGAATGAGATCTTAAAGCGCCGAAGGAAAACACAGAGGAAATCTTCAACGGAGCTATCTCAGGCTTTGAATGTCAGGTGTCTTGAAATGAAGGCACTGAGCTCCTTTTACAGCCTTGGGCAGGGGTAGCCCGATAATTTCGTCATTTTAACCACCGCAATCATCTGACGGGCGAATCACGTTTGTCGATTTGGAGCACACGGATCGCCATTTTTGGTAAATGACCGTCTCGCCCTTCGGGCAGTTCGGGCAGGTTGGGCGGTTCGGGCAGTTTCGTTAACGACGATGAAAGCAACAAACAAGACCTACAATCTGAGAAATTAAGAAAAGTTAACTGTCGCGCGCGTCGGGAACGTGAATGTGTTATGAGTGCGCAATGAATGCGAAAGCGTTCTGAGTGCGCAACAAATACGAGAGCGTTCTGAGCAAATAGAAAATCAAGGGAACATACGAGCGCCTTCGGAGAGCAATCGCTATGAAAATGAGGATGCGCCCTTTGAAAGTCGCGTCACTCGGGAAATGGGAAACTGCGCCCCCTAAGTGAAAAATGGGCTCCGACCGCACTTGCTGAGGGGGTGCGGTTTCGACTGTATCCTCCGCAACGCGCGCGCGGGGTTGGGTGGGGGGGGGGGGGGGGGAGGCTTGGCCGCACCCCAACATGGGGGGTGCGGCTTGGCCGCACCCCAACACAAGGGGTGTCGTTTGGCCGCACCACCCCCCCCCCCCCCCCCCCAATCATGGGGGGTGCGTTTGGCCGCACCCCACCATGGGTAGTATGGTCGCACCTCTTAAGGGGGTGCGAGCTAACCGCACCCCAGTAATGGGGTGCGACCTTGACTGCGCCTGATGCTAACGAAGCGCGAATCACATGCCGGAGAATTCTTCCACCCATTTGATAAGGGGTTGGACTTTGACCCGACTAACTCAACCTCTCAATAGTGGAGCCTCCTCTAAACGCACCCCGAGAGTGCTTATAAATCTTCGTGTGATGAGTCGTACCATGCCAGAGGTATGCGATTCCCCGTCTCTCGCGAGGAAGAAATGATAAGAGAGAGAGAAAGATCACGTCGAGACATTTCACTGGCGCGCGGGCGACCGACCGAGGTTTCAACGACGACGTGTCGGGCGGTTGGGTTGCGCGCAAGGTCCCACCCCGGTGTGCTTGGTTGCGCGCCAGGCGGAGACCAGCCGGCGCGCACGCGGCCAATTCCCGGCCGGTCCCCGGCCAGGGGCACGCGACCAAACCTGCGCGCCGGGCGGCGACCGGCTGGCGCACACGCAGCCAATTCCAGGTCGGCGCGCGCCCAACCAGTCCCCAACCGGGGGCACGCGACCTAACCGGCCCGCCGAATGGGGCGTGGCCGTCACGCGGGGTCGCGCGCCGGACGATGCTCAGTGCTGCTCGTCGGGCGACGCCGAGGGTTGTCCGCCGAACGGTGCTCGACCATGCCCGGGTGGAGCGATCGGTGTGTGCGGCCGGTGTTGAACCGACTGCGTACGATCGCGCGTCGGGTGGCGGCCAGCCGGTGCGCAGGCGGCACGAATGGCCGACGTCTGTCCGGGTGCGTGCAGCTATATGAGGGCGGGTGTGCTTGCTCGCGCTCTCCGTGCGGTTGGTTGCGCAACATGTGTCGACCGTTCCCGGGGCGTGCGCGCGCTCGCGAGATGTCAGATTGATTTTAACGAGTTTTTTACTCGTACTTTTTGTAAAAAAAAAATGTTTTGTCCTTTTCAGGCTCCGGAGCGGAGCGGCCAGTCGAGGCTGATGCGGTTGCGCTCGACTTTTGACAGTGTGCGTGTTGACATGTAGCGCAAGCGCCTAGGATTTCCCTCTAGCATTGAGGTGAAAATTCCTCGAGCGGAAGAGCGGGCCCAGAACCCTCCAACTGGTTTTATGACTCTCTCGGAGAGTTGCTTGAAGTCAGGGTTTCGCTTTCCTCCCTCGGAAGAGGATATTGAGGTGTTTCGGTTCTGTGGTATTCTGATTACCCAGTTCACCCCAGCTAGGATGGAGAGGATAATTGTGATGATAGTGTTCTTCCGGGAGCACAGGGCGCGATTTTATCTGGGGGTCCTTAAAGACTAGTGCGAGATTTTCACTGACCTAGGTGGTCGCATTGAAGTTCGAAGTAACAAGAGTTGGTTTCATTTGTGGGGGGGGGGGGGGGGGGGGGGGGGGGGGGGGGGGAGAACGACTACCGGCACGGGAATACCCTTTATGAGTATGTCTGAAACTGTTGGGAATTGTCGGAGCTACGGAGAGTGCTTCCCGGTCGCTGTCATCGGTAGACGGGGCGGGAAGATGAGTTTTTACCCATTCATGGTTTTCCTGGCCGAGATGGGCTGTTGAAGGCCTTGTGCTGTATTGTCAGCTACGTGGAGGAGAGTAGACTACTCTCGGTGGGACTTTCTTGGGACGCCGAGCGTGCGGCCGCCGTTCCCCTGGTTCGTGGTAAGAAGAGAAAAATTGTCTTCAAGAATGGGAGTTCCAGTCCGGGGTTCATTCCACCAGCACCTAGGAGTCATGATCATGAGGCCGGTCCGAGCAGCCGCAGGGTGGAACCGATTCCGGCAGATCCTGATGTCGAGATTTTAGCGTCTCCCTTTGCCGGTCAGGTCCCGCGGGAAGACTTGTCGCGGCCTCCTCCTTTGCGGACAACGAGGCGAGCTTCTTCCTCTCTTCAGGCGATGACCTCTACAGTGAGCGGAGCTTCTTTTTCTTCAGTTCTTACATTCCTTCTTTATTATTGTTTATGTATTCTGACTGTTTACTTTCTTCGCAGGCCGGCTTTCTGACTAGTGTTTCCCTTACATAGAACGATTGCTATGTGGGTCTCAAGGACGGTTACGTTTTACTCTAGGAGCGGTTGCGCGCGACGAAGAGTGATTTGTCGGTCTTGAAGAAGAAGAAAAGGGATCACGACTTTGCCCATATCCTACAGCTTGAGTCAGATATCTCTTCTTCCAGATCAGAGGTTGATAAGTTGCGAGAGGAGTGCGGTGGTGACAAGGCGCTTGCCCAGGATGCTCTTGGCCAGTTATCGGAGGCCCAATGAGAGATATTCCGTCAGGAGGGTGAGTCGGGCTTCCTGAGAAGCGAGGTGGACAGGTTATCATCTGCCGTGCGGAGCATTGAAGAGACCAAAGCTGTGGGGGTCGCCGAATATAAGGACTCCTTAGCTTTTGTGGAGGAGCGGTTCCAGATGTCGGAGGAGCTTCGCGCCGAGATTATGTCTAAGGAGATTGAGTCGCTGCTGGAAGATGAGTGTGAGGTCGCCTTTCAGAGGGACGTTCAGAAGATTCTCCGTATGATGGAGAGGAAGTTTGGATCACTACAACAAAATGGGAATATATCGGCATTTTTGAAAGCGCCGCCAAATATTTTTTTTTTGCTTTTGCGGCACTTTTACTAGAAAATGCCGCCGATATAATATATAAGCATTTGGCGGCGTATTTTTAATAAAAACGCCGCAAAAACTCAAATTAATTGTTACCCCGCGATAAGTTTTCCCCCTTAAAATTTGGAAAATTTAATTTCCCCGCCTTCAACTAAGTTTACTTTTGAAGTAATGATGTTAGCAATTAATTTACTATTTATGGCGGTGCATCGCCCTCCTCCAAACCCGCAGCCCCCTTCCTATCTTGGCCAAACACCTCATCTTCTCCCTCCCTTCAACTCCCTACCTCTCCCTGAAGAACGCCCAAGCCTCCTCCGCCTTCGTCCAGAACTCCCTCCATTTCCACACTGTGTACTATCTCCTTGAATCCGCTCAGAGTCTTCGACCTCCTTGATTGTCGGCCTCGGTGTGAACGGGTTCAGCAAAAAGGCGCTCTGAAATGGAGAAATTAAAGACGACGGAAATCACCCTGGTCGGCGTTCTCTACGCGTGCAACCATTGTATGCTATCTATGTAAGCTTAAATGAGTGATAAAGAGGAAGACCGTGAAATTATGTAAAGTTGGAGGATACATTCTTTTTTTATAAGTTATTGTGGTAGAAATTATTTAACCCTCTTTGAAATTTTCATGGCAAGCCGAAGATTTTTCGTGTATAAAAGACAACTGTGTCGTTCCTCAAATTCTTATTTGTTCCCAACTATTAACCCAGAGATCATAAACTGCAATATGCTGATGAAGGAAGTACGACAATTCAAAACTCTACATCTTCAATCTTTATTCCATGTTCTGCATCTTTTCTTTTCATGGAAAAGCAGTTGTTGAGGGTTGTCTTCATCCTTCACTTTCCATTTCAAAACCTGAAACAGGGAAGCAGATCTCGAATCTACGCAGGACGATCGTGCGCGAGCCAAGTAAAGATATCAACGATCCTCAGAACAGAGATGCGTAAGCTCTGCCGATGATAAAACACTACTTCGACACCCTGAGTGTAGGAAATTTCGCATTTTCAACCAGATTTTCATGATAAACGATTTAAGTGATAATTTGTAAATTGTTGCTTCATTTCCGGGCATGAGAAGAGACAGTTCTTTCTCGAGACAAAAAATGGCCTCAGAGGAGTACGCCATAGCTAACATCGAAACTTCAAAAGCACTGCGGCGTTTATTTAAAAAGCGCCGCTAAAGCTGCGGCATTTTTTTTAAAAAAAAGCTGCAAAAATTGGCGGCGTTCTTAAAATAAAAGCGCCGCTAAAATCTACTTGTATTCGCGGCGTTTTTTTTGAAAAAGCACCGCAAAGTTCTATCGCGGAGATCGCATCTGCGACGGTTTAGCGACGTTTTGTAAAACACCGTGAAAGCTTTCGCGGCGCTTTTCAAAAAGCCGAAAAAAGCGCCGCCGTAACCCCATTTTCTTGTAGTGGATGTGGCATCACCGGTCTCGGAGCTGGGGACCTTTCGGAGGATGGTTGTTCGGATGACGTCGAGGATTAATATTTGTACTTACTGTTTTCATCTTTTTGCTTTTTTTCATTGGTTGCTATCGTTTTCTACTTATGTGATTGTATTCTTTTGGATATATCATATAACATTTATTTTCATGTGCCTTTGATGATTTTATTGTCTTAACTATCTTCGAAGTGGTGGTTAGGGGGACAGACCCCAGAGTTACCGGTGAAGAGCATACGCGTTAAAATCGTTGATGATCGTAAGAGGGGCGACCCTTCCGACGTCGGGATCTTATTGCGGAGAGAAGGACGGACCTTTGATCGGCGTCAGTGCGAAGTCCCAGGGGCAGGGCCCCAAAGTTGTCGGTGAAGACCTAAGCGTTCAAACTGTTGATGACAGTAAGAGGAGCAGACCCTTACGACGCCGGGATCTTACTACGGGGAGAAGGGCGGACATTCAATCGATGACAGTGCAAAGTCCCAGGGGCAGGGCCCCAAAGTGACCGGTGAAGAGCGTATGCGTTCAAACCAGACGACCGTAAGAGGGGCAGGCCCTTACGACGCCGGGACCATACTGTAGGGAGAAGGCGGACCTTCGATCGACGACAGTGCGAAGTCCCAGAGGCAGGGCCCCAGAGTGTTCCTGCGGTAGCAGAGTTAAGAACAAGTAAAACATATTGAATTAAAATAAACATTGATACATGTGCAAGTGTAATCTTGCGGTTTTTGAGTTAGCGATTATCTTTAATACAAACTAAACGAGAGTGTAGATAATGTAGGGCTCCATTGCCCGATTCCTGGTCCTTCTGAGTAGCGCTTGCACGAGTTCTCCCGATCATCCAGCGTGATGTGCGATAATGGTTTAGGAGCTGATCACTTCGATGGCTGGCCCCCGACTGCCTTTTCTCGAGCTGCTTTACGAAAAACCTTAAGGTGTCCTGATTGGACAAGGCGCTCGATTTCGTCCTTCAAGTTGAGACATTGCCTCATACGGTGCCCCAGACCCTTGTGAAAATCACAGAACAGGGATTAATCCCCTGCATTTCGGGGGAGCGGTCTTGGCCACTTGACGATCTTGTTGTTGTAGATTACCGACAAGATATGCTCGCGGGAGGTGTTTAACGGCGTGTAGACCCGGGTTTTTTGGTTCATCGACTCTCGGGGACAGTTAGGCCGACCAACCTTTGCAAACAGTTGTTGTCCCTTCCTCTTTCGACCCATGATTTCAAGTTGTCGCGGGTTTGCTAGCGCTGGGAGATTGGCTACTGTTGTCAGTGCTGGGGTCGCGCGGCTTTCCTGTGTGTAGTTTTTCTCAGGACTCGGACTCCGCGACGGCTCATGGCTGATCCAAGGAACTTTAGTTGCTGCGGCGCTGAGACTACAAACTGACTTTTGGAGGATTTTCCTTTGCTTGTCATGCAACCCGCCAAGGAGGTGTCATGTTGGACGACGTCGAGTAGGATGCTCCAGAATATTGCATCGTATGGTGAATCTGCTTCTGCGACGACGAATTGGACGTCGTACTTGACCGGTTCTGGGAGTGTTCCCACGTGAACGAGGAGGATGATGATTCATATGGTGGGTATTAATGTTCCGTCCGGGAGTTCTGCACTGCTAGCTCTGAGCTTGAGGTTTCCACCAAGGAGTTTGAGTTGTACCACGATCGCCATGAACAAGATGTTGAATGAGATGCAGTGGCTTATTAACGCTTTTCTTAACTCACAGGCTGGTTTGTCGATGCTTGCGCGTAAGGCAAAGTTCAACCCTCCGTGGAGGTGCTTTTGGCGGAACTTTATGACGACTTTTCTTGTTGCTTGTCATGCTCTGCCTGCCTCGGATGGGGGGATCCGCCCAACTCGAGCTCTTCTCATGCTCGTTCATCTTCTCGGATCCTCTGTGCGCGGGCTTCGTGTCATCTAGTGAATAACTTGGATAGCTCGGTAAAGTTGTGAATGGTTCCCTCAGGCAGAGACCGATACCAGTTGAGAGCGCCTCCGCGCAGTGTTTCTGCGAAGATCTTGCAGCTAATTTGGTTTGGAAGCCCGAATGTCTCCATCGCGGCTAGGAAGCAGTTAATGTGTTTGTACGGATTTTCTGTTACATGGAACTCTTTATAGCGTGGGAGCTTAAGCCATGATGGGATCATATACGTCAAGAGTGGTCTTGATAGGGGGGATCGCTCTGGCTGAAGCGTGAGTCATTCGAATCCTGCTCAGCTGCTGGAGGAGCCTGCTTGTCGGCTATGCCAAGCCACTGGGGCAGGATGAGCGCAGTAATGAGTGCTTTCTCCCCTGAGCCTGCATGGATGGAGGAACTACACGCATCTGAAAGTGCCCGGTGGATGTCCATTCCTGCCGGTTCCGAGTATTGTGGTGAAGCAGGTGTTGTCTCCAGGAAGCCTTTGCATAGTATTTGGGAACACATTTCCCACAGACGACGTCAAATTGTTGCGGGTCGCTCGATACTCTGGTAGACCGGTAGAATTGAACCACCTTAGCTCGGGAGAGAACCGAGCGCGCAAACAGTAAATGAAAGAATTTAATAAATGACATGAGGGCTTTTAACGTGGAAAACCCGGAAAGGGTGAAAAACCACGCGACGGGAGTTATGTCGGCCAAATTCCAATATCCACTAGTGCGTTACAATTGGAAACTAAGAACTTGAGCGCGACAGGCCGCAACTCGTTACAATGGTAGGGGAGAGAGAGAGAACTCCGAGGTGACAGACCACCTATCAGAGAGCTAAGTATTTCTTCTTCTGGGAACGAATGTGAGATTACCGAGTCGCCTTTCGGGACCTGGAGGATTCCCAAATCGCTTAGGAAGATTGCCTTCCTTAGCGAAGGAAATATTCAAGGACTCGAAGGGGATCTTCGAAGCCTCGAAGAAGATCTTCGAAGGCCGAAGGAGATCTTCAAGCGCCGATGAAAAATTCAGAGGAAATCTTTAACGGAGCTCTCTCAGGCTTTGAAGACCACGTATCTTAAAATGAAGGCCGTGAACTCCTTTTATAGCCTTGGGCAGGGGTAGCCCAGTAATTTCGACGTTGTAACCACCGCAACCACCTGACGGGCGAATCACGTTTGCCGATTTGGAGCACACGAATCGCCATTTTTCGTAAATGATCGTCTCGACCTTCAGGCAGGTTGGGCGGTTTGGGCAGCTTCGTTGACGGCGATGAAGGCAACAAACAAGACCTGCAATCTGAGAAATTAAGAAAAATTAATTGTCGCGTGTGTCGGGAACGTGAATGTGTTCTGAGCGCGCAATGAACGTGGAAGCGATCTGAGTGCGCAACGAACACGAGAGCGTTCTGAGCGAACGGAGAACCAAGGGAACAGACGAGCGCCATCAAAGAGCAATCACTACAAAAATGAGAACCCGCCCTTCGATGGTCGCGTCACTCCGAAAATGGGAAACCGCGCCCCCTAAGCGAAAATTGGGCTCCGACCGCACCTGCCGAGGGGGGTGCGATTTCGGCTGTATCTTCTGCAAGGCGCGGTGGGAGGGGGCTTGGCCGCACCCCAACAGGGGATGTGGGGCTTGGCCACACCCCCAACACGGGTTGTGGTTTGGCCGCACCCCACCATCATTTGGGTTGTGGTTTGGCCGCACCATCCCCCCCCCCCCCCCCCCCCCCCCCCCCCCCATCATTTGGGTTGTGGTTTGGCCGCACCCCACCATGGGTGGTGTGGTTGCACCCCTAAGGGGGTGCGGGCCACACCCCACCATGAAGGGTGAGGTTTAGCCGCACTCCACCAGAGGGGACTTTGCTGCACCCCAACACGGGGGTGTAAGGGGTGCGGGCTAACCGCACCCCAACAGTGGGGTGCGGCCTTGACTGCGCCTGATGCTGACGAAGCGTGAATCGCGCGCAGGCGGATTCCTCCACCCCTATGATCATGGGTTGGACATTGACCTCACTAACTTCACCTCTCCTTAGTGGAGCCTCGTCTAATCACACCTTGAGAGTGTCTATAAATCTATGGGTGCACATCAATATATAAATATAACAAAACATAATCCAGTGAGGTAGGGGGAAGGAGGCGGGCAAGTCAAAAATCAAGTTGCGGATAACATTTCAGGTTACGGTTAACATTGGGGTGCAAAAGTCAAATTTGGGTTGCTATGAAAAAAACCAACTTAAAAAACCTAAATACAAAAATAATAAATATCATTGAAAAAAAATCAAACGTGTAATGTACTCATAAGTAATATTGCTCTTTATTTAAAATTTTATATAAAATGAAACAAATTACCATGGGATGTTCATAGATAATTATGCTTGATTAATAAAATAAAAATACGTAATAAAATCCCACAGCATTCTTTATTCTTTCCTCATTAACTTTTTTCTCAGCATTTATTACTCGGCAGGAAATTTATGCTCGATGCTTCAAAATTAATTACATCCATTCCTCAAGAAACCAACCAACTTCTCCAAGCTCTCCGACGAAGACCCGCCGATCTCCGTCGCCCTCCTCGCCGCCTCCCTCCACTTGGCCGCCCTCCTCCTCATCTCCGCCCCCTTCCCCCCTCCCATCACCTCCCTCACAATCACCGCCACGTCCTCTCTCTTCACCTCCCCCTCAATCTCCACCCCAATTCCCCACTCCCCGCACGCATACTTACAGTTGGTCGGCTGCTCCGCAAAGAACGGCCAACAGATCACCGGAACTCCCTCGCATACACTCTCCAACGTCGAGTTCCACCCGCAGTGCGTCAGGAACGCCCCCACCGCCCCATGCGCCAGCACTTCCTCCTGCACACACCACCTCGCGATCTTCCCCTTTCCTCCGGCCTCCAGATCGCCGGTAACCGCCGACATCTCCTCCTCCCCCCGCCGCACTATATCCGGCCTCAAAATCCACAGGAAAGGGAAGCCGCTTCTCTTCAAACCCCAGGCGAATTCCCGGAGCTGGCCGGCGGTGAGCACCGTGATGCTTCCGAAATTGACATACAGAACGGAGGACGGTTCCTGCGCGTCGAGCCATTGGAGGCACGTGGTGTCTTCCTTCCAGAGGTTGGAGCAGATGGAGGCGGCCTCCGTTGGGAATTGGCCGGAGAGGACGAGGGGGAGAGGGCCGATGGCGTACAGTTTAGGGAAGATGGAGGCGAGGGCTTGGAGGACATGGATTTCGAGTTGGTCGAAGGTGTTGAGGATGAGGGCGCGGGCGGTGCGGGCGTTCTGGGCTTCGTTGCCGTCGTAGTTGAGCATGGCGTCATCAGGATCAGTGGTGCGGATGAAGCTGGGAATATCTTGGAGGCGGATTCCGGCCATGCCCGGGATCCAGTCGATCGGGGTTTGCAGGTATCCGTTTGTTAGGTAGCTCTCATCTGCAGGGACGGAAACATCCAGAAGCACACAGTTTAATTTCTGGTAAAATAGTTGGAACACATTTTAATTTGAGAAAACAACACAATAATGAAATTTGGATGTAAAGACTGATGTTAAATTTTCTCAAGAGTTCCTAAACCCACCCCGTTCGTTTGCAGTGTTTTCAGTGGAAGGTTTTCATTTTGATCCAAAGCGAAAAAAATCATACGAAAACTTATGTTCGTCAGAATGATTTTCAAGTCCGTTTTAAGCTAAAATGAGAACTTATGTTCGTTCACGCAACATAAATCTTTGCTAAAAGGAAAAAAAATTCCAACCTTCATCATCAGACATAATCGTTCTCCCTCCCATTCTGCAGCGAAGACGGATACGTCAAGAGAGCTCTAAATAATCAAACAGGGACCACGAAACGCTCTCTATCACCTGGAACCTAAAAACAGAAAAGATTGTAATATAGAATCATAGAACTAACCCTACAAGCGGCTTGTGGAGATTCCACGAACCCCTTTACCCCTCTCTTGATGTGAGGGTTCTCCCTCCCTAGCCGCCCCCTGCCGATCGAAATGCAATCGATCTCGCAGGATCTTGGAACACCGTTCTCAGCGATCTCCCGCATCTTTTCCTCTTGCAGAGTCGGCGAGCTTCATCTGCAAGCGTTCCTCCCTCCAAGAATCGGCGAACTTTCAAGGCTGACGATCTCCAATTCGGTGAGGAGGTTGACGATCTCAGAGCGCGCGAGGGCGAGTTCGAAAATGGGATGGGGAGAATCATGGCAGGGGTCGGAACGAAAGTGGGGGTTGTGGTAGAGCTTCCAGGTAGAAGAAGATGGGTCGTCCATTGCTAGCGTGAGACTTCTCGTATATTCTCTGATACCGCTGGGGTATCGGAGGGGCGTTAGCGAGGGGCGGCGGCTAGCGCAGGGCTATCGGATGGCGAGAGCTGGGGCGGTACCGAGCGAGCGGGAGAGAGGGAGATAGGTTAGACGAAAGGGGAGGGAGATAGAGGAAGAGATAGAGAGAGAGAGAGAGAGAGAGAGAGAGAGAGAGAGAGAGAGAGAGGAAAAGGCAGCAACCTCAATTAGCATAAGTGATCCAAAGATACAAACCAACCCTAAGGTGATCCCATATATAGGAGGGATCCACCACACATCAAGAGTTCCAAAATATTACAATACGCATAATTAAAATTAGGACAGCAATATAAAATAAAGGGGTCGGTTGGCCCTTAGCGTGCGTCCGCCGAACCGCCCGGTTCGGTGCTTGGGCCGGTGTGGTTCGGACCGTTCCCTGCTCTTGCGTCGCCTCGCGTCCTCCTCGAATACACGTGTCATTCCGGCTCTTCCGTTTGAGCGTCGGTAACAATACCCTCATCTGAGAAATTAGCCTTGTCCTCAAGGCAATAATCTGGAAATTGACGACGGAAGTCGTCCCGCAGTAGCCATGTAGCGGTGGAGAGAGGTCGGTCACGCCACGCGACGCGAATTTCTTCCGGAAAAGTATCTCCCGGGGTATGGTGGCGCTGATCCACGATAGAAGCGGGGTACATAGGTGGGGAGTCAGAGTGCTCAATATCCGCTGGAATGTGGTCGGTGACTGGGTGGTCGCCGATAACGCGACGAAGCTGGGAAACATGGAACACCGGGTGAATGCGGCTATGGTCCGGTAGGCGCAGGCGGTAGGCGACGGCTCCAATGCGGCTGATGATCTCGAAGGGCCCGTAGAAGCGAGGGGCCAACTTGGGGCAGGTGCGGGGGGCCACGGTCAGCTGTCGGTACGGGTGAAGCTTGATGAAAACACGCTCGCCCACCTGAAAGGAGAGATCGCGTCGCTTCCGGTTAGCGAACGAGAGCATTTTTGCCTGTGCGCGTCGAAGGTGGTGTTTCAAGCTATCCAGAATCACGTCCCGGTCGTACAGATGGTCGGCCAAGCTGGCCACGGGGCATTCGCCCGGAAGATGTCGGAGAAGAGAAGGCGGGGGTCGGCCATAGACCGTCTCGAAGGGCGATGTATTGGCGGAGTGATGGTAGGCGGTGTTGTACGAGTACTCCGCCTAACAGAGCCACTTCTCCCACGACCCGGGTCGCTCACCGATGAAGCACCGCAAATATGTCTCCAAACAACGGTTTAGCACTTCGGATTGCCCATCCGACTTAGGGTGATATGCGGTACTCATCCGAAGCCGAGTGCCCTTAAGACGAAAGTGCGTGGTCCAAAAACTGCTGAGGAAGAGGGGGTCTCTGTCACTCACTATGGAGCGAGGAAACCCATGGAGGCGCACTATCTCGGAAATGAAACAGTCGGCCACTGTCGCTGCTGTATAGGGGTGTCAGAGTGGAACGAAGTGGGCGTACTTCGTCAAACGGCCGACCACCACCAAGATGCAATCAAACCCGTTCGAACGCGGCAGACGGGTGATAAAGTCCATCGCTATATCCTCCCAGACACGCTCGGGGATCGACAGGGGCTGCAGTAGGCCGCTTGGGAATAACGTCTCGTACTTGGCCTTCTGACAGGGCAAACAGGCCGCAACGTAGGCCTTCACCTGACGGAGCATGTGAGGCCAATATAGGGAGGCGGCTATCCGCTGGTACGTCCGAAAAGCCCCGGCATGACCCCCTGAGGGGGTAGAATAAAACTCGGCGAGAAGAAGAGGAATCCGGGATGATGAGGCGGACAGGACGAGGCGGCCCCGATGGAACAGTCGGCCCCCGATGAGAGCATATGGCGGCCGGGCCGCTGGGTCGGCGAGTAAGGCCATGCGGATTGCTATCAGGTAAGGGTCGGTATCCGCCTCTTGCTAGAGAATGGCAACATCCTCCCACACAGGCCGCGAGATGGCGACTAATTCCGGAGCGTGGGGTGGCGGGAGAGGGCATCGGCCGCCCGGTTGGTCTTGCCAGACCGAAACTCAATGGTGAAGTCATAGCCGAGAAGCTTGGCTACCCAGAGCTGCTGCGTCGGCGTGGCGATCTTCTGCTGAAGTAAATACCGGAGGCTGTGATGATCGGTGCGAACAATGAAGGGCCGACCGAGCAAGTACGGTCGACAATGTTGCACTGCCAAAACCAAGTCCATGAGCTCATTCTCGTAAGCCGATCTGCTGCGCACAACCGCCGAGAAGGCGCGACTGTAATACGCCACCAGCCGACCTGCTTGCATCAAAACGGCGCCGACGCCGGAGCCGGAGGTGTCGCATTCCACTATGAACTGCTGTCGGAAGTCTGGCATGGCTAAGACTGGCCCTTTGATCAGGGCTGACTGCAGTGCGGCGAAGGCCGCCATGGCGGCCGGTGGCCACGAAAACGGCCCGTCGTCGGTGGCCTTCAGGAGCTGGGTGAGAGGGCGGGCTAACCCGCCGTAGTTCCGAATGAAGCGTCGGTAATACCCGGTAAGTCCAAGGAAAGCCCGGACGTCACAGATGGAAGTAGGAGTCGGCCACCGAGTCACTGCATCGATCTTGTCCGCGTCCATGGCCACACCAAAAGCGGAGATGGTATGGCCCAGATAGCTGACCGTCGTAGCGCCAAAAGTATACTTCTTCTGGTTGACGGTAAGGTGGTGGCGGCGAAGAGTGGTAAATGTTTCCCGCACATGGCGGAGATGGTCCTGCCAAGAAGTACTAAACACAAGAATGTCATCAAAGAAAACGAGGACGTGCTTACGGAGGACCGGGCGGAAGATGTCGTTCATGGTGGCTTGGAAGGTGGCTGGGGCGTTGGTGAGCCCAAACGGCATCACCAGGAACTCGAAATGGCCGTCATGCGTCCTGAAGGCCGTCTTCGGCACGTCTTCCGGCCGGACCCGGATTTGGTGATAGCCGGCGCGGAGGTCGAGTTTGGTGAAGAAGGCGGCGCCATGAAGCTCGTCCAATAGCTCCTGAATGACGGGGATGGGGTATTTGTCGGGTACTGTAGCCTTGTTGAGCTCCCGGTAGTCCACACAGAAACGCCAACTTCCGTCTTTTTTGCGGACCAAAAGCACCGGACTGGAGAAGGGACTAGCACTGGGCCGTATGAGGCCACCCAACAAATCTCCCGCACGAGTCGCTCGATCTCATCCTTCTGCGCATGCCCGTAGCGGTAGGGACGGACGGACACTGTCGCTGCCCCCGGTTTGAGGAAGATGGCATGATCGGTCGGCCGCGGTGGTGGAAGGCCGGGCGTAGTAGTAAGCAGGTCCGGAAAATCAGTGAGAACGGCGTCCATATCCGCGGAGGGTCGGCCGGCCGGCGGAGGAGACGGCTGGACCGTCCATAACCAAGCGGAGAAATCAATGTCAGTGACGCGTGTCATGGCCCAGTGCTAGTCCCTTCTCCAGTCCGGTGCTTTTGGTCCGCAAAAAGGACGGCAGTTGGCGTTTCTGTGTGGACTACTGGGAGCTCAACAAGGCTACGGTACCCGACAAAAACCCCATCCCCGTCATTCAGGAGCTATTGGACGAGCTTCATGGCGCCGCCTTCTTCACCAAACTCGACCTCCGTGCCGGCTATCACCAAATCCGGGTCCGGATGGAAGACGTGCCGAAGACGGCCTTCAGGACGCATGACGGCCATTTCGAGTTCCTGGTGATGCCGTTTGGGCTCACCAACGCCCCAGCCACCTTCCAAGCCACCATGAACGACATCTTCCGCCCGGTCCTCCGTAAGCACGTCCTCGTTTTCTTTGATGACATTCTTGTGTTTAGTACTTCGTGGCAGGACCATCTCCGCCATGTGCGGGAAACCTTTACCACTCTACGCTGCCACCACCTTACCGTCAACCAGAAGAAGTGTTCTTTTGGCGCCACGACGGTCAGCTATCTGGGCCATACCATCTCCTCTTTTGGCGTGGCCATGGACGCGGACAAGATCGATGCAGTGACTCGGTGGCCGACTCCTACTTCCATCTGTGACGTCAGGGCTTTCCTTGGACTTACCGGGTATTACCGACGCTTCATTCGGAACTACGACGGGTTAGCCCGCCCTCTCACCCAGCTCCTGAAGGCCACCGACGGCGGGCCGTTTTCGTGGCCACCGGCCGCCATGGTGGCCTTCGCCGCACTGCAGTCAACCCTGATCAAAGGGCCGGTCTTAGCCATGCCAGACTTCCGACATCAATTCATAGTGGAATGTGACGCCTCCGGCTCCGGCGGCGGCGTCGTTTTGATGCAAGCAGGTCGGCCGGTGGCGTATTACAGTCGCGCCTTCTCGGCGGTTGTGCGCAGCAGATCGGCTTACGAGAATGAGCTCATGACCTTGGTTTTGGCAGTGCAATATTGGCGACCGTACTTGCTCGGTCGACCCTTCATTGGTCGCACCGATCATCACAGCCTCCGGTATTTGCTTCAGCAGAAGATCGCCACGCCGACGCAGCAGCTCTGGGTAGCCAAGCTTCTCGCTATGACTTCACCATTGAGTTTCGGTCTGGCAAGACCAACCGGGGGCTGGAGGCCGATTCGGCCCTCCATTGGGCCCGTTGGTTGCGTCAAATCCAACCCGCCATCTCTTGGATGGAGTTTAAACAAGAAATGATGTGTCGCTATGACTCCCGATACACCGGTTCCGCAATCGAGCGCCTTTGCACGACCCGCCAAACAACGACTGTGGACGCCTACATCGACGACTTCATCGCACTCGTCACGCAAGTGTCGGGCCTTCCGCCCGACCACTATTTTGGTTTCTTTCTCCAAGGTCTGCGTCCTAACATCCGTTCTCGACTCCGCACGCATCATCCTCACACAGTCTCTGAAGCTCTTGAACTTGCCCGGGCCGTCGAGGCGGATCTCGGCACCCTCAAGGCCGACGTCGAGGCGGATTTCGGCACCCTCAAGGCCGACCACGGCCGTGCTTACTTTGTTCGTCGTAGAGGTCCCGTTGAGGTCGAAGAATTGTTCGGCACGAGCTATCCAACCTAACGGATCCGTGCCGGCAAAGGACGGAACATCCAGGGCGAGGGAGGATCGATCGGCTATGGCGGCGGCCGGCGGAGGTGTGCCGAGGACGGAGGCGGGCGAAGGAGGTGTGCCGAGGAGGGAGGCGGCCTCCGTGGAAAACAGGACGCTGGCGGCGGGCGGAGTCGGGGTCGGGCGTGCCAGCTGGGCCGTGCGGTTGGTTTCTGGGGCGCGATCCGGCGCCCAGGCCGCGAGTCGCGCCAACAGCTCCGCCTGGCCGGCGGCGATGGCAGCCTGGCCGGACTGTAGGGCGTCTTGGCCGGCGGTGAGACTAGCGATGGCGGCGTGGATGGAGGAGATCTGGCTCTCGTGGGACGCGATGTCGTCGGCGAGGTCGGGGGTGTCTCCGGAGGTGGCGGAGCGGGTGTTCGGTTTCGTCCCCATGGGAAGGATCTCCGGCGGCGAGGAGGCGGGCGGAGCGGCAGGTCGGACCAAATGATACCGCTGGGGTATCGGAGGGGCATTAGCGAGGGGCGGCGGCTAGCGCAGGGCTATCGGATGGCGAGAGCTGGGGCGGTACCGAGCGAGCGGGAGAGAGGGAGATAGATTAGACGAAAGGGGAGGGAAATAGAGGAAGAGATAGAGAGAGAGGAAAAGGCAGCAACCCCAATTAGCATAAGTGATCCAAAGATACAAACCAACCCTAAGGTGATCTCATATATAGGAGGGATCCACCACACATCAAGAGTTCGAAAATATTACAATACGCATAATTAAAATTAGGACAGCAATATAAAATAAAGGGGCCGGTCGGCCCTTAGCGTGCGGCCGCCGAACCGCCCGGTTCGGTGCTTGGGCCGGTGTGGTTCGGACCGTTCCCTGCTCTCGCGTCGCCTCGCGTCCTCCTCGAATACACGTGTCATTCCGGCTCTTCCGTTTGAGCGTCGGTAACATTCTCAAAACCGACCAAAACAGACCTCGCTAGGTCTGTTTTGGGGGAGACAATTTTAGAAGGAAGTGAAAACAACATGTTTTCAGCTCAAAGCCAAAACAGACCAAAACAGAGCCAAACGAACGATTACGTTTCGTTTTCAATAACTCAACGAAAACCATGCTGTCAAAACAGTGCAAACGAACGAAGCCTAACATATTTCCATATCATAACCTAGTACAGGCCAAAGCCTTCCAAATCTTTATGAAAAGATAAACTATGATCCCAACAGTATTTTTTGTTAGTAAAATGACACGTGTAGCGGAAGTGAACGGAGGTGATGGAGAACAAAACATGACAGGAGGGTTCATCTTTCATTCATTGCACTTTGATTCTAATACATTGGATTTATAGTGCAGGTAAGAAGGAAGATCAAACATCCAGCAGCCAACATTAACTAGATACGAATTCCCAAAGGTCTGAGTCTCTGTGGATTTGATTACATTTAATTGAGATATAATTCTGAAGCTTGACCGGTTCAGGAGCATTCAAGACAGCTTGGTTCAGTTATTCAACACCCCCTCTTGAACCGGGCGGTCGAGTTAGGTTTAACAATTCCCTAAGTTCGATAAAACGGCTTCTGCAAAGCGGTTTTGTGAGGAGGTCGGCAAGCTGAAGTTCAGTGGGGTAGTGCTCGATCATTACTTCGTGTCTTCCTCGATCTTCTGTTGAATGAAATGATGTGTGATGTTTATATGCTTGCTTTTGTTCTGAAACATATGATTGGTGGATAGAGCAATGACGGAGGTATTGTCGCTCTTCAGTAGAAATTGGATCTTCTTCTAGTTCTTCGGAGCCATATGCTCGGCTTCGGTAGTAGATAATGCCACCGTTTGCTGTTTTTTAGAACTCCGAGATATGGCTAGACCCATAGAAAAACACATATGTGCCCGTGCTTCTTCTATCATCAAGAGACCCACCCCGATCTGAATCACAGTAACCAGTTAGAGAGGGATTTTGGTTTGTTGAGTAGAGCAGTCCAAAGTCTTTTGTGCCCTTGAAATAACGAAGAATTCGTTTCGCACCATTCAGGTGAATCTTGGATGGCATGCTAACGAAACGAGATAACAGGTTGACTGCATTCTCCAGATCATGTCTTGCGTTTGTTAGATACATAAGTGAGCCAATTAGACTTCTATACCTCTCTGTTAGATTTGAAGAAAAACTAACATCACAGTGAAGTGGATAGAAATATCGAAATCTCAAATGCTTAGCTCCTCATTTTCATTCCTTGAAAACATTTTGCAAAAGATGCATCTACTGATACAAAACTCTTCTCTTAAATAGATGAGGAGTAACGACAACAAGAAATGAAAAGCTGGAATAAAAGCTGGGTACATTCCCAAAAGGGGGGCGGGAGCGCTTCGTCTTCTTTTCTTGCGGCGGGAGCGCTTCGACTTCATTTCTTCTGCACCGGCACTTGTCCCTGATGCTCTGTCTTCCCCAGATGATTAATGCTTTGCTTTACATTCTCTTCTTCCTCGATTCTCTCTGTATTAATTGCTTCAATATCCCCCTTAATGCTGAGAGAAGTAGTCGGCGGATGGCGGAAAAAGTGTGCCTTGGCAATGGTTTGGTCATAACGTCTGCCAACTGTTTGTTCGTGGGGCAGTAGATAAGCTCGACTTGCTTTGATTCTACTAACTCCTTTAAGAAGTGATAGCGCAGGTCGATGTGCTTCGTGCGGCTGTGAAATATGGGGTTTTTGCCGATCCCGATTGCGGCAATGTTATCACACCAGATTTTTACTGGTACATCTGCGCTGCTAGGTAGAAGGTCTTTCAATAATTTTTGTAACCAGATGCCCTCACAGGCGGCGGAGCAAGCCGCGACATATTCCGCTTCTGCTGTGGAGAGGGCAACGATCTTTTGCTTCCTTGATGACCAAGAGATGACCTTGCTCCCGAGCAGAAAAATGTGTCCACTCGTACTTCTCCTATCTTCCTTATCTCCCCCCAGTCACTGTCGGTATATCCGGTGAGCTCTGCTTCTTCTTCTTTCTCGTATAACAATCCCATTTCTTTTGTCCCAATTAGGTAACGGAGAACTCTTTTAGCGATGATGAGGTGATCTGAGCTAGGATTGGTAAGGAAACGAGAGAGTATGCTAATAGCATTCTCGATATCAGGCCTGGAGTTGGTGAGATACATCAGGGATCCGATCAGGCTTCGATAATCAGCCTCAGATACAGGCTTAGTTCGATCCACTTGAGTGAGCTGCACGGAAGTGGCCATGGGAGTGGCTACTGGGTTTGCCTCTGTCATACCAAACTTCTCTAATATCTTCTCTATGTATTTCTCTTGGCTGATAAAGATTTTCCCGGCGGTTTGCTCAATTTGGAAACCCAAAAAGTACTTCATGAGCCCTAAGTCACTCATCTCATACTCCTCCCTCATTATTTTCTTAAAGTCTCTAACAATTTTGTGTGTAGAGCCAAAGAAAATAAGGTCATCAACATATAAACATAGCATCAGATAATCCTGGTTTCCAAAATGTTTGGTGTAAAGAGAGGGGTCATTTTTGCTCTTGGCATATCCATTTCTGCTTAAGTAGGAATCAATTTTCTGATTCCAGACTCTAGCCGACTGCTTGAGCCCGTATAGGGCCTTTCTCAATCTGCACACAAGCTCTTCTCTCCCTTCTTCTATAAAACCTTCAGGTTGGGATACATACACCCCCTCTTCTATATCCCCATTTAAAAAAGCTGATTTTACATCTAATTGATGTACCAAGAGGTTGGATTGTGCTGCTACGGCAAGGAATGCCCTTATTGTCTCCATCCTGACAACTGGAGCATAAGTGTCTGTGAAATCGACACCAGGAATTTGGGAGAAACCCCTTGCCACAATCCTAGCCTTGTACTTTACTACTTCTCCTTGTTCATTTTGTTTCAACTTATATACCCACTTTAGTTTTATTACTTTCTTGTCCTTGGGTTTTGGAACTAGATCCCAAGTTTTGTTTTTGTGTATCATTTTCATCTCCTCTTTCATTGCATTTACCCAGTTAACATTGTTAGCAGCTGCTGAGTAATTTTCTGGTTCTTCTTTGGTTGAAACAAAATTGGCATATTGATAAATTTCTGTTAGGGCTTTATACCTTTTGGGAGATGATGAATCTTCATCAGAGATGTAATCCATTGGGTCTCCAATCCTCTGGTTGTCTGCCTCCAGATCATTTGCAGGTAGATCCTCTTCAATAGCTTCAATTGGTTGAGGGGGTTGGCAGTTTTCAGTGGTATTGGATGGCTGCAGATTTTCAGCAACCACTACTGAAACTGGCTCTTTTGTATTCTGATCCCAGTCCCATGTGTTATCTTCATCAAAAATCACGTCCCTGGAAATGTGCAGTTGTTGTTTTTCTGGATCATAGATACGATAAGCCTTTGAGTGAAGGCTATTCCCCACAAATACTCCCTTTGCTGCCTTCATTTCAAGCTTGTTTCTGCTTTCTTTGGGGATATGTCTGTATGCCAGACATCCAAATGTCCTTAGATGTGAGACATTTGGCTTCCTCTTCTTCCAGGCTTCATATGGTGTGGCTCCAGGTAAGGCTTTTGTGGGTGATCTGTTGAGGATGTAGATGGCTGTTTGCACAGCTTCGGCCCATAGCTCTTGTGGAAGGTTGTAATGTTGCAGCATTGCTCTCATTTTCTCTGCAATCACTCTATTCTTTCTCTCCACCACGCCGTTCTGCTCAGGTGAACGGGGGATGTTAGTTCTCTAGAAATGCCATGATCTTTGCAAAAGGTCATGAAGTCATCTCCAGTGAACTCTCCCCCCCCCCCCCCCCCCCCCCCCCCGGTCAGTTCTAAGCCTTTTTATGCTATGGCCTGACTCCTTCTCAGCTTCTGCCTTGAATTCTTTGAATTTGGAGAATGCATCTGATTTCTGTTTCAAGAAGAAAATCCAAGAGAATCTTGAAAAGTCATCGATTATACATAGATAATACCTCATTCCCCCAAAAGAGGGGGTTGGAGCAGGGCCCCAAAGGTCAGCATGGACCAGTTCCAAAGGATCCTGGGCCCTCCAGGTGGCTGTAGCAGGGAAAGGAAGTCTGTGACTCTTGCTGTAGATGCAATCTTCACAACTTGAGTTGTCCTCCTTCAGGTCTGGCAGCCCTATTGCCAGTTGTTTTTGCTTGAGTAGATAAACATCTTCCTTGTTTAGGTGTGCAAATCTGTTATGCCATAATGATAGGGTGGATCTACATACAAAAGCACTTTCACTAGGTGCCTCTAGATCCAATGGGAACATCTTATTTGGTGTCATTTTCACGGATGCAATGCACACACTTTTCTCTTTGTGGGTTATGTGGCAATGTGCACCTTCAAAAATTATAGTGTAACCATTTTTCATAAGCTGCCCCACACTTAGTAAGCTTTGTGTGAGAGAGGGGACATAGTGTACCTCCTCAATGTGTCTAGTAAGACCATCTTTTGATTTCACTGCCACCTTCCCAGTTCCCTCTATGGCTAAAACTCTTTCCATCCCCTAACACAACTTGGAGTTTGGTAGATTCATTTAATTCAACAAAGAAATGTTTGTTTGGGGTCATGTAATTTGAACACCCACTATCAATGAACCAAGTTTCATGATTGTGAGGTTCATCATCCACTCCAGTGATTAATAATTTTTCAGTTGTCTCTATGTACTTAGCCTCTTCTTTCTTTTCCTCCTTACCCATGTGGGTAGGTCTCTTGCACCTCTTGCATTTATAAAAACAGTCAAAAGCCGTGTGGTTGGTTCTCTTACACAGTGCACATGACATTTGATTGTTGTTATGTTTAAAATCTGAATTTTTGAATTCAGTGGGCTTTTCTTCAGCTGGTTTTCCTCTTCCTTTACCCCTCATATTTGTGGATTTAGGGTTCTTTTGAAAATGCCTTTCATTGGATGACAATTTGGTCTTTGTTTGGAAAGCATGCTCAAGGTCCCCATTGGATCTCCTCATTCTCTCTTCATGGGCTTGTAATGATCCCATGAGTTCAGTTATTGAGAGGTTTTTGAGATCCTTTGTCTCCTCAATGGTAGTGACAATGGGGTCAAACTTAGGAGGCAAACACCTCAATATTTTGGGTGCAATTTTTGTCTTTTAGTTTGTCCCCAAGACTTCTTATCTGGTTGACTAATTCCATTATTCTTGACACAAAATCTTTAACGGATTCATTTTCTTTCATTGCTATGTTTTCAAATAGCTTCCATTGGTGTTGTAACTTGATTGAGATTACCTTCTCCGAACCTTGAAATTCGTTGAGGAGGATGTCCCATGCAGCTTTGGAGGTTTGGGCACCCATTATTCTTGGGTAGATGTTTTTGCTTACACCTTGATGCAGGATGAGAAGGGCCTTGGCTTCTTGCTTTGCTCCCTCTGCTGCTGCCTTAAGTGCTTCAACATCATCTTTCTCCTTGCCTTTGGATGGTCCTGCTGGGTCTGCTCCATTCTTCACGAGCTCCCAGAGCCCTTGGGATTGAAGGAATAGGCGGATATGTGTTGCCCAGAATTCATAATGTTCCCCATCGAAGATGGGCACACCCAGTTGGGTGAATTGGAACATATGAGAGGTATTTTGTGTTGCCATATGATGAAGAGGGGATGAATGGATTGAATTATGAAAGTGAATTCAAAAATGATCAATCATCCACCCACCTGATGGCCTTCAAATCAAAACGCAATCAACATGCTCTGATACCATGTTAGATTTGAAGAAAAACTAACATCACAGTGAAGTGGATAGAAATATCGAAATCTCAAATTCTTAGCTCCTCATTTTCATTCCTTGAAAACATTTTGCAAAAGATGCATCTACTGATACAAAACTCTTCTCTTAAATAGATGAGGAGTAACAGCAACAAGAAATGAAAAGCTGGAATAAAAGCTGGGTACATTCCCAAAAGGGGGCGGGAGCGCTTCGTCTTCTTTTCTTGCGGCGGGAGCGCTTCGACTTCATTTCTTCTGCACCGGCACTTGTCCCTGATGCTCTGTCTTCCCCAGATGATTAATGCTTTGCTTTACATTCTCTTCTTCCTCGATTCTCTCTGTATTAATTGCTTCAATACTCTCTTCATCTGCTTTTTCTTCTCAGCCTTTAAGCTTGCTGAACTTTTCACCAGTTGGAATATGAGTCACACATGGATTGCAGTCTTCCATGTTGAACTTCTTTAGTAGTCCCGTGGTGTATCTTTCTTGTCAGATAAAGAATGATCCTGGACTCTATTTTATTTGAATGCCACGGAAAAATCTTAGAGGGTCAGTCATTTCATACGTGTACTCCGTATAAAATATTTGGCTTTTCTTTATGTAGCATTTCTTTATGGTGCAAAGGCTTCTTCAAAGTCCCCTTGCCTTCAATTTGTTTTGGTTTGTCATCTCCTAGAACAACCTTGGAACTGAATGATTCACTGAGAGAAGTAAACAAATTTCTGTCCTTAGCCATGTGGATTGAACATCCAGAATCGATGAACCATTCGGTCGATTGTTCTGGAAGATTGGCAGCTTCACTATTGTAGGTAAGTAAGAGTATTTCTTCTCCTTCTTTTGGTTGTTCCAAGAACTTTGCTTCTTCTTTGTTTTTGAACCAGCAATCCCGATCAAAGCGAGTCGTTTTTTTTGCAACGTTTACATTTGAAAAAACAATTTTCTGTTACATGGTTTGTTTTCTTACAAAGTGCATAAAACATGGGAGTGCTACTGGAATTGTTAGGCCATTCACGTGGTTTTGAAAAGTTTTGGGTGACTGATTCCAGGCGATCCCCTTTTGATGAGTCGATTTGTTGTTTTTGAAACACTTGTCATGAGGAACATGCTTTCCGAGATTTATTTTTGATTGGAAATCCTTATCCAAGACAGGAGAGTAGCCCTTCATCTTCTCCTCATGAGACTGAATTTTTCCCATGAGGGAAGCAATATAGAGCACATCAAGATCATTGCTTTCCACTATGGCTACCGCAATGTGCTCATAAGTCCTTGGTAGACTTCTCAAAACTTTAAGCATTATCTTATTGTCAGGTATGGCTGCACCAAGGTTGCTTAATTGATTAGTGATATTTGTGATTTTAGGTAGATAATTGAAAATGGATTCATCATCTCTCATGTTTATCGAATCAAAATTTCCCCTTAGATTTTGACGCCTTATGGAAATTACCTTCTTATCTCCTTGATATGTTTCCTTGAGGATATCCCAAGCATCTTTGGCGGTCCTTGCTCCCATGATCCTCTGGAACACGGTTGAAGTCAAGTGATAACTTGTTGGATCATTAGCAGTGTGTAACAACAGTGGGCCACATGTCCAAATGCTAGAGGTTATAATGAGGTGTATTTGCCTAATAGGGGTTATAAATAGGGGTCACTATGCTGTAATAGATTAAGAAGAGTTTAATAAAGTTTTAGTTCAATTTCTGCTCCGTTCCTAGCCCCTTCGTCTCTCCCGTCTCCGGCCACCTCCGGTCATTCGTCTTCTCCCTCGTCTCCGGCCACTTCTCCGGCCATTCCCATGTATTTCTAATATTGCAGATTCTATACCTGTTACATTGGTGCTCTCGTCTTGTGCTCCCCCCTTCCGCGAAGAAAATCTGGGATAACGCTCTTCTTCTACCCAAGATCGACAACCACCGGTTCATCCTCCACCACCTCCGACCTGAGGCTTTAAGCAGAGCCATCGCTATTTCGACGGCACCATTCTCAACCCTCCATCGGCAACTCCACTTGAACAAACCGGCCGCCGGATAACGATCCTGTGCCTCCGCCGCTGCGCTGCCACCGCCGCCTACGCCACTTCGTCGTTGCTTTGCACCTCCGCCGAAAAAAAACCCAACAGAAAGAATAGAAATCAAGAAACTGCCGTCCTGTTCATTCTCCACCTTCGCCGTCCTGTTCATCCACCACCACCGCTGGTCTAAGGATTGAAGCAGAGCAGATCTCTGTTCTTGGATCAAAATCTTCTGTTATCAAGAAAAATATCCTCCGCCACCGGTTCATCCACCGCCCCGCCGCTCCACCGCCGCCTACGCAGCCTATGCTGCTGTTATGTGTTATGGTCCTCCGTCAGTTATCTTATTTATCTTGTCGTGTATTGAGTCATCGTTATTAGACTCGTCGTAATGTTTTAGCGTTTTAATATTTTATGCATCTTGTAATTACGGGTATGCCACCTGGGGTCTTATAAATAGACTCATCTCATGTATTTGGAAATCAAGCAATGAATTATGAAAAGTTCTATTCTCTCTCTAAATTCCTCTCTCTCTCTCTCTAAGCTCTTCTCTCCTTCCTCCACCCTCTAGGGTTTCTTCCTCTCTCATCCCCTCCTCCACCATTCTAGGGCTTGCCCTTTGTATCTCCGCCTCCAACAATCCGGCAACGAACCAAGCCCATAACAACTTGGTATCAGAGCTAAACGTCGGCGACTCCCTTCCCGGCATTCCTTCCGCCGTCTTCCGCCGCTTCAACTGCTCCTGCAAGCCAAACCTCTTCCGCTGCTCCACCCCGCCGCAGAAGCCCGTCATCGAAGCCACGTAGCCCCCCTTCTCCCACAGTTGCTGCTACTTCTGCTATTTCCGCAAGCCCGAACCGATTCAGAGCCTCCAGGCGAGATCGTCTCCATCCTCCAGCGATCGATCTCCTGTGCCAGTCGCAGCCTTCCGCTCATTCCTCGTCGTCCAGAACCGACGTGTCATCCCAATCACTGCTTCGTCGAACAGTCGCTGCTCTGCGCCAAGTCATCTGTTCTTTCTTGCTCGCGGCAGTCCTCGCGCTGCACGACCATCGTCCCCGGCACCTGCTGTTTCTCCTCGAGCCACAGTCCCCGAGCCCTCTGCCTTTCCCCGCGCCTATCGCCGCTCCGCCTACGCCCTGTTTTCAAGCCCCCATTACGTCCCAGTCACGTGGGCCCCTTCATCTTCCTCGGGCAGCACACCTCCCATCTTTGTCTTTTGTTTTTAATTGAAGTTTTCCTTTTTTTTAAGTTACTTATTTCTCTTCCAACCTTCCCCCCCCCCCCTTATCATTTTAATTCATTTTTTTTCCAGTCTGTGTCTAACCTCACCTTTCCGCCTGTCCGACTGTCCTTTCAATCTCTTCCTAACCACCCCCCCCCCCCCCACTTCTTCCTAACCGCACCTCCTTCTTTTGATTTAAATTTCTTCCTCAGCACCGATCCTGCATTATTTGATGGACATGCAACTACGCAACATAAAATTAAGTGTCGCGGACGAAGCCGCCCTTTGCTCGAAGTTGTGGGAAATGTTGTAGCCTCTTCAGGCTTCCGCATCTCGCCTCGACACCACCATCGACAAATGGGTCACGTTGGGCCACTTCGGACCACCGATTACGCTAGTGGTCCCTCCTCTGCTCGCCGAGGTTCCTCTCGCTCCACCGTCACCTACGGTACATTCTGCTTTGCGGCTATCCTCAGCCGCCTCCTCGGCCCATTCTGACCGCCTTCCGAGGCCGATTCCACCGCCGCATACGCCACCGGCCCCCGCCTTGCCGATCCCGCTCTCCAAGCCCGCAAATGTGCGGCCTCCGCCGTCGTCGCCGCCACCGTCGCCGCCACCACCGCCGTCGCCTCCACCACCGCCATCGCCGCCACTGCCGCTGCCTCTGTTGTCGGCCACTACTCAGTCGGCCCTTTCGGCCGCATGGCCGTTGCTGCCTCGCACCACACCGCCGTTTCCGCCGGACCCCTTCATTTTGCCGGACGTTGCTCCTTCGGTGGCCCTGCTACTCCGGCCTCCTGCAGCTCCGCCAGACCAACCGGCCTCATTCCTCCCGCCGCTCTTCTTCTTGCCGGCGCCGTCGCTACTCCTCGCCGCCACTACCACCGCGACGGACTACCAAGCGCTATTTTGGCGCGAGATCAAGGAGCCCGAGACACCAAACATCCTACTGGAGTTTGAGCTTGAGGACAAGCTCAAAAAGAAAGACGGATGGACTGTTATGTGTTATGGTCCTCCGCCAGTTATCTTATTTATCTTGTCGTGTATTGAGTCATCGTTATTAGACTCGTCGTAATGTTTTAGCGTTTTAATATTTTATGCATCTTGTAATTACGGGTATGCCACCCGGGGTCTTATAAATAGACTCATCTCATGTATTTGGAAATCAAGCAATGAATTATGAAAAGTTCTCTTCTCTCTCTAAATTCCTCTCTCTCTCTAAGCTCTTCTCTCCTTCCTCCACCCTCTAGGGTTTCTTCCTCTCTCATCCCCTCCTCCACCATTTTAGGGCTTGCCCTTTGTATCTCCGCCTCCAACAATCCGGCAACGAACCAAGCCCATAACAGCTGCCTACGCCGCTTTGTCGTAGCTTTGCTTCCTCCGCCGCTATGCCGCCTTCACTGTTGCCGCTGGATACCATTTCCTACTACCGCTGCAAGCTTCTCCCTGACGTGATCAAGAACCTTTGCCCAGCACCTAAGATATTCTGAATTCAAGAGCAACAGCGCTATCTTCCTGCCGTGATCACGCTGTTGTTTCCCGTGCCCAAAAAAAGAGGAAAATAAAAAGAGGCCCTGATATTGACAGAAAAAAAGAGAAGAAAAAAAAAAACAAAACTAAAGTCACGCTCCCTTATTTGGTTGTTTTTTCTCTACCATTCTGCAACACTACTAAGGCTACAACAAAACAAATAATCAAGATTCATGTCTGTTTCTCAATCTTTTACAATGGCAGAGGATTTATACGCTGTTTTGAGGCTTGCAAGCAAAAGATGGAATGCAGCTTTGATGTTTGTCAGCAACGCATGGACGCCAATTTTCAACGCCTCATTGACACTACGTGACAACAATTTTCTGAACTTCGACAATCGGCTTTGACCTACCAAAGAAAACAAGAGGAGGAGATGAATCAAACTTTGCAAAAGCTTAGCGGTATAAATCTTGTTCTTGATGATGACAAGGAACAAGATTCTCTTCCAATAATTCTTGAGGAACAGATCTCGCAAATCAATTCAGCGCCAACAATAACAGAAGATGTTTCTCATACGGTCCTTGAACAGATCAACTCAACCTCAGAGCCACCGATGAAAATGGAATATGATTTTGTATTGCCATCTAGCACCGCCAAAATCAAGAGCGACCACGATGTTGTTTTTGACAAAATCTATTCAGGCCAATATGTTGTAAAACCATTGCCTATAACAGAGCTCGCTGCAATAGGGTTCGTTACAACTAAGTTTGCTACAACTAAGTTGGCCACAACAGAGTTCGCTACAACAAAATTCGCTACAACCGAATTTGCTATGAACGATCAGCGAACATCAAAAATTCTGGTGTTTGATCCCGGCGGAAATGATCTTGCAAGAATTAGTTGCACAAAAAACATTATCAACGATGGTTTCCACAGAGTTTCTTCGGTACTATTATGACTTAACTCTCAGAATTTTTGTCTCCGATCTCGGCGGAATTAATTGAAGTAGATCAAATTGAGGATCACTTTGAAGAAATTTTTTTAGATGGCCAAACGACGAGAACGTCGTTTTTAAAAGACGAAGGCAATGTAACAACAGTGGGCCACGTGTCCAAATACTAGAGGTTATAATGAGGTGTATTTGCCTAATAGGGGTTATAAATAGGGGTCACTATGCTGTAATAGATTAAGAAGAGTTTAATAAAGTTTTAGTTCAATTTCTGCTCCGTTCCCAGCCCCTTCGTCTCTCCCGTCTCCGGCCACCTTCGGCCATTCGTCTTCTCCCTCGTCTCCGGCCACTTCTCCTCCGGCCATTCCCATGTATTTCTAATATTGCAGATTCTACACCCGTTACACAGTGCTAGGGAGTCCTTATTCTTTTCTCCTCTGGGTATTTCTGCTACTTCACCTTCTTTTTGCTTTTCCCTTGTTTGAGGCCCCTGCTCGACGATTTCCCATAGTTCTTGGGAATCGAAGAGCGTCTACATTTTGATTGCCCAATGGTCATACCTCTCTCCGTTGAAGAGAGGGGTTGTAGACTGAGGCATAGGGAGATTGGTAAGTAGATGATGAGCTCATACCTCTCTCCGTTGAAGAGAGGGGTTGTAGACTGGGTATTTCTCCGTCCAGCTCTGATACCACTGTTAGTAAAATGATACATGTGTAGTGGAAGTGAACAGAGACGATGGAGAACAAAACAGGACATAAACATGGTTCATCTTTCATTCATTGCATTTTGATTCTAATACATTGGATTTATAGTGCAGGTAAGAAGGAAGATCAAACATCCAGCAGCCAACAACTAGATACGAATTCTCAAAGGTCTAAGTCTCTTTAGATTTGATTACATTTAATTGGGATATAATTCTGAAGCTTGACCGGTTCAGGAGCATTCAAGACAGCTTGGTTCAGTTATTGAACTTTTTTTAGGGAAGAAGTTTAGCATTACCGAGATATCATTAGAGGAGTTAGGACCGCATGTAGAGAAACCGCTCAGGTTGTTAGATGCGAGCCAAACTCAATACGCCGAAGGAGAAGAGTGATAGAGGAGAAGGACAGTGTTAAGGATGAAGTGGGAGAGAGAGAGAGAGATCTAGAGATTGGAGAGATCTAGGGTTAAGGAGAAGAAGAAGGAGAGAATACCTGAATATTATCTTTCCTCCTTTCCAAAGAGGTAGTCCAGGTATATTTATACCCAGACCCAGGGCCGCCAACCAAGGGGCCGGCCGGCCCCAATGGGGGTTGAACCGGGTGGGTTCAGCCCCCCCCCCCCCCCCCCCCCCCCCCCCGGGCTGATTTTATGAAGAGGGGGCTGAACCAATTGGTTCAGCCCCATTGCCGCCTCCGTCTTGCCTCTGCCGCCGCTTGTATTGCCGACCAAATAACCTGGCCTCGTCCGGGGGCGTAACATTCCCTTCCCCATCAAAAACCAGCTTGTCCCCAAGGTGGTAATCAGGGTAAAGCTCCCGGAATTCCAGCAAATCCACCCAGGTGTTGTGTTCGACGGCCAGGTCCTTCCACTTGACCAGCAGCTCAGGACAGTACGACGTGCCTCGCCGTTTCCACTTGATCAACAGCATGTCCTCAGGAATCGGGCGCAGCTCGCCCCCACTAGTGGCCTCTGGTAGACGGGGGCTGACCTGGATAGTATCACCAATCTTCCGCTTCAACAAGGAGACGTGGAAAGTTGGATGTATCTGACACCCTTCGGGCAACGCCAACGTATAAGCAACTGGTCCAACCCGTCGGGTGATCCGAAATGGACCATAATAACGGGGTGCCAACTTCTGATTTGACCGCTGTGCGAAGGACAACTGCCGATAGGGACGGAGCTTGAGAAACACATCGTCCCCCACCTGAAATTCGCGCTCTGTCCGATGCCCGTCAGCCCGAGCCTTCATACGATCTTGTGCTGTCCGGAGATTCTCGCACAAGGTAGCGAGTGTGCGGTCACGGTCACGAATTGCACAGTCAACTGCTGCCACTGCCGTACTACCCGGCTCATAACTGCTCAGAGAAGGAGGTGGTCGCCCGTATACTACCTCAAAGGGAGTTAGTTTGTTGGCTGAATGCAGGAAGTGTTGAAGCAGTACTCAGCCCAATGCAACCAACTCGTCCAAGTCTGCGACTCATCCATAACAAACCATCGGAGGTATGTCTCGACGCCCCGATTCAACACCTCAGTTTGACCATCTGTCTGCGGATGGTGAGTCATGCTGAAACGCAAGGAGGTCCCCTGTAAACGGAAGAGCTCCTTTCAAAAGTGGCCAACAAAGGTCGGATCGCGATCCGAGATAATCGCCCGAGGGATGCCATGAAGCCGAACAATCTCTCGAGCAAAAAGAGCAGCAACAGACTCACCGGTGTAAGGGTGGCTCAGTGCGATGAAATGTGCGTACTTTGACAATTTATCAACCACCACCATGATCACCGTCTTACCCTTAGACCGTGGCAAGCCATCAATGAAATCCATGGATACTATATCCCAAATCTGGTTCCGAATCTCTAAGGGCGTAAGTAGCCTGGCCGGGGAAGTTGTCTCGTACTTCTGCCGCTAGCCCCGCAACTCGGGGTCTCGCTGTACCTCCTCCTGAATCTCGTCAATAGAGTCCAACTGAGGTGTAGAAAGTTGGGCTAGAGCGCCCTCAGGCAAACGGGATAGTGCATCAGCAACCCGATTGTCCTTCCCTTGCCGATAAACAATCTCGTAGTCGTACCCCAAAAGCTTGGTGACCCATTTCTGTTGGAGAGGGGAAGAGACCCGCTGTTCCAAAAAGTGCTTCAAGCTCTGATGATCAGTCCGAATTTTGAAATGACGTCCCAGCAGGTATGGTCACCACAATGCCACCGCGTGAATAACCGCCAACATCTCCTTTTCATAGGCGGATAGGCCTAATGTCTGGGGGGCCAAAGCCTTGCTGTAAAAAGCTAACGGCCGTCCCTCCTGCATCAACACGACATCTAGTCCCACTCCGGAAGCGTCCATTTCCACGACGAACTCCTTGGTGAAGTCCGGGAGTGCCAAAACTGGAGTCGTCGTCATAGCCCGTTTGAGTGCCCGAAAAGTTGTCTCAGCCTCATCCTGCCAAGAGAAGGCGTCCTTCTGTAACAACTGTGTCAACGGCCTGGCAATCTTCCCATAGTCACGCACGAAACGCCTGTAGTAGCTCGTGAGCCCCAAGAAGCCCCGCAAAGCCCGAATAGTTTGAGGTCGTGGCCAAGACACCATGCTCTCGATCTTCCGAGGATCGGCTTTTACCCCTTCAGCCGAAACCAGATGCCCTAAATATTCCACTTCCTTCTGGCCAAAAGAACACTTCGACCGCTTCGCAAAGAGCTGATGCTGGCGCAAAATGAAGAATACCTGTGCAACGTGGCTCAAGTGGTCTTCCCAGGTAGCACTGTATATGAGTATGTCATCAAAAAAATTAGCACAAAGAGACGAAGCAACGGACGGAAGATCTCATTCATATTAGCCTGGAAGGTGGACGGTCCTCCCGTCAACCCATTGGCCATCACCAAGAACTCATTGTGGTCGTCGTGAGTACGGAATGCTGTTTTGTGGATGTCTTCCTCTCGCATGCGAATTTGGTAGTAGCCTGATCGTAAATCAAGCTTGGTGAACACAGTCGCCCCATGTAACTCGTCCAGCAGCTCTTCAATCAAGGGAATCAGAAACATATCCTTCACAGTGATGCTATTCAAGGCCCGATAGTCCACACAAAATCGCCAGGACCCGTCCTTCTTAACGAGAATGATCGGAGCCGAGAAGGAACTAGTGTTGGGTCGTATGATGCTGGCATCGAGCATCTCCCGTACGTTGCGTTCAATCTCGGCTTTCTGCATGTGCGGGTACCGATATGGTCGGATGTTGGTAGGCTCTGCCCCTCCCTTGAGAACAATCTGATGATCCTGGAACCGTGAAGGTGGGAGTGTGCGTGGCTCCTGAAACACATCAGCATACTGCTCCACCAATGCCCGCATCGGTATAGGTACCTCAACTGATCCTGCCTCATCCGTCCGTACCCCCAACGGTACCGCCATCAAACTCCCCGTCCCTTCAAGCTGTTGTAGACTGCGAAGAGAAATCTCCTTGACTGGTGAAGATGTGAGACCCTTCAAACAAATCTGTTTCCCCCTCTGCAAGAACTTCATTGTCATCTGATCCCAATCAAAGGTAACCCTCCTCAACTGCTGCAGCCACTGAACTCCCAGCACCATGTCCGAACCCCGAATGGGTAGAAGATAGACATCTGTGCGACCAACGTACCCCTGCATTCGAAGCTCCACTCCCTTGAGCACACCCTGACACTATAATTTACTGTCATCCGCCACCATGACCTGGAAGGCAGCCCTAGTATCAATCAGATGCCCCACCTTCTGTGCCACATCCGGATGGATAAAGTTGTGCGTACTCCCGCTATCCACCAGAATAGTCGCCCTCTCTTGTCGGACCCTCCCCGCAAGCCGCATAGTGAGCGGAGGGGGATTACACCCCTCCATAGCATGTAGAGAGACCCCGAGCTCGGTCAGGTCCAAATCTCCTTCAGAATCCAGCTCCTCTGGCGCCAACTCGTCATCCGCCTCCTGATGTGACACGAAGACTTGGACTTTCTGACACTTGTGACCTGGAGCAAATTTCTCGTCACAATTAAAACATAATCCCTTCTCCTTCCTGGCCGCTAACTCACTCCACGATAGCCGTGTAACTGTCAGCTTGCTACCTGTGGGCTGCTCCCGCCGTGTCCCTGCTTGGGCTGCAGGTGGCCTACCCGTAGTCCGAGCTCTCTGCCTGTTGAACCGCTCCTCCTGGATGCGTGCCAAGGTGATGGCATGATTTAAAGTACGAGGCAGGTGTGACTGCACTTCATCTCGAAGATGCTCCTTGAGCCCGGAGACAAAGCAGCTCAAGAGCGTCTTTTCTTCCCAATACACCCGATTCACCAACTTTTCGAACTCGGTGCGGTACTCCATCACCGTTCCCTTCTGTCGGAGTTTCTGAAGGAGGGCCTCAAAGTCTTCATACTCAAGTGGACCAAATCGGGCCGTAAAACCCTCCACAAATTCTCCTCACGGCACATAGTCACGCCCCCGTAAGAACCACTGTGTCCACTGGAAGGCGTCGTCCTCCAAATGGAAAGAAGCTAACTGGACCCACTGCCCCTCCGGTACATCCTGATAGCTAAAGAACAGTTCCGCATTCTGTACCCACTCCAGTGCGTCCCCGCCATTAAACCGGGGAAAATTCATGCGTGTTAATTTCGGAGGAAGGTACGCACGCGGTGGGGCCGCTCCCCGCCAACCCTGCTCATACCCGGCACCCGGATATCCTTGTTGATACATTTGTCCCCATGGAGGATGCTGGCCGATCCAAGGGGCCCCTGGTCCGATACCCCCGACACCTCTAAAGGCCCGGGGATGAGGAAGAAGACCCCCCATGCCTCCCTGAGGGAGAACCGCCTGCCCTGTAGGTCGGCCGAGCCCCAACGGCTCCTCCCCAGCCCGCCACCAAGCCGGGCCACCTCCTCCGGCGTCGCCAGGGCTGCAGCGGCCTGTCCCGAGGTCGCCAGGGCCGTAGCAGCCTGCTCCAATGTCGCCAGGGCCGTAGCGGCCGGCTGCGATGTCGCCGACTCCCGTGCGGCCCGATCCACTCCAGTAGTTGTCCATCTGGTTCCAACCGACCCTCCAGTGGCCGTATCGCCAAATCCCAGCGCCGCGTTTATCCGACGCCGGATTCGTAGATCCGCCGTTCTCGCCGCCCGCCAGACTCTTCCCCTTCAGATTTTGCGCTAATAGGGCCTTGATCTCCTCCATGCTAGCGTCGATTCGCTCTTCCAAACGTTGTGTAGCCGTTCTCATATTCTCTTCCATGGACGCAACCGAATCCGATAGCCCCACAAAATTTTCTTCTAGGGTTTCCAGACGAGAGGCCTCCTCTTGCGTGCGAGTGGTCACCATGGCAGAGAAACGAATCCTCTGATACCAATTGTTAAGGATGAAGTGGGAGAGAGAGAGAGAGAGAGATCTAGAGATTGGAGAGATCTAGGGTTAAGGAGAAGAAGGAGAGAATACCTGAATATTATCTTTCCTCCTTTCCAAAGAGGGGGTCCAGGTATATTTATACCCGAACCCAGGGCCGACCAACCAAGGGGCCGGCCGGCCCCAATGGGGGCTGAACCGGGTGGGTTCAGCCCCCCCTTGGGCCGATTTTATGAAGAGGGGGCTGAATCAATTGGTTCAGCCCCGTTGCCGCCTCCGTCTTGCCTCTGCCGCCGCTTGTATTGCCGGCCAAATAACCTGGCCTCGTCCGGGGGCGTAACAGACATAAGACCATTTTGAGATAACCAGTACTTCGATCAGCAGTCGTAGAAGGATCCGGGTCTCGCTTTCGCGTGAATGAGAAGAGGCATCCGTCAGATAGGATTTATTGTTGGGGAAGAGGGTGGTTGGATCAGGAAGGGGTGAGATGAGGACGAGAAGAAGAACCTAGCAGGCCCGTCCGCCTTTGGCCGGGATCGGGAATGAGGAGAGAGAAGAAGTTTAGCATTACCGAGATATCATTAGAGGAGTTAGGACCGCATGTAGAGAAACCGCTCAGGTTGTTTGATGCGAGCCAATCTCAATACGCCGAAGGAGAAGAGTGATAGAGGAGAAGGACAGAAGACCATTTTGAGATAACCAGTACTTCGATCAGCAGTCGTAGAAGGATCCGGGTCTCGCTTTCGCGTGAATGAGAAGATGCATCCGTCGGATAGGATTTATTGTTGGGGAGGAGGGCGGTTGGATCTGGAAGGGGTGAGATGAGGACGAGAAGAACCTAGCAGGCCCGTTCGCCTTTGGCCGGGATCGGGAATGAGGAGAAAGAAGAAGTTTAGCATTACCGAGATATCATTAGAGGAGTTAGGACCGCATGTAGAGAAACCGCTCAGGTTATTTGATGCGAGCCAATCTCAATACGCCGAAGGAGAAGAGTGATAGAGGAGAAGGAAAGAAGACCATTTTGAGATAACCAGTACTTCTATCAGCAGTCGTAGAAGGATCCGGGTCTCGCTTTCGCGTGAATGAGAAGAGGCATCCGTCGGATAGGATTTATTGTTGGGGAGGAGGGCGGTTGGATCAGGAAGGGGTGAGATGAGGACGAGAAGAAGAACCTAGCAGGCCCGTCCGCCTTTGGCCGGGATCGGGAATGAGGAGAGAGAAGAAGTTTAGCATTACCGAGATATCATTAGAGGAGTTAGGACCGCATGTAGAGAAACCGCTCAGGTTGTTTGATGCGAGCCAATCTCAATACGCCGAAGGAGAAGAGTGATAGAGGAGAAGGACAGAAGACCATTTTGAGATAACCAGTACTTCGATCAGCAGTCGTAGAAGGATTCGGGTCTCGCTTTCGCGTGAATGAGAAGAGGCATCCATCAGATAGGATTTATTGTTGGGGAGGAGGGCGGTTGGATCAGGAAGGGGTGAGATGAGGACGAGAAGAAGAACCTAGCAGGCACGTCCGCCTTTGGCCGGGATCGGGAATGAAGAGAGAGAATGAGGGAGAGGTGGGCATCGATGATTTTTAAAGCCAAGCGGAGGTTTTGTTTGATCTGAGGGTTATCAGAAGAGTTTTGATTTGATCGAATGGCTAATATCTTTCCAATGGATTTTTAAATACATTGAATTAGTGAACCATTATATTTCTTTTTAAAGTAGTATATATACATATATAGATTGATTTCTCAAAGAGCTTAAAGTTGAAGGACCGAAATAACAATTTTGCCCAAATATTTTGAGTTACACTCGGCTTGAAATGATTTCAAGTTGAGTTCTTATGTGTTAAAGATTATAAATGCAATGCAATGAATGAAATATGAAAACTAAGATTTACCTACAACTCTATGTTGACATAGACACTGCTCAATTTGTTAAGTGGATAGCGAATCACACAGACCTCATCGTCGTGGAAAGACAATGACAGTGGATCGAACAACCTACACTTCTAAGTAAGTGACATACTACCGACCTAGGTGTTAAAATAGCAGCTGAAAATCTAAGCTCAAGAGGCAAGGCCATTAACTACTCAGTTCAGAGCTATTCAAAGGGCATAGCAGCTGGATCGGCGTCTTCAACAGGCGTGAAGATGAAGCGCTTGCGTGAAGAAGAAGAAAGGCGTGTCTGCAATGAAAAGACACACGAAATTAGAAAAGATGTCAGTTATTATGTGTAAGGGTGCAAGTCCTGGCCCACTATCTTTCCTTATTTAAGTGTTGTAAAGTCCCAATGTATGGACTACTGTAATGTTTTTATTTTATTCCAAAATCTCTGTACGAGAAACTCTACTTTAATAGAGTTAATGAAAGTATTTGTTTGTGTTCTCTTTTGCTGAGCAACACTAATTACAGTGCAGAGTATTTAACAGTGGTATCAGAGCAAAAAAAGTTCTGATCCTAAAGCATCAATGTCGTCTCCTTCTGTACCAACATTCAATGGAGATTACTATGAATATTGGGCTGTTCAAATGAAGACATTGTTTCTATCACAAGGCTTGTGGGAGATGGTTCAAGACGGAATCCCAGAAGGAGCAACGTCCACTCCTCCTACAGCAGCAGAGAAAAAGACACAGGCCGATAATCAACTAAAAGACGCAAAGGCTCTAGTTTTTATTCAACAGGGTGTCACCAGTGTAATCTTTCCAAGGATTATGACTGCTACAACTTCACAGGAGGCTTGGATGATCCTTCAAACAGAATACAAAGGATCCCCACAGGTAATATCTATTAAGTTACAAAACTCCTGGAAACTCTTTGATACTTTAGCCATGAAAGAAGGTGAAAAAGTACAAGATTTCATAGCCAGAGCAACAACCATAATAAACCAAATAAGACTGCTAGGTGACACTATAGAAGACAAACGTGTAGTGCCTAAGCTATTAAGAAGCTTATCCCCACAATTTAATCACATAGTTGCTGCTATTGAAGAGTCCAAAGACCTTACTCCAACTAACCATTCCAGAGTTGCTTGGATCCTTGCAAGCACATGAAGATAGACTAAATATCCAGTCTCCTCATACTGAACATGCTCTACATTCAAAAACCTTCCCAGTTAAGGCAAATGCACCTAAAAACAAAGGTGATCCAACCTACTTTAAAAACAACAATAATCCCCCATACAGAGGCAGAGGAAAAGGTAGGGCCTCTCACACAGGAAGGCCATCCTATAACAGAAAAACCAATGTTTCCTGCACCCTGTGCAAAAGAACAAATCATGACACTAATGATTGTTACTTTAAATGCAAACGGTGCAAAAAGCCAACTCATTTTGATAAGGACTGTTGGTATAAGGATAAACCTGAAGCAAAGACAACAGAAGATGAGAATAATAAAGAAACTATGTTCTATATAAATGACTATAAACGACCCCACAACAACATTTGGTATATAGATAGTGGCTGTTCAAGCCATATGACTGGTAATAGAAATCTCTTCAGTTACCTTGATGAGTCAATAAAGTCAGAAGTTACTATGGGAGATGAAAACAAACAAGCAATCCAAGGCATAGGAACTATCAAAGTAAAGACTGAGGGACAACAAGTTAAATACATATATGATGTAAGTTATGTACCATCCTTAACAACCAATTTACTAAGTGTTGGGCAACTATTACAAAATGGATATCAAGTTCTCTTCACCATGAATTCATGCAATATAATTAACAAAGAAGGAATCTTGGAAGTTTCTGCTGAAATGATATGCAACAAGGTGTTCTACTTAACCTTATATCCAGCCCCTGAGATAGCACTTACAAGCACAAGTCAAGTAAATCAACAGACCAACCTTTGGCATTAAAGGTTTGGCCATCTAAACATATATGATTTAAAAGTCCTGAAGCACTACCAAATGGTGGAAGGCTTGCCTGAAATAGCCATGGAAAATCAAGTGTGTGAAAGTTGCGCTGAAGCAAAACATCATAGATTACCTTTCCCTAAATCATCCTACACAAGAAGCCTTCAACCTTTAGACCTAATTCATGCTGATCTATGGGGCCCTTCACAAGAACCTTCCTTCAGTAACAAAAGATATTACTTCTTGTTAGTAGATGATTGTAGCCGATATATGTGGATCTACTTCCTCAAAAACAAGTTTGAAGCATTACATTGCTTTCAAACTTTTAAGATTCACACAGAAAAACAGTTTGAAAGGTCAATCAAGTATCTAAGAACTGATAGAGGAGGTGAATTTATCTCCTATGAGTTCAATACCTTTTGTACTAATCAGGGTATTAGAAGAGAACTTACAACCGCCAGATCTCCCCAGCAGAATGGGGTAGTTGAGAGGAGAAACAGAACCATCATAGAGATGGTAAGGACAATGCTCCTAAGCAAGAATCTTCCAAAGGAGTATTGGGCTGAGGTAGCACAAACAGCCACATATATCTTGAACAGATCCCCAACAAAGGCACTCCTTAAACAAACACCCTATGAAGTACTTTTCAAACGAAAAGCAAAAGTAAGCCGCTTCAAAATCTTTGGTTGCATAGCTTATGCTCTAATAAGCAAAAAAGATAAAGGAAAACTTGACAAAAAGAGTGAAAGATGCATATTTGTTGGATACAGCTTAGAGTCTAAAGCCTATAGACTTTATCAACCTGAGCGACAAAAGCTAATCATCTCACGAGATGTATTATTTGATGAAGATAAAGGGTGGCATTGGGGCTCAGATCAAGGGGAAACTTCAAGCTCAACAGCTGGAATTGATATGGGTGATTCCCTCCAAACTAGTAATCCACTAGTGGTTGAACCTCCCATAGTCATGTCACCACCTGAAGAACATTCAGCAAATAATCAGGCTTCAAGTTCTTCTAGTAGCCCTAGTTCCTCATCACCACCAAAGAAGCTTAGATCACTGGATGACATTTATACATGTGGAAGCTTAGTATTTAACATGGCAACACCAACTGATTATGATGCAGCAAGTAAGATACCGGTTTGGCAGCAAGCTATGGATGAAGAAATGAGAATGATAGTAAAAAATAAAACCTGGACATTAGTTGCAAAACCTCCACTAACTGATGTTATTGGTTTGAAATGGGTTTATAAAGTAAAGGAGAATGAAGATGGATCCATTTCTAAATATAAAGGTAGAATTGTAGCAAAAGGGTATTCTCAAACACATGGAATTGACTATAATGAAACTTATGCCCCTGTAGCCAGAATGGAAACCATTAGAAGTCTTCTTGCCCTTGCAGTTCAATCAAATTACACAGTATTTCAGCTTGATGTAAAATCGGCCTTTCTAAATGGAGAAATAGAAGAAGACATATATGTAGAGCAACCAAGAGGATATGAGGTAGAGGGAGAAGAGCAAAAAGTTTACAAATTGTCCAAAGCTCTTTACGGCTTAAAACAAGCTCCAAGAGCATGGAATGCTAATATCGATAAATATCTTCTATCTATTCGATTTCATAAGAGCAAATGTGATCCTTCATTATACATAAAGAATTCAACTAAGAACATTCTATATGTATGTCTGTATGTAGATGACCTCGTATTCACTGGAAACAATATAACACTCATTAATGACTTCAAGGAGGATATGAAGTCAAAATACGAAATGACAGATTTAGGAAAGCTGAATTATTTCTTGGGGCTCCAGATTGTGCAACTTCCCAACTGCATCTTAGTATCTCAAGAAAAATATGCAAAAGATATACTTAAGAAGTTTCTAATGGAAGATTGCAACCCTGTCAACATTCCAGTGTGTCCAAGTGAATCGTTAACCCCTGCATCAACTAATGAAAGTATGGCAGATGAGTCGCTATTCAAAAGCCTAGTTGGATCACTACAATATTTAACAAACACCAGACCAGACATAGAGTTTGCTGTAAATTCTGTCTCCAGATTTGTCAGCAAACCCAGTAAGCTTCACTATGATGCTGCTAAAAGGATACTAAGGTATATTCAGGGAACCAAGTCTTATGGACTTGTCTTTCGGAAACATCATCATAGCCATCTCACTGGATACACAGATTCTGATTGGGGAAGGAGTATAGAAGATAGAAGAAGTATAAGTGGATTTGTTTTCTTCCTAGGGCAAAGTACCATTAGTTGGACTTCAACGAAACAGCAATCTGTTGCCCTCAGTACTGCTGAAGCAGAATATATGGCGCTGAGCAAGGCAACAAGTGAAGCTATTTGGCTTAGAAGACTCATGGAAGAAATATTTTCAGAAAGAAGAGATGAAACTATCATATTCTGTGATAATTCCTCCGCAATAGCGTTAGCCAAAAATCCTGTATTTCATAGCCGTAGCAAACACATTGAAATACGCTATCATCATATAAGGGAAAATATAGAAAAGAAGGAAATATCAGTTCGACACTTATCTACAGAGCTTCAGATTGCAGATCTACTAACAAAACCTTTGGCGAAGCCTCGTTTTGATTATCTCAGGATGAAGATTGGAGTAGAAGACCTCTCGAGCTTAAAGGGGGGGTGTTAAAATAGCAGCTGAAAATCTAAGCTCAAGAGGCAAGGCCATTAACTACTCAGTTCAGAGCTATTCAAAGGGCATAGCAGCTGGATCGGCGTCTTCAACAGGCGTGAAGATGAAGCGCTTGCGTGAAGAAGAAGAAAGGCGTGTCTGCAATGAAAAGACACACGAAATTAGAAAAGATGTCAGTTATTATGTGTAAGGGTGCAAGTCCTGGCCCACTATCTTTCCTTATTTAAGTGTTGTAAAGTCCCAATGTATGGACTACTGTAATGTTTTTATTTTATTCCAAAATCTCTGTACGAGAAACTCTACTTTAATAGAGTTAATGAAAGTATTTGTTTGTGTTCTCTTTTGCTGAGCAACACTAATTACAGTGCAGAGTATTTAACACTAGGCCCCCATATATGGATCTCAGCCTGTACTGTATTCAATAGCTCTAGCTAAACCTGCGGAGTCTCAAATCAAGTTAGGGTAAGTGTCTACCAGGCAAAAAATTAGGATTACTTCCTTGGCCACAAGACAACTATCCGCATAGCCTAGAGACTATCTCACAGATCTCCCTCAGTGTGCTCTATTCAGATAAGCCGACACACCCGCCACAAAAGTACAGACAATCATGCATGATCACTTATTCAACAAGGGTTAAAGCCAAACACTAACCATATCACGCCTTGAAATGGCTCATTGTCAACCCCACATAAAGGCATTGGAAGCCAATTCAATCTTGGAGGACATTTTGTGACCGGAGCCCAGTTACAACAGGGAGAATCAGGACCGCGAGAATATTTCGGGAACAAATTAGGTATGTTAAAAGTGACATGCCTTTTGTGCGTGGGCCGGGCTAGCTTATGTGGCCGGATATTATAGGCCATGGGCAGTCCGAGACACGGACAAAAATTTCGATATTTCCCGAATGTACTTCTAAGTATGTTTATGATTTAGAGGTACCAACATTGATGCGCATGGATAAATTACCCGGATCACTCATGTGATAGCGATACTAATAGAAACATGAAGTGGCATGCCTTGACTATGGGAGAAATAACTATTAGTTGGATTTAAAGTTGTGGCATCTTCAACAACACCTAAAACACATGTTACTATCATTAAATCATGTTAAGAGATTATTTGTTTCAAAGATTCATGAAGAATAGGTGGAGTGAAAGACAAAAACACATTGTAGAGTGAACTTAGAATGCTATACATATAACAACAAACTTAGTGCTTTATTCAATAATAAAGCATATTAAGGTTTTGCTTGAGACGATTGTTGGAGGAAAAATAATGGTACAAAAAGTAGCATGAGGAGAAGGGAGATGTCTATCTATGTGAAAAGAAGCATGAAATTATGGGAAGCTCCAAACTTTTCTAGACGTGAGATGGTTCATTGTTTTTCAAAAAGATCTGAAAACATCTTTTTAATAAAAGCATTTTTCGCACCGCCAGAAAATCAAACACTACCAAAACATCGGTGGGGATGAGAATATAATTTTTTCCACCGCTATAATGGTCCCAAATAGAGCCAAGATGAAGAACTAATTCATTCAGTCCTTTCAAAAAGATGGACAACTCAAGCATGATAATATTAACAGTAGTAAGAATTCTGCATAATACCGTTAGACGAAGATGAAGTTTAAGTTTTTCCTCCACTTTGATAGATCTCGGAGGATGATTGATGAACAAGAACGCGATGAGAGTGATTGAAACTATTAAGGCTCTATTTGGGGCGGCGGTGAGTGGAAAAAGCAGTGGTGGAAAATTTGTCTTGACATTAGAGATCTCCAGAAAACTATTTTAAAAATATTGTAGACTGTTTGAAAAATCTCCATGTAAGTCCTTTTCAAAAAAATATTTTACATTTTTTTGTTTGAAAGAACAACTTTTTAATAATAAAAATATGTTTTAGGTTAATCATTTATTGCATGGATAAGTAAATATTATATAAATCTTAAATAAGTAAGTTATAAAAAATTAGTGACGAGAAGCAAAGATAGCGAATGGGTGAAAAGTCGCGAATGGAAGAAGAAAACATTTGTGGCGGTGAGAAGGAAGATGAGTAAACAACGAACGATCAGGGTGTGACTTTCGTAAACCCTCAAATAAAAGGGAAAAAACTAAAAGCGGATAAAATGTTTTTTTAGAAAGTCATGTTGGATCGGCTCCTAAAAAACCCTAAAAATACCTTTTTAGAAAAAAACTCTTTTGAAAAAGCTACTCATCCACCACCCGCCACCACCCCAAACAGAGCCCAAGGCTCTGTTTGGCGAAGTTGTTTAGGTGCAGTGTGCCGCTTATTTTCGAACATCTCCGCCAAACACAGTTTATTGCAGGTGCAGTTCAAACAACCATCGTTGTCATGCAGTCCAAAATCGTGTTGCAGCACACAATGATTCTCCCCAACGCGACAGCTCCGCCTCCTCCCGTACCAATCGCGAGCATTCGGCGTCAGTCCCCTTTCGATCCGGATTTCTCGTCGGACCATAAATTTTGCTACAGATCTCTCTGATCATGAGCCATCTCAAAACCTCTTTCTCTCCAGACTTCTCTTAGATTTGGCATCAAAGACGACTCCTTTGGCTCCAGATTTCAACGTCGACCCTCTTTCATTGCTGGTCATCATCGCTATTCTTCATCGCAATTTTTCATCGTGGTTCTTCATCTCTGTTCATCAACGACTACCCATTGCTATGAGAGATCGAGAAAAGGGGCAAATAAACCCTATAACTGCTTTTAGATTTTTTCAGAAATCAAATTTGAATTTAACTGGATTGGTTGTTCTGGAATTTTTTGTTGTTTGATTGGATTGAGAAATCAGTTTTGAATTTAAGGGGGGCAAAGATTTTGTTGTTGTTGTTGGTCTTGATTGAACTAGATTAGTTGTTCATTTCTGTGTTCTGTATTGAACTCATTAGTTTTTCCATTTGCTTTGATTATTTACCGGTGAATAGTTGATTTCTTCGTTTGCTATTTTGTCAAACAGTTTAAACAATTTCTTTGTTTGATACAACACTACAAACGTTATTCCTCCAAACAGTTTTACCGTTTCTCTCACCATTATGCAAAACAGCTGATTTTTTCACCACTGCATCTCACCACTACTTCTCTGGTCACTGCAGCTGAGCCAAACAAATCCTAAGTATATGTTTGGTGCGGCATTTTTTCTCTTCTCTGGTAAGTTTGGACAAAAACGCCACAGTCATAAAATATGTGTTTTTGCACGACAAAGGTAATGACCGCCACCACGAAAAAAAAGAAAGCATATAAAGGGAAGCAATGCTTGCACCCAATTAATCATGATCAGGAAACCACAGAGTTGACTTAGAGATTCTCAGGCGCGACAAAGACAACGCTCACCGGTTGTAACCGGGGAAGACGAAGACGGTATATTTTTATGGGGATTATCGCCCGATAAATCTCGTACATCCATCTAAAATCAGCTTTACACATGGCGTGCCGTAATTGGTTCCGGTTTTCTCTCTCCTCATAACACAAAAATCCCCCCCCCCCCCCCCAAAAGTTTTTTTACAGCAGCTTTCGAGCAGAATCTTCACCGTAGGGTTGCGGATCTTAAGCCTGGATTTAATTCCGCACGGTAGATCGCCTTGTGCATAAGTGTTATACGCACCCTAAAATACCAAAAGAGACCCTAATTAAATATCGTCTGAAAAACCTAATTACTCGGAGAAAAAAATGGTTTTCAGCGCACCAATCCAAACCTAATTACTCGGAGAAAATCAAATAATGAAAGCTTTACCTTTAAGCGGAACATATCCTCTTCTTATCAGCTCAGCGAAGTGAAGATACCCCATAAAACCGCAAGCGCTCGTCGTCCAGAACACGACGGCGGGGATCCCCATCTCCTCGGCTGCCCTCTGCGCAAACGTCAGCACCCCGTCGGCGACAACGCAGCTCACCGGCGGCGACCCCTCCGCGCTGCTCAGCCGGAGGAGCAGCTCCCTGAAAGGAGCCACGGAGTGCTTCGCCTGGGAGAGGCACAGCTGCGCTATGTCCTGCGTGACGTCATCATCGTCCGACGCCGGAAGACCGTCGGGAATGGTCTCGAAATGGAAGCCCGCGACGCCGTCGAGAGAGGCGGGGCCGAGGGACCTCAGAAGGCGGCGGCGGTTGTATTCGGAGTTGACGAAGGTGATGTGGAAGCCTCTGCTGTGGAGGAACTTGGCGAGCTGTAGGAAGGGGGTCACGTGACCTTGGGCGGGCTGGGGGATGAGCACTGCGTGCGGAGTGGGAGAAGCCATGGCGGCGCGCTCTCTCTCTCTGGTGTTCTTCACCGGTCTTTTTCGCCGGAAGAGAACAGATCAATCCACTTTTGAAGTTGAAAGTGGTGAAGAAATTCCTGATTTGATTAGGGCGGTGAGGTTCTCCGCTTGTTGCGTGGAGTTTTGTGTGATTTCAATCCACTTTGTATTAAAAAAGTTTGAAATAAGGAGGTTATCTTGGGTCTGTTTGGGACAGCTCTGGCAGATTGAAAAGCTGCTGTCCGGATAGAACTGTTTTAAAAGAGCTCTCTGGGGAGCAGTTTTGAAAAGCTGCAGAGTGTTTGGGTGTTCTGTGCAGAAGTGCGCTTTGAAGAGCGATTTTCTAATTTAGCTGTTTGGATAAACAGCTTTTGGAAGCTGTTTTTTTTAGAACTTAACATACATAAAGTTTTAAACGTGGAGAATAATAAAAAACAACCGATAACAATAGTCTTTTACATAATTCTTTGGTAATGCTATCCACGCGCCCCGTATATTTCTTCGGCAATGTTATCTCGTACTGTAGACATCTGTTCAGCTCCAGCAGCATCACTCATATCGCTTCCAATATCATCCTCCGTCGCAGGGTCTTCATCCTCTGAGGGAGCGAAAGAAGACTCATTAGCATCACAAACATTAAACTCAGGGTCCCAGCGAGAAGGATGTCTACGAATGAAGTTATGTAAGGCCATTGTGGCCAACACTATGGATCTCTGTTTCTTGAAGCTATACTGTGGCATTTTGCTCAGAATGTGCCACTTCTTCTTCCACACTCCAAACGTTCGCTCAATAACACTGCGAAGAGATGAATGCGCCCTATAGAAATGTTCTTCCCTTCCTTGAACAGGCCGACTCCCACGGGCAAAGTCTGCCAAGTGATATCTTGTATCTGGATACGGCTTCAAATAACCCATCTTTAACGGGTAGCCAGCATCCACTAAATAATATTTACATGCATTAATTTGGTATGTTAAACAAGCAAACGTTTGGAGTATTTTAAGGATTTGAATGAATGTAAAAATATTGATTAGTATACCTTGTGGGGGATGCGGAAAATGCAATCTATCGTCTGTCAATGCGCGTGCGAAGATGCGACTATCATGAGCAGATCCCTTCCATCCAGCCAGGGCAAATATAAAACACATGTTAAAATCACAGACACACACACAAACACACACACATACACACATCACACATATACACACACATCCCACATCACAAACATATACACACATCACAAACATATACACACATACACATACACATCACAAACATATACACACACACATCACAAACATACACACACACATACACATCACAAACATATACACACATACACATCACAAACATATACACACACATCACAAACATATACAGACACACATAGACACACACACATCACAAACATATACACACACACATATACACACACACATATACACACACACACATCACAAATAAACACAAATAAACACACACACATCACAAACATATACACACACACACATAACAAACATACACACACACATCACACATCACAAACATATACACACACACACATCACAAACATATACACACACATCACAAATAAACACAAATAAACACACACATCACAAACATATACACACACATATACACACACACACACACACACATACACATACATCACAAATAAACCCAAATAAACACACACACATCACAAACATATACACACACACATATACACACACATACACAAACACATACAAAAAACACAACATAAATCACACACACACACACAAGAACAAAACTGAAAAACACAACATAAATCACACAGATATACAAATCGAAATCTGAGGCTCACCTGCGCCAAATCAACGCCGACGAAGCTAGGGCTCTGCAGTCGGGCTCGGGGAGGAAGAACGCTATGCGAATGTCTGGATCTGGGAGGAAGAAGATTGGCGAAGGTCCGTCGTCGGCGTCAGAATGCTAGGGTGTCGGCGTCGGCGTCGGCGTCGTCGTCGGCGTCGGCGGAGAAGAGGGAGGAGAGGCGTCGCCGTAGATGGAGGAGGGCGTCGGAGAAGATCACTGAGAAGACCACGTGGTCGATCGCGCGCTTCACGCTGTAATGGAGGAGGGAAATCACGGATTGCGGGGGTATCGGGAGCCCTAGCACGCCGGCGTCGAAAATGGAGGGGGAAGCGGCGGAGGAGGGAGCGGCGTCAGAAATGGAGGGAGATCGGGGGTCGCGGGATCGGGATCGGGGTTCGAATCGCGGGCTTCCAGCCGCGCTTCCTGCAGAGTGGAACGCGGGGGGAGGGGGGCTTCCGGATAAGAGCGCTGGGAGCAGCTCTTTTAAGAGCGATTTCTTTAGGGAGCTGTCCCAAACGACAGTAATAACAGCTCTGGCGGCTGGGAAAGAGCTTCTCCAGCCGCCAGAGCTCTCCCAAACAGAGCCCTTATCTCATGCCGGAAGAGAAGTACAATTTTAGAGTGTTTAATGAAAAAAAAAAATACTAAGGCTTCGTTTGGATTAGCGATTTCACTCCAGTACGTTTTCCGCAAACGCAGCGCAAGGTAAGTTTCGTTTGTTTTTCCGCTGTCTTTCCGAGCCGCACGCGAAAGCTCCGATGACATATTCTATGCGTCCCCAAACCGGCGTGATGACCTCCAGTCGATCGCGTTTAGGGTAGCGCGTCTTCTTCTCTGGTGCGTCTTCTTTGTAGCGCAGATCCATCGTAGAAACAGTGCAGATCCTCTTCGCAGATCCAGCGCAGATCCTCTTCCTAGCGCCGATCCATCGCAGATCCATCGCAGCTTCCCCATGTTCATCTTCTTCCCTAGTCGGACCCGAGCAGAGGTAAGGATCATGGATTGAAAAAAAAATTAATTAATTCTCTTTCCTCCACATCAGATCCACTGTTCCATTTTGCGATTTTTTCTTGTTGTTTGGATTGATCATGTTGTCGGATGAATTTCTATTGTTTTTCCATTCAGTTGAGTTTAAAAGTATGGGTAAATACCGAGAAGGCGGCGTTTGTGCAAACTGGGATTCAAGTAGGTGTTGATGAGATGTCGGCGCTACGCGACTCCATTGCCGAACAACTACACCGAGCTTGAACTTATTTGGAGTACTTTTTGCATACGTTAATGTATATGTGTTTTCTACGTATTTCGAGTTTATGCAACGTTGATGCATATATATTTTTCTATTTTATGTATTTGTGTATTTTTCGATCTGATAAATTCTGTATTGGTAACATGAACAAAAATTAATAACAAGAATATCACACCGCTGTTTTGCCAAATGGTTCTCCGTTCTGAACAGTTCTGCAAACACAGACTATCCAAACAGATCTTCATTTCCAGCAACAAGTTTCCAACAACTCCATTTACAAACCTCCATTTACAACAATTGCTTTTACAACCGCAACCGCTCTCCCAAATGAAGCCTAAGTTTCTCTTTGAGACGGCTGTGGTGGACCCGGTGGTTATGAACCGTTATTTGGGAATGTCGGCTGTTATTACGGGTGTTGCTCCTAATGAGCCTAATTATGAAGACTTAAATTTAAAATATTATTAAGGCTATATAACAACAACACTCAAGCCTTTATCCCACTACAGTGGGGCCATTGCGTCCTATCTTTAGTCATAATCTCACTAATGCCTAAGTACATCATGATTTTTCTTATAGCCTCATTCCAAGTCTTTATTGGTCTACCACTCCCTTGTTTAACATGTATAGTGATAAACTCTCACAACGCCTAATACATGTCTCTAATGGTCTCCTTTGTACGTGTCCAAACCATTTTAGTTGAGCTTCCCGCATCTTCTCTGCAATTTGTGTCCCTCTTGTCTTATCTCTGACACATTCATTCCTAATTTATCCAGTCTCGTGTGTCCAGACATCCATCTAAGCAATTATAGTATATTGGATAATTTGAATGTTATTTACTAATTAATAGTTATATAATTTATCATTTAAAAATATATAATTAAAAAACTCGCGAGTTCATGAACAAGGCTTACAAGGCTCGAGCTCGAAAGCAAGCTTGAGCTCGAGTTTTTTTTTGAGCCGGCTGGTCGAGCTATCGAGCAGGCTCAACTCAACTTGCATGCCTAGTTTTGAGTACAAATGTTCCGTAAATGAAGAGCAATGAAAAACAGATAGAATCCAAGAAAATAGAGGAATTTTCTGTTGAGTGTTCCGACGAGTATTTGGACTCCCTTTTTACCATCTAAATCCAAGAGCAGAGCCCTTGCAGGAAGAGATAAAAGATAAGGAAAGACATTGAATGTGCCCATAGGGAAATTGGATTGTAATTAATCATTGGCTGCACATAGTCATTCTTGGTGTGCCCGTAACACCACTCAAAAAATATCTAGAAACTAATTTTAAAACACTAAAGTTTAGGAACCGATTTTAAGCAATTCAAAGTTTTAGGAATAATTTCAAAAAGACACTAAAGTATAGGCACTGATTTCCTTTTTTTTCCTCTAATTTTGATGTGTTACATTGTGATTATATTATTCGATTTTGCATACATAAAAGTGATTGAACATATATATGAATAAAATATATTTATTAAATGCAAGTGAATTTTGATGGGGTCACCCTCATTATATAGAAATTCCAGACTGCGATTAGCTGGAATTTCATAACCCCCACTGTATAACCTATAATTCGTCGAGATCAGAAAACCTAAAGAGACGACTATTCGCAGACCTCGTCAGTAGAGCATGGGCGAGTACCCATTGCAAATCGCGAGTATGGTCAGGTAACCCCCCCCCCCCCCCCCCCAGGATTTGTCTATAAATAGACCCTCAGGGGTACCAGGAAAGGCACTTTTTAGGAGAAGGTTGAGCCCCCAAGTGAGATACTCGCCTAGTCCGTGTCTTCCTCATACCTAGCTCAGCCTTTGATTTTGGAGGGGAAGCTCTTCTAGACTTCTGGGTACGTGGCGGTACCTCCCTGCTGAAGCGTTTGGGGTGTGCTTGTAGACTCTCTCTCTCTCCTGTTCTAGCCATTAGAGTTGTGGCGTTCGACTGCGGGAATAGTAACATTCGACTACACGTAGGTCCGAATATTTGGAGCTAGGAATTTCCTGGCTTCAACACTTTGGTGCGGTGAGCGTGGACCGTAGCCAGAGGAAGAAATTTTTGCGAGAAGACTTCATGGCTTAAGATGGCAAGATAGAGACCAAAGGCAGCAACTCGCGAGCATTCGACAAGTTGGGCGAGTTCATGTAGGCGGCTTAATGGAGGCGAGTATCCTTGTTACTCGCCAATAGTCGAATTCCAGATGAAGACATCCTCAGGCGAGTTCCAGATAGAGACATCCTCAGGCGAGTTCCAGAAGAAGACATCCTCAGGCGAGTTCCAGATGGAGACATCCTCGGGCGAGTTCTTGATGGCGACTTTAGTTGGCGAGATCCTGATCGCGACATCAGAATTGGCGACTTCAAAGAAGCGAGCTTCTTTGCTCACCCATAAGCGAGTTCTACTCGCAAGGAGAAGAGTCTATGATAGGCGAATTCATGCTGGCGTGATCTCTACTTGCCCATAGGCTAGTTCTATACTCGCGAGGGTGAGTTCTCTACTCGCAAGCTGGTGAGAACCTGATGCCTAGTTCAAGAGAGGCGAGTTCAGGATGGCGAGTTCCTGAGAGGCGATTTCAAGGTTATTCTCATGTAGTGACACTTCCCCCCCCCCCCCCCCCCCCCCTCCCGAGAACTCTACGTAGGGGGTTCTAATGTCAAAAGGGACCCCCCCCCCCCCCGAAAACTCTGCGTAGGTGATTCTAATGTTAAAAGGGACACTACTCCCCCCTCAGTTTCATCCTTCTCCAATGCTAGTGATTTCCATACATGTTCATACTTACGGGTGCTTTGGTAAAGCCCGTGGGTGCTTTTGTATGACTAACAAAACAGGGTGATCCATGACAAGTTCGCCACCAAGGGAAAACACAAACTGTTCCGCGAGTTCCTACTCGCGATGATCTTCATCAACCGTTTATATTCCACGAGAATGTTTACTCGTGAGGTCTTCAAGCTGGTATTTCGCGAGCTCCTACTCGCGATGATCTTCAAGCTGCGGTTATATTCCACGAGAATGCTTACTCATGAGGTCTTCAAGCTGGTATTTCGTGAGCTCCTACTCGTGATGATCTTCAAGTTGCGCTTACATTCCATGAGAATGCCTACTTGTGAGGTCTTCAAGGTGGTATTTTGCGAGCTCCTACTAGCGATGATCTTCAAGCTGCGCTTATATTCCACGAGAACGCTTACTCGTGAGATCTTCAAACTGGTATTCTGCAAGCTCCTACTCGCAATGATCTTCAAGCTTCGCTTATATTCTACGAGAATGCTTACTCGTGAGGTCTTCAAGTTGGTATTCCGCGAGCTCCTACTCGCGATGATCTTCATCAAGGGCTCTGAGGACTACTCTGAATTCAGCCACGGGAGTATGTACGTCCTCCCTCATTATATTTCCTTTTGTATAAATGAATTATCCACCCTCCCTAAAACATGGGATGATATGAGTCTTTTGTCCCTTCCAGCAAGTGATTTCAAAAAAAGAAAAGAAAGTAGGTAAAATCGATCTCCACGACAGGTTGGGAAACATGCCTCCGACTTGATTCTCATAAACCCAGAACGGATGATGGGACAACGCCTCGGGTGTGAGTTCTCCTAAGCCCAATCCTCTGCATTGATGGTCGAGATCAGCTCCCCCCTTGCACGTTGGCCGCAGTTACCCCCCGATTGCACTTCTCATCCGACTGAAGAGATTATCAGAAAAAAGTCTGGACGTCGACCTCCCAACTCGACGAAGAGATGATCGATTTAACTGAACTTGGGACCCTTAGATAAAGGCGTCGTATACCCTCAAAAAGCTAAAAGCTCGTGGCAAGGCGTAATGTTTCTGTTGTTTCATCCAATCATATGAGTTGGTGTGCTTAATCTCCTCTGGTTGTTGAGTATCAGGAGAAAGATCTTCATCAGCATTCAGCATCACAGTAGGATGGAGGCCTTGGGATGGTGTGTCCCCTTGGACCTCCCCGATTGTCATTCCCTGCTCGTCGACCTTCTCGGCAGCATCCAGCGTCCGAGTAGGATGGAGGCCTCGGGATGGTGTGTCCCCTTAGACCTCCCCGACTGTCTTTCCCTACTTGTCGATCTTCTTATCAGCATTCAACGTCTGAGTAGGATGGAGACCTTGGGATGGTGTGTCCCCTTGGACCTCCCTAACTGTCATTCCCTATTCGTCGACCTTCTCGTCAGCATCCAGCGTCCGAGTAGGATGGAGGCCTCGGGATGGAGTGTCCCCTTGGACCTCCCCAAGTGTCATTCCCTACTCGTCGATCTTCTCACCAGCATCCAACGCCCAAGTAGGATGAAGGTCACATGATGGTGTGTCCCCTTGGACCTCCCCGACTGTCATTCCCTACTCGTCGAACTTCTCGTCAGCATCTAGCATCCGAGTAGGACAAAGGCTCGGGACTGTGCGTCCCCTTGGACACCCCCCCCGATTGACATTCCTTATTTACCCTTTTTATTATCATTCTGATTATGAACTCTAAAGGTATTCTCATCAGGTGAAACAGAAGCCTCGAGAGTGTGAGTCCATCAGGACCCCCCGCCCCCCTGTAAGATCTCTTTTCTCAAAACCCGCTCGGGTAATTGAAAACTCGAACCTCTCCCGCATCGCACGGTTGAGGTGGATCTTCTCCCAGAATCGCTGCCTTGCGGTGTCACCAACACTCGGGTTGGCTAACACCGCTCAACACCAACTCTGCTGGCTATACGATCATAAGTAAATTATGCCGAAATGAAGTACAGAAATAAAGGCATGTCCACAACCACATCATCATATAAAGATATAATGAAACAAAAAGTCCAAAAAGAGAAGTACAAGCAAAGAGGGCTTAAGCCCGATACAAATCCATAATAAGTACTCTCTCTGCAACGTGCGGAAACTACAACAAAACACTCAAATCCAGAAGTCTAACTGTCAACATGTCCGGTGGTAGTATACTGCAACTGCGGGTCAAGTCCATCTCTCTTGTCCTGCTGCACCCGGGGTAGCTCCGTCTCCTCGGACTCCTGTACGGCCACATCCGACCGTTAGTCATAAAGACTAAGCCGTTTTGTCATCGCCTCCCCACACGACTCCTAGACACCGAGTGAGAGGAAGAAGCGGAGGACAAACAAGGGGTAAACAAGAAGAGTGACGTGACACTAACTAGCAGTACATAAATATAAACAGTAGAGCTAACGGCAACAAGGTATAAGTAAAGAGCATGTAAGTAAGTGCGGTAAATAGTAAACAAGTAGAGGCAATATAGTGAACAATAAGTAAGTAAAGGCAGTGTAGTAACATAAACTAGTCTACCAATCACAGTTCCGTACCTTAACTTATATGAACGCCCATACGACATATAAGTTAAGATGTCCAAGTAACCCATCATATAAAAGAGCCCATACTAATTTATATGATGGGGTATGCAGATGCGCGTTATGTTATGCTATGTTTATGATGTGCATTATGCAGCCATGCAATGCAACTCACCCACACGACTCCATGCGCACAGACCTTTATAGTTCCCAATTTGTTTGAAAGGAAGTCAACCTTTCGAGTACCCACCGTCGTGGCTCACGGTGGCAGTGGATCGGGCACTCCACATCCTAGGCGGGTATGGTCACTACCAAGCCTAAACCTCATGTATGCCTCAACGCTAAGAACACTACAGCGGAGCTCCTGCGTACTCTTGCTGGAATCCACCAGACTTTAAGGTCGGGGTGGGTTATTAGGGATTGTCCTCCAGACCGCGGTACTCAAACTTACCGGCCCTCTAAACCTCACCCTCACCTGAGTCAACGTACTACCGTCGGTGACACGACTGGCCTAGTACCGAAGACTCGTCACTATTTGCATAAAAAACAGGTGTTAACAAGTCCACCCTAGCTTCCAGCTCAGGGATTTACACACAAGTTGATCAACCCATCTCCTTCTCGAAGGAGATCCATACTAGATTGCAGACCTACTTAGGCTACTCTTGCCTACAATTTAGTTGGTGTTAAAATTAGGGTGAATCTTGGACTTCCCGCGGTGTACCCCGTAAAGGGGTTCCCAACGGTACTACAGATTCAATGGGCTCAACCCCACCATCCTCCTCAAGACAATTACTTTAGTTGGTGATTAACATTTGGTCACCCCTCATTATTTCATATACTTAAAGTGACTTAGCTCAACACCCGTTCCACCCAATTGAGTTGGACGTACCTCCACATCTCATACACTGACCCTAGCACAAACTCACTGCTAACCCTAGGTTTGACCCTCCTTGAATCATTGTGAGTTATCACTCAAATACTGATTGGGTATAACTTCTAATCACTACTTAGGGGTCTGAATTGTCTAAAACTCAAAATTCTGTTTTTACTAAACGCAAACCACTAAGTTTGAACTATCCAACAACCCCATAAGGGAATCCATCTAAAAACTCATCACCAGGGTCCGGTATAATTATCCTAGGCTCCCACTGACCTTAATAAGGTATGTTCCAATTTCCATAATTTTCCATATTAATTTGGTATTATTATAATTTAAAGTAGTTAAGGCCTTAAGTCAAATTACACATGAACTACCCTCAAAATGATTCTACATGCTACATGAAAATTATCAGTAAGGTAATGTTCCATATCAAGGTGGTTTACTGAGTTCCATGATCCTAGGGTATCATATGGCCTACTAAATCATCATATTAGTATAATTACCAAAAAGCCACTATAATTAGGAAAAATAGTATATCACATCTGAAAATTCTACAAAAATTACCAAGTGTACAAATGGGGACCTAGAGTCCTCTGCCAAATGATTGTGTCTTTATCAAGTGATTTTGACTATTTAAAATGATTTAACATCCAAGTGTTGTAAATTCCAATTTCTACATGAGGTACATGAAATACAAATCTACAAGCTTCCAAACTATTATCATGGGCATATAACAACATAAAATGACAGATATCCAAGTATCATAATTTTACCCAATGATTTGACATTTTTTTCATAATTAAATTCTTCTAAGCTAGTAAGCACTTAAAAAAACCCTACACAAGGTATAATACTTCAATAAATCATAACAAAATTACTATAGTCCATTTCATCCCTATTCAGCCACTGATAAAGTTTCAAATCCATACAAGGTCATATGACCATGCATTTTGTTGGTTTAAGGGAAAGTGGCAATTTCATTTATAAAGAGGAAGAATACCTAAATGACTCTAAAAATTCCCATTAAATTAACTAAGCCATTTTATGCTCTTACAAACATGCCTACAAAGCTCTGAGCCAAGGCAAGGACATTTGGTCCTATGTCCTTCACAAGCCCCCAATTTGCAACCTTAAGGGTTTACCCTTAGAGTTTTAGGTCACACCACCCTAATGGCCCCAATTGCTCCATTAGGGTGTGTCACATGCATTTGAATATCAATACCTACATAATCATCAAGGTGGAGGAGGCTAACTCACTCAACTCCTCAAAATGGCCTAAGCCCTAATTTGACCCTTAAAGGCCCTCCTTAGGGTTTCCCATTTTCCATAGCAAAACAACTCCAAATGGAGTGAAAATTTAGGCAGGCACTACTCATGTACTAAAGAGCATGCCACCAAAGTTTGGTGTCATTTGGATATCATATGCTCCAAAAATCAACATAATTTAAAAACTCTAGTTACCACAAAAACCCTAGGTAAAAGTGCCCATCAAGGGCTGTCCTTTGGGCAGGGGGTGCCCCTAGGGTATACCTACCCTTGGTTAAAGTATCAGCTTCAAAGCTTGAGGGGTTTGGGCTAGGTAATTATTTTAGTGGACTGACCTAGCGTAGGACCAGTCCTAGTAAAACAGCTCCCAAGGGAGCTGTGGGTCACCAAATGACCTGAACTCAAGCCCTAATGACAGTCAAGACCAAGGCCTACAACTTTCATGTTGGGCACTTTTTCTAATTCAGCCATTAAGAGGCCTTAATTAATTGTAGAAGTGGCTGGTCTAAATAGGGCAGAAAATCTAAGGTTTGAATTAATTTAATTAAGGAAAATATGGTTTGCACGAATCTAGAAGCACATCCGACCCTCCCCCTTCATCTTCTTCCTCCAGCCAACGGCTGGGATTTGCCCGTGCTGGGCCACCTTGCTCCTCCATTTCCCGGCCACCCGGTGGCCACCACGGTCGGCCACCACCTCCACCACCTTCGTGGTGGTCGGGGCTACAACTTCCCGGCGACATGGCGGCCGGAGGAGTTGTTTTCCGGTGATCCTAGCATGGCCGAAAATCGCCATTTTCCATGGTTTTGAGATTTCGATTTCGGCCCAATTGAGCCCGAACCTTCAATTTAAAGAGATGGGACGATATATCATGGAGGGAGAGGAGGAGAAACGAACCTAAGATGGAGCTTGGAGGCGGCGGCGGTTGGCCATGGAAATGCTCCTCTCCAGCGACCTTGACCATTTCCTCCATTCACCACCAAAAGCCTTGATCCAAGGGTCGATTCCGACTGCTTTCCACCTTCTGAAGCTAATGGGAGGGCTGGGAGGAGGTGAGGAGGCTTGTATATGGGAGTTTGAAAAAGGTGACCCACGGTTTTGGCTTGGCTACCCCTTCCCTGCCACCATCTGATGCCCTGGCCTCCCTCTGAGGTGTTCAGTAGTCAAGAAGAAGGCCCAAGGCTGATTGGGGGGGGGGGGGGGGGGGAGGTGTAAGGGTGATTGCCACTTTTCCTTTTACTTGTTGCTTTTGCTTTTGTCCCCCACCTTTAGCCATTTTCCTAATTTTTCTAGGCTTGGGTTAGCTTGAGTTAGCCTTTTCCCTACATCCTACATGACCCATTAGGTTATGAACATATGCTAGGTCATTGGGTTAGGGCTTGGTTCAAATGTATTTAGGCTAGGTCACTTAATTTGGGCTATGTTGATCATGGTTGACCTAGAGTTGACTTGGTCAACTTGGTGAGTGGGTTGACCCCACTTGGGGGTCATGGGTCCCTTAACATCACCCAACATTGGTTGGTCCATGGTGGGGCCCCAATTGGTTCAATTTAATCAAAGGGTGTAGATTTGACCAAAATTGGGTAAAGTTTGACTTTGGTCAATTGGGGTCAACTGATCCCACCATGATGGGGCTTTTTGGTCCAATGGGTTCCTTAAAGTGTTTAGATTGTGGTGGAAAGGTTAATTTGAACATTTGGAGTCAATTGAACCCTAATTGACTTAGTTTGGTTAATGTTGACCTATTGTTGACTTTGGTCAATTTCCTGCAATTGGGTCCCACCCACATGCAATTTTCAAGGTAATGGTCTTCCTTAGTGGTTAGGGTGGTATGGGGGAGGTCAATTTGGTGAATTGAGGATCAATTGGCCTAAGGGAGTGGTATTGGGCTATGTTGATTTTGTGCCCTTGGTGTGCACTTAGCACACTCCACTTGGTCCAAGGGCCTTAGTGGCCACTCAGCACACCACCCATGCCCTAATACCAACTAGGGGTCTAGAAGGATTGGGGATGTTACACCCCCCCCCCCCCCCCCCCCCCCCCCCCCGAGTGTAATTTCCCCCCTCCGAGCCTCTCCACCTCCAGTTGAGCTTCGCTCCTGGTAGGTGTCGACTCTTCTCCACCTCCAGTTGAGCTCGCTTCTGCTAGGTGTCGACTCTTCTCCACCCCAGTTGAGCTTCGGCTCCTGCTAGGCGTCGACTCTTCTCCACCTCCAGTTGAGCTCGGCTCCTGCTAGGTGTCGACTCTTCTCTGTTGGAACATGGTCTTCCGCATCTCCTAGGTTTGAGAATAACAAATCCTATGTGTATTTGATCTGGTGTGTTCAAGTGTGCAGGTTAACATAGTCCACATGACTCAAGGAGTACTCATGATGTCTGCCCCCAAAATTGAGGCCAAAATTCGAAGAGGCTCACTAGCGCCGGCGGTAGCGATAGCGCCCGGCGCTAGCATTGATTAGCTCGATTCCGGTGGCATTTTTAGAAGGAGCTAGCGCCCGACAGTAGCTACTAGCGCTGGCGGTAGTATGGCGCACAAGAGGCATAGAGCAAATTGTTGTCACAGATGAGAGATTCGGCCGCGCAAGATCATTCCTAATCCGGGCTAGCGCCGGCGGTAGCTAATAGCGCTGGCGGTAGTATGGCGCACAAGAGGCATAGAGCAAATTGTTGCCACGGATGGGAGATTCGGCCGCGCAAGATCATTCCTAATCCGGGCTGGCGCCGGCGGTCGCGCTAGCGCCGACGGTAGCGTGAAGGCTATAAATTGGATCTTTTGGCTCCGAATTCTTCATCCTCCTCCAATCCCAAACTCCAGAGCTTCGTGCCACAGCAGAGAGAGGAAGATTCAGAGCGATACTCTCACAATTCCATAAAGCCTTAAGGAGATTCGTGGAGAAGATTTCAACACGCGTCATCATCATGACGAAAGGCTGCATCGACTACGATCATACTCTGCGGGCCTTCGTCCACTTCTCCAAGAGATCCACATAGAGGGAGTTTTTATATTATTGTCTTTTCATTTCATATCTTTTCTGTAAACGGTAGTGAAATCGCCTCGTGTTGACGACTAGGTCTGGGGTAGGACTTAGGGCTGAAATTCGCCTCGTGTTGGCGACTAGATCTAGGTTAGGTCTAGGGGGTGCTCGAGGCCTTTCTGGGGATAGATCGGCTAGAGCGGCTTGAGGCCGTATCTGGGGAGAGATCGGCTAAAGCCAACCGGTTCGTGGGGATACGAGTCGGTATAGAAAATGAAAAAAAAATTTTATTAGTCGCCTCCGATTTCTAGCGTCATAGAAATCAAGTATTGTAAAACATTATTTGATATTAATAAAGCATATCTCTTTATTATTGTTTTACTTGATGTCTCTTTATTAATCTTGCAATATTCCGAAGTTTTTCTAAATATAATCTAAACTTTTTGAAAACCCTTATTCACCCCCCCCCCCCCCCTCTAAGGGCGCCGACCGATCCAACAAGTGGTATCAGAGGGGTTTTATTCCAATCGGCTTAACAACTGGGAATAATGGCGTCTCATGATCTCGCTTCTACTAGTGGGAGAGATTTTTGTGAAGAGGAAAAATCACTTGCACCACCTTTATTTGAAGGAATAAATTATAAAGGATGGAAAATTTTAATGGAAAAATTTATTAAAACTTTAGATATCGAAGTATGGAACTTAGCAATTATAAGACGTGTGGATGAATCAAATAAAAAAGAACTTCACTTAGATGCAAAAGCTAAACATTATCTATTTTGTGGTCTCTCAAATGAAATTTTCAAATTTGTGTATTGCTTTTCTAGTGCTTATAAAATATGACGCTTTCTTGAAGAAATGTATGATCTTCCTCTCGCAGGTGTGGAACAAACACAGGAGGAAAAGAACGTACAAGCATCCATTATCATTCAAGAAGATCTCTCTCTGAGTGAAGCCATGGAGAATATTGAAATAGAAAATGAGAACAATACACCAAGAGAAAAAGGAAAAGAAATCTTACTTTTGGAAGAGGAATGCCAAGAAGAAGACAAAGGAACAATATGTTCAAATCCTCCCTCATCCAAAAGCAATGTAAGGAAATCAAATTCTATCTTTTGTACTTCTATCTCTTCATTACAATTGTTACAAAATACTAGGCGCAAAATTGAGAAATTAAAGAATGCTAATAAACTATTGCGCTTAGAAAATAAAAATTTAAAAGCAAAAGTTGAAGTAATATCAAAATCTGATTTATCTAGCTCTATTCATGTCACTTCAATTGAAAATACAAAACCTTGTCTTGTTTGTAATGATATTAAAGAAAAATTTAAGGAACTTGAAAAAGAAATTATTTTTATAGGAGAACAAAATGAAAAATTATGTTTAGAAAATTCATCTTTAATAATTAATTGTGCTAAGTGTAAGGACTATGAAATTGAAATAAAAGAGATGGATGAAACATTTGATGAGTATAGGGATAAATATGAAAAACATATTGACTCAATTGTTACCACTCTCAAAAATAGCACAATAAATTATAATAAAGCTAAATATAATTTAAAAATCAAGAATGATGAACTAAAATCAAAAATCAACTTGCTTAAGGAAATCATTAAGAAAAACGCTCAAAACATTCATTCACAATCTCAAGGTATATCTAAAAGCAAGTTGAATATAATTTCTCAAAATGTTGATAAATCCAACAAAGGAAATAAAGAATATCAAATGCTTGAAAATAACATTCCAAATCATTATCATTTACAAAATAACCACTCTCCCAACATAAATTTAAAGATAAACAAATTTCCTATAAACGATAATTTAAATTATAATCTTCAAAGGAAAGAAAATCATCATGGAAATTTGATAAATAAGAATAATCATTACAACATTTTTGGTCTTTGGCAACACTTAAAAAACTGTTGCCAAAGACAGTAGACTGTTGCCAAAACATAAAAAAATGTTGCCAAATGGTGTTGTCTATACCAGTGTTACCTAAAGTCCAAGGCAACAGTTTTTGTACTTTTTGGCAACACTAGTAAAAAAAACTGTTGCCTATACTTTATTTATAGGCAACAATTTTTTTGTACACCTATTGCAACATTTGTAAAATGTTGACATAGGGGTTACATTTACAAACTGTTGCTAAACCTTAGGCAACAGTTTTTTTGCATACTTATGACAACATTTGCAATATATTGTTTTGTAAGTGTTACATTTAAAAACTGTTGCTAAAACTTTTAATTTAAAAAAAAATATTATTTTTATTCAACATAAGCATCACGTGGTCTTGATATATATAAGACTCCGTTCGGCACGGCGATCGTGAACGCGGTGGTTAAATCGTCATTCGTGAACACCCACATACGAAGCTTAATGCACACGAACATAAAAGTTTGTAATCAATCCCTATCAAAAATCCAATTGTTAAAATCTCTACAAAAACGCCTTCATCACAGATGGAAAAGAATCAAATCATTAAATTCCTTCATTATTCAACACTGCTAAGTTATTTGGAACTTATATGCACAAAGCCATAACAATATATTACTTAAAAAATATTTATTACAATCCTAAAGCATCACTGTCAATATTCATCATGTAGAAAAAATAATAGAAAAATCTGGGTGATTCACATCAAAGTCTTTCCATGCTTGTCCATCAGCAGGATGTCTTAACTTACCATCTTTAGAATGCTCTTCAGCATGCCATCTCATTGAATCAGCAGTCTTTGAACACGTATAAAGTCTTTTTAGTCTTGGAATTAAAGGAAAATGTCTTAACACCTTTGCAGAAATTTTATGAGTTTTCTTAGAAACCTGAGACTCGCAATTCACTTCAGGATATACAATCCATCGAGATTCACCACAAATATGACATTTGTCAGCTTTATCATGCTCTTTCCAAAATAACATGCAGTTATTAGGACATGCATCAATCTTTTTATAATCTAGGCCCAAATCTCTTATCATAGATTTTGTTTTATTGAAAGAAACGGGGATGTTCAAGTCGGGTAGAGCCTCTTTCAATAACTCTAAGAGAGATGTAAATGATGCATTGCTCCATCCATGAAGACATTTCAACAAATACATCCGAATAATGAAAGATAAGGTAGAGAATTTTTGACAACCAGGATATAGTTCTTGATTTGCTTCCTCGATAAGCTTATAAAACTTCATTGCGTCTTCATTTATGCCTTCATGAACTCCATCTTCTTCAATTGCATCTTTGAATGTTTCAAACAATAATCCATCAATATCATCAGATGTGGCATCATCATTAGTATTTTGATCAGGACCGATACGTTTAATCTCTTCCCCATGGTAAATCCAATCTTTGTAGCCCTTTACAAACCCCTTACTTATCAAATGATTAAACACCATGTCTCTTTTACCCCAGACATCATTACAACAGCTAGCACACGGACATAATATCTCTTCCCCTTCGATAAACCCTTTACTGAATGCAACATCCAAGAAATAATTAACACCATCAATATAATCTTCACCATAACGAGGAAAATTAACCCAATCCTTTCTCATCATATTTTGTTTTCCAACCTTGAATAATGACAGTACCTAAACAAGATAAAGACACATCATTCAAAATCATTTCATTTTTTAACACAGGGTTAAGCGCTCAAATAAAAAGATTAAAAAATTAAAAAATTAAAAAATTCATACACATACACACACAAGAGAAGAGGTCTACCGCCACGTTTTTTAAGGCCTTCCGTGACGTTTATAAAACGTCGCTATTGCTTTAGCGACAGTTTCAAAAACGCCGCAAAAGCTAAAAATATTAGAAACATATGGTATCTGTTAATAACTAAAAAAAACTCATTGCATATCCGTAAAATAAATCTCTTAGACAGCTCAAAAGGAAGAAAACATTCCACTTCACTACCTTAAGCAGGCAAGGATCTTCCATGCAACTTTTAGTGAGAAACACTAAACACAAAAAACGATGACTATACAATGCCATCTTAAAGATCTTTAGTTGAGAAAAATCAAATACCTCCTAAGAAAAACAAACCAAGACACTGAGTAAACCATAGAACAAATGGAATGTTTGAAAAATTAAAAGAAAGAATTGTCATGGATCACTTATTTACACCAAGACCTTTAAGTGACCCATTCAATCATAACAAGCAGCACAAGAATGAAAAAACGAGACATTTTAGCATTCTTGGAACTTGATAAAAAGTTGGGTAAGTCCGAAAGATACTTTCACCTGATCCGGCGCTCGCGCACGAGAATGTTACGGCTCCGAGAGGTAGCTGGCGGCTGCGAGAAAGAGCAGAGGAAATAAGCGGAGGAACCCTAGGTCTAGATCGAAATGTTGGGCTTACTCCTTGCGAGATCGAAGAGAATGGCCTACCGCAGAGCTTCACCGGCGTGATTGAGGAGGAAGACCAAATGTGAATGGAGGATGGCGGAGGACTTGAATGTCGGCTCTACTTTTCGCTCGCCTGGCTTGCTTCAAAGCCGCAGGCGGCGGCAAGATCCAATCTGCAGCGGCACCCCTCTTCTCCAACAACCGCAGCAGTCCTCGATCCCAGGCGGCAGCGGCAGCAAACCTTCCAAACACCGGCGGCCTTCAAACAGCACCAGTGCGGTTTCTCCTTCTCCAACAGCAGGTGGCTGGCTTCCTCTCCCAGGCGGTTTTCACGTTTCTCCAAAAGCACCGGCTTCTCAGCGGTTTCAGAAGAAAAAAAAACGGGAGAGAGGGAGTTGTCAAATCGGGCGCGGCGCACTTCGTCAAAAAATTAGGGCAGAAATAGCGGCAAAAATGAGCGCTCAATTTTATTTTATTAGGTTTTTGAGCTATGGCCACGTTTTTATTAAAAACGCCGCCAATAATGTTATCTACCGCGACGCTTTTATAAAAACGTTGCAAAAACCAAAAATCTACAACAACGCTTTTAAAAACGCTGCAAAAAAAAACGTTGCCATAGAACTAAAATGTTGTAGTGTCGACGGATCGGACCTACGATCTAATATATACTCAAATATAATATAATTCATCAAAAAATAACATTAATTTTACTTCTTCAAATATAATATAATTAATGGTTAATAAAATCACAAATATAACATTTTTTAAGTGTTGCAAAATAATAATTTAATAGACAACATGTTACAATTGTTGCCTAAAGTGTATTGATATTGGAAACATTTAAAAAATGTTCCCAGTAATGGATTAGGGAACATTTACTGAATGTTGCGTCAAAAGTGTTGCCTAAAGGTGCGACTATATGGCAACAGTTATAAACTGTTCTCTATTCTATGATTAGGGAACATTTAACACATGTTGCAAAATTAAGTGTTGCCAAAGACCAAAAATGTTGTAGTGAATATTAAACCAATGTTTGAATGGCGGCCAAAACTTAAAAATGAAACACAAACTCAAATCAAAAGGGCTCATTCAATCATATCTCCCCAAAAGAAAACACGATGTATTTGGGTACCCAAAGGAACCGTCACTCCCGGTCCTCTTTGGATACCTAAATCTCTTATTCATTAGTATCTCATCATTTGCATGAAGTAGAAATCAATTAAAATGAAATACACAAATTTCTACTTCATGATGTGCTTTAATGTCTTTTCTATCTTTTTCTTTTTGTTTTCTTTTAAACTATCATGTCATGGTCATCCTATACAATATTGAAAAATATGATTTTATCTCTTAAAAGCTTAATATGATTTTATAAAACAAATTGATCAAAATTCAAAATCATATTTTGATGACCTATCTTTTATTATTATATTCATTGCTTCTAAATATCTTATATTATCCATATGAATCAAACTCTAATTTTGCTATAAAATATTTCAAATTTAATCCGGTTACTAGATTTTTAGCCTTCACCAACAAGTGGATAAAATTCTGAATTTGCTATGAGATATTTATCTAAATTAAAAAGAAAAACACATAAGACATATTGAAAGATTAATTGTCATAAATATTGATGCCATACGCACCACCATGATCTATTGATATCTTTTGCTAGAACTTTCTAAAATCATAATTCATATCAAGAATCATCTATCACATTTTATATAATGATAATTGGTATTATAATTGCTTACTATGGTTGGTATATTATGTGTGTATTGTGATTTATTTCTAGTTTAGACCTTTGAATCATTTTGATATCAAATCAAATAGAATTGTCACTCCATTCTAGGTCTCTAAGTTGAAACACAATCAAAACTTGGTATAACATTAATCTCAAATTTATCATTCTAACATTGCCACCTAAAGAATATTTGTGTCTATGTTAGGCTTTATTTGGTTACCAAAATATACAGGCTGGGTATTCTCATCTAGGACTTATCCATAGTATGATTGTGCATGAACATTATTGTTAATCTCTAGAATCATGCATATTTGATTTGTTCAAACATGATATCTTGGGTTTTCATTTCCTATTATTTTTCAAGTTATAAGCACAAGTCTTTAGAAAAGTCAAAATGAAAATATTAGTAAATATATCTCATGCAATGATTATTTTGTCAAGTATATAAGAAATCGCTAACGTTTCATGCAATTTGGACCATCCAAAACATCTCCTAAAAATCTGCAACTTCAGCATGGAACTACTATTGGGACATCTAATCAAGTTCACGTATCAAAATTTTCAAAACCCTAAGAAATCACTTACTGTTTTCCGTGCTAGCGCTAGCGTCGAGTTTTGAATTTCTGTGTTTTTAAAATTTCTAAAAATTTCTAAAAATATTTTGATCTATATGTCCTATTTAGCTTTTGCACATCTGTTTTTCTTTTCTTTTTGAAAAATCAAATACAAAAATAGAAAACCAAATTACAAAAAACAATGTTTTTCATTTTGTTTTTTTGTCATTTTTTCTGCAAAAATCAAATGCAAAACTACAAAAACAAAACAAATTACAAAAAATATATTTTTCCTTTTTTGCTTTTGTTGTTTCCTTTGTTTAAAGTTCATCTCTTTATAAAAATAAAAAAATTACAAAAGCAAAAATTACAAAAATCTGCTTTTATTTGCTAAAATCAAATACAAAAATATAAAACTTTAAAACTATCAAAAAAAAAACTCTATGATTTTTTCTTGTAAAATCAAGCATGATTTAATCTACTATTTAGAAATTCTACAATGTTACAATTTTTTCTCTTCAAATTACTTTGGACATTGTCTTTCTTCATGCTTTGATATATCTATTCAAATGTGCATCAATTATAGTTTAAAAGTTGTGTAGGATCAAGCTTAGCATGCCTCTAAGTATGAGAAATACTTTATGTTTGATAATGATATTTATTCACTCACCCTTTTTTGGCATTGTCTACATATGCATTTAATCTAAGAATGCTTGTGTATGTTTTGTATTAGTACAAATAAATTAAAATTGCACAAGTATCTTACCTACACTCCTTCTTTTGCACTCTTAAAAATTAAGAAAAGTGGTTATATTTTTTCTCATAAAATCTATTGGTTTGCAAAACAAGTGTATTCGGAGAACTTTGTACAAAACAAAATCATAAAATAAAGTGACAGATAACTCCACCAAGCACTACTTGAACCTCCTGATAAGTCTTAATAAGCGTTGTGAGGTTGAGCACCTTGGAAAGAATAATAAAGTATCTTGTGCAAAACCATAACTTTCTTTCAAAATAAAAACCACTTATTCTTAAGTACACCGGATCACAATAAAAATCAATCTTGAAGAATAAAACTATGTGATCCCCCAAGCACTACTTTGCACCCTGATAAGTCTTGATGAGCATTGTGTGTGCAGAGCACCTTGGTAGTTGTACATTTTTCTTTGTGCATTGAAGTGAGTAGAAGTAAAATTATTTGTGTTTTATTGTGCTCTTTACTTTACATATTACTTGTATTTTTGATTAAAACATTTGTTTACTCTATTCAAAATACACTTTTATGCACATCATTATCTTCCATAACACTTCTTCTCATGAGTATTGGATCCTAATGCTAATTCTATACTACTCTTTATTTATGAAATGCACTAGATAACCTAGCATGCTTTCTACAATGTTTGGTATGTTTTGAAATTGTGAATTAAAGTAACATTGTAGTAATCTCTTTTTGATAAGATTATTTCATGCTTGGTTACTGTATTGTCAAAACAAAAATTTTAAATGCAAAATGATTTACAAAAACATCTTCTTTTTGAAATTGAACTCATATATCTTTTTATGAACCATCATTGATTACCATAAGATGTTTTTTGTACTTCTATATGTCTTCCGCATCATAACCATATAATTGTTTTACCTTGCACTTTAATACTTATTTAAAATCTTTCATCTTGTGTGCATCATCACTTGAATCTTCAAATTCCTTTCTTGCAACAAGTGGTAGACTTGCTTGGTAAACTTTATATTGGTTGAATTTTTTTTTGCCTATAACTCTGATCTATTTCTATTCTAAACACTCCTCCAACAAGTGAAATATTGCTTATAAAACATCTCTTTTTAACTTAAACTCTTATTTAGTATTATGATGTTTCTTTTTCAAAATCTTCCGCAATACTCAAACTCCGATTCATTCATGAATTTCAATATAGCTGTGTGAGTTTTATTTCAAAAATTCAAATAAAAATATAAACCCATATGCTATGATATTTCCCATTAGATTTAAATGTTTAATGTTTCCAATAATTGTTATCCATGACTTCATTTCTCACCATAGCGGGGGCGTAGGGTTGTAGACATTAGATAACCTTATCTCTAGTCATGTCTTGTCCTTAACCGGGGAGGGTTCCAGTGGGGCCTTGCGAAGCACTGAGGGAAAAGAGTGCTAGGTTAAGTTTTTGTCTAGTGTTTGTATATGGGATTAACACCCCAACCTACGGCATATTTACAGCTCCTCATGCCCATCCGTCACTTAGTACGGGGCTAGAGTGTTGACATATTGTCTGGGTAGATTAGTTACTTGGAAATCATGATTTTTTTTAGGCTTAAAACTCTTATTTAAAGGGAAAATCATTATTTTTTGCTAAACTATGATTTATAAAAGGGGGAGAACTACAAACAAAAAGGGATAAAATAAGTCATAACTCTGATCATTCTCAATGAAAGACAAGTCTAAAACTCCTTATCATTTACTTAAAAAGCTCGATCATGCCTTCTCTTTTATTTACAACTTTTTAGTGCTTTGTTTCCCTACCCACTTTTGCTAATAACAAAGTGGGAGAACTAACAATGATAAATGTAACCCGCTATCATAAACCCAACATGACAAATTCAGTTGATAGCATACATATTAAGGGAGCATTCACATAGGGGGAGCATATATTTAGGGGGAGCAATTCTAAATGCTAAAATCAATAATCATCCTAAAGTCATCACTCTCATACACACACAAGTATAGTCTCATCATGCTTATTTATTAATGCTTTGATTCATCATTAATTGATTTGTTATTATCAAAAGGGGGAGTTTGTTGGAACACGGTCTTCCGCATCTCCTAGGTTTGAGAATAACAAATCCTATGTGTATTTGATCTGGTGTGTTCAAGTGTGCAGGTTAACATAGTCCACATGACTCAAGGAGTACTCATGATGTCTGCCCCCAAAATTGAGGCCAAAATTCGAAGAGGCTCACTAGCGCCGGCGGTAGCGATAGCGCCCGGCGCTAGCATTGATTAGCTCGATTCCGGCGGCATTTTTAGAAGGAGCTAGCGCCCGGCGGTAGCTACTAGCGCTGGCGGTAGTATGGGGCACAAGAGACATAGAGCAAATTGTTGCCACGGATGGGAGATTCGGCCGCGCAAGATCATTCCTAATCCGGGCTAGCGCCGGCGGTAGCTAATAGCGCTGGCGGTAGTATGGCGCACAAGAGGCATAGAGCAAATTGTTGCTACGGATGGGAGATTCGGCCGCGCAAGATCATTCCTAATCCGGGCTAGCGCCGGCGGTAGCGCTAGCGCCGGCGGTAGCGTGAAGGCTATAAATTGGATGTTTTGGCTCCGAATTCTTCATCCTCCTCCAATGCCAAACTCCAGAGCTTCGTGCCACAGCAGAGAGAGGAAGATTCAGAGCGATACTCCCACAATTCCATAAAGCCTTAAGGAGATTCGTGGAGAAGATTTCAACACGCGTCATCATCGTGACGAAAGGCTGCATCGACTACGATCATACTCTGCGGGCCTTCGTCCACTCCTCCAAGAGATCCACATAGAGTGAGTTTTTATATTATTGTCTTTTCATTTCATATCTTTTCTATAAACGGTAGTGAAATCGCCTCGTGTTGGCGACTAGGTCTGGGGTAGGACTTAGGGCTGAAATTCGCCTCGTGTTGGCGACTAGATCTAGGTTAGGTCTAGGGGGTGCTCGAGGCCTTTCTGGGGATAGATCGGCTAGAGCGGCTTGAGGCCGTATCTGGGGAGAGATCGGCTAAAGCCAACCGGTTCGTGGGGATACGAGTCGGTATAGAAAACGAAAAAGAATTTTTATTAGTCGTCTCCGATTTCTAGCGTCATAGAAATCAAGTTTTGTAAAACATTATTTGATATTAATAAAACATATCTCTTTATTATTGTTTTACTTGATGTCTCTTTATTAATCTTGCAATATTCCGAAGTTTTTCTAAATATAATCTAAAATTTTTGAAAACCCTTATTCACCCCCCTCTAAGGGCGCCGACCGATCCAACATTCTCTACCTCCAGTTGAGCTCGACTTATGCTAGGTGTCGACTTGCTCTCCACCTCCGGTTGAGCTCGGTTTCTTCTAGGTGTCGACTTCCTCTCAACCTCCGGCTGAGCTCGAATTCTACTAGGTGTCGACTTCCTCTCCACCTCCGATTGAGCTCGACTTCTGCTTGGTGTCGACTTCCTCTCCACCTCCAGTTGAGCTTCGCTCCTGCTAGGTGTCGACTCGTCTCCACCTCTAGTTGAGCTTCGGCTCCTGCTAGGTATCGACTTCTTCTCCACCTCCAGTTGAGCTTCGCTCCTGCTAGGTGTCGACTCTTCTCCTCTTCCAGTTGAGCTTAACTCCTGGAAGGATCTCGGGCGACACACCCTCTCGTTCACATCTCGGATTCTAGCTGCTAGGTGTCGACTTCCTCTCCACCTCCGGTTGAGCTCCGCTCCTGCTAGGTGTCGACTCTTCTCCAACTCCAGTTGGGCTTGAGCTCCTGCTAGGTGTCGATGCCTCTCCACCTCCAGTTGAGTTCGACTCCTGCTAGGTGTCGACTTCTTCTCCACCTCCAGTTGAGCTTCGCTCCTGCTAGGTGTCGACTCTTCTCCTCTTCCAGTTGAGCTCAACTCCTAGAAGGATCTCGCGCGACACACCCTCTCGTTCACATCTCTCCGAACTACGGGTTCAACATTATTTTTCTGAGCTCGTACCGAACTCAAAAAAAGCGAGGATTATATATAACCCGTAATTCTTCGAGATCAGAAATGCCTAAGGAGACAACTATTCACAGACCTCGCCAGTAGAGCATGGGCGAGCATGGCCGAGCATGGCCGAGCATGGGCGAGTACCCATTGCAAATCACGAGTATGGTCAGGTAGCTAACCCCCCCAAAGATTTGTCCCCCAAGGGTACCAGGAAAGACTTTTTTAGGAAGAGGTCGAGCCCCCCAAGCGAGATACTCGCCTAGTCCGTGCCTTCCTCATACCTAGCTCAGCCTTTGGTTTTGGAGGGGAAGCTCTTCTAGACTTCCAGGTACGTGGCGGGACCTCCCAACTATAGCGTCTCTAGGGTGTGCTTGTAGACTTTATCTCTCTCTCCTGTTCTAGCGATTAGAGTTGCGGCGTTCGATCGCGAGAATAGTAACCTTCGGCTACACATAAGTCCGAATATTTGGAGCGAGGAATTTTCTGGCTTCAACACCCACTACCTTAGTGGGGGTTATGAGAAAAACCACCACGCGCATGATCACCGCATGCGATCTGCACTCCAACGCCGATCTAACCGCTCGAGGCCCAAAAACCAGCCGCCGATGCGCCGCCGACCCGCGGCCGCAAGCCACCACGGCCGATCGCCCTTTGCCGCGCGCCCGACCGCCCTTGGCTGCCCTTGGCCGCCCTTGGCCGCCCGCCCATGGTAGAAAAGATCTCTTGCCAGCCGTCTTAATTCTCTGTGACTGATTGCACGCTCGACCGCTCCCGGGCTAAGATGGTCTATTTCAGACCGATTTTAAGAGCCTTGAGTAGGCCGCAACAAATTTATAAATATAATATCTTCAAACCCATGGTAACATTCTGAACAGAAGTAAAAGGTTTTAAAGTGGGAAACAATAAATGTAATATATTACAGATTGTTATGTGCAAATTTATTTTATATATGTGCAGATTATTTTATTAATTAAAAATTAAAAAATTATCTAAAAACTTTAAAGATGGATAAGAGCGGACCAATTCAAAAATAAATAAAACTTTTCAAAATATGATAAAAATTTCAAAATTATTCTGCTCGTCACCGTAACTCTCCCTTGAAACGGTTATACATTTGAAGTCATAGAACTCGTACAATTTTTGTTCAAAGTTGTAAAACTCAAAATCTTTCAACCCAAAAATCTCTTTCAATAATTCACCAAAACTTTCTATCTTGTGCAGTTTTAACGAGTCCAAGGCCGCTTTCCAATTCAAATTTTGTTGAGCGGATTGAAAGTTATGACCTTGTAAAATTCGATCATTTGAACGAATTGATTTTGATGTGCACGTAACAAATTGATTTGCAGTTAAAAAATTTCTACACTTAAAATAGATTTATATATATCAAGAATAAATTTGCCCGTAACAATCACCTATATTATTCTTCTTAGAAAAATTTAATAAATAATAGCAACCCATTAAAACATAATAAGTTGTACATCCATGCCCATAATTTTGGAGGTGCGCGAGCAGATCCGACCGTAGAATCTCGTGATCAACGGTCGAAATGCATCTCCCACAATACATCTGAAATACTCTTCTAATACTGCTATCATTTTCCCGCAATACGGTCCGAATATTAATCTGTACCGTTGGATCTCACTATCCTACGATCGCAAGTTGCACGCGCGCCTCCGAGAGATACGCATACGTACCAAATTATTTGTCTTTCACAAAAGCGGTGCATTTGTAGATTTCAACTTCCACGTACGATTAAAATGAGATGAAAAAGAGAAAAAAAAACTAAGGATTAAATAGCCGGGCGCCGCAGCCGCACCTCCAGCCTAATGGCTTGTAGTTGGAGCTGAACTGGCTGTAGGCGAGCTGATCAGGCGGCCGCCGGCTGCCGGAAACATCAATCTGCCCGAGCTGACCGGTCTGACCGGCCATGGTTGGGACCTGGACCGCCCTGCAGGGGTCGCAAGCATTGCACCGGTTGTGGCAGTTGGGCGGCGTCGAACCCAGCCTGATCTTCTCCTCCTCCTCCGTAACCTGTGAATTAATTATTCCACCACCACGTCGTACGGCACAAAATGTATAGACAGGACTAGCCGAAACCGGACAAATGAAGCTGAAGAAATTAGCATATATGATTACCTGAAGCGGCGGCGGCGAGGTCAGGAGCGGCCGGTGTTCGCCGGCGCAGGAGGCGGAGTTACGGAGCAGGAAGAAATGAAGGAGCGCTGTGGTGAGGAGGACTTGGCTCATCATAACCCACCTCATCTGTCCATTACAGAGAGAGAGAGAGAGAGAGAGAGAGAGAGAGTGAGGAGAGAGAGAGAAAGTTAGAAAGAGGTTCGGATTTTGGAGCTTCTATCCTCCTCCCTGTTATTTCCAAGGAGTGCCCCGAGTGTGTGGGAGGGCATAAATGGAACAAGGTCCCCGCCAATGAGATGCGGTAAAAATCTGAAATTTGTGGTGTCCGCGGTGTATAGTAAATTTGTGCACCATGGACCCCACAAAATTCTGCAATTTCATTGGTTGCACGGAGCTTACTTTAGGTCACGGACAAAAAAAATTTGTCGCATAAATGAGTGTGGCCTCAGTGGTGAGAAAGGAATAAGTGTAAGTGATGGAAAGTGGAAGCCATTAGAAACCCCAATCACGTCTCTCTCTCACTTACTAACAATTTTTTCGTATGTTAAACGTATATCTGATTTTTTTTAAATGGAATTTTTCGTATATCTATTGTTCTGTTTTAGGTTAAAAAAAATTAGATTCTTAATTAGCACATTTTTATAAATAATGTAAGATCTTATTTGCCTAAAAATATGATTTTTTTTCAAAATCATCCGGCCAGACGTTGCTTCTGAAAATTCGATTGTAACACATTTCTTTTTTAAATTCAGCCGTCCGATAACCAATCTAACGGCCTAAAATTCACGCATATATAACTAATATATGCTAGGTCTACCCAAAACAATCAGTTTCTTTTAGGGATGGCGGTCTTAGCCTCTCTCTCTCTCCCCCTATCAGTCACTCTCTCTCTCTCTCACTCCGTCCTCGCACAGACAGCGGAAGGTGGCGATGGAGAGACGAAGATATGGCAAATGGCCGAGAGGAGCTAGAGAGAGGAGAGAGAGAGAGAGGAGAGAGAGGAGAGAGAGAGGAGAGAGAGAGACTTCAATGCCCCCAGAACAATCACTTTCTTTTGGGGATGCGGGCGTGAGACATTTACTGCCCACCAAATGAATGAAAGACTAGATAGCCTTTCTCTCACTGTACCTGCCATTAATGTTTTAAAATGGCCATCTTTTATTACTCTCTATATAACCATTAAATTGCATGCATTCAATTTCAGGATTAGTAGATGCCGTCGAAGCTCGCGGTTAATGTTAGGTGCCTGAGTCTTGAAATTCGGATATTTGTTCAATTATGTTTGAGATTTGGAGAGTGATCAAAGACTATTTGTTTGATGGTCAACTCATGTGAGACAAGGTGATAAGAAACTAGAGAGAATAAAAAACAACTCTAAACTGCATATAAATAAGACATGCGTGCTGCAGTGAGAAGGTCCCGCCAATGCTGAGCTCGACACAAGAGAGACAGACAATGAACTTGCCCACCATAGAGGGGGGTGAAGGTGCCCTCTACTTGTGTCTTGGGGTTCTATTTATAGGCAAAATCCAAAATGGATTGTGAATAGCTGCTCCCGCATTCTGAAAAGGACTGCAGATAGCGGCTCCCGCCTTTTGACGGGGTGGTCTTCAGATAGTCGCCCTTCAGGCAAGGTGAAAATCTGTACTCGCCCCAGGTGGGCGAGGTCTTTTGTACTCGCCCCAGATGGACGAGTTCTTTTGTGCTCGTCCCAGATGAGCGAGTTCTTCTGTGCTCGCCCCAGGTGGGGGAGGTCTTCTGTGCTCGTCCCAGGCGAGGGAGATCTTCTGTGCTCGCCCCAGATGGGTGAGGGCTTCTGTGTTGTCCTCAGATATTTCGGATCTCGACGAATTATGGGTTATACATTGAGCAAGTTATTCGAGACTTGAAAGTCGCTCGAATATACCGAATCAATTGTATTATTATTTTACATTCCGAATCATTCTAAGTCGATTAAATACATTTCGAGCCGATTTTGAGCCAGCCCTAAATGACTCAAAATATGATGCAAATCAACTTAAATTGATTAAAAATATTGTGTATTTATTAATATATTATTATTGTATATTTAAAAAAGTAAAATATTTATGTGTTTCATTACCAAAATATAGAGATTGCCCAATTTAATTTCGAGCCAACTAAGAATAAGAAGAAAAATTACTCAATTTTGAGTCGGCTCAAAATCTAGCCATTTCGACGAGCCAGCTGGATTCGAAACCAATTTTAATTTCGACCCAAGCACAAATCGCTCGAACTCTACTCGCAGCCCGAATTTATGTATTCTATATGATCAGATTATCATATTTTTAAACGCGTACTAATTTCTTGAATGTGTAAGCATGTGTTTTTTTAATATTACTTCAAGTAATTAAGATAAAACTAATTTGATATTTATATAGTTAATATTAAGTGCATAATATTACTATATTCATGCTTTTGTAAGTTCATTGGTGGCCATAATATATTTCGAAATGATATTAGCCAACAATAGTCCCCTCCAATGCTACCTACCACAAATATCACACAATCCATCTCTTCTTCTTTAAAGATTAAGGCTCCGTTTGGCACGAAAGTAGTTACGAACCGCCGTTCGCGAACGCCCGACCTCACCTAAGGAACTTCGTTCACTTTTATGTTCAAAGCTAGCTTTCTTTTCTTGGGGGCGGTCATAACCGTTGTCATGTCAAACGTACAATCTATGACGATGACATTTTTGTTCAAACGGAGCCCACCTCATAGCACTATGAATTGTATATATATACCGACCCGACACATGCCAAAGTCGCAGGCCCGACTGACCTGACAAATAATTGTGCTCGGATAATAGAAGACGACTCGTCAAGCGACATTGACCGGAACAAAACTGCCGTGATTGCTATTTTGGGGCGAACATGGGCGCACATGGACCAGAAAAATAATTGAGTTCTGACCTAACAAACATGCTTCTCTTGAAGACTCATTCGTCTTTTCAATTAGTTCAATATTGACTCGATCAAAACATTTATATATGCTTTGGATTAAATTGAGTGGACCCAACAAATTAATAATGGAGTTTGGATAGTTGGACCATCATTTAATTTGTTGTTGGCATACATTACGATTAGATAAACCTAACCCAATCCAAAGACACATGCAAGTGATAGTGCACGGGGGCCTCCCGTGCGGCCACGACAGTTTCACGATGGGACGACACTTGCAGCCCCCCGAGGGCAATCGTGTTGGAGGACTGCAATCGTGCACTCGGAGGACTGTTGTCGCACCGTGGGACTGTCGCAGGAACTGGCGGAGGATCTCTATGCCGATACAAACGGGAACTCCCCAAAATTATGCAATTCACAATCACGAGAGAACAATTTTAACAAATGATCGCAAATCAACTCAGAACTAATTGAACTCAGATCCACTTCACAATACTATAGAGATTTGGAAATTCAATTCAAATTTAGGCGGGAAATACCGAATACACTTCTCAAGCTCGACATCTAATCGCAACGAAATAGCGCAGAAAAACAAATAACAGGTAGAATTGATCCTAGGAGGCATGATTACCTCCGAACAGATCAAAGCTAGCGTCTTCTTCTTAAGCTCGGCATTCGACGAAGCAACAGCGGTACAGGGAAGAAGAACTCAAAACATAAGGTATACCCTACACATATCCATCTAACTATTTATACTCAAACCAACATGCAACATTACTAAAATACCCTCACCCACACAAGTCCAAATTCAAATAACTGCTCTTCCCGCCAAGGTCTTATTTAAACGGCAGTTACTCCTTATAGGCAGCACATTATTTCAGAACGCATGAGCAGCATCTCCGCCGGAGGCATTTCCGCCGTATTACTCAAATCACTGTATCCGCCTTCCACCCACCTTGAAGCTCCCAGGCGGAGAACCGTACAGGCCTGCGCCGGCGCCGGCGAGCTCCGCATCCTCACCTGCGTCCACTGCGAGGATCACATCCCGCCTCTGCTCACCCTCATCAACTGTTCCACCGCCCAACAATGAAGAATCACAAAAAAAGAAAACAATGACGAATAGTGGATGCGTCATTGACGTGTACACAACCACTATTCATCTCAGAATTTGCTTATTTAATATATATATACACCCACACACACTAATATATAAAGATATCACTTTATGGCGTAACATGGCCGACAAACTAATATGTGCCGTCGGATAAGGGGGGAGAGAGAGGAGAGAGGGAGTGGGGCCCACAATTAAGAGAGAGAGAGAAAAAAACGGGGAGGGGAGAGAGGGCGGCAACATGTGTTGGGATTGGAGAGAGAAAGAGAGAGAAAGAGAAAGGATAGATGTGGAGGTGAGTCCCATCAACATTTTGGCTAATACTTAGATATATATAACTAAACACTAATTGCAGGTTCCAACCCTAAACCCACTACTTTTTCTCCTTTTTACTTCTAAAAAGTCCTTTTCACTTCCCAAGTGTTGTAGATTTCTTCTCCCTCATGAGATTGTAAGAAATATGCACTACTCTGGAGAACCTCTCTAATGATGAAAGACCCTGCCCAATTCAGGTTGAGCTTTCCCTCTGAGGCTGACCTACCTGAGCAACATGTTCTTCTTTAGTTTTATTTTGAAAATTTCTTCCTCATTTACAATTTGTGAATTAACTATATGAAAAAAGATGTGTGGAATTTTTCAACTACATCTTCTTTAATTGGAGGACCATATTAGTGACGGCAAAGCCCGTTCGCAATCAGCAGTCGGGCACGAATGTTAAAAACTCGAAATGCATTACACAATCACCTAAGAAAGAGAGGGAAAGTTTTTTATTTTTCCTATTTTTAAGCTTCATGGTCCCCAACATTCACAAGAGGGAGAGTACAAGAGAGGAGTGAGAATGTGTCAATATCCTCACATTCACATGTTGTGAACTATGATGTTAGTTGATCTTACATTTTAGAAAAATAGTAACAGAGACAGAGCAAGCATCAATATCCAGAATGGTGGCGCGTTGAGTAGCAGGCGGATGATAGAATATGATCCAACAATGCTCAAAAAGAGTGATTTACATGACTACACTGAACATATGGCGGAAGAAAAAAGATGGGTGCAACAACAGAAACATAGGAAATCGCATGATGAAAAGGATGAAGCCTTCGAATTATGATATTAGTTGATCTTACTTTTTTAGAAAAATTGTAAGAGAGAGAGAGAGAGTGAGCATCAGTATCCAGAATGGTGGTATGCTGAGTAGCAGAGGGATGATTGAATATGATCCAGCAATGCTCAAAAAGAGTGGTTTACATGACTACAATGAACGCATGGCGGAAGAAAATAGATGGGTGCAACAACAGAAACATAGGAAATGACGTGATGAAAATGATGAAGCCTGCGAACAATGATGCTAGTTGATCTTACTTTTTAGAAAAATAGAAACAGAACAGAGCAAGCATTAGTATCCAGAATGGTGGCTTGCTGAGTAGCAGCGAGAAGATTGAATATGATCCAGCAATGTTCAAAAGAGTGATTTACATGACTACAATGAACACATGGCGGAATAAAAGAGATGTATGCAACAACAGAAACATAGGAAATGACGTGGTGAAGAGGATGAAACCTGTGATACTTGTTAGTTGATCTTTTTAGAAATTTTTTAACAGAGCAGAGCAAACGTCGGTATCCAGAATGGTGGCACGTTTGAGTAGCAGAGGGATGATTGAATGTGATCCAACAATGCTCAATAAGAGTGATTTACATGACTACAATGAACACATGGAAGAGGAAGAGAGATGGGTGCAACAACATAGGAAATCACATGATGAAAACGATGAAGCCTTCGAACTGTGATGTTAGTTGATCTTACTTTTTAGAAAAATTGTAACAGAGAGAGCAAGTATCAGTATCCGGAATGGTGACATGTTGAGTAGCAGAGGGATGATTGAATAAGATCCACAATGCTCAAAAAGAGTGATTTACATGACTATAATGAACACATGACGAAAGAAAAAGAGATGAGCGCAACAACAGAAACATAGGAAATGACGTGATGAAGAGGATGAAGCCTACAAACTATGACGTTAGTTGATCATACTTTTTAGAAAAAAAGTAACATGGTGAAAAGATGGCATAGACACCGCTTTGGCAACTGATCTACTGGCCATTACGGTCATGACCTCCACAACCATCTATTACGATACCCGGGGAGGAATCCGGCAAGGAGAAGGGTCAGCGGAGGTGAGGGAGAGGAAGGAGGGAAAGAGATGAAAAGCTAGGGAGCAACCTTAATTTTCATACATCCAAGAATAATGAAAAAGAGTATAACACAACCCCTTATAGGTGCAGAGTGCGGATAACGAAAAACAGTGCGGATAATAATAAAACGTACACATAATGAAAATAACATAACAAATGCAAATAAAATGATCACGTCGGAGGTTCATCTTTGGTCTCCTTCTCCAGACGGACCCGTCATCGTCTCTCCCCGCGTGCGGACTTGCCATAGCGTCCCGTCAGCGTGTGCGTGTCCCGTCGGCATGCGCAACCGTAACACCATCCCTATAACACCAGCCTAAGTGTATCGAGGCTGCAATTCCCATTCGGAATCCTGATACGAACCGAGTAGATCTTTAATTACTTTTAATTTTGTTTTTAGGGCGTGAGTATAAATATTTCCTATTTCATTTCATTTTTCAATATCTTTTTGAAACTTGTAATATCAACTGTAGTTGTCAAGGTTTTGTTTTTCCCAATGAAGAATCATCGTGGCAAAATTCTTTCTTATTTGCGCAATCTTTTATATTATTGCTGGATCACCCACATGTTTTGGCAGTGTCATAAGAAATTATGATGGAAGCCCCGGACAATTTGAGACTGTTGAAGAAAATATGTATAAATGCCCAAAATAAGGCCCATCTAGAGTCCACTGCCTCTTTAGGTTTTAGTCTCACATCTTAGAATGAGATTTCTACTCCTATCTCTCTTCCTATATAAATGTACAAATACCTGTATGGATAAAATATATGATTGAGAAATTAATAAATTATCGTTTATTTCTCTTATTTCTCATGTATTCCTACATGGTATCAGAGTAGGTTCGATCTTAAAAACAAGTTTTTTGGGGGGTCTCGCTCTCGCCTGTGCTTCCAGCCAATCTGGGCAGTTAGTTGCTTTCTAACCGCAGCCCTGCTTTCTAACTGCAACCCAGCCAGTCTGAGCGGTTAGCTGCTTTGTAACCGCTGTCCTGTCGTTCCTCCTCTCCCCCCTCCACCTCATCTTCTTTCATAGTTTTTCCGTCTAATTCCTCCGGGTCCCACCTTCCTGTCGCTTTTGCGGTCTCCCCTGTCTTGCCGCTGCTCGTCGTTTCTGACCGCAGCTCTTGGCCGCTACTTGCAGCTCGCCAAGGCTCCGTCTCTTTACTTGATCGCCTCTTGCTGGCTAGCCGCACCTCTGGTCGCTCCTTCCCGCGAGTGTCTGACCGCACGATCCTCTGCGCGACAAGCCTCCCTCGCTCTCCTGTTCGTCAGGCCTTTTGTTCGCACCTCTGGTCGCTTCTTCCACGCAACTGCTCGCTGGGCCTACTGGCCGCTTACCTCTCGCTCGCCTGTTCGTACCTTTGTTCGCACATAATCGCCTGGCTAGCCGCACCTCCTGGTCGTTTACCTAGTCGCACCTCCTGGCCACTTACCTGCTCGCTGGCCGTCCTGGCCTCTTACTCACCGATCTTTCTACTACAGAAGTCTAACCGCAGAGTCTAACCGCAACTGCCTTTCTGTGTTGAAAATGGACTTAAATACTGCATCGACCCTTTCCGCTTGTGCTACTGCCCCTCTTCCTGAAATTCGTGATGAGCTTCGGATCACTACCATTTCTCTTGGTGGAAAGAAGAATTTTGTTGAATGAGTACATTTCGTTCGTCGTGTTCTTCAGACAAAGGGTCTTTTGCACCATCCAAGGCCACCCCTTATGCACCCACTGAAGAGTGGCTTCGTGATAATGGTCGTGTCCAATCATGGATCCTCAATGCTATGGATAGTGAACCTTACCATATGACGATGTATCATGAAACGACAAAGGCCATGCGGGATGAACTGAACTCCCTCTATTCTGGCAAAGATAGCCTTCAACACCTGTTCGACATCATCACGGATCTCCAATCTCTCGACTCAGGGGCTGATGGTGACTTAATCTCCTTTGTTGCGCGGTCCAAAACTTTGGTTGAGGTTTGAATTCAACATCAGCCTCCAACTGCCGACCTTGCTGCCCAACGTGCTCAAAAAGAGGTTGTTGGTATTGTCATGATGATGACTCGTGTTCCGCCTCATCTCCACAGCATCCGGGCTGAGATCCTCTCTTCGTCCACCATTCCCTCTCTACGATGTTTGTTCCAAGCTTTTGAAGGTGACACCACCCCCAGATGCCCCCGGACCTCCATTTCCGGCTCTTCTCCAACACTCATCCACACCTCACCCCACTCCTTCGTCAGCTCGTGGAGGTCGCACAGGCTACCGAGGTAGGGGTCGCAACGGCAAGCCTCGTCTCAAGTGTACTTACTGTGGCAGGGATGGACATCTTGAGGCAACTGCTATCGTAAGCATGGTCTGCCTCCTCTACCACCGCCTCCGTTGTTGCTGATACGTCTCCTACCACTCGTGCCGACATTAACGCCATGCGCCTTCAGCTTCAATATCTCCAAGGGTTACTCCATCGTCCGTCTGGCTCTGTTGTCTATCTCCAATGAAGGTATCTCTTGTCTCTCCCACCGCTCCACTTGGATTGTGGACTCTAGTGCCACCCATCATCTTACTCCGCAGAAGCCACCTCAGTACTTACCCTCTGTGTATCCTAAGTTTATCACTGTGGCTAATGGTGACACCACTCCGGTTTTTGGCTTTGCTGATTTGCCTCTTACTCCAACTCTCTCTCTCTCTCCGCCTCGGTCCTCCATGTTGCAGATCGCCTTTTAACCTTCTTTCTGTTAGCCGTCTTACTCAGGACCTTGATTGTTGTGTAACGTTCTCTCCCCCTCTTTTGTTGTGCAGGATCGACGGACACAGAATATCATTGATAAAGGGCGACTGTCTAGTGAGCTCTATATCTTGGATGTTCCACCTACGGTTCTCTCATCTGTCACTTTTATTGATTGACATCGACGTCTTGGGCATGCCTCTCTCCAGATCCTCAAGAAAGCTCTTCCCGATATCCCTTGATGATTTTGTTGGGTATTGTGCCCTCAATGTTCCTAGATTTGAAGAAGGAACACAAGTATAGATAAACAAAGTTGTTTTTGATGTGTGTTTTAGTTCATGATGTGACAGATATGTCAAGACTATATTCTTAGTATCAATACTACAATAGAAATGAAAAAATCACTAAGTCAAATATTGGCTTAAGCCTTAGCAGACAAATCGTTGAGTCAGAAAGCATATCGTCGAGACAGTCTCGACGATATCGTCTTGAAGAAGCTTTATCGCTGAGAAAGCTAAGTCAAATCGTGTAGACAACATGTCGACGATATCGTCTTGAAGAAGCTTTATCGCTGAGAAAGCTAAGTCAAATCATGTAGACAGCATGTCGATGATATCGTCTTGAAGAAGCCTTATCGACTTGAAGATTTAAGATAAGTCGTGCAGAAAGAAATATCTCGACGATATCGTCCAGAAGAACTCATATCGTGTAAAAGGTTATGATAAGTCTTGAAGAAAGGAGCATGTCGACAATATCAGCTTGTAGACTTCCTATCGTCTAGATGATCAAGACGATATCGGCTTGAAGAACTTATATCGTCTAGATGATCAAGATGACATCAACTTGGAGGAATTTTTATCGTCTTGATAGATGCAGAGCTGCATTTAATGCACAAATTTTCTTGGAAATTGTTATACAGGAAATGTGCACGCCGCCTATCTTGTGCACAAATCAAGGAATATTTAATGATATATTCTCTGCAGATCTAGCCGTTACACAGCTATTAAAGAAGAATATCTAATACTTCTATATTATGCAAGTTCTAAAAACGGCAAAAGCATTTATGACATATTATTCTGCCGTTTCAGTCTACATTCCTTAATGGCCTAACTGCCTAAGTAATTAATGAATACATTATTAAGGGCTTTTATGCCTAAGTGCAGAGGAATATAAATAGAGAAAATTTTGAAGTCTACTTACAGTTCTTATTATTCTCTCTCTCTCACACTTACAATCAAAAAGGAGAAAAGTGCTGAACAAGAAGTCTTCATTGTTGTGTTGTGAAGATCAAAAAAAGAATCTTCTTCCTGTACAAGAAGTTCATTATGATATTTTCAGAAGAAGATTCTCAAGAAAGCTTTGGTGATTCTAAAGGTCTCTGAGGCTACATCTGTAAGAAGAAGAAGAAGATCATACAGTAAAAGCTTTATTTTTGAAGTCTTCTCTTCTGCAACAGCAAAACAACCTTCTCTTTTATAGAGTTCGATGTGAGCCTGAGTTTGGTAGGATCTTGGTGAAGATCTGAGTTTGGTAGGACTTGTAAAGTCTGAGTTATTGGTAGGGTTTGTGTAACCTGAGTGTAAGTTTTTCTGTGTGAGGGCTGAGGTAGGACCCTTTGTGGTCTGAGTTGTAATATCTGCTGTATTGTAAAAGAGATCTGAATTTTTGGAAAAGTTGCCTAGTCTAGCACATTGCTAGATAGGTGGGAGGGACAGTAGACTACCTCTTGACACATTGCTAGATAGGTGGGAGGGACAGCGGACTACCTCTTGACGCATTGTCTTGAAGGGAACCACTATAAATCTCTGTGTTTTCTGGTTTGCTTGTGTGTTGTGCTAAATAATTTTAAAGGATTAAATAATACTGAAAACACCTAATCACCCCCTAGGTGTATTTTAGTCAAACCCAAATCTTTCAGACTTTACTTGTGAATCATGTATCTTCGAAAAACAACATCGTTCGTCTTTTCTCCCTAATTGTACTCGGAGCAATGCTCATTTTGCTTTAGTTTACTCTGATATTTGGGGACCTTATAAAACACTCGGTGTTTATGATTACGTTACTTTATTACATTTATTGATGATTACTCTCGCATGACATGGTTGTATTTACTGCGTGATCGCGCTGACATAACCTCTATCTTCCGTGCTTTTATTACTGAGACTCATACTCAGTTTTCCAGTTCTTTTAAGACACTCCGCACCGACAATGCGCGTGAATACACAGTCCATGCTTTTACTAATCTTTGTACTGAGTTTGGGATCATCCATCAAATTTCATGTGCTTATACTCCCCAATAAAATAGTGTGGCTGAGCGCAAAAATCGTCACCTTCTTGAGGTTGCTCGATCACTGATGTTTCAAATGCATGTACCTAATCTTTACTGGAACTTCGCGGTTTCTACAGCATGTCATCTCATCAATCGCATGCCCTCCTCCATTCTCGACTTTGCGACTCCTTTTAGTCTTCTGTTTCCTTCCACACCCCATTTTCCGTCACACCTCGCGTCATTGGTTGCACCTGTTATGTCCATTGTCTTGGTCCTTCCATTGACAAGTTTGCTCCTCGTGCTACCAAATACATGTTCTTTGATTACTCCCGCACTCAGAAAGGATATGTGTGCTACTCTCCCAATGATGGTAAGGTTGTCATTTCTGCGGATGTAACTTTCATCGAAGACCTGCCTTTTCACTCTCCCCATCCATCCCTTCCTCCACCTCCACTACTACCACATCTTATCGTCCATGTTACGTCTCCTCTTCCACTACTCCTTCCAACCCCAACTCTAGTCCCCTCCAAACCACCTCTTTGTGTGTATACTCGTCGTCCTCTTAGATCTGATGGCCAACAACAGTTACCCTCTACTGATGATACCTCGCGGCCTGAAGATCCGGCACATGTCTCTACGGCTCATCCCTTGGCTAATTATGTATCCTTGCATCGCCTCTCCCCTGCCCTTCCCAAATTCGCAACTTCTTTATCCTCCATTTCTATACCTAACTCATTGCAGGAGGCTCTTCAACATCCGGGGTGGCGCGCGGCCATGGATGAGGAAATGACTGTCCTATTGTAACAACCCTTATAAAAAAAGAAAAAGAAAAAAATCTAATGAAATTAATAATAATAACCTTTCCTATTCATCTAACGGCACCCCCCCCCCCCCCCCGATTTAAAGCCCGCGCCAGCTAGGTTTCCCGTCTCCCGCTCCTGTGCATTTCTGCCGCTCCCGATTTCGTCGCTCCCGTGTCGATCTCCCGCTCCCGCTCCAGCGCCGATCTGCCGCCGGCTGCGCCTCCTTCTTCCCCTCTCCAGGTCGACGACAGCAGCAAGGCCGCCTCCTTCTTCCCCTCTCCTGGACGCCGGCAGCAGTAGAGAGCCGCCTGCCTCTCCTCCGGCCGGCATCAGCCATCTCCTCCTCTGGCCGGCAGCAGGGTCTCCTCCTCCCTCTCCTCCAGGTGTAGGCAGCCCCTAATCCCTCTCCCGCTGCATTTTGGACGGTGGATTGCAAGAGGATCGTCTAGGGTTTTTCTTGAAACCTCCTCTACTCAAATTTTTGAGCCCAGATTTGGTCTCCTTGGGTAAGAAACTCCTCCAATCTCGTTGTTTCAGATTTGCCCTAGATTATTATGTTAATTTTTGCGCCCCAATTTAATGTGATTACGAGGATCCCTCTCGTGTTCGTCGTATAATCTCCTAATCCCGTATTTGTTTGTGTTTCCAGTGCCGCTCATCAGATCTAGTGGTGGAATCGCTCCGAACCCTCTCCGATTTAGGGTTTTCGTCACCCAAGCGCCGCCAAGCCCCCGAAACTTGTGGTAACTTCTTCTCCCCTCACCTTGAGGGAGGTAAACTGCTAATCCGCTTCTGATTATGTTTTCGCGAATTAAACTGCCCGTGTTAGCTTTTGGTTTGCTGCTTGTCAAATATCAAATATCGTCTGCGATTATCCCTGAACAGGTTCAATAGAGCCTTGTCTTTGCTTGCGCTGCATAACTGTTGCTGGTAGTTGCGGCTTCACCTTAAGGCAAGTGGAGAAATTCTCTCTCGCTTGCAAACAAGAATTTAAGTTCTTCTTTCATGTATCTAATTTATTACCAGTCTCTGATAATACAAGAATTATCGCTCGTGAGTATGTCGCGTTGTGATAGGGATCTCCTCGGAAAAGACATGAATCACTTAGGACTTGAGTGTCATAAGCAAATCGTGGAAACTAGGGTTTAGGTGGTGCAACGTCTTGATTGCATGGTCACGGTAAGCAAGGAATACTCTTATTCTGGTAAGCCTTACACTTGGACTTGAGTGTGAACCATGTGTGCCCACTATAAACACCTACGCATTTCATAGATTACAGCTTATGTCGTTGCAAAATACTTGTTTAGGCTATACTCCGGAGTAGGCTAATATTTCTAGATAGTTTTTGCTTGTTTCAGTTACCTGCCTGTTTCACTAGCCTGTTTCAAGAGTTAATTAGTACTTTAGAATTATTTCTGCATGTACTTAAAATTACAGCTTGTTTTCTATTATTTTCTTGTTCTGAGGCATTTTCCTTCTGTTTGGATTTGCCTTAGGGTTCGTGACCGCGCCGTCTGCTCCCTGAGTTTTCTTCGTTCAGCCGCAGTTTTGCTTGGAGGTTCTATTATGATTTCTGTGCCAGCAGGTTTTATGTATTTTGTTTCAGTACTGTTGAATCTACTTTTCTTGTATTAGTTATTGACAGCCATTTTCTCTGGTATTGTGGACAACTCTTAGGGTGTTTTTGCTTGTATCAGATCATTTTACTTATAGCATTTTACTATTGTGACTCATTGCATGTTCATCATTTCAGTATAATGTGTGACTTTTGTTGTTAATAAAAATGCATGAGTTTTAATCTTTCATTGTGGCTTCCGCATACTTATAAAATATACTAAATTCTTTTCAAAAGTAATAAATCCAAAACTTTTGTAGCATTTCTGTTTCCGCCTTAGCAGACATGGTTTCCTGTTCGCTCATGCCTGTGGCATCACGGCCCGCCCGAAGTGCGCTCTGACTCTTGTCGAGACGGGTCGTGACAGTTGGTATCAGAGGGAGGTTAAGCATCTAAATATAGTATTTTAAAATTTTCATATATTTTGAAATCTATTATATAAATATACGTGCATGCATCATTTCCTCACTCACTTTGTCGTTATCTGTTGTTCGAGGCTGAAACACGCACACACTCACTCATATGCATGAGTAGTATGCGTACAAATGTTAAGGGAGTATGGGCAAACTTAACATTTATATGCATATGAAATTCCACTAGGATATACACCGCTTGCGAATATTAAATTGTATGGGCGGTTAATATTTTCAAGCGCGCTGGCATTAGAATCATCATGCGCGTGACATGTTAAGTGATATGGGCGCTTAACATGACATGCGTATCCATTCATGAACATTCTTAAGGATGCATTGTAGGCATAAATACATTGCATGCATGACATAACTCATTGCACGAGTGTTAAGCTGAGAGCAACAGATGACGATTGTACACACATGGATTTTTCAAATCATCGTTCTAACGCACGCGATCTTTTCGTCGCATTTGCACTTGCATGGCTACCACCTAGAGTTGTCCACTGAAAATGCTGTAACTATTACATGATTTACGTATTCAACAGTATTAGAATGCTAGAACCTGTAGTCTCAACACTCTAAGCTTAGCCTAACTGTTTCTCTTGACTCTTTGTGTTTCTTTCTAGATGGCTTCTAAGCGATCGCAGCGCAAGCAGGCTACCTCTTCAGCGGGAGGAACATCTGGAGATGTCACTGCCCAGCTGATGAGGCAGATTCTGGAACGTCTCACCCGTCTGGAAGAGGATCGTCAAACTCCTGATCCAGCCCTTGGTTCCGGCAGTGCAGGGACGGCAGTTACTAACACTACAGCCCCTCCTGGAGCCACCCCTCCTGCAACTGATTCTGGGACCGGCTCGCCTGCCGTCACCTTGGTTCCCCCGCTCGTGTCAAGCCTGACTGCCCCGCCAGTGGCAATGGCAGATACTCTTGCATTCAAAAGGCTAAATCCGCCGTCTTTCGATGACAATCGAGACTTCTTCGTGATCACTGAATGGATCTCCCAGATGGAGAAGCATTTTGAGTATGCTGGAGTTCCCGAGACCCAGAAGGTCCTCCTTGCGGCCTATCAATTGTCTGAGGATGCTTATACTTGGTGGCTCCAGCGCCGCAGCCTCCCTGATTCTGCCACCTTATCTTGGAGACAGTTCAAGGATGCTCTTATAGAGAACTTCCTCTCTTCCGTGGAACGGGACAAGTTAGCTGAGAAGTTCCTGTCCCTTCAGCAGACTGGTAGGACAGTGACCGAGTACGCGAGAGAGTTCTCCCGCCTTTCCCTCCTTGCTCCGGAGTGCGTGCCGGATGAAGACAAAAAGATCAGCCGTTTCGTGAAGGGGCTCCATCATGACTTCCGCCAGCTTGTGGTAGCTCATGGCGCCACCACCTACGCGGAGACCGTGGGAGCCGCCTTGCAGGTGGAAGCTATTGAGTTGGATCGTTCTGCCAAGAAAGCCCAGCATGGAACAAGCAATGCCGCCGCATCCGACCTCAAGCGCAAGGATGCTCCAGCTCAGCAGCAAGGCCCCAGGTCCAATGAGGTGTGTGCCTTCTGCCACAAGGTGGGCCATGTCGCCCAAGTCTGCTGATCCCTCCTGAAGAAGCAGAAGATGGGTTACTCTTGCGCAACAACCTCAGATGACACTTGCCTCTGCTGCCTCCGTCTGTGCTTTCTGCAAGAGGTCGGGCCACTTGGCAAAGGACTGTCGCCGCAAGAAGAAGGCCTGTTTCAAATGTGGGCAGGTTGGGCACCTCATGCTCGACTTTCCCATAAAGGAGGGCCCGATCCCCGCTCAGCCTCTGCAAGTTATCCCCGGAGCTCAGGGCAGAGCTGTGCTGAACGTCGTCACTCAGGGCGAGGCGCTCACATCTACCGACGTCATCTCTGGTACGTTTTGTGTAGAATTTTAAATTTTTCTGCATTCTTAAATCTGACTTGCCTTAGTCGAACAAACTTGTTATGCTTTATGTTTTCCTTTTTATGAAGTTTTAGGGTCAAGAATAAGTGGATGCAAATCTTATTTGACTCCGGTGCATCACACTCTTTTATCGCCCGCCGCATCGTGGACCTTTATAGTTGGCAAACTTCGCCACTTGAGGTTCCTTTTGAGATTTCTGTACCCGGTCATCTGCATCTCTCAACCAGAGGCGTTCTCAATTGCCCGATCTTGCTTGGAGAATTGCAAGTCGTCGCTGACCTCATAGTTCTGGATATGACAGAGTTCGACGTAATCCTGGGAATGAATTGGTTGGTCGCGTATCGAGCAAAGCTGGACTGTGCGACGAAGAGGGTCAATCTCAGCATTAATGGCAAGGAATACAACGTTCATGTTCAGACCCGCAGTCACCTGAAGGTAATCTCTGCTGTACGCGCCACTCGCCTTCTTAGCCAAGGATGTTCTGTCTGCTTCGTTTATGCTTCGCACTCGGATGCTATCTCTCCTCAACTCGAGTCTATTTCTGTTGCTTCGGAGTTTCCTGACATGTTCCCCGCCGAATTGCCTGGGATGCCTCCTGATCGAGATGTAGAGTTCTGTATTGATGTAGAGCCTGGGACGCGCCCCATATCCAAAGCTCCTTACCGTATGGCACCCCGTGAGCTAGAAGAACTCAGATCGCAGTTGGACGAATTGCTTGAGCGTGGGTACATTCGCCTTAGCTCGTCACCTTGGGGAGCCCCTGTACTCTTCGTGAAAAAGAAGGATGGATCCATGAGATTGTGCATCGACTACCGAGATCTTAATAAGGTGACCATCAAGAATAAGTACCCCCTTCCGCGTGTGGATGATTTATTCGATCAGCTTAAGGGCAGTACAGTCTTTTCCAAGATAGATCTCAGATCGGGTTACCATCAGCTGAAGATCAAGGACTCCGACATCCCCAGGACGGCCTTTCGGACTCGGTATGGTCATTTCGAATTTTTGGTGATGTCTTTCGGGTTGACTAACGCCCCTTCTGCATTTATGGACATGATGAACCATGTCTTCCGTGAGTACCTGGACAAGTTCATCATCGTCTTCATTGATGATATCCTGATTTACTCCAAGACCCGCGAGGAGCATGCAGCGCATCTTAGACTCACTCTCTCCACCCTTCGTCAGCATCAACTTTATGCAAAGTTGGCAAAATGTGAATTCTGGCTGGATCGTGTTGCCTTCTTAGGCCACGTCATTTCAGGAGATGGACTTTCCGTTGATCCTGCCAAGATTTCCGCAGTTATGAACTGGAAGCGACCTTCTACCCCTACCGAGATCCGCAGTTTCCTTGGTTTGGCTGGCTATTACCGACGCTTCGTCAAGGGTTTTTCCTCTCTTGCTGCCCCCCTGACTCGACTAACTCAAAAGCATGCTAGATTCGAGTGGTCAGATCAGTGCGAGCAGTCCTTTTCTGAGTTGAAGCAACGTCTGTGTTCAGCGCCCGTTTTAGCTCTTCCGTCAGAAGGGTTGGACTTTTCAGTTTACACTGACGCTTCCGGAGTTGGTTTGGGTTGTGTCCTGATGCAGGATGATCGTGTTATTGCTTATGGGTCGAGGCAGTTGAAGATTCACGAACGCAACTACCCCACTCATGATCTGGAGTTCGCCGCGGTGGTGTTTGCTTTGAAGCTTTGGCGTCATTATCTCTATGGCGTGAAGTGTCACTTTTTCACCGACCACCAGAGTTTAAAGTACATCTTTGTTCAGAAGGACCTCAATCTTCGTCAGAGGCGTTGACTCGAGTTCGTGGCAGATTACGACTTGCAGCTCACGTATGTTCCTGGTAAAGCCAATTCAGTGGCAGATGCGTTGAGCCGGCATGCCTCCGTAGCCGCTTGTGCACCCATGTCCGCTATTCTAGCAGCCTTGATTGATGACCTCGATCGGATGGATATATCCATCGCACCCGAGGGTCATGGAGAGGTTTTTGTTCCGTTGTGGGTAGAGCAGGTGAAGGATTTGCAGCCATCTGATCCCGCACTCCAGCGCATCCGCCGGCAGGTTGAACTTGGGACTCTTCCGAATTTCTCTATCTCTGGCGATGTTCTGCGTTTCCGAGGCCGCCTCTGCATTCCTGATGTTCCTGAATTGCTCGATAGTATTTGCCGAGAAGCTCACGAGTCCCGCACATCTGGTCATCCAGGCAACAATAAAATGTATCATGACTTGAAGCAAATCGTTTGGTGGCCTAGTATGAAGAATTATATAGATCGTTTCATCTCTCGATGTCTGACGTGCCAGAAGGTGAAAGCTCAGCGTCAGCGTCCTGGTGGTCTTTTGCAGCCCTTGCCTATCTATTGGTCAGAAGTTGGTGAGAAGGTGGTGTTGGGCCCTGAGTTACTTCAGGAAATGGAAGAAGCCACCAAGAAGACTCGTCTTCAGCTCAGTCGTCCATTGAGAGGCAGAGGAAGTATGCTAATCAGCGCCGCCGTCCGTTGGAGTTTGCAATAGGTGATCAGGTATTCTCGAAGGTTTCTCCTGCTCCTGGGGTGAAACGGTTTGGTCGCCATCATAAGCTCAGCCCGAGATTTGTGGGACCGTACTCCATCTCAGAGCGTGTTGGAGGATCTGCTTATCGTTTGGAGTTGCCAGATTCGTTGTCCGGTGTTCATGATGTTTTCCATGTCAGTCAGCTCCGGAAATACATCCATGATCCTAATCGTGTTCTTGAGGAAATCCCGGTGGTTCCTGAAGCTAATTTGTCTTATCCGATTGAGCCCGCCAAGATAGTGGAATATCAAGAGCGCAAGCTTCGAAAGAGGACCATTCCTATGGTGAAGGTACTTTGGATGCATGGCAAATCTGAGGAGTTCACTTGGGAGCTCGAAGCTGACATGCGTAGCAAGTATCCACATCTTTTCTCTTGATCCTGGTATGTCTCCGCTCTTGTTCCTCTCTCTATTTAAGTGCCTTTTCAATTAGTCTCTTGATTTGAATTGCAAACCTTGTTGGAATGAATGTCATCCTAATTTTCGCCATAAAGAGAATCCTCAGAAGTTTCAGGACGAAACTTCTTAAGTAGGGGAGAATGTAACAACCCTTATAAAAAAAGAAAAAGAAAAAAATCTAATGAAATTAATAATAATAACCTTTCCTATTCATCTAACCGCACCCCCCCCCCCGATTTAAAGCCCGCGCCAGCTAGGTTTCCCGTCTCCCGCTCCTGTGCATTTCTGCCGCTCGCGATTTCGTAGCTCCCGTGCCGATCTCCCGCTCCCGCTCCCGCGCCGATCTGCCGCCGGCTGCGCCTCCTTCTTCCCCTCTCCAGGTCGACGGCAGCAGCAAGGCCGCCTCCTTCTTCCCCTCTCCTGGACGCCGGCAGCAGTAGAGAGCCGCCTGCCTCTCCTCCTCCGGCCGGCATCAGCCATCTCCTCCTCTGGCCGGCAGCAGGGTCTCCTCCTCCCTCTCCTCCAGGTGTAGGCAGCCCCTAATCCCTCTCCCGCTGCATTTTGGACGGTGGATTGCAAGAGGATCGTCTAGGGTTTTGCTTGAAACCTCCTCTACTCAGATTTTTGAGCCCAGATTTGGTCTCCTTGGGTAAGAAACTCCTCCAATCTCGTTGTTTCAGATTTGCCCTAGATTATTATGTTATTTTTTGCGCCCCAATTTAATGTGATTACGAGGATCCCTCTCGTGTTCGTCGTATAATCTCCTAATCCCGTATTTGTTTGTGTTTCCGGTGCCGCTCATCAGATCTAGTGGTGGAATCACTCCGAACCCTCTCCGATTTAGGGTTTTCGTCACCCAAGCGCCGCCAAGCCCCCGATCCTTGTGGTAACTTCTTCTCCCCTCACCTTGAGGGAGGTAAATTGCTAATCCGCTTCTGATTATGTTTTCGCGAATTAAACTGCCCGTGTTAGCTTGTGGTTTGCTGCTTGTCAAATATCAAATATCGTCTGCGATTATCCCTGAACAGGTTCAATAGAGCCTTGTCTTTGCTTGCGCTGCATAACTGTTGCTGGTAGTTGCGGCTTCACCTTAAGGCAAGTGGAGAAATTCCCTCTCGCTTGCAAACAAGAATTTAAGTTCTTCTTTCATTTATCTAATTTATTACCAGTCTCTGATAATACAAGAATTATCGCTCGTGAGTATGTCGCGCTGTGATGGGGATCTCCTCGGAAAAGACATGAATCACTTAGGACTTGAGTGTCATAAGCAAATCGTGGAAACTAGGGTTTAGGTGGTGCAACGTCTTGATTGTATGGTCACGGTAAGCAGGGAATACTCTTATTCTGGTAAGCCTTACACTTGAACTTGAGTGTGAACCATGTGTGCTCACTATAAACACCTACGCATTTCATAAATTACAGCTTATGTCGTTGCAAAATACTTGTTTAGGCTATACTCCGGAGTAGGCTAATATTTCTAGATAGTTTTTGCTTGTTTCAGTTACCTGCCTGTTTCACTAGCCTGTTTCAAGAGTTAATTGGTACTTTAGAATTATTTCTGCATGTACTTAAAATTACAGCTTGTTTTCTATTATTTTCTTGTTCTGAGGCATTTTCCTTCTGTTTGGATTTGCCTTAGTGTTCGTGACCGCGCCGTCTGCTCCCTGAGTTTTCTTCGTTCAGCCGCAGTTTTGCTTGGAGGTTCTATTATGATTTCTGTGCCAGCAGGTTCTATGTATTTTGTTTCAGTACTGTTGGATCTACTTTTCTTGTATTAGTTATTGACAGCCATTTTCTCTGGTATTATGGACAACTCTTAGGGTATTTTTGCTTGTATCAGATCATTTTACTTATAGCATTTTACTATTGTGACTCATTGCATGTTCATCATTTCAGTATAATGTATGACTTTTGTTGTTAATGAAAATGCATGAATTTTAATCTTTCATTGTGTCTTCCGCATACTTATAAAATATACTAAATTCTTTTCAAAAGTAATAAATCCAAAACTTTTGTAGCATTTCTGTTTCCGCCTTAGCAGGCATGGTTTCCTGTTCGCTCATGCCCGTGGCATCACGGCCCGCCCGAAGTGCGCTCTGACTCTTGTCGAGACGAGTCGTGACACCTATGGGCTAATCAGACTTGAGAGCTTGTCCCTCTTCCTCCGGGATAGACTTGTGTGGGATGTAAGTGAGTCTTTGCGATCAAACATGCTCCAAATGGGACAGTGGAACGTCTAAAGGCTCGTCTTATGGCTCGAGGGTTTACTCAGCAACCTGACCTTGATTATGATGAGACCTTCTCACCCGTCGCCAAGTTGAATACCATTTGTGTCCTGATCTCCTTAGTTGTTCATCGACAGTGACCCTGACATCAATTGGATGACGACCTTTTAGAGACTATTTACATGCACCAACCTCCCGGGTTTGAGACCACGGAGGAGTCTCGTGTTTGTCACCTCAAGAAATCTATTTATGGTCTCAAACAGTCTCCTCGGGCATGGTTTGACAAGCTCAGTAAGGTTATACATGATGTTGGATTCATTCGAAGCTCGGCTGACTTCTCTCTCTTTACTTGTCACCGACCGACAGGCACAGTGATTCTCTTAGTTTACGTCGATGATATTCTGATTACTGGTGATAACTCCAAAGGAATCCAAATGATCAAGCAACACTCAAACTCGGTATTTCAAACTAAAGATCTGGGAAATCTTCGGTACTTCCTTGATCTTTAGGTAGCGAGACATCCTGATGGCCTAGTCCTATCTCAATAAAAGTACTGTCTTGACCATCTTCATGTTGTTGTCTATTCTAGATGCAAGCCAGTTGATACTTCTATGGATGTCAACCACAAGCTCGGTGTTCATGACTCCGACTCCGATATTCTTCTTCCAAACCCAGAGTATTATCGTCGCCTTGTAGGAAAACTGATTTATCTTACAATTACAAGACCTGATATCTCATTTGTTGTTGGAGTGACTGATAACTTATCAAAAAGAAGTTATCATAGTCCATAATTTTGGCCAATTTGTCTAATATGTTTGATAAATATGGATTTAAATGTATTAAATGTTAAAAATTTATTAATCTGGTCAAGTCTGGATATTATCGCTATTTCGTATGTTTTTATTGTAGAAATTTCGAAGAAACCAAGTTAAAGGGGTCAAAGAGAAGACATAAGAAAAGTACAGAAAAAATTATTGCAGCAAGGTTACAACATAAACTTTTCGGCCAAATTAGTACTGTGTTAGCAGAAAAAAATGTTACAACATTTTTTCAAAATGTTACAACAAATTCTGAAATTTTCAAATACGAAAATCTTTCGATTTGGCGTTTACAACAGTGGAGAGACGCCTCTATTCGGCCAGGCGAAGTTTCCAAAAGGGTCGTATGCCTACATAAAGGAAAAAGGAGAGAGAAAGAAAATCATTTTATCATTTTTGAAAGGAGAACTTGGAGATCTAGGGTTCCGGTGACTTTTGGAGGAAGAAGACTCTATTGAAGAAGAAGGATCCGAATTTCTTGCAGCATGTCTTGTAAGATCTTTCTAGTTTTGTGTTGTACTCCCGTATTCATGAACTAAATCTCTAGAGTCTTGTAAAATGTGAGTACTTTGATTCGTTATGGTGTGATTAAAGCTTCTTTGTTTATAATTTATTCTTGAAGAATTGTCTTTATGGAATATTAGATCTTTATATTAAAACTTGTTGCCAAAGTTTTTATTCTTCTACGACGCTCCATAATTCGAGAGATGAGTTGCGCGCGTGTATCTAGAATTCCATATAACACATCAATGTGAAAGAGACTTCGAATTTATGCTAGCAACTTCGATTTTTATTTTCATCAAAGTTCTTCACTTCACCTTAGTTAGAGATGACAAGGGTAGTTAATGACCTAGTGATTTCCGATATCGAGAAATACGGATCTCTGCCTTAAAACCGTTGCAAGATGATGAGTCAAGATTCCTCATAATTATTCTTAAATTATCCGCCATAATAATCATAGGAAAGCATATTACAAGACTTATTCCCCTCATTTGATAAAAAGTATATTCAAAATTAGATCTAATTGCTCATTAGTATTTTTAAAAAAACTAGAGTTTCCTTAACCATTTTTAATTCACCTTATTTGAATTGCTTGGATTTAAAGAAAAGACATATCTGGTATTTGTAAGCACTGAATTAGGCACTTCTCTGAGGGAACGATCTTTACTCTCATTTTATTACTTGAACCGACACGTGCACTTGCGTAATACTATTTTCCGCGTATCAGTGGCCAGTCGATTCATGCATGCTCCAAGGACCTCTCATCTTCAGGTCGTCGAGCGCATCCTCAGATATTTGAAGACTGCTCCTGGACAAGGGCTTGTATACAAACCTTCTTCTTCTTCTTTATCTCTGATTGCCTACTCTGATGCTGATTATACTGCCTCTTTGGATGATCGACGCTCCACAAGGGGATTCTATACTTACTTCGGAGGACACCTTATTATCTGGCGCAGCAAGAAGCAGTCTGTGGTCGCACGCTCATCTGATGAAGCTGAGTATCGTTCAATGGCCGCTGTTGTATCTGAGCTCACATGGATAGAAAGTCTCCTAGGTGATTTGGGAGTCAAACTTCCCTCAACGGTCACTCTATTTTGCGACAGTCAAGCTGCTATACAGATTGCCAAGAATCTTGTATTCCATGAACAAACCAAACACATTGAAGTTGATTGTCATTTCATCCGAGAGAAAGTTCAATTGAAGAAGCTGCAATTAAAACATGTTCCTGCTGTTGGGAAAGTTGTGGATATTCTCACCAAGGCCTTACCACGACCGTTATACTATCAGTTCTTGTCCAAGCTTGGTACTTACGATATGTATGCTCCAGCTTGCGGGGGAGTGTTGAAGAAAATATGTATAAAGACCCAAAATAAGGCTCATCTAGAGTCCACTACCTCTTTAGGTTTTAGTCCCACATCTTAGAATTGATTTCTGCTCCTATCTCTCTTCCTATATAAATGTACAAATACATGTATGCATAAAATATATGATTGAGAAATTAATAAAATTATCGTTTATTTCTCTCATTTCTCATGTATTTCTACAGACTATTGAGTACTAGGTGAGGATGACATAATCAAAGGCTTGTTGTCAGAAAATTTTGATAAAAGGGTTCGTTTTGCACTGTGGTGGTGGTTATGAACCGTCGCTCGCAAATGCTTGACCTTACCTAAGGATCTCTATTCACTTTTATGTTCAAAATTAGTGCGTTTCTTATTGACGGTCATAATCATTGTCATATCAAACACATTTTATGGCGGTAGAGCTTTTGTCCAAACTCTCCAGAGCAAAAAATGTAGGTCCAACCAGACCCAAAGTCATCAGTGGCTGGGAGAGAAGCGTCAATATGCTGAAGTTTGTCGTAAGAAACAAGAAAATCAAATGACCTGGATCATAGGACATAGTTGATACGATTAAATTCGGCGGTGGTATGAAGTTGGAAGTGGGTTTCATCTTAGTAAGAGAAGGTACCGTGACAAAATGAAAAAGGAGATTGATTTGTTTTATTAGGAGTGGATGATGTGAATGTTGGGACATCGACGTACTGAAGGGGCATTGGAAGAGGGGAGGTGCGCCAATATCAAGGGATAAGGGGGATATATGAGAGCAATATTATAAGCAGTTCGAATTGTGCTATTCATAGTCCATTGATATCTGCAGTTCAAAAAAAGGCATTCGCAGTCCAATTTTTTTTCTCCGCACCAATTCTACTAGAAGTGCTAACCTTGGAACTGGGAGAATCTTCCTGAGCAAGAAAAATACCTTCAGACTTAGAATCTTCAGTTATATTGCAATCCATATCCGTGAGGTGTGGGACAAGAACCTCGAGGAGTTCTCGTTAATAGCGCACATCGTAGACGACTTCCCCTTCGTCGCCATGGACACGGAGTTTCCCGGAATCATATGCCGCCCGGTTGGCAACTTCAAATCAACCTCCGACTACTACTACAAAACCCTAAAGGAAAAAACGTCGGCATTGTGCAGTTCATCATTATTGAAATAGAGCAAAAGAAGGAAAAAACAGGATCAAGGGTTTTTTCCTTCTTGAAATAGAGCAACAGAGAGGAGTCTTCCAAACACCATCTCCAAATTAACACTGACGCGCAAGAGCATAGTTATTCTCTTCCAAACACCAAATTAATTCGATCACTTCACTTACTCATCACCCACCATCTCCTCAATCCTCGCAGCCTTTTTCAAGACAATTTGGGGAGCTGCGCCTTGAGGAGATTCCCTGCTCTATGTTCTTGGAGATTTGGGGAGCTGCGAAGATTTTATTTTGGGGTGCGATTATATTTAGTAAAATGAGAGAATTTATGGGGTTTTCGGGTGCGAATAGCGGGTTTCAGACTGCTTATAACATTGCTCTAGTATGTAGAATACTGATAAGACTTACATAGTTTCCATGTAACAGATTACATAACATAAACAATTTTAGAAGTCTGAGAACCTAAATCCACCCTAACAATGGCGCAACAACTATTTCAAAATAAATAGGGAAACATCATAAAATACTATAAGCTCTTAAATTAACAACCCTAATTATCATGCATCTAAATATGATCAACCTTCAATCTAGCATACCTCATAATTGTCATCTCTGCACAAAACTGCATGAGTTTAGCTTTAGAGTTCTTAACAAAACTTGCTCGATATTAAATATTTCTGCTGCAGTACACCAATGCATTACATGTCTTCCCGTTCACCTGTAAATAGGAAAATAGAGGAAGAGAAATCAGAGAGAGAAACAAGTTATTCTGGAAATTAAGCAGGTAGTTATACTTTTTTCGTTCGTAATTTAGATTTAAATTTAGAGCTAACCTTTAATTTTATTTGACAGGCAAAAGAGAAGGGACTTTATTTATTCACCTGCGTAACAACTCACCCCTTTAGTAAAAGCTCATGGCTGTTACCATTAACCAATTATTATATTTAACAAGCTGGCTGAAATGAGAACAAAGATTGCTAAATCAAAAAGTTCATAAAGTGACGAATTGGGAATAAGACTTCCAAAGCGAATTTCAACCAATGATTTCATTTGATTAGATCCAATCAAAATTGACACTTCCGCAATATTACTTAGAATCTCACGCGAAGTTGAAATTTCATAAGAAAAACCAAAAATATATTCAAGTCTATCAATCGAGGGCCATAATTGACCGGAGCGAGTCAACACCGACTCAAAATTGGATCGATTTCAAGTTGGCTCGGCTAAATTTTGATCGATATCAATCCAACTCAAGATTTCCAATTGAATTCAATTAGTTGAACAAATTGAGCCATATTAAAGCCTCGCACAAATGAGCATTCACGGAGCTCGATGGTTCCTTTACAGGTCTACTTACGACTCACAACAGATGAAACACTAAACATGCATTTCCTCTCTGTACAATGATTAAGGCTCCGTTTGGCGCGGGTTTTTTCTCCGGTGAGTTTGGACAAAAATGCCACCATCATAAGATTGTATGTTTGACATGACAACGATTACGACCACCACCAAGAAAAGAAAACTAGTTTTGAACATAAAAATGGATGAAGTTCCTTTGGTGAGGTCTGGCGTTCATAAACGCCGGTTCATAACCACCGCGTTCATGACCGCCACAACCGTGGCCAAACGGAGCCTAAGAATGATGATTGTCCAATTATTTAAGGTATATACTTTATTTGACAAGGCATCATAACATTGCATAGCACAAATTTCTTTTTTACACAACCTAACCTTAGAAGATCAAACTCTTGCTTTAACATACGTATGCTAAACTTCAAGAGAGAATGGAAAGTACCTCTTGAGCATCTGACAGATTCTGGTGGTCAATCAACCAGAGAAAGGCCCGTGATAATCTTCTGTGCATCAGCAACAAGATTCTTAACCACTTCACCGGCTGGAAGAATCTCTTTAACAAGACCCACCCCAGCACCAGCATACATCACCATGCTTTCTATGTCCCCTGTGGTGGTTGCATTTGGAACAGTGCCGGCAAGACGCCTTACCTCTTTTAGCTGTAGAATATACAAGTTTCATAAATAAACAGCCTCCAACTTCAAATGACAAATGGGCCAACATGTACAAATGAGACAAACTGGCTAGGTCCTTTACGGAAGCACCACGGTAACTCCCAACAAAACAAAAATCATGGGCTTAGGGCGATTTGGAGCCATGCAACAAATGACATATCTGAACTGCAACATTCTTAGCATAAAAAGAGATCCCGGTTCTTTTTAGTTAGTTTTCTGTGATATGGCTCTTATGATATAGTGTCATTTAGTTAGCTTTCTGTGATATGGCTCTCATGATATAGTGTCACTCTTAGTGTTTGTTCTATCCTTCTTCGTTGCCTGATTCCATTGAATGCAAATGCTATCGACAGAGGCGGGAGCTGAATGGAACACAAGGGCTGGACGCTCGGCTGACCAAAATCTTAACCATTTTTTAATTTTCCGAAATACTCCAAAGATGTAAATACAATATAGGAACTACCCTTATATACTTGGGCTTCTCGCACGAAATGAAATTTAAGCCTCAAACGCTCCATGTGTTGTGAACGCATGTGAATTGCCCTCGGTGTGCCTGCTCGACCTCATATCCGTATCAAGACCCCCGTCTGAACAACGACTTTATCCCCAAGGTCGAACTCTGGACACTATGTGCATCTCGCTCTCCAAAATCCATGTGACCTCTTTGGGGGGTAGATCCTTCAACTGAACCAACACTTGCTGAACAGTCTGATCTCGAACTTCCTCTGTGCGGACGAACAACATATGTAAGCTCATACACGAAAATGGCCTCCGCGGACATATCCTCAGGCAGGGATGCCTGAATGGTGTGATCTCCCACTGCCTTTCTATGCTAGGGCAAATGAAACACCGGGTGGATATTGCTGGAAGGTGGTAGCGGAAGGCGATAAGCAATCCAAAAGGGCCCATACTATCGAGCAAAGAGCTTTGTGTAGATTCAATTGGCTACTGAACTCTGCCTAGTGAGGGCGCACCTTCACTTGGACACTCTCCCCCATGATGAACACAATGTCGCTCTTGTGGTGGTTGGCCTACTGGGCCATGCATTGTTGGGCGTGTGCGAGGTATCATTTCAGTTGTAGATGTGCTTCCTCCCTATCTCGGAATCAGTCGCCACAGATTCCACACGACATTCGCCAGCCATGTGTTGGGAGTTTTGGTGTGGCCTCCCATATACAACTGGGAAGGGAGGTGATGGTTGTTGAATGGTAAAACGTCTTGTACCACAACTTGGTCCAAGCCACCCTTGAAAATGACGGGGCGATTCCGTCACAAAACAAGACAGGTATGTCTCGAGGCATAGATTGAGGGCCTCGGTCTAGCCATCCATTTGCGGATGGTAATCAGTGAAAAAGCGCAACTAAGTCCCCTCCTACTTGAACATTCTGTGACTGAAGGAACTCATGAGCACCGGGTCGTGATCGCTCACAATGGAATGTGGAAACATATGCAAAAGAACAATCTCCCGTATGAAGACGTGTGCGATGGAGTTTGCCATGTACGGGTACTTGACTGAATGAAGTGCCCATACTTTCACAATCGGTCAACAGCTAGGAAAATATAGTTGAATCCATGTGACGCAGTAATCGGGTAATAAATCCATGACAATGTCCTCCCATACAAGGTCCGGAATGGGCAATGGCTCTAAAAGACAAATTGATGCCAGGGTTTGATACTTCGCCTTATGACAAAGCAAGTATCTTGCCACAAACTGTTGGACGACCATCTTCATATCGCGCCAGTAGAGAGCCGCCGCCAAAAGAGGTAGATGTGGTGCGCGTCGGAGTGGCTGGTTGTGGCGGTGCATGGAACTCATAAATCAAGCTGAGGATCCATGGCAAGGAATTGGTAACTAACACACAGTAGCGAAAATGTAGTCTCTCCCACTAGATGGAGAGGGCTAGAAATTCAGATCGCTTTGTTGATTCAAGATGATATCTACATATTGCGGGTTCCGACGCACCTGGTCTCGTTGTCAAGCCAACGAGGATGAGAAATTGTGAGAAGTGTGCCATGTTGGGTCTTGCGATACAAGGCATTGACTGCTGAGATGGAGGACCAAGATTTGTACTCCACCGAAAAATTGTAACCCAATCACTTAGCGATCCACAATTGTTGTGTTGAAGTGGAGATATTTTGATTCAATAGGCGGCGTAGACTGCGGTGATCGGTCCAGACCACAAAGTCATCCCAACAAGTATGGGCTCCAATGTTGCACAATGAGCACAAAAGCCCGCAGCTCAATGTCATATCCCGACAAGGCGTGCCGACAGTTGGTAAAAGACATTGTAGTAGGCGATGAGGCGACCCAACTGTAGCAATATCGCTCCCACACTGGATTCCAACGCGTCAAACTCGATCATGAATGACTTTTAAAAGTCAAGCATGCTCAGAGCATGAGTTGTCATCGAGCTATAATCTGACAAAAGCCTGCACCGCAGTGGCACTCAAAGTGAATGTCATCGATGCCTCCTTCTGGAGGAGCTGCATCAGGGGCAGGGTCAGTGTGTTGTAGTCGGGGATAAACGGTAATGGTAGCCATCAAGCCCAAGTTGTGAGCCTCCACATTTGGTTGGATCCATAGCAAAACCCTGGGCGGAGATAATGTGGCCCAAGTACTCGTCTAAGAGAGACCAAATAAACATTTCTTCTGGTAGGCCACTAAGTGCTGAGCGGATAGAAGTTGTAGAACAACGACGAGGTGGTATAGATGGAGTTGCCAAGACGAGTTATAAAAAAGAATGTCATATAAAAACCAATATAACTTACACAAGTATGGTCGAAAGATGTCATTCATGGAGGACTAAAAGATGGTGGGTGCATTGGTGAGGCCGAACGATATCGCCAAGAACTCATAATAATCATTATGAGTAAGGAAGGCGGTCCTACGCAATCAGCAACGTGAACCCGTATTTGGTGTTAGACCAAGCATAAATCGAGCTTGGATTAATAAGTTGCTCCATTCAACTCATCCAAAAGCTCCTATATTCAGTGTAATCAAATATTTGTTTGGGACTGTGGACTTGTTGAGCTCACGATAGTCTATGCAAAGATGACAACTGTCATCCTTCGTGCAGACAAGAAGGAATGGATTGGAGGATGGGCTCACACTAGGCTGAATGGTGCCAACTTGGAGCATCTCGACCACCATCTTCTCCATGGCCTCCTTCTAGGCACGCCCGTAACACTATGGTTGGACCGAGACAAAAGAGGCACCCGGATGAATGAGGATGCAGTAGTTTGAGGGTCAATTAAGAGGCAATCCATGGAGGACCTCAAAGATGTGGTTGTAGCGTTGTAGGCGAGCCTGAATGTCCTTGTGTGGGGGGTCCACTAGAGGTGGATGATCTCCGCCAATATGCCATAGAAGATCGTTGGGGTCCAGATCAACAACCTTGCATAAGGAACGAAAAGTTGTTGGGGAACATAACAACATAAGGTCGTCCTTTAGTGCATGTGTGCGATCATGGCCTCGAGGGCCTCAAAGGATAAAGTATTGCGGGCCCAATTGTCCCCGACGTCGTCGAGGGTTTGCAACCATGTGACCCCGAGAATTGTGTCCAAGCCACCAAGGCCAAAGACATGGTAGTCATCGCTGAAAGAATATGAGCAGATCGCTGTCGGTAGGGTCCTGCATCGGTCGGTCATGGTGGAGTGGAGGCCATCGCCCAAGAGCATGTGGAATCCCGGTGCCGGAATGACACTCAATTGTAAGGACTACACTGGAGCGTGGGGGAGGAAGTTGTGGCTTACACTACTATCGATGATGATGAACACGTCCCAATCCAACATGGTAGCGCATAGCTTTAGAGTGCAGGGGATAGTCAAGAAACCCATCAGAAAGCTCAAGGAAGATGAGATGAGCGGCCTCTGCCTATGGAGGTTTCTCATCATTCAACTCGAGGGCCTCAAAATTAGCCAAACAGATGTCATCATCCTCCACTCCAAGGAGCATCCATAGATCCAGGTTTTGGTAATCATGTGTGGGGGAGCAGGGTTGCTTGTAGCGGAAACAGAGTCCCTTACTACGTAACTTGATGTAGTACTGATGGGACAAGTAGTGTGGAGGGGACTGGATTTGGGGGGAGGGGTGATGGGTAAATGAGGCTCGAGGAGGTTCCTAGGTGGAGGTAGCTGAGGATCATGTGGGGGTCGGCTGAGGAAGGGAAAGGAAAAGGAGGAGAGGGGTTGGTGTTTATGGTGGGTAGTGGAGGAAACTGTCCAAAGCAAGGGAGACCGCAAAGAAGACGACAAACTCCTTGTTACGGTCGCGCATGCCGACGACATATCAGGGGAGAGTCTACTCTCGGAGGAAGGCAACGACCCCTAACCTACCTGAATTGGAAGAGTCCGCGGGAACCATCTTCATTTAAATATTTACGTTTGAATGCTAATTATGTTTTTGCTATGCGCACGCCGGAACTCTAGCTATCCGCACCTCAATGTTATAAAGGGTGTTGTATGTCTCATTAGGGTTTTTCATGCTTGGATAAATGGGTTTTAGGAACGCTCCCTAAGTTCTCTTTTTTTCCTCCTTTCTTCTCCCTCACCACCGACGACCCTCCCCTTTATCGGATTCTTCTATTGAGTAGGTATTATTTGATCCGACCTGCCTCACCGCCCGCCGTCCAACCGCCGGTGCACGCCCTCGGGCGTCGTCCGCGATCTTCGATTCCTCCTGCTCCCGCTGCAGCCACTCGCCAAGACATCCTGATCCCGTGCCAGATCTCGATCCCGTCTAACATCCCGCGCCGACCGTCGTTCCTGTCTACGATTTCCAACCGCGTGTGTTTCCTCCCGCATCGCTCGTCCAACGCCCCCCTGCGTCTCACACCGTCCTGCGTGATTATCGCCTCCTCGTGTACGCCAGCGCCCCACTCACCCCCCCCCCCCCCCCCCCCCCGCGACTTCTGCATGCATCGCTTTGCAAGCATCCCGTCAGCCCGCGCCTCCTCCAGCGATGAACTCGCGCAAAGCTCATTGTCAGTGCCTTTGAATCCGTCGTCCGCCGAGTCCAACCCCGAGCCGCCGATTCCACCCATGCTCCGTCGCTCGAAGCAACTGCATCGGCCACGCCAGGCCCCAATCCGCCGAGTTCAGCCTCGATCCGCCGCGGGAAGGGCACCGACCCTCTGCACCAGCTGACCCCAACCAGATCCGGACATTTTCGACCGCCGTCCAACGGATCCAGCACCCATGTCGCCTAACACTCGGTCCTCCGGTGACCCCGCCTGGGATACTGCCTCTGACGCCCTTAGCCGTCGCGTCGAGGCTCAAGACCAGCTCATTGCCTCCATGCATGCCACGTTCCCCGCCCTCCATTCCAAGATAGACTTTCTCCAGGCGCTGACCACCGCCTCTGGTTCGCCCGCGGATGGGGGCTCCCTCCTCGATGCCATACCACCGCAACCTCCACCCGAGCCGCAACCCCTCCCGACTCCGGGAAACTCCCCTCTCTCCCTCTACATTCCGTCCATCGTCGACGTCGACCCGATGGGTTGGACGCTAAGGCGGAGCAATACTTCGACCTCCACTTCACGCCGAAGCAGGACAAGGTGTCCACCGTCCTTGTTGGTCTCGACGGCTCCGCACTCCAATGGGCTCGGTGGCTCCGTCAGTCGAACCAGTCCCTCTCCTGGTCTGACCTCAAACAGGAAATGATTCAGCGGTATGACACCCACTACTCCGGCTCCTCCGCTATCGAGCGCCTTTGCGGCGTATGCAAGACGGCCGGCCTTGACGACTATATTGATGAGTTTGTCGCTTTGGTCACCCATGTCTCCATCTTGTCTCCCGACATTACCTGGGCTTCTTCATGCAGGGCCTGCTGCAATATATCCGCTCTCGTCTCTGCACGCACCACCCCCAGACGGTCTCTGACGCCCTGTACATGGAGCATATGGTGGAGGCCAACCTCTCCCCTCGGCCACCTGCTCCTGCGGCTGGCCACCACCAGCCTCAGCCACCTTGGCGACCACCCGCCACGGCTACTCCGCCGCACCCGCAGCCTGGGGGAAACCGGTCGGGCCATAGACTGACCCCTCAAAGCCTCTCGAACAGTGATTACAATGAGTTTTGCAGCAAGGGCCTATGTTTTCGGTACCACCAGCCCTACTCTCCCCACCATGAGTGCTCCGTGGAGGAGTTCCACACCATCATCGGCGACGTCGAACTTGAGGTTACCCTGGCTGACTTGGAGGCCCGGGAGCTTTCAGTAGAGGATACCTCCTTCAACCCCACCACGCCTACATTCCACCGCCTGGAGTTATCCTGTGCCTCGGAGGGCGGGATCTCCGGGCCGCAGACCATGAAGCTCTCGGGCACGATTCGTGATCGCCCGATCATCGTCATGGTGGGCAGTGACGCGAGCCACAACCTCATCTCTGAGCGCCTGGTGCAGCAGCTCCGACTTTCCTTGGTTCCATCCCCAGATTTTTCGGTCCGCCTTGGCGATGGAAGACACCGACTGACTCTGGGTCGTTGCCCTGCCGTAACTCTCTCCGTGGGGTCCTGTTCTGTGACCGCGGAATTCTATGAGTTCGGCCTCGGCGGTATCGACGTCATTTTGGGGGTGGCTTGGCTCCGCATACTGGACGATGTGCACGTCAATTGGGCGACTATGACCATGCAGTTCCTCCATGGGGGCCGACTGTGTCGCCTCGACAGTGACTCCGCTCTCCGATCTCCCTCGACGCGATCCAGCGGACCACTAACGCCGCCTTCCCCGCGGGGCTTTGGCCCCTCTCGGGGACGTCCGATATGCCTCCCTCTCACCTGACGGCCCTTCCGGAGATTCTCACCACATTCACCGACTACTGCCTTGAGGACAATGCACATTTTCTAGGCGGCGACATTGTTACGATCGCGCATGCCGACGACACACCGGGGGAGAGTCTAGTCTCGGAGGAAGGCGGCGGCCCCTAGCCCACCTGGATTGGAAGAGTCCGCGGGAACCATCTTCATTTAAATATTTACGTTTGAATGTTATTTCTATTTTTGCTATGCGCACACCGGAACTCTAGCTATCCACACCCCAATGTTATAAAGGGTGTTGTATGTCTCATTAGGGTTTTTTATGCTTGGATGAATGCGTTTTAGGGCTGCTCCCTAAGTTCTCCTTTTTTCTTCCTTCTTTCTTCTCCCTCACCACCGTCAGCCCTCCCCTTTGTCGGATTTTTCTATTGAGTAGGTATTATTGCTCTTCAACTAATTGTGCTTGCTCCATAGCACAAGAGAGAGTCGACGGATTATGCATGTGTAGGTACGCATGGATATGAGTTTGCAATCCAGGGAGGAAATAGCCCAAATAGTGGTCTGTGGCCAACCTGGAACTTGTGAGGCGACTGAGAAATCGTCATTGTAGAAGTCCACAAATTCCACTTGGCGAACTGTATTAAGCAGCACAAAAATATTATCAATATAATGAGAATCAAAGCGGCTGATGAGTTCCTCCTTGAGATCAGGACAAGAGGAGGCTAGGTTGGATTGGTGAATCCAACAAATCGAATGGAGGGCAGAGCCAAACATGTAAATGGTGGCCAGCAGAACTGTTGATTGTCGAGAGTGCCTTGGGATTGAAGAACTGTTCAACATAGGTGATCCAATACATATGATCGGCCTCGTTGAAAATCGAAATGTTAATGTGGCACACGTGAGGAGAGGGCACACCATTAGATGGATGGAGGAATCTATGTGGGTTATTGAAGCTACCTGTCAATGAGTTTGACAATGTCGAAGGCGGTAGGGCGAAGGAGGTTGTCAGTTGGAGAGAAGGGCATGGATGTCTTGGATCGCAATCTCGAGATCATAGATGTTGGTATTGAGGGGAACGACGTGATCAGAACGAGCGTTGACGACGGATGGAGTATTCTTGTCGTGGTCCATGCAACAGGTGGTCGACATAAACAAACCAGGCTGCTTGCGAGAGCAATAATGCCACTGCGATGCAAGCACAGAGCGGGAAGGAACGGGCGAGGGAGGATTTGAGTTGAAGGGGTCTAGGATGTGCGGATCAATGCTGGTGAGAGGCCGGACGCGTGCAGAATCAAGCGTGGGCACGTAATATGCATGTGGTCGATAGTGCAAGAGATGTGTGATGTCGGCAAGCATCATCACGCTCAAGGGATTCAAATCAGCGATGATGATGTTTCGTCTTCGGTGCCGATAAACATGCGCAAACCTTTATCTACACATTTTTTGTATGGAACTGGGGTTGTTTGCAGCAGAAACAGAGTCTATGACGTCGGAGGTCGAGGTATTGCTAGTAGGATAAGTGTTGGAGTCGGGATTCAATTTTGGTAGGGGAACAGATAGAGGTGGTGGAAGAGTGGTTATCAGTAAAGAAGATAGCAGTGAAAGTTCGGGTTGTTAGATGTGTAAGCTCTGTGGGTTATTAGACGTGTAAGCTCTGCGGGGGAGCATGTGATAGATGAGAGGCGAGTCGGTGTGGAGATTTTAGAGGTTGGTAGTAGTAGGGATGGGTAGTGCACTGTTATGGGCCGGCCCCCGGGCTACAGGATCTGGGACTCTGGGCTTAATCCCGCACCTGCTCCCGGACGGGTTAACCGGACCCACCACATGGCCGCGGCCTACGCACCCAACCCTTTTCCGCACCTGTTCTCAGCGCGGCGGGATGTTGAGGCGCTGGGTTTCGAACCCCAGACCTCCTTGATAGAAGCCCTTAACGCTGACTCCTATCACCAACTGATCTGCGAAGCCCTTAACGCTGACACCTATCACCAACTGATCTGCGGATCAGTTGGTGATAGGAGTCAGCGTTAAGGGCTTCTATCAAGGAGGTCTGGAGTTCGAAACCCAGCGCCTCAACATCCCGCCGCGCTGAGAACAGGTGCGGAAAAGGGTTGGGTGCGTAGGCCGCGGCCATGTGGTGGGTCCGGTTAACCCGTCCGGGAGCAGGTGCGGGAGCGGGATTAAGCCCAGAGTCCCAGATCCTGTAGCCCGGGGGCCGGCCCATAACATCAAAATGCGCATTTTGATGTTATAGGCCGGCCCCCGGGCTACAGGATCTGGGACTCTGGGCTTAATCCCGCTCCTGCACCTGCTCCCGGACGGGTTAACCGGACCCACCACATGGCCGCGGCCTACACACCCAACCCTTTTCCGCAGCTGTTCTCAGCGCGGCGGGATGTTGAGGCGCTGGGTTTCGAACCCCAGGCGTCCTTGATAGAAGCCCTTAACGTTGACTCCTATCACCAACTGATCCGCGCATTTTAATGTTATGGGCCGGCCCCCGGGCTACAGGATCTGGGACTCTGGGCTTAATCCCGCTCCCGCACCTGCTCCCGGACGGGTTAACCGGACCCACCACATGGACGCGGCCTACACACCCAACCCTTTTCCGCACCTGTTCTCAGCGCGACGGGATGTTGAGGCGCTGGGTTTCGAACCCCAGACCTCCTGGATAGAAGCCCTTAACGCTGACTCCTATCACCAACTGATCCGCGGATCAGTTGGTGATAGGAGTCAGCGTTAAGGGCTTCTATCAAGGAGGTCTGGGGTTCGAAACCCAGCGCCTCAACATCTCGCCGCGCTGAGAACAGGTGCGGAAAAGGGTTGGGTGTGTAGGCCGCGGCCATGTGGTGGGTCCGGTTAACCCGTCCGGGAGCAGGTGTGGGAGCGGGATTAAGCCCAGAGTCCCAGATCCTGTAGCCCGGGGGCCGGCCCATAACATGCACTAAAGGGCATATACATCCTCTTCACGAAATGGGTTTGCTCCATTGTTCATGGAGAGTGTCGGGAATAAGTACGTGAAGGCGTGCCCAGCTGTGGGTTGTAACCAAATGGGGAAGTAGCCTAAGTAGTCATCATTCATTATCCCTTACACGTATGTGGCAACCTCAATAAAATCATAAATATAAGTAGGGACCGACTCCAATTGGTGAACTATCATCAGTCACTCGAAAACGTTGCTCGCTTGATTGGTATCAAATTGATAAATAAGCTCTTTTTTGAATAATGTTCATGTTAAGGACGAGTTAAATTGACGGGTCCAACATGGAGAGTGGAACCCTCCATGTAGGTGGAGAAAAAACCTTCTTAGTCTTTGGGGTGCTCTATATTTCAAAAAAATGTTCGGCATGAGCAATTAAGCATAAGGGATCATTGTTGTCGAAAACAGGGATGTTTAGACAATGAAGATGACTTGGACTAGGGTCGAAAATTGACTGAACTATAGCGGTTTGTCATGTGGTACTTTTGAGGGGGGCATGTTGACGGGGAGAGCATAAAGTGTCATGGGCATAGTCGGTGGTGTAGGGAGACAATAAGGAGGACGTGGCTCTCCTGTATAGTAATCTAGAGGTCAGACGATTTTTCTTAGGCGATTATTGCACAGGTGATGATCATGCACTAGAGGGATCAGCAAGATAAGGGGCCAAAGGAGCCGCTGGTAAGAGAAGCGAGATTACATAGCCCTGTGCTCGCGCATGGTGCGACCTGAAGGTCATTGATTGAGGTCTAGTGCAAGACAGACATCAGGGGAAATCCTGGGTGTAGGGAAGCAGTGCAAACTAAGAGCATAGTGCTTGGAGTCGTCGATGCACGTATGTCGGAATAGGAAGCAAGCAAAAAAGAAGTTTGCTAAAGCCTAGGATAGTTGAGCTTGGAGCCCAAGATCGTGATGTCGTCGAAGCTTGAGTCAATTGGATGTGTCGGGGAATGGACTGACAGAGACAATTGAGGATGTCGACAGAAACAATAAGTTGGATGATATAGTTGAGGAATAAGTTGTGATACAAACTCAAGAGGCAAGCCTCTCATCCCAAGACTTAAGGCACGCTTCTATTTTCTTAAACAAAAAAACAGCATACCTGGTTCTCAAACCACTTCCTTCTTTATATTTACAGGTTTATATGTGAGGAGAAATAAAATACTAGTATTTAAATAAAATAAAAAATGCAAAAAGGAGCCCACATCCTCCATACTTGAGTAGTTCACTTGTACATGTCCTTGACTACATTAATATGCATGCACATGTCAACAATGTGATTGATGTCTTTGAATTCGCTCGGGAAACCATATGTACCTATGAATTAGAAGCTTTCAAATACTAGTCGGTAAGATAAGCACACAAGCCAAATCCACTTGCATGCACCTATGATGGGCCACTACAAATGGATGGGGCCGAGATTGATGGGTTTTTGACATAGCACAAGGTGGGCAATCCATACAGATATGGTTTCAAGTAATAAATCAAGACTTGGAAAGAGAACTGTTACGGGATAACCCGTAGAATGTCAGAGGAGTGGCGGGAGGCGAAGCTGATGGAGGAGGATACTATGGAGCCGGAATCGCGGTTGCCTAGGCGGAGTGTGCTCGAGAGAGAGACAGTTATCAAAACCTCTCGAAGACAGAGAAAATGACTAATATTTGCATATCATTCCAGGAGACTTACAAAGGGCATAAACATAAATAAGTCCTAGCACTTAGACTTACTTCAAATGCAACATAAAAGACAACCAATAATAAAACATAGTGTATAACCCGTAATTCGTCGAGATCAGAAATGCCTAAGGAGACGGCTATTCGCAGACCTCGCCAGTAGAGTACTGAACATCCTCAAGGAGCCGAGCATGGGCGAGCATGGGCGAGCATGGGCGAGCATGGGCGAGCATGGGCGAGCATGGGCGAGCATGGGCGAGCATCGACAAGTACCCATTGCAAATCGCGAGTATGGTCAGGTAACTACCCCCCTCCCAGGATTTGTCTATAAATAGACCCTCAGGGGTACCAGGAAATGCACCTTTTGGAAGAGGTCGAACCCTCCCAAGCGAGATACTCACCTAGTCCGTGTCTTCCTCGTACCTAGCACAGCCTTTGGTTTTGGAGGGGAAGCTCTTCTAGACTTCCGGGTACGTGGCGAGACCTTCCTGCTGAAGCGTCTGGAGTGTGCTTGTAGACATTTCTCTCTCTCTCTCTCCTGCTCTAGTCATTAAAGTAGTGGCGTCCGACCGCGGGATTAGTAACATTCAGCTACACTCAGGTCCGAACATTTGGAGTCGGGATTTTCCTGGCTTCAACACTTTGGTGCGGTGAGCGTGGACCGTAGCCGGAGGAAGAAATTTTTGCGAGAAGACTTCATGGCTTAAGATGGCGAGATGGAGGCCAAAGACAGCAACTCGCGAGCATTCGACAAGTTGGGCGAGTTCATGCAGGCGGCTTAATGGAGGCGAGTATCCTTGTTACTCGTCAATAGGCGAGTTCCAGATGGAGACATCCTCAGGCGAGTTCCAGATGGAGACATCCTCAGGTGAGTTCTGGATGGCGACTTTAGTTGGCGAGATCCTGATTGCGACATCAGAATTGGCGATTCAAAGAAGCGAGCTTCCTTGCTCGCCCATAGGCGAGTTCTACTCGCAAGGAGACAAGTGCATGATAGGCGAGTTCATACTGGTGAAATCTCTACTCGCCCATAGGTGAGTTCTCTACTCGCGAGGGTGAGTTCTCTACTCGCGAGCTGGTGAGAACCTGATGCCTAGTTCAAGAGAGGCGAGTTCAGGATGGCGAGTTCCTGAGAGGCGATTTCAAGGACGGGCGGGTATGGAAAATAAGAAAAATTCCGGGGGTGCTACCCCCGGACAGGGCGCTGCCTCCTTGCGTCCGCTGACCGGGCAGCGGAACCCCCGAAAACTCTGCGTAGGGGGTTCTAATGTCAAAAGGGACACTTCTCCCCCCTCAGTTTCATCCTTCTTCAATGCCAGTGATTTCCATACATGTTCATACTTACAGGTGCTTTGGTAAAACCCGTGAGTGTTTTTGTATGGCTAACAAACAGGGTGATCCATGACGAGTTCGCCACCAAGGGAAAGCACATAAACTGTTCCACGAGCTCCTACTCGCAATGATCTTCAAGCTGCACTTATATTCCATGAGAATGCTTACTCGTGAGGTCTTCAAGCTGGTATTCCGCAAGCTCCTACTCGCGATGATCTTCATCAACACTTACATTCCATGAGGATGCTTACTCGTGAGATTTTCAAGCAGGTATTCCGCGAGCTCCTACTCGCGACGATCTTCATCAAGGGCTCTGAGAACTACTACGAATTCAGCCACGGGAGTGTGTACGTCCTCCCTCAATATATTTCCTTTTGTATAAATGAATTATCCACGCTCCCTGAAACATGGGATGGTGTGAGTCTTTTGTCCCTTTCAGCAAGCGTTTTCAAAAAGATTAAAGAAAGTAAGTGAAATCGATCTCCACCGCAGGTTGGGAAACATGCCTCCGACTTGATTCTCATAAAACCCAGAATGGATGATGGGACAACGCCTCGGGTGTGAGTTCTCCTAAAATCAAACCTCTGCATTGACGGTTGAGATCAGCTCCCCCCTTGCACGTTGACCGAAGTTACCCCCGATTGCACTTCTCATCCGACTAGAGAGATTATCAGGAAAAAGTCTGTACGCCGACCTCCCAACTCAGCGAAGAGGATCGATTTAACTGAACGGAGGGATCCTTGAATAAAGGCGTCATGCACCCTCAAAGAGCTAAATGCTCGTGGTAAGGCATAATGTTTCTGTTGTTTCGTCCAATCATATGAGTTGGTACGATTAACCCTGTTGGAACAACCCTATTACTGATTTGGGCTAGGATTACTATCTGTCGATTAGGACTCAAGTTGACCCCATTGTATAGTCTAGGGTCAAGGTCTAAGTTGTCTGAGCTAGATAAAACTTAGGAAAAATTCCAAGTTTCTGAGTTCGACGAACTCCATTCTGCGTTCGACGAACTCCTTCCTGGGTTCGACGAACGTCGTATTTCAGATCGACGAACTTGCCTCTCAGCTCGACGAATTCAATCCTCAAGCAAGTTTAGCAGATTTCATCTCAGTTCGACGAACTCCAGATTCAGTTCGACGAACTCCAGATTGTGTTCGACGAATTAATTCAGTTCGACGAACTCAACTTTCAGTTCGACGAACTCAGCTTTCAGCTCGACGAATTTTCTCTCCAGCTTGACAAATTTCTGAAGGATCAGTTATCTATTTTCTCTGAACTCAGATCGATTAATTAGCAACGAATCTATTCTATTATTTGAACTTATTCACTTATCAGATGAGTCAAGATTTGATCATTCCTTTTATTATTCCTTTCCATTCTCTTCTTTCGAGAAAGTAGTCGTTGACATATATTGGAAAAGAATACCTTCATGGAAAAGGAAAAATAATTAAAGTTTATTGCTGAATCAGATTGCAGTTTCAAGAATGATCATTTCAGATTATTTTATTTCTTAATTAGTAGATTTGAATTTCAAATCAGTCAGATATATCTAAGGAGAAAGAGATATAGAAGATGTCAAGGAGATATATCAGTTATAGAGAAAGAAAAGAGATATACCAGTGGATTCAATAGAGAACAGAGAAGATATAGAAGATACTTGAAAAATACTCCGAGATACAGAAATCTTCATCCTCAACAGCAGCATTTCTCATTCTCTGAGAACATTAACATTCTTCTCTCAGTTTTCTGCTGCTAATTCTTAATCTTAAAAGAGCAACAACAATCTGAGAAACTTTGTCTCTCAGATTCATCTGCTATCAAAGAAGATTTTCTATATTCAAGAGAAAGCTCTATCCTTCAACTGTCAAGAATTGCTATCAGACAGGGGGAGCTTTACATCAACAATCCACTAGTCTTCTCTCAGCTTGTTGACAGAGAAGAATTTCATAACCTTTTTGTTTACCCCTTTTATCCCATCTTGTACAGGGTTTTAACTCCCTTCAAAAGTTAAATCTTTGGTGGCAGGACACCTGATCAAAAACCTGTGTTTTGGTTTGAGCACCTGATCAAAAGCTCAGTGGTGTTTGGGCACCTGATCAAAAATCCCAGTGGTGATAGGGCACCTGATCAAAAACCTAGTGGATTCCTACCAAGGGTAGTAGAAGAGTAGATGTACCCAGTTTGATTGGGGAACTACTATAGATCCTTGTGTCTTCTGTGTTTGTGTGATTTACTGTATTGTGATGTGATGTGTTGTTTATTTTATTTTGTTTTTATACTCACTCTGCTACACATATATATCACTATTTTAATTCCGCTATAAAATAAGTTAAAACTTGTAATACTCTATTCACCCCCCCCCCCCCCCCCCCCCCCCCGCCCCTCTAGAGTAAATCTAAGATCTAATACCTTACTTTCAATTGGTATCAGAGGTAGGTTGATTGGTTACACAGGCTAACACCTGAATCAAAATATCAATTAGATCTTAAGTTTTTCGAGAGTTTTATTTTTTTTTCTAAAAACTCATAGCACAGAACAAAGATCACTCAAGCACACGACCTCATATGTACAATCTCAATAAGTTAGCATTATGGAAGGCAAGGATCAAGTTATATATGAATTCTATTGATGAGGATATTTTCAATTCCATTTTGACAGGACCCCCTACTCCTTCAGCATCAACAAGTACTGAGACAACAACTAACTCTAATGCTGTTCCACCTCCTGAGTGGACAGAAGCTCAAAAGAAGCAAAGAAATGCAGATGCCAAAGCAATGAACATATTGGCACAAATAATGTCTGATGATATTTTCTAGAAGGTTGTGGACTGCACCTCAGCCAGGGATATCTGGAATTCCCTCAACAACATGGTTGAAGGTTCTGCAGATGAGAGAAAGGACAGAAGATCTCATCTCATCTCTCAATATGAAAACTTCAAGAAGGGAGAAACTGAAACAGTAGCAGACATGTACAACAGACTCAATCTCATAATCAATGAACTGAAGTCTTTGGATAAAGTGATCTCAATCACTGAAGTGAATGATAAGATCCTAATGTGCTTCCCCAGCACATGGGACTCAAGGATCTGGCCAATCAAGGAAGCCAGAAGCCTAAATGAGATCTCTACTAAGACCCTATTAGGCAAACTAAAATCATATGAGCAGCTTATCAAAACAAGAGAAGCTGAACAATCTACCTCCTCTCCATCCATCAAAAAGGAGAGAAGCATTGCTTTTCAAGCAACAGAAGAGGAAGACAATGCTCCAGGAGAAATGGAGTTTATGAGTCTGCTAGCCAAAATGTTCTACAAAATGGCTAGAAAGGACTTCAGAAAGAAGGATTCCAGATCCAAAGAAAAACCAAGGTATGACAAATCAAATTCTAAAGAAATTATTTGCTTTGGTTGCAGGAAGTCTGGACACATCCTACATGAGTGTCCAGAAAACCAAAAGAAGGACAACAGAAAAGATAAAGAAGAAAAGAAACACTCCAGCAGGTCATCCTCCCACAAACATAAACACAAGGGAAAAGGCTTTGTAGCTGAGACATGGAGTGATACTGAGTCAGAGTCATCTTCCAGCTCCTCTGAAGATGATGATCCAAAGGAAAAGGATCTATACATGATGGTTGTTTATGACTCATGCCATGATTCAGAACATGCATCATCATCAAGTTCTAGTGATGATGAAAATGATGCAGATGAAAGAAATTTTTGCATGATGGCTATCAATGCATCAAGCGCGACGGTATAGGGGGCCACTATTTCAGTGGTACTCTGTGAGCAACCACTTTGTGCATTTATTGTCAAAGGTTAGGTCTTTCTCCTCTGAGAGAAGCCACTTTGTGCATAGTGCCAAAGGTTAGGTCTGTTTCCAATCTTCCCCGCCCATACCCCCAATGATTGGGGACTATATGGGTTCTGTTGTTGTTGTTGTTGGCTATCAATGCATCAACAAATAATTCAGATGAATCAGAATCTGACAATGACAGTGATCAGGTAATCTCTACCTTTGATTTTAATTCAAATGATTTTAAAAATAAATTCAAAACTCTTTGTTTAGATTTAATTAAATTTAAGAAGGAAATAATTTCCCTCAGAAATAAGTTGGTTGAAATGAATCAACTGCTGAAGATAATGCCAATCTTAAGAAAGAACTGGCTGCCTCCAAAAAACATATTGTTCTCATTGAGAACAAATTATCTGAGGCTAAAAAGTTTGAAGAATCCCTCAATGGGGGAAACATCAAACTGATGGACATCACAAGCACTGTAAATGTCAGACTCAATGGCAAACTGGGCTTGGGTGCATCATCAAGTCAGTCATATCTTCTTAAGAAAGACATCCTTATCTACTCCAGTAAAGTTCATTTCTGCCAAGAGCAAAGAGGCAGTAGAAGTAGGTAAGAACATCTCAAGCAAGGCTGTTAAGAATAAAGGAATTCAAAAGAATTCGTCGAATGGAGTTCGACGAAATCACGTAAATTCGTCGAACGGAGGTCGACGAACTCTGAAGACAGACTTCCAGTATAGCTATTTTTCGAACGGCGCTCGACGAAATCACTTCAACTCGTCGAACGGCGATCGACGAACTCAGCCAAGTTCGTCGAACGAAAAGTATACTGCATATCTGAAGAATTCTCATTCTCAACTACTAAGAATCCCTTTACTGAGTGGATTATTCCTCCTAGGAGATATCATCCGCAAGGCTATAAGGGTCAGCCTGAGGTTTCTTACATTTCAGAATTTTATGGTAAGACAAAAGGACTCAAGGTAGTCTGGGTCAAGAACAACTAGTTTATTTTTCTATTGTGTAGGTACAAAGCTATCCACACATAAAGGAACATTGGTATTTGGATAGTGGGTGTTCTAAGCACATGACAGGAAACAAGGCCAACTTAAGCAATTACAAGGCTAAGCTTGGACCCAAAGTGATTTTTGGAGACTCTAACTGTGGACAAACCAAAGGATATGGAAAAATCAAAGTTGGAGCAGTTACCTTCAAAGAGGTAGCATATGTCAAGAGCCTCAAGCATAACCTCATTAGTATAAGCCAGCTATGTGATGAAGGTTATCATGTAACTTTTAATCATTCCTTATGTCTTATTACCAATAATAAAAACATCAATGTGTTATCTGATATTAGACATGGAAATATTTATTTAGTTAATTTTGACTCTGTCAATTCAGATATTTGTTTATTTAATTCAATGAGTAAAACAAATGAGTTATGACATAAAAGGCTAGGACATATTAACCTTAGAACTATCTCTAAGCTATCCAAGGACAATCTGGTAAGAGGACTGCCTTCTGGTTCATACAAGAAGGAAGGACTCTGCAGGGCTTGTCAATTAGGAAAACAGACCAAGAGTAGTTTCAAATCTTTATCCAAGAGTGATTCACCTAGGATTCTGTACTTACTGCATTTGGATCTCTTTGGACCCATTGCAATACAGAGCTTAGGGGGGAAGCATTACACTTTAGTTATTGTAGATGACTTCTCAAGATTCACTTGGGTGTTCTTTCTTAGGAACAAGTCTGACACCTTCAGTGTTCTGACAGACTTTCTCAGGTCCATCAAGATTGAGTACTCTACTCTAGTTGCATTGATCAGAAGTGATCATGTGTTACGCGCACGCGCCATCCCATTTATCATTACTGTTTTCCTTTAAATAGTTTTGGTTTGATGTGAGCCCCCTCCCCCCTATATAAGGAGGAGGTATGGGAGTGTTATTTTCATCTTTTGGATCATTAGGAATTTAGGCTCTCTTTTGAGAGAGGGATTATTGGAGGAACCAGCCTTCTTGATCTTGGCCGGACTTCGATCGGGATTGTATCCGTGTTCTTCTTCGATTAATGCAATTTCATTCAGTTTGTATTATTTGGTCCGACCTGCCGCTCCGCCCGCTGACCTAGCCGCCGGAGTTCGTTCAGCCGTTGGTTCCAGTTCGGCGTCCCGATCTCAAGCTGTTCGACGATCGTTCGTCCAGATCGTTCAGCCGATCGTTCGTCCAGCCGTTCCAGCCGCTCGACGACGCCAGTCCGTCCCGATCTCCAGCCTGCTCAACGACGATCGTTCCAGCCTCCTCGACGACGATCGTTCCAGCCTCCTCGACGACGATCGTTCCAGCCTCCTCGACGACGACGATCGTTCCAGCCTGCTCGACGTCGACGATCGTTCCAGCCTGTTCGACGACGATCGTTCCAGCCTGCTCGACGACGATCGTTCCAGCCGTTCCAGCCGCTCGACGACGCCAGTGCGTCCAGATCGTTCGTCCGGTCCGTGCGTACTCCGCCTTCCGCCAGCACTCCCCATCGCCGCCCCGGCCCCCTGCGGGCCAGATCTGCCCCGGGCCAATCTCCCACTCGGCACAATCGTCCTCATATGCCAAAGAGCCGGATGGAAGCCCGCGTCGAAGCCCTCGAACACTCCCTCGCCACCATCAACTCTCGTCTCGAGGCACAGAACGAGCAGTTCACCTCGATTCTGGCCATGCTCCAGAAATTGCAGCCCACCCAGCACTCCGGCCCCTCTACCACCTCTGTTGTGGGATCCCCCAGCACCATGCTTCCTGATGCTTCCGCAGCGATGGAAGTGCCTACTCCACCGTACCGTGGACCTGACATGCCCACCTTCAACGGGTCTGACCCCCTCGGGTGGATTGCCCGCGCCGAGCAGTTCTTCGACATTCACCAGACCGCGCCGACACAACAGGTCTCCACCGCAATCATCGGCATGGAAGGGTCGGCCCTCCATTGGGTCCGTTGGCTCCGGCAGACCTCCCCCGACCTCACCTGGCCAACTCTCTCTGAGGCCCTCATTCAGCGGTATGATGCCCGCTACTCCGGCCCCATGATCGAGCGACTTTGCGGGGTCCGTCACACTGGCTCCATTGACTCATACATTGATGCCTTCGTGGAATTAGTCACCCATGTCCCCGGTCTTCCCCCAGACCATTACTTGGGGTTCTTCATGAACGGCTTGCAACCCCACTTCCGCTCCCGTCTCCGCACTCTCCAACCATTAACGGTTCACCACGCCATTGACCTCGCCCCCCTGGTGGAGGCAGAATTTCTCGCGACGTCCGGCGACATTCCTTCCCCATCAGCCCCCTCTCGGCATCCCCCCTACACATATTTCTCGACCCATCTGAAACCTACACCTCCGCCACCTCCTCTGCCTCGGCCACCAATGATGGGTCCTCGCAACAACCGGCCTGTCCCTACCCACCGCCTCTCCAACCAGGAGTACAACGACTTACGCAGCAAGGGCCTGTGCTTCCGCTGCAAGCACCCCTACTCTCCTGGTCATGAGTGCTCCGTGAAGGAGTGTCGTATCCTCATCGGCGACGACGTGGCCGCGCTCTCCTCCGCCGACTTCGACGCCCTGCTGATCGCGGACGGACAACCGCACGACGCCTCGGGCACCTCGACGGCATCCCACTACTGATCGGCGGGCGGCGCTCCGACCTTGGGGACAAGGTCACTTTTCTGACGGGATGTATTGTTACGCGCACGCGCCATCACATTTATCATTACTGTTTTCCTTTAAATAGTTTTGGTTTGATGTGAGCCCCCTCCCCCCTATATAAGGAGGAGGTATGGGAGTGTTATTTTCATCTTTTGGATCATTAGGAATTTAGGCTCTCTTTTTGAGAGAGGGATCATTGGAGGAACCAGCCTTCTTGATCTTGGCCGGACTTCGATCCGGATTGTATCCGTGTTCTTCTTCGATTAATGCAATTTCATTCAGTTTGTATTATCATGGCACTGAGTTTGAATCTCTTCTAATGAGAGAATTCTGTGGAAAAGAAGGGGTCAGACAATATTTCTCTGCTCCTAGAACTCCTCAACAAAATGGGGTAGCTAAAAGGAAAAATACACTAATTGAATCAGCAACTACATTGCTTATTGATGCTCACTTGCCACTCTCCTTTTGGGCAGAGGCAGTGAACACAACAAATTATGTGTTGAACAGAAGTCTGATACATAAACTTAAGGGTAAAACACCCTATGAATTACTTAAGAATAAAAAGCCTATGGTTAACTACTTTAAAATTTTTGGCTGTAAATGCTATGTGCATAACAATGATAAGAAATATCTAAGGAAATTTGAAGTAAAAGCTGCTGAAGATATATTCCTTGGATACTCTCTTTCTAGTAAAGCATATAGAGTTTACAACAAATCAACTCTTAAGATAGAAGAGTCCATGCATGTGTCTTTTGATGAAACTAATATGTTAAATGAGGAGAGAAACACCACCTCTACCAGAGACATTTTGCAGGTACCAGCTCTATGTGAAGAGCTCAATGGATTAAATCTACAGAATGAAGAGTCTTTACTTCCATCATCTCAAACTATTGAAGACAGTGAAGAAGAAGATATTCCAGAAGATCTTGCTGATAATTCAAATCAAGTGACAGCTGAACAAATCCCTCAAGAGGAAACTATTGCTGAACCCACTCCAACTGTTGATCACATCACAGTTAGAGATCATCCAATATCTCAAGTCATTGGAGATATCTCAGCAGGTGTTCAAACAAGGCATCAACTACACCAAAATCAGATGCATACTTGTTTCCTATCACAGATTGAACCTCAATCCATAAAAGATGCAGAACAAGATCCAAACAGGATTCTTGCAATGCAAGAAGAACTCAATCAATTTGAGAGAAACAAGGTTTGAGATTTGGTTCCAAGACCAAAGGGCCATCCAGTCATTGGCACTAAATGGGTCTTCAGGAACAAGCTAGATGATCAAGGCTTCATAATAAAAAATAAAGCAAGATTGGTAGCCCAAGGATATTCTCAGGAAGAAGGAATTGATTATGATCAAACCTTTGCTCCTGTTGCTAGACTTGAAGCTATAAGGATATTTCTTGTCTTTGCTGCCTTCAAGAAATTCAAAGTATATCAGATGGATGTGAATAGTGCATTCTTAAATGGAGATATCAAAGAAGAAGTTTATGTGGAACAACCACTGGGTTTTATCTCTCCAACTCACTCTTCTTATGTCTTTAAGCTTAATAAATCTCTCTGTGGTCTCAAGCAAGCTCCCAGAGCATGGTATGAGACCCTAGCTAATTTTCTTTTAGAGAACAAGTTCTGTAGAGGCATTGTTGATAAAACCTTATTTTTCAGGATACATAAAAATCAAACCTTACTAGTTCAAATTTATGTAGATTACATTATTTTTGGCTCTACTGATTCAAATCTATACAAAAGATTTTCTGACCTAATGCAATCTAAATTTGAAATGAGTAGTATGGGTGAGTTATCTTACTTCCTTGACCTTCAAGTGAAGCAAACTCCAAATGACATATTCATATCACAATCTCAAGCAAGCTCCTACTCGCGATGATCTTCATCAAGGGCTCTGAGAACTACTCTGAATTCAGCCACGGGAGTGTGTACGTCCTCCCTCATTATATTTCCTTTTGTATAAATGAATTATCCATCCTCCCTGAAACATGGGATGGTGTGGGTCTTTTGTCCCTTCCAACAAGCGTTTTAAAAAAGATTAAAGAAAGTAGGTGAAATCGATCTCCACGACAGGTTGGGAAACATGTCTCCGACTTGATTCTCATAAAACCCAGAATGGATGATGGGACAACGCCTCGGGTGTGAGTTCTCCTAAAACCAAGCCTCTGCATTGATGGTCGAGATCAGCTCCCCCCTTGCACGTTGGCCGAAGTCCCCCCCCCCCCATTGCACTTCTCATCCGACTGGAGAGATTATCAGGAAAAAGTCTGGACGCCGGCCTCCCAACTCAACGAAGAGGATCGATTTAACTGAATGGAGGGATCCTTGAATAAAAGTGTCGTGTACCCTCAAAGAGCTAAAAGCTCGTGGCAAGGCATAGTGTTTTTGTTGTTTCGTCCAATCATATGAGTTGGTATGAATAACCCCCTCTGATTGTTGAGTAGCAGGAGGAAGATACTCGTCAGCACCCAGCATCCGAGTAGGATGAAGGCCTCGGGATGGTGTGTCCCCTTGGACCTCCCCGACTGTCATTCCCTACTCGTCGATCTTCTCGTTAGCATCCAGCATCCGAGTAGGATGGATGCCTCAGGATGGTGTGTCCCCTTGGACCTCCCCGACTGTCATTCCCTATTCATCGATCTTCTCAACATTCGGCAGTTGAGTAGGATGAAGGCCTCGGGATTGTGCGTCCCCTTGGACCCCCGACTGTCATCCCCTATTTATCCTTTTTTTATTATTATCCTTCTGATTATGAACTCTAAAGGTATTCTCATCAGGTAAAGCATAAGCCTCGAGAGTGTGAATCCGTCAGAACCCCCCGAGCGTCATTTCTCCCCTCCAGGTTTCTCCACCTCCAGTTGAGTTTAGCTCCTGCTAGGTGTCGACTCTTCTCCACCTCCAGTTGATCTTCACTCCCGCTAGGTGTCGACTCTTCTCCACCTCCAGTTGATCTTCGCTCCCGCTAGGTGTCGACTCTTCTACACCTCCAGTTGAACTTCGCTCCTACTAGATGTTGGCTCCTCTCCACCTCCAGTTGAGCTTCGCTCCTGCTAGGTGTCGCCTCTTCTCCACCTCCAGTTGAGCTTCGCTCCTGCTAGGTGTCGACTCATCTCCACCTCCAGTTGAGCTTCGCTCATGCTAGGTGTCGGCTCATTTGCACCTCCAGTTGAGCTTCGCTCATGCTAGGTGTCGGCTCATTTGCACCTCCAGTTGAGCTTCACTCCTGCTAGGTGTCGGCTCCTCTCCACCTCCAGTTGAGCTTCGCTCCTGCTAGGTATCGGCTCCTCTCCACCTCCAGTTGAGCTTCGCTCCTGCTAGGTGTCGGCTCCTCTCCACCTCCAGGTGAGCTTCGCTTCTGCTAGGTGTCGACTCTTCTCCACCTCCAGTTGAGCTTCGTTCCTGCTAGGTGTCGACTCCTCTTCACCTCCAGTTGAGCTTCGCTCCTGCTAGGTGTCGACTCCTCTACACCTCCAGTTGAGCTTCGCTCCCGCTAGGTGTCGGCTCTTCTCCACCTCCAGTTGAGCTTCGTTCATACTAGGTGTCTGCTCCTCTCCACCTCCAGTTGAGCTTCGCTCCTGTTAGGTTTCGGCTCCTCTCCACCTCCAGTTGAGCTTCGCTCCTGCTAGGTGTCGGCTCCTCTCCACCTCCAGTTGAGTTTCGCTCCTGCTAGGTGTCGGCTCCTCTCCACCTCCAGTTGAGCTTCGCTCCTGCTAGGTGTCGGCTCCTCTCCACCTCCACTTGAGCTTCGCTCCTGCTAGGTGTCGCCTCCTCTCCACCTCCAGTTGAGCTTCGCTCCTGCTAGGTGTCGCCTCCTCTCCACCTCCAATTGAGCTTCGCTCCTGCTAGGTGTCGCATCTTCTCCTCCTCCAGTTGAGCTTCGCTCCTTCTAGGTGTCGACTCTTCTCCACCTCTAGTTGAGCTTCGCTCCTGCTAGGTGTCGACTCTTCTCCTCTCCCAGTTAAGCACAATTCCTAGAAGTACCTCGCGCGGCACACCCTCTAGTTCACATCTCTCCGAACTACGGTTTCAACATTGTTTTTTCGAGCTCGTATCGAACTCGAAAAAAGCGGGGATTGTGTATAACCCGTAATTCGTCGAGATCAGAAATGCCTAAGGAAACGGCCATTCGCAGACCTCGCCAGTAGAGTATTGAACATCTTCAAGAAGGCGAGCATGGGCGAGCATGGGCGAGCATCGGCGAGCATCGGCGAGCATCGACGAGCATCGGCGAGTACCCATTGCAAATCGCGAGTATGGTCAGGTAACTACCCCCCCCCCCCCCCTCAGGATTTGTCTATAAATAGACCCCCAGGTGTACCAGGAAATGCACCTTTTGGAAGAGGTCGAACCCTCCCAAGCGAGATACTCGCCTAGTCCGTGCCTTCCTCGTACCTAGCTCAGCCTTTGGATTTGGAGGGGAAGCTCTTCTAGACTTCCGGGTACGTGGCGGGACCTCCCTGCTGAAGCGTCTGGGTGTGCTTGTAGACATTTCTCTCTCTCTCCTGTTCTAGTCATTATAGTTGCGGCGTCCGACCGCGGGATTAGTAACATTCGGCTACACTCAGGTCCGAACATTTGGAGTTGGGATTTTCCTGGCTTCAACACATAGTAAAAGAACATAATAAAGCTCGACTGACTAGATAAAAAACAACATAATAACTGGGCGTAAATCCCGTAACATCTCTCTTGTCGTTCAAAATGAGATTGTCCTTGAGCTCAAGGGAGACTGGGAGATTGAAGTCAGTGCATACTTCACCAAATTCCCTCGTCATCATAGCCCTCCACGTCCAAATAAAAAAAGTCTCTTGCAGTGATGTCCACGAGTATACTGCTTATCACAGTTATAACATATCTCTTTTGTACGTCGGTTAAACATTTCCGCACAATACAGTCGCGGATACGTGGGGTTTGGGTACCCTTGGATCGTCCATCCTGAGTCCATGCGTCTGTGGTTATATAGGCACCCTGATCCAGAAGCAGTCAACATTCGCAAAATCTGGCTAAACTCATGGCAGCCACCAGGCCCCTAGGAGCCTCAAATTCAACGTCCAGTCGTAGTCGTTCGCGTAGCCCGACCGTAAAGATGACGAACTGCATATTTGAGGGTATCATAACGTGAGCCACAAGAATCGGAAACTGTTCCAGATATGTATCAACCGTCCCCATCAGGCGTGATGTCGTGAGGGTGTCGGCGCAGAGGGGATTGTTGCGAATCAAATAGCTAAATAGCATGTTGTAGACCCTATTAAAGTCGCGGATCATTCCAGGATTGTAGTTGAGCGACATCAAGCAGGTGGAAGGATGTTAGACTTATCCATTCCATTACTGATGTCTGTTGATGGCTAAAAAATTGTTCGCACCGGGTAAGCCATCCCAAGGGATCGTCCTTCCCATCATAAGTTGGGAATGCCAACAAGGTGTAACGGGGTACAATGCTGACTTTGGGTCGTATCATGGCAAGGGGATCAGGGTGAAGAAGTAGCGGTGGAGGCACCTGACTGTTGGTAGCTTGCTCATGTGCGGGAATGGTGGTGAGTGGAAGAGCAAGTGCGATATCATTAATCCGCTTGGAGAGGACAGTAATGGTCTCCTGATGACGTGCATCGGCTTATGTATGGTGTAGATCTGCTAGAGTTTGATCTTCCACGAGGGATTGCATCATAGTCAGAAGTTGACTAAGCTGATCAGACGAGTCTCTCATGTTGCGAGAGGAGCAAGAAATAGAGCGAGTTACAGGTCGTCTTGATTATGGAGGAATGAGCGGGACTGACGTGCTCGAACTTGGTGCGTCACTTGAATCACGACGCTTCCCAAAAGCAGAGTCGCGCAGAGGAGATTGGCTAGCAGAGGAGATCGGTTGGGCATTGGGTCGATTGGCATACGAGATTGGCGGGATCGACTGAGCTACTGACAGATGAGGTCGATTGGCAGAGGAGATTGAATGGACGGCGGAATCGACTGGAAGGATACAACTGGGCGCGATTAGCAGCTCGAGGAGCAAGCAGGTTGAGGGCGCAATAAAATCCGCAGAGGATTATGGCAAAGCACGCACACAAGCCTACTCGACGAAGGTGACGATGTCGGATGATGTTGACGAAGCACAAAGACTTTTAAGAGTCGTTGGACGACGATGTTGTATTTGTACATATGGAACTAAGACTCGGTGACTGCGTCGTCAATGGCAGAGGTCCGTCGATGGAGAAAAGTGTCGCCAAGGTGCGCCGCTTGGTGTCGAGCTTGTGCGAGAAGGCAAGTGCGGGTTGGCTCATGTGAAAAGGCTCACAGGACTTGTTTCCTACTCGTTGAGGGTCACATGCAGTGATCTAAGGCTCGGTGAGCTCTTATGGGTTGGAGCAATGACTTCGATGGTGAGTTGTTCTAAAAGTGGCCTTGAGCAAGGAAACAACGAGGAGTGCAGCTCTGATACTAAGTTGTTACGGGCTAACTCGTAGAACGTCGGAGGAGTGGTCGGAGGCGGGGTTGACGGAGGAGGATACTACGGAGTCGGAACCGCGGTTTCCTAGGCGGGGTGAGTTATCATGTTCGTGATACACGACCATGCATGACATCTACCCAAACAGGTGATAAATGGATTAAAGAGTTACTAGAAGGACATCCAGATAGGATTCATGATGCATTTAGGATGTCGAAACGCATTTTCATAGATTTACTTCATAAACTAGAGGTAGATCATGAACTTCAAGGGTCACAACGGACGTCGTCAAGAGAAGTCCTAGGGATTACATTGTATATCTTAACACAAGGAGGTTCCGTTAGATTGGCGAAAGAGCGATTCCAGAACTTGACCGAAACAATTAGTAGATATTTTTCGAAATGTCTAAGATCTCTTTTGTTACTCTCAATTGATGCTATAAAGCCTATAGACCGTCAGTTCAGAGATATTCCGGCTGAGATAAGGTATGATGCTCGTTACATGCCATTCTTCAAGGATTGCGTTGGTGCAATTGACGGTACACATGTAGATGCGAGGATACCAGTAGAAGATCAAGTCAGATACATAGGACGTCACGGCACTACGACGCAAAATGTAATGGCAGTCTGTGATTTTAACATGTGTTTTACATTTGCCCTGGCTGGATGGGAGGGATCTGCTCATGATAGTCGCATCTTCGCACGCGCATTGACAGACGATAGATTGCATTTTCCGCATCCCCCACAAGGTATAGTAATCAATATTTTTACATTCATTCAAATCCTTCAAATATCCACCAATGTTTGTTTAACATACCAAATTAATGCAGGTAAATATTATTTAGTGGATGATGGCTACCCGTTAAAGATGGGTTATTTGAAGCCGTTTCCGGATACAAGATATCACTTGGCAGACTTTGCCCGTGGGAGTCGGCCTGTTCAAGGAAGGCAAGAACATTTCAATATGGCACATTCATCTCTTCGCAGTGTTATTGAGCGAACGTTTGGAGTGTGGAAGAAGAAGTGGCACATTCTGAGCAAAATGCCACAGTACAGCTTCAAGAAACAGAGGTCCATAGTGTTGGCCACAATGGCCTTACATAACTTCATTCGTAGACATCCTTCTCGCTGGGACCCTGAGTTTAATGTGTGTGATGCTGATGAGTCTTCTTTCGCTCCCTCAGAGGATGAAGACCCTGCGGCGGAGGATGATATTGGAAGCGATATGGGTGATGCTGCTGGAGCTGAACAGATGTCTACAGTACGAGATAGCATTGCCGAAGAAATATACGGGGCGCGTGGATAGCATTAACAAAGAATTATGTAAAAGACTATTGTTATCGGTTATCTTTTATTATTTTTCATGTTAAAAACTGATGTATTTTTAAGTTCTAAAAAAACAGCTTCCAAAAGCTGTTTCTCCAAACAGCAAAATTAGAAAATCGCTCTTCAAAGCGCACTTCTGCACAGAACACCCAAACACTCTGCAGCTTTTCAAAACTGCTCCCCATAGAGCTCTTTTAAAACAGCTCTATCCGGACAGCAGCTTTTCAATCCGCCAGAGCTGTCCCAAACAGGCCCTTAATGTAATATTTATGCTAGATTCACTCCAACTAATAAAATTTAAATAAGTTTATGACGGGCAGGCTACAATTCAACAGTTATATTAATATTGTTGGAGAAACATATTTTATGTTATTTTATTATGTGTGTGGGTTTAGTCTCACACCGTGAGTCTAGTGTTAGGTGTCTATGTATTCACCTATATAAAGCCCCCTATGTGGATGAATGATATCACTCCTTTCTTTTCTCTCCTAGTTAGTTTCAACATGGTATCAGAGTTTTAGGGTTCTCGAGTTTCCTGATCCTGTTTCCGCTCCCGCATCCCGCTCGATTTCCGCTCCCGCACGCGATACCAATCCCGCTTCCCGCTCGCTAGTTGATCCTGTCCCATCCGCATCTCGGGTCTCCCGTTTCGCGCTTCTCTCCATCCAGTAGTAGCAGCGGCGACAGCGCTTTCGTCCGGCAGCGGCGGTTTCGTCCCAGCGGTGGTCCCAGCAGCGCGCGTCAAGCAGCAGCAGCATCGTGTGGGTCTCGTTCGTCAAGTAGCAGCAGCGCCTCTCCCAGCAGCGGCGGTCTCTCGTTCGTCAAGCAGCAGCAGCACCTCTCCCAGCGCGCCTCTCCCAGCAGCGACGGTCTCTCGTCCTCTAGGGGCGTCGGTCTCTTGGGTTTTTGATTCCCTCATTTCCGGCGTTCCCTATCCGGTTATTGTTATTCTTCCTTCCATTTATATTGGACATGTGGGTTCTTTCCCTCTTTCTATGAGGTCTGCCCTTATCTTCCGCCACCTATTGTGATCCTTCGTGCGTGCCCTCGATTTCTATTCGGGCCCTTCTATGGAGGGGAGTGACTCCACTACAAATATGTCTTCCGGCGGACCTGCTCCTCCTCCGCCTCCGGCCTCCATTGGTTCGGGCCGTGTAAATCCTGAACACGGCACCCCTCAAATCACTACTATGAAATTGGATGGTTCCAACTACCTTCCTTGGACACGCTCTATTATTCTTGCCCTCAAAAGTCGCCGGTTGTTTGGCTATGTCAGTGGCACGACGAAGGCTCAGCCTCCTGCTTCTCCAGAGTGGCCTCAGTGGGAGTCTAAGAACTCTCTTGTGATGTCCTGGTTGCTTAACTCTATGATGGAGCTCATCGCTCGAAATTATCTCTTCTTGGATACGGCTATGGATATCTGGAAGCGCGCAGAGACCACCTACTCATGATGAGGAAATGCGGCTCAGATCTACCAACTTCGACGTTGAATATTCCTCTTGCGTCAGGGTGATCGACCACCATCTGCCTACTACTCGGAGTTCACCCAACTCTATCAGAAGTATGATCACTTTGATTCTCTGACCCTCGTGTCTCTTGAAGATGAGGTGCTGGTGAGAGCAAGGGAAGAACGGAATCGCATCTTCGAATTTCTTCATGGCTTACATTGGAATTTTGACCCGATTAGCATTCAGATTCTGGGACGCTCTCCTCTTCCTTCTTTACCTGAAGTATACAGCCTCGTTCAGCAGGAATTTGACCGCCGACAGACTCTCCTTCCCGACCATGCCACCGAGGGCTCTGGCCTTGTCACTGTCTCTCACCTCGGGGTTCATCCAGCTTGTGACACCAGATCGAAGCCTATGGAGAAAGATCACCTCGTGTGTGATTATTGTGGGAAGCCTCACCATACCAGAGATAATTGCTTCAAGCTCCATGGTTTTCCTTCTCCCAGGGGTGGTCTTGCTCCTCGTGGTGGTCGAGGCTCCGGTCGCTCCCAAAATCGATCAACCATTGTCCTGATCTACTCACTTATCTGATATTGTGGAGGATACCTTTGTTCCTCTCCCTCTAAATTCCAACACGACACCTCCCGCTCTGTCAGCTGAAGAAATTTTGGCCTTCCGCCGGTTGATGCATGGAGCTCCTACTGGGCTCACCAGTTCCTCTTCCTATGCCCATCAGGGATCCCGCCGGGACTCATTCTGCCTCCACCCACCTGTCCTCACAGTGGATCATTGACTCTGGCGCCACTGACCACATGACTGGGTCAGCCACAGGTTTTGTGTCCTACACCCCTCTGTCCGGCAGAGATAAAGTGAGCATTGTCGATGACTCCTTATCTCTCATTGCTGGGAAAGGATCCAATCCATGCTCCTCTCTGACGCCTTCCTTTGTTCTTCATGTTCCTGCTTTCAATCGAAATCTTCTGTCCTTTAGTCATTTGACTAATTTTATGGACTGCTCAGTGACTTTTTTTCTACCTTTTGTGTTTTTCAAGACCTGAAGACGGGGACGGTGATTGGCTCTGGTAGGCTGTGCAACGGTCTCTATGCGTTTGATCCCTCTTCCTCCACTTCCTCCAGCCTCACTCCGCTTCCAAAAGCTCTTCATACAGATCGGGCTTCTGATTTGGATTCCTGGCATTGTCGCCTTGGACATCCCCATATCTCTACTATGAAGCTTCTGCTTCCTGCTATTTCTCCTACTCTGTTTAGTGTTTTTCATTGTGATGTATGTGAACTTGCTAAACACCATCGTAGTTCTCTCCCTCTTATGTCTCCACGCAACTCAGTTCCGTTTGCCCTTATTCATACTGAAGTTTGGGGCCTCAGTCCCACTGCCTCTATTTCTGGTTGCTCCTAGTTTGTTTCTTTTATTGATTGTTACTCTCGTTGTACTTGGGAATATTTGATGAAACATAAAAACGACGTGTTTTCTCTCTTTCAACGCTTCCACAACATGGTATCCACTCAGTTTGGTGCTACCATTAAGATCTTGTGCAGTGACAATGGTCGGGAGTATATTGACTCCCGCTTTGAAAAATATTTGAGTGATCTCGGCATCATACATCAAACCTCTTGTGTTTACACACCAGCTCAGAATGGGGTTGCTGAGCGTAAGAACCGGCACCTCCTTGAGGTTGCCCAATGTCTCATTCTCTGCATAAACCTCCCCAAATATTATTGGGGTGATGCAGTTCTCACCGCTGCCTATTTCATCAATCGTCTCCCTACTCGTGTCCTTGGATTCCTTTCCCCCCTGACCACTCTGGGTGTTCTCCCCTCGTCTCTCTCGCATCGTATCTTTGGATGCGTGTGTTTTGTGCACATCCATCCCAAGACCAAACTCGATCCCCGTGCGCTGAAGTGTGTCTTCATTGGATACTCTCCTACCCAGAAAGACTATAAGTGTTTCTGACGCAGGACGAATCTATAGGTGGCGGATTAACCGCGACCTAACCCTACATGTTATGCAAAGCCCGACGGATTAGTCACGAATTAGATAATAAATTTAAACATCCCACGCAAATAATTCTAAGCAAGGCAAGATAATTTATTAAGCGAACAAGCTTTGATTTCCCTCCGCGTGGAGGGCCAAAGATAGAGCGCGCGGCGAATAATTCCTTCCTGCAGTTAGAGAATAATCCAAGCACAAATAACTATAATAAAATGAACATCCAAGCAAGCATGTAATAATCCAAACGATAACAATGTTTTACAACCTTCAACCAATACAAAACACAACTCAAATCTGAAAACAAATTAGGACAGAAGAGATATTTAATAAATCTGAAGTTTGGAGGCTAAATAGGATTTTCCGGGTGGAGGGAAACTAGATCGGGTAAGGGGGAAGGTGGATCCACGGAAGGGAAGGGCTGTTGGCTGCGGATAAGGAGGGTAAGGGGCTGATTAGGGCGGCACCGGACCGGATCTGGACAGGCAGTCCAGATCTGGACAAATCTCGATTCAGCAGTGAACAGGGAGGAGGCGGACTGGTTTGGTGGGCCGTAGGGTTGCTGTTAGGGGCTGGTAGTGTGCGGCTTTGGGGAGGGAAGGACGGCAGGAAGCTAACAGGGGTGGCGTCTGGGCTGCTGGGAGGTGGACTGGCGGCAGGAGACAAACAGGGGGGCTGGCGGCTGTGGGGAGGAAGAGGGCTGGCTGGCTGCTGGCTGAAAACAGGAGGGTGGCTGGCGGCAGGGCTGCTGGGAGGTGGCAGAGAAACTATATTAATGAATAGGACATTTAATTTTTGAACAGTACATAGGTTGGAAGGTACGGGATTTCTGGACAGCAGAAACTTGGATGGGGGGCTGGCGGCAAGGAGGTTGGAGGGTGGCTGTTTGGTAGAGGAGAATGGGAATAAAGAGAAAATGAGATACTTACCCAAGGAGTCGTCACCAAGGGGGCTCCACGGAGTCGGCACCGCGGAGGAGATCACCAGAAATGAGGAAGAAGACTCCAAATTTCAGCAATGAAATTCCTGCAGCCCTAAGACATCTATTTATAAGAAAATAAGATTAGGGCATCTGAAATCGACGGCTATGATTGGCCGGCGGTTCCGATCTCATAACTACATGAAATAAAACTCAAAATAGATAATGCTATATATGAAAATGATTCGCAACACGCATTCGGATGCATCCACGGAGTCGGATCGTCGATCCGGGCACGCCATATATGGTAAGTCGCCAAATCAGCCAGAATGGGCCCAAAACTCGTCCTTCACTGCTCCGCATCAATCTCCCCGGCTTGAAAGAATTCATCTCCCGATGAATAGGGGTCAGAATTCTCTCGCTGTATGTTGGGTAGCAACTCGAAGATGCCGCCAGAGGTCGTCCAAGTGTCGTCGCTGAAAAGTGGCCTCGCCAATCAACACCTCCAGACTGAAAGGCTTCCATCCCCGATGAGTGGAGACGGACGTACTGAAGTCGAAGCCCGGGGGCGAATCGATCAAGCTCATCTCTCAACACACTAGTAGAAGGATCCGGTGGAGTCTAAGGTGCCAAAGGTGAAACCGTTGGGGACAACATCCCGGGTAAATAAGGGTCAGAGGTGGGCTGAGAACGGGGCAATGAACGTGGTGGCAAGGGCTCGGAGGTAGACTGAGTGGTGGATGGTAAAAACAGTGGTAAAGGCTCGGGAGGGCCGCCAAGATGTGGGCCTGAATACTCGTGCAGGTGCAAAGTATGGCGTCAGGTCCTCGACATTGAACACAGTATGGGTACCCATGCTCGCGGGAATGTCCAACTCATAAGCATTTGTCCCAATGCGCCTCAGGACTGAGTAGGGACTCATTCGCCTAACGCTCAAGCTTTTAGCAAGCCTCGCACGGAGCCTCACAACGCAGATTCTCACCATCACCTGCTCGCCTTCATGAAGTACCTGCACTTGCCAATGAACATCCGCATGTGATTTACAAAATTTATTATCATTATGGATTCTTCGTCGGGCCGACTTATGACGCACATGCAAACGAGAAACAGCCAACACAACAGACTTATGTAAATGATGACGAAACGACTCGACAGACTTATGCAAATGATGTAAATGAAACATGATCGACACAACATGCTCTCTATGAGAGAAACTAATAATGACCGGAGTGTCTCTAAAATGTGGTGGCCGATCAGGTGGTTCCCTCAGTGGAGTGTAGAAAAATTCATCTCGTGTGCGCCGAGTGCTCAGGTGACCGTGCGAAACATCTACACTCAAGGGCGAGCTCATGAAGAGCAACATGACTCTCAGGGAGCGTAACGCATCAGGGGGCTCACCAGGAGGTGTGTAAGAAAAGTCATCGCGAATGCGACGACCGCCTAAGTGAAAATCATGTGCACCGACTAGAAAACGTGACGCTATAGTGTGGGGAGTGTCCCCGACAACAAAGAACTCATCGGGTGGGTCCGCGGGTGGTGTGTCCCAAAACTCATCACGAGTGTGATGTGTCATAAAGTAGGTCCTCAAAATATGAGTAGGCTCTAGTGTGCTCAAGGTAGGCCCTACATACGTCTTACTCCACTCACGACCCAACCTCTGGGGCAAGGCCAGAGATGATAGGGAAAGAGATGTCAATAACTCGAAACTCATAAACAAGCGCCTCACCTGAATCTCATCTTCACTAGGATGTGGTGGGTCATCAGGAGGTTCAACTGGGGGCTCGTCATGGAACTCGTCACTAGGTTTAAGGTCCTCCAGATGAGTACCAACATAAGGGGTAGTGTCCCCGTGAATGGATGACATGGCCACTACGAGATCAACACTAGGCTCTAGGCTCTCGATCGTGATGTGACTGAGGGTAATGACAATGAGAGAGCGACATAGATCTACGCTCAAGAATGGGTCTGTGGGTGCGGTGTCAAGATGTGAGTCCAGGGTAGGGATGCTAATCAACCCATGACATGCCAGAGATAGTGGTGTGGGTGAGGGGCACGACACCATAGGCTCAAGAGGTCGCTCAGGCTCACTCTCAGTCGAAGTCACGAGAGACGGGTCAGAATCAACAGATAGGTCACTCACTGGGCTAAGCACCTCACTGGGGTGAGAGCAATCCGTATCAGGTATCACTTCTGCCATGTCTGACGGAACAATGGTAGGCAAAGTTGTGTCCTTGGTGTGGGAGGAGCTCGTACTGCGGAGGTCAGAGTGAGGTTCCAACCGACCAGCTCTTGCGAATCTCAAAGACTGTTCGTAACGAAGGGCAAGCTGATATGTCTGCTCGAGAGACTTCGAGCTATGATAAATCACCTCCGTACGAATGTCTGATCGAAGGCCAGACCGAAATCTGCAAGTGGTCATGGCTGAGTCCTCTCGGATATCGCTCCTCACAACTAACTCATCAAAGCGATCCCTATACTCAGCGACGGACATGGATCCTTGCTGAAGGGAAAATAATTGGTCGAGCAAGCGACTCCGATACGACGAAGGCAGATACCTCTGACACAATGTACGCTTCATGTCCACCCAACTAGTGACGCGGTGTAGACGGTCTCGCTCGCGTGTCCTCTCAACGCTATACCAATATGCCCTCGCCTGATCTAAAAGTCTAAGTTTCGCAAACTTGACGCGACGCTCACCGAATACCTCAAAATGGTCAAGATAATACTCCATGTCCACGAGCCAATAACTGAAAGACTCGGGACCCGATGAGCCGTCAAAAGGAGGGGCAACAGTACGAAACTGACTCTCAAGATCTCTCTCAAAGCGACGATCCTCATAATATTCATCTCTAAGGTAACCGAGTCGAGCCGAAGGATCAACACGATCCGCTCGCGTGCAAGGATATGAACGACGACAATCATTATACCGATCGTCTCTAGTGTAGTGGTCTCGTGTCGGTGGGTCAACACGATCTCTAAAAGTGGTGTGCTGCTATCGAGAATAATCATCGTAGTAACGTGAAGATCTCCCTGACGGGGTCCTATGAGAGCGGGTGCTAGTGGACTCAAGTCCTCCAAAGTGAGGGAAGGAATAATCGTGACACCTAGACATAATGAAAAAATCCTATAGACTCTACGACTGCGTATCGAAAAGTGCGCACAACCTAGCTCTGATACCAATTGACGCAGGACGAATCTATAGGTGGCGGATTAACCGCGACCTAACCCTACATGCTATGTAAAGCCCGACGGATTAGTCACGAATTAGATAATAAATTTAAACATCCCACGCAAATAATTCTAAGCAAGGCAAAATAATTTATTAAGCGAACAAGCTTTGATTTCCCTCCGCGTGGAGGGCCAAAGATAGAGTGCGCGGCGAATAATTCCTTCCTGCAGTTAGAGAATAATCCAAGCACAAATAACTATTATAAAATGAACATCCAAGCAAGCATGTAATAATCCAAACGATAACAATGTTTTACAACCTTCAACCAATACAAAACACAACTCAAATCTGAAAACAAATTAGGACTGCAGCGATATTTAATAAATCTGAAGTTTGGAGGCTAAATAGGATTTTCTGGGTGGAGGGAGACTAGATCGGGTAAGGGGGAAGGTGGATCCACGGAAGGGAAGGGCTGTTGGCTGCGGATAAGGAGGGTAAGGGGCTGATTAGGGCGGCACCGGACCGGATCTGGACAGGCAGTCCAGATCTGGACAAATCTCGATTCAGCAGTGAACAGGGAGGAGGCGGACTGGTTTGGTGGGCCGTAGGGTTGCTGTTAGGGGCTGGTAGTGTGCGGCTTTGGGGAGGGAAGGACGGCAGGAAGCTAACAGGGGTGGCGTCTGGGCTGCTGGGAGGTGGACTGGCGGCAGGAGACAAACAGGGGGGCTGGCGGCTGTGGGGAGGAAGAGGACTGGCTGGCTGAAAATAGGAGGGTGGCTGGCGGCAGGGAGGACTGGCGGCAGGGCTGCTGGGAGGTGGCAGAGAAACTATATTAATGAATAGGACATTTAATTTTTGAACAGTACATAGGTTGGAAGGTACGGGATTTCTGGACAGCAGAAACTTGGATGGGGGGCTGGCGGCAAGGAGGTTGGAGGGTGGCTGTTTGGTAGAGGAGAAGGGGAATAAAGAGAAAATGAGATACTAACCCAAGGAGTCGTCACCAAGGGGGCTCCACGGAGTCGGCACCGCGGAGGAGATCACCGGAAATGAGGAAGAAGACTCCAAATTTCAGCAATGAAATTCCTGCAGCCCTAAGACATCTATTTATAAGAAAATAAGATTAGGGCATCTGAAATCGACGGCTATGATTGGTCGGCGGTTCCGATCCCATAACTGCATGAAATAAAACTCAAAATACATAATGCTATATATGAAAATGATTCGCAACACGCATTCGGACGCATCCACGGAGTCGGATCGTCGATCCGGGCACGCCATATATGGTAAGTCGCCAAATCAGCCAGAATGGGCCCAAAACTCGTCCTTCACTGCTCCGCATCAGTTTCCATCTCATTACTAAGCGGACATTTGTTACGATGGATGTAACCTTCCGGGAATCTGAAGCCTATTATGAGACCTTTCTTCAGAGGGAGACAAGTACTACGGAGGTGAGTTCCCCTCCTTCTGTTCCTTTGCCTATTTCTCCGTCATTACCTCCTGTCCCTAGTGATTCGGTTGTTCCTTTGCCTATTTCTCCGTCATTACCTCCTGTCCCTAGTGATTCGGCTGTCCTTCCTATCCATGTGAACCCAATGATGCCTCCTCCATTGCAGGTTTACACTCGTCGTAAAAGGGGCACGAACACACGGGCCTTGCCCACTCTACTTGGGTTACCACTTGATCCATCTTCAGGTACTGACTGAGGTAATTCTACCGTGCATCCTCTTTCTCATTTTGTGACCTATAACTCTTTTTCTACGTCACATAGAGCATTTGTCACCTCCTTGTCTTCCACATCTATTCCTCATTCTTGGCAGGAAGCTCTTGAGCACGGTGAATGGAAGGCAGCCATGTTGGATGATGGAGGGCACCCCGCGGTAGTGACCACAGCGAAGCCGGGATCGCTTGGTTGGAGCGGAACGACCCGCTTTGGATCCCGCGGGTCATTTTCGCACCTTTTATGTTTGTATTTTCGGACTGCTTTAATTGGGTGTGTTGTTAGCATTGTGCTGCCCCTCATAGTATAAGAGGGAGCATCTTTATTTTTCGTGTGCTAATAGTTGTGTCCGCCCCTCGTAGTATATAAGAGAGAGCTTGTTACTTGTTGTACCACCTTTTTTTGGTGAATGAAATTTGGATTGAAGCCCTACCCCTGTCGCCTCCCCCTTTTCCGCGAGAAAGGCATCGAACCGGAAGGTTCCCATCCCTCCGCCTTCCCTTCTTCCGCGAGGTCGAGACCCCGACCGGAAGGTCGCCGCTGGTTCTACGTCATTGGAGGAAATGGTGGCCCTTGACAAGAATCGTACTTGGGATCTTGTCCATTCGCCTAAAGGGAAAACTGCACGGGTATGTAAGTGGGTCTTCTCCGTGAAGCAAAACTCCCAAAGCCTTGTTGAACGATACAAAGCCAGGTTGGTTGCTAAAGGATATACCCAAGCTGACGGTATTGATTATCAAGATACATTTGCTCCGGTTGCTAAAATGAATTCAATCTGGATCTTGCTTTCATGTGTTGTGTGTAAAGGATGGAGCCTCAATCAGTTGGATGTGAAGAATGCATTTCTTCACGGTGATCTTGAGGAGGAAGTCTGCATGTACCTGCCTCCTGGTGTTCTTCCAAAAGGGTCGGTAGGAAAAGTTTGCAAGTTGAAGAAAGCCCTCTATGGCTTGAAGCAATCTCCACGTGCTTGGTTTGAGAGATTTCACCGGGCAATGATGTCATTCGAATACAAACAGAGCAATGTCGATCACACCTTGTTTGTGAAACACGGGGATGGAAAGTTGGTTGTTCTTATTGTCTATATAGATGATATAGTGATGACTGGTGATGACACAGGGGAGATTGAACACCTAAAGTCTAGGTTGGCTAAGGAATTTGAAGTGAAGGACCTGGGACCTCTCAAGTACGTCTTGGCATAGAGGTGGCCAGATCCAGACATGGGATCTTTATATCACTGAGAAAGTACATCCTAGATTTGCTTGAGACGACTGGAATGATTGGATGCAGACTCGTTGGCACCCCAGTTGAGGCTAATCACAAGCTTGGTAGAGATGGTGGAGAAGTGATGGATGACATACCAGGTTTCCAACGACTAGTGGGAAAACTTATCTATCTCTCCCATACCCGTCCGGACATCTCGTATGCAGTGGGTTCCTTAGCCAGTACATGCACTCACCAAGATCACATCACCTCGAGGTTGCATACAGAGTTCTGAAGTATCTCAAATCCACTCCTGGCAAGGGCATTATGTTCTCACCCAACGAACGAGGCATTAACAGTATAAGTCTATACTGATGCGGACTGGGCAAGTTCTATTGATGACTGAAGATCTACTTCAGGATATTGCTCTCTTGCTGGGGGTAATTTGGTGACCTGGAGAAGCAAGAAGCAACAAATGGTCGCTAGATCCAGTGCTGAGGCCGAGTTCCGAGCAATGGCACAGGTGATATGTGAAGGGTTGTGGATTCAGATAATTATAAGGGACCTGGGTATGGAATGCGTTAGTCCAATAAGGATTTATTGTGATAATAAAGCTGCTACCAGTATTGCCCACAATCCAGTACAGCATGATCGTACGAAACACGTGGAGATTAACAGACACTTTGTTAAGGAGAATATAGTTAGGGGGATTGTAAGTACTCCCTTTGTTCCATCGAACCAACAGCTCGCAGATGTGCTTACTAAGGGCTTGAGTCAGTGCTCTTTTGACAAGATATTAGGCAAGTTGGGCAAGACACACATTACACGCCCAACTTGAGGGGGAGTGTTGGAGAAACATATTTTATGTTATTTTATGTATTTTATTATGTATTTTATTAATACTTTGTATTTCTTCACTTGTATTACAACAAGTATTTGTACACTTATATAGAAGAGAGAGGGGGTAGGAAATCTCATTCTAAGATGTGTGACTAATAACTACAAAGAGAGAAAGCCTAGTTGGGTCTTTGTTACTGGGCCTTTTTACATGATTTCTCCAACACTCCCCCGCAAGCTGGAGCATACAGATCGTAGACACCAAGCTTGGACAAGAACTGATAATATAGTGGACGTGGTAAAACCTTCATGAGAATGTCCGCAACTTGTCCGGCAGCAGGAACATGTATTAACTCCAGTTTCTTAAGTTGTACCATCTCCCGAATGAAGTGACAGTCGACTTAGATGTGTTTGGTACGTTCATGAAAAACAGGATTCTTGACAATATGTATAACAACTTGACTGTCACAATAAAGAGTGGTTGGTGAGGGAAGTTTTACACCAAGGTCACTGAGAAGGCTTTCTAGCCAGGTGAGCTCATATACAACGAGGGTCATTGACCAATACTCTGCTTCGACGGACGAGCGAGCAACCACCGACTGCTTTTTGCTACGCCAGGTGATAAGGTGTCCACCAATGTACGTACAATATCCACTTGTGGAACGACGATCATCCAGTGAGCCAGCATAATCAGCATCAGAGTATGCAGTAAGAGATAAGGGAAATGAAGAGGGCTTGTATACAAGTCCTTGTCCAGGAGCGGTCTTCAAGTATTGAAGAATGCGCTCAACTGCCTGAAGATGAGAGATACGTGGTGCATGCATAAATCGACTGACAACTCCAACAGCAAAGGATATATCAGGTCTTGTAACCGTTAGATATATCAGCTTCCCCACAAGACGACGATAATACTCTGGGTTTGGAAGGAGTAGATCGGAGTCTGAGGAATGAGCACAGAGCTTGTGATTGACATCCATAGGAGTGTCAGCAGGCTTGCATCCAGAGTAGTCAGCGTCACGGAGCAGGTCAAGACAGTATTTTCGTTGAGACAGAACAAGAACATCAGGACGTCGAGAGACTTCGAGACCAAGAAAGTACCAAAGGTTCCCCAGGTCTTTAGTTTGAAAGACAGAGGCCAAATGTTGCTTGATCATATGTATTCCGTGGAGATCATCTCCCGTTATCAAAATATCATCGACATATACCAAGAGAATCACAATGTCTGATGGTCTATGACGAGTGAATAGAGAGAAGTCAGCCGAGCTTCGAGTGAACCCAACATCACAAACAACCTGACCGAACTTGTCAAACCATGCCCGGGGAGACTGTTTGAGACCATAAAGAGATTTCTTTAGACGACATACAAGAGACTCCCCCGTGGTCTCAAACCCGAGAGGTTGTTGCATGTAGACAGTTTCCTGCAAATCGCCATTGAGAAAACATTCTTAATGTCCAATTGGTGCAACGGCCAGTGTCGATGAACAGAGAGAGAGATCATAACACGAACATTGTTCAGCTTGGCAACAGGGGAGAAAGTTTCATCATAATCCAAGCCTTGTTGTTGAGTAAAGACACGAGCAACAAGACAAGCCTTGAGGCGTTGAACTGTCCCATCAGGGTCATGCTTGATGGCAAGAACCCACTTACATCCCACACAAGTCTGGCCAGGAGGAAGAGGGACAAGATCCCAAGTGTGATTTGTCCAAAAGAACAGTCATTTCCTCATCTATGGTTGCCCGCCACCCCAAATGTTGAAGAGCCTCCTGCAAAGAGTTAGGAGTGGAAATAGAGAGAGAAGTAGCAAATTTTCGGAGTTGTGGAGAGAGACGATGTAAGGATACATAATTTACCAAGGGGTGAGTCGTAGAAGCAGGTGTCGGATCTTCAGGCCGCAAAGTATCATTGGTAGGAGGCACCTGTTTCAGAGCATTCGATGTAGAAGAGCGACGAGTATAGACACGAAGAAGAGGTGGTTTGGTGGTGATGGGGGCCGGTGATGGAAGTAGTGGTGGAAGTTGAGATGTTACCGGAACAGTAGGACGAGGAATGGTAGGAGGTGTAGGGGGAACAGTAGGTGTGGAGTGATAGGGCTGCTCTTCGAGGAAAGTGACGTCCGCAGATGTAACAACCTTTCGATCGCTAGGAGAGTAGCAGGCATAACCTTTCTGAGTGCGAGAGTAACCGACAAACATATATTTGGTAGCACAAGGAGCAAGTTTGTCGGTGGTCGGACCAAGATTGTGAACATAACAAGTGCAGCCGAAGACACGAGGTGTGATAGTGAAGGGAGGGGTGGGAAATAGAAGGCTAAAGGGAGTTGCAAAGTTGAGAAGATAGGAGGGCATGAAGTTGATGAGGTAACAGGCTGTGGACATCGCGAAATGCCAATAAATTTTGGGAACCTGCATTTGAAACATCATGGAGCGAGCGACCTTAAGGAGGTGACGATTTTTCCGTTCAGCTACCCATTTTGTTGTGGCGTGTACGCACATGAGGTTTGGTGGATAATCCCAAACTCGGTACATAGATTGGTAAACATGTTGTGTATTGTCGAGCATTGTCGGTTCTTATAGTTTTAATGGTAGGGGAGAATTGGTTGCGGGTTTCAGTAACAAAGGCACGAAATACACGAGTTATTTCAGAACGAAAATGAAATAAATATAACCATGTCATGTGCGAATAATCATCAATAAATGTAATGAAATAACGACACCAGAGCTACTTGTTACTTTATAAGGTCCCCAAATATCAGAATGAACTAACATAAAAGGAGCATCGCTCCGAGTACAATGAGGAGAGAAAGAAGAACGATGTTGTTTGTCAAAGATACATGACTCGCAGGTGAAGTCATTGAGGGTGATATCTGGAAGAGCTTTCTTGAGAATTGGAAAAGGGGCATGTCCAAGTCGCATATGCCAATCAACAGCACTAACGGCTGGGAGAATCGTGGGTGGGTGGGGGGGAGTTCCAGAGTGTAGAGCCCATTCGACAGTTGCCCTTTACCAATGATAGTATGCGTCCTTCGATCCTGCACAACAAAAGAGGTGGAAAATAAGTTGCATAGCAATCAAGGTCTTGAGTGAGACGACTAATGGAGAGAAGATTAAACGGAGAACCCGGAACATGTAGAACCGAGCGAAGAAAGATGGAGGGAGTGTCACGACCCGTCTCGACAAAAGTCAGATTGCGCTTCGGGGCGGGCCGTGATGCCACAGGCATGGGCGGAAAGAAAATCATGTCTGTTAAGGCGGAAGCAGAGAAACTGATAATAAGTTTTAAAATAGTTACTTTTGAGAAAAACAGTTTGTTTTGTTGCGGAAGCTTTAAAATATGATAATTTGAAACAGGTGTACATGCATTTTGCAGAAGAACTTAAGATACAAGTTTTGGAATAGAAATTTAAGCAGGGATCATCGCAGATGAATGAGCATGCAAAACATGTCAAATTTTAGTACATATAATATTTAGCCTAGCAGTTGTCCATGAAACAGGAGAAAATGGCTGATCGTAATTACTACATAACAGAAATATCTGACAGTAAAAGAAATGAAACATAAACACAAAATCTGAAGCTTGACGCAGATCGGCCTCAGAGAGCAGACGGTGCAGGCATGAACACTAAGGTAAATCCAAACAGAAGGAAAATGCCTCAGAACATGAAAATCAACAGGAGCAAAACAAAATAAAATACGAGCAGGGGAAACAGAATATTTTTGTACCATTTTTCATGAAGCGAAGCTAATAAGACAGGCAAGCAAGTGAGACAAGCAGATATAACCAGAATTATTAGGCTACTCCGAAGTATAGCATGCATAGATACAAGTAATAACATAAGTTATAATAAGTGAAAGTGTATGTGTTTTTGGTTGACGCACAGGATTCATGATTCAGACAAATTCAAGTACGGATTCAGGAGCTTCAGAAATTTATGCTCGCTATGACCGGTCTTTTGTTCCCATTAGGGATTCAAAAGGGAACCCAAGTCAAAGAGTTGCGTCAATTAAACACTACCTTTCAATGTTAACTTACGTTATTAATGACTTAGTGCAGGATTTCGAGGATTCTAGCATATCAAGACGTGTAACCAAAATACTGATTCAGATATACAAGAGTATATCTTACAAACGTGAACAGAGGTGCATGACATTAGATAATTTACAAGATTCATAGATTGGTGATTCTAATTGAAACAGACTCAAGCTGAAGAAAAACATCAGATCAAGAAATAGACTTTATCCAAGGCTTTCAACCAAACAGGCATAAGAAACAGGATTCGATGACTCAAATAATTCGAAAGAGAGTTTTGAAACTTGCGGGTTCAAGTATTCACAAGTAATAAGATTACTATAGATCATTATCTAGGATACTAGGTATTCCTTTAGATTAAGTCATTCCAAAACACGAATATCTTCTAAGTAGACAAGTGTACGACCCAAACAGTTCATATCAAACACATTTCGTCTAATTGCTAGCAAGGAATCTTAACATTTGTCAATATACCAATTAATGTTCATGCTTAAAAAGAACTACTAATCATCCAATTAAAATCATCATTTCACATTTCAAATTAGTGTTATCCCAAACGCGTGAAACCTCAAACTACTATCAAGTCAATTCAGACAATCAAAAACTAAGCTTATTTGATGAAACATGTATTCAAAGGGGAAACATAAAATCATAAGAACAGACCAGGCTAAAATAAATTCAATGTTTGCAAGAGAGAGGGATCTCTACTTGCCTTAAATGAGGCTAAATCTGACGGCAACGGCGAAGCGGCGCAAGCAAAAACCAGAAATCATATTTTGAACCTGTTCAAGCACAATATTTATAATATTCGACTTAGCGAAGTTTCTCACGCTTGCACAAACATTTGCTAATCACACAACACAACAAGAGAGAGTTTAGAAATTTTACCTCCCTCAGGGGTGAGGGGAGAGGAGATACCACGAAGGATCAGGTACTTGGCGGCGCTTGGGGTTAGGGAAACCCTAAATCGGAGAGGGTTTGGAGAGATTCCGCTGGGAGATTCGACGAACGATGCCGGAATCACAAACAAATCACGGTTAGACGATCGCAACGGGGCAAAAAAATCTGAAATCACAAATTGAATGCAAAATTGGAGACAAATAACATAAAGGATGCAAGAGAATCTGAATAGAGGCGAAGGAGGAGGAATGTTACCCAAGGGAAGTCAGATCCGGGCTCGAGGAGGAGAGGGAAGAAGACCCTAGATTTTTCCTCCCGAAATCAAAGGCCAAAACGACGAGGGAGAGAAGTTGTCGGCTGCCGGAGGGGAGCAAAAACTACTGGAGGCCTATCCCCGCTGCTAGAGGGGGGAGACAAGGTTGACGGCCTCAAGGAAGAAGGGAAGGAGGGGTTGCCGACACTTGAAGAGGAGGGAGCTGTCGGCACCTCTTGGAGGAACGGCCAGAGCAGAAGGAAGAGGCGATGGGGGAGCAAGAGGAGGCGGCGGCGGCCACTACAGGAGGAGGAGGCGCCGGAGGGAGGAGGCGTCAGCCCTAGAGGAGGTGGTTGCCGGCCACATGAGGGAGTATCGGGAGCGGCTGAGCGTGCAGGAGGCGGAATCGGGAGGAGCGGGAGACGGGGCTGGAGCGGGATTCAGGAAAACCTAGACCGAGCGCTTGCGGTTTGCGGGATTTAAATTGGGGGGGGGGGGGGGGGCTTGGGCTAGACAAATCAATTATATACTTAAATGAAAAGTAGGGTTGTTACAGGGAGTAAGAGAAACGTCGGCTGATCCAGAAACCGGAGTGGTGTCCCCATTGGCCACAGTAATGTACTTAGGATGTTCAGCGTTGGAGTAGTGAGAAGGTTGCTTCGGGGTAATATGGTGTATTGCACCGGAGTCCATAATCCAGGTTGAACTATGGGAGAGACAGGAGATGCCTTCTTCGAAGACAGATGTGACAGAGCTTGAGGAACGGCTGAGCGTCCCTTGAATGTGCTAGAGTTGGGTGCACAAGGCATCTATGTCGGTGTGATTGTTGGTGGGAGCATTGGTGGCAATAGAGGCCTGCGGTGGTTGTGGCCTACCGTGCTTACAGTAACACGTGGCCTCGAGATGACCATCCCGACCACAGTAAGTACACTTGAAGGAAGCACGACTGTTTCAACCCTTTCCCAGAGAAGAGGTGCGACCTCCACGAGAGGATGGAGTAGAGGGAGGTGGAGAAGACCGTTGGAGCAGAGCCTGAGAGAGATTCCTGGGAGCATCAGGGGGTGGCGTGACCTTCAACAACATAGAATACACATCTGAAAGAGAAGGAATTGTGGATGAGGAGAGTATTTGAGCCCGGATGCTGTGGAGCAGTGGAGGTAAGGCGGAACACGTGCCATCATCATGGCGATGCCAACTGCTTCTTTTTGAGTACGTTGTGCAGCAAGATCGGTAGTAGGTGGCTGATGCTGAAGTCAGGCTTCTACTAAAGTTTTGGACCGCGCCACAAACGAGGTGAGGTCGTCAGTCACCCCTGGGTCAAGAGACTGAAGGACCGTGATGATGTCAAAGAGATGTTGCAAGCTGTCCTTGCCAGAATAAAGAGAGTAAAGTTCCTCCCACATAGCTTTGGCCGTCTCATGATACATCGCCATACGATATGGTTCACTGTCCATCGAATTTAGAATCCATGATTGGAAACGACCGTCATCACGTTGTCATTCCTCGGTGGGCTCATATGGAGTGGCCTTTGTCAGATGATGAAGAAGACCTTTTGTCTGGAGAACACGACGAACAGAGTGCACTCATTCAACAAAATTCTTCTTCTCACTAAAAGAGATTGTGGTGATCTTAAGATCATCACGAACTTCAGGAAGGGGAGCCGCAGCACGAGCTGGAAGAGACGGAGCATTATTCTCGTCCATAGAAGAAAGCGAGGAAGGCAAGCGACCTAGAGACTTGAGGTGAGAGGGAGATCGGCGAGCAGACGCAGTGCGCGGTTAGGACAGGCTGCGGTCTGGAGACAGCGGACAGGAGAGCTCGTAGGAGAGGCTGCGGTCTGGAAGGCTCGCGGCGGTCAGATGATAGCGGACTGGAGGGCTCGCAGAACCAAAGAGCTCGCAGGAGAACAAGAGAGCTCGCAGGAGTGCTCGCGGTCTCGGCAAGCGAGACAGACTGCGGTCTGGAGACAGCGGACAGGAGAGCTCGCATGAGAGATTGCGGTCGGGAGAGCTCGCAGTCTGGAGAAGTTGCGGTCTGGAGAGCTCGCGGTGGTCAGATGTCAGCAGACAGGAGAGCTCACAGAACCAGAGAGCTCGCAGAACCGAAGAGCTCGCGGCTTTGACAAGCGAGACAGAGCAGTCTCGGACGCAGAACGGTCTCGGACGGAGCCGTGGTCAGAAAAAAAACAGATCGCAGGAAAGGTGCGAAAAAGGGTGGTGTTAAAGGCAAACCAGAATTGGTTATTGGCAAACCAATTTCTATGAGTTATTACGCGCCTTTTGAAAATACGCTTTGTACATGCATTTTTAGGAAAAGTGTTCAACATGAAAATTGTAGATCTCGTCGAGATCTACAACTTTCGTGTGGAACACTTTTCCTAAAAATGCACGCACAAGGCGTATTGTCGCCCTGATCGTAACTATAGCGAATTTTTTGAAAATACAAATTGTACATGCATTTTTAGGAAAAGTGTTCAACACAAAAGTTGTAGATCTCGACGAGATCTACAATTATCGTGTTGAACACTTTTCCTAAAAATACATGTAAAAAGCGTATTTTCAAAAGGCGTGTAATAACTCATAGAAATTGGTTTGCCAATAGCCAATTCTGGTTTGCCTTTAACACCACCCGCGAAAAACTGACCAACTATGGGACCCAGCTGTCAGAGAGGAGAGTATAAAAGGAGGAGAATACCAACTCTAGAAGGAAGGAGCAAGGAGCACGGGATGCGGTCACAAGAAATTGAGACCGCGGAAATGGACAACCCTGGAAACCGCAGAAGGAGGGAGCACAGGCTGCGGTCAAAAAATTTTAGGACCGATTTTCTGGCTCTGATACCATGTGGAAAACAACAAGAGAGAAATAAAAAATGATAAAATTATCAATACTTTGTATTTCTTCACCTGTATTACAACAAGTATTTGTACACTTATATAGAAGAGAGAGAGGATAGGAAATCTCATTCTAAGATGTGCGACTAATAACTACAAAGAGAGAATGATGCAGGACGACGCGTAGGGTTTGCGCGCCTGTCGGCTATTTCTAGGAAACCATAAATGCATGCAATTAAAAAATTGAAATTTGAGCGGGCGTTGCACAAACTTTAAGAAATTAAGCAACTAGATTTTTGTAAAGCACAGAATTACTATTTTGTTTAAAATGAATTTGCTTTAAAAAATGATTCAATTCTAAATCCGGGGAAGGAAGTTCGCAACTTTCGTTCCGTTCCCCTTGTCGTGGCAAAACGGATGTCGTGAACTCCAAATACGTTTCCCTTTGGAGTTTTTCGACGTAGTGTTTGCTGACAAAACCCGGGCGAAAACCCAACAATGAATCTATTTTCCTACGAGAAAATATATAGACACACAAATGAGAAGAAAGAAACAAGTTACCCACGGAAAGAGGCGTCGTTCCGTATACGAAGTCGATGGCGATCACGCGAGGAACTCCTCGTCACCTTCGATCTCCCGCTCCGAGGTCGGCCGTTATTGCACACGGGCACCACGGAATTAAATCGCTCACTCACACACAAAGTGGCTCCACGAAATTTCAACGCTCACTGTGTAAGGAAGTCAAAAACTAACAACCTAAAACTTACTCTCTCACACGAAAGTGGTTCCACGTAATCTCAAACACTCACTAGTGTAAGGAGGTCACAAACTAAACAACCAAACTTCTCACTCGCTCTCACACCCAAGGTGGATCCACGAAATCTCAATCACTCAAGGTGGATCCTCGAAATCTCTAGTCGAGTGAAATGGGAGACAGTACCTCACCCACTAAACTCACAGCAGCAACACTCCTCAAACAGCACAAATACAACTTTCAGAAAAAAAGAATCAAACAGTAATTTTGATGATACTATTCATCATCTTCAACAGGCAACAGTTAAAACATTCGGCCACTGTTCATCATCTCCTACGGGAGGCAGGAGCCAGGAAGCACAGAAAAAAAAGAAACTTCAATATCAAAATCAATCACCAATCTTCACCTAACACCTACAATTCCTAAGCACTATTCATCATCTCTCCACCAGAGAACCTAATTGGGCCTTTGTTACTGGGCTTTTTTACATGATTTCTCTAACAAAATTAAAGGTTGGGATTTAACTTCATAAGTCAGCAAACAAAAGGCATATATATATGAAACCCGATTCTTCATTTTCGGGGAGAGAAGACATCTAGCAAACTCGTCATCTTCTCCCTACTGCCAAGTTTTCTGAGGGGCTTGCCGCCGGACGCCAACTGTAAAATCCTAAGGGGTTTTACTTCCAACTTCAAATCGACTGGAAATGGAGTTTGCTTTCTTCTGTCTCGCTGTTGCCGAGCTCGACGGGGATGTTTGATGTTGCCGCCGGCTGCGGTTTTTAAAGGGTGTTTTACTCCTAAATGAAAAGTATGTCTCTTATCTTCACTCCTCTTCATTCTTTAAGGTGATTAAGTTCTTTAAGCTGACTGAGAGGTAAACTAATTTTTTTGGGTACTGGTCGAAACCCTAGAGTATTTCAAGGATGGCTGAATTAGTTCAAAATTAATTCCCGAGCACCGTGGATGGCTGGAAATAAACCTCTGGCAACCCGTGCAACCTTGATTTTGAGATTCTCTGCTCCATTTCCAATTTCCTATGACTGATATTCATATTCTTTTTCTGTCCTAATTCATTCTTCTGGAGGTAAAGCTTAACAAGCTTTATGTTTGGATGCTATGGCTGGTAATAAAGAAGAGGTGCTCTCCCTCTCTCTCCCCTATCTTCGTTTCTTCAAGTTACTGAACTTGGAATACTACTGTAAAGGGTTAGCCGACTGTTAGAAGCTTGAAAATAATAGCTAGGCCTGTTATGGTCGGCTGCTATTTACCTTCTCTTTAAAGCTTTTTATGGCTTGAAATAACGTGTGCACCGCACTATGGATGGCTTAAGAGATTGGTAGTTTAAGAAACCTATGCTATGATGATTTATCTATGGCTATTAAAATAAGCGTTCCAGCACTTTTATCTTGGCTGGTTCTGGAGGTTATTGCATCAAGCGTGAAGGGTTGATTTAAGACTTGGCTTTATATACCCAGGGAAAAGTCCACCATTAGAATGATTTGTAATCCAATTACAATTGCAGTTTAATCTTATCAATATAATCAAGGAGGCTTCTTGAGTTCGAGAAAAAAATCATAATGGTCACTTGTATACAACAATAAAGCCATTTAACAACAATGCTATTTGTTTCTCGAACGCTATACTACTACCTTATTATCGAAGAAAAATTAGGGTTCAAATAACCAATACAGTGAATCATCTTCATCACCGGCGTTAGAGTTATCTTTTTTAAGGTATGCTATATGAATCCTCATTCTATTGTTCCTACTAAATGTTCTCTACATGCTAAACCTATTATTTGCAATCATTTTGAGCAACTTCTAGTAATGCTACCTTTATGTGTACAGCTCATATATTTTCCCAAGACTATAATTTTATCAACTTGTCTATCGTGTGCATTTTCTATAATTCCATTGTACATGTCAAATAACTAGAGTCTATTTTCAAATGTCTTATCTTCAGTAAATATCACTCTAACATTTTTTAAACATAAGCAGTCCTTAGTTTATCTTTACTATTTTTTCAACACATTCATCTTAATATTATTTGTGTTTCACCAATGCTCTGGATGCTGAATGAAGGAAGCATAGTTATGTGCACATAAATCAAAATGGATTCTTGGGTCTGCCCTCTTTGATGTCTGGCTTTGATTTGAGGGCATGATTCCGCAGCAAGCGCGACGGTATGTGGGGCCACTATTTCAGTGGTACTCTGTGAGCAGCCACTTTGTGCATTTATTGTCAAAGGTTAGATCTTTCTCCTATGAGAGAAGTCACTTTGTGCATAGTGTCAAAGGTTAGGTCTGTATCCAATCTTCCCCCGCCCATACCCCCAATGATTGGGGACTATATGGGTTCTGTTGTTGTTGTTGTATTCATCTTAATATTAGAAGGGGAGCCTTGGCACACCGGTTGAGGTGTTGCCGTGTGAGCTTGAGGTCACGGGTTCGAGTCGTGGAAGCAGCCTCATGCAAAAATGCAACGTAAGGTTTGCCTACATTTCACCCTTGTGGTGGGACCCTTCCCCGGACCCTCGCTCTGCGGGGATGCTTTTGTGCACCGGGCTGCCCTTTTTATTCATCTTAATATTCTCAAGTTACAACAACTTTTTCTATTACCCAACATTTGCATACATACTAGAGAGCAGACCTAATTGCAATAATATGGCATTTATCTTTAAGGCTCAGTTTGGCGCGGCGTTTTTGCTCCGGTGAGTTTGGACAAAAATGACACAGTCATAGAATGTATGTTTGTCAGGACAACGGTTATGAGCACTACTAAGAAAAGAAAACTAATTTTGAACATAAAAATAGATGAAGTTCCTTAAGTGGGTCGGGCGTTGGTTCATAACCACTGCGTTCATGACCTCCATCGCTGTGCCAAATGGAACCTAAGTCTACACGAAATCCTCTAATCACACACAAAAAATTGATGCAATTAACTATTTTAAGCATTGAGCCTTAAATTTCAAAATCAATTCCTCATCTATATCTACATTCTTTTGCATAATAATCAAAGATACTTAAAATAAACCACAATTAGATATTACTTCATCTTCTAATAATATTGATTCATAATTGTTAAACTTAAGTACACTTACCTATCATATAGTCAATATTATTCTACAAACACCATGAAATCTTAACTTCAAATGTCTCACCCATTAAATTATCATTAAATGACAATGTATACCAACAATCATCATTTGTAAGCATCTCAATTGTGAATCATAATTTTTAATCCGTCAGAAAGCCATGAGACATATTCCTAGCAATCTTCATATAAAGCAAGCCCATACAAGGACAGATATAATTCAAGAACAGGAATAAAATTGGAAAGAAAATTGATAATGCCTACTTATATAAGCCAATAAGGCAGATTTAAAATGACTTTTGCGTATGGAAAGTTGAATCAGCCGACTTTACAATTACTCATAATAAAATAGGGTAAAAACATTATCGACTGAATGATTATTTCTAATCTGGTATGGGAAAAATCATAATTTCTAGCAATCTTCATATACGACAACATTTAAATGTACCAGGATATAAATAAAAAATTCATGAGTATGAGTATGAAACTTTTAGCAGAATATACAATCAATAAGTTCACGTGCAATTAGGGACCAACCTTCCCATGAACTGTTGAATAACCTATAACTGGCTGGCTCTCCTCATTCTCATTATCTGGTAGATGCCTCCAATTATTAAAAAAAGGCGTCTTCAATACACGTTGCGGCGCATCGGGCCATCTAGAACGACCAAATACATTTGTGTATGCAGTTTTTTCATACTCAACCAGCTTTCTTTTGTACAAAGGATGGGCAAAGCTTTCAACTGTTGCAACAAACCTGTAAAGCAAAATATCATATATGAATAGGCACAAATTCGCGCTCTAGTATGCGAGTATTTAAACACGAGAAGAGCATGTCAAAGACCTAGTTCCAAGACAAACACCATGAGCGCCAAGGGCTAATGCTGCAACATAACCACGAGCATCTACTATACCGCCTGCCGCGATCACCGGAATATCTCGATCAGCTGCCAAGTCCACTATTCTCGGTAAAAGTGTTGTCAAACCCTCCTATACATTAAGAATAGGGAGAAAGGCAATTGTTCAAGGTTTTTGATATTGAGGGGAAAAGTAATAGGAAGATGTTTCTCAAACTCATTAGCTCATAAAAAACTTAACATTAGCAAGGCTTATATTATTTCACATAGAACAATAGAAAGAGTATGCCAGTAAAACTACACCTATATCCACGAATTCACCTTAAAACACAATAACTCTCTGCTTTTTCGTCCAGTAATAAGCAAATATAACACGAAGGCATGTTCAGGCATTTACTTCAACAATTTACATGCTTGTTGCAAAATGTTATAGCGATTTGGTTTTTTTTTAACTTTAGTGACTATCAAAAAGAATAATCAGTACTTGAAAATTTACAAGAACTGCTGTGCCACACAAATTAAAGAAATAGAAAAAGGCTTTATACCCAGAATAGTGATGGGATGACCGCATCACTCAGAGCACGTGTATAAGGACTTGCAATAAATCGACTCTCGCTATCAACAGTTGTAGCTTCATCATCTATACGATCGGAGCCCGCAAGAGCAATCAATGCATTTTTTCATTTTTTTTGTATTTTTGTATTTTAGGATTTAGGGTAAGGCCACGGTCAGACAATCTTGATCCTCCGTGTCACTTAACATAATTCTCTTTAATTTTTAAATATCTTGTGATAGGTCATTAGAGGTATCGTGAATTGTGGCTGAAAAAATCAATCGCTCACAAGAGCATTGGTGCATTGACTCATGTGGAAGCTGATCTAAGTTAGAGGGTAATAGTCATAAGCACCAGAGAGAATATCATCAAGGAGCTTTTAGAGGCGACGGTGTTAGATAGTTTGTGAAGAAAGAGGAGAAGGAGAAGAATGAAGAGCCTTACTGATGCGGAACAGAGACGCGGACCCGCACCGGAGGACGAGTTTTGGGCCCGTTCGGGGCCGATTGGCTACCTATCATATATGGCGTCTCCGGATCGATGATCCGACTCCGCGGATGCGTACGGAATTTTCTTTACATGTTTTTTCATATATAACTTTTGTAATTTCAGTCATTATTTAGTGTAATCGGGCACCTGACACTCTCGGCCAATCATAGTCGTTGATGTCAGGGTGCCCTAATGTTCTTTTATTATAAATAGGAGTAGGGGTTGCCATTTGGTTGATTGCAGATTTTGGAGAAGAAGATATCCCGGAATCCGGCGATCCTCTCACGGCGACGACTCCGTAAGGCTCTAGGTGACAACTCCTAGGTATTTTCCCGCATCCCTTTTGTATTCCTCATCCATAGCAACAATTTTCCCCTCCCCAATGCCCCCCACCGAAACCCTACAACAAGAATTTTGTTTCCACACCTAAAACCCACTTGCTTCCTAACAGGAAACCCACGCCCAGCTTCTGTCAAACCCTCCAATTCCCCCTGCTGTCCTTCATTTTCCCCTCAGGGAAACCCACGTAAACTCCCACCAATACCTACAGGTTCCGTCACTTCCTTGTATCCCCATAAAACCCCTTGCTCTTCCTCCAGTAGCTTTTATCCATCCATTCCCCAAAGAAGAAAAAAAAAAAAAAAACATGATACCTCACTTTTCCCCTCCCCTGCAGGTTCCTTCCCTTCAGCCTTCAGGAACCGCACATTTTCCCCCCACCCGGGCCTCCACCCAACAACCCCATTCCCCCGTGTAGTACCCCTCTCCGTCAACCACTTACAACCTCAAATCCGCCACCGCCGCCACTCCCAGTACAGCATACCTACGCCTTCTACCGTCGGATATACGACGTCTACGGCTACCCCCTTATTTAGTGAGTATTTTATTGTTGTATGGAACATTTTCTCCAATATCAATATATGGTAATGTGATTTCATGTTTGATTGGATCTCTTGTTAAGTAGTTGTTTGCTTTGGGGTATTCTTGTGCTTTGCAGGAGCTATTCGCCGCGTGTTCTTGCTTTGGCGGGTTTGTCCCTACACGCGGAGGAAAGTCTGAGCTTGCATTGCCTGAAAGAAATAGTTTTGCTTGTGCTAAAATTAGATGCTTATTATTTAATTATTTATTGTTTAGTTTGATTTCGCCGTCGGGACTTGCATCTTACATATAGTAGCTTAGGGTTGTCGAGTTGTTTTCCCGGCATTTCACCTAGGACAGCATGTTAGTCATACACCCACGTAGCCTATCCTACATGAGTTGGCATCAGAGCCCAAGGTTTGGGCCACATTTATAAACATAGTGGTAGGTCATATAGAGTCTTTGAGTTCAACTATGGCTAGTTATCATCGTCATTCCTCTCCTCTATTTGGGGCTCTCGAGTCTACATATACCAGATCCCATAGAGCTCCTTCAGAGAACTCGTCGTGTTATTATGATGATTATTATCATTTTCCGCACACCACTTTCAGAGATCGTGTCGACCCATCGGTGATTCCACTGTGCTAGAGATGATTACTATGATGATTATCGCCGTCCCCATCCCCATGTACGAGCAGATCGTGCCGACCCTTCGACACGACTCGATTATTTTATGGATAACTATTACGAGGATCATCATTTTGAGAGAGATCTTGAGTGTAGGTTTCGTGTTGTTGCCCCACCTTTTGACGGTTCATCGAGTCCCAAGTCTTTCAGTTATTGGCTTGTGGATATGAAATATTATCTTGATTATTTCGAATTATTCGGTGAGCATCGCATAAAATTTGCGAAACTTAGGCTTCTAGATCAGGCGAGAGCATATTGGTATAGCGTTGAAAGGACCCATGAGCGAGATCGTCTTCACTGCATCACTAGTTGGGTGGAGAGGAAGCGTAGGTTGTGTCAGAGGTATATGCCTGCATCATATCGGAGCCGCTTGCTCGATCAGTTATTTACCCTTCGATGAGGATCCATATCCATCTTTGAGTACAAGGATCATTTTGATGAGCTAGTAGTGAGGAGTGACATCTGAGAGGAGCCAGCTATGATCACTTCCCGGTTTCGGTCTGGACTGCGATCTGGCATACGCACTAAATTAGCTTATCACCGCTCGGAGTCCCTTGAGCAGACATATCAGCTCGCTCTTCATCATGAACAGTCCTTGAGATCGGCTAGAGTTAGCTGAGTGAATTCACGCCTTGACCGCCCCAGTATGAGTCCCTTCCGTACTGAGGTCACCACTTTGCCTACCCTTGTCCTGCCGGACACTACAGAAGTGTTACCCGAGTTTGATTTCTCTTACCCCTGTGAGGTACTTAGTCCGACGAGTGGTCCATCCTTTGATTTTGACTCATTTCCTGTGATCATGACTGAGAGTGAGTCTAGGCGACCTAGCGATCCTATAGTGATGTGTTCTTACCCTACCTCCTGCGTTGACTTCATTATTGCTCCTACCATAGACCCACTTATTGACGCCATACCTATGGACCCATTCTTGAGAGTATGTCTTTTTCACTCTCCCTCTGCCATTGTCCCGAGCCACATCACGACTAATAGCCAAGAACCTGGTGTTGATCTCATAGTGGTTGCCCCACCTGTTTATGGAGACACTACCCCTTACATTGGTACTCATATGGAGGATCATGACCCTGTTGAGGGGTTCTTTAACGAGCCCCTTGTTGAGCCTCTTGATGAGCCATCGCATCCTAGTGAGGATGAGATTCAGGTAAGCCACTCGTTTATGAGTATCGAGTTATTGGCGTCTCTTTCGTTATCGTCCCTGGTCTTGCCCCAGAGAATGAATCTTGAGTGGAGCATCAAGTATTTAGGGCTTTCCTTAAGTACACTTGAGCATACTCCCGATATTTTGAGGACTTGATGAGTTTTGGGACACACCACCTACTGACCCACTAGATGAGTTCTTTCTTTTGAGGGTCACTCGCCACACTCTAGAATCACATCTTCTAGTCGATGTATATGGTTTTCACTCAGGAGGTCGTAGCATTCGCGATGAATTTTCATACATACCTCCTGGTGAACCCCCTGATACGTCATTTTTCCTGAGAGACATTTGGCCCTTTATGAGCTCGTATTTGAGTGATGATGTCTTATGCAATCATTTGGATACTCGTCGCATACTCGATAAGTTTCTTTACATTCCACCGAAAGAGCCTCCTGATAGGCTGCCCCGTCTTAGATATTTGCAGGTCATTGTCATACTGCCCCCTCGAGAACGTGTCGTGTCTGTCGTGTTTCATTTGCATCATTTGCTTGAGTCTGTTAAATCATTTATTCATCATTTGCATGTGTCTGTTGAGTCGTTTATTCATCGTTTGTTCATCGTTTCCATGTGTTTCATGAGTCGGTCCGACGGAGGATCAATACTGGTAATAAATATTATAAATCGCATGCAGATGTTCATTAGCAAGAACAAGTATTTCATGAAAGCGGGCAGGTGATGGTGAAAATCCGCGTTGTGAGGCTCCTTGGGAGGCCTGCTAAAAGTTTGAGTGTTAGGCGAATGAATCCCTACACAATCATGAGAAAGATCGGGGCAAATATCTATGATTTTGATATCCCTACGAGTATGAGTATTCATCCCATATTTAATGTTGAGGATCTGATGCTATACTACAAGCCTCACAAGTATGTGAACCCATTTCATGGAGATCCTCTTGAGCCTACACCTCCACATTCTTTTGAGCCTACACCTCCACATCATTTTGAGCCCACACCTCCACATCCTCAGTCTGCACACAGTCCACTTCTGAGCCCCACCTGCCTTTGGGTCAGTCGTCTATGGATTCACCGTCTGCACCATCGATCACACTGAGACTTCCAGCGCATCAGTGGATTATTGAGAGCATTATTGATATCGTGGCTCACGCATGCATAGTCGCGCTAGACAGCCAGACACAGGAGTATCATTGGCGAGGATGCTCTGTCAATGACAATACTTAGACGACCTCTAGTGGACCTCATCGAGTCTTACCTGGAATACACTGAGAGGATTCCGATCTCAATTCATCGGGAGATGAATTTTTTCAAGCCAGGGAGAATGATGCGAAACGGAGACGCAGACCTGCAACGGAGGATGAGTTTTGGGCCCGTTCGAGGCCGATTGGCTACCTACCATATATGGCGTCTTCGGATCGATGATCCGACTCCGCGGATGCGTCCGAAATTTTCTTTACATGTTTTTTCATATATACCTTTTATACTTTCAATCATTATTTAGTGTAATCGGACACCTGACACTCTCGGTCAATCATAGTCATTGATGTCAAGGTGCCCTAATGTTCTTTTATTATAAATAGGAGTAGGGGGCTGCCATTTGGTTGATTGCAGATTTAGGAGAAGAAGATTTCCCAGAATCCGGCAATCCTCTCACGATGACGACTCCGTGAGGCTTTAGGTGACGACTCCTAGGTCTTTTCCCGCATCCCTTTTGTATCCCTCATCCACAGCAACAACTTTCCCCTCCCCAATGCCCCCCACCGAAACCCTACAACAAGAATTTTGTTTCCAGACCTAAAACCCACTTGCTTCCTAACAGGAAACCCAAGCCCAGCTTCTATCAAACCCTCCAATTGCCCCTGATGTCCTTCATTTTCCCCCAGGGAAACCCACGTAAACTCCCACCAATACCTACAAGTTTCGTCACTTCCTTGTAGCCCCATAAAACCCCTTGCTCTTCCTACAATAGCTTCTATCCATCCATTCCCCAAAGAAGAAGAAAAAAACTGATACCTCACTTTTCCCCTCCCCTGCAGGTTCCTTCCCTTCAGCATTCAGGAACAGCACATTTTCCCCCACCCAGGCCTCCACCCAACAACCCCATTCCCCCCTGCAGTACCCCTCTCCGTCAACCACTTGCAACCTCAAATCCGCCACCGTCGCCACTCCCAGGACAGCATACCTACGCCATCTACTGTCGGATCTACGACATCGACGGTTACCCCCTTATTTAGTGAGTATTTTATTGTTGTATGGAACATTTTCTCTAATATTAATATATGGTAATGTGATTTCATGTTTGATTGGATCTCCCGTTGAGTAGTTGTTTGCTTTGGGATATTCTTGTGCTTTGCAAGAGCTATTCGTCACGCGTTCTTGCTTTGGCCCTCCACGCGGAGGAAAGTCTGAGCTTGTATTGCCTGAAAGAAATAGTTTTGCTTGTGCTAAAATTAGATGCGTGTTATTTAATTATTTATTGTTTAGTTTGATTTCGTCGTCGGGACTTGCATCTTATATATAGTAGTTTAGGGTTGTCGAGTTGTTTTCCCGACACTTAACCTAGAGGATTGCATGTTTCTATACACCCATGTAGTCTACCCTACATCACTTACATTAGCCATAATAAACTGCAACCTAATTTTTTTCCCTTGCATTTTAGCCCCCTAATGCGGGTCTCGCTTAGCATGGACGACAATAATTTCAACACCCCCTCACAAGCAAATTTTGTAGGGATCAATGAGACCCAACTTTGTACCATTATCCCGTAGTCAGTTTCCAATATACTTGTAGTAAACATATGGGGCAAGTTGATTTTCAGAAGTAACAAAATTGGTAGATATGATTTTAGGTTGTACCTTTTCTCTCAGGAAATGACAATCCACCTCAGTATGTTCACTTCTCTCATAAAATACGAGATTGAAGGTAATATGAAATTGTCGAAATGTAACAACATAGATCCTTGGACCTAATCCAAGTTTTTTTGGCTATAGAACTAAGCCACGTTAGTTTACATATGGAGGTAGTCATAGCCATGTATTTAACTTCAGCTGATGATCGTGCTACCACATTCTGTTTTTTACTCTTCCATGAAATAAGATTCCTACCCAAAGAACATACAATATGCACTAGTGTACCTTCCATCACTTGAGAATTCAGCCCAATCGACATCACAATAACTAGAGATATTTAAATGTCCTTGACTTTTAGAGAGAATTCCGGTCCATGGAGATCCTTCCAAATATTTCACAAACCTGAGAAACACTTAATAATGGTGAACCTTCATTTCATACATAAATTGACTCACCATGAAAACAACAAATGTGATGTCATGTCTAGTGACAGTGGAGTAAATCAGTTTACCTGCTAACTTTTGAAACATCAATTTTGCTTCATAATTGAAGGGGAGCGTTGGCGCACCGGTTAAGGTGTTGTCGTGTGACCTTGAGGTCACGGGTTCGAGTCCTGGAAGCAACCTCTTGCAAAAATGCAGGGTAAGGTTTGCGTACATTTCACCCTTGTGGTGGGGCCCTTCCCCGGACCCTTGCTGAGCGGGGATGCTTTGTGCACCGGGCTGCCTTTTTATTAATTAAAGAGTATTGTTTGTATATATCATATTTCATATCAAGAAGACTCTCCACAAGTTAGCGTCAAAATACTATGTTTCTTTAAGCAAGTCTAGAACATATTTTCATTGAGAAATAAATATCCCCTCATAGATCTAGGCACTTCAATTCTCAAGAAGTACCGAAGAGCACCAAGATATTTAACATCAAAAGCAAAATCAAGTCACCATTTAACTTCATTAATGTGGTGGGCACACTGGAACAAGTGAGAATAATATCATCCACATAAACCACAAGAGTAGTAATATGTGAATCTTTCTTGTGAACGAAGGCAAGGTGATCATGCATACTCCTAAAAAAACCAAGTTGAAGTACTTTATTATTATGTTTCTAAAAGCTAGAGGATTGATTGAGACCATAAATAGCTTGCTTTAACTTGTAGACATATTTAAACAGGCGGGGAAAAACCTAGAGGCGGATCCACACAATTTTTTTCTTAAAGATCCTCATGCAAGAAAGCATTTTTGACATTCTGTTGGTGAATAGGCCATGATTGGTGAGCACCAGTGAATAGAAATCATTTGAACTGAATTCTATTTGGCAACTGCAGCAAATATTTCTTGATAATCTACACTATCAACTTTAGTAAAACCTTCGACCACTAATCTTATCTTATATCTTTCAATGATCCCATTTCAATGATGTTTAACAGTGAACACCTAGTGACAACCAGCAACATTTTTACAAATGAAATTACACAAGATTCTGTGTTTTGTTGCTTGAGGCAATCATTTTATAGTTTTTTTCTCATTTAGGATCAATCATGGCTTCAGAAGAGCTGTTAGGAATACATACAGAGGAAGTAACAACAAGAAAAGCACTGAAGGATTGAGACTCATAAAAAGCAAACTTCTCTATGGGATAGTCGATGCTACTACTGCAACATAAAGATGAGGTGAGATCAGAGACGGGGACCTAGAGAACGGTATCCAAAGCAGGGATATGAGTGGCAGGGGGTTCTAGAGCATTTCTTCTCTTTTTGAACCGATAAATCATGAGTTCTTTATGTGATCTAACACTCTTATGGAGAATACCTATCCAGGGTAACAGTGTCCTGAGTGGGTTCAGTGACGGGGATTGTACCTTCATTCTCAGGGGATGAGGAGAGTGGGAGCACAATCTCTGAATCTCTATCTGACTCATAATGAAACGTAAACAAAAGTACCCGGGTCAAAGAAAAGTATCTCTTCAAAAAAAGTAATATCATTGGACACAACCATTCCATGAAGATGGGGGCAAGAACACTAGTATCAATTTTGATTTGGAACATATCCCACAAATATACATTAAGTAGCTTAAGGTTCAAGTTTGTCTCTTGAAGGGACAACAACATGGACAAAAGTCATACATCCAAACACCTTAGGAAGTAAGAGAAAAACAATCTCAAGAGGTATAAGGATTTGTCTGAGGCCTTTGTCCCCAATGACAAAAATAAGGATGCAGTTGATCAGGTACACAAAAGTCAAAACTACTTCATTTCATAAAGTAGTTGGCACATTCATCTCTAGCAGTAGAGCCCTAGTGACATTTGACAAATATCTATGCATTTATTCCGCTATCCCATTCTTGAAGAGTACGAGGACATGAGTTCAGAAAATAATTCTCTTATCACTTAAGTAAGTGCTTTTCTTTAGATGTTCCCCGCTTGAGGTAGAGGGAGGTGGGGCTAGGGTGGGGAAGAAATAGAGGTTGGATGAGTTTGGGAGGGTTGGCAGGTGGCTGGAGAGGTTGTGAACAGGAATCTAGCGGTTGGGTAAGAGAAATTCAGTGGCTGGGGGCTCAGGATGCACTGTCCGGGACAGATAGAGGTGGTAGCGAGATCGGGGAGGAAGGGGAGTTGGTTGTCGATGTCGGGGAAGACGGTGGAGGTTGGTCGGGAGTCGGAGGAGAGGAAACCAGGTGGTCGAAGGCCCTAACACAAGCTTGGGGGCACGGATAGGGCTGATGGAGGGAGAGGTTGGTCATCAAGGGTTCCTGGCGTCACGTAAAGGATCGTCGGAGATTTGGAAGGCGGGGGAGGGCGGTGGCAGTTGCTCCACGGCATCGCATCTTGGAGAGTTGGAGTCAACACCAGCAAGACCTAACTATTTGGCTTCATTTTTGTGAAAACTGTGATGCAGGGTAGGTTGTGAAAGGTGTGCTGACTCTAATGCACGTCTATGTGAGTGGTGCGGAATGGACTCAGACAAACTTAAACTATATGATGCATGTATGATTTGGTTCGATCCGAAATTAATTCTATCTTTAAGATCAAGTGCTTCGCAATACAACACAACGTTCACAACAACTTCAAATAAACAAGCAAACGTGTCTTCCTTCGCACAAAGAGTTTAAAACTACACTTGCACAAATGAGAATTTTTATAGGAAAACTAAGGGAAACAATCACAAACAAATCAACATCTCAAACATGTATGTGATAATCAACCGACATTCAATAAAGTAGAAAAACAAAGTACAAAAATACTCACAAGCACAGGAGTCCAGTAGCAGTGAATGTAGATGAGTAGATGTAGAGAATAAGGAGAAGCAATGGGAGTTAACAGGCTTGTGCTTGGGTTGGAGAGACCCCAACCTACGGCGGGGAATAGGAAGGGGTGATCGGTTTTGGTGAAGTGGGCGGCTCTTGAGGTAGCGGGGATTGGCTGCAGAAAGCAAGGTTGGGGGTGTTCGATTTGGTGTTTGCGGTTAGGGAAAGGGGAGGATAGGGCAGGGGGTGGTCAGCATACTCGGATAGCAGTGTTGAGGGCGTGATTTTTGCGTTGGTTTTGGCTTGCGGGAATCAGGTAGAGGACGGTCTGCTGTGGGATCGAGAGGGAGGACTGTCGGTTTAATGGATCGAGTAGAAGGCGGTGTCCTGGAGTGGGATTGAAGGGGTGTCGGCCTTCCGTTGGGTTGAAGATTTCCGCCTGCGATCGTGGTAGGGTAACAGTAATGGAGCAGTTAAGTGGCGAGAGGGGTTTGTGGAGGGGAGGAAAACGGGAAAGGCTATGGGAAATGAAGTGGAAAACCAAAATGAATCGGGACGTCGCACCACGGGGTCTCGCGGCGTCGCATCGCGATACGATTGTAGGCTCTGAAATCTCTCCCAAGGCTAACAATGCCTCAAACTGACAGTCATCACCGGATGCGCTCGTGGTCTCAGATCGGGGATCCGATCAACGTCTCATGCGCGAGTGCACAAATGCAGGACCCGAGGAGTGGTAGCCCGAAGCCCAGTGTCGATCCTGCGGTTGATCCCCATCAAACTGTTGATGCCTATTTCGGCTACTAATAACATATCAATAGGGGTTTTATGGCAAAACCAATCTGATGGCTCAGATCTCACGATCAGACTGTTTGACCTAATCCCCAAAATACAAATCAGAAAAATATAAGATAATACATAAAAATAGGAAAAATCGAGCTTGTTGCAATCACGGTCTTCGATCGTCCATCTGACGATCCAAAAAGTGTCAACCCAATAAACCCCCAAATGATGCGCGATCGATCTCCAACATCATCCAACTTCTTGAATCATCATTTCATCTTCTCTTGTCAGTTGTCATAGTTGATCTCCTATAGTTATCAATTCCATTGGTTTTACTTATCTAAATTCTGTGAGATGTCACAAAGAGATAATTGGCCAAAGTAACTAAATATGGAACAATATCTCTTCCTCATATTTGAATCTTTTGAGATTCAAGCTCGATAGGCAGGACAAATGTTGACGTCACAGTACTAATAAACCTCTTCCCGCTTTTGAGTATGTCTATCATAATAATCTTCAAAATGAGTCACACTCTCTATATATGTAAATTCAGTGTTCAACTGATAGATCAAAGCAAGACCACGCCACTTCGAGTAATTCTTTTCAACCAAGTCCCAAAAATACTTGGTATTCTAACAAAAGATGAATTATCTAGTAATGCCAAATTCCATAAAATGAATCAGCCAAGTCATAGTTGTCATATTTTCTGCTTGCAACTCATCATAGGTACATCCATTATGGAGAAGGTTTTATAATCCCAGTTATATACCTTAACTTCCTCTTCCCCCAATAAACATCTTCATCGCGCCAAAAGTAAATAAACATATTCCATTTAGCTTGACATTAGTGATCGCCACGAGTTAGTGGTGCACAAAAGACCTGGCCCGGTCCTAGGAGGGCCTGAAAACTCGAGCCCTGGCCTAGCCTGACTATATATATCTCTGTGTGTGTGTGTGTGTGTCTGTGTGTCTGTGTGTCTGTGTGTCTGTGTGTCTGTGTCTGTGCGGGCGGGCGGGCGTCTGTGCGTCTGTGTGTGTCTGTGTGTGTGTGTGAGTGTGTGTGTCTGTGTGTGTGTGTGTGTGTGTGCATGTGTGTGTGTGTGTCTGTGTCTGTGTCTGTGTGCCTGTGTGTCTGTGTGTCTGTGTGTCTGTGTCTGTGCGGGCGGGCGGGCGTCTGTGTGTGTCTGTGTGTGTCTGTGTGCGTGTCTGTGTGTCTGTGTGTCTGTGTGTGTGTGTGTCTGTGTGTCTGTGTGTCTGTGTGTGTCTGTGTGTGTCTGTGTGTCTGTGTGTGTCTGTGTGTGTGTAGATATGTGAATATATAGATATGTGTATATATATATTATTTAAGTAATTTAATATATTATAATATAAAAAAATTATAATTTTTTACTATTACAACGATTAAACAAAAACAAACATAAAATTAAAAAAAAAATTGGTTGGAGTACTTTGTTGATGTATGTAGTTACACGGGCGTTGCCGTAGCATTTGGTCGTATACCCAGATTTGTCCAAAAGCTGAAAGTTGTCATTGACTGGATTCGAAAGCTTGTTTAGCAAAACAAGATTTGATATGTAGCACAAGTGTGGAGTTTCCACTCGTTGTCAGCAACTTTGCACAGTATCTGCACTTCGCTTTAAAATCATCGTCGATACGTACTTTGTCAAAGTGCTCCTAGACTAGAGCATTATGCTTAAGCTCAACAAATTCGGGAACTGAACCTAATGAAATTGCCATTATTTTGAGAATTAGAGTGACTAGAGAAAATGTGTTAATGTGAGCGTGAGGTGAATGTGAGAAAGTGAGAACCCCCCCCCCCCCCCCCTCATTCACCTCTATTTATAGTTTTTAACTTTTAAAATTAATTAATATAATTTTAATTTTAAAATTTCTGATTTTATAGTAAAAACTAAAAACTAATATTAAAATGTAAAATAAAGTAAATTAAAAAAAAAAACTAAAATAAAAATAAGTGTAAGGCCTAGACTGGTAACCTAGGCCCTAGTCCTGTCTGCCGGCATGTCATTATGGCATTATGCCAACAACTCTAAGAGGCGTTGGAACAACAGCTTTTGAGTCGTTGGAACAACGGCTCTTGAGCCGTTGATAGAAAGGACTCTTAGAGTTGTTACTGCCACTTTCTGGCCCGAGTGCTGGGCCTGGGCCAGACCTGCTCCAGGCCCAGTTTGGGCCTGGTGCCCGGGTCGGGCACCGGGCACTAGGCAAGGCTTTGGTCTAATATGGGGGCCTCCTTAGGCCCCCAAAGTCCAGCACAGTCCTGGACCAGGCTTTTTGTTGGGCAGGCTTTCCAAGCCCGTGCCTTTTGCACACCTCTAGCCACTACCTACTAATTACCGCTAGGGCTAGAGACATGATGGAAGATTTTTCCCATTTTACATGGATATACTGTTGGGAAAATCTATGTTGATTTGATGGTACAAAACCATGATAAGACAATGTATCGAAGAAGGAATAAGTCAGAAAAAGGCAGATAGAAGCAGCAGGAAAGTTGGTTGACTTCATACAGAAACAGTTGACGATCGTTGACTAGGCATTGGCCAATCGGGGACTCGTTCACTGACCAAGTAACAGATCACTGACCGGATGTCCGGTCGCCGACCAGGGACCCAAACGCTGACCGAGCTGAAGTTCATTCTGGAGACTTGTGCGCCAACCAGCTAAAACCCCTTTTCTAGTTGTTCGCTGACCGGACTCAAGAACGTTGACCGTTATCTCATCTTCTACAAGCAGTCCTAGATCGAACTGAGATCGTCGTACGCTGATAAAAGTTTGCTGACCAAGTCATCCCTTCATCAACGCTCTCTGAAAGGATGTTTACTCTCTTCAGAACCAAGACCTGAGTTCATTGATCGCTGACCAGAGCTTAACGTTCGCTGATCATTGACTGAAGCTGGAGATTTGCGGATTCAAATAAAGTCGTTGCAGACAAAGTAAAAGAAGCGCATCCATTTTTGCAGCCCACTATTTTGGGAACTTGAACAAAAATTAAAGACACGTTGAAAAAGAACTTGACAGCGGAAAAAATACAACCTTTGATTTTTATTTTAGCTCTCTCTCAGTCCCAGCCAAGTAGCAGACTCGCTGAACCGATCTTTTCTCTTCTTTGTCTGAAACAACTCTTGTTTTAAACTGAGACTCTCTTCCTCAAACTGAGTCTCTCTTCCTCTTGAGACTCAACTAGAATCACCCTCTTCTCTCTTGGTGATAGTTCTTTCCTATTAGAACATTTTCTGCAACCTGCTGTAAATGGTTATTAGATCTCCCTCTAAGAGATTTGTGTTGGGTTAGAGTCACCAGTGGAAAACACGCATTGGGTCTTGAACCTCTAGTGGAAAAGGTCATGTTGAGTTGAAGTCTCCAGTGGAAAAGACTCGCCGCATTAGTGAAGGCAGTGCTATCCCACAAGTTGTGGAAAAGTGGACTACCCAGATTTATTGGGGAACCACTATAAATTTTTCGTGTCTTCTAGAGGCTTTGCACTATAGCTAGATTTCTCTACTGCTCTTATTTGTTGTTTACTGCTAGTTGTTGGTCACTTATTCTATTTCATTCTCTCTTCTTTTTGTGATCCTCTTGTGATTTGGGTGTGTGATTTGTGGAACTAGTTATTATTCTCTTATTTCCCCAATTTCATAAAGAATGTTCAGATCTAATTTCACACATTCATATATCTTGCTCCATCTACAAATATCAATGCTCCACACAAAGAAATATGCAGCTCCCCCTTCTAGAGACATAAGTAAACAGTTGAACGAGATGGAATACCTCCTGACACATGGTAAGTAAGAAAGTCCAAATAATCTTTGGATTGAAGTTCAAATTCCTACATAAGCAAAAAAGGAGTCAACGAATATCATGTTTTCGACCCCAGGAGGAAATGACTCATTGTTGTCGAAGAGGGAATCCGTCCGAGTTTGCAAGCTGGAAGTCAAGATGCAACTGTGCGGCGATGAAAGAGACGAGTAGACGACTAGAGGAAGAGATGGGGTTGATCGGTCATAGATCCGTGCCTGGGCCAACGTTCGAGATGTAACTATAGATCCCCATAGCTAACTTCAAAATTATGAAGAGAAGAGACCAACCCTAGCGATCATTGCATGATAGTTCCCCAATCGAAGACGGATTGCGTGACCATCACTCCTATGATGTTATGATCCACGGATGACTAGAGAGGTCCTTATGACCTGCTCTGCTACCATGAACAAAGACTTTGTGTAGGTTAGTGTGTGATTATTTTCATTTCTACTAAAGACCCTAAGGACCCGTTCGTTTGGTAGGTTTTCGCAGGAAGGAATTGGAATTGGGCCTCCCAATTCCAATTCCAATTCCTATGTTCGTTTTCACCATTTTTCGAGCGGAATTGGCTTGGCTGAAAATGTCAGTTTTCCCCGCTATAGAAAGCGGGCCTTTCACAAAACCGACCTAATAAAGTCGGTTTTGGCGCTGAAGGAGAAGCTCCCGCTCGCTACTTTCTCCCCCTCGCCATTTCCGCCACCGCAAGTTATCATTCTTCTTCCTCAGTGTCCGCTTCACGGTACAGCAAGTTCGCACCGACAACTCCTTCCTCAGCGTCAGCTTCTTGTACAGCACGGTCGCTGCATCGTCTTCTTCCTCAACGGCCAAGGCTTCCTCATCGTCTTTTGCCTCGTTGGAGGGAAAGGTCCGATTGGATAATGAAAGGAGAAAGGGGATTGCTTGGACAATGGACATGCTGCAACAAGAAGCTTGCTAAAAATTTCACAACCGTAGAGTATAAGAAAATCACTTCTAAAATTTTCTCAAAAAAGAGCCTTCAGAAAAGATTATTCTCTTCATTAGTTCTTATAAGCATAAAATAACAGAATACATATTTATATACCTATTCAGAAATACAGAAGTATTGAGAAGCACACAATGTAAACCAGTAGAAGAACCAAAATAGAAGCACACAATGTACATATTAATATACCTATTAATATACGGTCTTTAAATTACCTACTTCATTTACTTAATCCCTGTGGAAATCGAGTCTAATACAATTTAGACATTGAAGGTAATCTCTTCTTTATAGGTCACCAAGTTTAACACTTCACCTACACTTTCCATTTGAATTTTATCTTTGACATTCCGGTCTATTTTCAGTTGTTCTTTATGTCTACTTGAAGTTTTTGTTTATGTAGTTTATTGGTTTAATTTAATAAATAACGAGATGAAATTTTATAAGTTGTTCTTTATGTGTTCCAGCCATCGCTCATTTAGTGCAGTGGGCCTCACTTGGGGCCCACTTCACTTGATGAACTAGGATTGCATTGATGGGGATTCTTACAAGAGGAACTCTTATATAAGATCTAGGGAACGAAGCAAGTAAACTATATCGTGATAATAAATCTACAATCAACATCGTGTATGACCCATTTCTCTTTCTTGAAGAAAAGTAGGATCATATGTAGGGTAGTAGATTGATCAGCACGACTTATGTGACTGTCAGCTCGCATATGTGATTAATAAATGATTAAGTAATGTAGCATTTCAAATAATTATATACAAACTAGGAATAGACATGACATATTTAACAGCATGTGGGGAGAGAGAGAAGAAAAGTATGGCATGCCCCTATTTGAGGAAATGCTAGGACAAAGGAAAATAATTCTATGATTTAGAGTGATGTAACTGATTCCCAGATTTAGTGAGGTTGGTTATGATTGGAATCATGTATATAGTCTCATCTATAATAAAAAAATTCTACACAAATTCTCTTTATTAATCTTCTTTGTTTTTACACATGATGATGATGAAAATAATATATATCGCATGGGCCCTGCTAAAGATCCAGCTTTTAAAAGTGAAAATGATGTATTCATTGAAACTATGCAAAGACATGTTCTCAAAGGGGTAGTGTTTTATTCATGGATATATTAACACAAAACAAAACATATAAGTGAGAAAATAACTGCTAAAACTGAACACAAGGAAATTTCGAGAAGCCAGCTTCATACATTAAGGAAAATTTTATAAAAGAACAGCAAATCAGCTATGCAAACAAGTATGAAATGTGAAAATGAATTCGTGGAAAACTGTGCGACCAGTTCTGAAGTCTGTATTCAAGATAGTACAGGGGTAAATAAAATTCTATAAAATTGTATTATATTATAATGGCAGATATAATGAAGTGAAATAAAAGAAATCATAAGATGCGGAGATAAAATTTCTGTGAATTGTTTGGAAAACAAACGGCATGGACAGAATAATATAGTTAGAACTCATCCAAAATATCATACGGTGAAACAAATTAATAACTAGAAATTGGCATCTTCCGAACTTGGAGGATTGTGAAGAAATTATCAAAAAAACATACGAAACAACGTAAGCATAGTTGGGAAGAGATAGAACACCCGTTTCTGTCAACCAAATATCTATGCATGTATGTTAGCTATTTGTATTTTATACCCCTAGCGGCCAAGCACGGGTCCTCCTATATGTAATGTGTGATAGTGACAGTACCCATCCGTCACTTGAGCGATAGTTGAGTACTATTGTCTTTCGCACACTACACACAGGGGACTCCGTGCAAGGCCGCTAGTATTTATAAATAATATATTGAATGACTCGGATTCAGTTGATTATCCAATTCAGGACCATGATCAACCTAACTTTTCCTTTTTTATATAGAATAGATAGCTCCTCCGAGTGGGATAATTCGAATTTTAGTTCTAAAATTAAATACTTTTGAAAGCTTTTATTTCAACTTGACAAAAAGTCAGTCAATTGTTTATTAACTGGCATGTGATACCTGACCAAGAACATGACCTCCTGCATCACGACTCTGAACAATAATAGCATCTACACCAGCATCAATGGCTTTGCTTGCATCTTCTACACAACCAACCTGCCTCAAGAAAGAGAATTTTGTTGTTAGTTGTGCCAGAAATTGTAGTTGTTTTAAAATGAAAAACCCAAAAAAGTAAACTCAACTCTGGTTCTAGATAGTTTACACATTTTTGTTACAGCAAGCACTTAGATTGGAGGCGAAAAAAAATATGAGCACATCGATAGAAAGACAATAATGTAAGGTTGATGGATAGAATTTGAATAATTCTGCACTTTACAGAGCGTAATTGAAAATAGATTGGATAGAGAAGCCCGAATATATAATTCCATAGAAAATCATTACAACAACAACACTCAAGCCATTATCCCACTATAGTGGGGTCGGCTATATGGATCCTTTGTCGCCATTGTGCCCTATCTTTAGCCATAATCTCATTAATGCCTAAGTACATCATGTCTTTCCTTATAGTCTCATTCCAAGTCTTTATTGGTCTACCCCTCCCCCGTTTAACATGCCTAGTGACTAAACTCTCACAACACCTAACAGGTGTCTCTAATGGTCTCCTTTGTACATGTCCAAACCATCTTAGTCGAGCTTCTCGCATCTTCTTTGCAATTGCTGTGACTTCTGTCTTATCCATGATATATTCATTCCTAATTTTATTCAGTCTCGTGTGTCCACACATGCACCTAAAGCATTCTCATCTACGCAACTCCCATTTTTTGCTCATGTACACAATTCACTGCCCAACACTCAGAACCATAGAGCATCGTTGGTCTAATTGCAGTACGGTAAAACTTGCCTTCAAGTTTTAATGGTACTTTACAATCACATAAGATCCCTGACGTGCCTCTCCACTTCAACCAACCTGCTTGGATTCTATGTATCACATCTTTATCAAAACCTCCATCTTTTTGAACTATCGATCCAAGATATTTAAAGCACTCACTGCGGGAAATATCTTGATCACCCAACTTAATAACGAAGTCATCGGTCCTTCTTGCACTGCTAAATTTAAGCTCCATATACTCCGTCTTTGCCCTGCTCAACCTAAAACCCTTCTTTTCTAAAGTGTCTCGCCAAGATTCAAGTTGCGCGTTTACACCCTTGCGCGTCTCATCGATCAAAACGATATCATCCGCAAATAATAAACGCCAAGGTATTGCTTGTTGGATATGTCTGTTGAGCTCATCTAAGCTAAGGGTAAAGAGATAAGGGCTTAAAGCTGAACTTTGATGCAAGCCAACAGTGATAGGGAATTCGTGTGTTAATCCTCCAGATGCCCTCACCCTCGTCACTGAATTAGTATACATATCTTTGATTATGTCAATGTATGATACATTTACACCTTTCTTTTCTAAGACTCTCCATAAGATCTCTCTTAGAAACCTATCATAAGCCTTCTCAAGATTGATAAACAGCATATGCAAATCTTGTTTTCTTTCTCGATAGTTGTCAATGAGTCTCCTCAAGAGATGTATAGCTTCCATGGTCGACCGCCCTGACATGAATCCAAATTGATTCTCCGAGATGTTAATTTCCGATCTTACTCTTCTTTCTATTACTTGTTCTCATAATTTCATAGTATGACTCATTAATTTAATTCATCTGTAATTAACACAATTTTGTATATCTTTTTTGTTCTTAAACAAAGGTATCAAGATACTTTCTCTTCATTGGTCTGACATTCTCTTTAACTTCAGTATCTTATTGAAGAAACATGTAAGCCACAAAATTCCTTCTTTCCCTAGACATTTCCATACTTCGACGGGTATATCGCCTGTCACAACTAATTTTCCATTTTTCATCTTTTTTACAGCATCATTTACTTCTGATACTTGAATTTTACGATAAAACATTATGTTCCTATACTCCTCCGATTTACTTAAATCTTCCAAGTTCAGTTCATTATCTTTTGTTTCATTATAGAGTTGGTAAAAGTATCTTTTTCATCGCTCTTTAATAGCCACATCATCCGTCAAAATTATATTTGTTTTATCCTTTATGCATTTAACTTGACTTAAATCTCTTGTCTTCTTCTCTCTAGCTCGAGCAATTTTATATATGACATGTTCTTCATCTTTGGTATCTAGTCGCTTATAAAATTCTTCATAAGCTTGACTTCTTGTTTTACTTACTGTATGTTTAGCTTCTTTCTATACGACTTTATATCATGTCAAGTTTTCATCATTCCTACAAGCATAGAGTGTTTTATAGTTGACCCTCTTTGCCCTCACTTTGACTTGCACTTCCTCTTTCCACCACCAAGATTCTTTATTTGGGGGTTCATGACCTTTTGATTCTCCAAGTACATTCTTTCAACTTATCCTTAAATGTGAAAACATAACTTCCCATGAGACACTAGAATCAACATAAGGGTCATCAACTAGTTGTTCCATAACTGTTGTCTTGAAATCAACTTGTTTTTCCATCTTCAAGTTCCACCGCCGAATTGTTGGCAACACTTTTGTCTTTGTCATAAATTAATTATATTTAATTTGCACGTCCAACATCACTAACCTATGTTGTGCCGTCAAACTTTCTTCTGGTATAACTTTGCAATCCTTACAAATCATTTTATTCATTTTCAAAGTCATAAAATAATCAATTTGTGACTTATTTGGTCCGCTTTTAAACGTAATTAAATGTTATTACCTCTTCATGAAAAAACGTATTTGTCACAATTAGCTCATGTGTTATGGCAAAATCTAAAATTGTTCTTCATTTCTTTCTCCAGACCCAAATCCTCTATGAACGGTTGTGTAATCTGTATTTTCCTTTCTTATATGTCCATTTAATTCTCGTCCTATGAAATCTTCTCTCTTTGTGGGATTTCCCTTACTAAATCATCTAAGTCTTCCCAAAATTGCATTTTAATAGTTTCACTTAATCTTATTTGTGGCGCATAAGCATTGATCACATTAATAGTTTTCTTTCCTATGACTAATTTAAGAGCTAAGATTCTATCATCTTTTCTACTTACACCAACAACCTTATCCCTCCAAGCAGTATCCACAATAATACCTACTTCATTTCTTGTTTTATTTTTTCCTATGTACCATAATTTAAAACCTGAATTGTTTAGAAATTTAGCTTTCTCACCAACTCATCTAGTCTTTTGCAGGCATAAGATATTTATTCTTCTCCTAATCATCGTATCCACTACTTCCAAACCTAAGTCAGTCACAAATCCTACGATCTACTTTCCTAGGACGTCTAATAAGTGAGGGCTCTTATTTATTTAACACTACACTCAAATCCTCTTGGAGGTGCAGCGGTCCTTGCCAAGACGCCGCATTCGGACCATACGGAGAGGACTCTTGCATATTTAACACTACACCCAAGTCCTGGAGATGTAGCAATCTTTGCCAAGACGCCGCATGACGCGTTCCTTAGGGGGCAACCTAGTTTTTGCATAATTTCTCAAATGATTCATATTCATAAGAGTGACTAAATTTTACGTTGGTCGTCTACCTAACACAACTCTCACGATTTTTCATCCGGGCTTAGGACCGGCATAGGCTGATTTCCATAGAAAATCATTACTATGGAAAAATCCAAGCAAGGATGCTGAACTCACATAAAGATATGACAAACATAACATTTTCCGTTAACATTTTTATACTTCAATGTATCGTGCAGAGATTAACAAACCAGCAGACATTTCAGTGTCACAAAATTGGAGTAAATGGCATTATCCGTCATATATTAAAAGTTGGGTAACTTCCATACAAAGGTTTCATTCATATACCCACAAATTCAATATTCTTCATCCTACAGGAATTAGCAGACATTTGGCCAAAACCCACAATCATGTATACCACTCGGAGGAGTTATAAACAACTAAAGAATGCATTACTTTATTTCTTAAGAAATGATGGGGATCATCGTTTAGAAGCAAAGCATATTCAGTTAAGGCACTTGCGAGTCTATTCACGCCATAGCTAGATAGAGGATCAACGTGGATAATCGGAGTCCGTAGTAGCATACTTAACAAGGTATACATATTTATGTGTTTTCCTTTTTTTTTCAGTTTATATTTTTGAGTTTAGACAAATATTATTATCAGACAATTTAAGCCATTCAAGATTGTCTTAGGTTTTGTTCTCTATTTATATACAAAAAGGAGTTCATTTAAGGGGATAGAAGATCTGGAGCATTTGCGTAATCAGCCTGTCATTCCATGGTGCTGAAGTTGTGAGCCCTAAGTGTCGACGCCTAGGCCCTTTGATGCGGAGCAGAGGCGAGGACGAGCTTTGGGCCCATTCGGGGCTGATTTGGCGACTTACCATATATGGCGTGCCCGGATCGACGATCCGACTCCGTGATGCGCTCGGATTCGTGTTGCGAGTCGATTTCATATATTACTTTATATATTTTGGTTTATTATTGTTGTATTTAAGTGGATTTTCCCTCGGCCAATCATAGTCGTTGATTGGGATGTCATAGCTTTGTTTTTATTATAAATAAGAGAGCAGTGGGCTGATTGGGGGCATTGCAGATTTTGGAGAAGCTTATTCCCGGAATTCCGCAATCCCGCCACGGTGCCGACTCCGTGGAACCCTAGGTGACGACTCCTAGGCTTGTATCTTCCCCCGAAGGTTTGCCCTAACCCTAGGCTCCTTCTTCCCCCTCCCACGCCTCTCTCTCAGCCTCCCCAGCCACCAAACAGCCACCGATTGGCTGTCTTAAATTCCCTTACTTTTCTTATTCAATTCTACTATTCAAAAATGAAATGTACTATTCATCCCTAAGGTTTTCCCCTTCCCTATTCCACCGCCAGCCCCTCCCAATCCCTCCAGCAGCAGCCCGCCCCTTCCATTGCTGCCGCCAGCCCACAGCCACCCCTGCCTCCCTGCCGCCAGCCTTCAGCCACCCGCCCCCTTGCCTCCAGCCGCCCCTCCCCCTCCTTCCATACAGCCGCCGCTCTCCACTCAGCCCACAAAACCCGCCGCTAGCCCTTCCCCGCTTTGTTCCCAGCAACCACCACCCCCCTCCTCGACGTGGAACCACCTCCACCCCCTCCTTGTCCAAATCAGTCCAAATCTGGACAAATCCAGCCCGGATCCGCTCCCAAATCGTCGGATCTAACCACCCCTACCCGGATCTATTTCCTAGTGGCCGGATCTACGCGTTTCCGGCCCGATCTCCCCACTTTCAACCTAGGACAGCCACCGTCATTCCGTCACGCCTCCGGTTCCACCTTCGATCGCCGATCTACACCTCCGGACACAAATTCTTCAGTGCATTGGTCAGCCCACTTTTGGTGAGATTTCGTTGTATTGGACTTATTATTTTCAGTGTATTGGACTTATTATTTTCTGCATTATTATCATCAGTCGGATCGCATGTTTATTTGGATCTCTCGTGTTGTAATTGTTGGCTTTAGATTACTATTGTGATTTGCAGGGTCTATTCGCTGCGTGCTCTTGCTTTGGCCCTCCACGCGGAGGAAAGCCTAAGCTTGTTTCGCCCTAATTAATTATTGTATCTTGCTTTGAATTTATTTTGCGTGGGATATTAATGTTTATTATCTAATTTGTGACTAATCCGTCGGGCTTTGCATAGCATGTAGGGTTAGGTCACGGTTCATCCGCCGCCTATAGATTCGTCCTGCGTCAATTGGTATCAGAGCACCAATAAATACGCAGTCGTAGAGTCTATAGGTTTTTCATTATGTCTAGGTGTCACGATTATTCCTCCCCTCACTTTGGAGGTCTCGAGTTCACTAGCACCCGCTCTCACAGAGCCCCGTCAGGGAGATCTTCACGTTGCTACGACAATTATTCTCGATCGCCGCACACCACATTTAGAGATCGTGTTGACCCACCGACACGAGACCACTACATTAGAGACGATCAGTATGATGGTTGTCGTCGTTTTTATCCGTACACACGAGCGGATCCTGTTGATCCTTCGTCGCGACTCGGTTACCTTAGGAATGATTATTATGAGGATCGTCGTTCCGAGAGAGATCTTGAGAGTCAGTTTCGTATTGTTGCCCCTTCCTTTGATGGCTCATCGTGTCCCAAGTATTTCAGTTACTGGCTCGTGGATATGGAGTATTATCTCGATCATTTTGAGTTATTCGGTGAGTGTCACGTCAAGTTTGTGAAACTTAGACTTTTAGATCAGGCGAGGGCATATTGGTCTAGCGTTGAGAAGACCCGCGAGCGAGACCGTCTACATCGCATCACTAGTTTGGTGGACATGAAGCGTACATTGTGTCAGAGGTATCTGCCTTCGTCATATCGGAGTCGCTTGCTCAACCAATTATTTTCCCTTCAGCAAGGATCCATGTTCATCGCTGAGTACAGGGATCGCTTTGATGAGTTAGTTGTGAGGAGCGATATCCGAGAGGACCCAGCCATGACCTCTTGCAGATTTCGGTCTGGCCTTCGACCAGACATTCGTACTGAGGTGGTTTATCATAGCTCGAAGTCCCTCGAGCAGACGTATCAGCTTGCCCTTCGTTATGAACAGCCTTTGAGATCCGCAGGAGTTGGTCGATGGGATTCTCACCTTGACATCCGCAGTGCGAGCCCCTCCCACACCGAGGACACCACTTTGCCTATCATTGTTCCATCAGACATGACTGAAGTAATACCTGATGTGAATTGCTCTCACCCCAGTGAGGTGCTTAGCCCAGTGCGTGACTTATCTCTAGATTCTGACCCGTCTCTCGTGACCCCGACGGCGAGTGAGCTTGAGGGACCTCTTGAGCCTATAGTGTCGTGCCCCTCACCCACACCACCACCTCTAGCATGACATGGGTTAGTTAGTACCCCAACCACTTCCTGACACCGCACCTACGGATCCATTCTTGAGTATAGGTCTATGTCACCCTCCCATTGTCATTGCTCTGAGTCACATCACGACCGAGAGCCCAGAGTCTGGTGTTGATCCCGTAGTGGCTATGTCATCCATTCACGGGGACACTACCCCTCACGATGGTACTCATATGGAGGATCATGACCCTAGTGACGAGTTCTATGATGACCCCCCTGTTGAGCCTCCTGATGAGCCACCACATCCTGCTGAGTATGGGATTCAGGTGAGCCCCGCTTGTCTGAGTATCGATTTATGGAATCCTCTTCCATTATCGTCCCTGACCCCGCCCAAGAGGATGGATATTGTGAGGAACATCCAATATTTAGGGCACTACTTGCTGACACATCGCACTATCGCTGAGTTTTGGTATGCACCACCTGCTGACCCATCAGACAAGCTCTTTCTTTTCGGGGACACTCACCACACTATAGAGCCACGTCTTCTAGTTGGTGCACACGATTTTCACTCAGGCGGTCGTCGCATTCGAGATGACTTTTCTTACACACTTCCTGGTGAGCCCCCTGATGTGTCACATTCCCTGAGAGACACTTGGATCTTTACGAGCTCATATTTGAGTATAGTTGTCTCTCTCGATCATCTAAGCACTCGTCTCACACGGGATGAGTTTTTCTACACTCCTCCGAGAGAGCCTCCTGATAGGTCACCTCCTTTGGTAGATTTTCAAGTGGTTATTAGTTTTTCCCATAGCGAGTATGTTGTGTCTGTCGTGTCTCATTTACATCATTTGCATGAGTCTGTTGAGCCGTTTCGTCGTCATTTGCATGAGTCTGTTGAGTCGTTTCATCATCATTTGCATGAGTCTGTTGTGTTGTCTGTTCATCGTTTGCATGTGTGTCAAGAGTCGGTCCGACGAATAATTCATATTGGTAATAAATCTTGTAAATCACATGCGGATGTTCACTGGCAAGTGCAGGTACTTCATGAAGGCGAGCAGGTGATGGTGAAAATCTGCGTTGTGAGGCTCCAAGCGAGGCTTGCTAAAAGCATGAGCGTTAGGCGAATGGATCCCTATATAATCATGAGACAGATCGAAGAAAACATCTACGATCTTGATATCCCTGCAAGTATGGGTATCCACCTGGTATTTAGTGTTGAACATATGACGGCGTACTACGAGCCTCACGAGTACGTGGACCCAAGCAGTGGGGACTTCCAGCCGCCCACACCTCCACTCCCGTTGCCTTACCACCCTCATAGCCCACCCACGTCTGATGGCCACTACTCACCCACTTCTGACACCCACCCACCTGGGGACTCGTCTTCTTTGGTTCTACCCACTTCTGACACCACCACTCGTGAGTTGAGCGTTGAGAGCATCACGGAGACCATATTCCGTCGGTACATTCCTACTACAGACGTTGATGACAACTGGGTACTTGCAGCAGAGCTTGATCGACTCGCCCCTGGACTTCGACTTCAGTGCGGCCATCTCCATTCACCGGAGATGACGGCTTTTCAGTCAGGAGGAGTTGATTGGCGAGGCCACTTTTCAGCGACGACACTTGGACGAACTTTGGCGGGCATCTTCGAGTTTTACCTGGCATTCGGCGAGAGAATTCTGACCCCTATTCATCGGGAGATGAATTCTTTCAAGCCGGGGAGATTGATGCGGAGTAGAAGCGAGGACGAGCTTTGGGCCCATTCGGGGCTGATTTGGAGACTTACCATATATGGCGTGCCCGGATCGACGATCCGACTACGTGGATGCGCTCGAATTCGTGTTGCGAGTCGATTTCATATATTACTTTATATATTTTGGTTTATTATTGTTGTATTTAAGTGGATTTTCCCACGGCCAATCATAATCGTTGATTGGGATGCCCTAGCTTTGTTTTTATTATAAATAAGAGAGTACTGGGCTGATTGGGGGCATTGCAGATTTTGGAGAAGCTTATTCCCGAAATTACGCGATCCCGCCACGGTGCCGACTCCGTGGAACCCTAGGTGACGACTTCTAGGCTTGTATCTCCCCCCCCCCCCCACCCAAGGTTTGCCCTAACCCTAGGCTCCTTCTTCCCCCTCCCACGCCTCTCTCTCAGCCTCCCCAGCCACCAAACAGCCACCGATTGGCTGTCTTAAATTCCCTTACTTTTCCTATTCAATTCTACTATTCAAAAATGAAATGTACTATTCATCCCTAAGGTTTTCCCCTTCCCTGTTCCACCGCCAGCCCCTCCCAATCCCTCCAGCAGCAGCCCGCCCCTTCCCTTGCTGCCGCCAGCCCACAGCCACCCCTGCCTCCTTGCCGCCAGCCTTCAGCCACCCGCCCCCTTGCCTCCAGCCGCCCCTCCCCCTCCTTCCCTACAGCCGCCGCTCTCCACTCAGCCCACAAAACCCGACGCTAGCCCTTCCCCGCTTTGTTCCCAGCAACCACCACCCCTCTCCTCGACGTGGAACCACCTCCACCCCCTCCTTGTCCAAATCAGTCCAGATCTGGACAAATCCAGCCCGGATCCGCTCCCAAATCGTCGGATCTATCCACCCCTACCCGGATCTAATTTCCTAGTGGCCGGATCTACGCGTTTCCGGCCCGATCTCCCCACTTTCTACCTAGGACAGCCACCGTCATTCCTTCACGCCTCCGGTTCCACCTTCGATCGCCGATCTACACCTCCGGACCCAAATTCTTCAGTGCATTGGTCAGCCTATTTTTGGTGAGATTTTGTTGCATTGGACTTATTATTTTCTGCATTATTATCATCAGTTGGATCGCATGTTTATTTGGATCTCTCGTGTTGTAATTGTTGGCTTTAGATTATTATTGTGATTTGCAGGGTCTATTCGCCGCGTGCTCTTGCTTTGGCCCTCCACGCGGAGGAAAGCCTAAACTTGTTTCTCCCTAATTAATTATTGTATCTTGCTTTGAATTTATTTTGCGTGGGATATTAATGTTTATTATCTAATTTGTGACTAATCCGTCGGGCTTTGCATAGCATGTAGGGTTAGGTCACGGTTCATCCGCCGCCTATAGATTCGTCCTGCGTCACCCTTGCTGCCGCCGCCCCCCTCTCCTTCCTACTGCTGACCATCCTCCATTCCCCGATAGGCCATCTCCCACTGAACTCCACCTACAACCACCGTACCCAAACCACTTCTCCACCACCAACCGCCCCGTCTCCCAATCCCAACAAGCCATTACATTCCACCACCGGACACAACCGAACTCTTCTCTAGTCTGAGTTCACCATATCAGCCCTCCGTCGTGGAACCCCAACCAGCCACTCCACCTCCCCATCGCTACCCTAATCCCCAAACCCGCGTCAAAAGAACCTATTCCTCCATCACTATCGGCATCCATCCTCGGGTGCTCCCATGCCTATTTGAGTCTTTTATTTGGAGTGTTTTATTTTTATTTTTGTATTATTGGATCTTATATTGTTGTTATTGACGAATGCTCCTGGCTACTTACTTCATTGAATCATGAGATGGGCTTGATTCATGACGCGTTAAATTAAAGTGATCTCGCCATGCACAAATTAAAGTTTGCAAATTTTCTTTAAAATATTGTTATTCACTATGATTGTCTTGTGCTGGTTGAATAAGTTTATTACAATTTGCAATTTAGTGTCAGATATTCATGTTGTTCCACTCACTTCACATTGCATTAATTAGGTTCAATAAGTATGTCCTACCTATCACTCCACCCATTATGTCAGTCATGTCATCACCGCACTCTCAGCCTTACCTTCTTACGTCAAAAAGAGAGTGAAAATGTATAAAGACTAAAGGTTATAATAAAAGTCCCGGATATGGGCTATGCTTGCTCACAGCGATGGTTATGAATGTGGCATTGATGGTGGTGAATGTGACATTGTCTACGAAAATTGATAAGGAAGTTGTGGAGGGCTAAGGCAGATGTAAAAATTATGATGGTACATCAAGACACAGAAGAAGACTCCATTTGTTGGGAACTAACGAGAAGTATTTGAAAAAAAAAAACACAACAAAAAAACTAGAGACAATAATTGTGTGGCTGGATGAAAATCATATGTTCATAGCTGCATATATAGCTAGTTTCACCATATCAGAGCCAATACAAGATGCAATTTTGAATGAAGCCAAAATTTATTCTCGCTTACTAGATTTTTTCCTATTTTTCCCCTTACTTTTTATCTATTTGCATTGGCACAAAATGCCCAAGTCCAACTCAAGAACCAACCCAATCACATTGTCAACCTAAATATGATCAATTCAACATGGGTGCACGTGCTCAATCAATCTCTCATAACTTTTGGCCCACGCCAATCAACTCATCTTACTCCTCTAGTTCATCGCAACAATTACCACTCAACACAAATCAGATTCAACAGTTCACGAGTATGATTCAGATGTCTGGCTAGCTGGAAGTTACTTCTACAAGTCCTTCATTTGACGTAGGGGTGTGAAAAAATAACCTAAGAACCGGACCGAAACCGAACCGAGCGGTTTGGGTCCCAATTTTCACGGGTCTCGGTTCGGTTCCGGATCCACAAAAATTAGAACTGAGTAGTTCAATTCGGTTATCGATTCTTACGTTTGAGTACCCGAGAACCGACCTGAAACCGAATTACTAAAATTATGCATAAAAAATTTTAGAGACATCAGATTAACATTTGATTCAATTAAATTAGTATTTAGTGTGATTCACTAGTTTGTGAGTACTTCTGTAAAGATTGAAGTCATATACAGCTATATAACATTCAAACCTTTTCATTAAGATGAAAAATATGATTCTACAATTTTTTTGCTCAATAGGTAGGAATGCTTACATATATAAGGGTATAAGGGTTGCCCGCGCAGCGAGGGTCCGGGGAAGGGTCCCACCACAAGGGTGAAATGTAAGCAAACTTTACCCTGTATTTTTGCAAGAGACTGCTTCCAGGAGTCGAACCCGCGACCTCAAGGTCACACGATAACACCTTAACCGGTGCTTACATATATAAGAGTATATGTGAAAAATTTTATAAAGCATGGGTAGAACCGAGAACTGAACCAAATCTGAACCGAGTTTTTAGTTCAGATTTGGTTCTATATCTTGGGTGCATGAATCGATTCCAGTTTCCAAAAGTTGGAATCGAACCTACATGGAACGGTTCTTGGTTTTGGGTGAAACCGATCCGAACCGACCATAGTTGCATCCCCTAATTTGATTCTTTTATAGGTATATGTTCTTCCTCTTGGATCCTATATCATGGAGCTTCATATCATGTGACCAGTTATGCATCTAAATTTAATAGTTTTACTCTTATCTGGTCATCTGCTTCTATTTGCTTGGTTTATGCTGATCAATGGTCGTGGTGTCCTAGCTGACTTACCTCACTTCATTATCCCTTATGTTTATCATGTTTCCTCGACTGAACATAACTCTTCTATTTTTTTCTCAATAATATGCTTGCACAATTAAAGATCCATCCATTGGGATGGGACGATTGTTATGATCAGTCATTATATGCACCATTTGGTACTTCCCCTGCCATTGTTGATGTAATTGATGTTACAACCACCTATTTGGATCTTGCTATATCACTTTCTCATTGTTACATCTGACACGGAAATTTAACTCATATATTCCTTACTAGATTTCAGTTGCTTTCTTCCTCTGATGTTTTAGGAAACCTCTCTACTAAGTCAATTACACTATGTACTCATTGTATTCATGGCGGTCACATGTTCCTAGTGCATTTCTAATAAGTGAGTATTTTTATTGGACCCTTTGATCTTATTCATATCTGTTAGCATTATTAGCGAGTGTTTTTTCCTTCTTTTGTTTCTGGTGTGCTATTAGCATTTATGTTCCTTGTATTCCTCCTCTATATATAGAGGAGCACTCTTATTGAATGAATTAAGTTTTCTTTGCCTGTAACCATTCAACATGGTATCAGAGGGGAGAAATCTCGTGCCCTAAGTTTTTTTTTTCCGCACTTGCGCTTCCGCCTCGCCTCGCCTCGCTTCCGCCTCGACAGCCAGCCAGCGCTCCTCGCTCGCCAGCGCTCGCCCGACAGCCAGCGCTCCTCGCTCGCCAGCGCTTGCCCGACAGCCAGCGCTCCTCGCTCGCCAGCGCTCGCCCGACAGCCCGCGTTCCTCGCCCGACCAGCGCCCCTCGCCTCGCCCGTCCAGTTCTCCTCTTCTGCTTCGCCCTCTCCTCATGGCGCCGGAATAAGTCCTCCTTCCCGGCGCCACCTTTCTTGTGATGCTTGAATGGCTGAAACCTTTCACCTCTTGATGCTCTAATTTTTTTCTTGGGGCCTTCCTCCTATCCGGATTTCTATTCCGGTTTTATCTTTCTCCCCGGATTTCTATTCCGGTTTGCCATGGGATCTAGTGGAATGGATTCCCCTACTATCTCTACCGGTGTTACCCCGGATCCTCTCTCTACCGGTGTTGCCCCGGCTCTCTCTAGTGGTCCTTCTTCATCGGTTTTTTACCGTGGAACCACCGATCACAATACCTCTCAGATCACTACTCTCCGACTCGATGAATCCAATTACCTCTCATGGTCCCGTTCCATCACCCTGGCGCTGAAAAGTCGGCGTCTCTTTGGCTATGTCTCCGGCCACATGAAGGAACCTGACAGAACTTCTCCTGAATGGCAGCAGTGGGAGTCCGAGAATTCCTTGGTTATGTCCTGGCTCACCAACTCCATGCAAGAGTCCATTGCCCGCAACTACCTCTTTCTTGATAGTGCTGCTGATATTTGGCGTCGTGCGGAGTCCACCTACTCCCGTCGTGGCAATGCGGCTCAGATCTTTCAGCTACGCCGCCGGATTAGCTTACTCCGACAGGGTGACCGCCCTCCTTCAGCGTATTACTTGGAGTTCACGCAACTTTACCAGGAGTATGATCACTTTGATCCCCTTGTATTCGTTAGTCCTATTGACGAGGCGATGGTTCGGGCCAGAGATGATCGCAATCGCATATTTGAGTTTCTTCATGGATTGCATCGCGACTTCGATCAGATCAGTGTTCAGATTCTCGGGCGATCGTCGATCCCTTCCCTTTCTGAGGTCTACAGCATAGTGCAGCAGGAGTTTGATCGTCGTCAGACTCTCCTACCTGATCCTGTGCCAGAGAGTTCTGCTCTGGCTGCTTCTACCCCCTCTCTTCTTGGCACTCGTCCATTCCGTGATCTCAAGTTGAGGAGCTCAGATAAGGATCATCTTGTATGTGATTATTGTGGCAAGAATCGCCATACACGGGATACCTGCTTCAAGCTTCATGGGTTCCCTACCCCAAGAGGGGGTGCTTCGCTTCGTGGTGGTCGTGGTTCTGGACGCTCCTCGGGTCGTCATGCTACTCCCCGTGCGGCCCATCTTACTGATGCTACTGCTGATGCATCTCATGGATACTCTGGTACTGATGTCTGTGCTACACCTGGTGGCTTCACGGCAGATGAGATGCTAGCTCTGAGACGCATGATGCAGGGTCTTTCTACGGAGCCTTCTGCCTCTTCCTCCTACGCTCATACAGGCTGCCAGGTGCTCATTCTGCTGTTTCTTCCTCCTCCACCCAATGGGTCATTGACTCTGGGGCCACGGATCATATGACCGGGTCCTCTACAGGTTTTGTTTCCTATACTCCTCTTTCTGGGCGTGATAAGGTGAGTATTGCAGATGGTTCCCTTTCCTCCATTGCTAGAAAGGGAACCATACCCTGCTCCTCCCTCACCTTGTCCTCTGTCCTTCACGTGCCTACCTTTACTCGTAATCTACTTTCCATTAGTCATTTGACCAACTCCATGAATTGCACTGTGACCTTTCTTCCGTCTTCTTGTGTGTTTCAGGACCTGACGACGGGGAAGGTGATTGGCTCTGGTAGCATGGTGAATGGTCTCTATGTGCTTGACTCTGGCGGCGCTGATTCTTCTCCTCTAGCTCTTCATTCCAGCACTGTTCACCCTCTGTACTCCTGGCATTGTCGCCTGGGACACCCATCTCTTTCTGTTATGAAACTGTTATTTCCTGCTTTTCCTGCTACTATTTTGGAGTCTTTTGTGTGTGATGTCTGTAGTGTCAACAAACATCATCGTACTTCATTTAAACATGTATCTTTGCCAAGTTCTATTCCATTTGCTGTTATTCATACTGATATCTGGGGCCCATGTTTGCTCCCTTCTATTTCTGGTTGTACGTGGTTTATTACTTTCATTGATTGTTTCTCGCGCACCACATGGTTATATTTGATACGTCGCAAAAGTGATGCGTTCTCTGTTTTTCGACAATTCCATGCCATGATCGCCACCCAATTTCAGTCCAAAATTCAAATTCTTCGCAGTGACAATGGCCGGGAATACATGGATTCTCAGTTTGAGCGCTACCTGGCTGACCACGGTATCTTACACCAGACTACCTGTGCGTATTCCCCTGCTCAAAATGGCGTTGCTGAGCGGAAAAATCGCCACTTGTTGGAGGTTGCTCGCTGCCTCTTGTCCACAATGCATCTCCCAAAATTCTATTGGGGAGATGCGGTTCTCACTGCTGCTTACCTCATCAACCGTATGCCCACACGTGTCCTCGGGAACTCTACCCCTTTGGACACGCTGGGGGTGACTCCCACCCACCTTCCTCCTAAAGTGTTTGGCTGTGTTTGCTTTGTTCACATCCATCACCCTCGTCCATCCAAGCTTGATCCACGTGCCCTCAAGTGTGTATTTATTGGGTACTCTCCTACGCAAAAGGGTTCCAAGTGTTTTCATCCACCTACGAGAAAGGTGTTTGTTAGCATGGATGTCACTTTCCGTGAATCCGAATCGTATTATCCTTTGTCCTCTTCCTCACCATCGGGTGTTCCCTCAGTCTCTTTGCCCATACCTCCACCGTATCCCTCACTTCAGGGGGAGACTTTACCAAAGGAAGTGAGTCCTGCTATTCCAGTGGAGGTGGGCTCTTTTCCTATGTCTCCTCCTGTCTCTCTGGACTCTTCCTCCGTTATGCCTCCACCTCCGACTCTGCAGGTCTATACTCGGCGTGCAAAGGGGACAAGCACACAAGAGCCTGCTATGTTACCAGAACAGTCAGTGGATCCTGACTCAGGGCCTTCTGATTTACCGATTGCCCTTCGAAAAGGTATTCGGTCTTGTACCCGCCATCCTCTCTCTAATTATGTATCTTATGATTCTCTATCTACCTCCTATAAGGCCTTTGTCTCCTCTCTTGCTACTTCTTCTATACCTGTGTCATGGCAACAGGCTCTTGGGGTTCCTGTGTGGCGTAAGGCGATGGTTGAGGAAATGAAGGCTCTGGAGAAGAACCATACATGGGATCTAGTCTCTCTTCCCTATGGAAAGAAACCTGTTGGGTGCAAGTGGGTGTTCTCTGTGAAACAGAATCCACAAGGGATTGTTGAGAGATGCAAGGCACGGTTGGTTGCAAGGGGTTATACCCAAACCCAGGGCATTGATTATCAGGAGACATTTGTCCCTGTTGCTAAAATGAATACCATCAGGGTATTGGTTTCCGTTGCTGTTTGCAAAAATTGGGATCTTCTGCAGCTTGATGTGAAGAATGCCTTTCTCCATGGTGACTTGGAAGAGGAGGTCTATATGTCTATTCCTCCAGGTCTCACTCCGGCTGGTGCTTCAGGGAAAGTTTGTAGATTGTTGAAGGCTCTATACGGACTAAAGCAGTCCCCAAGAGCATGGTTTGGCCGGTTCCACAAGGCGATGGTGTCGTTTGGATATTCTCAGAGCAATGCTGATCATACGTTGTTCATCAAACGTAGGCTTGGGAAAATCACTGTTCTTATTGTGTATGTTGATGACATTGTCATAACTGGTGATGATCATGAAGAAATTCAGAATCTAAAGCTGAAGCTTGCCAAAGAGTTTGAGGTCAAGGATCTAGGAAAACTCAAGTACTTCTTGGGAATTGAAGTTGCTAGATCAAAGCAGGGGATCTTTCTCTCTCAGCAGAAATATACGTTAGATCTTCTTGAGAAGATGGGGATGAGCGGATGCAGACCGGCTGATACTCCGATTGAGGCAAATCACCGATTGGGGCGTGATGATGGAGTGGCGATTGAGGACATTTCAGGGTTCCAAAGGTTAGTGGGGAGGCTGATATATCTTTCTCATACTCGTCCGGATATTTCCTATGCAGTGAGTGTTGTGAGTCAGTACATGCATGCTCCAAAGACACGACACATGGATGCTGCACTCAGAATTCTTCGGTACCTCAAGTCCTCACCAGGAAGGGGAATCCTGTTTTCCCCGAGTACTGATCTCAAGATTGAAGTTTATACTGATGCTGATTGGGTCGGGTCAGTGGATGATAGGCGATCCACTTCTGGATACTGTTCTTTTGTTGGAGGTAACCTTGTCACTTGGAGGAGCAAGAAGCAACAGGTTGTGGCACGGTCTAGTGCCGAGGCTGAGTTTAGAGCTATGGCTCATGGGGTCTGTGAAGGCTTATGGCTTCGGGCCTTATTGAGCGACCTTGGTCTTGTTGAAGAAGGACCCATCCGTCTATATTGTGACAATAAGTCTGCCATTAGTATCGCTCACAACCCGGTTCAACATGACCGGACGAAACACATTGAGGTGGATCGACACTTCATCAAGGAGAATATTGAAAGGGGAATCATTTGTACTCCTTTTGTGCCATCCAACGGGCAACTTGCTGACATTCTCACCAAAGGGTTGTGTGTAAATTCCTTTGACCAGATTGTGAACAAGTTGGGCATGTTCAATATCACTCGCCCAACTTGAGGGGGAGTGTTAGCATTATTAGCGAGTGTTTTTTCCTTCTTTTGTTTCTGGTGTGCTATTAGCATTTATGTTCCTTGTATTCCTCCTCTATATATAGAGGAGCACTCTTATTGAATGAATTAAGTTTTCTTTGCCTGTAACCATTCAACAATATCGATGTATAAGAGTCATCGCATCATCTCTCCAAAGGAAGATACAAATATTATGACATTTTTATGAGCATTTTCGATTTACTTGGATTTACTTGATATCTTGAAAATCATAGGTTTTCTTGAAGCATTTTGAGATTGCAACGATGGTTGGAAATTTTTCTTGCAAAATCAAAATACTTCGCTCAAATTCTAGAGGGACGCATGACACTAATTTCAATATTTTCTTAATTCTAAAGGGACGCTTAGTTTTCTTGCCCCCATTTCCATCAACAGAATGGGGTTGTTAAGCATCATCATCATATTTTCTATGTAACAAGATTTCCCCCATTGTTGGTTTTTGTTCCAATTTCATTTTAGGAAGACAAATGTTCGCTAATGTGTTCTTGATCAATAGAATTTTTCCTCCAATTTTTGATGGTATGTCTCATTATAAGAGGTTGTATAGTTGTGTCCATGATCATTCTTATACTCGAAATATTTAGTTGCATTTATTTTGTTCAGTTACTTTCATTCAATCAGGGCAAGTTGTCTTCTAGATATGCTCCTTTTGTTTTCTTGGATATAGTTTTCAACGTGAGGGATGTAGATTTTTTATCATAATGTCAGACGTCTTCACCTCCCTTGTCATGTTATTTTTCTAGAGGGTGTTTCTTAATATGTTGTATCTCATCCTCATGTTTCATTATCACTTACCACACATGAGAAGCTTATTTTCTTTGATATTGAGACACTTGCTCCATCTATCCTGCTTGATTCATCTAATCCACTTACTCCATCTATTCCATTTGTTCCTGTTGCTCCACTAGACCACTTCTAATGTTTCATTTGTTCTTGTGGATCTTGTACCTTTCACTGCTCCACCTCTACATCATACTACTCGTCAGTATCACATACGACTGCTTGATCTATCTCACCACCTTGACACATGAACATCAACCTTTTCATGTCATGACTTGTAGTAATTGGGAGCCTCAGACATACCATGAGGTTGCTAACATACATGAGTAGCAGGCAACCATACACGAGTGGTAGGCAACCATACACGATGAGTTGAGAATCTTGGAACATACTTATACTTGAGATCTTGTACGCTATGTCCTTACCCACAAACACATGTCCTATCAGTTGGCTACTAATACTTGTACTTGCTCTGCTATTCTACCCAAGCCTGGCTGAGGCGTCTAGGAATCTTCTCATTTCAGCGAGGTAGGGACCAAGTTGACGATGTACAAGATCAAAACTATGGCTAATGGTTATTGCTCAGTACAAAGTCATCCTGGTTGCTAGAAGATTTTTTCGACAATGTGGTGTTAGCAATGATCGGGTTTTTGCTCATGTGGCAGATATGTCAACTGTGTGGATTATGTTAGTTCTTGCTTTTGCTTGTGTCTGACATATTTCTCAGATCAATGTGAAGAGTGGATATCTTCACGGTCACTTGTGTGATGATGTTTACATGATACCTTGTGGGGTGACCCGCTCCACTTGTGAGGTTTGTCATCTTTATAAGGCCTTAAGCAGACTCCTCGAGTGGACTTTTTTAGGCTCAGTACTGTAATTCTTACAATCTTGTTCTATCCACTATGCATGCATCCTTCAAGGACATTTTTTGTTACATGTTGATGACACGATTATTATTGGGGGTTGGTTATGTTCATATTATATATGTTAAGCAACACTCAATTTTTTTAGTGGAGGTTGATCATTCTCCTCGTGGATACCTTCTCTCATTTTTTAGTAACATGTTATATATGTTACTTCCCAGTTAATATTATTCTATTTAATTCGCTCATTCAAACTTTTTTACCAAGGATCTTTGTCGCTTTGAGGTTGTTTTGGTAGATAAATTGAATATTACTGATATGCATGTTTAAATTGTAAAATATAATATGAAAATTTCACATGTTGCATCCATTATGCGGCCAAAATTGTCAAGTTGATTGGGTAAGTCGAAACACATATAATGAAAGATCTCTCTCATTACCAATCTATTAATATGTAGCGGCGAAACAAAAACAAGGCGAAGGGTGTCACTCGCCTATCCCCCAAAGTAAGGATAAGATTGTTTTTCCTATGAAAACTTTAATCATAAACCTCTCCCCCTTGCAACTCTTAAATTGGGATAAAAAATTTATCCCCTTCCATTTATACCTAAGTTTATTAATGTGGATAAGAACTTCCAAAGAATATTAAAATGACAATAGCACTCACTTGGTGAATGACCTTGACCCCAGCAGCGTGAGCTTCAGAAACAAGCTCCTTTGGGTATTCACCCCAAGAGATTAGCAAGACTGAAACCTTCTCCTCCAGTATAACCTTAACATTCTCCTTGTGGGGAAATGCCAGAACCACACCTATTCCAAATGGCTTGTTCGTCAATGTTCTTGTTCTATGAATCAAATCCCTAACATAATCAGGCGACTCCTGCAAAGGATTTTCGAAGGTAACTTGTATTTGTTACAAAATTAATCACAAATAAAATTTAATATGTTATAATAACAGACGTATACTAAGGAGATCAGCTGATGATGTAGCGATCACCAAAGAGAATCAGCGAAAAATATGAATTAAACTCAAAATAGCAAGCATGAGAACAATTCGCAAACAAAGGAAAGAGAGATGTGTATGGGATACTCAGCCTTTTTTTCGCAAACAAAGGATCAGCCATGACGATACTTATCGAAGATAGATTTCATTAAAATAGAAGCTTAAAAAGTTCTTAGTGTTACCCAGTCAGGGATTCGGAGTGTTCCAATAGCGCCGGCGTTAGATACGGCGGCGGCGAGCTCGGGTCCGGAAATGTCAGGGCCAAGGGGCCCCTGGATGACTCCATATTCAAACCCTAGAATCCCTCCCCAACCCATTGCTAAATCGAGACGACGATTAGCAGTCAAGCGGTCAATTAATAAAAGCTAATTGCGAGGGCCTCGCCGGCCATGGCAGCACGTAAGTGCCGACGTCATGGCCGGAGGCGGCGCCTCCTTCTTTGAAATTTCCAGTTGGGCCAAGATTAGAGTGATATTACAAGCAGTTCTAATATTGTTATTCGCAGTCCAGTGATATCTGCAATCCAAAGTTTTATTGGCAGTTCATTCACCTTTCTAATTTACAATCTTTATTTTCCCTTGGTGACAAGCTTTGGAGGAAGATAACCGAACGTGTTATACATAACAGCCGGGCCAAATTTCCCGCTTTGTAAAAGAGCGATGATGCTGTCGAGATTGGCGGAGGATAGGTTGTCTCTCTCTCTCTCTCTCTCTCTCACAGAGTTCCATTGAAATATTGTATAGCTTAAGACAAAATATAGTAAACAATACATAAAAGTGAAATAACTTGTTGCGGATCACTCAAGGCTCCGGTAGACCGGACTAAATTGGACCGTCTTAGCCCGGGAGCGTTCGAGCGTGCACACAGTCACAGAAAAGGGAAAAAAAATTTTAACGTGGAAAATCCGTCAACTGGGTGAAAAACCACGCGGTCGGGCCTGGTGCCGACCAAAACTTCCACTATTTGTTGGTTGTACAGAGCTTTTTTGAAGAACTCGACGGCGACAGACCGCCTCTCGTTACAATTATTGAGAGAGAGAGAGAGATGTGTTCGGAGGGTGACAGGCCACCGCTCACGGAGCTAAGTCTTCCGCACTTTCCACCCTCGAATATGAGGTGTTTGGCACATTGCACCCCAGCTTTGAATCTTTGGCACTTTCCACCCTCTAAAACCTTTATAGGAGCACATTGCACCCTCCCATCATTAAATAATTATATATGCATTTTTTAAATCCGAAAATTGAATGGAGGAGGGGTAGTTTGGTCTCTTTATATTTCAATCATTTTAGATTGTTTTTTTTAAATTGAACAATGTCCCCTGTTGATATCCGCAGACCAAGATAATTATTATGAGGCTTTTTTCAGCCAATTTATTTCCCCTGTTGATATCCGCAGACCAAAAAAATTTTATTCATAATACTTACTATTAATGACTGGTTATTTTTTCATAAAAATTTAAATGGTCCAAAGAGATCGCGGACAGAGAAATTTTATTCATAATATTTACTGTTTTTTTCAAAAAAATCATTCATAATAGATGATCGACGAAAGAGAGATGATCCAAAATAGAGGGAACCATCAATAATTTTCAAAATACTTTTTTTAGTATTTCTCAATTGGGTCAAAACATTGAATTTTTTTCATTAATTTTAAATAAAGTCATGCTTCGTTAACTGCAGTGGCGTTCCCAAATCAGTGGCGTTCCCAAATCAGTGGCGTTACCAAATAAAGTCATGCTTCGTTAACATCGGATAACCATCATAACAGAGATATTTTTTCAATAATTCTCAATTTGGTCAAAAACAGTGGCGTTCCCAAATCTTTTATATAAAGTCATGCTTCGTTAACTGCAGTGGCGTTCCCAAATCTCAACATAATTTCAAAATAGAAGCAACATTAAAATCATGTTCGGCGCAATTATACAAAACATGCACATAATTTCAAAATAAACTCTAAATGATGAAACTTTGCACTTCTTATGCGGTGTCATCCCAAACATCCTCCCCACCTGTTAAATAAAAATAGATTTTAGCTTGAGTAAAATTTAAGAAATGGTAAATAACTTATTGCGAAAAATCTCACCTTGATTAAACGGCACAGTTACTGATTCTTGAGTTGCACTATAGTTTGTCGTTGTGGTCTTCTTTACCTATATATAAGTGTAGCAAATTATTGTTAATCTTCAAGAGGTTTAAATCTCAATACTTTAATCTAATAATTGATTTCTTACGTACCGGTAATTTCGATCGGGAAGTTGATGTTGATGGTTGTATCAGCTCAACATTGTTTGATGATTGACCGCAACTTTTCTTGTTATGACCCGTCGCTCCACAATTAGAGCATGCATATTTGCTACCGGATCGTTTCAAACCATATTTTTGACTACTCAACTCATCCGCGTCTTTCCTTCTAGCTTGCATTGAAGGTCTTCCGGTCTTTTTTTTTTTTGCATTCCATGGCACCACAATATTTTGATTAGCACGTGGCCACTCCTTTTGTCCCTTGATAGGATTCAACATATGTTCATATGCTTTCAAGTAGGTGTTTTTTTTGTACCAATAATCAATGTAGTCTTCAACTCTTTCTCTTTTGTAGAATATACATGCTATGGCGTGCACACATGGTATTCCAGTCAGATCCCACTTATTACAACTACAACTTTGTGATGTTAACTCAACAGTCCATTTATCCCCAGCCCACCCCTTTACCTCAAATCTGTCGTTGCCATTCCATTCCAAAATATAATCATGAACTCCTCTTATGTTGGTTTCAAGAATTTTTTGGATATTTGGACAAATATCTCCACTAACCTTTAGCATCTTATCTCTTTGTGTATGTAATCTCCTCATCATAATCACTCTTATGATCTCAAGCATTGTTATGATGGGTTTGCCTCTTGCCTTTAAAATCACATTGTTGAAACATTCGCATAAATTGTTTAGTAGCATATCACATTTTGGCCAAGTACTGAAATGTGACCTTGCCCAATTTTTAGGTTCTCTTGCCCTTACCCAATTGTATGCATGTATATTGTATGCCCTCAACTTCTCCATTTCAGTGTTAAAATCAACCATTCTACTTGCAGATGCAGCTTTCCACAATAAATTTTTAAGTTGCAAACCTTTATGAATTTGCTTAAAATTGCCGTACATATGTCTTAGGCAAAACCTATGCTCAGCATTAGGTAATAATTCTTGTACTGCACGTATCAAACCTTTTTGCTTATCGGACATGATTGTCCAAACATAGTTATTAACAATATTTAAATCCTTCATCAAAAGAGAAATAAACCATTCCCGTGATTTTCTATTTTCCCTTCTAACCATGGCATATGCTATTGGATAAATACCGTTGTTCCCGTCAACACCAACCGCACATAGTAAAACTCCACCATTTGTGGTCTTTAAGTGTGTCCCATCTAGACCAATAATGGGTCGACACCCTTGAAGAAAACCAGCCTTCAAAGCACCCCAACATATATATAACCGCTTAAAAATACATGCATCTGATCCCAAACTTTGTTTACATTGCATTTTGACGGTTGTGTTAGGATTGGTTCGACGGATTTCTTCGCAGTAGTCCCATAAACTAGCATATTGCTCCAACTCTGTGCCATGATTTATATTATTTGCATGTTTTTTCGCTCTATACATTTTCCAAATAGAGAGAGATGTTCTGCTTTCCATTTGCATCATTTCTTGCATCGAAGTCACCGGCCACTCAGGGTTGCTCCTAAGGTGGTGTTGATATTTCTTTGCAAGGTAATCAGAAGTACAGTGTTTAGAGGTTGCAGTCCTAAAGCATGTGTGCTCACCTTTAATGGTCTTCACTTGAAAAGTATTATCACTTTTTGATATGAAGGACGCGTACATTTTCCAACCACATTCACAAGTTACTTGAATTTTATCACTACAGTTTTTGCTAAATTTGATTGGCTTTCCTTGCATGTTAGAATATGTCCTAACAGCTTCTCTAAACTCCTCAGCTGTAGTGAAACACAACCCAACTTCAAAGTCAAAATGTGATTCGTTTGCATTTCCTTGATAAATTTGATACCTTGATGATTTATTTTTTTTGGAGTTAGAGATGAGTGGATTTTTACCCTTGTGATGCTCTATCATTTGATTTTGTTCACTTTTCTGTGATTCATTTGGCTCCTTCAATCCAACCCACTCAATAGCTTCATCAATATTCTCGTCATACTCCATATCATCGTGCTCAAAATCATCATCTAAGAAGTCATCACTAAAACTAGAATCACTCTCATCTGTGTCCTCTTCGTTGCTATATGATTCACTTCTATCAAGCTCAAATATATTTTCTAACGCCGGATCGAAGTTACTTCGAGGTTGAGCATCAACAGTCTCAACATAAACATCCACTACTCTGTCACGGTCAATATGTCTAATAAGACTTTTAACATCTTCGTCAGTATCAAGTAAAATCATATTAGTGCAATCTTGCCAGTAAAACCTAACGCAACCCAAGTGACCAACCAGTGTAGACATTTCATGCAAATCAGTCAAGAGTAACTCGTTGAAATCACAGTAGTCAAACACATTGACTACATCAGGCATATATGACATTCTGCTTGAACCAACAAAGGACCCAAAATTGTGCATTCTAACAGTGAACATCGAAGCTTCATATGGCATGTAAAGTGCTCTTTCCCGTGACTCTTGATTTCTCAAAATCCAAACCATTCTAAAAAATGAAACATCCTTAGTTAAACTACACATTGTGATGATTATTAAATAACAAAAATAATCTATGTTTAGCAACAGATTGAATCCACAAAATGTAATTAACATCCAAAAAAAATTACGGATTTCAGAAAATTATACCTTCCTGTAGCAGCTATGGAAAAGCTCGCCGGTGGTCGCTGGGGTCGGTGCAGTGGAAGAAAACAGGAATGGTCAGTGCAGGAACAGGGAACGCAAAACGCAGTGATCCACAGCAGCAGGGGTGGTTCGCTCGGGGGGTCGGTTGGGTGGAAGATGTCAAGAATCACAAGGAGGAGATGGCCGGTGATCCACAGCAGCAGGAAAATATCGCCGGCGGTTCGCTGGGGTCGGTGCAGCACTGATGAACGCCGGAGAAGGAGGTGCAGCAGCGGGACAGCAGCGGGACACCGCCGTAGAAGGAGGTGGCAGCGGGACAGCAGCGGGACACCGCCGTAGAAGGAGGTGGCAGCGGGACAACAGGGGTGGTTCGCTCGGAGAAGGAGGTGGCAGCGGCGAGATCGCGGGAGGCGCAGGAACAGGGAACGCGGCTTGCGGCTTTCGTCTGGGAAGAGGCGAGGGTAAGAGTGGCGCAGGTTTTAGAATTAGGGTTTTGTCTTTTTAAAATACGAACAGACCAAACTACCCCTCCTCCATTCAATTTTCGGATTTAAAAAATGCATATATAATTATTTAATGATGGGAGGGTGCAATGTGCTCCTATAAAGGTTTTAGAGGGTGGAAAGTGCCAAAGATTCAAAGCTGGGGTGCAATGTGCCAAACACCTCATATTCGAGGGTGGAAAGTGCCAAAAATATCAAAGGAAAGAGAGATGTGTATGGGATACTCAGCCTTTTTTTCGCAAACAAAGGATCAGCCATGACGATACTTATCGAAGATAGATTTCATTAAAATAGAAGCTTAAAAAGTTCTTAGTGTTACCCAGTCAGGGATTCGGAGTGTTCCAATAGCGCCGGCGTTAGATACGGCGGCGGCGAGCTCGGGTCCGGAAATGTCAGGGCCAAGGGGCCCCTGGATGACTCCATATTCAAACCCTAGAATCCCTCCCCAACCCATTGCTAAATCGAGACGACGATTAGCAGTCAAGCGGTCAATTAATAAAAGCTAATTGCGAGGGCCTCGCCGGCCATGGCAGCACGTAAGTGCCGACGTCATGGCCGGAGGCGGCGCCTCCTTCTTTGAAATTTCCAGTTGGGCCAAGATTAGAGTGATATTACAAGCAGTTCTAATATTGTTATTCGCAGTCCAGTGATATCTGCAATCCAAAGTTTTATTGGCAGTTCATTCACCTTTCTAATTTACAATCTTTATTTTCCCTTGGTGACAAGCTTTGGAGGAAGATAACCGAACGTGTTATACATAACAGCCGGGCCAAATTTCCCGCTTTGTAAAAGAGCGATGATGCTGTCGAGATTGGCGGAGGATAGGTTGTCTCTCTCTCTCTCTCTCTCTCTCTCTCAGAGTTCCATTGAAATATTGTATAGCTTAAGACAAAATATAGTAAACAATACATAAAAGTGAAATAACTTGTTGCGGATCACTCAAGGCTCCGGTAGACCGGACTAAATTGGACCGCCTTAGCCCGGGAGCGTTCGAGCGTGCACACAGTCACAGAAAAGGGAAAAAAATTTTAACGTGGAAAATCCGTCAACTGGGTGAAAAACCACGCGGTCGGGCCTGGTGCCGACCAAAACTTCCACTATTTGTTGGTTGTACAGAGCTTTTTTGAAGAACTCGACGGCGACAGACCGCCTCTCGTTACAATTATTGAGAGAGAGAGAGATGTGTTCGGAGGGTGACAGGCCACCGCTCACGGAGCTAAGTCTTCCGCCTGCTGCAGAGGGAAATTTTGCGCTCTAAGTGTTTTTGAGGCTTTGAATGCTGCTCGAAGGTTGGATCGATGCGCTCTGTGTGTCTTTGTCTCTGTGGCTTGTCTCCTGCTGCGCGAGAGGAGTTTGGAGTGCTGGACTTGACGGTGGCTGACACGTTTGTTCTTGAGCGCACAGAGGCGTGCTTGTTCTTGAGCGCACTGAGGCGGGCTTGAAGTGGAGTGCACGAAGGTGCGCTTGGAGCGGATCGAACGGAGGCGCGCTTGGAGCGGAGTGCACGGAGGCGGGCTTGAAGTGGAGCGCACGAAGGTGCGCTTGGAGCGGAGCACACGGAAGCGCGCTAGGAGCGGAGTGCACGGAGGTGCGCTTGTGAGCGCGCAAGGAGGACGCGCGCTTGGGAGCGCGCAAGGAGGACGCGCGCTTGGGAGCGCGCAAGGAAGAAGGAGGAGAGAGAAAATTCGTAGGAGGATTTTCCCGGCCGGAGAGAGATAAAGTCTCAAAAGAGGGGGAGAGATGAAGGAGGAGAAGATGGAAAAAAGAGAAGCCTTGGGGTTTTATTTATAGTTTTTGAGGGTGGCACTTTCGTAATTAAATGGGTGGTTAGGGTGGTTATGGTTGTTATGCGGTTACCCGCACACCATAACCAATTTATGTGTTATACGCACACTTATCATGAATATAGCTATGCGCACACCAGTTTGTATAGTTTTGCGGTGATATGTATTCATATGACGGATATAGTTATGCGCACACCATAACCATATTATTTGCTATACGCAGACCGTATTGAAGGATTTTACTATTTGCACCCCCATGTTGGAGGGTTTTACTATTTACACCCACATGTTGGAGGATTTTACTATTTGCACCTCATGATGTGGGATTTTACTATTTACACCCACATGTTGGAGGATTTTACTATTTGCACCTCATGATGAGGGATTTTACTATTTGCACCCCATGATGGGAGATTTTACGGGGATAGTGGGGTTTATCTTGGTCAACCACATTTCCTCCACCAAATGAGGCGAGCGATGTTCAGTAGCGCACTGCCCGAATGCACTGCCTGAACATTTTGTGAGACCACATCACGTATCATCTTTACGAGTGCACATCATAAGCCCCCCAAACCTTCGGAGTCTGAATTACTGTGCGGAGGAGTTCGGATGTTTTGATTTTTTCTGCGGCGGCTTCGATCATTGCTATCTTCGTGGCGCCTTGGGTAGGAATTGTTGTTGTAGGATGAGTGTGTGGTTGCTTTTGCTTTCTTGTTCTGTTTAGGCGTTACTTGCTCTGCGCTGCGTTGCGATAGCACTCTCGTGGCCCCGCTGCCCTGGTTGTTGTCGAAGTGTCGATTGAGGAGAGGTGCTTCAAGATGGTCGGCGAAGGATGTTCGTACTTTGGGATTGTTGTTGGATTGATATTTAGCGTTGATACCTGAACAGCTTGATGGCCTTTTACAAAATACCGGACGAGTCTGCGCGAGTCTTAGTAGAATATTAGTTGGCGCGAGTCTGAGCTCGCGACTTTTTACATAATAGAAAAAAGAATTAGTTTGCGCGAGTCTGAGCCCGCGGCTTTTACATAATAGAAAATTAGTTTGCGCGAGTCTGAGCTCGCGGATTTTTACATAGTAGAAAATAAGTTTGTGCGAGTCTGAGCTCGCGGCTTTTATAATATAGAAAATTAGTTTGCGCGAGTCTGAGCTCGCGGCTTTTACATAATAGAAAATAAGTTTGCGCGAGTTTGAGCTCGCGACTTTTATAATATAGAAAATTAGTTTGCGCGAGTATGAGCTCGCGACTTTTACATAATAGAAAATTAGTTTGCGCGAGTCTGAGCTCGCGGCTTTTACATAATAGAAAATTAGTTTGCGCGAGTCTGAGCTCGCGGCTTTTACATAATAGAAAAATAGTTTGCGCGAGTCTGAGCTCGCGGCTTTTACATAATAGAAAAATAGTTTGCGTGAGTCTGAGCTCGCGGCTTTTACATAATAGAAAAATAGTTTGCGCGAGTCTGAGCTCGCGACTTTTACATAATAGAAAATTAGTTTGCGCAAGTCTAAGCTCGCGGCTTTTACACATAATAAAAATAAAAAATAGGTCGGTGAATAGGGGGCGTATTCAAACCAGGGGCGAACGTAAGGGGGGCAGGCCCCTACGACGTCGGGACTCGACGACGGAGGAGACGGGCGAACCTTCAATCGACGGCGGTGCAAAGTCCCCGAGGCAGGGCCCCAAAGTGGCCGGTGAATAGCGGGTGTATTCAAACCAGAGGCGAACGTAAGGGGGGCAGGCCCCTACGACGCCGGGACTCGACGGCGGAGGAGAAGGGCGAACCTTCAATCGACGGCGGTGCAAAGTCCCCGGGGCAGGGCCCCAAGGTGGCCGGTGAATAGCGGGTGTATTCAAACCAGGGGCGAACGTAAGGGGGGCAGGCCCCTACGACGCCGGGACTCGACGGCGGAGGAGAAGGGCGAACCTTCAATCGACGGCGGTGCAAAGTCCCCGGGGGCAGGGCCCCAAAGTGGCCGGTGAATAGCGGGTGTATTCAAACTAGGGGCAAATGTAAGGGGGGCAGGCCCCTACGACGCCGAGACTCGACGGCGGAGGAGAAGGGCGAACCTTCAATCGACGGCGGTGCAAAGTCCCCGGGGCAGGGCCCCAAAGTGGTCGGTGAATAGCGGGTGTATTCAAACCGGGGGCGAACGTAAAGGGGGCAGGCCCCTACGACGCCGGGACTCGACGGCGGAGGAGAAGGGCGAACCTTCAATCAACGGCAGTGAGAGATTGCTGTGAGCGCGCTGCCCGGAGGCAGTTGGTGTTCATTAGGACACTGCCCGGAGGCAGGTGCTGTTCATTAGCGCACTGCCCGGAGGCAGGTGCTGTTCATTAGCGCACTGGCCGGAGGCAGGTGGTGTTCATTAGCGCACTGCCCGGAGGTAGGTGCTGTTCATTAGCGCACTGCCCGGAGGCAGGTGCTGTTCATTAGCGCACTGCCCGGAGGCAGGTGCTGTTCATTCAAATAGACGTCCTTTCCTTTGGGCGTAGTGAATACGTAATTTCGATAGCGTGTGGGATGACATGCCTCCCAGTACTTCTTGGTGAGGCGTTTGCTGATCTCCTACTGGCTGAATCGGTGCCTAGCCTCGTAGGAATTTCCTCAGTAGGCCTTGTTGGATGAGTCGCTCGATTTCATCCTTAAGCTTGGAGCAGTTTTCCGTGTCATGTCCTTGTCCACGGTGGAACTCACAATATTTTGTCTGGTCTCCCGTATTTTTAGCGAGAGGTCTGAGCTTGCGGAGCGCTTCGTCGCCTTTGATTGCGTAAAATATGTTGGTTCTGGAGGTATTGAGGGGCGTGTTTCTTTGGTGCTGCCGAGGTCGTGGATTGCTATGACATTCATTGTTCCTCCTGAGGACTGATGAAGTCTTTTGCTCCCTTTTCCTTTTCACGCATCTATCAAACTGTTGTTGATGCACTTCAATTGCTTCGTCGGCGACGATCTGGGCGTCGATCCGTCGAACGAGATCGGGATAGCTGGGCACGGTTTCCCACATTAGTGCGGAGTGGAAGCCACCAGGGTGGAGCCCTCCGAGGAGAAAACCTCGTAGGAGCTCCGGTCTTATCCCAAGGATTTGTCGTGCCTCCGTGGTGAAATGACGGAAGAAATCTTTAAGGGTTTCCTTTTCGCCTTGACGGATCCCGGACAGGTGGGAAGGATCTTTGACTATCCTGCGGCTAGGGATGAACTGGTCCGTGAATTGTTGAGTTAGCTTTGCGAAATCCTTGATTTGTCCCTCCTTCAGGGATAGGAACCAGGTGCGAACCTGTCCTTTCAAAGTCGTCGGGAATGCCTGGCACAACAATGGATTTGGGGCATTACAGAGTTGCATCATTATTGCGAAGTGCCCGCTCCGTTGTACATCTCAATCTTTGGGAGCTTGAAGCCAATGGGAATTGGATGTGCCAGAGCCTCTGGTGCGAACGGTGAGCGACGATGGAGAGGGCGAGGGGCCAAAGCGGCACGCTGCCTTGCTCGTTTGTGCTCTTCGAAAATTATGTCACGAACTTCTTCACGCGTGAGCCTTACGTCTACCGGCTCACGGTATGCTGCTTCAGGGCGGTCGCGGTGATCTGAGCTTCAGGTCCTCCGTTAGGATGGGCCCCGCGGTCGTGGACACTCGTACTGGTGAGTTCTCCTTCGGGTTTGCTGATAAGCGACTGGAGGGGAGCTAGATCAGCCTGCCCCCCCCCCCCCCCCCCCGGGATTGATCCTTCACTTGTGCGGACGGCTTTTCCTACCATGATCTCTAGTCACGAGTATCGCTGTGCAGTGAGTACTGTCTTCAAAATCTTCTTCAAGTTTTGGGGGAACTCTGTTCCCACAGACGGCGCCAAACTGTTGTGGATCACTCAAGGCTCCGGTAGACCGGACTAAATTGGACCGCCTTAGCCCGGGAGCGTTCGAGCGTGCACACAGTCACAGAAAAGGGAAAGCTGACAAGAAAATTTTTTTAACGGGGAAAACCCGTCAACTGGGTGAAAAACCACGCGGTCGGGCCTGGTGCCGACCAAAACTTCCACTATTTGTTGGTTGTACAGAGCTTTTTTGAAGAACTCGAGGGCGACAGACCGCCTCTCGTTACAATTATTGAGAGAGAGAGATGTGTTCGGAGGGTGACAGGCCACCGCTCACGGAGCTAAGTCTTCTGTCTGCTGCAGAGGGGAATGTTGCGCTTCAAGTGCTTTTGAGGCTTTGAATGCTGCTCGAAGGTTGGATCGATGCGCTCTGTGTGTCTTTGTCTCTGTGGCTTGTCTCCTGCTGCGCGAGAGGAGTTTGGAGTGCTGGACTTGACGGTGGCTGACACGTTTGTTCTTGAGTGCACAGAGGCGTGCTTGTTCTTGAGCGCACGGAGGCGGGCTTGAAGTGGAGCGCACGAAGGTGCGCTTGGAGCAGAGCGCACAGAGGCGCCCTTGGAGCGGAGTGCACGGAGGCGGGCTTGAAGTGGAGCGCACGAAGGCGCGCTTGGAGCGGAGCGCACGGAAGCGCGCTTGGAGCGGAGTGCACGGAGGTGCGCTTGTGAGCGCGCAAGGAGGAGGCGCGCTTGGGAGCGCGCAAGGAGGAGGCGCGCTTGGGAGCGCGCAAGGAGGACGCGTGCTTGGGAGCGCGCAAGGAGGACGCGCGCTTGGGAGCGTGCAAGGAGGACGCGCGCTTGGGAGCGGACAAGGAGGACGCGCGGTTGGGAGCGGGCAAGGAGGACGCGCGCTTGGGAGCGCGCAAGGAGGACGCGCGCTTGGGAGCGCGCAAGGAGGACGCGCGCTGGGGAGCGCTCAAGGAGGACGCGCGCTTGGGAGCGCGCAAGGAGGACGCACTGGGGAGCGCGCAAGGAGGACGCGCTCGGGAGCGCGCAAGGAGGAGGCGCGCTCGGGAGCGCGCAAGGAGGACGCGCGCTCGGGAGCGCGCAAGGAGGATGCGCGCAAGGAGGAGGCGCGCTCGGGAGCGCGCAAGGAGGACGCGCGCTCGGGAGCGCGCAAGGAGGAGGCGCGCTCGGGAGCGCGCTCGGGAGCGCGCAAGGAGGACGAGCGCTCGGGAGCGCGCAAGGAGGAGGCGCGCTCGGGAGCGCGCAAGGAGGAGGTGCGCTCGGGAGCGCGCAAGGAGGAGGCGCGCAAGGAGGAGGCGCGCTTGTGAACGCGCAAGGAAGAAGGAGGAGAGAGAAATCCGTAGGAGGATTTTCCCGGCCGGAGAGAGAGAAAGTCTCAAAAGAGGGGAGAGGTGAAGGAGGAGAAGATGGAAAAAAGAGAAGCCTTGGGGTTCTATTTATAGTTTTTGAGGGTGAAACTTTCGTAATTAAATGGGTGGTTAGGGTGGTTATGGTGGTTATGCGGCTACCCGCACACCATAACCAATTTATGTGTTATACGCACACTTATCATGAATATAGCTACGCGCACACCAGTTTGTATAGTTTTGCGGTGATATGTATTCATATGACGGATATGGTTATGCGCACACCATAACCATATTATTTGCTATACGCAGACCGTATTGAAGGATTTTACTATTTGCACCCCCATGTCGGAGGATTTTACTATTTACACCCACATATTGGAGGATTTTACTATTTGCACCTCATGATGTGGGATTTTACTATTTACACCCACATGTTGGAGGATTTTACTATTTGCACCTCATGATGAGTGATTTTACTATTTGCACCCCATGATTGGAGATTTTACGGGGATAGTGGGGTTTATCTTGGTCAACCTCATTTCCTCCACCAAATGAGGCGAGAGATGTTCATTAGCGCACTGCCCGAATGCACTGCCTGAACATTTTGTGAGATCACATCACGTATCATCTTTACGAGTGCACATCATAACTATTTATGAGATAAATAAATTTAAGGAGAGCTAGTGAGATGAGAAATCGAGGAGGTCAAGACAACCATAGATGGTCGACGAGAGGCGGAAACTGAGGATGCCGATTTGATAAACCACTTGAGGCGGCGGGGGAGAAGCATGGGCAGATTTGGTAGCTGGAGGTTGGAGATGGGTGGAGGATGCAGAAGAAGCTAACTGGAGGGAGAGCCATGTCGAGCGCCTACGGTGAGAGGGACAGGGATGAATGGAGGAAGCTGGTTGCAATACGCCTCGTGCGTGCATTTTTAGGAAAAGTGTTCAACACGAAAGTTGTAGATCTCGACGAGATCTACAATTTTTGTGTTGAACAATTTCCCTAAAAATGCATGTACAGAACGTATTTTTAAAAAGCGTGAAATAAATCATAAAAATTGGACTGCGAATATCAATTATAGGACTGCGTATAACATTGCCCAAAAACAAAGATATCGCACTTGGAACACTCCATATTTGCAGCATTTGCCGCTGGATATTATAAAACTTGGGAATATGCATGGCGTCATGGACTAAGTTTATTCGGCCACGCGAAAATGAAATTATTAGGCGATTGTTAACCGCAGTCCGTATTTGGCTCATCGCACCCCAATGTTAATCGCAACACGAAATGTTAAGCGCAACCCAATATTTGACTTGTCGCGCCCCGTTATTAACATGTACATCAATCAGAGTTCACTTAGGCATTTTGTCGAACACCTGGTGTGCGTGCACGAATCAGCCATGCTGCATCGACATTTCATCATTGTTGAAACCGATTTCTCGGTCTCTGTGGAGTTCGGGCCCTCAGCAAGCTGAGGGGCGACCAACCCTTACTCCCCCCAAGGGAGAGCTCTAGGTTGAAGGTTGAGGAACTATGGACTGGACCAAGGGCTTAGTGGGGAGGTCCCGCCACAAACCCGGAAGCCCCTTAGGAACTTCCCCTCCCAAGCCACTACTAAGCTTGGGCACCACTGGAGGCTCTCCTCACCCACTAGAGAGACTTGGGGAGGGAGAGAGAGGGAGAGAGCTAGCCTAGAATGACATTCCCTCCAAATGATGCCCCCTTGGTCCTATTTATAGGATTTCTGAAGTTGGGCTGCAAATAACCAAAAACCGGTCCCTGAAAATACCAACATACCCCCGGAAGTGGCTGCGGATAGCCAAGTCCCGCTGTTCTGAGACGCTAAACGCAGACCGCCTCCTACTTTGGAGCTGGGGCGAGCCAGGGGGCTGGCCCCCCTCCCAGCTCGCCCCCTAAGGGTTCTGGGGCGAGCCAGGGGCTTGGCCCCCTCCCGGCTCGCCCCCTAAGGGCTCTGGGGCGAGCCAGGGGCCTGGCCCTCTCCCGGCTCGCCCCCTAAGGGCTCTGGGGCGAGCCAGGGGATGGGCCCCCTCCCGGCTCGCCCCCTAAGGGCTCTGGGGCGAGCCAGGGGCTTGGGCCCCCTCCCGGCTCGCCCCCCTAAGGGCTCTGGGGCGAGCCAGGGGTTTGGGCCCCCTCCCGGCTCGCCCCCTAAGGGCTCTGGGGCGAGCTAGGGGGCTGGGCCCCCTCCCGGCTCGCCCCCTAAGGGCTCTGGGGCGAGCCAGGGGCTTGGGCCCCCTCCCGGCTCGCCCCCAAAGGGCCCTGGGGAGAGCCAGGGGCTTGGGCCCCCTCCCGGCTCGCCCCCTAAGGGCTCTGGGGCGAGCCAGGAACTTGGGACCCCTCCCGGCTCGCCCCCTAAGGGCTCTGGGGCGAGCCAGGTGCTTGGCCCCCTCCCGGCTCGCCCCCTAAGGGCTCTGGGGCGAGCCAGGGGGTTGGGCCCCCTCCCGGCTCGCCCCCTAAGGGCTCTGGGGCGAGCCAGGGGCTTGGCTCCCACCCTACTCGCCCCCCTCTGCCCCTACTCTTCCTGCCTGGGCCTATGTTACCACACAACGTTCTAAAGGACTCCTGGGTCTCGGAAAAACACTCGCCGAATTCAGGGTTGTACACAATCCCCGCTCTTTTCAAGCGAGGTACGCGCTCGGAAAGAAACATCCAACCCTGCATATTCGACGAGCGTCGCTGGGAATCCGGCTAACGGAGCTACTTTGAGAGAAAACATAAAGCCTCCTCGAGAGGTCCTCCATCCCTGCCGGCTAGTGAGAGCCCGGCTAGCGGGACCACCTTGGGGGGAAAATACATAGCCTCCCCGAGATGTCTTCCAACCCTGCCGGCTAGTGAGAGCCCGGCTAGCGAGACCACCTCGGGAAAAATACCTAGCCTCCCCGAGAGGTCTTCCAACCCTGCCGGCTAGTGAGAGCCCGGCTAGCGAGACCACCTCGGGAAAAATACATAGCCTCCCCGAGAGGTCTTCCAACTCTGCCGGCTAGTGAGAGCCCGGCTAGCGAGACCACCTCGGGAAAAATACCTAGCCTCCCCGAGAGGTCTTCCAACCCTGCCGGCTAGTGAGAGCCCGGCTAGCGAGACCACCTCGGGAAAAATACATAGCCTCCCCGAGAGGTCTTCCAACTCTGCCGGCTAGTGAGAGCCCGGCTAGCGAGACCACTTCGGGGGAAAATACATAGCCTCCCCGAGAGGTCTTCCAACCCTGCCAGCTAGTGAGAGCCCGGCTAGCGAGACCACCTCGGGAAAAATACATAGCCTCCCCGAGAGGTCTTCCAACCCTGCCGGCTAGTGAGAGCCCGACTAGCGAGACCACCTCGGGAAAAATACCTAGCCTCCCCGAGAGGTCTTCCAACCCTGCCGGCTAGTGAGAGCCCGGCTAGCGAGACCACCTCGGAGAAAAATACAGCCACCCTGAGTGGTCTTCCAACCCTGCCGGCTAGCGAGACCACCTCGGGAGAGAAACATACAGCCACCCCGAGTGGTCTTCCAACCCCGCCGGCTAGCGAGAGCCCGGCTAGCGAGACCACCTCGGGAGAAAAACATACAGCCACCCCGAGTGGTCTTCTAACCCTGCCGGCTAGCGAGAGCCCGGCTAGCGAGACCACCTCGGGAGAAAAGAACATAGCCTCCCTGGGAGGTCAACCTGCACATGCCGGCTAGTGAGAGCCCGGTCAGCGGAACCATCCGAGGGGAAAATAACATAGCCTCCCTGGGAGGTCAACCTGCACCTGTCGGCAAGTGAGAGCCCGGTCAGCGGAACCATCCGAGGGGTGAAGAACATAGCCTCCCTGGGAGTTCAACCTGAACCTGCCGGCTAGTGAGAGCCCGGTCAGCGGAACCATCCAAGGGGAACTGCAGCACCAAAGACTTATCACCTTGCTAGCCTCTCCAGTGATCAACCTGAACCCCCCGTCTAGTGAGAGCCCGGGAGCGGTATGGGGAGAGCAGGGTGGGAGCCAAGCCCCTGGCTCGCCCCAGAGCCCTTAGGGGGCGAGCCGGGAGGGGGCCCAACCCCCTGGCTCGCCACAGAGCCCTTAGGGGGCGAGCCGGAAGGGGGCCAAGCCCCTGGCTCGCCCCAGAGCCCTTAGGGGGCGATCCGGAAGGGGGCCCAAGCCCCTGGCTCGCCCCAGAGCCCTTAGGGGGCGAGCCGGGAGGGGGCCCAAGCCCCTGGCTCGCCCCAGAGCCCTTAGGGGGCGAGCCGGGAGGGGGCCCAAGCCCCTGGCTCGCCCCAGAGCCCTTTGGGGGCGAGCCGGGAGGGGGCCCAAGCCCCTGGCTCGCCCCAGAGCCCTTAGGGGGCGAGCCGGGAGGGGGCCCAGCCCCCTAGCTCGCCCCAGAGCCCTTAGGGGGCGAGCCGGGAGGGGGCCCAAGCCCCTGGCTCGCCCCAGAGCCCTTAGGGGGGGCGAGCCGGGAGGGGGCCCAAGCCCCTGGCTCGCCCCAGAGCCCTTAGGGGGGCGAGCCGGGAGGGGGCCCATCCCCCTGGCTCGCCCCAGAGCCCTTAGGGGGCGAGCCGGGAGAGGGCCAGGCCCCTGGCTCGCCCCAGAGCCCTTAGGGGGCGAGCCGGGAGGGGGCCAAGCCCCTGGCTCGCCCCAGAACCCTTAGGGGGCGAGCCGGGAGGGGGGCCAGCCCCCTGGCTCGCCCCAGCTCCGAAGTAGGAGGCGGTCTGCGTTTAGCGTCTCAGAACATCGGGACTTGGCTATCCGCAGCCACTTCCGGGGGTATGTTGGTATTTTCAGGAACCGTTTTTTGGTTATTTGCAGCCAAACTTCAGAAATTCTATAAATAGGACCAAGGGGGCATCATTTGGAGGGAAGGTCATTCTAGGCTAACTCTCTCCCTCTCTCTCCCTCCCCAAGTCTCTCTAGTGGGTGAGGAGAGCCTCCAGTGGTGCCCAAGCTTAGTAGTGGCTTGGGAGGGGAAGTTCCTAAGAGGCTTCCGGGTATGTGGCGGGACCTCCCCACTAAGCCCTTGGTCCAGTCCATAGTTCCTCAACCTTCAACCTAGAGCTCTCCCTTGGGGGGAGTAAGGGTTGGTCGCCCCTCAGCTTGCTGAGGGCCCCGAACTCCACAGAGACCGAGAAATCGGTTTCAACAATCATCACTCAGATCTTGTGGGGCAGGGGGATTACCTTACGGAAGGACATTAGTATCACTCATATCTTTTTTCACTTTTCATGTAGTTTTTATTTTGCTTTCAAAATGAAAGAAACATAGATTTGGGCAGAACTGCGCTATACTAGATAGATACTTGTTCGTATTGGAAGATATAAGTCGCGAGAACTGCACTATACTAGAATGCATGCGAAGCCCTTAAAAAAGCTATCGGAAGTCTTCGAATCTAGACAATGAGCCAACAAGCTTGAGATCGAGATGCACGGTGAAAAGCACTAAGTAATCCAAATTCTATAGCAAATGCAAGCACTATTTCTTTCAACACCCGGCTCCCTAGCTTTTATGACGAGCTCTTGTTTTATCTCGAACAAGAATGAAAGTGGTATGTTAATACTAGGGCTCATTTTGAGGCGTTGTTCAAACTCTGTTATGGTGCCGAGCGGTGGGAGATGGAGGTGCTCCGAATATAAATTTATCTCATGTGACGTTCCCTCTCCTGCTGGTATGAAAAAAAACTCCAAGCTCCCTTTCCACCAAAGAGGACGAGCTTTGGTGTTGTTTCTCATCGTCTTTAGTTGAGCCGGAGGAAGGAGAAAGGCTTCAACAGGAGGAAGGAGACGGGCTTCAGCAGGAGGAAAGAGGCGTCGGGTTGCGGTTAGCCATAAAAAAATGTGTTTTTTTAAAATTTTGGGGTGCGAACAACCAAAGATGGGTTGCGGTTAACAATCGCCAATTATTATTGTAATAAAAAAAATGAAATTATTATCGGCATATTTTATTATTACACATTCCTTTTTCGTTTCTTTTATTTTTCACATTGGTCCTAAAATTTTATGATATATTTAAAGTAGATATACACTAACTTATGTTATATATAATCTTTCAATCATAATTAGATATGAAATAATAATAATTTTTTCAGGTGTTTGTAGTGGGGTGCTGGTGGGAGAGTTCATCTAATGGGATGATATGGATAACACGGTTGGAGTGAGGTTAAGAGGCTCGAGGAGGGCGAATCCGCTAGCTATGACATCGTGGATAAGCATGCCCTTGCTCTCGTTGATGGCGCCCGTGAGGAGGAGGGCATGGCAGGTCAAGCATGCCCCGAGCTTGCAGTCACGGGGGATATCCAATCCCTCTTCCGGCGCCCGCCCTAATATCGTTTTCATCTTCATTTAGTTCATGTTGTATGCCACGCATCACACGGCCGCATGATGTCGTCCCCGCCGCCGCAACAATGCATCGAGCGCCACAATCGGCATGTGCTTCATGCAAAGGAGAGTGGTGGTGGTTGGTTTAATGTTGAAAGGGAGGAGCAAAGGGTGGGAGAAAGCGAGCAATGCTTGTAGCCATTAACTAAGCTTGGAAGTGAGAATTGCAAGCATGGTGGAATCATGTGTGAAGTGAAGCATGTAAAGGAAACAAGAAAATTGTTTGTTTATGTGTGCGCAATTGATATCACTGCACTGCATTAAGATGATTATTGCCCATGCTATTATGTTGCGGGGAATGAATAATACACCTCTAGGATTCAATATCGGAGTCCATGAACTACAGACAAAACTTCTGAAAAAAATTCTCAAGAATTTCGCTTGGAGTAGTAAGAGAAGAGGAAAAAAAGAGTTCTCAGAAAAGATGATTTTTCCAATATCGTCTTGATGTTCAGAAGTCTAAATTTAAGAGTGAACGTGATTGTTGGTGAATAGTCATAACTATTTACTTACAGTCATAAGTGTTGGTGTATTCTTATATTTGTTGAGATCAAAAATACATGTGAAGGATATGAAAGTAGGTCATCTCGGTGAGTTCTGTAAATGTATATTTGGATAAAATATAACGGGTCGGAGGCATAACGGGTACGGGCGGATACGGGGATATCCGTCACCCGTTACAATCTAGGGTTTGTCTGTATAAACCCTCCTAGGGGCAACGGGGAGTGGGATTCCACTTAGATCCGCCCCTGGATGCTTCGAGCAAAACCTCTCCACAATCTCGAATCAAGCCCCAAGAGGTTTTCCGCTCCCGTACGCACGTCTGGAGGAAATCTCCCGTAACCGCCGACTGCTCCCGTGCGCCGCTCGACTTCCCGTCTGCTACCTCTCTGGTGCCTCGCCGCCGCTGCTGTGAGGCCTCGCCGAAGCCGCCGGATCCTCTTCCGCGTGCGCCTCCGTCGGCCACAGTCGCCCGTCGTGCAACCACCTGCACGCGCGACTCCTCGCAGTCACCGTCTTGAGCGTGCGCTGCCGCAGGGGTGCCCGTGCGTCGTTGTTGCCAATCAAAGGGGCTCTTGCCTACCCGCACGAAGACGTTGCCGGAGGGCTCGTCCGCCGCCGCTGCCTCACGTTCCTGCAGCCGCCCAGAAGAAGCCGCAACCGCCTTCATGCCCGCGTCGCCTCCTGGATCTCGTGTCGCCTTCATCGTAACCGCACGGATCTAGCGACGCGCTGCCGCCGGTCCTTCCCAGATCCCTCCCAGTCGCCGCCGTCAGGCATCCCGCCGCCTCCGTCTTCACGATCACCGAGTGCAGCCCTAACCGCTAACGTCAGGGATACCGCCAAAGTTACCGCCCCGGCTATCGCCTGGCGCTAGTGTCTGCAATACGCTAACGCCCCGGCTACCGCCGGCGCTAGCGACAGAGATCCTTTTTCCTGTTTTGAGGCCGGATCTCCGCTTGTCGGGCGCACAATGATGAAAGGGGACAATTTCTCGTCCCCCGTTCCGATGATCAAGTTGGAGAAGTTCACGTCGACTGAGTTCAATGACTGGAAGTTGAATACTCAGTTCGGGATGAAGTATCTGAACGTGTTCTACACAGTTCAGTCTGATCGTGCTGGGGTCGTCGGGACTGATGACGAAGCTCAGTGGGTTGCTGATGAGGACTTCTGTCGCGACTACCTGCTGAATTGTCTGTCCTCCAGCCTAACAAAGACCTACCTAAAATGAAGACTGCTAAGGAGATCTGGGACGCACTGGAGGATCACTTCAGGCAAGAGGAGGATCTGTCCAAGGCGCACTTGGTGGACAAGTTCAATTCCTTCACTTTTGACGAGGAGAAAGTAATTCTCCCTCAGGTATCGGAATTTGAAAATTTAGTAGATTCCTTGCACAGTGAGACATTTCCTTGTCAGATAGTTTTGTTGCTGACACAATAGTTTTTAAGTCGTCTTCCACGTGATACAATTTCAAAACTAAAATGTATCGCAAGAAGATGTAGGTTGGTCTCAACGACCTCAATCGTTTCATACACATTGAGGATGAGAATAGGATTTGACACGCTTTAGAAGTTGTTAGTAAGCAGAAAGCTGCTGCTAACATGATTTCTAACTCTAAATGCGTGTCGAACCCTAGGAAGACCAAACTCACTCCTACTAGCTCCCAGGTTGCAGGCCCTAGTAAACATATCAAAAAGTTCAAGGGCAAGTGTTTTAACTGCAACAAGTGGGGGCACAGTGCATCTGATTGCAGACTTTCTCGGAAGGAAAAGGGCAAAGCACCACCAGAAAGCAACCAAGCTAATATGGTTAACCTCACTGAGCCATCCAACTTTGTCTCCATGGTTGGAAACGAGAAGGCCAGTACTGAGTGGTACCTTGACTCGGGGGCAATGTGTCACGTCTGGAACAATCCTAATCTTATAACAGACCTCACTGATGCGAGAGAATCGGTGACCTTTGCAAACGGTGAGATATCAGATGTTCTGAAGGTGGGGAATGCAACGCTACTGCTCTCCTCAGGTAAAACCTTAACTCTTAAAAATGTTAAGTTTATTCATTCACTAGCTGCTAACTTAGTGTCTATTAGCTTACTTTGTGATGATGGCATGTCTTTTAATTTCTGTAGTGGTAGAGTGACACTGTCAGTTAACTCACTCTATTTTGGATGTGTCTACGTCCAAAATAGGATGTATAGACTTAGTCTAGAAAAGAAATAGTTCAACAAGTTCAAACAAACTTAGTTAGCCCTACAACTCTACATGAGAGACTAAGACACTAAACTATAGGAAAATGTTCCAAATTGCTAGAACTCACCAGATCACTTTAGACACTACAGAAAAACCTGATAAATATTAATTGTGTGCTCATACTAAGATCACTAAGAAACTTTTCAGTGCGGTTACTAGGAGCACAACACCCTTAGAACTAATACATTCTGACATTTGTGACTTCAAAAGTTTTTTCACTAGAGGAGGCAGGAAGTATTTGATCATCTTTATAGATGACTGTTCTAGGTTTTATCACATCTATCTCCTTAAAACTAAAGACGAAGCATTTGAAAAATTCTGTATTTTCAAAACCAGGGTAGAAAACTAATTAGACATGAAAATCAAGAGGTTTAGAAGTAATAGAGGAGGAGAATATATGTCCAGTGAGTTCAAATGTTTCCTTGCCCAATATGGAATCATAGCAGAAACCACTGCTCCTTACCCACCTCAGTCTAATGACATAGCTGAGCGTAAAAATCGGACATTAACAGAAATGTTAAACTCCATGCTCTTGACTGCAGACATGCCTTCTGCTTACTGGGGAGAAGTAGTTTTAACTGCAAACCACATTCTAAATAAAGTTCCTCATGCTAAGTTAGAGGTTTCTCCCTACGAGCTTTGGTTTAAGAGACCCCCGTCTTTTACTAGACTTAAGACCTTGGGCTATATAGCCTATGTCAGGGTTCCTAACCCTAGACGGTCTAAGATTGGACCTAGGACCAATACATGTGTCTACCTAGGTTGTGCTGAAGATAGTGATGCAGATAGATTCTTAGATATTTCTAATAATATCATTATAGAATCTAGGGATGCAGTGTTCTTTGAAGATAAGTTTCTCAAAGATAAGAACATGTCACTCCCAGGTTTGCAAGTAACTATTACTGAAGAAGATCCTGGCTCAGTACCGAGCACTTCCTATTCCGTTCCCATAGACAACTCTAGCATAGAGTCTATGAGAACTTCTGTAAGAGAGCAAACTCCCAGAACCTTCGGTAGTGATTTTGTCACTTGCCACGTTGAGGCTGATCCATCCACCTATAAGGAAGCGATGAGATCCAATGATTCACTACTCTGAAAAGAAGCTATTGATGAAGCGATGAATTCTCTACTTCAAAATAACACCTGGACGTTGGTTGATAAGCCACACGGGGCTAAATCCGTAGGGTGTAAGTGGACTCCGAAAAAAAAACGAAATCATGATGGTAACGTAGCTAAGTATAAAACACACCTAGTGGCTAAAGGTTTCACACAAGTAAGCGGGGTAGATTATTTTGATGTCTACTCACCCGTGTGTCACTTAGCAACCATTAGGGTCCTCCTTGCTATTGCGTTTATTGAGAACTTTATTGTTCATCAAATGGATGTTAAGACTGTGTTCTTAAACGGAGATCTGACCGAAGAGATCTACATGAATCAACATGAATCAACATGAAGGTTTCATTGTAGAAAGTCACGAAACGAAGGTCTCTAAATTACTTAAATTTTTATACGGACTAAAATAAGCACCTAAACTATGACATGAGAAATTTGCCTATAGTGTAAAGAACATGAGATTCATGTCGAGTCTCTCGGATAAATGTCTTTACATATGTAATAGATCAGATAAAGTCGTTATAATATACTTGTATGTAGATGATATGCTCATTCTAGGGTTTGATCAATCCGAAGTGGATGACGTTAAATCAAATCTAATAAAAGAATTTAGCATTAAAGACCTAGGTGTAGCTAACACTATAATAGGCATGCAAGTGAGCTTTGGGAAGAATGACATCTCCCTAAGTCAAAGCCACTACATAAAGTCCATGTTGAACACATGAGGATACATTGACAGTAGAGCATTTGAGACACCATATGACTACACTAACAACCTAAAGCCCAATGAAGGATCTATGGTTAGACAGTTAGATTACTCTAAATTGAATGGTAGTCTCATTTATGTTATGGTCTGTACTAGACCTGACATAGCCTTTACGGTCGACATGTTATGCAGATTCACTAGTAATCCTGGCCAAGAACATTGGAACGCCTTAGATAGGCTAATGAGGTACTTAAAGCACACTCAAAATTATGTTTTAAATTACACTGGACATCCTTCGATCCTTGAAGGATATTTTGACGCATCATGGTGCTCGAAATTAAACGACAGCAAGTCCACTAGTGGGTTTGTATTCAAACTAGGAGGAGCAACTGTAGTCTGGAAGTCCAAGAGGCAATCATGTATTGCTCTCTCTTCTATGGAATCTGAACTCTACGCTCTAGCATCGGCAAGAGAAGAAGCAGAGTGGCTAAGAGATCTGGTGATGGACATTCCACTGACGAGCCTGAAACTGAGTTCTGTTGCAGTTTACTGTGACAATCAGACTACTAAAATGATTACTACGAACACTTTGTTCAATGACAAAAGAAGGCAACTAAGGCTGAAACAATCCTGGTTGACCTCACTCACAAGTCAAGAGATTATGACCCTGATTGATGTGAGATCAAAAGACAATGTTGCAGACGCCTTGACCAAAGGTCTGAATAGAGCTCTCACAATAAAAACATCGGGGGAGATGAGACTAAAGTTCATAGAAATATGAAACTTTCCTCTGTTGTTTATGTTTTGATAGTGAGAACCTATAAAGTCGCAACATTCAAGCATCTAATAACAGACTGAAAACCCCAAATAATTTCTTGATGAAAACCCAAGATGGTTAGATACTAGTCATTCCACATTTGATGGCTTAACATCTCTCTCATTCCAAGTTGATTCAAGGGTTATTCAACTGGAAATAGAAAGTCGTTACTAACAGTAATGATCATATGCACATTATTTCACACCTGATAATGTTGCAAATGTTAGTGTACCAAATCATTCCACATTTGATGATGAGGTATATAATGATCACTAATGAGTAAGATAACAACGTTTGATTTACAAATCAACACTTAATTGGTCCCTGCTAGACTAGATCGAGATGCTGACAGTGTTACTCCACTATTGCTACAAGTATTAAGCTCATCCAGGTAGAGCTAGCTTACTTTAAACGTTACTGCATATGTTTTATGAATTCATAGAGTTTTGTACTCATGAAATTCCTTGCAGGCTATGATGGAGATGGAGGAGAGAAAGTAGTCTTTGAAATGGATGTTGATGATATACAAGACGAGTAGAATTGTTATTTGTTTTATCCATTACTACTGTATTTTTTTAGACTTATATGTCCTGAGTAGCACTGTTATATTTGGATGTTTTAGTTTTACTTAAAACTCCTTTTATGTTTAACTGTGCTAACTTTTCTAGAAAATGTGTGAAGTCGGAAATTTACTGTTGCTTTCTACTTTCTTGCACTATGACATGTATACATTATTTATCACAAATATAGGAGGAGATTGTAAATATATATTTGGATAAAATATAACGGGTCGGAGGCGTAACGGGTACGTACAGATACGGGGATATCCGTCACCCGTTACAATCTAGGGTTTGTCTATATAAACCTTCCTAGGGGCAACGGGGAGTGGGATTCCACTTAGATCCGCCTCCGGATGCTTCGAGCAAAACCTCTCCACAAGTTCAACAGATCACCTTGGCAAGCATAACAGATCACCTCAGTAAGCTCAACAGATCATCTCGTCGAGCTCGGCTGTTCACCTCGGCGACCTCAACATATCACCTCAGCGAGCTCTCGTTGACCTCGCATGGGGGTGGAGTCCACCTTCCGACAGCTAGGTACCCCCCTCATCTTTGTCTATAAATATGACCACATTGTAATGGGTATAAATATGACCACATTGTAATGAGTGGGAGACAGTTGACACCATACAAAGGTCACCCATTTGAAAATTTGGCAACCTCGTTAGCCTTCCCCCTAACTTGCATAACATTTGGTTCAAGAGGGGGGACTCATATACACTTCTGGGTATGCAGAGGAAACTCCACAATATAACATGATTGCCTCGTCAAGCATTAAAATAGCATTTGTCCTCATCTTTGCCTATTGCTTTTGTGGTCACACGTGCACTTCTAACATTTGGTCATATTATAGTTTGAACTAATCTTCAATCATACTATATATAGTCCGAAGTTTGTGAGCCGAGTCATTAGATCATTGGTCCCAGATCTCGGCTCCAATATGGTAGTGTTTTGAGCATGGACTTTGGTTGAAGGATGAAAAAGTAGTAAAAGAACTTGCAAGGCTAGTGGTGAAGATCTCACATCACCTAACTTAGGATTTGAGGGAACTCGCAGAGACCTGAAATCACATCGCAAGGAACTCGCAAGCATCTCACAACCACCTTGTAGAGACCTGAAATCACCTCAAGGTCAAGTCGCGGTCAACTCGCAATCACGTTGCAGAGACCTGAATCCATCTTGCAATCACCTCATAAAGACATGAAGTTATATCCTAATCACCTAATATATACTGAAGTTATCTTGCAGAAGATCTCACCAAGGCTAGGTCAGAATGGGTGGTATAGACACATCACTGGATGACCTTATTTATAGACTTGGTCAGGGGAGAGATTGAGATGAACCTTGCCTAGTTACAATGATCTCACAATCAACTCGCAGATACTATCAATCGTCTTGCAATCAACTCACAGGCATCACACAACAACCTTGCGTAGTCACTGCAATATTGCAATCAACTCGCATGGGAACTTGGGAAAATTCATGGCGAAGTCATGACGAGGTGTATTATGGAAAAATATTTTTCAGGCACCGCCTCCAGACCCCACAAAAGGTGCTGCCTTGTTGACCCCCTGTCTGCTGACCGAGCATCAAAACCTCCAAAAATTCTACGTAGTAGGTGATAGTGCGAAAGTTGAAAGTTTCCTAAAATTATTTCTCTTTTTCTTTGTCACTCTAAATTTACACAGTTGTTCAACATTTTTCATCAAATATGAAACTTGTGGGCGCTTTGGGAAAACCTACGAGTGCTTTAGTATGATTAAAAATAGTGTTATGCATGACGAGTTCACCATTATGATAACCATCATTGAAGGATATACAAAAAATCTAATCTCATGAGGAAGCATATATTCTGTGAATCCATAATTACGAGGTGTTCTCTTCATCAACATATATTTCACGAGTCCATACTCGCGATATGTTTTCTTCGTCAACATATATTCCATGAGTTCATACTAGTGAGGTTTGCTTACGAGGTGCTCTCGGAATTTGCTTTGGTAAAATACTCCAGTACTTCTAAGTACTCATTGCATGGGACATATGCAAGCTCCCATTGTCCAAGTTTCATACTCTTATTCAGCAAGACAATATTGGGTTTCTCAGTAGAAACAATTTGATTTTCAACATTAGACAAACAAGTTCATATTCAATGAACTCTCATTCGAGGAATTCACATTCGCAAGTTTTATTGTTTCGATGCAATATATTACCTCATATAGTTCACTTGCAAAGTATTTGAGATCTTTATGCTCATCATTCTAGCAGACACCTTATCTGTTTTATTGCTATTGGATTTAGTTTCACATTCAATGAGTCATCTGATGGATTCTTATTGGCAGTCTCCTATTCAGCAAGATTTTGTCGAAACTCACAAGAATATGTTTAGTATTCACAAAGATTACAAAATATCAGGGTGTTACTCATGAAAACGATCTCGGAAACATGTGGAATGACAATGATATGAAGAGCTACTACATGTGACCTCTCACTTCCTAACATGTGAGTTAACCGTTCTACATGTACACATTGATAGACGTCAGTATATTGCTCACTTATCTTACTGTGACAAGTTTATTTGATTGTTGTTTGTGACTTTGTTTATTCTCTTATAAACATACATATGCATTATGCGTGAGATGTCGACTTGCTCCTATGTGACATGACTTTAAACTCAAGCATATGCATTATCAATCGAGATCACCTCTCTCACTGCATGTTGGTTGTTTATCCTCAAAAGTCATGGAAATATCTCCCAAATCAGGACGACTCTTCTCCGAGCTTCGTTTAGGAGTATACACCCAACCCTCACTCCCCTCACAACCTTCTAACCATGCGAGCGATCAATGCATCAGGGTGAATGTCCCTAAGCCCAAACATCTGCATTGCCAGCCGAGTTTGCTGTCTACCGCTCGGGTGCTCGCATCATTCCGAGCATTGATGGTTTACTGGGAGTCGGGAAGGGAAGAATCTCTCAACATGCTCTGTCGAGCTAAAGTTCTTTAAACTAATCTTTCATCTCACTAAATCCACCTCAACAGGGTCCCCGTGGACATGTAATAGCCAGAAGTATGATGATCTTAAGTCAAGTCCAGCACCATTAACACGACCTTCAACTCACCTAAATCCTTCTCGCCAGGGGCCTCGTAGACATGTGGCAGCTAGGAGTGTGTTGATCATAAGTCCAGTTTACTGTTATTGAAACAACTTTCAACTCGCCTAAATCCAACTCGGCAGGGGGCCCGCCGACATGCGACAGTCGGGTGTGCATTGATCCTAAATATGGTCTTGTATCTCTGACAAGACCTCAACTCATCAATTTCGCCTCCTCTAGTTGAGCTCACTCGCAAAGTGAGGCCTGGGAGTGTGATGATTTTTTCAACTTCATTACCATCAATGCTCGCATAGCGAGAAGCCCGCTACGGCTCGCAGACAAGTTAACTCATTCACTTGAAAAGATCAAATTATTTGCATATTTTTGCCCGTGTTCCTCATCTTGACAGGGACATCGTCGGTGCAAGCTAGAACCAAGAAAATGTCGAGATCACTTTCACACAATGACCCAACTCGCAACTCCTGCAAAGCTCATGCAAAGACATTATGCTGCTCTCAATCCTACGACAGACTAAAAAGTAGAGTGCATGGCTTGGCACATTATCGTTATAACCATCTCGCCGAAATACATGTCCTACATTGGTTTTCTGACCTTGTACCGAGCTCCAAAAGTGGGGATTATGTATTACTCATATTTGTTGATATCAGAAATACACATGAAGGGTATGATAATGGGTCACATCGACGAGCTCAACATATCACCCCCGTGGCCTTAGCAGATCAGCTTGGTGAAATCAGTAAATCACCTTGGCAACTTCAGCAATCACCTCGTCGAGCTCAGTAGATCACCTCGACAACCTCAATAGATCACCTCGACGAGCACATCATGTCACCTCATCAAGCTTAATAGATCACCTCGGCAAGCTCAACAGATCACCCCGTCAAGCTCAGTAAATTACGTTGTCGAGCTCAGTAGATCTCCCCGATGACCTCAACAAATTACCACGGTGATCTTAGTAGATCTCCTAATCAAGCTCGACAACTCGCTTCGACGACTTCATCAAATCACCTATACGAGCTCTCATTAACCTCGCATGGGAGTGGGGTGTACCTTCTAACAACAAAGGTACCCCCCCCCCCCATCTGAGGCAGTTTACACCATGTGAAGATCGTCCATTTGAAAATTTGGCAACCTCGTCTGCCTTCCACAAACTTATACAACATTTTGTTCGGGAGAGGACTTCTTATACACTCCTCGGTATTCGGCGAAACCTCTATAATGTAACACAACCACCTCGTTAAGAGATAAATTAGTACTTTGTCATCTTATTTGCCTCTTGTGTTTCTGGTCACTAACAAACTAGTATTCTTCGGTAATACTATTATCCAAACTTTGTGAGCTGAGACCTTGGCTCCTTACTCGATGAGATCTTGGCTCCAACTATTGGCACTAATAGTTACAATCTAACAATCATGTTGATTCAAATTAAACTAACTGCCAAAATCACCCCTAGAGGATCTATCCTAGGCCTAGAGTGGGCGGGTGCCCACGTCGAAAAGCAAAAAAAAATTAGTCCTTGTTCATTTGGTAGGTTTTGATAGAAAGAAATTGGTTTTGCCTGAAAACCTACGGTGCCGAGGTTTTGGAATTTGGCCAAAACCAATTCTTTTGTTCGTTTGCAGGAAGGTTTTCAGACCCAGAAATTGAATCTGCCAATTTTTATGTTTGATTGCAGGATGGAATTCAGAGATAGGAATTAATATTACAACTTTCAAAAATACATTCAATTGACTTCAAACCAAATAAAATTGAATCATGCATGAAAGATGATCGAAAGTGGTACATATAAATATGTGTTAGAATATTTAATAATATGTCTGCGAGTGTGAGAATCGACTCGGTAACCTTAACGGGTTTCATGTCATCCTAGGGCCCGCTCTACGTTGGAGATACTATATAACCTGATTCCAAATCTCATAGTGGTTACGTAGAATATCTTGAGCTAACCCTAGCCTCTACATTCTCAAGATAGGAATTTTTCCCGTCTAGGGTTCGTTCCTGATTTCTGTCGCCGTTCTCCTGCGATTTCTGTCACACGCTCCTGATTTGCAAGTTCTCTCCCGTAGCCATCGCTCATCTCTCTCGCTTGGCAATAGATCGGAGAGGGAGGAGCACTGCTGGTTCCGTACAGAATAACCGTCGCTCGTGGATTTGAGAAACCGCGCCTCTCACGCGATTTTTCCCGTCGATCGAAGAGGAAGAAGGGATCCCCAGTGCGCTGGTTGATTCGCAAGTTCTTCCCATCCGCTCATGCAAGTTCTTCTGTCGCCATTGATCGTGGAGGAGGTCTTCGATCGTGGATCGATCGATCGTGCGCTGCTCATGGATCGTGCACTGCTCCTGGATCGATCGATCGTGCGCCGCAAACAGTATTTCAGCAGATCTCGTTGTGACTAGAGGAAGGAAGCCCACTCATTTTGTAGATCTCGTGAGATTCCATCGCCGTTGGGACTCCTCACTGCGAGACTTTGCCGATCTAGATCTGTTTCGGCTGCTGCTTCCGTCGTCGTCATTCACATCTTCGTTGGAATTCGTGTATTCTGTCGTAAGTGAGGAGATCACAACCCTCATTTCCTGCGCATGGCTGCAGATCGATTGAGGAAGTCATTGTTTACGTCGCCGATAAGTGCGCCGATCGAGAGGATTCCTGTTCATCGTCTTCGCGCTAGTTTTTTCACAGTTCCGCAGTACAAGTTTGCTTTTCACCGTTGGTCTTGGTCTCTTGCCGAATATAGCATGAAAGAGCGTGAAATATTTTACACGGTTCTCACTGATTTCGCCACTACCCGTGAGGATGTGGACGAATACCAGTGGAGCAAGGACAAGGATTTTTTTAGGGACTATCTCCTGAATTTCCTGAACCCTCGCCTTGCCATGACCTACAGAGTGTACAAGACCGCCAAAGAGAACATGGACCGCCTGAATGCACACTTCCAAAAGGAAGGGGGGCTGTCGAAAACCCTCTTCGGAGAGAAATTTTTCAATTTCAAATTCAATGCAAATTCGCCAGTCACCTCTCAAGTGATAAACCTTGAAAACCTGCGTCTAAAGCTAGAAGAGGAACTATTTAAAATGACAGACAACCTCTTTGTGTGTCTGATTCTGAGCAAACTGCCTCCTGAGTGTAACTCCTTCAAGATTGACATGCACAGGCTAAATGAGAGGATCGCTTTGGATGAACTCAAGAGGTTCATTCACATTGAAGATCAAAACATTGCTGGTAAAAGCATGAAGCAAGCTGACCAATCCTCACAGGTTGCCAACTTCATTTCATGTTTCAACAAGCCTAATCGGATGACCCCGACATCTAAAGATGAAGCATCTGCACAGCTATCAGCCAAAAAGTCTTCTTTCTATAGAAAGAAGAACATATGTCAAAACTGCGAAAAGTGGAGTCACTAGGCCGCTGAATACAAGGGTCCGAAGAAGAAGAAGGAAGCTCCACAGAATGTAAGCAACATGTTAGTCGACATCTCCGATCCAAAGTCTTTTGTGGCTATGATTGAGAACAGTCACTGCAACGCGTCTTCAGATTGGTGACTGGACAGTGGTGCTACCTGTCATGTGACAAATGATAAAGCTCTGCTTACTGAGGTCACTGAGGTTAGAGACAAAGTGGAGAACTGCAATGAAGGAGAGACCGAAGTTACGTATGCTGGAATAGCACAGCTAGTCCTCTCTTCAGGTAAAACTTTAACTTTACAACATATTAGAGTAGTTTCAAGTTTAAATAAGAATTTGATTTGTATGAATTTGTTAGATAAAGTCGAAATCTCTTTCACAACCTTTAACAGTAGAATAACCCTAATAGTTAATTCTCATTACTTTGGTTGTGTGTATTTGATCAAGAAATGTATAGACTTAGCCTTAACAATGATAACATAAACTAAGTTAGTTCAACTCCAATAGATCCTAAGTTGTTACATAACAGAATAGGATATGTGAACTACAGGAAAATGCGGGATTTAGCTAAGAGTCATAACATCCCTTTAGATCCATCTATTTGATTTGATAAGTGTGAGGTATGTGCACAAACCAAGATCATTAGAAAACCTTTCAAGTCCGTTTCTAGAAGCACACAATTTTTTGATTTGATATATTCCGACCTCTGTGATTTTAGGAGTCATGTCACTAAAGAGGGAATAAAAATCTCATTACTTTCATCGATGATTATTCCAAATATTGTCATGTATACTTATTGAAATCAAAAGATGAAGCATTCAAGAGACTTTCAAGATCTTCAAATCCTGGGTAGAAAATAAATTAAAATTAAAAATTAAAAGATTTAGAAGTGATCGGGGAGGAGAATATACCGTAACAGGTTTTAAGGAATTCTGTGTCTCTTAGGGTATAATCCTTGAAATCACTTCTCCTTACTCACCTCAATCTAATAATATTGTTGAGCGGAAAAATAGAACTTTAACAGGAATGTTGAACTCTATGTTACTCATAGCTGTCATGCCTAACTCTTTTTTAGGAGAAGCAGTCCTAACTGCAAACCACATTCTAAATAGATTGTCGCATGTTAAGCTCACCTCTACACCCTATGAGTTGTGTCGTAGTCATCCTTGTAGATTTGACACTCATAAGACCTGAGGTTGTAATGCTTATGTTAAAATACAAGATCTTAAAAGAGCTAAGGTGAGACTTATAACAATAACTTGTGTGTATCTAAGTAGTGCAGAAGATAGTGCAGAAGATAGGTTTCTAGATATGTCTACTAATATAGTGATATAGTCTATGTATAACCCGTAATTCGTCGAGATCAGAAATGCATGAGGACAACACAGAAGACCCCCCCCCCCCCACCTGGGCGAGTACAGAAGATCTCACCCACCTGGACGAGTACAGAAGACCTCCCCACCTGGGCGAGCACAGAAGACCTCCCCCACCTGGGCGAGCACAGAAGACCTCCCCACCTGGGCGAGCACAGAAGACCTCCCCCACCTGGCCGAGCACATAAGACATCCCCCACCTGGGCGAGCACAGAAGACCTCCCCCACCTGGGCGAGCACAGAAGACCTCCCCCACCTGGGCGAGTACAGAAGACCTCCCCCACCTGGGCGAGTATAGAAGACCTCCCCCACCTGGGCGAGTACAGAAGACCTCCCCACCTGCGCGAGTACAGAATACCTCCCCCACCTGGGCGAGTACAGAAGACCTCCCCCACCTTGGGCGAGTACAGATTTTCACCCCATCAAAATGCGGGAGCCGCTATCTGTAATCCATTTCAGAAGGCGGGAGCCGCTATTCATTGTCCATTGGGATTTGCCTATAAATAGGACCCCAAGGCACAAGTAGAAGGCACCTTCACCCCCCCCTATGGTGGGCGGGTACCTTTCCTCTCTTGTGTCAAGCTCAGCATTGGCTTTAGGAGGGGAAGTTCCTATAGACTTCTGGGTATGTGGCAGTACCTCCTCGCTGCAGCGCGCGGGTCTTGTTTATAGGAAGGTTGGAATGGTTTTGCATGTTCTCTAGCTTCTTATCACCTTGTCTCACGTGGGTCTATCACTAAACGAGTAGCATTTGGTCACCCCCAAGTCTCGAACAGTTGGACCGGTATCCGGGTTTTAACATTTTTGGTGCGGTGAGCGTGGACTGTGACCAGAGTAAGAAACTTTAGTGCGAGACCTCGCTTTGAGCCATGATGAGAAGGGTCCTAGGCGAGTACCAGTTCATGCGAGTACAAACTCAGGCGAGTACCCGTTTAGGCGAGCTCAAACTGAGGCGAGTACCAGTTCAGGCGAGTACAAACTGAGGCGAATTCCAGCTCAGGCGATCTCAATCAACTCGCAGGTGTTCTACTCGCAGATACTGCCTACAGGTGTTCTACTCGTAGATACTGCCTACAAGTGTTCTACTCGCAGATACTGCCTACATGTGTTCTACTCGCAGATACTCTGCCTATAGGTGTTCTGCTCGCAGATATTCTGCATACATGTGTTCTACTCGCAAGGTGCGAGGCGACCTAATGTAGGTGACCTCCTATAGGGAAACTTAAGGCCAGGCGAGAAGAAATCAGAACCCCCGAAAACTCTGCGTAGGGGGTCATAAGGCCAAATGTGACACTTGCTTTGCCCCCATTTTCACCTCTTGTTGGTGCTAACATATTTTCATGCATAGTACATAATAATATTCATGGGTGCTTTGGTAAAACCCATGAGTGCTTTCATCTGATATGCAAATAGTGTTACTTTGATATTTTTACCACTATGACAACCGTCAAAGAGGGATCCATATGACAGGGTCATGGTAGAGTGTGTATTTCGCGAGTCCATTCTACTTTATTTCGCGAATTCAACTTGCGAGGTATTCACTTCAACAATTCAGGTGTTTTCCTCTATATCCCGCGAGGTCGTCACTTCAGCAGATATGGTGTTCTCTTAATCCCGTGAGTCCTTACTCGCGAGGTCATCACTTCAGCAACTATGGTGTTCTATTAATTCTACGAGTCCGTGCTCGTGAGGTCATCACTTCAACAATTATGGTGTTCTCTTTAGTTCTAGCTCGAGAGATGATACTCAGCGAGTTCATATTTCCATGGTGTTCTCTTTAGTTCTGCGAGTTCCTACTCGCGAGGATGTATCCAACTACTCATCTCTATAAGATCTAGAAGAAATCTATATTCGATGAATGCTTACTTGTGATGGGCGTTCTCACTTGGGATGATCTTATTCAACAGCTTATACTTCATGATGAAAACTCAAAAGACAATTATTCATAACTCACTTTGGCGAGGAAAAGTCATCATGAATCAGGTCACGTAAAACTTATTCTTCTTATTATTATTCACTACATATAGCAATATTGATCTTTCTATTGCAAAACTCTTAAGAGTTAGATCGAGCATCCACTCGAAGTAGTATGATATATTCAAAAGCATTTTAGGATGAGTGATCTCACCTCTCCCCTTAAAACTTTTGGTCGAGCAATGAGATGACGTCTCGGGTTCAGTGCGCCATCCTAAGTCCAAGCCTCTGCATTGCCGGCCGAGATCCACTCCCCCTTGCATGTTGGCCGATCTGCCCCTCGAGTACCGACTCTCTTTTCTCATGCACTAGTTACTAGGGAGAGAATGAAACTATATTCTCAGGTATTCTAAGTAAGTTGAAATCCTCGAGCAGAGTGTTGCCATAGACCAGGTCACTGCACGAGATCCTCTCCTGCACATTGGCTACTTGCCCCCTCGAGTGAGTTCTATGTCCTCGAGCAGAGAGTTGTCGTAGTCCAGGTCACTGCATGAGCTCCTCTCCTGCACACCGGCTACTTGCCCCCTCGAGTGAGCAAAAGTCCTCGAGCAGAGAGTTGCCGTAGTCCAGGTCACTGCACGAGCTTCTCTCCTGCATACCAGCTACTTGCCCCCTCGAGTGAGTTTTATATCCTCGAGCAGAGTGTTGTCATAGATCAGGTCACTGCACGAGCTCCTCTCCTGCACACCGACTACTTGCCCCCTCGAGTGAGCAAAAGTCCTCGAGCAGAGAGTTGCTGTAGTCCAGGTCACTGCACGAGCTCCTCTCCTGCACACTGGCTACTTGCCCCCTCGAGTGAGTTCTATGTCCTAGAGCAGAGAGTTGTTGTAGTCTAGGTCATTGCACGAGCTCCTCTCCTGCACACCGACTACTTGCTTCCTCGAGTGAGCAAAAGTCCTCGAGCAGAGAGTTGTTGTAGTCCAGGTCACTGCACGAGCTCCTCTCCTGCACACTGACTACTTTCCCCCTCGAGTGAGTTCTATGTCCTCGAGCAGAGAGTTGACGTAGTCCAGGTAACTGCACGAGCTCCTCTCCTGCACACCGGCTACTTGCCCCCTCGAGTGAGCAAAAGTCCTCGAGCAGAGAGTTGTCGTAGTCCAGGTCACTGCACGAGCTTCTCTCCTGCATACTGGCTACTTGCCCCCTCGAGTGAGTTCTATGTCCTCGAGCAGAGAGTTGTCGTAGTCCGAGTCACTGCACGAGCTCCTCTCTTGCACACCAACCACTTGCCCCCTCGAGTGAGTTCTATGTCCTCGAGCAGAGAGTTGTCGTAGACCAGGCCGTAGTACTGGGCTCCTCCCCTGCAGGCTGGCTACTTTCCCCCTCGAGTGAGTTCTATGTCCTAGAGCAGAGTGTTGTCGTAGACCAGGCCATAGCACTGGGCTCCTCCCCTGCAGGCTGGATACTTGCCCCCTCGAGTGAGTTGAAATCCTCGAGCAGAGAGTTGTCGTAGACCAGGCCGTAGCACTTGGCTCCTCCCCTACAGGCTGGCTACTTACCCCCTCAAGTGAGTTGAAATCCTCGAGCAGAGAGTTGTCGTAGACCAGGCCGTAGCACTGGGCTCCTCCCCTGCAGGCTGGCTACTTGCCCCCTCGAGTGAGTTCTATGTCCTCGAGCAGAGAATTATCGTAGACCAGGCTGTAGCACTGGACTCCTCCCATGCAGGCTGGCTACTTGCCCCCTCGAGTGAGTTCTATGTCCTCGAGCAGAGAATTACTATAGACCAGGCCGTAGCATTGGGCTCCTCCCCTGCAGGCTGGCTACTTGCCCCCTCGAGTGAGTTCTACGTCCTCGAGCAGAGAGTTGTCGTAGACCAGGCCGTAGCACTAGGCTCCTCCCCTGTAGGCTGGCTACTTGCCCCCTCCAGTGAGTTGAATGTCCTCGAGTAGAGAGTTTTCACATAGTAGACGCTAGAGGCCTAAAATGTTTGACACCTCCCCAGTTGAGCTCGCTCATCTAGCGAATGGCCTGGAGGGTGTCGAATCTTCTCCACCTCCAGTTGATATCGCTCGTCTAGCGAATGGCCTGGAGGGTGTCGTCTCTTCTCCACCTCCAGTTGAGCTCGCAAGTCTAGCGAATGGCCTGGAGGGTGTCGAATCTTCTCCACCTCCAGTTGAGCTCGCTCGTCTAGCGAATGGCCTGGAGGGTGTCGTCTCTTCTCCACCTCCAGTTGAGCTCGCTCGTCTAGCGAATGACCTAGAGGGTGTCATCTCTTCTCCACCTCCAGATGAGCTCGCTCGTCTAGCGAATGGCCTGGAGGGTGTCGTCACTTCTCCACCTCCAGTTGAGCTTGCAAGTCTAGCGAATGGCCTGGAGGGTGTCGAATCTTCTCCACCTCAAGTTGAGCTCGCTCGTCTAGCGAATGGCCTGGAGGGTGTCGTCTCTTCTCCGCCTCTAGTTGAACTCGCAAGTCTAGCGAATGGACTAGAGGGTGTTGAATCCTCTCCACCTCCAGTTGAGCTCGCTCGTCTAGCGAATGGCCTGGAGGGTGTCGTCTCTTCTCCGCCTCCAGTTGAGCTCGCTCGTCTAGCGAATGGCTTGGAGGGTGTCGTCTCTTCTCCACCTCCAGTTGAGCTCGCAATTCTAGCGAATGGCCTGGAGGGTGTCGTCTCTTCTCCACCTTCAGTTGAGCTCGCTCGTCTAGCGAATGTCCTGGAGGGTGTCGTCTCTTCTCCACCTTCAGTTAAGCTCGCTTGTCTAGCGAATGGCCTGGAGGGTGTCGAATCTTCTCCACCTCCAGTTAAGCTCGCTCGTCTAGCGAATGGCCTGGAGGTTGTCGTCTCTTCTCCACCTCCAGTTGAGCTCGCTCGTCTAGCGAATGGCCTGGAGGGTGTCGTCTGATCTTCTCCATCTCCAGTTGAGCTCACTCGTCTAGCGAATGGCCTGGAGGGTGTCGAATCTTCTCCACCTCTAGTTGAGCTCGCTCGTCTAGCGAATGTCCTGGAGGGTGTCGTCTCTTCTCCACCTCCAGTTGAGCTCGCTCGTCTAGCGAATGGCCTAGAGGGTGTCGTCTCTTCTTCACCTCCAGTTGAGTTTGCTCGTCTAGCGAATGGCCTGGAGGGTGTCGTCTCTTCTCCACCTCCAGTTGAGCTCGCAACTCTAGCGAATGGCCTGGAGGGTGTCGAATCTTCTCCACCTCCAGTTAAGCTCGCTCGTCTAGCGAATGGCCTGGAGTATGTCGTCTCTTCTCCACCTCCAGTTGAGCTCGCTCGTCTAGCGAATGACCTAGAGGGTTTCTAATCTTCTCCACCTCCAGTTGAGCTCGCTCGTCTAGCGAGTGGCCTGAAGGGTGTCGCATCTTCTCCACCTCCAGTTGAGCTCGCTCGTCTAGCGAATGGCCTGGAGGGTGTCGTCTCTTCTCCACCTCCAGTTGAGCTCGCAAGTCTAGCGAATGGCCTGGAGGGTGTCGAATCTTCTCCACCTCCAGTTGAGCTCGCTCGTCTAGCGAATGGCCTGGAGGGTGTCGTCTCTTCTCCACCTCCAGTTGACCTCGCTCGTCTAGCGAATGGCCTAGAGGGTGTCGTCTCTTCTCCACCTCCATTTGAGCTCGCTCGTCTAGCGAATGGCCAGGATGGTGTCGTCTCTTCTCCACCTCCAGTTGAGCTCGCAAGTCAAGCGAATGGCCTGGAGGGTGTCGAATCTTCTCCACCTCCAGTTGAGCTCGCTCGTCTAGCGAATGGCCTGGAGGGTGTCGTCTCTTCTCCGCCTCCAGTTGAGCTCGCAAGTCTAGCGAATGGCCTGGAGGGTGTCGAATTTTCTCCACCTTCAGTTGAGCTCGCTTGTCTAGCGAATGGCCTAGAGGGTGTCGTCTCTTCTCCGCCTCCAGTTGAGCTCGCTCGTCTAGCGAATGGCCTGGAGGGTGTCGTCTCTTCTCCACCTCCAGTTGAGCTCGCAAGTCTAGCGAATGGCCTGGAGGGTGTCGTCTCTTCTCCACCTCTAGTTGAGCTCGCTCGTCTAGCGAATGGCCTGGAGGGTGTCGTCTCTTCTCCACCTTCAGTTGAGCTCGCTCGTCTAGCGAATGGCCTGGAGGGTGTCGAATCTTCTCCACCTCCAGTTAAGCTCGCTCGTCTAGCGAATGGCCTGGAGGGTGTCGTCTCTTCTCCACCTCCAGTTGAGCTCGCTCATGTCAATCGTTCAATAAGTGATTCCTAATTACTTAGTAGATATATACTCATCCCTACCCGCTTTTGCTAATAACAAAGGGGGAGAAGAAATTGAGAAATCTAGTAAAATAGATATTTAGGGGGAGTAGTTTATAAGAGAACACTTATGTAGGGGGAGGAGATGATATAGAAAGAGTAGGCATTATCACTTTCAATTCTATCACGCTCTTAATATGTCATTCATGCATATCTTATTACCGCACTTATCTATGAACACAAATTGTCTTAATCTCACTAATTTCTCATACGGGTATTTGTTATTATCAAAATGGGGAGATTGTTGGAGCTTGCATTCCGCATCTCTTGGTTTGAGAATAACAAATACCATGATATATTTGATCTAGTCTTTTGTGTGTTTATAGTGTCCAGGTTGTACAGGTTGAATGAGGAGACAAGTCCTCGTTCATGGGCATGATCCAAGAGTGTGTACACTTTAGAAAAAGCAAAAGGATGAGTTTTGTGTGCTGATCTTAAAATGACCATAACTTTCAATCCAGGAAGAGTTACGGAATGGTCCACCCCATTTCGGAGATGAGAACGACTCCATCTACAGACTGGAGAAGTTTCAGATGGCAAAAATGAAGAGAAGATATAAGATTCCGACATCTAGATGTCGGAATCCGACAGCGAAAATGACGTCAGCATGACAACGAGCATGTTCCGCACGATTTGCACAAAGAACAGTTATATCCACTGTCGGAATTCCAACATTGATGTCGTCGACGACAGCTCCACGACCATCAAATATCGCAGAAACGTCGCATTCATGGGACACGTGGCAGCTGGAGGAGATAACGTCGGCGGACGACAGCTAGATGTAGTCGACGACATCGATAAATTATATATTGACTCGCTTTTCGTGGAGGAGAAGTTACGCACTAATCTGGAGTACCTATACCCGAGTGCATTCCGTCCAGAGAGCTCCAGAACTCCGAGAACTCCCATTTTGGCAAGAACGTTCAGGAGCGAAGAAGAGACAGTCCGTGCGCAGTATCTCAGGCAATCCTTGCAAGGATTCGACGTCGTCTTCAGAGCTTCATATTTAGGGAGTTTCATATCTGAATTTCTATTTTGTATTTTATCTTATCATTTTATAATCGGAGGAGGAAATCGCCGCCTTGTGCGTGGCGTCTAAGTCCGTGTGTGGCTTAGAGGAAATCATCACCTTATGCGTGGCGTCTAAGTCCGTGTGTGGCTTAGGGGAAATCGCCGCCTTGCGCGTGACGTCTAAGTCCTTGTGCGGCTTAGAAGGAAATCGCCGCCTTGCGCGTGGCGTCTAGGTCCTTGTGTGGCTTAGGAGTAAATCACCGTCTTGTGTGCAGCGTCTAGATCATGGAGAGATCTAGGGGGAGGCAAGTAGTTAGATCTAGGAAGACATACGCTATAGCCGGCCGGTCCTTGGTTGAAGGACCGGTAAATTAAAAAGAAGTTTATTTTTATCATAGCCTTGATCTTAAGCTTTAAGATCAATAGTTCTTTGTATTCATCACTTGTGAAAATAAAATTTGATTTCCAATTTCCTCATGATTTTCTAAGTGATTATTTTGGTTGTGCAAAAATCTACTTGTTTATCATTGCAAAATTATCTTAATATTTTAGAAAAATTTCAAAGTAAATATTAGCCCTTATTCACCCCCCCCCCCCCCCCCCTCTAAGGGCGCCGCAAGATCCAACATTCTCTACCTCCAGTTGAGCCTCGCTCCTGGAGGGTGTCGAATCTTCTCCGTCTATTTTAGTTGAACTTGCACATCTAGCGAAGGGCTTGAGAGGGATATTGAGTGGCATGTCATCTAGTGTCCATCTCTCCGAACCACGGGTCCTACATTGTTTTTCCGAGCTCGTATCGAGCCTGAAAAAAGCGGGGATTGTGTATAACCCGTAATTCATCAAAATCAGAAATGCATGTGGACATCACAGAAGACCTCCCCCACCTGGGCGAGTGCAGAAGATTTCCCCCACCTGGGCGAGTACAGAAGACCTCCCCACATGGGCGAGCACAGAAGACCTCCCCCACCTGGGAGAGTACAGAAGACCTCCCCACCTGGGCGAGTACAGAAGACCTCCCCCACCTGGGCGAGCACAGAAGACCTCCCCACCTGGGCGAGTACAGAAGACCTCCCCCACCTGGGCGAGCACAGAAGACCTCCCCCACCTGGGCGAGTACAGGAGGCCTCCCTCACCTGGGCGAGTACAGAAGACCTTCCCCACCTGGGCGAGTACAGAAGACCTCCCCCACCTGGGCGAGTACAGAAGACCTCCCCACCTGGGCGAGTACAGAAGACCTCCCCCACCTGGGCGAGTACAGAAGACCTCCCCCACCTTGGGCGAGTACAGATTTTCACCCCGTCAAAAGGCGGGAGCCGCTATCTGCAGTCCATTTCAGAAGGTGGGAGCCGCTATTCACAGTCCATTTGGATTTGCCTATAAATAGGACCCCAAGGCACAAGTAGAAGACACCTTCACCCCCCTATGGTGGGCGAGTACCTTGCCTACCTCTCTTGTGCCAAGCTCAGCATTGGCTTTAGGAGGGGAAGATCCTATAGACTTCCGGGTATGTGGCGGGACCTCCTCGCTGCAGCGCGCGGGCCTTATTTATAGGCCGGTTGGAATGGTTTTGCATGTTCTCCAGCTTCTTATCACCTTGTCTCACGTAGGTCGATCACTAAACGAGTAGCCTTTGGTCACCCCCAAGTATCGAACAGTTGGACCGGTATCCGGGTTTCAACGGTCTAGAGATGTCATTTTCTTTGAGAACAAGTTCATCAAAAATCATGATTTACCTGTCTCTGGGTCTACTGAGATGATTTCTGAATCTCCCATAGCACTTGAAGCTGACCCTCTAGCACTGCTTTCCAACCTGTAGAGGAAGAACATATTCTTGTAAGAGCGTCTACAAGAGATAGAATCCCTAAGAACTTTGGTGAGAACTTTGTCATTTATCACTTAGAGGATGATCCATTCTCCTACCAGGAAGCAATGCGATCTAGAGACTCGTTGATGTGAGCAGAAGCTATTGATGATGAAATGGATTCGCTGCTATGAAACAACACCTGGCATCTAGTGGACCTCCCTAAAGAAGCTAAAGTCCTGGGATGCAAGTGGGTGTTGAAGAAGAAATTACACGGTGATGGGTCTATAGCTAGATAAAAAAACACGTATAGTCGCTAAAGACTATAAGCAACATGCAGAATTAACTATTTTGACGTCTATTCACATGTGTGACATCTATCCACTATTAGAATTCTTCTTGTCATGACCTCTATCGAGAACTTTATAGTTCATCAGCTGGATGTAAAAAACAGATTTCTTGAATGTAGAGCTTGATGAAGAGATCTACATGGCACAACCTAAAAGTTATGTACATCTAGATCTAAAAGATAAAGTGTGCAGACTAGACAAATTAATCTATGTGCTTAAACAAACGCCTAAGACGTGGCACATGAAATTTGACCAAGTGGTAAAGAGATTTGGCTTCCAGTCAACTCTCTCCGACAAATGCCTTTATCACCGCTCTATGTCAAATAAAATAGTTATCATATGTCTATATGTGGATGAAATGTTAATTCTTGGGCCGAATCTTGTTGTTGTGGAGGATATTAAATACATTCTCGCAAAAGCACTTTATATGAAGGGCCTTGGTCCTGTTCACACCCTTCTAGGTATGAAAGTTAGAGTTAATAAGAGTAGAGTTACTCATAGTCAGACTCATTATATTAAGCAACTTCTTTATACCTGGGGGTACAAAGATTGTAGGCCTGTAGAGACACAATTTGATCATAACACCAAACTGAGTCCAAATGTTGGGACAAGTATTGATCAAATCAAATATTCTAAGATAATTGGTAGTCTCATGTACCCCACAAGTTCTACACAAACAGTCATTGTCTTCTCTGTTGGTATGCTGAGCAGCTTTACTAATAGTCCAAACAAAGAGCATTGGGATGCCCTAGACAGTTTGATGAGATACTTGAGAAGTACTACAGGTCACTCTATGTGATACACTGGATACCCTCCTACTGTGGATGAATACTCAGATGTCTCATGGTGTTCAGAAGTTGGTAACAATAAGTCTACCGGTGGATGTATATTCACTTTGGGTGGAGCTGACATCACTTGGAAATAAAAAAGACAGACTTATATAGCTTTGTCGTCTATGGAAGTTGAATTGTTTGTCTTAGCTTCGGCTGATGAAGAGACAGACTGGATCAGGAATCTAATACTAGATATTCCCTTGTCTAGGTTACAAGTCAACTCATTGAGTTTGTATTGCGATAATCAAGCAGCAACTCAAGTCGTTGATGACGCTAATCTCACACACCGCTATAGGCGGTAGCTCGACTGCGACACGAAACGGCAGTGTACCGATCGTTCAAGTAATATAAAACGAGGAGTAAATCCCCGAGTATCGATCTCGGAAGGAACACAGTAAGGTGAAGTTAACTTTCAAGGAAGGACTTGAGATTGAAGTCCTTTAGGTCGGATGGAATGCGGGGGAGTTGGGTTGGCTTTTGGAAAATAAAAGAAAACAACTACAACTACTCCTATGCAATGCCGCTATGCAATGCTTCGCTTGGCGGGATGGAGACTAGGCAGGCCTTGAGCGCGCTGCGTCGCAAGGGCGGATGGACGAGTAGGCAAGCGGAATCGAACCGTGCAGGCCTTGAGCGCACTGCTTCGTTAGGCGAATGGATTACACGGGCCGCTATGCCACGCTTCACTAGGCGGATGGGCAAGAAGGCTAGCGGATGGAATGGGTCGCACCGGCGGAGTCGGAATGAATTACACGGGCCGCTATGCCTCGCTTCGCTAGGCGGATGGAAGAGTAGGCATACGGATGAGGGTCGCAAGCACCTCGTCGACAAGCACACCACTAGCAATTGCTAGTGCGGCACATGAACGTGACGGCGGGATGGAGGATGGAATGGCGCGCTCCTCACTTGCACAAACCACTCATATCAATTTCACATTAACATGAAATACAAAAACAACATGAATAGGTTTTAGCAAACATTGTTCATACACCCAAACAATAAAGGAAAACGATACTACAGTGTAAAGGGGGTTTAGATTACAACCAAAGCACGGAGACTCATCGGAGGTTCACGACCGGAATCTAGGGTTGTCAATCCTTGTCCGGACTCGGGCTCCAACTGCCGTCCGGGGTCCGGAAGAGCTGTCACCTTCTTCTATTATACCCGTCTTCTCCGTCAATCTTCTCTGGCCACGATCTCACCGGAGAACTTCATATATGCAGCAAGAAATCCCTTGAAATGAAGCTTTGGAGATGCACGATCAATGGAGGAGGCCTAGAGGATGCTCCGGCTTGAGATTTGCAAGAGAATGGCGGCCGGAGCTCCTCCCGATGGTGGGCGGCGATGGAGGGGCGAAGTGGGCGATCTGGAGCAAGAAACGACGCTGAAATAGACCTAAAATGCGGGTTGCGGCGGAAGAATTCGTGAAAACGCGTATTTATAGAAAGCAGAATTTTGAACGGGCACGATCAGTGGCGCACGACCAGTGACCGTGCGTGAAGGAATGCCAGTGATAATGCGCGAAGAACCTGTAGCATAATCCCGGAGTGCAGAATTAGCGCACGATCAGTGGCGCACGACCAGTGGTCGTGCGCACTATCGTCAATGGTCGTGCGATAAGCCAAACAGAACTCATAAAATGGGCGTTAAGTGTGCACGATCAATGGCGCACGACCAGTGGTCGTGCGCGATAGAGCCAGTGATCGTGCGCAGTGTTCCTGTACAGATTTGTACCGGGAACACCTGCACGACTCCTGTTCCAGCATACAACACCAGTCTAGCCACTGAAGGTGACACTTAACGCTGCATGAAAACTAGTAACGAAGATGAACAAGAAATAACATCAAAACGGGCCTAGAAGTGCACTTAGCATGGAGTATTAAATGGGAATGAAAACATGTCTAAAGTGAAGTGCAAAGACTAGAAAATCGGCCCAGATGAGTCCAAAAATGTGTATATAATTGGGACTCATCAGTCGTTAAAAATGCTCTCTATAATACTAAGAGGAGACATATACGACTGAGACACACTCTGTTGAATTGTCTGAAGGAACAATGAATCATCTCTTTGATCGATGTGCGATCGAAAGATAATCTAGCAGATCCATTGATGAAAGGAATGACCAAAGACCGACTAATCAAATTAGTGGGGGAAATGAGACTAAAGCCGATTTAGATCAGCTTAGTACAAAATCAATGTTTTGATTTTTCTGATTTCCTTTGTTAAAGCAAGCTGATGTGCTCTGTTGATGCTCTCGGTTGCTGAGCACGGATTTGGTGAATTGTTTCATTCAAAATCTGATATTAATAACTTCACATAGATTCGTCATTTCTTACCCTAGAGGAGAGTGTTATTCCAAATCTGATAACATATACTGACTCGATTTAACTCCTCTTCTGTTAATAGTTTCATTCCAAACTTGATGATCTCCATTTAACTTTAGAAGAACAGTAATCATGACATTTCATATTGGAACACAGGTAATAGCCGAGGTGTCCAGAAGTCCGTAAATCGTTTCTTTGAAAATCGATAATGGATTCTGAGGTTGAACCTATAATACTCTGAGCAGGTCTCCTTCTAGCTTATTATAAAGTACTACGTTCATATTGTAGAACTAGATACATGTACATTTTCAAAGTATGAATTTATTTCTAATGAAATTCTCTGTTGAAAATTACAGGACTTGTTGTTGATGGAGGAGCACTTGCAGGATGAGATCCTGATCAGGATGATTTGCTGGACGTCTGAGGCAGATGACAACTATATTGTTATTTGTTTCCTTTTATGCTTTATCTCTGCTTATAACATTGTTTAGCTCTTTCCTTGATACACTTGCTTGTTTGGACTTTTTTTATTTTGTTGATCTTAGCCACTGAGTATGTTGGACTTGTGTTTTGATCGTACTTTAAACTATTTCGTGTGGTATTGCTGAGATTTATTTTTTATTCTTATGCGCACATACAATCTTCTTTGAGTCTAATGTGTTTTTGTAGGTGTTGGATACGATTGTGAATAATTCATAGTTTGTTGAATATTACACAAACCACCCTAACCGATGTCGGGTTTACCGTGGACATAGGGGGAGATTGTTGAATATTTAATAATATATATGTGCATGTCGGAACTGACTCGGTAGCCTTAATGGGTTTCGTGTCATTCTAGGGCTCCGCTCTACGCTGAAGATACTATATAACCTTATTCCAAATCTGATAGTTGTTACGTAGAATATCTTGAGCTAACCCTAGCCTCTACAATATGTTCATGGAATGTGTGTATTACTAAATGTATATTACAAAAATTATACAAAATGTGTGTAAGTACACAATACTTCAGAAATATTTCAGTTTTCCATAATAGTGCACTGGATAGACTGTGTTTTTAACTCACACTCAGATAAGTTCAACTCACAGTTAGTTTTCCACAATACTTCATAACTATTTCAGTTTTCGACTGAGCAGGTTCTTAGAGCATAGAACTTTAAACAAGTGTCATTATAGTGCTACTAAAATTTTGAAACCGGAAGTGTTACAAAAATTTCAAGTAGTGAACTTTTTTCAGAAAAATCCATGGCATGTAAAAAGAAAGAAAGTAGTGGGCAAATCAAAGACAATCCATTGATGGGATCGAGGACTCTTTTGGATTCAGAGATGAAATAATTCGTACCTGAATCTCTACACCTCCGTTGGAAAAATGACTAGGGGCGTAGCGGAGGACTCGTTGAAAGATCGTCTCTTTCCTTTTTCTACTACAAAGATGCGGGTGATTCCATATTTCCATCGCCAGAGAGAAGAAGTTGGACGCTCATCGGAGAGGAGAAGGGAGAAGTCGTGAATGGAGCTGCACGATTTCTCGTTGTCTATCGAGGGAGAAATTTTTGGATTTGTGTCCCGGAGCCAAATTTCGGTACGGGAGTAACGAGATTGCGACACGTGGCATATCAAAAATTGAAATGTGAAGCATGAAATATAAAAGTAAGGCGGAAAAAATGTTTACGTCTTGTTCTCTCTATGGAGATCAAGATCGAATTCGATCTCCATGGCGACCAAATTCAATCTCCATGGCGACCAAATTTGACCTCCATGTCGACCGAATTCGATCTCCATGGCGACCGAATTCAATCTTCATGGCGACCGAATTTGATCTCCATGACGACCAAAATCAATCTCCATGAAGATCATCTTCCGCAGAGTGGAGAATACAACAAATAAACCGTAACAAAAAGTTAACATCAAAATGACCAAAAATTAAAGAAAATTAACAAATCAAGCACTGCAGTAGATAATATACAAAAAAAAGAATCCACTTTCGTTGAAGCTGTATTCATTATCTGTGGTTCTGAAACTAGACATTTATCTGCTCAAATTAGAACAAGCAATACATGAAAAGTAAAACTAAAACGGAGTTTACTCTCGGCAGGGGCGGATCCAAGGGGGGGCCGGCGGGGGCCTGCCCCCCCCCCCCCCCCCCCCCCCCCCCAAGAATTTTGCAAAAATATAAATAGATTTGAATTCCTCTCGTCGAGCCAATGAATTTTGACTACTTACACGTCAAAAACAGTGTCCGAATGAGGGAGAAATGTCTCCGAGAAGATGAAGATTTTCATTTTTTTAACGAGAGAAAAACGATGCTTGACCCCCCTTCTACGAAGCCGCTGCCATTTTGATCCGCCCTGCTTCGATTCCCGCAAGCGTGCAGCGGCCTCTACGCCAGCAGATGAGCACAAAAAAAATTTGCATCGTCTACAGCAAGAACGTTGACGCCTCCCAGCATAGCCGACGTGTCCGTTCCCTGCATTTGCCATCTCCTGCGCCTCCACGATCCTTATCGTCGTCGACGAAAACATCCATTGGTAAACGACACATTTGTCAAGGGAATGCAACAACATATTATCAAAAATAGAGGGATTTTTTTATCAAAAATGTAATTGTAATTTGTATATTGAAATAACATCAATATGATTGTTTGTCTCGTTTTTGTTTATTAAAAATAGAGGGTTTTTTTTATCAAAAATGTATTTTTATATTTAATACATTACAAACAACAACAACAACACTCAAGCCTTTATCCCACTATAGTGGGGTCGGCTATATGGATCCTTTGTCGAACTTCTACCATCTTAGTCGAGCTTCTCGCATCTTCTCTGCAATTGGTGCTACTCCTGTCATATCCCCGATACATTCATTCCAAATTTTAACCAGTCTCGTGTGTCCACACATACTCCTAAGCATTCTCATCTCCTCAACTCCCATTTTTTGCTCATGTACATAGAGCATCGCTGGTCTAATTGCAGTACGGTAAAACTTGCCTTTAAGTTTTAATGATACTTTACGATCACATAAGATCCCTGACGCGCCTCTCCACTTCAACCAACCCGCTTTGATTTTATATTTAATACATTATATTAAAAAAATTTGCTTCACCTTTTGATTGAGCCCCTTAGTCAAAATTCCTGGATCCGCCCCTGACTCTCGGGAGCAGCAGTTTCCAATCGAAGCATAAAATAACTTACCCTATAGAGATCGATAACGGTGTAGAGTTATGAGATGAGCCCCTTCTGGTGTCAATGAGACGGAGAAGCCTAGACTCGTCCTCGTGCAGATCCTTCCACGAACACTCGTCGGCGTCAACCCTCTCCCACTCCGCCAAGGGACATCAAGAGCGAGAAGTTGTTATCTGACGCGAAGTTGTTAACAACTCACGCGATTTCGCCACATGTGAGCATATTGCTTCACCCGGACCAATATTTCGGAACGAGACACGTATCCAAAAATTTCGCCTGTAGAGGGCTCCCCAAAACCGACCAAAAGTGCTCCCCAAAACCGGATTTGGCTTTTTCAAGAAACTCAAAACCCATAGATTTTGGGTTAAAGCCGATTCCATCTCAAAACAAAGCCAAAGAACAGGGAAATTGGAATTTGTCCATTCTCCCAAAACCTACCACACGAACATAACTTAGGGTGGTGAATCAAGCGGCAAAGCGATTCCTTCAAGTTTCGAAGAGGCTTTCGAAATCCCGCTACATTAGGTCATCGTGGAGACCTCCGACCACCGACGCAAGCAGAGAAACTGAGCTAGATGAGTGGCAGAGGATTCCTTGGAGGTTTCCAGCTTACTGAACTTCAAGCAGCCTCTGCGCACAAATGAACAAACTCGTCATTGAGACCTCCGATCACAAACGAAAGCGGATCTAAGGTTTTCGGCGTCCTAACTCCTGAACGACGGTTGAACTTCAGCACCCTCAGGCCTCTGCTAGGAAAGGTACGCACAAGGTCTGAAGGTCGTGGATTCAAGTTCTTCTTCGTAGAACTCCTGTTTGTGGATTTGTGGAGTGAGCTAAGCGTCATGTTCGTGGATTCTTCATACGAAAGGCACTCATGATTATCATCCAGACCCAAGTAGACTGAGTTGAGCATCTTGTTTGTGGAATCATGGATTCTTCATTGAAAAGGTGCGCACAAGGTCTGAAGGCAGTGGCTACAATCTTTGAATAATCAGATCTGTTCCTCAATAGGTCATTCCTCAAATCTCAATTCTCAGTTTTTATTGTTATCTCCAAGCATGCGAATTCTCAATTTCTCATTGTACATAAGCGAATTACAGAATGTTGCTCTTCGATTCTTGGATTTCATTCCTATCAATTTTAATGTTAATTTATTTTAGCTCTTCGTCCTTGAATCAGTAGATTGTATTTAAAAAGTTATAAGCTTTATCAACACAAATTATAATTTATTTTGTACATAATCATTGTTGCTGTTTAAGGCTCCGTTTGTTTCGGCGGTGGTGTTTTGGAGCGGTGGGAATGGAGGTCCTTGGCATTTTGGTGTTGGAGGCTAAAAATGATGTTTTGGAGCGTTGAGAATGAAGATTTGTTGTTAACCAAACAGATTTTTCAGCGTTGACGTTTTCCCCCCACCGCCAATAGAGAAAAAACGCCGAAACAAACAGAACTTTAGTCGGTATTCAGGATGATAGTAAAAATACTTCGTAATCTTATTCAGGTTTTTCATCTTAGAACAAACTTGATACCAAGTCTAATGTTTATATTAGTTTTCTTTGGAAAATCGTTTGTTTTATTATGCCCCTTGTTATTATTCATGTTGATTAGGTAACTGAAGAAGACCTTGAACACTCTTTTGAAGAAGATCTTAGCCACGAAAAAATATTTGAAAAATAATTGAACAATCATTTAGTTCTCCTAGTAGAGCGACATGTTCTTCTAATGTGACTTCACGAATGAATTCAATGTAGACGACCTTCATGCTGACTCAGAATTGCGAAAGAATATTTATGGCTACGATCTAAATGAAAGTGAGAAGTTTCGAAGTATGGTATTTACAAAAAAAAAAGTTGGAGTACATCACAGTAAAATATGCTGCAATTTAATTATGTTGTTATCTATTCAAGCCTGAGCATGGTGAATAAGACAGTTGGGGTGATTTTGTTAGTTCGGGCTCACGAATTAGAAGCATAAAAATAGATTGGATGTTTATGTGGGAAATCATAATAACATCCATAACCAATGCTTGAAGACTTGTCTAGGCATGTTGAACAAAAAACAACACACTGAAGCTATTTTGTATGCTTAATCTGACCAAGCTTGAATTGATTGTTGCACCTGCTTAGAAACAACAGTGGACTGCACTAGATTCCTTTTAAAGCAAGGATTAGCTTTTTATGGTCATGATAAATCTGAGGGATCAAGTAATCGAGGAAATTTTATTCAACTATTCCAATTTCTCGCTGACCATAATGACAGCATCAACAAAGTTGTATTAAAAAATACTCCTGAAAATCTTAAATTAGTATACCAAGTATCCAAATGGATATTGTCCAAGCTACATCGATGGAGACTACAAATATTTTCATTAAAGATATTACTCAAGCTGAATTATTTTCTATTTTAGTTGATGAAGCTCGTGATTCCTCCATATAAGAGTAAATGACAATTGATTTATGATATATGTAGATAAGAAACGTTGAAATCCGGATACCGATTCAACGGAGTTCGGACCAAGAGGGAGTAGCTGTTACTTGACCCATAGTCGGATGCCAAAAATTGAGTATGTCGAGCCTAGAACTAACCCTCGCTGATCAAAAATTAGATTGCTCACTCACAGACTCACGAGCTGCAGCGGGGAGGTCCCGCCAAACACCGGAAAGTTCTCTTTTTAACTTCTCCTCCCTAAACCAAAAGTTGAGCTCGACACCTTGGACGACATGAAGAAAATAGCTCAGAAGGTGCACGCTCTGGTGGTGGGTCTCCCTTACTTCGAGGTGTTATGGGGTCCTATTTATAGACAAACTTCCCTGGGGTACGCTGGTCTGCGGATAGCTTCCTCTGCCTTAACCAAAATGCTATTCCCAGACCCGAATGGCCTGCGAATTGCCCTCCCCGCCTTAACCGGAATGCTATTCTCAAACCTAAATGGCTTGTGAATAACCATTTCGGCCTTCGAGAGACTACTGCACGCTGACTTAGGCGAGTCTGCGGGTTGGTCCGTCCCAGACTCGCCTCGCCTACTCGAACTCGCTCCTTGTTGCCTTGCTTGGAGGCGAGTCTGACTGGCTTGCCCGGACTCAGACTCGCTCATAGAGCGCTGAGGTAGGTCATGTTCTCGATGTGACTCACTAGGAAGAACCTTTCATTTGCTCGCTAAATATGGGTTGAACACAATACCCGCTCTTTGCGGGCTCGCTAGAGATCAGACAGAATCGTTCAGCCCTTATTTGGCGAGCCGAAACCGTTGAGAGGGGATTTGTTGGCTCATGAACTGTTGGAACAACCCTATTACTGATTTGGGCTAGGATCACTATCTGTTTATTAGGAAAGTTGACCCCAATGTATAGTCCAAAGGGTCAAGGTTTTAGGCTGATAGAACTTAAGAAAAGATAAGTTTTCTGCGTTCGACGAACTCAATACTGCGTTCGACGAATTGCTCTCTGCGTTCAACGAACGGCTTACATTCTGCGTTCGACGAACGACTTGCTTCAATCTCAGCGTCTCAGTGTCTCAGCGGCTCAGCGGTCGACGAACAGGCTCAGCGGTCGACGAAATTATCCAGTCTCAGCGGTCGACGATTTTATTCAGTCTCAGCGGTCGACGAATTTGCTCAGTTCAGCGGTCGATGAATTTGCCAACTCATTCTGCGTTCGACGAACTCCTCTCAGCGTTCGACGAACTCAGCTCTGCGTTCGAAGAATAAGTATCAGATGTTCAGATCGACGAAAGTTCTTCTCAGCTCAACTAATTCAATTCTTCCAGCCAGATTCAGTTGAGGTCGACGAACTCAACATTGTGTTCGATGAAATTTGTTGAGATCGACGAAAATTCTCTTCAGCAGATTTATTTCAGATGATCAGTTATATTATTCTCTTCAGTTCGACGAACTTCATTCTGCGTTTGACGAACTCAGTTCTGCGCTCGACGAAATTTGTGTTCAGTTCAGAATTTCAGACAGATTAATTTATTCTATTCTCTGAACACAGATCTTTCAGCAACGGCTCTATTATTCCAGATAAGTCAAGGATTATATCTTTCCTTTTTATATTATTCCTTTCCATTCTCTTCCCGAGAAAATAACCGTTTGACGGAAAAGGATATCATATTAAAAAAGAAAAGGAATTAAAGGCTTGCTTGCAGTACCAAGGAAATATTAAATACAGATTATTCTATTCCTTTTTCAGATGATTTGAATTTCAAATCAGAGAGAGATTGTAAAAAAAAAAAGGAAGAAGGAAGACACAGCAATTACAGGAACTTAATAACAAAAAGTTGTCGACAGAGATGAATACCATTCTTCAGAAGGTTACAGGAAGAAAAAGAAGAACAAAAGTTTTACAGATCATCTTCATCTTCTTCCTCAAGCAACACTCATACACTGAGAACTTCAACACAAATCATTCTCTCAGTATTTCTGCTGCAAGATCAAATCTTTAAAGAGCAACAACAATTTGAGGAACTCATTCTTTCAGATTCATTAGCTACAGGAAGATCAGTACAGTCAAGAGAAAGCTCCATCCTCAAGCTGTCAAACATTTTCAATCAGACAGAGGAGCTTTACAACAACATTCCACTAGAGTCTTCTCTCAGAATATTGAGAGAGAAGAACATCTAACCCTTCTTATTCCATCTTGTACAGGGTTATAACTCCCTTCAAAAGTTAACCTCTTGGTGGAAGGGCACCTGAACAAAAACCTGTGGTTGGGTTAGAGCACCTGATCAAAAGCTCACTTGGTGTGTGGACACCTGATCAAAAAACCCTTGGTGATAGGGCACCTGATCAAAAACCTAGTGGAATCCTACCAAGTGTGGTAGAAGAGTAGACGTACCCAGGTTTATTGGGGAACTACTATAAAAATCCTTGTGTCCTCTGTGTTGTGATTTTCTGTGTGTTGTGCTGTGATTTGTTTTTATTTATTTTATAACTCACTCTGCAATACACATATAAATAACACTATTTTAATTCCGCTATAAAATTAAGTGAAAAATTTTTAATACTCTATTCACCCCCCCTCTAGAGTAAATCTAAGATCTAACCTCACCTTCAATTGGTATCAAAGCGTGGTTGATTATATCAATCACTTTCAACTGATATCAATTGCACTTTCATGAACCTCCCCCCTATAAATAAGGGGCGTTGTTACATTCAAACGACGATAAAATGGCTTTAGAGGCGATTTCATCCACTACCGCGAAGCCATTGTCTAAAGTGTTGGAATTAATCCTTGGTGGCCCCAATCGTTTCATATGGTATAATTAATAGCAACACTAATTACAGCAATATAACAGCTTTATTAATTTCAGCCTTTAATCAAATTGATTTGTTTCCATTTGTAACTGCCATTTTATTGTAACTTGCAAAGCTGTAATCTACTATATAAATATTCAATAGTGAATGGAGGCTAATTTACCCCCTTCAATCGTTTTCTCCTTTCTTCCAAATTAAGCTTTCTATTTTCAACATCTGGTATCAGAGCTATGTCGATCGTTCCTCAAGGTGAGGCAGCGTAGGAGAGCGGCGACGTTCCTCAAATTGAGGCAGCGCGGGAGAGCGGCGACGGGTTGTTCTGCTATCCGCAGTTGACGACGACCAACTACGCGAGTTGGGTGATTCGGGTACAAGCGATGATGGAGGATCAAGGTGTCTGGGAAGCAATCGAGCCGGAGGACGGGGAGCCCGTCGACATAAAAAAAGACAAGAAGGCAAGGTCGCATCTTTTCCAAGCACTCCCGGAGGACCTCTTGATGCAGGTGGCGACGAAGAAATCCGCGAAAGAGGTTTGGGATTGTCTCAAGACAAGGTTCATTGGCGCGGATCGCGTCAAGAACGCACGGCTGCAGACGTTGAAGAATGAGTTCGACGTCATGCGCATGCATGTGGACGAAACCTTGGACCTCTACGCTGGAAGGCTCAACAGCATGTGCGTCAGGTATGCAAACCTGGGGGCGACACTCGACGACGCCGCACTAGTCAAAAAACTTTTTGACACAGTGCCGGATCGTTTCTTGAACGTGATCGCCGGGATTGAGCAGTTCTATGACTTCGACACTATGCCGTTCGAGGAAGCTGTGGGGCGGCTGAAAGCCTATGAAGAACGAACTCGCCCGCACACAACCGACAGAAATGGCAAAGGCGACGACCAACTTTTGCTTACTCGGGAAGAGTGGCAAACGCGACAAGAGAGGGATGAAAAATCCCATGCTCTTGCAGACAACAACAACCGCGGTTGGAGTGGACGTGGTCGCGGCAGAGGGCGTGGCAAGAGCGGTCGTAGTTGGACGCAAAACAAAAACGACATGAGTGGCTCCAGCGGGGGTGGCCGTGACAAGAGTCACATTCGTTGTTTTAACTGTGACAAGATGGGCCATTATGCATCTGAATGCAGGGCCCCGAAGAAGGAGGAGGAGGCACACCTCACCTGTGCGGACGACACCGAGCCGGCCCTAATGCTCGCGGTGTCGGAGGTGATAACGTCGAAAGAACAGGAGCGGCAGGATGCCGTCCTACTGAGCGAGGAAAAAACGAGGCCGGAGGAGAATGTTACCCCCTGTCATGTCTAGTACCTGGACAACGGGGCGAGCAACCACATGACCGGTGATAAGGCGAAGTTCCGCGAGCTGGACGAAAATGTCACCGGTAAGGTCAAATTCGGCGACGACTCTGCAGTGCAAATCATGGGTAAGGGTTCAATTCTATTTTCCTGTAGAAATGGCGATCAGTGGCTACTTCAGGAGGTATACTATATCCCGAAGCTCCGAAGCAACATCGTGAGTCTCAGACAACTAACCGAGACCGGTCACAAGGTGATCATGGATGAGGATACCCTGCTGGTGCTCGACAAATGTCATACGAGGCTGCTCATGAAGGTGAGACGCACTCCAAATCATCTCTACAAAATTGATTTGCATCAAGGGAGGCGGTGTGTCTCCTGGTAAATCTTGAAGATCCGGCGTGGCTTTGGCATGCCAGACTTGGCCATGTCAACTTCCACGACATGAAGTTCCTTGTTGATAAGAAGATGGCGGTGGGCGTGCCGTCGATCACACACCCGAACCAGCTATGCCAAGGATGTTTGGTGGCAAAGCAGGCGAGACAACCGTTCCCTACGGCGGCAAGTTTCAGGGCGGAGAAGCCGCTTGAGCTAGTACATGCTGATCTCTGCGGTCTGATTACACCTTCGAGCCTCGCCGGTAATAGTTACTTCATGTTAATAGTCAATGATTACTCCAGGTGGATGTGGCTGTACGTGATCAAGACGAAGGATCAAGCTTGCTCTGTGTTCCAAAAATTCAAGTTGCAGGTCGAGAACACGAGCGAACAACGCATCAAGACGCTGAGGACTGATCGCGGTGGGGAGTTCCTCTCCACTGATTTCAACCGGTTCTGCGAGGGGGCCGGGATCGAACGACACATCACCGCGCCATACACGCCACAACAAAACGGTGTGGTGGAGCGGAGGAACAGGACGGTGATGGCGATGGCGAGATCTCTTCTCAAAAGTATGAACGTGCCAGGGAGATTTTGGGGAGAGGCGGTACGACATGCGGTGTACCTGTTGAACCGCTTGCCAACAAAGGCGCTTGGCGAACGGACTCCGTTCGAGGCCTGGAACGGAAGGAAGCCACATCTGGGACATCTTCGTGTGTTTGGATGCACAGCACACGTGAAGGTGACATCGCCACACCTAAAGAAACTCGACGATCGAAGCCAGTCGATGATGTACCTTGGTGTTGAGGATGGCTGCAAGGCGCACCGTCTGTTTGATCCACGGGGCGGAAAAATCCATGTAAGTCGTGATGTAAAATTTGAAGAAAATGTGAAGTGGTGCTGGAGTACAGGTGCAGTAGACGGGGATCCTCCTTGTTTTGTTGTCGAGGAGGAATGCGACACTGAGCTAATATATGGCAACTTTACGCCGCCCATGAGTGGTCTGGCAGGCGAATCAACGCCTACAACACATGTTCACCAAGCCAATTCATCAACTCCACTGGCCGGCGAGATGTCGTCGGAAGGACCAGCGACTGGGATGCATACTACAACACTCACGACAGCAAGCTCCCCGATGGTGACGACATCCACTGGATCGCTGGCAGATGATCTTGCCACACCTGATTCGGTTGTGACCACAGCTCTATCAGGAGGGAGCAGCAGCACTGATGACGAACATGTTCGTTACAGGCATATCAACGACATCCTGAGAGATGCTCCAAGAGTGCAACTTGACATGGAAGGAGAGGCCAGCTCGTGGAGATGGAGGAGCCATCCTGCTACCATGAGGCCGCCAGGCAGCAAGTTTGGGAGGACGCTATGGCCAAGGAGATAGAGTCTATTGAGAAGAATGGGACCTGGTCCCTCGTAGAGCTACCAAATGGACACAAGCCAATTGGACTCAAATGGGTCTACAAACTGAAGAAGAACTCAGATGGAGATGTGATCAAGTACAAAGTGAGGCTTGTCGCGAAAGGATATGTACAACGACAAGGAATTGATTTTGAGGAGGTGTTTGCACCGGTGGCCAGACTCAACACCGTGCGCGTCATTCTTGCTATTGCTGCCAATCACGACTGGCAAGTTCACCACCTTGATGTCAAATCTGCCTTCCTGAATGGGGAGCTCAAGGAAGAAGTTTATGTTGCTCAACCAGAGGGATTCACAGTAAAGGACAAGGAGCACTTGGTGCTCAAATTGAGCAAGGCGCTCTACGGGCTCCGGCAAGCGCCACGAGCCTGGAACATGCGGCTTGATAAAAGCTTGATGCAACTCGATCTTGTGAAGTGTGCTCAAGAACAGGCTGTGTACACAAGAGGAGCAGGCCGAGCAGGTATCATTGTCGGTGTATATGTCGATGATCTCATTGTGACAGGAGGAGACCCAGCTATGATTGTCGATTTCAAACGGCAAATGATGTCTGAATTCGAAATGAGTGATCTCGGATTGCTCAACTACTACCTCCGGATTGAGATCAAGCAAGGAGAAGATGGCATCTCAATCAAGCAGGAAGCTTATGCCAAGAAGGTGCTGACTCAGCTCGGGATGGAAGAATGCTATCCTACCAAGATTCCTATGGAACCAAGATCACAACTAAACAAGGATCCTGATGGACAACCTGTGGATGCAACGGAGTATCGCCGTGTTATTGGTTACCTCAGGTATCTTCTTCACACACGGCCAGATCTTTCCTTTGCTGTTGGTGTGCTGAGCAGGTTCATGGAGAGGCCCACAGTGAAGCACCATAAGGCGGTCAAGCAAATCCTCAGGTATATAAAAGGGACTATGGGCAATGGTCTAGTATATACCAGAGGAGGAGATGCTGAGGTGATCACAGGATACACGGACAGTAATCTGGCCGGCGACAACGACGACAGAAAGAGTACTGGGGGCATGGCATTCTATATCAATGAGTGCTTAGTGTCTTGGAATTCACAGAAACAGAAAATAGTAGCCCTGTCATCATGTGAAGCTGAGTTCATGGCAGCAACAACAGCGGCATGTCAAGCATTGTGGCTCAGAAGCTTGTTGAGCGAACTGACCGGGAAGGAGACTGAAGCGGTAAAATTATTTGTTGACAACAAGTCTGCAATCGCATTAATGAAGAATCCTGTATTCCATGGACGCAACAAGCATATCGACACAAGGTTTCACTTCATACGTGAATGTGTCAAGGGAGGACAGATCATTGTGGAGTATGTTCGCACAGATGAGCAACGAGCAGATTCACTGACAAAGGCATTGCCAGCAGTAAAGCTAGCAACAATGCGGCACCTGTTAGGTGTTCGTGACTTTGGGCCACATCCGGATTAAGGGGGAGTATGTTGGAATTAATCCTTGGTGGCCCCAATCGTTTCATATGGTATAATTAATAGCAGCACTAATTACAGCAATATAACAGCTCTATTAATTTCAGCCTTTAATCAAATTGATTTGTTTCCATTTGTAACTGCCATTTTATTGTAACTTGCAAAGCTGTAATCTACTCTATAAATATTCAATAGTGAATGGAGGCTAATTTACCCCCTTCAATCGCTTTCTCCTTTCTTCCAAATTTAGCTTTCTATTTTCAACATAAAGCCGAGGAGTTCGCGGCGGCCACCGTTTTCAGGTTAGTCGGCGGCTTCTCCGCGAAGCATCCTCATGACCACAGAGAGAGAGAGAGAGAGGGAGAGAGGGAGGGAGGGAGGGAGGGAGGGAGCGCGCGCGAGAGAGAGAGAGAGAGAGAGAGAGAGTCGAGAGAGAGAAAGAAGACCGTGCCTCCACTCACCGAAGGTAAAACTTCCTCACCTCCTAAGTCAACCGCTAAACACGGTCCTCCCCTAAAGAGATCGGGAACTCGCCTATCTTTGAGAGACATACCTTCGACCTCCTCAATCTGGGAAACCAGGTAATTTCATCTCACCCCTAAATACTGATTTCAAGCCTTTGACGTGAGGTGACTGACCTCGCCCGTGAATTTGGGCTGATTGAACCTAACCAAACCGTGGTCCTAGCACTGAAGAGTCTGATTGCAGATAGGGATCATCTTCAAGGCGACGCGGGTTCGATTCACCCTTCGTCATCTCGCTCTCCCATCATTCCGTGTAAGAAATTAAACTCTAGCTTTTGCCGAGGAGCGCGTATTGACCTCACACCTTTAACAGTTCCACCATTTACCGATTTGCAGCTCAACTCGCAACAAGGGGGCGACCTCTAAAAGTGTTACCCAAATATCTTCTCCAAGTGCGAGGTGACCTCCCCCGGTTAATGTTTTAGACATCTGGATTCCCCACGGTTGCCTGGCACAAGTGAGCCTTCGTCGACACATCGCGTGGGATCCTGGCCCAGCCTGGCGCGTCAACTGGCTTACGTCCCAGACCCCATCCAGGGCTGCAGCCCATGCCACCCCAACCCCTCTCCGCGGTGGGTTGTTGAAGGCCACAACCCTCCTTTGCTGAGGGGAAACTCCATGTTAAGTGGGCAGCGCGGGGACTTCCCAGGAGGTCAACTTGACCTCCTGGGAAGTCCCCGCGCTGCCCACTTAACTTGGAGTTTCCCCTCATCAAAGGAGGGTTGGGGCCTTCAACAACCCGCCACGGCCGACCGGCGCGGAGAGGGGTTGGGGTAGCATGGGCTGCAACCCTGGATGGGGTCTGGGACGTAAGCCAGTTGGTGCGCCATGCTGGGTTAGGACCTCACACACCGGGGAAGTCGCTTATGATAGGTCCCTTACCTGGTCAGGCCGGCGCGCCCCTTCAGAGATGTCTTTCAACTGAGCGCCCTCGAGAGCACTCGCCCCGCCACCAGGGCAAAGATCCCGCATCCTCGGCCGGTACCTTTCTAGCCTCAGTGACCTTTACTCTCTCTTCCCCCTTTTCAAGCAATTGATTTTTGATAACTTATACAGGTCGCCGCTTGTCTGCCTTCTGGACATTCGACGTAGGCGAACTCGCTACCAAACTCGCTTCTTGTTATCATGACGACTCCTATGAGAGAGCTCTTGGCGAGCTCGCAAAGTTTTGATGAAGAATTCCGAACTCGCCTACTCGCCGTCTTCACAGCTCATGACTATTTCCTCAAGGTCATGCCCCAACGACATAACGAGAGACTAGCTGCTCTTGGTGGTCGCCTCGAACGGGCAGAAGAATTCCAACAGCTGGCGGAGAATGATGACGGTATGTGCTCCCGCATTGAAGATATCGAAGGCAGGTTGTATGACCTGGAGACCCGCCAGCGTGCCACGGAGGATGAACTCCACCGGTTCGCGCACATCGCCGGGAAAGTTGGTGAGGCCTCTCAGCTTGAAGAGCGCATCGGGCGAGGATGGGAGAACCTCTGAAAAGTTCAAGAAGATCTCTAGGTTGCCTGAGAGATTACTTGGAGAGCTCGCCATCCCCCCTGCCTGTGTTACCGGGGTTGCGGTCCCGTGCGGCGCGAATGATGTATTTTTATTTTTATTATTACTTTATTCTGCTCGCTATATGTTGTACTCGACTCCCTTGTTCATAAAATTTTTGTTTCTGTATTCTGTGCTCACCTCGCTTATTCCTAAAGTGTGCTTGTCGTGTTTCATTTTTTCCTCACGCTTAATTTTTGTATTAATGTGCAAGTAGACGAACCCACGGCTCTGCTTCTACCATGGGTCGCGAGTCCAAGAACGAGGAAGGTCGCGCAAACTGTGTTGTCAACTTTCGAGAGCATTACTTTCCCAGCTCGCATGGTTTCACGGCGGGGCGACGGCGCCAGGCGAGCACATCAATACATTTTTTCTAGATGAGCTCGCCTTCCACCTGACGCATTTTTTTCGCTCCCTGTGGCGTTCATCTGTTATATGCGCGATGAGAGGATGGAGTTTGACCTCGCCGCCTTCCGCAAAATTCTCACATTGAAGGCGACTCCTAATGGAGTCGCCTTCTTCTCCAGCGGCTGCTTGAAAATCTCGGATACCTGCAACAAAGTCCACCACTGAACTGATAAGTTCGTCTTTGTGCAAGGCGAGTTCGGGAATCTCCTGTTCACACCCATCCAGAGGAGCGAGAGCGCCTACAAGCCACCTCGCGTGGTGGGGGATGCCCTCGCCCTCTACAATTTTTTGAGAGGGAAGAATTTTGACGTCCTCTACTTACGATGTCATGTTGATCAACTCGTCTTTGTCCTACCAGGAACAAGTTAGCCTAGGCGAGAACTCGCCATTTCATTTTACTCCGTTGTCTCCTTTTTCAGTTGTAGACTTACATTTTTCTTTACAGGCGAGCGCTCGCTCCCGGCCCACCCTCCCTATGAAAGTTCGAGGGTGCCGACTCGCGAGGTTCTTCCCGCCTGCCCTGCTGAGACCATCGTCCTGGATGAGGGCGAGGTGACTCTTGCCTCTGAGAGAGTTAAAAGGAAGGTTCACCTGGCCGACGCCTCGACAAGCAAGCCAAAGCGGAAAAAAAAACAGAAGCCTGGGAGGGCGAGCTCGCCTAAGGAGGAGAGCCCGCCCGAGGACCTCACCACACTTCAAAATTGGGCTTGGCATGAGGAACCTTGATCGGAAGGGGGATCCTCTCTTGGCCTGGGACGACTCGCGGAACCGGGTCTTCCTGAGCTCATACCTTCCCTCTTGAACGGAAGACCAGGCGCCAGATGACGTGCCTTCAATGTCTTATTCGGCCTCTATGGTCGTGATGACGCTGAGGTACTCGATGAGACCCCCATTCGCGAGTTAGTGAACCGCGGGTGCCTGTCAACCCTTTGCACCACAGGGTTCCTTCACCAGATTGCGAGGCGAGGACTCCATGCAAATAGAAAGCTGTAAACTGGGAAAACTTAGAGGGGAGGTAAATGTAATTTTGAAAGATAGAGGGGTGCAACCTGTAATTATGCAAATTCCCAGGGGAGGTCCCGTTAATTAACACTTTCGGAATTCTGTACTTTAAGATTTTACTAGACATTCAAATGCACAGGTCGTTATGAAGGATTTGCAATACATATTAATAAAAAAATACATAATATAGAAGGGTTGTGATGTGCATATTCGTGGTTTCTGTCGGGCGGCGCTGGGTGTGCGGAGCTGGCGGCGTCGGGTAACTCAGCCGTTGCGGGATCTTCGAAACGAGCGGCTTCTTCAGGCAAAGCGTTATTCAGAAAAAGTGTTGCTCGATCGCCCCATATGAGGTCCGGGTTGGGGGCTTGACTGATACGTCCCTTGAGGGCTGCCCCGTTGGCTGCGTGAGCGCTTCTTCTTGACATTGTTGTCAGGCGGGAGTACTTCGCGGAGCGAGTATGGTTCTCATAAGTTCTTTAGAGTTTTGGGAACACCTTTCCCACAAACGTCGTCTAACGTTTGTGGGTCGCTTAGCGCTCCCACGAACCGGAGGAGTTGGGACAATCTTAGCTTGAGAGTGAGTCAAGCGCCCAAACAGTCAAAAGAGAACCAACAACAGAACAACGAGATGTTTTATGTGGAATAACCCGAAAAGGGAAAAAAATCACGGGATCAGGACCAATCTTGATGAAACTCACTGGCTGTGATCAGTTACCGGAGTTAGAGTGTAGAAGGGTGACAACCTGACAGGCCACCACTCATTTACATGTTTGGGAAAAAAAAATTAAAGTCTTGAGTTGTGCTTGCGAAGCAGTGTCTTTAGCAGAACCGCCCAAAGTGGAGCGTGCGCTGCGCAGGAGGAGGATGAATGGAGAGCCAAGTCTTCGTCGGAAAACCTTAGAGCTCTTTCTTCTTCTTTTTTCCTTCATTGAAAATGATAGCATGGGCTCCTTTTTATAGCTTTTTTTGGGGCGCGCTGGAATTGAGCCCTTCTAGATGTCGAGCGGGCAATTAGGACCGCACCATTTCGGTCACCTGGATCACTAATTTTTGGGAAATGACGGTCATGCCCCCCTGACAGATCGGGCAGGCTCGACGCGGTGATGAGCGCGCGCGAGGGGGAGCGCACCTTGGGGAGCCCACCTTGCGCGGGTGCACAGGGAGGGTGCGCACCGCGCGGGGAGAGCCAGGGCGCGCCAGAGCGCGGGTGTGGCACGTTTTGCGCGTAGGCGCAAATTGCGTGCTCGTGTGCCCCGCGCGTTCCGGCGTCTGTTCAAGAGATCAAACAGACTTAGATTTGTGCGAGAACGAGCCGGTTGGAATTGTCCTGGTGAGTCGGTTGAGGTTGCGGAGCAGAAACTCCAATTTGATTACTTGAATTTTAGGAGAACCCTATCAATATTCAATAATATATATATATATTAGTTATATATATAATTTATCACCATGAAGAACTTAACAGAAAAAAATTTGAACCAACGGGAGCATCAAAATATCCAGTTCTCATGAGTGCTGCTCCCTCTTTTTTTTTTCAGGATACCTTCGAATTGCTGTCGCTGTGCCGCTATTGCTTCATATGTTGATATCTAGGCTTCGACACTTGTGAACGAGGTCGGGGTAGTTTGACACTGTTTCTCTCATGAGTGCCGAGTGGAAGGTGTCGGGTCGAAGCCTTCTGAGAAAAACATCGCGCAGAAGCTCGGGGCGGACCCCTGGAATCTGTCACGCTTCAGTAGTGAAGCGGAGAAAATAGTCTTTGAGCGTCTCTCCTTCGTTCTGGCGGACTCCGGAAAGATGAGAGGGATCTTGAATAATTCGGTGATTGGCGATGAACTGATCGGCAAAAAGTTGAGTCAGCTTCATAAAGTTGTCAATTTTTTCATTTTTCAGGGAATGAAACCAGGTGCGAGCCTACCCTTCAGAGTCGTTGGGATTACCTGACACATCAGTTGATCGAGAGCATTGTAAAACCGCATAATTGTCATGAAGTTATTGATGTGCTCCATGGGATCATCGGTTCTGTTATAATTCTCGATATTTGGCAGCTTGAATCCATGCGGAATGGGGTGCGCTAGAACTTGCGGAGTTAACGGGGAGTTACGGTGAAAGAGTCGTCGTGGCTACACGATTCGTTGCCCATCGTGCCTGTAATTCTCTTCAATCATGTTGCGCACTTCCTCATGAGTAATCCTTCTGTTAGTCTGTCCAGCGTCTATTCCCACCGAGAGGGGGTTGTGCTGCGCATATTCGTGGTTCCCGTCGAGCGGCGCTGGGTGCGCGGAGCTGGCGTCGTCGGGTAACTCATCCGCTGGATCTTCGAAACGAGCGGCTTCTTCAGGCAAAGCGTTATTCAGAAACAGTGGTGTTCGATCACCCCATGTGAGGTCCGGGTTGGGGGCTTGATTGATACACCCCTCGAGGGCTACCTCGTTGGCTGCGCGAGCGCTTCTTGACATTGTTGTCAGTCGGAGTACTTTGCGGAGCGAGTATGGTTCTCAAAAGTTCTTTAGAATTTTGGGAACACCTTTCCCACAGACGTCGTCTAACGTTTGCGGGTCGCTTAACGCTCCCACGGACCGGAGGAGTTGGACCGCCCTAGCTCGAGAGTGAGCCAAGTACACAAACAGTCAAAAGAGAACCAACAAGAGAACATCAAGACGTTTTACGTAGAAAAAACCTGAAAAGAGAAAAATCACGAATTCAGGCTCAATACTGATGAAATTCACTAGTTGTAGTCAGTTACCGGAGTTAGAGTGTAGAAGGGTAACAGACCACCGCTCCTTTACAATTTTTGGGGAAAAAGCTAAGTCTTGAGTTGTGCTTGCAGAAGCAGTGTCTGGAGCAGAACCGTCCCAAGTGGAGCCAGCGCTGCGCAAGAGGAGGATAAATGGAGAGACAAGTCTTCGTCGGAAAACCTCAGAGCTCTTTCTTCTTTTTTCCATCCTTGAAAATGATAGCATGAGCGCCTTTGTATAGTTTTTTGTGGTTGTTGGTAATTGCGCTCTTCTAGATGTCGAGCGGGCGATTAGGGGGCACGCGCCGGGGAGCGCACTTTGCACGGGTGCATGGGGGGGGGGGGGGGGGGGGGGTACCGCGCGGGGAGCGCCGGAGCGCGGGTGTGACACGATTTGCGCGTAGGCGCAAATTGCGTGCTCGTGCACCCCGCACATTCCGGCGTCCGTTCGGGAGGTCAAACGGACTCGAAATTACGCGAGAATAGGCCGATTGAAATTGTCCCGGTGAGTCGGTCGAGATTGCGGGACAGAAACTCCAATTTGATTACTTAGGCTCTGTTTGGTTGGGCTGTTGCTGATGGAAAGCTGCTGATGAAAAGCTGCTGATAGGAAAATTGCTGATTCTGGAAAACGGAGTTTTGTTAAAAAACTGTTTGGGTGAAATGGAGTTTGTAAAATGGAGTTTTGAAAAAGTTGTTTGGAAACAAAACAGAGTTTTGAGCGAATTTTTTTTTTTACCGAATATCAAAAAAAAAATATATATTTTCCATCATATAATACCAAACACACAAAAATAATGTCCACATTAACCATATATCATGATATTTCCTATGATCTAGATTCATACAACTGATCTGCTATACTATCACGTAGCGCGATCATCTCCTCCACACCACCTGCAGTGTCAGGGCATGTATCTTGTCGCTCTTGTGTGACCAGTCCATCATCTCTACCCCTCTGCTCGGACTCACTGAAATCAAAATCCACGCGCGAAGGGTGTCGACGAATGAAATTATGTGAAGTCATCGTGACCATGACAATATGTGCCTGTTTGTCGAAGCGATAGCTTGACATGTCCTGTAGTATGACCCACTTCTTCTTCCAAACACCGAATGATCGTTCTATCACACTTACATACACACACCAACACATACACACACACACACAAAACACATGAAAACCTGCAACCTCAAATAAAAAAAAGGAGGGATTACCCTGTAGCTGCTCAACCGGGTGGAAAACTGCCGTTCAGCCCTGGAATGGGGCACGGTAGAAAACCCTCTAGCTGTTCAACACTGGAGAACCAAAATCAACCGCCTACAGCTGCGACTGCCTAAGCTGGAAGGAGGAAAAAGAAGATGAGAGAAGGCTATCGGATGAGGAAAAAGAAGATGGAATGGGGCCGTCGATGTCATACCTAGGCGACGGGAGAAGGCGTCGAAGATGAGAGAAGGCTATCGCAGGTGGACGCCGGCGGGAAGAATCATCGCCGGGGGAGGAATCGTCCGGGGGAGGAATCGTCGCCCTAGGTTTCGCGATTGCACGGGAACGGGAGGGAAGAAGCGCGCTGCGGGAGCGGGTGGAAAAATTGCGATTGCGGCTGGACGGGGCTTTCGAGCGCGGTTGGGAAATAGGTCAAAGGTGCGGTATTTAATAAACGCCGGTCTTGCAATAATCCAACCCAAACGCAGCTTATACGAAAAATTCCGTTTTGGATCTACCGCACCGCAGGTAATAAGCCCAACCAAACGCTACCTTAGATTCTAGGAGAACTCTATCAACGTTCAATAATTTATATATTTAGTTATATATATAATTTAACGTCATGAAGAACTTATGGGAAGAAAAATTGAACCAACGGGAGCACAAAAATAATCTAGTTCTCAGGCACGTGAGCGGACCCATCATCGCCCTCAGCATCACTCTGCTAGAATCAACCAAGCGAGAAAAATCCAAACTCTGAAGACGCCATCACCAATTTGTTTGAAAATGTATGGACATTATTATCTCGAAGGATGCTCATAAAATGTTTAGAAATTGGTCTGCATATAGTCATTTTCAAATTGCACGGCGCATAGCTAAGATCGGCCTGCATATAGTTATTGCCAAATATTATTGGTACTGTTCATATGGACAGTAATCCCATATAAGGCCTAGTGTGCTGCCCATATTGAATTTTAAAAAAACATTCTCTAATAAAACTTTAATTAAAATTATAGCCATTCATTCAATATTCAATAAAATAGAATGAGCATAGTGGTTATGATCTCATTGTTTTGATTGAAAGGTCTTGAATTAGATTCTTCGTGCCTTTATAATATTTGCCTATTTAGATGTATTATGCAAAAATTCATTAAAAATATAGACATAATGTAAAAAAAATGACATTTAACATGTGTACAACCCCGTGTTCGTCGAAGAGAGACAGAGTGAGTCGGGCGTAGGCGAGGCAAGCAAGGGCTCGTCGTGAAGGTGAGAGGAAGGCGAGCCAGTCTTATCTCCCTACAAGGAAAGTGATGCGAGGGCGAGGCAAGTGTTTAACTCACCGCTTTGGGGTGCGTTTAGCAATGGCAAGGCGAGCGAGGGCTCGCCGCCTCACATAAGTGGTCCTGGTTGGCATTTATGGCGCCAAGGTGCGAGCGAGTGGCGCCCCCGCTGGCTGTTCGCATGGGGAGATCTCGCGAGGCCCGCTCGCAAGAGGGCTGGCGAGTGGCGCCTTCGTGGGCCACTCACCCAACAAACGGTCCAGGGGTCAATTTACCCAAATACCCTTGGTGGACTGCCAATAGCCCTTCAGAACAACGGAGTTTGGCTGTTAGCAGACCAGTTTGGGGTACGGTTAGTAAAACCAAAAGGCGGAACCTTGCTATTAGCAAATCAGAAGAGGAAAACTATAAATAGACTCTGAAGGTACCTTTGGAGATGATCCACTTTTTTGGCTTTTTCCTCCTTAGGACATTCTTGGTTAGCTCCTCAAGCTCTCCAAGGTGCCCGACTTCAGTTTTGGCTTAGGAGGGAAAGCGCTCTAAAGATCTTCCGGATGTGTGGTGGGACCTCCACACTGTAGCCAAGGGTCGGTGTTCTAGCTCCAAGTCTTCGACCAAGTCCTTCTGTGGGATCAGTAAGTGTCAGCTGCCCCCTTCCAGGGGTCCGAACTCCTCGTTGGGCGGATTCTCGATTCCAACATTTTTGGTGCGGTGAGCGTGAAGTGTTGTTGGTACAAGAAATTCTCAAAGAAGCAACATGGCTGGAGAGGATGAGCGAGAGGCCGGCTTTGGCGATTCGTCGCCATCTGGGCCGCCAGTGACAACAGGGATGTTGACAGATCTCCTAAGGGAGGTTCTCGAGACAATCAACCACGCTTTCGCAGCAGCGCGAGGCGAGTTCGCAACCCCAACACCTCAGGTCGTCCCGCCGTCGGGGGTGGGTGAGAAAGCCCAGGGGCAGAAGGCAGGTAAGGAGGTGGCCGGCGAGGCGCCGGGGCGAGACCTCGCTGGGCGAGAGCTGTTAAATTTTTGAAGTGGAAGTGGAATGGTGCTGGGCGGTTTGCAGGTTGGAGACCGCGCGGTCTGCGCTGATGCTCTGGCCGGTTCTGTCTCAGTCGATCTGATCTGGGTTGTCTGATCTGGGAGATATATCGCATGTTTATCCAAGCAGCTCGCGCAGGTTGTTCTGGCGACTTGTCCAAGTCGGACAGATGTTCTTGTAGGTCTGCTTTCTTGCAGTGACCGGGCGGTCTGACGACTTGTTCTAGTCGATCTGGTTTACTGAAGAAGTTCTTTGCTTTTGCAATAAAAACCGAGCGGTCTGTTTTGAGAAGACCGCGGTAACCGAGCGGTTTGTATATAACTGTATGGTTTAATAAGGAGCTGTTAGCCTTGCTGAGCTCAGGCGGTCTGTCTTGTGAGACCGCTCGCGATCTGATGTGCGATTATTTTATCCCGGTTTGTGCGGTGACGACATCCGTCTACTCGCCTATAAATAGGGGTGCAGGGCCCGTCATTCATAACGAAGAACTGTAAGAACCAAAGTTGGCTTGATTGTGCTGGTCTCAATTTGAGGTCGCGCGGTCTGAGATTTTGACTGACCGGTTTGTTTGTTCGCAGGTTAGCGACTAGCAGCTCGCGGTCAGCTTTTCTCCTTTCTTCCATCTTTGAATAAACCAGTCCGGGCGGACTGTGTTTAGGTGTTCTTGGACTGTGCATCGAACTCAGTTGATCAGGTGGTCTTAAGTGGCCAGGTGATCTTGAGTTGCGGTCTGCATTAGGAAGCAGTTTTCGTTGGCAAGAATTCGCGGGTTCTTCTGTGATCAAGACCATGCGGTCTGGGCGATCAACGAGTGCGAACTGGTTGTCTTTCAGCAGTTGAATAAAGCAGCATGTCGGGCGGTCTGTGGTTGTGGTCTGACAGGTGCGACTTGTGCTCTGTTCGCGCGGTCTCAGGGGTTATCCGTCTGGCTTGTCTGTTCGCGCGGTCTGGCGGTCTCAAGTTATCGGATCGTCAGCAACTTGTATTTTGTGTTTGTGCTTCTCTCCTCCGTGATTCTTATGAATCATGTCTCGCCATGTATACCTCGAATTGTAAAGAGATTGTTAATATCATAACACTATTCAGTCTTCCCATTGTCATTGTGTTGTTACACTTGTGGAAAGTTTTGTGAAGTGTTTCCCATTTTACTTCATCTCCGGACCTCAAGTTTTTTCAACATGGTACCAGAGGGAGGTTGCTGAGCAGTAGTTGCTGATACTTCTCTTGGGTTCCTCAAGTTGGTTAGCAACCAGTGGGATAGCAATGGAAGGAGGATATGCTAGAGGTCTTGGTATTGAGCTTCTTATGCAGACTAACTTCAAGAAGTGGAAGTCTTGCATGGAGAGCTATCTTCTTGACGAGGATTTGTGGGAGGTTGTAGGAGGAGAAGCAAGACAAGCTGTTATTCCTGCTGAAGGGAATGTTGAGCTCGTGAAGGCTTGGAAGAGAACGAATGCTAAGGCGGAGTTCACTCTCAAGAGAGCTATCATTCCGGAGCTGTTTGATCATATCATCGGATGTAGATCAACTGCTGAAATTTGGACAGCCTTGGATGGCTTGTTCAATAAGAAGAATGTAGCTAGGCTACAGTTCTTGGAGAATGAGTTGATGAAAGCAACTCAGGGAGATTTGTCTATCTCAACGTTCTTCTTGAAGATGAAGAACCTTTGCACAGAGATATCGGCTTTGGACCCGGATGAGCCTATCTCAGAAGCTAAGCTGAAGAGGCACATAATCCGCGGCTTGCAGAGGGAGTATGTGGATTTTGTTACTTCAGTTCAAGGCTGGGCCAATCAGCCTTCGTTGCTGGAGCTGGAGAACTTACTTGCTTCGCAAGAAAGTTTGGCTAAGCAAATGGCTGAGATGTCTGTCTATGGGGGAGAAGGTGAGGTTCTCTTCTCTGGCAAGAAGAAGAGATGAGATAAGAAGAAGAAGACATCTGGAGATGATGGTTCGTCTACTTCATATCAGCAGGAGAGGAGCTATGCTCCTAAGCGTGATGGGAAGAAGCAGGAAGGACCTAGATGTTTCAGGTGCAACAAGCTTGGTCATTTCAAAAGAGACTGCAAAGTCAATCTTCAGCCAGGGCATGTTGCAGGAAAGGAGGAGGCTGGTTCCAATTTTGAAGGTAGTTGGGGTGGTGGAGGTGCATTCATGACATGCACGTGTGTTCGGGCTATGACTTCCATCAACTATCAGGATGATTGGATAGTGAACTCTGGGTGTGGTCATCACCTCACCGGGGATGAGTCGAAGTTCTCCTCATTGCAGTCATATACAGGTAATGACGCTATCATTACAGCTGATGATACTATTCATGCAGTAGAGAAGGAGGGTGTGATTTCTTTGAACGATGATAGAGGTACTCTTACATTGAAGAGTGTCTATCATGTTCCGGGGATGAAGAAGAACCTCTTCTCGGTGACCAATGCGGTGGATGCTGGCTATCACGTTCTGTTTGTTCCAATAGAAGTGAAATTTCTCCGAAATGTTTCAGCTACGAAAGCTGAGGTCACTCATGTAAGGAGACAGGTGAAGGACTTGTTTGTTCTTTCAACAAGTTCTTAAGTTGATAAGATGAGGGCTAACGACATCGCCACTATCTGGCACGAAAGGCTTTGGCATGTTGGGCTGGATAAGTTGAAAGCTATGACGGGAAGAGGCCTGGTGAAAGGTCTGCCTAGCTTGTCATCTTTCGGGGAAGGCCACGTTTGTGCATGTTGTCAGTTTGGTAAGGCTCAACGTCTTCCATTTGACAAATCACAAAGCAGATATAAAAGACCATTAGAGTGTATACATGGTGATCTGTTTGGACCTACCAACACCGCCAGTCTTGGAGGTAGCAGGTATATGCTGATTTTGGTTGATGAATTCACCATATATACTTGGGTATATTTTTTGAAGGAGAAGTCGGAGGCGTTCGAGAGATTTGTGGAGTTCAAGGAGTTGGTGGAAGGTCGGCTTAACCTACGGGTCAAGAGGTTCAGAACTGACAATGAGGGGGGGGGGGGGGGGAGTTCACCTCCAAGGCGTTCTTTAACTTTTGCAGGAAGCTGGCATCCAAAGGGAGCTCTCTTGTGCTCACACTCCACAACAGAACGGAGTTGCAGAGCGGAAGATCCGTCATCTGACGGAGACCGACAAATGTTGGCTTCATGCCAAGAGTATCCGAAAGTCTTTCTGGGCAGAGGGAATGTCTTGTGCGGCCTATGTTATCAACCGGATGGCTCTCAGTCCCATCAACATGAAGACCCCTCATGAGTTGATGTTCAAGGAGAAGCCAAGCGTGGAACACTTTCGAGTGTTTGGTTCTACCTGCTACGTGCATGTTCCGGATGCCCTTCGAACGAAGCTAGATGCAAAAGCAAGGAAACTAGTCTTTGTCGGTTATGATGACCGGAAGAAAGGGTGGAGATGCATGGATCCCGAGACACTGAGATATGTGGTCTCTAGGGATGTGGTATTTGACGAGCTGACGTCATACCAATGTAGCTCTTCTGTAGAGTTACAAGGAAGCAGAGTAGATGGTGGACCAGAGGAAGCTACTAAGGATGTTCTGGTGGAGTTGCCTGTTTCTCCAGGTGCTCCAGGTATTTCTAGCTCTGGGTCAGGTGCTTCAGGTTCTGGAAGCAGGGGGAGCGATGCTCCATGTCTACCTGAAAGGAGAGCTAGTCCAGAAGCTGTAGTGGAAGAGGTGGTTCAGAGTCAAGCTCTGAGGAGGTCCAAGAGGACCATTATTCCACCTGATCGGTATACGGGCGAAAACTTGGTGAGCTTCGTCTCATGTTTCTTCGCAGGTCCCCTAGATGAGAAAGAGCCATCTTGTTATGAAAATGTCGTTGGAGTCAAGGAGTGGGAAGGAGCCATGGATGAAGAGATGGCTGCCCTCAGGAAGAATGAGACTTGAGACTTGGTGCCTAAGGTTGAGGGTATTACTCCGGTGACTTGCAAGTGGGTTTTCAAACTGAAGAAGAAGGCTGATGGTAGTATTGAGCGGTACAAGGCTCGCCTTGTAGCTCGAGGTTTCTCTCAGAAGTATGGGGAGGATTATGAAGAGTCATTTAGCCCCGTTGCCAAGATGACTTCGGTTCGAGTGGTGATCGCTTTGGCAGCTTGCCAAGGGTGGATGATTTGGCAACTCGACGTGAAGAACGCTTTCTTATATGGCGAGATTGACAAGGATATCTTCATGGATCAGCCACCTGGTTATGTATCCGAAGAGCACCCAAGATATGTTTGTAAGCTCAAGAAGGCTCTTTACGGCTTGAAGCAAGCGCCTCGGGCGTGGTACAGGAAGATCACAGAATACCTCCAGTTCTGCAGATACTTTGCTTCTGATTCAGATTCAAGCTTATTCGTAAAGAAGACGGGGGAGCTTCAGGTCTTGGTGCTGCTGTACGTTGACGATATGATCGTCACGGGAAATTCTGAAGTGGAGGTAGCTAGGCTTCGTGCTGAGCTAGCTATCAGATTTGAGATGAAGGATTTGGGTGAGCTCCACCATTTCCTTGGGCTCGAAGTGGAGAGTAAAGAGAGCGGTATGCTTGTTTCCCAAAAGGGCTATGCAGATTGAATCGTGAAGAGATTCGGCATGGAAGGGGGGAAGAGCAGCTCTACTCCACTGGAGGTTGGAGTTCAGCTTCGACGAGATGAAGGGAAGGTTCTTACCGATCCTTTGGTGTTCCGGGCTTTGGTTGGAAGCCTGATATACTTGATGATCACGAGGCCAGATATTGCTTATGCAGTTGGCAGGGTGAGTTGGTTTATGACAGAGCCTCGGAAGCCTCATCTTGTGGCGGCTAGGAGTATCTTGAAGTATGTCAAATCCACCTCGGATTTGGGTCTCTTCTACAGGAGAGATTTGAGCTTTTGCTTGCACGAGTACATGGATGCTGATTATGGAGGAGATTCGGATGATCGGAGATCGACGTCTGGATATGTCTTTATAACAGGCTCTACAGCTATATCATGATGCAGCAAGAAGCTGGATTCTGTGTCTATCTCTACCATAGAAACGGAGTACAAAGCTTCGGCTTTGGCGGCTCAGGAAGCCATCTGGCTTAGGAGGCTTGTGGAGGACATTCATAGGGAGGTGCGATGTCCTACTCTGCTACGTGGTGACAATGAGAGTGCTCTCAAACTGGTGAACAATCCAGTTTGTCACGCGCGTACGAAGCACATAGAGATTCATCACCATTTCATTCGTGAGAAGGTGTTGGAGGGATCTCTAACTGTGGAGCATGTGCAAAGCAAGGAGAATATTGCTGACATATTTACTAAGCCGCTGTCGAAGGGACCATTTGGTCGGTTGCGGAGTTTGCTTGGGCTGACTTCCACTTCCCACTTCAAGGGGGAGTGTTAAATTTTTGAAGTGGAAGTGGAATGGTGATGGGCGGTCTGCAGGTTGGAGACCGCAGAGACCGTGCGGTCTGCGCTTGTGCTTTGGCCGGTTCTGTCTCAGTCGATCTGATCTGGGCGGTCTGATCTGGGAGATCGCATGTTTATCCAAGCAGCTCGCGCAGGTTGTTCTGGCGACTTGTTCAAGTCGGCCAGATGTTCTTGTAGGTCTGCTTTCTTGCAGTGACCGGGCGGTCTGACGACTTCTTCTAGTCGGCCTGGTTTACTGAAGAAGTTCTTTGCTTTTGCAATAAAGACTGGGTGGTCTGTTTTGAGAAGACCGCGGTAACCGGGCGGTTTGTATATAACCGTATGGTTTAATAAGGAGCTGTTAGCTTTGCTGAGCTCGGGCGGTCTGTCTTGTGAGACCGCTCGTGATCTGATGAGCGGTTATTGTATCCCGGTTTGTGCGGTGACGACATCCGTCTACTCGCCTATAAATAGGGGTGCAGGGCCCGTCATTCATAATGAAGAACTGTAAGAACCAAAGTTGGCTTGATTGTGTCGGTCTCAATTTGAGGTCGCGCGGATTTTGACTGACCGGTTTGTTTGTTTGCAGGTTAGCGACTAGCAGCTCGCGATCAGCTTTTCTCCTTTCTTCCAGCTTTGAATAAACCAGTCCGGGCGGACTGTGTTTAGGTGTTCTTGGACTGTGCAGTGAACTCAGTTGATCAGGCGGTCTTAAGTGGCCAGGCAATCTTGAGTTGCGGTCTGCATTAGGAAGCAGTTTTTGTTGGCAAAGAGTTCGCGGGTTCTTCTGTGATCAAGACCGTGCAGTCTGGGCGATCAAGGAGTGCGAACTGGTTGTCTTTCAGCAGTTGAATAAAGAAGCAGGTCGGGCGGTCTGTGGTTGTAGTTTGACAGGTGCAACTTGTGCTCTGCTCGCGCGGTCTCAGGGGTTATCCGTCTGGCTTGTCTGTTCGCGCGGTCTGGCGGTCTCAAGTTGTCAGATCGTCAGCAACTTGTATTTTGTGTTTGTGCTTCTCTCCTCCGTGATTCTTCTGAATCATGTCTCGCTATGTATACCTCGAATTGTAAAGAGATAGTTAATATCATAGCACTATTCGGTCTTCCCATTGTCATTGTGTTGTTACACTTGTGGAAAGTTTTGTGAAGTGTTCCGCATTTTACTTCATCTCCGGACCTCAAGTTTTTTCAACAAGAGCTTTTCCTAAGCCCGACAAGCGCCAGCCCGACGAGTGCCATCTCAGCTATCGCTAGTCCGGCGAGCGCCGTTCCGGTGAGCGCGGGCCCGGTCAGAGAGCTCATGGGTCGAGTCGAGCAGGTGAGAGCGGCGAGCGGGGGAAGCCCATTCTGTGAGCTGGTGCTCACGGCGCCACTCCCGGAGGAGTTCAGGGAGCCGGATATGATGTACTACACCGACAAGGATGACCCCGTCTAGCACCTGCAGTTGTTTGGGTACATGGTCTCTCTCAGGCCCATGTCGGACGCCTTCAATTGCCGACTCTTCGCAACTACCTTGAAAGAGAAGGCACGGGACTGGTTTCAGCATCTCCCGAGAGGTTTGATCTACGCGTTAGAGGATCTGCGTCGTAGCTTTCTGCTTCGCTTCTCGATCTCGAAGAAGAGGAAGAAGGATGTCGAGGCGCTCTTCAAGATCAAGCAGGGGTCAGGGGAGTCGTTGACCCACTATGTGGACCGATTCCAGGAAGATGTCCTTCTCATCCAGGAGGTACCGGGATTCACCATCCAGCTTGTCTTCACGGTGGGGCTGCGGGAGGGGTTCTTCAAGATGAGTCTGAAGCGGAAGGCCCTCTTGTCCTTCGAGGAGTTGATGGAAAGGGCGACGAAGGAAATTGTGAGTGAGGCAGCCAACCCGGAGTTCACAAGAAGGCTGGCAAAACTAAGTGAGTCGGAGGCCATGCAGTAGGAGGTTCGAAGAAGAGAAGAGCCGAAGGCCCCAAAGTTGGAGTGGAGACAGTAAGGAGGTGGCAACTTCCACGGGGGTCAAGGGAGACCTCATCAGTTAGGGTGGAGGCAGGGTTCGAGGACGTCTCGTTCATCACTGGGGATGGGTGCTATTGCTACAAGATGATGCCCTTTGAGCTGAAGAATGCAGGAGCAACATATCAACAAATGATGGACATGGTCTTTCACGAACAGAAGGGGAGAAATCTTGAAGTATATGCGGATGACCAACAACCAGGCCGAGTACGAGACCGTAATCGTCGGGCTCCGTCTAGCCAGGGAGCTAAGGGTGCAGGATGTCAAGTCAAAGGGGAGTTCGAGGCAAAGGAGCCAACTCCACAACGATATTTGGAGAAGGTCAAGGAACTCATCCGGCAGTTCCGCACCTTCTCAGTCCAGCATGTGCCGAGGGAAGAGAGCATCCTGGCTGACCTCCTAGCCAGGTTCGGTCCCAGGGAGGGGGTAACAGTGTCGGAGCTCTTCCGACCATCTACCGAAGAGGGCGAGCTGATGGAGATAGATCGATGAGCGTCGTGGATGGACCACTTCATCGCCTTCATGGCATCGGGACAGTTCCCAGAGGGAGATGTGGACAAGAGGCGGTTCAAGTACAAGTCAGCATATTACTCTTTGAATGTAGAAGTTTTATACTGAAAGACCCTCTCAGGGCTCCTAGCCTGTTGTGTGTCGGAGTAGGATGCCCCAAGGGTCCTAGAGGAGATCCACTCCGGAGAGTGTGGCACTCACTCTGGCAGCAGGACCCTGGAGGGAAGGGTAATGAGGCAGAGCTACTTCTGGCCTACCCTTAACAAAGATGCGACGGAGTTCGCAAAGAAGTGCTCCAAGTGTCAGCTTTACGCCCCTCTTCAACTACTCCCAGCTCAGAGGCTTCGGACCATCACGGCCCCGTGGTCGTTCGCAATATGGGGTTGGACTTGGTATGTCCATTTCCTTAGGCCAGTGGTCAAAGGAAGTTCCTGTTGGTGATGATCGATTACTTTTCCAAGTGGCTGGAGGTGAAGGCGTTGGCTAATGTAACCTCCTAGGTAGAAAGAACTTTCATATGGGGGGAGATAATCTGTCCACATGGGCTCCCACTAGCCATCGTCACAGACAATGGGTCGCAGTTTGCTAGCGACGAGTTTGTCAGCTTCTGCAGCCAGCTGGGCATACACATTCGCTTTGCATCGGTCCACCACCCAAGGAGTAATGGGCAGGTGGAGGCAGCATACAAGATAATAGTAAACTTGTTGAAGAAGAATGTCGAGAACCTAAGGGACAACTGAGTAGAACAACTACCCTCAGTTTTGTGGGCCCTGAGAACAACACCAAATACAGCCACGGGGGAGACCCCTTTCAATCTCTCCCACGGGTTCGAGGTCGTGGTTCCCATAGCGTTCGAGGTAAAGTCACCCAGGGTGGTGACCGCAGATGAAGGAGACGAAAAATAACGAGTGGAAAATGAGGAGGAACAAAGACTATCTTTTGATTTGGTAGAAGAGCTTCGAGACTTGGCCACCATTCGACAGGAGGAGGTCAAGCGGCGGATGACCCGGTACTTCGACAAGCACATCCGGGTGAAGCAGTTCGAGAAAGGGGACTTGGTCCTGAAAAAGGTCGATGCGGCCGGAAGAGGAGCCACAGTGGGGAAGCTCAATCCCAACTAGAGCTGTCACGGTTCCGGTTCGGTTCCGGTTCTACTAAAACCGTGAACCGAACCGCTAAGGTAACAGTTTTTCAAATTAGAACCAAAACCGTATTTGGTTTGACTGGTTCTGGTTCTGGTTCCGGTTCCAGCATAAAATTTGGAACCGTTACCAGCATAAAATTTGGAACCGTCGTGTTAACGGTTCCGGTTACGGTTCAACAAGAACCAAAACCAAACCTACCACTAACGGTTCGGTCCGGTTCTATGCGGTTCGGTTCGGTTCCAACTAGAACCAAAACCAAACTTGGCATAATGAATGAGGGAGATCAAAAATAAAAAACCGCAGGGGAAAAGTATACCCGTTCGGTTTTTTTTTTGCAAGAGGGACTTCGAAGTCCGAGGCCCGGACGTAGAAATTTCTCGTTACACCAAGGGGGAGTACTTTTTGTATAATATATAGTAAATCGGGCTGAAAGTTAAAACTGAAACCGCAAAACCACAAAATTGCACAAGACCGCGCCGATTTTAAAAATTCAATGATCACGACTGTGTAATGTTGATGCAATGTTTATGTTGCTAAAGATCACGACTCAACATAGGGTAAAGAACATTGAATTGTTGCTCTTGAAATCTTATTTTATAATTAAAATTTTGTTTGAAGAATATATTAGTTAATTCAATTTAACTAATTTACCAGCTACAATTAGATTTGTCTTTCATGATTACTATTAAATAATAATATTAAAAAAATAATAATATAATAATAATAATAAGCAGGTCGCGGTTCGGTTCTACTTCGTCCCGGTTCGGTTCTAAAAATCTTAAAACCGCCTGAGACTTGTATATTGCAGTTCCGGTTCCGGTCCGGATAATAAAATGAAAGAACCACACCCGGACCAATGTTGTTCACAGTTCCAAAATTTAAACCGGAACAAAAATAATTCGCAAACGGTTCGGTCTGGTTCTGTTCGGTTCCGGCTCGGTTTACGGTTTTCAGTTTAAGTGACAGCTTTAATCTCAACTGGGAAGGTCCTTATATTGTAAAGAAAGCACTCAAGTCGGGAGGGGGGGGGGGGGGGGATCACCTCCGAGATGTGGAAGGGATACCCCTCAGCCGAACTTAGAGCGGTGACGATTTAAAGCGTTTCTACCATTGAATTCGTATGTTGATTTATTTTAAGCTAAAATTATTGTCTTTTCTGATAATCGGCCCAGACAAGGTAATGAGGTCGTGTACAAAAAAACCGGTCCGGTTGGGACCGGACTGGTAAGGACTGGTCAGGGACCGGTCCTGTCCGGGACCGGTCCGGTCCCAGGGGCTCGGCCGGTCCCCTATTTTATGGCAAAAACCGGTCCCGGACCGGGACCGGTAAAAGACCGGTTTTATGGGACAGGACCGGTTTCCCAAGACCGGTTTTTAATAAAGAGCCTTAACGACTCTTTAATAAAGAGCCGTTCGGCTCTTTAATAAAGAGCCGTTCGGCTCTTTAATAAAGAGCCGTTCGGCTCTTTAATTAAAGAGCCTTAGGCTCTTTTAATTAATTTTTTTTTTATAAATACCCCCTTTCCCTATTCTCTCTCTCTCTATTTCTCTCTCCACTTCTCTCTCTCTCTATTTCTCTCTCCACTTCTCTCTCTCTATCTATTTCTCTCTCTCTCTCTTTCAAATTTATTAAATGTCGTCTTCTTCATCTCAGCCGGCGTCCTCCTCCGCGTCTGCCTATATTGAGATAGTGGAGCACCGTCACAAAGCGGCAATATGGGAGACATTTGATAAAGTGCGGGTTGATGGCGAAATGAAGGCGAAGTGCAAACTTTGCGGGAAGCTAATGGCCGTCGGCATCAACACAACGCTCGTCCGACATGTGAAATCTTGCATTTCTAAGCAAGCCCCGGAGTATACCCAAGCCCAAATTTCGGCGACCGGACACATTTGGACGTACGACCAAACTCGATAACGAGAGCGACAAATGGAGAACGTCATCAAAAAAGGACTCCCATTCAACCACTACGACGATGAAGAAATGACGTCTTACATTCACGACGTACTCCAGCATAAATATCATCAGGTAAGTTGTTCTACAACTAGACGCGATGCTTTAGCGACTTAGGTTGCGTTTGGCGTGGCTTATTTGCTCCGGTGAGGTTGGACAAAAACGTCATTGTCATAGAATATATGTTTGGCATGACAAATGTTACAACCGTTACAAAAAAAAAAACTAGTTTGGGGCATAAGATTTTGTTATGACAATGACGTTTTTATCCAACCTCACCGGAGCAAATAAGCCGCGCCAAACGCAGCCTTACTTACAATCTAAGGAATTTTTAAAAAACTATTTTGAAACATTCGACGGTCGCGTTAGCTTAACGAGCGATGCTTGGACTAGCGGTATAAATGACGGTCTTTCTTATATTTGCATAACTTGTCACTGGGTCGATCCAGATAGTTGGGAATTAAATAAACGTATAATTTGTTTTGAAGAATTTAAGTATCCGCACACCGGTAAAAATATTTATCAGGTTATTATTAAAACTATTAGAGAATTTAAAATAAAAGAAAAAATTATGAGTATTTCTTTCGATAACGCTTCAAATAATGGGATGACCGTCAAATATTTATTATCAGATTTGCAACCAATGTTAGACGGAATATTTTTTCATATGCGTTGTGTATGCCACGTTTTAAATTTAATTGTGCAAGATAGTTTACAATTTATGAACGAATACGTTAGTAAAATACGCATTATGTTAAGAGTTATTTATAATTCGAAACGAAGAAAACAAGATTTCAAAAAATTTGTTATTTCTCAAGGTTAAAAATTTTTATGACCATCGTATGATATGCCTATACGATGGAACTCGACGTATAAAATGTTAAAGCGCGTTTTTTCACAAAAAACGTTACTAATAGAAATTTATAATAGTGTCGAAGCACATGATTTAGGCCCGTCGGACTGGGCCGTGCTCGAAGATTATGTAAATTTATTAGAAAGTTTTTATCGCGCAACAACTATTTTATCCGGAGTTTACTATCCTACTAGCTCATTAGTTCTAGAAATTTTTTTATTAATTTCTGAAACGTTTAAAAATTACAAAACGAATGAAATGTGGCGTCCGTTAATATTAATAATGGAGGAAAGTTTTTAAAATATTACAAAGATATTCCTCCTATGTTTTCTTGCGCCGCGGCTTTGAACCCTTTAATGGGCGTAGACGGCGTTGAAAATTTTATAGAAGAAATTAATCGGAATTTAGATTTAGACGAATCCTCTAGTATTTTTGTTAATGTTAGTGTTTCAAAATTTAATTCTGAATTTACTCGTCTTTATAATTATTATGATCAAATGTACGGATCGCGGACTCGCGTAGAATCCACCCAACCTGAAACAAAATGTACTTTAAAAAATAAACTTTTAGAATTAGCTCCTAGAAAAAAAACAAAGAACATCAAGTACTTTAAACGAATTAGGTTTATATAGCAAAATACAATTTCAAGATTATATGACCGAAAGCGAAATTGAAAATTTTGATATTTTAAACTGGTGGAAATCTAAAACTAATGTGTATCCTATTTTGGCCTTAATGGCCCGTGATTTACTAACAATTCAAGCTAGTACGGTAGCTTCAGAGTCTGCATTTTCTTTGAGTGGCAGGATTCTGAACGAGCGAAGATGTCGTTTGACTGAAGAATCTTTGGAGATTTGCATTTGCTACAAGGATCATTTGGATGCTCTGAGGAGGAGGCAGCGCCGCAGAATAAACAAGTTGTATTTTTCGTTAATTCAATGTAATTTCATTTTATTTTAAATGTAATTTTCATTTTATTTTATTGAATGCAATGTTATTTAGTTTTTTTTAAATGTATTGTAAATAATTTTGTAATTTGTATTTTTGCTTAATTTTTAATAAAAATCAAATTTTATTTCATTTTGAGTTTTATTTAACTTTATTTTGTAATTTGTATGCACATTAGTTTTATATCCCAAAAAATTTAATTTACTTTATATAATTATAATTATATATTTTATTTTTCTTAAATTTTTTTTTTAAATAAAAAGACCGGTCCGGGACCGGAGGACCGGTCCCGGTTAGGACCGGTCCTCCGGTCCCAGCCGGTCCTCCTCCAGAGGAGAAAAACCGGTTCCGGACCGGGACCGGTTTGACCGGGACCAGTCGGCCAAAAGACCGGTCTTCCAAAAGACCGGTCCCGGACCGGACTGCCAGTCCTTTTGTGCAGGACTGTGCTGGAGTGCCCCAGATCGATTCCGTTGCCGGGTTCTCACTAACCGGTGGGTTTATGTTGATCTCTGGAGAAGCTGACTAGGTAATGAGGCGCTGGAATGCCTCAGATCGATTCCGCTGTCGGGCTCTCACTAGCTTTCAACCCGGAATCTCCTTCTCAAGCTCGGAGGTGCGGGCGAGGGGCTGGCTGGCGGTTTCAGCATCCCGCGAAAGGCAATTTATTAGCCAAGGTAAAGAACGACAAAGAAAGTAGGTGAATCCTCAATAGCTTACCATCCCGCCCTGAAGGCTGGCGAGCAGACCCTCAGAAATGTCCTGCTTCTCCTTCAGGCTAGCGATCTCCTCAGTCGCGGCCTTTAACTCATGCTTGAGTTCCTCTCCACCTGGAGGCAGCGCCGTCCAGTCATGTGGGGAGCTCAAGAGCACGGATTTGGGCTCGCGCACTCTCGTGGGCGAGCGCGCGGGACGTCAGTTCGTCAAAGTCCATGACGTCCTCTCGCCAGTAGAGCCCGAAGGAGAGGGCGAAGGCTTCACCCCTGATGGTCTGCTGCTCCACCCAGGAGGGGAGGAGGGTTGATATGGAGACCCTGTTGGCCTCCGCATCCCAGTCCAATAGAGGCTCGCCAGCCTCATCCTGATGCCTCGTCCCAAGGCATAAGTTCCGGTGGCTCGCCGGGGCGGGCACGCCTGGCACCTCGATGACCACCTCGACGACCTCGCCGGTCCCCTTATCTGCCGGCAGACCCGCCGAGGGATCGGCTGCCGGTAGGTCTAGAGTGATAAATACGGTAGTTGACTCTGACGACGAGATCTATTTATAGAAAAATAAAGGCGGCGGGGATGAATCGAAGCGTTCGGGGGTGCGGTTAGCGGAATCCCGCTACGATACGCCTTGGTATTCGGGACAACCCTCTATCCCACCCGCTCGCAACAATACGGTAAGATCAGCTCGCTCTAAGCGAAGCGAGTGCAGAATAGGCGAACCAAACCCAATACAGATCAAATGCAAGAACGTTAAGAAATAAAAAGCAGAAACTAACGAGCACAACAATATCATAGTACGAGTAAGTAGAAAAAGCCCGAGAGCGGGCGAAAGATATCCAACTAATAGCAAAGATGGAGTTCGCAGATTGTTTTAAGAAAAAAATTAAAAAGAATAAAAATAAATGTTCACAACATTTGGTTCGCCAAAAATAAGGGGGGGGGGAGAGCGCACGAGCAGGATCAGTATTGGATCCATCTCCATCGGCCTCGCACCCCCGAGCTCGGCGGAACCCGCGGTTAATTATAGGAGCGGACCGCGCGGAGCTCGCGCTGTATCAAGCGAACTTGATCTTCCACCCGCGAGAGGTGCACCCCCGGGGAGGTGACCTCGCCGGCGGTATCCAGCTGCAGCTCGGCGCGGAGCCGCGCATAATCATCATCAAAGGCGGCGAGCCGCTCCTCGGTGGCCGCCCGGTCCTCCCACACCTGATTATACAAGTCCCACAGCATATGCTCGTACTTCTGGAGCACCTCGGTGGTTCGCCTCTTCATCACCTCGGGGTCTCGGGGATCGCCTAGGAAACCAACAATCTTGTCCGGGGAGGGCGGGGGCGACATCTCCTCCTCCCCAAGGTCCTGCTCGGCGGAGGACTCCTGGACACTTGCAGGGAAAGAGTCATAGACGAGCGTGATACAAATGATTGATGTTATTGAACAACCTGGCGGGGCTGCGACTGCTTTGCCAGGGCGCTGGCGAGAAGAGCTCGACCTCCCCTGGAAGGCTTCCGTATACGTCAACGTGACGGATTTACCCATGCCCGGGGGGTGAGGTACGTTGCTCGCAAATCGGACCACGACGGGGAGCGAGCCACCAAGGCTCGGGTGGCCGAGAAGACCGAACCCCGGGGTGAGGATGGTCGCATCCGGGGGTTGCGGCGAGCCCAGCGGAGTGGCGTGCCTTCCAGGCGTCGGGAGTGGAGACTCTGCGAAGGGTAGCGGCATCAGGAGGACAAGTCAAGGAACTCATCAATATGGATAAATGAAATTCACCGGGTCGCGGCGAGGGGACGCGCATGTTGTCGGCGTCCAGTTCCGCGGCCGCCGAGCCGATCCTCCCGGGGGAGGGTTGGAGAGTGCCCGCCTAGGCTTCGCGCGCGACGGTCTTCTCCAGGAGCGCGCTCTGCAAAAGAGATAGTGTAAGCAGGATTACGTGGGGAACCAACCTGTCAACCTGAGTACCTTCTCGACGAGCCTGAGATCGTGCGACGGGTCCCTGTGTGAGGACCGGTTCTCCCCGGGATGTCGCCGAACCATCTTCGCCTTCCTTATCTTTTGGAGGGGGGAGGGGCCCGCCGAGCGAGCCAAGGGGCGAGCTAAACTGTGACCGATTGCTCATTCGCCCGCGATGCGTCCAGGCGGGCCTTGGCTTCTTCCGACAGAGGCATTTTGAGGGCTACTGTAGCAGGTGGCGAGAGAAGACGAGAGGTAACAGGGTTACCTATCGTCCATGATTGGTGGTATTTATAGCACTGGTGATGGGACCCACCAAAAGATTCCTGCCAGGTCAGCAACGGTCGGCGAACACCAGAGGTTGGATGTTTATTTACGAGCTTAGAATAATCTCGCAAAGAGCGGGGATTGTGTACAACCCCGTGTTCGCCGAAGAGAGACATGGCGAGTCAGGCGTAGGTGAGGCAAGCAGGGGCTCGCCGCGAAGGTGAGGGGAAGGCGAGCCAGTCTTATCTCCCTACAAGGAAAGTGTGTGAGGGCGAGGCAAGTGTTTAACTCACCGCTTTGGGGTGTGTTTAGCAATGGCGAGGCGAGCGAGGGCTCGCCGCCTCGCATAAGTGGTCCTGGTTGGCATTTATGGCGCCAAGGGGCGAGCGAGTGGCGCCCCCGCGGGCCGCTCGCATGGGGTGATCTCGCGAGGCCCGCTCGCAAGAGGGCTGGCGAGTGGCACCTTCGTGGGCCACTCGCCCAGCAAAGGTCCAGGGGTCAATTTACCCAAATACCCTTGGTGGACTGCCAATAGCCCTTCAGAACAACGGAGTTTGGCTGTTAGCAGACCAGTTTGGGGTGCGGTTAGTAAAACTGAAAGGCGGAACCTCGCTATTAGCAGACTAGAAGAGGAAACTATAAATAGACCGTGAAGGGCACCTTTGGAGCGGATCCACTTTTTTGACTTTTTCCTCCTTAGGACATTCTTGGTTGGCTCCTCAAGCTCTCCAGGGTGCCCGACTTCAGTTTTGGCTTAAGAGAGGAAGCGCTCTAAAGATCTTCCGGGTGTGTGGTGTGACCTCCACGCTGTAGCTAAGGGTCGGTGTTCTAGCTCCAAGTCTTCGGCCAAGTCCTTCCGTGGGATCAGTAAATGTCAACGGCCCCCTTCCAGGAGTCCGAACTCCTCGTTAGGCCGATTCTCAGTTTCAACAATATGCATGTATTTTTTTATTAATTGATTAAAGTTTTTTTGATTAAATTAGCACTCCGCTCATATGAATTTTTTTGTACATCATTTATTGTTTATAAATAAAATAAAAATTAAATGAGGGTGAGATGAAAGTTAACCGAGTATCCATGGAAAATATCCAGGATTTGGTTGTTGAAGAGGGGTAGATATTTCTGTACTAGAATTTTATGTGGGGTTTCTTTAAAAAGATATTTTTCAAAAGTTGAAATGATTTTTCTTATTATATCATTAAAACTTCTGTTGGTTCTCTGCATTTTATTGATTGGAGGGGAAAGATTTGGTGCTAGAGTTCAAATATCCCATTTAAAATTGATTGATTGGAGGGGAAAGATTAAATATTTATATTAATTGTATAAAGTTATACTGATTTATTGTTGTGTGATTAATCTCTCAAGAATTATATTTTTGGGTCTAACACACAAATTACTGGAGGGAAAAAATATTAAATGACATGAAATTATTCATGAGAGGCTTATTTACTTTGGAAGTCTGCATTACCGATGAGAGTTTCATTAAGAATGATGTGTGGTGCCAAAAAAAGAAACGGTTCCGTTTGCCACGACGGTGACGGTCGTGAACGTGGTGTTGTTGAACTGTCGTTCGTGAATGCCCAAACTCACCTAAGGAACTTCATCCACTCTTATGCTCAAAAACTAGTTTTTTTTTGAAGATAGTCGGGGTGTTGCAGAAAGGGGTGCAAAGGACGTGCGTGTGGGGCACGTGTCGGTGAGCGTGCTGCGTCCGGAGGGAATGTGTGCGTGCTACGCCTGCTCGGGACGTGCGTGCACCTGAGGAGGCGTGCACGCGTGCTGTCCGCACACTTGCCGTGCGCCGTGTGCGCGTGTTACGTGCGTTTGCGCTTGGCGTGCACGCGTTTTTTGCGCCTGCCCTGCTTGGCCGCCTGTTTGTCTTGCCGTGTTTATGCTTGCGCGGTTCGTGCTTTGCCCCCGGGGCGAATGGTGAACCATTTGAACCCGTCAGCGGAGGTTGTGCACACCATCTTGGAGGGCGCTTTGTTTTATGGACGAGACCCAGGCGTGCCGGGGGACGTTGCTCAATGCTCGGATGAGACCCGGGTGCACTGGGGGATGCCGCTGGAGGTTTGGGCGAGACCCGGGTAAACCGGGGTGGGGGTGGGGGGGGGGGGGGGGGGGGGGGGGGGGTCGTTGAATGTCTGAGCGAGACCCGGGTAAATCGGGGGATGCCGCTGAATGATTGGGCGAGTCCCGGGTAAACCAGGAGGTGCCGTTGAATGTCTGGGCGAGACCCGGGTAAACCCGGGGGGGGGGGGGGGGGGGGTGTCGTTGAATGTCTGGGCGAGACCTGGGTAAACCGGGGGATGCCGCTGATTTTGGGCGAGATCCGGGTAAACCGGGAGGGGGGGGGGGTGCCGCTGGATGTTTGGGCGAGACCCGGGTAAACCGGGGGATGCCGCTGATTTTGTGGGGGTGAAGAGTGAATCTTCGAACCGAGGCGACCATGAGGGGGGCTGACTTTGATGGTGCTGCGACTTGCTGTGTGGAGAAGGGTTGACCTTTGATCCCTGACAGTGAGAGGTAGTGGAGGACGAGACCCGAATAGCTCCGTGCTCGATCGCCTGGACTTGGGGGCAACCTTTGCCCGCCAGGGAGAGACTGAGGGTGCTATCCTGGGGGATGTCGCTCAATATCTGGGCGCGACCCAGGTAAACCGGGGGATGCCGCTAAATGTCGGGGCGAGACCCACACAAACCGGGGGATGTTGCTGAATGTTTGGGCGAGACACGGGTAACCGAGGGATGCCGCTGAATATTTGTGTGGCTCTCTATCCTGTAGCGCTCCAATGGAGTTGTAATCTTGAAGCAATCATGGCACGCCATAGATGGTCCGGCAAGATAAAGAGCACAACGCCATAGATGGTCTGACATGATAAAGAGTTCTCTGATACAAGCATGTGCCTTCATAGAGACAATTTTGCGCGCCGCCCCGTAGGAGGGGTGAGGCTACTGGTAGAAGCGTCGTAAGTTCTGAGTGTTCCTAGAGCGGGGCAGATTCTTCCCTTCTGATGTCCGAAGTCTGAGTACTCCGGGCCTGATGGCCGTTGTGACGACGTATGGTCCCTCCCAAGACGGGGAGAGCTTGTTCTTTTGTGGACCCTTCCCCGCAGCCTCGACATTCCTTAGTACCAAATCCCCGATGTTGATCGGCCGGGGTCGAACCCTGCGGTCGTAGTAGCGGGCCACTTGCCTCTGATAAGCGGCGCTTCGCTGGGCGGTCGTGTCCCTTCTGTGATCTAAGTCTAGATTCTCGCGGAGCCGTTCTTCATTCTTCTCTGGGTCGAAAGCCTGGATGCGAGGGCTGGGGAGACCGATGTCAATTGGAATGATGGCCTCAGACCCGTAGCATAGGTTGAACGGTGTTTCTCCAGTCGGGGTTCTTTCCGTCGTGCGGTATGCCTATAACACGCTTGGGAGTTCATCTACCCATTGCCCTCCTGCCTCATAGAGGCGAGTCTTTAACCTTTTGAGGACGGTTCTGTTGGTCACCGCTATCTGCCCGTTTGACTGGGGGTGTGCCACAGAGGTGTGCCTAAGATCGATCTTTAGATCTTCGCACATCTTCGTGAATGACTTCCCTGTGAACTGCGTCCCATTGTCGGCCACGATAACGAAGGGTGTCCCAAAGCGGCAAACGATGCTCTTCCAGATGAACTTTTTTGCGTTGTTCTCAGTAATCTTGGCGAGAGGCTCCGCCTCGACCCATTCGTGAAGTAGTCGATTGCCATGATAATGAACTTTCTCTGGCCGGTCGCGATCGGGAGTGGCCCTAAGATGTCGATCCCCCAGAGGGAGAAAGGCCACGAGCTCTGAATAGCTGCGAGGGAGGTCGGCGGCTGTCGTGGTGTGTTGGCGTGGTGCTGGCACCCGGCACGCCGACGGACGAATTCCTGTGCGTATTTTTGCAGCGTGGGCCAGTTGAACCCTTGACGAAGTATCTTCCTTTCCAGGCTCTTTCCTCCAAGGTGCTCACTGCAAACCCCTACATGCACCTCCCGTAGAGAGTATTCTGCTTCTGCTTCAGATAGACACCTTGGGAGAGGTCCGGAGAATGCCCGCTTGTATAAGTCTCTGTTGATGATGGTGAAGGACGCATCTCGCAGGAGGGTCAATCGTGCATGTGTGCGATCACTGGGGAGCTGTCCCTGCTCGAGGTAGTTCCTTATGGGGCGCATCCAAGATACTTCGGAGTCGTCGAGGGTGGCGATGTCCCAAGGTCCCTGGATGCTCGGCACCCTAAGGTCTTCCACCCTTCGCCTTCTAGATTGTTACTGCGTCAGGGAGGCCGCGAGCTTGGAGAGTGCGTCTGCTCGGGCATTTTGCTCCCGAGGGATGTGGAAAAGTTGCCATGATGGGAACCTTTGGATGCAGTCCCAAGCGTAGGCGTGGTACTGTGCCATCAAGTCATGCTTTGCTTCAAAACCTTCGTTGACCTGCGACACGACTAGTTGGGAGTCGGTGTAGACTGTTAGGCTCTTAACTCCGCAGCTCCGGGCGAGTCGAAGGCCAGCTATCAGAGCCTCGTACTCCACAACGTTGTTAGTGGCAGGGGAACTTCAGCTTGAGGCCGTACTCTAGTATTTCGCCCTCCGGGCTTATCAACTGCATGCCTGCTTCGCTCCTTCCCCTCCTGACGCTCCGTCCACGTACACCGTCCAGGGAACTGCTGTTGGTGCCTCACTTGGTGTCGACTCTGGGATGGTGCACTCCATAATGAAGTTCGCATGGACCTGCGATTTGATGTCTGGTCGAGGGTGGAAGCGGATATCAAACTCGCCGAGTTCGACGGCCCACTTAACCAGTCTTCCTGAGGCTTCCGGCTTTTGAAGTATGGCTCGCAGCGGGAGCTGTGTTAGGACCTTTATGGTGTGAGCCTGAAAGTAGGGGCGAAACTTTCTTGCCTAGAAGGCCAAGGCCAGTGCCATTTTTTTCTGTCGCCAATAATCTTGTCTCTGCGCCGGCGAGAACCTTGTTGAGGTAGTAGATGGGCCGCTGGATGCCTCCTTCGTCCCTTACGAGCACCAAGCTAAGTGCGGTGGGCGACACCGCCAGGTACAAGAGTAAGTCTTCCTCTGGCTCTGGTCTCGATAATAGGGGCGAAGCTGCCAGGTGTCGCTTGAGGAGGTCGAAAGTTGTCTGACACTCGTCTGTCCACTGAAATCCGGAGTTTCGGGCTCCTCGAAGGTCTTTGAAGAAAGGAAGGTACTTGTCTCTCATGCGGGCAAAAAACCGAGAGAGAGTCGTGATTCTTTCGTTCAGTCGTGGGACCTCCTTGATCGAGCCAGGAGGGGCCATGCACTCTAATGCCTTGATTTTCTCTGGGTTTGCTTCTATTCTGCGGTGCGTCATTCTGAAACCCAAGAATTTTCCGCCCGTTACTTCGAAAGCGCATTTGTTCAGGCTCAACCTCATTTTGTACTGGAGCAGCACTTTGAAACACTCTCCTAGGTCCTCCAGGTGCTGGCAGCGCTTGGTGCTTTTTACTAACATGTCATCCACGTATACCTCCATGGTTGTTCCGATGAGCTCTTTGAAGACTTTGTTCATTAATCTTTGATATGTAGCGTCAGCGTTTTTTAGTCCAAAAGGCATGACCCGAAAGCAGTAGGTGCCTTTGTCGGTGCGGAAAGCTGTGTGTTCCTCATCTGCGGGATCCATGCGAATTTGATTTTACCCCGAGTACGCGTCCATGAACCTCAGCAGTTCGTACCCAGCGGCAGTGTCCACAAGTTGGTCGATCCGGGGGTAGTGGGAAGATGTTCTTTGTGTACAACCCCGATATTCGCCACGAGGTGAGCAGAGGATAAGGGGTCAACAGGCAAGAAGGATAAGCAAGAGGGCGAGCCAGGTGCTCGCAAGGGGGAGAGCCCGGTGCTCGCAGGAAGGCTCGCGAGCTGGGCTCTCGCCGGCTGCTCGCTGGTAGGCGAGCGGGTCGAGCCTTCGTCGGTCGCCTGCGGGAAGGCAGGCGAGCCAGGCCTCTCTGTTCGCGAGAGGGGTCCCGTGCGGGTGGCTCGCACAGGAGGGGTTCAGGGTCGGTTTTACTTGGAAGCCATCGGTGGTCTGCAGTTAGCCTCTCCAAACATCGGGGTTTGATTGTTGACAGACCATTTTGGGCTGCGTATAGCAAAAGAGTAAGGCGGAATCCCGCTAGACCAGACTGGAAAAACTATAAATAGACTTTGAAGGGCACCTTTGGAGAGGACTCCAATCTCAGTACTCTGAGCTTCCTCCTCCCTAGGTTATCTTGGCTTAGCTCTTAGGCTCTCCAAGGTGCCCAGTCTCAGCTTTGGTTTGGGAGGGGAAGTGCTCAAAGATCTTCCGGGTGTGTGGTGGGACCTCCTCGCTGCGATTAAAGGTCTGTGTTTAGTTCTGAAGCTTCGGTCTGTTCCTTCCAAGGAATCAGTAAGAGCTAGTGTCCCTCAACTTGTTGGGGTCCCGAGCTCCACTAGAGACCAAGTTCTGGTTTCAACACTTTGGGCATGCTTGATTCAAATTGTTGTAGTCGACACACATCCTCCACTTCCCAGAAGCCTTTTTTACCATGACGACGTTGGCCAACCATGCCGAGTACAGTGGGTTCCGGCGCGAAACTCCTTTTCTTCTATACCACATGGAGGCACAGTGGGTTGATGTTCAGCGAATGGAGTATCACATCCGTGTCGATCCATAGCATGTCCTCTGGGCTCCAAGCAAAGATATCTTTATTCCTGCGGAGAAAAAACACTATCTCCTCCTGGGTCAGTAGGGACCCTAAGCGCACCTCTCGGGATGGGTCAGATGGAAAGAGGGGGACGTGCACTAGACCTTCGGTGGGCACTCCCCACTGTGTCGAGGTCTCGTCGCGAAGGTCGAAGTCGTCAATGTTGTATGCAGTAGACCGAGCAGCCCTAGGCAGCTCTGCGTGGCACACAAGCGTGGCCTCCTGACCTCCTCGCGCAACGCTAACGCCCCACAGGGTCGAAAACTTCAGGGTGAGATGCGTAATTGAGGGGATCGACTTGAATTCATCCTGAGCGGGTCTCCCGAAGATTGCGTTGTAAGGGGAGGTGAAGTCCACGACTGCGAACCGAAGAAGCCGGTGCGACTGACAGTGCGGCCCGCCGATGGTGATGGGGAGTGCTACTGTCCCTCGAACTACGACCGGATGCCCGTGGAGGCTGCAAATGACGTCTGATGAGGGGCTTAAGCTCCTGCCCCCCAGCCCCATCTTTTGCAGCGTCTGAAAAAATAGCACATCGACGGGGCTCCTGCAGTCGACCAAGATTTTTTTCACCCGAAAGCTTGGGTCTCCGATGTCGGCGGTGATTACCAAGGGATCGTGATGAGGTAACTGAACCCCTTCCAGGTCCTTCTCGCTAAACGTGATTGTTGGTTCCCTCATTGCCTTCTTTGGGCACCAGCTCTGGCCGCCGGATGCAGGCGATGTGTCCATGTCTCCCTGACAATCTTCTAACTCCCCTGGTGATTGCTGGGAACTTTTCCCACAGACGACGCTGATCTGTTGCGGATCACTCGGGGTCTCCGGTAGATCGGACAATTTGACCGCCTTAGCCTGCTAGCGCCCGAACGTGCAAACAAATAAATGGGTCTCCTGAGAAGACCGAGTCCAAGAGCTAATGACGTGGAAAACCCGCAAACAGGGTGAAAAATCACGCGGTCGGAGCTGTGCCGGCCTAACCTTCATTATGCTTCGAGTTCTTTTACAGGTTTGTTCTTGAGAGGGCGAGGGCGACAGGCTGCACTTCGTTATAACGATGGGGGACGAGGGAGAGAGTATGCTACCTTGCTCCAGTGCGGGTTTGCCCCCAGGTCTAAGCTTTGTCCGTTCCGCCGCGGGCATTCAACTCTTTGTTTGACCCGTTAATAACGAGGTCCAAGTCTCCAGCGGTCTGCGAACAGTAATCTCCAAGCCTCAAAGGCGGTCTGCAAACAGTAATCTCCAAGCCTCCAAGGCGATCTGCGAACAGTAAACTCCAAACCTCCAAGGCGGTCTGCGAACAGTAAACTCCAAGCCTCCAAGGCGGTCTGCAAACAGTAAACTCTAAGCCTCCAAGGCAGTCTGTGAACAATAAACTTCAAGCCTTTAAGGCGGTCTGCGAACAGTAAACTCCAAGCCTCCAAGTGGCGGTCTGCGAATAGTAAACTCCAAGCCTCTAAGGCGGTCTGCGAAAAGAGCTCCTCAAGTCTCCAATCTAGAGAGCCTCTAGCCCAAAAGTCCAGAAATAAATAGCCCATGGGCGATCCAATAAATTTACCCGTTATTTACCGGACCGGACAATAGGAGGTCTCCGTTTGAAGCACACAGATCACCAACTCTCCGGAAAAGACGGAACCGCCCCTAACCCGTTTAGGGTTTCGAAGAGAGAGAGAGGGAGGCGTCGGTGGGCGGCCGCCGGAAGAGGCGTCGGTGGGCGGCCGCCGGAAGAGGCGTCGGTGGGCGGCAGCCACCCCCGCCTAGCCCGATGCCCGACCGAGGGGTCGGCCGGGCGGTCGGCCCTTGCGGGGGCCGGCTGCGCCAGCCAGCCTTCGCGGGGGCCGACGCGGGCGGTCGGCCCTCACGGGGATCGACGCGGGCGGCGGTCGGCCCTTGCGGGGCTGGCGGTGCGTGCGGGTGAACCGATCCCGTGCGGGGGCAATTCAGCGTGGCTATGGTGCGTTTGGTGCGGGAATTTTCATGAGAGGATTATTTTCTTTTTCGGGAAAAATCCTCAAAATATTGTACTTCTTTTATTCTTGAGCCTTCGTGATCCCTTATTTATTAAAGCCACCTCATCAGAAATATCGACGTAGGCCAGTAATTACATTTTTACGTAGGATTTTGTAGGAACTTAGGCCAGCATTAGTTTCCGGATATAATTTCAATTATGTAAATTTAACGGATTAATTCTCTTAACAATATTATATTATATTTTATACACTAAACAAGTCAATGACTTTGTTTATAAATATATATATATTGAAATTTAGCTCAGATGACCACAAAACTGTAACTACATTCCGTAAATTGCATATATTTTATTTTTATGCAGACGGCTAATTAGCTAACAAATACATTACAATTTACACGGTGGAACATGATGATGTTGACGGGTCAAAGATGCCGGGGAGGAGGTACCTCCTCCCGTGGGCCCCATTTGCATTATAGCTGGCACCCGTGGAGGGGTCCACCAGTAGATCGCCGGCGTACCCCGGGTAAGCACCCTTGCCGTAGACACCCGGGCACGCCGTCGCAGCTTCGAGCGGGGCCGTCTCCGGTCCCATGAAGAAGCCCCCGCCGAACGGGTTCGTGACGGCGCCGGCGATCATGCTCGCCAAATTCATTACCATGCCATCGACGCCGACGTCGCCGGCGGGGGCCAGAAGGGGCGGGACCTGCGGGCCGTACAGCGGCTGGTGGAACGGCCACGCGCACTGCCCCGGGCATTGGACCGCCGAGTTGCCCACCCAGATGTAGATGAACCGGCCGGCCTTGGACCGGGGAGACGAGCCGTGGGTTGCGCATCGGCTCATACAGAAACCCTCCACTGCGACGTCGTGCTGAGTCAGCACCACGTTTATCGCCCGCCGGTGCGGCCCTCTGGCGGCGAGCGCAGAGATATCAGCATTCTTCAGCGATTTTCCCAAGGAGCAGTCCTCGTCGACGATCTGCTCGCCGAGGGCGAGCCTCGGCGGCGCCGCCTTCGACTGGGCGTAGTACTTTTCCGCCATCGCCCACCAGGATGACACCGAGGGGCTCTGCTCCAAATCACCGTCGGCGGAGAGGGAGGCGACGAAGTCGGAAAGGACTGCACGCTGGGAGGCGGTGAACTTACCGTACCAGATAAGGTTGACGGAGATCGGGCCGGAGAGGAGCGCGCCGTTGTGGTAGGTGATCGTGAGCGGCTGCTTCTCCACCAACGCTGAAAGCGTACGGGAGCAGAGGCAGACTTGGAGCAGAGGAACGAGCATGAAGAAAAAACAGAGATATGATGAGAAATGTGAAGAAGCCATTGACAGATTAGAAAAGAGGAACTGAGCTCCTGCGACTCTGCTAGTGGTGAGAAAAGGGATGGTCCCGGGGGATTTATATATAGTGACCGGATCTGGGGACCCGAGAGGATAAGAAGAGGTGGAGCGAAGGCAAACTCGTAATTATTAGCGAAAGAGCGTGTGAAGATGAGGCGTACACGTGTGGGTTTACTAGTTGGGGGAGGAATGGGCACCGGAAGAGGAGAGAGAGCGTGTATTGAACAGCTGGATTGTTGCATGAAAGGTGTCGCCACGGCCACTGATGCCGCCGCGGGTAAAGTTATTGGGCGGCGGAACATGGCTGGCTTTTGCCGCGGCGCCTTCGTCGGGTGGTGCGGCGATGTCTCCTTCTACTGGTCGGTCCGGCGTTAACTGGGAGCAGTCAAGCTGGGATACATTTCTAGAACAATGTTATAAGCAGTTTAATTTCAGAGTTGATATTAGCAGTCCGGAACTGACTATTCGCAGTCCATCGCTATTCGTAGGCCATAAATTTTATTTGTAGTCCAAAATTTAATTTGCACTCATTCTCATCACAAATAAGCGAAACACTTTGCTGAGCTATTAAGTACTAGAAGTCTAGAAAAAATCTTAAAGACTCTAAAACAATTTAAAAACCTAGCAGGAAAAAAAATTAAATGACATGCATAGAGAAATTAACTCTAAACCAAGTTTAATGACATACAAACCTTCCTCTAACCCAAAAACGGACTACTTTTTTGGGATTTTTGCTGGATAATTTTCGTCTTTTTTGAAGGTGAATCTAAGAGGGGGAAAGACGACGCGACTGATAGAACTACGACTAGGGTTTAGGCAACGAGAGAGATAGAAAGGAGGTTATTCGCTGGGGTGCGATTAACGAGAATTGGACTGCGAATATAATTAGGATTTTTACAATTTTTGAGATGCGAATAGCGAGAATTGGACTGTTAATATCAACTCTTTTTAATTTTGGCTATTCGTTGTCCGTTGATATTCTCAGTTTAAAAAAATATTCACTGTCCATTTAGATCAGTGAAGGAGTTCTCACACAGATTTTTGGTTCTTTAATTTTTGGACTGTGATTATAATGTAGATTTTAGAGAATTTTCGAGGTGCGGATAGTCATTTTAGGACTGCTTATAATATAGATCACTCTATTTCTAACAATATATATTGGAAGTGGTGCTTAATATAGAGAAATGTTAAAGACATACCTATTTTAGATATTGGCAGCCCAATTTATTTCTAAAGATTTTATCTTTTTATTTTACTTAAAAGTATTTCCTAAAGGCAGCTCAACCCTAACCCATGGATGTGCCCGCTGTTTCGCTGCTCGATCTCGTCACCCCGATTTTGCCTCTCGATCCTCCCCCACCTCCTCCGTCGACCTTACCTCCTCTCCCGCCCCATGGAGCTCAAAGCCGTCGAACAGTTTCCAGATTTCGGCTCCATCTCTACTCCATCTCCCGACCTATGGAGCTTTATGTTTACTTCTCAGTTTCCAGATTTTGGCTGCTCAACAACAATCACGACTCCGCGACATTCCTTGTAGAGTTTGTGCTTCCATTCCTTGTGTTTTTATTTGGTCAGGTCCCCTCTATCTTGAAGATCTGCAAAAGATCTGAAGTGGAAGTGCCACCATTGTGGTAAGGTAGGGCATTGGAGGAGGAACTGTCCCCTCTATCTTGAAGATCTGCAAAAGAAGAAAGGAAGTACGACTTCCACTAAAGGTATAATTGTTATAGAAATAAACATTTCTCCTCCTTCATCTTGGGTATTGGATACCGGATGCGGTTCTCACATTTATACAAATGTGCGGGAACTGGGAAGGAGAAGACTGCTGGGTAAAGGAGAGGTAGACCTGCGCGTTGAAAATGGAGCAAGAGTTGCTGCCGTTGCGGTTGGTGTCTATCGTCTTTCTTTGCCCACTTGATGGAGACGACGACCCTCAACATGAAGATGATGGTACCGACACGCTTACGGATGATGTAGTCTCTCCAACCAAAGACTTCCGACGCCATCGCCGCGATAGTAATTGTGATGAACGTCATTGCCGCTACAACCTCCGCCCGAGGCGCAAGAATATTAATTAATATTTATAATTATTCTATTATAATTATTAATTAATTGTTATCATGTTTTAATGTTTTGTTATCATGTTTTAATGTTTTATTCTATTTTAAAGTTTTGTTTTAATTTGGGTTGCATGTTGTAATTTGTGCTTGTAAGCCTATAAAAGGTCATGATGTAGAAGAATTATTTGATTATGAATTGAAATTTGAAAACTGAAATCCAAAATTGGAATTATCCTCCTCTTCCTTATTTTCTCCTCCTTCCTCCTTTATTCTTCCTCCCCTTTTTCCCTCCTAGGTTTCAGCCAACACTAAACCGCCGCCCCCTTGTTCTCCTCCCCATAGCCGCCAGCCTCCCTCTCTCATCTTGGAGATTTAAGCCAAGGGCAAGGGCTCCGTGGTTTCGGCAAACATTTTCTCCGGCGTGAAGCGAAGAAGGCGGACGAGTTTTCTCTTCATACGACGCAACTCCGGCGGAATCGTTGACGAGCGATCTCGCGATTGATTGCTTGAGAAAATTTAATCTCAAGCGGGGTAACGAAACTTTTCTACTGTGTGTGATTCCCTCTTGATTATTTCTTGTGGTGGATTAATTTTGGCTTGATCTTCGACAACTTGATTTTTCGTGGATTTTTTCGATTTATTTTTAGTTTTTCTTAATTGATTTAAATTCGTGAGGATTGACGAACCTTGTTTTCTTTTTGTTGGGAGAGATCTACCTTTTCCGAAATCGTTATTTCCGGTGGATCTCTTTTGGTACAACACTCGCTCGATCGGATCGGGTGGATCTATTTGGCTAGGCAAAATATTGGCCTATAGCCATTATTTGATCTCTAAGGGTGTTGTCGACCCGTACGTTAGCCTTTAATTGATAAATTACAAAGCGTGTGTGCCACGAATAATTATTTGTGTGAACGAAGGATTGAGAACGTAGAGAGAAATTTGTGTTTGCTCGTAATAACCGTGTCAGAGAGCGTAGCCTACATCAATTTGGTATCAGAGCTAAGTTCATGTCAATTTCTTAATTGACACCATCCTATTATTATCTTAGGACGCCGACACACACTTGTCTTGCACGATCTGTTGATCAAAACAACAAAATTTTTAATTGATGGCTGCGAATAGTGGCCTAAAATTTTCATTTTTCAGCGAAAATCATAAACAAAAATTCCGGAAAATCTCCATACTTTTTTGAGCAAAAAAATAAAAAAATTATTTTATTTACCCTAGTTATTAAGCGAGAACAAAATTATCTTTCATAAAAGTTTTCAGGTCAGAATCAAATTTCTGTTAGTTTATAAGCGCACGAGACTAGACACCGAGTATACCACATTCACCTCCCATATGGCGGCCGATCGGGATGCGGGTCACGGTCCAACATCGATTGATGAACTCCGCCAGGAGGTCACGGATCAGTTGACGGACATTAGGGAGATGCTTCACGAATTGAGGTTAAATCACGCGGCTCCCCGTAATCATGCCGCCAACCAACGTGATGAAGCGAACAATCATAATAATAACCATAATAATGAACATGTCCCGCGTGCACCGTGCGAATTTGATATCACTAGGGCCGTTCGGGTCAAACCCCCATCATACGATGGACTGGGTGAACCCCAAGATTTCTTAGACTGGGTTATGAAAATAGAGTGCTACTTTGAGTGGCACAATCTGACCGACGTGAATAAGGTGCGAGTTGCGAGGATGAAGTTGTTAGGCAGGGCTAAAATATTCTGGTTGAATGAGGAACGTCGTCTAGGTGCGGTGAACAGTCTACCATCAATTGGTTGGGCAGGCATGAAGGCAATGTTGACAGACCAGTACGTCCCTGCGTACCATCGGACGCAAATATTTGATGAATTAGCTACCCTTAGGCAAGGGAATAGGTCGTTCGCTGATTATATGAGCCTTCTCAAGGACATGATGGTCATGTGCGATGTTAGAGAGATGCCAGAGATCACCCTCTCCAGGTTCCGTAAGAGGCTTAACCCCGATATTCAGGGCAAACTCCTCCGTTATGGCCACACCGACTTAAACACCACTTTTAATGCCGCCTTGGATATTGAAAAGCACAATGCTCACAAGTAAAAGACACGTTCGTTTCAGAAGGCAAAGTCCATCTTAGGACCCCCCCCCCCCCATCCACCCAAAAGGATAAGGGTAAATTCCGGTCCGCTGGCTCGAACTCGGTTGTCATTACAACAAGAAATATAAGAAATCCAACTAGAGAGAGAGTGCCCGTGGGTAGGATCAGCAAAACGAATGCTACGTGTTATGCTTATGGAATTCATGGACATTACGCTAGTGAATATCCTACTTAGCCCAAGCCCCTAACCCTGTTAGATACCTCGACTGAACCCGCCGAGCTCATGTATGAGGCCGGTGAAGAATCTGAATCGAAAGGAGTGCCTAGCGATATAGAGGATGATAACCTTATGATGTGATGAGGTGTATTTTAGCCACTCCATGTGCATCAGATGAATGGAATAGGACAATATTTTCTCTTTAAATTTTAAAAGTGGAGAGAAGTGGTGTAAGCTGATAATCGATAGTGGTAGCTGTATGAACGTGGTTTTCGAAAATGCGGTGTCACAGATGTTATTAACTACCGAGCCTCACCCTCACCCTTACAAGGTTGCTTGGGTTAATAAGACATCTCTTCCGGTCGCGAATCATTGTTTGGTACCCCTTACCATCAAGGCTTATTCTGAAAAGGTTTGGTGTGACGTCATCCCCATAGATGCTTGTCACGTGTTATTAGGACGCCCATGGCTTTATGACCATGATGTTACTCATTTAGGGCGAGCCAACACGTATGAGTTCAAATTTAATGGCAAGACCATTATCTTTAAACCCACTCCGACTAAGGATCCATTAGTCGCCTCTAAAGACACGATTGTGCCTGTTGAGAAGAAAGTGTTAAGCTTGATAGGTAAGAAGGAGTTTGAGCGCGATAGCTTTATGGACGGTGTCATATATGCGTTAGTTTGTTTACAAATCAAGGAAGATACGTCCCCTTTTGAAAATTTACCACTAGCATTGAAGACACTTTTGGAAGAATTTAAGGACGTCTATCCAGATGATTTACCGTCCGAATTACCACTCATGAGAGAGATTCAACACGAAAATGATTTCGTTCCGGGTTCCTATTTGCCCAATCTTCCCCATTATCGACTTAACCCCTCCTCGCACCTTGAATTGCAAAAATTAATTTCGGATTTGCTAAGTAAGGGGTTCATCCGTCATAGTAAGAGTCTTTATGTCATACCAGCATTATTGGTCCCTAAGAAAGACGGTTCCTGGAGGATGTGTGTGGATTATAGGGCCATTAATAAAATAACTGTCAAATATAGGTTTTCAATCCCTCGTCTGGACGACTTATTGGATATGTTAGCCGGGGCCACTACTTTTTCAAAACTAGATCTTAAGAGTGGCTACCATCAAATCAGAATTAGGGAGGGAGACGAGTGGAAAACGACTTTTAAATTAAAAGACAGACTTTATGAGTGGTTGGTGCTCGGGGAAGGGCTCACTAATGGCCCGAGTACATTTTCGAGGTTGATGACGTTAGTGTTCAAGCATTTCTTGGGAAAATTTGTAGTTATATATTTTGATGACATCCTAGTTTTTAGCGCCTCTCCGAATAATCATCAGTCGCACTTGAGGATAGTCCTTACAACGTTGCGAAAGGAACAATTATTTGTTAATATATAAAAAATGCTAGTTCAATGTTCCATCTGTGGAGTTCCTAGGATATATTGTGAGTTCGGAGGGCATTCTTGTAGATCTCAAGTAGGTCCAAGCCATTAGGGATTGGCCGGAACCGACAAATATACGGGATGTTCGGAGTTTTCACGACTTAGCTACTTTTTACCGCCGATTTATCTGAGATTTTAGTAGTATAATGACACCGATCACGGAGTGTATGAAGAAGGGAGAATTCACATGGACCTAATCGGTCACTAAAGCATTTGAAACAATTAAATCCCTATTGTCGGAAGCTCCTCTTTTACGATTGCCTGATTTTAATAATGTTTTTGAATTGTCATGTGATGCGTCTGGAGTTGGTATTGACAGTGTATTGAGTCAAGAGGGTCATCCTATTGGGTATTTTAGTGAGAAGCTTGCGGGGCCAAAATTAAATTATTCTAATTATGATAGGGAGTTTTATGCGGTTATTCAGTGTCTCCAACATTGGCGACATTATTTACTCCTGATAACTTCTTAAAAAGAAGTTATCTACGTCATTATTTCCGACTATTATCCGGCTAAATCAATATAAATAAGCCTAAACGATATAAAAATAGAAGTAAATTCATATTTAGTTGATTCAAGGCTAATCTGGTCTTTTTCCATGATGTTTTAATTAGATGCGCCAAAGGAATCCGCTTGGAAAAAGAAATCTGCCCAAATATCATAATCTGGAAAAAAGTTGCAACACTCAGAAATAGAGGTTGCAACCTTCTGACGGGATTCAAATTCCGAAAATTAAATCCAGCAGTTACGTTTTTCCGAATTTTTGGATGGATGCTTCGTTTGGCAACAGGGCTGGACGCATTTAGCAAGTCAGGAGAGAGAAAAAAGAGATCAGTTTTCTTTTGGAGAAAAAAGGAGAAGAAGAATAGAAGAAAAATTGCTTGGAGAGGAAGAAGGTGTCAAGCAAGTACAAATTCCTACACTATTTCAGATTCAGAATATCATGTGCGGTAAGATCTATCTTATCATGTGGTTTTCTCTCAACATCATGAACTAATTCTCCTAGGTCTTGTATAAGGAGAGTACTATGTGTGTTATCTTGTGGTGAACTCATCCTTTTGTTGAGATTTGATGATTGTCTTCTTGTGAACCTTTGAATTTATTCATGAGATTTTTAGCTTTTATTTTCATCTTTTATTTCGCTACGAGATTCGAGAGATGAGTAGCGTGGTATTGGTTTGAAAATTCTTTTTATTGCACCGCAAGAATCGAGAGACGAGTGGTGTAAAATATTTAACCTAGAATTTCTACTTTAGCGTTGCATTTCGAGATTCGAGAGATGAGAAGTGCATACGCTCATTAGTTCACCGTAGTCAAGAGAAGAGGAAGAGATTCCCTCCTCTTGCTAGCAATCCGATTTTTATGTTAAGCAATTCCCTTTATTATTTTCCTAAGTTAGAGATAACTATGGGAGTTTAGGGCATTGGGTTTTCCGAGATTCGAGAGATGAGGATTTCTTCTATAAGAATCGTTGCATGACAATTCACTCAAATACCCTCAACTAATTTTAATTTCACGTACCTCATAGATGCACATAGGAAATCCGAATTACGAGACTATTTCCTCCAACTGATAAAAGCCTTTTTCAAAGCATTCGATCATAGAAACTAGTGATTTTAATTATTAGATAAAAATCTGCTTTATTTTTATAAAAAAAATCATCAAGTTCGTCGTGTTTGGATTTAAAGAACGACGTAGCTAGTATTTGCAAGCGTTAGGTTAACCACTTCTCCGAGGGAACGATATTATCTCACTACTATATTACTTGATCCGGCACGTGCACTTGCGTGTAATACGTACATCCATTTAGGTCGTATCAAGTTTTGGCGCCGTTGCCGGGGAGGTGTTAATAATCTATTGTTCTTTTTCTTGCAATATTAGCGAACCCTAATATCTAGAGGTCAAACTTTATTTCTGTTTCATTTTACATTGTTTGTCGTTTTTTTTATTATTACTACTTTCTGTTCTGTTGGTGCATGTCCAGGTTTCGATCCACTGAACTATTACCATTAAACGTAGAGATTGAAAAGATGTGTAGGAGGAATCGTAAGACTTCTCGTTTAGAAAAAACTCAATCTTCAACCATGAATCCGAATGAAAATCATCAGGAAGGTCATGATTTGGGCGGGCAGGTAGATCAAAATGGGCACCCTATTGAGAATAGGAGAACATGTTGTGACTACAACATGCCTCTACAGGGAGGGTTACAATTTAGTATTGCTAGGCCCGCAATTGAGGCCAACAATTTTAAAATCGATTCGGTCGTTATGCAACTTGTCCAAAACAACAAATTTGGTGGCCTCAATCACGAAGACCCCAACTCCCATCTAAGAACGTTCATGGAAATTTGTGATACGTTCAAGATTAATGGTGTTTGAAAGTGCACAGTTAACCTCACTAGAATTCTCTAGAGGGGGGGTGAATAGAGATTTAAAATATCTTGTGCAAAGTTAATATATATATATATGTATGATCACAGATTAGAGCTTCCCACACACACCAACAAGAATTAGACAAGCAATTAAGTAAATGCAAGAAAGAAATTTCACAGCACAACACAAGAAAATATAGTGGTTCCCCAAACTTTGGGTAGTCCACTCTTCTACCCCCTTGGTAGGAATTCACTAACTTGCACTGAGTCTTTTGATAAGGAGACTCTTAGAACCACCCTGAGTCTTTTGATAAGGAGACTCTTAGAACCAACTGAGTCTTTTGAAAAGGAGACTCTTAGAACCAGTACACTGAATTTTTTGAAGAGAGATTCTAAAAACTCTTTTACAATAGTGAATAAGAATAAAGAAGGAGAAAGAAATAAAGACAATAATGAATCTTCTTCCTAGCAAGAAGATTTGAAGCACAAGTTATGAATTAAATCTTTCTTCTATAGAGAGAAGAAGATTTGTAGCCTTTCTCTCTTTTAGTGAGAGCAATCAGATTTTGCAGCAGTGAGCAGTGAGCAGAAGTAGAAATGGATGGATGTTGCTGCAGAGCTTTTTCTCAATATCTCTCTTTTCTTTTGGGAGCTTTTTCCTCTGTATCATATATGTGTGGTAGATCACTCTTGTTCATTTCCTGCCGACTTCCTCTTTATTTTATAGCTCTGTGTAATAAGATAGCACTATAGGAGAGGAATCAATTAGCAGCCAGAGATTTAGGAAGAGAGAAATATTTCCATAGCAGTTATAGCATAAATGGAAAATGTTAACTCAGATTTCAAATAATATCCAAAATAGAGTTAATCAGATTTAGCCAAGAATCAAATAGAAGGAAAGAATGATTCAGAACGGCTATAAAATATTAACATCATTCTATATAAATCAGATCTTCAGAAAAGAAGGAAAGAGATCTGGCGCAATAATAAATCTGTCATAAAGATCGACGTGCGTCGATTACTATTCGACGTAAGCGTCGAATTCATCTTAGCCCGACGTCGAGAGAGATATGAGGAATGTGCGTCGACAAAGGTGCGTCGACTTCTCTGTATGCGTCGACTAGAAATCAGAGTAGCGTCGATAAGACACACGTCGAAATCTTCCTAGAGTTACTTCGACATATCCTGAAGAAAACGTCGACTATATTTCGACGTAGCGTCGAATACCATTCGACGCATATTTACTTGGTCTTTTGTTATTCATTCATAAAATTCTTTCTTTAACTCATTTCTAGGGGTTAAGAGAAATCATTTTCCCAACAATCTCCCCCTATTTGTCTTAACCCTTTTTAAGGAGAAATTGTCTTAGCATAAAATCAACTCATATCAAGGAGTTTGCATAAATAAGAAATATATTGATTAGGAAAAACAAAGTTAATAAAGAGAGCTTATGACAAGTATTTGTCTTAAACTAGAAACTTCTTTTTGTACATGAAGTTGACAAAGGCAGAGTAAAGTTTCTTAGACAAATCATTAATAGCATCAAAAATGTATCCCCTGGCTCTATCAGGTCTTTCTTGGACATTCCTGATGATTGTATGCAATTTTTCCAGGAGCTTATCACCCTCAGGGATGGTGTCATTTATGGAGTAGCCCTTGCTGATAATGATTGCTGCCTTTTCATCAATCATTTCAATGGTAATATTGTGAGATTCTTTTTGAGCAGGCTTGGACTCAGGAGGTCCTTTGTTGTCAACCTTTGGCCTATAGGGTTTCTTCTTTTCAGGTTCCTGTTTCTCAGGGACTTCATGCATTTTTCCTTTTCCTTTCCATGGAGAGTTGAGCCATTTGTCTAGCCTTGGAGGTTTTGATGGCTTTTTGTAGGGTATGTATGTATCTTCTGTACATCCTATACCCTTCTTGTTCATTTGACCTATATTCAGAGTAATCCCTGCTTGAGGATTCTTCTTTTGGTAAGCCTCAATATCAAACAATTTATTTAGAATTTTGATAGTAGATTCAGCAAGGATTTGTTCCTTAGTCATTCCTTTGTTAATCTTTTCCATCCAAGCCGTCCTTTTATCTTCCACTTCTTTCCTAGCTGCTTCATATTCATATGCTTCTCTTTCTCTTATCTCTTCATGCCTCTTCTCCATGTCAGGATCATGATAGTCCTTTATAGGATTAGAAGGAATGGGTACCTTCTCAAATCTTTTTATTTCTTCAATAGCCTTTCTATATTTCTTTTCTTTTGCATATTCCTTCCTTTCTTCTTTGGAGAAGTTTTGCCAGTGAGGAGTGACTTCCCTTTTTCTTTTTATCTGTCCTCCTGCACTCAGCCTAGGAGTTATCTGTTTAGAGAGTCTTGCTGCTTGAGGAGGTAGAGGTAGCAGAGGAGGTAGAGAAGGAGGTAAAGAAGGAGGTAAAGAAGGAGGTAAAGAAGGAGGTAAAGGAGGAAGATGAGGAGGAGATTTCTTTTTGGGTGGAGAAGGAGTTATATCAAGAAGAGTTCTTAGATGATCTGTAATGGAGGGCAGAGTAATATCTGGTAGGTTGATTTCTGCAGGTGAATGAATGTCTCCTCCGGACTCTTTTGTAGGGATATCCTCAAGCAAAGGAGTCTTAAGCTTGATATAACTTGCCGAGAAACCAGGAGAATGATGCTGAAGTTCTTCCTTGCATAAGGGTGCATCAATCCATGTCTGCCCATTCCAATCATCAGAGATGGCTGCTTCTTCCTCCCCCTGGATTACTGAGAGATTCTCTACAGGAATCTCCCCCTGGATATGAGGAATATCAATTCTGAATGCTGAATCTACAGCATGCTCCCCTTCAGTGTTGTAAGAGGAGGATTCACCAAAGTGTTTGTTAAAAGTGTAATCAGAATGGTTTGAGAGGACTGGAACCTATAAGAGAGTTAGAGGGAATATTTAATGTTGATGAGAAGAGATGTAAACCTGAGCTTTTTAGGTGAAAGCAAGAACCTGGTGAGAGGGGTTTCTGGAGCAACTCTCCCCCTGGTTTATATCCTGCAAGAAGGATGTAAACCTTTGTGGCGACAGAGGAACTTCTCGAAGAAGGGTATGAAGCTCAGGAAGAGATGCAGATAGAATGGCCAGTTTGGCTTCACAATTGATGATCATATTGGCACATTCATCAGAGAAGCTTTGTAGACGTGTCTGAAAGTCTTTGAGGAGATTTTCCAGAGCAGCATTCATTGCTTTGATGAGGTCAGCTTGAACAGGAATAGGTGCCATTGTCGTAGAAAGAGAGAGAGGTAGAAGAAGAAGTTTTGGCGGGTTCAGAGATGTATTTGTTTTGAAATACGAGGTGCTATTTAAAGAGATGAAGCGTCGAAAAAGGAAACAGAAATCGAGGTAATTCAATAGGCAGAAAAGGAAGTAGGGATTTGATTCTAATTGTGACCTGAAATCGATGGTACGTCGATTTTGATGTCAGCGGAAGCATCGATATGGAGTTGACATCTCTGGAAATCGACGTTACGTTTTGTTGAGATATGCGTCGATGGGAATTCGACGGTACGTCGATGGTGAGTCGACGTATCATTAACTGAAAGAGATCAGTATTAGCGTCGAGATCTTCTCGACGGTGCGTCGACTTTGATTCGACGCATCTCCAGGAAGTTTTTCTTAGATGCTCTGATTTGTTTAGATCATGCTTTACAGACTTCCATCAAGCATTCCTAGGGTGTTGAGGAAGTAGTTATGCTTGTTTTCATCCAAAGGTTTTGTAAAAATATCTGCTCTTTGACTGTCTGTAGGTATATATTCTAAGGTTATCTTACCTTTTTCTACATTGTCTCTAAGAAAGTGATGTCTAATTTCTATATGTTTAGTTCTGCTATGAAGAACTGGGTTAGATGCTATAGATATAGCACTAGAGCTATCACAGTAAATTTTAGAGTTATTTACTTCTAGTTTGTAATCAAGGAGCTGATTTTGCATCCACAGGATCTGTGAACAACAGCTCCCAGCAGCTATATATTCAGCTTCAGCTGTGGAGGTGGAGACTGAGGTTTGTTTCTTACTAAACCATGAGATTAACCTGTCACCTAGGAATTGACAAGTGCCAGAGGTGCTTTTTCTATCAACCCTACAGCCTGCATAGTCTGCATCTGAGAAACCTATTAACTCAAAGTTGGTTTCTGCTGAATACCATAGCCCTAGTTCAGGAGTTCCCTTTAGGTATCTAAGAATCCTTTTTACAGAGGTGAGATGGGATTCTTTTGGATCAACTTGGAATCTAGCACATATGCAAGTGGCAAACATTATATCAGGCCTACTGGCTGTTAGATATAGAAGGGATCCTATGATTGCCCTATAAGTCTTTTGATCCACTGATTTTCCTTTATCATCTTTTTCTATAATGGCATTGGCTGCCAGGGGTGTTTTCATGGTGGATGCTGACTCCATACTAAATTTCTTGATTAGTTCTTTAGTATATTTTGATTGTGAGATAAAGATTCCTTCACTACTTTGTTTTACTTGAAGTCCTAGGAAAAAGGAGAGTTCACCCATGCTACTCATTTCAAATTTTGATTGCATTAGATTAGCAAATCTTTTACAAAGTTTAGGATGAGTGGAGCTAAATATGATGTCATCTACATATATTTGAACAAGAAGGAGTTGGTTTTTATGGGTTCTAGTGAAGAGTGTTTTGTCTACTTTTCCTCTTTCAAAAGAGTTTTCTAAGAGAAAGTTAGAGAGAGTTTCATACCAAGCTCTGGGAGCTTGCTTAAGACCATATAGTGCTTTGTTAAGCTTATAAACAAAAGTAGGATAAGAAGGATTGACAAAACCTGGTGGCTGCTCTACATATACCTCTTCTTGAAGGTCACCATTCAAAAAGGCACTCTTGACATCCATCTGATATACCTTCATCTTCATGAAGGCTGCATAGGCAAGAAAGAGCCTAATTGCTTCCAATCTGGCTACTGGAGCAAAGGTTTGATTGTAGTCTATTCCTTCTTCTTGTCTGTATCCTTGTGCTACAAGTCTTGCCTTGTTCCTGACAATTATTCCAGTGGAATCTAGCTTGTTTCTATATACCCATTTTGTGCCAATCACTGGGTAGTTACTGGGTCTTTCCACTAAATTCCATACTTTATTTCTCTCAAATTGGCCTAGTTCTTCTTGCATGGCCAAAATCCAATGAGGATCACAGTTTGCTTCTTCAAACTTCTTTGGTTCAACTTGTGATAAGAAGCATTGAAGCATTACTCCATTTGAGACTTGATGCCTTGTTTTTACTCCAGTATTGGGGTTTCCAATAACTTGAGATTGTGGGTGATCTCTCAAATTGATCCCTGTTCTTCTAGGATTTGCTAGTTGTTCTTCTTCTTCATTCTCAATGTGATTATTGTCTAACTGCTCTTCCTGGACCAAGTTTTCTTGTGGAGGTTGGTTTTGAAAGCTTTTCTCTGAACTTTCTTCATGTTCTTGTTCAGACTCCTCACTTGGTTCCTTCAGCTGATACTTTCTTTCATTTTCTTTGTTCTCTAGAGCTAGTTGCTCAAGCTGGCTTTCTATGCTTTTGCTTTCCTGTGAAAGAGAGTTGGTGGGAGTATCCTCCCCCTTAGGCAACATGTTAGTTTCATCAAACACAATGTGCATAGATTCTTCAATTTTAAGAGTTCTCCTATTATAGCACCTATAAGCTTTACTAGATGATGAATATCCCAAAAATATTCCATCATCAGACTTTTTGTCGAACTTTGCAAGATGATCTTTTCCATTATTTAGAATAAAGCAAGTACACCCAAAAATTTTAAAGTATTTGACAATAGGTGTTTTTCCCTTCAAGAGTTCATAAGGAGTTTTTAACTTAGTTTTATGAATGAGGCTTCTATTTAGAACATAGTTTGCAGTGTTGACTGCTTCAGCCCAAAAGGTTTTTGGTAATCCTGATTTTGCAAGTAAGGTCCTTCCTGATTCTATTAAGGTTCTATTCTTCCTCTCAGCAACTCCATTTTGTTGAGGAGTTCTAGGTGCTGAGAAATTTTGTTTGATTCCTATTTCCTCACAGAAGCTACTCATGAACTGATTTTCAAATTCAGTTCCATGATCACTTCTGATTATGGATACCTGACTGTTGAGTTCAGATTGGATCTGTTTTATGAATTTTGAGAGTGTCTGATGGGTTTCAGACTTGGCCTTTAGAAAGAATACCCAACTGTATCTAGAGTAGTCATCTACAATGACTAGGGTATAGGATTTTCCTCCCATGCTTTGAGTGGATATGGGACCAAAGAGGTCCATGTGGAGCAAGTAAAGGATCCTTGGAGAGTCATCCTTTCCAATTAGTTTGAAGGATGATTTGGTTTGTTTTCCTAGTTGGCAAGGTCTGCATGGAGAATCCTTGGAGTATCTACCCTTTGGTAAGCCTCTAACAAGGTTATTTTTTGCTAGTTTACAAATTGTTTTGTAGTTTAGATGACCTAGTCTCCTATGCCATAATTCACTTTTATCAATAATATTGTTGAATAAACAGATTTCTGTGGGAGAGGAACTGAAGTCCACTACATATACTTTACCTTTTCTAATTCCTTTAAGTACTGTGGCACCAGTCTTGATGTCAATAATATGGCAGAGTAGTGTGGTGAATTTTACCTCATACTTACCATTTTCACATATCTGACTTATACTTATCAGATTATGCTTTAGTCCTTTGACTACTGCCACATTCTTGAAGGTGACCTTCCCTTCATTGAAGTCTCCAAATCCCTTGGTTTGGCCACAGCTAGAGTCTCCAAAGGTTACTGATGGTCCAAGTCTGTCCTCAAAGTTGATTAGCAGGTTTTTGCATCCTGTCATGTGCATGGAGCATCCACTGTCCAAGTACCACACAAGCCTGGAGATGTGGTACATCTGCACATAAAAAGTTTCAAACATTAGTTTGAACCCTGCTCAGCTGGGGTCCCTTCTTATAATCAAAACTAATGAAGGAATAAGTAGGTTTTACAGAATATCCTTCCTCCTTTTGGGGCATTGGTCTATCATACCAATCTGTTTTGGTGATGTCACAAAAATAGTGTTCATAGTATAAAGAAAGAGGGAGAGATTTTTCGAACAGAGAGATATTTCTGTCAGATTGATTGCGTCGATATGCATTCGACGTGCGTGGAGTGTAAGTCGACGCATTTTGGCGTAAGCGTCGATTAGGAATCGACGTACGTCGATGAAGATTCGACGCAGATTCAAAATTTTTGTTAGGATTCTTTCCTAAGATTCCTTTGTTTATAATGGGATTAGATTTGTTAAAAATAGTGGTTATTTCTTGACTTTCTTGTGACCTTACTTCTCCTAGATGATTTTTCCTGGTGAAGTGAATGGGGTGTTTCCAGACAGGTTTGCTGGATGATTGAGATTTAGATGCTTCATCAGCTCTCAGTTTTAATTGATTAGATCTATTAGTGAGATTCTCAGAGAATTTTTTGATCTTCTGACCTTTTCCATTTAGGAAGTCCTCAAGGGCTTTAGCTTTTGCTAGCTCTTTTCTTAGTGTTAGATTTTCTAAATAGATTTTGTTTAGGTTTTCCTCTGAGAGTTCTAGATTGAGTTTATAATTTTTATGGTATGTATTTACTTGTCTTAGTTTTCTTAACTCCATCCTTAATTCTTTTACCCCTTTTTCAGATTTGATTGAATCTAAGCAGAATTCTTTGAAATCTTGTTTAAAATTAGTGGAGGAGAAATCTATATTATCTAGTATATTTACCATAGATGTATCATCAAGTTTCTCAGTGGCCATCAGACATGTTTCTTCTTGCTTGACATCTTCTTGATCAACATCTGATGAGGAGTTTTCTTCAGATTCTGAATCACTCCAGGTTTGAGCAATTAATCCTCTTCCTTTCTTTTTCTTCTTTGGATCTGTTCTTTTCAGATCTTTCTTGCTGCTGTTCTCCTTAGGACATTCAGGAGCAATGTGTCCAGGTTTCCTGCATGTGTAACAAATAATCTCTTTAGAGGGTGTTTTGTTATACCTGGTTTTTGATTCTCTTCTTCTGGATCCTTCTGTTTTGATCCATTTCTTGAACTGTTTAGTCAGCAAGCTGATTAGCTCCTCATCATTAGTTGATGCTTCACCATCAATAGCCTTCAATGCAATACTCTTTTCTTTTGAGGGTGGAGATGCCTTTTCTTTCTCAGCTCTGGTTTTCAATAGTTGTTCATAGGATTTCAGTTTACCCAATAGAACATCTGTTGATATTTCTTTTTGACTTCTGGAGTCTTTAATTGGCCAGATCCTTGAATCCCAAGTGCTGGGAAAGCAAGTCAGCAATTTATCATTTATCTCAGTGAGAGATATGTCCTTTTCAAGTGACCTCAATTCATTGATTATGAGGCTGAATCTTGAGTACATGTCAGCAACACTTTCACTTTCTTTCTTTTGGAAGTTTTCATATTGAGAGATTAGTATTGCCTTTCTATCCTTTTTCTCATCAGCACTTCCTTCTACCATTTTGGTGAGAGCTTCCCATACTTCCTTAGCTGACTCACAATCAGCTATCTTTTGAAAGATTTCATCTGAGAGAGTTGAGACTAGAATATTCATAGCCTTGGCATCATGTCCTTGGGCTTTCTTCTCATCCTCTGTCCATTCAGCTCTTGGAGCAAGTGTTTCAGTCACTTTTCCACTTGAGTCCTTTCTGAATGGCTTGGGGGGACCTGTCAAGATAACATTGAACAATTCATCATCAATAGAGTTTAGATAAATTCTAACTCTTGTCTTCCAAAGTGCAAACTTTTCAAGGTTGCAAATTGGTGGTCTGGTGGAAGCATAATCTTTGATTTGTGCCATGTGAAAAATAGTTTTAAAAATATATATATAAGGTAGGATCTTTTTGATCAAGGAGTTATCCTTTTTAGATCAACCTCCCTCTGATACCAATTGAAAGTGCACAGTTAACCTCACTAGAATTCTCTAGAGGGGGGGGGGGGGGGTGAATAGAGATTTAAAATATCTTGTGCAAAGTTAATATATATATATATATGTATGATCACAGATTAGAGCTTCCCACACACACCAACAAGAATTAGACAAGCAATTAAGTAAATGCAAGAAAGAAATTTCACAGCACAACACAAGAAAATATAGTGGTTCCCCAAACTTTGGGTAGTCCACTCTTCTACCCCCTTGGTAGGAATTCACTAACTTGCACTGAGTCTTTTGATAAGGAGACTCTTAGAACCACCCTGAGTCTTTTGATAAGGAGACTCTTAGAACCAACTGAGTCTTTTGAAAAGGAGACTCTTAGAACCAGTACACTGAATTTTTTGAAGAGAGATTCTAAAAACTCTTTTACAATAGTGAATAAGAATAAAGAAGGAGAAAGAAATAAAGACAATAATGAATCTTCTTCCTAGCAAGAAGATTTGAAGCACAAGTTATGAATTAAATCTTTCTTCTATAGAGAGAAGAAGATTTGTAGCCTTTCTCTCTTTTAGTGAGAGCAATCAGATTTTGCAGCAGTGAGCAGTGAGCAGAAGTAGAAATGGATGGATGTTGCTGCAGAGCTTTTTCTCAATATCTCTCTTTTCTTTTGGGAGCTTTTTCCTCTGTATCATATATGTGTGGTAGATCACTCTTGTTCATTTCCTGCCGACTTCCTCTTTATTTTATAGCTCTGTGTAATAAGATAGCACTATAGGAGAGGAATCAATTAGCAGCCAGAGATTTAGGAAGAGAGAAATATTTCCATAGCAGTTATAGCATAAATGGAAAATGTTAACTCAGATTTCAAATAATATCCAAAATAGAGTTAATCAGATTTAGCCAAGAATCAAATAGAAGGAAAGAATGATTCAGAACGGCTATAAAATATTAACATCATTCTATATAAATCAGATCTTCAGAAAAGAAGGAAAGAGATCTGGCGCAATAATAAATCTGTCATAAAGATCGACGTGCGTCGATTACTATTCGACGTAAGCGTCGAATTCATCTTAGCCCGACGTCGAGAGAGATATGAGGAATGTGCGTCGACAAAGGTGCGTCGACTTCTCTGTATGCGTCGACTAGAAATCAGAGTAGCGTCGATAAGACACACGTCGAAATCTTCCTAGAGTTACTTCGACATATCCTGAAGAAAACGTCGACTATATTTCGACGTAGCGTCGAATACCATTCGACGCATATTTACTTGGTCTTTTGTTATTCATTCATAAAATTCTTTCTTTAACTCATTTCTAGGGGTTAAGAGAAATCATTTTCCCAACAGTGTTTCAGAAGAAGCCATTAAATTACGTCTGTTTCCTTTTTCTTTAGAGGGAAGATCAAGGGATTGGCTTAACTCCTTACCCAATGGATCCATTACCACTTGGGCTCTCTTGATATAAAAATTTCTAGCCAAGTACTTTCCCCCGTCGAAGACTGCTAAGTTGAAATGAGACATTTCAACTTTTATGCAAGGAAGCGGAGAAACCCTTTATGATGCTTGGGAACGCTTTAAAGAGCTGTTGAGGAAGTGTCCCCACCATGGATTAGCCATCCATCAACAGGTTTGGACCTTCTACAATGGTCTCCAAACATCCACCATGATCCAAGTAGATGGAGCTGCGGGGGGATCGCTTATGAACAAATACCCAGAAGATGCCTATGCTATATTAGAGGACTTATCCTCTAATAATTATCAATTGATTGATCGGCAAGGATCTTCCTCTACTACTGGGTTATATCAAGTGGACCAACTAACCTCATTTGCTTCCCAAATGACTTCTCAATTTAACTCGATAAATAAGAGGTTAGATGCGTTGGCTCTACATCAAAGCCAAATACCACCACAAGTTAATAGCATCGTCGCCCCTCCACCTATTAGTCCGACTTTGACGGTTGAACAACTTATTGGACACAATGAAGAAGCTAATTATATTGGTGGGCAGTATAGACAAAATCATAACGCTTACTCAAATACTTATAACCCGGAATGGAAAAATCATCCTAATCTATCGTGGAAAAATAATTCTGGAGGTACACCTTCGCATTTGTTCAACCAAAATCATAATCCTACCAATCAAAACCACAATTCTAATCAAGCGGGTCCCTCTAGGAAGTTATCTGATGAAGTTATCTTAGAGTCTATGCAAAAGAATGAAGTCCGGTTTTCTAGTCTAGAAGGTTCCATGCGGTTAATTGAGTCACAATTAGGACAAATTGCAGCCGCTTTAAATGTTAGATAACAAGGCACATTACCAACTGATACCACACCTAATCCTAAGGGTGATAATCAACATTGTAAGGCCGTTACATTGCGGAGTGGAAGAGAATTGGAAAGTAGTTATAACCACAATCAAGCGATAAATGTTGATATGCAAGATGAAGTAGAGAGTAACATACTCAATGAACCTATTAAAGAATTGAACCATGAACCTACTAAGGGTGTTGAGAAAGCGTTAGAGGAAGAAGTAGATGAGAATGGGAGGGCAAGGACTGAAAAAGTAATTACTTATCCACCACCCCCATTTCCCCAAAGACTAAGGAAGAGTAAACTAGATCACCAATTCCAAAATTTTATTGAGATATTTAAGAAACTTCAAATTAATATCACATTTGCTGAAGCCCTAGAGCAAATGCCAAGTTATGTTAAATTTATGAAAGATATTTTAAATAAGAAGAGGAAATTTGGCATGAATGAAACGGTTGCGCTCACCCATGAGTGTAGTGCAATCCTTCAAAAGAAACTTCCACCAAAGTTAAAAGATCCTGGAAGTTTCACGATTCCATGCTCTATTGGAGATCGATTTGAAGGAAGGGCTTTGTGTGATCTTGGGGCAAGCATATATTTGATGCCGCTTTCTATATATAAGAAGTTGGGTTTGGGGGATATTTCTAAAACATCCATAACCTTACAAATGACCGACAAATCGCCTACTTTTCCTAAAGGAATAGTAGAGGACGTTCTCGTTAAGGTGGAAAATTTTATTTTCCCCGCTGACTTCGTAGTTTTGGATATGGAGGAAGACAAAGAGGTGCCAATAATTGTAGGTAGACCCTTCTTGGCAACTGGAAAAACTTTAATAGATGTCCACAAAGGTGAGTTGACTATGAGGATTAACGACGAACAAGTAACTTTCAACGTACTAAAGGCCATGAAATTCCCTTATGAGAAGGAAGATGTAATAGAGGAGGTTAATAATATATCACTATACGATTCTGAGCCAGACATTGGGTGGGATAATTCGAATGAGGATGAAACAAGTACATTGAGTGATGAGGTAGCACCTGATGAGGAATTAGAGAATGACGAGTGTTTGCAAGTGTGTGAGTGTCGCCCGGCATTATTCCGTAAGCCGGAACCCCTTGACATTCCTGAACGATCTTTAGCGTATAAACCCTCTACGGTTAGTCCACCCGCCTTAGAGTTAAAATCACTTCCAGAGCATTTATCCTACGCATATCTAGGAGAAAATGATACGCTACCGGTAATTGTGAACGCCAAATTGCTACCGGAACAACTTGAAAGATTATTGGTTCTCTTGAAACAATATAAGCTAGCCTTAGGTTGGACGTTAGCAGACATTCGAGGAATTAGCCCTTCCTTGTGTATGCATAAAATCCGTTTAGAGGAGTCTTGTAAAGGGTCCATAGAGCCTCAACGTCGCCTCAGTCCTCCTATGAAAGAGGTCCTCAAAAAGGAGATCATCAAATGGTTGGACGCGGGAATTATATATCCTATTTCGGATAGTGCATGGGTATCCCCAGTTCACTGCGTTCCTAAGAAGGGAGGCATGACCGTAGTAAAGAATGATAAGAATGAACTAATTCCTTCCAGTACAATCACAGGTTGGCGCGTTTGCATAGACTATCGGAAGTTAAACAAGGCCACTAGGAAGGATCACTTCCCACTACCATTCATAGATCAAGTCCTAGATAGGCTAGCCGGAAATGCTTTCTTTTGTTTTCTAGACGGTTATTCTGGCTATAATCAGATAACGGTAGATCCGGACGACCAAGAAAAGACGACATTTACGTGTCCCTTCGGTATATTTGCATTTAGGAGAATGTCCTTTGGGTTATGCAATGCACCGGCCACGTTTCAACGTTGCATACTTGCAATTTTGGCGGATCTTATAGACCAAGGCATAGAGCCTAGGGACTATGGCATCGAAGTCTTTATGGATGATTTCTCTATCTTCGGTAAATCATTCGATGCTTGCTTGGCGTGTTTGGAGAGAGTGCTTGCCCGTTGTGTCGAAGCCAACCTAGTGTTGAATTGGGAGAAATGTCACTTCATGGTGCAAGAGGGTATAGTTCTTGGGCACCATGTATCTAGACATGGGTTAGAAGTAGATAAGGCAAAGGTCGATGTGATTGAAAAGTTACCACCTCCTAAAAATGTAAAAGCACTACGAAGCTTCTTGGGCCATGCTGGATTCTATCGAAGGTTCATTAAGGATTTTGCCAAAATCGCCAAACCTTTGAGTGGTTTATTAGAAAATGACACGAAATTTGATTTTAATGATGATTGCTTGTATGCATTCAATCAATTAAAGACACGGTTGACTACGACACCAATTATAGTGGCTCCTGATTGGGGAGAGCCCTTTGTATTGATGTGTGATGCGAGCGATTACGCCGTTGGCGCTGTTTTGGGACAAGTGCGAGAAAAGGTCTTCCACACTATCTCCTACGCTAGCAAGACTTTAATAGAGGCACAAACTAATTATACCACTACTGAAAAAGAATTCCTAGCCGTGGTGTTTGCTTTCGAAAAATTTAGATCTTATCTCCTTTGCACCAAGGTCATAGCGTTCACCGATCATGCTGCCATCCCGTATCTTATGGAAAAGAAGTATGCTAAACCCCGATTGATCCGATGGGTATTGTTGCTACAGGAATTTGACTTAGAAATTAGGGATAGGAAGGGCGTAGATAACCCTGTCGCTGATCACCTCTCTAGGATTGAGTGCTCTAATGAATTGTTGCGATCAGAAATTAATGAACGGTTCCCTGACGAGTGGATCTTGTCCGTGTCCGATAAATTGTTACCATGGTATGCAGATTACGTAAATTATATTGTTAGTAGAGTCTTCCCACCAGATTTATCATATCAACAAAAGAAACGGTTTTTGCACCAAGTACGCTCGTATCTATGGGATGAACCATTTTTATTTAGAATTGGAGCGGATGGGGTAGTAAGACGATGCATTCCTGAAGAAGAGAAGAGAGCAGTGCTTGACAAATGCCACAACTCCCCTTATGGAGGTCATTTTAAGGGTGATAGAACGGCAATGAAGGTCTTAGAAGCAGAGTTCTATTGGCCAACTCTATTCCGTGATTCTAAGGAATTTGTGAGCCATTGTGATCGGTGCCAAAGAAATGATAATATTCATAAAAATGAAGCGATGCCCATGAACACAATCTTAGAAGTAGAACTTTTTGATGTTTGGGGTTTAGATTTCATGGGACCCTTTGTGAGCTCGAACGGTAATCTGTTTATTCTCCTCGCCGTCGACTACGTTTCTAAATGGGTTGAAGCCATAGCTACCCCTAGAAATGATGTCAAGGTAGTGTTGCATTTTCTCAAGAATTATATATTTAATCGTTTTGGCACACCTAGAGCTATCATTAGCGATGGTGGTAGTCACTTTTGTAACAATATGTTTGCTACATTATTGAGAAAATATGGCGTCACCCATAAGGTGTCATTAGCGTACCATCCTAAAACAAACGGTCTAGCGGAGGTCTCCAATCGGGAAATAAAGACAATTCTTGCAAAAACGGTCAACATCAATAGAAAAGATTGGTCCCAAAAACTTAATGATGCTTTGTGGGCGTATAGGACCGCATATAAAGCACCCATTGGTTTAACCCCGTATAGACTAGTATATGGTAAGGCTTGTCACTTACCCCTCGAATTAGAGCATCGTGCGTTTTGGGCTATTAAAAGACTCAAATATGATTTCCAAAATGCGGGTGAGAAGAGGCTACTACAACTCAATGAGTTAGAGGAATTGAGAATGAATGCGTTTGAGAGTTCAAGAATTTATAAGGAACGGACCAAGAAATGGCACGACCGACGCTTGAGCGGAAAACAGTTCCAATCCGGGCAATTGGTATTATTGTTTAACTCACACTTAAAATTCTTTCCCGGAAAACTTAAGAGTCGTTGGTCGGGACCATTCCGAGTGAAGGAAGTGCACCCGTATGGCGCAGTCACGATTGTAAATGAGAAAGATAATTCGGAGTTTAAGGTTAATGGAGAACGCTTAAAGATATTCCGATGCGATGATAATGAACGACTGGTGTCGTTTATTGCTTTGAAATAAAAATTTAGACTTCTTGTCCTGCCGGGACTTGAAATTAGGCACTAGATGGGAGGCAACCCACCATTTATTATCGTCATCTATTATTAAGAGCATATTAAATTTGCAGTAGTTAGTTTTATTTTTTTTATTTTAGTCGAGTTATGTTGGACGGGAGAAAACAATGAAAAAGAACAAAAATATTTTTTTTGTGCTTCAGTTAGTGCAGTTTTGAAAGTTGCAACATCCGAAATCAATGAGTTGCAACACTTATTTTACTGTCTCCGCTTCTTACATAAGCTTGCATCTTCATTGTGCGGTTCAATTGAACCGGTTCATTCAGACCCGGCTCAGGTTACATCAAATAATACAACCGCTGGTTCATAACTCCCGACTTCTCCACGCCAGGAAGAAATCGCGTGGCCGAACCCTAGACTCGCGCTCCACGCCTTCTCCGGAGTAGGCGGTGCGCGGCGATCCACGCCCGGACGACAACGAACGGCGTCGGAGGTTTCGCCGGGGTGGTAGACGTAAGCGAGGCAGAGGAGACACCCGACCTAAGCGACTGGATCTTCGCGTTTTCCCCATTGCAGACCCCCGATCCTTGCCGATCCGCCTTGCATTGCAACAACTGTCAAGGTAATTCTCTTCCTCTTCCCCTTCTTAAGATCGATTTAGGAGCGTTGTTTCCACCTTCTACATCTTTCCGCCCCTTTCCATGTTGTAGACGATGTCTTCATCCAAAAAAAGAGGAAAGGGGAAGACAACCGCACAGAAATCATTGAAATTCGTCAGTGAAGCCTCTGCACTCCGATTCGAGCAGATCAAGTCCCTTCCTTTAATTTTTGAGCGAGGATTTAAAATGGCGAAACAAGCTTGGAGTATGAATTACGTTCTCCAAATTCATACTCTGCAATGGGAGACCTTCTGCCACCCTAGAACCGAAGCCCTCCTCCCATGGGTGTATGAATTTTACTCAAATGCCAAGGACGTCGAGACAGAATCAGTAATGGTTAGAGGGAAGTTGATTGATATTTCAGCAAATTCGATTAACGATTTATATGAAATGAGGAGTGAAGAAAACTGCTTTAGCCTGCACCACAATATCGACTTAGCTAATTTAACTGCTTCGGTTTGTAACTCACCCGACCCGGAATGGTCTAACAGCTCGAAGACAGCGCTTAAATCTACATCTCTGTCACGGGCGGCCAAGGTGTGGTTGTTATTCATCAACGCCAGCGTACTACCAACTCGCCACCTGAACAATGTAACGCTGGATCGAGCAACGTTAATCTTCCATATCTTGAAGGGTAATAGACTAAATGTGGGGGAAATTATAAGCTCCCAACTCAAGATGAAAATCAAAGAGAATAAAGCACGACAATTGTGGTTCCCCGTTCTCATAACAGAGTTATGTCAAAGAGCAGGGGTGGTGCAGGATTCGGCGGATTTGGTTACCCAGGTCGGCCGACATATTACCGAGCGGGTTATCGAAGTTAACATCAAGGTAGGCAATGAATCTGAAGTCACTTCAAAAACATCAAAAAAACGGCACATGAGAGATCCATCTTCTTCATCGGGCGGCAAGCCGGAGAAAATAGAGATTCCAACAGGTGAAGGGGCAAAGTTGGATGAAATTATGGATTGTATTGAGTATATAAAAACTTACCTCCGCTGTCAGCATTGCTATTTCCGATCCAGGCTTGACTACCTGCAAGGCCGACAGGATAGTCTTATGCGGAAGGCAAAACTGTCATTTGAAGAGCCACAATTTGAATACCAGTGGCAGTTTAACGAGAGCGGAGATCTTTTGGATGAAAACGGGAAACCCCTCGACCCCACGGAAATTGTTGACTTAGACGAGGACGCAACCGGCGATGGCGACGAGTAGAGATCTCCTGTTTTGCTGAATGTCGTATATTTGTGCTATGCGGCATGTTTTACATCTTTGGTTTCTATTTTGAACTGGATAAACTTAGTTGCTATTCACAATGCTTGGATGTGATGATCATATGGGGTGTGTCTTTACAATGATGATGCTACTGTTTTATGCTACTCTATTTTTCTTCTTGATTACATCATACATTTACTTGTTATTTGTCCTTGGAATTGAATTATCTAACAAGGCTGTAGTGATACTCATCCTGCAATGCCATTAATTGCCCTCCATGGTATGTGTCAACAACATGAATTTGGCAATCTAATTTTTTTTATCAAGGAGATAAGCTTGCAGGCATATATCATAGGACAAAGGCTTGATCCAACGAAGGGAGCCTATACGGAAGAACAAGGGGAGCACAATAATGACAATCAACCGACACATGCCCACGTCAGGGGCGTACTTCTGTTCACAATATATTTTATTCTATTCATTAATTGCCGAGTTATGAGAAGGAATAAGTTTAGTAATAAAGTAATCTTGCTAGGGTCTAGCATACTTTTAAGTGTGGGGGTGGCCAACATGGCCAGTATAACTCCTCCAATTTGGGTGATATATAACTTCATGATTGTAATGATCCGGATTCGTACCATAATTAATGGATAGGTTATTCTGGATATCTAATGATAATTAATTGGCATGGCTAGACAATCCTAAGAATTCGGATTTTGAATTTGACATTAGTACGATTTTTTTTGGGTAAAGCACATTTAAGCGTTTATTTCATGCACAAACTTCTTTAATTGACTTCTACTTCCCTGCAATCTTTGATATTGACTTCCAAAAAAGAATAGGGAGGGGTGAGCATGAATTGAGTTAATGATGTAAGCTAAGATAAGAGTTGAACCAGCTATACTACCTTGATCATCTTGAGATTCTTTGAGCTTGTCTATTATCATTTTGTTGTATACTATTGAATGATCAACTCCCTATACTTCCACTAGCCGTGTCCTAATACATGAACCAATTATGGGTGTCGCAATTCAGCATATATAAAAAAACGTTTAAATGTCATAGTGATATGTGGCCTAAGTATGTATGTGCCTACCTGGAATGATCCCAACTGTGACAAAAAAAAATTTAAAAAAAAAGAAAAAAAAAGGGAAACAATTTAGTCATAGTGATATTTGGCCTTGGTATGCAACTACATACTTAGAATGATCCCAACTATGGGCATATTATTTATATATGTATTGCTCTTGATTTGAACCCCATAATATTATGAATTATTACTATTATTGACTAGGGAATTACCATGTCTATGCATTACTAACCAAGCCAAAGCAAAACCTACGTTCACGTGAGCTATTAACTCTTGTCAAGGCTAAATCAAAGACTTAGTTCATTTTATCCTTTCAAATTAATGCGGAGGCTCAATCCAAAACATTGCGGAGGAGTAAATATATTTTGAAGAAAGCACACACAACACCAGAAATCTTAATGACGCTTTACCTTTTATCAACTAATGGATTTGTGATGTTTGAACTCTTAATGATTGACAAGCGTATCAGTTGAGTAAAGTAGATTTCTTGAGTAGGCTTTGATTAATTTAGTATACGAAAAAGGATCATTGAATTTCCACCTTAGTAGTTATATATTCACGCAAGTCAACATCATGAATTGTCTTTGCTAGAGACTAACAAAGGTTTAAGTGTGGGGGTGTGATAACTTCTTAAAAAGAAGTTATCTACGTCATTATTTCCGACTAATTATCCGGCTAAATCAATATAAATAAGCCTAAACGATATAAAAATAGAAGTAAATTCATATTTAGTTGATTCAAGGCTAATCTGGTCTTTTTCCATGATGTTTTAATTAGATGCGCCAAATGAATCCGCTTGGAAAAAGAAATCTGCCCAAATATCATAATCTGGAAAAAAGTTGCAACACTCGGAAATAGAGGTTGCAACCTTCTGACGGGATTCAAATTCAGAAAATTAAATCCAGCAGTTACGTTTTTCCGAATTTTTGGATGGATGCTTCGTTTGGCAACAGGGCTGGACGCATTTAGCAAGTCAGGAGAGAGAAAAAAGAGATCAGTTTTCTTTTGGAGAAAAAAGGAGAAGAAGAATAGAAGAAAAATTGCTTGGAGAGGAAGAAGGTGTCAAGCAAGTATAAATTCCTACACTATTTCAGATTCAGAATATCATGTGCTGTAAGATCTATCTTATCATGTGGTTTTCTCCCAACATCATGAACTATTCTCCTAGGTCTTGTATAAGGAGAGTACTATGTGTGTTATCTTGTGGTGAACTCATCCTTTTGTTGAGATTTGATGATTGTCTTCTTGTGAACCTTTGAATTTATTCATGAGATTTTTAGCTTTTATTTTCATCTTTTATTTCGCTACGAGATTCGAGAGATGAGTAGCGTGGTATTGGTTTGAAAATTCTTTTTATTGCACCGCAAGAATCGAGAGACGAGTGGTGTAAAATATTTAACCTAGAATTTCTACTTTAGCGTTGCATTTCGAGATTCGAGAGATGAGAAGTGCATACGCTCATTAGTTCACCGTAGTCAAGAGAAGAGGAAGAGATTCCCTCCTCTTGCTAGCAATCCGATTTTTATGTTAAGCAATTCCCTTTATTATTTTCCTAAGTTAGAGATAACTAGGGGAGTTTAGGGCATTGGGTTTTCCGAGATTCGAGAGATGAGGATTTCTTCTATAAGAATCGTTGCATGACAATTCACTCAAATACCCTCAACTAATTTTAATTTCACGCACCTCATAGATGCACATAGGAAATCTGAATTACGAGACTATTTCCTCCAACTGATAAAAGCCTTTTTCAAAGCATTCGATCATAGAAACTAGTGATTTTAATTCTTAGATAAAAATCTGCTTTATTTTTATAAAAAAAATCATCAAGTTCGTCTTGTTTGGATTTAAAGAACGACGTAGTAGTATTTGCAAGCGTTAGGTTAACCACTTCTCCGAGGGAACGATATTATCTCACTACTATATTACTTGATCCGGCACGTGCACTTGCGTGTAATACGTACATCCATTTAGGTCGTATCAACTCCCTAAGGAGTTTGTTATATTATCTGACCACGAGGCTTTGAGATTTATTAATTCACAAAATAAGGTTACCCCCAGACATGCTAAATGGGTCTCCTATCTTCAGGAGTACACTTTTATAATAAAATACCTTAAGGGAACGCTAAATCGTGCGGCAGGCGCCCTTAGTCGAGTCTTTTTTATTATTGTCTACGCTTGAGGTAAAAGTGATTGGGTTCGATAGAATTAAGGATGAGTACGTTAATTGTCAGGACTTGAAGGAAACATATTTATCCGCTCAAAATGTCTCCCCCACGACCATTTCAGCCTATTATATTAGGGGCGGCTATTTATTTAAGCATTCGAAGCTATGTATCCCTAGTTCCTCTTTACGTCATTTCAGCATTTGGGAGTTGCATAGTGGCGGATTAGGTGGTCATTTTGGTCATGACAAGATAATCGCGTTAGTGGCGGATAAATTTTATTGGCCAGGCCTTAAATCAATGGTAAATAAAATTGTGGGTAGTTGTCATGCGTGTCAATTAACTAAGGGAAATAAAACAAATGCGGGACTTTATACCCCTCTTCCGATTCCTTCCATACCCTGGGAAGATGTTAGTATGGATTTTATTCTAGGCATACCCATAACGTTTAGACGTCACGATTACATTTTGGTGGTAATAGACCGGTTTTCAAAAATAGCTTATTTTATTGCGTGTAATAAAATCAACGATGCGTCATACATTGCGAAAATATATTTTAAGGAGGTCGTTGGGCATCGGGGCGTCCCCAAGACAATAGTGACTGATAAGGACGTAAAATTTACTAGTAATTTTTGGAAGACTCTTTGGAAGCTTATGGGTACCAAATTTTTATTTTCTTCGGCCTACCATCCGCAAACGGATGGGCAAACGGAGGTGGTAAACAGAATTTAGGTAGTTTACTACGTTGTCTTGTGGGTGACCACAAGAGTACTTGGGATTTACTTCTTCCTCATGCTCAGTTAGAGTATAATAATTCTAAAAATAGATCAACGGGTTTTTCGCCGAATGAAATCGTGCACGGTTATAAGGCACCAGTGTCACTTGACTTGATTCTGTTACCTCCATCATATAAGTCAAGTCAATTCGCACAAGACTTTGCCTCTCATGTTCACAATTTACATAAGCACATTAATGAAGCGATAACCACACACTATGCATCTTGTCAATCTCATGCTAACTTACATAAGAGAGCGTCTCACTTGAAGGTTGTCGATTTAGTTTTGGTGTGTCTCATCACTGAACGGATGCCTTCGGGCACCATAAAAAAGTTGGCGAATCGGCGAGCTGGTCCGTTTTGAATTTTAAAGAAATGAGGAGAAAACACATATCTTTTGGAGTTACCCACTGATTGGAGAATTTCCCATATTTTCAATGTTTCAGATTTAACGTCTTATGTTTCTCCACCTCTTGATTTATCTGTCTGTCCGTTTGATTCCACTGAAATTTCTAATGGGTTGGGGGTGAGTGTATTCCTGTATCGCTCTCATCATCGGTCTTCACTGGAGGTATGTTGAATGTTGATGACAAAACTTTTCCTTCAAATTTGCCTAATGCTTTTCCAAGGTTCCCCAGGACCACCTATGTGCCAGACATGATCCTCCGAGATGAAGTGCTCTCCTCTCCAAGTGGTGACATTCGCCGCTACTTGATACGATGACGTGATCGTCCGGCTTCCGATGACTCGTGGCTTCCTGAATCGGAGGTGGCTCTTTTGGATGCCACTCTTCTACGCCAGTACATTCAAGCCAACTCATCGGTGATGAGTACTTTTGAGCCGGGGAGGATTGATGGAGACGACGACTCTCAACATGAAGATGATGGTGTCGGCACGCTTACGGATGATGGAGTCTCTCCAACCAAAGACTTCTGACGGCATCACCGCGATAGTAATTGTGATGAACGTCATCGCCGCTACAACCTCGGCCCGAGGCGCAAGAATATTAATTAATAATTATAATTATTTTATTATAATTATTAATTAATTGTTATCATGTTTTAATGTTTTGTTATCATGTTTTAATGGTTTATTCCATTTTAATGTTTTGTTTTAATTTGGGTTGCATGTAGTAATTTGTGCTTGTAAGCCTATAAAAGGCCATGATGTAGAATGATTATTTGATTATGAATTGAAATTTGAAAACTGAAATTCAAAATTGGAATTCTCCTCCTCTTCCTTATTTTCTCCTTCTCCCTACTTTATTCTTCCTCCCCTTTTCCCTCCTAGGTTTCGGCCAACACTAAACCGTCGCCCCCTTGTTCTCCTCCCCATAGCCGCCAGCCTTCATCTCTCATCTTGGAGATTTCGTCCAAGGGCAAGGGCTCCGTGGTTTCGGCAAACATTTTCTCCGGCGTGAAGCGAAGAAGGCGGACGAGTTCTCTCCATACGACGCAACTCCGGCGGAACCGTTGAAGAGCGATCTCGCGATTGATTGCTTGAGAAAATCTAATCTCAAGCGGGGTAAATAAATTTTTCTACTTTGTGTGATTCTCTCTTGATTATTTCTTGTGGTGGATTAATTTTAGCGTGATCTTCGACAACTTGAATTTTCATGGATTTCTTCGATTGATTTTGAGTTTTTCTTAATTGATTTAAATTTGTGAGGATTGACGAACCTCATTTTCTTTTTGTTGGGAGAGATCTACCTTTTTCGAAATCGTTATTATCGGTGGATCTATTTTGGTACAACACTCGCTCGATCGGATCGGGTGGATCCATTTGGCTAGGCAGAATATTGGCCTATAGTCATTATTTGATCGTTAAGGGTATTGCCGACCCGTACGTTAGCCTTTAATTGATAAATTGCAAAGTGTGTGTGCCACGAATAATTATTTGTGCGAACGAAGGATTGAGAACGTAGAGAGAAATTCGTGTTTGCCCGTAATAACCGTGTCAGAGAGCGTAGCCTACATCACCACTGGGCTTGAAATAGAATTAGATAATTGTTATTTTGTTCCAGCCATAACTCGAAACATTGTATTTGTGTCATGTTTAGACATGAGAGGATTTACTTTCATTATTGTTGCGGGTCGCTCGGGGGCTTTGATAGACTGGTCGACTTGAACCACCTTAGCTCGGAAGCGAACCGAGCGAGCAAACAGTCAATGAATGAGTTAGTAAGTGACACGAGAACTTTTAACGTGGAAAACCCGGAAAGAGTGAAAAACCATGCAGTCGGAGTTGTGCCGACCAAACTTCACTATCTTCTGGGGATTACAATCAGGTACTTAGAATTCGAGCGCGACAGTCCACCGCTCGTTACAGTAATAGGGAGAGAGAAAGAGAACTCTGAAGGTGACATGCCACATTTCGGAAAACTAAGTCTTTTTTCCTTCTGAGAACGGTGGATAACAAAAGTGAGAATGCTCGGGAGAACAGAAGTGAGAATGCCGAGTCGCCTTTCGGGAGAAGGGAAATCTCCAAGTCCACGTAGGAGATCTTCAAGCGACGAAGGAGAATTCCAGAGAAATCTTTAAAGGAGCTCTCTCGGACGCAGAAGGCAAGGTCCCCTGAAATGAAGGCCTGGGGCTCCTTTTATAGCTTTGGTCGGGGGTAGCCCGGTAATTTTTCCGTCGTAATCACCATAACCACCTGACGGACGAATCACGATGGTCGATTTGGAGCACACGGATAGCCATTTTTCGTAAATGACCGTCTCGCCCTTCGGTCAATTCGGGCAGTTCGGGCAACTTCGTTGAAGGTAAGAAAGACGACAAGTGGGTCCTGTAATCTGAGAAATTAGAAAGACAAAAAGTGATCGTGCCCGGAATGCGGAAATGCTCTGAGCGCGCTCAGAAGCGTTCTGAGCGCGCAACGAATGGGGAAACATTCTGAGCGCGCAAGGAAGCGCTCTGAGCGCGCAACGAACACGGGAGCGCTCTGAGCGCGCAACGAACACAAGAATATTCTGAGCACGCTAGGAGGCGCTCTGAGCGCGCAACGAATACAAGAGTGTTCTGAGTGATCGGAGAAGCGCTCTGAGTGCGACGAGCGCGGGGGCGGGGAACCGCGAAAAGGGACTCCGCCTGGTCCCGACGGGGGGGGGGGGACGCCTTCGGTCGCACCCCAAAGGGGGGTGCGGCTTGGTCGCACCCCACATGAGGGGTGCGTCTTGGCCGCACCCCTCATGGGGGTGAGGCTTGGCCGGCCGCACCCCACTTGGAGGGTGCGCTTGGACGCACCCCTCATGGGGTGCGGTTACGCCGCCCCCCTACAAACGGGGAGGTGGGGTGGCACTACCGCGCACGGCACAGCTGCGCGCGGTGCTGGCTCATGTACGGCTGCGCGCGGCTCATTTCGCGCGCACTCTCGCACTGGCAGTTGGCGGCGGAATGGCGAGTTCGGTTTGCTCTACCACTCACTGTAATGACCCAAAATGTGAAATGACCTCAAAGAGTAATAAAATGTAATAAAAGTTCGTCCCCTATGATGATGAAAAGAAATAAGTGTCAACTCGACATAGCTTTGCCCATTGAGTATGAATTTTATTGATGCTTTGCGGCATTCGAAATTTTTGTCGGAATATAAGTTTTCCTATATTGGCAAAATTTATGTTGACAAGCAATATATTTTAGTAGATCTTGTCACACTATATAAATATATATATGGTATATTGGTGAAGTGGGGGTGCTAATAGCAGATATTGGTAGCTGATGGGTGTGCTGTTAGAGGAAGTAAATTAAGTTGGGGTGCTAATAGGCATTTAAGCCTAATGAAATTAGATGGAGGTGTTGGCGGTGGGGATTGGATAAGCAATAAAAAGAAAGTTGCTTTTATTTTCTTCTTTTAATTCGGCACCCACCGTTCGGCCTTTCCCCTGTTCCTGCCGATCTCGCCTAGGGCTTGCTCGGTTCCTCTCGTCGATGCTCGATCGCCTTCCCTCCTCTCCTCCTCGCCAATCTTCCTCCTTCTGAAGTAGATTTCGTAAGGAGTAAGCTCTCCGTTTGCGCTGGTCTCTACCCTAGCCGGCAGATTGAGAAAGGATTTGCGTATTCTTCACTGGGCTGTTGAGCAAGCTCTGAAAGGTTGATTTGGTGCTTTAGGTTCTTCTACTCCCTTTAAGCCATTCTTCCTCCTCATCCCCCTCTTCCTTTCTTATTATTACTATTGGATCTCATAGTAAGGGCAAACTATGGCTTCGATTTTGGGAGTCGATTGTGTATGTTGGCTGGTTGCTGCCATCAAAATGAAGATGTTTATTTGGGGGGCTGGGGGAAATTGATTATGGCAGCTAGGATTTTCGTTTCTTATATCATCTTAAGCTCAAACTTTAATTATTAAGCTTTAAGGGCTAGAAAAGGTCCCTTATGAGGAACTGATTGTTCTTGCTTCTCATTTCAGCCTTGTTTCACTGTTTATTGGGAAAGAGATCAGTCTAGCTGTTGCTGTCTTTTAATTTGATTTTTTTGGTCTTGGACTTGCCTGTACATGTTTTACTTGGTTTAAAAGGGGTTTTTTTGAACTAGCTTGGCTTGTCTAAGCTAAGCTGTACCAACTATTTATATGGTTGATACTTTAATGATCGGCTGCTTGCAGTTCCTATTAAGCTGGAGAGTTTTTAAGGTTGGTAGTCGGCTATTGTTGCTTCTAATTTTCAGTTATGGTAAAGTGCTGATAGGAGAATGGGGCCAAATCATTTTTAACTCACAGTACTTTTGGGGGTTTGTTCTTACTAAATTTGATCGGCTGCTATCTTTCCTTAATATTGAATATGGATTAAGATTTACCAAAGCATGACGGTCTGTTTTTATTAGAAAAGCTATATTGTTTTATACATGTTGGTCGGCCATTTTACATAAGCCAGGCTAGTCGTTCCTAATAATGTTTGCTAATTTTATATACATGAAAAAGCTGGCTAGATGATATACTGATATTACGTGATGAGGGAGGTTGTTTTAATGGGGAAGTCATTGTCCCTTTACCAATTCAATTATTTCCTGTTGATTCAAAAGTTGGGATTGAGTTTTGTTCTTACTTTGGACTTGTGTCTTTATGGCGTTATGCAAAACAGAGGGCCGGTTAAATAGCTTCCAAATGATGTAAACATAGTAGTTAAAATTGTAGCTATAGCGAGGTGCAACCCCGATATAAACGACCCTAAATGATATGATGCATATACAGATACCACGGAGGATGGCACCTCAAAATAGACATGACAATGCTATGAACACTGATACTGATGGTGAGAGCTACCTATTTCATTTATGCTTTATGGCTTTACTTTCTTTTTATATACGCACTCTTTTTATACTGAATGTTACATGCATAGTTGATATCACTGATACTAAATGTCGCTATACTGTATGGCCCCTTAAAGGCAAACATGCGAAAGATATTTCTGAGGGGATTATAAAAATGAATAACTCACTATTATGTAAACGTGTCGACACGAGGTTATATTACGGGCGAATGAACTGCTAGCACATGAATGAAATTTCACAGAAGAATTGCCAAACCAGTCGGCCGAAAGGCATAAACGCGTATTGTACGTACTGGTGAGGACATTGATGACCCTTCGGGGTGGGCCCAAAGCATGAAACATGACATGAATGAAATATGTACACTGAAAATGGATTCAATCGCCCCTAATATATCCTAAGAAATGAAACATTCATAGAACTATATATATACTGATACATAGAGATACTGATATACTGATACACTGATATAGAAATACTGATTTATTGATTTACTGCATACACTGATATACTAATACAGTACTTTATTGCTTCCTTACTCCAACAGGAACATGATAACTGGTTCATAGGTTGCTTATTTGTACTGATATATAGAGATATATGTTACATAGCTTTCTTTCTTACACAATCATTATGAAATAGATACTGATATGATCCTATACTGCATACTGTTTTATTGGTACTAACATGTTTCTATAGTTACATACTAAGTTTACTACTGAGACAGACAACTGGTTAGCAATTAAAACATGTTTTCAAATGCGTGAATTTTACTTTACTTAATTACAGCAATGAAAGAGGTTTATCCTCACTTAGTCATATTCGTATGACTAAGCCCGTCGTCAAATTTTGTAGGTAACGGACGTGAATTTGGATACGCAAAAGCAAAAAGAACTGATATGGTAGAACAGGAAAATATTCAACAACGAATACAAGGTACGAAAGTAAATTCTTATTATTATGTGTCTTTATTTTGTATTCACTAGCCGCACTTCAACCTGGGACAAATGTAAACATAGCTGAGATACTTTCAAATGTATGTGGGGTCGAAATGGGGGCCTCACACTCACCCCCCACTACCTTAGTGGGGGGAGTGTGTTGTGTGAGTAACCGCCACCCGGTCATCCTTTTATAGATGAGAGTCTATGTTTGAATTCTTATCAATTATTGAGAACAATAGTTGTTCTATATTTATGAATGATGTTTGTTATGGTGTATCCCAACTGTTTAATGGCCTATACGTTTTGAACTTAGATCAGCCAATCTATAGCATAGATAATACTTAATCTTTGGCATTGTCGTTTATGCCATATAAATGAGAAACGCATATCCAAGCTTCATAAAGATTGAATGTTGGACTTAAGGGTGTGCAAAAGTACTCGAAGAACTGAAAATCGGACCAAAACCGAACCGACTCGGGAGGTTCGGGTCGGTTCGGGTCGGTTCGGGTCGGTTCGGGTCGGTTCCTAGTTCGGTTGGTTCGGGTATGGTTCCTAAAAAATAAAACCGATAGTTCGGTTCGGTTCTCGGTTCTGACAGTCGGGTACTCGAGAACCGACTCGAACCGAATATATAGGTTTATTTATTAATTATAATTATAATTTTTTAACTTAGCGTGGTTCGTTACATGTTACACGTATATGATTTTATAGCCTTGAAATTATAATTTTATACTTATAATTTTATAGCCTTAATTTTCTGATTTATTACTATATTTATAACTTATAATTTTATAAGTTAATAACTTATATTACTATATTAGAGACTTTAGATTTCTCATTTATGTTCAGTAAACTAAGTATTTTATATTTGATTTAATTATTGTATCCATGTCATACTTGTTTGAATATTAAACTATATATATTCAACTTATTTAATGGTGACATACTTATTGTTTCAAACCAAGAACCGAACCGGAACTGAACGTTCGGTTCCGGTTCCATACTATAGGACCGTGGGTCGGTTCCGGTTCCAAAAATTTGGAACCAAACATATATGGGTCGGTTCTTGGTTTTGGATAGAACCGAACCGAACCGAACCGATCCGAGTTGCACCCCTAGTTGGACTCATTCAATTATGAATCATTTGAGAGACGCGAGTCATGTTTATTAGGCAAGATGACAAAGACCCCTTTCACTAGTTGTAGTGAGAGGGCTGATGATCTCTTGGGTATAATACATAGTGATGTATGCGGACCAATGAGTTCTATGGCTAGAGATGAGTTCTACTACTTCGTTATATTCACTAATGATTTCAGTAGATACGGATACGTGTTTCTTAAGAAGAACAAATCTGAAACCTTTGAAAAATTCAAAGAGTGTAAGAATGAAGTAGAGAACCAACTGAGAAAAAGGATAAAAGCACTCCGATCTGATCGAGGTGGTGAATATTCGAGTCTTGAGTTTCGTGATCATTTGAGAGAGTGTGGTATTGTATCACAGCTCACTCCGCCCGGAACACCACAACATAATGGCGTGTCTGAGAGGAGGAATCATACTTTGTTGGACATGATATGGTCAATGATGAGTCATGCAGATTTGCCCGTTTCCTTTTGGAGATTTGCTCTAGAGGCTACTGCTTTTACTTTAAATCGCGCTCCAACAAAAATGGTACAAAAGACACCATATGAGATATGGACTGGGAAGCGCCCTAGTATGCCTTTCATTAAGATTTGGAGCTGTGAGGCATACGTGCGACGTCAAATGCCTGACAAGCTGGAACCCAAATCGGATAAATGTTATCTAGTGGGGTATCCTAGGGATACCAAAGGGTACTACTTCTACCTGCCGTCTGAGGGCAAAGTGTTTGTTGCAAGGACATGCATCTTTTTGGAGAAAGAGTTCTTATCCAGAAAGACTACAAAGGTAGAAGTTCAAGAACCACAAACTGAAAATGAACCTGAGCAAGGACCACAAGTAGTTGTAGCTGGAGAGCCTGCTCAAGAAACACAAGTCCTATGTAGATCTGGTAGACCAAGATTTGAGCCTGAGAGATATGGATTTCTCATGTCTCAAATAGGTAATGTGTTGCTTATGGATCATGATGATGAGCCTGCAACCTACCAAGAGGCTATGAATGGACCAGACTCTGAGAAGTGGCTTGAGGCCATGAAATCTGAAATGGACTCCACGTATACAAACCAAGTTTGGACCTTGGTGGAACCACCTGAAGGGGTACGACCCATAGGGTGCAAGTGGGTCTTCAAGAAGAAAACCGACATGGATGGGAATGTACAGACATTCAAAGGCCAGCTGGTGGCTAAAGGTTTCATGCAAATTCATGGTGTTGACTATGATGAGACCTTTTCCCCTGTTATTATGATCAAGTCCATCAGAATTCTACTTGTTATTGCTGCGTATTATGACTACGAGATCTGGCAAATGGACGTCAAAACGGTTTTCTTTAATGGAAACCTCCTTGGGGAAGTGTATATGACACAACCCGAGGGTTTTGTATCTCTAAGTGAAGCCACTAAATTATGCAAGTTGAATCGATCCATTTATGGATTGAAACAAGCTTCTCGAAGTTGGAATATGCGTTTTGATGAGAAAATCAAAGAGTTTGGTTTCATCGAGAATGAGGATGAGCCTTGTGTTTACAAGAGGATTAGTGAGAGTCTTGTCGTTTTCCTGATATTGTATGTGGATGACATACTGCTGATCGGGAATGACATTCTGACCCTGCAAGCTGTTAAGAACAGGCTAGGGGTGTAACATCCCCCAGACAGCTAGACCCCCCAGGTGAATGTGTCATGACAAGGTCATGACAAGGCCTTGGTAGTGTAGAAATCCCTTTAACTTAGGCAAGATTAGGGTTGAAAGTGCCTTGGACTGCAAATAGCAATTTCCAATTACCAAGCTTAGGGTTGGACTTTAGGGCCTCAACTCGATCAATTGACCCCACCATAGTATCCCTAACCCTTTAGGGGGCCCCTTAGGGCCCCAAGGGCACATTGGGGTCAACCAAAGAGGCCAAATTGACCAAAGTCAACCCTAACCCTAAATTGGTCAAAGTAGCCTAGTTAGAGTCAATTAACCCTCACCATGCCAAATTGACCACTCATTTAGGTCTAGAATACCATAAGAGACCTAGTAGACCTAAAAGCCCTATCATGGGACCCCCAGTGGTGCAAATTGACCAAAAATGCCCTTTTTAGGTCAAAATGGCAATTCTTCACTAAGTGCCCTAATTGACCACCACCATATTAAATTGACCCTACCCATAGTGTTATCATGTCATAGGGGACCCAGTGGACCAAAAAGCCCCATGACTGGGTCAACCCTAGGGCTCAATTTGATCAAAGTCAACTTAGCCTGTTTTGGTCAAATCAACTCAAATTGGGTCAACAAAGGCTAATGTGACCAAATTGACCCCACCAGTAGTTTCTAAACCTAATTTGGAGTCCAATGGACCCAAAAGCCCCATCCTAGGGTCACCCAATTGGTCAATTTGACCAAAAGTCAAAATTGCCCAAATTAGGTCAAATCTCTTGAATCTAGCCCAATCCCTTTGGGCTAAGCCCAAATTGACCACTTGACCAGCCTAGTAGACTGATAATTAACCCTGGGGAGAGAGGAAAATCGGCCATGATGAGTAGGAGAGAGAGAATTCATTTTGAGGGAGAGAGAAAGGAGGGGCCATCAATGGAGGAAGATGAAACCCCCCTCAATCCTCTCCATTAATGGCTGGATTCATCTCCTCTAGAGGAGAGGAGGAGTTTCCAGCCATTTCCCAGCCTCCTAGGGGTGAATCCCATGGGATTCCACCATGGCCGAAATTCTCCATTCATGGTCTTAAATGGCATTGAAGCCATGGCTCTCCCCCTCCCTCATTTGAAGCCTTTAAAAGCTTCACAGGCCAGAGAGGAGTGTTTTCCCCCACTTACCTAAAGGATTCATGCATCTTGCTGTGGTGGTTGTAGATCTTGGGAAACATGGAGGTCGGCCATGGAAATCCTCCAATCGGCAAGGCTTCAAGCCCCAAAATAGGTCTGGTTCTCTGCTCCTCCCTCAGTGGTGTAGATCTAACTCATCGGCGGCTCGAATCGTGGCCAATAGGCCGTGGATCGAGCCAGCCAAGCCACCCGTAGATCGGGTTTGGGCTTCCACCCAGAATCCACCATTCCCGCCACCTCCGGCCAATCAAGCACCGCTCGTCGCCGGCCACCACCTCAACGGAGGTGGTGGTGGCGTTGATTGGCCGGGGCGGCGCTCAGGTGGCCGGGGAAATCGAAGATCAGATTAGCTCTGGCGCGGCAAATCCCGACCGTTGGCTCATCGGGGGCGATGACCACGGGCCGCCCGATCCGCGCCAAGATTCGCGCTGGCCGGTTATTTTAAGGATTTAGTTGTTATTATTAATTACTTTAATTGTTTTATTATAACTGCTGTAGTATTTTAATTATTAAAAATACTAGATGCCCTCTACAAAAAAAATGCCCAACATGAAAGTTGTAGGCCTTGACCCCTAGGATCATACAAAATTGAGTTCACACCATTTGGAGCCCTGGTTTGACCTCATCACCCATTCTAGTGCAAAGTTTGACTAAACTTTGAAAGGTTGCCCACACTCATCCACTAGTCCAAATGACTTGAAATTTGGACTAGGAGTGAGTCTTGCCTAGGTTTATGACATATCCAAAAATGAGAATTTTTGGAGAACTTTTTCCTAAAATTTTTGTAGAAATTTAATAATCCTTGCATAAATTATTTGGAGGGTCAAATGACCTCCAATCACTGCCAAATTTTGGTGGGGTGTTATTAGGGTCATGATAAACCCCTGGTTAAAATCTCAACTCACTTGGAGTTCATTTGATTAGGTAATCATTAGGCCAAAGATTTGTCCATTTAGGGGAAATTTGTGAATAAGGGCTATTTGGGATTTTTCATGGTCAAACCACCTCCTATTGGAGTGGGACTTTGGCCGCTGCCCTAATATCACCCAAATCACCTCCAAGAGAGTTATGGGACCATGAGTTGGATTGCCCTAGGTCATGGGTTTGGAGCACCTTGGGGTGCATTTAGCCAAGTAGAGATCCATTGGTCAAATGGGCCCATAGAGACTTGAGTCTTCTTGGGAAGGTCAGTGGAGTCAATTTGAGACCCCATGAGGAAGATTTGTGAGCATTAGAGTTGATTTGCTCAAGGCCATAGGGTTGATTCCTATGGAGTGGAATTTGGGGTTGTGAAGGACATAGGAGAGTTTGTCCTTGGAGAGGGGTGTATTGGACTCCCCTGAGTCCTATAAGTGTTATAACACCCTCACAAGTAGTTTGGGTGGATTTGGAGAGGTTTTGACCATAACCCTAGGATTAAACCCTAAAGGGGTGCAATTAGAGGCCAATGAAGGAAGAGGGGTCAAACCTTAATGGTTTGACTTGAAATTTTGGGGAGATGATCTTGGTAACCAGAGAATGCTACTGTGAGACATTGGTGGGGTTTGGAGTTGCCAAACCTAGGTATTAAAACCTTGGGTAGATTTGTAAATATTTAGGGTTTTGGGATTTAGGAAGAAATAATACTTAGTGATTAACCATCTTCTGTCACCAACTTAGTTTTGATGTTATTAATCCCTGGAGATTTTGTTAGAGCCATTGGAAGAGTTTTGGAGGTCCAAATTGTAATTATTCATATTGTTGACAATTTTTGGGATGAACAATTGTAGGGTGTTAGATTTCTGTAATTGCATGAAACTTTGCTGGATGCCATTTCATACCAATATGTACCCACTGTATTTTTCTCATAATTTTTGGATTAATATTTTTGGTACCTCTAGTTCATTTTGGAATAAATTGTAAATATATCCTCTGTGGAAATTACAAATGTCCCCTCTATGGAACATGGTCAAACTTTGTAGGACGGAATATTTTAGTGTGAACCACATCTGTATAAATTTGCATAAGGTTTAGAGTTCATATGAGGGTACCTCCTTTGGAATTTATTGGAAATAAATGGGTTTTGGAATTTTCAAAAATAGTAAATCTTGCTGGAATCTCCTACAAATTCATATCTACTGATTATTAGGTACCCTTGATTTATGTAAAAAGTTGAGTAGGCAATGGAAGTCAGAAAAGTGCACTTGTAGTTCAAACCTTAGGAAGTCATATTTTGGAAAAATGGTTTTAAATATTAATATTATTGGGAAAATTATGGAACTCTGCAATGGATCTTAAATCAGTAACATGGACCCCCAGTAAAAATATTGGATCATAGTGTTGATTATTTAATGTACCTCTCTTCATGAGCATTAAAACATTAAGGATGGTCTGCGTTTAGCAAATTGGCAGTTTTTGGAGTTATAGGCCAAATTGGGGTATATTGATTGGAGATGTGAGAGTTTAATGGTGATCATATGACTATGTGAGTATCCCTGGAGTTAATTAGGGTTTGAAGAGTCCTAGGGTGGTGGGGTGCCACCCTTGGGGTAGGTCGTCTTGGGATTGACTAAAGATCGTCTTGTCCCTTTAGTGTCTTAAGCCTCAGGTTTAGATCAGGTAAAGTATTAAAGGGGTTTCCTTATGGGTATTAACTAATAACATACTCACCCTCACTCCGTGGTTTCGGGAGTTTAATTGGTCTGGTGTTACGAGCGAAAGGCTCGGTGGTTGTAGGTGCGGATTGCTGAGTCAGGAGAGCTTGTGACGCAGTAATGTTTTGGGGTACGGACGGGTTGGTTCGGCGAGCCGATGGATTGGAAGGTTTCTGATGGCGGGCAGGTTAGCCCGGGGAGCTTATGGCTCGGAAGGTTATTGATGGCGGGCAGGTTAGCCCGGGGAGCTTATGGCTCAGAGATAGGAAGTAGAACATGTTGCTTGTGCATTGAAGGTGGTGGGTCTTCGGTATTGGACGGTCGTTCACACCGACGTCAATACGTTGACTCGGCGAGTGTGGTATTTACACTTAGCCTTGAAAGTCTGGCGGTCCAGTCAGCAAGAGTACGCAGACGCTCCGCGGGTTTAGTGGAGGCGTACAATAGGTCTAGGTTAGGTAGTGTGAATACCAACCTAGAGGTGGGCGAGGCCCAACCGACCGCTTCCGTTTGCCACTACGGGAGTATCCTGGGAGTCTAGCTCGCTCCAAAAAGGGGGAACTAAAGGTCTATGCGCATAGAGTCGTAGTGAGTGAGTTGCACTTGTATGAACATAGCATAACAACATACTTGCATGTCATAGCATAAACATTGCATTCAACCTACCCCTAACGTATAAGTCGGTTATGGGAGTTCTTATACGGTAGGCCCTACTAAACGACCCCTTGGTCTATAGGTTTGTATGGGCATTCCTATAAATCAATGGTTACTTTTTGCTACTACACTTACTGCTTACTGCTCTTTATATACTTTTTACCATGCTCTTAATTACTGTTTCAATTATATAAATACACATGTGTAGTGTAGAAACATTCCATGTACCATCGTCACCTGCTCTTTGTTATACCCCTTGCTGTCCTCCTCTTCATCCTCCCGCGCGGTGCCTAGGAGCCATTGGGGGTGGGGTGGGAAACATAAGGCTTAGTCTTTTTGACTAACGGTCGGTGGACCATATCATTTTAGGGGTTCGAGGAGACGCAGCAACACCAGAGGCCGGAGCAGACGGAGGCGGGCCAGTCTAGTACAGGAGCAAAGGATTCAGGATCTGTGAGTGATTAGTAGTTAGCTTCCGCGAGTGATCTTGTAGTGAGGATATGATGTACAGGGCATGGGCCCTCTTTATTATTGTAACCCTTGTATCTCTTTTATTCAGTTAATATATGTGGACATTTATATTTCATGTTGATTCTATGGACTTGTCTCCTCTTTTATGTACTTTTCTTCGTGATCGATTTGGCCGGCAGGATCGGCGTTTTGTAGTGGCGACCTTCCCGAGTGAAGGTGTCACCACAAGACGGCGGTTCTGGGCATAAGACCCGGTGGTTTTTGCAAAAAAAAAAGGGGGTCTTACAAGGGGACTGTTTTTCTATGAAGGACTTAGGTGAAGCGACTTATATACTTGATATTAAGATCCATAGAGATAGATCGAAGAAGTTGTTGGGTTTGGCCCAGAGTACATACATTGAGAAGGTGTTGAAACGGTTCAACATGCTTGAGTCCAAGAAGGGATTCTTACCCATGTCACATGATGTGAGTCTCTCTAAGGACCAGTGTCCTAAATCTTTGGAAGATAAGGACCGCATGAAGTTGATTCCATATGCATCGGCAATTGGATCAATCATGTATGCAATGTTGTGTACTCGACCCGATGCCTCATATGCTTTGAGCATGACGAGCAGGTTTTAGTCTGATCTTGGTGATAGTCACTGGATAGCTGTTAAGAATATCCTAAAGTACTTGAGAAGGACGAAGGATGTATTCTTGGTGTTTGGTGGAGAGGAAGAGCTTGTTGTAAATGGTTACGCGGATGTGAGCTTCTAGACTGATAGAGACGATTCAAAGTCCCAATCAGGTTTTGTAGTTTGCCTTAATGGAGGAGCTGTAAGTTGGAAAAGTTCCAAGCAAGAGACAATTGTCGATTCTACAATAGAGGCCGAGTATATCGCTGCTGCAAATGCGGTGAAGGAGGCTGTGTGGATTAGGAAATTCATCAGTGAGCTTGGTGTAGTTCCTAGCATTGTTGATCCCGTAGTTCTCTACTGTGACAACAACGGTGCTATTGCACATGCTATGGAACCTAGATCTCATCAGCGCTCCAAGAACATACTTCGGCGGTTCCATCTTATACGAGAGATTGTCGATCGAGGAGATGTGAGCATCTACAGAGTACCGACTGAAGATAATATTGCGGGTCCACTAACGAAGCCTCTTGCACAGAGAAAGTGTACAACCCTCATTCTCCGAGGGTGGGTCTCCTTCAAATCCACGTAGGCAGAATTCAAGGTCAAAGGGGCAGCACAGAGGTCTGCAGTCCAAGACACAAGACAGCTCAACCAGCAGGAGCAGCAGAAGTCCTGGGCGAGTATGGGTATACTCGCGCGAGTAGCCCTGATACTCGCCAAAAGGTGGGTAACCATAGGTGTTGCTCGCCTATTTCCAGGCGAGGTCGCCTCAATGTCGTCGGTCGCCGAGCTGGGTGGGGTATAAATAAGACCCCCCCCCCCCCCCCCCCACACACACACACACACTTTGGTTTTCTTATAAATAGGACACCAGGGGTACTTGGATTGGCACCTGAACTTGAGCTTTCGGAACCCAACTTTCGAATTCTCGGACCCGTCATCCTTGGCTGCTACTCCCGGTACTAGCCAAGTTGGTGCCTTCCTCGTACCCTGCTCGGCCATCTTTGGTTGTGGAGGGGAAGTCTATTATGAGCTTCTTGGTACGTGGTGGGACCTCCCTGCCGCAGTGCCTGGGGTCCTGTTGTTTTTGTCCTAGCCCTTCCGTCGTTGCCAACCAAGCCATCTAGTCGGACTGCTGGGCAAGTAGCCTCCGACTGCATTGATCTAAATTTTGGAGTCGGGATTTTCCTGGCATCAACAGAAATCATGATGGTCATATTAGATCAATGAGTATTAGATACCTGAATGATCATCTCTAGTGGGAGTCGTGTGGATTAATTCATATATTTGTCGGTTGATGTTTATTCATGTGATGAATAAAGTACTTTTATATTTTATTTTACATTTATGACAAGTTCTTATTACTATGTCAACTATTTCTACATGATAGACTAATTAGCATAATAAATGCCCTTAGAATATTTGCTTCCATAGGAATTCAAGTGCGTGACTTGAATGTGAGGGCCTATGTTGAATTAGAAGGTTCATTCTTAAAAGGTCCTTGGTCGGAGTATCATCTTAGAAGTTGAAGGGTGATGATGATACACTTAGACTAGCATGTGCGTTGACTGATGATCGGTTCTCACAGGTCATGATACTGTGATATCAAGTCATCACATGGGTACTTGTTAGTGAACAAGTTGTACTGGACAGACCCACCATGAGACTACTTTGTGGATTGTTATATGAACGTGTCACAAGTAGGTCTAAACTGACAATGGTGTTTGTAGTTCTTTGACTTGAAGTCATATCATTCATCAAGTGAGGAAGTGTGAGGCCCCCATTTAGACCCCACATACATCTGTATCTAAGCTATGTTCATAACATGTGTCCCAGGTTGAAGTGCGGCTAGTGAATACAAAATAAAAACACATAATAATACATTTGCTTTAATACCTTGTATTATTCGCTGAATCTTTTCTGTCCTACCATAATCAGTTCTTTTGGTTTCGTGCATCCCAAGTTATGTCCATTACCTACAAAATTTGACGACGGGCTTCGTCATAAAAATATGACTAAGTGAGGATATACCACTTTCATTGTTGTATTTAATTAATTTAAACTTACGCAATTCAAAACAGATTTACCATACTAATCATTTTTCTGACTCATCAATGAACTTATGAACATGTTAGTACCAATAAAACAGTATGAGCAGTATAGAATCATAATCATATCATGTAACATTAAAACAGTGTGTCCATGTATCAGTATCTATGAAAGAACATAATAATTGTCGGAAACATGTCAGTACTCATAAACAGTATAAAGAGTTATAGCATTCATATGAGCTATGGAACATGTAAGCAGTGCAAGTATCATAACTGTATCTATATCATGGAAGCAGTACAAATACATAACTTCATGTCAGTTTTCATGTTCATAAGCATATATCAATTTACCCGTGTAACCTTAAAAATCAGTATTTCTATGCATGTTTCGTTCCTTAGGATATATTAGGGGCGATTTGGATCCTTTTTTCCTTTTCCTTTACCCTGAAGGGTCCTTTACCCCGAAGGGTCATTCATGTGCATGCATTTCAAGTCGCCCGTAATATAACCTCGTGTCGACACGTTTACATAATAATGAGTTATTCATATTTATTAATCCCCTCAGAAGTAATTCGCCTGTTTGCCTTTATCAAGGCCATACAATATAGCGACACTAATTATCAGTGATATCAACTATGCATTTAACATTCAGTATAATAAGAGTGTGTATGTAAAAAGAAAGTAAAGCCATAAAGCTTAAATGAAGCAGGTAGCTCTCACCATCAGTATCAGTGTTCATAGCATTGTCATGTCTATTTTAAGGTGCCATCCTTCGCGGTATCTGTATTAGAATCGTATCATTTAGGGTATTTATATCGGGGTTGCACCTCGCTATAGTTATAACATTCAGTATATGATGACATCATTTGGAAGCTACTCACCAAACCAGTTGTTTGGCATAATCATAATGTAATAGTATGCCCAAACTCCACCAGCCCTCTAGTTGGCATAATCAAAAATAGACATGCAAAATAATTCCAAAACTCAATCCAATCCACCACTCTTTACCAATGAACAACCCAAAGTATACTCATTGTGTTAAATAATAGCAGGTGGTTAATAAGGAAAGTAAAGCACAAATTTCTTAACAGTAATACAATACTGCCACTCCATTTCCCCCAAATATTCCAGAACATGAAAACAAGTAGCAATTGGCCAACATATGTAATGTCATACAGTAAACATTTATGAAAGGCAATTAACAATAAGAAGAGTCCCTCCCAATAACATATCAAAAGAAGGTACAGTAAACATTTATGAAAGGTAATTAACAATAAGAAGAGTCCCTCCCAATAACATATCAAAAGCAGGTATCAGTAAGAAGAATTCCCAAAAGCAGTGCTCCTTCTATACCCATGCTACTAATTTTATCGTATGATAATGACCACTAAAATTGAAGCTTAGATCTTCCCCCAGGAAAATCCACACATGCAGCCAGCCAAAACACTATAAATCCCTCAATAAGAACGGAAGAAACATTGAAGATGAACAATCAGCAACATGTTGCTGTACACAGCAACTGGCCTATTAACAAAAAGAAATGCAATTCCCTTTCAAACAGCCGATTACTACTAAAGGCTCATTTCTAACCAAGAAGAATTAGTGAGAAAAGCTTGAGCTGGAGAACTATGAGAAATAGACAACCAAGACTGTCATAGATAGTTCCCCTCATCCCCAAATAATCATCTGAGTAAGGATGGCAGCAATTGACCAACATAAAACCACAAAAACCCCAAAACGTAAACATTACCAAAGCTGCTTCTGCGTATCCTATTTCTCCCCATGAATCCAACATCAACATCCAAAAATTAAGAGGAGAAGAGGAAACAAGAAGCTCACAGTGATTTAGGAGAAACACTCACGTTCCTGCTTCACCATAATCCACAACCCGACTAGCTCCAGATCAACCAAAGCCGCAAACCACTGATCCTTGAACAGCCACGGATTTCTACAACTTTTATGTGAGATTACGAGAAGAAGAGAGTGGCGTCGTGCCCTATCGCGATACCGTCGAGAGAGCAGGAGGGAGTGAAAGGTCGGTTGATTGGATAGGTAAGAATAAACTAAAATACCTCATCTAAACACCTCCACCGCCTAAAGAAATCCAGCCACTTATTAGCAGCCCAATCTTTAGCTATCAACATGTGCTATTAGCACACCTCTTTATCTACTCATTTATTTAGCCCTTCAATACCACCGGCACACTTCAATAAGAAAAGAATGCAACATGATATTATAATATTAACATAAAGCTTCGTCACAACATACGAACCTTTGCGAAGGACAATGTTGACACTAATTTATTTTTCATCATAGGGGACACTTTTATTTTATTTTATCATCCATTTGGGTCATACACCATTTTGGGCCGTTACAAACTCTTCCCCTCTTATAAAAGATTTTCGTCCTCGAAAATATGACACGATATACTATCTTACTTACATTTCCATTAACACAAACCTTTGCTCGTTTTCCCTCGTTTCAAACTCCTACAATTATCGTGATTGCCAAACCATCATAACCAACCAAAAAGGAATACTGACAGTTTACCTTATCATTTGCAACTACTAGTAAATTATAACAACATGTATATATCAGTGTAATCAAATTAGTTGTTATCGTGCCTTCTTGACATCCTTTGTTTAGCATATTTTCATTTGCATTTTGCAACTCATTTACTTCCCATGCCTTTGTACTCGTCACTCAACGTACAATTATGATTCCTAGCAATATCCTGCATTGAATTTCTAAATCATTGATTACCCTATCATTCCCTCTTTATCATTTCTGTCAGAACGACCTACTATAGATCGAGTGTCAGTGAACTTTCTTGTTCCTATATTCATGTTGTTATATTTACACATTCCTTTTATCGTTTGTTCTTTACCTCCATTTCAGTTTCATTTATAGCTTGTAACGTATTACATATGTTCACATTCATTGAAGGCATTACATGGTATTGAAACGACGAACTTGGTAAACAATTTCACTTGTAACCTTATTTCATTTTCATTTTACTTGTGTGTAACATTTTGGTCAAAACCATATATGTCATATAAGGCGAAGATAGACTTCAATGCACATTCATTTCCTTAACTATGGCTTGCAATTGGTCAAAGCTTGTTATGTAACCTTTCTACGGTCATTTAACAGTGTCTTCCTAACAACAAAATATGAAATGTATCTTGAAGTTAATTTTTCAATCCCTTAAAAATGTTTGTGACATAAAGGTTAGAGTTTTTTACCAGGTTGCAATTCTTCATCTTGTTTCTTTTCCTTCATATTTCTAACAATATTTTTGTAACACCCCTTTCAAAACCATATAACGTATCAAAGATTCGGCCGAAATCCAAGATATACTATATAGAGTGAAAGTGAAATTACAATTCATTATAGTCGTTACTTTGCTTATTCATGTCCTTCAATGTTACTTACCCAACATAACCTTCTCCTTTTAGTCTTAGCAGTAGTATTTCATGATCCTTAGCTCAACTTCATTTAGTCTTCATAAATTTTACATCGAATGCAGTTAGTTAGACTTACTACGGATTATCAAGAATGCTTGCATTGAAAACAATCGTGTCTTTTAGGATGTTAGAAACCTTTTATCTGTGCACTCTTCATTAGTTATTCCACTTTCTATGATGCAACATAAATATAAGACCTTTTTTCATTTTAATCAAATAATTTGCAACGGTTAGTCATCTTATTTTAAAAATAGAGAGGTTTTCCATCTCTGCTACTCTTCATATATCTTTGTTATCAAGGTTATATGTTTATCTGGGTGAAAATATATTTTCTACTCATTTGAAGTTTCACATTAAACATTATATATATTATCTTTTTATTGCAAACACTATATTAGTAGCTCCATATTATATATCGGATCATTCTTCTGTAGCTTTTTCTTCAACGACATTTCCATTTAGTTCTTACATGTATATTGACATTTATCATTCCATCTAAACATAATATCTTTTCGATCTGAAATTAACTTAACCCAACAATTTCTTGTTTCATATTCACCATCATACATGTTTTTGAACTTAACGACACCTTTCTCTCTTCACACATCAATGTTTTCTTTTCATCCTCTCGTTTTAGGTATCATATTCATTTCATACTTTTAAAATTACGCGTCGTCTTTATCCTTATTTGTTATAGTCGAAAGATTTCATTTTACAAGAAACCTAATTCAATACTTATCATAAACACTGAATCCTTCCTTTTGGATATTGTTGTTAAGGTGAAGCTTGTAACACAATTAACCTTCACTTTAATGTGTCAGTCTTAAAATGTCACATTTTATGCACATTCATATAAACTTACTTTGCGAAGATACTACTTGCTTTTACACATAGAAGAATTAATTCTTGGAAACAAAATAGTTATCTCATGTATTTGGTAATGTTCTATATGACGCAACTGGTCATGCCAGAATGTTTTGACCATAGTAAATCTTGTCGATAAATGTTATACTTGTCTACTTTGTATAAATAATCATTCTTGAAAGACAAAGTAAGCCATATATAGAACTTATAATGATAATGACATTTTTGATTCCCACCATAATACCATAAACTAGAAATGATAGTTTCACCCAGTCCATTTCCACTATTTTGAGTCATGAAAGTGCCATTATTATATATATTCATTTTATCATTATGATATTCGTAACTTTGTAACATTACTTTCATCCTTGTTTGAATACAATTTCATGTATGAAGAATTTGTTTCTTACTTACAATCACATCTAATGTCAGTAGGCTGTCTTTTCCATAACATCGTATTTCCATATTTCCGTTGTTGTCATTTGCAACTTCCTTGTTATCGTTCTTTCCTTCAATCTCAGTTTCATTTATAGCTTATAAAGCATCACTTATTTTCTCTACTCGAATTAGTCTCAAAGCCTTGACAGTGAATATCATTAGTTATTTTGCTCGGAATGTTTAGCAATGTCTCCATGAATTTGTCACACCCTTCGTTATGTATTCAACTATTTTACATATAATCTTTCCTTCCTTTCTCCGCACATTCATCTTCCACTATTCCATGTTTATCATATTATCTATCTAATGCAAACAATACACAGACATGTCTCTTTGAAGACATTTGGATTGACTCGTGTAGTAGAAACAATATCAACTACTACTTGGATTCATGTCGCTTCATGAATTCTTTTAAAACCCTTAGACGTACTTCGATTTATAACGATTCTCAATTGTTAGTTTCCTTTGAACGATCTTTTCACCATCATATCATGTGTACTTATTCAGTACTCACTATAAGCGAACTTCTTCGAAACCTCCCTCGGATACCAAATTGTGAGGCCCCCATTTAGACCCCACATACATCTGTATCTAAGCTATGTTCATAACATGTGTCCCAGGTTGAAGTGCGGCTAGTGAATACAAAATAAAAATACATAATAATAAATTTGCCTTCATACCTTGTATTATTCGCTGAATCTTTTCTGTCCTACCATAATCAGTTCTTTTGGTTTCGTGCATCCCAACTTATGTCCATTACCTACAAAATTTGACGACGGGCTTAGTCATAAAAATATGACTAAGTGAAGATATACCTCTTTCATTGTTGTATTTAATTAATTTAAACTTACACAATTCAAAATAGATTTACCATACTAACCATTTTTTCTAACTCATCAATGAACTTATGAACATGTTAGTACCAATAAAACAGTATGAGCAGTATAGAATCAAAACCATATCATGTAACATTAAAACAGTGTGTCCATGTATCAGTATCTATGAAAGAATATAATAACTGGGGGAAACATGTCAGTACTCATAAACAGTATAAGGAGTTATAGCATTCATATGAGTTATGGAACATGTAAGCAGTGCAAGTATCATAACTGTATCTATATCATGGAAGCATTACAAATACATAACTTCATGTCAGTTTTCATGTTCATAACCATATATCAATTTACCCGTGTAACCTTAAAAATCAGTATTTCTATGCATGTTTCGTTCCTTAGGATATATTAGGGGCGATTTGAATCCTTTTTCCTTTACCCCGAAGGGTCCTTTACCCTGAAGGGTCCCTTACCCCGAAGGGTCCTTTACCCCGAAGGGTCCTTTACCCCGAAGGGTCCTTTATCCCGAAGGGTCATTCATGTGCATGCATTTCAAGTCGCCCGTAATATAACCTCGTGTCGACACGTTTACATAATAATGAGTTATTCATATTTATTAATCCCCTCAGAAGTAATTCGCCTGTTTGCCTTTATCAAGGCCATACAATATAGCGACATTAATTATCAGTGATATCAACTATGCCTTTAACATTCAGTATAATAAGAGTGCGTATGTAAAAAGAAAGTAAAGCCATAAAGCTTAAATGAAACAGGTAGCTCTCACCATCAGTATCAGTGTTCATAGCATTGTCATGTCTATTTTGAGGTTCCATCCTTCGCGGTATCTGTATTAGAATCGTATCATTTAGGGTATTTATATCGGGGTTGCACCTCGCTATAGTTATAACATTCAGTATATGATGACATCATTTGGAAGCTACTTACCCAACCAGTTGTTTGACATAATCATAATGTAATAGTATGCCCAAACTCCACCAGCCCTCTAGTTGGCATAATCAAAAATAGACATGCAAAATAATTCCAAAACTCAATCCAACCCACCTCTCTTTACCAATGAACAACCCAAAGTATACTCACTGTGTTAAATAATAGCAGGTGGTTAATTAGGAAAGTAAAGCCCAAATTTCTTAATAGTAATACAATATTGCCACTCCATTTCCCCCAAATATTCCAGAACATGAAAACAAGTAGCAATTGGCCAACATATGTAATGCCATACAGTAAACATTTATGAAAGGCAATTAACAATAAGAAGAGTCCCTCCCAATAACATATCAAAAGCAGGTACAGTAAACATTTATGAAAGGCAATTAACAATAAGAAGAGTCCCTCCCAATAACATATCAAAAGCAGGTATCAGTAAGAAGAATTCCCAAAAGCAGTACTCCTTCTATACCCATGCTACTAATTTTATCGTATGATAATGACCACTAAAACTGAAGCTTAGATCTTCCCCCAGAAAAATCCACACATGCAGCCAGCCAAAACACTAGAAATCCCTCAATAAGAACGGAAGAAACATTGAAGATGAACAATCAGCAACATGTTGCTGTACACAGCAGCTGGCCTATTAACAAAAAGAAATGCAATTCCCTTTCAAACAGCCGATTACTACTAAAGGCTCATTTCTAACCAAGAAGATTTAGTGAGAAAAGCTTGAGCTGGAGATCGAACTATGAGAAATAGACAACCAAGACTGCCATAGATAGTTCCCCTCATCCCCAAATAATCATCTGAGTAAGGATGGCAGCAACTGACCAACATAAAACCACAAAAACCCCAAAACGTAAACATTACCAAAGCTGCTTCTGCATATCCTATTTTTCCCCATGAATCCAACATCAACATCCAAAAATTAAGAGGAGAAGAGGAAACAAGAAGCTCATAGTGATTTATGAGAAACACTCACGTTCCTGCTTCACCATAATCCACAACCCGACTAGCTCCAGATCAACCAAAGCCGCAAACCACTGATCCTTGAACAGTCACGGATTTCTACAACTTTTATGTGAGATTACGAGAAGAAGAGAGCGGCGTCGTGCCCTATCGCGATACCGTCGAGAGAGCAGGAGGGAGTGAAAGGTCGGTTGATTGGATAGGTAAGAATAAACTAAAATACCTCATCTAAACACCTCCACCGCCTAAAGAAATCCAGCCACTTATTAGCAGCCCAATCTTTAGCTATCAACATGTGCTATTAGCACACCTCTTTATCTACTCATTTATTTAGCCCTTCAATACCACTGGCACACTTCAATAAGAAAAGAATGCAACATGATATTATAATATTAACATAGAGCTTCGTCACAACATACGAACCTTTGCGAAGGACAATGTTGACACTAATTTATTTTTCATCATAGGGGACACTTTTATTTTATTTTATCATCCATTTGGGTCATACACCATTTTGGGCCGTTACAGGAAGAGCATACTTTGATGCCATCTAAAGTCTTCATTGAGAAATGTTGATGATATGGGTGGTTATTTGGTATGTTACGATTCATTTAGGTGTTTGTGTGTGGACAGACATGAGATTTGTCCTCATATATGACATAAGTTATATTCAATGGCCCCTTGATGGAATGAGACTGAGAAATGCATGACCATGCTTGATTGAGTCAGTATGTGATATTGAGCTCACGAATTTCAGACACTCTATTCTAGATCAGGAAACTAGGATTGAACAATTATGAGGGTGACACAGTCCATACATTTAGTTCTATCCGGATGTAAGGGACAAAGGGACATGACAACACTGGTGCATTGGACATGACAGGCTTGTTGAGTTATGAACACTTATTGCTTGGGTAGCAATGATGCATTGCTAGATGCAGCTCATTTTTTGTGAGACTTTTGTTTGATACGTTCAAGATTGTATAACCCGTAATTCGTCGAGATCAGAAATGCACGAGGATAACACAGAAGACCTCCCCCCACCTGGGCGAGTACAGGAGACCTCCCCCACCTGGGCGAGTACAGAAGACCTCCCCCACCTGGGCGAGTACAGAAGACCTCCCCCACTTGGGCGAGTACAGGAGACCTCCCCCACCTGGGCGAGTACAGAAGGCCTCCCCCACCTGGGCGAGTACAGAAGACCTCCCCCACCTGGGCGAGTACAGATTTTCACCCCGTCAAAAGGCGGCAACGACTATTCGCAACCCATTTCAGAAGGCGGGAGCAGCTATTCGCAGTCCATTTGGATTTGCCTATAAATAGGACCCCAAGGCACAAGTAGAAGGCACCTTCACCCCCCCCCCCCCCCATGGTGGGAGAGTACCTTGCCTGTCTCTCTTGTGCTAAGCTCAGCATTGGCTTTAGGAGGGAAAGTTCCTATAGACTTCTGGGTATGTGGCGGGACCTCCTCGCTGCAGCACGCGGGTCTTGTTTATAGGCAGGTTGGAGTGGTTTGGTATGTTCTCTAGCTTCTTATCACCTTGTCTCACGTGGGTCGATCACTAAATGAGTAGCCTTTTATCACCCCCAAGTCTCGAACAGTTGGACCGGTATCTGGGTTCCAATATTTTTGGTGCGGTGAGCATGGACTGTGACCGGAGTAAGAAACTTTAGTGTGAGACCTCACGGTGAGCCTTGATGAGAAGGGAGCGAGACGAGTACCTGGTCAGGCGAGTTCAAATTGAGGCGAGTTCCATCTCTAGAGAGCTCAATCAACTCGCAGTTGTTCTACTTGCAGATATTCTGCTCGCATGAGTTCTACTCGCAGATATTCTGCTCGCATGAGTTCTACTCGCAGATATTCTGCTCGCATGAGTTCTACTCGCAGATATTCTGCTCGCATGAGTTCTACTCGCAGATATTCTGCCAGCAAGCGTCCTACTCGCGAGATGCGAGGCGACCAGGAAAGAGGTATTCTACTCGCAGATATTCTGCTCGCATGAGTTCTACTCGCAGATATTCTGCCAGCAAGCGTCCTACTCGCGAGATGCGAGGCGACTAGGAAAGAGGTATTCTACTCGCAGATATTCTGCTCGCATGAGTTCTACTCGCAGATATTCTGCTCGCATGAGTTCTACTCGCAGATATTCTGCTCGCATGAGTTCTACTCGTAGATATTCTGCCAGCAAGCGTCCTACTCGTGAGATGCAAGGCAACCAGGAAAGAGGTATTCTACTCGCAGATATTCTGCTCGCATGAGTTCTACTCGCAGATATTCTGCTCGCATGAGTTCTACTCGCAGATATTCTACCCGCCAGCGTCCTACTCGCGAGATGCGAGGCGACCAGGAAAGAGGTGTTCTACTCGCAGATATTCTGCTTGCATGTGTTCTACTCGCGAGGTGCGAGGCGACCCAATGTAAGTGACCTCCTCTAGGGAAACTTAAGGCCAGACAAGAAGAAATTAAGATCGGTGAGGAGTGATTTCAGGCGAGTTGGAGCATAGAAAATAAAAAAGTTCCTGGGGCGCTGCCCCGGACCCCGCAAGGGGCGCAGGGGGTCATAAGGTCAAATGTGACACTTGTATTGCCCTCGTTTTCACCTCTTTTTATTTCTTTGGTAAAACCCATGAGTGCTTTCATCTGATATGCAAATAATGTCACTTTGACATCTTGACCACCATGACAACAATCACAGAGGGATCCATATGACCGGTTCATGGTGTTTTCCTCTATATCCCGCGAGTCCGTACTCGCGAGGTCATCACTTCAGCAACTATGGTGTTCTATTAATTCCACGAGTCCGTACTCGCAAGGTCATCACTTCAGCAACTATGGTGTTCTATTAATTCCGCGAGTCCGTACTCGCGAGGTCATCGCTTCAGCAACTATGGTGTTCTCTTTAGTTCTAGATCGAGAGAGGATACTCAGCGAGTTCATATTTTCATGGTATTCTCTTTCGTTCTGCGAGTTCCTACTCACGAGGATGTATGCAACTACTCATCTCTAGAAGATCCAGAAGAAATCTATAGTCGGTGAATGCTTACTCGCGATGGGTGTTCTTATTTGGGATGATCTTAGTCGGCGAATGCTTAGTCGGCGAATGCTACTTCCTGATGAAAACTCAAAGGACAATTATTCATAACTCACTTTGGCGAGGAAAAGTCATCATGAATCAGGTCACGTAAAACTTATTCTTCTTCTTATTATTCACTACATATAGCAATATTGATCTCTCTATTGCAAAACTCTTAAGAATTAGATCAAGCATCCACTCGAAGTAGTATGATATATTCAAAAGCATTTTAGGATGTGTAATCTCACCTCTCCCCTTGAAACTTCTGGTCGAGCAATGAGATGATGTCTCGGGTTCAGTGCGCCATCCTAAGTCCAAGCCTCTGCATTGCCGGCTGAGATCAGCTCCCCCCTTGCATGTTGGCCGATCTGCCCCTCGAGTACCGACTCTCTTTGCCCGTGCACTAGTTACCAGGGGAGAGAATGAAACTATATTCTCAGTTACTCTAAGTAAATTGAAATCCTCGAGCAGAGTGTTGTCGTAGACCAGGTCGTAGCACTGGGCTCCTCCCCTGCAGGCTGGCTACTTGCCCCCTCGAGTGAGTTCTATGTCCTCGAGCAGAGAGTTGTCGTAGACCAGGCCATAACACTGGGCTCCTCCCCTGCAGGCTGGCTACTTGCCCCCTCGAGTGAGTTGATGTCCTCGAGCAGAGTATTGCCGTAGTCTGAGTCACTACACGAGCTCCTCTCCTGCACACCGGCTACTTGCCCCCTCGAGTGAGTTCTAAGTCCTCGAGCAGAGTGTTGTCGTAGTCTGGGTCACTGCACTGAGCTCCTCCCCTGTAGGCTGGCTACTTGCCCCCTCGAGTGAGTTGATGTCCTCGAGCAGAGTGTTGCCGTAGTTTGAGACACTGCACGAGCTCCTCTCCTGCATGCCGGCTACTTGCCCCCTCGAGTGAGTTCTAAGTCCTCGAGCAAAGTGTTGTCGTAGTCTGAGTCACTGCACGAGCTCCTCTCCTGCATACCGACTACTTGCCCCTCGTGTGAGTTCTATGTCCTCGAGCAGAGAGTTGTCGTAGACTAGGTCACTGCACGAGCTCCTCTCCTGCACACCGGCTACTTGCCCACTCGAGTGAGTTCTAAGTCCTCGAGCAGAGTGTTGTCGTAGACCAGGCTACTGCACGAGCTCCTCTCCTGCACACCGGCTACTTGCCCCCTCGAGTGAGTTCTATGTCCTCGAGCAGAGAGTTGTCATAGACCAGGTCACTGCACGAGCTCCTCTCCTGCACACCGGCTACTTGCCCCCTCGAGTGAGTTCTAAGTCCTCGAGCAGAGTGTTGTCGTAGACCAGGTCACTGCACGAGCTCCTCTCCTGCATACCGTCTACTTGCCCCCTTGAGCGAGTTAATGTCCTCGAGCAGAGAGTTGTCGTAGACCAGGTCACTGCACGAGCTCCTCTCCTGCATACCGGCTACTTGCCCCCTTGAGTGAGTTCTATGTCCTCGAGCAGAGAGTTGTCGTAGAACAGGTCACTGCACGAGCTCCTCTCCTGCACACCGGCTACTTGCCCCCTCGAGTGAGTTCTAAGTCCTCGAGCAGAGTGTTGCCGTAGACCAGGTCACTGCACGAGCTCCTCTCCTGCATACCGGATACTTGCCCCCTCGAGCGAGTTGATGTCCTCGAGCAGAGTGTTGTCGTAGTCCAGGTCACTGCACGAGCTCCTCTCCTGCACATCGGCTACTTGCCCCCTCGAGTGAGTTCTAAGTCCTCGAGCAGAGTGTTGTCGTAGACCAAGTCACTGCACGAGCTCCTCTCCTGCATACCGGCTACTTGCCCCCTCGAGTGAGTTCTATGTCCTCGAGTAGAGAGTTGCCACCTAGTCGACGCTAGGAGCCTAAAATGTTTGGCACCTCCTCCAGTTGAGCTCGCTCGTCTAGCGAATGGTCTGGAGGGTGTCGAATCTTCTCCACCTCCAGTTGAGCTCGCTCGTCTAGCGAATGGCCTGGAGGGTGTCGAATCTTCTACACCTCCAGTTGAGCTCGCTCGTCTAGCGAAGGGTCAGGAGGGTGTCGAATCTTCTACACCTCCAGTTAAGCTCTCTCGTCTAGCGAATGGCCTGGAGGGTGTCGAATCTTCTACACCTCTAGTTGAGCTCGCTCGTCTAGCGAATGACCTGGAGGGTGTCTAATCTTCTCCACCTCCAGTTGAGCTCGCTCGTCTAACAAATGACCTGGAAGGTGTCGAATCTTCTCCGCCTCCAGTTGAGCTCGCTCGTCTAGCGAATGGCATGGAGGGTGTCGAATCTTCTCCACCTCTAGTTGAGCTCGCTCGTCTAGAGAATGGCCTGGAAGGTGTCGAATCTTCTACACCTCCAGTTGAGCTCGCTTGTTTAGCGAATGGCCTGGAGGGTGTCGAATCTTCTCCACCTCCAGTTGAGCTCGCTCGTCTGGCGAATGGCCTGGAGGGTGTCGAACCTTCTACACCTCCAGTTGAGCCTCGCTCCTGGAAAGTGTCGAATCTTCTCCACCTCCAGTTGAGCCTCGCTCCTGGAAGGTGTCGACTCTTCTCCACCTCCAGTTGAGCCTCGCTCCTGGAAGGTGCCGACTCTTCTCTACCTTTAGTTGAGCCTCGCTCTTGGAGGGTGTCAACTCTTCTCCATCTATTTTAGTTGAATTTGCTCAGCTAGCGAAGGGCTTGAGAGGGATACTAAGTGACATATCATCTAGTGCCCATCTCTCCGAACCACGGATCCTACATTGTTTTTCTGAGCTTGTATCGAGCTCGAAAAAAGCCGGGATTGTGTATAACCCGTAATTCGTCGAGATCAGAAATGCACGAGGACAACACAGAAGACCTCCCCCCACCTGGGTGAGTACAGGAGACCTCCCCCACCTCGGCGAGTACAGAAGACCTCCCCCACCTGGGCGAGTACATGAGACCTCCCCCACCTGGGCGAGTACAGAAGGCCTCCCCCACCTGGGCGAGTACAGAAGACCTCCCCCACCTGGGCGAGTACAGATTTTCACCCCGTCAAAAGGCGGCAACGGCTATCCACAGCCCATTTCAGAAGGCGGGAGCAGCTATTCGCAGTCCATTTGGATTTGCCTATAAATAGGACCCCAAGGCACAAGTAGAAGGCACCTTCATCACCCCCCCGCCCCCCCCCCCCCCCCCCCCCCCCCCCCATGGTGGGAGAGTACCTTGCCTGTCTCTCTTGTGCCAAGCTCAGCATTGGCTTTAGGAGGGAAAGTTCCTATAGACTTCCGGGTATGTGGCGGGACCTCCTCGCTGCAGCACGCGGGTCTTGTTTATAGGCAGGTTGGAGTGGTTTGGTATGTTCTCTAGCTTCTTATCACCTTGTCTCACGTGGGTCGATCACTAAATGAGTAGCATTTGGTCACCCCCAAGTCTCGAACAGTTGGACCGGTATCCGAGTTCCAACAAAGATCAAGTGGGAGACTGTTGGTGTTTCTAAGGTGATCTGGAAGTGATCAAGCATTTAGTCTCACTGCCAACGTGATATGAGCCTATGAGGTCACACACAAGAGTGTTTGGAGAAGTTGGAGGAAGAATTGTGTTGGCCTTACTCATATTGGATATGAGTGAAGGACCAATCCTATGACCTATTGGAGTTAAGTCGAGTCAACTGAATGCTCCACGGGAATTGTGAATATTGTATGGAGCATGTTGGCAAGATCTCGAGACGAGTCGTCGAGAATGTCTCGACGACATTTACTTCAGGTTTACTTGACGAATTCATGATCACTCGACGAATTCAGGTTTACTCAACGAATTCATGATCACTCGACGAATTCAGTTTACTCGATGAATTCATGATCACTCGGCGAATTCATGATCACTCGACGAATTCTGTGTTTACTCCGATGCAAGTCATGGGTCTGCGGTTATCGTGTTTTCCGTCTGGGTATAAATAGAACCTGATTTATACCCTAGACGACGCTCTGCCTTTGCGCGACTCTTAGAAGAACGACTGAAGCATTCTATAGAACCGACGGAAGCGTTCCGACGGTCTTGACTCTGCAACCCTACGCCGCCTCTTCCTATCATCGGATCTAGCAGTCCGTGGAAGACCAAGAGGGCTCTTCTTCTCCTCCGACCTACTTCTTGTGCTACAAGGAGTTAGGGTTCTTTTTCACTCGTATGGACTTCCGTAGAGGCGCCGATCGATTTCAGTGCTTGGGACTCAGAGGTTGTCTTCGAGATTTCTTCTTGGAGCATCTTGGTTGAGTATTGACTCAATCCCATAAAGTTATATCACATTTGTCACCTTTTTTATTTCTAGATTAATGAAATCGCAAGATCCTAAACTCTTTTGGGTTATTCTTGTTTGTTATTTCCGCTGCGTGCATTTGATGTATTGTTCTAAGAAAACCCAACAGAGATTGCACATCAACAACTTAAATATTTATTGTCTGGTATTTGAGAAAAAATACAGTTTGTACAACCCTGTATTCGTCGAGTGGGCCCCCAGGCCCTAGACGGGCAAGAGGATAAGTAAAGCAAAGCAGATGGGTGGAGAGGGGCATTCGCTCAGAGCATCAGAGGAGCACTCGCCCAGGTCAAGAGAGGCAGGCAGGGTTCGGGGCGAGTGTAAGCCCCATTCGCTGAACATTCGCCCGCTTGGATGTTCAGATGAGTGGACCTCCAGGAGAGTGAGGGCGGAACCCCATTCGCCCAGAAGAGCAAGGATCAGGCGAGGGGTGCCCTCACAAACCACTCGCCCAACAAGATCTATGGGATTCAGTGTGCGAGAAGCCTGACGAGTGGTATCTCTACGGACCACTTGCCAAGAAGGCTTTGGGGGTGAAATTACCTGGATACCCTTGGTGGGCTGCCAATGCCCCTTCAGGACAGCGAAGTTTGGCTATTAGCAGACCAGTTTGGGGTGCGTTTAATAAAACCAAAAAGGCGGATTTACGTTATTAGCATACCAGTAGAGGAAAACTATATATAGACCCTGAAGGGCACCTTTGGAGAGGAATCCAGTTTTGGCTTCTTCCTCCTTAGGATATTTTTGGTTAGCTCCTCAGGCTCTCCAAGATGCCCAGCTTCAGCTTTGGCTTAGGAGGGGAAGCGCGTTAAGATCCTCCGGATGTGTGGTGGGACCTCCATGCTGTAGCCAAGGGTCTGCGCTTAGTTCAAAATCTTCGGTCAGGTTCCTCTTCAGGATCAATAGGTGCTAGCTACCCCCCTTAGGGGTCCGAACTCCTCGTTGGGCCGAATCTTGGTTCCAACCCAGTTGGACATTGAACTTGAAATACAATTGTACAACAAACACTAACTTGAAAGACAGTTGTACATTTATCTTGAAATATAATTGTACAATCACCAACTCGCAATACAGTTAATAGAATCGCAAATCATCTTAACAGAATCTAGGAATTCAACCATTGATCAAATTAAGCAAGGTGAGAGTTTGGCATCGCCCAGACGCACCTCGTGCACCTTGTTCTTCTCAGTGAAAACTGTAGAGATAGGATAAGTTTCCAAAAATGAAGAGAGATGAGGCCAAGGCGCAACCTAGGTCATCTTTGAAGAAGAACGAACGATGAGACAGTGAAACAGAAAAGAACTGTCGGAGATCTCGTAGCCATTGACGGCAGCGATTAATGTTTGTGAAGAGGAGAGTAACAAGAGAGAAGCTGGAGGGGCTTCCTGCCAGAGATCCCAAAGTCGTCCGCGCAGGCGAGGAGCTGGAGGGGCTTACCGCCGGAGATCCCAAAGCCTACGTCGTTGCCTAGGTTAGGATAGGAAGATGAGAGAAAGTCGAGTGTGGCAAATTAAACGAGTTGGCCCGAATTTTTTTAACTTCTATTTATTGTCTTTCCTAGAGGGAACGATACTTATACCAACAAAATTCTTATACTTAAAGGTGATTGTTATCCGCACTACGGTTTTGGATATCCGCACTTTTTGTGTATGAGTTATTACGCGCCTTTTGGAAATACGCCTTGTACATGTTTTTTTAGGTCGAGATCTACAACTTTCGTGTTGAACATTTTTTCAAAAAATGCACGCACAAGACGTATTGTCGCCCTAATTGAAATATTGGCGTAATTATAGTGAATTTTTGGAAATACGCCTTATACATGCATTTTTAGGAAAAGTGTTCAACAAGAAAGTTGTAGATCTCGACGAGATCTACAACTTTCGTGTTCAACACTTTTCCTAAAACTGCATGTACTAGAAGTATTTCTAAAAGGCACGTAATAACTCATACAAAAAAAAAGTGCGGATAGCCAAAACTGTAGTGCGGATAGCCAAAACTGCAGTGCGGATAACAATCACCTATTTAAAAGGAGCCATACGTGTATTTGGTCATAAAAATAGATGCCATCCACTTCATCGCCAACTTACATTTACGGCGTGAACTCCGTGCAGACTGCACAATAACTTCCTGCGCTCCGCCAGCGGGGATGGCCGCTAGAGGACAGCTGGCCTATGCACAGATTCCAGAAATATTCTGTACAATGCCGCGTCATCAATTTTTTAAATACCAATTTTAACAAACATATAAATATTGATAAATAAATTCCAGCCTGTCTGCCTCTGACCGTATTTAAATATCTCGACCAAGAAAACGGAAAAATACCAAAACTACCCTTTCCTGTTACCTCCCTCTTATCTTTCGCGCTTTCGGCCCCCAGTTCCACAGATTCCTTTGCCAGGGCATTCTTGTCAAATATCAATAAGCCCCGGCTGGCTAAAAGGAACGGCTGCTGTGCTGGCAATTACCGTTCTGGTTAGTGAAGCAGAACTGACAGTGGGAACCAGTTAGAGCAGCTTCAGCGTATAGTGCAATAGAAATGGGGTGGTGTTAAAGGCAAATCAGAATTGGCTATTGGCAAACCAATTTCTATGAGTTATTACGCGCCTCTCGTCGAGATCTATAACTTTCGTGTTGAACACTTTTCCTAAAAATTCATGTACAAGGCATATTTTCAAAAAAATCGCTATAGTTACGATCATGACGACAATACGCCTTGTGCGTGCATTTTTAGGAAACGTGTTCAACACGAAAGTTGTAGATCTCGACGAGATCTACAATTTTCGTGTTGAACACTTTTCCTAAAAATGCATGTACAAAGCGTATTTTCAAAAGGCGCATAATAACTCATAGAAATTGGTTTGCCAATAGCCAATTCTGATTTGCCTTTAACACCACCTTAGAAATATTTGGTATTTGCAGCCAAAGCAGTATTATTTTTAACAATTCTAGAATATATTTTTGTACCTAAAAATATATGTTAAATCAAATGAAATGAAATAAGTATTTCTACTGTGTTAAAGCGAACAGTTTTTCGTACCCCAAGCAATATCAGTAGTATACACGTGGATTTTAAAAAACTGAATTTTTCGTATATCTATTATCATATTTTAGGTAAAAAAAAATAGATTTTTAATTAACACATTTTTATAAACAATTTAAGATCTTATTTGCCTAAAAAATATGATTTTTTTCAAAATCATCGGGCCGAACGTTGTTGTTTTTGGAAATCCGTCCGTAACATCTTTTTTTTTTTCCTTTGAAATCCAGCCGTTCGGTTAACCAATATGGCGGCCCAAAATCCACGCGATATAACTAATATACACTACGCCTAGCCAAAAAAAATTCCCTAAAAAGTCCCAATTCGTTGAGAAAAAGGTGTTCAATTGCTCGAATAGCACATCAATCTCAAATTGTGTTCCTCTGAATTTTATCTATTTGGAGCATGTAATTTCACGATTGATGCAGCCTAATATCAAGTTTGTACGAGAAGCATGATCGGGAGCCGGAATGCTGAAGTCAGGCGTTCACATTTTTTGCTCGATGCGCAAAAACCCCCTCCTCCCATGAACGACAAGAACACCAACGACAAGACTTCCATCGGTGAGGAACCTTTGGGGTAGCTCTCGTCAGCGAGGTTCCTTCGACCGCAGCCTCCGAATATGTCCTTTGTCTCGGCCAGTTCTTGCAAGGTTCTTTTGCAAGGGTTCCCTTTGAAGCCGATTGGTAAGTCCTAAACTCCCTCAAAAAGATGGCACGAGATATAAATAAGGAGTTAATAGTTTTCTTGTTTAGGATTCGCAATATTCATTTGTTTATTCTTTTTGAGCTGTGATCATGTTATGCATATATTATTTCAGAGACCTTTTCAATTGGAAGATGATGTGTATGCCCTTTCGTAATTTTATTACACTTTGTGCAAGACATGTTGGATCGTGTGACGCCTTTAGCGGGGGGGGGGGGGGGGGGGGGGGGGTGAATAAGGGTGTGTTTAAAAATATAATTTTTGCTTAATAATTTTTTAAACAGATTTTACTTTTCTAAAAAATTACTTATAAACAATTTCAAACCAATGTAATTTTTGTATTAAACCAAACACAAATTTCTAAGTTAAAGATTAAGCAACCAAATTTGCAATTAATGAAAGAAGCATAATTATATTAATCATGAAATTTACATACAATAAAATGATCTTAACAATGCTTAAGATCAATGCACAAATATGATAATATAAATTTCAATAATTTTGATTTTACCAATCCTTCTCCCAAGGATCGGAAGGCTATCACTTGTCTCTCCCTAGATCAAGCCCAAGCCTACCCTCTAGATCTTCCCAAGATCTAGACGTAGCACACAAGGCCACGATTTCCTACCAAGCCACGCAAGGACTTGGACGCTCCGCACAAGGAAGCGATTTTCCCCTAAGCCGCGCAAGGACTTAGACGTCGCACGCAAAACGACGATTTCTCTATCAATACAAAGTTAAATGTAAATGAATGAAAATACAAAGTCAAGTGAAGAACTCCCTAGAAAATCAGATCTCTGAAAGGAAGGTTGAAGCCTCGAGATGATCGTTGATGTAGAAACGCGTCCGCTCTCGTCTTCAATCTCAATCCTTCTAGCACAAATGAGAGTTGATGGAGTTCTGGAGCTTTCTGGTTCGAATGCACTCTGGAAGAAGGTCTGGAAATCTCAAGAACTGAATTCCACGAAGTTTTTAGCTCTTTTAAGAAAAAGGAGCTGTCGCCATCCGATAGCTAGGTGTCGCCGGAATCCGATACCTCCAGAGGCTGCCATGTGTCCCACTAAAACGAAGTTTCTGCGTGAAGTTGAGGTCGGGGTTGAGACATGGGCTGTCGGATATCCGATAGCACTATCGGATATCCGTTAGCTAGGGTAACTGTTGTACATCCTGGCGTTATTGGAAGATCGTGCACTGTCGTCATCCGTTAGCGATATCGGAAATCCGATAGCACATAACCGTCGATCAGAGATTGGAAAACGGATGATATAGTGCGCTGTCGGAAATCCGATATCGCTGTCGGAAATCCGATAGCTCCAGATTCTGGAAAATTGTCATTTTGCTCCAATTGAAAACATGATATTCTTGCACCTGTTATCTGCACACCATTAATAAAAAATATGATCAAATACATTCGGGATTTGTTATTATCAAACCGGACGAGTGCGGAACGCATGCTCCAACAATCTCCCCCTTTTGATAATAACAAATCCTTATAAAAAGAAATCGAATAAATCATATATAGGTAGTGACAAGTACATTATGTGTGTACAAGTGTGAACTTATGATCTTCATGTTCTCCCCCTTAATATGATCTCCCCCTTAATATGATCTCCCCCTTAATATTAGCTCCTTCTAAAATTATTCTCCCCCGACTTATAAACTCCCCCTACATGAATGCTCACTTAATTAATTAAGTGTTTTTAGTGATTTAAGTGATTTCTCTTATTATCTTCTCCCCCTTTGATATTATCAAAAGTAATGAATATAGGGAATAGAGACGAGGAAAGAGTATTAAGGAGATATGGTAGAAAATGAAAAAGAATTGAAGGAATAGTTTGAGTACACTAGCGGAAGCTTTGTAAGTGGTATGATGTTGAGATAGGTACTCATAGAGATGGGGCTAAGCATTCTAGTAATGTGGTATAATGTATAGAAGCAAATATACTTAACCATGATGAGATTCAAATGTCAATTATCAGAGAAAGACACATGAGAATATAGAATATTGAATCGTTTCGGTCCAATTCTCATAAGAAGAAATTTTATAAATAACAATGAAGTGTAGTAGTGATACTTTGAGAAAGAATACATATGAATATATTTAAAATATACATGATCATGGAATTGTTAAACATAACATAAATATACATAAAACCAAACTTATGAACTTATAGAAACTTTGCAAGTAACATAAAGGATCAATTTGTTTGTGCAAGACACTTTACAATTCTTGCCAAGGTGCTTAACCTCACAATGCTCATTAAGACTTATGAGGAGGCTAAGTAGTGCTTGGTGGATGATCCTTTTCAAATTTTTTTATGTATTTCTTTAAAACTTTGTGGCAAAATGTATGTTTTGCATTTGAATTTGCCTTTTTTTTGTGTGGAGTATACACATATATTAAGGATCTCCGAATTCACTTGCATGCTACAAATGGTATAATATAAATACGTGCAAAGTAGCAAAGTTGACAATGGCATTTATGAAATGTATTTTGTTATGTTCGAGCAATCATGATATATGTATAAAAGAAATTGTATTCACATGTATTACTAAAGTAAGTGTTTGTGATTGCTCATTGTCATAGATAAAAGATTTCTTATACTTAGAGGCATGCGGAAATAATTCGAAATTACTGTATGAAAGTGTCAATTTTTTGATAACGGAACATTGAACATCATAAGCATGCGTTAAGCTATTGTTAGGGAAAATAACACATGAAGAAGCATTTATGCCAGATAAAGAAAAAAATCTCATATGAACATATTTAAAATCAGGCAATGAAAAAACTAGGAAAATTGAAATCAATATTTTTTTTTTGGTTTTTTTTTTTTAAATGTAAGACTATGGTGATGTTTTTAATTTTTATAGGTTATAAGTAGGGATATAATCATTGTGAAATATCTAGGATTCCCAATTCTAGCCTAAGCATAGAAAAACGGGAATCCGGTAACGGTTTAGTGAATATATCCGCTAGTTGATTATCCGTGCCTATAAAGTTGATTTTTATATTACCCCTCTTAATATGATCCCTTATAAAGTGATGTCGGACATCTATGTGCTTAGATCTAGAGTGTAATATGAGATTATTAGTTAAGTCTATAGCACTTTTATTATCATACTTTAATTCTACACTACTTTGTTGCATGCCAAAGTCTTCTAATGTTTGTGACATCCAAAGAGCTTGGCACAACAACTACCTAGTGCAATATATTCGGCCTCGGTAGTAGAGAGGGCAACAAAATTCTGTTTCCTACTCGACCATAAAATAAGTGAAGGGCCAATAAAATGACAAGTGCCACTAGTGCTTTTCCTATCTAAAGAACATCCCGCATAATCGGAATCCGAAAAACCATGTAAAATAAAGGAATCATTATGAGGATACCATAATCCTAATTTAGATGTTCCTATAAGATATCTAAAGATGCGTTTCACCGCTTTTAAATGTGACTCTTTAGGATTAGCCTAAATTTTAGCACATAAACAAACGACAAACATAATGTCAGGTCTAGAGGCGGTTAAATACAATAAAGATTCTATCATACATCTATAAAGGGTTTGCTCAATTAAAACACCACTTTCATCTTTTCCTAATTTTAGTGAAGTACTCATAGGAGTGTTTGCATGCTTAAGATTTTCAAATCCAAATCTTTTTAACATATCATGAATATATTTGGATTGACATATAAAGATACCATCATGTTTTTGTGTAATTTGAAAACCTAGAAAATATGAAAGTTCTCCTACCATGCTCATTTCAAATTCATTTTTCATAATTTGAACTATTTCATTACACAACTCTTCATTAGTGGCTCCAAAAATAATATCATCAACATAAATGTGCAAAATAACTAAATCATGATCAATTTGCTTAATGAAGAGTGTAGAATCGGCACTTCCTATTTTATAATCATGCTTTAACAAATATTGAGTTAATCGATCATACCAAGCACGTGGCGCTTGTTTTAATTCATAAAGCGTTTTATCTAATTTATAAACATAATTTGGATATTTCTCATTTATAAAACTAGTGGTTGTTCGACATAAACCTCTTCTTTTATATACCCGTTTAAAAATGCGGTTTTGACATCCATTTGAAATAATTTAAATCTTTTAAAATAAGCAAATGCAAGAAATATCCTAACCGCTTCTAATCTTGCTACGGGTGCAAAAGTTTCATCAAAATCCACCCGTTCAATTTGTGCATAACCTTTTGCAACTAATCTGGCTTTATTTCTAATAATTCTAGATTCACTATCCAATTTATTTTTGAAAATCCACTTAACTCCAACGACATGATGATTTTTGGGTCGTTCTACAAGATTCCAAACCTTATTACGTTCAAATTGATTAAGTTCTTCATTTATAGCTAAAAACCAAAATTCATCATTTAAAGCGGTGAAAACATCTTTTGGTTCTATTTCAGAGACAAAACAAAGGTTTGAAAATAAAACATGTAATGATGAACGAGTACTAACTCCTTTTTACGGATCTCCAATGATAAGCTCCTTTGGATGATCCTTTGAAAATCTCAATTCACTGGGAGGCACATGTTCTTCTCTTCCTTCTCCTTCTCTATCTTCTTCTCTTTCTCCTTCTCTCTCTTCTTCTTTTTCTTCTTCATTTTCTCCAAGTTCTTCATCATCATTCTCCACCGAAGGAAGGGGTTCATCTTCTTTTCCTGTGATTTTTTTCTACACATGAAACAAACTCATCAAACCTAACATGAATAGATTCTTCAACTATTTTTGTTCTTTTATTAAAAATTCGATAAGCTTTACTAGTTGAAGAATAGCCAATAAAAATACCTTCGTCACATTTTTCATCAAATTTTTCTAAGGAATTTTTAGAATTCAAAATAAAACATTTACACCCAAAAACTTTGAAATAAGAAACATTTGGTTTTTTACTAAAAATTAATTCATAAGGAGTTAATTTTAAAATAGGGCGAAGCATTACTCTATTAATTACATAACATGCCGTACTAACCGCTTCAGCCCAAAAAGATTTTGGTAATTTAATCTCAGATAGCATCGTACGGGCTAACTCTTGAAGAGTTCTATTTTTCCTCTCCACTACACCATTTTGTTGTGGTGTGCGTGGAGCGGAAAATTCGTGTTTAATTCCTAACTCCGTACAAAAAGAAATAAACTTTTCATTTTCAAATTCTCCTCCATGATCCGATCGTATGCGTTTAATTTTTAACTCAAATTCATTCTGAATACGCAAACATAATTTTGAAAATTCTGAAAATGCATCGGATTTGGAGGTTAGAAATAAAGTCCAACAAAAATGAGAATAATCATCGATTAATACAAATGTATATTTTCTACCCCCTAAGCTAGAAATTCCAATTGGCCCAAATAAATCTATATGTATTAATTGAAGTGGCCTAGTGGTAGAAATAATATTTTTACTTTTAAAGGATGATTTTGAAAATTTTCCTTTTTGGCAAGGCACACATAGTGAAGAAGATAAATTTCCATTTAACAATGGTAAACCTTTAATTAATTTATCTTTTGAAAGTTTTGTAATTAACTTGGCACTAGTATGTCCAAGTCGCCTATGCCATAAATCTAATTCATCATTTTTTGATAAAAAACATTTTAAAGTAGAATTTGAAAAATCAAGAAATTTAATCATATATACATTATGACATCTAGGTGCGGTAAAACAATTTCATTTGTTTTAGAATTAATAATTTTACACAAATTTGTAGAAGATTCAAATAAAACATTTAAACCCTTATCACATAATTGACTAATAGAAATCAAATTATGCTTTAATCCTTCTACAAATAGAACATTTGAAATTGAAAAAATTTCGTTACCCACAACTCCGATGCCGATGATTTTTTCCTTTTCCATTGTCTCCGAATGTAACAACTCCTTCTTTCTTCATCTCCAGGCTAAGGAACTTCTCTTTATTGCCCGTCATGTGCTTTGAACAACCCGAGTCCAAGTACCACACGTCTTCTTTGTCCTTAGCCTGCCAACACACCTAGAAAGAAGAGGTGAGTAAAGATCTGGTTACCCAAGTGGTTCCACCCATAGTATTGGTAGAAGCCTTAGGCACCCAGATTTGTTTAATTTTACTTTTTCCTTTCCTCCAGCAAGAGTCTGTAGTGTGACCAAATCTATTGCATTTGGCACAAGTAATGTATTGAGAAGAGTATAATTTTTCTGGACTTTTACTGGATGAGGATGCTTTATTAGACAGTTTATTAATTTCAAAATTTTTAAATACAGAATTTCTGGATTTTTCGCTGTCGCTGGCGACAGTGGTTGTCGCCGGGCGATAGCTTCCTGACGTGTATCCGAGTCCAAACCTTCCAGATCCATAGCGTTGGTATCCTAAGATCATATCCAGTGATCTTCGGCCCATTCCAAATTTTTTCATGGCTAGCATTAAGTCATGAATCTGATTTCTCATTTCTGTATTCTCGGATACTAGATTTACACATCTATGTTCAAAAGATTTCTTTCCCTCATGGACTTTGGAAATTGAAGATTTCAGATCTCTCTCTAAAATCTCATTCTTTTTAGTAAGAATTTTTATTGTAGAATGAGATTTGGAAAGAGATTCTTCAAGTTCTTTAATTCTTCCCAAAAAGTGATTACACTCTTGACAAGAAATATCTCTTTTTCCAATAGTCTTAATTTCATTTAACAATTTTTTGTTTTCTTTAAGCAAAATTTCATTTTCAGATTTAAGAAGATCATTATCTTTTAAACTCTTTTCAAAAAATTTGCAAGTCTTTAAAAATTCAGAAAATAATTCATCGTAGGTTGGAGGAGTTACCTCAGTGTCGCTTTTGACACTGCATTCATCATCAGATATGACGCTCTTTCCCATTAAGCACACGTTGGCCTCCTCATCTTTACTTGAGCTTGAACTGCTTGCATCCTCAGAAGTAGTATCATCTCATATCTCCGCCTTCAGCACCTTCTTCTTCTCTTTGTGCTTCTTTTCTTTAAGTTCTTTCAAGTACTTTGGACACTTGCTTCGGATGTGTCCTCACTTCTTGCAGTAATAGCACTCCGGTGGCAGTCTCTCTTCCTCCTCATCGCCTTTCTTTCCTTTTTTCTTCCTAAACGTCTCCTTCTTAAAATACTTCTTAAACGAATTCCTCATCTCTGGATTTTTCATAAATTTTCTAAATTTTCTAACAAATAAACTTTCCTCATCTTCTTCTTCCTCCTCAGAATCACTAGTTTCTTCCTTCTTAAATCTTAGAGCCAATCCCTTCTTCCTTGGCTCCATATACTCTTGTTGTTGAATTTTCAATTCAACTTCATGAGTTTTCAAGTTCCCAATGAGGCTCTCCAATTGTAAGGTCTTAAGATCATGTGACTCAGAAATTGCAGTCACTTTAGGATTGAACTTCGGGGGAAGTGATCTTAAGATTTTCCTTACTAAGTCTCCATTTGAGAACACCTTTCCTGGCACCTTTGAGTCGTTCACGATTTTTGTGAATCGTGTGTACATCGTATCAATCTCTTTATCTACCTCCATTTTGAACCTTTCAAATTCAGACTCCAGTTGAAATAGCTTTGAATCATTTACCTGCGAAGTACCTTCATGAGTGATTTCTAACAGATTCCAAATTTCAAATGCAGTATTACAAGCACAAACTCTATTAAATTCAGTGCGATCTAGTGCGCAAAATAAAGCATTCATGGCTTTTGCATTGTTCTTACATTTTAATTTATCATTGTCATCCCACTTGTCTTTGGGCTTATCCATAGTTACATCACCTACAACAAATGTTGGGGAAGTATAACATGTCTCGACCATATTCCAAACTTCCATGTCGAGAGCTATTAGAAAACACCGCATTCGGGTTTTCCAATAGTTATAGTCTGTGCCCGTAAAAAGTGGTGGCCTACTAATTCCTTGCCCCTCAACGAACGCGTGATCGTTGTGCGCCATTACTCCCGGTGGTAAAACCGTTTTGGAGTAACCTCGCTCTGATACCACTTGTTGGATCGTGTGACGCCCTTAGAGGGGGGGGGGGGGTGAATAAGGGTGTGTTTAAAATATAATTTTTACTTAATAATTTTTTAAACGGATTTTACTTTTCTAAAAAATTACTTATAAACAATTTCAAACCAATGTAATTTTTGTATTAAACCAAACACAAATTTCTAAGTTAAAGATTAAGCAACCAAATTTGCAATTAATGAAAGAAGCATAATTATATTAATCATGAAATTTACATACAATAAAATGATCTTAACAATGCTTAAGATCAATGCATAAATATGATAATATAAATTTCAATAATTTTGATTTTACCAATCATTCTCCCAAGGATCGGAAGGCTATCACTTGTCTCTCCCTAGATCAAGCCCAAGCCTACACTCTAGATCTTCCCAAGATCTAGACGTAGCACACATGGCCACGATTTCCTACCAAGCCACGCAAGGACTTGGACGCTCCGCACAAGGAAGCGATTTTTCCCTAAGCCGCGCAAGGACTTAGACGTCGCACGCAAAACGATGATTTCTCTACCAATACAAAGTTAAATGTAAATGAATGAAAATACAAAGTCAAGTGAAGAACTCCCTAGAAAATCAGATCTCTGAAAGGAAGGTTGAAGCCTCGAGATGATCGTTGATGTAGAAACGCGTCCGCTCTCGTCTTCAATCTCAATCCTTCTAGCACAAATGGGAGTTGATGGAGTTCTGGAGCTTTCTGGTTCGAATGCATTCTGGAAGAAGGTCTGGAAATCTCAAGAACTGAATTCCACGAAGTTTTGAGCTCTTTTAAGAAAAAGGAGCTGTCGCCATCCGATAGCTAGGTGTCGCCGGAATCCGATACCTCCAGAGGCTGCCACGTGTCCCACTAAAACGAAGTTTCTGCGTGAAGTTGAGGTCGGGGTTGAGACGTGGGTTGTGGATATCCGATAGCACTATCGGATATCCGTTAGCTAGGGTAACTGCTGCACATCCTGGCGTTATTGGAAGATCGTGCACTGTCGCCATCCGTTAGCGATATCGGAAATCCGATAGCACATAACCGTCGATCAGAGATTGGAAAACGGATGATATAGTGCGCTGTCGGAAATCCGATAGCTCCAGATTCTGGAAAATTGTCATTTTGCTCCAATTGAAAACATGATATTCTTGCACCTGTTATCTGCACACCATTAATCAAAAATAGGATCAAATATATTCGGGATTTGTTATTCTCAAACCGGACGAGTGCGGAACGCATGCTCCAACAGAGCAGTTATGACATCCTGGTGTAAATCACTATCAGATCGCTCTGCCGTTAAATAGCTGTTTTCACGTTCATGACTGCACTGGAATCACAGTTCCTCCAAACAGCACATCTGCGTTCATGATCATGATTTCCAACCAATGCGCTGACAACCGCAGTTTACAACAACTGAGCTCACGACCCCCATTACCGAACCAAACATGACATACATTCATTTGAGAGTTCTGTCCAAAGTTATTTCAAAGTGTTAAACGTGAAATACTACAAATGAGGAAAATGAGGTGAGCATCACATTAGGTTGTTTCTCGCTCATGTAATCCTCGAGCAACGCCGGGTCGGGGATAGAAAGACAATGCCATTTCTCAGAAATCCCATTGTTGAATCTTTCGAAAATCCTGTTGATCGATCGGATCGTATCAAATAATTGCCGCGAGTCTTTGAAAATTCTCGATGTGCGATCACTAACCTCGTTTTCTCGATGTGCGATCGCTAACCGCATTTTCTCGATGTGCGATCGCTAACCGCGTTTTCTCGATGTGCGATCGCTAACTAAAAAAACAGTTTAAGTCGTAAATAAAGATTATTTATGTACACCCAATGCACCTAAAATATTCGTTGGTCGTTGGGATTCTAGTTTCGCGACACGAGTCACATTTGCGTGTTGGATTCACACGACTTTTAAAGCTGATCCAAAGGCTAGATTGAAACAAACTTCTATATTATACTTGTAACAAAGTATACTACGATCAGACAGCTCACGACGCGCCGCGCCCAACACCGCTGTACCTTGACTCCTCAACCGCGGCGCCTTCCTAAGCATTTCCATATTTTTAATATATATTTTAATTAATAATACAATAACGAGTGCGCCGCTCGGCTCACGATATATAAACCCTAGAAGGCGGCCATAATTTTCCACACCACAGCCAATTCTTTCCGGCAAGAAAACTGTTCTTCTTCTCAAGTCATTGGGTCCATGGATTCCTTCAGGCATTCCTATTTTCTCAGTTTATTTCTCCTATCCTCCCTGCTGTCTCCGTGCTCCTTCGCCGCACGGATTCTGACGGCGGAGGAGGAGAAGCAGCCGGTTGCCTTTACCTACCACAAGGGCGTTCTCCTTTCCGGCCCGATCTCCGTCAATCTCGTATGGTACGGTAAGTTTACCGCCTCCCAGCGCGCCGTCGTCTCCGACTTCATCGCTTCCCTCACCACCGTCCGCGAGCAGAATCAGCAGCCCTCGGTATCCTCCTGGTGGGCGATGGCCGAGAAGTACTACACTCAGGCGAGAGCGACGCCGCCTCGGCTGACCCTCGGCGATCAGATCCTGGACGAGGACTGCTCCTTGGGTAAATCCCTGAAGAGCTCCGACATCGAGGCGCTCGCGGCGAGGGGCAGGCGGCGCCGGGCAATAAACGCTGTCCTGACGGCAGATGACGTGGCGGTGGAGGGCTTCTGCATGAGCCGGTGCGCGACTCACGGATCGTCCCCCCGATCCAAGTCCGGCCGGTTCGCCTACATCTGGGTTGGCAACTCGGCGGTCCAGTGCCCTGGACAATGCGCGTGGCCCTTCCACCAGCCGATCTACGGCCCGCAGGCAGCGCCGCTTGTGCCGCCGAGCGGCGACGTCGGTGTTGACGGGATGGTGATGAATCTAGCGAGCATGATCGCCGGCGCCGTCACGAACCCTTTCGGAAACGGCTTCTTCATGGGCCCGAAGACGGCGCCGCTCGAGGCGGCGACGGCCTGCCCCGGTATTTACGGCAAGGGAGCTTACCCGGGTTACGCCGGCGATCTTCTGGTGGACCCCGCCACGGGCAGCAGCTACAACGCCAATGGGGCCCACGGGCGCAAGTATCTCCTGCCGGCCATCTTTGACCCGTCAACGTCATCTTGTTCTTCTTTGGTGTAGGTAGATTGGAGAGTATAAAGATCAGTTGTAGCTTAGCGATAGTCAAGTCTGGGAATACTTATTTGTAATTCTTTTTATCACTTCAATATATTCATTACTTATTTTTAATATTTTATGACTTATTTTTTTTATTAATTAGTTCAATAATATTCTGTGAAAACTCATTGGTTGAAAATGCGAATTATTTAAATGAATTATATGAAAATGCCAACATATAATTAAAGTTGTGGCACGACAAAATTGAAGACAGCACGAAAAATGATGATTTTTATTCGCATAGAACTATCATTATACGACTAATAAAATATCATTAGGGCGGTGTTAACCGCACTGCAGTTTTTGCTAAGCGCACTGCAAAAACTTTAATAATTAGGGTTTTTTATTCTGCTAACCGCACTTTTGCCTCACGACGCACTGCACATCATCTTCCTCAAATCGCGATTCCGCCGCCTTCACTCCTATCGTGATCCTTCTGTTTGCGATCCGCCGCCCTCCACTCGCGATCCATCTTCCAGCGATCCGCCGCCGTCGTCTGATTCTCCGGCGCCCTCCTCCCTTTTCTCGCGACCCGCTGCCGTCGTCCATTTCTGTGAGTTCGCACAGGCTTCCTCCATTTCTGCTCCGGCGTCGTCCATTTCTGCTATGGCGAGTACAGAAAATTTTGTTTCCATTAAAGCAGCGTTCCTCTTTCTTCTCCTCTATTCTCATTTTGTTCTTATTTTTTGGTTTCAGCCCAAGATCGCCGGTTGAAGCAGTTGATTCCATCCATCCTCTCGATTTTGTTTACTGTCTTCTTCATCTAAGGTATTACTATTTCTGAAAAAAAAATTTATAATGAGACATGCTTATTTTCCCTTAAAGTGGTGAAAGTAGCTAATATGGATGAATTGAGGTTTGAGGTGCTTTGTGGGTTGCATAATCATGACCGAGTACATTTGGAAGCACATGCATTTGCGGGGAGATTAGATGAAGAGGAGGAAAAACTAGTAAAAGAAATGTTTAGTGCAGGTGTCAAACCACGGAAGATCTTAACCGCTGTTAAGAATAAAAATATTGACAAGAGGACTGCTTTGGACGTGTTAGGAGATGAGCACTGTGGGTACCGTGTTATCAGCCAGACTTTGAATATTGAAGGAGGTTGGGCACAGGTAAGGCTAGATCTACAATGGGAACTTGAAAATAAAAATGCTTTATATGGTCTTATATTCGGTCGCAAAAGATATGAAGAATTATTGTTATCCGTACAATGCACGGACACTCCAGCACCATTTACCAAGTGGATGACAATGCCAGATATGGGACTTATTATCAGTTCATGCTATAATATTGCTTTGGTTCAACTTTCTAAAGTGCAAAGCTTGACATTTTTTCCTCTGCATTCATCGAGGCCGGAGATACCATCTCTTGTTTGCATTGACTTCTTAAATGATAATCACTTCATTCAATTGATGTTAAAAGATTGCTCTCCAATACCACAAATTTTTTCAACTTGGATGCGATACCATGAACAAATAATAGAAGGTTGGGAAATATATTACAACGAAAGAATTACAAACGCAAAAACTGCAACTGGGATGATGCAATTTTATGATGTGGAATGAAAGGAGGTACTCTACTTTACTTTCAAAAATTCATACTCCTAATTTTAATGGCACTTCTATGTTTATTAAATTAATTTGTTTTCATTTATGTAGGTGAAAAATTGGAAAGGAAGAAGACATAAAAGAAATCACAAGTTCAATGATGTTTTTGCAAAGCTTGATTTGATAAATTTTATGTATATTGATACTATTTTATGTTGTTTTGTTCATTTTTATGAAATTCTACTCATAGTATCTTTTTTTTTCATTTTTATGGGCTACTTCAATATAGCATAAGTTTTACATCTCTAAAAAGACAAAAAAAATCTAATAGATATTGGTGTGTAAATAAAAAAAATGCTTGCGGATAGCCAATTCGCAATATGATGCTTGCGGTTAGCCGTTAGTGCGGATAGCCAAAACTGTAGTGCTAATATCAGCGCCCTATCTTTATTACTGGATAATACGCGGAACAATTAATGACCAGAATGTAACATTGAGGCTCGGTTTTTATACAATTGGTTAATTTAATAATTGTTTATTTATCTTGTAATTTTAAAATTACATACCCAAATTTTAAAAGGAATTTATTTGCTGATAAGAATTTGCCTGAGTGGCTGCTCGGCTCATTTGCTTCCACCGCGCGCTTGCCCTAATCTTCTCCTTGGCTCCTTGCTTCTGCTACTCGTGCCTCTGTGATATGTACTCTTTGAATGATTGAGTAATTTCTTAAATTTTAGTTGTCCAACTTTAGTTTTTTTGCTTCTACCTTTTGCTAGTTATTCTATTTAGCCCTTGAAAATGTTAGTGTCCCTAAAATTATCGAATCGGGATCCTCTTCATTTCTGACGAAATGAGTACTATTCATTTCACGATGTAGATGTATTGCGGGCTGATCCGAAGAGTTGAGTAATCCTATACTTGTATATTTTTTTAATCAAAAAATATACACCGCTAGATTAAATGAGAAAGTCTTGTCCATGGAGAAATAAATATTATCCATTTCGTCAGAAATAGAGAGGATCTGGTTCCAAAATTATCCGGTCCCTACAATGTTGTTATCACTTGCTTAAACCATAATGTCGTTACACTGAGCAATGTTACTTATTACTCCTTTACCTCTATTGCAGAATTCAAAATATATTTTACTACACTTACCAATGTTCTATTGCCCCGCCGTAGAACTCATATCATCTTATTAGAGTTCGCGCGCATGTGTGTGGCTCAGTGGTTATGTGTTCCAGTGTTTGTGCGTGTCTTTTAGTTGTGCCTTTTTTGCGTTGGCATGTGATTGTGTATTATGTGCGGCTGTGTGGATAAGTGGTTGTGGTATGTGTGAATATATCATATTACTCATGTCATCTTGATACTTGTTAGAAAATGTGCTTGTGTGTGACTCAGTATATGTTTCAATGTTTGTGTATGGTTCATGCCTAAGAGGTTGTCTGTTTGTGCGTTGTAGGACTAAAAAATTGTCCCAATGTAACTGTGTGTATCCTCTAAGGATGTGTCCTATATGTGGGCTTGTGATTCTGTTCTGTGTGTGGATGTGTGGCTTAGCGGTTGTGATCAGCGTGTCGGCTCATGTGTTGTGTTCTATGACTCGTGTCACATGTTGTGTCATATTAATGTAGCACAGTTGCATAACTTATTGTAGTGTCAATATTGCACCGTCTACTTGTTCTAAAAAGTTCTTTCCAAGTTGGATGCTTGCTTAACTTGTTCGGTGTAGCTTGACATTGGATTCTAAAAAATCTCTACTTCATTGTTAGATTTTTTTTATTCCCTGTCTTTGCTTTATTGAATGATTTTTTATTCATGTCTCTGCTTCATTGATTCACACATCTATGATATGAAAATAATATTAAAAATCATCCAATGATGAGATTATCAACATTTCATTAATTTCATATAGTTGTATATTTATTAGTTGCATGAAAATTTCATTATTGAAGGCCAATGATATTTGTGGACTTTTTTTTGTTTCATTGGATAATCAAATATTACAATTGTGAAATTAAAGTCTAATGATAATTTAGGAATTCTACTTTCCTGAGCTGAATCAAAATTTAGTTCATGCATAAATTCATTACTCATCAATTATTCAAAGAATTCATAATTTATAATATCAATTCTTGATCTCTGAGGACAATTATGATTGAGTCGATTGACACTAAAATAAATTTGATAAAAGACAAAGGTTCTGTTTGAGGTGGTTGTTTGGACGAAGAGCTCTATTCTCAGCATCATCGCTATTTTTTAGGTTGTTTGGATGATGAGCTTTTTCAAAAGAGCTTTTACAAGAAAGGTGTTTTGGGAGCTTTTTAAATAGCTGGTCTAATATGGCTTTCTAAAAACCGATTTCTCTGCATTCAGTTTTTCTTCTTTTATCCGAAATTTTTCTTCTCGCATTCACAATTCTTCACTTATTTGCGATCTTTGCTACTCGTCGCTGACCCTTGGTAACCTGCTTATTTAAAATTTATATAATATTTATTTCTATGTGATAAATGATTATAATAAACACATTATTATTATTACTAAAAAGCTAAACAATTATTATTAAGAAGTTATTGTTCCAAATAGAAAAATGTAAACACTTTTTCTGAAAAACACTTAAATGAAAGATATTTCAAACATTCTACAGCTTACTGCTCTAATGTCACTACTGATTTTTCACCACTGTCTTTTCTACCACCATCACCACCACCAAGAAAAGAGCCAAAATTTTTTACGAAAACATGAAATATGATTTTTTATTTACTGAGAACATTAGTTATTGCATTTAATTTTAATATTTTTTTCTAACTTTGAAATTAGTTAATTCAGTTGTTGAACATTTGAAACGAAAGCACTGTGGGATTATGGGAATGAGAGTTTTGACCTTTGAGTTAACACTTATCAAGCTACCAGCTATACTGTGGAGCATTCAACATTGGAGGCTTTAATGCTTTGAGACTCAAAGTCTGAGAGCAATGAATACAAGAAGTCAAAATATAATAATGTGAAAAGTATTGCCCGTTTCATTTCCTCTCGTGATTTTTATCCTTTTCCATGTGTTCTACGAGCATTTTCTAGAAGATCATAGGATCATGTGTCCTATTATAATGTTGGTGAAAACGTGCGTGTTTTTTTCACCAACATTATATTTCAATATTTATGTTTAAAAAAACAGCTTTTAAATTGTTGTTCTACCGAACAGTTTAAATGAAAAAACTCTTTTTGATCAACATTTAAGAACAGACTCTCCAAACAGTCTACAACTTTCTCATCAACGCTTTTCAAACAACTTTGTACAACCATGTATTCGCCGAGTGGGCTCCCGGGACCCAAGGGGTCTTTTAAGACATTATTTTCCAGCACGGGCCAGGGCAGTAAGAGAGGGGGTGAGCGGTGGAGGGGGGCAGGCTGCCCCTCCTCTCGCCCCCGCCCAGCAAGGGGGGCGAGAGGAGGAGGGGCGAACAGCCCCCCTCTCGCCCCGCCCTAGCAAGGGGGGTGAGAGGAGGAGGGGCGGCTGGCCCCCTCTCGCCCCCGCCCCAACAAGGGGGGGAGAGGAGGAGAGGCGACCAGCCCCCCTCTCACCCCCGTCCCAGCAAGGGGGGAGGGGGGGGGGGGGGGGGGGGGGGCGAGAGTTGAGGGTGGCCTGCCCCCTCTCGCCCCAGCTCCAGTAAGGGTGGCAGCCTGCCCACTCTCGCCCAGCCCCAAGAGGGGGGGGGGGGGGGGGGGGGGGGGTCTGTGTTTAGCGCCTCGGAATGACGGAATTTGGCTATTGACAGGCCAAACTTGAGGGCATTTTCGTAATCTCGTAGGCCAGAATGTGGCTATAAGCAAACCAAGTCCAGAAATCTATAAATAGGACCAAGGGGGCACCATTTGGAGGGACTTCTCTTTTGGCCACTCTCTCCCCATGCTTCTTTGGTGGGTGGAGAGAGCCTCCAAAGGTGCCCAAACTTAGCATTGGCTTGGGAGGGGAAGCGCTCTAAGATCTTCCGGGTGTGTGGTGGGACCTCCTCTCTAAGCCCTTGGTCTCATTCCTAGTTCCTTAGCCTCTTAGCCTAGATCTCTCCCTTGGGAGAAGTAAGTGTGAGGTCACCCCCCAACTTGTTGAGGGCCCGAACTCCACAGAGACCAATTTATTGGTTTCAACATTTTGGTGTGGTGAGCGTAGAGAGTGACCAGAACGGAAAATCTCAAGTTGAGCTTTATGGCTGGGGGTGGAGGAGGATCCGACCCAGGCCACCCGCAGCCACCAGCGGTGGTGGTGTCAATGGAGATGTTGGAAAACTTCAAGCGGGAGGTCCTGCAGACCTTGCAGGTAACTTTCGCCACGATAGGCAAAGGCAGGAGAGGAGGTGGTCCGGAGGTCCCACCTCGGCAGGTAGGCGAGAGCACTCCCGGCCAACGATCCAGGAAGGAGGTACCAGTGGGGGGGAGTGGGGAGGCATTCGACCCCCACTCGCCCAGTCCCCAAGGAGGGGTGAGTGGGGAGGTGTGATACCCCCACTCGCCCAGCTCCAAGGGGGCGAGTGGGGAGGTGCCATACCTCCACTCGCCCAGCCCCAAGGGGGCGAGTTTCTGGGCGAGTGGGGAGGCGACCAACCCCCATTCGCCCAGTCCCAAAGGGGGTGAGCAAGGGAAGTACTTTTTGTGAGTTGATCCTCTCGGCCTCGGTTTCAGAGGGGTTCAGTGGGCCGAAGATGCCTTACTACTCCGGCAAGAATGACCCAGTCCTGCACCTGCAGTGGTTCGAGGACATGGTCTCGATCTATCCGATGTCAGATGCCTTCCAGTGTCGACTCTTCGCCACCACTCTGAAGGAGAAAGCGAGGGATTGGTTCCACCAACTCCCCGTGGGGTCTATCTGGGCCTTCGGGGATCTGCGTCGAGGAAGAGAAAGAAGGATGCTGAAGCACTCTTCAAGATTAACCGAGAGCCGAGAGAGTCGCTGGCTAGCTACGTCGACATGTTCCAGGAGGAGGTCCTCCTCACCCAGGAGGTACCCGGGTTCACCCTCCAGCTCGCCTTCATAGTGGAGCTGCGGGAGGGGTTCTTCAAGATGAGCTTAAAGCGGAATGCCCCCTATCCTTCGAGGAAATTATGGAAAGGGCGGCGGAAGAAATTGAGGGGGAGGAGGCCAACCCAGAGTTCGCAAAAAGGTTGGCCAAGCTGAGTGAGCCGGAGGCGAGGCAGCATGGAGGGGGCATGAGAGACCCCGAGGGAGAGTTTGACCAAGGAGAGGGGAACTTTCAAAGGCAAAGACCCGACCCCCTAAGGTGGAGGCCAGCACCGAGGGAACCCCCTCCACCGCCTCAGCAAACCATGACGATCGGCCAAAGAAGAAGAAATCGTACGGGAGGAAGAGGGGGAGTCCGAGTGGAGTTACCTTACTGTGACTTCCATCAGGAGGAAGGTCACGCGACGTCCACCTGCCCATAGTTTCTGGAGATGAGGGCCAAAGGTCAACAATGACAGCGACAGGAATAGAGCAATCTCCAAGAGTGAGCATTCTGAGTGAATCTTGTATCGGCAAGTTCTTAGTTAAAATTAATTTTATCCCTGACTGATTACGCCAGAATGTATTATGCTAAGTGATTTTCCCCTCTGATGGTTCCGCTGACTGGGCTCTCTCTAGCCGGCAGGGCAGGTTAACCTCCCAGGGAGGGTAAGTGATTTTTCCCCTCGGATGGTTCCACTGACCGGGCTCTCTCTAGCCGGCAGGGCAGGTTGACCTCCCAGGGAGGGTAAGTGATTTTTCCCCTCGGATGGTTCCCCTGACCGGACTCTCTCTAGCCGGCAGTGCAGGTTGAACTCCCAGGGAGGGTAAGTGTTTTTTCCCCTCGGATGTTTCCGCTGACCGGGCTCTCTCTAGCCGGCAGGGTAGGTTGACCTCCTAGGGAGGCTAAGCATTTTTTCCCTCGGATGGTTCCGCTGACCGGGCTCTCTCTAGCCGGCAGGGCAGGTTGACCTCCCAGGGAGGCTATGTATTTTTCCCCTCGGATGGTTCCGCTGACCGGGCTCTCTCTAGCCAGCAGGGCAGGTTGACCTCCTAGTGAGGGTAAGTGATTTTTCCCCTCGGATGGTTCCGCTGACCGGGCTATCTCTAGCCGGCAGGGCAGGTTGACCTCCCAAGGAGGGTAAATGATTTTCCCCTCGGATGGTTTCGCTGACCGGGCTCTCTCTAGCCGGCAGGGCAGGTTGACCTCCCAGGGAGGGTAAGTGATTTTTCCCCTCGGATGGTTCCGCTGACCGGGCTCTCTCTAGCCGGCAGGGCAGGTTGACCTCCCAGGGAGGGTAAGTGATTTTTCCCCTCATATGGTTCCGCTGACCGGGCTCTCTCTAGCCGGCAGGGCAGGTTGACCTCATAGGGAGGCTAAGTGATTTTTCCCCTCGGATGGTTCCGCTGACCGGGCTCTCTCTAGCCGACAGGGCAGGTTGACCTCCCAGGGAGGCTATGTATTTTCTCCCTCGGATGGTTCCGCTGACCGGGCTCTCTCTAGCCGGCAGGGCAGGTTGACCTCCCAGGGAGGCTAAGTATTTTTCCCCTCGGTTGGTTCCGCTGACCGGGCTCTCTCTAGCCGGCAAGGCAGGTTGACCTCCTAGGGAGGCTATGTATTTTTTCCCTCGGATGGTTCCGCTGATCGGGCTCTCTCTAGCCAACAGGGCAGGTTGACCTCCCAGGGAGGCTAAGTATTTTTCCCCTCGGATGGTTCCGTTGACCGGGCTCTCTCTAGCCGGCAGGGCAGGTTGACCTCCCAGGGAGGCTAAGTATTTTTCCCCTCGAATGGTTCCGCTGACCGGGCTCTCTTTAGCCGGCAGGGCAGGTTGACCTCCCAGGGATGCTAAGTATTTTCCCCTCGGATGGTTCCGCTGACAGGGCTCTCTCTAGCTGGCAGGGCAGGCTGACCTCCTAGGGAGGCTAAGTATTTTTCACTTCGGATGGCTCCGCTGACCGGGCTCTCTCTACCGGCAGGGCAGGTTGACCTCCGAGAGAGTTTAAGTATTTTTCCCCTCGGATGGTTCCGCTGACCGGACTCTCTCTAGCCGGCAGGGCAGGTTGACCTCCCAGGGAGGCTAAGTATTTTTCCCCTCGGATGGTTCCGCTGACCGGGCTCTCTCTAGCCGGCAGGACAGGTTGACCTCCCAGGGAAGGTGTGTAATTTTCCCCCGAGGTGACTTCGCTAGCCGGGCTCTCGCTAGCCGGCGAGGTCGGAAGACTTCTCTGGGAGGCTAAGTGTTTTTCCCCCGAGATGGCTCCGCTAGTCGGACTCTCACTAGCTGGCAGGGTAGGATGGCCTCTCGGGGAGGCTAAGTATTTCCCTCGAGGAGGCTCCGCTAGCCGGGCTCTTCTCAATTTCACTCAGCGCCACTCACCCAATATGCAGGGTTGGACTTTTCTTTCCGAGCGTGTACCCCGCTCGAAAAGAGCGGGGATTGTGTACAACCCTGTATTCACCCAGTGGGCTGCCAGGACCCAAGGGATCTTTTAAGACATTATTTTCTAGCACAGGTCAGGGAAGTAAGAGAGGGGAGCGAGCGGTGGAGGCGGAGGCCTCCCGCTCGCCCAACTCATGTAGGAGGCGGGAGCCTCCCGCTCGCCCAACCAACAAGGGGCGAGAGGAGGAGGGGCGGCCTGCCCCCCTCTCGCCCCCGCCCCAGGAAGGGGGGCGAGAGGAGGAGGGCGGCCATAGGGCTGCAAGTTGAGTCGAGCTGGCTCGTGGGGTCGATGAGCCAGTTGAGCTCGAGCTCGAGCTCGACGAGCTATCGAGCTCGATTGCTCTTGTTCATGAGCTCGCGAGCTTTTTTTGGTATTTTTTTTAAAAAATATATATATAAATAAAAATAGGCTCATGAGCAAAAAGCTCGCGAGCAGCTCGAGCTCGACTCGAGCTCGCGAGCTCGAAGGCTCGAGCTCGAGCTCAATATACTGGTCTCGAGCTCGAGCCAAGTAGGATGAGCTCGACGAGCTCGAGCTCGAGCTCAAAATATTTATCTCGAGCACGAGTTTGGGATTTTTGCCAAGCTCGACTCGTTTACACCCCTAGGCGGGCCAGCCCCCCTCTCGCCCCGCCCCAGCAAGGGGTGCGAGAGGAGGAGGGGCGGCCAGCCCCCCTCTCGCCCCCTCCCCAGTAGGGGGGCGAGAGGAGGAGAGGCGGTCGGGCCCCCTCTCGCCCCCGCCCCAACAAGGGGGAGAGAGGAGGAGAGGCGGCCAGCCCCCCTCTCGCCCCCGTCCCAGCAAGGGGGGGGGGGGGGGGGGGGGGGGGGGGGGGGGGGAGGGGGGCGAGAGGAGAGGGTAGCCTGCCTGTCACAACCCGCATTTTCTCTGTATTAAATAATACGTCAGAGTAAAAGAAAATACGCGTCATGATGCCACGTCGTGCAGGGGACAACTGCAGAGGCTCAGGCAGCTCTAACTTCATACTTTTCTTTAGAAAGCCATGAACTTTATGTTTAAAACATAATTTAAATTTGAGGTTTTTCAATTACCGTGTCCCTCGGTTTAATGGATAAACTAGTCCATAAATAAGAGAGTATAGGTTTACGCAGCGGAAAATATATAATTTATTTTATTTTACCCTGCATAAGCATGATGAACTAACCAGCATTTTTGATGATATGCAATTTCTATATTTAGTATAAGTAAAAAGTATTTCTTCTACGAGCTTCAAAATAGAAGGATGGTAGTTTTAAAAAAGAGACGTCATGTATGAAGAATTATGCAGTTTTGTATATAAAGTAACTATCATGCATCATAACATAAAATTTCCCCGGAGAGCAATTGCATAAATATCAAACAACGGTAGTAGCATAAAAATAGCAAGAACAAGTCCAAAATAAAGAACTGAGGCTATGGGCGTCAACAGACTGACACGAACCCATAACCCTAACAAGTCTCAAAAGAAATCCAAAAATATACCTCTCAAGCGAGAGTAAGAAGACAACTAGCAAATCTGAAGAAAAGAGATCTTGGTCAGCTCCACCTGCTACTGATTCGAACCTGAGGCATTCAAAAGAAAAGAATGCCTCAGCACAAAAGCATGAAAGACAACATAGTGAAAGAGTAAGAGAAGTCTTGTCAAGATAAAGAGGGTTACCAACCCATCAAGGATAGCTGTAAAAATACCAGCAAACCAAATAAAGGAGTATAACAACCAACAAGTAAAAATTGACTGGCACCAAGTGCGGTCAATGTTGCAATTCAACTTCCAAAGGGAAAGGGTATCGAGTTGCCCAAGGCATGAATCACTATCCCAGCCAAAAGCAGTACTGAGGCGGAGGAATTCTTTCCAACCAACCATCAGACCAGAACAAACAACCAAGGAACAAAAGCACCGTGGCGATGGTTACAGCCCACACAACCAACAGTCTACACGTCCATGGAAAAGAAAACAGGCACTGGTAGTGGCCACTTCGTCCACCCACAGTCCAAAAACAACCAACTGGGAATAGCGGTTCACAAAACCCTGACCAAAACGGACACCATAGAAAAAACTGGAGGAAAACCCCCAGGGAAAACCACCTTCACAACAAGCTCGACGAAAACACTCGACGAAACCAAGGTTCACTCGACGAACTCGTCGAAACCACTCGACGAATCCAATTGGAAACACTCGACGGGACCAAGGCGCACTCGACAAATTCGTCAAAAAGACTCTACAAATCCTCAGGCCTCTCCACGAATTCATCGAAACTCATTCGACAAATTTACTTCAAATCCTCGGCGAAATCGACTTACCTCTCTCGCTGAAATCTAGATCTGCGTCGACGAATTCATCAAAATGAATCGACGAATCTCTCTTTCAGTCGACGAATTTACCTACGATTATTTTGGCGATGTTAAGATTTAAGGGCATTGTAACAAAACTAAAATTACTTGACGAATTTCACTGAAGTATGAGACCTTGGCAGAAAACAAATCTAAAAAAAAGCTAGTTTAAACCAGATATAGAGGAAAAGAATGTTAAAGACGATGAAATAGCATGGCAAGGGGGAGGAATCCACTACTTGCTTCAAACTTTTCGGAGAAAATGACCTCCAACTCACTCCACGCTGCAGATCGATCGCTAGAAAACTACGAGGAAGAATCTCTGAAACTTTTTGAACAAAAATGAGGGTTAGGGCTACCGACTCTAACCTCAAAAATCTACGAAACTCAAAATACTTAACGCACACACGAAGATCTCGGCGAGAGCTTTCCAGATCTATGCCCCAGATTTCGTGCTCCGGAGCTCCGGTGGCGGCGATCGGAAGGTTCACGGAAGACGCCTCTCGCTTACGGTTCGCGGTTCGCAAAAAGAATCGGGGAAGAAGGTGAATAGGGTTTGCGGATGGGGAAGGAGGCTAATCATGAATATAAATATATATATATATATAAATATCTTTATATTATTAATAATAAAAATATTAATAATATAATAACTATTATATAAATACGACGCCGACAAAACATCTGCCTAACCCGACGAAAATCACACCAAAGATGAACACTGGCGCCACGAAACCAACGGCGAAGTCGGAATCAAAATTCGACGTACCGTTCTCGAGAAATAAATTTCCGAAGTTTTACGGCGATGGATAGATATACAAATCTTCTAAAAATTTACTGAGGCTCTAAAATCGCTCGAATCGCCACTAAACTTTAAGGGTCTTTCTAAAATTAAATGATCTAATTTCCTAACGTAAAATTTTCCAATTCCGGGTAACTCCAAAATTTGGTCGTCTTGACCGACCGAACGCGAAAACGCGCAAACGACGGCGCACCGCTAACTCCGCACTAACGTAACGTCCTTCGTCATTACGACGTCAATAAAATATTTCCAAATTATAGCCAAAAACACAGGGGCATTACAACCACTTCCCCTAAAAAAAAGTTTCGTCCCGAAACTTTGACAACTAATTCGAATACAACACATAGAAGCAAGTAACTAATAAATCAACGGGTGAAAAACACTTACCAAAGAGGGTTAGGAGAAAAGATGAGGATGAGATGTCCTCATAACAGATTCCAGTTCCCAAGTCGCGCTCTCGACGTCTTGGTTTCGCCAAAGGACTTTGACCATAGGAATCGTCTTCTTTCGCAACACTCGGTTCTGAGTCTCTAGAATACGAACAGGCTCTTCCACATAAAACAAATTAGGTTGCAACTGGGGCACCGAGTCAAGGACATGACGATCACTATGCACGCACTTTCTCAACTGGCTCACATGAAACACATCGTGAACACCTGGGAAAGAAGCAGACAAATTCAGCCTATAAGTTGACACTCTGATGCGCTCAATAACCTGGAAAGGTCCAACATACCGTGGATCCAACTTGTGGTTCCTTCCAAATCTCTTAACACCTGCATCAGAGAAACCTTCAGAAAAACCATGTCCCCAACTGCGAACTCCAGATCAACCCTTCTTCGATTAGCATACTTTTCATAACGCTCCTGAGCGATGCGAAGCTTCTCGCGGATATGCGTCACAGCAACATTCATCTCTTCCAAAGCTTCTGGTTCTAACAGCGGACTCTCGCCAACCTCGGCCCAAAACAGGGGAGTTCGACAACGTCTCCCATACAAAGCCTCAAAGGGGGCCATCTGCAAACTCTCCTGATAACTATTGTTATATGCAAATTCCATCAATTCAAGACGCTTATCCCAAGCTCCACCATGATCCAAAATATAACATCTGATCATATCTTCCAAAATCTGATTCATTCTTTCTGTTTGACCATTTGTCTGAGGGTGGTAAGCGGTAGAGTATCTAAGGTCAGTGCCCAAAGCTCCCTACAAACTCTGCCAAAAACGAGACATATACCTGGAATCCCGGTCTGACACAATACTCACGGGCACACCGTGCAATCTAATGACCTCATTCAAATAAAGCTCTGTTATTTTCTCCATGGAATAACCAATCTTAAAAAGCACAAAGTGGGCACACTTTGTCAATCTGTCCACTATGACCCATACAGAATCATGTCCTCCAGGAGATCTCGGCAAACCAGTAATAAAATCCATCGAAATACTCTCCCACTTCCAGCTTGGAATATCCAAAGGATTTAATTTACCTTCAGGACTCTTGTGATCAGCCTTAACACGCTGACAGGTATAACATTCTAAAACATACTTAGCTATATCATTCTTCATACCCGACCACGAAACAATCTGTTTCAGGTCCTTATACATCTTTGTGGAACCAGGACGATAAGAAACACTAGAGTTTTATGCTTCACTACAGATCTTTTCTCTAATATCCTCAAACGCGAGAATATAATATCTACTTCGATACTTCAAAGTATCATTATCATCAATTGAAAAATCTGGTAGTTCACCTTTTTCAGTTCTAATCCAGAGATGCTGCAAATCAGGATCTTCCTTCTGATGCAGTATGGTGAGGGTAATCCAAGAAGGCTCTTCAGCTTCTAAACTCGAAGGCGCAGTACTACTACCGAATGAGATATCCATCAACATAAACTCCTCCACTAAGGACTGAACAGAAAGGTTGAAGACATGCGCGGTCTTTCTACTCAAGGCATCGGCCACTACATTAGCCTTACCCGGATGATACAGGATGTCAACTTCATAATCCGCAACATACTCCAACCATCTGCGCTGACGCAAATTCAGTTCTTTCTGGGTAAAGACATACTTCAGACTCTTGTGATCCATAAAGATTTTGCATGACACTCCATAAAGAAGATGTCTCCAAACCTTTAAAGCATAAATCACTGCCGCAAACTCTAAGTCATGCGTAGGGTAATTCCTTTCATGCACTTTCAGTTGTCTCGATCCATACACAATCACCTTTCCTTCTTGCATCAAAACATAGCCAAGACCAACGTGAGATGCGTCCACATAAACGACATACTCTACTCTTTCGGTCGGTAAAGCCAAAACAGGAGCACTGCACAAACGCCTCTTTAATTCCTGAAAAGCTCTTTCACAGGAATCGCTCCAAACAAACGCTGCATTCTTCTGGGTAAGCTTAGTCAGAGGTGCTGACAGCACCGAAAATCCTTGCACAAATCTTCTATAATAACCTGCCAACCCTAAGAAGCTCCTTATCTCCTTAGGCGTTGTAGGCGTCTTCCAATCAAAAACAGCAGAAATCTTGGACGGGTCTACAGAAATTCCGTCCTTGCCCACTACATGACCCAGGAAAGACACTTGCAAAAGCCAGAATTCGCACTTACTCAATTTCGCATACAACTTGTGCTCTCTTAAGGTAGACAATACTAAGCGCAAATGCGTAACATGCTCCTCAGCACTTCTTGAATATACCAACACATCATCGATGAAAACCACTACAAAATGATCTAGGAAGTCTTTGAACACTCGGTTCATCATATCCATGAACGCAGAAGGTGCATTAGTCAAACCAAAAGACATTACTAAGAACTCATAATGTCCATAACGGGAACGAAAAGCGATTCGAGGAACGTATGACTCACGGATCCTCAACTGATGGTAACCTGAACGAAGATCGATCTTCGAAAACACCAAACTACCACGCAACTAATCAAACAAATCATCGATTCTCCGCAACGGATATCTATTCTTGATGGTCACCTTATTCAACTCCCTATAGTCTATGCACAACCTCATAGAACCATCTTTCTTTTTCACGAACAACACTGGAGCACCCCAGGGCGAAGAACTTGGCCTAATGAATTCACACTGCAATAATTCATCTAATTGGATACGCAACTCTTCCAGCTCACGCGGGGCCATACGGTACGATGCCTTAGTAATCAGACTAGTACCAGGCTCAAGATCGATAACGAACTCCACATCTCTCTCAGGCGGAAGTCCATGAAGACTAATTGGAAAAACATCAGGAAACTCTCGCACCACAGAAACATCATCGATACATGGCATACCACTAACAGTTTCTATCATAGAAACAAGGTAAGAAAAACAACCGGAATCTAAAAGTTTCTGAGCAAATACCGCAGAAATAATCGGGGAATCCTGGCGCGGAAAGCCATACACACTCATGGGTTGACCGTTGACCATCTTAAAGTCCAAACGTTTACCCTTGCATTGGATAACCGCATCATATTTGGACAACCAGTCCATGCCCAAAATCACGTCAAAATCTTCCAGGTCTAGCACCTTCAAATCCGCAAAAGCTAAGAAATCGCCTAGGAGGATAGGGCAATTTTGGATACCCTGGTCCGACACCACGGAGTCGCCAGAAAGAAACTTAACGCGAAACGCATCGCCAATCCGATCGAGGATCAAACGATGACACTCTACAAAGGTCCTAGCCACGAACGAGTGGGTAGCACCAGAATCAAAGAGAACGCGCGCCCAACGATTCTTTATCTTAAATTCTCCTATAAAATCGAATAAATAACTAGCCGTACGAAAAAAACGAGTCTAAAGATGAAGGTTAAGAGTTAAATTAAGGCCTATCCTGAAATAACTTGGGTGGAATTCTGCGCTTCTTCCCTAGTCATCACATTCAACTTGCCGTTTCCTCAATCCTGATGTTGCTGCGGCGGCAAAGCCTGAAGTGGCACGGGCTGCAGAGGCGGCTGGAAACGCGGGTAATTAGTCTTAACGCGCCCCTTCTGTCCGCACTGAAAACACACATTATCTTTAGACCAGCAATGGGCAACATCATGCCCATTTCGCTTACAGAAGGTACATGTCAGATCTCCTCTGGGAGCGCTCTGTATTGCCGACACTAGCTGCTGCTTCTTAGCTCCCAACCTTTTGAAACATTTCTCGAACGGATGGCCCGGGCGACCACAGAAGCTACAAGCTTCGCCACTTCTTTTCTTTGGAGCAGGGCTAGATACCTTGGGGCTTTCTCCCTCTTCAACTTTTCTCTTATCCTTTCTCATTAACTGCTTCTACTACTTCAGCATAACTTTCAGATCTGTATGCGCTAGTCAATTGCTGAACGTCGCTATGAAGTCCTCCGAGAAAACGCTTCACTCTTCCTGATTCTGAAGCTACTAAATCTGGAGCAAATCTGCTCAGCTTACTGAATTCAATCTCATACTCATTAACCGTGAGTTGTCTTTGCTTCAGGTGCAGGAAATTATTCATCAGACGGTCTTGCTCGACCGATGGTAGGAACTTCTTTAACACCATTGCCTTAAACGACTCCCACGAACATCCGCCTACAAGACTTCTCTCTCCCTGATCCACAAGCTCTTAGCAAGTCCCTTCAGCTGGTAAGCGGCGACCATCACCTTTTGGTCCGCAGAGATTCCCGAGTACGCGAACATCTCTTCAATGACAACTAGCCAGTCATCCAACGCCATGAAATCAGCTCTTCCATCGAACGTAGGGGGTCCTAGTCGCTAAAAATGCGATATAAAGTTCATCTCCGGTGGCAGCAGAACTGGAGGCACCAAAGGAGCGGGAGGAACAGGTACAGTCTGACCAACTACAGGGTCCTGCACCACAGACTGCTGCCCAGCGGCAGCAGTCAACAATGTCTGAATCTGCGATTGCATCGCGACTAATTGCCTAGACAGAGCCTCATTACTTTGTCACAGACTCTTGATCATGGCTTCACTCTGAGCACCCGAAGACACCCTCAGATTGGGGGGTCAACCTCGTCGCAACACGCCTCCGTGACATATCTATAAATACGAATAAACGGCTCATCAAAATCCTAGCTTGGAACTGGAACTTCTCAGCTTAGCTCGAACCAAAACAGGAAAAGACACTTGCTCCAGCTACTGCCTTGCTCTGGGATTTTATACAAATGATGTTATGCTTTAACTTAGGATGATATACTACCATCCTTTGACTCTTGTGCATGTCACATGGATGTATGAATGCTTAAACCTTCTTTTCAAATCATGTGTGTACGGGTGTCATCATGTAAATCTTTAGCTTGGCACGAGTGCTTTATGCGATGTTATGATATGTTTGTTGTGCTATGCATTCTAAGAAAAACCTTAGTGCATGTTATGGGCGGCATACACATGAAATATTATGCACCCCATAATACATAATATCGCATGCAACGAAAAAGAAAAAAAAACGTACTAATGGGCATCCATGTGATGATGGTTATGCATCTCATACTACATAACTGTCACATGTTGCCACCTATGGTGGATCCATATACAAACACATATTATGCATCACATAGTACATAATATGCCTCGTATACTTCTTACAATGTTATGAGTGTAATGTTCATGCTTCAGCCAAGACGTACATATGACACTTCAGTGTGTGTATGCAATGAGACTAGATAATTAACACCTGATCAGAAAAAGTCGTTCGACCAATTTGTCAAACAAACCTCGCTCTGATACCAACTGTCACAACCCGCATTTTCTCCGTATTAAATAATACGTCAGAGTAAAAGAAAATACGCGTCATGATGCCACGTCGTGCAGGGGACAACTGCAGACACTCAGGAAGCTCTAACTTCATATTTTTATTTAGAAAGTCATGAACTTTATGTTTAAAACATAATTTAAATTTGAGATTTTTCAATTACCGTGTCCCTCGGTTTAATAGATCAACTAGTCCATAAATAAGAAAGTATAGGTTTACGCAGCGGAAAATACATAATTTATTTCATTTTACCATATATGAGCATGATGAACTAACCAGCATTTCTGATGATATGCAATTTCTATATTTAGTATAAGTAAAAAGTATTTCTTTTACGAGCTTCAAAATAGAAGGATGATAGTTTTAAAAAGAGACGTTATGTATGAAGAATTATGCAGTTTTGTATATAAAGTAACTATCATGCATCATAACATAAAACTTTCCCAAAGAGTAATTGCATAAATAGCAAACAACGGTAGTAGCATAAAAATAGCAAGAACAGGTCCAAAATAAATAACTGAGGCTATGGGCGTCAACAGACTGACACGAACCCATAACCTTAACAAGTCTCAAAAGAAATCCAAAAGTCTACCTCTCAAGCGAGAGTAAGAAGACAACTAGCAAATATGAAGAAAACAGATCTTGGTCAGCTCCACCTGCTACTGATCCGAACCTGAGGCATTCAAAAGAAAAGAATGCCTCAGCACAAAAGCATGAAAGACAACATAGTCAAAGAGTAAGAGAAGTCTTGTCAAGATAAAGAGGGTTACCAACCCATCAAGGATAGCTGTAAAAATACCAGCAAACCAAATAAAGGAGTATAGCAACCAACAAGTAAAAATTGACTGGCACCAAGTACGGTCAACGTTGCAATTCAACTTCCAAAGGGAAAGGGTATCGAGTTGCCCAAGGCATGAATCACTATCTCAGCCAAAAGCAGTACTGAGGCGGAGGAATTCTTTCCAACTAACCATCAGACCAGAACAAACAACCAAGGAACAAAAGCACCGTGGCAGTGGTTACAGCCCACACAACCAACAATCTACACGTCCATGAAAAAGAAAACAGGCACTGGTAGTGGCCACTTCGTCCACCCACAGTCCAAAAACAACCAACTGGGAATAGTGGTTCACAAAACACTGACCAAAACGGACACCATAGAAAAACCTGGAGGAAAACCCCCAGGGAAAACCACCTTCACAACAAGCTCGACGAAAACACTCGACGAAACTAAGGTTCACTCGACGAACTCGTCGAAACGACTCGACGAATCCACTTGGAAACACTCGACGGGACCAAGGCGCACTCGACAAATTCGTCGAAAAGACTCTACAAATCCTCAGGCCTCTCCACGAATTCGTCGAAACTCATTCGACGAATTTACTTCAAATCCTCGGCGAAATCGACTTACCACTCTCGCGGAAATCTAGATCTGCGTCGATGAATTCGTCGAAATGAATTGATGAATCTCTCTTTCACTCGACGAATTTACCCACGATTATTTTGGCGATGTTAAGATTTAAGGGCATTGTAACAAAGCTACAATTACTTGACGAATTTCACTGAAGTATGAGACTTTGACAGAAAACAAATCTAAAAAAAAGCTAGTTTAAACCAGATATAGAGGAAAAGAATGTTAAAGACGATGAAATAACATAGCAAGGGGGAAGAATCCACCACTTGCCTCAAACCTTTCGGAGAAAACGACCTCCAACGCACTCCACGCTGCAGATCGACCGCTAGAAAACCACGAGGAAGAATCTCTGAAACTTTTTGAACGAAAACGAGGGTTAGGGCTACTGGCTCTAACCTCAAAAATCTACGAAACTCAAAATACTTACCGCACACGCGAAGATCTCGGCGAGAGCTTTCCAGATCTATGCCCCGACGAAGATTTCGTGCTCCGGAGCTCCGGTGGCGGCGATTGGAAGGTTCACGGAAGACACCTCTCGCTTACGGTTCGCGGTTCACAAAAAGAATCGGGGAAGAAGGTGAATAGGGTTTGCGGATGGGGAAGGAGGCTAATCGTGAATATATATACATATATATATATATATGAATATCATTATATTAATAATAATAAAAATATTAATAATATAGTAACTATTATATAAATACGACGCAGACAAAACATCCGCCTAACCCGACGAAAGTCACACCAAAGACGAACACCGGCGCCACGAAACCAACGGCGAAGTCGGAATCAAAATCCGACGTACCGTTCTCGAGATATAAATTTCTGAAGTTTTACGGCGATGGATAGATATACAAATCTTCTAAAAATTTACTGAGACTCTAAAATCGCTCGAATCGCCACGAAATTTTAAGGGTCTTTCTAAAATTAAATGATCTAATTTCCTAACGTAAAATTTTCCAATTTCGGGTAACTCCAAAATTTGGTCGTCTTGACCGACCGAACGCGAAAACGCGCAAACGACGGCGCACTGCTAACTCCGCACTAACATAACGCCCTTCGTCATTACGACGTCAGTAAAATATTTCCAAATAATAGCCAAAAACTTAGGGGTGTTACACTGCCCCCTCTCGCCCCAGCTCCAGTAAGGGTGGCAGCCTACCCCCTCTCGCCCAGCCCCAAGAGGGGGGGGCGCCGGGTTCCACTCTGGTATGAGGGGGAAAAAAGGGGGGAGGGGGGGAGAAAAAAGAAAAAGAGTGGGAGGAGAAAAAAGAGGGGGAGGAGAGGGAAAGGGGGAGGGAGGAAGAAAAAAGAGGGAAAGGAAGAAAAAATGAAGGGAAGGAGAACGCAGCCACAATTTGCGAAAAATAGGCATTTGACTCTCCGCGGAGATCCAAATGGCTCTCCGCGGAGATCCAAATGGCTCTCCGCGGAGAGCCAAATGGCTCTCCGCGGATATCTAAATGGATCTCCGCGGATATCTAAATGGATCTCCGCGGAGAACTTTTTGCTCTCCGCGGAGAACTTTTTGCTCTCCGCGGAGAGCCTTCTGGATCTCCGCGGAGAACCCTTTAGATCTCCGCGGAGAGCCTTTTGGATCTCCGCGGAGAGCCTTCTGTATCTCCACTGATTTCATTTAAAGCTATAATTTTGACCCATTTGAAAACGTTATTCATCCATGAAACAATTGCTATTATAGACAAACATTTCAAATGTACACGAATAATGTTTCTTAATTTACATCAATCAACCACAAAATTTCTAAAGATGTCTGCACAGATCTGGGCTCTAAACATAGGCATATTTTTCTGCCAGTCTACGCAACTCTCCCAGCTCATCAGCCCTTCCTTCGCTATGTGCTCCATATACTTCATAACGAATTAAGACACCGCAGTCCACGGAGTTCTCCTGCTGTGGTATACCAGCAGTCAAGTCGAGTTTCCAATTGGAAAATCCTGCGTGGACTTTTTTAACGGTCGCCTTCTGGAGCGCAGAAATCTGCATTAACACAAATTTGTTCGTACATTAGTAACTCGTAATGTACAATACTACATTGCATGTCAACGAACTGTACTTACAGCTTCTTTAGCGGAAACTTTCCGTTGGGTGTTACGCAGAGAGTCATGTATAAGCCACTTCTTCTCTTTAACCATACCCACCAATAAATATCAGTGTTGACTATAACATACTGGCATTAGAATCATTTTGATATAGGCGAGATTCTCCTTGGTAATGCCCTCAAGGAATGCAGATACAAGCTTAGATTCTCCGTCATTGGACCGTGGGAAGTGCAACTACATAATTTGTAACATTTTTTAGCAATGCAAACAGAATTATTAATGTACAAAGCACAGATAAGGAGATCATACCAAAAAGTTAGGACTGATATACATAAACGGATGATACGCTTCTTTATCCCGATCTCTACGCAAAGTCAAGATCTTTGCGTAGACATCAATGTGACAATCTTCAACGTATTTGTTCGTCAGAAGAGCATCCATGTCATCTCAAAATCCTACTATATTCCATTTATTGAATGCTTGGTCGTTCCTGAAACATTAGAAAGCCATCGTCAATAACAATGTGCATAGATCAAAATTTTGAAAATATAAAAGTGTATAATGTCAAAAGGGCACCTCGATGGTATGACGCTCATACGTCGATGAATGATATCTCTATCTTCTTCAGCTATTAGCGGTCTCCTCGGATAGTCAACGGGGTAGACATCAAGTTCATCCGCCTTTGTAGTTTTAATGTCTTTTTCTCCTAATGGGGAGTCTCTAATATGAGTAATGGAAGTATCGTGAGGGGTAGTGAGGGTGGTAGCGTTTTGGTGGGTGGGGGATCTAGAGATACTCGGGCTAGATGATGGCGAGGAATGATGAATGAGTGTGTCTATATCGGCACTCATGGAATCAAGACGTTCACCTACACTGTGACTAAAACTAATTAAATCACTATGTACTCTATCTATTTTTTGTCTAATCTATCTACAGAACTATCTATCTTGCTAATAATAATGCAAATTGATCTAACATCCTATGCTGGAAATCAATCCAAAACTGTACAGGAGGGATAGATGGTGTGCTAGGTGGTGGGGGAGGTGATGATGTGCTGGGTGATGGGGGAGGTGGTGATGATGAGGGAGGTGGTAATGATGTGGGAGGTGGTGGTGCAAACTTCATTTTTTTTACTACCCTAGATGGCGAGACTATTGGTTTTCTCTTAGATGTGGGAGGTGGTGGTGTCCACTGTGTTGTCACGTCTGAACATAACAACTTCTCTGCTGGTGATATTTCATCTAGTACTTCCAACACCTAAAAAGAAGAAATACAACTATTGTATTAGATAGTTCAAAAGTGGTTGTTAATCGAATAAACTAAATTATTTACCTGCTCATCCAAGAGTTTTGCAACAGTCCCCATCTCTTTCATTGAAAATGAGACCTTCTCCGACCATCTTAATATTCGTGGCCTCAATGACGGATAGTGCAGAGCGATGCTAGTGGTGTGCTCGAGGAACTAAATCTATATCAAACATTGCAATAGTTTAGAACATATGAAACAAATTTCATTTTAGGAATTAGAAATATAGATACTTACAACGAGAACATGGGTGCATCCATAGATGTATCCCATTGAAGACTCTGGCCAATGTTGCAGTTGGACTTCTTCTGCAACAGGTGGCAGCTTCTCCACCATTGGCCTGAACGACCTCATAACGAAGGTATAGATCGCTTCTGGCCAATTGAACTTTTGAAATTTCTCCAAGCTGGAGACCTCCTCGAAGAACATTGACATCCTCTCCGCGCTCGAGGGGGAGAAGAAATTGCACAGAAGGTGCAAAATCAATATCTTCATCGTCACAGGGGACGACCCTTTCTCCATCGATTGAAGTTCCGTCTTCAAATCGGACTTCGTTAGCGGTCCAAATGGCTTGGTAGTCAGGGTGACTTCCTCCCCATGGTTCGGCAGACCCAATATCAATGCCACGTCATTGGGGGAGAAGGTTAGCTCCCTCGATCCAATGACGAAGACATCCTTCTTTATATCATACAAGTTTAGTAGATCGTAAAGAAGGGGAGTGTTCTGCGGTACCTTCGGTGCATGGAAGATATGTCAGATGTTGGCATCCATCAGCATCTTCTTCTGATCCTCCTCCAATCGTTCTAGTATTGCTGAAGTTAGGCCAATAAATGAGTTTAAATAGCACCTCGAACTCAAAAAATGGATCTTTTTCTGCCCCATTTATCTGCAAAATTTATAAACAGATGTTACAATAGAGGGACAAGAAGAATAAATTGGAGGGAGAAAGAGAGGAAGCAAATGGCTCTCCGAGGAGAGCTACTTGGCTCTCTGCGGAGAGCTACATGGCTCTCCGCGGAGAGCCAAACGGCTCTCCGCGGAGAGCTATGTAGCTCTCCGCGGAGAGCCACATGGCTCTCCGCGGAGAGCCTTTTGGATCTCTGTTGAGATCCAATTGGCTCTCCGTGGAGAGCCATTTGGCTCTCCATAGAGTGCCATTTGGCTCTCCGTTTAGATCCAATTGGCTCTCCATGGAGAGCCATTTGGCTCTCCGTTTAGATCCAATTGGCTCTCCATGGAGAGCCATTTGGCTCTCCGTTTAGATCCAATTGGCTCTCCATGGAGATCCAATTGGGTAATGGCCTAAATGAGGTACAATTGTATCATGGAATATTAAGTGCAAATTATTGTGTTATCTCCAAATCATTTTTTGTACTATAATACATATAAAAAGCATACCTTTTAGGGTTTCACACAGATTGTTGCAAGCTCTTTTTTTTGTTAATATCCTTAACCTTTTGCTTGAGCTGCACATCGGATCTAACCCAAAACTGGTTCATCCCCAACACCCGTGTGACTCGCCCCCAGTACAAGAAACGCTTGGCTAGGCTCTTCCAAGACATTTGATCACCAGTCGACGATTTCACATAGGAGCGTTCTGCTGGACTAGTTAGCAAGTAATTGAGCAGCTCCTTCTCTGATTGGGAGAACGACTCTCCTGTAGCTGGGGCGGGGACGATGGCCTCCATTATCTGATTGAAAGTTGGCAATTGTTGATTGACCATGAATGGCGGACGGGAACGAATCTCGCTGACAGCGGACGAGATGCCCGCATTAGGTTCCTCTGTCGTCGTGATGACTGCAGAAGACGCTGGTTGAGTTGAATTATTTGTGGACGGAGTTTCGACGGGCAATAATTGTATAACAACCGGCGATGGTTGAATGTAGATGGCGTCTTGATCACCGAGCTCCTTTTGCGCTTCGGTATGCGACTGCAAACTGTTTGATGTCTTTTTCCTTTTGAGACGTCTAAGATAATCCCAACGATTTTGAATCTCCTTGTGGGTCATCTGAACTAGATCCTCACGACGTGCAGCAATGCGGGCGTAAGCTGGGGCGACCACTTTGGTCCAGTGAATGTTGCCGGCATGCCCAGCATCAATCTCGTTTTGAACAAGTCGATCAATGATATCGTCCGCTGATCCTTCAATTACTAGATCGGGCGGGGACGATTGCAGATCTGTTGCAAGGGGCTGACTTGAACTGTGACTTGGGGCGTCGGTGGTAAAAGTGACGCTTCGAGTTACTGTTGTGGTGACAGTCTCTTCTAACTGGATGAAACTATCATCACGGTCCGCCTGCGTTGGAGCAATCAATGACGCGGCCAGATTTAGTGCAGTAATGATGTTGCGTTTGGGCGCTGCTCGTTGAATGGGCAATCTGAAACGAGACTGGGCAACCATATCCTCCAAGTGCTGTTTAAGAACCTGTTCTGATTTTGGCCGAATGAACCATTTGAAAGCGTAATTGGTGCTATGTAAAGTCGAGACAAGAACAAACCAAATTCGATGCAATTGTGGAATATGCAAGGATTCAATGGGAAAATCTTTCAGATCAAGCAGTTCATCGGGTTGAAGAAATTTGAGAGCCACCATTCTGAGTAAGCGCCGTTCGAAGGGGTTGATCATTGGTGAAGTGCTCATCACTTTTTCCCAGAGATTAAGGCCTTCTAATGCCGATTGACGTTCATTACCCAATGCGTTGAGGCTGCGAGATTTTTTATGGTGATTTGATGAAGAGCTTTGCCCATGCGATGTTGGTCCGGGTTTTCTGCGCTTGCGACTGGACTGAATAGAATGGGGCGTGTTGCTTATATCGATGACTTCGGTCTGGTTCAGATCAGTATGGTTTAGCGGTAGTGCTTCGTCTTCTCCAACACAGTGATGATCATCGTTCGGAGTCTTCTCCACAGCAGTTGCGGCAACCTCAAGTGCATCATTCACAATCGCATCGAACGTGTGGCTCGACCAAATTGCATTATCAGTTATTGATTCGACAATCATTCCAACGAATTCTAGCTACCCTGCTGGAATTTCTGGAAGTTGAGGAAGGGATTGTCCAAATGCCGCCGTTAATCCAAACTCGCCGTCGCAATCCTCAATCGAGAGAGGCAACATATGAAACATTGTCAACAGAGACGTTTGTGAGGGAGTTATGCCATCGGTCGAAAGAGCTGCGAGATATTGAGTGAGAATGATATGCATACCCGAGATTGGCAAATATGCCCAGCGAGGATCAAATTAGAGTTCGCCGCGAAATTTGATTTGAGCGACCACGGCATGGAGCAGCAAGATCCCTCCATCCGGGGACATAGTCTCCGGGAAAATGGCTCGTCCTTGACGCCATAAGTTTTCGTTCTTCCCCGATCCACGGCGTAGAGTCGAACGAAAGAAGCGATCCACGACGGTGTTTGACGCCCCTACAATCGGTGTTAAGCAATTTCTGATGTGCTTTTTCTGCGTCTCGTGGCAAGATAGAAATTTGGTCGTCACAATGCGCTTCGACGGTGGCACATCATTCTCGTTTTCCCAGTTTTTAATTCGATCCAACAATGCATCAAGTTCAGCCTCAATGATGGAGCCTTCCCGCATTGAAGCATGTCCATTGCCAACAATGATTTCGGCCACGCCAGCCATAAATAGTTCCTGCCGAGCTCGATCCGTGCCGTTCGAATTGTCCCTATACCTCGTGATCAGGTGATGATTGTCTAGGAGAACAATGATGTTGTCGAAATCTTGTAGCAATTCTCGGTCATCGCAGCACTTGTCAAGGTACATGATGAGCAGAGAAGTATCAATATTGTAAGCATTGTATCGGTTCTGCAAACTCCGACCAACAAATCGATGCTCTGCATTGCCCGTAGTCGATGTGAATTGATGGGAGAGAATTTGTTGGCGCTCGTTCATGATGGAGTGCAATCCTTCAACGGGGGGAAATTTCCTGCCATTGAACTCGTCCGTCAATTTCATGCGTCCCGACACGTTGTGATGATGGTCAGCCGAGAGATGAGTCCCGGTTATGGCGCCTTCCATTCGGTTGAAGAACGAAAGTTGGCGAGCAATGCAGTCATTGATTAGGCGTGATAGCGTTGATTCCATTGGACCAAGAGTGCCATTGTACCCGTTACAATGCTGAAAAAATGATGGGAAATCAGGGAACACTGCCGGATCTTTCTACCATGACGTTTGCCCAAGTGCTGCATCCCATAAGCGCATATCCAAATACCACGATACGTGACCACGATATAGTGCGGCTTGACGCATATATCGAGTCGTTCGGGCACAACGAATCACCTTGGCTGCATCAGCAATGCCGGAACGGGACGTGTACAAGTCGTATGTCATTTGAACAAGACCGACGTCGTGTGCGCTCTGTTCGAAAAGCTCCACAGGATAGCTAAGGATGATGGGTGCCGGGATCAACTTCTCGTTTTTGGCCTCGTCCATGACATGGAACGTGGCACCACAGCCGCCGGAGGTGTCGACTTCTTGCACATGTATCTAGCACTGATAGAGAATGCAGTGGTGTCGATGCAATCGACAACTCGCGGGGCACTTAATTGCTTGCGAGAAAGAAAGCCGACTTTGTTGCAAGATAGGCATGCACCCGCTGTCACATTGACGTCGTACTGCCGTTCCGGATCGATCACGAACAACGGTTTCAAAAGATACGCATTCAGGTCAGGTCGCTTGTTCCACAGTGGCACGGGCGGATCGATTCGAATGGGAAGGTGATTGCCATCCTCCATCATTTTCACTTGGATCTTGATCCAATCCTCCTGAATTTTGTTCAACGTGCCTGATTGCTTCCCACAAATGCACGGCTCGGTAGTGGGGCGGTCAAAGGCTGACGAATAGAATGGAGGCGTTTGCGTCGGAATCGATTCGGGTAGAATTTCAGGGCAGCGATGAACGAGGGTCTCTACTGATCGTTGTGTTTTCGCAATGTCCCGCAGCACAATGTCAATACAATTCATTGCCGATAAAGACAAATAGTCAAATAATCTAGTCACCCAAACCCAAAATTTAGATTAGTAGCCATAATACTAGGATCCTATTTTGAGTAACTATAATTAGTTATAGTAGCTTGCCTAGTAAAATTCTTACCTCACCTTCCAAATTATATGCTAATTATAATTTATTTCCAAGGGTTGTCAAAGAAGAATGAACAAACCTTGAGATCCAATTTTGGGCTCTCCGCGGAGAGCAAACGGCTCTCCGCGGAGAGCCAAACGGCTCTCCGCGGAGAGCCAAACCGCTCTCCGCGGAGAGCCAAACGGCTCTCCGGCTCTCCGCGGTGAGCAATTCTGCTCTCCTCGGAGAGCCAGTGGATCTCAGCGGAAAGCCATGTGGATCTCCGCTGAGAGCCAGTGTGTCTCCTAGGAGAGCCGAATGGCTCTCCGGGGAGAGTCGTTTAGCTCTACGCGGAGAGCCATTCTTTGGCTTCGAACATGATAATGGCGAAAACTAGATACATACCTTGCGGAGAGGATGGGTAGGCTGCGCCGGAGAGCTCTTGTGTAGACTGAATCGGGTTGGAGAAGGAGCGTCGGAGAGCTGTGTGATTACTGCCAGAGACGATGGGGGAGGCTGCGCCAGAATCAAACGTTCTAGGGTTTGATTGCGAGAGAGCGAGGAGAAATCGCGAGGAAGCTGTGCGAGGAGAGCGAGGAGAGCTGGGAACGGAGAGGAGAAATGAAGAGGCGCGGGATTGAAGAGGTGCGGATTCGTGTTTTCTTATGTTGCGCTGAATAAAATAATATTATTCAGTCGGATTCAGTCTACCAGAGTGAGGCCCGACCCGGGGGGGTGCGTTTAGCGCCTCGGAATGGCGGAATTTGGCTATTGACAGACCAAACTTGGGGGCATTTTCGTAATCTCGTAGGCCAGAATGTGCTATCAGCAGACCAAGTCCAGAAATCTATAAATAGGACCAAGGGGGCACCATTTGGAGGGACTTCTCTTTTGGCCACTCTCTCCCCATGCTTCTTTGGTGGGTGGAGAGAGCCTCCAAAGGTGCCCAAGCTTAGCGTTGGCTTGGGAGGGGAAGCGCTCTAAAATCTTCCGAGTGTGTGGTGGGACCTCCTCGCTAAGCCCTTTGTCTCATTCCTAGTTTCTTAGCCTCTTATCCTAGAGCTCTCCCTTGGGAGAAGTAAGTGTGAGGTCACCCCCCAACTTATTGAGGGCCCGAACTCCACAGAGACCAATTTATTGGTTTCAACAAACTCTATTCTCAAAGCTCTGTTCGATCAACAACTTTCTCATTAGCATAAGCTGTCTCAAACAATGCCTAAGTTGGGGAGCATATTTCATACTAATTGCATCCCATGGTGTTGCGCGATGGCTGCCCGTTGGGTGTCATCTCTAAAATCATCAAGGAGTTGTGGGGCATTGTTCATGCGCGCCTGTCACGCTACAACGATGTGTGTTTGCCAGTCGGCAATCACTGCTCTGGGTCCTCAATCGGCAATCACTGACCACTGGGGCCTGACCAACGATCAATGTCAAACTAATTGTGCTCATATGCTCTCGTGCGCCAGTGCATGGGGGTCTCAATGCGTGGAGAAACCCGCACACACGAGAGCAGATGAGCGAAGGCAGATGTATTGTCTTGGTCAGGATACTATCATACATGGCATGAGGGTCCCTTGCTAGACTGCTCGTACAATATAAATTATTTGTAAAAGGGAAGACATCAATTGCATTTGCATCGGTTTGAGCTCTCGTAGAACTCGCACATGCTTAGCCATTTCGCCTAGACCTTTTTCATGGTTCAAAATTCTTATATCCTCCCTGGTTAGCGACATGGCCTCCAACTTGGAACATCTTATTTCATTAATAAAGCGCACTCTCTCTCTCTCTCACCCAAGTCCGAACATTCTCACCGAAGTTGGATAGTTTGTATCACTCACGCATTTTGTGTACGCTCGAGTATGCACCCGCGATCCGATAATCAGACCAAAACTGATGTAGCAAGATTAAAACTAGCGCACAATTACTTCGCACGTGTGATTAAATCAGTTGCTCAAACACATCATGCAACCAAACGAGTCTACTATAACGTTAACTATCACATGCAAAATTAATCTTGGCGATGAGACTAGCGGTCACAAATTTTTAGCGTAAAGAGATCCTTCCGAGTATGAAAAAAATTTCCCAACGAAATTAATTACTGAGCGTGAAACCCTTCCGACCAATTGGTTGGAGAGTGACGACGAGCAAATCTAGCTCCGATCCGTTCGCTATTTCCGATAGTACATTATCCCATTCATGCACACACAAACTGAAGCAAAATAGACAAAGCACACCACAAGGCCGAAGTGAGAAAAGCGTTACACAACCGGATGAGATCCGGAAAACTGATCGCGGCTAGCGCCGACACTAGGAGTCACGCGGGCAGTAGGGAAGAAGCACCACCCCGATCCTGACAACACTGGGCGCAACGGATCAGAGGAGGGGAAGTTCGTTCGCCGGAGGAGTTGGGGTTCGCCGGAACGGATCGCGTTTGGCCTCGACCGTCACGCCGAAGGGGGAGGCTCGCTGGGCTACGCCGAACGGACGAAGGAAGGGAGGGACGCCAGTATCTCACCGAGAGGGAGGGGGACGTCGCTGCCAGTGTCGCGCCGAGCCAGCAGTTGTTAGTATCGCACCGAGCGGGAGGGGGACGCACAGAGGAATCAGGATTTCCCTTTTCTTTTCTTGATGGTAAAAAAACTGCCCAAGAGGAGCAATCCTAGCCCCCGCATCAAAATGTTAAATCCTCGTCATCCAAAAGTTCTTGGCCAAAAATAAAATGCAGACAAAAATAAAAGTCGGCTCTTGACCGCCTAACAATTTGGTCGAGCCGGACGGGACGGAAATGCCGAAAATAGTTAGAAATAAAATGACAGATAATTTTAAAAATTGCGGAGCATGTCGCTGTAACGCCCCGGTCTATTGTGGGTGCGCTACAGGTTTGCAGACCAGTGACGTCAACCCATCTCCACGGATCTGATCGGCCGCAACCTCTAATTCCATTGGCGGGTTGTTGAGGCCGGGATTTGGACCAGTTTACAGCTCACTTATCCAGGAGGTCTGTGGTTCAAATCCCGGCCTCAACAACCCGCCAATGGAATTAGAGGTTTCGACCGATCAGATCCGTGGAGATGGGTTGGGGTCACTGATCTGCAGACCTATAACGCACCCACAGTAGACCGGGGCGTTACAGTCGCGATATGATTTCCTCGTGTTGGGGCGAAGGTCGTAGCCGCGTGGCGCGTCGTCGAGTGGAACCGGGTCGGCGCCATCAATCCCCCCCCCCCCCCCCCCCCGCTCAAAATCACCCATCACCGGTGAATGGTCCAAGCGGTAACGGTGCAACATTTGTTCATCAAGGGGCTCCATCTCCTCGGCGGTCACCCATGTAGCGTCGCAAAGCGGACGATCTTTCCAACGAAACAAGTAGCGGTGCACGCCGCCGTCCGATGAAGCAATGAGTTGGTCATCCAAAATACCATCCGGGACAGAGATACTCTTCGGGAACCTGTGAAAAGCATTAGGAACAAACATAGAGTCGACTGTACCCCCACGTGAAGGGGAGGTGAGTACGTCTGAGGTAGCAACATGTAAGGACGATGGTTCACTCTCTAACCCATGAGAATGACCGTGAGGAGATGAAGAAGAGGGGCAAAGTAGTTCTTGTGGTGTTCCGTGAAATAGTGTAAGATCAGAAACATTAAACATGTGAAGTATTCCCCAATCGGTAGGCAAGTCAAACACGTACACATTATCACCCAACTTCTTTAAAATCATAAAAGGTCTGGCACATCGATTGGCCAATTTCTTGACGGCACCTTTGGGTAACCGTTCAGAAATTAACTTAACAAAGACAAAATCTCCGACGTCAAAAAGTTGAGCCTGTTTGTGCACATTTGCGTCGGATTGATCTGCTTTGTAAGAAGTGACTAGCCTTTAGTGGATCTTGTGGTGCAATGCATGTAAGTGATGAGCAAAATCATGGGCAAATTGACTTGATTTATATGTGGGCGGTAACGGAATCAAGTCAGGTGGCACACATGCGTTGTAACCATGCACAATCTCGTTCGGTGAATGATCCGTTGAGCGATTTTTTGAATTATTATAGGCAAGTTGCGTATGGGGAAGGACAAGGTCCCAAGTCCCCTTGTGGTCGCCCACGAGACATCGTAGCAAATTACCCAAACTCCGATTTACCACCTCGGTTTGACCATTCGTTTGTGGGTGGTAAGCCGCGGAAAATAAGAGTTTGGTACCAACCAAGATCCATGGTGTTTTCAAAAAATAAGATGTGAATTTAACATCTCTATCCGAGAACAGTTTTAGGGAGCCCGCGATAACTAACGACTTCTTTAAAATGTAATTTTGCAACATGAGATGCATCGTTTGTGCGGTTGCAAGAAATAAAATGTCATTTTGGAAAATCGGGCAACTACGACTAAAATAGAATCATGGCGTCGTGTTGTTGGCAGGAGACCCAAGATGAAGTCCATGCTAACATCGTCCTATGACACAGAAGGAATGGGGAGGGGTGTGTATAAGCTCGTGTTGCGCTTGGTGCCCTTAGCAAGTTGTCATTTGTTACAACAACTCACGACTTGGTTAACCATACGTTTTAAACCGGGCCAAAAGAACTTGTCTTCGACCAAAGAGACAGTTATCGCGGCCAAAATGATCACCCAAACCGCCGTCGTGCATCTCCCAAATAATAAAAAGGCGGAGGGAAGAATCCGGAATGCACAACTGTGACCCCTTAGAATAAATACTCATCAAGAAGGAAGTATTCAGAAATAGTGTGAGGGGATGACGCTTGTAGGGAGTGAAAGATATTCTTAATGTCCTTGCATTCGGCGTACTCACGACGGACACGTTCAAATCCTAGAACCTTAACGTCAAGGGTAGTTAAAAGTAGATTAACGTTGTTAAGCTCATCAGGTTATGTTTATCTTTGCAATGTTTGATCATAAACGTGTACTCTTGTAGGAAAGAGACTCATTTGGTTTGTCGCGGGTTAAGCTTATGTTGAGAGTTGATATAGCGCAAAACGTCATGATCTGATAAGAGGATGAACTTTTTGGGCAAGAGATAGTGATGTCAATGGCGTAGGCTTTGTATGAGGGCATAAAATTCATGTTCATAGTTATAATAATTAAATTTTGATCCGCATAACTTTTCACAAAAATATTCAACTGGATGACCATCTTGACTTAAAACGCCACCTATGCCCGCACCCGAGGCGTCACAAGAACATCAAAATTTTATGAAATTCGGGTAACCGGAGAACCGGTGTCTCAGTCATCAAAGTTTTAATCTTATTGAAGGCGAAAGAAGCGGATTTAGGCCAACTAAAATCACCAAGTTTCATACTTCGGTAAAGAGAGTCATAATGGCGCTAAAGTTGCGAATAAAACAGCGATAAAAGTGGCTAAGCCATGAAAACTACGAACGTCACGAATAGATTTGGTTCTGGCCAATCTACAATCGCTTTAGTTTTTGCGGGATCAACCTTAATGTCTTCCGCGCTAAAATATAACTCGAAAAAGAGACGGAAGAATCCATAAAAACACATTTCTTCAAATTAATAAATAATTTCTCCGTCCGAAGAACCTCAAAAATTTGCTTTATGTGTGAGGTGTTCATGTGCGGACATGCTATAGACAAGTAAATCATCGAAATATATCACCAAAAATTTCCCCATAAAACAATTGAAAATTTGGGTCATCATGCGGGAGAAGGTGCTCGGTGCATTAGAAAGTCTGAAGGGCATAACTAACTATGCATACAAGCCCTCTTTAGATTTGAACGTCGTTTTCCATTCATCCCCTTCTCTAATTCTAATTTGGTGGTAGTCACTTCTAAGATCAAGTTTGGAAAAGATGGTGACACCTCTAAGCATGTCCAATAAATCGTCCAACCAGGGAATGAGAAATCGGTATTTAATCGTGATTTTGTTTATTGCCCGGCTATCTACGCACATCCAGCAAGCATCATCTTTTTGGGGGGCAAGAAGCGCCCACACCGCACAAGGACTTAAACTATGCTGAATAAGGCCTTTGGAGAGCAAATCGGAAATTTGAGCTTGGAGCTCAGCATGTGTATTAGGGTTAAGGCGATAGTGTGGGAGGTTGGGAAGGGAGGAGCCCGGAATGAAATTAATAGCGTGTTGGATACTCCTAAGGGGGGTAATTCGGAGGGGAGTTCCCCGGGGTGGACATCCTTAAACTCCTCAAGTAATATCAAGATATCGGTGGGCAATGATGAAGTGGGGAGGGGAATGTCATTGTATTGAAGTAAGACTAACACATAGATCATACCATCAGAGAAGCTAGCGTTTTCAAATGCTTTAGGGTGCATTAAAATGAGTGGTTGTTTGACCGCGGGGACGGTTGTGACCTTGGTATTAAGGTCCTTAGGTGCGGTGGGGCGCAAAGTGATGAGTTGGTCTTTGAATTTAAATTGATATGTGTTAGCACGACCGAAGTGAGTGACATTGTAGTCGTAAAGCCAAGGACGGCCAAGGAGGACATGACATGCGTCCATGGAAATAACGTCACACCAAACTTGGTCGACATAGTCCTTAACGACATGAGGCACTGAACAACACTTGGTAACAGGAATAGAGGTCTTATTGAACAAAGCCACTTGGTAAGGAGTGAGGTGTGGTTCGGGATTTAATTTCATTCGGAGAACCGCGACTTCGGAAACCACGTTCATACAACTCCCACTATCGATGATGAGTTTGCATGATTTCTCACCGCTCATAAAATACAAAGAAAAGATGCTTGAGCGCTTCCAATCATGGCTACTATGTGGGGTAGTCAAGATGCAACGCATGACTGAGAGGTTGTGGGAGGCATAATTCTCTTCCATGTCACTAGGAATGTCGGACTCCTCAACGTCACTATGTTCCTCATAGACGAGATCATCGTCATCGGTCGTAGGTTCGATCAAGGTGACTAACTTTCGGCGAGTGGGGAATCCGACCGTATAGTGGCGGAGTTGATTACACACATAGCAAGTGACATGTGTTTTGCTAGTTTTGTCTATGGAGATGAGCTCGACCGATGTGTCATTGGCTTTTCTAGCGGTGATGACAACGGATTTGTGATTAGCTTGTAAGGCATTCTTGCACTTTTAGTTATTATAGCGTGTGGAGGCTGATTTGAATTGGAAAAATTCTTTCGAGGAGGACGCCCGCGGAGTGGTGGTCAACGAAATATGTTTTTCAATGTCAAGGGCGGCACTCACGGCGGTGTTTAGATCATGGTGATCATAGCGCCAAATTTGGGTTTGGATTTCCGGACGAAGGCCCTTACGGAAGCGCGAAACGGTAAGTTCCGACATCTCTTGAATCTCACAACGAATCATTAATTCGTTGAGTTCTCCCATGTACTCGCTCACCGAACGATTACATTGGCGCAAGTGAACTCATCAAATATATTAGTGCGGTGGTAGGCGGGAACGAAGTGAGTGGTGAGTAAGTTACGCATCTGGGGCCACGTGTGAGCTATTCCACCTACGTGACGCTCTTCATTTAACCAAAACACTTGATCGCGACCCTCTAGTTTCATGCGAGCGACGATAACCTTTTGGTTATCCACCAATCGTTGACAATCAAAATAGCGCTCTATTTTGATAAGTCAATCCATAAATTGTTTGGGGTTATCCATGCCATCAAAACTTGGGGCGTTAATTTTAATGCGCCGGGTGAGGTCATTGTTCCAATCCGCATGTGGCGTTTGGTCGGCCGCATTCACATTTGGGCATGGAGGGTTGTTTGATGGGTGGCGAAGAGGGGGATTATTTTGGGAAGGTGGATTTTGGAAACCGGTTTGAAGTGTTTGGGTTAAGGTGGCAAATGCAGCGGCAAGGTGAGCGATTTAGTCGGTCAAATCACGTTGGACGGCCGCAAATTGTGCTTGTGTAACCTCACGATTATCGGGGTCGTCATCCATTGTCGGACGCGGATGAGGACCGGGAATAGTCGTTTCCCGACCGTGTGTGCATAAAATTATTGCGTAAACGCTAGGACCGACAAAGATTAGGACATCTTTGCGCCGAAATCTGATACCAAATCGATGTAGCAAGCTTAAAATTGTCGAATAATTACTTCGCAAGTGCGATTAAGGCCCTGTTTGGGGGGACTTATTTTTACCGGTCAAGCGGTTACGACCGCATGAACCGGACCTTAATTAAGGTCCGGTTCATGCGGTCGTAATCGCTTGGCCGGTGAAAATAAGTCCTCCCAAACAGAGCCTAAATCAAATTGATCAAACACATATCATGCAACCAAACGAGTCTACTATGACGTTCACTATCACATGCAAAATCAATCTTGATGATGAGGCGGTCACAAATTTTTAGTGTAAAGATTCCTTCCGAGTATGAAAAAAATTCCCAACGAAATTAACTACCGAACGTGAAACCCTTCCGACCAATTGGTTGGAGAATGACGACGAGCAAATCTAGCTCCGATCTGTTCGCTATTTCCGATAGTACACTATCTCATTCATGCACACACAAACTGAAGCAAAATAGACGAAGCACACCACAAGGCGGAAGTGAGAAAAGCGTTGCCCAACCGGATGAGATTCGGAAAACTGATCGCGGCTAGCGCCGGCGCTAGGAGTCACGCGGGTGGTAGGGGAGAAGCACCACCCCGATCTCGACAGCATTGGGCGCACCGGAGGAGGGAAAGTTCGTTCACCGGAGGAGCTGGGGTTCGCCGGAACGGATCGCGTTCGGCCTCGACCGTCACACCGAAGGGGAAGGAGGCTCGCTGGGCTACGCCGAACGGACGAGGGAGGGGAGGGACGCCGGTATCTCGCCGGGAGGGAGGGGGTCGCTTCCGATGTCGCGCTGAGCCAGCAGTCGCCGGTATCGCACCGAGCGGGATGGGGACGCAAAAAGGAATCAGGATTTCCCTTTTCTTTTCTTGATGGTAAAAAAAACTGCACTGATACTTAATAAGAAGGGTATATATACTCCCCAAGAGAAGCAATCCAAGCCCCCACATCAAAATATTAAATCCCAGCCATCCAAAAGTTCTTCGCTAAAAATAAAATGATGAAAAAAAAATAAAGTCGGCACTTGACCGCCTAACAATTTGGTCGAGCCGGACGGGACGAAAATGCCGAAAATAATTAGAAATATAATGATAGATAATTTTAAAAATTGTGGAGCATGTCATGATATGATTTCCTCGTGTTGAGTCAGCCGCGCGGCGCGGCGTCAGTGAAACAAGAACTTTCATGGAAGAAGGGTAGAACATGTGGCTATATATAGTCTATTTAAGGAAAAAAAAGTCAGGAAGATAAAGTAGGATAATTGTTGCCCTTAGCTGGATGAGGATTGTAACGACGTGCTCACCATCTCGTTGGGAAAAGTAACTATTCATGTTTTAACATTAGATTTTAATACTTCTCCGCACATTAGTTAAAACACGTGGCATTATAGAATGAATGCTTGGCATGACAATGATCAAGACCGCCACCAACTAAAAAAAACTAATTTTGAATATATAAAAGTGGATTAAGGCTTTGTTTGGCGCAGCTTATTTGCTCCGGTGAGTTGGGTCACCGTGTTTTAAAAGTGGATTTTCACGACCATCACCACCACGCCAAACGAAGCCAAAGTTTCTCATATGAGGTAGGGCGTTCATAACCACCGTACCAAACTGAGGCTATACCTACAGTTTAGTCATATATATTAAAAATTCAATATCATTGCAAAGCTGAATTATGCGATCTATAACTTCACTGGCTCAACATAAATTGTATATGCTTGTGTTGTATTTTATAACACGACATAATTAGTGTTTTATAACATGACATAATTATAACATATCACCCCTCCACAACTATTTATATTCAGAAAATTACATTAAAAAAACGAGCGGAAAAAAGAAAAATAAAAAATAAAAAATAAAGGATTAAACCAGCGTGGCACAGTTGAATTTATTCGGGTCCCACATCGCCGGCAGCAAGAACTCCCTCCCGTTCACCCCGCGCGCATTGAAACTGGCCCCACTCTTTTTGTCGACAAGAACCTTTCCCGGAAAACCCGGGTAGGCCCCACTCCCAAATATCCCCGTACATGCCGTCACCGCCTCCAGAGGCGCCGCCGCCGCCCCCTGGAAATACCCGCTGCCGTAGGGGTTCGTCACCACCCCCGCCATTAATGTGGCTAAATTAATGACCATCCCTTCAATCCCGATATCTCCGTTCGGCGCAACAAGAGGTGCCGCCGGCGGACCGTACTCCGGCCGCGCGTACGGCCACGCGCACTGTCCCGGACACTGTGTTGCAGGGTTTCCCACCCAAACGAACGGGAACTTTACCCCGCCGCGCCCTCCTTCTCGCGCAGCGCCATGAAGACCGCACCTGCTCATGCAGAAGCTTTCAACGGCGACATCGTCGGCGGTAAATACGGTGGTAATGGCGTTCGGGGTAGAGCCGCCACGGCGGGCGAGGCGGTGGAGAGAAACAGCGGTGAGGGAGCGGCCTAGGGAGTAGTCGGCGTCGAAAATTTCCCGGCCCAAAGATATGACGGCGGCGCCGCCGCGGTAGGAGGCGGTAGTTGCCCACCAAGAGGCGACTGAAGCGGCAGGGGCAGGGGCCGGCGGCGTGGTGGGGGAGAGGGAGCGGAGAAAGTCGGCAATGATGGCGCGCTGTGAGGGGGAGAAGCGGCCATACCAGAGGAGGTTGACGGTGAGGTTGCCTTTGAGAAGTGGGCCGTGGTGGTAGCGGAGGATGAGGGGTTGCTGCTGGACCAGGATAAGGCTGCGGTGCGGGGGGTATGCGGAGGAGTGGAACGCGAACGCTGTGGGGGAGATTAGTACGAGAGAGATGAGGAGGAGGAGCAGGTGAGGTGGCGCCATTTGGGAGGCTGGAGCCGCTGTGTTGGTGAGGAGAATGGCGAGGGTTGGTGATTTTCCTGGGGTTTATGTAGGGAGTTGATGGGTGGAGGAAGAAGACAGCTGGGGGGAGGAGTGATGGGCACGCCTGCGTGCCACGTCGACTCATGGGATAAACTACATATGATTAAAAAATAAAATACAAGAGGGGATGACAGGCTGGATGGGTCAATGGGAACCGGGAAAGGTTTGTTGAATTAGGATCTGGTCACCTCCCGGTAGCTTTACTAAACGGCAAAAATCATGTGTTGTATATGCGGGAAGCTTCTCAAGTTCGCGTGACAGGGGAAAGTGCTCCGCAGGTTTTAAGCATGGCAAATTGCAATTGTTTTAATAGAACTAAGATAAGGCGTGTGGGCCCGTTTTAATTGAACTAAGTAATGGCAGAAATTTGAGCAAAAAAAAATAATAATAACCATAATTGTTACCTGCAAATCAATTTTGTGTAAATCAAAAATTATATGTGCAAATCAAATTGTTATATGCAAATTAAAATGAAATCATAACAATTCTTTAACAAAATATTAATCAATAGTTTGCATCAAAAGTTTTTAACAGTCCTTCGCATTAAGTATTACAAAATGAATCATATAGCAAAAACTTTTAAGTTATCGTCGAAATTCTCTTTGAGTCGTAATCTTTGGATTGAGTTGTTATATCTGTAATAAAATCTGTCAATGATTTAAAACATATATGTTTAGGTAATTCTAATTTTTAGATGTCTGCTTTATAGTACCTATTGGTTCAATTAGCGTTCGAGAAACCTATTTGAAAAGTCTCTTTAATTATTTTGGCACCTGCAAATAAAGGTTGATCAGACCTTGCTAAAATTTCTTTCTACTGGTAAGCTTGTCGGAATCTTGCACTGTCACAACAAATCTCAATCTATTTGCTATTTTTTGAGCCCAAGAAATAAGTTCATGTTGGATCTATAAGCGCCCTTAGAGGTGGGGGGGGGGATAAGAGTTTTAAAACTTTTTATTATATTTTGAAATACTTGAAATGCTAAGAGATCAAAATAGTGATTTTGAATAAAAATCTATATTATTTTATAATGAAAGAGAAATAAATAAACAATTTAGAGAAATGAAGAACAAACCAATTTCATTACGAAAAATAGACATGATTACTATTGATAAAATTGATTACAAAACTAGATTTCTATGACGCTAGAAATCGAAGGCGAAAAAGTAAAATCCTTTTTTATTTTCTATCCCGACTCGTATCCCCACGAACCGGTGACTTTAGTCAATCCTCCCCCGGATACAACCTCAAGCCGCTCTAGCCAATCCCCCCCCCCCCCCCCCGATACGGCCTCGAGCACCCCTAGATCTACACCCTAGACCTAGTCACCAACACGAGACGAATTTCTGCCCTAAGTCCTACCCAGACCTAGTCGCCAACACGAGGCAAATTTCTGCCCTAAGTCCTACCCAGAACTAGTCACCAACACGAAGCGAATTCACTAAACGATTACAAGAATAAAGATGTGAAATAAATAGCAATAATATGAAAAACTCCCTATGTTGATCTCTTGAAGAAGTAGAAGAAGTTTCGCCGAGTATGATCGTAGTCGATGCGGTCTTTCGTCACGATGATAGAGCGTGTTGAAATCTTATCCACGGATCTCCTTAAGCCTTCATGGATTTGTGGGAGTATCACTCTAAAACTTCCTCTATATGATGTTGCACGAAGCTCTGGAATTTAGGGGTGTGAGAGGATGAAGAAGACGGAGCCAAGGGGTCCTTTTTATAGCATTAGAGCTAGCGCCTGCGCTATCGCTACCGTCGGCGCTATCCCAGTTTTGGAAATATCTTGCGTGTGCGTATCTTTCATTCCAAGGAAACCTTGCCGAAATTCCTCTTGTGCGTCGCGCTACCGCCTGAGCTAGCCACTACCGCCGGCGCTAGCGCCTTCTATAACTGCCTCCCGAAATTGCCTAATCAAGGTTAGTGCCTGCGCTAATGGCTACCGCCGACGCTAGTAGACATGCTGGAATTTTGGCTTCAAACTTGGGGGCAACCTTCTTATGTTATCCTTGAGTCATATGCCATTATTTCTTGCACACTTAAACACACAAGATTAAAATACACATAGGATTTGTTATTCTCAAACCTAGGAGATGTGGAAGATCATGTTCCAACAAACTCTCATTTTTTATAATAACAAATCCATTAATGATAAATCAGAGCGTTAATACATAAAGCATGATGAAACCTACTTGTGTGTGTGTGTGAGTGATGACTTATGATAATTATCGATTTTGATATTTAGAATTGCTCCCCCTAAATGCATGCTCCCCCTATATGAATGATCCCCTTATATGTAGGCGATCATGTTTAGTTCTTCCTCATTTGATAGCGGTAATTTATTTATCATGTTAGTTCTCCCCCTTTTGTTATTAGCAAAAGTGGGTTAAGGTAGCAAGAGACATAGAAAGAGGTTTTTGAGTAAAAGATAAGACATGATCGGGTTTTTAGAGGAAATGAAATGATAAGGAGTTTGTAGCATACAAATAATTTCACAGAAATATATCAGAGTTTTTGTAGAAAGTATATATGTTAGAACAACTTAAAATAACATTTGTCAAGCAAGTCGACCACTTGCTGAAGAAAAAGAATATTGAGTTTTAAGACTTAAAACAAGCATGAAAGTGCGCGATAAAAGTGATAAGTTAATATTGCGGAAGACTTATATAGATACAAAAAACATCTTTTTGTAATCATGACGATTCATAAGAAGAGATAAGAGTTAAATTCCAAAATAAAAAGATGCATGTTTTTGTAAAACAATTTTCTTTTAAAATCGTTAAGTTTTACAATAAAGTAACCAAGCATGAAAAGATATCAAAAAGAGATTACCACAAAGTTATTTTAATTCATAAATTCAAGACATACCAAACATTGTAGAGAGCATGCTAGGTTATCTAGTGCATTTATATATAAAGAGTAGTATAGAATTAGCATTAGGATCCAATACTCATGAGAAAAAGTATTGTGGAAGATAATGATGTGCACTCAAGTGTATTTTGAAGAAAGTAAACAAATGATTTAATCAAGAAATACAAGACATATGTAGAGTAAAATGCACAATAAAACATAAATAATTTTACTTCCACACACTTCAATGCACATAAAGAAAAGTACAACAACCAAGGTGCTCTGCACACACAATACTCATTAAGACTTATCAGGGTGCAAATTAGTGCTTGGGGGATCACACAATTTATTTTTCAGTATTTATATTTTTGTGATCCATTGTATTTAATAATAAGTGGTGTAAAGAAAATACTAAGGTTTACATAAGACAATTTACTATTTTTTTAAGGTGCTCAACCTCACAATGCTTATTAAGACTTATAATGAGATTCAAGTAGTGCTTGGTGGAGTTATCTTTGTCAATTTATTTCATGATTTTTTGTTTTGTACAAAGATCTCCGAATACACTTGTTTTGCAAATCAATGAAAGTTTGAAAGCACAACCACTTTTCTTAATTCGTAAGAGTGCAAATAAAAGTATTGTAGGTAAGATACTTGTGTAAATTTTAATTTATTGTACAAATAAAATACACAAGTAAGTATTCTTAGATTAAAAACACACATAGACTTGCCAAAATAATTGAGTGAAGAACTTTCATTATCAATCATAAAATATTTACTCATACTTAGAGACATGCTAAGCTTGGTTCTACACAACTTTTACAATATAATTGATGCACATGTGTTTAGATATATCAAAGCATGATAAGAAGCAAAACAATGTTCAAAGTAATTTGAAAAGATGAATGTCAACATTGTAAAAGGTCTAAATGATAGATTAAACCATGCTTAATATGAACAAGAAATTCCATACAGTTTTTTTGATATTTTGACATTTTATATTTTTATTTTTCATAAGATGAGAAAAACAAACAAAACAAATTTCATAAATTTTGTAATAAGTTTCTTTTTAAAAAAATAATCTTTGCATAATTTTTGCATAAACTGAAAGCAAAGACATAATTTTTTGCATTTTAGAATTTAGAATTTGATTTTTCATAAAACAAAGAAATGCCAAAAACACAGAAATAAGTAGAAAAATTATAAGATAATATTTTTATAAATTTTTCAAAAATTTGAAGCACTGTGTTTTGAAACATGGAGCTAGCGCCGGCGGTAGGTCCTAGCGCCTGCGTTAGCTCATAGAGAGTGCTTATTTTAATCGTATAACCCGAATTTTCTTCGATTTCACTTCCGATTTTGCTCAATTACGTTTGCGCAAAGTAAGACATGTATAATGAAGTGAAAAGACAAGAAGAAATCGCAACAAGGTGCGGAAGTTAAAATTTTAGACCATGAGCTCCAAAAAAAAACTTAATTCTAACCACTTGAGTTTTCTATAATCATTTAAGCTTAATATGATAGGATATGCAAACAAAGAAGACATGATTGAACAAATCAAATATGCATGATTTTAGTGATTATATAAAAATAATGTTCATGCATAAAATAAAAATAGGTATGCTCAAGATAAAAATACCCAGACTATATGTCTGCACCCTAACCCCATACTAAGTGACGGATGGGCATGAGGAGCTGCACACATGCCATTGATTGGGGTGTTACTCCCATATGCATACATTAGAGAACTCTCAACCTAGCACTCTCCCCCCAGTGCCTCACAAGGGCCCACTAGAAGCCTCTCCAGTTAAGGACAAGACATGAGTTAGAGGTTAGGTCTCTAATGCATCCAATCCTACACCCCGCTATTGTGAGACATACAATATTGGTATATGATCATGGGCATACAAAGCATTCTAAGTTTATAAATGATTTATAGACTATGAGTTTATTTAAAAAAATTTAGAATGATAATATAAAACCTTATAGTTATCATGAATTTTAAGTTCAAAATTTTCTATTTTTATATCTTGACAAGCATATAATAACTAACAGTCCATGAGATTAGAATGATAACTAATAATATTCATTAAAATACAATGTTAGTATGATAATACATTCATTCAATATGACTTGTGATTTTATTTTTAATCACAAATTATGAATATATATACTTTTTTGAAGGGCAAGATAATGATAGATTTCTTTTTCGGTTCTTGCAAGAGCACGCATGAGTCTATAATTAATTTGATATTTGCTAGACTTTAGTTGGACTTAGCAATTTAGAGTGGATCATAGACTTCCCGAGGTCTACCATGTGAAGGGTTTGCACCGATACTAGGAGATATGATGGGGTGACATCCCAAATCTCTCTTTCTCAAGATATCTAAGTGTTATTGGTTGCTACTCATACTTAATATTTAAACTTTATAGACTCAAAGTTTTCCAAAAGAGAAAAATTGAAGTTCATGATTTCATTGATCTAGATAAATATCTCATAACAAATTTAGAATTAGATTTATATGGATAATATAAGATATTTATAGGCAATGAATTTTAGATAGATAAATAGGTCATCAAAATAAAACATGACTTTAAATTTTGATCAATTTGATTTATAAACTTATTAAGCTTTAAGAGATAAAATCATATTTCCAATAATATATAAGATGACCATGACATGATAGCTTTTAAAAAAATAAGAAAACAAAAATAAAAATAAAAAAGACATTGAAGCCTATCATGAAGTAGAAATTTGCATATTTCATTTTGAAAAGATTCTACTTCATGCATTTGATGATACCTACTGAATAAGAGATTTAGGTATCCAAAGGGAACCAAGTGTAATGGTTCCTTTGTGTACCCAAATATAATGTGTTGGCTTGTGGGGAGATAGTGATGAATGGGTCCTTCAATGTGAAGTTAATGTTTCATTTTTAACTTTTGGTCTCCATTCAAACTTTGGTTTAATGTTATTCTTATGCATCAAATTTCCATTGTGATTATCTTTATCTTGAAGATTATGATTGTAATGATTATTGAAAGTATAGTTCATAGGAAATTTGTGTAATTCTAATTTTAAGTTGTGAGAAACATGATTTTGTAAATAATGGTGATTTGGATTTTAATTTATAAATACTTTGTATTTTTTACTCCCATTATTATGGTTAGTTAAGATATTCATATTCATATTCAACTTGCTTTTAGATATTGCTTGATATTGTGAATTTGTGTGTTGTGAATTTTTATTCATAATTTTCACAGGAAAGTTGATTTTTGATTTTAATTCATCATTCTTGATCTTAAGATTATGTCTAGCTTTATTATAAACTATTGTGCTATTTTTAAGAGCGGGAACAATAGAGTCAATATGAGTCAATATGAGTTTGATAGTTATTTCTTAATTCCTCAAGTGTTTCATCCATCTCCATGATTTCAATTTTATTACTTTGGCACGTAGCACAATCACTTTTCAAAGATGAATTTTCTAAAGACAATTGTTTATTATGTTCTTTTACAAAAATAAGTTTTTTTTCAAGCTTCTTGTAATTTTCTTTTAATTCATTAAATTCTATACATGGTGTAATATTTTCAACTAAAGAGACTTGGGTAAACTAGATAAATCAGAATTTGATTCTACATTAACTTTTGCTCTTAAACCTTTAGTTACTAAATGCAATTTGCAATTAGCATTTTTCAATTTCTGAATTTTGCGTTTTGTAATGTGTAGCAATTGTAAAGTAGAAATAGAATTGCAAACAATAAAGGAATTTGATTTCCTTGTAGTGCTTTTGGATTCGGTGAGATTTGAGCATAGAGTTCCTTTGTTATTTTCATCTTTTTGGCACTCCTCTTCCAAAGATAAAATTTCTTCTTCTCTTTCACTTGATGTGCACTCCATTGATTCATCATGAGAGGAGCTTTCTTGACCATTTGTGCAAGCTTGTATGTTCTCCACTTTTGCGTTTGTTCCGTACCTGTGAGAGGAAGATCATACATTTTGTTAAGAAATTTTCATACTTTGTATGCACTAGAAAAATAATATATCAATTTGAAAATATCTTGAGATAAAGCACAAAAAAATACTATTCAAAGCCTTTGCATTTAGGTGACGTTCATTTTTATTTGATTCATCTGATGGTATAACTATTGATATATTCCACGCTTCGATATCTAAAGTTTTAATAAACTTTTCCATTAAAATTTTCCACCCTTTGTAATTTCTTCCTTCAAATAAAGGTGGTGCAAGAGATTTTCCTTCTTCATAAAAATTTACCCCACTAATAGAAGCGAGATCATGAGACGCCATTATTCCTGGTTGTTAAGCCGATTTGGAATAACCTAGCTCTGATACCACTTATTGGATCTGTAGGCTCTCTTATATGGGGGGGGGGGGGGAGGGGAATAAGGGTTTTAAAACTTTTTATTATATTTTGAAATACTTGAAAAGCTAAGAGGTCAAAATAGTGATTTTGAATAAAGATCTAAATTATTTTATAATGAAAGAGAAAGAAATAAACAATTTAGAGAAATGAAGAACAAACCAATTTCATTACACAAAAATAGACATGATTAATATTGATAAAGTTGATTACAAAACTAGATTTATATGACGCTAGAAATCGAAGACGAAAAAGTAAAATCCCTTTTTGTTTTCTATCCTGACTTGTATCCCCATGAACCGGTGGCTTTAGCCTATCCTCCCCCGGATACGACCTCAAGCCACTCTAGTCAATCCTCTCCCAGATACGGCCTCGAGCACTCCCTAGATCTACACCCTAGACCTAGTCGCCAACACGCGACGAATTTCTGCCCTAAGTCCTACCCAGACCTAGTCGCAAACACAGGTCGAATTCACTAAACGATTACAAGAATAAAGATGTGAAATAAATAACAACAATATGAAAAACTCCTTGTGTGGATCTCTTGAAGAAGTAGACGAAGTCCCGCAGAGTATGGTCGTAGTCGATGCGGTCTTTCATCACGATGATGAAGCATGTTTAAATCTTCTCCACGGATCTCCTTAAGCCTTCATGGATTTGTGAGAGTATCTCTTTAAAACTTCCTCTATATGATGTGGCACGAAGCTCTGAAATTTAGGGGTGTGAGAGGATGAAGAAGACGGAACCAAGGGGTCCTTTTTATAGCCTTGGAGCTAGGGCCCGCGCTGTCGCTACCGCCAACGCTATCCTGGTTTAGGAAATATCCTGCATGTGTGTTTCTTTCATTCCAAGGAAACCTTGTCGAAATTCTTCTTGTGCGTCGTGCTGTCGCCGGCGCTAGCGTCTTCTATAACTGCCTCCCAAAATTGCCTAATCAGGGCTAGCACCTGCGCTAGTGGCTACCGCCGGCGCTAGTGGGCATGCTAGAATTTTGGCTTCAAACTTGGGGGCAACCTTCTTATGTCATCCTTGAGTCATATGACATTGTTTCCTGCACACTTAAACATACAAGATCAAATACACATAGAGTTTATTATTCTCAAACCTAGGAGATGTGGAAGACCATGTTCCAACAGTTCCTCATTTGATTCAAAACATATCCATGTGATGAAATGAATACCAACATCAATTTCGGTGGGTACAGACGATTCCCCGTGTGTTAACAACTTCATATTTTCGAAACAAAATCAATCTTCGAATAAAATTAAATATTTTGGTGAATCAAAACATACATAACTCTGAAGATGATGCTTATAAATGAAATTCAAACATATATATCAAACAGATCAAACCTATCCAAAGCCCTAAATCTCATCAAGTGAATCAACACTCCGACCTACAAAAATTTAACAGGAAGAAATGATATTGTAAGAATACATACAGATCTAAATTTAACAGGAACTCAGACCTGCATAACTCAACAATCTAACTGAAATGGATCAAAACAAAGGATATTTCACAATCTCGGAAAGCCCTAAATCTCGGAAATTGAATCAGAACCAAACTGAAATTGGCACATAAGTAAGACCATTACCTGAAGCTTTCGACCTCAGAACATGATGTGGCCTTCTTCCTCGCAACTTTGAAGAGGATGTGGCCTTCCTAGGAGCACAGAAGAAGATTGGCGAACAGGGAAGAGCCTTCAGCGACCCTAATCGACAGACTGTTACTCGTCGACGGAGGTGGAAGAAGCTTCAGAGATGATAGGAGGTCGTCGACGTTGATGATCGCTTAAATCAAGAAGCAATCGGAGGAAGACACGTTCGTTAAGGGTTTTTTGCGAAAATGACTACGTACAACGCAGGGCGTAATGGGGGAGATTAGTTTGCCCCAAAATTTTCTAAGATAATATAATAAATAATAATTTAAGAATTTTTATCTTAAAACTTGGTTTGCACCTATCCAAAATAGGTTTGTCCATAACAATTACAAAAAAAAAACTATACTAAACAAAAGAGTCATATTTGAACGAAGCTTTACTGGCAGGATTTTTATTCCAAACCAAGTTGACTAATGAAAATGTTGAAGAAAATAAAATCTGCGACCATTTGAGTGAGCTGATATAATTTATTTTGATGATCTTATATAGCTTTGGGTGTCACTGCCTTAATGAAGAACAAATTTGGTGAATGCGGAAAATGCGCCCATCGCTTATGTTGAAACCGACTACTCGGTCTCTGTGGAGTTCGGGGCCCTCAACGAGGCTGAGGGGCGACCAACCCTTACTTCCCCCAAGGGAGAGCTCTAGGTTGAAGGTGTCGGAACTAAGAACTGGACCAAGGGCTTAGCGGGGAGGTCCCGCCACGTACCCGGAAGTCCCCTTGGAACTTCCCCTCCCAAGCCACTACTAAGCTTGGGCACCACTGGAGCCTCTCCTCACCCCCTAGAGAGACTTGGGGAGGGAGAGGGAGAAGGAGAGAGCTAGCCTAGGATCAGAGATCTCTCCAAATGGTGCCCCCTTGGTCCTATTTATAGGATTTTCGGATATGGGCCGCAAATAACCTAAACTGGACTGCAGAATACCCAAAATACCCTCGGATTTGGACTGCGAATAGCCAAAACCGGACTGCAAATAGCCAAATCCCGCTGTTCTGGGATGCTAAACGCAGACCAACCCCCCCCCCCCCCCCTCCTTTTCTGGTGGGTGAGAGAGGTTACCTCTGCTGGGGCTGGGCGAGAGCTGGGCTAGCGCCCGGCGGTATCGCTACCGCCGGCGCTAGCGTCTCGCCCCCTACTGCTGGGGACGGGGGCGAGAGGAGCTCGCCCCCTTGCCTTGGGGCTGGGCGAGAGCTGGGCTAGCGCCCGGCGGTATCGCTACCGCCGGCGCTAGCGTCTCGCCCCCTACTGCTGGGGACGGGGGCGAGAGGAGCTCGCCCCCCTTGCCTTGGGGCTGGGCGAGAACTGGGCTAGCGCCCGGCGGTATCGCTACCGCCGGCGCTAGCGTCTCGCCCCCCTGGGGTCTCGCCCCCCTGGGGTCTCGCCCCCCTGCTGCTGGGGGCGCCGGGGGCGAGAGGAGCTCGCCCTCCTCTCTCCCTGCTTAGGTTTATCTTGAAGAATGATGTTCGAAAATACTTTCTGTGCTTCGAGAACCTACTCGGCGAATACAGGGTTGTACACAATCCCCGCTCTTTTCGAGCGAGGCACACGCTCGGAAAGAAACGTCCAACCCTGTATATTCGACGAGTGTCGCTGGGAATCCGGCTAACGGTGCTATCTCAGAAAAACATGTAGCCTCTCCGAAGAGGTCCTCCAACCTTGTCGGCTAATGAGGGCCCGGTTAGGGAGTCTGCTCGGGACTGAGCGCCTCCGGGAGCGAGCTCCGCTAGTGGTTGACATTGGGTCGACACAGTCCTAGGAGCGAGCTCTACTAGTGAGAGCCACCCAGTTAGTGAGAGCCTGGATTGGGGAGGACATCTCTTATCCTCCATAGAAGGTCAACCTAGCCTGCCGTCTAGTGAGAGCCCGGTCAGCAGAACCATCCGAGGGGAACATCACTTACCTCCCTGGGAGGTCAACCTGTCCTGCCGTCTAGTGAGAGCCAGGTCAGTGGAACCATCCGAGGGGAACATCACTTACCTCCCTGGGAGGTCAACCTATCCTGCCGTCTAGTGAGAGCCCGGTCAGCGGAACCATCCGAGGGGAACATCACTTACCTCCCTGGGAGGTCAACCTGTCCTGCCGTCTAGTGAGAGCCCGGTCAGTGGAACCATCCGAGGGGAACATCACTTACCTCCCTGGGAGGTCAACCTGTCCTGCCGTCTAGTGAGAGCCCGGTCAGCGGAACCATCCGAGGGGAACATCACTTACCTCCCTGGGAGGTAAACCTGTCCTGCCGTCTAGTGAGAGCCCGGTCAGCGGAACCATCCGAGGGGAACATCACTTACCTCCATGGGAGGTCAACCTGTCCTGCCGTCTAGTGAGAGCCCGGTCAGCGGAACCATCCGAGGGGAACATCACTTACCTCCCTGGGAGGTCAACCTGTCCTGCCGTCTAGTGAGAGCCCGGTCAGCGGAACCATCCGAGGGGAACATCACTTACCTCCCTGGGAGGTCAACCTGTCCTGCCGTCTAGTGAGAGCCCGGTCAGCGGAACCATCCGAGGGGAATATCACTTACCTCCCTGGGAGGTCAACCTGCCCTGCCGTCTAGTGAGAGCCCGGTCAGCGGAACCATCCGAGGGGTGAAGAACATAGCCTCCCTGGGAGGTCAACCTGCCCTGCCGGCTAGTGAGAGCCCGGTCAGCGGAACCATCCGAGGGGTGAAGAACATAGCCTCCCTGGGAGGTCAACCTGCCCTGCCGGCTAGTGAGAGCCCGGTCAGCGGAACCATCCGAGGGGTGAAGAACATAGCCTCCCTGGGAGGTCAACCTGCCCTGCCGGCTAGTGAGAGCCCGGTCAGCGGAACCATCCGAGGGGTGAAGAACATAGCCTCCCTGGGAGGTCAACCTGCCCTGCCGGCTAGTGAGAGCCCGGTCAGCGGAACCATCCGAGGGGTGAAGAACATAGCCTCCCTGGGAGGTCAACCTGCCCTGCCGGCTAGTGAGAGCCCGGTCAGCGGAACCGTCCGAGGGGTGAAGAACATAGAAAAACTTTTATTTCATTAGTTATCTGGTTACATGCAAGAGACTCTAAGTAAGGAAACCAACTATCACACTACATGGATTTAAAGAAAAACTAAGCACGGAGACCAGGACTTGGACTTCTACCCCCAGGCATGGTCCTCCTCGACCTCTTCTGGTTGTTGAAGATGCGGCTTCGGACACCTCGCCTCCCTTAACTCCAAGAACTCAGGGCAGGCGGATGTCGCGTGACCCTCCTCCTGATGGAAGTCACAGTAAGGTAACTCCGCCCAGACACCCCCTCTTCCTCCCCTACGATTTCTTCTTCTTCTATGACCGATCGCCATGGCTTGCTGGGGTGGTGGAGAGGGTGCTTTCGGGCCCTGCCTACACCCTGGGAGGTCAGTCTCTTCTTCCTGGAAGTTGTCCTCCTCTTGGTCGAACTTCCTCTTGGGAGCCTCTACCTTCCTCCCATGCTGCCTTGCCTCTGGCTCACTCAGCTTGGCCAGCCTTCTTGTGAACTCCGGGTTGGCCTCCTCACTTTCAACTTCTTCTGCCACCCTTTCCATCAACTCTTCAAAGGACAAAGGAGCTCTTCTCTTGAGGTCCATCTTGAAGAAGCCCTCCCGCAGCCCCACCATGAAGGCGAGCTTGAGGATGTACCCGGGCACTTCTTCGACGAGGTGAACCTCCTCCCTGAACCGTTCCAGATAGTGAGCCAGCGACTCTTCTGGCTCTTGCTTGATCTTGAAAAGTGCTTCGGCATCTTTCTTCCTCTTCCTTGACGTCGCGAAGCGTAGCAAGAAACCTCGACGCAAGTCTTCGAAGGCATAGATGGATCCCGCAGGGAGCTGGTGGAACCACTCTCTAGCCTTTTCCTTCAGGGTTGTCGCAAAGAGTCGACACCTAAAAGCGTCCGACATGGGCATGATGGAGACCATGTCCTCAAACCACTGCAGGTGCAGGACGGGGTCATCCTTGCCGAAGTAGTGAGACATCTCTGCTCCCTTGAACCCCTCCGGAATCGGGGCTGAGAGGATCATCTCAGAAAAAGGACCTCCTCTGCTCGCCCCCCTTGGGGGCTGGGCGAGACGGGGTTTGACACCTTCCCATTCGCCTACTTGGGTCTCGGCGAGTGGGGGTCGATGACCTCCCCACCCGCCCACTTGGGTCTCGGCGAGTGGGGGTCGAGGACCTCCCCACTCGCCAACTTGGGTCTCGGCGAGTGGGGGTCGATGACCTCCCCACCCGCCAACTTGGGTCTCGGCGAGTGGGGGTCGAGGACCTCCCCACCCGCCAACTTGGGTCTCGGCGAGTGGGGGTCGATGACCTCCCCACCCGCCAACTTGGGTCTCGGCGAGTGGGGGTCGATGACCTCCCCACCCGCCAACTTGGGTCTCGGCGAGTGGGGGTCGATGACCTCCCCACCCGCCAACTTGGGTCTCGGCGAGTGGGGGTCGAGGACCTCCCCACCCGCCAACTTGGGTCTCGGCGAGTGGGGGTCGATGACCTCCCCACCCGCCAACTTGGGTCTCGGCGAGTGGGGGTCGATGACCTCCCCACCCGCCAACTTGGGTCTCGGCGAGTGGGGGTCGATGACCTCCCCACCCGCCAACTTGGGTCTCGGCGAGTGGGGGTCGATGACCTCCCCACCCGCCAACTTGGGTCTCGGCGAGTGGGGGTCGATGACCTCCCCACCCGCCAACTTGGGTCTCGGCGAGTGGGGGTCGATGACCTCCCCACCCGCCAACTTGGGTCTCGGCGAGTGGGGGTCGATGACCTCCCCACCCGCCAACTTGGGTCTCGGCGAGTGGGGGTCGATGACCTCCCCACCCGCCAACTTGGGTCTCGGCGAGTGGGGGTCGATGACCTCCCCACCCGCCAACTCCTGGCACCTCCTCTCTGGCTGGTTGGTCGAGAGGGATCTCACCCTCCTGTCGGGGAGAGACCTCCGAACCACTTCCTCTCCTGCCTTCGCCTCCCGAGGCGAAAGCTACCTGCAAGGTCTGCAGGACCTCCTGCCTGAAATTTTCAAACATCTCCAACATCATCCCAGCCACCGGGGGCTGCCAGTGACCTGGGTCGGAACTTCCTCCACCTCCATCCATGGAGCTCATCTTGAGGGTTTCTTGAATCGGTCACACTCCACGCTCACCGCACCATAAATGTTGAAACCGACTACTCGGTCTCTGTGGAGTTCGGGGCCCTCAACGAGGCTGAGGGGCGACCAACCCTTACTTCCCCCAAGGGAGAGCTCTAGGTTGAAGGTGTCGGAACTAAGAACTGGACCAAGGGCTTAGCGGGGAGGTCCCGCCACGTACCCGGAAGTCCCCTTGGAACTTCCCCTCCCAAGCCACTACTAAGCTTGGGCACCACTGGAGCCTCTCCTCACCCCCTAGAGAGACTTGGGGAGGGAGAGGGAGAAGGAGAGAGCTAGCCTAGGATCAGAGATCTCTCCAAATGGTGCCCCCTTGGTCCTATTTATAGGATTTTCGGATATGGGCTGCAAATAACCTAAACTGGACTGCAGAATACCCAAAATACCCTCGGATTTGGACTGCGAATAGCCAAAACCGGACTGCAAATAGCCAAATCCCGCTGTTCTGGGATGCTAAACGCAGACCAACCCCCCCCCCCCCTCCTTTTCTGGTGGGTGAGAGAGGTTACCTCTGCTGGGGCTGGGCGAGAGCTGGGCTAGCGCCCGGCGGTATTGCTACCGCCGGCGCTAGCGTCTCGCCCCCTACTGCTGGGGACGGGGGCGAGAGGAGCTCGCCCCCCTTGCCTTGGGGCTGGGCGAGAGCTGGGCTAGCGCCCGGCGGTATCGCTACCGCCGGCGCTAGCGTCTCGCCCCCTACTGCTGGGGACGGGGGCGAGAGGAGCTCGCCCCCCTTGCCTTGGGGCTGGGCGAGAACTGGGCTAGCGCCCGGCGGTATCGCTACCGCCGGCGCTAGCGTCTCGCCCCCCTGGGGTCTCGCCCCCCTGGGGTCTCGCCCCCCTGGGGTCTCGCCCCCCTGGGGTCTCACCCCCCTGGGGTCTCGCCCCCCTGCTGCTGGGGGCGCCGGGGGCGAGAGGAGCTCGCCCTCCTCTCTCCCTGCTTAGGTTTATCTTGAAGAATGATGTTCGAAAATACTTTCTGTGCTTCGAGAACCTACTCGGCGAATACAGGGTTGTACAGCTTATGCCCTAATAACGAGTCGGAGTTTAAGCATTGTTTTAATATCGCCTAAGTGAGGATAACGAAGTTAGTCATGACTTTGCTAATGATGATGTGTTTATAGGTTTCCTACTGACGTGGAGACTCTTCATCCCGAAGAACATATTATCTATATCTGTTTCCATTCATTGTGTAAGACCCCTTCTTTTTTTTGCTACGTAATCTGGTTTTATGCCCAAAACCGTACCACCGCCTTGCGGTGACACCAACACTCCGGAAGGTCGTCATTACAAAACGCTAAAACTGCCGGCAATAACAATCACAGAAGAAGAAGAGTACAAATGAACAAATGGAAGTCCAAGTCCACATCACATAATATATAAAATCATAAAGATAGATGTCCACAGATAATAACTGAATAAAAAGGATAATAATAAAAAGGGCTCTTGCTCAGTACATCATATCATCACTACAAGATCTCTCGCGGAAGCAAAACTACTAATAATCACTCACTGATCCTGAGACTGGTGCTCATGTGCTAGATTAGCTCGCCTCCATCTGCACCGGCCTCTGGTGGTGCTGCATCTCCTCGATCCCCTAAAACGATATGGTCCACCGACCGTTAGTCAAAAAGACTAAGCCTCGTTTCCTCACCCCGCCCCCAAGTGATTCCTAGGCACTGTGTGGGAAGGATGAAGCGGAGGACAGCAGAAGGTATAAAACATAGCAGATGACATGACATGGCTACAAGAATATCTACCACTACACATGTGTGTATATATAGAACAATAAGTAAAGCAAGGTAAAGAACATGTAAAGAACAATAACTGAGTAATGCACAAGCTACAGCTAGCGGACACAGATAAGGTAAAGTGAAGTAATGAAGAAAGGTAACCTTGATTTATAGGAATGTCCATACAGACCTATAAACCAAGAGGTCGTTTAACAAGGTCTGTCGTATAAAAAGTCTCATACCAATTTATACGATAGTGGTAGGGGTTGAAATGCAATACTTATGCTATGACATGCAGTGTTATACTGATAATGTTATGTTCACACAAGTGCAACACACACACCCGACTCTATGTGCACAGACCTTTGGTTCCCCCTTTTTGGAGCTAGCAAAACTCCTAGGATACCTCCCGTAGTGGCAAACAGAGGTTGTGGGTTGGACCTCGTCCACCTCTAGGTTGGTATTCGAACTACCTAACCTAGACCTTTCGTACGCCTCAATGCAAAGAGCACAACCGTGGAGCGCTTGCGTACTCTTACTTGCTGGTCCACCAGGCTTTTCCTTGGCTAAGTGAAAACCACACTTGCCGAGTCAAAGTATCGACGTCAGTGCGAATGACCGACCAATACTAAAGACCCACCACCTTTATGCACATGAAATTATGATTATTATATATCTCCGAGTCATAGGCTCCCCGGGCTAACTTGCCCGTCTCAATAACCTTCAACCACCGAGCCTACTGCTCGTAAGACCGAACCAACTAACCGCCCGTAGCAACGGAATGTGGGTGAGTGTACTATTAAGTTACACTTGCATAACAATTTATTCCTACAACTTTGGGTTAACCATGGACTTCACGAGAACTATCCTATGAGGGGCTCGCGGCGGTACTAGAAGCTATGATGAGCTGAACCCCAAAACTCCATTTCCAAGACACTTATTCTTATTGGTGTCTACCCTTGACCTGACCACTATTAATGTTACACTTACTAACACTAAGTGTGTTTAACTCCACTCTAAGGGAATGACAACCTCTCGTCGATCCCAAACATACTATTGCCCCTTTGCCAACTGGGAACTCTCACTACTTGGACACATGTTGGTGACTTCAAACCCTCTCAAACAGACCAGGTACACCAACTACCTCCCGTTTCCACTTAGTGGTCTACGTGTTACCTTAATTCTACAGTTTTATTATGCGCATACCTAGTGAACTATATGAGATGCATGAGAGGAGGTACTCCAAATAGTCATCCAAATGACCCAAGATTATTATTGGGAGTGTGTTATGACATTTTAAGACTATCTCCAGAAATTCATAATTGTGCTAATTTATTTAGCATTTATTATAATTTCCTCAAAATCAGGGAACCTATGACTTTGAACACCAAGTATGGTTTTCTAATAAGCTATGACCTTACTAAAATTTGTACAACTATATATCATCAAAATAACAACCATGTATGAATTTCATAAATTTCCAGAAAGGTTTTGACCTCCAAATAAAATATTGATTAATTCATCAAAATCAAGGATTAACAAAGAACGTACCAAAAATACTCATTCAAAAATTACAAGAAAATTAACAAGTGTCTCAAGTGATCAGAAAAGTTCACTTCTTGAGTTTCATAATTTTCCAAACTCATTTGACCATATAAATCTTTTATTTAAATTAACAAAGCCTAGGTCACTTATGAAAGGAACCATGTATAAATTCCTCCAAAAATTATACAAAAATTAACAGATCATATACTTGCCCTAAAAAGTCCTCTGACCAAGTTTCATAATTTTCCAGTGAATATCAAACCCTTAATTAATTCCCCTTATAAATAGGCCAAACAATAGACTTGTGAATGAAATACTATATAAATCAATCTAAAATTTACAATAAAATTATTAAAGGACAATATCACTAATACAAGCTCACAACCAAGATTTCATGAACATCCAAGGTTATATAAACCTGTAAATCCTTCTTATAAGGAAGTGCCCTAATTGGTTCTTAATTAATTCAGAGGGAAAAATGTGCCTAAAAATTACAGGTAAATTTTTAGGGCATAAAACCACCCTATGAACCTCTCTACCAAGTTCCACGTCAATCCAATGACATATGACCCTATTCCTTCAATAGGTTCAATATACAACCCTAGGGTTTGAACTAGGGTTCTAGGACACATCCACCCCAAATCACCCAAAACCACTTGTGGTGGTGTTTCATATGATGTTAAATCAGCGGCCAAGGTTTCACAACTTTTGGATGAGGGTTGATCCCTCAAATCCATCAAGTGCACTTTTGTCCTAACGTCCCCTAGTTTGACCAAATTTGGGTTACTTTATTACTCAACCAAGTCAATCCCAAATGGGATGAGATTTTTACCAGAGTCATGTCATGACCCTAAGGACCTTCCACCAAAATTTGGTAGGATTTGGAGGTCTCTAAACCCTAAAATTAATTCATACATGATTTATTATATGTTTACAAAAACTATAGAAAAATGTCCTTCAAAAATTTTCATTTTTGGATATATCAAGGGTGTGGGTACAATTAGCATATGCTCCAAATTTCAAAGCGTTTGGATTCCTGGATTGATGGGGGCACTCAAATCAATCTCTGGTCAACCTTATGTAGAAGCTGCACTATTTTGAGTGCTATAGTCAAACCAGTGGACCAATCTGGCTCAAATCAGTGTTAAATTAAACTAGACACAAATACCTACAACTTTTGTATCTGACTACTTTTCCTAAAAAGGCCTCTAAAGCCTCCAGTTTTCAATTTCCAAAACATGCATTCCTAGGGGAAATTATAACATATAATATTTATATCATTTTATAATCAGTACAAGAGCTAAACCGATGACCCTGATTATCTCTTCAAGCTCCAGCCAACCGATGTGATTTCCTCTCCCTGTAGCCATTTCCAACTTGCTTTCCCGGCCATCCAGCCACCTCCCTGGTCGGCCACCACCACCACCACCTCAGTTGAGGTGGTGGCTATCGCCGGGCGGCGGCACGGCCGTCGGAGGGGCCGATTCCAGCGAACCCAACAGGAAGAAATTCCATGAAATTTTTTGGATTTTGCTCACCAGATCGGGCTCAATTGAGTCTGATGTCTCCCCTAATTTGATCTAAGATCTATCCACTGAGAGAGTTTTTCAATCTCCAGTCATTAGGGACAAATGAAAGCAAGTCGTAGATGTTGAAACTGAGGAACCCATTTTACATGCAGGTGCCAAGATTTTGACCCGAAGGAGTAAAGGTCTCAACTTGCAAAGTCGGACTGTAGTATGATCAAAGGTTATTTGTTTGTGAGCGACCATGAAAGTAAGATGAAAACAGAGAACAAAAACTATGTAATTATTTGGCGAGGTGGTCGTGTTACATTGTGTATGCCCAACCGCATACTCAAAAGTGTATAAGAACTATCCATCTAGAATCAAGTGTTTCGTAAATTCGGGGGAATACTTGCAAGATCGCAAAATCTTTAAATGCGCAACCTTTGTGGAGTGTTAACTACCCTCCACCAGTTACAATGAGTTCATATTTATAGACAAAGACAAAGAGGTACCCCTCCCCATGCGAGGTCAATGTGAAGTCGGGAAGGGACAACTGAGCTGGTTGAGGCGACATGATGAGCTCCATGAGGTGAACCATTGAGATCTCCCCAAGAAGACCAGTTGAGATCCCCGAGGTGACCCGCTGAGCTCCCCGAAGTGACCCGCTGAGATTATCGAGGTGATCCTAAGCTCACTGAGGTGACATGTTGTCATGTCCTCCACATATATTTCCGATCTTCACGAATACAAGTAAAACAATAGATGAGGTCAACCTCTACATCGTTGCGACTAGAGTGCCCACACGTCATGTCTACGTCATCCATGGTGGAATCGACATGGAGTTGAATAGGAAAACAAACCTCAAACTTCTACGGACGACAGAGGTCCCAACCCATACTATGATGCTATCGTGATCAATGTAACAATTGTATGTCAGATTTCAAGCATGAATTCAACGAGATCAGAGTCAAGTAGAAGGCGTTACGAGCGTGTGGTGGCCTCCCGTATGTGTCATCTCCCTCTTAACATTAGGGGTGTGTAAAAGTATCTGTAGAACCGAGAACCAGACCAAAACTCACTTTCTCCTCTTGTTGCGAGGAGCATCTTGTATGACTTTAGCTTGCCTAGGAGAGCATCTATGGTGATCTCCTTGTTGCTGGTATTTCCAAGGCGATCTCAAAGCAATCAAACAGTTAGTCTCACTGCCAACGCGATATGAGCCTATATGGTCGCACATAAGAGCATTTGGAGAAGTTGGAGGAAGGATTGTGTTGGCCTTACTCATATTGGATATGAGTGAAAGACCAATTCTATGACTCATTGGAGTTGGTCCGAGTCGGCTAAATGTTCCACAAATATTATGAATATTGTATGAAGCATGTGTAAGACCCCATTTTTTGCTACAAAACCGGGTCTTATGCCCAGAACCGCCGCTTTGCGATGACACCAACACTCGGGAAGGTCGACACTACAAAATGCCGATCCTGCCAGCAATAACGATCACAAAAGAAGAAAAGTACGATGAAGAATTAGTAAGTTCAAGTCTACATCACATAATATATAAATAATATAGATAGATGTCCACAGATAATAACTGAATAAGAGGGTTGTAATAAAAAGGGCTCCTGCCCAGTACATCATATCCTCACTACAAGATCTCTCGCGGAAGCAAAACTACTAATAATCACTCACTGATCCTGAGACTGGTGCTCTTGTGCTAGATTGGCCCGCCTCCATCTGCACCGGCCTCTGGTGGTGCTGCGTCTCCTCGATCCCCTAAAATGATGTGGTCCACCGACCGTTAGTCAAAAGACTAAGCCTCGTTTCCCCACCCCGCCCCCAGTGGACCCTAGGCACCGTGCGAGAAGGACGAAGCGGAGGACAGCAAGTGGTATAAAACATAGCAGATGACATGACCTAGCTACAAGAATATGTACCACTACACAGGTATGTATATATATTGAACAGTAAGTAAAGCAAGGTAAGAACATGTAAAGAATAATAACTGAGTAAGGTACAAGCTACATCTAGCTACCACAGATAAAGTAAAGAGAAGTAAGTAAGAAAGGTAACCTTGATTTATAGGAATGCTCATACAGACCTATAGACCATGAGGTCGTTTAACAAGGCCTATCGTATAAAAAGTCTCATACCAATTTATACGATAGGGGTAGAGGTTGAAATGCAATGCTTATGTCATGACATACAGTGTTATGCTAATTAATGTTATGTTCACACAAGTGCAACACACATACCCGACTCTATGCGCACAGACCTTTAGTTCTTTCTTTTCAGAGCTAGCAAAATTCCCCGGATACCTCCCGCAGTGGCAAACGGAGGCGGTGGATTGGGCCTCACCCACCTTTAGGTTGGTATTCACACTACCTAACCTAGAACTTTTGTACGCCTCAACGCAAAGAACACAACTGCGGAGCACCTGCGTACTCTTGCTGGCTGGTCCACCAGACTTTCTTGGCTAAGTGAAAACCACACTCGCCGAGTCAAAGTATCGTCGTCGTTGCGACGACCGTCCAATACTAATGACCCACCACCTTCATGCACATGCAAATATGATTTATTTATATCTCCGAGCCATAGGCTCTCCGGGCTAACCTGCTCATTACAATAACCTTCTGAGTCACCAGCACGTCGGACTAACCCATCCGTACCTACATCCACCGAGCCTACTACTCGTAAGACCAAACCAACTAACCACCCGTAGCAACGGGATGTGGGTGAGTGTATTATTAAGTTAAACCTGCATAACAATTTATTCCTACAATTTTGGGTTAACCATGGACTTTTCGAGGACTACCCTGTGAGGGGCTCGCAACGGTACTTGGAGCTATGATGGGCTGAACACCAAAGCTCCCTTTTTAAGACACTTATTCTTATTGGTGTCTACCCTTGACCTGACCATTATTAATGTTACACTTACTAACACTAAGTGTGTTTTACTTCACTCCAAGGGAATGACAACCTCTCGTCGATCCCAAACATACTATTGCCTCCTAATCAACCAGACATTTCACTCCTACCCTCTTTTGGCGACCCATTCCAAACCCAATCGGTCTGGATGCACCAAATTCTTTAACTTCCCATGTAAGACCTACATGTTTATCCTAATTCAGTGTTCACTATACACTGATCACTTGAACTATATGATGGATAAAAAAAGGAAGACTTCAAATGCTCATTCAAATGACCCAAGATTATTATTGGGAGTGTGTTATGACATCTTAAGACTATCTCCAGAAATTCATAATTTTCCTAATTTATTTATCATTTATTATAATTTCCTCAAAATTAGGGAACCTATGACTTTGAACACCAAGTATGGTTTTCTCATATGCTATGACCTTACTAAAATTTGTACAACTATATATCATCAAAATAACAGCCATGTATAAAGTTCATGAATTTCTAGAAAGGTTTTGACTTCTAAATAAAATATTGATTAATTTATCAAAATCAAGGATTAACAAAGAAAGTACCAAATGTACTCATTCAAAACTTACAAGAAAATTAACAGATGTCCAAGGTGAACGGAAAAGTTCACTGCTTGAGTTTCATAATTTTCCAGATTCATTTGACCATATGAATCCTTTATTTAACTAAACAAAGCCTAGGGAACTTTGTGAAGAGAATCATATACTTGCACTAAAAGGTCCTCTGACCAAATTTCATGATTTTCCAGTGAATATTAAACTATTAATTAATTCCCCTTGTAAATTAGTCAAACGTTGGACTTGTGAATGAAGTACTATATAGATTAATCTAAAATTCACAATAAAATTATCAAAAAACATTATCACTAATACAAGTTCACTGCTAAAATTTCATGGACATCCAAGGTTAAATAAATATGTAAATCTTTCTTATAAGGAAGTGCCCTATTTGATTCTTAATTAATTCAGAGGGGATAAATGTTCATAAAAATTTCAGGTAAATTATCTATGGCATAATACCACCCTATGAACCTCTCTACCAAGTTTCATGTCAATCCAATGACATAAGATCCTATGTCCTTCAATAGGTTTAATATACAACTCTAGGGTTTGAACTAGGGTTCTAGGGCACATACACCCCAACCTACTTAAAACCACTTGTGGGGGAATTTATGTGATACCAAATCAGTGGCCAAGGTTTCACAATATTTGGAGGAGGTTTGACCCCTCAAATCCAGCAGGTGCACTTTTGGCCTAATTTCCCCTTAAGTAAGCAAACTTGAGTCACCAAGTTACCTAACCAAATCAATCCCAAATGGGATGAAATTTTTACCATAGTCATCTCATGACCCTAAAGACCACCCACCAAAATTTGAAAGGGTTTGGAAGTCTCTAGACACTAAAATTAAATCATACATGATTTATTAAATTTTTGCAAAAACTTTAGAAAAAGGTCCTCCAAAAATTTTCATTTTTGGATATGTTGAGGGTGTGGATATAAATAGCCTATGCTCCAAATTTCAAAGCATTTGTATGTATGGATTGGTGGGGGGCACTCAAATCTACCTCTGGTCAATCCCATGTATATGCTGCACCATTTTGAGTAATGTGGTCAAACCAGTGGACCAATATGGCTCAAATTAGTTTTAAATTAAACTAGACACAAATACCTACAACTTTTGTCTCTGGCTACTTTTCCTAAAAATGCCTTTAAGACCTTCAGTTTTCAATTTCTAAAATATGCATTCTTAGGGGAAATTCTAATATATAATATTTATAACATTTTATAATATGTACAGGAAATAAGTGGACAACCACAATTGAGTCTTCTTCCTTGAGCCGATGGCCGTGATTGCCCGAACCTGTAGATTTTCCCAAGCCCTTTGCCGGCCATTCTACCACCTCCCTGACTGGCCACCACCACCACCACCACCTTCGTTGAGGTTGTGGCTATCGTCGGGCGGCGGCACGGTCGACGGAGAGGCCGATTCCGGTGAACCTGAACACCATTTTTTTCCATAAAAATCTAAATTTTCTCCTAATTTAGCCGTACTGATCGCCGGCCTGCCATTATTGGCCGTGAAGCTTTCAGTGTCATGCCAATATGGGTTTAGAGGGCTCGACTTCTTCTGAAAAGTGGGGGAAACTAATCTCCTTCACCCATTCAGGCTTTTTAAGGAGCCAATTTGGGGAGGGGAAGATGCAAAACTTGAGATTCCACCATTAACACCATTAATGGTGAAATTTCGGCCACCCCTAAAAACCACTAGATTCATCCCCCATGTGAGTTGGAAAACCTCTTAAACTTCTCCTAATTGATAGGGGGAATGAATTCCCATCAATTAGGAAGGCCTTTGGCCTCCCTTGGCCATGATTTACTCGACCGAAACTAATCCAAGCCGCATTCTGTCGGTTCAGCTATCGCCTGCGGTAGCGCTAGCGCCGGCGCCGGCGGCGCCGGCGCCGGCGCCAGCGACAACATAAAGTTCGTTGGTTCGACCACTACCGCCAGCGCTAGCGTCTCGACGGTATAGAGCTCGTCTCAGCGGTAGGAGCTCGTCTCAACGGTATGAAGTTCATCTCAGCAGATCGTCTAGACAACCGCTACCGCCAGCGCTAGCGCTAGCATCTCGACGACATAGAGCTCTTCTCAATGGTATGGAGCTCGTCTCAGCAGTTCGTCTAGACCACCACTACCGCCAGTGTTAGCCCCTACCGCCGATGCTAGCTCAGAACTCAAAATACTTTTCTTTCTACGATTGGATAATTGGGGAGTTACAAAGGGACCCAATTAATGGGTTAAGCATGCTATAGTGGGGTCATGGGTCATGGTGACGCCTTAAAGACAACCCTAGATTGGGTAATTGGAATGCACTATTTGCAGACCAATGTGATCTTCATCCACTTGCCTAAAGTCTTATGATTTCTTCGCGCATCCTAGGGTTTTTGTCATGACCTAGTCATGACAAAACCATCCTAGGGGTCTAGTTGTTTGGGAGATGTTACAGCATGTTAGTATGTGTTCCAGATGACATTGCATGTATCGTCGAGATCATCACGACGATATTGTGAATATCGTCGAGTGGTCATGATGATATGACCGACTGTCAACCTTTAATGTATCGTTGAGTGTTGTGCGATATTGTCGTGATTGTCACAATGATATTTTAGTCATCTTAACGTTATCGTCGAGATCGTCACGACGATATAGATCTTTACGACGATATCGTCGAGATCTTCTCGACGATGTTTTAGTGATCACGATGATACTCATTGTATACTCCTATAATAGACTCGGGTCTGCGGATATCTAATTCTTATGCCCCTGGGTACAAATAGGGAAGCGATTAGATTTTTCATGTGACCTTTTGGAGATTGAGACGAAACCGTTCTGTAAGATTTCCGCGCGACCCCATCCGGCTGTCCCTGTCGTCGCCGCCTCTCCCTTGGACGGATCTATCAATTTGTGGGAGACGCTGAGGCCACTCCTTCTCCAACCCAGATCTTATTGGATAAGAAGCTTGAGGTTCTTCTTCGCTTGTGTGGACTGCTGTAGAGGCGTAGATATATTTTCTATGCTTAAAACTCAGCTGCTTGCTTCTGAATCAGATTTTGGAGCACCTTGATTGAGTATTAACTCAATCACTCTCACGTATATTGCAATGTGTTGCTTTTTTTATTTCTTGATTCATGAAATCACAAGATCCTATAACTGTTTAGGGTTATTCTTGTTTATTTATTCTGCTGCGCACATATGTGCTGTTCCACTCATATTTAGAGAAAACCCAACACTTGTAACATCTAGACTCTTCTATAGCCCAAATTCTAGAAATTAGCTAGAGAAGCACATGAGCAGCTTGTCATTTATCTTATTGAGTGAAATTTCTTTGTCAAAGCCTCTTAATTCATTTACAATAAGACTGAATCGTTGGTACATGTCATTCACAGTCTCTTCTTGATTCTTCTTGAAATTCTCATATTGAGAATTCAAGAGAGACCTCTTGTCATTTCTCTCATATGAATTTGCTTCTACAATGCTCACATGAGATTCCCGGATCTCTTTAACTGACTGACATTCTATCACTCTTTGGTAGATGTCATCACTTATTGTTGAGACTTGAATGTTCATAGCCCTGACATCACAAGACTTAATCTTCTTATTTCCTTCACTCCATTCAACCTTTTACTTTAACACTATTTCTCTATTGATGTTCAAATTTGTTGGAATATTAATTATATGGACATATAAGCACAAAATGAAATATATTCTCATCAATAAAATTCATACACAATTTTATTTTAGATTTCCATAAAGCAATTTTATCTAGATTACACATTGGTGGTTTGGATGTGACATAATTCCTAATTTGTGTAAAACTCATGATTGTGAAAGATTTGTCAAAGAACTAATTCTTAGATATGAGGATCTTGATTAATCAATGTGTTAATCCTTTTCTGATTAACATATCTCTGATACCAATTAAAAGTGTGGCATGATAACTGAGAAATACTCTATAGGGGGGATCAAATTTTAAAACCTTTTAACACATCAATCATAGTATATGCCACAAATTGAATAAATAGTAATAATGATTATGCAGTAAAATAAATCGAAGCTATAAAGTAGATCAATCATACTACACAAATGTTTTATAGAGATTCCCCAAATTCGGGTACGTTCTCTCTTCTATCACTTGGTAGGAATTTACTAAACAATGCTGAGTCTTTTGATAAAGAGACCTTTAGAACAATTACTGAATTTTTTGATAAGAAGATTCTTAGAATCACTGAATCTTTTACAGAGAGATTCTTAAGACTTTATCTCTGAATCCTTTAAAAAGGGATTCTTAAAACTTTATCTCTGAATCCTTTAAAAATGAATTCTTAAAACTATTTCTAAATCCTTTAAAGAGGGATTATTAAAACTATTTTGAACTCGAAGGATGTAGTAGATGAATTGAACCTGATCAGCAGTTCTTGTTGAGAGGGAGAAGACAAAACAACAATCAACAACTTATTTTTCTTTTCCCGAAGGCTTCAACAGAATAGCCCTTTTCAGATTGAGAGAGAAGAAGAAGAATCAGAATTAGAGCGAGACTCAGAGAGAAGATGCGTCATTCTTGAGATCGTGGGAGAGAAGAAAAGAAGATACGATATTTCTTTTACAATTTCTTGAATCAGTCGATTGTACTTTCTCGATTTGAATCTTTTCTACATATATGAGATCATTTGAACCGATACTTTCCTTTTTTATCTTTGATTCAACATAATCTTTTTTTTAAAGCGGAACACAAAAGACTAGATTTGAACTGTAATCACAACATTAATCTGCTCACCACTTTATCTGTCATCCTTTGAAGAATTCGACGTCAATCTAACAAACCATCAATTACTCCTCGACATACTCCGATGAGTTAGGACAAAAACGACAATGTCATAAAATGTGTGTTGGCATGACCAAGGTGATGACTACCACTTAAAACAACAACTAAGTTTTACCATTAAAGTGGATTAAGTTCGTTAGATGAGGTTGGGCTAGCCCTGCAAGTTGAGTCGAGCCGGCTCGTGAGCTCGATGAGCCGGCTCGAAAAAAGCTCGACTCGAGCTCGAACCAGTTGAGCTCGAGCTCGAGCTCGACGAGCTCGAGCTCGATTTCGAGTCCGAGCTCGACGAGCTCGAGCTCGATTTCGAGCCGAGCTCGAGCTCGATTACTCTTGTTCTTGAGCTCGCGAGCCGGCTCGCGAGCTTTTTTTTTGGGTATTTTTTTAAAAAATATAAATAAATAAAAATAAAAATGGGTTCATGAGCAAAAAGCTCGCGAGCAGCTCGAGCTCGACTCGAGCTCGCGAGCTCGAAAGCTCGAGCTCGAGCTCAATATACTGGTCTCGAGCTCGAGCTCGAGCCAAGCAGGGTGAGCTCGACGAGCTCGAGCTCGAGCTCGAGCTCGAAATATTTAGCTCGAGCTCGAGCTCGAGTTTGGGATTTTTGCCAAGCTCGACTCGAGCTCGACTCGTTTACACCCCTAGGTTGGGCGTTCATTTACGTTGTCATAACCATTATTTTCAGGACTCCAACCGCTATGCCAAACAGACACTAAGGCTTCGTTTGGTTGGGCGTTTCGCCTCCTCCGTTTGGAGCAAACGCCGCCGGACGGCGGGCAAACAAACGGGCCCCGGTGGCGTTTGCTCCGTTTGCACCCGCCGGATAGAGAAAAAGACGCTTAAATGGAGCGTTTCAACCCCGCTTCCCCCCTCCAGTTCCAATGCTCCGTTTGGACCCGCCAGCTGCATCCACCACCGCTGAACCAAATGAAGCTTAAAATAGTAAAACAAATTCAAGTATAACAAATATTCATAATTTTGATCATTTTGATGATCAGGATTGTTACTTTACTCTTGAGTTCCAACCTTATCTGATTCTTCCACCTCCGCCACCGCGCTCACCGCCAATTACCATGCTCTCCTCCCATTGTCCACTACAAACCCTAACACTTGACGCAACGCTCACCCTTGGTCAATGGCGGCCGACGGGCCATCGGAGCGCGATCCGGCAACACCGTTGACATTGGCAGTTGTTAGCAAGCCAACTCCGGGGTCAACATGGACGGATCTGGAGACTGCTCACCTAGTCGACGCCTACGAGGAGAAATGGAACTCTTCGAAGCGCGGTCCACTCAAAGCACAACAGTGGGAGGCAGTCGCCTCCGAGGTCGCTGCCCGATGCAGCCTCGATCGCCCTTCTAAGAGCGGCACGCAGTGCCGCCACAAGATCGAGAAGCTCCGCAAGCGCTACCGCTCCGAGCGCCTCCGCCCTGTCAGCTCCTTGTGGCCCTTCTTCGATCGCATCGATAGAATGGAGCGCGGACCGTTGCCGCTCTCGCGTGCGCCGCCCCCCGCTTCCTCCTCCTCCTCCTCCGACTTAAAGCCTCACCTCCGCAACAACCGGAGCGTCAACGGGAACCTCGGGGAGGCGATGCCGCGGGGGAACGTTAGGGTCTCGAGAAACGCGAGGTCACGGAGTAGACGGGCACATGAGGATAATCAGGAGGAAAATGACGAAGACAAAGATGAGGAGGCGGTTGAAGGAGGCGGTGGGGAACGAGGAGGGCTTACTGAACTGGCTACAGAGTTAAGGAGATTTGGGGAGGGGTATGCCAGAATTGAGAGGAAGAGAATAGAGATGAAGAGGGAGATGGAGCGGGAGTGGATGGAGATGGAGTCGAGGAGATTGGAGATGGTAATGGAGGCGCAGCGATGCCTGGTGGAGACCATTGCTGGAGCATTCTGGAAAAAGGCGAAGAATTCAAAGGATTTGTAAGAATAACAGGCCCTTTTGCTCTTCCTCTTCTACTAATCAAATCTCGTCGATTTCTCTATTGTTTTCCAACTTGCATTTGTCGAAGAAATGCAGTCCTTCTTCCTGCCATGTTCTCATTTCGTTCTTGTTTTCCATTTGGTTGTCTATGGTTCATCATGTGTGGAGGAACTTGTGGAGTTCTGTTGTGCTGTTATATGTATTTTGATTGGCTCTTAGACAGGAGTAATGAGCTGTTGGTTGAGAAAATATTAATCTAAAAAATTAAAAATTTAGTATTAATGAAGAAAAATTAAGATTCATATTAAATGTATCTATCAATTAATGTATGATGCCTGTAAGTAGAAGAGTTATTACTAAGAGGAATCTAGATTACTGTTTCACTGTTATAAAAAGTAGGCAAATTGTTGTTTCAGTCACCCAATTTTAGGCTCTTTGGCAAAATTATTGTTTCAGTTCCTGTACTTCCTAAGACCAATGAAATCAGTCCCTCCATCCAAATTTCAAATGATTTGAATGGATTATTTCTAAATTTATTTGATTACTCTAAAGTTTGCTACCTTAAATAGTGTGTTCTTTATCAAAACAAATTCAGAGTTTAACCGTTTTCAAACAAGTCATTTGATGAAATTTGGATGTAGGGATTGATTTCATTGGTTTTAGGAAGTATAGAGACTGAAATACTGCAAAAAATAATATAGGTACTGATTTCCTAGAGAGCCTAAACTTGAGGGACTAATTTCCTAAAGAGCCTAAACTCGAGGGACTGAAACAACAATTTTACCTAAAAAGTAATATATTAATGGAGAGAGAAAATGTTATACCGATCATCTTCCTTTCCTCTCCTTCTCTCTGCTTCTATTTTCTTGTAATACAATTTTCATCTACTCTAAAACTTCAGTAGCAATTTTTTATGGAGCCTTACAAGCATTGGAGCATTAAAATGCATATCTTTGGTCGTTTGGCTCTTTGTTCAAAATGGGCATGTTCAATCCGACACCGAACCACCCATTGAATCATGGGATGAAGCTTTATAAAAATTTTTGAAAACCAAAAGGGATGCCGGAACAATGCTGTTTATACAGTAAGGAGCAGGCAAAACTCTCTTTCCAAGGATCATGGATTCTGTCACCTTAAAAGAAGCGTGTGAATCATTAAGCAATGTGTTCAAAAGATTTGTCAAGGTAACTCCATGAAACTTCAATCTTTTTGAAATTTTTTCTTACGCTCGACTGATGATAGGAAAACCAATCATAATTTCTCTCCAAACCTACAAATATTATAAATCAAACTAGAAACTTAAGGGCAACAAAAACGGTAAGAGGATTGTTGCCAAGATTCTAAGAAGCCTCCCTCGAAATTCGACTATGTAGTAGTATCAATAGAGGAAGACCTATCTGTGCTCTTTATTTCAAAAATAATGGGTTCACTTCTGGCTCGTGAAGAAAGAATGAAATGATTGATCACCTAATAGGGTAAACCATTCGAATCAAAATAAACTTTCCCAAATTGAGTGAAGAAAATAAGCATTAGGAAGGCAGTCAGCACAAGTTTCAACAGAGGAATTGGAAACCAACCATCAGAGAAAGAAGTAGAGGAAGTGATATAAAGTTTTAAAATCAGGATGCTAGAGAAAACTAATCAAACCTCTTATTACAATTTGTGCAAGGAAAACAATCATAACATAAAAGGTTGTTACTTCAAATACAAGAGATGCAAGTATTTAAAAAAGGATAGAACATAAGTATAAAAAGGAAGCCGGCTTCACAGAAAGGGACTAAATGAGTCAAATGACAATATATTCTACTCAAGTTTCAAGTTTGGAAGTAAATTTAAAAAAAATGTGATAAACAACATGACTAGCAATAAGAATACATCTGTTTACTTAATAAATCTAGTAAATCAGAAGTAATACTAGAAGATGAAAAAAATAGAAAGAATAAAGGGGAAAATGTGTTATCATTGTGAGAACAAAAAAATGGACAAACTAAGTACGCACAAGAAGATGTCCGTATGTTTGGGATCTTGCTCAAAATTTGCTAAGTGTAGGTTAACTTATCCAAAATGGATCTACCATGATGTTTGCTAACAATACATGCAATATAACATACCTCAATTTGGACAAATCATTGAATTGTGATGATGAATTCAAATAAGGTGTTTCCATTATAAGTGCCACCTGGAAGAGAAGAAACATACACTCGCAACAGCGATCACACTACTTTATGACACTCGAGGTATGGAAAACATAGTGTGAAGGATGTGCCACTTGGAGAAATACACAAATTACAATTTCCAAACATTCAGCATGAAGAGTAAAAGTACCCGATATCTGGGGACCCGCAACTACTCAGTCATGGTAAGGTATGAGGTATTTCAGATGTATATAGATGATTACTCAAGGATGATGGGGATTCATCACTAAACTATCTTAAGTCTTCTCGAAGTTTATTTAGTTCAAAGCATTAGCTAAAAAACAACGTGGACAACCCATCAAAGTCTTTAGAACTGACAAAGGAGGAATTCACTAGTTATGGATTTAATTCCTACGTCAGAGCTCAAATTATTAAGACGGAACCAATAGTGAGAAGAACACCGCAACAAAATGGTGTAGCAGAAAGGGAAAAGAGAATTCTGCTTGAGATGACAAGAACAATTATGAAAAAAGAACTCATTGAACTTGTTTTGGGCTGGGACTATCAACACAGTTGTGCATATCTTGAATTTTTCACCTACAAGAAGCTTGCATGACATTATATCTTAAGCCTGGTATGAACAAAATCCTCAAATTGGTCACATGAGGATATTCCGAAGCATATCATTTATAGTGACATATTACAGGAAGATATAAACATAAATGCATTCTTGTTGGTTATCGTTTGTTCAATACTGATACAAAGAAATTAATAATTTTAAAAGAAGTCATTATGCATGAAATGGTCACTTGGAAGTGAAGCACCAACTCAGATCATAATCTCTCTATGATTTAGGTTGCAGAAGATCACATTTTTGCAGAAACAGATCCAATCACACCGCCAATCGCCATCTACTCCAAGGCAAGTTCTTACTGTAAGCCCGTCAAGCTTAGTATCTTGTGATTCCTAATGCCTAAAGAAATATCATTCTATAGAAGAAATTTATCAAACTTGTGACAACATTATTTTTGTGATGAAGCAATTAAAGAGTAGTCGTGGATTGAACCTAAGTGTTTGACAAAAAAATAAAGCCTACTAGTTAGTCAACAAATCAAAAAACAAAGAAGTCATTTGTCTTAAATGGGTACACAAAACCAAATTCAATGAAAATAAAGCTCTCCTTGTAGCAAAGGAATACTCCCAAAAATCTGGAAGGGATTACAATGAAACATTTGCTCCATTTACTCGAATGGAAATTGTAAGAACAATAGAAGCTATTGTCGCATCAAATATCAATTTGGCAAGCAATTACTCATGTGTTTAATACTCTAATATCAATTGTGGTTGCTTGCAGACTTCTTTTTTAAATCAGAATTTATTGTTAATTAATTGTTGGACAAGTGTTTGTGCATCGAATCATATAGATTCTTACGACACTCTACTAACACCTACTCATTAGAGTTCCATTAGGGCATAATTAAATCACATTCACTCTGCATCCGTCCTGTGTCAGCTCAGAGCCCCAAGTTCGGGCTTAATCTAGGATACACTGGATTAGAGTTTATAGCTCATTCATGTCATATCAAAGTAGTCTTTACTGCTCTTCTCCTCTATTTTAGGAACCATAGTTCGTCTATACCCGATCCCATAGAATTCTTCCGAAGTGATCTTCGTATTATTACAATGATCATCATTGTCCTCACCCTCCATTTAGAGAATTTGTGTTGAACACACGTTAACACAATTTAATTATGCTAGATGCGATTACTATGATGGGTATCATGGATCTGATTTACGGAATTATCTCGAGGATGATATCAAACGTAGATTTAAGTTAGATGTGTCATCCTTTGATGACCAGTTCATCTCAAAGGCGCTTACGAATTGGTTAGGCACGTCACTTAAAATGTCGGGTGTTGGAAGTCGGAGACATGTCGGGGAGTTAGTTGTGAGAAATGATATTCAGGAGGAGCCCATTCCGGTCGCCTCTCAGGTTCGATTTGCTCTCTGCACACAAATTCGTGGAGAGCTGACTTCTCATCACTTCGGGTCTATCGATAAGATATTTCACATAGATTTACATTACGAGCATTATTTCAGATCCACTAGACCGAGATGAGTTGACTCTAGCCTGACTAGTCCACCAGATATCCTTCTCCATCAGAGCCCACCCGTGCACTTAGTTATGACTACACTTGCATGACTTCTCAATCCTCAACTATAGAGTTCTCTCATTTTGATGAGATTCAGTGTGTTATCTTCAGAGACTTAGGACGCGTAATGACCGGGTGCCATACGAGGAGTTTACTCCTTCATGGTGAGCATGAGCCTATTCCTGATCAAATATTGTTTGATGAGGGAGATAATATTGCAATTATTAAGATTTTTTCTGAGAGCGGCATGAGTAGAACAATAGAGCTAAGCATGAGATAGTGTATATTGCCTACAACCCTTCTTGATGAGGATGGAATTCCAGTGAGTGATTCGCCTATGTGCACAAGATCATTGAAGTTTCTTCAAGTCATATCTTCGAGTCATTCCACCCCAAAGGATCTCAAGCCTAGTGCTGAGTATGTAGTGATTGCCTCTTTGATGCTTGAGGATACTTACGATATATCGGGAACCTATTCTTGTGCTCGTTGCATTTGCGATGACTTTATTATACCCCTCCCGGTAAGTCACCTAATGAGTTTTAACCTCATGGAGGCATTCGATACATCCTAGAGTGACATCTTAGTGTCGATGTCTCAGTCATTCTCTTGGATGATGGCCTCCTTCACGACGAATTTTCCTATAGATCGCTCAGTGAGCCTCCTGACAAGTCACATCCCTCATGAGACATGTGGTATGTCATATGCTCATACATTAGTACTGATACCTCATGTCGGTATATGTTTGTTCGTCGCACACTCGACAAATATTTCTACACTCCATCTAGAGAGTCTCCTGATAAACCATTTATTATTAATGAATTAGCCGATGTTGAGAGTGCTCTCGATGGCTCGAGGCTCAAAGTCGACAAGCCAAGCATTATGACCAAAAGCACCGAATGGTCGAGTTCCGAGTAGGAGACCAGGTATTCCTGAAGATAAAGCCGGTGCGCGGGGTTTCCCGTATCCGGAGTCACCACAAGCTCAGCATATACCCCCATCCTAGGAGTTAATCATTTCCATTGTTCATTATTCACATTGGTTGAAAGATTACTTACATATATTACATGACTTGTCTGTGTTGTATGATTCACATTTACTGTATGTTTTGCATTCTTTGCATGAATTACATGAACTTCTCAGACATAAAATTGCAATAAGTAATGAAAATTATAAAGTTTACGCAGACATTCATAGGAGTAGAGCATTAGAAAAGGTGATCAATTGATGATTATAATTAAGATTGAGATGTTCCCTCTGGGAGCAACAACAAAATTAAATGTTAGATGAATGAGTCCCTATACAGTAATACAATGAATTGGGTCGAATACCTATAAATTAAATATCCCTAAGAGTATGAGAATTCATCATGCATTCAACATTGAAGATTTGACTACATGCTACGAGCCACAAGAATATACGAGACCAATTTCTGACACCACATCTGAGTCTCAACCACCACCTTCATTATACACTCAGTTTCAACCACAACCTATTACCCAGTCACCAACATACTCCCCAGTTCTTACTTTGACACCAGTTCTTACTTTGACACCAGTTCTTATTTCGGTACCCGAGAGTCTACACCCTTCCATTGAGAGTATAGTAGACACCATGAGCCATGAGATTTCTGTGTCACTAGGCGGATCTATATTGGGATATTTGATCATTAAAGAGGGCAGACTACTATTGATGATTCTTAGATGACACTAGTGGAGCTCGAGTTACTTACCCCTGGGCTTCATAGAGAGTATGATCTTCATTTATCGGAAATGAATGCTCTCAAGTCGTCGGGAAATGATGTGAATCCCAGATCGAGTGCGGGTCGACAGTTATCGGAGCCTGCACCAGTCTACACACGCAGGAAGCGGAGATTGGATCGTCGTATAGACGATCCGAGTCAGTAGTCATGTTTAGAGCGACGCCGACATATTTTAATATAATTTTTATATTTCTTATATCATGCATAATTAGTGGATTTATGTTCCGGACGATCTTGTCCATCCGTAGTGGGATCTAAGTCTATAAATAGGGGTCTCGGGGCTGATTTTCAGGCATCACAGATTTTGGACAAAAAATCCTGCTCTCAAGGTCCCCCCCACGTTGCCAATTCCGTGGATCCTTGGTGCCGAAGCCAAGGTAACAACCTCCTCCTCCATATAAATACCAATCCCCACTAATAACCGCCCAAAACTGCCAACAACCACCACTAACCGCTGCCATCTATTGCTGTAAGTTTGTAACCACCTATTCCTTCCCTTCCAACAACAATACCCCATAACTACCTTTTTCCCACTCATTCCACTAACCATAATCACCCCACTACTTATTAACTACCATATAATTACCCTTAAACTCCAATAATTAATCTCAATTAATGCCTTAACTGCCCGCCCCCGCTGAAATTAACCAGTACAACATTGTGCAACCCCCATAACTGTTTTTTTTTTAATCCCATAGCCCGTCTCCACCCATGCCCCTTCCACAGAACTCCACACACAATTAACGAGACTAATTCCTATTGAATCCATCTCCCAAGCACTCCCAGGGAGGTTCCTGGGACATGCCTGCAGCCTATACTCATCCCAGCACCTATTTTGCAAACTGTTTAGTCACGGTTTGCCAATTCCACCTCCAAAATTTCACTCTCATCCCCACAGCAACAGACGGGCCGATCCCATCACCTCTGCACTGCCCTCCAATCCTCCCAGCAGGCCACCTACCCACAGATATCCATTATTACAGCCATTTGCTGTCCAGAAGCCTGAAAACAGTGCAGTAATTGTACGAGTTCTGCTGCCCAGTCCCAGAATTAGTAACACAGCACCTTTTAAGACTCACATTGCTTATGCAAGGTCTTGTTTGAAGTCATTATTTATTGTTGAATATTTGAGGACAATGTTTTATGTCGGCCGACATGTCCTGTTTGAACAGAAAACGACTTACATAATAAAAATATAAAAGATATGGCGTTTTGCAATATGTCGCCCGACATTTCGGATCAAATCCGCTATGTCGGCCTTAGAATCTTTTGTGCTTGAAAAGAAAATATTTATTTTCTGGATTAATCTATTCAATGTTTTATATACTTTGCTATTCATTCATTTTATATATACTTATGAAGATAAAAATACCATAATAGTTAGAAATATTAGGTAATTGCACTCAGTTCAAGTATAAAATGCTGCAACTAGCATTTTGTCTTAATGCTTACTGGTGGTAGAAAGAGCAGATGCATAGAAACATACATCCAAAGTTGTTATAACTTATAATATAATTATTTTTTAGGAATCCTACATTTTAAAATGTCCCTGACATCCGACATCTAAAAACTCAATCCGACATGTCCCCGACATCCGACATCTGCAACCTTGTTTGAGGAACAACATATCATTTGAGATATTAATTTGTACAGTTTTGTTATGCAGGGTAGGTTGTGTGTGACGACATTCTAGTATGCAATTTTAAGTGACGTGTCAAATGACTCTAAATAATGTAATGATTATGCAAATGCAAAGAAATCATATGAATTCACAAAATAAGAACATATAATATTGCATCCAACGAAATACAATCCAAACACACAATAGTAGAAAACAAGAACACCAAGCTACAACTTACATATGTAGGCGTGGGCTAAATGCTACGTTGGTGGAGGTTTGAGGGTGTTCGGGCCCGGGTGGCATCACGAGAAGGGAGACAGGTAGGCGATGATGGAAGTGTTGGCGGTGGGTTTTCGGGGGTCTGGGAGGGCCGGGCGGTGTGGACGAATGGAGGACAGGGGGTGGGGAGAGGCTCCTTGGTGGCGGGAGGGAGGAAGAGGGGTCGGCGGGCCTTGGAGATGTCTTGGAGGGGCGTTGCTGGGAGGAACGCTGTAAGGGTTGTAGTCGACGACAGTATGTAGATGGATGTGGTGGGAATGGGGTTGTTGGTGGTCTTGGATGAAGGGGGTGGAGGGTGTCAGCGGCTAGAGGAATGTAGGGGAGGCGGATGACAAGAAAAAAGGGAAAACCCAAGGCGTCACACCAAGGTGGGTTCTTAGAGTTGCACTTGGAGGACCGACAGTTCGGAATTAGAATCCAAAGTTTGATCCCTCTAACTGCCGCACGCCTATAAAAAGAAGACTGTTAGTGCATCTGAATTAGACAGTTCATGATGTCCGAGCCGATCGAGTGTCAAATACAACTCACAATACAGAAGTTGGCAAACAAAATAGACTCAGAACGATCATCCAGACGCATCCGTAGAGTCAGATTGTCTGGAAGGACAAATGATCGCCTCCTGCAAGAATAAACGTGTGTGGATCGTCAATCTTCATCAACTCCCTCCGACCTGAAAGTGTTCATCTCCGGTGAATGAAGATGGTCATACTCTCAACTTAGCCTAGGGGAGACGCTCAAGCTTTGCTGGGGATCAGATCCAAGTATCATCTTAGATCAGGCGTCCACTTCAACTGACGAGATATCTCAGTGTACCTCGCTCCTCTGTGGCTGTGAAGTTGTGGGTAACAATTTGAGCTATGTCCCATGTTGTCACCAACATCCCTGAGCAAAGTGTATCTCCGTCTGACATCTGAACTGGTGGTACCGTCGGTGGTGCGAGGTGACCCTCATGATGTGACTCATCATGCTGAGATTGGGAAGGTAGGGGAGAAGGTAAGATGGGCTACATTCTGACTCATTCTTAGAATTATGACAAATGATGAATTACACGAAACGTATGTAATTAAACATTCACAAGATGAGATGGATAACCTATCATGATATTTATTATGGAGTGCATGACCAATCATATGATATAAAGTCAAATGTAATATAGTCAAAACTAATGATGCAAGACATGAGAAAACATAAGTAATATGAACTGGTTTGCATCAATAATAAAACATAATCTGCATGCTCAAATATAAGTTTTAAACATCAATGATTGACACACCACAAAAATAACCGTCACAAATAGCTATCGCCACGATAAATGCTACCGCCGACGGTACCATGCAAAACAAAACATAACCTTTAAGAAACTGCAACAGTTATACAGAATTTTAATACATGCATGATGTATCTCTATAGAGCAGTTTTGAGCACATATCATCTTGCAAGTTGCAATACAAAAATAGATGAAGCAAGAAAGCTTAATCCGAAAAAAAAACAAAGACAAGAAACAGTTATTCCTTCTAAAATATCTGACCAAGGAATAAAATAAGTTTGATAAAATAATAATCATGAAGCATATAAACAAATCACAACATGATAATAAACTCCCTAGTCAATCATTAAGCTTAAGGAACATGAAAACGACTTGAGAACCATATAGACCGAAACTTTGATAATGAGACTTTTGGAACCTAAATCTGGAGAGTGTTGCAAGGTTTAGATTTCACCTTACAATAAGATGACATATGCCCAAATTTTGAACATACAAAACACTTAATGTAAGGTGTGCTTACGTGAGAGAACAATCTACTAGGTGTATGTTGGTTAATAAATTTTGTAACACTAGTAGAAGTTTTGCAAAAACCACAAGATAAACTAGACATAAAAGTTTTTTTATCAATTGAAAAATTTTAAACAAATAATTTTAATGTCTAGTTTAGATTTGAGGGTGCTATTTTCAGAAATCAATAACAGAATACGCTCTTTAGCAATACCGAGCTCTTTTTCAAAGACCTTGATTCTCTTTATATTCATTACAATAAAAATAAGGTATAATATTTTCAATAGTAGAGCTAGAGAGAGAAATAACATATCACATTATTATTTGATTTCAAATCAAATTTTGTTTTAAAATTTTATTTTCTAAACGTACTATAAAGTTAGTTTTGTATTTAGGTATTTATATATGTGTGGGTTTAGTCCCACATCATGAGTTTAGTTTGCGAGTCCTCTTGTAGTCCTATAAATTAGCTTTTCTTTGTGGAAGAATAAAATGCACCAGTTATTATCCTTTCTACTTTCCAACATGGTATCAGAGCCAGGTTTCGTGCATGAAACCTAATTTTCTTTTTTCCCATCTCCCGTGTTTTTCCTTCCGTTTCCGCCTGTCATTTTCATCTCTGACGTCCTGCGCTGCTAAAGCCTCCGACGGGCGTTTCCCCTCCTGCTCCCGTCGATAGGATCGTCCAGTGATTCCATCGACGGGAGTGGTCATTTCTCCCTGCCACGCGCTCGGCGCTGATGCATGTTCCTCTGCCGCTGATGCAAACCACTGTTTTGATGCATCCCGCCTTCGTTCTCGTCGTCGACTGGTCTGCTGGTCATCGTCGAGCTCTGCTCATCCTCTGCGCATCTGTCGATCGAGCCCCGGGCACGGTTCCTGTTCCATCATTCTGCTGCTGTCGTCGAACCCTCGTTCCGGCTCCTACGCCTGATTCGACATCCTGTGTGCGTCCTAGACGCCGAAGCCCATGGAGCTCGTCTGCTATGGCTCTCACTGCTCTCGTTCTCATCGACGAAACCTCACCTTTCCTCGATCCCATTTTTCAGGGGGAGCGGCTGCTGCGCCTATGCGCCATTCTCTCTTTCGATCCAGTAATGTTGCTGTCCCGACTTATTTGAGGGATCTGTTGTTATTTTGGCTTGTTACTACTGCCGCCGATGATCTCAGTTCTTATTCCTGCCCGGGCTATGGATCCGCTGCTCGCTTCTCGTGTTGATGTTGATAATGTCGTATTAAGTTGTTTTGTTTAAGTTGTGTTATTGCTGTTGTCTTTGTTATTGTGTCATTTGTGTCCTCAAGCATTCTATGACTCCATGCACGTGTGTCCCACGCGAGGGGGAGTGTTTGGGACGAAGGCGACTCAGATGATCTTTCCCGACCTTTCGCCTTCGTTTCACACGACCTCTAGGCGTATGTCATATGTGTCTCCCCATGTTTTCTTTCGATTGGTCATGTGTTGGGGAATCTATTGATGTCGGTGCTCTAAATCTCACCAGGTTGTATCGTGTGGGACCGTGTCGTGTGGGACTGTGACGTGTGGGACCGCTCTTGTGCGGATGTATCCCCGACGGATTATCCCCGGTTGCTCGGTTGATGATTTACTCCTTATTTTTCGTTCCTCGACATGTGTGTGTAGGTGATGTTGGTTGACCAGTTTCCAGCGAGTCCACGTCGTTGTGTGGGTCCTGCGTCGTGTGTGGGTCATCGTCGTGTGTGGCTATGTCCCTGACTTGATTCCCCAGTTTGAAATTTCCCCCGGTGTCTCGTCTTATGTTTTGTCCTGCATCGCCTACCTCCATTGCCGTTATTACGATGTCCAAGCTGAAGGGTCCCCCTTCAGCTTGAGGGGGAGTGTTGGAAGTATTAATATTTAGGTATTTATATATGTGTGTGTTTAGTCCCACATCATGAGTTTAGTTTGTGAGTCCTCTTGTAGTTCTATAAATTAGCCCCATTTTGGAAGAATAAAATGCACCAGTTATTATCCTTTCTACTTTCCAACAGTTAGCAATTTTAAGCCAAGAGATTTAAGCCAAGTTAAATGCATAAAAGATTGAATCAGATACGGTTTTGACGGATGATGTGACTATTAAGGAGCGATGAAAAAGATACTTTTATCAACTATACAATGAAGGAAAAGATAATGAACTGAACTTGGAAGAGTTAAGTAAATCGGAGGAGTATAGTAACATAACTTTTTATCGTAAAATTCAAGCATCAGAGATAGATGACGCTCTGAAGAAGATGAAAAATGGAAAGACGGTTGGGCCAGACGATATACCCATTGAAGTATGGAAATGCTTATGGAGGGAATGAATTTTATGACTTACAAGTTTCTTTAATAACATACATAAGACAAAGATGATGTCAGACCAATGGAGATAAAGTATTTTAGTACCTTTGTATAAGAACAAATGAGATACAAAATTGTGTCAATTACAAGGGGATTAAATTAATGAGCCATACTATGAAACTATGGGAACGCACAATAGAGAGAAGAGTTAGACCAGAGACTAACATCTCAGAGAATCAATTTGGATTCATGCCAGGGAGGTCAACCATGGAAGCTATACATCTCTTGAGGAGACTCATTGACAACTATCGGGGAAGATAAAAAGATTTGCATATGTTGTTTATCGATTTGGAGAAGGCTTATGATAGGGTTCCAAGAGAGGTCTTGTGGAGAGTCTTAGAAAAAAAAGGTGTAAATGTATCATACATTGACGTAATCAAAATATGTATACAAATTCAGTGACCAGGGTGAGGACATCTGAAGGATTAACGCATGAATTACCTATCGTCGTTGGCTTACATCAAGGATCAACTTTAAGCCCTTATCTCTTTACCCTTATCTTAGATGAGCTCACCGGACATATCCAACAAGCACTACCTTGGTGTTTATTATTTGCAGATGATATTGTTTTGGTCGATGAGACGCACGAGAGTGTAAACGCGAAACTTGAATCTTGACGAGACACTTTAGAAAAGAAGGTTTTAGGTTGAGCAGGACAAAGACGGAGTATATAGAGCTTAAATTTAGTAGTGCAAGAAGGTAGGATGACTCCGTCATTAATTTGGGTGACCAAAATATTTCCCACAGTGAGTGATTTAAATATTTGGGATCGATAATTCAAAAAGATGGAGGTGTAGATAAAGATGTGGTACATAGAATCCAAGCAGGTTGGTTGAAGTGGAGAGGCCCGTCTGGGATCTTATGTGATCGTAAAGTACCATTAAAACTTAAAGGCAAGTTTTACCGTAATGCAATTAGGCCAGCAATGCTCTACAGTTCTGAGTGTTGGGCAGTGAATGGTGTACATGAGCAAAAAATGGGAGTTACAAAGATGATAATGCTTAGGTGGATGTGTGGTCACACGAGACTGGATAAAATTAAGAATGAATGTATCATGGATAAGACGGGAGTGGCGCCAATTGTAGAGAAGATGCGAGAAGCTCGTTTAAGATGGTTCGGACATGTACATAGGAGACCATTAGAGGCACCTGTTAGGCGTTGTGAAAGTTTAGTCACTAGACATGTTAAATGGGGGAGGGGTAGACCAAAAAAGACTTGAAATGAAACTATAAGGAAAGATATGATGTACTTAGGTATTAATGAGGCTATGATTAAAGATAGGGTGCAATGACGACAAAGGATCCATATAACCGACCCCACTATGGTGGGATAAAGGCTTGAGTGTTGTTGTTGTTGTTTTAGCATAAAGTTAGCAATTTTCAGTTTTTCAATTTATGTGTAATTCTATCAAACATATTAGATGTGAAATTATATTTAGATTTAAGAAGGAAGAAATTCATTGCGCGCACAGTGCTATCAGATGAAGATTATTTGATGAATAATATGATACACTGCCATTTTCCCTTTTTGATGTTCTCTCCATAAAGTCGCGAACAAGAATCTTCTCGAGTAGTTGTACATGCATGTAAACTCATCACGTATGGTTGTGGATCATATTTCTTATTCGTTCAGTACTTACGGAGGGAGAATCATAAGTTTATTTAGGAAATTTTCAAATCTCATAAGCAATGCTAAAACTATGAATGAGTTTAAAAATATTTTGTCACTGAAACAAAATAAATAATTCATAGCCTTAGTATTTAAACCACAATTAATTTTCTCAAACTCATTTAAAGCCACATGTGAGTTTAGGAATACAACTATTATTCTTTAAAATTGACTGTGCAATGTATTTATTAATAGTTATATTTCATACATCTATGCTTAAAGAGATAAGGAAATTTTTCATTAATATTTTTCACTCATGATAATGTCTCTCGGTGAATAGCTGAGGGTCTAACATAGATTTGTTATTACTATTCCTCGACACACTCTGGGTTGCCATCTAAACTCTAAATTGTAAAGCCTAATAAGAGTAACTTTAATCTGATACCACTTGTTGGATCTATTAGGCAACCTCAGAAGGGGGTGAATAAGGTTTAATGATAATTTTAAAATTTCTTTTACACGATTAAATGTTGCACATCGAAAATAAATATTTAGAGACAATTAAATTAAAAGCACGAATAAAAGAAAACTTTCATTATATTTTGCAAAATGAATGATTAAAAAAGATATGATCTTGTAACGCAAAGATTAATGATGATGATTCTTACAACTTGTGTTTTCTATACCGCCTCGCACCTTGAACCGGTTGACCCTAGCAATCCACCCCCGGATAAGCCTCAAGGGCACTATACCTACTCCTAGTTTAGTTGCCTAAATTAAAATAAATTTTTGCCTTGGATCTCCTTCGACATAGTCACCACACGAGACGAATTTCTCTCCCTAGATCTAACATCAATCTAGTCGCCACATGCGAGGTGAATTCACATGATTATAAGGATAATCACTAGCGCTCAAAAGCAAAAGAAAATACAAGAGTAGAAATCAAAATAAGTGTTGTAGGAACTTCCCTATATCAGATGTCAAAGGAAGATGATGAAGGTACACTTGAGATCATCGTTGTAGAATGCGGGCCCTTTGCTTGAATAATTGTTTGATCTTGATCTTCTTTTGAATCCTTTAGCGTTGAAGGTTGGGAGTGCTGAGGGTGCTTTTGGACTACTAAGGCGACCTCTTTGAAAAATCTCGTGTTAGTTTCTTAATCCCGATAGAATAAAACGAATATATATTTCTCTCGCCTGCGGCAGTAGCTACTGTCGTGCGATAACGTCAAATTTCGAGTCCCCCGCGTTGTTTTCAGCCTAAAGACAACAGAGCTTTCCATATGGAGGTTGGAGCTATCGCTGGGCGATAGTGGCTATCGCGGAGTGATGGAAAATTTGAATTCCCCACGCCAGGCGATAGTGGCTATCGCGGGCGATAACTTCCATCATGAACTTCTTCTACCAGCCTCAAATTTGTTTTAAGTCCACAAAATTTTGCTAAGTCCACAGCAGAATGTTGACTGTAGATCGACGTACATCGAGTGCTATCCCCGAAGGGTATGAGCTACCACTGGCGGTAGGATGCAGATTTGGCCTTAGACTTGTCGTGTTAGCTCGATTCTTGCTGTAGCATCCATTAGTTGTTTCATTAGTACACTACGAAACACTGACAAACATAGATCAGATGCATATCAAGATTTGTTATTCTCAAATCAAGAGTGTGTCGAATCATGTTCCAACACAAACAAATGGAGCCAAAGTTTTCTTATCTTCTGCTTATCTTATGTTAGGAGATCTGCCACATGGTTTAAGGATTCTCTAGAGTCTAGATTGAAAAGTATTGATTGGTGCAATGACCTTTTTTTCCGTCTTTCGAACTCTTAACTATGCTCCTATATGTTCTCTTCCTTTTGTTATTTATTTTAGGCTCGTTTACAATTGTTTTCTCGTTGACAATATTATTCTCAACAATATAGTTTTTAATTTGATCAATTATTTTTGATAATTATATATTTATTCAATCTTTTTATTTTTACTGAAATTATTTGTCGTGGAAAAAATTAATGATGTTTGACAACTTGATATCTATATAGTCCTTTAATATAGATAATTCACCATTTGTATTGGTGATGGAGGTGGATTTATTGTGGTTTGAGGCGGAGGCAGAGCCAAAAGTGTGCTGCATGCTCCAATACCTATAGAAAAGTAAGCATAGATATGAACATAACATAAAATATGACATGTGCATATCTATTCTTGAGGTGGGGAATGTTGTGTGGGGTGGGTGGTTAAAGACGTGTTTAGATGATTGTGGATGATACATCGTAGTCATATCAAGAACAAACACGAACGAGAACTTAGATTGCAATAAAGGAAACACGGATACTCTGGAGGCTAGACCCTCCAAGGCACTCCTTCTCTCCAAGAGAGACAAAAGACTAATACTCCAAAGATAGCAACTTCTCCTACCCGTGCACTCACATCGTGCCGATGCCAATATTGTTTTTGGAGAATATCACCTCCGGGCATCGGAAACCTCGAGCCCCTATATTCATGTAAGTTTGTGTTTGGAGTTGGAATGTTCTATATTTTATAGCTTGTATCCAAATTATTTTTGATACCTGTTCGAAGATTGCTTTTCCAAGACATCTCATAAATGGCGGGGCATAGGTTGCGACGCATTGAATTAGTGCTCTCTCACCATGCGTAAATTAATTAGTTGCAAGTTTTCTCTTAATCCTCTAATCTTGATTGTGGTTATATTCCAAGTGCTCATTAATTTTATTGTTGCGTGCAGTCTTGTGTTGAATATCAATTTTTTGTGTGTGCATCTTTTACCAAACCTAACCCATCACCACACCCTTACTGAAAGTGCATGTGCCTTTTTATGTTCATCGTCAAGAACACGCTATTGCCGACCCCTCTACCCTCAGAAAGTGTAGTGGTTATATTCCAAGTGCTCATTAATTTTATTGTTGCGTGCAGTCTTGTGTTGAATATCAATTTTTTGTGTGTGCATCTTTTACCAAACCTAACCCATCACCACACCCTTACTGAAAGTGCATGTGCCTTTTTATGTTCATCGTCAAGAACACGCTATTGCCGACCCCTCTACCCTCAGAAAGTGTATTTTCAACCACATATATCTTACAGAGGGATCATGTTGCCCCTCCGACACAGTTTGACTATGTTTGAGATGATTATTATAACGATTTCAAGAACCCCACAAAGGTCACCCTATTGAGGAAGTCATCACTTGTCATATCCATGTAGACGCCCTCTTCGATGGCCAATTGAACTCAAAGGCCTTTAGCGATCGACTCTTGGATACAAGTTACTATTTTGATTGATATGAGATAACCGACGAGCGTAGGGTGCGGTTTGCCAACTTGGTATTACATAAGTAAGCCAAAATTTATTAGAGCAGTCTAGAGGGATCACTAGAGAGAGGGTTCCCTTCTCATCACTCAATGGGTAGATATGCTGCAAAAAGTTGAAGAAGAATATCTCCCTGCTTCATATAGGAGTCAGCTTATGGACTAGCTTTATGCCTTGCAACAAATGACTTTTTCTGTAGTGGATTATATAACTTGTTTTGACAAGCTCGTCGTTAGGAGTGATATTAGAAAGGACTAAGGAGGTTATCATAAGGTTCCCTCTTCTGATCTAGATTACAATCAGAGGTTCAGAGGGAACTTATCCGCACCACCAAGAATCGACCGAGCATATGTTCTTGCTTGCCCTCAAGTACGAGCAATATTTGAGGACCACAGGTCCAAGGCGCGATAGCTCATAGCTGGATAGGACAACATTTCGGAAGCCCTCCCTGTTTGGGATCACTACATCAATGCCCACCCGTGCACCCATTGATACGAAAAACAAAGCGATCATTGTTGGAGGCCCAAACCTGGGGAAATCTAGTATTGTAGATGTCTGGGTAGAGGACACGTAAAAGCCCAGTGCCCTACGAGGAATCTACTTATGGACGATGAGTTTGACCCAACGCTGAATTACTTAAGTTCTCTGAGGAGGAGATCGTCGTTATCGTCGAGACCGTTAAGGAAGGTTGGGCTAGCGAGACTGATAACACCCTGCGATGAACCTACTTGTTGACGATGGGTTCGACCCCCACACCAGATTAATTAAGTTCCCTGGAGAGGAGATTGTCATGACCATTTAGGAAGGTTGGGCAAGCGAGATGGATAACGCTTTCGTGTTAGGTGTTGTTAGATGTCTATTATCTGACCCTATCCTAGGAGAGGATGGGAGATGCACATTTATTTTGTACACATTCCATATAGCCGGCCCCATTATGGTGGGATAAAGGCTTGAGTGTTGTTGTTGTACTCATAGTATTGGTTGTCCCTGCAAACGGGCATTGATTGTGACAGTTGCATCAATATAATTTCATATTAGGGGATTGAGTGTATGAGGCTAGCATTCGAACCCCACTCACATCCTTATCGCGTGGTTTGGGTCAACAAGACATCATTACGGGTCACTCAACAATTCCTTGTATTAGTTTATCTTACGAAATTCGAAGATCGTGTTTTGTGTGATGTTCTGCCATGAATGTTGCCCATGTATTATTATGATGACCTTGGTTATATGATCATGACTTCACGCACTCCGGGCGATCGAACACATCACACATATGAATTGATCTAGGGTAGGGTGTGTAGTGGACTCCTAGAATGCACACTAGAGGTGAGTGGGGTTGACTCTATAATTCCCAATCATTCAACTCATGCACTGCACGAAGATAGGCGCTAACAATTAAAGTAGCAAATATAATAATCAACGTTGAAATAAATAATAAACGAAATAAGGCTCAAGGCTTTGGCTTTCCTCCGTGAGGAGGGCCAAGAACAAGCGTGCGGTAAATCGATCCTTTCCTGCAGTGGAGAGTTATCAAAGAGCAAAAAACAATATAAACTGAAATTCTCAGTCAAACATATAATAACCAAATCATATTAATGTCCACAACCATGATCTATTACAAAGAAAATCACGAGAAATTAGGGCTGCTGCGATATAAACGAAATCTGAACTTTGGAGGGTGGATTAGGGTTTTCCGGTGGGTGGTGGACTGGATCAGGTAGAGAGAAGAGTGGGGAGATGCCTGTCGGGTGGGGGCTTTGGCTGGAAATGGGGAAAGGAGGGGGCAGCTGTTGACTGGGTTGAGGATGGTGGCGGCGGGCTGTTGTTGGCGGCCTACTGTTGGCAGGGAGGAGGTGCGGCAGGCTGGGTCTGGGAGAGAAGGGCGGCGACTGGCTGGGACAGCAGGGAGGAGCGGGTGGTGCTGGAGTGGGGAAGGGTGTGTGTGTGGGTGCGGCCGAGGCTGTTACAGCAGGGCGGAAACCAGGGAGGAGGGCGCTGGGGCTGCACGGAGGGCGGTGGCTGGTTGGGGCTGCAGGAAGGGCGATGGCTGGCTGAAAACAGGGCGGGAAAAGGAGGGGAAGCACGGGAAAATAACAAACCTTACCCAAGGAGTCGTCACCAAGGGGATCCACGGAATAAGCACCGCTGAATGATCACCGGAAACAAGGAAGAAGCTCTCCAAATTCCAGCAATAATCAAAACTGCAGCCCTAATGTCCTATTTATAAGAAAATAGAATTAAGGCACCTGAAATCGACGACTATGATTTGTCGGGGGTCTCGGGGCCATAAGTACATGAAATAAAAGTGAAAATCAATAATGCTATATATGAAAAAACATCGGAACGACGAGCCGGACGCATCCGCGGTGGCGGATCGCCGATCCGATCAAGTCCGCCTGCATGAATAAACAAAAGTGGGGTCCGCCTTGCGACAAGTCGCGCCAGATGGCCCCCCATCATGAATTCTATGACAAAGGTCACGAGATCTGTCCCTAATCTCTCCTAGAGACAATGATAAGAATAGAGATGAGAAGAAAGACATGTTCTCAAACCACTACATCTTATATATGCTAGAGTTTTTCCTCGGGCGAGGACCCCAAATCTAGGGCCGATTATGCATTGACAGTCTCCACTCGCTTCACTGCGCCTGTCATACCAACCCGACCTTAACATGGGCATTGTTCATGGTGGAGCTTTTTCACATTCGATAGCCACTATGCTATCAAAGCTTAGAACTACTTGGGACTGTTCGCCAAGCAGAGTCCGTCACCACATGCATTGACAATTTCATCGAAGTTATCACACACATATCATGCCTCTCGACAAACCACCACTTGTGCTACTTCCTTACTGAGCTCCAACCCCACATCAGGACACATCTTCGCGTCCTCAATCCAAACTCTCTTCCTCACGCCATGGAGCAAAGCCAAATTTGTTGAAATGTTTTACGCCCTCTTGGGCACTACCCCGCTCCGCAAACAATCCTGCACCGATACTCCAAAAACCTCTCCCCCTCTCTTCTCACACTCATCAACAGGAATCCCCACCTCCCTCGACACTGTCTACACCCTCTTTACCACCACTCCAGCCCAAGCCGAACTGGCCACACAGATCGTCACACCAAGATGACCTCAATTTCCGTAGACAAGGCCTCTGCTTTCATTGCAAGATGTCATATTCCCTTACCCGTAGACAAGCGTGCGGTAAATCGATCCTTTCCTGCAGTGGAGAGTTATCAAAGAGCAAAAAACAATATAAACTGAAATTCTCAGTCAAACATATAATAACCAAATCATATTAATGTCCACAACCATGATCTATTACAAAGAAAATCACGAGAAATTAGGGCTGCTGCGATATAAACGAAATCTGAACTTTGGAGGGTGGATTAGGGTTTTCCGGTGGGTGGTGGACTGGATCAGGTAGAGAGAAGAGTGGGGAGATGCCTGTCGGGTGGGGGCTTTGGCTGGAAATGGGGAAAGGAGGGGGCAGCTGTTGACTGGGTTGAGGATGGTGGCGGCGGGCTGTTGTTGGCGGCCTACTGTTGGCAGGGAGGAGGTGCGGCAGGCTGGGTCTGGGAGAGAAGGGCGGCGACTGGCTGGGACAGCAGGGAGGAGCGGGTGGTGCTGGAGTGGGGAAGGGTGTGTGTGTGGGTGCGGCCGAGGCTGTTACAGCAGGGCGGAAACCAGGGAGGAGGGCGCTGGGGCTGCACGGAGGGCGGTGGCTGGTTGGGGCTGCAGGAAGGGCGATGGCTGGCTGAAAACAGGGCGGGAAAAGGAGGGGAAGCACGGGAAAATAACAAACCTTACCCAAGGAGTCGTCACCAAGGGGATCCACGGAATAAGCACCGCTGAATGATCACCGGAAACAAGGAAGAAGCTCTCCAAATTCCAGCAATAATCAAAACTGCAGCCCTAATGTCCTATTTATAAGAAAATAGAATTAAGGCACCTGAAATCGACGACTATGATTTGTCGGGGGTCTCGGGGCCATAAGTACATGAAATAAAAGTGAAAATCAATAATGCTATATATGAAAAAACATCGGAACGACGAGCCGGACGCATCCGCGGTGGCGGATCGCCGATCCGATCAAGTCCGCCTGCATGAATAAACAAAAGTGGGGTCCGCCTTGCGACAAGTCGCGCCAGATGGCCCCCCATCATGAATTCTATGACAAAGGTCACGAGATCTGTCCCTAATCTCTCCTAGAGACAATGATAAGAATAGAGATGAGAAGAAAGACATGTTCTCAAACCACTACATCTTATATATGCTAGAGTTTTTCCTCGGGCGAGGACCCCAAATCTAGGGCCGATTATGCATTGACAGTCTCCACTCGCTTCACTGCGCCTGTCATACCAACCCGACCTTAACATGGGCATTGTTCATGGTGGAGCTTTTTCACATTCGATAGCCACTATGCTATCAAAGCTTAGAACTACTTGGGACTGTTCGCCAAGCAGAGTCCGTCACCACATGCATTGACAATTTCATCGAAGTTATCACACACATATCATGCCTCTCGACAAACCACCACTTGTGCTACTTCCTTACTGAGCTCCAACCCCACATCAGGACACATCTTCGCGTCCTCAATCCAAACTCTCTTCCTCACGCCATGGAGCAAAGCCAAATTTGTTGAAATGTTTTACGCCCTCTTGGGCACTACCCCGCTCCGCAAACAATCCTGCACCGATACTCCAAAAACCTCTCCCCCTCTCTTCTCACACTCATCAACAGGAATCCCCACCTCCCTCGACACTGTCTACACCCTCTTTACCACCACTCCAGCCCAAGCCGAACTGGCCACACAGATCGTCACACCAAGATGACCTCAATTTCCGTAGACAAGGCCTCTGCTTTCATTGCAAGATGTCATATTCCCTTACCCGTAGACAAGCGTGCGGTAAATCGATCCTTTCCTGCAGTGGAGAGTTATCAAAGAGCAAAAAACAATATAAACTGAAATTCTCAGTCAAACATATAATAACCAAATCATATTAATGTCCACAACCATGATCTATTACAAAGAAAATCACGAGAAATTAGGGCTGCTGCGATATAAACGAAATCTGAACTTTGGAGGGTGGATTAGGGTTTTCCGGTGGGTGGTGGACTGGATCAGGTAGAGAGAAGAGTGGGGAGATGCCTGTCGGGTGGGGGCTTTGGCTGGAAATGGGGAAAGGAGGGGGCAGCTGTTGACTGGGTTGAGGATGGTGGCGGCGGGCTGTTGTTGGCGGCCTACTGTTGGCAGGGAGGAGGTGCGGCAGGCTGGGTCTGGGAGAGAAGGGCGGCGACTGGCTGGGACAGCAGGGAGGAGCGGGTGGTGCTGGAGTGGGGAAGGGTGTGTGTGTGGGTGCGGCCGAGGCTGTTACAGCAGGGCGGAAACCAGGGAGGAGGGCGCTGGGGCTGCACGGAGGGCGGTGGCTGGTTGGGGCTGCAGGAAGGGCGATGGCTGGCTGAAAACAGGGCGGGAAAAGGAGGGGAAGCACGGGAAAATAACAAACCTTACCCAAGGAGTCGTCACCAAGGGGATCCACGGAATAAGCACCGCTGAATGATCACCGGAAACAAGGAAGAAGCTCTCCAAATTCCAGCAATAATCAAAACTGCAGCCCTAATGTCCTATTTATAAGAAAATAGAATTAAGGCACCTGAAATCGACGACTATGATTTGTCGGGGGTCTCGGGGCCATAAGTACATGAAATAAAAGTGAAAATCAATAATGCTATATATGAAAAAACATCGGAACGACGAGCCGGACGCATCCGCGGTGGCGGATCGCCGATCCGATCAAGTCCGCCTGCATGAATAAACAAAAGTGGGGTCCGCCTTGCGACAAGTCGCGCCAGATGGCCCCCCATCATGAATTCTATGACAAAGGTCACGAGATCTGTCCCTAATCTCTCCTAGAGACAATGATAAGAATAGAGATGAGAAGAAAGACATGTTCTCAAACCACTACATCTTATATATGCTAGAGTTTTTCCTCGGGCGAGGACCCCAAATCTAGGGCCGATTATGCATTGACAGTCTCCACTCGCTTCACTGCGCCTGTCATACCAACCCGACCTTAACATGGGCATTGTTCATGGTGGAGCTTTTTCACATTCGATAGCCACTATGCTATCAAAGCTTAGAACTACTTGGGACTGTTCGCCAAGCAGAGTCCGTCACCACATGCATTGACAATTTCATCGAAGTTATCACACACATATCATGCCTCTCGACAAACCACCACTTGTGCTACTTCCTTACTGAGCTCCAACCCCACATCAGGACACATCTTCGCGTCCTCAATCCAAACTCTCTTCCTCACGCCATGGAGCAAAGCCAAATTTGTTGAAATGTTTTACGCCCTCTTGGGCACTACCCCGCTCCGCAAACAATCCTGCACCGATACTCCAAAAACCTCTCCCCCTCTCTTCTCACACTCATCAACAGGAATCCCCACCTCCCTCGACACTGTCTACACCCTCTTTACCACCACTCCAGCCCAAGCCGAACTGGCCACACAGATCGTCACACCAAGATGACCTCAATTTCCGTAGACAAGGCCTCTGCTTTCATTGCAAGATGTCATATTCCCTTACCCATAAATGTTGAAATATAGAATTGCGAATACTACTCGGCTTCGAAGAAGACATCACCCTTGTTGACTTTGAGACTCTTGAGCTCTAAGATCCCCCCCCCCCCCCCCCCCCCCCCCCCCCCCCCCCCCCGACTCGTCCTTGAGGTTAGGCTCGATGAGGAGCGGAGTATTGATACAAATATGCATGACAATCAATCCTCCTCGTGACTGCGATAGACTCAGGGTCGCCTCTCCGTCTATCGTCAGTTAACTGCGTCTTGTATTTAATTGTCGTCCGTATCTAATTTCTCCCGTTATTGGTCATTTTGGTCATTTCACACTTACCGTGTTTCTCCTATATAAGAGAGAGTGGATGGGTATTTGCCGATCATCTTGTCTAGCGTCTTTGTAACTGTCCCGGAGAGGGATCCTTGGGGAATCATCCCCCATGTGATTGACGCGAGCATATTTCACAAGTGTGTATCCAGTTTTCAATTAAGCTGCATTCCATTATTTTTTCTGCTTGCTATCATCCACCCAGTGTAATTTGATTGTATGACTGATTTTAATAGGACTAATCCCCCTTCTTATAGATTTATTTTTGTTGTGTTTATTTTAGGTTTTCATTTCTTGTTGAGTTTGTTGTAAATTACATCATAAAAAAAGGGCAGCCCCGTTGCACAAAGCATCCCCGCGCAGCGAGGGGTCCGGGGAAGGGTCCCACCACAAGGGTGAAATGCAGGCAAACCTTGCCCTGCATTTTTGCAAGAGGCTGCTTCCATGACTCAAACCCGTGACCTCAAGGTCGCACGACGACACCTTAACCGGTGCGCCAAGGCTCCCCTTTATCTCTGTATTTACGATGGTAATATGCTCAATTTAACAATTTTGATCACTTGTTGGGTTTTCATGGTTGAACAAACCGCATGTACCGCCCTAACACCCCCTCTGTATATGTTTTCTATCTGACCATTTGTGTGTAGGTGATATGCAGAGCTTAAATGTAATTAATTTTCTTATAATATGAAAATGTTTTGCCAAATATTGTCCCAAAATGTGATTGCAATTTGGTGTGCTGTTAAGGAAACAAAGTAATGATTGGAGTGGGTTCCTTGAGTTCGGAAATGAGCTACAAAATCAGTTATAACCAATATATCCAAATCTCATATCACATAGAAATCAATAAGGTATATAGGTGTGTGGTTGTCCGAGTTAGCTTTTTTTGTGCACAATTCATAAAAAGTCGCATTTTTTTTACATTTCGAAGCATTCCTTTCAGTGGATGTCGAATCGAGTCGATGCATGAGCTTATCGTTTTCGAGTTCCGACGAAGTTATGAGGGATGTCAAGGTTTTAGTTGGCTGAACATGGTGTTGGCTGTGTGTGATCTTGTTGCAAGTTGTGGGTTGGAGATAAAAATGGTTAAGAGGAAAATGGAAAGTTGCATTAGTTGGGGTTGTGAGGTTTCGACATTGGAAAGTCAAGAGAGATTGCCTGCTGCACAGTTGAGTGTCAGGTGTTTGTGTTCAATAGTATAATTATGGCCTAATATTTTTGTAGGGGCATTTACCGGGACGCCCCCTCTAAGTTTGCAAAATTACAGAAAGCACCCCTCTTATTATAGAAATTACAAAAACCTCCCCTCAATGTGACAAAACATAACATTTACCTCCCCTGAAGTTCACATTTCATAACATTCATGCACAAAAATACCCCATTCGGATTACATTTTTATGAGGGGACGGGTATTTTGTGCATGGATGTTATGAAATATGAACTTCAGGAGAGGTAAATGATATGTTTTATGACATTCATGGGAGATTTTTGCAATTTCAATAATAAGAGGGGTGCAATCTATAATTATGCTATCTTCCGGGGGAGTTTTGGTAATTATTCGTATTTTTGTTAAAAATGTTGCTGTTTGTGGTTGCTTTTTTCCCACATCACATGCGTCAATTTACAGTATAATGATGCATACAAATCTGAGGGGGATAAATCTAGGACGTAGAAGGGCGCCTTTCTGCGACAGCGGTTCGGTCTGCAAGTAACAATTCTTGCAACTTGTGTGGCACTAGTAAGAGGAGTGTTCGGGGGCTCCGTTTGGCGCAGCGGTTCAGTAAATACATTCACTTTTGTTAGTCTTGGTATAAAGTAGGGGTGTAAGTCAAAACCAACCGAACCGTCTAACCGAACCGAATCAAATCACATGGTTCGGTTCGGTTTTAGTAGGTTGCGGTTCGGTCACGATTCCAATTTTTGAAAAACCGTATAGTTCGGTTTGATTCACGGTTTTGAGTGTCAAACTGAACCGCATTAACACTTACATTAACATCAGACATTTAGTATTATAGTGTTTGATTTATTTGGGCGTCACGTTAGTAGTTTAATACAAACTTAATTTGTGTTACATTATGTTATTAATTGGAGTCACGCATTGCTTCTCTTCTCACACAAGTCACGGTAATTTAGGTTTCTCACACGAGTCACGTAGGCCGCAGCTTACGCCTCATGCTAATGCCACGCAAGCTCCAGTTTAATAAAATGTGAATTTAGGGCTTCTCTGCCGGTTCCACTTTCTCATTTGGTAACGCAGAGCCGCAGACCGTAGCATTGCTTCTCGTTCTCTCACGTTGTTACCTTGCCGATTTTGCACGAACTTCCTGCTGCATTTCTGTGCTTCATTCCCATAATTTTCCTAGTGCCTTGCCGAGACGAACTGGAGTATCGTAAACTCCCCGTTGTTTTCCCGACCTAGACCGGAGCATTGCTTGGTGAAACTTAAGGTAATTTTCTTGGTTACAACTGGAATTTGCGTTTCTTTTTTTGAAGTAAAAAGGGGATTTTGATTTAGGGATTTCGTTTTCTTATGATTATACTAGGTTGGAACTTCTTATGATTTATGATAATTACTAGCTACTAATCCCTTTCTCAGTTCACTTAATGATCATGAGGAGAAGTATAAGGCTTCGTTTGGCTCGGCTTATTTGCTCCGGTGAGTTTGGACAAAATCGTCATTGTCATAGAATGTATGTTTGGTATGACAAATGTTATTACCATTATCAAAAAAAGAAACTAGTTATAAACATAAAATGTTTGGTATGACAATGACGTTTTTGTCCAAACTCATCGGAGCAAATAAGCCGAACCAAACTCATAGTTAATGATCATGATACTATACATGATCCTCCCTTTCTCAGTTAATCCTTACTAATCAGTTTTTTTTTTACTTCATACAGTGGTTGACAATAATGAACGGAGTCATTTGTGATTATTAATGATTTCCTACTTGTAATCTGTATGTTATTTTATTATTCTTACTTAATAGCCTTTGCGAGCCTGAGCCTTCCAGAACGCATTTCAACTATGTTTTTAAAACTTTTCTTTAAGATTATGTATTCATATTTTTGTTTAAACCTCAAAAATCAAACCGAACCATTCTGTTTGCTACCAATGGTTTGCACGGTTTGGTTCGGTTCTAAATTTTTGGAACCACATAGTGGTGGTTCTGTTTGCGATTTTGCTTAAAAACCGAACCAAATCAAACCGTTAGAGTTCTAGTACCCAGACTGAAAAATCTCTCCGGCAAAAGAGAGAAATTGCAGATTTTTCGTCATCACTATAGGAACTGATCCAACCATATTTAAGTATAAAATAAATCTTCATTCTCCATTACTGGTGGTGCACAAGCTGGAATTGGGTAGAATTTGATTCCAAATCAACCAAATGCAATTTCATCCATTGTAAATACAATTATAGATATAATTTTATACTTATCATAAAGAACTTGATGATTATTATGCTTGTGTTTCATCTAAATATATATATGCGTGTTCACAGCAGTTCGAGTCAGCGGCGACGTCTCCAATAATAACATTACGCTGTATACATTCAAATCCGCTTACTATATTTGATCAAAATTGATCGTCGGTGAAGAGAATGCCAAATATATTTGTCCCGCCATCATCAGAATGATGAGATAGTTGTAAGCAGCTCCCCCAAATGATCTATCTCCTCCATTAAAGAGTTCTAAGCAATTTTGCATTTCTACGAGCAGCCCAAAATGGGCAGCCACATTTGAGGAGCTCGCGCAAGGATCGATGTCTGAGACCTCAAGAACCTCATTGATGTAAAGTTCTTGAAATGCTCCTTGACCCGCCATAGGATGTTGTGCAAGACCTATTGGGGTCAGACGAGACCTGTACTAAGTCGTATGAGACCTCAAACAAGACCATCCAAATCTTCAGTCATTTTCCTTGGTCCAATGCAACTTTCTTTGGTCACTTTTGGGTCAAATAGGGTAATTGGTCAACATTCCTAATCTTCGGTTATAGTTGACCAACTTGACCTAATATGGTCACTTTGAAGTGATTTGAATCATTTAGGAGTGCTCCACTTAATTTAGTCTTCAATTGAGTCCAATCGGTCATATATAGTGGCCCGATTGGGCTTACTGAGGTCATTTTACCACTCAATGTACTTGTTTGGCACTCATGTGTTACATTCACTATGATCATTGTGTTCAATGTTGTGTTATTTAAGTCATAATTGGGCCGGTTGATCAATTTGGTCACTCTGACCTCACTTTTGTTTCATTGAGCTACTTTGGGTCCCTAATTGACTCAATTATCCAGGTTTAAAAATTGAGATGTATCACGTGCGATACGTGGTCAATTTTCATGGAAAATGTGTCCTGGCAAGTAAGCCTTAATCTCATTGGAAAATGTGCCCAGTCAATTAGTCAAGTATAAAAATTGGGATGTTCCACGTGCGACACTTGGTTAATTTTCACAGCAAATGTGCATTGTCAAGTAATCCTTCCTCTCAATAATACAGTAGAATAGACGGGTATTTAAACTTGTATATTATCCTTTTGAATACGATTACAAGATAGATACAAAGGTCGTTGGTCGAAATATACATTGATTAAGATATACATCAATAAACAAGTACAACCTCAATTACTCGGCACTAGCCTGCGGAGACTTCAACAAACCCAAACACTCCGACGACTATCTTAGAACTCCAAAATTTGAATAGAAATGTGGATGAATGAAAAAGAAGGAAGACCTCACTCTTTTATAGAGCTTCATCACTTTCTCTGAAATATATACCATGAAGCTCTAGGCTCCGTTTGGGGGGACTTTCATGCGGTCGTAACTGCTTGACCGGTGAAAATAAGTCCCCCAAACGGAGCCCTAATCTTCTCCACACTTGGATTTATCTGGAACCTTAGGAGATTGATTGAATTGCTCAGTGAACCTCTCCCTATTGTCTGATTTTGGGGATTATAATGTAGGAAGGTGGTGAATAGGATGGATGCTTAGGAGATTGATTGAATTGCTCGGTGACCAAAAAATGGGTCAAAAATGTTTAGGTACGGGTAACGCACGGTTCTCACAGTACAGGATAAAATACATCCCTACAATCCCCGATCCTACGGTGGAGATTTTTGGCGAAAATATAGGTGTAATATGGGCGTATTGAAACACGACCGTATTTTCGATCAAATCACGCTTAAAAAAAATCATGCTTGCAGAAAGCGACAGTTTGATGGCGTATAACAAATGATGATCTTTGATGCGTTACTCGTGATCATTCATCACAGTAATCAATCCCTCCGAACAAAATTGTCTTTGAGACAACATTGCATCCACCCCATTCGGACTATTCATCAATACCAATTTTAATTTTTTGATCCCCACGTCTCTTGTGATCATTCATCACAGTTGGCTCTTTATTCTCTCTCCGGCCTCCACTATCTTGAATATTTCAGGGTATATTTCCCTCAGCTAGTGTGGCAGTAAATGGGTTGCTAATTAATGTTATCTATCTTGGCTAGTTGCTTATTGTCGCGTTCTTGATCCGTGTTAATGAATTGTTTTTGATGGGAATAATGGAATTGCAAATCCGATTTGGCTATTAGTAGCTGGTGAGGACGGAAGTCGCCGGTTGCGGAGGAGGTCGCCGCTCGCAAAATTTCGAGTGACAAAGTTGGTCGGCGGCACTTTCCTAGTAGAGAAACGAGGAGGACGTGCGATTTTAGTAACATGATTTGATTACAAAAACAACCTTAAAGAAAACTGGTGTTTTGCATGCGGCAATAAGGGTGAAGAGCCAGCATCCCCTGAAGGATGGACGGAACACAGGAGGCGCGCAACAGAACGACGGAAATGGCCGCTGAGATTCAGTTGCTTTTGTCCAGCCTCTGTCGCTGGCCGGAACGCCGCCAAGCCGCGAGTGCTTTTGTCCTGCTTAACCACCGGCCGCAACGGAGCCGAAGCGCTCCTCCAGAAGGAGCGTTTGGGGGGTATCTGTTTGGTTCCATGTGCCACCGAGGTAGTAAATGATGGGGGTGAACCAAACATGTAAAGTAAAAAAAACATATAGGATGTATCACAAAAATCTGGTCAAATTGGGATTGGGTGATAAGCAGCTTTAAAACATAAGTAAGATACATTACTTGTTTTAATTAAATCCCACAATCAACTCGCACCTCTGCACCATATAAAGGAGGACTACATCAGATAGTTTCTTATTTTCTAACATAAAACCATAGAAACGACCAGGAAGCGGTAGCGCTGGGATCTTCAACACCAAACCATGAATGCGGAGATATATCATTTGAACATCATCTTCTTCAACCTTACGCCGCGGCGGCCTTGTCCCACTTGAGGGGCTTCACGACCTCCCAGGTGAAGTCCGGATCGTCCCTTCCGAAGTGCCCGTACGCAACGGTCTTCAAAAATCGGCTGTTGCCGCCCCCCTTGAGATCCAGGTTGATGTCGATCATTCCTGACCTGAAGTCAAAGCTCTCCTTCACGATCTCGAGAATCTCCTTGTCGGGGATTTTGCCAGTGTCGTATGTGTACAACCCATATTCTTCGAGAATATGACCCGATTTAAGCCACGTAGGCAGAAGTCAAAGATCAAAGCCAAAGTTAGGAGTCGAAGATAAAAGACAACTCAGCCAGCATGACCAGTAGAAGACTTAGGCGAGTATAGGCGAGCAACCCCTCATAATCGCTAAGGTGGGCGACCATAGGAGATGTTCGCCGAAGTCATGCGAAATCCCCTCAATGTCGCATAGTCGCCTGGTTGGGCTGGGCTATAAATAAGACCCCTCATCCCCTTTGGTTTTTCTATAAATAGGACCCCAGGGGTACCAGGAACTGCACTTTTGGCTGAGCTTTCAGAACCCCATTTCTGAATACTTGGACCCGTCATCCTTGACCGTCACTTTTGATACTCGCCAAGTCGGTGCCTTCCTCGTACCCTGTTCGGTCATCTTTGGTTGTGGAGGGAAAGTCTCTTCTGAGCATTTGGGTACGCGGTGGGACTACCTGTCGCGGCACCTGGGGTCCCGTTGTTGTTCTTTTGGCCCCTTCATTGTTGCCCGTCAAGCTATCGATCCAGATCGCTAGACGAGTAACCTTTGGTTGCCTTGATCCGAATATTTGGAGCTAGGATCTTCCTGACTTCAACACTTTGGTGCGGTGAGCGTGGATCGTAGTCAGAGGAAGAAAGCTTGACAAGAAAGCAAGATGGTGGAAGTTGGCGATCATGAAGGAGCTGCCGACAACTCGACAGAAGGAGGCGAGTATGTGACGAAGCCAGATTTCGAGGAATTCGCGCGACAAATGGAGGGAACCCTGCGAGCAGTGTTGCTTCCTCGCACGGAGTGCAGATGACCTCGCCTCCTCGCGTGACTCCGTCAGAAGACGGTGGTCCCTCTCGACGAGCAGGGAAGGAGCATGTAGAGGAGAAACCAGTGCGACTAATTATAAAGAGACCGCAGTTCTACCAGCCGAGCTCACAGGGAATCCAATTCCAGGATGCAGAGAATCCGCTGAGATTTTCTAATCCTCGCCCATATGCATGGCGAGTATGGTGGGGTTTCTCGCCAGGCCGAAGATCATCGTCAACAAGGTGGGAGGATCCCATTCTATGACGAGATCCTCTCTGCCCCTGTTCTAGAGGGGTTCATGTAACATCCCGACTTTTATTGGGTCACTAGACCCCAGTGGACCCAATAAAAGTAACCAAAAGGATGGAAAATGACCCGATTGTCGGATATTGTGCTATGGAACTCCAAATTGACTTCCGTCAGTTTCGTTAGACTCGTATAATCAATACGAGTGCAAAGGAACTCGTTCCATTCCAATCCGAGGTCATTTAGAGAAATCGACAATTTTGAGTATCATAGTGCGTCACGACAACGTCATTAGGGTACAATGACCATACATACTCCAAATTGACTTCCATCAGTTTCGTTAGACTCGTATAATCAATACGAGTGCAATGTAACTCGTTCCATTCCAATACGAGGTCGTTTAGAGAAAACGACCATTTTGAGTATCGTAGTGCGTCACAAAAATGTCGCTGGGGTACGGGGACCATATGTACTCCAAATTGACTTCCGTCAGTTCCGTTAGACTCGTATAATCAATACGAGTGCAATGAAACTCGTTCCATTCCAATCCGAGGTCGTTTAGAGAAAACGACCATTTTGAGTATCGCAGTGCGTCACAACAACGTCGTTGGGGTACAATGATCATACATACTCCAAATTGACTTCCGTTAGACTCGTATAATCAATACGAGTGTAATGGAACTCGTTCCATTCCAATACGAGGTCGTTTAGAGAAAATGATCATTTTGAGTAGCGTAGTGCGTCACAACAACGTCGTTGGGGTACATTGACCATACATACTCAAAATTGACTTTCGTCAGTTTCGTTAGACTCGTATAATTTATACGAGTGCAATGGAACTCGTTCCGTTTCAATCTGAGGTCGTATGAGAAATATGACCGTTTTAGGTCCCGTAGCCCACCACGACGCACTTTTCAAAATATTAAACGAACGAACTCGGAATCAATCACGGCCAGTTTTCTTGGACTCCTAAAGTCAAAACAAGACCAACAAAGTTTGTTACAACCAAGTTCGATGTCAAAAAGTCAAACTACGGTCAAATCAAGCATTATGACACACCGAAAAGCGTGCGCGCACCCATGTTAATTTAATATCCCAACATTGACCAATCACCCGACGATTTTGACACACTTGGACTTTGACCAACATGAGGGGCCCACCCTAGGGTTCACTTTGATCAAACCCTCAAAAATCTCTACTTTTGGAATTATTTTCCAAAACGGGACTTCACCCCTCCCACCACCAACACATGGGCCCCATACCTCTATACTTAGGACCTCAAGAAACCAACAAGGGCACCCTAAGAGGGGCTTTGGCAAACCCACCACATCCTCCCCTCCTCTTCTTCCAAAGCCACCACCCCACTAAGGGGTGTACTCCCTCCCCTCTCATCCACTAGGATACTGCTCAATACCCCAAGGAGGAAGCCAACTGGCCTTAAGGTAATGGAGGGAGGGTGAAGAAATATCTTCCCCCACCCCTCCCTTTAGTCCCACATCGGGAGAAAGGGAAGGGATTTCCTCCTCCCTCCCTATAAGTAGCAGCCATCCCCCTTAATTAAGCTCACACCACCCTCATACCTCCCCCCTGGCCGGAGCTAGCTCGCCGGAAAACCGCCCGGAGCCTCACGCCACCCTGCCACCCCGCCAAATTTCATGGCCGATCTGCATGGGACCTCCCGAGCTCTCCCACGCGAGATGGAATACCTTCTCCCCTCCCTTCCCCATCCCTCCGACGACCTGCATGCGCCCCACGGCCGTCGGAGCGCCGCCAACACCACCCGAGCCATCCCTAGGCTCGAGTGGTGAGCACGTGGGGCACATCACCCCCAGCGCCGGTGGTGGCGCTAGGAGGTGGGTACCCCCCAGGGTACCCCTTCCCCGGTGATGGGAGGCGGCGGGGCCGCCGGAGAACGCGTCTCCGGCGGCACCACAAGCCCCTGTTTATTTTCCTGTATCTCCCCTGTTAACAGTTTTCGGCGACGGCCGGCAGTGCCAGGCCGCCGGACCACCACCGGAGACAAGCCCGACCCCTGGCGAGCCGGTTGGGGGCAGTGGACCTGGTCACCACCAAGGGAGGGGCGGCGCGACACCAACAAAAATGGGGCATGCCGCGCCACCCTCCCTCGGGTTGCAAGTTTCCGGCGGTGGCCGGCGGCGGCAAGCTGCCGGGCCACCGCCAGATGGATCGCCAACCCCCGACGAGTGGACCGAGGGCGGCACTGGCGTCTGGCGGCCGCTGCCCGGCGGTGGCAGCATCTGCCACATCTTGTATCGCCGGCAATGGCAGTGGCCGTCTGATCTCCACGATGAGATCGGACGGCCCAAGCTTCCTTAACTCCCGCCTTGGGTGAAATTACGCGCCCCACAACCGATCGGCTCTAGATCCGCTGTGGGGATCAAAAAACCCGGCGCGGTCCGACGCCCTCCTGTTTTCAGGAATTACTATCCGCAGACCACCCTTAACAGACTCGTTCTGATTTTTCTGAGGGAAACATAAGCTCCTAGGGAAAAAGGTCTGAACATGAAAAATGTTTCCCACTAAGTGGACTAACTTCTGTAATTTTTTGGAAATTTTCCAAAATGATTTACCCTTCTACTAAGTCGTATGAGACCTCAAGCAAGACCTTCCAAATCTTCAGTCATTTTTCTCGGTCCAATGCAACTTTCTTTGGTCACTTTTGGGTCAAATAGGGTAATTAGTCAACATTCCCAATCTTCTGTTATAGTTGACCAACCTGACCTAATATGGTTACTTTGAAGTGATCTGAATCATTTAGGAGTGCTCCACTTAATTTAGTCTTCAATTGAGTCCAATCGGTCATATATAGTGGCCCAATTGGGCTTACTGAGGTCATTTTACCACTCAATGTACTTGTTTGGCACTCATATGTGTTACATTCACTATGATCATTATGTTCAATGTAGTGTTATTTAAGTCTTAATTGGACTAGTTGATCAATTTGGTCACTCTGACCTCACTTTTGTTTCATCGAGCTACTTTGGGTCCCTAATTGACTCAATTATCCAGGTTTAAAAATTGAGATGTACCACGTGCGATACGCGGTCAATTTTTATGGAAAATGTGTCCTGTTAAGTAAGCCTTAAGCTCTGTTTGGGACAGCTCCGGCGGGTGGAAAATCTATTTTCCAACCACCAGAGCTGTTATTTAACTGTTTGGGACAGCTCTTTAGCCCATCTTCTTGAAAAGAGCTTTTTCAAATAAGCTGTTTTAGAGGCTCTTTGAGAAGTCAGTCCAACATAGCTTTCTAAAAACCGTTTTTTCTGTTTTTAGTTTTTTTCTCTTTTATTAACTCCACCTCGTTGCATACCACTCCAGTATTTTCGTCCGAGCGCGCATTTTCGGTCGGGCACTCGTTTTCGGCAGTGCACTCATTTTTCGCCCGTGCGCCATTTTTCACCCGGACGCGCATTTTTCGCCCGGCGGCTATTGTTCTCCCGGACGGCCGTTTTTGCCCAGGGCGCATTTTTTCGCCCGGGCGCGCGTTTTTCACCCGGGCGCCCGCGTTTTGCCCATGTGGCTGTTTTTTGCCCGAGCGACCGTTTTTAGACCGGTCAGCCGTTTTTCACCCAGCCGTCCGTTTTTTTTCCGGGCGGCCGTTTTTTGTCAGAGCGACCATTTTTTGACCGGACACGCGTGCTTGCCTGAGCGCGAGTTTTCACAACCATTATATTTCAATATTTTTATTTAAAAAGCAGTTTTCAAACAGTTGTTCTACCGAACAACTTAAATGAAAAAGCTATGTTCGATCATCACTTATGCAAAGACTCTCCAAACAATCTGCAACTCTCTCATAAGAGTTTTTCTGAAAGCTCTATTCAATCAGCAGATTTTCCATCCGCTAGAGCTGTCCCAAACAGAGCCTTAATCTCATTGGAAAATGTGTCCGGTAAATTAATCAAGTATAAAAATTGGGATGTTCCATGTGCGACACTTGGTTAATTTTCATGGCAAATGTGCCTTGTCAAGTAATCCTTCCTCTCAATAATACAGTAGAATAGACGAGTAATTAAACTTGTATATTATCCTTTTGAATATAATTACAAGATAGATACAAAGGCCGTTGGTCGAAATATACATTGACTAAGATATACATCAATAAACAATCACAACCTCAATTACTCAGACACTAGCTTGCGGAGACTTCGACAAACTAAACACTCCGACGACCATCTTAGAACTCCAAAATTTAAATAGAAATGTGGATGAGTGAAAATGAAGGAAGACCACTCCCTTTTATAGAGCTTCATCATTTTCTCCGTTTTTCACGGCAAATGAAGCCCTAATCTTCTCCACACACAGATTTATCTAGAACCTTCTAACCCAACACACTTCTACTTCTTATACACAAGACTCTTCTACACAACTCGATCTAAAGTTTTACATATATATTCACACATGTTCTAAATGATTCTACACAAACTTAGAATATTCTACAACATAGTAGAATAGAATACTATAAATGATTCTATAATATTCTAGGATTTCTGTCATCTTCAAAAATTCTCTGAAGCCTTTTGGAGACTTCATCTTTCCGCACCAAAGAATATCACGGATAATTCAGGTTTCATTGTATAGACCGAGTTCATTCATAATTATATACTGGGAATGAAAATTTAGAAAGCTTGAACCCATGAATTAAGCCTCAAATGCTAAGACTGCGACATACAACTGTAATTCAATCTATATACTTATTAGGAGTGATAGACACTCATATTATGAGTTCTTATCTGCACATACAAAATCGGGTGACGGTTAGTCAAAAAACTCACTCCTCCACTAAGATAAAGAGGAATGAGTGGGAAAGAAGACCGAACCCACCATCTTAACAGCCAACCGCGCGCCGCAACTATACCGCGCACAACCGCGCGCACCACCGCGCGCGCTACCGCACGCACTACCGCGCGTGGTAGCGCGCTCGGCGCGCGGTAGCGCGCGAGGCGCGCACTACCGCGCGGCGCTACCACGCGTAAGCGCGCGCGGTAGCGCGCAGGCAGCATCCCCGTGGGGGGTGCGCCCAAACCGCACCCCCAAGTGGGGTGCGGCCAAGCCGCACCCCACCTAGGGTGCGGCCAAGCCGCACCCTACCTAGGTGTTGGATCGGTGGGCGCCCTTAGAGGGGGGGGGGGGGGGGGTGAATAAGGGTTTAAAACTTTTTCTTATATTTTGAATAATAAGCGATTAAGATGATGAAAAAATAAAAGCACACTAAGTAAAATCAAGTAGAGACATGTTTTATTAATATGAAATATAAGGTTTACAAAAGTTGATTTCTATAACGCAAGAAATCGGTGGCGAATAATAATAAACTCTAGTCGCCAACACGAGACGAATTTCTGCCCTAAGTCCTACCCAGACCTAGTCGCCAACACGAGGCGAGTTCACTAAACGTTTATAAGAAAATATGTAAAATAAATAACAACACTATAAAAACTCCATATATGGATCTCTTGGAGAAGTAGATGAAGACCCGCAGACTATGATCGTAGTCGATGCGGTCTTTCGTCACGATGATGACGCGTGTTGAAATCGTCTCCACGGATCTGCTTAAGCCTTCATGGATTTGTGGGAGTATCTCTCTGAACCTTCCTCTCTATGCTGCATCACGAAGCTATGAAATTTAGGAGTGGAAGAGGATGAAGAAGACAGATCCAAGGGGTCCTTTTTATAGCATTGGAGCTAGCGTCTGCGCTATCGCTACCACCGGCGCTATCCCAGATTAGGCAATATTCTCCGCGTGAGAATCCTTCATTTTAAGCAAGCCTACGGCCTTCCTCTTGTGCTTTGCGCTACCGCCGACGCTAGCTGATACCGCCTGTGCTAGCAGCTACCGTCTGCGTTAGCTGACACCGCCTGCGCTAGCAGCTACCGCATGCGTTAGCTCCTATCGCCTGGCGCTAGCACCTTCCATAACTATTTCCGAAATTTTCTAAAATCAGAGCTAGCGCTAGCGCCGGTGCTAGCGGGCATGTTGGAATTTTGGCTTCAAATTTTGGCGCAACTTTCTTATGTTATCCTTGAGTCATGTGGACTTATTTTCCTGCACACTTAAATACACAAGATCAAATACACATAGGATTTGTTATTCTCAAACCTAGGAGATGCGGAAGACCATGTTCCAACAAACTCCCCCTTTTGATAATAACAAATCCATTATTGATAAATCAGAGCATTAATATATAAACATGATGAAACCTACTTGTGTGTGTGTGAAAGTGATGACTTTGGATAATTGTCGTTTTTGGTATTTAGAATTGCTTCCCCTAAATACATGCTCCCCCTAAGTGAATGCTTCCATAATATGTAAGCTATCATCTTAATTAATCATGTTAGTTTTCCATTTTGATAGCAGATTATATTTATCATATTAGTTCTCCCCCTTTTGTTATTAGCAAAAGTGGGTAAGGAAGCAAAACACAAATTTTTTATTAATAAGATAAAGGCATGATCGAGATTTTAGAGAGAAGGAAATGATAAGGAGTTTTAGAATAATTTTTATTGAAATAGATCAGGGTTTTTAGCTTAAAAATGAACACTATAACATTTGCCAAGTAATATTATCATGTTAGTTCTTCCCCTTTATATAAGAGTTTTAAGCATAAAAAGGTAATGATTTCCAAGTAACCAAACTACCCCGACAATATGTCTACACCCTAGCCCCGTACTAAGTGACAGATGGGCATGAGGAGCTGCATACATGCCGTAGGTTAGGGTGTTAGTCCCATATGCAAACACTAGTAAAAAAACTCAACCCAACACTCTTTCCCCCCAGTGCCTCGTAAGGCCCCACTGGAACCCTCCCCGGTTAAGGATAAGACATGACTTAGAGGTTAGGTTATCTAATATCTACAACCCTACGCCCCCGCTATGGTGAGATATGCAATCATGGATAATAATTATTGGAAACATTTAGCGTTTGAATCTACTGATGAGTTCATAGCCTATGAGTTTATATTTTTATTTGAATTGTTAGAGAAAAGGTCACATAGCTAATTTGAAACCCATTAATAAATCAGAGTTTTAGCATTACAATATTTTCATGTTTAGAGCAACAATATAAAGTTTACCAAGCAAGTCTGCCACTTGTTGAAAGAAATGAATTTTAAGATTCAAGTGATGATGCACACACAAGAAAAGACTTTAAATAAGCATGAAAGCGCAAGGCAAAAACAATTATATGGTTATGATGCGGAAGACTTATAGAAATACAAGAAAATAACTTTTTATACACATGACGATTCATAAGAAGATATATGAGCTAAATTCCAACAATGGAGATGTTTTTGTAAATCAATTTGCATTTAAAATCTTTAAGTTTGACAATAAAGTAACCAAACATGAAATATTGTTTTCTAAAAGAAATTACTACAACGTTATATTAATTCACAAATTCAAAACATACAAAATATTGTAGAGAGCATGCTAGGTTATCTAGTGCATTTATATATAAAGAGTAGTATAGAATTTAGCATTAGGATCCAATACTCATGAGAAGAAGTGTTATGGAAGGTAATGATGTGCACATAAGTGTATTTTGAATAGAGTAAACAAATGATTTAATCAAAAATACAAGACATATGTAGAGTAATGTGCACAATAAAACATAAATAATTTTACTTCCACATGTTCAATGCACATAAAAAATATACAACAACCAAGGTGCTTTGCACACACAATGCTCATTAAGACTTATCAGGGTGCAAAGTAGTGCTTGAGGATCACACAATTTTATTTTTTCAGTTTTGTTTTTGATCCGGTATACTTAAGAATAAGTGATATTTTTTAAGAAATGAATGTTTGCACAAGACACTTTACTAATCTTTCTAAGGTACTCAACCTCACAACGCTTATTAAGACTTATCAGGAGGTTCAAGTAGTGCTTGGTGGAGTTAACTTTGTCACTTTATTTTATTTTTTTGTTTTGTACAAAGTTCTCCGATTACACTTGCTTTGCAAACCAATTAGATTTTGAAAGTACAACCACTTTTCTGTATATTTAATAGTGCAAATAAATGTAGTGTAGGTAAGATACTTGTGCAAATTTAATTTATTGTACAATTACAATATACTAATAAACATCTTTAGATTAAAAACATAAGTAGACTTAGCCAAAAAGTGAGTGAAGAAATATCATTATCAACCATAAAACATTTACTCATACTTAGAGGCATGCTAAGCTTAGTTCTACACAACTTTTACAATACACTTTGATGCACAAATGAGTAGATATATCAAAGCATGATATAAACAATGTTCAAAGTAGTTTGAATGAATGAATTGTAACATTATAGAAGGTCTAAATGATGGATTAAATCATGCTTGAGTTTCACAATAAAGTCCATACGGTATTTTTGATATTTTTGAAAATAATTTTGATTTAAAAACTTTTATAATTTGATCTTGGACTTCCCGAGGTCTACCCTGTGAGAGGTTTGCCCGGTACTAGGAGATGTGATGGGATGATAGCCCAAATCTCCCTTTCGCAAGATACATGTAAATAGAAAATTTAAGTTCAAAAAAATACTTGTTGATACTTGTTTTTGTTTTATATTTTTGTATTTGATTTTTGTATATAGAAATAGAAATCAAATAAATAACCACGGTAAGAAAAATGTTTTTTTTGTAATTTGGCTTTTATAATTTTATATTTTAATTTTTCAAAAATCAATTATAGGCAGAAATTCAAAAATGAGTAGTACATATAAAATAATATATTTTTAGTGATTTTTTAGAATTTTAAAATTATAGAAAATCGGACACTTAAGCTAGCGCCGACGCTAGGGCCTAGCGCCTGCGTTAGCTCACAGAGAGTGCTTATTTTAATCATATAGCCTAGATTTTCTTTGATTTCACTTCCGATTTTGCTTAATTATGTTTGTGCAATGTAAGACTTGTCTAGTGAAGTGAAGAGACGAGAAGAAATCGCAAAAAGTTGCAGAAGTTAAAATTTTAGAACATGAGTTTCATATTCATTAAATCTCAATATTCATTAAACCTTAATTCTTGAGTTTTGCACAACATTTAAGCTTAATATTATAGGATATGCAAACAAAGAAGACATGATTGAACAAAACAGATATGCATGATTTTATTGATAATAGATTGGTTATTTATATATGAAAAACTGACTTTTACTTTTGATTTAATTTGATTTGCAAACTTCATTTAGGCTTTTAGGGGACAAAATCAAATTTCAAATATTATATTAGATGACCATGCCATGATATATATTTTCTTATATTCATTTTGATTTTTCTAATGCTTATATTAATCAATATAATGTATGTTGAAAATGATAGAAAATGTAAGCACAAGATATCAGTTCAAATAAACCAAATAAGCATAATTTGAATGATTAGTACGAGATGATGTTTTTGTAGAGAATATCATGGATAAGCCCTAGATAAAAGTACCCACCCTATATATCTTGGTAATAACATATAAAGCCTAACATAGACACAAATATTCTTTAGGTGACAATGTTAGTATAATAAGTTTGAGATTAATGTTATGCCAAAGTTTGATAGTGTTTCAACTTATAGACCTAGAATGAAGTGAAGATTCTATTTTATTTGATCTTATTGATATCAAGATGATTCTAAGGTCTAAACTTGAAATAAATCATAATACACACATAATAAACCAACCATGATAAACAATTATAATACAAATTATTATGATACAATTCATATACATGTGATAGAGATAGTTGTTTTTTGATGATTTTTGATATGAATTATGATATATGATTTTTAGAGAATTTTATCAAAGGACATCAATAGATCATGGTGGTGCGTGTGACATCAGTATTTAAGACAATTAATCTTTCAATATGTCTTTTGTGATTTTCCTTATAATTTAGAGTTTGATTCATATTAATATAAGATATTTATAAGCATGTATAAGCGTGTAGAATATAAAAATAATAGATAGGTCATCAAAATAAAATATGATTTTGAATTTTGATCAATTTGATTTATAAACTCATTAAGTTTTAAGAGATAAGATCGTATTTCCTATAATATATAAGATGACCATAACATGATAGCTTAAAAAATAAGAAAACAAAAAGAAAAATAGAAAGACATTAAAGCATATCATGAAGTAGAAAACTTGTATATTTCATTTTTTGAAAATATTCTACTTCATGCATTTGGTGATACCTAATGAATACGAGATTTAAGTATCCAAAGGGGACCAAGTGTGGTGGTTCCTTTGGGTACCCAAATATAACGTGTAAGTTTGTGGGTAGTTAGTGATGAATGGGTCCTTTCATGTGAAGTTAGTGTTTCATTTTTAATTGTGGGTCTCCATTCAAACTTTGGTTTAATGTTATTCTTATATGTCAATTTTCCATTGTGATAATCTTTATATTGATGATTATGATTATAATGATTATTAAAAGTATTGTTCATAGGAAATTTGTGTAGTTTTATTTTTAAGTTGGGAGAAACATGATTTTGTAAATAATGGTGATTTTGATTTTAATTTACAAATCCTTTGTGTTCCTTACTCACATTATTAAACTTAGTTAAGATGTTCATATTCATATTCAACTTGTCTTTAGATATAGTTTGATATTGTGAATTTGTATTTACAATTTTCATAAACAAATTGATTTTGATTTTAATTCATCATTCTTGATCTTTAGATTATGCCTAGCTTTATTATAAGCTAATGTACTATTTTTAAGAGTAGAAACAATAAAGTCAATATGATTTTGATAGTCATTTCTAAATTTCTCAAATGTTTCGTCCATCTCTTTGATTTCAATTTTATAATTTTGGCACGTAGCACGATCACTTTTCAAAGATGAATTTTCTAAAAATAAATTTTTATTATGTTCTTGTACACAAATAATTTCTTTTTCAAGTTCCTTAAATTTTTCTTTAATATCATTACAATCAAAATAAGGTTTTGTATTTTCAATTGATGTGACATGGGTAAAACTAGATAAATCAGAATTTGATTCTACTTTAACTTTTGCTTTTAAATTTTTATTTTTTAAGTGCAATTTGCAATTCACATTTTTTAATTTCTTAATTTTGCGCTTTGTAATTTGTAGCAATTGTAAATTAGAAATAGAATTGCAAATAATAAGAGGATTTGATTTCTTTACAGTGCTTTTGGATGCTGTGAGATTTGAGCACAAATTTTCTTTGTTGTCTTCATCTATTTGACATTCATCTTCCAAAGATGGGATTTCTTCTTTTCCATTTGATGTGCACTCCATTGATCCATCATGAGAGGAGCTTTCTTTACCATTTGTGCAATCTTGTATGTTCTCCACTTCTTGCATTTGTTCCATACCTGTAGATGGAGAATCATACATTTCTTCAAGAAATTTCCATACTTTGTATGCACTAGATAAACAATATATTAATTTTGAAATTTCGTGAGATAAAGCACATAAAATACTATTTAAAGCTTTTGCATTTAGATGATGTTCCTGTTTATTTGATTCATCTGCTGGTCTAACTATTGCTATATCCCATGCATTGATATCTAAATTTTTAATAAACTTTTCCATTAAAAATTTCCACCCTTTATAATTTCTCCCTTCGAATAAATGTGGTTTAAGAGATTTTTCTTCTTCATAAAAATTTACCCCACTATTAGAAGTAAGATCATGAGACGCCATTATTCCTGGTTGTTAAGCCGATTGGAAAAAAACCTCGCTCTGATACCACTTGTTGGATCGGTGGGCGCCCTTAGAGGGGGGGGGGGGGGGGGGGGGGGGGGGGGGGGGGGGGGGGGGGGGGGGGGGGGGGGGGGGAGGGGGTGAATAAGGGTTTAAAACTTTTTCTTATATTTTGAATAATAAGCGATTAAGATGATAAGAAAATAAAAGCACACTAAGTAAAATCAAATAGAGACATGTTTTATTAATATGAAATATAAGGTTTACAAAACACTACAACAAACTACACCTGTTGTAAGGACTGAAATATAACTGAAACACAGTTTGTTACTAATAGTTATATTTAGTAACAAATTTTTTTTGTTGTTACAAAAAATTACTTTTTTGTAACGAATATTTTAAATTTTGTTACAATAATAATTAATTCGAACTATAACTGTAAGTATTTGTAACAACACTAATGTTAGTGTTACAAATAGAAAACTTTTCTCACAATAAGTATCAATTATAACCACATCATGAAAGTTTTTTGTGACAAAAATATTGTCCTTACTAATAGTAATATTTTATTATTAAAGTTTTGTTACAAAAAATATATCATATTTTATTTTCAATTTTTGTAACAATTTTATTATCAAAGTTTTGAATTTTTATTTTTTTGAAGAAAAAAAATTTGTATGCGCGCGACAGTACCCTGCCTCGATAGTGCTCTAACGCGACGACAATACTCCTACAGCTCGCAAACATCCGTGCGCGGCTGTCGCAGATATGTGATACTATTGCGACATGTATTTTTGCGCGTACGGGTTTTTTTTTATAAATATTTAACTTTTTATAAAAGTTTTCTGCCTCTCTCCCATGCAGCTCTATCTCTCTCTCACATGAATGAATGAAATATACAGATGAAAATTTCCCTCCATAAAATTTTGAACGAAATAAAACTAAAAATTAAAAATATATTAAATGTAAAAATGAATGCAAATTAATATGACATTAATTTTTTAATATAATTTTGGAATTAAAATAAAATCACGCACGAACCCGCAAATGCACTCTCGCGCGCACGCAAATGCACTCTCGCGCGCACGCAAATGCACTCTCGCGCGCACGCAAATGCACTCTCGCGCGCACGCAAATGCACTCTCGCGCGCACGCAAATGCACTCTCGCGCGCACGCAAATGCACTCTCGCGCGCACGCAAATGCACTCTCGCGCGCACGCAAATGCACTCTCGCGCGCACGCAAATGCACTCTCGCGCGCACGCAAATGCACTCTCGCGCGCACGCAAATGCACTCTCGCGCGCACGCAAATGCACTCGCGCGCGCACACAAATGCACTCTCGTGCGTGTATTCATTACAATAACCTTTAGCGTCGAGCTTTAGAGGAGGACCGTTACTTAAAGTTTTTTTCGTTACCAAAGAGTTTTTGTAACGAATTTTGGCACTTATTGTAACGAATTAGGTCCTTACTATAAGTGCAGTTTGTTGTAGTGAAAGTTGATTTCTATAACGCTAGAAATCAGTGACGAATAATAATAAACTCCTTTTATTTTCTATCCCGACTCGCATCCCCACGAACCGGTGGACCTAGCTTATCCTTCCCCGGATACGGCCTCAAGCCGCTCTAGCCAATCCTTCCCCGGATATGGCCTCGAGCACCCTCTAGACCTAACCTAGATCTAGTCGCCAACGCAAGGCGAATTTCTGCCCTAAGTCCAACCCAGACCTAGTCGCCAATACGAGGCGAGTTCACTAAACGTTTATAAGAAAATATGTAAAATAAATAACAACAATATAAAAACTCCCTATATGGATCTCTTGGAGAAGTAGACGAAGACCCGTAGAGTATGATCGTAGTCGATGCAGTCTTTCGTCACGATGATGACACGTGTTGAAATCTTCTCCACGGATCTGCTTAAGCCTTCATGGATTTGTGGGAGTATCTCTCTGAACCTTCCTCTCTATGCTGTGGCACGAAGCTCTATCTGGAATTTAGGAGTGGAAGAGGATGAAGAAGACGGATCCAAGGGGTCCTTTTTATAGCCTTGGAGTTTGTGCCTGCGCTATCGCTACCGCCGGCGCTATCCCATATTAGGCAATATTTTCCGCGTGAGAATCCTTCATTTTAAGCAAGTCGGCGACCTTCCTCTTGTGCTTTGCACTACCGCCGACGCTAGCTGATACCGCCTGCGCTAGCAGCTACCGCCTGCGTTAGCTCCTATCGCCTGGCGCTAGCACCTTCCATAACTGTTTCTGAAATTTTCTCAAATCAGAGCTAGCGTCGGTGCTAGCGGGCATGTAGGAATTTTGGCTTCAAATTTTGGCGCAACTTTCTTATGTTATCCTTGAGTCACGTGGACTTGTTTTCCTGCACACTTACACACACAAGATCAAATACACATAAGATTTGTTATTCTCAAACCTTGGAGATGCGGAAGACCATGTTCCAACACTAGGGTGCGGCCAAGCCGCACCTCACATGGGGTGCGGCCAAGACGCCCCCCAAGTGGGGTGCGGCCAAGCCGCACCTCACATGGGGTGCGACCAAGCCGCACCCCTCTAATGGGGTGCGACCAAGCCGCAGCCCCCTAGTGGGGTGCAGCCAAGCCGCACCCCACATGGGGTGCGACCAAGCCGCACCCCACATGGGGTGCGACCAAGCCGCACCCCTCTTTTTGGGGTGCGGCCAAAACCGTCCCCCCGTTGGGTCCGGTCGGAGCCCCCTTTTCCCTTTTGGGGAGCGGTTCCTCATTTCCCTGTGCTCGTTGCGCGCTCAGAACACTCCAGTGGTCGTTGTGAGCTCAGAACGCTCCAGTTCGCTCAGAATGCTCTCGTGTTCGTTGCGCTTTCAGAGCGCTCCCGCAATCATTGCGCGCTCAGAACGCTCTAATGTTTACGGCATGCTCAGAACGCTTCTCCGTTCGCTCAGAACGCTCTCGTGTTTGTTGCGCGCTCAGAACGCTCCAATGTTTGCGGCACGTTCAGAACGCTTCTCCGTTCGCTCAGAACGATCTCCTGTTCGTTGCACGCTCAGAACGCCCCAATGTTCGTGGCACGCTAAGAACACTTCTTCGCACGTGTAAGATCCCCCTCCCGGAACACACAACACGGCCGAGGGGAATCTTATGCCCAGAACAGCCGCCTTGCAGTAGCGTCAGCACACGGGTTAACCTGTACCACAAGACGCCTATTCTGCCGCCAAACCAACTAAACAGCGCCTACCCATCAATAATAGAAAGCATTAAAGTCATAGGTTCACAATAAGTAATAAAGTCCAGAACAGAGAAAGCAGAAAGCTACACAAGCTCCTGCAAATCATCAGAGTAACCAGCTAAATGCCCCAAGGGCTACATCTCACAACACTCACCCGCCTCTGTCACTGACGGCAGCTAAGGTACCATAAACCCCAGCCCTGCACACCTGACCTGGCTGGCCTCCGGTGTTGAACACTGCTATACCACTGATTGTACTCCTAAAAAAAAGGGATGTAGCAACCGTTAGTCATAAAGACTAAGTGGCTTCACATCCGCTCCCCCGGCGACTCCAAGGCACCGGGCGGAAGGAAAGGAAGAAAAGCTGCAATATAACAGTAATATACAAAGCAGGTGATGGGTAAAGTAAACTAGTGTATACACTAATTCTAAGCTACACAAGTGAAAAAGGGGCTAATCTAATCATGTATAAGCAGGAGTATAATAAAGGTGTACAACAGTAACTAAACAGTATGTAAAGCAGGTAAAGCAGGTAAAACAAGGCAGTAAGAACAGTATCGACAAGTAATCAATCTCGTACCCTAACTTATATGAATGCCCATACTAACTTATAAGTTAGGATTTCCAGGAATTATAACTCATCATATAAAAGAGCCCATACTAATTTATATGATGAGGATCCGCAAGTGCGTATGCTATGTTATGCCATGAATGTTTTATGCAATGAAACTCACACACACGACTCTATGCGCATAGACCTTTGTAGTTCCCTCTGTTTGAAAGGAAGCCAACCTCTCGGGTACCAACCGCTGTGACACACGGTGGTAGCGGACCGGGCTGTCCACTCCTAGGCGGGCATACACTCTACCAGGCCTAGACCGCACGTACGCCTCGACGCTAAACAACCGCGGAGCTCTGCGTACTCTTTGCTGGAGTCCACCAGACTGTGAGCCAAGTGAGAGGTGTCTTCGGGGAACTTTCATCCCGACACGCAGCCAAGCTGGCCCCTTAGACCCCTACACACCCGCTAAGTCAACGTACCGCGGTCGGAGTGACGACCTGCCTAGTACCGAAGACCTGCCACATTTCTGAGAAAGTTACCGGGATAATCATCTGCTCGAGGTTCCCGCTCGTCTAACCGAGCACCACAACCGTGCCACTCCCGCATCTGGGAGGAGATACTTAAATCCAATCGTACCTTACTATGGCTACTCTTGCCTACTTTAAATGTTATCGCAGTTTAGGGTTAATCTTGGACTTCCCGAGGGTTACCCTGTAAGGGGCTCACTACGGTACTAGGAACTACAATGGGATGACACCCCAAAGTTCCCTTTCTCAAGACACTTAGTACTATTGGTATTTACCCTTAAGATTACCCTCTTATCATTACACTTAAATTAAACCTCAGTGCTTTATGACCCTCTAAGGGGAAAGACGATCTTTCGTCAATCCCGAGCACAGCCTTACCCATAGCTCACCAAGCACTCTCATCACCTAAACTCCTTTTTGGTGACCTCAACCTCTTCATCCAAATCAGGTACACCAACTACCTCCCATTCCCACCTAATGGTCTACAAGTTATCTCCATTCTACCGTTTTACTATTCGCAGACCAAATGAGTTATGTGAACCACATAAGGGGAGGTACTACAAATATTCATCCAATTGACTCAAGATTATTACCAGAAGACTATCATGATATTATAAGACTAAGCTCGGCTTTTACTCAAGGGTTGTTGCTCATCAAACCCTGTTAGATTCAAGTTCCTCCACTACTAGGAGGGTATGAACACTACCAGTCCTAGGCCTCTGTACGCCTCGACGCTAAGAACACACAGCGGAGACCCTGCGTACTGCTCGACGCTAAGAACACATGGCGGAGCCTCTGCGTACTGCTCGACGCTAAGAACACACGGCGGAGCCTTCAAGGACACAGAAGGGGACTTGGGTAGGTGAGCACCAAAAGTCCAACCCAACCGGTCTAGAATCTAACTGCCGGCTTCTGTCGGTGTCACGACTAGCAAGCCCGTAGACCCGCCATAAGTAATCCTCCAACCAGGTTCCATACACCACCAGGTGTAAGCCATGTAACCCATGTGCTCCCCATGCACAACCGGTGCTCATAAGCACCCAAGGACTCCCAAGCGGAGTCTTATTACATTTCACTTCTTGCACGCTTAGCCGATATTACCCATCCCGAGTTGTCACAACTCTCGTGCGGTGGTGTGCATATATTATGACAATCATTCTATACGACCCTGTAGGACTACTTGCGGGAATGCCGTCATATTCCCCCTTTTTACAAATTATGTGCAAGACCCAACATAACTTCTCATCCCACCCTCATACTCAATTCACAAGTATTACGAAAAACTCAAACTATTAACCTTGTTGAGGGTTCAGCACCATTATTCATGCATCATGATAACTTATAACCGAATATTTGATCAAGGGCTTATATCAACCCGACACCTATGAGATCCCCCGTGTTATCTCATAATCATTACCTTGAATATTTCCCTATTTTCAAGCCTTGTCTATATTTACCAATGTTATTTGCAACACAAGAAATTTATAGGAAGAGTCTAACAATATTACAGTATATATAAATCCAACATTCATAATTCTGTTCGGGGGTGGTCTCAATACCATTAGGCACATGTCCACCAAATTTTACGAACATCCGATAAGTAATTTGAGAGGAATCCAAACAACATTATAAATTTTACGTGTGTATCGCTGTTTATCGAAACTGGATTTCTGGGAGTTACGCTCCACCTCAATACCATTAGGCACATGTCCACCAAATTTTACGAACATCCGATAAGTAATTTGAGAGGAATCCAAACACTTGACCCCACCGGACTACTTGTGTATTCAATAACTATAACAAATGTTAGTACTTTACATTCTTCCTTTCACCTTCTTAATCGTAGTTATCATCACAAGATTCATTGCGTTTAACATTCAAATCGTTTACCTTTAACTGTGATTTTTATGTTCCTCACATGTATTCTTCCCAACGTGCAACATAATTCAAGCACAATTACAAAATCACACTATAGCATTTATCACGATCGTAGTAGTTAAAATACTTTACCGAATGTTTTCCACTATCCAATCTAGTGGTACTAACAATATGTGAAGTATTAAAATCTTCACCATCATACTCCTAGCAATTTCCCCAATCCAACCAGGATGAGTAAATATATTAACAACACGAGATTACTCAACGACATTCCTTGCAACATAGACGATTTAATCTTCATAATCCTGTTCCCAAGATTTATCACGTTCAAAGGGGTGAACTTTAAAATATCAACATAAGAGCATCAAGATTCATAAATACCCAGTTAACATATACTCATTTAAAAATTATGAAACTTCACAGGACTAATCACAACTATATAAAGAATATCTCCACCAATTTTTATGTGCATTGGATCAATAAATTAAGAGATCTCCACCAATTATTGAAACCATGAACATAACGACACTGTTTACTAAAACTGAGATTCTGGGAGCTATACTTATCCAAGAATTATGTGCTACCCCATTTTGGAAAGCTAAGAGCTAGGGCTACAACTCTTACGTTGAGCCCGTGACCCAGATCTAAGTATTTAATGCATAAAATTGGACCTGAAGTCAGTTATGTAAAACTGGGCAGAAAACAGAGAACAATAACACAATTCAGCTCTCTGGACAGTCCACTCGACTGCACTTTTAGGGAACTACAGGTCACCCCAGAAAAACGTGTAACCTATCGTTGGAAAGCTCTTTCCAAGGGCTACATCATTTATGTTTGGGCCAACAACTAATTCTAGGGGGATCATGCCTGAAAGTTGGCTTGAACGTAGATGCACCCCTAATCTGCCTATTTGGTTGCGTATAACACTTCCGACAAAGAGTTTTAACATATTATAATAGTACACTTCATCTTCCTCCTCTCCAACTGAAATCAGAAAACCCTAACTTATAATTTCTACATTTTTATTGAAACCCTAGGTTCTCTCCTCTCATACTTCTTCATGAGACCATCAATTTTTACGAAATCAAATCTTATCCCTTCGTATTGAGGAGAAGAAATGATTGACGGAACTTTCACGGCAAGCAGTGCCCTACAACGAAAGATCTGGCTTGGTCTTCCCTATGGAAACTCCATTAACTTACAAGCCAAGCTCTTTTGAGCTCAACACCTCTCCTAGTTTTGGATCTACGGTCTAGCACCAAGGGAGAGGGTAGGAAGTCACCTGATTTCCGTGCATGCTACCCAATAGCCGCGTACGCGGCATTTGTCCGTCGCTCCCGGTTATGGCCGGATCTCGCCGATCCGGATCTCGTCGGACGTCGTCGAAGAGGAGTCGGCCCCTCGAGTGGGCTGTTTTGGCTTCCGGACGTGAAGCTCGCCGGTTTGCCGGATCTGAAATGGAGAAGCTCGGCAAGGTTGTCGGCCATGGAGTTTGTCGGAGCCGAGAGAGCGGAAGCTTCGTATGCTGTAGGAGTATTGAGGGAAACGGAGGAGATGGCTAGATCCTCAGATTTGGAGAGTGGAGGCGGCGGGGCTGTTGGATCTGGAAGAGCTGGAGAGCTCGGCCATGGAGGTTGTAGAGAGAGAGATAGAGAGAGAGAGAGAGAAATGGAGGACTGCTGGACCTAGAGGAGGGTGCCGTCGGAGTTGTTTTTCCGTGAGAAACGGGAGCTCGCCGGAGTAAGAGGTTGGATTGGGGAGAGAGAAAAAGATCACCGGCCTTGGAGAAGAGATTCACGGTGGAGATGGAGACGGCACTCGCCGGAGAAGAAGATCACCGGAGGAAGGAGAGCTCGCTGGAGATGTCGAAGGAGAGCTCGCCATTTTCATCGATTGCAAGGGGGAGGTACCTGGCGGCGCTGGTATCGGGTAAGGCTGCTGGGAGGGGGATCGGGTAAGGGTAACCTAGGTTAGATGTATATATATATAATATAAAATATGTTATTATTATAATTATTATAACAATTATTATTATAATTATTATCATTCAAATGCGCGTATCTTCCCCTAGATGACTCGGAATTTGTCCCGGACGGGCCCGTTTCGACCGTCTTGTCGATACGCACCCATCGAAATGATCCATGATCAATTTCGAGTTTGTTTGCTAACTTTACGCTCCCCTGAGCGTTTGCAGCATAATTTGACTTAAACGTCAAAACCCTTCAAACGACGCCGGAATCGAAAACAGATAAATCCGTTGAACTCATAATATTGTTACGAGTCTAAAAAGACTGATTGGGGTCAAATGCGAGGTCGTTTGGTCAATTTCACCATTTTAAATAAATATGCTATTCGCAGACCACATTAATAAATTCGCCGATTCTCATCAGAATCGAGCGCGGACAGTTTCGTTGAACTCGTATAGGCTTCACGAGTCTAACAAACCTGACTGGGGTGAATTCTGAGACCGTTTGCTCGATTTCACCGCTTTGGATAAATAGGTTACTTAGAGTCGCGTCGACGCAACTAATTCTCCGATACACATCGGAATTGAGTGCAGTCGACTTCGTTGGACGGTATCAACTTTACGAGTCTAACAAAATCAACTAAGGCCGATTATGCAGTCATTTGCACAATAGTCATATTTGAGGCGTCGCGTAGCTCAAGGCGACTGTTTTGGTCGACTTCATATATACGCTATTTGAACACCATGACATTTGAGCTAACGTACGCACTATAATTCCTTCGAGGCGGAACGCCTCCTTCGAGTTTTATCGCTCAAGTTATGCTCTCCGGACGGCTCGGATCCCGATACAGCAAACATCGGGACAAAGAATAGAACTGGTACTCGCCGCATTCGTCGAGTGCACTTCCCCGACTCAGTTGCAAGCCTGGCCCTCAGTACACCCCGAGCCCGAGTCAACTCGCGTGACTCAAAAACGCGCACAAGGGGTCTAGCTCGAATCGGGATGTTACAAATCCAATAAACGAAGAAATAATTTCGTCCCCGAAATTTTAGGTTGAGGCTATGAGGATTTTCTGAACGAGAGTAAAATATACTCATCATATTCATTCATAGGCACTTCGGCCATAATAATTTCAAGCTTATATATGCATTCTCACTTGTTGCGATTTATACATAGAAACTAGATGGCTTGCGCACTCTTGCCCTGTGAAGTCATACGAACTAATAATGACACACACTATTTCAAAAACCACTACATCAGTCTAACTGATTATGTTGTGATTTAATCTCAAGCACACAACATATAAGGGAACATTTGGCAAGGCTTGGTGTGAACGGCATCAAGCAGGCTATTTATATATAAAAGCACGATGCAACAGGCTACCACTACAAACATCTATATCGCTGTACAGGTTCTGCAAACCAACAAGACTGCCGAGCCACTAGCTCATTTACACCTTGCAGGACTAGATCTCAAAACACTATATCTCTATAGCAGGTGTCATCAATAGTTGTCTTGCATCAATATCATACTGGTTTTTTTTTCAAGAGTCTCCAACACGCATCCCTGGTAATTTTATTTAGTTTACAATATCATTATATATGTACGCAAACCAGTGCATACACCACTGTTGTGAATTTGTTAACTTAACAACCACGTTGTAAAACCTTAGCACTATGAGTGCTACGATTTAAACCAATTATCCTAAATATGTCACTTATAAACACACCTCATTGATCAACAATCAAATACAACTCCAACTCAACAAATTTCAAGGCGTCCCCCAAAATTTGTCGCGCGGTCATCAGACCGACCATTGATCACTGAGAGGCACTACAACACTATCAAGAGGATTCAAGATTTCACTTACTACACTCATAAGGTTCTAATGATGGAACTCATGCTATTAAAGCCCAAGGACTACCACCAAGTCCTTATGTCATCCAAACACTTGTCAGAATCCGACTAGTGCATAGCAGCACTCAAGGGCAACCATCTCTAGTCCTTACCATCACATCAGGATATCATCGCATCCTTCACATAATATTGACATCCATCAAAAACCATGCTAAATCTTACTTAACGTCACCCACAAAGGTCCTAATTGGCACTCAGCAGGGTGTGTTCATAACCTCAATTACCCAGCTATATATGATTTATCCAGGAGTTCATGTATGAAAACCCGACAACTTCGGTGTATATCCCAAAAGGTTTTAGATCATCATTTTTCCTTGGTCTACTTCTCCGCATAACCTTCGATCAGAGCAAAGACATAACCATCCTTTAGGTACTCATATCTGTCATTCTGGTAGGGGACTCAACGTAATCCAAAACTTGGTGTTTAACCATCCACCTTGCTTAAAATGACTCATTCATCAAGGCGCACCTAATCCTAATAACGTCGACTTGTAACGACTTAGATGAGAACACCTCATTATAGCAAGGCTAAGTGAAGCAGTCTGCAAAGATTTTTAACTCCTGGTGAAACCTCAGTTGGTCCATTAGCTAGGCCAATAAACGAAGAAATAGGATTAGCCCCCACACGTTTTTGGACTAAATTTCTTCCACCGCCCATATGGTACATTCATCACACGTATGGGCACAAACCTTAGGGGGCATATCTTCCTCGACTTAAAGTTCTTACCCTATAGATCCCCGTATCGACGCGCTTATATACTAGCCGTGATGTAGAAATTCAAATTTTTGCGGCGACGACCAGCTGCATCTCATTGTAAAGAGAGCATGCACAACGAACATCCAATCACCCGGTATATTTATATATGTTTGAACTTAACATGAACCGAGGTGCAAGGCCCGGAATGATTTTCCCTTCGACACGAGTTATGCAGACTACCAAAAGTAGGGCATACTTCACGATATGATAAACTAAATCAAATCCATTACACGCGCCCTACCAACCCTGCCAACAATCATCCATGGCATGCATGTTTATTTTATAAAAACTTTTATGATTTTAGATCATCAAACCAGTCATATTAATCCTGTCGAGTTCATCGCCGAACACTTATTAATTTCCAATGCCAAGTAATTACCACACTAAGGGAATGTTCACCAAAAATTTCCAAACTCAGGGGTAGTTTGTCATCATACCAGCAATGCATGCACAAAGGTTCGATAACTTCTCAGCTATAAAGTTATTATAACATCGCCGCATATCCCCAAAATGTTAATTTACTACTCACCTCGTTACTTATCCACATAATCCTAGAATAATATAGAGAAGATTATCATCTTCAAAAAGCTTTCCTCTCTTATTCCACTAATAAAAAAAAATTTCCTATCAACTCAAATACGGCCTTAGCAGTCTGCTTTGCTTAAGGTGAATTAACTTCTCAAGGATCAAAACTTCCAATGTCAAAAATTACAAAGATTCTAACTCCTCAAGGGATCCAAGATGGTACATAACTAGCCCAATAAACGAAGAGATTAGCCTCCATATCTCTTCGACTGAGTTTCTTCCGCCACCAATATAACACATTCGTCCCAACATGAGCCTTCTTTGGATCCGAATTCTTATCGTATCTTCTCCATATGAAACCTTCTACATAAATAGAAGTGTGAGGTATCCACGTAGAGTATAAAAGACATGTTTGGTGGTCTCTCACTAAGCTGGTAATAGACTACAAGCACCACTCTCATTGAAATTGGCCTAATTTTTGTGTAAGGTGATAATATTACTCCATATCTAGGGTAGAAATCTCAGGGTGTGAGTCTCCAGCATTTACACTTACGTTAAACTCTTCCCTTAGTCACTCAAGGTCACTTATTGCTTGGCCCAATCATCCCCAAGATCAGTATAAGGCTAGGATATGTCACGACATATCTTGCTAAGTCGACCAAAAATGGTAATACCAATTAATGTCTCGGAGTGAGCCAGCATTTGTACGTAAGGGTACGAGTTTGGCTTAGGTTGGCACTTTCTATAGGAAAAAGCGGACATACTTATTGTGAATTACACATGGGCACACCACCGCTTCCGCTGCATCAGTTTGTCCTCAAACTGATCTAGCTAGCAGGGGTAGCCCAGTGGTCTAATGGACTTCTTTATCTCAGGATCGTTGCAAGCTGATACCATTTGTAAGATCCCCCTCCCGGAACACACAACACGGCCGAGGGGAATCTTATGCCCAGAACAGCCGCCTTGCAGTAGCGTCAGCACACGGGCTAACCTGTACCACAAGACGCCTATTCTGCCGGCCAAACCAACTAAACAGCGCCAACCCATCAATAATAGAAAGCATTAAAGTCATAGGTTCACAATAAGTAATAAAGTCCAGAATAGAGAAAGCAGAAAGCTACACAAGCTCCTGCAAATCATCAGAGTAACCAGCTAAATGCCCCAAGGGCTACATCTCACAACACTCACCCGCCTCTGTCACTGACGGCAGCTAAGGTACCATAAACCCCAGGCCTGCACACCTGACCTGGCTGGCCTCCGGTGTTGAACACTGCTATACCACTGATTGTACTCCTAAAAAAAGGGATGTAGCAACCGTTAGTCATAAAGACTAAGTGGCTTCACATCCGCTCCCTCGACGACTCCAAGGCACCGGGCGGAAGGAAAGGAAGAAAAGCTGCAATATAACAGTAATATACAAAGCAGGTGATGAGGAAAGTAAACTAGTGTATACACTAATTCTAAGCTACACAAGTGAAAAAGGGGCTAATCTAATCATATATAAGCAGAAGTATAATAATGGTGTACAACAATAACTAAACAGTAAGTAAAGCAGGTAAAGCAAGGCAGTAAGAACAGTATCGACAAGTAATCAATCTCGTACCCTAACTTATATGAATGCCCATACTAACTTATAAGTTAGGATTTCCAGGAATTATAACTCATCATATAAAAGAGCCCATACTAATTTATATGATGAGGATCCGCAAGTGCGTATGCTATGCTATGCCATGAATGTTTTATGCAATGAAACTCACACACACGACTCTATGCGCATAGACCTTTGTAGTTCCCTCTGTTTGAAAGGAAGCTAACCTCTCGGGTACCAACCGCTGTGACACACGGTGGTAGCGGACCGGGCTGTCCACTCCTAGGCGGGTATAAACTCTACCAGGCCTAGACCGCAAGTACGCCTCGACGCTAAACAACCGCGGAGCTCTGCGTACTCTTTGCTGGAGTCACCAGACTGTGAGCCAAGTGAGAGGTGTCTTCGGGGAACTGTCGTCCCGACACGCAGCCAAGCTGGCCCCTTAGACCCCTACACACCCGCTAAGTCAACGTACCGCGGTCGGAATGACGACCTGCCTAGTACCGAAGACCTGCCATATTTTTGAGAAAGTTACCGGGATAATCATCTCCTCGAGGTTCCCGCTCGTCTAACCGAGCACCACAAACCTGCCACTCCCGCATCTGGGAGGAGATACTTAAATCCAATCTTACCTTACTATGGCTACTCTTGCCTACTTTAAATGTTATTGCAGTTTAGGGTTAATCTTGGACTTCCCGAGGGTTACCCTGTAAGGGGCTCACTACGGTACTAGGAACTACAATGGGATGACACCCCAAAGTTCCCTTTCTCAAGACACTTAGTACTATTGGTATTTACCCTTAAGATTACCCTCTTATCATTAAACTTGAATTAAACCTCAGTGCTTTATGACCCTCTACGGGGAAAGACGATCTTTCATCAATCCCGAGCACAACCTTACCCATAGCTCACCAAGCACTCTCATCACCTAAACTCCTTTTTGGTGACCTCAACCTCTTCATCCAAATCAGGTACACCAACTACCTCACATTCCCACCTAATGGTCTACAAGTTATCTCCATTCTACCGTTTTACTATTCGCAGACCAAATGAGTTATGTGAACCACATAAGGGGAGGTACTACAAATATTCATTCAATTGACTCAAGATTATTACCAGAAGACTATCATGATATTATAAGACTAAGCTCGGCTTTTACTCAAGGGTTGTTGCTCATCCAACCCTGTTAGATTCAAGTTCCTCCACTACTAGGAGGGTATGAACACTACCAGTCTTAGGCCTCTGTACACCTCGACGCTAAGAACACACAGCGGAGACCCTGCGTACTGCTCGACGCTAAGAACACACGGCGGAGCCTCTGCGTACTGCTCGACGCTAAGAACACACGGCGGAGCCTTCAAGGACACAGAAGGGGACTTGGGTAGGTGAGCACTAAAAGTCCAACCCAACCGGTCTAGAATCTAACTGCCGGCTTCTGTCGGTGTCACGACTAGCAAGCCCGTAGACCCGCCATAAGTAATCCTCCAACCAGGTTCCATACACCACCAGGTGTAAGCCATGCAACCCATGTGCTCCCCATGCACAACCCGTGCTCATAAGCACCCAAGGACTCCCAAGCGGAATCTTATTACATTTCACTTCTTGCACGCTTAGCCGATATTACCCATCCCGAGTTGTCACAACTCTCGTGCGGTGGTGTGCATATATTATGACAATCATTCTATACGACCATGTAGGACTACTTGCGGGAATGACGTCATATTTCCCCTTTTTACAAATTATGTGCAAGACCCAACATAACTTCTCATCCCACCCTCATACTCAATTCACAAGTATTACGAAAAACTCAAACTATTAACCTTGTTGAGGGTTCAGCACCATTATTCATGCATCATGATAACTTATAACCGAATATTTGATCAAGGGCTTATATCAACCCGACACCTATGAGATCCCCCGTGTTATCTCATAATCATTACCTTGAATATTTCCCCATTTTCAAGCCTTGTCTATATTTACCAATGTTATTTGCAACACAACAAATTTATAGGAAGAGTCTAACAATATTACCGTATATATAAATCCAACATTCATAATTCTGATCGGGGGTGGTCTCAATACCATTAGGCACATGTCCACCAAATTTTACGAACATCCGATAAGTAATTTGAGAGGAATCCAAACAACATTATAAATTTTACGTGTGTATCGCTGTTTATCGAAACTGGATTTCTGGGAGTTACGCTCCACCTCAATACCATTAGGCACATGTCCACCAAATTTTACGAACATCCGATAAGTAATTTGAGAGGAATCCAAACATTTGACCCCACCGGACTACTTGTGTATTCAATAACTATAACAAATGTTAGTACTTTACATTCTTCCTTTCACCTTCTTAATCGTAGTTATCATCACAAGATTCATTGCGTTTAGCATTCAAATCGTTTACCTTTAACTGTGATTTTTATGTTCCTCACATGTATTCTTCCCAACGTGCAACATAATTCAAGCACAATTACAAAATCACACTATAGCATTTATCACGATCGTAGTAGATAAAATACTTTACCGAATGTTTTCCACTATCCAACCTAGTGGTACTAACAATATGTGAAGTATTAAAATCTTCACCATCATACTCCTAGCAATTTCCCCAACCCAACCAGGGTGAGTAAATATATTAACAACACGAGATTACTCAACGACATTCCTTGCAACATAGACGATTTAATCTTCATAATTCTGTTCCCAAGATTTATCACGTTCAAAGGGGTGAACTTTAAAATATCAACATAAGAGCATCAAGATTCATAAATACCCAGTTAACATATACTCATCTAAAAATTATGAAACTTCACAGGACTAATCACAACTATATAAAGAATATCTCCACCAATTTTTATGTGCATTGGATCAATAAATTAAGAGATCTCCACCAATTATTGAAACCATGAACATAACGACACTGTTTACTAAAACTGGCATTCTAGGAGCTATTCTTATCCAAGAATTATGTGCTACCCCATTTTGGAAAGCTAAGAGCTAGGGCTACAACTCTTACGTTGAGCCCGTGACCCAGATCTAAGTATTTAATGCATAAAATTGGACCTGAAGTCAGTTGTGTAAAACTGGCCAGAAAACAGAGAACAATAACACAATTCAGCTCTCTGGACAGTCCACTCGACTGCACTTTTAGGGAACTACAGGTCACCCCAGAAAACGTGTAACCTATCGTTGGAAAGCTCTTTCCAAGGGCTACATCATTTATGTTTGGGCCAACAACTAATTCTAGGGGGATCATGCCTGAAAGTTGGCTTGAACCTAGATACACCCCTAATCTGCCTATTTGGTTGCCTATAACACTTCCGACAAAGAGTTTTAACATATTATAAGAGTACACTTCATCTTCCTCCTCTCCAACTGAAATCAGAAAACCCTAACTTATAATTTCTACATTTTTATTGAAACCCTAGGTTCTCTCCTCTCATACTTCTTCATGAGACCATCAATTTTTACGAAATCAAATCTTATCCCTTCGTATTGAGGAGAAGAAATGATTGACGGAACTTTCACGGCAAGCGGTGCTCTACAACGAAAGATCCGGCTTGGTCTTCCCTATGGAAACTCCATTAACTTACAAGCCAAGCTCTTTTGAGCTCAACACCTCTCCTAGTTTTGGATCTACGATCTAGCACCAAGGGAGAGGGTAGGAAGTCACCTGATTTCCGTGCATGCTACCCAATAGCCGCGTACGCGGCATTTGTCCGTCGCTCCCGGTTATGGCCGGATCTCGCCGATCCGGATCTCGTCGGACGTCGTCGAAGAGGAGTCGGCCCCTCGAGTGGGCTGTTTTGGCTTCCGGACGTGAAGCTCGCCGGTTTGCCGGATCTGAAATGGAGAAGCTCGGCAAGGTTGTCGGCCATGGAGTTTGTCGGAGCCGAGAGAGCGGAAGCTTCGTATGCTGTAGGAGTATTGAGGGAAACGGAGGAGATGGCTAGATCCTCAGATTTGGAGAGTGGAGGCGACGGGGCTGTTGGATCTGGAAGAGCTGGAGAGCTCGGCCATGGAGGTTGTAGAGAGATAGAGAGAGAGAGAGAGAGAGAGAGAGAGAGAGAGAGAAATGGAGGACTGCTGGACCTAGAGGAGGGCGCCGTCGGAGTTGTTTTGCCGTGAGAAACGGGAGCTCGCCGGAGTAAGAGGTTGGATTGGGGAGAGAGAAAAAGATCACCGGCCTTGGAGAAGAGATTCACGGTGGAGATGGAGACGGCACTCGTCGGAGAAGAAGATCACCGGAGGAAGGAGAGCTCGCTGGAGATGTCGAAGGAGAGCTCGCCATTTTCATCGATTGCAAGGGGGAGGTACCTGGCGGCGCTGGTATCGGGTAAGGCTGCTGGGAGGGGGATAGGGTAAGGGTAACCTAGGTTAGATGTATATATATATATAATATAAAATATGTTATTATTATAATTATTATAACAATTATTATTATAATTATTATCATTCAAATGCGCGTATCTTCCCCTAGATGACTCGGAATTTGTCCCGGACGGGCCCGTTTCGACCGTCTTGTCGATACGCACCCATCGAAATGATCCATGATCAATTTCGAGTTTGTTTGCTAACTTTACGCTCCCCTGAGCGTTTGCAGCATAATTTGACTTAAACGACAAAACCCTTCAAACGACGCCGGAATCGAAAACAGATAAATCCGTTGAACTCATAATATTGTTACGAGTCTAAAAAGACTGATTGGGGTCAAATGCGAGGTCGTTTGGTCAATTTCACCATTTTGGATAAATATGCTATTCGCAGACCACATTAATAAATTCGCCGATTCTCATCAGAATCGAGCGCGGACAGTTTCGTTGAACTCGTATAGGCTTCATGAGTCAAACAAACCTGACTGGGGTGAATTCTGAGACCGTTTGCTCGATTTCACCGCTTTGGATAAATATGTTACTTAGAGTCGCGTCGACGCAACTAATTCTCCGATACACATCGGAATTGAGTGCAGTCGACTTCGTTGGACTGGTATCAACTTTACGAGTCTAATAAAATCAACTAAGGTCGATTATGCGGTCATTTGCACAATAGTCATATTTGAGGCGTCGCGTAGCTCAAGGCGACTGTTTTGGTCGACTTCATATATACGCTATTTGAACACCATGACATTTGAGCTAATGTACGCACTATAATTCCTTCGAGGCGGAACGCCTACTTCGAGTTTTATCGCTCAAGTTATGCTCTCCGGACGGCTCGGATCCCGATACAGCAAACATCGGGACAAAGAATAGAACTGGTACTCGCCGCATTCGTCGAGTGCACTTCCCCGGCTCAGTTGCAAGCCTGGCCCTCAGTACACCCCGAGCCCGAGTCAACTCGCGTGACTCAAAAACGCGCACAAGGAGTCTAGCTCGAATCGGGATGTTACAGCACGCTCAAAACATTCCCCCATTCTGAACGCGCGTGCAGTTAACACTTCCTAATTTCTCAGATTGCAGGACTCGATTGCCGCTTTTTTTGCCTTCAACAAAGCTGCCCGAATTGCCTGAACTGCCCGAACTGACCGAAGGGCGAGACAATCATTTACAAAAAAATGGCGATCCGTGTGCTCCGAATCGACCAACGCGATTCGCCCGTCAGGTGGTTACGGTGGTTACAACGGCAAAATTACCGGGCTACCCCAGGCCAAAGCTATAAAAGGAGCCCCACACCTTCATTTCAAGGGACCTTGCCTTCTGCACCGGAGAGAGCTCATTTGAAGATTTCCTTGGAATTCTCCTTCGACGCTTGAAGATCTCCTTCGGCGCTTGAAGATCTCATTCGAATCTTCGAAGATCTCCTTCGAGCCTTCGAAGGTCGCGAAAGACGACCCAGCCTTCTCACTTTTGTTCTCACGAGCATTCTCACTTTCGTCTCACTACTGTTCTCAGAAGGAAAATGACTTAGCTTTCTGAAAGGTGGTCTGTCACCTTCGGAGATCTCTCTCCCTCCCCTCTCTCTCTCTCTCATTGTAACGAGCAGCGACCTGTCGCGCTCGAGTTCTAAGTCTCTAATTGTAATCCCCCAGAAGATAGTGAAAGTTAGCTGGCACAGCTCCGACCGCGTGGTTTTTCACCCTTTCCGGGTTTTCCATGTTAAAAGTTCTCGTGTAACTTACTAGCTTACTCTTTGACTGTTTGCGCGCTCGGTTCGCTTCCGAGCTAAGGTGGTTCAAATCGACCGGTCTACCAAAGCACCCGAGCGACCCGCAACAAGGAGAACTTACCGCGATTAGTATTCAACTATCACAAGAAATATACAAGTTTAAATTTACAAAGGAAATCACAACATGATAGTTAATTTAAAATTTCTTGTATTTATATAGAGCAGTATAAAATTACAATATTATTCATGATATATATCCTATTGATACTTAAAATCTTCCCATTTTAATAGTTCTAAAATGTTTCGATTCTATTATTTCCAACTTTGTGGTGTACATTCATCCACAAATAATACTTAAATATATACTATTTAAAAGTGAGTTATTTCTTTTCGACATTGTCCTGCACTCTATATTTTGTTTATTTTGGTAACATAGATGTATAATCTGTAATTCGTCGAAATTAGAAATGCCTGAGGACAGCACAGAAGATCTCGCCCACCTGGGGCGAGTATAGAAGACCTTACCCACCTGGGGCGAGTGCAGAAGACCTCGCCCACTTGGAGCGAGTGCAGAAGACCTCGCCCACTTGGGGCGAGTATAGAAGACCTCGCCCACCTGGGGCGAGTGCAGAAGACCTCTCCCACCTGGGGCGAGTGCAGAAGACCTCGCCCACCTGGGGCGAGTGCAGAAGACGTCCCCCACCTGGGGCGAGTGCAGAAGAACTCGCCCACATGGGGCGAGTGTAGAACTCGCCCACCTGGGGCGAGTGGAGAAGAACTCGCCCACCTGGGGCGAGTGCAGAAGAACTCGCCAACCTGGGGCGAGTACATTTTCACCTCGCTCGAAGGGCGGCTATTTGAAGACCACCCTGTTAGAAAGCGGGAGCAGCTATTCGCAGTCCATTTTGGATTTGCATATAAATTGGACCCCAAGACACAAGTAGAAGACGCCTTCACCCCCTAGTGGGCGAGTTCATTGCCTGCCTAGCTCTCTTGTGCCAAGCTCAGCATTGACTTTAGGAGGGGACGTTCCTATAGACTTCCGGGTATGTGGCGGGACCTCATCGCTGCAGCGCGCAGGTCTTGTCTATAAGCAGTTCGGAGTTGTTCTTTATGCTCTCTAGCTTCTTATCACCTTGTCTCATGTGGGTCGACCACTAAATAAGTAGCTTTTGGTCACTCCCTAAGTCTCGAACATAGTTGAACAGGTATCCGTGTTTCAACAATAGAAACAATGGACTATTTTAAAAAAGTTATATAAATTTGATTACATTTTCATAATACAAGCAGTTGTGCACTGTGTTTCCCCGATCAAAACAAGGGATGCTGAGCGTCGGGGATATTGATGTTGCGCCACACCACACACTACAAACAACTACATAACATTATGCCACCTCTATATACTTATTCAATGTTTTACCCCTAAACAAAATCAAGCACTATATCTACATGGTTCATCTCAAGATGGGTTGCACCAATAGGCAGCAAGAGATTCTTTCACTAGATGGAAGAGCAAATATGTACGAATATTGAACAAGGGACACACGAAATTCTGAGCGCCTTCACTCTTGTAATTGTCTCTGTTCTTCATATAGTGAAACCATCTGTTGTTTCCCGGGACATAAACCGTCTAGGGTGAGCCAGATAAATCTTGTACTTTTCTTTGTTGTTTATTTATCATTTTTGCTCGATTTCGTAACTGCTTCCGGTGCGAAGGCGCCACTAGATTCAAGCAGTAATTTCGACTCTTTTCAATGACGACATCTCCATGATGCGATTCTGCTTCTTCTTCACAGGCATAGGTTTCCTGACAATCAACCCCTCTCCAATTCTGATTACAGCCAAGAACAAGAGCCTATAGAGAATCCCCATCCCAAGTAAGATGAGTAGATCAACCCACTTTGAATAGCCCGCCTGCATCTGCCAAGTATCCCTTACTATCTCGATACCTGTTATCGTAGCGCCGCCAGTACTGCCGGGAAATGTCAGCCCTATGAACTCATTCTTGTACAGCCCTTGGGTAGCATATCTTTGGAAGGCAATATAGTAAGCCGGATATATCCACAATGGCTTGGGCATGTCGTTGGGCAGTCGGAAAAAGCCGCTCGCCAGGATCATCCATCCCTGGATGCCGGCCCCGGTGATGATGCCCATGAGAAAGTCGGGGACGACGGCTGCGACTATCATCATGAGGCCCTCCACTATGATCATGCTCGAGTAGATGATGAGGGCGAAGAAGGCGAAGTGCTGCGGGTTCGCCTGAAGACCGGTCAGATAATAGGAGCTGGTGGCAGGAACGACGGAGATCAGGAGGAGGAAGGGCAGCGAAGAGATCGAGTTCGAAACGGTGAACGCCGCCGCGCCGTAGTGCCCGTTTAGCCTCTCCCGCTTGAAGATCTACAAGTGTGTCATCAAGTAAATTAAGAAAAAATCCGACTTTATCGTGTATATAAGTCAGCAATGGGGGCGAAAAGTCAACCTTAAGGTCCTCCACGAATGAGGGAAATCCACCTATAGCCATGAAGGTGAGGTATCCTGAAATGTAGGAGAGCATTGAACACCGGGCCTGGAATTTTAAAAATAGTTTTTGGGTCACGAGGAGAGAGAAAATTTGCGACCAATCGTATCATGTGATGTGTAATGTGTGCTTATTCAGGCTCATATCGCCATATATTTCAAGAGATATTTTTAGGTGCGTTCTCTCACCTAAGATCACGGTGCTCGCATGCATCAAATCATTGGTTCCTGCAAAAAACAACATGATTGATCGAAATACTGACAGTATTTTTAGAATACTGCAGTATTCCGAGAAAGCAACTCCACCGTAAGATACCAGATTGTACGGATGTATTGTTTCTCCCACCTAGAACTAGGTGAGAGAAACACACCTAAATTTTTTTTTTCATATTTCAAGGGTCCCAACGTACCCCGGTGGAAGTCCCGATTTTCCAGGCTCATATCACCATATATTTCAAGGGTCCCAACGTACCCCGGTGGCCTCAGAACCCGATAATCTCTCCTAATTACCCATAAATTAAATGATATTAGGCAAAAGAAGTAAAAGTAAGACCTGAATCGATCCGTAATCAGATCCAATGTCGAAGAATAAAGTCCCAACGCTCAGACAAATACCAATATAAACTACGAGCCGAAGCCGGTAGTAACCCGGATCTCTCCACATGTTTACGGAAGAACGCCGCGTGAGCACTAAGCACTGAGTGATGAATCCGGCTCGTTCTCCTTTCTTCAAAAGTTCTCCTGCCTATAAATATATATTTAGTATCCATTTATTTACTAAGCAGATAGAGAGGTGCAATCTATAATTTTGCAAACTTATTGAAAAGGCACCGAGATAAACGAATATAGCAACGACTTGATCGGGAACATACCATACTTCGCATTTGGGCGACTTGACTCAGAACATCTTGGTAAATATTCGATGAGTTGTATGAATTTGTAAGAATGTCAATAGCTTCCTTTGTATTTTGCTTGTTGACATAATTTTCATTTTGCCCGACAACCGCGTCGAAGTCTTTGTTGATTGTTCGAAGGAAATGATCGCAGGGGTTGCTCATTTGGGGACATTGGAATCCATTTGCTGCAAAGAACTGCAAAAAAGAGGACCAAACTATATATATGTAGGGATTGGGTTCAAAAAACCTCATTTCGTATTTCATTTCTCGTCTTTTAGACTATTCAAAATGTGGTTTGCAACCCTAGTCATCAAGAGAAAGTTATCCGGAGGATTTCTCAAGCTTTCATCTATATATTTCGCAACATCAAGTGGTATCAAAGCGATATTTTAATTTCTCGTTCTAATGACAGACAACAACTACAATTTCATAGGCAGGAACGACCTCATTCCGGTTTTCCATTTCCTAAAATCCTAAACTCTAAACCCAAAAAACCCCGAAAAAGAAGACCCAAAATCCTGCGAAGAATGCGGGGTGGAATTTGTTGATTCTCGGATACGAAGGTGAACAATGGGATACATCAAACTGGCATGCATGTCCAATGACTCATGTGTGGTATTTGAAACGTCTTCCTAGTTATATTGCGAATCTTTTAGCATCTGAGTCCAGGACGTCGTCCGGGACCAATGGGAGCTCATGCTTGCATTGCAATGTACATGAGGATTAGCGTGGTGTATTGCTACTGGTCGCGGACGCCAACTGACGCTCTGGGGGACACAGTCCCAATAGTTCCTCGCCATTTGTACCCTCTTGATAATGCAAGAGGAGGTGCAATACCAAATTAGTGAGGTGTTTAATTTATAGTGATGTTATATGCAAATCGGTTTTGGCTACGTGCAAACCATTAAAACTCACACTTTTTTGAAAATACGTCTCATAGGTGCATTTTTAGGAAAAATGTTCAACATCAAAGTTGTAGATCTCGTCGAGATCTACAACTTTCGTGCTGAACATTTTGCCTAAAAATGCACCTATAAGGCGTATTTTCAAAATGCGCGAGACTATTGTGAAATGTTTCGCGCCTTTTGAAAATACGTCTTATAGGTGCATTTTTAGGCAAAATTTTCAACACAAAAGTTGTATCTCTCGACGAGATCTACAACTTTGATGCTAAACACTTTTCCTAAAAATGCACCTATAAGGCGTATTTTCAAAAAGCGCGAGTTTTGATGGTTTGCACGTAGCCAAAATCGATTTGCACATAACATAAGTCTTAATTTAAGCTTCAACATGTGAAAGTTGGGTAAAATCATTTCGGGAAGTTCCTCAAAACTGAAGGGAGGGATTTTGCAGCACTAATTATTATACTTAGGCTTGGGGTTAAGTGGAGGGAAATTCTCCATATAGCTATTTACCGGGACCTCCCCTCTAAGTTTGGAAAATTACAGATTACACCCCTCTTATTATTGAAATTACAAAAACCTCCTCTCAATGTTACAAAACATAACATGTACCTCTCCTGAGGTTCACATTTCATAACATCCACGCACAAAAATACCTCCCTCGGAATACATTTTCAGGAGGGGTATTGTGTGCATGGATGTTATGAAATGTGAACTTCAGGGGCGATAAATGTTATGTTTTGTAACATCGAGGGGAGGTTTTTGTAATTTCAGTAATAAGATGGGTGCAGTATGTAATTATGCTATCTTCCAAGTGAGATTTTGTTACCTGAGTAGTCAATGAAGTAGGGCCAAAGTAGAGGGTGGCTCCAGAACATAGAAGGCACAGGTTATCAAAGAGCTCAAAAACTTCAGAACTGGGTTGGTGGATGGAGATGATAACTGTCCCGCAATGCCTTCTAGCTTGGTTCACGATTATGTTCATGACATGGTATGACGCGGCGCTATCGAGCCCGCTCGTGGGCTCGTCGAGGAACAGGAGCTTCGGGCGGGTCAATATCTCGATGCAGATGCTGACCCGCCGCCGCTGCCCCCCGCTGACTCCCTTGCTGCTTCTGCCTCCGATGATAGTGTTCATCGCATCCTTCAACCCCATCTCCACCATCATCTTCTCAGCTCTTCGCCTTTTTTGTATCGCGGGCATACGATCCGGGAGCTGGAGCTGTGCTGAATAGTAGACGGCCTCTCCGACTGTTAGAGTGGTCATCAGAACATCATCTTGGGTTACATATGCCTGCCACCGATTCAGCCCAACATAAATATATCAATAAATAATATACATGCAGTTGTGGCTATCCGCACTCTATTTGTATGAGTTATATACGCGCCTTTTGGAAATACGCCTTGTACATGCATTTTTAGGAAAAGTGGTTAACAAGAAAGTTGTAGATCTCGTCGAGATCTACAACTTTCGTGTTGAACACTTTTTTCTAAAAATGCACTCAGAAGACGTATTGCCGCCCCGATTGAAACATGTGCGTAACTATAGTGAATTTTTGGAAATACGTATTGTACATGCATTTTTAGAAAAAAGTGTTCAACACAAAAGTTGTAGGTCTCGACGAGATCTACAACTTTCGTGTTGAACACTTTTCCTAAAAATGCATGTACAAGGCGTATTTCCAAAATGCGAGTATATAACTCATACAAATAGAGTGCATATGACTTTAAAACTGCAGTGCGGATATCAGTGGCCTATATTATCTTGGCTGTTTTTAATTAATATTTTGTTGTTTTTTATTTCAAGTTTTTTGTTTGATATACGAGTGACAGTAGAACGAGGTTTTCATGCGACCGCGACAGTACCCCAACCACGACAATATCACGGTGCGACAATACTCCCGATGTTCGCAGCCCCCCTTGCGCACCGTTGCATTCCCCTGACACGACTGCGCTCGGGGAGCGGCGAGCGACGGGAGCATTGTCGCACCGTGACATTTTGTATGTACATGGGATTAAGGTAGTTCTTACCGAAGTACCATATGCAAGTGTTTGCTTTTGTCCATTCACAAGTATGGTTCCTGATCTGTTCATGCTCGGTGTCAATCTCCCTACAACAAAATCAAAATTAATGATAATAATTTCTATTGTATATATTGTTAGAAATTGTGTAAATAAACATTTATTTATAATATTTTATTGGAGCCTTTTGGTGTTTGGTGTATGGCTATTCATATATGATTAAAGCTTCAAAACCAAAATTGGAGGGAACCCAAATTGTTTGGAGGGAAACCTTTCATGAATGAAAGGATAAACCATTAGTCCCACCTTGCCTTTTTGCTTTCTAGCCAAAGAGTATTTATATTAGTTCACACCTTCTTATTTGTTCAAAAGAACATAAGGAGAAACTATGAACCACACGCGCGCGCGCGCGCGCACCGCACCGGACCGGATTTCGGATTTGGGGAATAATTGAATTGAATTGTATTTTTTGTTCCAAATAGTTTCATAGCATTTTACTCGGAGTTGCGTCGATTAGAATTCGGAGCTGCGTCGAATAGATTTCGACGTAGCGTCGTTTTGCCCGCTGGAGTTGCGTGGCGGTCGAATGGAATTCGACGCATGCGTCGATTGAACTCGACGTAGCGTCGATAAGGCTTGCGTCGATAAGTCCTGCGTCGATAGAACTCGACGTAGCGTCGATATGATGTCGACGCAACGTCGATTTCTCTTCACGCGTTCTGCCGTTTTATGCGTTTTCTTAACCGCTCTTTTTCGAGTCTTTCTCGCCAATATTTACGTTGGAAATATTCAAACGTTTATTCTTCTGATTATGATCCTTCCATTTACAACCGTTAATATTTAGTATGCCATTTATTTTATTGCCGTTTTCTGAGATCCTATTTTGGAGGAGATCGTGCTATCCAAGTTTTATATATACTCGTTCTTTCTGCAGTTCTTCTTACGCTCTCTTACATGCTCTGATACGCTCTTGTGCTCTCTCTCTGCTTTCACAATATTCTACGTGCTTCCTTTTCTTTACGTTTGCTTCATCAAGTGGTTGTTCGGGTGCTCTGTGCTTCTTCGGTGTCCGCGCACATCGGAGTTTCGGGATCTAGCCGGGTGTTGTACCTTGGAGGAGTGAGCATCAGTGAAAACCCTGCCGGAGGGTGGTGCAACTTCTTTAGGGCAGTGATCACACGCCTTACCCAGGCTTGATTCTAAACTATATATTACTCTCTATTTTATTTCTCATCCCTTCATGCAATTTTGTTATTATTGCTGCTCATATATATAGATCTGCTGTTTTATAAAAGTTTTTAAAACCGAAAATATATCAATTTTGAATATTAATATAGGAATATATAAGAAAATATTCCAACATATATATTATAACACTAACACACAAATATCTATACTATATTAAAATGGAAAACAGGCCTTTGGCTATCCGCAATTTTTTTGGCTATCCGCAATTTTTATGGCTATCCGCAATTTCTTTGGATATCCGCAATTTTTTTGGCTATCCGCAATTTTTTTGGCTATCCGCAATTTCTTTATTAACGCAAATAAAGAAGATGATTGTTATCCGCACTACAGTTTTGGCAATCCGCATTTTTTTTGTATGAGTTATTAAGCGTCTTTTAGAAATGCGTCTTGTACATGCATTTTTAGGAAAAGTGATCAACACGAAAGTTGTAGATCTTATCGAGAACTACAACTTTCGTGTTGAACACTTTTCCTAAAAATGCACGCCAAGACGTATTGCCGCCCTGATTGAAATATGTGCATAACTATAACGAATTTTTGGAAATACGCCTTGTACATGCATTTTTAGGAAAATTGTTCAACACGAAAGTTGTAGATATTGACGAGATCTACAACTTTCGTGTTCAACATTTTTCCTAAAAATGCATGTACAAGACGTATTTCCAAAAGGCGCGTAATAACTCATTCAAAAAGAGTGCGAATAGCCAAAACTGTGGTGCGGATAACAATCACCATAAAGAATCTTGCGAAATTGTATTTTCTGTGTGAAATGCAACTGCAATGAAAAATACAGTTGCATATTTAATGCAAAATGCAGTTGTAATAATTGTTAAAAAAGTCACATTTTTACAAGTTATTTTCAACTCAAAATATATACATATGACATCTTAAAATGACGATGAAAATGCATGGATCAATAATTCATGATTTATTTTGTGAAAAAAATAATAAATACAAAGAAAATTTGATTTTTCGTGGAAGAATTCAACGTACAGAATTATTTTCCGAGAGAGAGACCAAACTTTTTAAAACCGGACCGGACCGGTTCAACTGGTTGGACCGCTGACCGGACCACCGGCTGGTCTGGTCAAGGCTAGAGGCCCAGTAGCACAACGGACTGGCCAAGAACCGAAAAACCCGGCGGGAGGACCGGTGAGCCTAGAACCGGGCACGGATTTGCTTAACCGGACAGGCCAAGGAGCCCATGATTTAATATGCAAAATATTAACCTGCTGGAATTCGAACCCAGACCACTTTTAAATTAGGCAAAGAGGTAAACCAACACACAATTTGGTTCTTTCTGTCTACAACTATAATATATTATATGTATATTAATATTAATATAAATATAAAATTAAAGTAATATTTCACTTCAACACGTATTAAAAAGTCATCAATTGGGTCAAATCCGCTCATTTTTACTTCATGCCCATAATATTATTCATATTTGTTAATTTAATTAATTTATTCTTCTTAACTTATATATATAGGATATACCGAAATTATTTGTAATTAACAATTAACATATACAATTTTTTTAATTAAAATATAGCATATTTAGCCAAAAAATTTCTTTGTATAGTAGAGATGTGCGCATCTACTTAATTAAAAGTTTAAAATTTAATTTTCATAATAGATTTGATAACTTATTATATATGTGATAAAATGATAATATTGAGATTTTAGAAGATAGCAAAATATATTACTATTTATGAAAATATTTTATATAATTTTGACTCTTTATTCCTATTATTTTTATTAAAAATATATAGACTAGGTTAAATTATAATAGATAATTTTAATATTTATTATATTATCTAACATCACGGTTCAACCCCGATCCGATCTTGAACATTTGATCTCACCGGTTAGTTTTCCGATCCGGGTATCAAAACCCCATTAAATAAAAATATAAATACAAAAGTATAGGGACCCACATCTATTTAAAAAAAAAGAAATATATATAGAAAGAGATTGTCGTGAGTGAGACTATGAGAGGAGATAAAGGAGAGACAAAGAGAGGGGGAGAGACATTAAATAAAATTATAAATACAAAACAAAACATTAAATAAAAATATAAATAGATGGCCCGGAGAGCATCGGGCAATGTCGTGCCCGAAGTACTCTCATGGTCGGTGCACTGTCGCGTTTGGCCATAGGGGCGGAGCCCCGTCCGCCCCCGTGTCTGTCACTCGCGCCCGTGTCTGTCACTCGCGACCACATTGTTTGCGACAGCCGCCGCCAAACGGAGCCTAAATGTTGTATGCCAGTTATTTAAGATTAATATAAACTGATTATAAATATATAGGAATTGATAGAGGTTAAAGTAGGAAATTCAAAAACCAAGTCTAATTTATAATTTTTTTAATATATATAGTATAAATATGTCATATTAAATTAGTAATTTCTCTGCATAGTTTAGGGTTTTGTGTATGTTTGATTCTTGGTAGGCTAGATCTTAACGTTAATTAGCAAAACAAATTATTATAAAGCAAAAAAGACTAAAAATTATATAAATAAGGGATAAAATTAAAATATAAAAATAGAAAAAAAAAAGTAAAATATTTTCTTCTGTATGTCGTCGGCTGAAAATATCAAGTCAAGACATTGCATATTTAGAACATATTCAGAAAATTATATTTGTGATAAATTAAATAAATGTTCATATCAAGTTATGACCGTATTAACCGGACCTTAATTGAGGTCTGATTCATGCGATCGTAACCGCTTGACCGGTGAAAATAAGTCCCCCCAAACGAAGCCTTATGCTCCGTTTGGTCCGGTGTTTTTGCTCCGCTGTGTTTGGATAAAAACACCACCGCTATAAATGTATGTTTGTCAATAAGGGGCGGATCTATATGAGGCTGAGAGTGGGTGGCCGCCCACGCTCAACTAAAAAAAAAGAATTAAAAATATTACATTATAAAATTTATTCAATAGTTTCATATTATATATAATATTTATTCAAAGATAGACAATAAGTTAAGCTTGAAATAATGGTTTTTGACTTCATGTTAAAAGTTATTAAAATTTAGTGAGACGTCTTGAATTCAAATCGTCATAATATCAAAATTTTATTATTTTTGCTAAAATGTAATATTTAGACAACAAAAATCATTAGAAATATAGATATATTTTATATAATTAAAGAAATATATTATAAATTAAAAAAATTCATTAAAAGTATATTTTTTTTATATATTTAGACATTGTAAACAAAATCTTTGAAAAATATAGATATACTTTATATATATTTACACAAATTATATAAAAAATCATTTAAATTATAAAAATAATATAAAAAATTGACATTAATATATTATAAACATATAATTTTTAAATTTGTTGATTAAAATTTAATTTAAAATTTATCCTTAATCCGCTGAGACAATGGTTATGACCGCCACCAACGAATGAAAACTAGCTTTGAACATAAATGTGAACGGAGTTCCTTCGGTGCGGTCGGTCGCTTAAGAACGACAATTTATAATCATCACGTTCACGACCGCCACCGCCGTTACCAAACAACTTTTTCTTGTCAGTGAATATTTTTTTGCATCACATCAAATATTTGGAATAACTTCAAAAACACCGGCAGCACAGCAGCAGTACCAGCAAGAGTATCAAGGAGAGTGGTTTTGCCGCAGCCGGACGGGCCCATGATGGCGAGGACCTCGCCGGGCCGGGCGAACCCGGTGACGCCGGCGAGGATGGCGGTGGAAGAAGTTTTGCTGTCTGATGCAGCGGTCACCGAGAGATCCTCCCAAGTCAGGTGCACCGGAGCACGTCGTCCCTTCTTGGCCAGGGCGCTTAAATCCGGGCTACAGGCCAACTTCTCCTCGTGCCAATCGCGTCGTGGGACCCACCCAGAAGGGCTTTCCTGGCTCGCCGGCGGCAACTCCAAAGAAATGCTCCCGGAGCCGGCGGCCATGGTAGCTGTGGCTGATAATTGGAACGTGGGGGAACTTTTTTTTTCTTCTTTTGCTTGTTTTCAGGAGTTATAAGACTGGCTTTTATATATGTAGATTGAGAGGAGCAGCGCGATGCGGTGACCGTCGGTGAGAGTAATGCTCTGCAGGACTTTCGCCTAACTCTGCCACGAGGCATCAATAATAAAAAGGTAATTGTTATAAGCACATCAGTTTTGGCTATTCGCACACCAATTTCTATAAGTTATTACGCGTCTTTTAAAAAAATGTCTTGCACATGCATTTTTAGGAAAAGTGTTCAACACAAAAATTGTAGATCTCGTCGAGATCTACAACTTTCGTGTTGAACATTTTTCCTAAAAATGTACGTACAAGGCGTATTTTTAAAAATTCGTTATAGTTACGATCAATTTTGAAAATACGCCTTGTGCGTGCTTTTTTAGGAAACGTGTTCAACACAAAAGTTGTACATCTCGACGAGATCTACAATTTTTGTGTTGAACAATTTTCCTAAAAAGGCATGTACAAGCCATATTTTTAAAAGGCGTGTAATAACTCATAGAAATTGGTGTGCGAATAGCCAAGACTGGTGTGCTTATAACAATTGCCATTAAAAAACTTAATCTCCTTGTCAAAAGATTCGTATATATTCCCGTAATATTTGTATTTTGAACTACCAGCATACGAACAATATACGTAATTGTGATTTGCGCCCTCAAAGATGCTTTGTAGAATTACAATATTAAAACAAAAAAAATTTGTCTCAAATATTCAAAATGCTCAAATATTGCTTTATTGTTTTAATCTAAATATCTAATGACTTAATATATATTATAATCTATTTCAAAAAAAATTTTCATAAAATTGAAACAAAAAAATAGTAGAACACCTATACCTACTATGGTAGGCTGTCATTAGGGGAATCATATCAGCGGTATTTCGAGGAGGGATGTCATTAGACATGTCAGTAATATTTTCGAGGAGCTGTCATTAAACCCATCAACTTTATTAAAATTGATTTGACTGTCATTAATGTGTTTATTTCAAGCTGCATTAATTAATCAATGCATCTTCCACTTCCACTATCTACAAAATCAAATTGCTTATATAATTAATTAACAAATATAGGTGTGTTTATTTTATCATTAGTGTCTAGCGCTCTGCATGGCGCCCCTAAAAAAACCGAACATAAGGGCGGAGCCTTGTGCCTGTCACGGTCGGGGTACTGTCGCGTTTGACGATAAAGCCGGAGCCGCATGCCTGTCCCTCGTGTATATGTATATATCAACAAACACTATATATGGGAGATAATATATGATTCCACAAATATATAGCATATGAGCCATTTAATTCATATTTGTGGGGATAGATCAAATAATGTGGGAGTGAGCTGGGTCTGGACATTGTAATTTTGACATACTTCATTGTTACTTCAAAGTATATCATCTATATTTGTATACGCCGCCGATGAAGATTGCTCATATGCGCGCTTCAGTGAGTATAAATTATAGATTTATATGTATGGAGACGGCCATCCATATTTCTACTAATTATTTAAAAGTAATTATAAGTGCAAATTAATTTTGGCTATGACCAAATCACAGTTAATTATGTGCAAATCAATAAAATTTAAGTGCGGAACAATTTTTTATTAGGTGCAGACCACAACTTCTCTCTTCTTTGAATCGCCTCCAGCGAAGTGCCACGTCAAATATTACGGGAGAACGCTGGCGGAGAGAAGAGGCTCAAAAACTTCGCTTTTGCACTTCTGCGATTATGGAGAGCAAGTGTTGAGCAGGAAGTAGTGAGAAGGGGATTCCATGAAGGCAGTGGGAGAGCGAAGCTCCAAGTCTTGACATTTGAGCTAGCTAAGGCATTGTTGGGTCTGCATCTCTTAGAATACAAGAAATTAATCTTTTTTTTCAGGTTTGCACACAGCCAGATTCGCTCTGCACTTACACCCTCTCTTTTAAGTGTACAATTTTGAATAGGATGATGTTGATGTTGGCTCCGTTTGGCGTGACTTTTTTGCTTGGGTGAATTTGGACAAAAACATCACCATCATAGAATGTATGTATGTTTGAGATGACAACGGTTATGACCATCAAATCAGAAAACTAGTTTTGAGCATGAAAGTAGATGAAGTTCCTTAGGCGAGGTCGGGTGTTCACAAACAATAGTTCATAACCACCGCGTTCACGACTGCCACTGCCACGCGAAACACAACAATTGTTGAGGGTTGACCGATGGGATTCAACATCATTATTATTTCCAAGTGTGAGGAGCATGGGCTTCTATTCGAACCAGGATCCTCTCCATTTGAGACCTCAAATGGAGGTTCATTTCATATGTAGATGTGGTCTCATTTGATCTAAATAGTTCATTTCCGTCGGATCAGCCAGAAATAGATCTGGACCGTGAAATGGGAGAAGATCATTGTTGAAACCAGAGAAATGGTTTCGACGTTCGCAACGGGTATGCAACTAACCCTTACTTCACCTGAGCTGGAACACATGACCGATCGCTAAGATCTGAAGGACCTTGCACCTATATATGAAGACCTGAAGACCTGAACAGACCCCTTAAGCCGCAGCGAGGAGGTCCCACCACAAACCCGGAAAATCAAAGAGAGTTTCCCCTCCCAAGCCAATGCTGAGTCTGGGCACTTTGGAGAGCACAATGAAGACCTCACTGCCAACTAGATGGACAAAGGGCAAGGGTGCTTGCTCACATGTAACACGTGAGGGAGAGAGGAAGACTTGAGGTGTCCCATCCCAAGGTGCCCATGTGGGTCTATTTATAGACTTCTCAATAATGAGCTGCGGATAGCCACTTGAAAACACTATTCGCACCCCTCGAAACCAGAGAGACAAGGGGTGAGTGGGGGTACTACCCCCACACTTACCCGCAAGAAAGGGGCGAGTGAGGGGCTTCCCCCACTCGCCAGCAAGGGGGCGAGTGGGGGGCATCCCCCACTCGCCAGCAAGGGAAGGGGGCGAGTGGGGGGCTATCCCACTCGCCCCGCTACTTGCTTCTCCCTTCTCATAGGTCCTTATTTTGCCTTGGGTGGCTTTCGTCGCATCCAATAGGTCGACTCGCCGGTCACGACCACCTTCACTGTTGCGATCTCATCTGCGTCGAGTCACCATCTCGACAAATATAAGGGTTGTACAATCATGTTGCATTATATTAAACCACTTTCATGTTTATAAATGGCAATTGTTATTCACAGACCATAAAAATCTATCCGCAGACCAACTTTTTTCATTTTATTTGAGTTTACAAATTGTTATCCGTAGTCGATATCTTTGTTCTCCAAGATCAAGTCCTGACAACGAAGAGACATCTCTGACGACCTTCTGAGCACTTCACTGCGTGCACAGATCGTGATTCATAAAATAAATGCGCGGATAGAGACCTAGTTGAGGAAGAAAAACGATTTCTTCACTGGTCATGCAATTTTTGATTGTTTGGGAAGATTTGGATAGCTAGGGTTTGTTTGAGTAGATTTAGATAGCTAGGGTTACTCTCTCCCTGTGGTGAGGAAGGTGAAGAGGACGACAATTTTTTATTTTATTTTCTTGACTAATCTGCGGATAACAAAAATATCTGCCAATAGACAAAATCCGTGAATAGACAAATGCGATTTGCAAATAACAACCGCCTTGTAAATTAGTTGGGAGCAGGTGATGTGATGTACTAGTTTTTTATTATTTTATTTTATTTATTTCTTTTTCATAAATTTTAAGAAGATGGGGACATGCTGTCTTTTGCTTTGTATATTTGCTCACATTTTTTTCCATGTTATTTACTTTTTAATTGTTTAGGGCGACAATGTTCTCTTTCACCGCCAACGAGGTCGCTGTCGTTGCTTGAGCATTATTCTGTTTTTATGCATGTTTCTGTACTTCACTTCTACATGCGAAGATGACACCTGATCCCCCTTCTACGGTTGCTCCGTCCGTCAATCATGCAAGAAGGGCTTGGACATTTCCTCCCCATTTTTTCTATCGATTTTAGAAAATCCAGGCGCGATCATGACTTCACACGTCTTCCCCCCCCCCCCCCCCCCTGAACTACGAGTCGCACCGGCGGAATTACTGTAGAGCCAGGGGGTGCGGCCGCACCCCCTGAAAAATTTACAGAATTACAGCGGTTCTTAAGGAACCGCTGTCTATTCTTCCCGCGCGGAAGAATAGACAGCGGTTCTGTAACAACCCTAAAAAAATTAAGTTAAATAGATATTAAAGGGCTATCCGCACCCCAGCCCCCTTTAATTCCCCAGCCGCAGCCCCCGATCTTTATTAATCTTCGGCCTAGGGCTTTCCGCGTCTCCCGCTCCAGCCCCGTCTCCGGCACGTCTCCCGCAAGTGCGCAACCTTCTCTCCTACGCTCCCGATTCTGCTTCAACCGACGCCTCCTGCTCCTCCCGGCGTGGCCAGTGCCTCATGCTCCCTTGGCCGACGCTTCTTCTTCGATCAACTAGGGCAGCGGTTTCTCCTCCTCCCCTAGCCGGCTGCAGCAGCTCTTTCCCCCTCCTCAAGGCCAGCAGCCACCTCCTTCTCCTCCTTCTCTGGCCGGCAGCAACACTCCAGCAGCCACCCCCTCCTCCTTGGGCTCCGATTTCGCCCTAGGGTTTTGCTCGAACCCTCCTCCGCTCAGATTTTGGACTCGGATTCGGCTCCTTGAGCCCGATCTTGTCTTCCTTGGGTAAGAACTGTACAACCCCCATATCCATCGAGTGAGGCCCAGCGTGGAGGGCCGCCGAGACGTGTCGACTAGACCCAAGGGGTCTTAAGACCTTTGGGTATCGCCCGGCGAACCCCCGTAGCTCTCACCAGAAGAAGAGTAAGAGGCGAGAGGGGAGGGGCGGGTGCCCCCCCTCTCGCCCGCGCCCAAGTAGGGGCGAGAGGGGAGGGGCGGGTGCCCCCCTCTCGCCCGCGCCCAAGTAGGGGCGAGAGGGGAGGGGCGGGTGCCCCCCCTCTCGCCCGCGCCCAAGCCAAGTAGGGGCGAGAGGGGAGGGGCGGGTGCCCCCCCTCTCGCCTGCGCCCAAGTAGGGGCGAGAGGGGAGGGGCGGGTGCCCCCCCTCTTGCCCGCGCCCAAGTAGGGGCGAGAGGGGAGGGGCGGGTGCCCCCCCTCTCGCCCGCGCCCAAGTAGGGGCGAGAGGGGAGGGGCGGGTGCCCCCCCTCTCGCCCGCGCCCAGGTAGGGGCGAGAGGGGAGGGGCGGGTGCCCCCCTCTCGCCCGCGCCCAGGTAGGGGCGAGAGGGGAGGGGCGGGTGCCCCCCCTCTCGCCGGCGCCCAAGTAGGGGCGAGAGGGGAGGGGCGGGTGCCCCCCTCTCGCCCGCGCCCAAGTAGGGGCGAGAGGGGAGGGGCGGGTGCCCCCCCTCTCGCCCGCGCCCAAGAAGGGGCGAGAGGGGAGGGGCGGGTGCCCCCCCTCTCGCCCTCGCCCAGCTAGGGGCGAGAGGGGAGGGGCGGGTGCCCCCCCTCTCGCCCGCGCCCAGCTAGGGGCGAGTGGAGGAGGGGCGGCGACCCCCTCTCTCGCCCTCTACCCTGGTAAGGGGGAGGATCCTTGGTCTCGCCCCACCCCAGCAAGGAGGCTCGCCGAGCTCCGCGAGGTAACCCCTCTCGCCCAGTTCCAGAGGGGGGGGGGGGGGGGGGGGGTTGATCTGCGTTTAGTATCTCAGAACAGCGGGATTCGGCTATTTGCAGTCCAGTTTTGGCTATTCGCAGTCCAGATCTGGGGGTATTTTGGTAATCTGGCAGATCAGTTTTTGGCTATTTGCAGCCCAACTTGGAAAACCTATAAATAGACCCTAAGGGGCACCAAAGGAGGGAGGACTTCTAGATTTCCAAATTTTGGATCTTCTCCTTCCCTTAGAGCTCTCCTTTGGTGCTTCTGGTTCATCATTGGCTAGGGAGGGGAAGATCTCTCAGGTCTTCCGGGTGTGAGGTGGGACCTCCTCGCTGTAGCCTAGGGTTCGTTTCCAAGTCCAAGTGCTCTTGCCTAGAGAGTTGGCTCGAGAGAAGTAGGTGTGAGACCACCCCTTTTTTGGGACCCCGAACTCCACGGAGACCGAGTAGTCGGTTTCAACATTTTTGGTGCGGTGAGCGTGGAGAGTGGTCAGCACAGAAGTTCTTGAACCAAATCTCATGGCAGGAGACCTCGGAGGAGGAGACGATGAGGGGTCTCACATCCCAAGTGAGGTGGTAGGAAGGGGAGAGTTCATGGCGGCCATCAAGGGTATCATGGAGCTGCTCCAAGGCATCACCAGGGGAGGTGACTGCTCGGCTCCCTCCCCCCAGACACCGCCTTCTGGGTCGCAAGGAGTGCTCGCCCAGGGGGGGTCAGGAGAGGTTGCCCCAGGGGGTCGGCCAGGCAAGGAACCGGTGACTGAGAGTGGCGAGCGGGACCTCGCCGGGCGAGTGCTTTTTCCTAGCCCGGTGAGTGGGGTCTCGCTCGGAGCGGGAGTCACGCAAGTGGAGCTCGCGAAGCCAGCGAGTGGGGGGGTCACCCTTTAGCGAGCTGATCATCTCGGCTCCCATCCCGGAAGGCTTCAAGGAGCCCAACATGACTTTTTATACCGGGAAGGATGATCCCGTCCAGCACCTACAGTGGTTCGAGGATACCGTCTCCATCAGGCCCATGACGGTCGCGTTCAAGTGTCGTCTCTTCGCCACCACCCTAGGAGACAAAGCTAGGGACTGGTTCCACCAGCTCCCGGTTGGCTCCATTTACAGCTTCGAGGACTTAGGCCGAAGCTTCCAGCTACGCTTCTCCACATCCAAGAAGAGGAAGAAGAATGCTGAGTCCATTTTCCTGATCAAGCAGAGGCACGAGGAGACACTGGCCCAGTACATGGACAGATTTCAGGAGGAGATCTTGAACATCCAGGAGGTGCCAGGGTATGCCCTCCAGATGGCTTTCACCGTAGGGATGCGAGAGAGCCTCTTCAAGATGCGCCTAACTAGGAAGCCTCCCTTGTCCTTTGAGGACCTGATGGAAAAAGCTGCAAAGGAGATAGCCACCGAGGCGGCGAACCCGGGGCTGGCAAAGAAATTGGCGAAGTTGGTGGAGGCCGAGCCAAGAGAGCAAGGTGGCCTCAGGCAGCAGGAAGGAAGGAGGAGGGAAGAGCAGAGGGGTCAAGGGTACCAGGGACCCCAGGGGGGTCAGGAGCAAGGGAGGGGTCTCGCCCAAGGAGGGGGAAACTTCTACGGAGGCCAAGGGAGGCCCAACCCTCCTCCTTGGAGGCAGGCCCCTAGGCAGCTCCTACCCCCACCAGCTCAAGCTATGGCGATTCGAAGAGGAGGAGGAGTCGAAGCAAGAGACATCCCAGCCCGTAGGAGAAGGGGGGGAAGGGCGGTGCCGTACTGCGACTACCACCAAGCAGAGGGGCATGCAACAACTACCTGCCCAGAATTCTTGGAGGTGAGAGAGGCGAGAGGTCAGACACAACAGCAGCCGCCGGTGCGGATTGAAGAAGTTCCACCTGGAGCAGTAGTGGACGACGACATCTGCGAGGACCGAACTGACATAGGAGCCAAAGGATGGGTCGCGGTGATCCACGGGGGGGGGGGGGGGGGGGGGGGTAGGGATCGAGGCCACTCGTAAGGCAAGCCTCCACGTCGTATTTCGACGCAGCGTCGCTTCAACGTCACAGGACCCACCTCCCGAGGAGAAAATCACTTTCTCAAGCAGGGACATGCCAGATCACGAGGATCCATTCTGTGATGCGCTAGTCATTCAGACAACCATCGAAGGTTACACTGTCTCTCGGATCCTCATTGACAACGGGAGCTCTGTCGACGTCATTTTCAAGAAGGCATTTGACGAGTTGAAGGTGGAGTCAAGGAGGGTGCTGGCCTCAGATGGGCCCTTGTTCGGATTCTCCGGAGAAAGGAAAGAGGTGGAGGGTGGAGTTGGACTCCAAGTGACGATGGGGGGAGGCTCAAGGAACTGTCGGTTCGTCATAGTTGACGCTCCTAGCAGTTATAATGCCATCTTAGGAAGACCCCTCATCAGCGCCTTCCGATGTGTACCATCGTCCTTCCACCAGTGCCTCAAGTTCAACACTGGAGGAATCCAAGTCAGGATCCGCGGAGACCCCAGGATGGCGAGGCACTGCTACGTCACAGCCGTCAACAGCATCTCTTGGCAAGCAGGGGCGGAGGAGATGGAGAAGATCATGGAGAGCATGAGCAGGATGGGAGTGGCAGGAGAAGCAGAGGAATGATCATCTCGCGCAAGCAGCCTGAGAAGCGAGTGCCATGAGGGGGGGTATGTTGAGTTTATTTTTGTTTTTTGTTTTTTGTCGCTTTCCTTTGTAGCAAATTCTACCCCTCGCTAGTTGGGCCAGGAGGTTTTGACAAGGGAAATCCCCCCATTAGATGGATGAAGTTATTTTGCTTATATGAGAAGTAAGTTCAACGCCGAGATGTCCTCCTCACTCCAGGCTCTCACTAGCTGGGTGGGTCGAATGATCCTCGGAAGGAAAATCTTGCCATCGAGATGTCCTCCTCACTCCAGGCTCTCACTAGCTGGGTGGGTCGAATGATCCTCGGATGGGTAAGTTCAACGCCGAGATGTCCTCCTCACTCCAGGCTCTCACTAGCTGGGTGGGTCGAATGATCCTCGGAAGGAAAAGCTTGCCATCGAGATGTCCTCCTCACTCCAGGCTCTCACTAGCTGGGTGGGTCGAATGATCCTCAGATGGGTAAGTTCAACGCCGAGATGTCCTCCTCACTCCAGGCTCTCACTAGCTGGGTGGGTCGAATGATCCTCGGATGGGTAAGTTCAACGCCGAGATGTCCTCCTCACTACATGCTCTCACTAGCTGGGTGGGTCGAATGATCCTCGGAAGGAAAAGCTTGCCATCGAGATGTCCTCCTCACTCCAGGCTCTCACTAGCTGGGTGGGTCGAATGATCCTCGGATGGGTAAGTTCAACGCCGAGATGTCCTCCTCACTACAGGCTCTCACTAGCTGGGTGGGTCGAATGATCCTCGGAAGGAAAAGCTTGCCATCGAGATGTCCTCCTCACTCCAGGTTCTCACTAGCTGGGTGGGTCGAATGATCCTCGGATGGGTAAGTTCAACGCCGAGATGTCCTCCTCACTCCAGGCTCTCACTAGCTGGGTGGGTCGAATGATCCTCGGATGGGTAAGTTCAACGCCGAGATGTCCTCCTCACTACAGGCTCTCACTAGCTGGGTGGGTCGAATGATCCTCGGAAGGAAAAGCTTGCCATCGAGATGTCCTCCTCACTCCAGGCTCTCACTAGCTGGGTGGGTCGAATGATCCTCGTATGGGTAAGTTCAACGCCGAGATGTCCTCCTCACTCCAGGCTCTCACTAGCTGGGTGGGTCGAATGATCCTCGGATGGGTAAGTTCAACGCCGAGATGTCCTCCTCACTCCAGACTCTCACTAGCTGGGTGGGTCGAATGATCCTCGGAAGGAAGAGCTTGCCATCGAGATGTCCTCCTCACTCCAGGCTCTCACTAGCTGGGTGGGTCGAATGATCCTCGGATGGGTAAGTTCAACGCCGAGATGTCCTCCTCACTCCAGGCTCTCACTAGCTGGGTGGGTCGAATGATCCTCGGAAGGAAGAGCTTGCCATCGAGATGTCCTCCTCACTCCAGGCTCTCACTAGCTGGGTGGGTCGAATGATCCTCGGATGGGTAAGTTCAACGCCGAGATGTCCTCCTCACTCCAGGCTCTCACTAGCTGGGTGGGTCGAATGATCCTCGGAAGGAAGAGCTTGCCATCGAGATGTCCTCCTCACTCCAGGCTCTCACTAGCTGGGTGGGTCGAATGATCCTCGGATGGGTAAGTTCAATGCCGAGATGTCCTCCTCACTCCAGGCTCTCACTAGCTGGGTGGGTCGAATGATCCTCGGATGGGTAAGTTCAACGCCGAGATGTCCTCCTCACTCCAGGCTCTCACTAGCTGGGTGGGTCGAATGATCCTCGGATGGGTAAGTTCAATGCCGAGATGTCCTCCTCACTCCAGGCTCTCACTAGCTGGGTGGGTCGAATGATCCTCGGAAGGAAGAGCTTGCCATCGAGATGTCCTCCTCACTCCAGGCTCTCACTAGCTGGGTGGGTCGAATGATCTCGGATGGGTAAGTTCAACACCGAGATGTCCTCCTCACTCCAGGCTCTCACTAGCTGGGTGGGTCGAATGATCCTCGGGAGCGAGGTTCTGCCCCCCCTCGATGGATATTTGGCTTGGACTTTTCTTTCCGAGGTTGTGCCAACCTCGCAAAGAGCGGGGATTGTGTACAACCCCCATATCCATCGAGTGAGGCCCAGCGTGGAGGGCCACCGAGACGTGTTGACTAGACCCAAGGGGTCTTAAGACCTTTGGGTATCGCCCGGCGAACCCCCGTAGCTCTCACCAGAAGAAGAGTAAGAGGCAAGAGGGGAGGGGCGGGTGCCCCCCCTCTCGCCCGCGCCCAAGTAGGGGCGAGAGGGGAGGGGCAAGTGCCCCCCTCTCGCCCGCGCCCAAGTAGGGGCGAGAGGGGAGGGGCGGGTGCCCCCCCTCTCGCCCGCGCCCAAGTAGGGGCGAGAGGGGAGGGGCGGGTGCCCCCCTCTCGCCCGCGCCCAAGTAGGGGCGAGAGGGGAGGGGCGGGTGCCCCCCTCTCGCCCGCACCCACGTAGGGGCGAGAGGGGAGGGGCGGGTGCCCCCCTCTCGCCCGCGCCCAAGTAGGGGCGAGAGGGGAGGGGCGGGTGCCCCCCCTCTCGCCCGCGCCCAAGTAGGGGCGAGAGGGGAGGGGCGGGTGCCCCCCCTCTCGCCCGCGCCCAGGTAAGGGCGAGAGGGGAGGGGCGGGTGCCCCCCCCTCTCGCCCGCGCCCAAGTAGGGGCGAGAGGGGAGGGGCGGGTGCCCCCCCCTCTCGCCCGCGCCCAAGTAGGGGCGAGAGGGGAGGGGCGGGTGCCCCCCCTCTCGCCCTCGCACAGCTAGGGGCGAGAGGGGAGGGGCGGGTGCCCCCCTCTCGCCCGCGCCCAACTAGGGGCGAGTGGAGGAGGGGCGGCGACCCCCTCTCTCGCCCTCTACCCTGGTAAGGGGGAGGATCCTTGGTCTCGCCCCACCCCAGCAAGGAGGCTCGCCGAGCTCCGCGAGGTAACCCCTCTCGCCCAGTTCCAGAGGGGTGGGGGGTTGATCTGCGTTTAGTATCTCAGAACAGCGGGATTCGGTTATTTGCAGTCCAGTTTTGGCTATTCGCAGTCCAGATCTGGGGGTATTTTGGTAATCTGGCAGATCAGTTTTTGGCTATTTGCAGCCCAACTTGGAAAACCTATAAATAGACCCTAAGGGGCACCAAAGGAGGGAGGACTTCTAGATTTCCAAATTTCGGATCTTCTCCTTCCCTTAGAGCTCTCCTTTGGTGCTTCTGGTTCAGCATTGGCTAGGGAGGGGAAGATCTCTCAGGTCTTCCGGGTGTGAGGTGGGACCTCCTCGCTGTAGCCTAGGGTTCGTTTCCAAGTCCAAGTGCTCTTGCCTAGAGAGTTGGCTCGAGAGAAGTAGGTGTGAGACCACCCCTTTTTTGGGACCCCGAACTCCACGGAGACCGAGTAGTCGGTTTCAACAAGAACCTTCCTCCTCCACCCTTGATTTCAGAATTTGGTAAACCCTAACGATTTATTCGTACCCCCCTTTGTTTGCAATTCAGATTTTCGGTGCATTTCCAAATCGCCAAATCCTTAGGTTTTCGTGCCCCCGGTGCCGTTAGTCGCTCCAATTGGCGGGATCCCTCTAAAGCCCTCTCCGAGTTAGGGTTTCCGCAACCTAAGCGTCGCCAAGTCTCCGTCTCCGCGTGGAATCTCTTCTCCCCTCACTTTCGAGGAGGTAAAATTTGCTAAATCCTCGTTGTTTAATTTCCTCGTCGTAGAAATGCTTGTGTTTGCGTAGCGAGTTGTTCAATGTCAATTTCATCGTTCTTAAACAGGTTTAAAATATGATTTCTGATTATTGCTCGCGCTACTTGGCCGCCTCCGCCAGCTTCAGCTTATTTAAGGCAAGTAGAGATCCCTCTCTCTTGCAAGCATTGAATTTACTTCGCCTGTCTGTTCTTATGACACGAATTTGAGTACATGAATGATGTTATTTTGATTAGTCGCCTAGATGAATGAATTTCTTATTTGATGGATAATTCAAGGAATATTAGATTTTTTTGAGTATGTGTAACAAGCGTCATGATAATAATAGTAATGATATCTGGTTAGCAAATATATGGTCGGTGTTTTTCTATCATGTTCGGATCGTATACATGTTCGCTTAGAAGATAATCGTGTCTTGAAATGGATCAACCTAAATGAATTGCTTGGTATCCTAGAAAATAATGTACAGTAATCTTGTTACTCGTGAATACTTGAATCCGCAAGTTTCAAACTCTCTTTCGAGTTCTCTGAGTCATCGAATCCTGTTTCTTATACCCGTTTGGTTGAAAGACTTGGATAAAGTCTATTTCTTGATTTGATGTTCTTCTTCAGCGTGAGTCTGTTCCAATTAGAATCACCAATCTATGAATCTTATAATCTCATTAATAACACAAGTAAACCTTGAAAGGTAGGGTTTAACTGACGCATCTCCTTGACTTGGGTTCCCTCTTTAACCCCTAATGAGAACAAAGGACCGGCCATAGCAAGCATTAAATTTCTGAATCTTCTGAATCTGTACTTGAATCTATCTGAATCATGAATCCTGCGCGTCAAACAAAAATACCTACACTTTCACTTGTTACAACTTATGTTATTACATGATCATCTTTGTATGCCTTACTCCTGAATCTCTGACAAGTCTTGAATCTGAATTTGAATCCTTTTGAATCATGAATCCTTCAGTTTATTAATGTGATAAGCAATCATTGAAAGGTAGTGTTAAATTGATGTGACGCCTTGAATCGAGTTTCCGCTTACCTTGTAACGGGAACCAATAATGTTATAGCAATCCCAATTACTTTGATAAGCCTTGCTATTAGACTCCTGCTAGAATCTCGTGCATCAGATAAAAACACTTGCACCTTTCAATGATTACAACTATTGACATTTCGTGATTGAATCTATGTTATGCTTCGGAGTAGTCTAATAATTCCAATTAATTCTACTTGTCTTGCTTATTGTTGCCTTGCTAGCTTTGCTTCTGATAAAACTGGTACTTATACATTGTTGTTTCTCTTGCTAGTTTGTAATTTACCTTGCTAATGTTATCAATGTTCTGAGGCTTTTCCTTCTTGTTTTGGATTTGCCTTAGTGTTCGTGCCTGCGCTGCCTGCTCTCCGAGGCCATTCTGCGTCAAGCTTCAGGTTTTGTGTTTTTGCTTCATTTCTTTACAGTCAGATATTCTTTTATGTATTAATTACGATCAGCCATTTTCTCCTGTTTCATGGACAACTGCTAGGATAAATATTATATGTACTAGAATTAGACATGATTGCATGTTCATTCATCTGAGATGATCACTGCATAAAAACCTGTTTCAAAACTTGTATTAAGATGTTTTATCCAAAAATGCATGTGCACCTGTATCAAACTAGCATATTTTAAAGCTTCCGCAACAAAACAAGTTATTTATTAGTATCTCTGTTTGCGCCTTAGCAGGCATGGTTTTCCTTCCGCCCATGCCTGTGGCATCACGGCCCGCCCGAAGCGCGCTCTGACTCTTGTCGAGACGGGTCGTGACAGGTTCCTTAAGGAACTGCTGTCTATTTTTCCCGCGCGGAAGCATAGACAGCGGTTCCTTAAGAACCGCTGTCAGTTCGATTTATTTAGCGAGACCTAAAATCCCGCCCGGGCGCCTATAATCAAGTTCTCCCGAAGACCTAAAATCCCGCCGCTTCCGCCGTCCTCCCGAAGAAGACCTCCTCGACAGCTCGACCCTCGACTCATCGTCGTTCCCTCCCCGACTCATCGTCGTTCTACTCACGAAGAAGACCTCTCGAAGAAGACCTCTCGCCTCTCGGCTGCCTCTCGATGTCTACTCTCGGCGTCTCCTACTCCGGCTACTCGTTTCGGTAACGATTCCTCTCACCTCTCCCTTGTGTGATTCTTCTATATTGATTTGGTATTTTGGTGAATGATGATATTTCGGAAGCGACGAGTGATTGGGAGCACTGAATAGCCCCTCGCCGTCTTCCGACTCCTTTGATATTTTTCTGTTACTCTTGTTTTAGGTTTCATGTTATTAGAATTTTTCTAATATTGTTGTTTACTTATTTTATGGATTAATTCAGGCTTTAGCAACAAGAAAGCTATTCCAATGGAAAAATATTTCAAGAAAAAAATGAAAACCTTGGAAAATTCATGCGTTGATAATGCAAATCCGGAGATTGTTCCAAGTCCGTGTATTGAAATATCACCAGAAATTCCAAGAAGTTCTTGTGTTAATAAAGATAACATTGGTGAATCAAGTACATTCACTAATTCCAAAAGACTTCAAGAAGATTTTGATGTTTCTGAAATAATATCTGATCCTGGTTTACGCCCTATAATATCTGATTTTCATGTGAACATACGCGACCAAGTTAGAAGAGCTTATTGGTTAAAAGGTCCTTGCCAACCTCGTAACCATCAATTTAAATGGACTTATTTTGGAAAAGATCCACGACGTTTTATTGGAGATTGGTTCAACTTATACAGTGATTGGTTAGAATATAGCGTTTCTAAAGATGCCGCCTTTTGTCGATGTTGTTATTTATTTAGAGTTGATCATGGGGAACAAAGTGGAGGAAATATATTTGCTACGACCGGATGGTCTTATTGGAAAAAACTTCAAAACTACAGAAGCATGTTGGGGCATTTGATAGTGCACATAATGTTGCCTTGCGAAAATGTCAGTTGCTTATAGATAAAAAAACTCACATTACAGTTGCATTCACTAAGCAATCAGATAGTTCAAAAGCCGATTATCGTACTAGATTGATTGCATCAATTGATGTTGTAAGATTTCTTTTGAGACAAGGTTTACCGTTTCGAGGACATGATGAATCTGAGACTTCTACAAATAAAGGAAATTTCCTTGAGCTCCTAGAATGGTTAGCGGATCACAATGATAATGTATCAAGTGTTTCTTTAAGAAATGCACCTGAAAATCTGAATCTAACATCACCACAAATTCAAAAAGAAATTGTGAGTGTTATTGCTTGTGAAATTAGAGAAAAAATAATTTTGGAAATTGGTGAAGAACCTTTTTCAATTTTAATTGATGAGTCAAGGGATATTTCAATTAAAGAACAAATGGCTATTATTTTTCGATATGTGGATAAAAAGGGATGTGTTATAGAATGTTTCTTTGCTATTATCCATGTCAGTGACACAACTGCTTTATCATTAAAAACAGCATTAGACATGCTTTTCTCCACTCATGGATTATCTATTTCAAGGCTAAGAGGGCAGGGATATGACGGAGCCAGTAATATGCAGGGTATTTATAATGGCCTTAAAAGTTTAATACTGAGGGAAAATGAATCTGCTCATTATGTACATTGTTTTGCTCATCAGTTACAACTAGCATTAATTGGAGTAGCAAATAATGATTGTCAAATTGCAATGTTATTTTCTTTGATGACCAGTATTTCTAATATTGTTGGAGCATCATGTCAAAGAAGAGATAGTCTTCGAGAAAAAGAAGTTGCTAGAATCACAGCAGGACTGAGTAATGGGGAAATCTGTAGTGGACATGGTTTAAATCAAGAAACTAATATCAAGAGAGCAGGTGATACTCGTTGGAGTTCACATTATAATTCAATCTTAAGCTTGATACTCAAGTTTTCTTCCGTTGTAGATGTGCTTGATGATATTCGATTGAGTGGCACAGATTTTAAAAAAAGAGCTGAAGCATCTTCTATTCTTACTTTTGTGCAAACTTACGAATTTGTTTTCAATTTACATATGATGAAAACTATTCTAGGAATGACAAATGATTTGTCACAAGCTCTACAAAAGAAAGATCAGAATATTGTTAATGCTATGCATTTGGTAAAGATAACAAAGGCTCAACTACAGATGTTCAGGGACAATGGATGGGAAAGTCTGATAACAGAAGTGAATCTATTTTGTACCAAACATCAAATAGAAACTTTGGATATGAATGCTTCATTTCGAGCTTTGGGAAGGTCACGTCGTAAGGTTGAAGAGAGAACAAATTTGCATCACTATCGGGTTAATGTTTTTTATTCAGTAATTGATTTACAGCTTAATGAGTTAAATCACAGATTTAACGAGGTCAACACTGAACTACTCATTTACATGGCATGCTTTGATCCAAGTGAAAACTTCTCAGCATTTGACATACAGAAATTGTTACGTTTAGCAAAATTTTATCCATCTGACTTTTCTCAAATTCAGCTAATGACACTTTAGAGTCAGTTTGAGACTTATGTTTTAGACGTCAGATCACGTGTTGAGTTTTCTGATCTTAATGGTATCAGTGATCTTGCTAAACAGTTTGTTAGAATGAAGCTGGATATCACATATCCTTTGGTATATTCACTGATAAAATTGGTATTATTGCTACCAGTTGCAACAGCTACTATTGAAAGGGCATTTTCTGCTATGAAGATTATAAAGACCCGATTGCGCAATCGGATGAATGATGAATGGCTTAATGACAGTTTACTGACATATATTGAGAGAGAAACATTCAAAGATGTTGATAACGAAGCAATTATTAAGCGTTTTCAAGCAATGAAGAACAGGAGAGTACAAATTTGAGCATGTATTACAATGTAAGTGACAGTTTACTTAAATATTGTTATTTTGCTTAAATTTATTTTGGATTATTCATAATTGATAAACCTGAATTTGAATTAAAAATATATAAAAAAAATTAGCACCCCCTGAACGAAATTTCTGGCTCCGCCATTATGGTTCAATCAATGATGAATGCCCTTCGAGCAAAGAACAAGGAGGGCTTTGTCAATGGAGAGTTGCAAGAACCGGCAGCTATGACTCATGAAGCTGATTTCTGAAAAGTTTGCAACTCCGTGATCATCCAGTGGATACTCAACACCAGTGGCGGACCCAGTGGATACTCAACACCAATGGAGGACAAAAGATTTTTGCATGACCCCGACACTAATAAAAACTAATTATAAATAAAAAATAATTAAATAGGCAAAAAGATAGTTTAATAAGTATTTCAAACATCTGTTGCAATTTATAACAATTCATAGTGATACTAGACATTGCATACTAATTTACCGATAATGTGAACTTCATTGTGTATCTCCTGCCTTCTTAATTTCAAGGGGTTGATTGATCCCTCTCCCACTATCTAACTCCCCACAATTCATTTCATGAGCAACTCTTTCAATTTCTAATGCTCTAAGACAATCATGTCGTCTATAAGAGCTCCCAACAACATTCAATACACTGGTAACTTATGAAAAAAATTCAGCAACTTCAGAATGTCCTTCTGCCACGATCATTAATATTAACTGTAGTTGGTTAGCAAAGCAATGAATATAAAACTGAATTATTATCTTTCATAATCAATGTTTCTAAGCCATTAAATTCACCTCTCATGTTGATGGCTCCGTCATAACCCTGTCCTCGTAGCTTTGAAATACTCAAGTTATATTTTGCAAATATTTTATCAATAGCAAATTTGAGTGATAAAGTTGTAGTATAAGAAATATGAACAAAACCAAGCAGTCTTTCAATAATTTTACTCTTTTGTCTACATATCTCATAACAATAGATATTTGCTTTTTAGTTGAGATATCATGAGCTTCATCCACTAAGATTGCAAAACAATTATATCCAATCTCAGTAATAAGTATGCCTGTTGTCGCACTTGATATTACTGAACATTTGATCCTTTTTTGTAACACATGTGATAATTCATGTGTTTTTGATAAAATATTTTTCATGAGACACAAGAGAAAGATAAAATCAAAACTCCTCGTACTTTTCAAAAGACTATTTATCGTTCCTCTTTGATTTTCATTAGTTCATCCACGTGCAATAATTTCAAAAATGTTGCCAATAGATGAATACAAACGAAGAAATTCAGAACAATGTCGTAATGTGAACTTCATCGTGTATCTCCTGCCTTAATTTCAAGGGGCTGATTGAGCTCCCTCCCACTATCTAACTCCCCCGCAATTCATTTCATGAGAAACTCTTTCAATTTCTAATACTCTAAGATAGTCATGTCGCCTACAAGAGCTCCCAACAACATTCAATACACTGGTAACATATGAAAACAATTCGGCAACTTCAGAATGTCCTTCTGCCACGACCATTAATGTTAACTGTAGTTGGTGAGCGAATCAATGAATATAAAAAGCTGAACTATTATTGTACAACCCCGGTGTCAGCCAGGGGGTAAGCAAAGACAAAGGAACCAGGAGGGGAGGAGAGATGAGCATGAAAGGAGTAAGAAGGCGAAAGGAGTAAGCAGGCTAGCGAGCCAGGGTGCCGGGAGAGCCTGGCGCGAGCGGGCCAGGCCCTCGTCGGTTATTCGTAGGGAGGCGAGCGAGTCGAGCCTCTCGGTTCGCGAGAGAGACTCTTGTGGGCGGCTCGCTCAGGAAGAGTTCATGATCGTTTTTACCTAAAAACCTCAGGTGGTCTGCAGTTAGCCCCTCTAAACATCGGAGTTTGGCTGTTGGCAGACCATTTTGGGCTGCGTAGCAAAAGAGTAAGGCGGAATCCCGCTATTAGCAGACCAGACTTGAAAAACTATAAATAGACCTTGAAGGGCACTTTGGGAGGGCGTTCCAATCTCAGTATTCTGAGCTTCTTCCTCCCTAGGTGATCTTGGCTTAGCTCTCAGGCTCTCCAAGGTGCCCAGTCTCAGCTTTGGCTTAGGAGGGGAAATGCTCAAAGATCTTCCGGGTGTGTGGTGGGACCTCCTCGCTGCGACCAAGGGTATGTGTTTAGTTTTGAGTCTCGGGTCGGTTCCTTCCAAGGAACCAGTAAGTGTTAGCTGCCCCTCATCCTTAAGGGCCCGAGCTCCATAAAGAAACCAAGTCCTGGTTTCAACAATTATCTTTCATAATCAATGTTTTTACGTGGATGACCTCATTGTGAAGAGTCGAGACCTTGAGTCCCACCTCCGTGACATTAGAGAAACTTTCGGGACATTGAGAAAATTCAAGATGAAGCTCAACCCCCAGAAGTGTGTCTTCGGGGCTAGCCGAGGAAAGATTCTAGACCACTTGCTCACTCCAGCGGGATTGGAGCCCAATCCAGACATAGTTAAGGCTATCATAGAGTTGGGGTCGCCAAGGAATATGAAGGAGGTCCAGCGCCTCACGGGGAAGTTGTTCGGGCTTAGTAGGTTCCTCTCCAGGGCGGGAGAGAAGTGTGCACCCTTCTTCAAAGTGCTGCAGGGGAACCAAAAGTTTGAATGGACCCCTGAGTGTGAGAAGGCTTTTCAAGCGCTAACGGAACAATTGACCTAAGCTCCTTTGCTGCAAGGGCCAAGACAAGGAGAGGATTTGTCCCTATACTTGGGGGTAGGACCCGAGGCAGTGAGTTCAGTGCTGGTCCGGGAAGAAGGTAGAATGCAGCTCCCAATCTACTATGTTAGCCGAGTACTAAGGAAGGCGGAGCTCCGATACCCCATCCTAGAGAAGTTGGACTTCGCCTTGGTGGTGTCGGCCCGGAAGCTCCGGCCTTACTTCCAAGCGCATCTGATCAAGGTGGTGACTGATCACCCCCTTCGCAACATCATGGAAGGGGTGGAGCACTCGGGGAGGTTGGCTAAGTTGTCGGTAGAGCTAAGTAAATTTGATATGTCATATGTGCCCAGGTTTTCCACAAAGGCCCAAACGGTGGCAGACTTTTTGGCGGGCTATGTGACCGAGGTGGAAGAGTCCGAGCTACCCAGCTCGGTGGTCTGGAGGATATTGGTCGACGAGGCCTCAGGAAAGCATTCCTTTGGGGGAGGGGTGGTTTTGGTAAGCCCCCAAGGGACGAGGATCGATCAAGCAAACAATGTTCACTTCCCCCTCACCAATAATCAGGCCGAGTACGAGGCCCTGATAGCAGGGCTCCGGCTGGACCAGGAATTGGGAGTACAGGATGTGGAGGTCTCGACGGACTCCATGGTGGTGGCTTGCCAGGTTAGGGGGAGTTCGAGGTAAAGGAGTCGACTCTTCATCGATACTCGGAAAAGGTCAAAGGGCTCATAGGGCAGTTCCGGACCTTCTCAATCCATCACGTGCCAAGGGAGGAGAGTGTCGCGGCGGACCTCCTGGCCAAGTTCAGTCCCAGGGCAGGGGGGACGGTGTCGGACCTCTTCCGACCATCCATCGAGGAGGGTGGGATGATGGAGGTGGACCGGCGGGCATCATGGATGGATCCCTTCATCACCTTCCTGATATCGGGGAAGTTCCCCGAAGGGGATGTGGATAAGCGGCGCTTCAGGTATAAATCAGCATATTATTCCTTGCATGCAGGAGGACTGTACAGGAAAACACTCTAGGGACTCCTAGCCCGTTGTGTCCCAAGGGTCCTGGAGGAAATTCACTCAGGGGAGTGTGGCAACCACTCTGGGAGCCGAACCTTGGAGGGGAGAGTGTTGAGGCAAGGCTATTTTAGCCTACCCTCAGCAAGGATGCGGCGGAGTTTGCAAGGAGGTGCTCAAAGTGTCAACTGTTCTCTCCTCTCCAGCTCCTGCCAGCCCAAAGGCTTTGGTCCATCACAGCATCCCGGCCCTTTGCTATATGGGGGTTGGACTTGGTGGGTCCTTTCCCGCAAGCGAGTGGCTAAAGAAAGTTCTTATTGGTGATGATTGATTATTTCTCTAAGTGGCTGGAGGTGAAGGCGCTGGCCAAGGTAACGTCTCAAGTAGTTAGAAATTTCATAGGAGGTGAGATAATATGCAGGCATGGGCTCCCGCTAGCCATAGTAACAGACAACGGGCTGCAGTTTGCCAGCGACGAGTTCGTAAGCTTATGCACCCAGCTTGGCATAGACCTTCAGTTTGCGTCAGTCCACCACCTGAGGAGCAATGGGTAGGTGGAGGCGGCAAACAAAATTATCGTGAACTTGCTGAAGAAGAAAGTCGAGAACCTAAGGGGGAACTGGGTAGAACAGTTACCCTCGGTCCTCTGGGCCTTGAGGACCACCCCGAACACGGCCACCGGGGAGACTTCGCTCAAGCTTTCCCACGGGTCCGAGGCCAACCTCGCAATAGAGTTCGAAGTGAAATCCCCCAGAGTTATCGCTGCGGGCGAGGGGGATGAAGAATGGCTAGTGGAGAATGTGGAAGAGCAAAGGCTATCCCTGGACCTGGTGAAAGAGCTCCGGGACTTAGCCACCGTCTGACAAGAAGAGGTCAAGCGGCGGATGACTCGGTACTTTGACAAGAATATCCGAGTAAAATAGTTCGAGAAAGGAGACCTGGTGCTGAAGAAGGTTGACGCGGCCGGGAGAGGAGCCGCAATGGAAAAGCTCAATCCCAACTGGGAGGGACCGTATATTGTTGACGAGGTGCTCAGGTCAGGAGGGTACCACCTCCGAGATGTGGATGGGGTACTCCTCGGCCTGGCCAGGAACGGGGATGACCTGAAGCGATTCTATTCTTGAAGCTTTTTGTAATTGACTTGTTATATGTTTTACTCTCCATATATTAGTTCAGAAGTTTTTTTTAAGCAGGAGTCCTCAAGTTTTGGTGCTGGAGTGCCCCAGATCGATTCCGCTGTCGGGCTCTCATAGACGGTGGGTCATGTTGATCTCTGGAGAGGCTGGCACGGTGGAAAGTTTTGATGCTGGAGTGCCCCAGATTGATTCCGCTGCCGAGCTCTCATAGACGGTGGGTCAGGTTGATCTCTGGAGAGGCTGGCAAGGTGGAAAGATTTGGTGCTGGAGTGCTCTAGATCGATTCCGCTGCCGGGATCTCATAGACGGTGGGTCAGGTTGATCTCTAGAGAGGCTGGCAAGGTTGAAAATTTTGGTGCTGGAGTGCCCCAGATCGATTCCACTGCCGGGCTCTCATAGACGGTGGGTCAGGTTGATCTCTGGAGAGGCTGGCACGGTAACAAGTCTTTGGTGCTGGAGTGCCCCAGATCGATTCCGCTGCCGGGCTCTCATAGACGGTGGGTCAGGTTGATCTCTGGAGAGGCTGGCAAGGTGGGAAGTTTTTATGCTGGAGTGCCCTAGATCGATTCCGCTACCGGGCTCTCATAGACGGTGGGTCAGGTTGATCTTTGGAGAGGCTGGCAAGGTGGAAAGTTTTAGTGCTAGAGTGCCCCAGATCGATTCCACTGTCGGGCTCTCATAGACAGTGAGTCAGGTTGATCTCTGGAGAGGCTGGCAAGGTAACAAGTTTTGGTGCTGGAGTGCCCCAGATCGATTCCTCCGCCGGGCTCTCATAGATAGTGGGTCAGGTTGATCTCTGGAGAGGCTGGCAAGGTGGAAAGTTTTGGTGTTGGAGTGCCACAGATCGATTCCGCCGTCGGGCTCTCATAGACGGTGGGTCAAGTTAATCTCTGGAGAGGCTGGCAAGGTGGAAAGTTTTGGTGCTGGAGTGCCCCAGATCGATTCCGCTGCCGAACTCTCATAGACGGAGGGTCAGGTTGATCTCTAGAGAGGCTGACAAGGTGGAAAGTTTTGGTGTTGGAGTGTCCCAGATCGATTCCACTGCCGGGCTCTCATAGATGGTGAGTCAGGTTGATCTCTGGAGAGGAGGCAAGGTAACAAGTCTTTGGTGCTGGATTACCCCAGATCGATTCCGCTGTCGGGCTCTCATAGACGGTGAGTCAGGTTGATTTCGCTGAGGGGCTGGCAAGTAAGTTATTCATGTTAAGGAGCTCGTTTCGCCAAATCTCTCAATACCTGGATAGGGCGAGCCCCGGGGCTCGCTCGCGGGAAATGAAAGACAACAATTGATGAAAAATGTCATGTCCAAGAGTAACGGCGAGACGGCTGGATACGGTGGTCGCACGGCTCGTCGGGTCGGGTCCTGGATCGCGAAAATACTTCGAGAATTTATACGTGATGACTAATACCAGTGAGTCAGGGAGACTCGCCAACACAGTGGTTCACAAGCAGCGCTGGACGGTCTTAGGGGTTGAGCGAGCGAGGCAGAGTAGCATCGACCCCGCTCGCAAGGGCCCCTACGAGGCAAGCCAGAAGTGTGAAGCGGCCCAGGCCTTACCCGGGTATGAAAGCAAACAGATGGCCTATCTAATGAAGCGTCTACGCGAGAGAAGCTACGCGAACGGCCTCTTAGATATGCGCGAGGTAAGATAGCGAGGCAAAGTGAAAGTACGATGAAAGGGTGAACCTTATAACCATCGCAGACAAGAAATGTGCGAGCGCGAGCATGGCTAAATGCAAAGATGCGAGCGCGGGTAAGAGTATGTGCACAAGCATGACAAAATACATTCACGCGAGCATAGAAAAGCGCATTGGCGCGAGCAAGATAGAAAAAAAATTTAAAGATAGAAAAAGTACTATTTGTTTCTTTTCTCAAAAGTTCATTACAAATGACGGCGAACTCGCCGGTCAAAAACAGAAGATTTACATTGAAATGTAAAAGGTTAAGGCCGGTCGCTGGACGGCTCTTCCTCGCTCCCGCGATCGTCTGGCTCCGGGATCGGCGCGAACAGGTCCGGGATGACGTCCTCGATGCTGAGCTCCAAGGCATCCAGAGAAAGCAAGCCCTCTACTTTGAGGGACTCGGAGATGAGGTTGGCGACGCCCATTGAATTCTTGCGGGTCGCCTCCTGCTCGTCTCGAGATTTATTGCTAGCCCCAGCTCGCGGAGGGGGCGGGTGGAGCATAGCTCTGGTCAACTCGCAGATGTGCACCTTGAGGAACGTGACCTATGATTCTAGGTCGGCGTTCCGCGAGAGTAGATGGCTCACAGTCTCGGCATCCTGAAAAAAGAAAAACGTAAGTCAAGCGAAACATATAGTGAGCGAGATGGAAGTTGTATGGAGGACTTACAATTCCACCTTGAAGGTTGTCGAGGAGACCTTCCGAGATGACCTCTTTCCCCTTGTGGCTTGCGACCTCGTCGGTGGCTGCCTTGAGCTCGCGCTGGAGCTCTTTAGAATCCCTTTCTGCGGTAAGGTACCACCGAGCCACCATGTGGGAGAGCTCCAAGGAACGAAAGTGGGCTCGCATGGACTCGTTGACGAGCAGCCGGGATCGCGGGGCACCGAAATGGGCGGCGTCCTCGCGGCCATACAGCCCGAAGGCGAGGGAGAACGCCTCGCCTCCAACCTTATCGCTCTCAACCCAGGAGGGGAGGAGCGAAGAGCAAGAGATCCTGTTGAGGTCAGGATCCCACGCGAGCACCGACTCGCCGAGGGAATCGGGGAGTTTAGCGCCCAGGACAAAGTTCTTGTGGCTGGCTGGCTTGGGCTCGTCGGGATCTCGACCTCGCTCAGGGCCACGACCTCTTTCCCCTTGGTTGTGTGTGTGTGTGTGGGGGGGGGGGGGGGGGGGGGGGGGGTCCTTGTTCCTTTTCTTTGTGGGGGGGGGGGGGGGGGGGGGTTGCGGCGAGCTGGCCCGCGGGCGGCGGCCGCGACGGTGAGAGAGCTTGAAGAGAGGGTTGCGCTCCTCGCATACGAGGGATGGATGGGAAGATCCAGCTGTCCTGCAAAGGCAATGAAAGAGTTAGCGGATAGAATAAGAAAACATTATAGAAGCTTGCGAGTGCAAGCCGAACCTTCTCCTTGCGGGACCGGCAGCAATGAGTCCACCCTCTGTCAGAGGTGGACGACCTCGAAGTTCTTACCATCCAGGTATTGGTAGAGCCTCGCGTCATCCCCGCCGAGCGAGACAGGAGGGCGGTAGGTTGCATCATCCTGCTGGAGGGAGGAGAAGGGGATATTGCCGAACGGTCCTCTTACTAGGATGTATTTCTGGTGCCAGTAATGGGCTTTGTTCACCGTCTCGCAGGCGGTGACATGATGGCTCGCGAAATGGGTTGTCCCATCTTTGTACGCGCGAAAGGAGAAGACTTTACGGAAGACGAGCATGCTGAACTCGATCTTATCCTCCCGCAGGTAGCAAGCGAACGTGACCACCACGACGATCGCGTTCGGCATCAGCTGGCTTAATAGGACACCGTAGTACTTGAGTACCCGAAAAATTCACCAAGGTAAGGTTAGCACGCTCCTTACGAGGCGAGTAAGAATTGCGTGGGTCGAGTACATTACCTGGCGTACTTCTGGCCAGAGGTGGAGTCGCAACCCATTCTCGAAATGAGCAATGGGGATGGCGAGCTCTTCGGTGAACGAATCGTTGAGGGTAGTAGTGCTCGGCGGGCGGCGAGCTACATACCCCGATGGGATGTACTTGTCCACCGTGGCGAGGAACTCGTCACCAGTGAGCGAGGCGCAGAAGAACGTGTGGTCGCGAAAGGCCTCGACGCACCTGGCTCGCCCTTCGGATTCGCCCTTGACAACCATGATGTTAGTAGCTGCGAACCGGGAAAAGAGCGAGTGCGAGCTGAAATTTGCGAGAGGGCCTGGAAGAGAAAAGAGAGGCTGGAGAACAGTTAATGCGGTAGTTAGAAAGTAAAAGCTGACGGCTATTTATAGAAATGAAAAGGGCGGGAAGGATTCGAAGTGCCGGGGGGGGGGGTGCGGATAGCGAAATCGCGCGGTGATTTTTCAGCTCCTCGGGACCTTATCTGCTTCAAGCGGGTTGGCGTCCTGGTAGAACCTGCTGACTCGCCGTCGGCGAGCCAAAACTGTTGAAAGAAAAAGTAAAAGTCGCGAGGGCGAGGCGATGTCTCGCGAGCCAGGCATATCAAACAAAAAACAAGCAACGCGCGAGCACATTTAACTTAATGATAAAAATAATGCAGGGAGAAAGCTCGCGAGCGAGCAGAAATATCCTTATTACAATGTCACTAATTGTTCAGAACCCCCAGAAGGGGGGGGGGGGATATTAACAAGAGCAAGCAACAAATAACAATAAAAGATAGTTGTTCAGTAATTGAGCCATTTCCAACAGCAACGGCCTCGCACACCGTAGCGCGAAGGAATCCTCGGATAATGGTACTCATGGACCGACCGGACCTCGCGGTGCATCAGACACATATAGTACTCGATTCGCGCGAGGTGCACCCCATGAGAGGTGGCCTCGCTGCGAGCAACCTGCCACACCTCGGCAAGGACGTGCGCGTTCGCATCCTCCATCGCAGCAAATCTCTCTTCATACGCGATCCGATCCATCCGATTCTGGTTGTATAACTCTCGCAGCATGGAGGTGTGCTTTTGGAATATCTCGGTGACTCGCCTTTTCATCTGATCCGGGTTGCTGGGATCCCCTAAGAAATCCGCGACCTGGCTCGGCGAGAGCAGGGGCGATTTCTCCACCTCCCCGTGCTCTGACTCGGTAAGCGGGGACGGGGGAGCACCTGTGAATAAAAAATCAGCATAAAAGGCTGTAAAAGAGGCATTCGGCAGAAATTGTTTAACCTGGCGAGATGAGAATGGTATGGGGTCGCGAGCGAGAAGAACTTGGCTGGCCTTTTAAGGCTTCAGTGAAGGTCGGGGTAAGGGATTTCCCTAGGCCAGGGCGGTGCGTCGTCTCGGCTGCGACCTGGGGTTCAGCGAGCAGCCAGCCGCATGGGCTCTGTTGGTCCAGAAGGCCGAACCCCGAAGTGATGATGTTCTGGTTTGGTGGGCGGGGCGAGCCCACCGGAGTGGGGACTCGCCGCTCTGGTGTCGGGGGATAAGACCCTGTGAAAAGGAATAATGCGGGTCAGCGTTCAAAGAAGAGCAATGGAAAGCAAGGCAAACGACTTACCGGGACGCGGGGGCGATGCTCGCAGGTCAGTGACCCTCACATCAGGGGGGATCAGTCCTCCCAGAGGACGCGGGGAGAGACCCCTTTAGCGATGGCCTAATAAGGGCAAATACCATTGGGATCGTCGAATATTTTGTGGCAGAACCTGCGAGGCGAGCTCGTGGCGGGGAGGCGAGGATAGAGGTGATGACTCGTCCTCCCCAGGCGATCGCCGGATGGTCTTCGCCTTTTTCGTCTGAGGCGGGGGCGGGGCAGGCTCCGGGGAAATGCAGGGGGCGAGCTCGGTGGCTTTGGCCTTTTGTGCCGTTTGCGAGGCCTTGAGGCGAGCCAATAACTCCTCCCTCTTGAACATCTTGAAGAGAACAGTAGTGAGCCGCGAGACAGAAAAGAAGGAGAAAAAGTTCATGTACCGGTCAGAGAGGATGATATTTATAGCATTGGGCATGGGGCCCACCAAGATTCTCACCACGTCACCAAGGGGCCGACGAACACCAGGGGTTGGATGTTTCTTCCCGAGCCTGAAGTAGCCTCATGAAGAGTGGAGATTGTGTACAACCCCGGTGTCCGCTAGAGGGTGAGCAGAGACAAAGGAACCAGGAGGGGAGGAGAGAAGAGCAGGAAATGAGTAAGAAGGTGAAAGGAGTAAGCAGGATAGCGAGCCAGGGTGCCGGGCGAGCCGGGTGCGAGCGGGCCAGGCCCTTGTCGGTTATTCGCGGGGAGGCGAGCGAGCCGAGCCTCTCGGTTCGCGAGAGAGACTCTTGTGGGCGGCTCGCTCAGGAAGAGTTCATGATCGTTTTTACCTAAAAACCCATGGTGGTCTGCAGTTAGCCCCTCCAAACAGTGGAGTTTGGCTGTTGACAGACCATTTTGGGCTGCGTATAGCAAAAGAGTAAGGCGGAATTCCGCTATTAGCAGACCAGACTTGAAAAACTATAAATAGACCTTAAAGGGCACCTTGGGAGGGCATTCCAATCTTAGTATTCTGAGCTTCTTCCTCCCTAGGTGATCTTGGATTAGCTCTCAGGCTCTCCAAGGTGCCCAGTCTCAACTTTGGCTTGGGAGGGGAAACGCTCAAAGATCTTCTGGGTGTGTGGTTGGACCTCCTCGCTGCGACCAAGGGTCTGTGTTTAATTCCGACTCTCGGGTCAGTTCCTTCCAAGGAATCAGTAAGTGCTAGCTGCCCCTCATCATGAGGGCCCGAGCTCCACAAAGAAAGAGCGTAGCACCTGTTGAAAAATGTCGAAGCGTAGCACCTATGACATTGTCAAGTTGCAGTCCTTCAATGCTACAAATTTCCATGTTTGGAAAATCCATTTCCAATTGGACATGAAAGAGCGTGAGATTTTCTACACCGTCCTCAGTGATTTCGCTACGACATGTGAGGACGTGGACGAGTACTAGTGGAGCAAGGACGAGGACTTTTGCAGGGATTATCTCCTGAATTCGCTGAACTCTCGCCTCGCCATGACCTACAGTGCATACAAGACTGAGAAAGAAATCTGGGATCGCCTGAACGCACATTTCCAGAAAGAAGAGGGAATGTCGAAGACTATCCTTGGCGAGAAATTCTTTAATTTCAAATTTAATGCAAGCTCATCAGTCACCTCCCAACTGATTGATCTGGAAAACTTGCGTCTCAAGCTGGAAGATGAACAATCTGATATGTACGATAATCTGTTCGTGAGTCTGATCCTGAGCAAACTGTCTCCTGAATGGAATACCTTCAAGACTGAAATGCACAGACTGAAGGAGAGGATCACATTGGATGAACTCAAAAGGTTCATTCACATCGAAGATCAGAATGCTGTTGGTAAGAGCCTGGAGCAATTTGGCCAACCCTCACAGGTTGCCAACTTCGTTTCTCGACCCAGCAAGCCTCCTCGGAAGCCCGCAGCTCCCAAAAGTGAAGCCTCTACACAGCTACATGCCCAAAAGCCCTCTCTCAAAAGGAAGAGAGGCAAGTGCCATAACTGCGGCAGTGGGGTCACTGGGCCGCTGAATATATATAAAGGTCCGAAGAAGAAGGAGGAAGCCCCACAGAATGCAACGAATATGATGGTCGACATATCTGGTCCTACATCCTTCGTGACTATGATTGGGAGCAGTTACCACAACGTGTCTTCAGAGTGGTGGCTGGACAGTGGTGCAACCTGTCATGTGACGAATGACAGAGCCCTTATCACTGATTTTACTGAGGTCAGAGACAAGGTTGAAAACTGCAATGGAGGTGAAACTGAAGTCAAGCATGCCGAGACAGCACAACTGGTTCTCTCTTTAGGTAAAACTTTAACTTTACAACATGTTAGACTAGTTCCTAGTTTAACTAAAAACTTAATTTCAATGAGTTTGTTAGATAAAGCAAGAATGTCTTTCACAATCTCTAGCGGTAGAATAACTTTACCTATTAATTCCCATTACTTTGGTTGTGTATATTTGATCAACGACATGTATAGACTTAGCCTTAATAATGATATCATAAACCAAGTGAGTTCAACTTTAATAGATCCTAGATTGTTACATAACAGACTAGGGCATGTAAACTATAGGAAAATGCGAGATCTAACTACGAGTCATAACATTCTCATTGATCTTTGTATTCGATTTGATAAGTATGAGGTGTGTGCACAAACCAAGATCACTAGAAAACCGTTTAAATCTGTTTCTAGGAGCACACAACTTCTTGATTTGATACAGTCAGACCTCTGTGATTTTAAGAGTCATGCACTAGAGGGGAAAGGAAATATCTCATCACCTTCATCAACGATTATTCCTGATATTGCCATGTTTATTTATTGAAATTGAAAGATGAAGCATTCGAGATTTCGAAGATCTTCAAATCTCGGGTAGAAAATTAGTTAAACCTGAAGATTAAGCATTTTAGAAGTGATCGAGGAGGAGAGTATACTGCAACATGGTTTCACGACTTTTGTGCCTCTGCGGGTATAATCCTGGAAACCACTGCTCCTTACTCACCCAAGTCTAATGGTATTGTTGAGCGAAAGAATAGAACATTAACAAAGATGCTGAATTCTATGCTCCTTACTACTGGCATGCCTAATTCTTTATGGGGAGAAGCAGTCCAAACTGCTAATCACATTCTGAATAGATTGCCTCAGGCTAAGCTCACTTCCACTCCATATGAGCCGTGACATGACCATCATTGTAGATTTGACACTCTAAATACTTGGGGTTGTATTGCTTACGTTAGAATATAAGACCTTAAGAGACCTAAGGTGGGACCTAGAACAACAACTTATGTATATCTAGGTAGTGTAGAAGATAGTGCATCCGATATGTTTCTAGATCTGTCCACTAATACAGTGATAGAATCTAGAGATGCTATTTTCTTTGAAAATAAATTTATCAAAGATCATGGTTTAACCGTCTCCGAATCTACTGAGATGATTTCTGAATCTCTTGTAGCACCTGAAGCTGGCCCCTCTGGCACCGTTTTCCAACATGTAGAGGATAGTCTTATCCCAGTTAGAGTATCTACAAGAGATAGAGTACCTAAGAACTTTGGTGAGAATTTTATCACCTATCACTTAGAGGATGATCCATTCTCCTACTTGGAAGCGAAGCGATCTAGAGATTCATTAATGTGGGCAGAAGCCATAGTTGATGAAATGGACTCGCTGCTACGAAATAACACCTGACATCTAGTGGACATCCCTAAAGGAGTCAAAGTCCTTGGATGCAAGTGGGTGTTGAAGAAGAAATTACACAATGACGGGTCTATATCGAGATATAAAACACGTCTAGTCGCTAAAGGCTATAAACAACAACGGAGAATTGACTACTTTGATGACAATTCACATGTGTGTCGCCTATCCACTATTAGGATTCTTCTTGTCTTGGCCTCAATCTAGAATTTTATAGTTCATCAGATGGATGTGAAAATAACCTTCTTGAATGGAGAGCTTGATGAAGAGATCTACAAGGCACAACCTGAAGGGTATGTCCATCTAGATCTAAAAGACAAAGTGTGCAAATTAGACAAATCCATCTATGAGCTTAAAAAAGTGTCTAAGATGTGGCACATGAAATTTGACCAAGTGGTAAAGAGTTTGGGCTTTCAATCCAGTCTTTCTGACAAATGCCTTTACTACCGCTCTATGTCAACAAAACAGTCATCATATGTCTATATATGGATGACATGTTGATTCTAGGTTCGGATCTTGTTGCAGTAAAGGATATCAAATCCACACTCGCAAAAGAATTTGACATGAAGGACCTCGGTCCCGTCGATACTCTTTTAGGAATGAAAGTTAGAGTTGATAAGGTTAGAGTTACTCTTAGTCAGGCTCATTAGATTGAGCAACTTCTTTCGACCTGGGGATACAAAAACTGTAGGCCTGTAGAGACACCCTTCGATCATAATGTCAAATTGAGTCCAAATGTTGGGATTAACATTGATCAAGTAAAATATTCCAAAATAATTGGTAATCTCATGTCGCCACAAGTTGTACTCGACCAGGCATTATCTTCTCCGTTAGCATATTGAGTCTCTTTACCAGTTGTCCAAGCAAAGAGCATTGGGATGCTCTCGACAGGCTGATGAGATACCTGTCAGGTACTAAAAATCACGCCTTGTGCTACACTGTTACCCTCCTATTGTGTATGGATATTCTGATGCCTCATGGTGTTCAGAAGTCGGTAACATCAAATCTACCAGCGTGGATACATATTCACTCTGGGTGGAGCTGCAATCACTTGGAAGTCCAAAAGACAGACATGTATAGCATTGTCTTCTATGGAAGCCGAGTTGTTTGCCCTAGCTTCGGCTGGTGAAGAGGCAGAATGGATCAGGTATCTGATACTATATGTTCCCTTGTCTAGGTTATAAGTCAACTCTTTGAGCTTGTATTGTGATAACTGAGCAGCAACTCAAGTCGTTAAGAATGCTCTTTATAATACTAAGAGGAGGCATGAACGACTGAGACACGCTCTGCTAAATTATCTGAAAGAACAAGGAATTATCTCTTTGGTCGATGTGCGATCAAAAGATAATCTAGCTGATCTATTGACGAAAGGAATGCCCAAAAACTGGTTAATCAAAACAGTGGGGGAAATGAGACTAAAGGCGATTTAGATAACCTCCGTTTACATAGATGTTTTGATTTTTCCCTGATTTCCTTTGTCAAAGCAAGCATATTGTGCTCCGTTGATGTTTTGGTTGCTGAGTACGAATCTGGTGAGTTATTTCATTCCAAATCTGATGTTAATAATTTTATCTAGATTCGTCATTTCTTACCTTAGAGGAGAGTGTTATTCTAAATTTGACAACACAATCTGACTCGATTTGACTCTTCTCTAGTTAATGATTTTCATTCCAAACTTGATGATCTCCACCTAACTTTTGGAGAACAGTAACCCTGACATTCCATATTGGAACACAGATATAGCTGCGGTGTCCAGAAGTCCATAAATTGTTTCGTTGGAAACCGATATTGGATTCTGCGGTTGAACCTATAATACTCTAAATAGGTCTCCTTCGAGCTTAATTACAAAGTACTACGTTCATTTTGTAGAACTAGATACATGTATATTTTCAAAGTATGAATTCATTTCTAATGACATTCTATGTTGAAAATTACAAGAGTTGTTGTTGATGGAGGAGCACTGGCAGGATGGGATCCTGAACAGGATGATTTGCTGGACGTCTGAGACTAACGACAGTTAGAGTGTTATTTGCTTCCTTTGTTTTATCTCTGTTTAGAGCATCCGTTTAGCTCTTCTTTTACTTTACTTGCCTTTTAGATTCTTGCTCTTTTGTTGATGCTAGCCACTATGTATGTTGGACTTGTGCAATGATCATACTTTAGACTGTTCTGTGGTGCAGCTGAGATTTATTATTTATCCTTATGCGCGCACAATTTTCTTTGAGTCTAATCGATTTTTGCAGGTGTTGGACACGATTGTGTACTTTTCACGAATGGTCAAATTTACACAAACCACCCAAACTGACGTCGGGTTTACCGCGGACATAAGCTGAGATTGTTAAGTATTTTAATTTAAATATGTCCGCGTATTGAACCGACTCAGTAGGCCTTAACAGGTTGTGTGTCGACCTAGGGCTTGGTCCCTACGCTGGAGATACTATATAACCTCATTCCAAACTAGATGGAACCATAGAATATCTTGAGCAAACCCTGGCCTCCAACATCTTTTCATGAGAGTGTTTTTCCTTTCTCTCACAATGACGGTGCTTCGTCACCATTTCCGAGCCAAGACCCCCCTATCGATGTTGATGCTTCATTCAGTGATGCTTGTGATCATATGGTTGAGCCAACTCATGATGTCGTTTATGCTCATGACACTTTGAACTCCGGGGGGAACCACACTCTTGAAGCCGCTTTGCGTGCCCAAGACACTCTTGAAGCCGCTTTGCCTGCCCGAGAAAGGCCTTGAAGCTACCGAACCACCTTGTGACCATGCCAGTCGACCCAAACCTCCTACTCGTCCACCAACTCGGTTAAAGGACTTTGTGGTTTATTCAACTATTGGGCCTCACACTCACAACTATGGCCACAATCGAACCAAGCATGCAACACATTCAACATATTCTCTCCATCAGTAATGAAACAACCCCCCTCCCCGCTTACGCCACTGACCTATGATCTCTCTTCAGGTATCCCATATTCGTTAAAATAATTTGTAACTTTTGATAATCTTTCTCGCAACCACGGACGCTTTGTTGGGGCTATCTCCTACGATATTGAGCCATATCCATATGTTGAAGTCGTGTGGTGTCCGAAATGGCGGGATGTCATGGCCGCCAAGATCAGTGCTCTGAAACAAACCATACATGGACTCTCGAGCGTTTCCCTCCAACAAAGAAACCTATCGACTGGCGTTGGGTGTACAAGATCAAACACATGGCTGACGACACGATTGAGCGATACAAGGCCAGATTAGTGGCGAAGGTATTCACAGAAGTTGAAGGTCTTGATTTTCCTGAAACTTTTGCTCCAGTTGCCAAACTTGTCTCTGTTTGTGTTTTCCTCTCTGTTGCCGCTTCTCGTGGATGGGAGTTGCATTAGATGGACGCCAACAACGTTTTCTACATGGCCACCTCGATGAGGAGGTATACATGCGCCTTCCGTCGGCTTTTCACTCTGCCGGCGACAACCTTGTTTATCATCTACACAAGTCCATTTACGGTCCCCGACAGGATTCCCATAATTGGTTTAATAAGTTGATTGATGCTCTTAAGCGGTATTGTTTTCTCCAGTCGTTGGCAGATTGCTCTTTATTTACCTACCATAGAGATGGAGTGTTTCTAAGCCTCATTTAAGTTGATGATGACCACGTTGTTTGCTTGCATTTCAAAGACTATCTGCAACAATGTTTCCATCTTAAAGATCTTGGCCCCTTGAAGTATTTTCTTGACATTTAAGTTGCTCGCTCACCGATTGGTATTTCCTTATGTCAAAGGAAATATGTCTCGGATATTTTGTCCAAAACCAGCCTCTTGGGCAACAAACCAATTGACACGCCACACGCCCATGGAACATGGTCATCGCCTTGCTTTAGCTGCAAGGGAAGAGGCAGATGGTTCTGTTTATAGGCGGATCAGTGGTTGCCTCTTATACTTGACCTTAACTCGACCCGATATATCGTACCTCGTTCACATCCTTTCGCAGTTTGCCCAAGCACCGAAGAAGGAACCCCGCTCACATCCTTTCAAAGAAGGACTTCCTTTGTAAGAATTATTCCAGTCATTGTTTGTCACTAAGTTATGAGTAATTAAATAATCTAATTTTTTTTTATGAACAAATTTAATTTGACGCAATCATTCTTCCATGGTCTGCATGGATTATAACATTGGAATTCGTTTGATTGATGAAGTTTACATTTCATGTCGAATTTCTCTAGATGTGTATGTAATTTAGCAATAATTGTAGGTCATTAATATGTTTTTTTGTGCAAGCTTTTGATTTCTAATCAAAAATATGGGTTTCTTTATTCATTTTGTAAGAATGGTTGTAGGGTTTTAATTAGGGCAATGTTATAAGCACATCAGTTTTAGCTATTCGCACACAAATTTCTATTAGTTGTTATGCGCCTTTTGAAAATACGTCTTGTACATGTATTTTTAGGAAAAGTGTTCAACACGAAAATTGTAGATCTCGTTGAGATCTACAACTTTCGTGTTGAACAATTTCCCAAAAATGCACGCACAAGACGTATGGTCGCCCTGATCGTAACTATAGAAAATTTTTGATTTATGCCTTGTACATGCATTTTTAGGAAAAGTGTTCAACACGAAAGTTGTAGATCTCGGCGAGATCTACAATTTTTGTGTTGAACACTTTTCCTAAAAATGCATGTACAAGGCTTATTTTCAAAAGACGTGTAATAACTCATAGAATTTGGTATGTGAATAGCCAAAATTAATGTGCTTATAACATTTGTTCTATTTTGGGGCTTTTGATGATGTGAATATTCTTAATTTTGTTGCTACACTCTTTCCTTTTTCTTTTTCAGTTCACCTATGCGTGTATTTGCCGGGATAAGGGACCTTCCAAAATTTCATTCAAAGGTAAATAAATGGGGTTATTTTCTATTATGTGTGGTTATTGTATTTTTTTTTATATTTTAAGTTGATTGTAATTGTGTACAAAAATATTGAATATTGGTGTAATGAGATGCCCATCATCTGAACCGTCTGAACATCGGATGAAATCACGCGCCTTCATCGCAAACCTCGCCGTGATAACAAACCCATGCCCGATCGTCCACGAGGGAACCCATGCCCGATCCTCCACGAGGTTGAAAGGCGTCGTCGATTCTCTTCATCGCCAACCTTCATCGTAGAAGCCTAATGTCTATACGCCGCTTTCTACAGAGGCTATTCCAATAGATTTTCGCGGATTTCTGGCCTTCGTCCTTGGCGTGACGGCAGTTCCATGATCTTTCCCTTTTCAACCCCACTTCCCCCTCTCTCAATTGAATGAGAACAACTACGTTGTCGCCTCCGCTCACTGCATTCTTATCTCCAGCAATCATCCGGGCTCCTCTGCTCCTTCGCCATCCTTAAAATCCAAGGAAATCAGACACCGAACCGTAGAGATTCTCTTTCGATTCACACAACTCTATGTACATTCCGCATTTAGGACATCGCCGGTTGTCACGATTACATATCATCGTCCCCATTTCCACCTCCAACTCTGATGTTCTTCTTTCTGTCTAGGGTAATTGTGTTAGGTTTATTATTAATATATGTCCGCGCGTGTCAGGACCAACTCGGAACGATCCAACGGGTTACGTGTCACTAGGTTTATGCTCTACGCTGGAGATACTATATAAGATCATTCCACACCGATGAGCCTTAGCGGACTATCTTGAGCGGGGCACTCTAACAAATTGTTATCGCGATTTAGGATCTCCAGTCCTCCTCTTGCTTCCCACTCACGGAATACTCCACCAACTACGTACCTGCGATATCCTCGGATCCGGATCCTCTCCATTTCTGACGAAATGGATAGTATCCATTTCATCATCTAGTGGTCAAAAGCACTTTAACATATATCCTGTGGTGCAGTTTTTTTTGGATTAAAAAAACTATAAAAGTATGGGAAAAACTGAACCCGTTGGATCAAAAAGCATTTGATCAGGACCGCGAAATGGATACTATCCATTTCGTCAGAAATGGAGAGGATCCTATACATATCTTCACAATTTCTACATTTCTTAATATGTTCAGACTTTTTTTGCCTCAAATATTGGTTATAAGTGATCATGTTTATAGCTGGATATAAATGCTCAGAAATCAAAACAAATTGATGCAATGAACTCCTACTGAACTTCATCTTATTATCGTTAATTAATCTACTACAGCTCCTAAATTAAGAAGGTTGTTATTGGCAAACCTATTTACTCTAATGACAGCTCATTGTTAATGGCAGATCACGAAAATACAAGCACAAACAATTATGTTAATGGCAGATCATGAGAAAAAAAAATTCATAAAGATTTCACCATCCTAATAAAACCTCCATCAGATTTAGGAGCTTCCCACAAGGGTAGCCTCCATCAGATTATCGAAGGAGTGTCGCCTCAACCTCGCAGGCACCACCCCCACTGGAGGAAATCACCTTTTCAGAGGAGGACATGCTGGGGAATGAGAATCCCTTCCATGATGCTCTAGTGATCCAGGCAGCAGTGGAGGACTTCACCATTGACCGAATTTTGATCGATAACGGTAGCTCCATGAACGTCATCTTCAAAGAAACGTTCGACGGGCTGGGCGTCGGAGCAGATAGAGTCTGGGTGTCGGATGGTTCCCTCTTTGGCTTCTTTGGAGAGAAGAAGGAGGTGGAAGGATGAGTAGATCTCCTTGTGACACTCGGTGGCACCTCCCTCAAGTGCCGCTTCATCATCGTCGATGCCCCGAGCTGCTACAAGGCTATCTTCGGATGGCCGCTTCTCAATGTTTTCAAGGTCGTCCCGTATTCCTACCATCAATGCCTCAAGTACTGTCAGGGAGATGCCCAGCTGAGGATCAGGAGTGATCCAATAGCCGCCCGCGAGTGCTACCTCAGCGCGGTCAGCACTATCAGCTGGATGGCTGACACAGAGGAGTTTGAAAGAGTGTTGGGGACCACGGCCAGGCTGGAAGTAGCCGAGGAGGTGGAATAGATCTAGGTACTCTCCGAGGCGGGAGTACCTGGATTGCTGAAGGTTGGAGGGTCGCTGAAGACTGAAGAAAAGATCGAGATGTCGGCATGTCTACAAGAGAACGTCGACATCTTTGCCTGGAGTGCTACTGAGATGTCAAGGATCGATCATGAGGTTGCATGCCATCACCTCAATCTCAACACCTTGGCAAAGCCCATTCGCCAGAAGAAGAGGTGTCCGGGAAGAAGTGAAGAGGCTGCTAGAAGCAGGCTTTGTGTCAGAGATCCAGTACCCAGGCTGGGTATCGAATATGGTAATGGTAAAGAAGGCTTGGGGAAGTTGGAGGATGTGTGTCAATTTTTATTTATTGAATAAAAGCTGCCCGAAGGGTTGTTATCCCTTGCCTCGAATCGACGCGCTGGTTGATTCAGCCATCGGTTTTTCTGAAATGAGCTTCCTTGATGCGTTTTCAGGATACCACCAATCCGGATCTATCCCTCTGATTGCCGCGATGTCCCTTCTGTCCTATTCTCAGGTGCCCAACAATTACCCAAGGCCCTAGGCTGATTGAGTTGGAGTGTGGGTGGGGCAAAGCTTTATCAATCCTCTTTTTGTCCCCTCTCTCTCTCCTCCTTTGCTTTTTAATGAATCATGCACACATGTGACCTTTGCCCTTCATAACCAGGTGTCATAGGGTATTAATTTGATGAAGATATTTGGTGGGGTCACTTGGTTTGAGCTTGGTTCAAGTGTATGAGGGCTAAGTCACTTATTTTGGGCTATGTTGACCATGATTGACCTAGGGTTGACTTTGCTCAACAAGGTGAGTGGGTTGACCCCACTTGGGGTTCATGGGTCCCTTAAATTCACCCAACATTGGTTGGTCCATGGTGGGGACCCATTTGGGCTAAATTAGCCTTAAGGTGTGATTTTGACCTAAATTAAGCTAGAGTTAACCTTGGTCAAATTGGTCAACTAGTTGACCAAGGGATGGGGGTCTCAGGTCCAATGAGTTCCTTAAAGTGTTTAGAGTGTGGTGGTAAGGTTAATTTGAACATTTGGGGTCAATTGAACCCTAATTGACTTAGTTTGGTTAATGCTGACCAATATTTGACTTTGACCAAATTCATGCAATTGGGTCCCACCCAAGTGCAATTTCCATGGTTATGGTCTTCCTTAGTGGTTAGGGTGGTATGGGGGAGGTCAATTTGGTGAATTGAGGGTCAATTGGCCTAAGGGAGTGACATTGGACTATGTTAGTTTTTGTGCCCTTTGTGTGCACTTAGCACACTCCACTTGATCCAAGGGCCTTAGTGACCACTCTACACACCACCCATGCCCTAATACCAACTAGGGGTCTAGAAGGATTGGGGATGTTACAAATCCCAATAAACAAAAGAAGTATTTCGTCCTCAAAATTTAGGTTCGGGTCTACGGGTTGCAAGTACTTATAAGAATAAAGGATTTCAAAGATGTTTAATTTGCACCTGAGGTGATGAGTTCTGGGAAACGTTGTTGCATGAAGTCCAAGTGCACCCAGCTGTGCCCCTCTTGCTCATGGTTGAACTATAATAATCGGACATCAGAATCTCCTTCCACGGAAGAACTCGGACCTCTACTATATGTGAACTCAAACTGGAGCAACAGTCTTTGCCAAGATTTCTCATCGCACTTCTACTATTCCTTGCTAAGATTATCGGCAATATTCCTACCAGGGGTTAATTGAAGGTTTATCCCGCCGCTCAGACCATCGTGCCATTAATCACAATGCGGGTTCTACTTGCTCCATCCCGGTAATAAATAGGAAATAAACACTTCAAAATCATAACAAGCTAACCAGGTGTGGGTGTTACCAAAATCACTACACCCCCTGGAGGAAGATCTATCTGTAATACATAAGATCCTACAGAGTTAATTTATGCTATCAAGCCGCGCTAGGTGGCACCGAAATCCTTCGAGTTCAACTTAACTTCATAAGGTTATATTCACGAACCATGCTTACATAATACTCTGCTCATAAACCGATTGGCCAGGACGCGATCATTTAGCCAACCATCATTGTCTATTCTGATTCTTCACTATACGATTCCCTTACACGTAGGTGTTCACCACCACCTACACCAAGAGACCTTATCCCTTAACATATGAGGTCTCTGCTGGTAAACCGTTTCCGACTCCGCGGATACAAGGTCAGGTTTATCAGCTACAAAGTAATAATATAAACTTTGATTACACTTGGACCAGAGTCTCTTATGTCCTATGAATGTTACATGAGGTTAACGCTTTCTCACGTTAAATAAATGTAGATATTCTCCATGTTTTTCTTTGAGGCACATAACGTCTATAGTTTAAAACTGATGATCGTGAAATGACTCCCAACTACTTTCCATATCCATTTGGTTCATAACTCACGAGGGTAAAACCCTTTTTATCATGATATGTTTTGACACAATTTGATTTCAACACGAAGGGTGTCTCATTAAAACCCATTAATCCTCGAGGAGTTTCACCATTTATATCTGGAAATCAAACCTGTCTCCCTTATTCTTGAATCTTCATAAATGTGATTATAATTTTTGGGGAAATTGTAAGTTCTGGTTCCTAAGATCGGATGATTGTATGTAAATTATATATCTTCAATATATCATTCATCAAATTTCACTTTAGATTTCCAATATCGAGTGGGCTAAACTTCCAAAGTCAAGTGGTCTCATCTCACTTAAGCTATAAACTATGACTTAAAGACTTCATCATAACGACTCTTCTCTTAGTTGTGTCGTCCAAAAATTACGTCGATAAATATCATCAGGTAATATTAATAGTTTCAAACGGGAGTTGATAGTAACAACACCTAACCATTTGTTTTAACTCTCAAATCCTCAACATTTTAGTACATGATGGTCGTTGTCATTTTCCAGAGATCCGAACATCGTAAGATCCTCCACTTAGCCCTAAATAGTTTTATCATCATATTATAAGATCCAAATAGTCACCTTCCTAAGCTCTCTGGTTATACATAAACCAATTCTAAGAGTAAAATGATCTTAACTAAATTTACATCAAGGAGAGGGCTTGAATTTTAATTAAAAATAATATCTGAAAAAATTACCTTTGAAAGCCCTGAAGTGTAAGAAACTATAGTTGTAATTTTTAACTTGTGAAAACTTGATTCCAATCTTCAAAATTTCACGATGTGACACATTTATCCCAAGCTACTAAACCTGGTATTCTTCTTGTTTTCAGTACTTGATAAAACGAGACATTTGATCGGACGTCAATGTTTATTAATTGTTCTGATAACTCTACAAATCGATGTCCCGAGGTTAAGAAGGTGTATTTACAACAATACACTAGCAAGTTTGTTACGATAAACTGATTATTTCTTATGGTCATGAGAACTTATAGCCCAGTCTTACTTCTATCCATTCTAAATCTTACTTGGTCTTGCACTGAATTTGCCGTTTATGACGTTTTTCCTTGTGACCGGTAAGAGCTTGATGACCAAACGTCCTTATAAAAGACAAGACAACATTGCTTGGATCAGGAAGTTAGTGAAATTCCCTAAATTCTTAACCTGACTTTCCTGATTCCGAGAGTCTTATGCCCATACACTGGACAACCCTTTACGTATAACCAAGTGATTAACAAGTTGATCACTTTTGTCGACTTAGATTCATCCTTGGAGCAATAAGATGAGTACACACTCACGCTTGAAGTGCACTATTCGCCTAACTTGCCAGTAAAACTACAGCAGTCACAACTTGGTATAGACAATCCCCGCTATTTAAGGTGAAGTAATTCTCCAAGGGTCTCAAACTTCTAAGGAGGGTTGGTCCACAAACCAAAAGTGTATGAATAAGATCTCGTCATCACCCGAGTATCATTGAATACTCCAAACCTCGAGCTTACTACGTAAATGTCACAACATTTTCTAGGAAGCCCCGCGGCCGGCCGCCCTGGGATGCGCGCCCATGGCGCGCGGCCGGCCAACCGACCGGCCTTGGCCGTGCGCCGATGGCGCACTGCCGCTAGGCATCACGGCCGGCCACTCGGCTGACCGCCCTTGGCCGCGTGGCCCCGCAGCTGGCCGACCGCCCGGCCTTGGCCGTGCGCCGGCGGCGCATGCCCACTAGGCCTCGTGGCTGGCCAATTGGCCAGCCGCCCTTGGCCGAGCGGCTGCTCGGCCTCGCGACCGACCATCCGACCAGTTGCACGTCGTAGCCCCGCCACTGGAGGCGCAAGGGCCTCCCGGTCGGCCACCCTCGACCGACCTCCCTTCCTCGTCGAACGATTTTCTCACAATCGGTCGGGCCCTCAACCATCGTCGTCCGATCATCCTTGCGATCTCTCCACCGTCCGATGTGCAGGTAACAACCCATGTAACTGCTTGTATAATCACTCATCATCGGTGGGTGCGAATATCCAAAAATGTGTTGGTTTGCACTTAGGAAAATACCTAAATAATACGCATTATAAATCTTATAAAACCAGACTGTGTTTAGTAATTATGGTGGTTACAGTCTGCGGATAACCACATAACTACCGTAACCACCTCTCGGGCCAATAAATAGAACCCAAGGCTTCCCCTTTGTTCCATCTTTCTCTTCCCCTCTCTTTCCTCCTAAGTGCTAGGGAGAGAGCTCTCCTTGAAGATCTTCATCATCTTCGAATGAGATCCCGAAGAGTTTTCAGAGGCTTCGAAGACGGTCCTGAGAGCTTCTCCTGTCTCCTCCAAGAAAGCGACGAGCCCTTCACACCTGTCATTCGCGTCAACCTTCAAAATGTTTCTCGAGTTGCACTGACACCCTCCGTCTTCCAAGCACCAACAGAACACCACACAATCCTTGGAGCTCGGTGCTCTCCACCGCAACAAAGAAGAAGAAGACTTAGCCTCCGAAGTGGTGGCCTGTCACCCTCTGAACACCTTTCTCCATTCCTCTCCCCTAAGTGTAACAAGGAGCGACATGTCGCCCTTGAGTTCACCTGACAGCCATGTAACCAAGCAACTGATAGTGAAGTTTGCTTGAAATTGCTAAACATAAAATTTTAAAATTGAGAAATGCTAATTTCAAACTACGTTTAGAAAGTAAATCTTTAAAAGCAAACGCTAAAGTAGAATCTCATATTGATGTGTCAAATTCTCTTTCATGCTCTTTAAGTGAAAATGCTAAACCTTGTTTTGATTATAATTCTTTTAAAGAAGAACTCAAGGTTTTAGAAAAAGGACTTTTAATTTCAAAAGAGCATAATGAAAAATTGATAAAGGAAAATCATAAATTAAAGGATAAACTAGAATCATTAAAATTGTTTATTGAAATTTTTTCAAGTAATAAAAAATCTCTTAACTCTAGTTTATTAAGAAATCTAAATTTATAAAGTTTTACTCCACATATTATGAGTATGTATACAAGGAAGAGTGAAAATGATAAGCAACTTAATTGTAGTTTGAAAAACAATTTCAAAACTCATAAATCTTCAATGCTTTGTTTTTCAAATAACTATCATCATCTTTCACAAAATCATTTATCTCTCAAATTGAATGTTAACAAATTTCCTATCAATAATATGTTGAATACTCACTACAATTATAAGCCACAATTTCATGACCATGGAAATTTGAAATATATTCAACCAAGGTATGAATGGAGACCCAAAATTAAAAATCACTAACTCCACCTGTAAGGGCTCATTCATCCTTGTCCCCCATAAAACATCACGCAATCTTTGGGTACCCAAAGGAACCATCATGTTTGGTTCCCTTTGGATACCTAAATCACTTATTCACTAGGATTCCTTAAATTGCATGAAGTAGAAATAAATCAAAATGAAATTTTTAATATTCTACTTCATGATATGCTTAATTTCTTTTTCGTTTGTTTATTTTTATTTTTGAGCCAACGCGCTAAGGTCACTTAGATATGTTATGCAATATGACTTTCACATTTTAAGACTAATGTTTATCAATTCAAATTGAATTAAATTGAATATATAAAGTCATAAAGTTTTTCAAGTGATCTATCTTTTTTTCTAAAGTTTTATCCTTTTTAAATCCAACGCCTATAAATGTCTTATTTTATCATTATAAATTGAATGATAAATTTGTTAAGTGATATTATCAAAACTAATGAAATTACTTTCAAAAATGGATTTAAATGGGCTTTTAGGGGTCTTAGGCTAAAATATTAAATGCATAACTTACTGTATATTTGTCTAATTTCTTTATTGCATATAATATACCCTAAATTTAAAAATCATGTTCTAGAAAAATCGGAATTGAAAAATTACAAGAATGATGAATATGATTTCACACACTCCACCATGATCTATTAATATCCTATGCTAAAATTCACTATTATCATATATCATAATTCATGATCTATCAATAATTATCATAAATCAACTCTTTATCAACCTTAGAATTTATGAAATATATGATGACTATTGGTATTAGAGTTTCATATCTTATTTTGTGTGTGTGATGTGCATCTCTATTGTATGCATGTATCTCATTATATTTAGACCTTAAAATTAACTTGACATTAACAAGATGAAATAAAATAGAATTGCCTCTTCATTCTAGATCTATAAATTTTCAAAACTCTATAATTGATTACATGCAAACCAATTATATATATTTAGCATATTTTGCATAACATCCAAAATCATTATCCTAGCTGCACCTCTTGGTATATGCTCAATTTAGTGTCTATGCTAGGATTATCAATATAGTGGTATGCTAAAGATAGAGAAATTTTGAGCTTTAAAATTCATGAGTACAATGTGGTTTCAAAATCCATTATATGTTCTAAAACTAAAATAAACTCATGTTTTATGAATCAATCCTTAGACAAAAACACTTAGTATATCCATAATTATTAACCCATGACTTGTGTCTCACAATAGCGAGGGCGTAGGATTGTGTGCATTAGAGACCTAACCTCTAAGTCATGTCTTGTCCTTAACCGGGGAGGGTTCCAGTAGGGCCTTGCGAGGCACTGGGGGGAAAGAGTGCTAGGTTGAGTGTCGTCTTTTGTATGCATATGAGATTAACACCCCAACCTACGGTATATGTGCAGCTCCTCATGCCCATCCGTCACTTAGTACGGGGATAGAGTGTAGTCATGTAGTTAAGGTATCTTGATCTTAGATATATTTATATTATATTCATTACATGAACATCATCTCACTCTTTATACTTAAATCATGCATATTATTTTTGTTTTATCTTTGCATCTTGTGTTTGCATATTTTATTATTTTGAGCTTTAATGATAAAACAAAAGTATTTGAAAAAGCATCGAAAACATGCTTAAAAGAGCCTTCAAATCATCTCTAAAAATTCTAAAATTTCAACTGAAGGAAGGCCTCTTTATAATACAATTGAATTTTGAAAAACATTTTTCAAAAAATCAAGAAATGCAGTTCTGTTTTGGCGTTAAGAAGCTAACACCTGGCGTTAGCCCCTTTGCTATAAAATTTGTTCTTTTTGGAAAAATTTCTGTTTTGTTTATGCATTATTTTGGGTTTATTTCTCTAGCATAGAATATCATTTACTGATAGGGCTAAAAAGACTTCTATGTTTTCCAGAAAATATTTAAATTTGAATATTTTAAAACAAATACAAAATTACAAAACAATTTCAAAGACAAAAATATGTTTTTTTTCTTTATGTGTGATTATTGTTTTGTACTTATATAAAAATTAAAAAATATTTAAATATTGATTGTTATTCATTGACATTGTCAAGGATGATTAATTATATCAATTAAAGATTAAATACAATGTTTAATTTAACTTTCAAGTTTTTTAAAAAACATTGTTTTGTATTTGTCATGCCTTGAAAATTATCTTGTTATGTGCAATGAAATTGATTGTAGATAAACATGTGTAGAAACGCTTAGCATGCCTCTAAGTATGAGTAATGTATTATGTTTGATAATGATTTATTCACTCACTTATTTTTGATAATCTACATGTGTTTACAATCTTATACTTGCATGATTGTGTAGTGTAATAACATAAATAATTAAAATGCATAAATAGATTACATACACAACATTGAATTGGTTATTACAATTCTTTGTCTTTCATGCACTTATTCTTTAGAGAAATGTGGTTGAAAATGCGATGTTTGCAAAACAAGTGAATTCGGAGTCCTTAGTCACTAAACTAAAAAACAAATAATAAATGACAAGGAAAACTCCACCAAGCACTACTCACCCTCCTGATAAGTCTTAATGAGCATTGTGAGGTTGGGCACCTTGGCTAAGAATTGTAAAGTGTCTTGTAGCAAATAATTTATACACCACTTCTCTTAGTACACCAGGATCACAAAAAATGAAAATAAAGCTAAACAGTATAAAAGTGATCCTCAAGCACTACTTTGCACCCTGATAAGTCTTAATAAGCTTTGTGTGTGCAGAGCACCTTGGTAGTTGTACTCTCTATTCATGTGCATTAAAGTATTGTGGAAGTAATAGTATTTGTGTATTTTAATGTTGTGTTAATTCATTATACATGTTATGTGTTTTTGATTGATTCACTTGTATACTTTATCAAAACACTATTTTGGACACATTATTATCTTTCATAAAACTTCTACTCATGAGAATTGGATCCTAATGCTCATATACACTATTCTCTACAAACTTAAGTAAATGCACTAGATAACAAAGCATGACCGCTACAATGTTTATGTTTACACTACAACAAACTGCACTTATAGTAAGGACCTAAATCGTTACAATAAGTGCCAAAAATCGTTACAAAAACTTTGGTTAGGAAAAAACAATAAGTAACGGTCCTCCTCTAAAGCTCGACGCTAAAGGTTCTTGTAACGAATGTATGCATGTCGTTACAAATAAATTAATTGTAACAAACGATACTTTCTCACCAAAAAGAGATTCTTCCTCACAATAAATTGGTCACAATAAATATTATTTCGTTACGAATGTTTTTTTCCTCAAAAAAAAAACAGTTACTATTAAAACTATTTCGTTACAAATGTTTTATTTTTTCCTCACTAAAAATAAACTAACTTCGTTACAATAAAGTATAATAAACATTATTTCGTTACAATAGATTAAACAATAGTAACGAAAAAATCGTTACATTTGTTTTCCATTCTTCTTACTACAGCCAATTCATTTATATATAAAATATTCCATTTCTATTTTTTGTGTACCTGAGATTTGATTACAAATAATAATCTTGAAAACACACATATATTTAATATTTCGTAACAAGATCAACCTGTATTTATTCATACCAAAAAGTATTACATAAAGTACAAGTTATTATCAATCTCTTCTAAAATAATACAACATTACATTACAAGATCAACATGTTTCTAATAAATCTTCCGTCATTTTTCGAAAAATGAATCGTCCATCACTTTTTGACTAATGAATCTTTCGTCACTTGTCGGTCAATGCTCGAGCACCCTACAAATAAAAGAGAGCAATTAAGATCACAAGTGTCATCTCATCTATAACAAAACAACATTACATATCGTATTATTGTTAGCATTGTATAACTAAACAACATTACAACATTACATATCGTTTTGGATTTTTTTTCATATAGAATTATGCACGGATATCACTAAATTATTGTGAGCATATTTCTATATAGTATTGATGATATATATATATTCACGGATTAATTTCTCCCATTTTGGACTAATCCACTGTAATAGTTTTGAATCATATCCTTGACAAAGTAAAGAAAGAGGCAAGAAAAATCTCTAGAAAATATATTAACCACCAAGTTATGATGAAATCAATAAGCTCAAAGCAAATGCTACATGATATGCACTGTGCTTGGGGTTAACAATGTAATCATCAAACGCGATCCCCATCAATTGTAGTCCAGAGCCTACACAACCAATCAGCAATGATGATAATATACTATGCAATTGATAATTTTAGTGCGTTTCTACAATGCTAACTACTTAGAGTCCACATCAAACACGATCATATCCTTGACATTCCCTGCGAGTTATTGCCCACTTAGTCCCTCGTGTTGCTTAATTCCTCCATGAAAAGTTTTACTTGAACTGCCTGCTTGAGAAGAAAAGTTAAAGTTAATAACAAAAGAAATATTAAATGGAAACAATGAGAAATGTACCTCTACACTATATATGTTGACCATGTATACTAAATGGATAGACAACAACTAAGACCACGATGGAGAGCCTTGAAACCTGCACATATGCACACATACATACAATTTCGTCCACATATGAACCAATAAACACAAATAATTCATAAACACACACACACACACGCACACCACAAAAATACATGCATACAACCACACACACATACACACCACAAAAATACATGCATACAACCACACACACATCCATGCACACACCATAAAAACACACATATACAACCACACACACATCCATGCACACACCATAAAATACATGCATACAACCACACACACGCCATAAAATACATGCATATAACCACACACACTTAAACATCCAAACACACACACACACTTACACATACATACACTCTTATACACACCATAAACATGTACACACATACAACGCACCATCTACACACACATACATTAAAATACGCACATACAACGCACCATCTATACACACAAACGCTTACCTAATTTGTGTTTGGGAGGATCGTTGTAAGAAGATCCTCATTTATTACTATTAACTACTAATTTTGAAATAAATATAATAGCTACATGTCGCTTCTTAGATTGAAAAATCTTTCACATGCAGGAAAACAGGATAAAAAAAGATTAGATATTGTATCCTAACATGCAACAACCATACTTAGTCCATTGATATATTATCTAAATAGCAACATAAATCATTACCATCTACTAATCTTTGAATAAATTTTGCAGGTACATCCAGTTGTGTAGGTTGCATCATCTAGTCTAACTTGCCATCCAATCCCCCTCACCATGGCCGAAGTTTCTCAAGCCTATAACAACATAAAATTGGTTAATCATACCTCCGAACCATGCTAGCAATTCCAAATTTTGTATCATTAGAAGTGGTCTAATAAAAAGTTATTCTGAAATTATGACCTAATTTTAACAAAATGGCAGAGCCATACATTCAAGAACATCATTCTAATCATCATCTATTCAAGAACACACATGCTTCATGTAACTGGACAAAGATAATAAAATATGATAAGAATCAAATGCAATTAAATATTCAGGTTTCCGGCTAGTCCGCATTATCACACAAATCTAAAACAAAGAGTTACGGTATATGTGACAAGCGTAACATTACCAAATTTTTGTAATATGTATAGATGACATTATTTCCCCATAGTTACTACTAGTCCGATAGATCCACTCAACAAATATGTTAGACTACATAAAGAAAAAAAGATATACTCTAGTAAACTGTTGGCTAAAAAGTAACGTAGAAAAGAGTAATATGTAAGCTGTAAAAAGTCAAAACAATACAAGAGCGACTGATTTTCACTGAGATTATTCAAAGCAGGTGAAGGCGTCTGAAAATATACAGCATAGTCATTGAAACAGTTGATGGATGTCGATCTGAAAATATACTGCATGGCTATGGCGTCTCTTGTTGAACAACTATCAAAATTAACCTGGACATAAAGAGAATGAAAGCTTAGTTTTCCTCTTAACATATAAAAATGACTCAGAACAAATTAATGCAAAAATCTTTTTTTTTTGTTTATTTACTTTATATTCCTTGAACATGTTTATGTAGTATTTAATTTAATCCTAACTATGGCTGCACTCCCATAGACTGCTTCATTACATGTGCCAACCCATGCTTCAGCATAAATGATTTTGCACTAATTCATTTTTAGCCCGGCAACCCTGAAAGATTGTGATGAGTAAGATGGTGGAATTGAGTAGGAGTTAGATGTATCTCCTTTTTGTATAATTCATTTTGCAATGTTGAAACTCTTTAAAATATAACCTTAATCAAAGTGGGCCAAATATTACCTTTTCAAACAAAATTAAGTCATGGCAATTATATTCAGACATTCATTTTCATGTTATTTAAAATCAATAACTATATACAAAATCACATTCTGCTGTAATTTTCCTTCTTTAATAAAAGAAATATTTATGTACAAATAAGTAGTTGGTGTGATAATCCATACATCACGCAGGTTCATGGTATTGTTAAGCTGCTAATCTGTGGGGTTTAGAAGAGTTCTGAGTTGTGGGGCTGGCAGTGACATCAAGCATTACAAATTTTTAACTGACTAATAGCAATCATAATGAAATGAATATTCAATATACCTGTGTAGAAGCATGTGGAGAGTGAATGGCACGACCAAGAACAGCCAATGCCTCTAACACCTAAAATTTACAGATATAAGAGGCTGTGTATTCTGTTGAAACCAGTAAAAAAACAATTGCATGAGAAGGCATACTAAAATCCAGGATTCACCGAGGACATTGTGCAACCGATGTGCAACGTTGAAAAGAGTCCTTAATGCCTGAGTGATAATAAACTGCCCAATATGGGGTTTATAGAGTTCTTAGATTTAATTTCAACAATACAATCCAATACAAAAACTTTGGTTTGTTTAGATGATGGAGAAGGGCAAAGAAATTGGAAAAAATAAATAGGTGTTAACTATTGTTCGTAAATTCATTAGTGCATCATAAAGTCAGAAAATACTTCATATTTATTTTCAACATATCCCCTTGATACCAAAAGAGCATTAGGAAATATTAAATCAAAATATACCTGCACATTTTTTAGTGTTAGGACAACATTATCTCGCTGATCAGCTGAAGGCTCTGACTTCTTTGATCCAGGAGAGAGTAAAACACTGACGAATGTTTAAAGCAATAAGACAACGTCTCCACTTCTTGTAGGTTTATAAATTCCATATTGGAAATTTGGAACAACACTATAAAAGTTGTTAACCAAGACTATAGCAATCTATTCAAAGATCATAATACACAACTTTTTTCTTAACTTTGTGTAATCCAAAATCAGAACCTGCACGAAAATGGTTGGAGATAGTAAGCAATAGTCACCGCGTAGCTAAAACATTTCTGCAATTTGAGAACATGCTATACGAATTTAGTAATTATTTGTTTGCAGTGATAAGAACAATGAACCAAAATTATGACAACAATGAATCTAGGAGTGGTGAACAATGAACTCTAAACTTTAAAGCAAAATAGGAAAAGTCGAAGGGTTCCTTAATCCTCATACCTAAACATGAGACTCATTGGTCAATACAACACACATGCGTTAATTTCAACAATTAGTGATATGGGGAAATGTGAGAAACCATAAGGTAATCGTCGATTATTCGAAGATCTAAAGAAGGCGGATGATAAAGAGGGCGGAAGAAAATGCTTGAGTGTTATCAAATGAAAAATGCTTGAAGTGTTATCAATAAATTTGACAAAATGCACAATAAGTTAAACCTAATTTCTGGCATAGTATAGCTCATCTGTTTGGAATTTTGTATAGATTGTAAATGAAAAAAAAACATGCATAGTGTTTTTGCATATGAACCAATCATTGTTTGCAATGCAAAATAAAAACCTATAAAATTAGGTAAATCAAATTAGTAGAATCTAAGAGAGTCTAACATCCACCAACAAACTTTTTCAATATACGAGTGAGTCATGGAACCAAAGAGTAAGCGTAGTGAAGTACTACCAGTGAGTCATGGAACCAAAGAGTAAGCACCATCCACACAACAAAAAAGGTTTCAATATCCAAACAACAAAGAAAATGTTTTAATATCCTAACTACACAGATAGGGTTTCAATATACAAACAACAAAGACAGGGGTTTCAGAATCCACTGAAATCAACTGAAGCTAGGTAATAGGAAATCACTATAACTTTTCATCATTCCAGTTAAATCTGGAGGCCTTTCCAACCATGAGAGGAATACTCTTTTCAAACTACAAAGGAGGAGAGAAAGAATACCGAAGGGCGCTGCGGTGCTTTCGGCGGCAGAGGAGGAGAATGAATACCGAAGGGATCAGATCGACTGAAGCTAGGTCAGAGGAGACAAGAAACACACCGCCGGCGATGATATGAGCTCTGACGAGAAGGTCGCCGTCGATTTGAGCTCCAACGAGGGACGGGCGATGCTTTCGGCGAGACTCCTGCGGGAGACGGCTGGGAGAGAGGAAAAGGGCGTATGAGAAAGAGAACCCTAGCAGGCGTTTTTCTCTCTAAAATTTTCTCTAAAATGTGAAAGTAAACCTATTGGGTCCAGAAGGCGGGAAACAAAATTTCTCTAAAATTTTAGTGGGAAAATTTCCGCGGCATTTTTTTTATAACAAGCGCTGCGAATAATTTATGTTTTCGCGACATTTTAGTAAAAAAGCGCCGCCAAATATTTATACACAATATTGGTGAAATTTGTTTAGCAAAAGCACCGCCAAACCAAAAATGCATGTACAAGGAGTATTTTCAAAAATTCGCTATAGTTACGCACATGTTTCAATCAGGGCAACAATACGTCTTGTGCGTGCATTTTTATGAAAAGTGTTCAAGACGAAAGTTGTAGATCTCGATGAGATCTACAACTTTCGTGTTGATTGTCTTTCCTAAAAAATGTATGTACAATGCGTATTTCCAAAATGCGCGTAATAACTAATACAAAAAGAGTGCGGATAACAATCGTCATAAAATTTTAGTGCGTGTGTGTGCATGTGTGTGCATGTGTGTGCGCGTGTGTGTGTGTGTGTGTGTGTGTGTGTGTGTGGGTGTGTGTGTGTGTGTGTGTGTGTGTGTGTGTGTGTGTGTGTGTGTGTGTGTGTGTGTGCGTGTGTCTGTGTGATTGTGTATGTGTGCATGTGTGTGTGTCTATTGTGTATGTGTGTGTTATTGTGTATGTGTGTGTGCGATTGTGTATGTGTGATTATGCATGCTATGTGTGATTGTGCCTGTGTGCGTCTGTGTCTGTGTGTTTATGTGTGTTTGTGCATGTGTGTGTTTGTGTCTTTGTTTGTGTGTCTATATATGTCTGTATTTGTGTCTGTGTCTATGTCTGTATGTGTGTGTGTGTGTGTGTGTGTCGGTGTCTGTGTGTGTCTGTGTCTGTATGTTTGCGTATGTGTCTGTGTGTGTGTCGGTGTCTGTGTGTCTGAATGTATGTGTGTCGGTGTCTGTTTGTCTGAATGTATGTGTGTCGGTGTGTGTCAGTGTGTGTCTGTTTGTGTTTGTCTGTGTCTATGTATGTGTTTGTCTGCGTGATCTCTAGCTAGCTATGTGTGACTGTGTTTGTGTGTATGTCTGTATTTTGTGTGTATATGTGTGTTTGTGCATGTGTGTATGTGTTTGTGTTTGTGTGTCTTTGTTTGTGTTTCTATGTCAGGAAAATGAGTACCGATGATTCAAAAATGCGTGTCAGGGCGCGCTTGGGAGACAATGCGCCCGGTCAAAAATGCATGCAAGTGCAAATCGCGTGATTGGGCACGATCGGGCACAAAACGTGCGCTCGGGCAAAAAACGAACGCCCGAGTGAAAAACACGTGCCCGGCCGAAAAATTTCTCTCAGCCCAAAAATGCTCTCCCGAGCCTGCGTCGTGCGTATGCTTGTGCTCGGAGGTGGTCGCGCGTGCGCACGGGAGTGTCTTTTGCGTGCGTGCGGAGCCCGTGCGCGATAGTTATTTTTATTCTAAAATTATGTTAATACATTAATGTCAAATTGACATTCATTTTTAAATTTAATGTTCTTACTTTTTGGATTTTTTTTTGCAAAATTATATAGAGGAAAATATTTCTCCATATATTTCATTCATGTAAGAGAGAGGGGGAGAGGAAGAAAAACTTTTATAAAAATTTTATAAAAGAAAAACTTTTATAAAAACATTTTTAAAGTTATATAAAAATTTTATATAACAGTTTTTATAATGTTTTATAAAAATTTTATATTAAGAAACTTTATATATCTTTAACGACTACATATAAAGAAACTATAAAATAATTTTTTATTAAAATATAAATGTTTTTGAAAAAAATAATTATAAAATATTGATGTATATTTTTGTACGGTCATTTTGAGTACTCATATGTATATGTTGCGGGTGAAGCCCGTTGGGGGCGGGGGAAGCCCGTCGTCGCCGGCCGGGTACTATAGAATGTGGGCACAGCCCGCTCAAATGCACGCGCAGCCCGCTAAGAGTCAGTGAGCACGGGCGAAGCCCGTGCAAAGCTACTCGTAAAGGTTTATATAAAAATTTTATATTAATTTTTTATAAAAACGTTTTATAAAGTTTTATATAAAATTTTATACACGTTTATATATAATTAAATTTATAATTTATTATATATATAACCGGTTATATATATTAATTCTAAAGGTACGCCCGTGCTCGATACTCTCCGTTGTGACAGTACCCTGGCAGCGACGGTACCTCCGCCAAAATTGTACTCTCCCATTCTCAGACGCTCGATCGATCAACTAACAGTGCATAGGAAAAGCGCACGTGCATGCGCTTGTGCTCGGAGGTGGTCGCGTGTGCGCACGGGAGTGTCTTTGCGTGCGTCAGGGCCCGTGCGCGATAGTTATTTTTATTCTAAAATTATGTTAATAAATTAATGTCAAATTGACATTTATTTTTAAATTTAATAATTATAATTTTTGGATTATTTTTTTTGCAAAATTTATGGATAAAACTTTTACTCCACATTTTATTCATGTAAGAGGGAGGGAGAGATGAAGAAAAACTTTTATAAAAATATTTCTAAAGTCTTATAAAAATTTTATATAACAATTTTTATACAATTTTATAAAAAAAATTATATAAATAAATTTTATATATCTTTAACTATTGTATATAAAGAAACTTTAAAATGATTTTTTGTTAAAATATAAATGTTTTAGAAAAAAATAATTATAAAATATTGATATATATTTTTTTACGGTCATTTTGAGTACTCATATGTATATGTTGCGGGTGAAGCCCGCCGTCGCCGGTCGGGTATTGTATAATGCGGGTGCAGCCCGCTCGAATGCGAGCGCAGCCCACTAAGAGTCAGCGGGCAATGTCGAGGCGGGGGTATTTGTCGAGCGGGGAACATGGGCCTCATGTGCACTGTCAGTTGATCGAGCTCCTGAGAGCGGACAAAATTGAGCGAGGGTAATTCTTATTTTAGAAAAAACATAAATCTTATTTAAAAAGTAAATTTTATTGAACAACGCATTGTATTTATGAATTGATTTGACATGTATTTATGAATTTCATTACACATTTATTTTCATTAAAGCACGTGTCATCCATCAATCAATATATATATGACATATATTTTCATTAAAACGCTAGCTCCCGAGCAAAAAACGTGTGCGCTGACAAATTTATTTATGCTCCCGAGCAAAAAAGGTAGAGCTAGTGCAATGCGCGCGACTGAAAAAGAACGTGTGCTCAGGAAATAAAACGCGCATCCGAGTGAAAAGCACGTGCTCGAGCGAAAAATGGGCGCTCGAATAGTACAATTATTTCACCCATGCGCACAATGAAAAAATATGTGTGCATGCGGGGCCAGTGCGCGATCGTTATTTTTATTCAAAAATTATATTAATATGTTTTAAATTTTTTGATTTGTTTTGTGTAAAATTTTATGGAGGGAAATTTCCCTCCATGTATTTCATTAATGTGAGAGGGAAAGAAATAGACAAAACTTAATAAACTAGAGGAAGAGAACGGCGCGCGGCGACGGCCGAGAAAGAGAACGACGAGGGCGGCGGCCGTGGAAGAGAGATGCGACGGCGGCAACGACCGTCGAAGAGATGGGAGACAACGGCGGCGGCCGTACGTGAAAGACATTGCTACAGCTCGCAAATGGATGTTTGTGTGTTTGGTTGTCCGTGTCTGTGTTTGAGCCCCTGCTCATGCAATATAATACGGGCTAGCTCTTAAGCAAAAAAAAGGAAAACTACACGCACGAAAGTGCATTTGCATGTGCGCGAGAGTGCATTTGCGTGCGCGCGAGAGTGCATTTGCGTGCACGCGGGTTCGTGCGTGATTTTATTTTAATTCCAAAATTATATTAAAAAATTAATGTCATATTAATTTGCATTCGTTTTTACATTTAATATATTTTTAATTTTTAGTTTTGTTTTGTTCAAAATTTTATCGAGGGAAATTTTCATTAGTATATTTCATTCATTCATGTGAGAGCTAGAGAGATAGAGCTGCATGGGAGAGAGGCAGAAAAACTTTTATAAGAAGTTAAAGATTTATAAGAAACCCCGTACGCACAAAAATACATGTCGCAATAGTACCACATATCTGCGACAGCCACACACGGATGTTTGCGAGCAGGAGTAATGTTGTCGCGTTAGAGCACTATCGAGGAGGGGTACACTGTCGCGCGCACACAAATTTTTTTTATTTAAAAAAAATAATAATTCAAAACTTTGATAATAAAATAGTACAAAATTGAAAATAAAATATGATATATTTTTTGTAACAAAAATTTAATAATAAAATATTACTATTAGTAAGGACAATATCTTTGTCACAAAAAACTTTCATGATGTGGTTACAATTGATACTTATTGTGAGAAAACTTTTTTATTTGTAACGTAACATTAATGTTGTTACAAATACTTACAATTATAGTAACGAATTAATTATTATTGTAACAAAATTTAAAATATTCGTTACAAAAAAGTACTTTTTTGTAACAACAACAAAAATTTGTTACTAAATATAACTATTAGTAACAAACTGTGTTTTAGTTATATTTCAGTCCTCACAACAGGTGCAGTTTGTTGTAGGTTACTTGAAATGCAAATATTATTATATTGTAGTTTATGTATCTTTTCTTGATGGTATAAAATCATGCTTGCAATTTTATCTTAATGGAATAGTATCTCTTGAATCTATAACTCAAACATCAACTTTTCAAATTTAAACCCATTATCCTTTATATGATTTTATCTTCTAAAATGATGTTTATGTTTAAGAGTGCTTCTTATATTTTTCCGCTAAGTTTACCATTTATGCTCATTCATGTCTATTATTCTTAACACCGTGGTATTCTTTTCAACAAGTGATATCTTAAAATAGAATGCTTACTTTATCATATCAGTTATGTTGCTTACTACTATATGTTCCATCATGTTTATATTTTTCTTAACAAGTAGTATTTAACAAGCTTTTGATTGCAACATATTTTTCTTCTCGACATAGAACATATTACTCATTATTGCACACTCTCACCTAAACCTTCTTTTGATACTACCAAAAGGGGAGAATAAATTACATAAATCTAATCTTTAGGGGGAGTACATTATAATGATTTCAAACTCAAAGAAAGTATTTATGTAGGGGGTAATCATATAGGAGGTACATACACTATCATATGCTCGATCATGACAATCCTTCAATAAGTGGTTCCTTGTCAATCTTAGTAGATATACACTCATCCCTACCCACTTTTGCTAATAACAAAGGGGGAGAAGAAATTGAGAAATATAGTCAAATAGATATTTAGGGGGAGTAAATTATAAGAGAATACTTATGCAGGGGGAGGACTTCATATAGAAAGAGTATGCATTATCACTTTCAAACCTATCACGCTTTTTGAAAGACTTTAATTAAGGGTAGCTAATCACCTAGAGGGGGGGGGGGGGTGAATAGGTTATTTAAAAATTATTGCAGTTCTTGAAAATAACCAAGATAAAACTGATCAGAGCTTTCAAGAAATAAAAACATACACAGAAAAGAACACACAGATTTTTATAGTGGTTCCCCTTATCTTGGGTAATCCACTTTCCCCCTTCTCCCCTTCTAGCAGTGTGCTAGATAGAGGTTATAGCTCCTCCAGATCTCAGACCACAAATAGGTCTTACAGCTCAGATCACAACTGATCTTACAGTCTCAGATCTCACAGATCTTACTAACTCAGATCACACAGATCCTACCTCAGCCTTTATAACTAGGCTTACAGCTCAGATTCACCTCTGAATCCTACAACTCAGATCACACCTGATCTTACAACTTAGATCCTTGACAGATCCTACACTCAGATCTGACAACTCAGATCATACAGGAATTTATAAAGAGAATAACAAATACTTAGACTCAGATTTGAGATTGTTGAGCCTTCTTGATCTGCCTGAATGGTCAGACAGAAATCTTCAATAGAACAGCAGCAACAAATGATCTTCTTGATTCGACAGGCTGTGATGACTGTTCTTCTTCTTAGGAAGACAAATTCTTCCATCTTGATCTTCTTCTTTCAGAGAGAGGTATCAGCACCAGATTGCTGAATGAAATCTTCAATTTAGATTGGTTCTGAAAGGGAAGATGACTTCTCCAGATTCTTCACTCAAACTTTCTCTCAAACTGATGGAGACGATAATGGCTTTTGAAAGATAGGAAAAACTTTTCTAACTTGACTTTTCTTCACTTCTCTTCACTTGTTAACTCCCTATCCCATAGGTCATGCCTTCTATTTATAGCCCGCCATCTGCAATGTCTGTTACGCTCCTCCACGTCAGCATGACGTTACGTCTTCAACGTTCTTCAATGGAAACAAAGGCTCAGCTAGCTGTAGAAGATATTCCTCAGTTCAGAGTATTTGTAGAAGAGGCATTGAGCACTTAACATCTCTGTCGATGCTTTTTCAATTAGGCGTCGAGCGATATTTAGACGCTCGACGCATACTCCTTAGACTGAAGCTCTCGACTCCTCCTTCTCAGGCGTAGAGCAATCATCACTTAGTCGACGCTTTTTATCTGAAGAAGTCGAGCAACGTACAGAGGCTCGATGCTTCTTAACTATGCCTTCATATCTTGACACTTCTGGTTGACGCTAAGCTGACTAAAGTTAAGTCGACACTTCTCTTTCCAAGGCGTCGAGCGATATAACTTGACTCGACGCTTCCAAACTTGGTCTCAGAACTTCAGCGGCGACCTTGTCTATTTGAGTAGTAGACATGAGTCAACGCTTCTGGGTCACAGGCGTCGAGCGATGTATGATGTCTCGACGCTTGTGAACATGAATGAATTCCAAGAACTTTTTTCCTGATCTGATCTCCTGCACATTGATTCTAGAGAGTATATCAAATACATTCTGAGATATATCTTTGACTTAGGAATGAACTTCTCCAAATCTAAGATATTGTGGGCAATGATCTCAACAATCTCCCCCTATTTGAAGAAATCGTAATCTCAGTCAATGATATATCTCTCTTTTCAAAGATAAATAATGTGTTCTAATCTCTATACAGGTAATCAAAATAAAGAATATCAAACTTTATAAAATTAGATTACCAAAATATTTTATCCACAAAAATTATCTCAGACATGAATTCTCATATAAGCATAAAAACATAAACAACTCAGAATAAGACATGTCATGAAGAGAGACAAAAGCACATCACAGGCATATATATATATATGATCATGAAAAATAGTTAACACTGGGAATTCATCAAGATTGTTCAAAAATATATCAATTACATTCTTCTGAAAGTAAAAAAAAAAATAAAGATTAAAGTTCTAAAGCTGTCTAGGATCCTTGAATTCAATTCCTCTTTTGGCTCTTTTGAAGAGTGCTTCAGCAACTTCCTTTCTCCTCTTGAAATAGCCAAATGGCTTTGGAAAGTATCTGTTTGGCTCCATTTCTCCTGACTGGACCTTCCCAGCCATTTTATCAGCCTTGAATTTGATCTTTAGTTCTTCTTGATCCCTATGCTTTAACCATTCAGCTTCAGAATACCACCTTCCTCTTTCCTCTGGGTTATTTTTCACAGCTTCCCATGCTGACAAAATCAATTCTCTGGAAGATGGAGACCAATGTTCAAAATCAACTCTTGATTGAACCTCTTCTCTAAACTTTCTTTTTCTTGATTCTACTTGCTCACTAGTAAAATTCTCTTTTTTATTTTTATCCTCAGGACTATACATTTTAGCAATCTGCTTTTGAACCTGAGTAAGAGAGGCTGGCATTGTCTCAGAGACTTGATCATTCTCATAGTTTATGAGAGGATATCCAAGAGTTTCTCTTATTGAGTTTGAGGTCCACACAACATGTTCAGAACTAGCTTGAATCATTGATCTCTCCCCCTTTAGGACTTCTTCAACAATGTGATCTCTCAAAGTATTCTTCTGAAATCTGATTTGACCTTCCAAGTGATTAACTCCGCTTTCAATGGTTTTCTTTACTTTAAGGAGATGATCATCTATAGTATCTGCATGCAACTTTGCTTGATCTTTTAGAACTGTGGAGCTTTCATCAATTTTAGCCAAGATATCAGCATTCTGCTGTTGCAGTCTAGCTTCAATCTTATTTGTACCTGTTAAGATTTGTGCTACCTATTCTTTATACAGAACTTGCATATTGCTACTTAGTATTCCTTGGTTTGTCTGAACATCATCCACTGTCTTTGTAATACCAGCTTGAGATTCTTTAATAACCTTTGATGTTTCTTTGATTACATCAAGCTGTTCAGTTGTATAATCTACTGAAACACCAGCTCTCTTAAAGAACTTTACCATCTCCTTTCTCAATGCAGATATCTGATGATTGACTTCAAATCTAAGCAATTTCAGTTGGAAATCTACCTCATTTTTCATTTTTGTATTATTCTCCTCAATATATTGTTCTAATAATCTTCTTTGATTATTCAGCAACACCTCCAGCTGAGGTAGAATAGGACTAAGATCCACATGGATTTCCTTTTCCATTTCAACACCTTTGCTGCTCTCTTCTCTGATAAAGGAATCATCTCTCTGGCTCATATGGGAGCTAGAGGATTCTATCTTGATAACTTTCTCACCAGGTTTCTTTGGTGTTTCAGGCTCTCCTTCTACCTCCATAGCATCAATTACATAATTCTCTTTGGCAGGGATCTCAGCCTGAGACTCCCCCTCAAATGGTGCATTATCTTCAGCTGGGAATTCATTTTGAGGCTCCCCCTCAGTCTCTGCATTGATCAGATCAATTTTATCCTGAGCAGGGATCTCATCCTGAGCCTCCCCCTCAACTGCTGCTTTGCTCATTTCAGAATTGTTCTGAGCAGAAATCTCATCTTGAGTCTCTTTTTCATGTAGGAAAATCCCTTCAAGTCTTGCAGGGGATACATGAAGACTTCCTCTTTCTTCTTCTCCTTTCTCACCCTCATCCTTTGGAGTATCAGGAGAACTGTCCCTTGCATTGTTCCCTTCTTCATCTTCAGATGTTGTAAGGTTTGGGTCATTAATTGGAGTAGATTTAGATTTTCTTTTGGAGGAGGATGAGCTGGATGAACTTGAAGAACTTGAAGAAACCTTCTTCTTCTTTTGCTTCTTTGCTTTATTCTGCTTGGGAGAAGAATCTGCTGGAGGAGGATTTGATAAGACTCTGTCCCATCTCTCTATCATTCTCATATCCATTTTCTTCATGTGGTTTATCTTTGATCCAAGTTTATTATTCAAAGAGTCAGGAGTGACTTTTACTAAATACAAAGATAATATCCTACCCATGTTGGGTACTTGGATACATTCAACTATCCTGTCAAACACAACTCTTCCCCAATCTGTTCTTAGAGAATGAATTATCCTTGTCAGTAGAATAAACATTTTTCTGGAAATTTTGTCATGTGATCCAGTCTTGCACAACAGCTCTTTCCTATCACATCTGTTATCAATTTACCTTTTGAATTCATTCCTTTTCTCATAACACTTCCAGAGATTTCTCGTGAAGTTTCAATTCCGCACCAGATTGTTGCTAATTTAATCTGTTCAGAGGTCACCTCTTCTTCTTCTTCATTCCTTTTTAACCTAGGCAGTTCTAGTGCCTTAGCAAGTCTAGAAGGAGTTATCTTAATCTTCTTACCATTCACACTGGTCTTAATCTTTAAATTGACGGAGTCTAGTACTATGTTAGAGTATAACTCTAATACCTCTTGTTTCCAGATGAGAGTTGATTCAGACAACACAAATTCCAGTCCTGCATTATAGATTAATTCGATTATTGATTTGATCTCCACTGAAGCTGATTGGAATCCATTTCGAACAAGTTCACTTCCTTCATAGAGATACTCACTATTTTTGGGAGGCATTGTTGTTGATGATCGAAGAGAGAGAGAATTGATGGAGAGATTTTCTAGGGCAGCCAATTTCGAACTTAGAGAACTAGGGCATATGCACTAACGAAGTGTCTTTCTTCCCTATTTATAGAAGTTCTAGTTCAAGAAGATGAATAGTCACGCGCTGAACTTGTTTGACAAGATTGATCTGATGGTTCAAATTGATCCTGTCGAGACGGCTTAACTATTTTTGCAAAAGCATTGAGATCGCTCGACGTCATATATTTTCAGTCGACGCCAGGTGTCTTCTCGACGCCAGATATCTTCTCGACGCCAGATAATTTCTCTCGACGCCAGGTGATTTCTCTCGACGCCATGTATCTTCTTTCGATGCTAGATAACTTCTCCACTCACCATATATGACTCAATCATTATTTTCATTTATTTAATTCAATACAACTTTTAATCCATTTTTAACATACCTAATTCAATTTTAAAATTATTGAATTTAGTTTCATCCAAGGGTTTAGTAAATATGTCAGCAACCTGTTTGTCAGTAGGAACATATTCAATTGAGATATCTCCATTTTCTACATGTTCTCTAATGAAGTGGTATCTTATTTCTATGTGCTTAGTTCTGCTATGAGATACAAGATTGTTGGCTATAACAATAGCACTAGTTGAATCACAAAATAGAGGAGATTTACTTAGCTGAACTTTATAGTCTTGGAGTTGGTGTTGAATCCATAGTAGCTGAGCACAGCAGTTTCCAGCTGAGATATACTCAGATTCTGCTGTAGATATAACCACACTTGTCTGCTTCCTGCTACTCCAAGATATTAATCTTTTGCCAAGAAATTGACATGTACCTGATGTACTTTTCTTATCCTCCTTGCATCCTGCAAAATCAGCATCTAAAAAACCAATTAGTTCAAAATCATTGCTTCTAGGATACCAAAGGCCAAGATTAAGAGTGCCCTTTAGATATCTCAGGATTCTTTTGACAGTAGTGTAGTGAGATTCTTTCGGGTTCACTTGATATCTAGCACACACACATGTTGAGAACATAATGTCTGGCCTGCTAGCAGTTAGGTAGAGCAATGAGCCAATGATGCCTATGTACAAGGTTTCATCAATAGGTTTCCCTTTTTCATCCTTGTCCAGTGACATATTTGCTGCCATTGGTGTCTTCATGACAGTGGAATTTTCCATTCCATACTTCTTAATAATTTCTTTTGTGTACTTGGTCTGAGAAATGAAAATTCCTTCCTCAGACTGTTTCACTTGGAGTCCTAAGAAGTATTTAAGCTCACCCATACTGCTCATTTCAAATTTCCCTTGCATAAGGTTTGCAAACCTTTTGCAAAGGTTATTATCAGTAGAGCCAAATATTATATCATCTACATATATTTGTACTAGAATAATGTGACTTTTAACTATCCTAAGAAACAATGTCTTATCTATCTTTCCTCTTGAGAATTTGTTCTCAATAAGAAATCTAGATAATGTCTCATACCAGGCTCTAGGTGCCTGTTTCAGACCATACAATGCTTTTAATAAAAGATAGACATGATTTGGATGAGTAGAGTCAATAAAACCTGGGGGTTGTTCAACATATACTTCCTCCAATATTGTTCCATTAAAGAATGCTGGCTTTACATCCATTTGATAGACTATGAAACCAGTGTGGGCTGTAAATGCCAGGAATAACCTGATTGCCTCCAATCTTGCCACAGGAGCAAATACTTGATTAAAATCTATGCCTTCCTCCTGTCTATATCCATGGGCAACAAACCTAGCTTTGTTTTTGATGATCACACCATTCTCATCCAGCTTATTCCTGTATACCCATTTGGTCCCTATGACTTTGTGTTTCTTTGGTCTTGAGACTAATATCCAGACTTTGCACCTTTCAAATTGATTTAGCTCTTCTTGCATAGCTGATATCCATGAAGTGTCTTTATTGGCTTCATCAAACTTTTTAGGTTCTATTTTGGAAAGAAAGCTGTGATGCAAAGCCTCATGTATTGAGTTTCCTCTTCTGGTTTGCACACCATCATTTGGATTTCCTATGATCTATTCTTTTGGATGATCCTTCAGATGTTTGGTTGCATTTCTCCACCTTTCATTTACCCTTTGAGAATCTGGTGCATCTGTTTGAGTAGGTTCTTCTAGTGGTTCTGGATGAGGTGGTTCTTCAACAGTAATAGGTTCTTCATAATTGTCTTCTACTTGAGGTTCATCCTCTCTAGTTACAATTATAATCTCATTAGTTTCTTCATTATCCTCATTTTACTGTTCATTGATATTCATCTCCTTCAATTTCTGTGTAGAACCTGCACAACTAGATAAACTTCCCAGATCCTTATAAATAAGGCTGGTTTCATCAAATACAACATGTATGGATTCTTCTATCCTATTAGACTTTTTGTTAAAAATTCAATAGGCTCTACTTTGAGAGCTATACCCAACAAAGATTGCCTCATGTGCTTTTTCAGCAAATTTAGTGAGATGGTGCTTTCCATTATTTAATACAAAGCATTTACTACCAAATATTTTAAAATAGGCTAAAGTAGGTTTTCTACCTTTCAACAACTCATATGGGGTATTATCCAGTCTTTTGTTTATAAGAGCCCTATTCTGCACATGGCATGCTGTGTTTACAGCTTCAGCCCAGAAATACTCAGGAAGAGAAGAATCACTCAGCATACTCCTGCTAGCTTCAATAAGGATTCTATTTCTTCTCTCAGCAACCCCATTTTGTTGGGGAGTTCTAGGAGATGAGAACTCTTGAGATATTCCTAGATTCTCACAAAATTTGGTCATTGCACCTGACTGAAATTCAGTCCCATGATCACTTCTAATTTTGGCTATAAAATTTCCTATTTCATTGGAGATTTGCCTAACAAAACTGGTAAATATTTCTAAAGTGTCTGACTTATGTTTGAGGAAGAATACCCAAGTGAATCTGGAATAATCATCAACTATTACAAGGGTGTATGATTTTCCTCCTAAGCTGTGGATTGACATTGGTCCAAATAGATCCATGTGAAGTAGGTATAGACATCTAATGGAATCCTTCTCACCAATTGGTTTGAAAGATGACTTGGTCTGCTTACCCATTTGACAAGCATGGCATGGACCCTCCTGCACACACTTCCACTTAGGCCCAGCTCTCACTAGGTCTTTTGAGATAAGTTTATTTATAGTCTCATAATTTATGTGAGCTAACCTTTTATGTCATTGAACACTACTAGAAACTTTATTTTCTGCTACTAAGCATATGGAGTTAACTAGATCAGAACATATGAAGTTTAAGCAGTAAATGTTGCCACTCCTAGTGCCTGAGAGAATTATCTCATTTTCTTTCTTAATCAGGCACTCATCCTTGTGGAATGAGATGTCATACCCAATATCACATAATTGAATTATGTTAATGAGATTGTGTTACAATCCATCAACATGAGCAACTTTGGTGATGGTGACAATTCCATTTGAGATATTGCCATAACCTTTAGTTTTACCTCTTTCAGACCCTCCAAAGATTATCTTTGGTCCATTCCTTACAGGAGTATAATCATTCAGCAGACTTTTTGTTCCTGTCATGTGCATAGAGCACCCACTGTCCAAGTACCAGATTGGAAGTTGATTGGTCTTTGGACAACCCTGCAAAAGGAAATTACCTTTTCTTAGGAGCCCACGCTAAGTTGGGTCCTAGAACCTTGTTAGTATGAGCTGGAATATTTAGTTGTTGAATAATCCTTGGTGCTGTGAGAGTTGTCATAGGTCTGAATACTGGTCTCCCAGAGTTGAATCTTGGAGCAGTTGGATTGAACCAACAGTCAAGTGCAAAATGCCCAACTCTTCCACAGCACCAGCATTCATATCTATTATATCTCCTTGGAGGTCTTCTTACTTCTTTATGTTGACTTATATTTTGCTTAATTGCCTTATTCACAGGAGCTATGTAATTTATTTTAGTAAATTTTATTGGTTCAGTTTTCTTTTCATCAGTGGTTTTTACTTCAGGTCTTAGATCCTTTCTGTTGAATATAGTATTTGCTTTAAATACAAATGTGTCATGATTAGTTAATACTCCTTTTTTGCATAGAGGTTTGGCATTATGGTTACTTGGTTGAATTAAATCATTTTTGCTATTAGAACATTCACCCTTATAAAACTTATGCACTCCTTTTTGATCTTGCTTGTTTGTTATAGGCATGGCTTTGTTAAACTTCAAAGGTTGTATAGGTGCCTTGTCATTACTTTTAGGGTTTTTATCTGCATTCCTATCATATCCTATGCCATATCTGTATTGTGCAGAAAATGTGTCTATTATAGGAAGAATAGTTTGTGGTTTTGAGAACTTTGCTACAAGTTTCCTTTCTGCTAGGAGTTTTGCTTCAAGTTCTTTTATTAACTTTTCCTTGGTACTCAACGTTTGTATGTAATAATAGACATGACTTTTAGTTTGCTAAGTTCTTTACTTGTCTGATTCAGCCTCTCAGCTGTCTCAGAGTTTTGAGAACCGGCTTGCTTTAGTTCAGATATTTCTTTTTGTAACCTTTTATTATGTCTTTTGCTCTTCTTAAGTGCTTTGAGAATTAATTGATATTTTTCAATAATTTCATCTACATGAAGTTTAGATTGTGAGTCATTTTCATCAGAAGAGAATGAATCTATTTCAGTTCAGAATTAGAATCAGATAGAGGAGTTTTATCAAGTACATTTATATCATTAGTTGTCTCCTGATCTTCTTGATCACTCAATGCCATGAGTCCTGCATTTTCTTCTTCATCCTCTTCACTATCAGACCTTGATAGTGGAGCTTTTATCATAGGTCTATCATTTAGATTGTCTTCATTTTCATTGACAGCCATCAGAGCTATGAGTGCCTCCTCACTATCTGAGTCTGATGACTGAGATTCACTATCACTCAGAGTGACCTTGCCCTTTTTGGCTATCAGACTCTTCTCATGTCTCTCGTCAGATTTGTGCTTTCTTTCATTAGATTTCTTGTTGTTCTTTCTCTTTGAAGGACAATCAGTAATCATGTGTCCTGATTTCCTGCAACCAAAACACACAATTTCTTCTGAATTAGTTTTATTGTGTTTAGAATTGTACATGTCCTTCTTGGAGTCTTGTTTGAATCCCTCTGAAGAATTTGAATGCTTCTTAGATCTGGATAACTAAGAGGGTCTAGTTTTCCAGTGTTGTTTTCTTCTCAACATTCTTTTTAGCTGCTTGGTAAAGAGTGCCAATTCACCATCTGATATTTCAGAATCAGAATTACTGGTTTCTGATTCTTCTGAATCAGATGGAATCCTGGGGGATAATGACATTCTTTCTTTGCTTTTCTTGGAGCTTTCTGCTTTCAGAGCAATAGGATTTTCCCTGCTGTGTCCTTCCTCAGCTTTTCTGGTATTCAGATGAAGTTCATGGGACAAGAGTTTCCCATATAAATTTTGTGGCTGAATGTTTCCCAGATTTCCCATTTCTCTGATTGCACAGATCTTGATATCTCATTCCTTGTTCAGTGATCTTAAGAATTTATCATTCAGCTCATAATCTGTGAAAGTTCTTCCATAAGTTTTTAGACCATTTACAATCTTGAAGAATTTTTCATAGCAGACTGCTATTGAATCTTTCTTGTCTTGTCTGAAGGCTTCATATTGCTGATTTAGAAGTGACTTCCTGTCATCTCTGACTTCTTCAGTCCCTTCCATATAGACAATAAGAGATTCCCACATTTCTTTGGCAGTTTTGCAATGGACTAAATTTTGGAAAGTTGAATCTTCAATAGCACTAACAATGATGTTCTGAGCTCTCTTATCCATGGAGGCCAGAAACACTTCATCTTTGGTCATCTCTGAATAGGTTTTAGGAGTCTTTATACTTCCATCTGTAAATAAAACTTTCATAGGAACAAAAGGTCCCTCTATAACAGTTATGTAAATCCTACGATCAGATGCTTCCATGAAAAGTCTGACCCTTTCTTTCCAAATCCCAAAGTTTTTTTTTCTGCAGATTGGAAGCTTCATAGATGTGAATTCTTTGCTTCCTTCTGTATTAGCCATCACGACTTCAGAAATCTACCCTTAGAAAATCTTGTTCAGGCTGTTAAACCTTTTCTTGAACAACAACCCTCTGATACCACTTGAAAGACTTTAATTAAGGGTAGCTAATCACCTAGAGGGGGGGGGGGGGTGAATAGGTTATTTAAAAACTATTGCAGTTCTTGAAAATAACCAAGATAAAACTGATCAGAGCTTTCAAGAAATAAAAACATACACAGAAAAGAACACACAGATTTTTATAGTGGTTCCCCTTATCTTGGGTAATCCACTTTCCCCCTTTCCCCTTCTAGCAGTGTGCTAGATAGAGGTTATAGCTCCTCCAGATCTCAGACCACAAACAGGTCTTACAGCTCAGATCACAACTGATCTTACAGTCTCAGATCTCACAGATCTTACTAACTCAGATCACACAGATCCTACCTCAGCCTTTATAACTAGGCCTACAGCTCAGATTCACCCTTGAATCCTACAACTCAGATCACACCTGATCTTACAACTCAGATCCTTGACAGATCCTACACTCAGATCTGACAATTCAGATCCTACAGGAATTTATAAAGAGAATAACAAATACTTAGACTCAGATTTGAGATTGTTGAGCCTTCTTGATCTGCCTGAATGATCAGACAGAAATCTTCAATAGAACAGCAGCAGCAAATGATCTTCTTGATTCGACAGGCTGTGATGACTGTTCTTCTTCTTAGGAAGACAGATTCTTCCTTCTTGATCTTCTTCTTTCAGAGAGAGGTATCAGCACCAGATTGCTGAATGAAATCTTCAATTTAGATTGGTTCTGAAAGGGAAGATGACTTCTCCAGATTCTTCACTCAAACTTTCTCTCAAACTGATGGAGACGATAATGGCTTTTGAAAGATAGGAAAACTTTTCTAACTTGACTTTTCTTCACTTCTCTTCACTTGTTAACTCCTTATCCCATAAGTCATGCCTTCTATTTATAGCCTGCCATCTGCAATGTATGTTACGCTCCTCCACGTCAGCATGACGTTACGTCTTCAACGGTCTTCAATGGAAACAAAGGCTCAGCTAGCTGTAGAAGATATTCCTCAGTTCAGAGTATTTGTAGAAGAGGCGTTGAGCACTTAACATCTCTGTCGACGCTTTTTCAATTAGGCGTCGAGCGATATTTAGACGCTCGACTCATACTCCTTAGACTGAAGCTCTCGACTCCTCCTTCTCAGGCGTAGAGCAATCATCACTTAGTCGATGCTTTTTATCTGAAGAAGTCGAGCAACGTACAGGGGCTCGACGCTTCTTAACTATGCCTTCATATCTTGACACTTCTGGTTGACGCTGAGCTGACTGAAGTTAAGTCGACACTTCTCTTTCCAAGGCGTCGAGCAATATAACTTGACTCGACGCTTCCAAACTTGGTCTCAGAACTTCAGCGGCGACCTTGTCTATTTGAGTAGTAGACATGAGTCAACGCTTCTGGGTCACAGGCGTCGAGCGATGTATGATGTCTCGATGCTTGTGAACATGAATGAATTCCAAGAACTTTTTGCCTGACCTGATCTCCTGCACATTGATTCTAGAGAGTATATCAAATACATTCTGAGATATATCTTTGACTTAGGAATGGACTTCTCCAAATCTAAGACATTGTGGGTAATGATCCCAACACTTTTAACCTGTTATTCATGCATATCTTTTTCCCTCACTTATCTTTAAACACAAATTGTCTTAAACTCACTAATTTCTCATATATGTATTTGTTATTATCAAAAGGGGGAGATTGTTGGAGCATATGTTCCGCATCTCTTGGTTTGAGAATAACAAATACTGTATTGTATTTGATCTTGTCTTTTCTGTGTTTATAGTGTCCAGGTTATACAGGTTGAATGAGGAGACAAGTCCTCGTTCATGGGCATGATCCAAGAGTGTGTACACTTTAGAAAAAGCAAAATGATGAGTTTTGTGTGCTGATCTTAAAATGACCATAACTTTCAATCCAGGAAGAGTTACGGAACGGTCCACCCCATTTCGGAGATGAGAACGACTCCATCTACAGTCTGGAGAAGTTTCGGAGGACAAAATGAAGATGAGCTATCAGATTCTGACATCTGGATGTCGGAATCCGACAGCGAAAATGACGTCAGCATGATAACGGGCATGTTCCGCACGATTTGCACGGAGAACAGTTATATCCATTGTCGGAATTCCGACATCGATGTCGTCGAAGACAGCTCCACGACCATCAAATCTCGCAGAAACGTTGCATTCATGGGACACTTGGCAGCTGGAGGAGATAACGTCGGTGTACAACCCTGTATTCGCCGAGTGGGCCCCCGAGGCCCAAGATATTTTTAGGCCCAATATTTCCAAAGGGCGCGACCCCGGGACGAGGAGGGGTGAGCGCTTGGAGGGAGTCGAGTCTGAGGGGAGCATCCCAGGACTGTTCCCTTGTGAGGGCGAGCTGGGAGGGCCGGGAGGCCTCCGGCTCGCCCAGCGCCTTGTGGGGGCGAGCTGGGAGGGCTGGGAGGCCTCCGGCTTGCCCAGAGCCTTGTGGGGGCGAGCTGGGAGGGCCGGGAGGCCTCCGGCTCGCCCAGAGCCTTGTGGGGGCGAGCTGGGAGGGCCGGGAGGCCTCCGGCTCGCCAAGAGCCTTGTGGGGGCGAGCTGGGAGGGCCGGGAGGCCTCCGGCTCGCCCAGAGACTTGTGGGGGCGAGCTGGGAGGGCTGGGAGGGCCGGGAGGCTTCCGGCTCGCCCAGAGCCTTGTGGGGGCGAGCTGGGAGTGCGGGAGGCCTCCGGCTCGCCCAGAGACTTGTGGGGGCGAGCTGGGAGGGCCGAGAGGCCTCCGGCTCGCCCAGAGCCTTGTGGGGGCGAGCTGGGAGGGCCGGGAGGCCTCCGGCTCGCCCAGAGCCTTGTGGGGGCGAGCTGGGAGGGCCAGGAGGCCTCCGGCTCGCCCAGAGCCTTGTGAGGGCGAGCTGGGAGGGCCGGGAGGCCTCCGGCTCGCCCAGAACCTTGTGGGGGCGAGCTGGGAGGGCCGGGAGGCCTCCGGCTCGCCCAGCGCCTTGTGGGGGCGAGCTGGGAGGGCCGGGAGGCCTCCGGCTCGCCCAGAGCCTTGTGGGGGCGAGCTGGGAGGGCCGGTAGGCTTCCGGCTCGCCCAGAGCCTTGTGGGGGCGAGCCGGGAGGGCCGGGAGGCCTCCGGCTCGCCCAGTGCCTTGTGGGGGCGAGCTAGGAGGGCCGGGAGGCTTCCGGCTCGCCCAGAGCCTTGTGGGGGCGAGCTGGGAGGGCCGGGAGGCCTCCGGCTCGCCCAGAGCCTTGTGGGGGCGAGTTGGGAGGGTCGGGAGGCCTCCGGCTCGCCCAGAACCTTGTGGGGGCGAGCTGGGAGGGCTGGGAGGGCTGGGAGGGCCGGGAGGCCTCCGGCTCGCCCAGCGCCTTGTGGGGGCGAGCTGGGAGGGCCGGGAGGCCTCCGGCTCGCCCAGCGCCTTGTGGGGGCGAGCTGGGAGGGCCGGGAGGCCTCCGGCTCGCCCAGAGCCTTGTGGGGGCGAGCTGGGAGGGCCGGGAGGCCTCCGGCTCGCCCAGAGACTTGTGGGGGCGAGCTGGGAGGGCCGGGAGGCCTCCGGCTCGCCCAGAGCCTTGTGGGGGCGAGCCGGGAGGGCCGGGAGGCCTCCGGCTCGCCCAGTGCCTTGTGGGGGCGAGCTGGGAGGGCCGGGAGGCCTCCGGCTCGCCCAGCGCCTTGTGGGGGCTAGCTGGGAGGGCTGGGAGGCCTCCGGCTCGCCCAGAGACTTGTGGGGGCGAGCTGGGAGGGCCGGGAGGCCTCCGGCTCGCCCAGAGCCTTGTGGGGGCGAGCTGGGAGGGCCGGGAGGCCTCCGGCTCGCCCAGAGCCTTGTGGGGGCGAGCTGGGAGGGTCGGGAGGCCTCCGGCTCGCCCAGAACTTGTGGTGGCGAGCTGGGAGGGCCGGGAGGCCTCCGGCTTGCCCAGCGCCTTGTGGGGGCGAGCTGGGAGGGTCGGGAGGCCTCCGGCTCGCCCAGAGCCTTGTGGGGGCGAGCTGGGAGGGACGGGAGGCCTCCGGCTCGCCCAGAGCCTTGTGGGGGCGAGCCGGGAGGGCCGGGAGGCCTCCGGCTCGCCCAGTGCCTTGTGGGGGTGAGCTGGGAGGGCCGGGAGGCCTCCGGCTCGCCCAGAGCCTTGTGGGGGCGAGCTGGGGAGGCCTCCGGCTCGCCCAGAGCCTTGTGGGGTCGAGCCGGGGAGGCCTGGAGGCCTCCGGCTCACCCAGCTCCGTAGTAGGAGGTGGTCTGCGTTTAGCACCTCAGAACAGCGGGATTTGGCTATTCGCAGTCCAGTTTTGGCTATTCGTAGTCCAGTTTTGGCTATTTGCAGCCCAGATCCAAAAATCCTATAAATAGAACCAAGGGGGCACCATTTGGAGAGATCTGATTCTAGGCTAGCTCTCTCCCTCTCTCTCCCTCCCCAAGTCTCTCTAGTGGGTGAGGAGAGCCTCCAGTGGTGCCCAAGCTTAGTAGTGGCTTGGGAGGGGAAGTTCCTTGGGAACTTCTGGGTATGTGGCGGGACCTCCCCACTAAGCCCTTGGTCCAATTCCTAGTTCCAACACCTTCAACCTAGAGCTCTCCCTTGGGAGGAGTAAGGATTGGTCGCCCCTCGGCTAGCTGAGGGCCCCGAACTCCACAGAGACTAAGTCTTGTTCGCAAGTCTCGGTTTCAACACATGGTGCGGTGAGCGTGGAGTGTGACTGATTCAAGAAACTCTCAAGATGAGTTCCATGGACGGAGGTGGAGGAAGATCCGACCCAGGTCACTCGCAACCCCCGGTGGCTGGAGTGACGTTGGAGATGTTTGAGAATCTCAGGCAGGAGGTCATGCAGACCCTACAGGTAGCTTTCGCCTCGATAATCAAAGACAGGAGAGAAAGTGGTCCGGAGGCCTCACCTCAAAAGGTGGGCGAGAGCATCCTCGGCCAGGCATCCGGGAAAGAGGTGCTGGAAGGGGGTGAGTGGGGAGGTCCTCGACCCCCACTCGCTGAGACCCAAGTGGGCGAGTGGGGAGGTCCTCGACCGCCACTCGCCGAGACCCAAGTGGGCGAGTGGGGAGGTCCTCGACCCCCACTCACCGAGACCCAAGTGGGCGAGTGGGGAGGTCCTCGACCCCCACTCGCCGAGACCTAAGGGGGCGAGAGGGGAGGCGTCATGCCCCCACTCGCCCAGCCCCAAAGGGGGGCGAGCGTAGGAAGTCCTTTTTGTGAGCTGATCCTCTCAGCCCCGATTTTGGAGGGGTTCAAGGGGGCGGAGATGTCTCACTACTTCGGCAAGGATGACCCCGTCTTGCACCTGCAGTGGTTTGAGGACATGGTCTCCATCATGCCCATGTCGGATGCCTTCAAGTGTCGGCTCTTTGCCGTCACCCTCAAGGAGAAGGCCAGGGACTGGTTCCATCAGCTCCCTGCAGGATCCATCTACGCCTTCGAAGACTTGCGCCGAGCTTTTCTGCTACGCTTCTCGACGTCAAGAAAGAGGAAGAAAGATGCCGAAGCACTTTTCAAGATCAAGCAAGAGCCGGAGGAGTCGCTGGCTCACTATCTGGAACGGTTCAGGGAGGAGGTTCTCCTCGTCCAAGAAGTGCCCGGGTACACCCTCAAGCTTGCCTTCACGTTGGGGCTGCGGGAGGGTTTCTTCAAGATGGACCTCAAGAGAAGAGCTCCTTTGTCCTTTGAAGAGTTGATGGAAAGGGTGGAAGAAGAAGTTGAGAGTGAGGAGGCCAACCCGGAGTTCACAAGAAGGCTGGCTAAGCTGAGTGAGCCAGAGGCAAGGCAGCAGGGGGGAAGAGTAGGGGCTCCCAAGAGAAAGTTCGACCAAGAGGAAGGCAACTTCCAGGAAGAGGAGGTTGACCCCCCTAGGTAGGGGCAGAGGCCGAGGGCATCCCCTCCACCGCCTCAACAGGCCATGGCGATTGGCTGGGAAAAAAGGAGGAGAGTCAGAAAAGCAGGAAGAAGAGGAAGAGGGGGTAGGGTGGAGTTACCCTATTGTGACCTCCACGATGAGGAAGGTCACGCGATGATCAACTGCCCTGAGTTCTTGGAATTGAAGGAAGCGAGGGGTTTGGTGCGGCAACAACAATAACAACCAATTGGGAACGAGGGAGACCACCCTCGACAGTAGGAGACCAAGTTTGTCTAAGTGCTCAGTTTCTTCTCTCCACCCTTAAGTCCATGTAGCGTGGTTGTTTACTTAGTTTTTTCTTGGATGTAATGTGATGATTAATGTAGTGAAAGTTTTCAAGTACTTAGTCCCGACGCTGGCCCGCTGACCAGGCTCCCATCAAGCTGGCAGGTCCGAGGATCGCTCGGTGGCAGGAAAGTCTCAAGTACTTAGTCCCGATGCTGGCCCGCTGACCAGGTTCCCATCAAGCTGGCAGGTCCGAGGATCGCTCGGTGGCAGGAAAGTCCCAAGTACTTAGTCCCGATGTTGGCCCGCTGACCAGGCTCCCATCAAGCTGGCAGGTCCGAGGATCGCTCGGTGGCAGGAAAGTCCCAAGTACTTAGTCTCGATGCTGGCCCGCTGACCAGGCTCCCATCAAGCTGGCAGGTCCGAGGATAGCTCGGTGGCAGGAAAGTCCCAAGTACTTAGTCCCGATGCTGGCCCGCTGAACAGGCTCCCATCAAGCTGGCAGGTCCGAGGATCGCTCGGTGGCAGGAAAGTCCCAAGTACTTAGTCCCGATGCTGGCCCGCTGACCAGGCTCCCATCAAGCTGGCAGGTCCGAGGATCGCTCAGTGGCAGGAGAGTCTCAGGGTACTTAGTCCCGATGTTGGCCCGCTGACCAAGCTCCCATCAAGCTGGCAGGTCCGAGGATCGCTCGGTGGCAGGAAAGTCTCAAGTACTTAGTCCCGATGCTGGCCCGCTGACCAGGCTCCCATCAAGCTGGCAGGTCCGAGGATCGCTCGGTGGCAGGAAAGTCCCAAGTACTTAGTCCCGATGCTGGCCCGCTGACCAGGCTCCCATCAAGCTGGCAGGTCCGAGGATCGCTCGGTGGCAGGAAAGTCTCAAGTACTTAGTCCCGATGCTGGCCCGCTGACCAGGCTCCCATCAAGCTGGCAGGTCCGAGGATCGCTCGGTGGCAGGAAAGTCCCAAGTACTTAGTCCCGATGCTGGCCCGCTGACCAGGCTCCCATCAAGCTGGCAGGTCCGAGGATCGCTCGGTGGCAGGAAAGTCCCAAGTACTTAGTCCCGATGCTGGCCCGCTGACCAGGCTCCCATCAAGCTGGCAGGTCTGAGGATCGCTCGGTGGCAGGAAAGTCTCAAATACTTAGTCCCGATGCTGGCCCGCTGACCAGGCTCCCATCAAGCTGGCAGGTCCGAGGATCGCTCGGTGGCAGGAAAGTCTCAAGTACTTAGTCCTGATGCTGGCCCGCTGACTAGGCTCCCATCAAGCTGGCAGGTCCGAGGATCGCTCGGTGGCAGAAAAGTCCCAAGTACTTAGTCCCGATGCTGGCCCGCTGACCAGGCTCCCATCAAGCTAGCAGGTCCGAGGATCGCTCGGTGGAAGGAAAGTCTCAAGTACTTAGTCCCCATGCTGACCTGCTGACCAGGCTCCCACCTAGCTGGCAGGGTCAGGAACCGCTCAGTGGCCGAAAATTCTCTTAAGTATCTTTTCCCCCGAGGTGGTTATACTAGCCGGGCTCTCACTAGCCGGCAGGGTAGGAAGGCCTCTCGGGGAGGCTGTGTCTTTCCCCGAGGTGGCTCAGCTAGCCGGGCTCTCGCTAGCCGGCAAGGTTGGGGGACCTCTCGGGGATGCACTGTGGCTTTTCCAAGATATCACCAATAACCGGATTCCCAGCGACACTCGTCGAATATGCAGGGTTGGACATTTCTTTCCGAGCGTGAGCCACGCTCGAAAAGAGCGGGGATTGTGTACAACCCTGTATTCGCCGAGTGGGCCCCCGAGGCCCAAGATATTTTTAGGCCCAATATTTCCAAAGGGCGTGACCCCGGGAGGAGGAGGAGTGAGCGCTTGGAGGGAGTCGAGTCTGAGGGGCGCATCGCAGGACTGTTCCCTTGTGAGGGCGAGCTGGGGAGGGCCGGGAGGCCTCCGGCTCGCTCAGAACCTTGTAGGGGCGAGCTGGGAGGGCCGGGAGGCCTCCGGCTCGCCCAGCGCCTTGTGGGGGCGAGCTGGGAGGGCCGGGAGGCCTCCGTCTCGACCAAAGCCTTGTGGGGGCGAGCTGGGAGGGCCGGGAGGCCTCCGGCTCGCGCAGAGCCTTGTGGGGGCGAGCTGGGAGGGCCGGGAGGCCTCCGGCTCGCCCAGAGCCTTGTGGGGGCAAGCTAGGAGGGCCGGGAGGCCTCCGGCTCGCCCAGAGACTTGTGGGGGCGAGCTGGGAGGGCCGGGAGGCTTCCGGCTCTCCCAGAGCCTTGTGGGGGCGAGCTGGGAGGGCCGGGAGGCCTCCGGCTCGCCCAGAGACTTGTGGGGGCGAGCTGGGAGGGCCGGGAGGCCTCCGGCTCGCCCAGAGCCTTGTGGGGGCGAGCTGGGAGGGCCGGGAGGCCTCCGGCTCGCCCAGAGCCTTGTGGGGGCGAGCTGGGAGGGCCGGGAGGCCTCCGGCTCGCCCAGAACCTTGGGGGGCGAGCTGGGAGGGCCGGGAGGCCTCCGGCTCGCCCAGCGCCTTGTGGGGGCGAGCTGGGAGGGCCGGGAGACCTCCGACTCGTCCAGAGCCTTGTGGGAGGCGAGCTGGGAGGGCCGGGAGGCCTCCGGCTCGCCCAGAGCCTTGTGGGGGCGAGCCGGGAGGGCAGGGAGGCCTCCGGCTCGCCCAGTGCCTTGTGGGGGCGAGCTGGGAGGGCCGGGAGGCCTCCGGCTCGCCCAGAGCCTTGTGGGGGCGAGCTGGGAGGGACGGGAGGCCTCCGGCTCGCCCAGAGCCTTGTGGGGGCGAGCTGGGAGGGCCGGGAGGCCTCCGGCTCGCCCAGAACCTTGTGGGGGCGAGCTGGGAGGGACGGGAGGCCTCCGGCTCGCCCAGTGCCTTGTGGGGGCGAGCTGGGAGGGCCGAGAGGCCTCCGGCTCGCCCAGAGCCTTGTGGGGGCGAGCTGGGAGGGCCGGGAGGCCTCCGGCTCGCCCAGAGACTTGTGGGGGCGAGCTGGGAGGGCCGGGAGGCCTCCGGCTCGCCCAGAGCCTTGTGGGGGCGAGCCGGGAGGGCCGGGAGGCCTCCGGCTCGCCCAGAGCCTTGTGGGGGCGAGCCGGGAGGACCGGGAGGCCTCCTGCTCGCCCAGTGCCTTGTGGGGGCGAGCTGCGAGGGACGGGAGGCCTCCGGCTCGCCCAGAGCCTTGTGGGGGCGAGCTGGGAGGGCCGGGAGGCCTCCGGCTCGCCCAGAGACTTGTGGGGGCGAGCTGGGAGGGCCGGGAGGCCTCCGGCTCGCCCAGAGACTTGTGGGGGCGAGCTGGGAGGGCCGGGAGGCCTCCGGCTCGCCCAGAGCCTTGTGGGGGCGAGCTGGGAGGGCCGGGAGGCCTCCGGCTCGCCCAGAACTTTGTGGGGGCGAGCTGGGAGGGCCGGGAGACCTCCGGCTCACCCAGAACCTTGTGGGGGGCGAGCTGGGAGGGCCGGGAGGCCTCCGGCTCGCCCAGAGCCTTGTGGGGGCGAGCTGGGAGGGCCGGAAGGCCTCCGGCTCGCCCAGAGCCTTGTGGGGGCGAGCCGGGAGGGCCGGGAGGCCTCCGGCTCGCCCAGTGCCTTGTGGGGGCGAGCTGGGAGGGTCGGGAGGCCTCCGGCTCGCCCAGAGCCTTGTGGGGGCGAGCTGGGGAGGCCGGGAGGCCTCCGGCTCACCCAGAGCCTTGTGGGGTCGAGCCGGGGAGGCCTGGAGGCCTCCGGCTCGCCCAGCTCCGTAGTAGGAGGTGGTCTGCGTTTAGCACCTCAGAACAGCGGGATTTGGCTATTCGTAGTCCAGTTTTGGCTATTCGTAGTCCAATTTTGGCTATTTGCAGCCCAGATCCAAAAATCCTATAAATAGAACCAAGGGGCACCATTTGGAGAGATCTGATTCTAGGCTAGCTCTCTCCCTCTCTCTCCCTCCCCAAGTCTCTCTAGTGGGTGAGGAGAGCCTCCAGTGGTGCCCAAGCTTAGTAGTGGCTTGGGAGGGGAAGTTCCTTGGAAACTTCTGGGTATGTGGCGGGACCTCCCCACTAAGCCCTTGGTCCAGTTCCTAGTTCCAACACCTTCAACCTAGAGCTCTCCCTTGGGAGGAGTAAGGATTGGTCGCCCCTCGGCTAGCTGAGGGCCCCGAACTCCACAGAGACTAAGTCTTGTTCGCAAGTCTCGGTTTCAACAGTCGGCGGACGACAGCTAGATGTAGTCGACGACATCGACAAATTATATATTGACTCGTTTTTCGTGGAGGAGAAGTTACACACAATTCTGGAGTGCCTATACCGAAGTGCATTCCGTCCAGAGAGCTCCAGAACTCCGAGAACTCCCATTTTGGCAAGAACGTTCAAGAGCGAAGAAGAGACGGTCCGTGCGTAGTATCTCAGGCAATCTTTGCAAGGATTCAACGTCGTTTTCAGAGCTTCATATTAGGGAGTTCTCATATCTTAATCTCTATTTTGTAATTTATTTTATTATCTTGTAATCCGTAGAGGAAATCGCCGCCTTGTGCGTGACGTCTAAGTCCGTGTGTGGCTTAGGAGGAAATCGCCGCCTTGCGCGTGACGTCTAGGTCCTTGTGAGGCTTAGGAGTAAATCGTCGCCTTGTGTGCATCGTCTAGATCGTGAAGAGATCTAGGGGAGGCTAGTAGTAAGATCTAGGAAGAGATACGCTATAGCCGGCCGGTCCTTGGTTGAAGGACCGGTAAATTAAAAAGAAGTTTATTTTTATTATAGCCTTGATCTTAACATTTATTAAGATCAATAGTTTTTTTTTATTCATCACTTGTGAAAATAAAATTTGATTTCCAATTTCCTCATGATTTTCTAAGTGATTATTTTGGTTGTGCAAAAATCTACTTGTTTATCATTGCAAAATTATCTTAATATTTTAGAAAAATTTCAAAGTAAATATTAGCCCTTATTCACCTCTGTGAAAATTTCTCGGACCTTGTGAGAGCAAGCAGGAATAACAACTAGAGATACAAGCCAAAACAACCAGAAACAATCTTAAGCAAACAAACGATCTTTATTGATAGCAACCTTCAATTACAGGGCAAGACATGCTTGACGAGACATGATTTCGTCAGCACAAAACTCCAAAGAGAAGTACAGAAAAACACTGATAACTGGAGACCGCCCAACCCGCGCGACCTCCCTTGCGATCTCTGATAGTTGCTAGACCGCAACTCTCTGCCGACCACAGAACACCACCAGGCCGCTGCACAGACCGCTCCCTTCTTTCGACCTCCTGATTCTCCCGAACTCCAGCACCACAACTCCAAGCCGCAGACCGCCCGAACACTTTCAGAGGAAGAGGTGATCGCTGCTGCCCACACTATCCGCAGAAGCTGCACAATAAAAGTTCAATCAGAGACCGCCTGGTCAGAAATAACCAGACCGCAAGAACAAGAGCGAACTCAGCTTACACTTGGTGTGTCTAGTTTGCTGCAACAGTGGCTCCTATTTATTGGCGTGAGACCTGATCTGGTCACCACCCTAGAGATAGGATCACCACCCCTCAGACCGCGTGACCTGACCGGTCACACTGCGCGATCAGCAACATTACTTCTGCTACAATTTTGGTGAACCCGCCAGCTCCAATGTCGCCATGAGAGACCGCCACTCTCACAGCAGACCGTGACTCCACAAAGAGCTCGCCAGACCGCCCGAAGCTATTCACCACCTGTGTTCGCACGAGACCGCGAACACAGTCAGTTCGCCGTCAGATCGCGAACTCCTATCCGCATGCCGATCTCCTTCTGAGACCGCGAACAGCAACCAGGTCGCATACCAGTCTCCTCCTGATACCGCGAACTGAGACCGCGAGACTAAGACCCTTAGTCCGCGAATACCCCCAGAAAGCCCGGTCAGCTACCAGACCGCATTCCGGAGAGAACCTGGATCAAACTGTGCGGTCACACCAGACCGCCACAGCCTTGAAGAGGACAGCACGCCACGCGGTCACGCACAGACCGCGCGGCTCCTTCAGCAGACTTTGGACAAGACCAGCGGTCAACCCGGGAGACCGCAGCTAGGCTAAGATCAGCCAGACCGCGGATGCAGACCGCCAGGTCGTGCGGTCACGTCAGACCGCCCGACCTCCTCCCAGACCGCCCAGGTCCAAAAGCCTCCTTCACTTCCACTTCAACAATTTCAACACTCCCCCTTGAAGTGGGAAGTGGAAACCAGCCCAAGTAACTCCCTTAGCCGTGTGAACGGCCCCTTTGCCAGCGCCTTTGTGAAGATGTCTGCGACATTGTCCGCACTCCGCACATGCTCGACCGAAAGAGACCCCTCCAGCACCTTCTCCCGTATAAAGTGATGCTCGATCTCGATATGCTTGGTCCTCGCGTGACAAACTGGATTGGTTACCAGTTTGAGAGCACTCTCGTTGTCACCGCGTAGCAGAGTCGGCTCCCGAACCTCCTTGTGGACGTCTCCCACCAACCTCCTAAGCCAGATGGCTTCCTGAGCTGCCAAGGCCGAAGCCTTGTATTCCGCTTCTGTGGTGGAGACCGATACGGAATCCTGCTTCTTGCTGCACCATGATATAGCCGTAGGGCCCGCCATGAAGACGAATCCAGATGTCGACTTCCGATCATCCGAATCTCCCCCGTAATCAGCATCCATGTATCCATGCACTTCGAAGCCCGCATCCCTCCTGTATAGGAGACCCATGTCCGAGGTCGCCTTGACATACTTCAGAATGTTCTTGGCCGCTAGCAGATGAGGTATCCGTGGCTCCGCCATATACCGACTCACTCTGCCTACTGCATATGCAATATCCGGCCTCGTGATCGTCAGATAGATCAAGCTCCCAACCAGGGCTCGGAACACCAACGGATCTTGCATAATCCTCCCCTCATCCTTCCGAAGCTTCATAGCCTTCTCCAGAGGTGTAGAGATGCACTTCCCTTCCTTCATGCCGAATCGCTCCACGATTCGCTCCGCATATCCAGCCTGGGAAACCAGCACTCCGCTTTCCTTCCTCTGCACCTCGAGTCCAAGGAAATGGTGAAGCTCACCTAAGTCCTTCATCTCGAACCTGATGGCCAGCTCGGCCCGAAGCTGAGCTACTTCCTCCTTCGAGTTCCCCATCACGATCATATCGTCGACGTAAAACAGCACGATGACTTGAAGCTCCCCGCTCTTCTTGACGAACAAGCTTGAGTCTGAGTCTGAAGTACAAAATCCACAGAATAGGAGATATTCTGCGATCTTTCCGTACCACGCCCATGGCGCTTGCTTCAACCCATACAGGGCCTTCTTCAGCTTGCAGACATGCTCCGGAAAATCTTCAGACACAAAGCCTGGTGGCTGGACCATGAAGATGTCCTTGTCAATCTCACCGTACAAGAAGGCGTTCTTGACGTCGAGCTGCCAAATCTCCCATCCACTGAACGCCGCCAAGGCAATGATGAACCGAACTGAAGTCATTTTAGCCACCGGACTGAAAGTCTCTTCGTAGTCTTCACCGTATTGCTGAGAGAACCCCCGAGCTACAAGACGAGCCTTGTAACGCTCGATACTGCCGTCAGCTTTCTTCTTCAATTTGTAGACCCATTTGCATGTTACAGGAGTAGTGCCCTTGGGCTTGGGCACAAGAGACCAGGTCTCATTCTTCTCAAGAGCTGCCATCTCTTCTTGCATTGCAACATCCCACTCCTTCACGCCTTGGGCCTTCTCAAAGCTCGACGGCTCCCTCTCATCCAAGGGACCAGCGAAGAAACATGAGACAAAGCTCACTGCGTTTCCTCCTGTATAGCGATCAGGGGCAACGATTGCTCGCTTCGACCTCCTCAGCTCCTTCCCCTGAACCGCATTATCTCCAGCTGCTTCTTCCCTAGCTCCTCTTCCAGACGTGCTAGGAGCATTGCTCCCCCTGCTCCCTGAACCAGAAGCCCCCGTCTCGGAACTAGAAGGAGATGGACCACCTGGTGACACAGGTAGCTCCACCTGAAGATCTTCCACTGCTTGCTCTGGCACCTCCACCCTGCTCTCTGGTAGCTCCACTCCAGAAGACCCCTTATAAGATGTCACCTCATCAAATACAACGTCGCGAGATACAACAAATCTCCGCGTCTCTGGGTCCATGCACTTCCATCCTTTCTTCCGCTCGTCGTATCCCACGAAGACTAGCTTCCTTGCTTTCGCATCTAGCTTCGTCCGAAGAGCATCTGGAACATGCACGTAGCAGGTGGAACCAAACACCCTAAGGTGTGCCACGCTTGGCTTCTCCTTGAACATCAACTCATGCGGAGTTAACATGTTGATGGGACTAAGAGGCATCCGGTTGATGACGTAAGCAGCACAAGACATTCCCTCCGCCCAGAAGGACTTTGGGATACTCTTGGCATGCAGCCAACACTTGCAGGTCTCTGTCAGATGACGGATCTTCCGTTCTGCAACTCCGTTCTGTTGTGGAGTATGCGCACAAGTAAGCTCCCTCCGGATGCCTGCCTTCCTGCAAAAAGTAGAGAACTCACTGGAGGTGAACTCTCCTCCGTTGTCAGTCCTCAGCTTCTTCACCCGCAGTCTTAGCCGACCTTCCACGAGCTCCTTGAACTCCACAAACTTGGCAAGCGCCTCCGCCTTCTCCTTCAGAAAATAAACCCAGACATATCTGGTGTAATCATCGATCAACACCAGCATATACCTGTTGCCTCCGAGGCTTGGGGTAGCAGTTGGTCCCATCAAGTCACCGTGGATGCACTCCAACGGCACACTACTCCTTGTCTGCGACTTGTCAAACGGTAGTCGATGAGACTTGCCGAACTGACATCCTGCGCAAACATGACCTTCTCCGTAGGAAGATAGACTTGGCAGGCCCTTGACCAGGCCTCTCACCGCCATAGCTTTTAGCTTGTCCATCCCTACATGCCCCAACCTCTCATGCCATATAACGGCACCATCATTTGTCTTCATCTTGTCGACGTAGGAACTTGTCGATAAAACGAACAAGTCCTTTGCCCGTCTCCCGATATGAACGACCTCGGCCTTCACGGCCTCTACATTACGTAGAAATTTCACTTCTGTTGGGCCGAACAGAACGTGATACCCAGCGTCAACTGCGTTGGTCACGGAGAAGAGGTTTTTCTTCATTCCGGGCACATGATAGACACTCTTCAAAGTAAGTGGCCCTCTATCACTGCCCAAAGAAACAACCCCCACCTTCTCTACTGGATGCACAGTATTATCAGCAGTAATGATTGCATTGTTACCTGTGTAGGGCTGTGCAGAAGAAAGCTTGGTCCCGTCTCCGGTGAGGTGATGACCACACCCTGAGTCCACGATCCAGTCCTCCAAATAGTTGATGGGAGCCGAAGCTCCAATAGAAGCCGAGAAGGCTCCTCCCCATCCTCCATCTATATGTCTGGCCTCAGCTTCCTCCTTCTCCGCAGCATGCCCTGCTTGAGTGACCACTCTGCAATCCTTCTTGAAGTGCCCAACCTTCCAGCATTTGTAGCATTTGAGACCTTCCTTCTTCTTCTTCTTCTCCTCAGCCTTAGGAGGATAGCCCCTCTCCTGCTGTCCAGAAGTTGAAGGCCCATAGCCTCCAGTGGTCTTCTTCTTCTTATCCCACTTCTTCTTCTTCCCCGAGAAGAGCACTTCGCCATCTCCCCCAGTCACTGACAACCCCGCCATCTGTCTTGCCAAGCTTTCTTGCGAAGAAAGCAAGTTCTCCAGCTCCAACAGAGACGGCTGATTTGCCCATCCCTGCACCGACGTCACAAAGGCCACATATTCCTTCCGCAAGCCGCGGATGATGTGCCTCTTCAGCTTCGCCTCAGAAATTGGCTCATCAGGATCCAGTGCTGATATCTCAGCGCAGAGGTTCTTCATCTTCAGAAAGAAAGTGGAGATAGAAAGATCGCCCTGAGCCGACCTTGCCAGCTCATTCTCCAAGAACTGCAGCCTCGCTACATTCTTCTTATTAAACAGCCCATCCAGGGCTCTCCAGATCTCGGCAGCTGATCGACACCCTAAGATGTGATCAAATAGATCAGGTGAAATGGCACGCTTCAAAGTGAACTCGGCCTTGGCATTGGTCTTTCTCCATGCCCTCACGGCCGGACCATTGTCACCTGCTTCTGTTGCCTTCACCTCTTCTGTCGCATCTCCTCCAACAACCTCCCAGAGGTCCTCCCCTAGAAGATAGCTCTGCATACACGACTTCCACTTCTTAAAGTTAGTCGATGTAAGCATCTCAATCCCAAGACCTCTTGCAAATCCGCCTTCCATTGTTCTTCCTCTGGTTCCTTCTTCACAAAGGCGATGGCTACTCTAAGTTATTCACTGCTCTATCCACTCCAACCTAGCTCTGATACCATGTGAAAATTTCTCGGACCTTGTGAGAGCAAGCAGGAATAACAACTAGAGATACAAGCCAAACCAACCAGAAACAATCTTAGGCAAACAAACGATCTTTATTGATAGCAACCTTCAATTACAGGGCAAGACATGTTTGACGAGACATGATTTCGTCAGCACAAAACTCCAAAGAGAAGTACAGAAAAACACTGATAACTGGAGACCGCCCAACCCGCGCGACCTCCCCTGCGATCTCTGATAGTTGCTAGACCGCAACTCTCTGCCGACCACAGAACACCACCAGGCCGCTGCACAGACCGCTCTCTTCTTTCGACCTCCTGATTCTCCCGAACTCCAGCACCACAACTCCAAGCCGCAGACCGCCCGAACACTTTCAGAGGAAGAGGTGATCGCTGCTGCCCACACTATCCGCAGAAGCTGCACAATAAGAGTTCAATCAGAGACCGCCCGGTCAGAAATAACCAGACCGCAAGAACAAGAGCGAACTCAGCTTACACTTGGTGTGTCTAGTTTGCTGCAACAGTGGCTCCTATTTATAGGCGTGAGACCTGATCTGGTCACCACCCTAGAGATAGGATCACCACCCCTCAGACCGCGTGACCTGACCGGTCACACTGCGCGATCAGCAACATTACTTCTGCTACAATTTTGGTGAACCCGCCAGCTCCAATGTCGCCATGAGAGACCGCCACTCTCACAGCAGACCGCGACTCCACAAAGAGCTCGCCAGACCGCCCGAAGCTATTCACCACCTGTGTTCGCACGAGACCGCGAACACAGTCAGTTCGCCATCAGATCGCGAACTCCTATCCGCATGCCGATCTCCTTCTGAGACCGCGAACAGCAACCAGCTCGCATACCAGTCTCCTCCTGAGACCGTGAACTGAGACCGCGAGACTAAGACCCTTAGTCCGCGAATACCCCCAGAAAGCCCGGTCAGCTACCAGACCGCATTCCGGAGAGAACCTGGATCAAACTGTGCGGTCACACCAGACCGCCACAGCCTTGAAGAGGACAGCACGCCACGCGGTCACGCACAGACCGCGCGGCTCCTTCAGCAGACTTTGGACAAGACTAGCGGTCAACCCGGGAGACCGCAGCTAGGCTAAGATCAGCCAGACCGCGGATGAAGACCGCCAGGTCGTGCGGTCACGTCAGACCGCCCGACCTCCTCCCAGACCGCCCAGGTCCAAAAGCCTCCTTCACTTCCACTTCAACAATTTCAACAACCTCCCCCCCCCCCCCCCCCTCTAAGGGCACCCTAAGATCCAACAGACAGCTCTCCCTGAGTGACCCTTGCCAACTCTTTCTCTAGAAACTGTAGCCTTGCAACATTCTTCTTGTTGAACAACCCATCCAGAGATGCCCAAATTTTTGAAGCCGATTTGCATCCCATTATGTGTGGTCAAACAAGTCTGGAGAGATCGCATGTTTGAGTGTGAACTCAACATTTGCATTGGTCTTCCTCCAAGCACTCACCTCTTGGGCATTATCTTCGGTCGCTACAACCTCCTCCTTTTTATCTCCTCCAACTACCTCTTAAAGATCCTCTCCAAGCAAGTAGCTCTCCATACAAGACTTCAACATCTTGTAATTTGCTTGTGTCAACAACTCAATCCCAAGTCCTCTTGCATAACCTCCAATGCCTTCCATTCTAGTCTCCTAGTTTATCTCTACCAAAGGAACTTAGCACGTGACGCTAAAAAATTTGTGGCTTTGATACCATGTAAGAAATTTTGAGGTCCTAAAAATACTCAACCAGCCAAGAGAATAAACCACTAGCAGTGGAAAAAAGAGAAACAACAACGACAACTTGTATTAAATCAACTTCAGATACAATTGCGAGGTATACAATCGCGAGACATGATTTCATGTTGTATTGGACAAAGACAGAAAACAAAATGACAAAGCAAAACAACAGTGACCGTCATGACTCCCTCTTAACCGCAGAGGTTGCCCCTTAATCGCCTGTTGAACTGCTGGAAATCGATAAGAGACAGGATCCCAGGACTTAGTCGTCTAACCGCTGATACCACCGTCGGTAAGATTTATCGGCGCGCGTTAGCCGCCTGTTTGCCAACTGTTTCCCTCCGACTTCACTGAAGTAACCACTGCTCGCTAGCAGCCTTACCTATTAGGTACAAGCAAACTCCGGTAGGGAAAACTATTATTTTGTAAGTAGATCATGGGTACCCGATGGGAGATTCTTCTCTAAGAAAATCATTTTCCTTAATAAATGAATTCAAATATTTTTTTGAGATTAAAAATATATTATGAATATTTTTTTCTCGCGTTTTAGAGACCCAAGTATGTGTTTTTAGGTCCTTACCATCGAATTTTTAAATTCATCGCATTTTTAACGGTATCCATAAATTTCTTCAAACAAAAAAACTTTACAAGTACCATTAAAAAATGGGTGCTGCTATAAGCACTGCAGTTTTGACTATCCGCACTCAATTTGTACGAGTTATTACGCGTCTTTTGGAAATACGTCTTGTTTATTCATTTTTAGGAAAAGTGTTCAACACGAAAGTTGTAGATCTCATCAAGGTCTACAACTTTCGTGTTGAACACTTTTCATAAAAATGCATGTACAAATCTTATTTTCAAAAATTCGCAATAATTATGCCCATATTTCAATCAGACAATTCCATTAACTCAGAGAATGCATTATCTCATATACAACTCGATTATCTCAGAGACAAATATATTGTCTCAGATGCAACTCGATTATCTCGGAGACGACAAGTACGTTACCTCAGAGACAAATGTATTATCTTAAATACATCTCAATTATCTCGGAGACAAATGGATTATCTCAGATACAACTCACTTATCTCAGAGACAAGTGAATTATCTCAGTGAGATAACACTTCTTTATTTCATCTTCTTCACCGCGAACTCATTCCGCTTGTTTTCACCATTTTCGGGTGACTAGAAGAGAAGCTTTGTTTTCTCTTTCTCCTCGCTTTGTCTCTCCCCGTAGAGAAACGGAAGACGACAACTCCTCTTCCTGAATCAGCATCATGTAGATGGTGAGGAAACCATGGGTGCAAAATGGAGAAGACGATATGAAAAATGGAGAGAGATAAACCAGATTAATGCGTGCCCTAACCCTTTACACTTGTCAACATCTCGTGAGCCTCAGACACAGATATGTGTCCGAAGCTCGGACCCAAAAGTTTTGAGAGGAAGACGGCCAAAAAAATGAACCAAATAATTATGGTTTTATCCATGACAGTGAAAATATAGAAAATATACAGGAGTGATGCGTACTCATACAAGATTCTCATTCATCTATATATACAAGTCAAGGAGGTGGTTATCCCAAAGGCCCACTAAGATGATAAGGGGGAAGTGGGAGAGTGGGCAAGCCCACTATCTCCGCCACCAACCGCCCGTGCAAAGACGCACGCGGAGCACGCCGCGGGGCCGCACTCAACCATGCGCGCAAGCATCGCGCGCGGCGATGCCGCGCGCAACTGCAGGCACTACCGCGCGCGCCACCGCCACGACGCGCATGGCGGTACCGCGCGCTAGCATGCGCGGTAGAGTCGAACCCCCCTCAAGGGGTGCGGACGAACCGCACCCCTCCTCGGGTGCGGCCAAGCCGCTGCACCCATCTAGGGGTGCGGCCGAGCCGCACCCCCCCCCCCCCCCCCCCCCCCCCCGTGGGGTGCGACCGGGCCGCACCCCCCTTGGGGTGAGGCCATGCCCCGCGCGGATACGGCCAGACCGCCCCCTCCTGCATAGGGTCCTGCGGAGTGCCCGGTCGGAGCCCAGTTCCCCCTCAGGGGGCGCGACTTCCTTTTTTTCCGTACGCGCGCTGAGAACGCCTCCGCGCTCACGCGCGCTTAGAACGTCTTCGCGCTCACGCGCGCTCAGAACGCCTCCGCGCTCACGCGCGCTCGGAACGCTTCTGAGCGCGCTCACGCGCGCTCAGAACGCCTCCGCGCTCACGCGCACCCAAAACACTTCTGAGCGCGCTCAGAACGCCTCCGCGCTCACGCACGCTCAGAACGCTTCCCCAGTCGCCTAGATTGCTTCTCCGTTCATTGCGCGCTCAGAACGCTTCTGAGCGTGCTCAGCTCCCTTTTTGTCTTTTCTGACTTCTCACATTTTGTCTTTCTAGCATGCTCACTTTTCGTCTTTCCAGTTTCTCACATTTCAGGAACAGCTTGTCGCCTTTTCGCCTCCAACAAAACCGCCCGAAATGCCCGAACTGCCCGAACTGCCCGAACTGCTCGAGTGGCAAGATGGTCAATTATGAAAAATGGCGATCCGTGTGCTCTGAACCGAAAAATATGATTCGTCCGCTAGGTGGTTACGGTGGTTACAACGGCGAAATTACCGGGCTACCCCCGGCCAAAGCTATAAAAGGAGCCCCGGGACTTCATTTCAAAGGACCTTGCCTTCTGGACCCGGGAGAGCTTCTTGCAGACTTTCGCGGAATTCTCCTTCGGACTCGAAGATTTCCTTCTTCCCGAAAGGCGACCCAGCGCGCTCACTTTTGTTCTTTAGGGCGTTCTCACTTTTGTTCTCCACCTTTCTCAGAAGGAGAAAGGATTTAGTTTTTCTGGAGGTGGTCTGTCACCTTCGGAATTCTCTCTCTCTCTCTCTCTCTCTCTCTTTCTATTATTGTAACGAGCAGCGGCCTGTCGCGCTCGACTTCTAAGTCTATAATTGTATCCCCCCAGAAGATAGCGAAAGTTTGGTCGGCACAGCTCCGACCACGTGTTTTTTTACCCTTTTCGGGTTTTCCACGCTAAAAAGTCTCAGTGTAATCAACGAATCTCAAATTGACCGTTTGCGCGCTTGGTTCGCTCCCGAGCTAAGGTGGTTCAAGTAAACTGGTCTAGCAAGAGCCCTAAGCGACCCACAATAGTTTGGCGCCGTCTGTGGGAACATTCCCAAAACTCTTTGAAGGCCAACTGCAATAGCAAGAAAGAGTGCTCGCACTACTGAAGGATCAATGCCGGAAGTGCGCGTCGACCCAGCTCCCTCTCACTCGCTTATCAATGCACCTCCCGCGGAGGGGGCAGTGCATGCGCCAGCAGCAGGACTGGAAGGGCGCATGCGGCAGATTGAAGAGCAGCAAACCGATATGTTGGCTCTCGTAAGGAATCTCGGGGCTCCCCAAGTCCCAGTTCAAACGCCATCACTGAACGTACTGCCGCCCCCGGTTCCAAATCATGCCCCGAACGAAGAGGTCGTTCGAGAGGACGAAGCTTTATAAGGATTCTCCAACACAGCAAGCTCCGCTCACCCTGCCCCACCAGCTGGGGGCCCAGAAACTGACCACCGTCACCATCACCCGAGAAGAGCTGCCCCTGATCGAGCAATAGAAAGAGCTGCGCGAGAAGAAGTACGCAATATGATAGAAGAAGAGTACGTCCAAGCAGGACGACGCGCAGCTCTCGCCCACCGTCCCGCACACCACGGCTCCCCACTATCGCCTCAAGTCCTGGCCCATCCAATTCCGAATGGATTTAAGCTTCCCAACATCGAGACATTCGACGGGACGGACGATCCGTTGGAACATGTCAATCACTTCACCACCGTCATGAGGATCTACAACGCCCATGATCAGCTCCTCTGTCAGGTGTTCCCGGCAACCTTGAAAGGGCAAGCGCGAACTTGGTTCCACTCCCTGTGGAATGGGGCTATCAACAACTTCGCAGAAATGACGCAACAATTCGTGGACCAATTCATCGCCAACCGCAGAATTGTCCGAGATCCCTCCCATCTCTCAGGGATCCGCCAAAACGACGGAGAAACACTCAAAGATTTCTTCCGACGCTTCACTACGGAGGCTCGACAGATCCCAGGAGTCGATCCCGAGCTCTAGCGGGGAGTCTTCCTTGGAGGACTCCGCCCAAGTGGCTTTTACTCAGCTCTCATGAGAGAAACCGTACCAAGTTACCCCGACCTCGTTCACCGAGTTGAAGCTCAGATAGCCGCCGACGAGGTCATCGAAGCACACCGCCGGCAGTTCGAAGGGAGCTCGAAGAGGAAGAAAGAGGAGTCGTCGCCGCAGACAGTTCCCAACAAGAACAACAAGCATCACGACAACCCCAGCCGAGACCAAAGATCTCGCCAGCATCAGGACTACACTCCCTTGAACACTACCGGGACTAAAGTTCTCCTCGCCATCCGCGATAGCAATGCGCTACGCAGGCCCGAGCCGCTTGCACCAAATAGAGGAAACCAGTTGCAGTATTGTGACTTTCATCGCGGGCATGGACACAGGACTGAAGGTTGCAATCGATTGAAGGAGGAAATCGAGCGTCTTGTCCAACAAGGCCTTCTCGGAAGGTTTTTACTAAACCAAGTCCCGAACCAACGCGGAACACGGGCTGACAACCCAGTAGAGGACGACGCAGTACCCCGACACGGATGAACCAGAGATATCGAGCATGGAAACTTTCCCCAAAATAGAGCGCGCGCAGCCCGCATTTCATTTATCATCAATTTCTATTTTCCGCTTCTTCCAGTTTTCTGCTTTTTAAAACACGGTGCGAATCTTCTAAAGTAAGGCGCCGAAAAGTTAAGGCAACGTACGACCCTCAGTACTATTACCAAGCAGCAAGCTCACAAACGTAGTGAAAAGAAGAGGCCCCTCACAAGTGGAGGACATGCGTCGAGTCCGACAATCTAAATTAAGTCCACAAAAAAGACAACACCGCTCCCACGCTGCAGAGCATCACGCTCCCGCGCTGCAGGGCACACCGCTCCCACGCTGCAGAGCATCACGCTCCCGCGCTGCAGGGCACACCTCTCCCACGCTGCAGAACATCACGCTCCCACGCTGCAGGGCACACCGCTCCCACGCTGCAGAGCATCACGCTCCCGCGCTGCAGGGCACACCCCTCCCACGCTGCAGAGCATCACGCTCCCGCGCTGCAGGGCACACCGCTCCCACGCTGCAGAGCATCACGCTCCCGCGCTGCAGGGCACACCGCTCCCACGCTGCAGAGCATCACGCTCCCGCGCTGCAGGGCACACCGCTCCCACGCTGCAGAGCATCACGCTCCCGCGTTGCAGGACACACCGCTCCCACGCTGCAGAGCATCACGCTCCCGCGTTGCAGGGCACACCGCTCCGACGCTGCAGAGCATCACGCTCCCGCGTTGCAGGGCACACCGCTCCCACGCTGCAGAGCATCACGCTCCCGCGTTGCAGGGCACACCGCTCCCATGCTGCAGAGAATCACGCTCCCGCGTTGCAGGGCACACCGCTCCCATGCTACAGAGCATCACGCTCCCGCGTTGCAGGGCACATCGCTCTCACGCGGCAGAGCACTACGCTACCGCGTAGCAGAGCACATCGCCCCCAAGCTACTCAGGCTTCAACGCTGAATGACAAGCTCGTCACAATCTCCAACACAATCACAGGGCGACGAGCTCGCAACCAAATAAGGCGAGATATAAATTTCTCCCACAACTAGAGCCGAGCGACGACTTCCGGAAAGCACGCACGACGACAGGCTCATAATTGCGCAAGTCGCAGCAGCTTACCCTCGGCATGGTACGACGCATCACACAGAGATGTCGATGGTCTGAATTGTCGAGAAGGAAAATAAAAAACCTTCGAACTCCTCCGTGCGGTAATTCGGACTCCGAAGGTTTGGGGGCTTATGATGCGTACTCATACAAGATTCTCATTCATCTATATATACAAGTCAAGGAGGTGGTTATCCCAAAGGCCCACTAAGATGATAAGGGGGAAGTGGGAGAGTGGGCAAGCCCACTATCTCCGCCACCAACTGCCCGTGCAAAGACGCACGCGGAGCGCGCCGCGGGGCCGCACTCAACCATGCGCGCCAGCACCGCGCGTGGCGATGCCGCGCGCAACTGCAGGCACTACCGTGCGCGTTATCGCGCGCGGTAGTGGGCGCGCCACCGCCACGACCACTCAAGGGGTGCGGCCCCTCCGCACCCCTCAAGGGGTGCGGCCCCTCCGCACCCCTCTTGGGGTGCGGCCGAGCCGCACCCCCTCCTCGGGTACGGCCAAGACGCTGCACCCCTCTAGGGGTGCGGCCGAGTCGCACCCCCCCTGGGGTGCGACCGGGCCGCACCCCCCTTGGGGTGAGGCCACGCCCCGCGCAGATACAGCCAGACCGCCCCCTCCTGCATAGGGTTCTGAGCGTGCGTGAGCGCGGAGGCGTTCTGAGCGCGGAGGCGGTCTAAGCGCGCGTGGGCTCAGAACGCTTCCCCAGTCGCCTAAATTGCTTCTCCGTTCATTGCGCGCTCAGAACGCTTCTGAGCGCGCTCAGCTCCCTTTTTGTCTTTTCTGACTTCTCACATTTTGTCTTTCTAGCATGCTCACTTTTCGTCTTTCCAGTTTCTCACATTTCAGGAACAGCTTGTCGCCTTTTTCGCCTCCAACAAAACCGCCCGAACTGCCCGAGGGGCAAGATGGTCAATTACGAAAAATGGTGATCCGTGTGCTCTGAACCGGAAAATATGATTCGTCCGCTAGGTGGTTACGGTGGTTACAACGACGAAATTACCGGGCTACCACCGGCCAAAGCTATAAAAGGAGCCCGGGGACTTCATTTCAAAGGACCTTGCCTTCTGGACCCGGGAGAGCTTCTTGCAGACTGTCGCGGAATTCTCCTTCGAACTCGAAGATTTCCTTCTTCCCGAAAGGCGACCCAGCGCGCTCACTTTTGTTCTCTAGGGCGTTCTCACTTTTGTTCTCCACCTTTCTCAGAAGGAGATCTCAGAAGGAGAAATGACTTAGTTTTTCTGGAGGTGGTCTGTCACTTTCGGAATTCTCTCTCTCTCTCTCTCTCTCTCTCTCTCTCTCTCTCTCTCTCTCTCTCTCTCTCTCTCTCTCTCTCTCTCTCTTTCTCTCTATTATTGTAACGAGCAGCGGCCTGTCGCGCTCGACTTCTAAGTCTATAATTGTAACCCCCCAGAAGATAGTGGAAGTTTGGTCGGCACAGCTCCGGCCACGTGGTTTTTTACCCTTTCCGGGTTTTCCACGCTAAAAAGTCTCAGTGTAATCAACGAATCTCAAATTGACTGTTTGCGCGCTTGGTTCGCTCCCGAGCTAAGGTGGTTCAAGTAAATCGGTCTACCAAGAGCCCTAAGCGACCCGCAACAAGAAGAAGTTACCCAAATAGCTGGAAGATGGTTACAGAATTTTTTAAAAGAAAAAACAAAATCAGGAAATTGAATAAAACTTGGCTGAAAATGATGTTTGTAGGAATCCTTCCTCTCTAAGTCTCAACATTAAACATGTCCAGCCTGCGTTTAAAATTAAAACAATAAAATATTTCTTCGATCAATGTCATTTTAATAAATATATATATAGAAGAACAAATATGTATGTCGCACAGCATTTAATATACTTTTTTGATCATTTACCCTCAACTTTATAAACAAACAATATTCAGCTAATTTATTCATTATTTACTTAATACTTAATTGATAGAGAATGAATCTAATATTTAAGTATTGAAGGGCACCTATGATTTTATAGAAATTTAGGGGCGCCCTTAGTAAATAAATTCACTAATGGGAAATGCAAGTAGTGGAGGAGGTGAAAGTCAAAGTCAATTCATTATTGAGGGAGTGGGGAAGCAAGAACAAAACTGTCGCAGGGCAACCATCACGTGGCGTCTACCGTGCGGTCGAACCGCACCAGCATGGTGCGGCCAGGCGCACCCCCTCCACAAGATACGATCAGGGGCGCACCCCCCTCCGCAGGATAAGGACAGGGGCACGCTCCCCTCCTTGGGGTGCGGCCAGAGCCGCACCCCTTGAGTGGTGCGGCCATGGCCGCACCCCCCTTTGTGGGGTGCGGCCATGGACGTCGACGCACCCCACTTTTATGGGGTGCGGCCAAAGCCGCACCCCCCTTAGGGGGTACTGCGACCAAGGCCGCACCCCCCTTAGTGGGGTGCGGCCAACGCCGCACCCTCCTTGGGTTGCGGCTTCAGTCGCACCCCTCTAAGGAGCAGCCGAACCGCGCTCTCCCTCACGTAGTCGCACCTCTCCGACATCACTCAGCTACACCTTCCTGGGGCTTCGTTCGCGATGCGCGCCAAACATCTCAGAATTCGTAGCACGCTCAGAACGCCCTCTACCTATATGGCACGCACTGGATGTTTCCAAGTTCGCAGTGCGAGCGGCAGTTAACATTCTTAATTTCACAGATTGCAGGTTTCGTTCGTTGCTATCATTGTCATCAACGAAGCTGCCCGAATTGCCCTAACTGCCCCGGGGCAAGACAGGAATATCCAAAAAATGACGATCAGTGTGCCCCAAATCAACGAACTTGATTCGCCCGTCAGGTGGTTACTGCTGTAAATTTTCACAAGATTTGTACAAACATTTTAATATTTATTAATTTGTACATAATTGATTATTATTTCATTAAATCTAATTATTATTTCATTAAATCTAATTATTTTATAAAAAAATACGATAAATAAATAGAAATATGTGTAATATGTTGGGCTAGAGAGCATGCAAGCCCGACCAGAGCACCTGCAAATTAGTTCGAACAAGTACCTGCACGACCGCTTAGCGGTATGCCGATACACAACCAAAACACAGCACAAAATAACAACAATAAATGTGACACGCAGATATAACGTGGAAACCCAATAGGGTGAAAACCACGGGACGATCGGAGTCCAACCCGGAAGGCTGCCACTAAAAATGTGTAAAATAGATAGGCAATTACAAGGCTTTCCCTCCTCGATCCACACAGGATCTTCACCAACTTCACACCACACAATAATACACAATAAACAGTAGCAGAAAAATTGCAAGTTACCGACAGTGGCGGACGAGACGGATTACACAAATCCTCTCCAAGATGCCTCTTCGAATCCTTGCCCAAGTCTGCTCCAGATCCAATCCGTGTAGGCGAAGTATTCCTCGTCAACGTCACTGAGACGTCCGAAAGCTCTCTCCAAACTAAGACGCTTGTCACAAAGGCCTCACTAGAAACTCTTTCAATGCTTGAGATGGGAGAGAAGTTAATGCCTTACCCCTCCTCCTTCATGCCTATTTATAAGGCCAAAACCAAGGGGTTGATGGTGGTAGATAGCATGTGCATGAAGCTTCCATGAAGCTTCCCTCGGTCAAAAGCACATGTCATGAAGCTTCCTCTGGGCACTTTCCTAGAAGCTTCCTTCAAGAGCACATGTTGATTTCTTAGTCAAAGGCGGCTACCCCTTTTCACACTTGCATGAAACACATGCTTGAAAAGCATGGTCAAAAGGTGGCTAGCCCCTTTCACACTTAGGAGAAAATACCTCATCAAATCTCCCCCTTTTCGACTAAGTGAAAAATGTGTCCTTCTAATTATCTTCATTTGGTAAGACCTTCATGTCTCCTCCATATGTCGATAGATCCAGCACCACCAAGTTCGAGTTAGTAAAACTCAAATCCACAGTTTTCTCCACAAAGAACGGGAACTGTACCCAACAATTTATCCCCTTTGCATTTATGTGGAAGAGATCGCCATGCCAGCGATCCTCACACAATGTTCGAACTTCCCCCTCGACACAGTGTTCGTAAGCATATCCGCTCCATTGTCATCTGTGTGCACCTTCTGCAAATCCAGCTCTCTCTGCTCTAGAGTATCGTGTATCCAATGATACCGCGTATCAATATGTTTGGATCTCGAGTGGAAGGTGGGGTTCTTCCCTAAATGAATCGCGCTCTGACTGTCACATAAGAGTGTGTAGCGCTCCTGAGTGAAATCCAACTCTTTGATGAAACGCTTCATCCAAAGAAGCTCTTTTCCTACCTCAGTGACTGCAATAAACTCTGCCTCCGTAGTCGACAGTGCAACGCACTTCTGTAGTCTTGACTGCCACGAAACAGCTCCCCCAGCAAATAGGATCAGGTACCCAGAGGTTGATCTTCTGGAGTCCAAATCTCCAGCCATATCAGCATCTGTGTAGGCTAGTAGCTCTGGCTCACTATCTCCAAACCTTAACGTTAAATCTGACGTCCCATGTAGGTACCTTAAAATCTACTTCACAGAGCTCCAATGTTCTCTCCCAGGATTGGAGAGAAACCTACTAACAGTACCAACAGCATCCGCTATATCAGGGCGAGTGCATACCATGGCATACATAAGACTACCAACTGCAGAAGCATAGGGGACCTTCTGCATCTCCTCTTTCTCCTCAGGTGTGTTAGGGCACTGGTCAGCGGTAAGTCTGAAGTGAGCTGCAAGCGGCGTGCTCACCTTCTTCGCCTGATTCATACTAAATCTCTGTATCACCTTCCTGATATATCTTTCCTGCGATAACCAAAGTAACTTGGAGCCTCTATCTCTCCGAATATGCATCCCTAGGATGGTCTTCGCAGCTCCCAAGTCCTTCATCGCAAATGTGGAGCTCAACTGCCGCTTCAGCTCGGCAATGCGCGCAGTGCTCCTCCCAACTATCAGCATGTCATCGACATAAAGGAGCAAAATAATGAAATCTTCTGGAGCGTACTACTTCACAAACACGCAGTGATCAAGGGTGGTCCTCCTGAAGTCGATCTCCCCCATAAAAGTATCGAACTTCTTGTACCACTGTCGCGGGGCCTGCTTCAGGCCATATAAGCTCTTCTTTAGGCGACAGACTAGACTCTCCTTCCCTTTCACCTTAAAACCTTCAGGCTGCTCCATATAAAGCTCCTCCTCAAGATCACCATGCAGAAAGGCGGTCTTGACATCCATCTGCTCAATCTCCAGGTCTAGCCTTGCAGCAAGGCTAAGAACAACCCGGATAGACAACATCTTCACAACATGAGAGAAGATCTCATCAAAATCAACTCCCTGTTTCTGACTGAAACCCTTCACCACTAATCTTGCCTTGTATCTGAGTGGTGTCGAGGGGTCTCCCTGCTTTACTCTAAAAATCCATCGATTCTTTAGAGCCTTCTTGCTCTTAGGCAATCGTACCAGCTCATAAGTATGGTTCTCATGCAGAGACTGCATCTCCTCCTGCATAGCAACCATCCACTCTTTCTTCTCTGAGCTCTGCACTGCTTCATCAAAGCACTCAGGCTCCCCCGCATCGGTCAACAAAATATACTCAGTAGCTGAGTATCTCGAAGATGGGTGTCTGACTCGATCAGACCTCCGTGGAGCGAGCTCAGTTGCTGGTATCGGCACATCATCAGTGATGTCCTCTATAGGCTCGCCATCAGTCATATCCTCATGGCCTGGAAGTGGCTCAGCGCCCTGCACTGGATCAGGCTCTGCGGCCTCCTCAATATCATCACCTCCAGTCATAGGAGACTCTTCATCAGTGCGAGAGTCAGCCTTCTCAGTCTTTTCAGGATCAAGCATATTCTGATCTTCACAAAATATAGCGTCGCGACTGCGTACCAGCTTCTTCTCAACCAGGTCAAAGAACCTATAGCCAAACTCGCCGCTGCGTCCATATCCCAAAATATGCACTGACCGGTCTTGGAATCCAACTTCGATCTTTCATCCCGGGGGATGTGCACAAAGGCTTTGCACCCAAAGACCCTCAAGTGACTATACGAAGGATCCTTCCCATACCAGACCTTATCAGGAACATCCTCCTGCAATGCATAACTGGGAGATAGGTTGATGACGTGTGCAGCTGTGTATAAAGCCTCACCCCAAAACATGCCAGGTAGCTTTGACTCAGATAGCATGCACCTTGTAACGGTCCAGACCCGCCAACACGGGACCCAGCTGGACCGCCAGCACCCTCCCAGCCCAGGCCCGCCAACACGGGACCCAGCTGGCACCGGAAGGGTTCAGCCTAACCAGATGGTCTGCAGACCATGCACCCCAACCCCTCTCTGTCCCACCACAGGGCACAGTGGGTTGTTGGAGACCGCAGTCCCCCTTTGATGAGAATTGAGCCAGTTAAGCGGCAGCACGTGGACTTCCCAGGAGGTCACCCATCCCAGAACTACTCCAACCCGAGCACGCTTAACTATGGAGTACTTTCACTTCTCATCACCAATTGATCTGCAGCTCAATTGGTGATGAGAAGTGAAAGTACTCCATAGTTAAGCGTGCTCGGGCTGGAGTAGTTCTGGGATGGGTGACCTCCTGGGAAGTCCACGTGCTGCCGCTTAACTGGCTCAATTCTCATCAAAGGGGGACTGCGGTCTCCAACAACCCGCTGTGCCCTGTGGTGGGACAGAGAGGGGTTGGGGTGCATGGTCTGCAGACCATCTGGTTAGGCTGAATCCTTCTGGTGCCAGCTGGGTCCCGTGTTGGCGGGCCTGGGCTGGGAGGGTGCTGACGGTCCAGCTGGGTCCCGTGTTGGCGGGCCTGGACCGTTACAAAAAGTGCAATCCTGGAAAAATTATGTATAATATATAAAAAGAAAGCTAAGAGGACGGAGCACTATCAGGCTTGGAAGAGAAAACCATGGCGACACGTCGAAATGGCCGCCTCCAAGCACGGATTCAGGCATGTTCGACGTTCCTTTCCCCTTTGTTTTAGATCTTAGATCTGTAGGTGTGATTATGCTCTGATGAGCAAGATCCAAATATGGATCTTTATTTGTTTTCTTTTAAAATCTGAAATCTCCATATATTATCCATGGAGATCCATCCTTTTTGGATTTACGTGTTGTTTTTCGGTCTTTACAAAAGACAGAAGTTTCTGGGAGATAATACCCCAATTTTTTGTTCAGATTTAGTAAAAGTGTTTAACAGTAAAGTTGTAGCTCGTTGTCTTAGCTTTCTTTCGATACGTTAAACGTAATTTTTGGACGTGCCTAGCACCCTAGGCAGTCATTTTAGCGAGGCTGGTCCAAATACGGATCCAGCCATATTATGGGAAAATTATGATGAAAGAGTCATCACCATGGCCCAAAACTTTGGACATGGCTGAGATATATATATTCACATATTCTGTAGAAAAATTAGAATTTTTGGACGTGCGCATGGTGATTATAATCACATGCAAGTTTGCACGTAAAAATATTAGTGGATCTAATATCGTTGGAAAACTCATGATTGAGTCAAGTAGAGATTCTACAAGTATAACCCCTGAAATTTTTGGGGCTTTTTTTGATGGAAATAAAGATACACATCAGTAATGACGTTCTCAAAATAATTTGAGTTAAATTTCTTTGAAATTTCCTTTTAATTAGAAATTGTCAAATTATAAATTAGTGAAATGTGTTAGGTCAAAACATCTAGGAAAAATCCCAAACCTTGGGGAATGGAGTTTTATCATGAAATACATGATTTGGAATTTTTGTGGAATTTTTGGAATTAAAATTATCTTCTGAAATTACTTTATTGAATTTGGGTATTTTCTTATTTATGCAAATAAACCATGTTACTGATATCAGATAATTATGGAATTTACTTAGCATATTTTTTTGGTGATTTTAAAGCTCTGAGAATTTTATTGGAATTTTAAACAGAGCTTAGATATTTATTTAATTGGAAATTTGGATTATCTAGATTTAAAGATTAATTATTTTATAGTGATATTTATTCTGGAAAAATTCTGGAATTAGGGAGAAGGCTTTTTTCTTATCATATTAAGTTGTGATATTTATTTGGTGAATTTTAGACAGTGATAAACAGTAGTTCATTCACAAACTTTGGAATTCCTAGTTTTAAAGAATAATTAGTTTTAATGTGATAATTGCTCTGGAAAATTCTGGAATTAGGGAAAAGGCATTTTTCTGATCATATTATGTTGTGATATTTATTTGGTGAATTTTAGACAGTGATGAACAGTAGTTCATTCACAAACTTTGGAATTCCTAGATTTTGAGATTAATTAGTTTTATTATGTTAACAATTCTGGAAAATTCTGAATGTTTGGAATTAGTAGTTTTCTGACCTCACCATACCCTGACAATAATTTGGTGAACATTGGATCATGATAATCAGTAGTCACTTCACAAATGTTGGAAGATCCTAGTTTAAAAGATAATTGATTTTAAGGAAAAAATGAATTCAGGAAAAAAATATAATTTGCTGGATTTATAAATAATTCACCATGCCAAATGTTAGTAAAGAGGATCATGGCATTTGGAACAGAAGTTAGAGGAGTCACTTCATAAACACACATCTAGGAGTTAAGGTAAACTACTTGATGAGTTCTACTACATCGCATAAGTGGTTTAGAAGATAAACCCTAGTAAACTAAGTTTAATAGCTACAACATGAGAGTTGGGATTGGGGATAATTGGGTAGACACCAATAAGATTAAATATCTTGCGAAAGGGAGATTTGGGATTCAGCCCATCGCATCTCCTAGTACCGCTGCGAGCCCCTCACAGGGTTGACCTCGGGAAGTCCAAGATTAACCTTAAACCAAATAGGTAATAACCACCAAGATTGCACTTTTTGTAACGGTCTCCCCAGCATACAGCTCGCAAGGACGACCGCCGGCACCCCCAGCATCCAGCTCGAAAGGGTTAAGCCTAACCAAATGGGTTGCAGCCCATGCACCCCAACCCCTCTCTGTCCCACCACAGGGCCCAGCGGGTTGTTGGAGGCCGCAGCCCCCCTTTGATGAGAATTGAGCCAGTTAAGCGGCAGCGCGTGGACTTCCCAGGAGGTCACCCATCCCAGAATTGCTCCAGCCCGAGCACGCTTAACTATGGAGTACTTTCACTTCTCATCACCAATTGAGAAGTGAAAGTACTCCATAGTTAAGCGTGCTCGGGCTGGAGCAATTCTGGGATGGGTGACCTCCTGGGAAGTCCACGCGTTGCCGCTTAACTGGCTCAATTCTCATCAAAGGGGGGCTGCGGCCTCCAACAACCCGCTGGGCCCTGTGGTGGGACAGAGAGGGGTTGGGGTGCATGGGCTGCAGCCCATTTGGTTAGGCTTAACCCTTTCGAGCTGGATGCTGGGGGTGCCGGCGGTCGTCCTTGCGAGCTGTATGCTGGGGAGACCGTTACACACCTCACCCTCTCCATCAAGGTCTTGTTCATCCTTTCAGCTACGTCATTTAGCTGCGGCGTCTTGGGCGGAGTCTTTTCGTGTCTGATCCCTTGCTCTCTACAATACTCATCAAAAGGACCAATATACTCTCCCCCGTTGTCGGACCTGATGCACTTTAACTTCTTCCCAGATTGTCTCTCCACCTCAGCGTGGAATCTCCGAAAAGTGTCGAGAACCTCACCTTTGGTCTTAATAGCATAGACCCAAAGTTTTCTCGAATAGTCATCAATGAACGTCACGAAGTAAGACGCTCCTCCTCTTGTCTGGACCTTCAGTGGCCCGCAGACATCAGTATGTACGAGCTCAAGTGGCTCGGATCTCCTGGTGGAGCTGTGGCTGAATAAAACTCTATTCTGCTTTCCAGCCATGCAATGGTCACATCTCTCTAACTGATCCACAGATAGATCAGAGATCATCTTCTTTCGGGAGAGACATCCCAGACCCTTCTGGCTAATGTGACTCAGTCTCCTATGCCATAGGGATGTGGATGCCCCATCTCTAACGGTGTTGGCCTGAGCAGCTTCAGGTCTCCCCTCCATATAGTATATGCCAGTGTCTCTATAACCTCTGGCCACTACCAGCGACCCCTTGATCAGCTTCCAAAAATTTCCACCAAAGACACTTAAGTGTCCTTCATCACCTAGCTTCCCAACTGAAACTAGGTTGAAGCGGATGTCAGGTACATGTCGTACATCTCTTAGGATCATCAATCCTCCAGTGCTCGTCTTCAGGTGCATATCTCCTCTTCCGATGACTTTAGATGTATCACCATTGCCCATCCTAAGCACCCCACAATCGTGAGTAGTGTAGGTGGTAAATAACTCCCTATTGTGGGAGACATGTGCAGAAGCACCTGAATCAACAATCCAGCTTCGGTCATCACAGGAGAGTGCAGCTGTGACGTCATCTCCAACAATAATGACATTGTCCTCTGTAGATACAATAGCTGCAGTATGAATCTCCTTCCTATCATCAGTAGCCACTCCTTTCTTCCTTTCGTCATTCTTCAGAGAATAATAGAACTTCTGAATATGCCCCTTCTTATGACAATAATGGCACTCCACGTTTTGATAACGTGACTTGGACTTCCCTCTGCTTTGTCCTCTCTCACTCTTCCTTTCTCTACTCTTGCTCCTGCCTCTCCCCCTGGGCTCAGTGTAGAGGATGTCAGCTCGTGAAGAAGAGCCTGATATCCCTTGAGACTTTCTTCTCACCTCTTCGTTCAGGATGCCACTCTTGGCAATCTCCATAGTAATGATGCCCCCGGGAGAGGAGTTGATTAGAGAAACTCTAACCATCTCCCAAGAGTCTGGAAGAGACTTCAACAGCCATAATGCATTGACCTCGTCCTCGAAGGTCACCTTCATAGCAGTAAGTTGATCAATAATACATTGGAACTCATTCACATGATCCAGGATAGGGGATCCTTCCCTGTATCTGAACTCACCCAACTTCTTTAGAAGATATAGCTTGTTGATGCCAGTACTCTTGGCATACAATGTCTCGAGAGTCTTCCAAAGTATCTTTGCATCAATGATACTCGCGACATGATTGTAGACGTTCAGTTCCACGAACCGTCTGATGAATCCGCATAACTTTCGGTGCTCCACCTTCCATTTCGTCGGATCCGTGTCCTTTGGCATCTCCTCAAAGACAGGAGCATGCCAACCCTTCACGTAGATGAGATCTTCCATCAGTAAGTGACACTGATGGTAATTTGCGCCGTTTAATTTTACCATTTGCTCAGAACCTGAACCCGAAGTAGACTCCATCGTGCTCTGTCAATTGATCAGACTGACCTCAGTTCTCTGAGCCGATTATTTCCAAGAAGAAAATCAAAGAGGATAGGGAGCGGACCAATAGTTGTCACCTACCGCACCCGATCACCAACCCGAAATATTCGATCGGCTCGTCTCAAATCTTAAATAGGTCAGCCTGATAACAGCTCTAATAATGAACCTCGCTCTGATACCACTTGTTGGGCTAGAGAGCATGCAAGCCCGACCAGAGCACCTGCAAATTAGTTCGAACAAGTACCTGCACGACCGCTTAGCGGTATGCCGATACACAACCAAAACACAGCACAAAATAACAACAATAAATGTGACACGCAGATATAACGTGGAAACCCAATAGGGTGAAAACCACGGGACGATCGGAGTCCAACCCGGAAGGCCGCCACTAAAAATGTGTAAAATAGATAGGCAATTACAAGGCTTTCCCTCCTCGATCCACACAGGATCTTCACCAACTTCACACCACACAATAATACACAATAAATAGTAGCAGAAAAATTGCAAGTTACCGACAGTGGCGGACGAGACGGATTACACAAATCCTCTCCAAGATGCCTCTTCGAATCCTTGCCCAAGTCTGCTCCAGATCCAATCTGTGTAGGCGAAGTATTCCTCGTCAACGTCACTGAGACGTCCGAAAGCTCTCTCCAAACTAAGACGCTTGCCACAAAGGCCTCACTAGAAACTCTTTCAATGCTTGAGATGGGAGAGAAGTTAATGCCTTACCCCTCCTCCTTCATGCCTATTTATAAGGCCAAAACCAAGGGGTTGATGGTGGTAGATAGCATGTGCATGAAGCTTCCATGAAGCTTCCCTCGGTCAAAAGCACATGTCATGAAGCTTCCTCTGGGCACTTTCCTAGAAGCTTCCTTCAAGAGCACATGTTGATTTGTTAGTCAAAGGCGGCTACCCCTTTTCACACTTGCATGAAACACATGCTTGAAAAGCATGGTCAAAAGATGGCTAGCCCCTTTCACACTTAGGAGAAAATACCTCATCATAATACTATTTCCGGTCTGATTTTATTAAATTCGATTGGATTTTAAAATTAATTAAATTAAATTATAGATAAATAGTATCTTAAAATAATTATAATAATCTCCTCGTTAATATTCAAATTATTATTTTTTAAACATTTTTTTGATACCTAAAACAATTCTTTAGCACCCGCAGCATACCCCAAAAAATTTCTTATGAGGGATCGATCCCAAATTGATTGTGTTCCTTCCTCAAGAATATTTTATTGGATGTGATTCTCATCTGATGCGGAAAAAATCACCGAGCTTTACTCATCGCGAGCTCTTGATTTTAATTTCGACGTTTTTTTTTTTTTGTATCTTTTCGACTTAACCCAACAAGATAAGTAATAAAATGGAGTCCGCGTGAATTGTTTAAGATAAGCTTGCTTGTGCTTACCTTACCCTCCGGCCATATCAGGATCCCCTCCATTTCGTCACGGCTCAGATCGAATGTCTCTTGATCCGACGGGTTCAGCTTTTCTCATCCTTTAATAATTTTTTTAATCCAAAAAAATCTCCACCACTGGATATATGTTAAAGTATTTTTGTCCATTGGATCCGGATCCCCTCCAGCCTCCCATGATCCATGCAGCCACTTTCAAAGAAAAAATAATAATAAAATTAAACCTAGGCCTAAAACTAAGGAATAATAATAATAATTCTTTAAGAAATGTTGGTAGGGGAAGGAAAGAAGAGTCAGCAAGGTGCCTTTATAAATGAACTCATGCATGCAGGAAGTAGAGGTAGATCCAAGAGGTTCAACCGTGAGAATTTCGCCTTTGTTTTTCGCCAGAGCTGCGGCGTGCGAGAAGCGCTGGGTTGCGGCATCTGTGGAGTAGTGTCGCCGGCACTGATGTTGGTGTTGTCGGTCGCGAAGGAGCATCGTGAATGTCAGTTCTGTTCAGGCCAAAGAGAGGTTTCGATAGAGACGCAAATTTTGGAGAAACGCAAATTACGCATAAATATACACATCGGAGAGGATCATATCGATCTATCCCGATAGTATAGTGGTAACTTGTATTTATTTAATTTATTGGTATAATATTTTATTGCGTAGCGAAGTGGTGAAGATCATGTGTGGATCAAGGAGGGAAAACTTGTATTATTCTGTGTTTTGTTACATATTTTTAATGGCGTCGAATTTTCAGGTTGGACTCCGATCGTCCTGTATTTTCACCCAATTGAATTTTCACGTTATAAATAGCTGTCTTTATTTTTATTTGCTTGATTTATTTGAGTGTTTGCATATCACTAAATATTAGCGTAGGTGCTCTCGTCTAGTTGATTTGCAGGTGCTCAGATCAAATTTGCTCACCCAACATATTTTTGTGAACTCAATACAATTCTGAATCCTCACAAATATTTTGAATTGTTTTCTATTCCTCATATGCGAATGTAACAAATTTTTCATCGACTTTGCGTGTTGACTTTACTAATTCTTCAACATATGGTCGTATATGTTTAGTTTTTCTCGCACTTTTCTCTTTTCCCCTCTATCACTTATTTGTCCACCTATTTGCACTCGGTCTCAGGTTTCCATACTTGTTTACTTCGACGTTCTTGCTCGTACTTGCAGTCGTAGATATGTCCTCTGTGCGAAACAACACTGCGCGAAACACCACCTCAAAGTCCTGAGGCGTCAGCCGACCTGCTCCAGTCGACTCATCCCTGCTCGGGCTCAACCCCTGAATGTCGACGCAACTGGATCGCTGAATCTGACTCGCCTAGTCAGACTACCAGAAGGGCGATCCCCTGCACCACCTCGACCATCCACTCTGTCGGCCGCAGAAATCATGGGCACACCACCTCGCATCGTGGTCCCCATCAGCCAGTACAGACTACCGCGCTGCTCAGCTCGCATGAGCACGGTGCGCCCTCGTGTCACCGTCAGAACTCCAGCTCTCGCCGCAAAACTGCATCCTTTGGAGTCCAATCTACCCAGCGATATCAAATTCCTGCACAGCTTGGGCACCAAGCGTACCCGCTCAAGCCTACGCACTGCTCCATCATGCATCCTGATGTCCACCGTCCCTGTCCCCGTGACCTCACATGCTGAGCCGTCACCCAGAAAGACCGACCCAGTCGTCACCTCCAGTGAACTGAACATCGCCGCATCTGAGCAAATGTGTTGCAAAGCACCAGAATCCAATATCCAGCTATCCGAGTCACATGGACTCTCAGTGATGAGGAGAGACACATCATTATCATCTGCCGTAGCTACCGCCGCCTTGCCCGCATCCTGGACGTCCCCGGAAATCTGCGCACGCTGCGGACAATGTCTCCTGATATGGCCACTCTGCCTGCAATGGTAGCACGTCACTGCCTTCCTCGATGCGGATCTGGACCGTGCACTCCCAGACCCCTTCTCAAACTGCCTCCCTCGTCGTCCTCCTACTGCCAAAGCATGCTCACCCTCAGGAGCGGGGTTCGACAGCATCTGACTGGACAGTAATGCAGATGTGATCTGCTCCAGGTCTACTGTATCCTTCCCATACAGCAGAGTGGTCTGCATGTGCTTATACGACGCCGGGAGCGAGGTAAGAAGCAATAAGGCCTTGTCTTCTTCCTCCACCTTCACACCAACCACATGCAGCTGGCTAAGAAGTCCATTGAACACGTTGAAGTGTTCCTGCAGGTTACCACCCTCCTGCATCTTCAGGCCGTACAGTCGCTGCTTCAGCAACAGCCTCGTGGTCAACGACTTGCTCATGTAGAGTCCCTCAAGCTTCTCCCACAACGTGACAACGGACTCTTCAATACCGATGTTGAACAGCACCTTGTCGTCGACGCACATCCGAATAACGCTAGTTGCGCGCTCATCCATCTCAGTCCACTCAGAATCCTTTACCGGAGCGGGCAAAGAATCACGCCCCCGCAGCACTTGGATCAACCCCTGCTCAACCAGCATATCCTTGACCCGAATCTGCCATAGGCGAAAGTTCCCGCTACCGTCAAATTTCTCCACCGAATACCTGGCCAAAACAGTATTCTTCGCTGTCATAGTTGTCTGCAGTACCTCTAGGTAATCTGATTAATTCACGGATCAGATCTGGGAAGATAGGGAGCGGACCGATGTCGTCACCTACCGTTGACCCAAACCTAAACCGGAACATCCAATCAGTAACCTACTCGGAACCTAGCTCTGATACCACTGTTGTAAAATCTGGTACACACAGCTAATTAAATGCAGATAACAAGAACACAAATAGCCACAAATTTATTATAATGAAAATATAAATCAAATACAGGAGAAAAATAGACCGTCCGGAGAAACGCACGCGGATGCGCCGGACGCGCGCGATCCGCAAGAAAATAGTAGATCTGGACTGCAATCCGCCTTGCGGACGCACAAGGTTCGCCGAACCTTCAACGTCGAACTCCGACGTTCAACCGCAACCACCACCGGAGACCAACGCCGCCACCGGAGACCAAACGCCACCACCGAGATCAAAACGCCGTCAAGGCTAACTGCACACACGCAAGCCTTCAACGTCAACGGCGATCTCCACCAAGCCCGACGACAACTCTACTCCAACGCCGGCGGCTCACCTCCAAGACCGGCGACACTACTCTCTCCAACGGCGAAACACCAAGGCCGGCGGCGGCCTCCCCGTCGCACAAGAGAGAGAGAGAAAGAGAGAACGGGAGAGAGAGAGGAGTGGGCTGGCGGTGCACCCAAAGCAACAGGCCGGCTCAATATCTTCTCACTGGCCGACTATTTATTTCAATCCATGCGGCTGCCAATATATGATAATATTCTCACGGTGGTGGTTAATATATCCTAACCTAAATTTCATTCTATATATATAATATATCTATATTAATAAGGATATTCTGCACTGTTGAGTCGCCCGTCGTCGGTCACAGGGTTTGACGATTTCGCCCTTCTCCCCGATTCCCCCTTCCGCCGCTATCTGCCTCCGTGTCGCCCTTTCCCTCTGCAGTTCGGCATTCGGAGAGCTTAAAATCGCGTGGCAGCCTCTCTTCGCTTCCTCAATTCCGCAAGCCTCTGCGTCGCCCTCTGCCATTGCCGCGTGTGCTCACACCGCCGCTGTCTCTGCTAGCCGCCTAATAATGGAGCGCCTCCCTCGCTTCTCCTCCTCATTTCCGCGGCCTCGCCCTCTGCTGCTCGCTGAGTTTCCCCAAACCTGCCTGTCGCCCGCAGCCTCTACGCACGTCGGCTACAGGTATGCCCCTGCTTCCTTCTCCTTCCTTCTCCACGCTCAACCCCTCTCCGTCGCACAGTGACAGGCCGATTTCCGTCCCTAATCTCCTTTCTCTTATCTGATTTCCCTCTCTCAGCTCTTTGCTCACACATCTGCTTTCGTGGCCGCGCTCAAATCCGACCGCCTGCAAGGCATCGTCGATTCTGCGCTTCATCAGGGCATCGCCGGTACTGCGTGCTTCATCGGCAGCGAATCAGTGCGGCATCCTCTGCATCGGCGTCCGCCGTTGCTGCGTGTGCTTCCACCTCCGTTCTCGCCGCTAGCCGCTCACTAATGGACCACGTCGCTCGCTTCTGTGCCTCATTTCCGCGGCCTCTCCCTCTGCTTCTCCCTCATTTTCCCCAAAGCTCCGTGTCCCCGGGCCCCGGCAACGTCTGCGGACGTCCGCTCCAGGTATGCTTCTGCTTCCTTCACTTCCACTTTGTTCTCCGTTGTACTTCTGTGCATTTTACGCTAACTCCTCTCCATCCCAGTTCCACCTTGCCGTCCAAAGCCATCGCCGGTGCCTCCAACGAATTATCCAGTCCTCTCCGTCCAAACTCATCATCGGTAAGCGTCAATATATTTTCATTTCCATTTTGTTCTCTGTCGTATTTCTTTGCGTTTCCATTTCATTTCTACCTCAGATTTCTCGCTCCAAGATCAATTGGCCTTCTACTTCGTCGCCCTTTGCAACTTCTGCGAGGTGAAAATAAGATGCACTATTCAATTACTGCATATTTTTGTACGCAGAACTGATTTCATATGGTTATTTCATCTTTCCTACCTCCAACATCGATTGTTCTTCTACTTCGGCGCCCTTTCCAATTTCTGCGACGTGAAAATAATGTACACTATTCAATTACTGGAAATTTTTTTGTGCTAAACTGATTTCATATGATTATTTCATAATTCCTATGGCCTCTGCTGCTTCACTGATTTTGGATCTACTCTTTTCGATTTTGTCTATACAGTTTTAACTAAACTTTATTACCAGCTACTGTTATTAGTTGAAACTTTTGGGGGTTTCTACTTTCACAGATTTAGTGGATGTATTTTATACAAAACTGATTTCATTTGCCTTCTATAGTGGATTCAATTCAAAATACAATGTCCCAAATCCTCTCAAAGCTTTACGTGCTTCTGTTTGCAGATCTCATATGCACTTTTGTTGATTTCTTCTTCAAAGCTTTAGTTGCTATTATTGTTATTATATTTTTTAGGAAAGGCAATGACGATTCATAGCTAACCCATGTGCAATGGTCATGCTACTGAGGATGTGACAGTGCTTCAATGAAATTGGAAAACATGGATGTGAAATAATGACATATACCTTCTCATGGAAGATTTGGGAAAAAATACAAGCCTTCTTTGGCGTAAATTGGATTTAATTTACCATTCACTGCTCTCTGTATCTTACCATATATGTTTCAAACTCGGCTTAAAGCACATGAAACAAGATACAATAGTCATTTACTGCATATTTTCCTTGCCGAACTGAGTTCATATGGTTATTTCTTATTTCCTATGGCCGGTGCTGCCTCACTGAATTTACGTCCACTCTTTCCAATTATGGGTAAACGGTTTTAACTGCACCTTATTGCTGGCTACTATTTTTAGTTGAAAGTTTCGGGGGTTTTTACTTTTACAGAAGCTTCCCATGACCTTTCACTTGACAATATTTTTGATGGTTAAAAAAACATTGTCTCAAGAACTTGACTGAGTTGTACATGCAAGAGAGTGCCATTGATGATCGTTTTCCTGAGATTTTCACATCCTTAGAATCACTAAATTTTGCAAATCTGAATTCGGAAGTTAATTGCAAGATCAATTGCTTCGTAGATATGAAGAGCAGATAAAGAAATGGGGTTGGATCTACAATATTAACAGTCAGCATTCAGAATCATTTTCAATGTGGATTTTTAGAATTCCGATATTATTTTTGGATGATCAATTTAGTTATTTCAAATTGTACTGGTGCATGCCATTTGATGCTAAATATTATTTTTTGAGGAGTTATATTGAGATATCATTGAATTGAATGGATTACATTTACTGGTGATGGTTAGTTAAGTTCAACTCATGACCATATTATGATTTTTGACTTCAGCCTGGGTCAATTTGTTAAAGTAATCATTATTAAGTTGACTATTGTGATAATTCTTAGCAAGCTCACTAATTTATGTAATAAATTTAGTTGATCCTTAGTTTATTGCTTGGAGTTGCTGTTATATATTGAAATTGGAGAGTTGCTCCTTTAGTTATGTTAATCAGGTTAATATTGAGAACATGTAGGGCATTGGACCTAGGCTATTCGGATAAATGTCCTGCAGATTGATTTTTACAGGAGATCAAACATCAAAATAATCTCTCTGAAATTCATATTTATTGCATTGCTGTGTGATTGAACACTTGCATGCCTTGAGATGAGTAAATATAGGGTCGTTTAATGGTACCTTCCCTCTAAGTTTACTTTTAATCTCAAGGAAAAACAATATTATGAGCATATAGCCGGCAGAGGCGAAGACTGAAGCTGATAAAGGAATATATAACATTCATGAAGGGCATCGTCTCGGCTCTATTAAATCTTCTCGGAACAGCATATTACAAAGCCTTAAAGGTACACAAAATGATTATTGTAGCAAATTTTTTGCTCATGAGGCATGGGAGTTGAATTTATTGTTATCATTTTGTTTGAATGCTTTTTGTACATTTTACCGTTTTTTGGGTTCTCTGGATAACCCCTGAATTACATGTACAATGGGACATACAAAATGGGCACGATTACTATTTTGGCCTTCCAAATTTTATAATCAACTATTTTAATTAAACCTCATATCGGAGAGAGAGTCGCCACTATGTCATACAGTGGTACACGTAATGAAATTTCAATTTTGCCCTTAAAGGCATTTTCCCTGCAATACGAGCACCTTCGCACGGAATTCTTAACCCGTATTGCTTAGGTTTTATTTACGTCTGCTATATATTTGATAAATCAGCAGTGTCAAATAATCGACTATAAAAAATTTAAGACAATGCAAAAAATTGTTGAACAAATGATATTTTAAGAAGATAAATGGTATTTTATATATCTTCTATACTATTTCACAAAAAACTCTTTTTTGTGAAATTTCAATTTTGTCCTCATAGGCATCTTCCCTGCAATACGAGCATCTTCGCACGGGCTACGCCCGTGCTCGATGTTCTTCGCAGCGACAGTACACTTGCTGCGACAGTACCTCTGCCCAAAGTCACCCCTTCTCGGGGGCTTTGTCAATTGACAGTGTAATTAGAATGTTGCGCTCTGGGGTGGCGAGCGGAGGGGCAACCGTCGTGCGATTTCTGTGAGCCCGAGAGAAGGTGACTGCAGGTGGAGTGACGACCGCAGTCAGAGTACTATTGTGGTCGGGGAACTGTCGTGCGCGGGGGTCTGCGAGCTGTAGTATTGTCGTCGTGGTGGGACATTGCCGAGGCGGGTCTACTGTCATGCTGGGCACGTGGGCTCCCGGTGCACTGTCAATTGACCGAGCACTCGAGAAGGGGTGACTTTGGGCAGAGGTACTGTCGCAGCAAGTGTACTGTCGCTGCGAAGAGCATCGAGCACGGGCGTAGCCCGTGCGAAGATGCTCGTATATATATAATCACTTTTTATATATATAATATATATATATATATATATCTCACGGATCCCGATTACCAAAAATATAACATTCGATCCCTCTAATTCATGGGATATTCCGATCCTACGTATATGAACTTTTTCGCAGCACGAAACATTGATTAATATTGAAGCATGTTAATAACAAAATTTAAACAGTATAATAACATTTAAAAATGATAATAACCTGCCGGCCAATATTTGCCTGAAGTATCAATAGTCTTTTTGAAAATTTACAGTCATTTTTTTTTTCCAATCATCCTAATTGAAGTGTGTAGTAGGCATATTTGCTCAAATTAATTTCTTGTATACGCGATCACGAAATACGAGAACATGTGTGCTCTCCCATGTGGTAGACATTCACCTCCGCTTTAGGGCTTCGTTTGACGCGGCTTATTTGCTCCGATGAGTTTGGTCAAAAACTCCATTATCATAGAATCTATGTTTGGCAAGACAAAGGCTATGGCCGCTACTAAGAAAATAAACTAGTTTTGAGAATAAATTGCATGATTTTTTTAGGTGAGGTCGGGCGTTCACGAACGACGGTTCATGACCACCGCATTCATGACCGCCGCCACCACATCAAACGAAGCCTAGGTTTACCCACCTGTGTTTCCAAAACATTAGAGCATATATACTCAGGGGCGGATCCAGGAATTTCAACAAGGGGGGCCAGGCAAAAGAGGCGGAGAGATGACATTGGCCGGAAAGGCCGATAGAATAGGGGTCGGTTGTTACCGACGCGCACTCGAAAGAGCCGAGTTGACAAGTATACTCGAGGAGGGCGCGCGCGGGAAGGGAGGAATGCAACCCGGAGGAGGGTGTCGGGCGGACAACTCCCGGTCACGTTTAGGCCGACCGGTCTATGGCTTGATGCATGGGTTTATCCTTTTATGCTTTTGTTTTATGTTTGAGTGTTGGGTGAGTCCTCGCTCCATATAAAAGACCTACTCCCTTTGTAATCATCATGGATCATTAATCTGAACTTTGAGGGCTGCCCCATTTTCCTCTCATCTCTAACCCTAGCCTTCTTCTCTCAACCTCCTCCTTCCCCCCTCTTCTTCTTTAGTCGGTAATATCGGTGAAGCTATAACGGGTCGCGGTGGTGGTGCGTCTGTGAGAGAAAATTATGAGCCAACTGATGAGTTTACACGATTTCCCAAAAGGGGATGGGCTCGATGGAACGAGGATCATGCGGCTCAAAAAGAAATGGCAGGCGTGCAAAGGGCAGATGGTCCGGGGCTAAAAAAACTCGCTCTTCCCCGTGCAGTCAGCAAGGACGGCACACACGAGTGATTGAGCGGATTTGATCAGCAAGGTTGTCGTGAGTAGCGAGCAGGAGTTGATGGTAGGGCGCCGAAAGAGGAGATTAATGGAGGCTTCCGTTGTGGCCGGGGACGACGACATGATGAAAATGGAAAGACGAGCGTTGTTGTTTCCCCTTGACAAGTGCGTCATTTATCAAATGGATGTCTTCGTCGACGACGATAGGGATCGTGGAGGCGCTGGAGACGACAAATGCAGGGAACGAACGTGTTGGCCGTGCTGGGAGGCGTTGGCGTGCAAAATTCTTGGGGGGGCCCGGGCCCCCGCTGGCCCCCCCTTAGATCCGCCCCTATATATACTATACTAATACACTTGTCGTGTAGGGTCCAAATACTTTTTTTTCCTTCAATATAGGGTCTGTTTGGCACTGTGGCAGTAGTGAGCGCGGTGGTTATGAACCGTTCGTGAACGCCCAATCTCACCTAAGGAACTCCATTCACTTTTATGTTCAAAATTAGTTTTAGTACCTCAACACAATTTATTTGGCTAAAAAATAAATAATAAGCTCACGGATTCGTTGAACTACTTAAATAGTCTTCGCAGATTTGTGGATGCATGCGAGGAAGATAGTCTTCGACGAGCTACAATTAACGAGAGGCTGATCGAATTCATGCTTCATGTATATGATTCGGACAACATGTGTCACATTCTGGCTCGGTAAGCCCGAGTTAACTACAAATACACTATTTCCATTTCTTTTACATGATACATGATATCCAAATTTAGTTCATAATCGCTATTTTCATGCTTCATGTATATGATTCGGACAACATGTGTGCAACGGAGACGAGATGATTCTTCGGCCGCGCGGGGCACTGGTCCGTGCTGAACAGCGCAAGGACATCGATTCACACAACAGTAATTACAAACAGTGGGGGGTAGAGGAAGGACAAATTTTCAAGAGACGAATAACGATAATAATTGTGTTTTAGCGCTTTGAAAATATATTATCCAATAATCTACCTCTTATAGAGTGCATTATGTTGTCTGTAGTATGCAAACATCAAGCAATAATGTTGACCCAACAACTATTTTCAAGGATATGCGAGTTAGGATTAATACTTACAGACCATGTTATAATCTAACTCAAGCGTGTTATGCATATTCATGATTTCCTGGGATTGTTAGAAGATAAAAAAAATACATGAGATCATTTATATATGATGTATCTAAACCCAATGTTTGATGCAAAAAACAACACTAGGAACTAATTACAAACATGGTAAAGACATATTGCAAGTGAGTAGGAATTTACTTCATGATTTTTAAGACTATAGCTTCAATCTTGAAATTTGGTTTCAATACATACAGCGAGCTGAATAATTAGATTTTGATGATGCCCTCGACAACATATATGTGGTTGTATCTGTTTGTTATCTCTATTCCGATCATGCAATGGATGGTACTCGCATTTTATGTGCCCTCCCGCAGGGCCATGTAAGAGGGCCCTTCTCCTTCTTAAACTGTCTTGTCATTGTCTTTATTTGCTAAGGGTGGGGCGGGGAGGAACTCTTGCAGCTTTCCTTCACGGCGGAAAAGCCTTCAGAGGAATTCTTTCGATTGACGACATTGGTTAGTAGTATGACCAACCTCGATCTCTCCATGATACTCACAATAGAGAGACATATTACGGTGATACATTGGAGTGCTATTGGGACGAGTTAGCCGATAAAATTGTTTCCTAATGGCATTCATAATTTGTGCCAACGACTTATTAAGCTGAAGGAGGACACTCTCCGCAAGAGACCGTTAAGGCACAAAGTGCTTGTATTTTGAGTGCATATATATAGTTCTTCGATCATGTGAATTTGTCATAGCGGAAAAATTTGACATGTTTGACTCAAATAGTGAAATCACGATTTTTTGTCTTTCCATTGTACACTAAATGATCAATAAATTTAGCTATGACGATTTTCGACATTTTTAGGGTATTTTTATGCATTTTGACCAATGTTACACTTTGGGTTCGGGTGTCACTACTCACGACTCAGTCACATATTTTAGTTCCGACCAGATCTGTCACGTCCAAATTAAACTTCGATGTCATTATTGGTGGAATTGTGTCGATTTCTTAGCGTCGATCTATAATATATGTGCGAATAAATTTAATTTGCAGGACCAGCTGATTCATTTCACAAATTCGTGTAGGCGAGCCCCGAAATAATTGTCTTCCCTGCTTGGGCTGGGTGGACAAAACTGACCCTTGGTCATTTTTGCCAACTCCATTAACTTCCCTTATGGGATTTATTAATGGAGAGAGTGAGAGGGAGAATTTCTCACCCTCCATCACTTGCTTTTATAATAAACCAGTGGGGGAAGGCTGGTTACTCCCTCTCTACCTCCTTTTCGTTACACTGGACGGTGAGATTCCGGCAAGAGGCAGCGGCGGTTAGTTTTGGAGGGGATATTGGGGCTATTTCGAGCCATTTTCATCCAAAATTGTTCCATCTCGGAGCTCCGGACATCTGTCATCCACCCGGGGTGATCTTCTCTTCTTCCTCTTCAAAGTGCTAGATTGTAAGATTACTACATTATACATATTTTCTTGCGTCAATGCAAAAAATACATTCCCACAATTTTTCTGTCGAAGATTTTGGCATTTTGGAGATCACCGTTGACTCTGGAATCAACCCATCGGTATTGAAATAAGACACACGGGGCGAGAAATAAGACACCCTGGGAGATCTCGCGGGGCCTCCCAGAGCAAACCCTAGTTGTATAACCCATAATTCGTCGAGTTCAAAGAAGATCGAGGGTGGCTTAAAAGATCTCGCCCACCTGGGGCGAGTAGAGAGGATCTCGCAGGGTGCTGGCTCGACAAAATCTCAGGGTGTCGTCTCTACAGGGCCCCAGAAGCGGGCAAGGGCTCGCCGCCTCACAGCAAGCCGGCCGCGAGGGCGAAGCGCGCAAGGGCTCGCCGCCTTGCGGCGAGCGGGCCGCGAGGGGGTCTTTGAGCCAGGCTTATATCCGTGCGAGTGTCATGCGAGAGCGAAACAACTTTGCGCTCGACACTTTTGGGGTGCATTCAGCAGTAGCGAGGAAAGGAAGGGTTCGCCGCCTCACGCAAGCGAGCCAGTCAGGTGTGTATGGCATCAGGGAGCTAGCGAGCGGAGCCCTTACGGGTTGTTAGAACACCTAGTCTTGATTTGGATTAGGATCCCAACTCAAATAGGGGGAGATTGTTGGAATCTTAGTTTTGATTTGAGTCAGGATCCATCTTTAATGTCTAAGTTTCTATCATAACACATCTTATAACTTAGATCAAATCCCATTAAGATAGAAGGCTGAAAATATATATAATTAATAGGCTGAGAAAATAAGAGAAAGATAAAAATTATATATGTTCTCTGCGTTCGACGAACGACGCTCTGCGGTCGATGAATTATGTTCATTCTGCGCTCGACGAAATTCAGCTATCTCAGCGGTCGACGATCCCGTCTTAGCGGTTCAGCGGTCGACGAACAGACCCCGTCTCAGCGGTCGACGAAAAGTTGCGTCGACGATCTCAAGTCTGCGTTCGACGAATATTCAGCAGAAGCTCAGAACGACGAATTAAATGTTCAGATCGACGAACTTGAAGCTGAGCTTGACGAATTTCTATCAGCTTTATAATTTAGATATTCTCAGTTCGACTAATATTCTTATATCTGATTAAAACAATATTATATCATTTCTATTTATATATTGCTATATATTGCTGCCTTAACATTATAGCCGTTGCAGCACTAAATGTTATAGCCGTTGCAGAAAAGCTTAAAGACGGCAGTTTATCTTCTCGAGGAGTCAAGATAATTAAAGAGACTTTATCTCTTTCCTTTTCTCAAAGAGGAATTCAAAATAAGAGAGAAGCTCTTCAGATTATATAAATACAGAGAAAACAAAAAGAAAAGTAGATATACAACACACAGATACAATATACAGAACAGAGAATAACATATATTATCAATCTTATTTTGCTAACTCTTCTCTGCAGATCATCCTCATTCTGAGACACTTAAACAAGATCATTTGCTTAGGATCTCTACTGCAGAAGAAGAAGAAAAAGAGTTATCACATTCTAAAGAAGAAGCTTACTCAAACTGTCATCTAATCTCAATCAGACAGGGGGAGCTCTTCAACATCATCAAGATCCATTCTCAACAACACCATCATGATCTCTAGAGTCTTCTTTGAAAGAGAAGAACACTATAACTTTTGTTTTCTTTATTCTCTCCTGTACAAAGAGTTATAACTCCCTTCAAAAGTTAACCTCTCGGTGACAGAGCACCTTAGCAAAAACCTGTGATTTGGTTTTTGAGTTACCTGATCAAAAGCTCATATGGTGGCAGGGCACCTGATCAAAAACCTATAGTGGATTCCTACCAGTGTGGTAGAAGAGTAGATGTACCCAGGTTGATTGGGGAACTACTATAGCTCCTTATGTCTTCTGGTTGCTTGCTTGTTTATGTTTTTACTTCTTTATGTGCTGTGATGAAAATCTGTGATAATAAATTAGTTTTATAACTCACTCTGTTTTACACATATTTATATATGTCATTAGTTTTAAATAAACTTAAAAAGAGTTTTTAACTTAAGAACTAAAATTCTCCTTCAATTGGTATCAAAGCAATGTTGATTATATTAATCACCTTCAACTGATATTCAATTGCACTTTCACGGGCCACTCATAGAAGGGGATCTCGCTCGCCTCGCTCGCGGAAGGACTCGCTAGTGGCGCATGGCGAGGCGAGTGGGGCCCCGCCCTACTCGCAAGAGGAGATCTCGCGAGCCCAGCTCGCAGGGAGAGAGGCGAGTGGCGCCTTCACGGACCACTCACCCAGCAAGGGTCTTCAGGTGCATATACCCTGATACCCTTGGTGGTCTGCCCATAGCCTCTTAGAACAACAGAGTTGGGCTGTTAGGAGATCATTTTGGGGTGCATTTAGTAAAACCAAAAGGTGGGTTCCCGCTATTTGCAGATCAAAAGAGAAAATCTATATATAGACTTTGAAGGGCACCTTTGGAGAGGACTCCAATTTCAATTCTTGGCTTCTTCCTCCCTGGGTTCTTTGGTTAGCCCCTCAGGCTCTCCAGAGGTGCCCAACTTCAGCTTTGGCTTGGGAGGGGAAGCGCTCTAAATATCTTCTGGGTGTGTGGTAGGACCTCCACACTGTAGCCAAAGGTTTGTGTCTAGCTCCAAGTCTCCGGTCAGGTTCCCCCTTGGGATCAGTAGGTGCTAGCTGCCCCCCTTCACGGGGGTCCGAACTCCTCGTTGGGCCAGATACTGGTTCCAACACTAGCGACATTGGTCTCTATCACGTTTCACGATCGAGCGCCAGGAAGGAACCCCGTGCGCGAGATCACACGACATGATCTCATGCAAGCGGGGGCCATGCGTGGGATCGCGCGTGGCCATCCTATGGTAGACCATGGGCGGGAGCACGCGGGGCAATCCTATAAGAGCGCTCGTCGTGGTCGCGTGGCGATCCTGGCAATCACTCGAGCTGTCGTTCGTAGGATTACTATACCGAGTCAAAATTTCTCGGTCCCGAATCAACCCATCGGCCCCGTGCACTATTTTAACCCCATGGATTCCCAAATCCGTTAGGTTTAATTTCAGAATTATTCGATTTGTTTTTAGCTTATTAAATTGAATCCAGCTTGAAATTAACCCGGGGTTAGCTGTCGAGGCAATTTTGAGAGTGAAATTAATCTGACCCAAGTCCAATTAAACTCGGTCATGACGAATAATATGAGTGATTGTCGTGCCTTCAATTGCAAGTATCGTCTACAATGAATGATGTAAGTATTAAAGTGACATGCCAAGTATTATAGGCGATGTCGATGCCAAACGGTGAACTAACGGTCAAAAGTGGCCAAATAATAATAATAATAATAATAATAATAATAATAATAATAATAATAATAATAATAATAATAAATAAAAATAGATTTTATTAGGAAATAGTCAAAGAGAGTGATTTACAAAGTAATAAACCTCAAATGCACTCATTGACTCATGACATATACGCCAACACATTATATCACAATATTGATTATTATTAATGGTCAAATTATAAGACAAAATAAAAATTCATACAAAAACTCTTTCTAAAAGAAAATAAATATCTCCTTTGCTCTTATAATATACCATATTATGCTCGTGCTATTCAAAGACGACTCAACATGGGAGGGTCAAACATTGTCTTCCTCTAGCTTTTTTTTTTTGAACTCCTTCATTTTATCAGAACCGTTTCTCTCTTATCCGGCCACCATTTTTGACGTGTAAGTAGTCAAAATTCAAATCCACCGTTCACTTTTGTAAAATTCTTGGAGGCCGGATCACAGCCCCCTAAATCCGCCCCTGCCTACATCACCCTCTGCCTATAAACACTCTCTAATCACCTGTTTGGGTGGGTGATTGTGATTAGAGATAAAGATAAAACATTGTTCTTGAATGAAGCTCCATTCCTGCGGTTGGAATCAAAGCATAAAATAGCATTTTGGGGGTTAGGTAGTTTCAAATTGAAGTTGTTTGAACGGATAAAAAACAACGTTTGCATTTAAAAAAAAAACCTAAACGGAGAAAAATGCCCAGATAAATAGGGGTTGTTTATCGGACTGATCTCCGCTCCGAAATCTACATCCGGGAGAAGCGTTGTGTTGCCGCTTGGAGGAAGCGACGGAGACGATGGAAGGCGAGTGAAGACTAAAAAACTAAAGGAAAGAGCGAACCCTTTTAATGCTCATGCACGAGATAAAAAGAGCCTAAAACCTAATATATCTTTTCAGTCTGTAAGCTTCCCTTCCAGAGGAGAAGGGTTTACATACCATATAGGCACATTTATATATTTCAGAATACTCAAATTTTATTAAAATTATATAAAAACAAATAGCGATGTTATATGCACTCCGATTTTGGCTGTATGCTGGTCGTAAATATCGATTAAATTTTATTTTTTATTAAGATATATGCAGGCCGCTTCCTCTTCTGCACCTCCCTCCATTCCACCTGAATCCTCCACTCTCTGATCCTCATCTCCGGCCGCTCTTCCGATGTTCTTCTCGCCACCAACCTCATCAACGTCTACTCCCTCCTCCGCGACTTCTCCGCCCAAACATTAGGGCAACGAGATGTCGGTGCTAGCTCTTGATCATTTTTCTGAGATGGCGGTGGGACGGACGTGAAAAGTGGCGCGAGATTGGAGTAATGAAAGCGACGAGGTGAGATTATTCTTTATTCAAAGAAGAAACCGGCCGGAAATTAATCGACTTCGAGCCCACTCGAATTCAATAATTTGACCAAGCATTAGGGCAAGTTTGTTAGTTTAGTGCTTACATGACACTGTTCACTAAAAATCCAGCCTTTCACATGCACATCAAAATAGTGCTTACATGATTGATTTAAAATGCACGGCTGGATGCGTATGCCTCCACCACCGAAACAACCAACGCCTCTTATTATAACCTCTCCAGTTTCTGTCTCCTCAGAAACTAATTTCTTTCCTCCGGTCGCCGGACTCCTCCTTCCTTCAACCCTTGACCGTCCTGTCAACTCTTTTTAGCGCCTCTCTCATCTCTAATGTCCGTCTATGTTAGAGACGGACGGAAAACGGACGGTTGCCGGCATCGCGGGCTCCTTCGATCTTGATTGCAGTTTCGGGAGAAGATAAGAGGTCGGAGATTACTCAAGGCGCGAGCTTTTTATACCAGGTGCCAAAAATCTTATCTCCTTTATGAATGTTTTATTTTGATTTGAGGTTTCTGGATTCAGTTTGAAAGCCTTCAAATTCTAAATTAGGGCCTTCTGAAGTACAAGAAATGAAACCATCGTCGACTTCTGATTCGAAGATTACTTATCCCAAACTCTCCAGAGGGCCATTTGTTTCATCCGGGCTCCAGGATTCCGTGCTGTCCAAAGTTGCTGAATGGAACCCTTTTTTCGAATTTCAATCTTTTCAAGAGGTACTAATCCCAAACCACAAGTCTCCGCTTTGACAATTTGATAAGAATTATAGATGTCTAATGCTCAATAACGCAGAAACGGAGATCAGTGCGCGTTTCTGAAACGGAACAGCAGTTGAGCGAGCTCCATGAGGAACTCAATAGGGCGAAGGAGGAGAGATCCCGCGCTCTTGAAGAGATTGCTGAGTTCAAAAGAGTTAGTGAAAAATCCATGCAGAGAATAGATAAGATTCGGCTCATAGAATTGCAAGCTAAAAAGGCGACTGAATCTGAAAGAAAGATGCTTGAATCCATGATTCATCAGACCAAACAGCTTGAGCAGGCTAAGATTTCACTTGAAGAGACTAAATTGGAGTTAAGAAATCTTCAAGAAAGCATAAAAATGATGGAGCACTTAGGCAATAATAAGAAGTCATTGGATTCTGTCGGTGCCCAAGCCCAACAGGAGATGATGAAGCTCAGAAACGATCTTAGATTGGCGCTGGAAGCAGAAGAGGAGAGCAGGAAAGCCATGGATAGTTTAGCCATTGCACTCATGGAAGTAACTTCTGACACCAACCAAGCCAAGATTGAGCTTGCGAAAAGACAATCTGAGCTAGAGAAGACAAGGGAAGAAGCTAAATCTGATAATATTTTACTCAAAATCGCCGAACAGAAGCTACATGAGGCTCTGGATGCGTTTGATAAAATGAACTTGGAATATGAGGAATCAATTTCTGCTTGGATGAAGAAAGAATATTACTTTGTGAGCTGTTTGAGGATTTCTGAGGAAGAACTCACCAAGGAAAAGCAAGAGAACAGCAGGATCAATACTTCCTGGAGAGTTGCAAGGGAAGAGAATGCGAAGATGCGAGATATAATGAAACAGGCTGTGAACGAGGCTGCCATGGTGAAGGAGGCACTGGAGACTGCCCGAAATGAGAATTATCAGCTCAAAAATCAACTCTTCGAGAAAGAAATCTCCTTGCAGCAAGCAAGGCAGGATTATGAAAGCATAAAAGTCAGTGAAGCTGCTGCTCTCGATTGCGTTAAGGAGCTGAAAACCTTATTCGCATCGTCTTCGGCCGCGGATTCCAAGAAGAATTCAAATTCTGCAGATGTCGGGTCATTTAGAATTACGAAAGGAGCGATTCAAAATGCAAAGATGAATAGGTGTTTGAAAATTTTCCCGTCGGAGAGGGAGAAACCTGATTACCAGCTGGTTAAAAATCGTCGCAGGCACTCCATGGGTGAGCCTGCGGTGTTTGGGGGTTCCTCTATAGTTGTTAAGAAAGGAAATCATGAAACCAACAACGCAATGGTTAGTTCCAGTCGCACTGTCTCTGATATTCAAGTTCCTTTGTTCAGTGATGAGAGGGGAGTCCTAAACTCAGATAAGTCTGATCGGTTAAAAATGGTGCAATTACCCGATACCGTGAACGAGATTCTTAAGAAAAAGAAGACGCTTTTAGGAAGACTTGGAGGTTCTCTGAGGAGGATAAGCATTCACAAGTAGTGATATACTATACTCATGCCCTTTAGGTGAGTCAGAAAATTTGATTGAAAGTGTATGTCTACTCTTTCTTGTGTTTATATGTTTAGTCTTTCTTGTGTTTATCATTTTCGATATTGTCTGTGTTTCAAATTTATAGGAGTTAAACATCCAGATGATCTTTTGTTTATATAATATTTATTTATTTTATTACATCACTTGTTATTTCATGTCATGGAAATGGTCTGTGAAAGCATGATTCTCGGATTGTTGTTTTACTTCAATTTGACTTTAGGCGTATATGGTTAATTCAAGATGAAAAATAACAATCAAATGGGTTCTTAGAAGGATTTTCCTAACAATATACATGCAAATTATTGCTTATTACATGTATCCAGTGATTTCCTCCCCTAGAGAAAGAGGTCCATTAGTTAGTGCTTCATGGTTCCATTTAGGAATAACAGTAGACCCAAGGTACTGTTAAAAGTTTTTAATAAAAATTTATAAAATAGAGTTTGGCACTTACATGGCTCACCAAAAATTAGTGGAGGAGAAGGATCTATCAGCTATAAACATGATCATAGATAGTTGGAATGGTACTGTTGATGATTGTAACCTTACAAATAATGGTGAAATTTGAAACTACTTGAACGTGATTTGAAATTCCTATTTAGTCTCTTGTTGGAGTAAAGCAGATGCACTAAGTAAAATACTGAATAATAACAGGGGTACAACCGCAAGACACTCACGTTACCGTGGCTTGTACCATCCACTCTCGAGTTCGACACCTCCTTAATGCAATGATGATACTCTTATATGAACCCCATAACATAACCAACATTAAAATAGTAATTGATTCTAAGGAAGATAAAGCGCTCATTCGAATCGATGATTTGTTCAGCTTTTGAGTTCATCCACTGCATCGCCCGATTCCTCAGTTTCTACTCTCTTTGTTGATTGGCCCTCCGTGATCGATAGTTGGCCTTTCGGTTTTTCTCCCATCATCAATTACTGTTGTCGGATGATGTGTATTATCCACACATCAACAATGTTGAAGGTCAATCTAGCTTATTGTCATCAGATGGTGTCGTGGTGACCATACTATAGAGTGTGGCTAGGTTTTTCTTAAATTAAATATGACTGGCGACTTTTGCGTGGAGGTATGTAAACTACGAAATAATGACAAGGATACAATAGCAAAGCACTGTGGCTTGTCCCAGCCACTCGATCAACTAACTAATTTGACACCTCCTTACTCCAACTATGATACTCTTATATAGACTCCATAAGGTAGCCAACATTAAAATGGTAATTAGAGATAAGGAAGATAAATCACTCATCCGAATCAGTCCAATGTTCAGCTTTCGAGTTCATCCTCTGTACTAGCTGTTCTCTTTGCTTCCTCAGCTGAAGATCCAACTTTTCTGTCGATTGGGTTCTTACGTGTGTTTAACACTCCAGTCGAATTGTCACTTCCGGTCTTTTCGTCAATTGACCCTGCGCCGCTGCGCGCTATAGCGATCTCCTCTCCCATTATTAATTATTATTAGCGATTGATGAGTAGTAACCACATATCGATGATGCACCTTCTAGGAGTCGCTACCTACGGGTGTCCGTAAAAATGCCACCCTCTTGAAATTGTGTCATGACCCCGAGGAAAAAAAATTGGGAACAGTTAGACAAAGTCATCCATATTCACTCAAGTAGCATCATCACTCCATTGAACGAGGCACTACATAAGCCGATGAGAGTTGGAACACTTACGATAGCCAAGACTGTTGTCGAGCTCATAGAGGGTAGTAGTCCTTCGACCATGTGAAGAGAAGGTTTGGCTCAACTAGATGACTATCCACCGATCGTTTTAGTTGAGAGACATGAAAGAAAGTGAATTCACGCACTAGTGATGAGGTTTAGTTGATAAGTCACTTCACTGATTCGTTTAGTGATCTAGAATGGTTCATAGTAATGAGATGCTAGCTTTATATACTTCTGAATTGTCATGTCATGTTGTCAATGCGGTCATAACTTAACAAAAACCTAATCATCTATTGAATTGTGACATCACGATGGTGTTTATTGGACTCTTCTAGCATCCTTTGTTGCACCCTTTTGAGGTGGCAGTGGAGGTGTAAATCGGAGAGTAAATCCCTCAGTATCGAATCTCGCGGAACACGGCGGGGTGGAGTAGACTTTAGAGAAAAGACTTGAGATTGAACTCTTAGTCAGTGTTTTTATCGGAAACGGGGGGGGGGGGGGGGGGGGGGGGGGGTTTGCTACAACTACTACAATGAAAGAAAACTAAATTAACTTGCGGGTCGCCGACACCGCTTCACTCCTCCGCGGGTCGCAAGCACCGCTTCGCACCTCCGCCGGTCGCCTTCCTCCGCTGCGCTCACACTCTCACAATGAGGTTCACCTTCACCTCTTCTCACCTCCGCGGGTCGCACACCTCCGCTTCACACTCACGTTGCACCTTGCTCTTGCAAAGGCCAACCTCGCTTGCTCGCTTCTAGCTCAATGAAGACACATCAAACACAACCACAAAACAACAATGATCACAAGTTCACAAAGCCCAAATCACAAACATACAAAACTATCAAAACAGCAAGAACAACAATCACATATCCCAATCATCCACAACTAAAAGTAAGCCTATGAACATCTATGCCCAATGGTCATGACACACATGTGTTTTAGAGAATACTTCAAGATATATTACAAGATTTTCAAAAGAGAAGAGACAGATACATGTTACCAATCCTTGGCATGGAGAGAACGGGAGACTTTTCCTCGGATTCAAAGGGGAGTCCGGATTGGTCCACCAGCTCTTCCTCTTCCTCGTTGGCTGCTTCCACGATACGGGAGAAGCTGTCACCTCCTCCTAGTCACGTCTTCACCTGGGTCTGTTCGTCTCAACACCAAGTACTCCGTCTTGGAGCTCCAATGGATCCTTGCAAATGTCCTTTAGCACTTTTAGGAAGCTTGGGGAGGTAGGAGATGGCTAGGGATCGAAACCCTAGAGTTCTGGGCGAAACAAAAGGAGAAAACGGCGCTCCCGGTGCAAAGGTTCGGAAGAAATCGCGGAAGGATGTATTTATAGGCCGCCTATAATATAACTTACGCACGATCGTGCACGTTCAAAGCACATGGTCGTGCGTTTGATCGCGCGTGAAGGAATGGGAACAAGCGCGGGAAAATGGAGGCGCCCTAAAATGGCAAATGATCTTGCGCGAAGAAAATCACACGATCGTGCATAAGACGCACATTGAAGCTCCCAAATGGGTGTCTCTTGGAAAATCCAAATAACACACGCACGGTCGTGCGCGAGTAGCATGTGCTCGTGCATGAAGAAATGACACCTGATCGTGCGATGTGCAGATAGAGCAGCGTCTGCCTGTGCGAGAACAAGCGCACTACTGTGCATGTTCAAAACACACGAGCAGGTGTTGTTGTGCCTCAAAATCAATCATGGACATCCCGGAGCCAAACATATGATCATAAAAGATGTTATCATGTAAATTAAGGACTATATGAACAATAAAACATGAATTAGAGGGAGAGGTGATCTCCCTCATGCATGAAATGCCTAAAATAGCCTTTATCTAGCAAGCAAATGCTTAAATTATGACTTTGAAGATTTTATGTGATTTGATATGAAAACTAATGAAGATAAGCAAATAAGATATGAAAACGATGCTAGAAGGGTGCCAAAAACACTATACGGAAATCGCTCATCAAATACCCCAAGACTTGAACGATTGCTCATCCCGAGCAAACCACTCTACTAACGGATATTAGGCGAGGTTAAATTTTCAATTAGAAAGTGAAAACAGGGAGTGGACTGAGAAGTTCTATGCTCGAGGTGCAATATGAAGAAAATTAGAAAGAACTTCTATCTATACTAAATATTTACACTTTTCAAAACAAAATATCAAAAGTTAATATCCACTTCTACGAAAGAAAAACGGATCGTCCTAGATATAACGTAGAAATAAAGTAGCGCGACCACTGAGCTTAACATTATCCTCCTAAGACTACGGGGTAGCCCTCCAAAGAAATCCATCAATGGCGATGGTCATAGGCTTGCCCGGTCACACTCTCTCCACTACGTTGGCTAAATCTAATTCTACGAATCGATCGGACTTGGAATTGGGACGAAACGTTAGGGCTTGGGTTTAAGTTGAGGTAAGTCAAATGATAAACGTGGGGGCTTGAGTCACACTTAAACTGATATGAGAGCTAGCATCAAAATCAGTCTACCAACAAAAAGAAGTGAGAAGTGACACCCCCATACATGAATTTTTACATATGAAGTCACTCTCACTCACCAAACATCACTCTCTTGTATTCAGATTTTCTTTTTTTATTTTCATTTTTCTTTTGTTCTTCTTTTCTATTTTTCAAATGATTTTGCTTTAGTACCCTTTTTTTTTCAAAAGCGCCTATATAATAAGCTTTAGCCGCACACCACATCACAATATTTCAACTTTTAAATCACAATTAGAAATCCAAATTTTGAATTAAAGCTCTAATCGAAGTGTGAGATTAAGTTGGTCTTTTAGGCTTTGGTGATTATATGGTGGGGGAAGAGACAAAAGGATGGGTGTAAGGCCCAAAAGTGTATGCAATGGTAGATAAATGTAGGCACAGATGCAAAGACTCAATCGATCCAATGAAAGGCCTAAGTCATTTTCGTAAAATTAAACTAACCTAAGCATATGCTTCGAGAGTCGCTAGGGGCAAATTCTAGACATCGAGAAAGAATACTCTTTCATCAAAGTCAAATAATACCCAACTAGTGGCTTGCTACACACATTTCTACACTAATCGACGGGCGAAACCACGTTCTAACTAGAAGTGAATATACGCCGTAGATATAAAGTAGAAAATAGTAAACTATGAAGCATAAAAAGAAGTTAATTCTAAAATGAAATCCTATTGACATACACGTACACAAAATTAGGAACACTGCATGAGTCACTATACACTCCTAATCATATTCTAAAAGAAATTTAAACTAATCTAACACCTATGAAAAAGAGTAAGAAAACTTGAAAACAAGCAATTGTTCGACTACTAATCGCATGGGGTGCTAAAATGGACGAACGTGAGCGAGAAAAATTTAAAATTGGAGCACATTATTGAAAAAAGATAACGCCTATGAAAAGCAAAATGTGTGTACAAGTGAGCAGTCAGATAAAACTATCTACCCCCGGACTTAAATCATGCATTGCCCTCAATGCAAATGAGAATTATAAAAACAAGCTGGGATAGAGATGCATTACCCAATGCCCGGGAATGAGGCATTCCATGGCGACGTAAAATCTGAATTGGAATCAAGAATGTGTTCCCGGTCCCGGCTCGGTCAAAGGATATCCGTGAGCTCACCAGATTCTGCAAGGGATTAGCGCCAACAAAACAAAAAGAAACAAGTATACATATAAAGATTAGCACAAAAATCAATACAAGCATGCAAACACACTCAAAAATTTCAACTGGGCTGCTTTTTTGGATAGTCCCCAGCTGGACTCATGCACAATCTGAAAACTGAAATTAGAAAGCGGATAAATATGGGGTGCCTCCCAAGAGCGCTTTGTTTAACATCCTTGAGCTGGACCAAATACCTGTATTAAGCAGTTATATAATTGTTCAGGCATAAAGGAAGTTCTCCAAACGAAATGTTTTTAACGAACCAAGATTCGGAAGGAGATCAACTATATGATGATTTGTTGTAATTCTCGGCTTGGAGAGATGAGGAGGCAACATTTCCGGTGTTGTGGCACAAGTGAGAATATTTCTCACTCGGCTTTGCACCGGTTAAACTAATATTTACGGCTGCACGGGCAGCGCGCTCCTCTCTCACTCTCTTCTTAAATTCAACACCCGACGATCGCCACCGAGTATTACTCAATCAGTCCTGCAAGAAGAAGAATCAGCGAGTCGTGGTGCTACGTATTTTCTTCAATAACTTTGGTTCCGCTAACCCCTCCTTTCGGGTAGCTTTACCTTTACCAACAAAAACATCACCATCTTCCATGTCTTCTTCAATAGATGTCGCCTCTCCCTCAGTCTCCTCAACTTGCATCTACACTTCATCTTCTTTTCTCTCTTCTTCTTTCTCTTTTTCTTCCTCCTCCTCCTTCTCAGCTTTACCTACTGCACACACACTCAATAAACTATTAGAAGACATACTACACCGAGGTGTAGTATCCAAATCATCACATAAATACAAACGGGTCAACGATGGTCGCCTTTGATGGAAAATGAATGCCCCTCCGCAAGATTCAGAGTGGCGCCCAGAGTTTTCAATAATGGCAACCCGAAAACAGGTGGAGAATCATTTTCCGGGGGTCCCATTATTTGAAACTCCGTAGTGAATTTATCACCATCCAAGGTGACGTCTACATCCTTTGCCTCCCCAACAGTAACAACAATAACGCCATTTGCCAAGGTTAGTGGCACGACTTCATCGGCAATGGGATCGATGTTGAATTTCTCAACATCCTGGAGTGCAATAATATTGCACGATGATCCCGTATCCACTAAAACTTGGGTGGCAGTGCAATTGATTTCGCAATCCACCACGTTACCCCCGCAAAATATTGGAGCAAGTCCGGAGCTCTACCTTCTTGCTGAATTTGGGTTTGGGGAGCTATGTAGCACGGGAACGGAAAGGGGATACGGGATACGATACGAAACGGATACGGGAAACTTGATTTTAAAAAAAATACGGATACGGGAAACGTTTTTTAAATTTTTTTTTAATTATTTTAATATAAGTATTAATTAATAAAAAAAATACAATTAACAAACTAAGGTACCATCTCAGTCACTACATTCAATAAAGAATAATTGGCGCACAATCATATTGTTTAGGCACAATAGGAAAGATTAGGCTAGGAGAAGGTATTGGATATCACAGGAAGAGAAAATATGAAGAATAGCTCATGCAATATATTCCTTGAGGTATTCAAAAACACAAACATTATTTATAGCGCCTATAAGTTCACACATTTTAGTTTGATTTATTTATTATCAATACAGATTACTCAAGAGTCAAAATTGGGCCTACAAGTACACATTGAGAACTAATATCATAATGTGTAATGATGATCGTCAAACTCTTCAGATAAACAAGATCTTCTTTAGCATTAAATTAATAAAATGATTTTGTAAGTAGAAGAAATTATTTCTAAGAGTTAGCCACCATTTAACATGAGGCGTGACTGCGCGCATGACGCCGTGAATAAAATAGCGGGAAACGCGTATCCCGCAAGGGGGATACACGTTTCCCAATTAATTTTTTTATTTAATTTAAATATTGTGTTTCCTACGTTTCGAAAACGCGTTTCCGCGCGTTTCCGGGCGTTTCCTGTATCCGATACGCGTTCGAGCCGATACGCGAAGCATTTTTAAGTATCCGTGCTTCGTAGTTGGGGAGGCCCAAACTGATGAGGGGGGCGACTCTCACTAGCTTGCCCGCCTTGTACCTGATGTGCATCATCCCTCCAATTGAAATTGGGGTGATTTCTCCACCCGGCGTTGTATGAGTTGGAGAATGGAGGCCCCCTTTGCTAATTCTCTACATAGTTAACATCTTCAATACCATTAGAAAAAGTAGAATCAGAAAATGTACCTCCCAAATGGCACTAAATGGAGTGGTGTCCGGAAGCACCACAGCTTTGACAGGACACAACATGAACTGGGGGCAGCAACATGAGTGGCCTTTCCTTTCAAGCTCAGCTCCTTGATCTTCTTTGACATAGCCCCTAGTTGGGCGGAGATTGTTGTGTACGGATCTACTTCATAAATCCCAACAGCCCTCCTGGGGGCATTCTGATTCACAAGATTCTTCATAATACTCCACATCTCATATGGGGTCTTCCCCATCATAGATCCACCTGCAGTTGAGTCGGCATTAGACTTTATGCTCTTATCAATGGCCCCATAGAAAGTGTTCACTAGCATCCATAGAGGGACCTCATGTTGAGGGCACCTCCTTAGGAGCTCGTTGAACCTCTCCCATACTTCAACAAGGGACTCCTGATCACGCTGCCTAAAAGTGCCAATTTCATTTCGCGCTGCTAGTATTTTCACAGCATGGAAGAACTTATTCAGAAAAGCATTTTCAAGTTGGGACCACGTGGTGATAGTTCCGGACGGGATTGAATAAATCCAGGATTTAGCATTATCCCTAAGGGTAAAAGGGAAAAACCTTATCCTAATCGTATCATCGGATACACCGTTGATCCGCAAAGTATCACAAATTTCAATAAAATTGTAGATATGCAGATGAGGATCCTCTAGAGGTAGACCACAAAATCATGCATAATTTCTAAGCATATTCAAAATGGAAGGCCTGATCTCGAAATGCTAATTTGTGATGGTCGGGCTCAATGTTGGGTAGACACTGCCCATGATAGGGGTTGTGCACTCTAGCAATGTGCGACCTTGCGACAGCACCACCTCCTCATCAACATGAATATTAGGATCAAGATTATTAACGTCATTATTTGGGGGATTCGGATGGGGGTTACGAACGTCCATGACTCGAGCCTACTCTCTTCGCAGATTTCGCAGGGTGCGCTCGATCTCTGGGTCAAATGGAACAAGTTCGCCCCTGATTCTATCCAAAATCACAACCAACCAAAACCTTAAAATAGTAAGAGAAAACAGAAAACAATAAACGAAAAACAGAAAAGACAAAAAAATGCGATGTACACTTGGAAGAAAAATTTCTACCTCTTGACTCTCTCTCAAGATACTCACATGTGCCGTCTTCCCCGACAATGACGCCAAAAACTTGATGCGGTCATGACAAGAGTACCGATCGTTCAAGTAATATAAAACAGAGAGTAAATCTTCGAGTATCGAATCTCGCGGAACACGGCGGGGCGGAGTAGACTTTAGAGAAAAGACTTGAGATTGAGTCTTATTCGGTGTTTTCATCGGAAACGGGGGGTTTTGCTACAACTACTGCAATGAAAGAAAACTAAATTAACTTGTGGGTCGCCGCTTAGTTGTTAAAGGCGCTCCTCAGGCGCGCCTAAGGCTCAAGGCTCACCAGGCTCAGAGGTTTGCGCCTTTGTGCATCTTTTTTGCGCCTTTGGAGCATAAAAGACACGTCTATGTGCAATTCTATTGTAAATTTTTTTTTTCAAAATAAAGAAAGAAATAATGTAAGAACTCAATATTTTTTTGCATGATTTAGTGTTTGTGAAACATAATCAAGCATTGAGACTTAGTTATGATGCAAGTGATCACATTGATTCTATTTTTTAAGAGATATAAATAATAGTAATGAATTATTAATGAGTAGAATAGATGAAAAATCTAATTAAGAAGATGAACTGATGTTTGATGTTGATTATTTAAACCGAATATGGTTGCGCATTGCCTTCGTCAGGCGCGCGCCTGCGCCTAGGCTCCAAGACCCCTTTGCGCTTTGGTGTGCCTTGCGCCTTTAATAACTAAGGGTCGCCGACACCGCTTCGCTCCTCCGCGGGTCGCAAGCACCGCTTCGCACCTCCGCAGGTCGCCTTCCTCCGCTTCGCTCACACTCTCACAATGAGGGTCGCCTTCACCTCTTCTCACCTCCGCCTCGCACTCACGTTGCACCTTGTTCTTGCAACGGCCAACCTCGCTTGCTCGCTTCTAGCTCAACAAAGACGCAACAAACACACAACCACAAGACAACAATGATCACAAGTTCACAAAGCTCAAATCACAAGCATACGATACTATCAAAACAACAAGAACAATAATCACATATCCAAACCATCCACAACTAAAAGTAAGCTTATAAACGTCTATGCCCAATGGTCATGACACATAGGTGCTTTAGAGAATACTTCAAGATATATTACAAGATTTCTAAAAGAGAAGAGACAGATACATTTTACCAATCCTTGGCATGGAGAGAACGGGAGACTCTTCCTCAGATTCAAAGGGGAGCCCGGCTTGGTCCACCAACTCTTCCTCTTCCTCGTTGGCTGCTATCACGATACAGGAGAAGTTGTCACCACCTCCTAGTCACGTCTTCCCCCGGGTCTGTTCGTCTCAACACCAAGTGCTCCGGTTTGGAGCTCCAATGAATCCTTGCAAATGTCCTATAGCACTTTTAGGAAGCTTGGGGAGGTGGGAGATGGCTAGGGTTTGAAACCCTAGAGTTCTGGGCGAACAAGGGAGAAAATGGCTCTCCCGGTGCAGAGGTTCGGAAGAAATCGCGGAAGGATGTATTTATAGGCCGCCTGCAATATAACTCACGCACGATCATGCACGTTCAAAGCACATGGTCGTGCGTTTGATCATGCGTGAAGGAACGGTAACAAGCGTGGGAAAATGGAGGCTCCCTAAAATGTTAGATGATTGTGCTCGAAGAAAATCGCACGATCGTGCGTTAGACGCACATTGAAGCTCCCAAAGGGGGGCCTCTCGGGAAAATCCAAATAACACGCACGATCGTGCCCGAGTAGCATGTACTCGTGCGTGAAGAAATGGTACCTGATCGTGCGATGTGCAGAGTGAACAAACGCACGAGCGTGCATGTTCAAAACGCACGAGCAGGTGTTGTTGTGCCTCAAAATCAATCGTGGACATCCCGGAACTCAAACATATGATCATAAAAGATGTTATCATGTAAATTAAGGACTATTTGGACAATAAAACATGAATGAGAGGGAGAGGTGATCTCCCCCATGCATGAAATGCCTAAAATACCTTTTATCTAGCAAGGAAACGCTCAAATGATGACTTTGAAGATTTTATGTGATTTGATATGAAAAACTAATGAAGGTAAGTGAATAAGATATGAAAACGATGCGAGAAGGGCGCCAAAAGCAATATACAGAAATTGCTCGTCAAGGTGTCATCATGATCTTGAGATGGAGGCAAGGCATCCACACACCATTTCCCTTGTGGAAATAGCCCCCCCCCCCCCAAAGGATAACACAGGCGTGCAAAGGTTTCCTCGGGTCGGACGGAGATTGACCCTCCAGTGCAAGGGCATAAGAGATCTTGACTGCAAGACACACCCGTCGAACAGGGACAAAAGTTGGCCTTAGTGATCCGACGGTGCCGAGTGGAAGGGTCGTCGATCAATGATGAAAGTTACTTTAGGGATAACATGTTGATCTTCCCTAAGAGTTCACATCGATGGGAAGGTTTGACACTTCGATATCGGCTCTTTGCCACCTGGCTCATACGAAAACCATGTGTTATGGCTTTAATCCGTAGTCAATCCAATTTATGATAGGAGCCGTTGACAATGGAATCCCATTTGTATCATTATTTGACTATCCATAACATAATAATGCGAAAAGAAGGCCCGACTCCAAGTTGTTTGGGAATAGTGGTGTTTAGTTTATCGACCTTTGCCTTGAGATTAATTAGTTCTATTTCTCGATGGGACCGGGAAGGGATATAACTCGGCGGTAGACTGTCACCTTAACGCGGTGGAAGTCATCAGTTCCAGCCTGGTTATCCCTAAACCCAATATGAGTTTTTTTCTATTTGGACTTGCTTCTCTGTTGTGATCGAATGAGAATGGATAAGAGGCTTTTGGGATTGATGTGATAGGGTGGGGATGTCTATATTGCAGGGAACGAACTCTAGGATAATATGAAGCGCATGGATACAAGCCTTCGGCCTTGGAATGAAAGACAATTCTGAATCAGCTTTGTCTACGAACAAGGAAGCTATAAGTAATGCAACTATGAATCTCATGGAGAGTTCGATCCTGGCTCGGGATGAATGCTTGTGGCATGCTTAACACATGCAAGTCGGATGGGAAGTGGTGTTTCCAATGGCAGACATGTGAGGAACGCGTACGAACCTGCCCTTGGGAGGGGAACAACAACTGGAAACAGTTGCCATTCAGCCAAAGATAGATAATATAGAGTTGACCGAAATGAGCATTAAATACTTTTCGAGGGATCTCCTCCAAATCACTGGTATGACTATCAAAATCGTGAGCATCAACATGTAGGTTCCGGATCCAAGTGATAGTATCAGGACCCTTAACTATTGTTCTTGATTAATTGTCGGGTCAGGCCCATTTCTCGAAAGACGTTTTTATAGGATTCATGTTTACAACAATTTTCACTTCGGGTTTTGGCGAACCATATTCAGTAAGTCTTCTTTCCGGGCAACGCATACAAAGAGACACGCCAAGAGTCAAGTTTTTAGTGAACCTCTAAAGGATAGATATTTTAAGTCCCTTTCTTTCCTATCTTCCATACATCTATTTGTTTAGTTATTCACTAGAGCAATTATAATATTGAAGTCGATCTGGGGCAAGTGTTCAGATTTATTATGACATAAATAATAGGTGCCCAAGGGACCTATTCTATTGCCAAATCCTTTCTCAGGATAACAAAAAAATCGGGGCTGCATATTCTTAGGTTTTCACAGTTTTAGCTTGTATATTCAAAATGATACTACGAGTGCTTTAGGCCGTACCCAAGATATGTTTTCAGATACCGCTATACAATTACAACCCATCATTGCTCAATGGGTAGAAAACACTCATGCTTTAGAACCTAGCGTAACAACTCCTAGTGCAACGACAAGTACCAACTTAACTTGTGGAGGTGGTGAGTTAATTGCAGTGGGATAAAATCAATTGAATAAAATAATATAAAAAAGATTTAAGAAAAAAGTGGTCTTTTTGGTAAAAGGATAAGTACAATGGGATTCAAGATCCAAGGACCACAGAGGTGAAATGTAGGCAAACCTTACCCCGCATTTTTGCAAGAGACTGCTTCCAGAACTCGAACATATGACCTCAAGGTCACACGGCAACACCTCAACCGGTGCGCCATGGTTCCCCTTCTATTCAAGATCCAAAAAAAGGAAATTTTTTAAATCAAAACGAGGAGAGGAATAGAATCTCAAAATATAGATAATTTTTGTATATATTTTGGATTTGGATGGAATTTGGCGGCATGGCCAAGTGGTAAGGCGGGAGACTAGGGAAGCCATGGACTAATCGGAATGATGTGGCATGCCGCGTGTCATATTTTAGGAGTCTTTTATTGAGATACTTTATGTATTTTAATTACTAGTCTTTATGTTAGGAGTCCTTAATGTCTTTAGTGTTTTTGCTTATTTACACTTGTGTCATCATGGTGAGATATTTAAGGATCCATAAGGTCATGAATGAAGCAAGCAATACGTGTTTTGTAGTTTTAGTTTCTCATCTTCCTCTTCATCTAGTTCGATTAAGGATTTTGGTGCTTCCCCTCGAGCCCCTATCCACGATAACCACAACAAGACCCGTTTATCTTCTCTTCTCCGTCTCCGCCTGCCGCCGATAGAGTCAATGCGCGCTCTTCTCTAGGGTTGAGACCCAACTCCACCGGCTCCTCAACCCCGACCACGAACTTCCGACAATGTTTGTAACATGGTACCAATGGTTGATTATTCGATAGAGTTGTACAAAAACTCTGATCTCCCCATCCATAGAGCCCAAGTGTGTGGTTTTTTGAAGGCAAAGCAGTGAAGGTATGTTTCGACCTGCGATTTAGGACTTCCATTTGACCGTTTACCAATGGATGATAGGTTATGCCTCATATAATGCTTAGTACCATGTAAGAGGAAGAGCTTTTACCAAAATGCACTTGCTAATACCGGGTCCCAACCACTAACAACGGAACATGGAAATACATGTAGATGTACAATCTCATGAATGAAGAGGTGAGCAATGATGGTGGCAGTGAGGGGATGCTTCAACAGCAAGAAACGATTGTACTTCGACGTGCGATTAACCACCAAGAGTGGACAACCGTACCCCTTAGAACATGACAAGTGTGAGATCCATGGATATATCTTCAGAATATTAAATGAAATATGATGTTGTAGCAACTCAGCTTCAGTGGTAGATTCATACTTGATTTGTTGGCACGTCACACAATTTTGAAATGATTTCGGCATATATCACTAATATAGGGAGCCTGTCAATATCTTAGGTGCGAAATACCCGAGAATGGTCTCTTGTGGCAGTGGAGTACTCGTGGAGCAAATCCATGAAAAGGAAGCTGCAAGAGATAGTGGTCCTTGTAGTAAACTTACCCCTAAATAAGGCAATATGGAAACGGGGGAAGATCAGTGATGATAGGACCATGAATACGATCTCGGGCGACTTCATGACGAATATTGGTTGTGTTTGGACAAAGTACTTGAGAGAGAGCAAGGAGAGAACTATCCTACCAACTTCACAAAAGCCAGGTTTATTATCACGATCATCTATTCTAGACGACACATTCGTCCCTCTGTTGTAGCATCTTCGTCGTGCTTCACCATAACAGCATTGACATTCATTATGGGTTCATCGGCACCCTAAATGATGCGCTGATGCTTTCCTTTTGGCGGCCAGCATAACTTCATACAAAACAATATATGGTTAGAACCCTTATTCGATCGGACTATGTAGCGGTTCTAGTTGAAATACTTGAATAAGCTTGGAACTTCTCACCATATAGTGACGCGTGCTGATCGACATTGTATATATTGCATTTTTTTGCTGAAAATGATTGCGTATTTGTCAGTCTGTATATAGACTTATTGACATCGTGTTAATGAAGAGCCGTTTGCAATGCCCCTTTCTTACCTCTGAGGACAAGTTGTTCTAGATAGTGTATAGGAGTATGCAACCACAATTAGGGTTGTTTGCAAACCAAATAGTTTGGGAATCGATTCGTGAAGATCCGATTAAGATTTTTTTTTTCAAATTCGAATCCGGATTCGAATCGCATTCGAATCTGAATTCAAATAATATTATCTCTATTGCAATATTCACGAATAGTTCTCGAATAATATCAATATTTATTTAAATAAATTTTATATAATTAAATAAACTTTATGCAATTAAATAAATTTTATATAATTATAAATTTGAATTCGAATCCGAATTCGAATCTAGGATTCCGGAAGTAATCTGAATCCAAATTCAAATATTCGAACAAAGGACAAATAACGTAGAATAGGATGGTTAGATCTTACATTCTATATTCCAAGAATTGTTTGAGGACATTAGGGCTCTGTTTGGGGGGACTTATTTTCACCGGTCAAGCGGTTACGACCGCATGAACCGGACCTAAATTAAGGCCCGGTTCATGCGGTCGTAACCGCTTGACCGGTGAAAATAAGTCCTCCCAAACGAAGCCTAGATCACATCATCTTCACATTTATCTTCTCCCCAAGATTGTTCTTGCATTGTTCAATCCTCCTTTTCTTTGTTTCGTGTACTTAGAAGCTACATGATAGGTATAAAATTTGGATTTCTCAGCCATTAATTCGTACAAATTTCTAATATTGTTCCCGCTTCTCTATTTTTTGATTCTTTTCAACTTCTCGAATGATATCTAGGGCTGGTTTGGGTGGGGTGGTGGCGGTTAGTGATGGAACGGTTTGGGATAAAGATAAAATATTATTCTTGGATAGAGCTCTCACTCTCTCTCTGCAGTTGGAATCAAACATAAAATTTTGTTTTGGGGGATCAGTGGTTCAAAATGGAAACTGTTCAAACAGGCAAAAACATAATGTTTTTTTTAAACGCAACTTAATGAAACGCTCAAACAAACGGAGTCCTAGTCTCCAACAAAATTTGACTAGTTATCCACTGATATTCAACACAAAAATGGTATGTAAGAAAGAAGAATCTAAAAATAAGATTTGTGATAAAAAAAACTTAAATTTTAATTTATGTATGCATAAATGGACATAATAACTCTTCATAAATTCCATTTTTTTAATTTAAAAAACATAAATTCTTAAGTGTGGGTATATTCTTTGATATGTGCTGAAGCAAGATCTATTTATGATTTAAAAATATTGCTTAATCCTTTTATAACACTTGCTCAAATACTTAAATATAAAAAAAAAGGTTTATAAATAAAATTCTAAATCTTAGGCTCCGTTTGGGGCAGCGTTTTTGCTCAAGTGAGTTTGGACAAAAACACCGCCGTCATAGAATGTATGTTTGGCATGACAATATGTGACCATCACAGGGAAAGGGAAAAGAAAACTAGTTTTGAGCATAAAAGAGAATGAAGTTCCTTAGGTGAGGTTAGTCGTTCACGAACGATGGTTCATAACCACCGCTTTCACGACCACTACCGCCGTGCCAAACGGAGCTTTAATAAACGTACTTTCAATTCATCATAACAGCATCCATTTTTGTGTTTCATTCTTTGTTTGAGGACATTAGATCACATCATCTTCACATTTATCTTCTCCCCAAGATTGTTCTTGCATTGTTCAATTGTCCTTTTCTTTGTTTCGTGTACTTAGAAGCTACATGATAGGTATAAAATTTGGATTTCTCGGCCATTAATTCGTACAAATTTCTAATATTGTTCCCGCTTCTCTATTTTTCACTCCTCGTATGATATCTAGGGCTGGTTTGAGTGGGGTGGTGGCGGTTAGTGATGGATCGGTTTGGGATAAAGATAAAATATTATTCTTGGATTGAGCTCCCACTCTCTTTCTCTCTCTCCACGGTTGGAATCAGACATAAAATTTTATTTTGGGGGATCGGTGGTTCAAAATGGAGACTGTTCAAACAGGCAAAAACATAATGTTTGTGTTTTTTTTTAAAAACGCAACTGAATAAAACGCTCAAACAAACGGAGTCCTAGTCTCCAACAAAATTTGACTAGTTATCCACGGATATTCATCACAAAAATGGTATGTAAGAAAGAAGAATCTAAAAATAAGATTTGTGATAAAAGAACTTAAATGTTAATTTATGTACGCATAAATGGGCATAATAACTCTTCATAAATTTCATTTTTTTTAATTAAAAAAACATAAATTCTTAAGGGTCCGTTAGGTTGGGCTGTTGCTGATGAAAAGCTGCTGATCAGAAATGGAGTTTTGAAAAAGAGCTGTTTCTGAGAAATGGAGTTTTGTTAGAAAACTGTTTGGGTGAAATGGAGTTTTCAGTGCTTATTGAAATGGAGTTTTATAAATTTTGTTTGGGTCAAATGAAGTTTTTGAAAAAAAAAATTTCGATACACATCAAATACACAATCTTGATAGTAGTTACTATAATAGATAAAATATCAACAATTCTTCTCACCATCTAAGATCTAGAAGTGTACAACTGTTGCGATATATTTTCACGCAACGTGATCATCTCATCTACCCCGCCTGTTGTATCAGGACAAACGACTTGATGCCCTTGTGTGCTTCCCCCCTCATCACCACCTCCCTGCTCGACGTCATTGAAATCAATATCCCTCCGCGACGGGTGCCGCCGAATAAAATTATGCACACAAAAACACACACACATACAACACACACACATACACACATACAACACACACACACACACACTCATACATATAAACACACACACATAAACACACACTCATACGTATATATATAAACATAAACATATAAACACACACACACTCATACACACATAAACATAAACACACACACACACTCACACACACATATAACATACAACACACACACAACACGCACACACATACATATATATAACACACACATATAAACTCCACACACACAAACACATATAATACACACACTTATAACACACACACACATATATAACACAAACACAAAAATTAATCACACACACAAACAAACACACATTCACCACCATCATCACACCACACACACAAACACATTCATCTAAAGAAAAATTAACAAAAAAAAATTGATTTCTACCTAAAATCCGGCGGAGGAAGCTGGAGCGGGCGAGCACGGGAAAGGCCGAGGAGGAGGAAGAAGCTGGATAGGTTGATTCCGGAGGAGGAGGAAACTGGAATGTCTATTCCGGCGTCGTTGAGAGGTGCCAACGAGGAGCGGCGACGTGAGGAGCGGCGGCGTGAGGAGCGGCGTGAGGAGTAGCTCCAAGTGACGACGAACGGTGGCGTGAGGAGCGGCGGCGGCGACAAAGACCGGCGATGGTGTCGTCGACTGGAGCGGGCGAAGGAGATCGGGGGAGAGAAACCCTAGAACTGCGTCTCGGGCGCGGCTGGACTGGGGATAAAAACCTCGGCTCAGGTTAACAAAGAAACGGAGGTTAACCTCCGTTTCGGTCCGTAAGCCGCGCCAAACAATGCTTTTGCCTATTTCTCCATTGCGTTTCTGCCGCACCGGAGGAAATAAGCCGCGCCAAACGCACCCTAAGTGTGGGTATATTCTTTGATATGTGCTGAAGCAAGATCTATTTATGATTTAAAAATATTGCTTAATCCTTTTATAACACTTGCTCAAATACTTAAATATAAAAAAAAGGTTTATAAATAAAATTCTAAATCTTAGGCTCCGTTTGGGGCAGCGTTTTTGCTCAAGTGAGTTTGGACAAAAATACCGCCGTCATAGAATGCATGTTTGGCATGACAATATGTGACCATCACAGGGAAAGGGAAAAGAAAACTAGTTTTGAGCATAAAAGAGAATGAAGTTCCTTAGGTGAGGTTAGTCGTTCACGAACGATGGTTCATAACCACCGCTTTCACGACCACTACCGCAGTGCCAAACGGAGCCTTAATAAACGTACTTTCAATTCATCATAACAGCATCCATTTTTGTGTTTCATTTATTGCCTAACAGGATTTCTGGACCCTCCACCTAAGTCCCACATGACCCGAATCCTGTCACAACTTTTTTTTCAATCAGAGAAGTTGCCGGGCTTTCGTTCACTTTGTGATTTCGAATTCTCTGATTTGTTGAAATTTCTTCTTTCTATTGAAAGTGACGGGTATTTCGTAGACTTCTACGAGAGGTCGCTACTTTTTTCGTTTGAAAAAAAGACCTTACTAGTAGCACTTCGCCGCTCAGAAACCAAAGCCTGTAGGCAGACTGTCTATCAACGCCAAGCCTGTGCGCTGCGTATATCATATCCTTCTTTCGCTCAACAAGAAAGAAAGAAGAAATCTCTATGGCAAAGTGGGACTCCGCTTTCTTGATTAGATTCAGATACACAACTTCTTCATGGATATTCTAAATAGAAGAGAATCCTCTCAGTTGATTACGGATACTTCCATCCTTTTCATTCTATTTATACTCATCAGTAGCCAAAACTTTATGCAAAACTGTATCAGTTTTACAACTGCATCAACATTTACATTCTCACCTGTTAAAATTGCATCCAAGTTTGCATCACTATTCTTAACTTCCTTATTATCCAAAATTTCCTCTGCTGCTGCTGCTACCTCAGTAACTAAAGCTGTCTTGACAAAAGTATCAAAATTCTTTGGATTCTCACGAAAAAAAGAGAGTAATCATAATTGTTTGGAGTAGCAACAGACTGCCTGCTAGTGAATCTGTCACTCTCCATTTTAACTTTAGTTAAGAGTGAAGCCCTCTGGTGATAGGGACTAAATTGTTGGTGCTGAGTAACACACCTAAGATCACGGTGCCGAACCTCCGATCCCGCCGTCTATTTCCGATAGCACGATTTTTTGCGCATGATTGATCATATTATACAAATACGGCCGCATATTTTCACAGATCATCTCCGTCGTTGGAATCACGATCATACGGCTCTACTTGCTCCCGCATGGTGATCTTTTTTATCACCGTGCGTCACACGCACCTAAATATCTCTGGGAAGGGTGAGTGGAGGGTTGGGATAGAAGAGTAGTGGAGGCCGATGGATCAGAAATTTGGTTTTGGCGGAATCAAATTTGGAAGAGTTGCGAAGATAGAGAGTCTAGCAAATAGAGCCGTATAGGAAAGCTCTCAGGATTCTTCCATAGTGGATAAAGAGTTCAAAGAAAAGTTTCCCCAAATTCACTCTTTTTCTTAGAACCAGAGAAACCATACATTTAAATAAGGGTGCTACTATTAGCACTGCAGTTTTGGCTATCCGCAGTCAATTTGTACGAGTTATTACGTGCCTTTTGGAAATACGTCTTGTCGTCTTGTATATTCATTTTTAGGAAAAGTGTTCAACACGAAAGTTGTACAAGTCGTATTGAACACTTTTCCTAAAAATGCATGTACAAGTCGTATTTCCAAAAATTCGCTATAGTTATGCCCATATTTCAATCAGAGCGGCAATACGTTTTGTGCGTGCATTTTTAGGAAAAGTGTTCAACACGAAAGTTGTAGATCTCGACGAGATCTACAACTTTCGTGTTGAACACTTTTCCTAAAAATAAATGAACAAGGCGTATTTTCAAAAGACGCGCAATAACTCGTACAAATTGAGTGCGGATAGCCAAAATTGCAGTGCTAATAGCAGCGTCCTTAAATAATTAGCTGTTTGTGGCATCATTTTCAGAGCTCATGCAGAAAATCACCTTTCCCATGATATGGTGTGCTAAAAATTTGTGAAAAAACTTAAAATCCACAAACAGTTTGATTTCAGCTTTTTGTAAGTATTTATTAATATTCAAGTTTCTCCTCTAGGCAAGCCTTGCACCTTCGGCTCCGTCCGTTGAGTTTGGACAAAAATGTCACCTTCAAATTTATGTTTGGCATGACAACCGTTACAATCACCACCAAAAATTAAAACTAGTTTTAAACATAAAAATGGATGAAGTTCATTAGGTGAGATCGGGCGTTCACAAACGATGGTTCATAACCACCGTGTTCACTACAGACACCGCTGTGCGAAACGGTAGAAATGCCTGCATTTCTATGTTACATATCGACATATTCCAAAAAAAAATCATACAATTTATTATAAATATTGCAAAGCAAATAAAGTTTTTAATTTGGAACAATTACTCCTGCCAATGCTTGCAAGTTTTTCCTAAGCGTAGTGTCACGGCTTAATCTCTATGGGGTTAGCCTAAACCTATGAAATTTTCTAGAGAAATCTAGGAGCATGTAGAGTATTTTGTACATAGTATTCTGGAGAAGTGTAGAGCATTCTAGAATGATCTCATGAGAATATTATAGAAAACTCAGGAAATATGTACGTACATGATAGTGGTAGAACAATTTAGATTTGAGGTAGTCTAGATCCTTTCATTCTTTGGAGAGAAAATCATTCGGGGCTTATAAAAGGGGAAGACCTCCTCATTTGTACATTCATCGAAGAATTCAAGCAATCTAAGCATTTTTGCACTCTTCACTCTCTTGCTCTCTCTTTCAAGTGTTCACTTACTCATCTTCATCTTGCCATGATTAGTGTTGGAGAAGACTGACTTAGCTAGCTGCGAAGGAGCGCGGAAAGGAGCTAAAGCCGCACGCGACATTATCAAGGGGACAAGTCAGTGACAGCATGCAAGTATACTAAAAGGCTCTGTTTGGCTTGGCGGTGGTGGTTATGAACCCGGTGGTTATGAACCGCCGTTCGTGAACTCCCGACCTATCCTAAGGAATTTCATCAACTTTTATGTTCCAAACTAGTAATCTTTTCTTGGTGGCACTCATAACGGTGATTTTTTTTGTCCAAACTCACTGGAGCAAAAACGCTGCGTCAAACGAAGCCTAAGTGCAATATAAAATTTTAAAAAATAAATAAATATAGATAAGCGTAATTGATCCAAACAGAATTTCTGTTTGCTTCAAAAACTTTCATAGTAATTCTCTAAAAACAAATTATTAGATAAAAAAAAAACTTTTTTTTAGATCGGTGGCTCCAAATAGAGATGACCTAAACCGGTAAAATAGTGTCATTTGAGCTTTTACAAAACCCCTCTAGCTATCATTCTTCTGTGTAGGGGAAGACTTGGGGCTCAGAGTGGGTGACCGCCCGCGCTGAATTTAAAAAAAAAAATAGAAATAAAAATTAAATTATGACATCATAGTTTTGTTGAATTTTTTTTACAAATAAATTTTTTTAAAAAATAAATATTTTTCTATATGCAAGTATATTGTACAAAAAAAAATTCATTAAAAATATACATATATTTTTTCTATATTTAGATATTATATAAAAAAAATCCTTAAAAATATGTCTATAACATTAATATAATTTAGATATTTTTTTTATTGATTGATTACAAATACTGAATCTAAATTTGGGTAAAGACAAAGGGGATAAAGGGTTTGAAGTCTGAACATTGTATAGTGCAATATTTAACAAAAGAATTATTATAAAGAAATGAAATTTTGTTGGAGAGTGTGAGCAAAAGTAATGTGACTGGTTCAAAAGAAATATATCATGTTGAAACCCAAGTCATCTGCCAGCTGTTACGAGGGCTTTCTACGGGGAGATATTTAGGTACGGGTAATACACTGTGATCATAATAGATCACCGTGCGGGAGCAGATATAGCCGTAAGTTCCGTGATTTCAACGGTGTAGATTATTTGCGAAAATATACGACCGCATTTGTGTAATACGATCGTATTAAAAAATGATCGTATTTTAGATAATCATACGCGAATATTCGTGCTGGCGAAAATACACGGCAAGATCAGCGGTCGTGCACTGTGATCTAAGGTAGGTGCATTGCGCGTACTAACTTTTTTTTTCCCTTTCTAAGGGTCTGATTGGTCGGTGGTAGCTGCTGGAGCCAGAGTGATTGGAGATGAAGATAAAACAATTTCTTAAATGAAACTTCGTTCATGCATTTAGAAAAAACTAAGGTCGCATCTTTCTTTGAAAAACTCAACCGAGAAAAAAGCGCTCAAACAAACGGAGCTCTTAATATCATTAAAAGAGGATTTTGGAGACCAAGAGACGAGTTGAAATTGAATTAACTTGGGCTCCATTTGCTCGAGGGTTTCTCCCCTCCATCGCGCGATATTATTTGTCAAACGACGTGCTTTTTGATAAGTTCGGCGGAACTACATCTTCTATGATCGGCAAACTTAGTCCAGTAACTCAATCTAGTTTGATCATATTAAAACTTCATAGTCACAAACTAATAATAAATACAGTTCATTAAACCTAAACACAAACTTCTTAAAGAAGAGGGAACAATACCAACATCAACATCAACAAGAATTTAAATTTAAAAATAAAATAAAATAAAAGTTTAGCTCCAAGTGTTACATTGAGAAGAGCAAGCAAGCCCTAAATAACCTAAGAAGACGCAGATGCATGGCACTGAGAAAGACATCGAGAGACATCGAGAAACACCGAGCGAAATATGAAAATAAAGAAACATCGAAAGTTTCTCGGAATTTTCGCTCCATCTTCGCACTAATTACATAAACCCGAGGAATTTTACATTACTCAAATACTTTTTTTAGCCGGGTGATTTCTCCGCGTCATTATCTCGATGCCGAGATCACTGCTCTTAATAAATAATAATGCATATTGACACTACTAACATCATAATTACAACTAACCCTTTTGAATGGCTGGAACTGAGAGGTAGCAGAAAGAATAATACATTCTGGCGGCGAGCTTCATGGGATGAGAGCAGCTAGTTTCCTCTTGGCCGCGCACAAATAGACCGCCTGCAACGGCACGAAAAAATCATCATCGAAGAGCTAGGACCGATATCCGCCATCGACTAATGGGAGAATTTTAATCATGATAATCATCTTCTCTATCGGCTGAAGCATTAACGTCATCTCGAGAAGTCAAAATGGCCGGCAACCCCGAGGGTTTCGGCTAGCTTCGATATGTGAGATTGAATCGACGGTGAATCCGGAGAGACGGGTTCAGGGAGGCTTGGCAGGCAATCGGGTAATTGCTCGCTGTTCTTCCTGGGCGTGCCGAGGAGGGCAAGTGCAGCCCGGCAGAATATAAACCTAATCAGAAGCCATTGTTAGATTCTTAGAACATTTATCGTTAATCAAAAGTCATTTACATTGTTAACATTTATGTACCCCACAAAAAAACATGGGTCTTTTCAGGGTTTTTTTAATTACATATATAATAACAATGCGAGGTTCGAGTCCGGGAAACAGACTCTTGCAAAAATAGAGGGTAAGGTTTGCCTACATTTCACCCTCGTATGAAGGCAAGAGACAAGCCACCTCATGTATGAAGGCAAGGGACATAGTTGTCGCGGCATACGATGGCACATGGGAACAATGTGTCGGTACTTGGACAAACAATCAACAATCACGAGGATGCAGTCAACCCCGTAGGACCGGGGTAAGCGAGTAAAGAAATCCATCGCAATATCCTCTCAAATCTACTAGGAAATCGGAGTCGCTCTAGAAGCCCGACTTGGGCCGGTTCTTGCCTTCTAGCATGTCAAACAACGGGCTAGGAACGGTTGCACCATCTTCAGCATTTGTCGCCAATACAAGGAGGACGCCAAGCGACGATAGGTTTGAAACACACGGACATGGTGATGCAGGACGAATCTAAAGGCGACGAACGCGCAATGCCCTAACCTTAATGGAGTGGAGCCAACGACAACCCTAAAGAAGCAAGAGAAATGCAAGCACGCACAATCTAATGAACAAGAAACCTATAACCTAAACCCTAATGCAAATGTGAAACTTGAATCATGCAATTACTTGCGACTCGCAATTGATTAAACAATGTTAAGTTTAAAATTCTCGCGTACATGTCACAATTAATCACAAATATTGCAATTTGGGTAAACAGATAACAATTGCAAATTATTGAAAGTGCACAGAATTAAAGCATAGGGCGAATAAGATACTTGTACAATACAAAGAAGAAAAAAAAGCTTTGAAGTAAAAGCTCACCAAGTATATGATATCGGTGGTGGTGGTGGGGAAGATCCGGTGGACGCGGTGGCTGTCCGAAAGGAAGGATGTTGTTGTGTAGGGATTGTCAGCGGGAGGAACAGGCTTTTGTTGGATGGTACTGGTTGGGACGGGGATTGGAGGGGTCAATTTTGAGGTGGGGATGATAAGGATAGCTTGAGGAGGTTGTCGGAAGAGGTAAAAGAGGTTAGGCAACTGATGCGGGTCCAAAGAAGGCTGGAAGGGTGTGGGGAGGTTGGGGAGTGGAAGGTTGTTGTGATTGGAGGCTTTTGGGAGGAATCCCGTGAGTGGGCAAAGGGAGATCCGGTGAATGGGGCTCGGGCAGCACTGGTGTGAGAGGGAGAAGGTGGAGGCGAGGTCAAAGAGGGGGGGGGGGGGGGGGGGGGGGGGGGGGGGGGGGGGGGGGGGGGGGGGGGGGGATGTGGTTGTAGGCGGGGTTGTCGTCGCTAGAGGCATGGAATGTCGGCAACATGCAATTTGCTGGAGGACGGGCGCGGTTGATGGTGTCGGGGAGAACAGGAACGATAGCAGCGGGCTCGGAATAGGGCGGTGGTGGCTGGATGGGGAACCGGCGGGGTCGCCGGAGGCTGGAAAGGTCGTGGTTGGCGGTAGCGGCAGGCGAGCGGCCCACTGGAGTCCGCACCAGGCAAGGTCAGACTTTCACTCCCGATAGACCGGGTGGAGCACAAAGCCATCACAATTAAGGTCGGTGGCAAATTCACCACCTCCTCCATTAGAAGATTGGCACTCCCCCTCAGCAGCTTTGGATACCCAACTGTTGGGCTATAATTTCTTAGTGGACTACAAAGCCAGCACCATAAATCGAGTGGCAAATTCTCTCTCCTACAAGTAGGAGAAATGCACTCTTCCCCCATACGGTCATTAACGAGGTAAGTGTACAACCCATATTCTTCGAGGGTAGGGCACATCCAGGCCAAGGGGGCAGAAGTCAAAGTCAATGGTCAAATCGAAGGCAGCAAGCAGTTCGCCAGAGGTATGAATTGCTAGGTGCGAGTATCAAGGTTACTTGCCCCAAAGTGGCGACTAGATGAAGGCCTAGAGGTTACTCGCACAAACCGGCGACTATCAGGCAACCCTCAGACCTACTCGCATAGGGGCGACTATCAACTACAACTCGCCAGTCATTGTCGACGTCCTTACCTAGTCGCCTGCTCATCAGGTTCAACTATCCTACCTTGCAGGGGTCAGACATAGTCGTCTGTATCCCCTCCCCCCCCCCCCCCCCCCCCCCCCCCCCCCCCCGGATTTGTCTATAAATAGACCTCCAGGGGGTACTAGGAATGACATTTGAAAAATCAGAGTCCCCCCCCCCCCACACACACATAGGCGAGATGCTTACTCATTCAGTTTCTTCCTAGTACCAAGCTCGGTCATCCTTTGATTTTGGAGGGGAAGACTCTTCTGAGCTTCCGGGTACGTGATGGGACCTCCCTGTCGCAGCACCTGGGGTCTTGTTGTCACTGTTCTAGTCTTCTCATTGTTGCCAGTCAAGCCGTCTAGTTGGACTGCTGGGTGAGTAGCCTCCGGATGCATTGATTCGAATTTTGGAGTCGGGAATTTCCTGGCATCAACACTTTGGTGCGGTGAGCATGGATCGTAGCCAGAGGAAGAAAGTCTAGTAGGAAGGCGAGATAGTCGAAGTTGGCGACCATGAGGGAGCTGGTGGTAACTCAGCAGTGGTAATCGAGTTCGTGACGCGAGCTGATTTCGAGGAGTTCACGCGGCGTTTGGAGGAGACCATGCGAGCAGCGCTTCTTCCTCGCACGGAGTGCACGGCGACCTCGCCTCATCGCGTGACTCTGTCCGAGGATGGTTGTCCCCCTCGGCGAGCAAGGAAGGAGCTAGTGGAGGAAGAGTTGGAGCGACCAAGGAGGCCGCAGTTCTATCAGCAGAGCTCGCAGGGAATTCGATTCCGCGAGGTGGACGACCAGGCGAGATCCCATGATACTCGCACATATGGCGAGTATGGAGGGGTTGCGCGCCAGGCTGAGGATCGTCGCCAGTCAGGTGGGAGGAACCCATTCTGTGAGGAGATCCTTGCTTCTCTCGTGTCGGAGGGATTCGGTGAGCCCGTGATGGCTTACTACTCCGGGAGAGATGATCCTGTTCGTCATCTCCGGTGGTTCGAGGATGTAGTCTCCATCTGAACCATGTCAGACGCCTTCAAGTGTAGGTTGTTTGCCATCACTTTTCGGGGAAAGGCCAGGGGCTGGTTCCACCAGCTGGCAGCCGGTTCGATCTACTGCTTCGAAGACCTGCGCCGAGGAGTGACGATGCGATTCGCCACGGCCAAGAAGAGAAAGAAGGAGGCAACGACCCTCTTCTATCTGGTGCAAGGAGTGCGAGAGACGTTAGGGAACTACATCAACCGCTTCCAAGAAGAAGTGTTGGACATCCAGAAGGTGGATGGCTTCACCCTGTAGCTTGCCCTAACGTTCGGCCTGAGGGAAGGCCTCTTCAAGCTGGAGATCAGTTGGGATTCTCCCATGTCCTATGAGGAGCTTATTGAGAGGGTCAATAAGTTCGTTCAGGGGGAGGCCTTTAATCGCGGCTTCCTGGCCAAGCTCACCAAGCTGACCAGGGAGGAGGAAGAAGAGGAGAAGGTCCCCGTGCCCAGGAAGGAGGAGCCCCGAAGACAGGAGAGGAAGAAGCCGGAAGAGAGGAGGAGAGAAGAGCCTAGAAGGGAGGAGCTAAAGAGGCAGGAGGAGAGGAGGCCCGTAGCGGCCCCGGAGCATCGGGAGGAAGAAAGGCGCTACCAGGTCTCCGTTAATAGGTCGTCGTTGAGGCCAGCGGGTCGGCCCAGTATCAGGATCCGGGAAGAAGATTCTCCCCGGAGAGAAGGAACTTTAACCGGTCGGAAAGGCATCAAGAGGGAGGAAGAGAGGAGGCGATGGTTGTTTCCTGACAGGGTAACAAACAGTTCAAAAGGAATCAGCGAAGAAGGCCGCAGGCGGAGGAAATGCCCCTTTACTGCGAGCTGCATCAAGTGGCAGGGCATGGGACGATGGCCTTCCCGGACTTTTGGGAAGCCAGGAGAGGGCTAGCTGCCGGTGAAGTGGGAGGAGAGTCGCGAAGGCTGGAAGCCCCTGTCGAGCCGCCGACAGTGCAAGTCGTCGCTCGAAGGAGGAATGAGGATAGGATCGACCAAGGAGGTCGAGGAGGAGTGGGAGTGATCCACTGGGGAGCCGAGCTAGGAGCTTCCCGCAAGGGGAGTCTCCATCAGATTTACCGGAAGAGCATCGCCTCGACCTCGCAGGCACCACCCCCGTTGGAGGAGATCACCTTCTCAGAGGAGGACATGCTAGGGAATGAGAATCCCTTTAATGATGCCCTCGTGATTCAAGCCGTCGTGGAGGACTTCAGCGTCGATCGGATCCTGGTGGATAACGGGAGCTCCGTAAACGTTCTCTTCAAGAAAATGTTTGACGGGTTGGAAGTCGAGGCACGAAGGGTGATGGCGTCGGATGGTCCCCTCTGTGGCTTCTCGGGAGAGAAGAAAGAGGTGGAAGGCGGGGTGGATCTGTTGGTAACCCTCGGTGGCACCTCGCTAAAGTGTCGATTCATCATCGTCGACGCCCCGAGCTGCTACAAGGCGATCTTCGGGAGGCCGCTGATCAACTTCTTCAAGGTCGTCCCATCCTCCTATCACCAATGTTATGGGGATGTCCAGGTGAGGATGAGGAGCGATCCAAGAGCCGCCCGCGAGTGCTACCTCAGCACGGTCAGCACCATCAGCTGGATGGCGGACGCGGAGGAGCTGGAGAAAGCGCTGAAGAGCACAGCAAGGCTGGAAGCAGTCGAGGAGGTGGAAGAGATCGAGGTACTCTCCGAGGTCGGAGTACCTGGATTGCTGAAGATAAGAGGGTCTCCGAAGACCGAAGAGAAGATCGGGATGGCGGCATGTCTGCAAGAGAATGTCGACATCTTCGCCTAGAGTGCTGCCGAGATGCCAGGGATTGACGCAGAGGTTGCTTATCATCGCCTCGATCTGGACCCCGCGGTCAAGCCCGTTGGTCAGAAGAAGAGGTCGAGTGTCGTAGCGCTGGCCAAACCTATTAGGGAGGAGTGAAGAAGCTGCTTGAAGCAGACTTTGTATCGGTGATCCAGTACCCAGGTTGGGTCTCAAATGTTGTAATGGTGAAGAAGGTTGGGGAAAGATGGAGAATGCGTGTAGACTTTTCATTATTAAATAAAGCTTGCCCGAAGGATTGTTATCCAAAGCCTCGAATCGACGCGCTGGTTGATTCAGCCGTCGGTTTTTCTGTGATGAGCTTTCTTGATGCGTTTTCAGGATACCACCAGATCTGAATGCATCCCCCCGATTGTCGCGATGTCTCCTTCATCACTGGCGATGACTGCTACAGCTACAAGATGATGCCCTTCAGGTTGAAGAACGATGGGTCTACCTACCAGTGAATGATGGATCATGTATTCAAGGAGCAAAAGGGAAAGAATCTGGAGGTGTATGTGGACGACCTCTTGATCAAAAGCAAGAGCGTCCAGGAGCATGTTGCCGATCTGGTGGAGACCTTTGCGACGGTTAGAAAGTTAAAGATGAGGCTCGATCCTGCGAAGTGCGTATTCGGGGCAGGCAGGGGGAAGTTCTTGGGGCATCTCCTCACCCCGGAGGGAGTGGAGCCCAATCCTGACAAGGTCAGGGCGATCCTGGAGATGACCTCGCCGAAGAGTACCAAAGAAGTCCAGAGGTTGACTGGAAGGCTAGCAGGCCTTAGCCGCTTTCTGTCAAAGGTTGGGGAGAAGTGCTCTCCATTCTTCAAGACGCTCCGAAAGAATGAAGACTTTGAGTGGTCCGAAGAGTGCGAGAAGGCGTTCGAACGGTTAAAGCAGCAGCTAACTCAGACACCTCTCCTCCAAGGCCCGAAAGAAGGTGAAGACCTACTACTTTACTTAGGAGTAGGGGCGGAAGTGGTAAGCTCGGTGCTCGTGAGAGAAGAAGAAAAAAAGAAGCTACCAATCTATTATGTTAGTTAGGTGCTAAAGAAGGCGGAGTTGCGGTACCCTATCCTGGAGAAGCTTGTCTTCGCCTTGGTGGTGTCAGCGCGGAAGCTCCGACTTTATTTTCAAGCTCACTCCGGAATATCCTAGAAGGAGTGGAGCATTCAGGAAGGCTGGCGAAATGGTCGGTATAACTCAGTGAGTTCGACATTTCCTTCTCGCTCTGGGTGGCGATCAAAGCGCAAGCGGTGGCAGATTTCTTAGCCGACTTCTCGGGAGAAGCGGATCCGAGTAAGGAGTCTTCCAATCTGGTTTCCTGGAAGATGTTCGTGGACGGAGCTTCGGGCAAAAGCTCTGTGGGAGTAGGCATCGTACTTGTCAGCCCACAGGGGACTAAGATCGAACAAGCAGTCGAGATCCTCTCCACCGACACGAACAAACAATCGGAGTATGAGGCGATAGTGGCCGGCTTACGTCTGGCCAAGGAGTTGGGCATCCAGGATATTCGAGCTTTCACAGATTCAATGGTGGTCGCATCGCAGATTCGAGGAGAGTTCGAAGTGCGCGACACCATCATGCAGAAGTACCTTGTCAAGGTGAAAGGATTGATTGGAGGCTTTCAATCTTTCTTCGTCGAGCACGTGCCGAGGGAGGAGAACTCGGCAGCAGATCGTTTGGCCAAGTATGGGGCCGAGGGCTGGAGGAACTATCACCGAGTTGTTTCGACCGTCCATCGAAGAAGGAGAGATGATGGAGATCGAGCAGCGCCCTTCCTGGGTGGACCCATTCGTGGCATTCCTGACTACCGGTCAACTCCCGGCAGATGACGGAGATCAGAGGAAGTTTCGGTACAAGGCGGCGTATTACCTATGGCACGACGGCGAGCTATATCGCAAGACCATCTCAGGACTCTTTGCCAGATGCGTTTCGGAGGTCGAAGTACCTCGAGTTCTGGAGGAGATTCATTCAGGAGAGTGCGGAAGTCATTCTGGGACTCGCACTCTGGAGCAGAGAATCCTAAGGCAGGGTTACTTTTGACCGACCATCCGAAAAGACGCCGAAGCATTCTCAAAGAAGTGTCAGAAGTGTCAGCTGTTCGCTCCTCTCCAGCTGCAGCCGGCCCGTCAGCTTCGTTCTATTACCGCCCCGTGGTCGTTCGCCATCTGGGGAATGGATCTGATAGGCCCTTTCCCCCAAGCTAGCGGTCAGAGGAAGTTCGTTCTCGTCATGATCAACTATTTCTTCAAGTGGATCGAGGTCAAAGCTCTAGTCAAAACCACCTCTCAAGTCGTGAAGAACTTCATTTGGGGAGAAATCGTCTGCAGGTTCGGGATCCCTCTCGCCATCGTAACCGACAACGGTCTGCAGTTCGCCAGCTTGGAGCTGGAGGACTTCTGCAAGCAGCTATGAACCGATCTTTGGTTTGCCTCGGTACACCATCCTAGGAGAAACGGGCAAGTAGATGCCGCCAACAAATTGATCATCAACCTCCTGAAGAAGAAGGTCGATAACCTAAGAGGGAATTGGGCGGAGCAACTCCTTTCGGTCCTATGGGCTCTGAGGACCACTCCTAACTCAGCCACAGGAGAAACCCCTTTCAAGCTCTCTCACGGGTCAGAAGCTCTCATCCATGTGGAGTTCGAAGTCAGAATTCCTAGAGTGGTTGCGGCGGAAGAGAGAGATGAAGAATGGCGACTGGAGAGCGAAGAGTCTCAGAGGCTATCTCTCGACTACATCGAAGAACTTCGAGATCTAGCCTCGGCTCGGCAGGAAGAGATCAAGAGGCGAATGGCGAAATACTTCGGCAAACATGTCTGCCTCAAGAACTTTCAAGCAGGTGACCTCGTCCTAAAGAAGGTGGATGCGACAGGAAGATTAGCCGCTGTCGGAAAACTTAACCCAAGTTGGGAATGGCCCTTCATCATCCACGAGTCACTAGCAGCTGGCGGATATCGTCTGCAGAATCATGAAGGAGAGCTGCTTGGGAATACCTGGAGCGGTGATGACCTAAAAAGGCTCTACCCCTAAGGGGATGTGTGTCCCTCTTCTGTAAAGTTATTTCACTTCAATAAATTTCTCACCCTCCCTGAAACATGGGATGGTGAGTCTTTTGTGTCTTCCAGCAAGCGTTTTCAAAAAAGTGAAGACAGTAGGTGAAACCGATCTCCACGACAGGTTGGGAAACAAGCATCCGACTTAATTCTCATAAAACCCAGAACAGATGATGGGACAACGCCTCGAGTGTGAGTTCTCCTAAGACCAAGCCTCTACATTAACGGTCGAGATCAGCTCCCCCCTTATATGTTGGTCGTGGAACCCCTTGATTGCACTTCTCATCCAACTGGAGAGATTATCAGAGAAAAGTCTGGACGCCGAACTCCCCACTTGACGAAGAGATGATCGGTTTAACTGACTGAGGGACCTTTGAATAAAGGCGTCGTATACCCTCAAAGAGCTAAGAGCTCGTGACAAGGCATAATGTTTCTGTTGTTTCGTCCAATCATATGAGTTGGTGTGTTTAACCCCCTCTGATTGATTGAGTAGCAGGAGAAATACCTAGACCAGCATTCAGCATCGCAGTAGGATGGAGACCTCGGTACTGTGCGTCTCCTTGGACCCCCCAACTGTCATTCCCTACTGGTCAGCATTCAGCATCGCAGTAGGATGGAGACCTCGGGACTGTGCGTCTCCTTGGACCCCCCCCCCCGACTGTAATTCCCTACTGGTCAGCAGTCAGCATCGCAGTAGGATGGAGACCTCGGGACTGTGCGTCTCCTTGGACCCCCCGACTATCATTCCCTACTGGTCAGCACTCAGCATCGCAGTAGGATGGAGACCTCGGGACTGTGCGTCCCCTTGGACCCCCCGACTGTCATTCCCTACTGGTCAGCATTCAGCATCGCATTAGGATGAAGACCTCGGGACTGTGCGTCCCCTTGGAGGGACTGTCATTCCCTACTGGTCAGCATTCAACATCGCAGTAGGATGGAGACCTCGGGATTGTGCGTCCCCTTGGACCTCCCCGACTGTCATTCCCTACTCGTCCGTATCTAGCATCCGTGTAGGATGAAGGCCTCGGGATTGTGCGTCCCCTTGGACCCCCCCCCCCCCCCCCCCCCCCCCCCCGACTGTCATTCCCTATTTACCCTTTTTTATCGTTCTGATTGTGAACTCTAAAGGTATTCTCATCAGGTGAAGCAGAAGCCTCGAGAGTATGCGCCTTGAGGGACCCCCCGAGTGCTCATAGTTGACATCCTTCTTGGAAACAGGCGAGTATCAATCGTGCGAGTAGGTGGGTGCGAGCATACCTGGGCGAGCCTATGAGCCTAGCGAGCGAACACTCAAGCGCAGGCAAGCCTATGAGCCTAGCGAGCGAACACTCAAGCGCGGGCGAGCCTATGAGCCTAGCGAGCGAGCACTCAAGCGCGGGCGAGCCTATGAGCCTAGCGAGTACCGACACAACATCGTAAGCAAGGCGAGTAGATGGCCGCATTTCCAAAACAGTATTACTATATCATTCAAGAAAATTACATATCGCTCTCGCAAGAGCTACAAAAATTATCCAAGTACAGAAAGATTGCTCGGCGAAGAAGCGTAATCCGAAGAGTTCGACGACCCGCTGGCCTCCCCGTCATCCTGCTCCTCGTCGCTTGCATTCAGGATGTCGGAGAGTATGTCCTTCGTCGTCAAGGTCTCGCCATCCGGCGTCAGGAAGCCTCTGACCTGAAGCTTGGCGAAGACCAGGTCGTCGGCGGTTATCGCTATCTCGCGCCAAAGGGCGGACCACTCTTCCGAGGACTTGGAGATTTCCCCCGCTCGGCGAGAAGGTCCGGCCTCCGAGGAAGGCTGCGCCACCGTCCTCGACTCCAGCTCCGCAATGCGAACCTGCGCTGCCTCCAGCGAGAATTGGCTAGCTCGCAGGTCGCTCTCAAGCTTGGAGATAGCCTCGGCCGCTGTGAGTTGCTCCTCCTGCAGAAGGGAAAGGTCGCAGGTTACAAAATCGAAAAACAATAGGCGGCGGGCGAGTTACACAAGAATTTTAGCAAACTACCAAGATCACCTCGAAGTCTTTGCTCGGAGAAGCCTTGTCCTCGGCCACGAGAGCCCTCGCCTCGGCTCGGGCCTGGCCCGTATCTGCCTCCCTGAGCAGCTTCTTGAAGACTTCATTCTCCTCCTCGGCAGCGAGGAGGTTGCGGGCAGTATGATGAGCGAGTTTTGTTGCTCGCAGCATCGCTCGTGATCCCTGATCGGCGAGGTACTGAGGGGACACCTCCCTCAAGACCTTGGCGTCGTCGCGCACGTAAAGCCCGAACGTGACGCAGAAAGCGTCATCGTTCGACACATCATCCTCGCTCCAAGAAGGGAGGCGAGAACTGAGGCGGGCCTCGCTCCTTTTCCTGCTCCACGCGAGGAGCGGGTCGCCGTCCAGGCCGGTGTTCAGCGAACCCTGCCCAAAGTTGGGATGGTTCTCGGGAGCGCTGTCCTCCTGCTCCCTTTGTCGATCCTCCTGCAGCTTCCAAACGATCTCCTTCCTCTTCCTCTAATGGTGGAAGGATCGCCCTCTTCCAAGCCCGCCGCATGAAGGATCTCGGTCGGGTCGCCGAGCCCAGCGAGCCCTCCCGGAAGAGGGGACTCCACCTCGGCATCTTTTTCTTCATCATCGGTCCTCGCTTGCCCTGACGGAGATGCGGGGGGAGGAGATTCGCCCGCTGGAGGAAGATTGGTCGCAGGCACATGGCGAGCACCTGCAAGAAAATCATTAGACACAACGACAACCAACTCGGCTCAAATGTTACTCGCACCACAAATAGCGATGTTACCTTCGCCAGACTCGACATATGCGAGTCAATCGACGTTCTGTCGCCAGAAGACGACATCAAACTTCTTGCCCTTCATCGCGAGGCAGAATTCCTCGCGGCCACCTTGCAATATGGGGGAGAGAAACAACCCCGCGGGTGGTTGCTGGGGGCGAGTAGGGATTCCCGAAAAGTCGTCGGAGACGAAGACGAATCGTTCGTTCCAGCAATGAACCTTATTCGAGGTTCCGGTTAGCGAGCAGTGATGGCTACCGAAGTAGACCACCCCATCCTTCATCGCACCCATGTAAAAGAGCCTCCGGAATACGGCGAGATCGAATGCGATCTTCTCCGATCGCAAGAAGCACAAGAACCCCACGATGATGGCGATTCCATTCGAGTTGATCTGCGCCGAGACCAACCCAAAATACCAAAGGATCTGGCAGACCTCCGGCCAAAGGGGAAGTCGAAAACCCACCTCAAAATGAGTAAGGGGGAAAACGAGCCTCCCCTCCGCGAACGAGTTGATTCGTTCCTCCTTCGTCGGCAAGCAGGCGCGGAAGCCCCTGGGGAGGAAGCAGTGAACGAATCGCTCCAAGTCGTCCGCGCGAGTTATGGGCTTCTTGAACTTTGTCGCGAAGAAGGTTTGGGCATAGGTCAGGCGGTGAGCTTCAGCATCGTTAGAAGGCGTCATCGAGAAAGGAAAGAATCTCGCTCGAATAGCTGAATGCTCGGGAAGGTCGGAAAAGCGTGTTGTTTTCGGACCCCCCATGTAATTATAGACGTCGTAGGGGAGGATCGCGAGGTACGATGCGCGCGATGTGTGCTCCTAACTCGCTCAACCTACACGCCGAGTTAACTTCCTCGCAGAAGACTTTTCCAAGACGTCGAGGTCGCAGGTCGCTCGCAGATTGCGACAATCAAGTAAAACTTGCAACGATAAGCAAAAATAAAGATAATGATATTGCGAAAAACCGGAAACGAAGTTGAAAAACACATGCGACTAACAAACAAATCTCGTCATAAACGAGTTAAAGTTATTACAAACAGCGTAAATAAATATCTGAGAAGACAGAAAAGGTACAGAAGTCGCCTGCCGACATCGCGATTACATCGTTGGAGGATCGTCGAGCCTGTCTGAGGTAGGGGCGTGTCCCCCAGTGAATCCTAGCTGACGCGTGAAGCCCATCTGCTCCCTAGCCCTCACCATGAGCTCCTCGCTGAGGCGGATGTGCTCTTCCATGCGAGTAAGGGTCCCGAGGGAGCCCATACTCGCCCGAAGCCCGTGAATGTCGGCCTTCAGAAGTTCCTGCTGATGCTCCACATCCGCCATCCGCCGCTCCAGCTCGTTGATGGCGAAGTGCTTGCCCTCTGAGTGATGGCGACAGCCACCATGACGGCCAACTTGAAGACGAAGATGACGGACATGGCGCATTGGTTGATCATGGAGTTGCGACGGAAGATGATGATGACGGCCCACCGGCTAAAGGCATGCGGCGCCGTGGCGGCCACGGCTACAATCTTCGTCCACGCCGCAAGAATTAATTATTATTTTTATGTTTGCTAAGTTATGACTTAAGTTAATTTTGGCTTGCATTTTATTATTTTATTTTGAACTATTGGTGTGCATTTAGCACTATGTTTGGTGTGCTATTAGCACTTGTGTTGTAAGGCCTATATAAGGCTAAGACTTTAATTAAAATCTTGATTATTATTTTGCTTGAAAATTTGCCTAAACCTAATCTCTTCTCCTCTCCTCTCCCTCTCATCTTGCCGCCGCCCCCCTTGGGTCTTCTCCAAGTTTCGGCCTCTCTCTCTCTCTCTCTCTCTCTCTCTCTCTCTCTCTCTCTCTCTCTCTCTCTCTCTCTCTCTCTCCAACTCTCTTTTCCGTTTCCTCTTCTCCCTCCTCATACCTATCCTCCCCACGAAATCTTCTTCAACGAATCCCCTCTAGCCGACCACTCTTGGAGGAGAAGACATCAAGTGCAAGAGCCCACGGTTTGGTGAATCTCTCCGGTGCAAAAGCGAGGAAGACGAACGAGTTTCCTACATCATTTGGAGCCCCTTCCGTGTTCCAAAGGAGAGCGATCATTTCCTAGTGGATCCAATATCTCAGATCTACGATTCCGAGAGGGGTAACGAAATTCTACTCAAGAGATCTCCTTTCTTAGATCGTTTTTGTGGTGGACGATTTTAGCGTGATTTCTCGAAGCAAGTAAAATTTCTAGCGGTGTTTTCTTTGGTAGATTTGTATTTTTCGTTTGATTTTCCGGATACTATCGAAAGGATTGGCGAACCTTGTTATTTTCTTGTTGGGGAAAGATCAACCGTTTGCGAATCGGGATTTGTTTTGGTGGATCTTTCTTTGGTACAACAACGCTCGTACGGACGCAAATATTCGTCCTTTTAGCTTGATCGGATCTTGGCCTATAGCCGTGATACGATCTTTAGCGGGTTGGCTATCCGCACGTTAGCGCGAGAAATAAATAAAATAATTGTGCTGCTGCGTTTAGTTATTGTGCGGAATCGAGAGAGTGTATTGTGTCGAGATTATCCTAGACGTCACCCGTGTAGGCTCGTAGGAACGTGCTACATCAAATTTGGTATCAGAGCGAGGTTGTGTTGATTTCTCAATCGACACCATCCTTACGTTTTCCTGTCTTAAAACGTCGACCCACACTTGGTCGTGCACGTTTCTTATTAGACAACGAAAATCTGAATTTTCTTTTTACTTTGGTCTGCGAATAGCAAAATCCAAAAAAAAAATCTGCAGAAAATTATAAAAAAAAATCCTGTATGCTCTTCTTATTTTTCTAAGCAAAAAAAGTCTAAAAAATCATTTTTATTCTCCTACTTAACAGTCTCCAAAAAAAAATCCTTTTATAAAAAATATCTGGTCAAAATTCTGGTTGTCCTGCTGTTCATACGCACTAGGTTTGGTACGGAATAATTTCCATCCACCTCACCCATGGCCGACCACCATGATGATGAGCACGCTCCAGCAGCGATTGCGGAGCTTCGGGAAGAGTTCAACGCTAGATTCGATGCACTCACCCAGTTAATACAAGGGTTGGCCGTAAATCAGGCGGCGCCTCAAAATCCCGGCTTTGGGATAAATCGGCAGGGGCCCCCACCACAGCCCGCCAACCAACGAAACGAACGACAAAATCATCATCGTGATCAGGACGACGAATTCGATTTAACTAGGGTCGTGCGACTACATCCACCATCCTACGATGGAATAGGAGAACCTCAAGTTTTCCTAGATTGGATCATGGAGATCGAGTGCTACTTTGAGTGGCACAATCTGTCTGACGGTGATAAGGTGTGAGTGGCACGAATGAAGCTTCTGAGTAGGGCCAAGACGTTCTGGTTGAACGAAGAGAGGCGAATGGGTACCGTGAATGGAGTACCCCCAATTGGGTGGGCTGCCATGAAAGCACTGTTGACAGACCAATATGTCCCCGCGTATCACCGAACCCAAGTGTTCGATGAGCTAGCCACCCTTCGCCAAGGGGATAAGTCAGTAGCGGAGTACATGGGACTTATTAAGGACATGATGGTGAGATGTGACGTCCGGGAAATGCCCGAAGTAACATTATCACGTTTTCGTAAGGGACTCAGGACGGATATCCAAGGCAAGCTTCTGCGCTATGGTCACACGGATCTTAACGCAACATTTAATGCAGCTTTGGATATTGAAAAGCACAATGCCTATAAGTCCTAGGGACGATCTTTCCAAAAAGGAAAATCCATTTTAGGATCCCCACCCTCATCCTCAGTGCGAGACAAAGGAAGGTTTCGATCAACAGATTCGAACTCCGTGGTCATTAACGCTAGGAACATCAAAAATCCCACTGGTGAGAGAGTTCCAATAGGGCGTATTAATAAGACTAACGCCACCTGTTATTCTTGCGGGATCCAAGGGCACTACTCTAGTGAGTGCCCCACTAAGGGAAAACCCCTAGCCCTTTTAGACTCCACGTCTGATCCCGCCGAGATCGTCTATGAAGCCGGTACTGAGTCTGACGCCGAGCCGAGTGATATTGATGACGACTCTTTTATGATGGTTATGAGATGTATTCTGAATACACCACGTGCGACGGACGATTACAATAGGACAAATATCTTCTCGGTAAATTTTAAGAACGGTGACAAGTGGTGTAAGCTAATAATCGATAGCGGTAGTAGTATGAACGTCGTTTCGGAGAATGCCATCACTCGAATGCACTTAGTCACAGAGCCCCATCCACATCCGTATAAGATAGCCTGGGTAAACAAAACGTCTATCGCAGTTTCTAAACGATGCTTGGTACCGCTTACGGTGAAGAGCTATGTCGATAAAGTGTGGTGCGATGTCATCCCTATGGATGTATGTCACGTTCTACTAGGACGTCCATGGCTTTATGATTATGACGTGACCCATTTTGGCAGAGCCAACACTTACGAGTTCAAGTTCAATGGTAAGACCGTTGTTTTGAAACCCACACCACATAAGGACCCGTCGATTGCTTCCAAGGACACAGTGGTGCCTGCGGAAAGGAAAACCATAAGTTTTATAAGTAGGAAGGAGTTAGAACGCGAGACCTTTCTAGATGGCGTCATTTATGCGTTAGTATGCCTACAAGTTAAGGAAGACTCACCGTCTTTAGAGAACCTACCGTTATCTCTGCGCACATTATTGGAAGAATATAAGGACGTCTATCCGGTAGATTTACCTTCCAAGTTGCCACCCATCAGAGACATTCAACACGAAATTGATTTCGTCCCGGGCTCATCCTTGCCTAATCAACCCCATTACCGACTTAATCCCTCCGCACATAATGAACTACAAATATTAATTTCCGATTTAATAGCAAAGGGATTTATCCGCCATAGTAAAAGCCCTCGTGCCGTCCCTGCCTTGTTGGTCCCGAAGAAAGATAAGTCTTGGAGGTTGTGTGTAGACTACCGGGCCATCAATAAAATAACTGTCAAGTATAGGCTTCTCATTCCCCGTTTGGATGATCTATTGGATATGTTATCCGGTGCCACCGTGTTCTCAAAATTGGATTTAAAGAGTGGTTACCACCAAATAAGGATTCGGGAGGGAGACGAATGGAAAACGGCCTTTAAATCTAAGGACGGGCTTTACGAGTGGTTAGTGCTAGGAGAGGGACTCACCAACGGACCTAGTACTTTCTCACGATTAATGACTCAAGTATTTAAGCCATACATGGGAAAATTTGTCGTAGTCTATTTCGATGATATTTTGGTGTTTAGTATTTCGCTGATCGATCATGAAACTCATTTGCGAACAATCCTTACTACATTGCGCCAAGAGAACTTATTCATTAATTTTAAGAAGTGCGCGTTCGGTGTGACTTCCGTGGAATTTTTAGGATACATAGTGAGTGCCGAGGGTATACATGTTGACCCTAAGAAGGTCCAAGTGATTAAAGAATGGCCGGAACCACAAAATATTAGGGAGGTTAGGAGTTTTCATGGATTGGCCACGTTTTATCGACGATTCATTCGCAATTTTAGTAGTATCATGGCACCAATAACTGAATGTATGAAGAAGGGTGATTTTAAATGGACCAAATCGGCCACTAGCGCGTTTCAAATGATTAAGGATCGGATGTCCGAAGCCCCCCTACTACGGTTGCCGGATTTTAATAAAGTGTTTGAACTATCATGCGACGCTTCGGGGATAGGAATTGGAGGAGTGTTAAGCCAAGAGGGACATCCGGTTGGGTACTTTAGCGAGAAACTTGCGGGCCCAAAATTAAATTATTCCAATTATGATCGTGAGTTTTATGCCGTAATACGTTGTCTCCAACATTGGCGACACTACCTTATATCGAAAGAATTTGTAATCCTCTCGGATCATGAAGCGCTAAAATTTGTAAACTCTCAAAATAAAATCAGCCCTCGGCACGCCAAATGGGTCTCCTATCTTCAGGAGTACACATTCATTATTAAGCACCTTAAGGGTACGTTAAATCGAGTGGCGGACGCCCTTAGTCGTGTCACTCTATTATTATCTAAAATGGAGGTGACGGTAATAGGATTTGAACGCATTAAAGACGAGTACGTCCTATGCCCGGATTTTAAGGATATTTATTTAGCCGCTCAGGAACAGGCTCCCTCTACTATTTCGGCATACTACATTCGTGACGGTTATTTATTTAGGCATACGCAATTGTGTATTCCCCGCTCTTCACTACGCCATTTCATTGTATGGGAGCTACATAGTGGAGGGCTAGGGGGACATTTCGGCCGGGATAAAACGATAACACTAGTGGAAGATAAATTCTTTTGGCCGGGGCTTAAGCCAATGGTTAATAAGATCGTTGGGAGTTGTCGTGTGTGTCAATTAGCAAAAGGAAACAAGACCAACGCGGGTCTTTATACACCTCCTATTCCGTCTGTTCCTTGGGAGGACGTTAGTATGGACTTTATTTTGGGCCTACCTATGACATTTCGGCGACACGATTCCATCCTTGTCGTCGTCGATATATTTTCTAAAATGGCATATTTTATCGCTAGTCACAATACCAACGATGCATCCCATGTTGCTAAGTTGTATTTCAAAGAGGTCGTGGCGCATCGGGGCGTTCCCAAAACGATAGTGTCTGATAGGGACGTCAAATTCACTAGTTACTTCTGGAAGACGCTTTGGAAGCTAATGGGTACAAAACTTATGTTTTCGTCGGCCTATCATCCCCAAACGGATGGGCAAACGGAAGTGGTCAATCGAAGTTTGGGTGGATTATTTCGTTGTTTAGTAGGCGATCATAAAGGTACGTGGGACCTTATTCTTCCTCATGCTCAAATAGCTTACAATAATTCAAGGAATAGGTCCACCGGTTTGTCTCCGAATGAGATTGTACATGGTTATAAGACACCCGTGCCTCTTGATTTAGTGCCGCTACCCCCATCTTTTAAAACTAGTCATTTTGCCCAGGATTTTGCCTCGCACGTTCACAATCTCCATAAGCAAATTAGCGAGACGCTAGCTAAACAATATGCTATTTATCAATCGAATGCTAACGAAAATAGGCGAGCGGTCCACTTGAATATTGGTGATTTGGTAATGGTTCGTCTAACCCCTGAACGGATGCCTTCGGGCACTATAAAGAAATTAGCAAATAGGAGAGCCGGTCCTTTTCGAGTGTTAAAGAAGTTGGGCGAAAACGCATATTTATTACAGTTACCCGCCGAGTGGGGAATCTCCCCTGTTTTTAACGTTTCGGATTTAACGCTTTATGTCGCTCCACCACCTGAACTTTCTGCCTCTCCGTTTAATATTTCCACTACAACTTCTAATAGGGTGGGTAGTGAGATTGTTTCTGGATCGCCCTCTCCTACGGACTCTGATACCAAATTTGATGTAGCACGTTCCTACGAGCCTACACGGGTGACGTCTAGGATAATCTCGACACAATACACTCTCTCGATTCCGCACAATAACTAAACGCAGCAGCACAATTAATTTATTTATTTCTCGCGCTAACGTGCGGATAGCCAACCCGCTAAAGATCGTATCACGGCTATAGGCCAAGATCCGATCAAGCTAAAAGGACGAATATTTGCGTCCGTACGAGCGTTGTTGTACCAAAGAAAGATCCACCAAAACAAATCCCGATTCGCAAACGGTTGATCTTTCCCCAACAAGAAAATAACAAGGTTCGCCAATCCTTTCGATAGTATCTGGAAAATCAAACGAAAAATACAAATCTACCAAAGAAAACACCGCGAGAAATTTTACTTGCTTCGAGAAATCACGCTAAAATCGTCCACCACAAAAACGATCTAAGAAAGGAGATCTCTTGAGTAGAATTTCGTTACCCCTCTCGGAATCGTAGATCCGAGATATTGGATCCACTAGGAAATGATCGCTCTCCTTTGGAACACGGAAGGGGCTCCAAATGATGTAGGAAACTCGTTCGTCTTCCTCGCTTTTGCACCGGAGAGATTCACCAAACCGTAGGCTCTTGCACTTGATGTCTTCTCCTCCAAGAGTGGTCGGCTAGAGGGGATTCGTTGAAGAAGATTTCGTGGGGAAGATAGGTATGAGGAGGGAGAAGAGGAAACGGAAAAGAGAGTTGGAGAGAGAGAGAGAGAGAGAGAGAGAGAGGGAGAGAGAGGGGGGCCGAAACTTGGAGAAGACCCAAGGGGGGCGGCGGCAAGATGAGAGGGAGAGGAGAGGAGAAGAGATTAGGTTTAGGCAAATTTTCAAGCAAAATAATAATCAAGATTTTAATTAAAGTCTTAGCCTTATATAGGCCTTACAACACAAGTGCTAATAGCACACCAAACATAGTGCTAAATGCACACCAATAGTTCAAAATAAAATAATAAAATGCAAGCCAAAATTAACTTAAGTCATAACTTAGCAAACATAAAAATAATAATTAATTCTTGCGGCGTGGACGAAGATTATAGCCGTGGCCGCCACGGCGCCGCATGTCTTTAGCCGGTGGGCCGTCATCATCATCTTCCGTCGCAACTCCATGATCAACCAATGCGCCATGTCCGTCATCTTCGTCTTCAAGTTGGCCGTCATGGTGGCTGTCGCCATCACTGAGGCCTCCAACCGGTGCTCGAACCCCTCGATGTTCGCCACGCGACCTTCCAGCTGAGATAGACATCGATGCACCTCATACACCATCAACTTATCGACCTTGAGTTCGAGGTCGAGGTAGGCGGAGGTCAGCTTCGTCCGGAACTCGCGTGTGGGTAGGCCTAAGACGTCGATAAAGGCCGACCCCGGAGATGTCCCGCAACCTGAAGAAGACCGAGGTCAGCATAATGCCCGAGAAGACAGTTCAGCACATCGCTCCAAATATGAGAAGTACCTACGCGCACAGGCGCTACTCTAGGCTGCTGGCGAGGAGACGGCGTTCGTCGAGGAGTATCTATGTAGCGCGTCGGAGAAGAGCGGCGTGGGGATGGCATTCGCCGAGGAGTATCCCGGCGGCGAGGCGGAGAAGGACGTCGAGGCGACGGTGTGCGGCGAGGAGAAGCCCGCCGGCCCCCTGATCGGCCGCCACGGCCATTACCGCCAGCGGAATGGTGGTGCGGTGACATCATCTCAGAATGTCGAGAAAGAGGCGCAGGCGGCAGATCTACGGGCGTCTTCCCGCGAACATCCACCCTCCCAGACATCGGCGGCGGAGGTGCGTGAGAGGGCCTTCCATCTCTTCTTTCGCCGGATGCCAGAGGACCCTGCATAGTTGCCACCGATGGGCGAGGAACTCCGGTCGAGGGAGGCGGAGGCGAATGCGAGATGGTGACCTTCAACTTCTTCAAAGTCATCCGGACGACATGGGAACTGCTCTCACCGCGCTCTGCCGAGGAGGGCGGTTGGCGAGAAGCTTCCCGCTGAGGGATAACACCAGGCGAAATAGCCAGCGGAGGTGGCAGATCCTTAGCCCTCGTGGGCTCTTCGGCGAGAGATGTAGGCATACTCGGCTCCCCCAGAGTGGCCTCTGAAGGAAGGTTCACTATAAAAGAAAGTCGGCATCAGTAAAGCACCAATACTGAGAATCAGCAAAGTCGGCAGCAAGACGACGATTACCTGTTGCAGTATCAGGGGGAGCGGTTGAAGACTCGTTCTCGGCGATCCGTTGCTCGCCCTCTTCCAAACCCTCCTCGCTCGGCCGTGTTGGAGTCGACTCGGGCACGGATGCCGCGGGATCAACCCACAGAACATCCTCGCGCGGAGTCCTTTTGGCGGGACGATCAACATCGCCCCTCTTTCTCTTACGTGCAGCCCCGTCTTGCGACTTATTCAACAACTTCCTCAACATTTGAGCCTTCGCGATTATCTCCTTGAGAGTCAACATCTAGCCGGAGATTGAAAATTGGCGTGCCAGGGAAGGCCCCTGCCCTCCTATTTATAGAGGTCGATGTCCCCCCTGCTTTCGAGTAGGCAGCATACTCGCCAGAAGACCCTCGCCGAATAATGGTTGGATGTTTCTTTCCGAGCCACTTCGTCGCCCGCAAAGAGCGGGGATTGTGTACAACCCATATTCTTCGAGGGTAGGGCTCATCCAGGCCACGGGGGCAGAAGTCAAAGTGGTCAAATCGAAGACAGCAAGCAGTTCGCCAGAGCTATGAATTGCTAGGTGCGAGTATCAAGGTTACTCGCCCCAAAGTGGCGACTAGAAGAAGGCCTCGAGGTTACTCGCACAAACCGGCGACTATTAGACAACCCTTGAACCTACTCGCATAGGGGCGACTATCAACTACGACTCGCCAGTCATTGTCGACGTCCTTACCTAATCGCCTGCTCATCAAGTTTAACTATCCTACCTTGCAGGGGTCAGGCATAGTCGTCTGTATCCCCCCCCCCCCAGGATTTGTCTATAAATAGACCCCCAAGGGTACCAGGAATGATACTTCAAAAATCAGAGTCCCCCCACATAGGCGAGATTCTGACCCATTCAGTGTCTTTCTAGTACCAAGCTCGGTCATCCTTTGGTTTTGGAGATGAAGACTCTTCTGAGCTTCCGGGTACGTGGTGGGACATTCCTGTCGCAGCACCAGGGGTCTTGTTGTCACTGTTCTAGTCTTCTCATCGTTGTCAGTCAAGCCGTCTAGTTGGACTGCTGGGTGAGTAGCCTCCGGCTGCATTGATCCTAATTTTGGAGTCTGAAATTTCCTGACATCAACAGTAAGGTCCTCGGTGGGGCTCCTGTAGTCGTTCCTCATTCCACAAGCGATTTGAGAGGATATGACCATTGACTTTACTACGCATTTTTTGTGCTTCAGTGGCCATGGCACCTTAATTAAGGTCGGTCGACTCCTAAAATATGGCCACTTCATAAAGCACCCTTGAATTTGACCTACATCTCTCAAATTTATATCCGAGAAGTGATCCGCTTGCACGATTTTCTGTGATTTTTCATCAACTATCGTGAGCGCATCTTCATCACAGTGTCCTGGCAGGAGCTCTTCGAAGTCCATAGGACTAAACTTCGTCGGAGCACAATTTACACCCTAGGACCATACGGAAGGGTGGACAGATGTAATGAATCGAGGTGTTGAGACTTGTGTTGTTTCACCTCCGAGCAGCCACGACAGTGCAAGATGCTACCTTGGAAGTACTAAATCATCCCCATTCCCTCTCCATCATGTATCTCATTTTTCCTATTAACTTCAAAGTGCATTCTATGATTACTTCAGCCATAATTTGAGAGATCCCGAGTCTTGCGTGTAGTCACACGATCCGTGTTCGTCCATGTCACGTGACCAACACCAACACTCTCCTGCTATCACGCATCTATGTTGTCTCTGCGTCCACCCGCTCCGCCGCCACAACAACGTTATTCAAGTGATCCATCATGTGCAGGATTATCCCATACGAATATGTCTAATGTCTCCCAGCAAAGGGAAGGAACCCTTACTCTCGAGCACTAATGTGTGCACTTGTATGATCATCTTGGAATTCTAATGAAAAAAGAGCCTAGGTCTAATTGTTGGAGCTTCTCCACGATATATTTATTCTCCTCCACCTCTCTCCTATGTTTCATCTCCTCCCTTGGTATCCTAAGAGATAACATTGGCCCAACCTGCCCCTACCTTCAAACCGAGCTCCAACCACCGGAAACCAGAGCCTAAGAAGCCACTAACTGAACCCCAATCTCGAATCACTGCCTTTTATGTCCTACCAGATCCACTCAATGCTGATTCCAGTGCAGATTTTGGTGCTCCAAGCCCATTTCCACCCCAGTGGTTGGTCCATTAATAACATAGAGCGATGATCAAGCATCTTTGCCCAAATCTAGTCGATTATTGTGTCTTTCACCTTAATCTTTCATCTTCCTTGAGCAGAAAGTCACTATTTACTTATGATGAGGTCTAACTTGGTAGGGGACAGTAAATATGTATGATCGTCTTGGAAATCCAAGAAAAAGAGCCTATGACTAACCATTGGAGCTTCTCCACAGTAGATTTCTCCTCTTCCTCCCCTCTCTTCTTCTCTATCTCCTCCCAAGGAACCCTAAAGGGTAACACAATATTCTCACTCTTAATATATCAATCTTGGCTTATAGCTAGTATTTCTCATTCATAGTACATAAATCATGGTTCCTAGATTAAGTTTCCTTCAGCACAACTTGCACAAATTATTGTGTCGCCACCTATAGTCTTAAGTTTAGGCCTTAGGGTAGGATGATTGAGGATCTAGCATGGCATCATATGCATGAACTTTAATCATGCGGCTAAGCCAAAAAACCATGTATTATTACTGCAATATATTTTCCCGGTCTACATATATATTGAGGAGAGAAGTACAAATATTCAAAGACTTTTCTTCTCCTGATCAATGTTGTAAACTGCAAAGCGAAATGACTTAAACATGGGACCCCCCCCCCCCCTATTAGCCTTATGAAATTTATTCTCATGCTCCAACTAACAGATTTAGGTACTTAAATCAGTTTGGTTTCAGGAATAAGATTCTTTAAAAAAATATTCACTGATGTTTTGCTATAAACAACCATGTTTTCACGAATAAGATTCTTTAAGGCTCTGTTCTTTTGGAAGGAATTCGGAGGTGGGAATTGGAATTGGCTCAATTCCAATTGCCGCAGGAATTGAAATTGAAGTCAATTTCAATTCTGATGTTCGGCTGAAAACATGAATTCTATCATAAGAATTGGAATTACTGATTCAGTCGAAAAAATTGAAAAAGATCGAAAATAATGCCTTCGCACAAAATTATATTAAAAAAATAAATTTTGGGTACTACTTTTACTAATGAGAACAAGTGATAAATGGAGAACCAGTATACATTCAACTGATCCTCAATAACTAAATAACCTTACTGCCATAATCTAGCAAGTCATTCAACTGATCTAGATCCAATAACCTTCCAAACCCATGATCTAGCAAGACATTCAACTAAAAAGGGCAGCCCGGTGCACGAAGCATCCCGGCGTAGTGAGGGTCCGGGGAAAGGTCCCACCACAAGGGTGAAATGTAGGCAAACCTTACCCTGCATTTTTGCAAGAGGCTGCTTCCAGGACTCGAACCCGTGACCTCAAGGTCACACGGCAACACCTCAACCAGTGCGCCAAAGCTCACCTTCTAGCAAGACATTCAACTGATTTTGAAATAACTCAACTCTACTTACTACCATGATCTAGCTAAATAACCTTCCAAATTTATGATCTAGATCCAATAACTTAGTTGAATGCCTGCGAAAAGTCCCAGTAATGGGCGGTCTCTCTTATTAAAATAATTATAAGCTGAAAGTAACAGTTCAATAGCTTAATTGGAAAGTGGAACTTACTAATTCTAAGCTGAAAGTAACAATTCCATAGGAAGAAGGATCAATTTCTGCTTCCTATCTACTATTACGACAAACAAATTGGTAGATATAATCTTCTCTCACAAGCGCCTTTTTAAAATGAAACAGAAGGACACACCTTGGAGATAAGCCTGACCTTCCACTCATGGTCAATGTAGCTGGGAGTTTTCGTCCATCTTCTCCGCCGCCTCTCTAGCAGGGATTCAAAGTCGAAAATAGAAGCCGGCGTAGAGGGATGAGGGCTTGCCGTCGCCGGAAAGGATGATCTTGAGGTTGGAGGAGATTTTCCACCGGCGAAATAGAGGAGGTGGTCGCGAGATGAATTTCGCGAGAACAAGGACACGGGTTTCGGCAGGAATCCTGAAATCCGACCTAATGAGGCCGGGAATTGGGGAGGGAGAAAAAATGTCTCAATTCCAATTCCGACCATTACTTTTGGCCACCGAACGGCGGAATTGGAATTGAGTTCCAATTCCAATGCTCCAATTTCGCTCAAACGAACAGGCCCTAAAAGAAGATCGTGATGTATTCTGCTTCTAAGCAACCCTCTGAAAACTAATATATTCTATCAAATAACACAAGTAGTTAAAATAATATCCCAATTTCCAACGCCACATTCATATTAGTCTTATTAGTTTGAGAGATGAGAGATAATAAAACTAGTAATTTTTTAATTGAACTTTAGTATCAAGAAGATTATAGAAGAAAGAAAAAAAGAAACGATGAACTAATTCTTCCACGTCCAGACCTACTCATCTGTATCAATAACTATCTTGCAATCATCATTTGTATTAATCTAACTTTGGTTATTTGCGCAAATAAATAAAAGAGAGCTCAGGTTGTAGAAACAATGTGCATTTAATGTTATTGCAGAATATAAGTACCTAAGGATCAGGCGCCTAAGAAAAGGATCTGGTAGAACTTGAGCCCAAACCTGATCCAGACCTTCTGATGTGCAGAGAATAACTTCCCACTCAGCAATGGCAGAGGAAAGCATGGACTCTGCGCTACTATATACATCCTAAAGTTTCCCATATACATATCAGATCAAGCATTTTAAACATTTGTAACACAAAGGGTTAATTACTAGGGCCTCCCCTAAGACTTCAAATAATTAAAGGGACCTCCTTTGTACTTTTTAAAATTACAAAAACCTCCCCTCGTAATTTGCATGTTACAAGATACTCTCACATAGAATACAATGCATGTGCCCCACTTACAAGAATTTACTGTACTAAATTTAACAATGTAAACCCCGAGACGGGATTTTAGTAATTTCAAAAAATAGAGGGGAAGTCCTTGCAATTATATAAAATCTGAGGGGGAGGTCCATGTAACTAACTTTACGAAAATACTGAAATGTTCAGCTCAACTTACAAAGTCAATGTCCGATTTAAGGCCAACTAGTTGGATAAAGGCCAATAATGGAGCAGTTAAGAAGTATGTAAACTGACTTCCCGCTGCTGAAACATCGAAATCAGATACTGATGAAGGTCTCCTAGGTGAAAGGAGCAAAGCAGCTGCTTCTCCCCTTTCAGAACCATGAATTTGCTGAAAATGCGATAGAACTAACTTATGAATGCACTGTAGCAAATGTGGTGTGGAATAAAGAAATGTTACATGATAAAAAATTGTAAATGAACAAGAAATAAATTCAATACATCAGTAAGATTCTTATTTACTTAGGCGCAATACTCAATTAGGAAATCCAGATACTGGTTTGGGATGATTTGCTATTTGCTTAGGATAAGATGATATATTGTTGTGTTGGGTTCGAAGAATGGACTTTTCATAGAACCACTTCAAAAGAGAATTCACAAAAGTCTACAGATGAGTGTGTAGAAGCAGGAGGATCCCTCCCAACCCCACCGCCTACCCTCTCCACCATACGACAGTCATCCCCTTGGGCATGTGCACTTCCCCCTCGCCGCCCACAGGACGGCGCCAGCAGGCGGTCTAAGAGTAGCAACTGTCGCTGCTGTAAGCCTGCAGAAACCGCTAAGCACGCAGCAATAGTGCCAGGTTCGGGCCGCACTGTAGGCACAGCCCCCTCCTTCCATGGACCTTCTCGCCACTTGCACTTCCCTCGCGCTTCATCCATTAATGCCGCTGCTCCGGACGCCGCAAAAAGGCTCCAATCGTCGACTCCATTATAGGTCGATATCAAGGATCTCTGGCAAAGCATCAGTCGCATCCATCCGTCTCTTTCCTCCATCGCATCCCGTCATGTGACTCGATCCTACCACGGGCTTGTGATGACTTAGTATCGGAGATGACCATTACGGGAACCAACGACCTCATGGAGGCTATAGTTTGAACAGATGCACAAAATTATGATGGATAAACTCGCCGCATCTGAGGAACGACAACAAGCGGCCTTGGCCGAGCTTTACGCTTGCATGGAAAGCCTTATTCCACCTCAACACGGCAGCTACGAGTTCTGTTATAGAGGGAAGAACTAAAAAGGTGGACAAAAGTAAGAAAGAGAGAGAGAGAGAGTGGGGGGAAATGAATGGCTTAATGAGAGGAGCCATGGTGACAAGGGAAAAAATGAATGACGTTGTCTCCTTAGGAATTATGATCCTAACAAACCCGAGCCCAGCACACAACCATCAGAGGCCGACTGAGAGCTCCTCTAGCACAACATAGCAGTCTTTTTCTCCTTGAGTAGGACCCACACTTGAACCGCCTGCTTTCTATTCCTTCAAGCCAACCGCCCTCCTGTGATTAATAAATTAATCAATTGATCGTGTGACGCCCATCTTCCAACCTCAACAACAACACATCAATCATTCCACCTTCACTGCAACCAACAATCCAAGGATTCGCCACACTTTCAGTTGTACCACCCATCATCTTTCCGCACTCCACCTCCACTACAACCAACAATCCAAGGATTCTGTTAAGGGCCTACTCGGAGGTCGCCGGAGGAGTGATCGGAGACGGGGAGGATGGCGGAGATACCGTGGAGCCCTAACCGGGGCTGCCTAAGCGGGGCTTGCTCGTTGGAGGAGAGAGATGCCAAGACCTCACAAGAGAATAGAAAATAGACTTGATTTCATTCCCCTCCATGCAAGACCTCAAGGGTCCCTTAAATAGAACATACAGGGGCATTACCGTAAATAGCCCGACACACACTAATAATAACATATAATAAAGAGAACAACATACGACTTAATAATAAGATAACTTTATGGGCACATTGCCCATAACATCACTCCCGCCGTTCAAAACGAGCTTGACCACAAGCTCAACTAATCATGCGAACTTCATCTGACACCCTCTTCGTTAGAGTCCTCAACGTGTAGGTAGAAGAGCTTCTTGCACATGTGCCCACGAGTGTACTGCTCGTCGCAGCTAAAACATAATCCATGAGCGCATCGCTCCAACATCTCGGCCCGAGATAAGCGACGGACGGGCTGAGTAGGCTGACCCTCGGTACGGCCCGGCTAAGTGCCGGTGTCTGTGGGCAAGTAGGCCTCCAATGCTAGCTGAAGGCGGCGGTCGCATAGCCTGGCTAGACTCATAGCAGTCACTAAGTCAGGTGGGGCCTCGAATTCGACATCCAGTCGCAGGCGGTCACAAAGTCCAGCGGTGAAAATGGTGGCCTACATCTCCGGGGAAAGTGTTACGTGTGCTAGAAGAAGCTGAAATTGGTCCAAGTATTCGTCCACGGAGCCTAGCTAGCGTAATGCTGTGAGAGCACCGACGGGGTTACTGCGGATGGGAGGACCGAAGCGCAGGTTGCAGAGTCGCTTGAAGTCGTCCCATGTCAGAGTCGGCTGATCAGTGAGGAGGCGAGTGGCCCAAAGCAAGACCGAGTCGAGAAGATGGAAGGAGACCAGAGGAAATTGTTCAGCTGTCGGGTTTTGTTGGTGGCCAAAGAATTGCTCGCATCTGGTGAGTCAGCCCAAGGGATCAGTTTTTCCATTGTAGGTTGGAAATTCCAACCTGGTGTAGCGTGGCAGAATCGCAGCATCGGAGCGTGCTAGGACTGGTGACGGTGGCTCATGGACTGTCAATGGCGGCGGCGGCGCGTGGCGGATAAGTGGCGGTGCCTGACTGCTGCCCGCTTGATCGTGTGCGGAGGCGGTAGAGAGATCATCGATGCGCTTGGAGAGCGCAGTAATGGCATCCAGATGATGATCCGTGAGGGCAGCTTGTTGCGCCATGACGGCCTACAGCATGGACATAATCTGACTCATTTGATCCGACGAGTCAACCATAGTGTGAGATAAGAAGCGGGTGCGGGGACGACTGGAGTGCTCCGAGGCAGCTGGTTGGGAGTGTCGCGAGAGCCGCGCCATCTCCCAATCGCGGCAAAAATATTTTAAGCTCGAGGCAATGGAAAAAAAAACGCAAAGGTGACGCGTAGGACCTTGGTTTAAATACTTATGAGGTAGACAGGACAAGGTGTGCGGGTTTAGGGAGTTTTGAGGGTTGTAATAATAATAAAAATGTAGGGTTGTTTGGGAATTGGCTGTAATAAAGAAAAATTTATAAAGTTGTTGGGAGTGGGAGGAGAGGCGTGGGTTGTTGTTCCCGAGGGAATGCTGCAGGGGTTTGATGAGAAAAGCAGCTGGAGAGGGGCTCGATGAGGAGAAACGGTTGGTGAGGGGCTCGATGGGACACAGCAGGCGGCGTGGGCTGAGTCGGAAAAGGGTTGATCGCACGGGCTGGTAGGAGGAAGTATATCCCGCAGGAGAAGGCGACTGGAAGGGCGAGTCGGCGTCGAACAGGTGTAACAAGCTCGACGCTGGTGCCGCTGTTCTCGACGACAGGGCTCGACGGTGGTGTTTGCTGGTCTCGACGGCCAGACTCGGCGTAGGTGTTGCTGGTCTCGACGGCAGAGCTCGACGTCGGCGGTGTTGGTCTCGACGGTAGGTGATGCAGGACGGCGCGTAGGGTTTGCGCTCCTGTCGGTTATTCTAGGAATCCCTAAGTGCATACAATTTAAAAATTGAGATTTGAGCGGGCGTGCACGAACTTAAGAAATTAAGCAACTAGATTTTTGTAAAGCATAAAATTACTATTTTTGTTTAAAATAAATTTTTTGAAATATGGTTCAATTCTAAATCCGGGGAAGGAAGTTCGCAACTTTCGTTTTGTTCCCCTTGTTGTAGCAAACGGAAATCATGAACTCCAAATACGTTTCCGTTTGGAGTTTTTGACGTAGCGTTCGCTGACAAAATCCCGGGCGAAAATCCAACGATGAATCTAATAACCTAAGAGAAAATTTAGACGCACACAAAGGAAGAGAGAGAGAGAAACAAGTTAACCACGGAAAGAGGCGTCTTTCCGCAATCGAAATCGACGGCGATCCCGCGAGGAATTTCCTCGTCACCTTCGATCTCCCGCTCCGAGGTCGGCCGCTATCGCACAAGGGCACCACGGATTAAATTCGCTCACTCTCACACTAAGTGGTTCCACGGAATCTCAAACACTCACTAGTGTAAGGAGGCCACAAACTAAACAACCTAACGTCTCACTCGCTCTCACACCCAAGGTGGATCCACGAAATCTCGATTACTCAAAGTGGTTCCTCGAAATCTCTAGTAGAGTGAAACGGGAAACATGATTTCTCCTTCTACACTCACCAGCAGGGCTCAATGTTGGTGTTGTTGGTCTCGACAGCAGGGCTCGGCGAAGGAGAAGGTGCATGGTTGATAGTAGCGGCCAAGAGGAAGTAGCAGCGGAATGGAGGAGACGAGCGCGGTGCCGGAGCGCTTCGGAGCGAGTTTGGTGTGTGTTGTCGGAAGGGGACCGAGAAGCTCTGATACCAAAATTGTTAAAGGCCTACTAGGAGGTCGCCGAAGGAGCGGTCGGAGACGGGGAGGATGGCGGAGATAGCATGGAGCCCTAACAGGGGCTGCCTAAGACGGGCTTGCTCGTTGGAGGAGAGAGCTACCATGACCTCACAAGAGAATAGAAAATAGACTTGATTTCATTCCCCTCCATACAAGACCTCAAGAGTCCCTTAAATAGAACATACAGGGGCATTACCGTAAATAGCCCGACACACACTAATAATATCATATAATAAAGAGAACAACATACGACTTAATAATAAGATAACTTTATGGGCACATTGCCCATAACAAATTCGTCACCCTTTCAGTTGTACCACCCATCATCTTTCCGCGCGACACCTTACTTCTTCCCCGTTAAAAACCGCAACAAATTTGAACCGCTGAACCAAACCCGACAATACCTCGATTCATTTCAGCAGGATAAGTCGAATCCGTTCACAAACTCATCCATGTCTCACACGCATGATTACTACCCACATGGACCCCCTTCCTCATTGGCGCACTACCCAATACCCACATCATCACATCCCCACTTACAGACCATCCAGTTTGATTACCTTGCCAAAGCGGAAAATGCCACTGAACCCAATCCCACTGCCATCATAGCCTCCTAGAATTGGGAGCAACTCCATCGAAATAATATTGTTGAACCAGCTCATGGGGAAGGAAGAAGTTGCCAAGACGCAACGACTGGAGGTTTAGGTGCAACAAGTGCCAACCGAGACGTCAAATCCCATCAACCATAGCCAGAGCACTCCACCGACCTCTGCATGTCATGTTGTCCTTCAGAAAACCGTTGCACCATTGTTAGTCCACATTGCCACAATCTGGTAAATCCCTCTTCAACAACAAATTTAACAACTTTGACTCAGCAGACCACTTCCCAACCATCACCCGAGCTGCCCCGCCGAAAAGCCTGACTATTGCCAACCAATGGATTCCCCTTCGTTGACATGAGTCACGAAGCCGCCAAGGCGGCCGACACTGGCCTCGTACCACCTCATTGATTCCATCATAGTGCGTGCAACGAACAACCCACAACATGATCATTTTTACTCCATCAATGTGCATCAGTTGAGCTCACTTACGAAGGATGCCTCTACTTTCGAGAGACTTGTTATAAAGACCTCTTTTGGCTGGAAATAAAAAAAATCATAGAATTTGTTACCTGTAATCAATGTTTTAAATGTCGGCCGACATGTCCGACATGTCGGCCGACATGTCTGTTTTGAACGAAAACCGATCTGTTTTTTCAAATCAATAAAAAAAATCGTTTTGCATTAAATCGGGCGATAAATAGGTCAAATTCCGACATTTCGGCCGTTCCGAGAAAACATGTTATCGGGCGCTATATTGTTTGGGCGGCTTTAGACTGACTTATTAAATCGCAGATTCCTGAGTCACGACCTAATTCTTCTCTCTGCGATCCCGCTGAGCGCGGCCGTCTGCGATCCCGCTGAACGCTAGCCCTCTGCTGCATCCTCCTCCCTCGCTGAGCGCCGACGAGCGAGCCCGCTGAGCGCTAGCCCTCTGCTGCATCCTCCTCCCTCGCTGAGCGCCGACGAGCGAGCCCTCTGCCGCTTCCTCCTCCCTCGTCTGCGATCCCGCTGAGCGTGAGCCGTCTGCGATTTCGCTGAGCACGAGCCCTCTGCTGCCTCCTCCTCCCTCGCTGAGCCGTCTGCGAGTCCTCTGCCGCTTTCTCCTCCCCCATCCTTCCTCTTCGAGCCCTTTGAGAGAACTCTGCAGCTTTCTCCTCCCCCGTCGAGCGCTTTGCCGCTTTCTCCCTCATTTTCCAGCCGATTGAGCGATGTCTCCCCTCGGTGAACCTCCAGAAATCTGGACAGAACCCGTAAGCTAATCAAACCCTCATTTAACTTCTCTTTTATGGTACGTTGGTCAATTTAACGTGCTTTGTTTTTTTGTATTAGACAATGCCATGTTTGATGTTATCAGCTACTTATTATCATTGATGAGTTTTGTGGTTCTCACTCATGAAATTCAGAGATTGTGTAAGATGTTTTCTAGCTACACTAGTTCATAGTTGCCATGAGCCATAGCCTTGAATTTGGTTGCAACACTAGGTCTAACAACCACGCGTGGTTCCTTGTTTCATGTTTACTAGATTGTTTTCTAGAAAAGTACAATGCTTTGAGGTAGTTTTTTTATTCAACTTATATTCCAATATAGTCACAGTTTATAGAAGTTTCTAGATAAAATCTCTTCCTTTTTGAAATCAGATTCTCTTTCTTGGTATGGCCTTAAGATAATGGAGAATTTAGTGGATCTCTTGTTAATATTTTTCTCCATGCATGGATACTTGGTTGTGATGCAATAAACTACGGATGCTTCTTTCTCGTGCTATTGTTCTCATGTTTACATGCTTAAATTCGATCATGTTTATATACTTAAATTCAATCATGTTTATATGCTATCGTATTCGTATCTTGCTGCTACTCGGGTATATATTTGATATATGTTATCATATGATCATATCTTGCTGCTATATCTTTATTGAAATAAATATTTGATGGCGTGAAAAAACCTACAAATAAAAAAATAATGATGCATATTTACATTTTAGATGCATAATATTTATATTTATATATTTTATTTTTAAACCCGACATTTTCAAATGTCTCCGACATGTCTCCGACATCCGACATCCGACATTTAAAAACTCAATCCGATATACACCCGACATCCGACATTTAGAACATTGCCTGTAATGAGTCGAACCGGTCGAACAACACTGACTTCCGCATAGGTTGAGGGATATATACTTCTAACACTCCCCCTCAAGCTCACTGGGGATCATACACCGAGAGTTTGGAGATAAAAAACTCATGTTGGGCGCAAGTCTGAGGCTTGGTGAGCAAATCGGCAAGCTGACGCTCGATGGGAACATAATGAGGAACAAGAGTACCCTGAATGTGTTGATTACGAAGAAAGAAGGCATCAACACCAATGTGCTTGGAGAGCAAGTGCTTGGTGGGATTCAAGGTAATCTGGATAGCCCCGGTGTTGTCACAATAGAGAGTGGTAGGACCAGAAGGAGCAGCATCAAGATCAGCAAGCAACCAACGAAGCCAAACAACATCCTCAGCAGTAGTGGCCATGGCACGGAACTCTGCCTCTGTGCTAGAACGAGAAACGCCGGTTTGCTTCTTGGATTTCCAGGCAATGAGTGAAGAGCCCAAGAAGAGATAAAAACCGGTAACAGAACAACGATCAACAGGATCACTGGCCCATGTAGCATCAGAATATATCTGTAGCTAGAGAGAGCTGCTGCGGGTGTAGAATAGACCACGAGTCATAGTAGCACGAAGATACCGGAGAACACTCAGCAGGTGGGCGTAGTGAACTGATGTGGGAGCACTCACAAACTGACTCAGCACATGAACAACAAAGACAATGTCTAGTCTAGTAATAGTGAGATAAACCAGGCTCCCAACTAGATGGCAATACCATGTCGGATCAGAAAGAGGGGAGCCCTCATCCGGACGCAACTGAAGGTGGAGCTCCATGGAGGTAGCAACGGTGCGAGAGTCGGACAGTGCAGCACGGGCCAATAAGTCAGAGGTGTAGCGGTGCTGAGATAACTGGTAGCCAGTAGGAGTAGCAGAGAACTCGATGGCCAAGAAGTAACGCAGTATGCCAAGATCAATCATCTGAAACTGTTGTTGAAGGTGATGCTTGACAAACTCAACATGGGAGACATCGCCACCCCGTGATGAAGAGTATACGAACAGAGCAGGATCATAGTGACTAGGCAGAAAACCGGCCGCCAGAACCGCTGAACTAAAATGCTCAAACCAGGCCCAAGGAGCCTGTTTGAGACCATAAAGTTCTCGACGGAGACGACAGACAAAACCAGGAGCGGTAGAGAGGCCTAGGGGAGCAAGCATGTACACCTCATGCTACAAGTCACCGTGAAGAAACGCATTCTTCACATCCAACTGAAACAAGGACCACTGACGAACTGCTGCAACTGCAATGAGGGTCCTGATAGTAGTCACGTGGGCCACAGGAGCGAAGGTCTCATCATAGTCCCGACCGTGCTCTTACTGAAAATCACGGGCCACCAATCGGGCCTTGTATCTCTCCACTGTGCCATCCGAGCGGGTCTTCACTTTGAAGACCTACTTGCAGGTGATGGGGACTGCACCAAAAGGTAGTGCGACAAGATCTCAAGTGGAAGTGCGCTTCAAATCACTCAACTCGTCAGACATAGCAGCCTGCCACTCAGGAATCAGAACATCCTCCCTATAGGTACTAGGCTCAGGAACACCACAAGTAGTCGTTGGAGCCTGGAAGGGCTGATAGATCAAGGACTGGTAGATCAAGCAGCTGAGTAGCAAGGTTGAGCCGATCAGGTGGGTGTCGATCACGAGTGGGGTAGCGTCGTACTGGAGGATCATCCACAGGTAGCTCACTGGAAGAGGTCGGATGCAGAGGGGCAGATGGTGCATCTGTAGGACAAGATCGTCGAACATAGTGCCGAGCATAGTGTTGAGGAAGAGCAGGGGCACGAACCTGGATAGGAAAGTTAGGAGACTGTGGAGATGAGTCAGGAGATGGTGACCCTGGTGGAGGCTGAGTGGGAGGTAACTCAGAGGGAGATGACGCATACGGTGGTAGGGAGAGAAAAAGAACGTCATCAACAGTAGTGGAAATATGAGTGGAGGAAGAAGAAGACGAAGATGAGGATGAAACAAAAAAGGGTGGTCCTCAACAAAAGTAACATCTCGGGAGATACGAAGACGACGAGCTACGGGATCATAGCATCTATAGTCCTTGTGCTCAAGACTATAACCAAGGAAAACACAAACAGTGGACTGAGCAGATAGTTTGGTGCGCTCACGAAGAGGAAGAAGAACATAGCATAGACAACCAAACACACGTAGGTGGTCATAACGAGGAGGACGACCAAACAAACGCTCACCAGGACTTCTACCCTATAAGAAAGTGGATGGCTGGAGATTGATAAGATAGACAGCAGTGGATATGGCCTCAGCCCAGAAATATGGATGCACATGAGAGGCAATGAGGAGGGTACGAGCTGTCTCAATGATATGACGATGCTTCCTTTCCGCAGTGTCATTCTGGGAATGAGCACCAGGACAGGAGAGCTGAGGTAGAGTACCATGAGGGGCCAGAAGATCACGAAAAGCATGTGACAAGTATTCCCCCCTCTGAATCTGAGCGAAAAGTGTGAATAGACGTAGAAAACTGAGTACGCGCCATGGAGACAAGCTCAACGTAAATGCGAAAGAAATCAGAATGAGAACGCATCATGTAAACCCATGTATAACGAGAGAAGTCATCAACAAAAATAACATAATAACGATGATGGGCAAGATAGGATAGCAAAAGGAGAGGATGATCGAGACACGCTGGATCGATATGGGAGTTGTAGCTGTTTGTCAAGCTTATAGCCCGTACATGAGTGTGAGTGATCAACAGACACACGACCTAAAATACACTGACGAACAAGATTGGATAGTCGAGCTCCACTAGGATGGTCGAGACGGTGATGCCACTGCGGAAAGCTGGGCGATGAAAGACAGATGGGAGATGCAACATGGGAAGCTAATAGCGAAGTGGGTGAAGGAAGTCGGAGATGGTCGAGCACATAAACCCCGCTACGGCGACAACCAGGTCCAATGAGTGTCCCTATGTGGCGATCCTGCACATAACACAAAAGGCATCAAAAATAACAAGACAACCTCGGGAAGCAAGCTGACTAACAGATATGATGTTCATGGAAAGCTTAGGGATATATGCAACATCGGGAATGTGAAAGTGGGTGGTATGCAGGGTACCACAGCTAGCAATGGGCAAGATGGTGCCATCAGCAATGATGGCGCGTAGGTCAGAAGAAATAGACCGGTGGGAATGTAAGGGAGCTGCATCAAAGGTCATATGAAAGTATGCTCCAGAATCTAGTAACCAAGAAGTCTTAGTGATACCTGTAGTCTGTAGAGGCAGATGCAGCTGCTAAATCGATCTGTGAAGTGGAGGCTTGGCTGACAACAGACGTCGAGGACGAGGAGGCACGGCTCTAAGAAAGCTGTTGAACGAGCTGCATGATCTGATCAGGAACAGAGGTAAGGCTGTCAGGAGCAAGTGGCAGGATAGGAGCAGCTCGTTGTGGTGTGCCCTACTGACTTAGGACACGCTGTAACTTGCGACACTCTGAACGGATGTGTCCCAAGTTGTGACAGTAGTGACATCGGAGAACATGGCGCTGGGATGGCCCGGAGCCCGGTGGTGCACCCGGTAAGGTACTAGGGGAGGCAGCTGAAGACGGGCGATATGGAGCAGGTGCACTAAGTCCAGGAGGAGCTGATAAAGCTGGCAGGTCAGATGCCGAGAAGTCGTGCTGAGGAGCAGCAAGCACTGAGTGTGGCGAGGAAGTGACAACAAAGGGGTGCATGCCCTCCAAAGAGTGAAGACGGGTCTCCTCAGCAACAACAACATCAAGACAGTCAAGCAGGGATGGTGGTGCAACCCGATGCATCAACTGAGCACATACAGACTCGAACTCAGGTCGAAGGCGCATGCGGAACTCATACATGCTAGAGGTAGACATACCATCCAGCTGGCGTCATAAATCACTGAGCTGTACAAAGAAGGCCTGAACGGAGCGGTCGTGTTGATGGGCAGAAGCAAGCGTCTGCACCAAGGAGTACTTCTGCGCCTGGCTGGAGGGCAGATAGAGCTGGCGTAGATGATCCCAGATCTCCCTGGCAGTAGGAAACTCGCATACAGCCATCCGAATGGATATCTCAGTAGACTGGCAAAGGACGGCAATGATTTGGGCGTGATCATCGTACCATTTCTTCCAATCTGTCTCACTAGTAGCAGAAGGAGCAGACGCCTTATCAGCGGAAGTGGATGGTGGAGCCGGAGCAGGAGTAGAGCTATCAATATGACCCCAAAGCTGCAGTCAACGAAGGAGCACTCGAACCGTGGAAGACCATTCCTTGTAGATGGTCTTATTAAGGATGATGTCGGACTTCGGAAGGTAGGAGATATGAGGTAAGGCCATTTAGATACTCGCAACAGCAGCGAGGGCGCGGTCGGCGGATCCGGATACGGTATGGTCAGCTTCAAACGACCGAGCAGGAAACAACGACAATCACGGTAAAAGAGTGAGAGTTGATCACAAAGGAGAAGAGTTTTCTCAACTGCACTCCAGCGAGAGCGGAGATCGAACGATGGGATCGAGTGGGGATCCGACAGGATCGTTCAAAGAGGTCGGTAGGAGTAGCAGTAGGTGTAGCGCTGCTGATAACGACGAAGCGGAGCTAGATTGACAACAACGACGAAGAGGGGAGTTGGATCCGATGACAAGATCAACGAAGGAATCGGCCGACGGAATCGACGAAGGAATCGGCCGACGGGATCGACGAAGAAAACCCTAAACCCCCACTGATAACATGTTACCTGTAATGAGTTGAACCGGTCGAAAAGCACTGTCTTCCGCATAGGTTGAGGGATACATACTTGATACTTCTAAGTTCTAACAGAATTATACAATCCAAGTTCCCTTATGAACTTGAGCACAAGCTAGAATTGAAGGAATGATGGAATGTTCGGTGTCTTAAGAGTCTTTAATTAGAAGTCATATTTAGGTCTTTAACATGAGTTAATTGGAGTCTTTATGCATTTTTAATTAGCCCAATTGTCGGGGGCTTGTTGCAAAAAGGTCTCTTGTATGTCTATTTAAAGGGCCATGGAATGGGTAAGCAAGAAATATTTCTTCTTTCCTCGCCTCCTAGGGTTAGGGATAGGTACCTCTCCTCCCCCGAGCTCCCCGCTAGGCACCCGCTGCTCCAACTCAACTATATCTCTGCCACCTCTCTACCTCTGGTTACCCCTCCTGCGAGCTGCCGACAAGTTACGGCTGGCCCATGACAGTAATTTATCCCAATTATTTCTTCCCTGCACAAACTCTTTAGAATTAGGATTTTTGGATTCCAGAAAAGGTGGTTGGGGATCATTTAATTGCTTGTAGATAGAAAAGACTTTCAAATTTGAAGATACATTTTTCCCTCGTTTTATTTTTAAACAAAATCAACACACTGAAGGGTTTCGAAGCTGAATTTGGAAAGTTTAAAATCACTATTAACCTTTTAAATACATCCAACCACGTGATGGAATTTAATAAATTTGTTATTTTCCAAACATATTTGCTAACTTCAAGCAAACAAATGGATCTCAGTGTAAAGCTATGCACATTGTGAAAGACATTTAAAAAAAATCTGCTTCCATATCATGAAATAAACTTCTTGGAAAATGGCAGAACAAGTTCTGACAAACCTGCCTTGAATGAAGGGCTATTCTCACTATCAATAATAATGAAAAGGGGCTTTCGCGTAAAAGGGATCAAATCTTCTGGGTATAGACTGTTTACACCTGAAAACAGGAATAAATCATTTGAATATTTATGCATAAAATTCATTTAAAAAACACAGTGAAAAGTTTCAACTGTGTTAAGGGAATATGAACTTTATAATCTAATTTTATACAGCCAACTACAGAGTTATACCTCCACTTCTTCTTGATCCTAGATATACACAAGTTCCAGAGTTATCACTTGAATTTAGCCTGGAATGTCCAGGAGGCCGACGAAGAGAACCGCCATTCTTGTAGGAATCTTGAGTAGAAGGCTTTGCTTTTGAGGAATCATTTTCAAAAGGAAATCCCTGATCCGCCTTACCTGAAATAGTACAAGCAGAGTTGTGAATCAAGAATACATCAGAATAGTGACTCAAAGATTAAAAAATATAGTGATAAGTGGTGCATGATGAGTAACCTGATGCAGAGACGTAAATTAGCAATATGCTATCAGAAGCGAGTTCTTCACAGACCGCTGCAAGTACCTGAAAAATCACCTGGTTATTTCAGTAATTTAACCAAAAACAAGAAAATTAATATAAAAAAAACAAATCCTGCTAGTTTTTTTTTTGGATCATCCCAAGACTCTTTTTATACACACGAAAACCCAAGTGGCAAGCCCTATTCACTAACACTGAAATGCATCATACCATGTTCCACAGAATATGAATAAATAACTGAAACACAATCATCCAAGCCAGAAATTTCGATGGATAAAATTCTCACCTTCATCAAATGTGTGACTGAAGGATGATAAATAACAGCTTTGCGGGAATTTGCGGGGAGAGATGGATCAGTCATATCAGCAGAAAGGTTGATATCAATCAAACCAGATGCGCCACTTTGATCACTACATGCACCATTATCGCTTGATGCTGTAGTAGCAACTTGGTAGAATGATCCGCTTGGTTCCCACTCCAAACACTGGATCATTCTATAAGTGTCGAGAGTAAGCTCTGCAATTTTGATCTGCAAGATTTCAACAAAATGCCAACTTAGAAGCATCATAAATGTTCAATGACAAATATCTTTTTTAATTCAAGTATTTTGCATGATAAAAACAAAAGTTGTGTCACAAAAGGATTTGGACTGTGCAAGACTCTAATCATTAAACTAAACAAAGGGGAAAAAATGTCAAACCTCATTTCTTCGATAGCTTGTCAGCAAAGCATCTTGAAGCTTCAACACTCTTCGCTTGTGCAAGTGTGCGATGTATGGAAGGGACGAAGGATGGGAGTCGAATAATAAACTGTATCTCAATGGTCTTGTATTTGAAAATGATGTATCCTCTTTCAAAAACCTGAAAGTTTCTTGTAGCACCTGCTTCCATTCTTTAAAATTAGTTTCCTGCACAAAGAAACACAATTTTAAGAAATACTTGAGCATAAATTTTTGTCAAAATCACTCCCAAGATAGATAGAAAATGTGTTATTTTCATTGCATGCTGAGAGAGGAAATATTTGCGCCATTATTTGTACAACTAAGATGACAACAAATTAACCTTTTAAAAATAGATTAATATTGTCATGTGTTTGTATGTGTGTGCGTGTGTTGGCAAGTGCATCAGTTAAGTGGTTCTTTAAAACAGGCAAATCATGATTCATGTGCATGTGAGGCGTGGCCAAAAAAACATAGTTCGAGCAAGAGAATAGAAGGGCACAATATTTGTGTGATGTGGATGTTGAATCAATGACGTGGCTTATCGGAACTGAATGCAATGTGGAAGCAGAATGGGAAAGTATTTAGTGGGCGAGGAAGCGGATACAAAGCAACAAACGATGGGGTAAGCAATGGGATAATGTGAGGTGTTTCGGAGCCAGTGCGCAGATGCAAGTGAAGCAAGCAGGATATTGCAGTTAGTGTTGGTGGCGTGGAATTTGATTTGGCACTAGTTACAAAAGCGTGTAGCTTACACTGATAAATTTAGTGGAGACAAGGATGTGTGATTTGTTGGGAAGCTAAGTGTTCATGAGCGAGCTAAGATTAGCAGGATAATAGCGCACGTGCTAGTGCGGATTCATAAGCATCGAGCGAAGGTATAATCAAAGGTGCAAATTTTCTTTGATACATGAGGACAATATAGATAGTTGTGAATATCTTGGTGAGGAAGAGGAATATCCCTAAGGGAGGCAAGAGATCGAGAGAAAAACGAAGCACTCATGAAATCGTAAAGTTTGGAGTGGGGATGAGGGCTGACCAGAAGAAAGAATACTACGACAAAAGTCATTTCTCAATCATTATTCAATTGCCTAAAATACAAGACTTTATGCCCTATTTATAAAAAAATACATCTTATGGTAATTCATAACATGAACCGTAATAATATTTTAAAAAAATAACCAAACTAGTCATAAAGGGCAATTAAAATATAAAACACTAATAATTAACTTAAATACAAATAAAGAAGATTATATCACATCAAAAATATTAGGACCAAAGTCTTGTGACTAAGGGCTAGAATAGCATTGCATTAAAGGTGTTCATCAAAGTTATATTGAAGATATGTAAGATAGGGAAGCCACTATTGGTAAAGTGCATAGGGAGTAACCAAGAAATTTTCAATTACCATAAGGTTACATGAATGTCAACATATTTTGTACTGATTATGGAAATGTTTTATAAAAGATATTTAAAGCGAGAGACATTGGTATATGTTTTTGGTAAATAGCAGCTGAACCTCATGCAGCACTCAACAAGGACTTATTAAAAATGAAACTTCATAAAGAGAATTCCAAATAGTTGGGATAAGGACATAGGTTCTGTTTGGAGCGGCGGCGACGGTGAAAAAAGCAGTGGTGAGAAATCAGTGATGACATCAGAGCTGTCCAGAAAGTTGTTTTGAAAAAACTGTAGACTGTTTGGAAAATCTCCATTTAAGTGCTTTTCAAAAAGATGTGTATGTTTTTTTTGTTTGGAAGAACTTTTTAACAATAAAAATGTGTTTTATGTTAATCATTTATCGCATAGGTAAGTAAATATTATATAAATTCTAAATAAGCAGGTTAGAAATGGTCAGCATCGAGAAGCAAAGATCGATAATGGGTGAACAATTGGGAATGGGAGAAAAAAATCTTCGAATAAAAGAGAAAAAATTGAAAGCAGAGAAAGCGATTTTTAGAAAGCCTTATTGGACCAGCTATTCAAAAAGCCCCCAAAACAGCTTTCTTGCAAAAATTCTTTTAAAAAAAGCTCCTCATCCAAACAACCTAAAAAGGGCGGTGGCGGTGGGAATAGAGCTTTTCCCACCGCCACCACCACCCCAAACAGAGCCATAATGATGATTGAACTATATCAATGCTATTCATCCTCCTTGGTCAAGTTTACTCGTAATTTTGTTCACCAAAATGGCTTGATGCAATGACTTTATAAATCCTAAATACATCAAACAAAGTGAACTTTGGATGCAATGAACTAAAAAAACAACTTAACCCAACCTAAGAAACTGAACAGCTAACCGTCATATGGAAGTTAGTAAACCTACCCGATGAAATCAAAAAGGAGCAAACTTGCAGAAACGCTACATTTTGAGTATGATAATGGCAATTCAAAAAACTAATTGAAAGAAACAGTTACATGAATAACACTAGACATAGAAGACAACAAACAATTTTCCTCTAGTCGACATTTTATAGACATTTCAAAGTGGTTTGCCCACTCATATATGCAGAAAATGAACTCAAACTAGTTCGTTCCAGATATAGGAGGCTGTAAGGCTTCACAGTGGTATAAAGGAGTGGGAGAAGTTACACGTAAATCTGTGGAGTGTTGAGGGCAAAGAATTTAGGGACATGTTGTAGGAGAAGTTTGGGAAATGTAGAAATATAAAGACTTTTACCATAAAAGTCTTAAATTGTAGTCGCCAGCAGTTTGATTGTCTTAACACCAAAAGAAGGGACAGTGTTTCATTATAGGAAGGCACTCCAAATTTCCTGGAGGGGAGAAAATGGATTCCCGCAAAAAAAAAAATCTCAGAACCCTTCTCCAATTCGAATTGAAAGGCGAGTGAGACATCTCATCTGTAATCGTATAATAATTTTCGCTCAACAAACTAATACGACAAGCTCGAAATCGTGCATCATAAATCAAAAATCACAACCCAAAAGGAAATCAATGCTAGAGAAGATTCTTCCTACAAGCCTAAAAAGGCGAAATCCATGGGTAAAAGGGGCGGGCTGACCGCAAATGAGAATCAGGATTGATAAAAACAACAGAAACAACAAAAACAACAAAAACGAAAAGGGACTAAATCCAAATTACCCGGAAAACAGATTTGCTACCCTCCACCAGAGACCTAAACCTCTCGGCTAGATTCATCACTACATCCTTCCTATTAAGTAGCAACGCCACAATAAGGAACCTGGCGTGGAATCTCAGCTCCTTGTACCTCAGCCCCAGATCCGCCTCCGCGGCCAAGGGAGACTCGAAGTATCTGCGGCTTAGTATCGCCTCGTAGAAGATGTACGACTCGAGGAGAAACCTCGCCTCGCTGGTCCGCTGGTACTGCCCGTAGTAGAGCTGGCCGATGCGCGAGGCTATCTCCCCGATCTCCCACCTCCGGAGGCCGGCAGAAACAAGATCCCGGCGTTGCTCCTGCTGGAACCTCCAGAGACGGGTGTACGCCTTGAAGACCTTGCGGTAATAGACAGCGTGGAGGGGGGCCGTGGCCGTAGGGAGGGAGGTCGCGGACGCGTGCGAACTTCCGGTCGGCGCTCTCCACGAGGGACCGGAAGGTTCGAAAGGCGGAAGCGCCGCTGCTTTCTTCGACGTCGTCGGACATGGCCGGAATTGTATATCAGATCGGAGAGTGGTTCCCGTCAGCTGCCGGAAACTCGTCCTAATTATTAATCCCAGCTGAATTACTCCGACGGGTTATTTTATAGCGGATTTTGCATTTAAACGCCTATATAAATGAGAAATTATGGCAAGCCTAGCTGTTGCTTAGCTAACAGCCTAACACTGTGTGTTATGTGTCTAGTATCTTCTCTTAATTTTATATATTTATTATTTACTGTAGATAAGTTTAATGATAATAATGACTGAAATTTTATTATTATGATAAATTATTGAAAAAATAATTTAATATTCTTCTATATTTAATTTATAGGTATTTTTAAATAATTGTGTATTCGCTTCTTCTTCTTCTTCTTAATTGAGATCCTCTTCATTGGACTCAAATCGATATTATTCATTTTCGGGTGGAGATTTAGGCTCTGGCGCAGCTTTTTTGCTCATGTGAATTTACACAAAAACATCACATCATAGAATGTATGTTTGACATGACAACGGTTACTACCACCACTAAAAATGGATGAAGTTTTTTGGGTGAGGGTCGGACGTTCACGAACAATGGTTCATGACCGCCACCGCAGTGCCGAACGAAGCCTTAGTCTTACATCATTCAACGGTTGAGTAATTAATATATCTTTTATTTTAGGGTGTTGCTATTAGCACCGCAGTTTTGGCTAGTTGCACCGCACTTTTTCATAATTTTTCGCGTCTTTTGGAAATACGCCTTATACATGCATTTTTAGGAAAATTGTCCAACGCGAAAGTTGTATATTTCGACGAGATCTACAACATTCGTGTTGAACACTTTTCCTAAAAATGCATGTACAAGGCGTTCTTTGGAAATACGCCCAGGTTTCGCATCTTTTGGAAATACGCCTTGTACATGTATTTTTAGGAATAGTGTTCTACACGAAAGTTGTAGATCTCGTCGAAATCTACAACTTTCGTGTTGGACAATTTTCCTAAAAATGCATGTACAAGACGTATTTTCAAAAGGCGCGAAAAATTAGGAGAGTGCGGTGCGACTAGCCAAAACTGCGGTGCTAATAGCAGCGCCCTTTATTTTTCATATAGCCAAAATATTTCACACTTTTTGATAAATAAAAATCAATCTTGACCATTAAATGGAATCCTCCATTTGGTCTCAAATAGAGAGGATCTCAATCCCGGTTATAATATACGGCGGCTCCTTGAGTGCAGCTCAATCTCCCCGGTCAAAAACAGTGTGTTGTGATCACTAAAGCTTCGTTTGGCACGGTTTATTTGCTCCTGTGAGTTTGGTCAAAACGTTTTTATCATTGAATGTATGTTTTGCAAGACAGGATATGACCGCTACCTAAGAAATTGAACTACTTTTGAGCATAAAATTCATATTTTTTTAGGTGAGGTCGAGCGATCACGAACGACCGTTCATGACCATCGCGTTCACGACCGCCTCCATTGCGCCAAACAAAGTGGAAGAAATGGTGGTTGTGTTGATTTCAGTTCATTATGAGTAATCTCCCTGATGAAAAATTTGAGCTTGTTTTGATGATTCTATTTCAGAACCTCAAAATTTTTTTTTCCTTTTTTATATAGTTGTTGGGTGCTTCTATAATTTCAACGTGGTCGGATTGGACCTGACCAACCGCGACTACGACCGGCCCGCCGAGACTTTTCAACGAGCAACCTCCCCCCTTCTCATTCTTCCTCTTTCTTCCACCCAAAACCCATTTTTGTCAATAATGTGGATAATGATCGGACCTGACCAACCGCGATTGCGACATTTTCATGCCTCCGGTCAAGAAATTTTTGTCATTTGCTGACTCGTCGCAACGATACGAAATTTCTTGAATGGGGGGAGTTGACTAAAACTCAAAATTGGTGATACGAAGAACCCAAGTTGAGCATCTCTAATTGACAAAAATGCCTAAGCGCCCACCCCTTCCCTCTAAATCTATAAAATGCTCACCAGCACGCCCCTCGCACGTCGTTCTCTGGAGCCCCCCCCCCCCCCCCCCCCCCCCCACGTCGTACTCCAGAGCGCTCACGCAATGCTCACCAGCATGCGCCACACGTGTCGTTCTCCTAAAAAAACCTCCGTGTGCCGATCACTCGGACGCGCCCTCAAGCGTTGCTCTCCAAATTGTGTCGCGCGCGCCACTTTTCCACACCTACCCTACTAGCCGCTCTTCTGAGAGTGCTTTGATAGGTACAACGACGAAAAGTGAAAACTGTAATTTTGTAGTCTAAACTCAAATTGGATCAAGCTTCGTGATTTTTTCTCTTTCGGATTTTTCACGTAAATAATATGCTTGTAACTCTACTTTGAATGCATGCGTACTTGATAAATTCTCGAGCTAAGATTAATCTAATCTACCGAATCTCAAAAGCGTTAATCAATTCACAATAATAGTATAGATAAATTTAAGCAAAACATGGTAAAGGATTGGAGGGGGTGTTATGTGCTTCAATTTGTTTATTATTATTAAACAAGAAAAATAAAAGGGTAGAGTAAGAAATGTTGAGAAAAAATGAAAAAGAAAATACTTTTAATATTAAAAATATAACAATAATCTATAAATAACTATAATTATGAGGCAAATAATTAATAATTGTGATCGATGAAATACATTGTACAACCCTGTATTCGTCGAGTGAGCTTCTGGGACCCAGGGGGTCTTTTAAGACAATATGTTTCATGAGCACGGTCCGGGGGGCGAGCCCAGGGAGCAGCCGTGCGGTCTCACCCCCGCCTCAGCCGGGGGGCGAGCACAGGGAGCAGCCCTGCGGTCTCGCCCCCGCCCCAGCAGGGTGGCGACGTATCCTAGCCTTATACGGATCTTGGGGATGATTGAGCCAAGCAATAAGTGACCTTGAGTGACTAAGGGAAGAGTTTAATGTGAGTGTAGATGCTAAAGACTCGCACCCTGAGATTTCTACCCCAGATATGGAGTAATATTATCACCTTACCCAAAAAATTTTAGGGCAATCTCAGTGAGATTGGTGCCTGTAGTCCATTGTCGTTACCTCTCACTTCTATTTATGTAGAATGTTTCATATGGAGGAGATATAATAAGAATTCGGATCCAGAGAAGACTCATTTTGGGACGAATGTGTTATATTGGTGGTAGAAGAAACTCAGTTAAAGAGATATGGGGGCTTATCTCTTCGTTTATTGGTCTAGTTATGTACCATCATGGATCCCTTGAGGAGTTAGAATCTTTGTAATTTTTGACATTGGAAGTTTTGATCCTTGAGAAGTTAGTTTACCTTAAGCAAAGCAGACTGCTAAGGCCATGTTTGGGTTGATATGAATTTTATTAGCGGAATAAGAGAGGAAAAGCATTTTTGAAGATGATCATTTTCTCTATATTATTCTAAGATTATGTGGATAGGTAATGAGGAGAGTAGTAAATCTACACTTTGGGGATATGCAGCTATGTTGTGATAACATTATAACTGGGAAGTTAATGAAATTTTGTGCATGCATTGCGGGTATGATGATACACTACCCATGAGTTTGGAAAATTCGTGGTGAACATTCCCTTAGTGTGGTAATTATTTGATGTTGGGAAATTAATAAGTATTCGGCGGTGGAGTCAACAAGATTAATATGACTTGATTGGTGATCTAAAATCCGAAAAGGTTTTATAAAATAAACATGCATGCCATGGATGATCGTTGACAGGGATGGTGGGGCGCTTGCAATGGATTTGATTTAGTTTATCATATCGTGAAGTATGCCCTACTTTTGGTAGTCTACATAACTCGTGTCGAAGGGAAAATCATTCCGGGCCTTGCACCTTGGTTCATGTTAAGTTCAAACATATATAAATGTACCAGGTGATTGGATGTTATTGGTGCATGCTCTCATTACAATGAGATGCAGCTTGGTCGTCGCCGTAAAAATTTGAATTTCTATATCACGGCTGATATATAAGTGCGTCGATTCGGGGATCTATAGGGAAAGAACTCTAAGTCGAGGAAGGTATGCCCCTAAGGTTTGTGCCCATATGTGAGATGAATGTACCATATGGGCGGTGGAAGAAATTTAGCCCAAAAACGTATGGGGGATAGTCCTATTTCTTCGTTTATTGGTCTAGCTAATGGACCAACTGAGGTTTCACCGGGAGTTAAAAATCTTTGCAGACTGTTTTACTTAGCCTTGCTATAATGGTGTTTTCTCATTTAAGTCGTTACAAGTCGACGATATTAGAATTAGGTACGTCTTGATGAATGAGTCATTTTAAGCAAGGTGGATAGTTAAACACCAAGTTTTGGATTACGTTGAGTCCCCTACCAGAATAACAGATGTGAGTACTTAAAGGATGGTTATGTCTTTGCTCTGATCGAAGGTTATGCAGAGAAGTAGACCAAGGAGAAATGACGATCTAAAACCTTTTGGGAAATACACCGAGGTTCTCGAGTTTTCATACATGAACGCCTAGATAAATCATATAGCTGGGTAATGGAGGACATGAATACATCATGATGTGTGCCAATTAGGACCTTTGTGGGTAACGTTGAGTAAAATTTAGCATGGTTTTAGATGGATATCAATACTATGTGAAGGATGCGATGATATCCTGATGTGATGGTAAGGACTTGAGTTGGCAGTCCTTGAGTGCTGCTATGCACTAGTCGGATCCTGACAAGTGTTTGGATGACATAAGGACTTGGTGGTAGTCCTTAGGTTTTAATAACATGAGTTCCATCATTAGAACCTTATGGGTGTAGTAAGTGAAATCTTGAATCCTCTTGATAGTGTTGTAGTGCCTCTCAGTGATCAATGGTCGGTCCGATGACCGCGCGACAAATTTTGGGGGACGCCTTAAAATTTGTTGAGTTTGAGTTGTATTTGATTGTTGATCAAAGATGTGTGTTTAAAAGTGACATATTTAGGATAACCGGTTTAAACCGTAGCATTCTTAGCGCCAAGGTTTTGCAACGTGGTTGTTAAGTTAACAAATTCACAATAGTGGTGTCTATGCACTGGTTTGCGTACATATGTAATGATATTATAAATTAAATAAAACTTACCGAGGATGTGTGTTGGAGACTCATGGCAGACAATATAGATGCAGGGCAACCGTTGATGGCACTTGCAGTAGGGATCTAGTGTTTTGGAGATCCGGGCATGCAAGGTGTGAATGAGTTAGTGGTATGGCAGTTTTGGCTGGTTCATGGAACCTGTACTGCGACAGAGATGTTGGTAGTGGTAGCCGGTTGCATCATGGTTTTATAAATGAGTAGCATGCTTGAAGCCGTTCATACCAAGTCCTTGCTAAATGCTCCCTGGTATGTTGTGTGCTTGAGATTAAATCACAGCATAATCAGTTAGACTGATGTAGCGATTATTGAAATAGTGTGTGTCATTATTAGTTCGTATGACTTCACAAGGTAAGAGTGCGCATGCAATCTAGTTTCTATGTATAAATCGCAATAAGTGAGAATGCATACATAAGCTTGAAATTATTATGGCTGAAGTGCCCATGAATGAATATGATGAGTATATTTTACTCTCATCCAGAAAATCCTCATAGCCTCAACCTAATATTTCGGGGACGAAATTGTTTCTTCGTTTATTGGATTTGTAACATCCCGATTCGAGCTAGACCCCTTGTGCGCGTTTTTGAGTCAAGCGAGTTGACTCGGGCTCGGGGTGTACCGAGGGCCAGGCTTGCACCTGAGCCGGTGAAGTGCACTCGACGAATGCGGCGAGTACCATTTCTATTCTTTGTCTCGATGCTTGCTGTATCGGGATCCGAGCCATCTGGAGAGCATAATTTGAGCAATAGAACTCGAAGGAAGCGCGCCGCCTTGAAGGAATTATAGTGCGTACGTTAGCTCAAATGTCATGATGTTCAAATAGTGTATATATGAAGTCGACCAAAACAGTCGCCTTGAGCTACGCGACGCCTCAAATATGACTATTGTGCAAATGACCTCATAATCGGCCTTAGTTGATTTTGTTAGACTCGTAAAGTTGATACCAGTCCAACGAAGTCGACTGCACTCAATTCCGATGAGTATCGGAGAATTAGTCGCGTCGACGCGACTTTAGGTAACGAAATTATCTAAAAGGTGAAATCGAGCAAACGGACTCGGAATTCACCTCAGTCAGTTTTGTTAGACTCAGGAGGCCAATACGAGTTCAACAAAACTGTCCGCGCTCGATTCTGATGAGAATCGGCGAAATTATTAATATGGTCTGCGAATAGCGTTTTTATCCACGATAGTGAAATCGAGCAAACAACCTCAGAATTCATGTCTGTCAATTTTGTTAGACTCGTAATGCTGATATGAGTCCAACAGAGTCATCGGTTTAAAATTCCGACGTCGTTCAATGAGTTTTTAGTGCGACATAAAATTAGGCTCCGAACGCTCCGAAGAGCATAACTGAGCAAACGAACTCGGATTTGATCGTGGACTGTTCCGATAGATGCGTATCGGCAAGACGGTCGTAACGAGCCCTTTCAGGACAGATTCCGACCAGTTTAGAGCGATGTACACACGTTTGAATGAAAAGATGATAATAATAATAATACTAATCATATTATTAATATTATTATTATATGATATATTATATATATATATACATACATAAAAACTTAGGTTAGAAACAACTTACCTCCCGAGCTCTTCCCTGCTACCCGACGGCGGAATAAAATGAGAGCCAGCCGACCCTCTCCCTCTCCCCTCCTCCACGCCCGATCCCGGCTCCGGCGACTGCTCCGATCTTTCTCCCCTCTGGCCGGCGCCACCTCCATCGAGCTCTACTCCGGCAAGGCCCTATTCGGGCGCAAGCTCCCCCCCCTCTCTCTTTCCCGAACTCCGACCACCCTTGCCAACCGCCGCCTCCTCTCTTCCAGATCCGACGGCCGCTCACCTCCGAGAAGAAATCGAACCTCCACCTCTCTCCCTCTCGTTTCCGGCGGGCTTCCAGCCATTTCCTCCATTCTCTCCGACGAGATTTCCCCATTCCCTCCGGCGAGATCCAAGGCTAAAATCTCCAACTGTAGGTCCTAGACCTCCTCTTGTTCACCGACAAGCTCCGACAAGCTCCGACCACTCCGGCGATGGCGATCTCCTCCGAGCAGCCCTCTCCACTCCTTTTTCGGCGAGATCTCTCCATTTTCCGGCGCCTCTTTGGCAACGTCCGACGAGATCCGGATCGGCGAGATCCGGCCATAACCGGGAGCGACGGACAAGTGCCGCGTACGCGGCTATTGGGTAGCATGCATGGACACTCGGTGAGCTTCCTCCCCTCTCCCTTGGTGCTAGTTTCCTAGATCACACTAGGTGAGATATCGATCTCAATAGAGTCGATTGGAGAGCAAGCCGTGAAGAGACGGCCTGAAATAAATGTTCCGGGTAAATGTTCCGGCCACTTCCGACCGCTAACACGTCACCCGTCGATGTACCTCAAAGCGAGGAGGGTGGTGGCGGTGTTAGTCGGTCGGTTTGAGGTTTTTGGTGGCCGACGAAGAGATGTGTTACTCCAGGTCGGGCAAATCACAAGCCCCAGGCTGGAGGAAAAAGATGACCGGATGTTGTCCGTTCAGCTTTTAGATCCGTGCAGTTTTTAATATAAATAATGTACACAAAATCTGTCTAATGCGCGCGGCTCTCTTCGATCCTCTTTTTAGGCATGTTCCAGCTGGATCCAGGCCTTGGGTTCAACATAAACGTTGTATCCCTCGGAAAGACCTTTCCAGCGACTGGTTGTGCGTTTTCTGGGGAGCTCTGTAGCTCCCTCAAAGTGCAATCGAAATTGGCTGTTCAGAAGTTGGTCCTGTCTAGTACAGGACAGCTTGCTGTCCAGGTAGTTACTGCTGAGTTCAAGTCCAGTTTTGAACATGTTCCAGCAAGATCCAGGCTTTGGACTCAACTAAGAAGTTGTAGCCCTTGGTAACACCTTTCTAATGAATGGTTGCACATAATTTTTGGTGAACTGTAGAGTTCTATAAAGCTGTTGGAAGTAATGCGTTTTATTAAGGTTACTATTATATTATAAAGAAATTTGTCAAACTAGACCGGTTGTGTTCGAGTCGCTGTTTGGGCTTGATACATTCGGAGTTGGTCCCTGAGCTTATGATGGAAGTTGTAGCCGTTGGAGATACCTTTCCAACGACTGGTTGTACGATTTGCGAGGAGCCCGGTAGCTCCCTCAAAGTCTGGTCGAAATAGGCAGTGTCAGAAATTATAAAGTAGATAGACAGATTCTGTCCTGTGGTGCACAGCCGGGTTCAAACCCATTTCTGGGTGTGACTGACTTGAATCTGGACCTCGGGCCAAACACGAAAGTTGTAGCCCTTGGAAATACCTTTCAGAATGGGGTGGCACATTATTGGTGGTGGAGCGTGACTCCCAGAAATCCAGTTTCGGTAAACAGCGATACACACGTAAAATTTATAATGTTGTTTGGATTTCTCTCAAATTACTTATCGGATGTTCGTAAAATTTGGTGGACATGTGCCTAATGGTATTGAGACCACCCCCGATCAGAATTATGAATGTTGGATTTATATATACGGTAATATTGTTAGACTCCTCCTATAAATTTGTTGTGTTGCAAATAACATTGGTAAATATAGACAAGGCTTGAAATTGGGGAAATATTCAAGGTAATGATTATGAGATAACACGGGGGATCTCATAGGAGTCGGGTTGATATAAGCCCTTGATCAAATATTCGGTTATAAGTTATCATGATGCATGAATAATGGTGCCGAACCCTTAACGAGGTTAATAGTTCGAGTTTTTCGTAATACTTGTGAATTGAGTATGAGGGTGGGATGAGAAGTTATGTTGGGTCTTGCGCATAATTTGTAAAAAGGGGGAATATGGCTTCATTCCCGCAAGTAGTCCTACAGGGTCGTATAGAATGATTGTCATAATATATGCACACCACCGCACGAGAGTTGTGACAACTCGGGATGGGTAACATCGGCTAAGCGTGCAAGAAGTGAAATGTGATAAGACTCCGCTTGGGAGGCCTTGGGTGCTTATGAGCACGGGTTGTGCATGGGGAGCACATGGGTTGCATGGCTTACACCTGGTGGTGTATGGAACCTGGTTGGAGGATTACTTATGACGGGTCTACGGGCTTGCTAGTCGTGACACCGACAGAAGCCGACAGTTAGATTCTAGACCGATTGGGTTGGACTTTTGGTGTTCACCTACCTAAGTCCCCTTCTGTGTCCTTGAAGGCTCCGCCGTGTGTTCTTAGCATCGAGCAGTACACATGGTCTCCGCTGTGTGTTCTTAGCGTCGAGGCGTACAGAGGCCTAGGACCGGTAGTGTTCATACCCTCCTAGTAGTGGAGGAGCTTGAATCTAACAGGGTTGGATGAGAAACAACCCTTGAGTAAAAGCCGAGCTTAGTCTTATAATATCATGATAGTCTTCTGGTAATAATCTTGAGTCAATTGGATGAATATTTGTAGTACCTTCCCTTATGTGGTTCATATAACTCATTTGGTCTGCGAATAGTAAAACGGTAGAATGGAGATAACTTGTAGACCATTAGGTTGGAATGAGAGGTAGTTGGTGTACCTGATTTGGATGAAGAGGTTGAGGTCACCAAAAAGGAGTTTAGGTGATGAGAGTGATTGGTGAGCTATGGGTAAGGTTGTGCTCGGGATTGACGAAAAATCGTCTTTCTCCTTAGAGGGTCATAAAGCACTGAGGTTTAATTCAAGTGAAATGATAAGAGGGTAATCTTATGGGTAGATACCAATAATACTAAGTGTCTTGAGAAAGAGAACTTTGGGGTGTCATCCCACTGTAGTTCTTAGTACGGTAGCGAGCCCTTACAGGGTAACCCTCGGGAAGTCCAAGATTAACCCTAAATTGCAATAACATTTAAATTAGGCAAGAGTAGCCATAGTAGGGTAAGATTGGATTTATGTATCTCCTCCCAGTTGCGGGAGTGTGATGGCGCAAATTTTAGCACACCGCTAAAGGCGGTAGTAAGATTGCGGCACGAAACGGCAGTGTACCGATCGTTCAAGTAATATAAAACGAGGAGTAATCCCCGAGTATCGAATCTCAAAGGAACACAGTAAGGTGGAGTTAACGTTCGAGGAAGGACTTGAGATCGAAGTCCTTTGGGTCGGATGGATTGCGGAAACGGGGGTTTTGGATTGTGGAAAATAAAGAGAAAATGCTATGACTACTCCTATGCAATGCCGCTATGCAATGCTTCGCTTGGCGGGATGGAAGACTACGTAGGCCTTGAACGCGCTACTTCGTAAGGGCGGATGGACGAGAAGGCTAGCGGATGGAATGGTTCGCACCGGCGGAGTCGGAATGGATTATACGGGCCGCTATGCCACGCTTCGCTAGGCGGATGGAAGAGTAGGCATACAGATGAGGGTCGCAAGCACCTCTTCGACAAGCACGCCACTAGCAATTGCTAGTGCGGCACCGGACACGGTGGTGGAGTGGAAAATGGATGGCGGCGCACCTCATTCACACATATGAATAATATGATTCCATAAACATGAAATAAACATTAATAAACAAGATTCATAGTGTCATCATCTAAATATAGTGATTACAAACAAATACAACCACACAAGTAGAAGAAAGAGGCAAGAGATACGACCGAATCCGGAGTCTCGTTGTAGATTCACGGTAGGAATCGTCGGGTTGTCAATCCACGTCCTAGCTCGGTCTCAACTGCGTCCGGGGTAGAGGAGGGCTGTCACACCTCCCAATGGACCCGTCTTCTCCAGCATTTTACAATCCGGCCACGTCCAATGCGAGGAACTCCTTCCTTGGCGATGAAGATGAGTGTAGAATCTCTTCCTTGAAGCCCTTGGATGATGGAGGAGGCCTAGGGGGCGAATACCCGCGGAAATGGGCGGAACGGCAGAGCTAGGCGAGAAAAACGGCGAGGATCCCGACCTAAATCGCGAGCAGGGCAATTTATAGGCGCTGGAATAAACAGTGCGCACGATCGTTGGCGCACGACTAGTGGTCGTGCGCACTAGAATCCTGTGATCGTGCGCCTGCCTGGACGGAGCCTGCAAGGTAAGAAAATTATAAAATATAATGTTCGCACGATCAGTGGCGCACGACCAGTGGTCGTGCGCGTTATCGTAGGTGGTCGTGCGATAAGGGGAGACAGAACTCAGTTTTCAGGGGTTAAGTGCTCACGATCACTGGCGCACGACCAGTGGTCGTGCGCAACAGAGCCAGTGATCGAGCACTGTGTTCCTGTACATAATTGTACCGGAAACACCTGCACGACACCTGCTCCAGCATACAACACTAATCAAACCACTGAAAGTGACACTTAACCATGCATGAAAACTAATAATGCAAATAAACAAGAAATAACACCAAAACGGGCCTAAAGGTGCACATAGCATGGAATAACAAATATGAGCGAAAACATGCCTAAAGTGTAGTGCATAGACTAGAAAATCGGCCCAGATGAGTCCATAAATGTGTATATATTTGGGACTCATCACACCCCCAGACTTACCTGTTTGTGCGTCCCGAGCAAACAAATTCCTCAAGCGGCTGAGAAAAAATACATAGCTGGCATAGAAATTGTAAAGCGGAGTATCATGCGAAGTCGCATGCTCATGCGCGTAGAAATACAGTAGACAAAATTTCTAATTGTACATATTAGTTTATACTTTTCTAGGGGCGTATTTATATATTACATTTACTCAAAAAGTGAATCACGGTGAATCATAAGGTCGTACATAGGAAGAAAGTAAACTGAACGCTGAGGCGAGCATTGCCAAAGATCGGGGCTCGAGACAACCTCCATTGAAATCCATCAATGTCGGTGACCATAAGCTTGCCCGTTCGCACTCTCTCCACGGCACTGGTTTGACTCAAATGCGTGAATCAATTGGACTTAAGGTTTTGGATGAGGCTTGGGTTTAGGTGAGGATAAACAAATATAAACATGAAGGCTTAAAACACAAAAACCCAAATGAGCTAATGCAGAAATTCTCCTCATTCACCACACAAATACACGGGTACACCACACCCCCAGACTTGGATTTGACTACATGGGTGTGTGCACCGCCTACTCCCAAACATACATTCATACACAGATTTTTTCAATAAAGCTCATATCTTCTTCTTTTCTTCTCACTTCTCTTCTTTTTCTTATTTTCTTTTTCTTTTCACATATTTTCAGCAATCTAAACAATGACGCATATCCACATTTTCACAAACATAACACTACATCAACAACCCAATCATGAAAGTAATATACTAGAGCTCAAATTTGGGTGTGCGACTAGGATTGGCGTTTAGGCTTTGGTGAGACAACAGTGGGGCTGAATCAAAGAAAGGGTAGGCACAACTGGGCTAACGAGGATAAAGCGATAGGAGTGGGCACAAAGGCTCAACCGGGCCAAAATGATGGCCTATATCACATTCACGCAATTGACTAACCGTATACCCATGCTTCAAGAATCGCTTGGGGCAAGTTCTAGCCACCGAGAAAGATAATCCTTTCTCCCGACTCGGGCAATACGAGGCTAACGAGCATCTACACACATTCCTATGTTACCGTTTGATTCACACCGGATTCACCAATTGAGTAGAGTAAACAATATTTACGCTAATAGAAAAAAATATAAACTAAAAGCATAAAAAGAAATTGAATCTACACGATTTTCTAAACGAGACATGAGCACTCGACTAGGATCACTACCGGAGTCAACATTTTACTCCGCCTCATAATCTTAAGTCAGCACAGTGATTTTCCAAATCACACGAAAAGAGATGAGTTTGGCTCAAGACGTGCCAACAGCTAAGTGCACGCTCGAGTGGGTGTAGTGGTGTGCAATGCAATTGTACATAACTAAATAATTGAAATTAAAATACTCCTAGTATGCAAATGCAATAGTGCACGTGCGTGGGCACACAGAACTACTCTCCCCCAGACTTAAACTAAACAATCTAATGCAGAATATTACTGTAGAATTCAGAATAAAGCTAGGGAAAGAGAGTACCCGATGCTCAGAAATGAGCATACCAGAAGATTGGCGTGTAAGCTAAAATGAACCGCGGCATGCGCCATCCAGAAGAAGGATACCTGCAGGGGTCAGCTCCGCAAAAACAAAAGAAAAAAAACTGAAATAAAGTGCAATTAACTAAATAAAATTAGAAAAGAAATAAAAATGCAGGAAAAATTAAGATAACTACTGGGGTTATTGTCATCCCAGCACGACTTATTCAAAACTTTATAATATCTAGCTAATGGGAGTATGGAAGGAGAAGTGGACAGGTAACTGGCCCAAAATCCGTGTCGGTAGCGGGTACCTATACGGAGAAAGAACAGTCACGTCTCTACCCGAATATAAATAAAACCTGCCCATCACAGGTAGAGGGAAAAGAAAGTAAGAAGAGGAGGAGGCCTGGTCCTCACTCATCTCACCAAAACTATCCTTGCCCAGCAAGGTATCGTCCACAGGGAGGCAGCAGGAGGCGAAGGCAATGAGTGGTGCTTCCTCTACGGAGGGGGAATAAACCTCCTCACATGAGAGGGTGCTCTCATCATTGACTTGAGCAAAAAGCTCCAAGTCCTCCTGAAGTACCTGTGAAGATTCAACCTGCACAGACTCAGATGAAGGAAGGGGATCAAGAAATAAAGAAGACGAAGAACATAAATAAACATCAATCGGGGGAGTGATCCCGGTCTCACTCCCATCAGGTTGGGGAAGTAAAATAGTGTTTGCATTGTCATCAATGCTACAAGATTCAGCGGGATCAACGGTGGCCAGGCTTAGGATTTGGACTTCCTCCACCGGTGCTGAGGAAAACTCCTTTTCACCTAGAAGGTTGTCCTCCTCCATAGGAATAAGCACAACACATAGATCGCCAGCTTCATCATGCGACACATCCTCAACAATGTCGTCGGAGACGAGTATAGTATGCACAACAGGGGGAGGAGTAGTGCTCGGATAAAAGTCGAGCACCGATTCCTCACAAAGAATCGAATCCACTAGGGGTGGTGGATGCACATGGAGAATAGGCTCAGCAATGTTGGTGCATAGATCAACCGCACATCCGGTGACCGTGTCCATGCCATTCCCTTCAAGATGTGAAGGTGACAAAGATACATAGCCGGATGTTGAAGGTGTGCCGCCAGAGTTAGGAGTTGGGACGATCCGGATATCCGGCTCGTCATCCTCGTCCAATTGGCGAAGATACTCGGCATAGTCCTTCAAGACATGATCAGTGCTCCGACAAAACCGGCACTGCCTAGCGGGCTTCTTTGGCACAGCGGGTGCTGAAGCCGAAAAGAAGTATGACGGTAAAGGCTCAGCATAGTAGCCATAAGACTTACGCGCACCATATGGAGTATCAGACGAAGTCGGTGCTCCATATGCTGGGCTATAAGAATTATGCCTACTATTCTCCGTAGGACATTCATCACTAGAGTGGGAGGTAGCTCCACACCAACGGCAACGGAAATTAAGATGTGCCCACATAGTGTGAAGGTAATATGATTCAAAATAAAAATGCTATTGTGCAAAATACTACACCTAACAAAAATTACTAAAGCAACCTAATTAAAACAGGAAAATGGAATAAAAAGAAATAAAACAAAGAAATGCACTTTACAAATGGAAGGGCTTCTCTCTCAGGTTCTCCCTTTCCAGAAAACTCACACGACTGTGCTCCCCGGCAACGGCGCCAAAAACTTGATGGCGCAAATCTTAGCACACCGCTAAAGGCGGTAGTAAGATTGCGGCACGAAACGGCAGTGTACCGATCGTTCAAGTAATATAAAACGAGGAGTAATCCCCGAGTATCGAATCTCAAAGGAACACAGTAAGGTGGAGTTAACGTTCGAGGAAGGACTTGAGATCGAAGTCCTTTGGGTCGGATGGATTGCGGAAACGGGGGTTTTGGATTGTGGAAAATAAAGAGAAAATGCTATGACTACTCCTATGCAATGCCGCTATGCAGTGCTTCGCTTGGCGGGATGGAAGACTACGTAGGACTTGAACGCGCTACTTCGTAAGGGCGGATGGACGAGAAGGCTAGCGGATGGAATGGTTCGCACCGGCGGAGTCGGAATGGATTATACGGGCCGCTATGCCACGCTTCGCTAGGCGGATGGAAGAGTAGGCATACGGATGAGGGTCGCAAGCACCTCTTCGACAAGCACGCCACTAGCAATTGCTAGTGCGGCACCGGACACGGTGGTGGAGTGGAAAATGGATGGTGGCGCACCTCATTCACACATATGAGTAATATGATTCCATAAACATGAAATAAACATTAATAAACAAGATTCATAGTGCCATCATCTAAATATAGAGATTATAAACAAATACAACCACACAAGTAGAAGAAAGAGGCAAGAGATACGACCGAATCTGGAGTCTCGTTGTAGATTCACGGTAGGAATTGTCGGGTTGTCAATCCACGTCCTAGCTCGGTCTCAACTGCGTCCGGGGTAGAGGAGGGCTGTCACACCTCCCAATGGACCCGTCTTCTCCAGCGTTTTACAATCCGGCCACGTCCAATGCGAGGAACTCCTTCCTTGGCGATGAAGATGAGTGTAGAATCTCTTCCTTGAAGCCCTTGGATGATGGAGGAGGCCTAGGGGGCGAATACCTGCGGAAATGGGCGGAACGGCGGAGCTGGGCGAGAAAAACGGCGAGGATCCCGACCTAAATCGCGAGCAGGGCAATTTATAGGCGCTGGAATAAACAGTGCGCACGATCGTTGGCGCACGACCAGTGGTCGTGCGCACTAGAATCCTGTGATCGTGCGCCTGCCTGGACGGAGCCTGCAAGGTAAGAAAATTATAAAATACAATGTTCGCACGATCAGTGGCGCACGACCAGTGGTCGTGCGCGTTATCGTAGGTGGTCGTGCGATAAGGGGAGACAGAACTCAGTTTTCAGGGGTTAAGTGCACACGATCACTGGCGCACGACCAGTGGTCGTGCGCAACAGAGCCAGTGATCGTGCGCTGTGTTCCTGTACAGAATTGTACCGGAAACACCTGCACGACACCTGCTCCAGCATACAACACTAATCAAACCACTGAAAGTGACACTTAACCATGCATGAAAACTAATAATGCAAATAAACAAGAAATAACACCAAAACGGGCCTAAAGGTGCACATAGCATGGAATAACAAATATGAGCGAAAACATGCCTAAAGTGTAGTGCATAGACTAGAAAATCGGCCCAGATGAGTCCATAAATGTGTATATATTTGGGACCCATCATAGTGGCAGGATTGTGGTGCTCGGTTAAACGAGCGGGAACCTCGAGGGGATGATTATCCCGGTAACTTTCTCAGAAATATGGCAGGTCTTCGGTACTAGGCAGGTCGTCACTCCGACCGTGGTACGTTGACTTAGCGGGTGTGTAGGGGTCTAAGGGGCCAGCTTGGCTGCATGACGGGACGACAGTTCCCCGAAGACACCTCTCACTTGGCTCACAGTCTGGTGGACTCCAGCAAAGAGTACGCAGAGCTCCGCGGTTGTTTAGCGTTGAGGCGTACGTGCGGTCTAGGCTTGGTAGAGTGTATACCCGCCTAGGAGTGGACAGCCCGGTCCGCTACCACCGTGTGTCACAGCGGTTGGTACCTGAGTGGTTGGCTTCCTTTCAAACAGAGGGAACTACAAAGGTCTATGCGCATAGAGTCGTGTGTGTGAGTTTCATTGCATAAAACATTCATGGCATAACATAGCATACGCACTTGCGGATCCTCATCATATAAATTAGTATGGGCTATTTTATATGATGAGTTATAGTTCCTGGAAATCCTAACTTATAAGTTTGTATGGGCATTCATATAAGTTAGGGTACGAGATTGATTACTTGTCGCTACTGTTCTTACTGCCTTGCTTTACCTTCTTTTCTTACTGTTTATTTACTGTTGTACACCTTTATTATACTCCTGCTTATACATGATTAGATTAGCCCCTTTTACACTTGTGTAGCTTAGAATTTGTGTATACACTAGTTTACTTTCCCCGTCACCTGCTTTGTATATTACTGTTATATTGCAGCTTTTCTTCCTTTCCTTCCGCCCGGTGCCTTGGAGTCGCCGGGGGAGCGGATGTGAAGCCACTTAGTCTTTATGACTAACGGTTGATACGTCCCTCTTTTTTTAGGAGTACAATCAGTGGTATAGCAGCGTTCAACACCGGAGGCCAGCCAGGTCAGGTGTGCAGGGTTGGAGTTTATGGTACCTTAGCTGCCGTCAGTGTCACAGGCGGATGAGTGTTTTGAGATGTAGCCCTTGGGGCATTTAGCTGGTTACTCTGATGATTTGCAGGAGCTTGTGTAGCTTTCTGCTTCTCTGTACTATTCTGGACTTATTACTTTTTGTGAACCTATGACTTTAATATTTTCTATTATTGATGGGTTGGCGCTGTTCAGTTGGTTTAGCCGGCAGGATAGGCGTCTTGTGGTGCAGGTTAGCCCATGTGCTGACGCTACCGCAAGGCGGCTGTTCTGGGCATAAGACTCCCCTCGACCGTGTTTTGTGTTCCGGGAGGGGGATCTTACATCTATCCCCTCCTTCTCGTTGTTTTCTTAAAGCACTGTTTTCTATGGTTATGTGTTCTTGGTGTGTCTTGGCTTGTGATTTATGGTCGTGTCATTTTGATCTCGAACCCCCTTGAATTCCTTCTTTTTGTTGTTTCCTCTTGCCTTGGATTTCTCGAGAAATCAAGGTTTCTTGCCTTGGATTTCTCGAGAAATCATTGACCCTGCCCTTTCGTTTTTTGAGAAAGCATGACCCTGCCTTTAATTTCTCGGGAAATCAGCATGACTCTGCCTTTAATCTCTCAGAAAATCAACATGACCCTACCTTGATTTCTCGAAAAATCACATTTTCCTACTTGGGGATTTCTCGAGAGATGGCTTCTCCTGCTTTGATTTCTCGAAAAATCACTTTTTCCTGCTTGGGGATTTCTCGAGAGATGGCTTCTCCTGCTTTGATTTCTCGAAAAGTCACTGTTTCCTGCTTGGGGATCTCTCGAGAGATTGCTTCTCCCGTTTGGGATTTCTCGAAAGATCATTGTTTCCTGCTTTGGGAATTCTCGAGAAACCTATTCTCTGCCTTTGATCTCTCGAGAACCCTTTGACCTTAGCCCTCAACCTCTCGATAAATGTTTGATCTTAGCTCTTGATCTCTCGAGAACCTTTTGTTCTTAGTCTTCGATTTCTCGAGAACTTTATGTTCTTAGCTTTTGATTCTTCGAGTATTTCCCTTTTATTTCTTAGTGTTTGAATTATGCCTCCGATTACTTCTCCTCTTTGAAACCTCATACCCGTTGTGGTTAAATAACTTATGTCTTCTCTTATGCATCGTCCTATGCAGTGTTTACTCCATTTGTAACCCTATCCTTAGGGTATCCTGGTGAGTGTTTTTCTCAGGCTTCGTCTCATGCCATAATTAAAGGAATTAATTAATAAGACCATTGCCTTTGTCCTTGCACGGTGGGTCGTGTTTGGGGGGGGGGGCAGTGGGGAGTTGTTGTAGCCTTGCACGGTGGCCATTTTAGTGGTGAACCACAGGCTTGGCTTGTGGTCCCGTGGGCCGTGTTTGGGTGGTTGGGGATAGAAACCCCCACCCATTTTTTTGGCTTTGGATGGCAGTGGATAAAGGACCGCCCCCATTTAATTTGAGCTGATCAGTCTCTTTAAATAAATTTAACAAGATAAATGAACTTTGCTTGTTCCTTATTATGGTATTTGGTGCACTTAATTGGTGCTTTGCTTAGTTCTTTGTTTGGAGCTTCTCATTCCGTAAATATGGCTTGGGTTGGTACCCCTTATGCCTTATTTACTTTTCTGCTTGTTTTCTGCCACTTGTAATTCCCTTGCTGAGACGTTCTTTGTTTTATTGAATGCCTCAGGTTCAGAGCCTTAGCTGCTAGTGGTGTAGCCCAGAGTCTTCGGGAGTTTTAGTTGCTGTTTTACCCCGCTGCTGCGAGGTAGTTGTGGTTAGTTTCTTCTTGTGTTCAGACATGCTAGTTTGGAGCCAACGGGTTAGTGTCAGGTTATTGACGCTCGTTGTGCCCCTTTTGATACTTTATAGCTTACTTGCCAGTTGATTGCTACTACTTTTTAGATCTTGTGTATTTTTCTCTCTGGGAATGATTTATGTCTAGGTACATTATAGTTATAAAATGACTTTTCTTTCATCCACATTGCATACCTTTTAACTGAAATCCTTATCTTTATAGTCACCTAAAAGATATTTTCTATACTTATACTACGCCTAGATATGTGCATATCATTTACTTTATGTCATGTCATAACGTGCATTTAGGACCTTAAGTGAACTAAATCAAGTACTTTTCGCTGCAATTACATATATTTTCTCGGTGGACTAGTTGATCCACGAACTGAGAGACACAGTTCTTACCCCAAACTCTAATAAATGATTTCAAATGATAATCTATCATGCAAACATGTTTTGATTAAATAAGTAATAGGTTTTCACCTGAGCGTCTGCAGTTGTCTCCTGCATGGCGTGGCATCATGACGCGTATTTTCTCTTACTCAGATATTCCTAAATTCGGAGAAAATGCGGGTTGTGACAAGCCCTGCGGTCACGCCCCCGCCCCAGCCGGGGGCGAGCCCAGGGAGCAGCCCTGCGGTTTCGCCCCCGCCCCAGCCGGGGGGGCGAGCCTATGGAGCAGCCCTGCGGTCTCGCCCCCGCCCCAGCAGGGGGGCGAGCCCAGGGAACAGCCCTGCGGTCTCGCCCCCAGCCCCAGCAGGAGGGAGGGCCCAGGAAGGAGGCCAGTCCCCTCTCGCCCGGCCCCGGGAAGGTGCTCTGGGTTGCGTTTAGCGCCTCCGAACATCGGGATTTGGCTATTCGCAAGCCAAATCCGGGGGTATTTTCATAATCTCGTAGGTCAGTTTGTGACTATTGGCAGACCAAGTTCAAAATCCTATAAAAAGGACCAAGGGAGCACCATTTGGGAAGGACTTCTCTTTTGGTCACTCTCTCCCTATGTTTCTTTGGTGGGTGGAGAGAGCCTCCAAAGGTGCCCAAGCTTAGCATTGGCTTGGGAGGGGAAGCACTCTAAGATCTTCCGGGTGTGTGGTGGGACCTCCTCGCTAAGCCCTTGGCCTTGTTCCTAGTTCCTTAGCCCCTTAGCTTAGAGCTCTCCCTTGGAGGGAGTAAGTGTTGGTCAACCCTCAACTCGTTGAGGGCCTGAACTCCTCGAGAGACCAAGATATTGGTTTCAACATTATGGTGCGATGAGCGTGGAGAGTGACCAACTCAAGAAACTCTCAAGCTGAGCTCCATGGCTGGAGGTGGAGGATCCGACCCAGGCCACTCGCAGCCCCCGGTGGTTGGAGTGACGTTAGAGATGTTTGAAAATTTCAAGAGGGAGGTTCTACAGACCTTGCAGGTAGCCTTCACCACGATAGGCGAAGGCAGGAGAAGAAGTGGTCCGGAGGTTAGGCGAGAGCACTCTCGGCTAGCAAACCAGGAATGAGGTGCCAGCGGGGGGGGGGGGGGGGGGGGGGGGGGGGGGGGGGGGGGGGGGGGAGTGGGGAGGCATTCGGCCCCCACTCGCCCGGACCCCTAGGAGGGGGCGAGTGGGGAGGTGTCAGGCCCCCACTAGCCCAGCCCCAAGGGGGCGAGTTGGGAGGTGGCAGGCCCCCACTCGCCCAGCACCAAGGGGGCGAGTGGGGAGGTGTCAGGCCCCCACTCGCCCAGCCCCAAGGGGGAGAGTGGGGAGGTGACATACCCCCACTCGCCCAGCCCCAAGGAGTCGAGTGGGGTGGCGGCCAGCACCCACTCGCTCAGCCCCAAAGGGGGCGAGCAAATGAAGTCCTTTGTGTGAGTTGATCCTCTCGGCCCCGGTTCCAGAGGGGTTCGGGGGGCAGGAGATGTCTCACTACTCCGGCAAGGATGACCCCGTCCTGCACCTACAGTGGTTTGAGGACATGGTCTCCATCAGGCCCGTGTCGGACCCTTTCAAGTGCCGACTCTTCGCAACCTCTCTGAAGGAGAAGGCTAGGGATTGGTTCCACCAACACCCTACGGGATTTATATATGCCTTCGAAGACTTGCGTCGAGTTTTCCTGCTACGCTTCTCGACATCAAGGAAGAGGAAGAAAGATGCCGAAGCACTTTTCAAGATCAAGCAAGAGCCAGGGGAGTCACTGACTCACTATGTTGACAGGTTCCAGGAAGAGGTCCTGCTCATCCAAGAGGTGTCAGGCTACAACCTCCAGCTCGCTTTCATTGTGGTGCTGCATGGGAGATTCTTCAAGATGGACCTCAAGAGGAGAGCTCCTTTGTCTTTTGAGGAGTTGATGGAAAGGGTGGCGGAAGAAGTTGAGAGTGAGGAGGCCAACCCAGAGTTCGCAAAAAGGTTGGCCAAGCTAAGTGAGCCGGAGGCAAGGCAGCAGGGGGGAAGATAGAGGCTCCCAGGAGGAAGGTCGATCGGGAAGAGGGCAACTTCCAGGGAGAGAGGCCTGAACCCCCAGGGTGGAGGCGGGGATCGAAAACACCCTCTCCATCACCTCAGCAAACCATGACAATTGGTGGAGGAAGAAGGAGGAGAGCCAGGAAAGCAGAAAGAAGAGGGAGAAGATGGGATGGGGTTGGGTTACCCTACTGTGACTTCCATGATGAGGAGGGTCACGCGACGTCTACCTACCATGATTTCTTGGAATTAAGGGAGGCGAGGAGTCCGAGGCAACAACAACAACAACCAGAAGAGGTCGAGGAAGATCAGATCTGGGAGTAGGATACCACGTTTTAATTTTCATACTTAGTTTTTTTCTTTAAGTCCATGTAGTATGATGGTTTACTTTCAGACTTAGTTTTTCTTACATGTAATATGATAATCAAAGTTAAGAAAGTTCTCAAAGGCAATTAGCCCCGATGATGGCCCGCTGACCAGGCTCCCATCAAGCTGGCAGGGCCGGGAACCGCTCGGTGGCCGGATGTTTCAAAGGTACTTAGCCCCAGCGCTGGCCCGCTGACCAGGTTCCCATCAAGCTGGCAGGGCCGGGAACCGCTCGGTGGCCGGATGTTTCAGAAGTACTTAGCCCCGATGCTGGCCCGCTGACCAGGCTCCCATCAAGCTGGCAGGGCCGGGAACCGCTCGGTGGCCGGATGTTTCAAAGGTACTTAGACCCGATGCTGGCCCGCTGACCAGGCTCCCATCAAGCTGGCAGGGCCGGGAACCGCTCGGCGGCCGGATGTTTCAAAAGTACTTAGCCCCGATGCTGGCCCGCTGACCAGGCTCCCATCAAGCTGGCAGGGCCGGGAACCGCTCGGTGGCCGAATGTTTCAAAGGTACTTATCCCCGATGCTGGCCCGCTGACCAGGCTCGCATCAAGCTGGCAGGGCCGGGAACCGCTCGGTGGCCGGATGTTTCAAAGGTACTTAACCTCGAAGCTGGCCCGCTGACCAGGCTCCCATCAAGCTGGCAGGGCCGGGAACCGCTCGGTGGCCGGATGTTTCAGAAGTACTTAGCCCCGATGCTGGCCCGCTGACCAAGCTCCTATCAAGTTGGCAGGGCCGGGAACCGCTCGGTGGCCGGATGTTTCAAAGGTACTTAGCTCCGATGCTGGCCCGCTGACTAGGCTCCCATCAAGCTGGCAGGGCCGGGAACCGCTCGGTGGCCGAAAGTTCTCTAAGTATTTTCCCCCGAGGTGATTCCGCTAGCCGGGTTCTCACTAACCGACATGGTAGGAAGGCCTCTTGGGGAGGGTAAGTATTTTTTCCCCGAGGTGGCTCCGCTAGCCGGGCTCTCACTAGCCGGCAGGGTAGGATGGCCTCTCGGGGAAGCTTGAGTAAATTTTTAGCGTTACGACGTGGGGTCTTCTTAATTTCACTCAGCGCCACTCGCCGAATATGCAGGGTTGGCTTTTCTTTCCGAGCATGTACCCCGCTCGAAAAGAGCGGGGATTGTGTACAACCCTGTATTCGCCGAGTGAGCTCCTAGGGAGCAGCCCCGCGGTCTCGCCCCCGCCCCAGCCAGCGGGCGAGCCCAGGGAGCAGCCCTGCGGTCTCGCCCTCGCCCCAGCAGGGGGGCGACCCCAGGGAGCATCCCTGCGGTCTCGCCCCCTCCCCAGCCGGGGGGAGAGCCCAGGGAGCAGCCCTACGGTCTCGCCCCCGCCCCAGCCGGGGGGCGAGCCCAGGGAGCAGCCCTGCGATCTCGCCCCCGCCCCAGCAGGGGGGAGGCCCAGGAAGGAGGCCAGTCCCCTCTCGCCCGGCCCCGGGAAGGTGCTCTGGGCTGCGTTTAGCGCCCCCGAACAACGTGATTTGGCTATTCGCAGGCCAAATCCTGGGGTATTTTCGTAATCTCGTAGGCCAGTTTGTGGCTATTGGCAGACCAAGTTCAAAATCCTATAAATAGGACCAAGGGGGCACCATTTGGGAGGGACTTCTCTTTTGGCCACTCTCTCCCCATGTTTCTTTGGTGGGTGGAGAGAGCCTCCAAAGGTGCTCAAGCTTAGCATTGACTTGGGAGGGGAAGCGCTCTAAGATCTTCCGGGTGTGTGGTGGGACCTCCTCGCTAAGCCCTTGGCCTTGTTCCTAGTTCCTTAGCCCCTTAGCCTAGAGCTCTCCCTTGGGGGGAGAAAGTGTTGGTCACCCCTCAACTCGTTGAGGGTCCGAACTCCTCGAGAGACCAAATTATTGGTTTCAACATACATTTCATGTTTTAATTACATAGAAATAGTCACATTAGTATATTGCTTAAGTTAAAAGATGAAATATTAAAAGAGAGAGCAAAAATATATAAAAAATAAAAAAGCTTGAAAATTATAAAAGACGACAGTGGCTAGATGTGCAACAGATATCGGCCCGAGAACTAGGTTATTGCATGATTGTGCGTCCATACGCACGTACACGAGGATGTGCATGTGCGTACTTCAACATGAGCTGCACTCAAATGCATGCGCATGCCGGCACACCCCTAGCTCAAAATCAAACGTACTCATATACATTCTTCCAAAAGTGTGTGCATGCGTCTCCAAGCAAGCATGTGTGTTCCTCTTGGCTTCCCCGCCTCGTCTACTCATAAAACTACTCAAATATTTGTGTGATCATAAACTTGCCCCATATGTCGTTGTCTAAGGCACATATATTATTACGTGATCGACCTTCCTGTAGCTCTTGCAGACCAACCTTTCTCGCATTTCTCCATCGACCTTCATACTCCCGCCTTTCTCACACATCTCCCTCTAGTCGGCCTTCTTGCTCCAGCCTCTCACATCTCATTGTGGTCAGTCTCGCTTTCAGAGACGCAAGAGCCCCTCACATCTTTTGACACAACTCAAGTCGTCGCTCCATAGAACTTGCGTGGTCATAAAACTACCCAAATATTTGTCTGATCATAAAGTTGCCCCAAATGTTGTCTATGGCATATTATTACATGATTGGTCTTCCTGCGGCTCCTGCAGACCTACCTTTCTCGCATTTATCCATCGACCTCCATACTCCCGCCCTTCTCTCGTGTCTCCCTCAATTCAGCCTTTTTGCTCTAGCCTCTCACATCTCGTTATGGTCAGTTTTGCTTTCAGAGTCGCGAGAGCCTCTCACCTCTCGCGTCTATTGAATCAACTCAAGTCGTTGCTCCAGTCGACCTCATTACCCGGTGGCCAACTCCATTCCAGTCAACATCTTTGCTAGAGGGTTTGGCCGCTCAAGATATTATGCATGCCCTATCAAGTTTGGAATAGGGTTAATATAGTATCTCCAGCGTAGAGTCTAGCCCTAGGATGACACGAAACTCATTGGGTCACTCCGAGTAGGTCTCGACACGCGCGGACCTATAATTAAATATCTAACAATCTTCACATCTAGTTGGGAGTTCAAGTCGGCAGCTCCTCTCTTTTTTGGGGAGAACGATTTCAGTGATTTGTAAGACATCTTGAATTACTATTTTGAGATTTTTCTATTTTTTGTAATCGTTTATGAACATTTAGGTTGTCTTACTACTTACTCCTTTTGTTAAATGAATAGTGATTATTTCATCTGTTAAGATGTCAAGTATGAGACACTGAAATAAGGGTATATTTGAAAAAAGTTACGAAGAAAGCATAGAACCGAAAACCGGCTGAAAAAAGCCAAATTAATTTTGCAGTTCAAATCTAGTTCTATATATTAATTAGGAGCATGGTCTATTCAGGTTCCAAATATCGGAACCGGCCAAACCTATAGGATCGCTTTTTAATTTTGTTTGGAACCGAACCTATAGGATCGCTTTCCTTCACACACACACAATAGGGCCCCCCATGCGGTTTTGACGGTACCACGATCACGACAGTATCTCCCTCATGTCCGTCTGCTCTCAGGCACACGAACTCCACACCACGATACTATTTATATTCTGCTCGGGGGAACTACGAGCAGAGGGAGTACCTGAAACTAATTTCATCACATTAAGCGGCGAATATTATATCCACATATCCACTACAATCTAATTATTAGGTATTCTCATTTTGCATGGATCCCTCCATTTTGGCTTGGTGGATGATCATGGTCAAATCATGTATATGTCTAAAGAGAATATTGTTTTATTAATTACTTAAGTAAACTATGAAACTTTTGAGCATCCCCATGTATTAAATGGTGAGAAACTTCTCTTTACTCTTTGGCAAAATGTTCAAGTATCTAAAAGTAAAATGATCAAGGTGAAACATGACCTTGTGTATCAGATTGTAAATCATGTAGTTGATGGCCTGGTGTGCCAATTTTATCATTGCTATGGGGGATTTTTCTTGTTCGGAAGAGAATCTCCGTGATGAGGTTAGGACCCTTGTCAGAGATGATCTCGTTAGTCCGGTCGAGAATCTCCGTGATGAGGTTAGGCACGTATACGCTTGTATGAGAAACATGACCTAAATAACCATATATAGAGAGAGCATTTTCCTAATGCCAAAATATTCTTAAATGATAAAGATCTCCTCCATGATATACCAAGAAAAAGGGAAAGTAAAAACAGCAAAAAACAACACTTAAAATATTTGGCATTGTTGCGGGTCGCTCGACGCTCTCGTTAGTCCGGTCGAATTGAACCGTCTCAGCTCTAGAGTGAGTCGACCGCGCAATCAGTCAAAGTAGAATGAGACGGCTGGCAAGAAGATTTTTGACATGGAAAACCAGGAAAGGGTAAAAAACCATAGGGCCGGATCGGTGCCGACCAAATTTTACTATATCCTTTGTTGTTACAAGTTGTTGAATGTAAGAGGGTGACATGTCGCCGCTCGTTGCAAGAGATGCAGAGAAGGGGGAGGAGATCTTCGAAGGCTGGAGGTGATTTTTGAGTGGGAAGGAGATCTTCTAGCGCTCGCGGGAAATCTTCAAGCAATCTTCGAAGTCTTTGAAGGCCTTCGAGGAAGTCTTCGAGTCTCGAAAGGAATCTTCAAGCAATCTTCGAAGCTTAAGGAGAACTCTGAAAGATCTTCGAAGGAGCTCTCTCGGGTCCTCGAGGAAAGGTCCTTTCAAATGAAGGCTTTGACCTCCTTTTATAGCTTTGTGCAGGGGTAGCCGGGTAATTTTGTGTTTATAACCACCTGACGGGCGAATCACTCCCGTCGATTTAGAGCACACAGATGGTCATTTTTTGGATATGCCTGTCTTGCCCCCGGGCAGTTCGGGCAGCTTCGTTGATGGCAATTACAGCAACGAACAAAACCTGCAATCTGGGAAATCAAGAAGGTTAACTGTTGTGCGCACTGCGAACTTGGAAACGTCCAGAGCGCGCCATGTAGGTAGAGGAGTTCTGAGTGCGCCGCGATCTCGGAGACGTTCGGTGCACGTCGCGCATTTGGGAGTGTTCAACGCGCGTCGTACGACATTTGGGGACGTTCGTCGCGCGTCGTGAACTTGGAGGCGCTCGACGCGCGTCCTGAACTTGGAAGCGTTCGGCGCGCGCCGTGAACTTGGACGCGTTCATCGCGCTTCATGAACTTGGAGGCGTTCGGCGTGCGTCGTGAACTTGGGCTTAGGAGGTGTAGCCAGGAGATACTGTGGAGGTGCGGCCTCGCCGTACCCCAAGGGGGGTGCTGCCGCGACATTATTGAAAAAAAAAAGGGGTGTGGTTTTGGCCGCACCCCAAGGGGGTGCAGTCCCGACATACCTCAAGGGGGTGCAATCTTGGCAACACCCCATAGGGGAGGGAGGGTTGTGGCCTTGGCCGCACCCGATAGGGGGAGGGAGGGGGGGCCTTGGCCGCATCCCATAGTGGGGGGTGCGGCCTTCGCCGCACCCCGCCCGGGTTTGGCTGCACCGTGATGGTGCGGCCCGGTTGGCGTGGCGGCCACCGCGCGGTGGTTACTGCGTGACGATTTTGCTACCGGGGAGGGGGTGCGGTTAGTGTGCGTGTGTGCGCTCCGGTGTCTGTTTGGAGGATCAAATTGACTCGAAATTACGCGAGAATGAGCCTGTTGGAATCATATCGGCTAGTCGGCCGAGGTCGCGGCAGAAAATCATGGGTTTTATCGGATCCATTTTGGGGAGCCCCATCAAGCATCATTGACAATCTCTTATATGTCACGCATATTTGGTCAGCCCCGAGTTAATATCTAATGTCACGCATATTTCGTCGAGATTCACTTGGGAATTGAACTCATTCAAGCCATTGTGGTGTGTCCAACGATCGTGAACAGTGCGTTCCCAAGATGGCACACTGGCCTAGCACGTTTTCGCAAAACATGCTATGCCAAATTCTGTCATTTGAGCGTCTTCCCATATCACTCTAATTTGATTGTGTGCACATTCAATTAAGTCTGGAACTAAGATGATTTTAATCAACCAAATATAATCAGCCCTAATTGATTCACAACAAATTTTAATAGAAACATTAGAGGATGGATTGTATATTTGTATGTGTGTGGAAATATATAGCATTATCTAATATTGTTGCGGAACGCTTAGGGCTCTTGGTAGACCGGTCCACTTGAACCACCTTAGCTCGTGAGCGAACTAAGCGCGCAAACAGTCAATTAGAGATTTGTCGAGTACGCTGGGACTTTTTAACGTGAAAAACCCGGAAATGGTAAAAAACCACGCGGCCGGAGCTGTGCCGACCAAACTTCACTATCTCCTGGGGGGTTACAATTTGGACGCTAGAACTCGAGCGCGACAGGCAGCTGCTCGTTACAATGATGGAGAGAGAGAGAGAACTCCGAGGGTGACAGGCCACCTCTCGGAAAAACTAAGTCTTTTTCCCTTCTGAGAACCAAAGTGAGAAGGCTAGTCGCCTTTTCCTTCTGAGAACAAAAGTGAGAAGGCTAGTCGCCTCTTTCTTCTGAGAATGCTGGAGAACGCAAGTGAGAAGGCTGGTCGCCTTTTCCTTCCGGGAATGCTGGAGAACGAAAGTGAGAAGGTTGGTCGCCTTTTCCTTCCGGGAATGCTGGAGAACGAAAGTGAGAAGGCTAGTCGCCTTTCGGGATGATGAAGATCTTCAAGTCCACGAAGGAGATCTTCAAGCGCCGAAGGAGAATTCCGCAAAAGTCTGCAAGGAGCTCTCCCGGGTCCAGAAGTCCAGGTCCTCTCAAATGAAGCATTGGGGCTCCTTTTATAGCTTTGGACGGGGGCGGTCCGGTAATTTTGCCGTTTGCAGTTTCCATAAATGCTCGGTGGACGAATCATATTTTCCGATTCGGGGCACACGGATCGCCATTTTTCGTAAATGACCATCTTGCCCTTCGGGCAGCTTGGGCGGCTCGGGCAGTTCGGGCAGTTCTGTTGGAGGCGAAAAAGGCGACTAGCCGTTCCTGAAAAGTGAGAAGCCTGAAAGACAAAAAGTGAGCACGCCGGAAAAACAAAAAGTGAGCACGCAGGAAAAACAAAAAGTGAGCACGCCGGAAAGACAAAAAGTGAGCACGCAGGAAAGATAAAAAGTGAGCATGCCGGAAAGACAAAAAGTGAGCGAGTCGGAAAAGTGAGAATGCTTCCGAACTTGATCAGAAGCGTTCTGAGCGCGCGTGAGCGCGGAGGCGTTCTGAGCGTGTTCAGAAGCGTTCTGAGCGCGCTCAGAAGCGTTCTGAGCGCGCGCGAGCGCGGAGGCGTTCTGAGCGCGCTCAGAAGCGTTCTAAGGGCGCGTGAGCGCGGAGGCGTTCTGAGCGCGCTCAGAAGCGTTCTGAGCGCGCGTGAGCGCGGAGGCGTTCTGAGCGAACGGTGGAACGGGGAGTTGTCCCCCAAAGGGGAATTGGGATCCGACGCACCCGACGAGGGGGCGTGAATACGGCGAGGTCCCCTACGAGCCCCCCTGCGGAGAAAGCGAGGGGAGGGGGCCTGACCGCACCCTAAGGGTGGCGCGGTTGGGCCGCACCCCGGGGGGATGCGGCTAGGCCGCACCCCAAGGGGGTGCAGCTTGGGCCGCACTCTCCAAGGGGTGCGGCTAGGGCCGCACCCCCAAAGGGGTGCGGCTGGGGCCGCACCCCTTGAGTGGTGCGGATGGGCCGCACCCCTCAAGGGAGGTGCGGCTTGGGCCGCCCCCCCCAAGGGGTGCAGTCGGGGCGCGGCCGGGACGCTTCCCCGCGATGGGGGTTCTGCCCGCGTGCTACCGTGCACGCGGTAGTGCATGCACCTGCGGCTTGCTCCGTGCGTGCCTTGACTTTGGCGGATGGCGGCGGGAATGGCGGGCTCGGTCTTTTCAACTCAAGCGATTATGCGTTGTCCGTTACCCCCACCTTCCTTAAGCGGGGTTTCCTTTAGACGCACCCCGAGCCCTTTATGGGTGTGTAACATAAGCCCCCCAAACCTTCGGAGTCCGAGTCTCTGTGCGAGGAGTTCGGAGGTTTTGATTTTTCCGTGGCGGCTTTATCCACTGCTCTCTTCTCTGAGATTGCTGCTGGCTTGCTGTCTAGCAATGATACCTGAATAGCTTGAGTGCCTTTTGCAAAGTAACAGATGAACTTGCGCGGTTCTGAGCCCGCGGCTTTTATATTATAGAAAATTAGTTTGTACAAGCCTGTGCCTGCGGCTTTTTTGCACGAGTCTGCGCTCGCGACTTTTTTGCACGAGTCTGTGCTCGCGGCTTGACCGGTGAATAGCGGGTGTATTCGAACCGTGGACGAACGTAGGGGGCAGACTCTTATGATGTCGAGACCTTATTGTGGTGGAGAAGGGCGAACCTTCAATTGTTGGCAGCGAGAGATTGTTGCGAGCGCGCTGCCCGGAGGCAGTCTCTGTTCGTTAGCGCACTGCCTGGAGGCAGGTGCTGTTCATTAGCGCACTGCCTGGAGGCAGGTGCTGTTCATTAGCGCACTGCCCGGAGGCAGGTGCTGTTAATTAGCGCACTGCCCGGAGGCAGGTGCTGTTCATTAGCGCACTGCCCGGAGGCAGGTGCTGTTCATTAGCGCACTGCCCGGAGGCAGGTGTTGTTCATTAGCGCACTGCCTGGAGGCAGGTGATGTTCATTCATGCAAGTGGACGTTGTACGTAGTTTTGGTAGCGCAAGATATGAGATGCGTGAAACAAAGTTGATAGAATATTTCAGTGGCACAGGTAGAACCCTGCTAATAGGTGTGAAGCATTCTCCCGGGATGACTGTCCTAAGGGTTGCCTCCCAGTACTTCTTGGTGAGGCGTTCGCTAATCTCCTGCTGGCTGAACCGGTGCCTAGCCTCGTAGGAATTTCCCCAATTTGCCTTGCTGGACGAGAAGCTCGATTTCATCCTTAAGCTTGGAGCAGTTTTCTGTGTCGTGCCCTCGCCCGCGATGGAACTCACAATATTTTGTCTGGTCCCCCACGTTCTTAGCGAGGGGTCTGGGCTTACAGAGCGATTCGTTGCTATCGCGGATAGCGAGGATAACGTTAGTCCTGGTAGTGTTCAAGAGAGTGTAGTCATGGTGCTGGTGAGGCCTTCGGTCTCGGCTGGGGTTGTCGTGATGCTTGTTGCTCTTGTTTGGAACTGTCTGCGGCAGCGACTCCTCTTTCTTCCTCTTTGAGCTCCCCTCGAATTGCAGGCGGTGCGCTTCAATTGCCTCATCTGCTGCTATCTGGGCCTCGACTCGCTGAACGAGGTCAGGATAACTTGGTACGGTTTCTCTCATTAGAGCTGAGTAAAAGCCACTTGGGCGGAGACCCCCAAGGAAGACTCCTCGCAAAAGCTCGGGGTCGACTCCCGAAATCTGTCGAGACTCAGAGGTGAAGCGTCGGAAAAAATCCTTCAGAGTTTCTCCGTCGTTCTGGCGGATTCCCGAGAGATGGGAGGGATCTCGGATAATCCTACGATTGGCGATGAACTGGTCCACGAACTGCTGCGTCATTTCTGCGAAGTTGTTGATGGTCCCATCTTGCAGGGAGTGGAACCAAGTGCGCGCTTGTCCCTTCAAGGTTGCCGGGAACACCTGACAGAGGAGCTGATCAGTGGCGCTGTATATCCTCATGACGGTGGTGAAGTGATTGACATGCTCCAACGGATCGTCCGTCCCATCGAATGTCTCGATGTTGGGAAGCTTGAAACCATTCGGAATTGGATGAGCCAGGACTTGAGGCGACAGTGGAGAGCCGTGGTGTGCGGGACGGCGGGTGAGAGTCGCGCGTCGTCCTGCTTGGACGTACTCTTCTTCTATCATATCGCGTATTTCTTCTCGCGTGGTTCTTTCCACTGCTCGACCAGGGATAGCTCTTCCTGGGGGATGGTGATGGTGGTCAGCTCTTGGGCCTCCAGCTGGCAGGGCAAGGTGAGCGGAACTCGCCGCGTTGGAGAATCCTTCTGAAGCTTCGTCCTCCTGAACGGCCTCTTCGTTCGGGGCATGATTCAGAATTGGGGGCGGTGGCGCGTTCAGAGCTGGTGGCTGAATCGGAACTTGAGGAGTCCCGAGATTCCTTACGAGAGCCAACATCTCGGCTTGATGTTCTTCAATCTGTTGCATGCGCACCTCCAGCCCAGCTGCGGGCGCAGGCGGTGCCTCTTCTACGGGAGGTGCATCGATAAGCAAGTGGGAGGGAGCTGGGTTGGCGCGCCCTTCCGGCATTGATCCTTCAGTAGTGCGAGCGCTCTTCCTGGCCATAGCAATTGGCTTTCAGAGAGTTTTGGGAATGTTCCCACAGACGGCGCCAAACTGTTGCGGAACGCTTAGGGCTCTTGGTAGACCGGTCCACTTGAACCACCTTAGCTCGTGAGCGAACTAAGCGCGCAAACAGTCAATTAGAGATTTGTCGAGTACGCTGAGACTTTTTAACGTGGAAAACCCGGAAAGGGTAAAAAACCACGCGGCCGGAGCTGTGCCGACCAAACTTCACTATCTCCTGGGGGGTTACAATTTGGACGCTAGAACTCGAGCGCGACAGGCCGCTGCTCGTTACAATGATGGAGAGAGAGAGAGAACTCCGAGGGTGACAGGCCACCTCTCGGAAAAACTAAGTCTTTTTCCCTTCTGAGAACCAAAGTGAGAAGGCTAGTCGCCTTTTCTTTCTGAGAACAAAAGTGAGAAGGCTAGTCGCCTCTTCCTTCTGAGAATGCTGGAGAACGCAAGTGCGAAGGCTGGTCGCCTTTTCCTTCCGGGAATGCTGGAGAACGAAAGTGAGAAGGCTGATCGTCTTTTCCTTCCGGGAATGCTGGAGAACGAAAGTGAGAAGGCTAGTCGCCTTTTGGGATGATGAAGATCTTCAAGTCCACGAAGGAGATCTTCAAGCGCCGAAGGAGAATTCCGCAAAAGTCTGCAAGGAGCTCTCCCGGGTCCAGAAGTCCAGGTCCTCTCAAATGAAGCATTGGGGCTCCTTTTATAGCTTTGGCCGGGGGCGGTCCGGTAATTTTGCCGTTTGCAGTTTCCATAAATGCTCGGTGGACGAATCATATTTTCCGATTCGGGGCACACGGATCGCCATTTTTCGTAAATGACCACCTTGCCCTTCGGGCAGCTTGGGCGGCTCGGGCAGTTCTGTTGGAGGCGAAAAAGGCGACTGGCCGTTCCTGAAAAGTGAGAAGCCTGAAAGATAAAAAGTGAGCACGCCGGAAAGACAAAAAGTGAGCACGCAGGAAAGACAAAAAGTGAGCATGCCGGAAAGACAAAAAGTGAGCACACCGGAAAGACAAAAAGTGAGCACGCCGGAAAGACAAAAAATGAGTGAGTCGGAAGAGTGAGAATGCTTCCGAACTTGATCAGAAGCGTTCTGAGCGCGCGTGAGCGCGCGTGAGCGCGGAGGCGTTCTGAGCGTGCTCAGAAGCGTTCTGAGCGCGCGTGAGCGCGGAGGCGTTCTGAGCGCGCTCAGAAGCGTTCTGAGCGCGGAGGCGTTCTGAGCGCGCTCAGAAGCGTTCTGAGCGCGCGTGAGCGCGGAGGCGTTCTGAGCGAACGGTGGAACGGGGAGTTGTCCCCCAAAGGGGAATTGAGATCCGACGCACCTGACGAGGGGGCGTGAATACGACGGGGTCCCCTACGAGCCCCCCTGCGGAGAAAGCGAGGGGAGGGGGCCTGACCGCACCCTAAGGGTGGCGCGGTTGGGCCGCACCCCGGGGGGATGCGGCTAGGCCGCACCCCTCAAGGGGGGTGCAGCTTGGGCCGCACTCTCCAAGGGGTGCGGCTTGGGCCGCACCCCTTGAGGGGTGCGGCTAGGGCCGCACCCCTCAAGGGGGGTGCGGCTGGGGCCGCACCCCTCAAGGGAGGTGCGGCTTGGGCCGCACCTCTCAAAGGGTGTGGCTGGGGCCGCACCCCTTAAGGGGTGCGGCTGGGCCGCACCCCTCAAGGGGGGTGCGGCTTGGGCCGCACCCCCCAAGGGGTGCAGTCGGGGCGCGGCCGGGCCGCTTCCCCGCGATGGGGGTTCTGCCCGCGTGCTACCGTGCATGCGGTAGTGCATGCACCTGCGGCTTGCTCCGTGCGTGCCTTGACTTTGGTGGATGGCGGCGGGAATGGCGGGCTCGGTCTTTTCAACTCAAGCGATTATGTGTTGTTCGTTGCCCCCACCTTCCTTAAGCGGAGTTTCCTTTAGACGCACCCCGAACCCTTTATGGGTGTGTAACAAATATAATATACATCATAAATTAAATGCAGAAAATCATGCCTGAAAATATATGTAGGGTTTCATTGTCAGCATTTTGTCTTTCCTCTTGTCATTTTATTTGTCAACATGTGTCAAACTATTAAGACATTGTAGACATTTTATGCTCAAAGTCAAATCAAACAGACTTTTTCAATGACTAAAGTTTATGATTAACCTTCTATAATTAAACAACACCATTATTATGCTACACAGCTACCCTCTATGGTTAACGTAAATAATATATGTATCATTCTCATTAGTTTTTGTTACAGCGAAGACAATTATATTTATTTAATTAGTATGTGCTTTTTTGGGTGACTGTTTTTTTTTGAAAAGTACATATAGTATAAAATTAAAAATAAAAAAGGAAAACAAAATTACAGCATGTCATCTAAGTTTGCACGAACAAGCTCGGCAAACTCAGTCTGGGTGTTATCAACATCTAGCCATACAAAGTTTCCCCGTAGGGCAAAACGAGCACAGAAATCAGCAACTCTGTCTGCCTCACGACCAATATGCTGGAATTGAAGCTGCGGGAAGCCGTTCAGAAAAGAGAAGTCCTCCTCGCCGTCCACCGTCACGCTCCAGTCGCCCCGTCGCAAACCAGCAGCATAGCTGTCAATAAGGGTCAAATAGTCGCCCTCCACAATAGCCCCGCGCACCTCATATAAAGACGGCGGGATAAGATCCTTGAGAGCCAAGACCGCCGCCAACTCTACTCCCCCAGGATCCCAGTGTAACAACGAGGACCCAACAACAAAGATGAGAGCACCCTGGTCATCGCGAGCCACCATCCCAAGCCCAGCAAGCCCGGACGAGGCAGAGGAGAGACGCTCCCGCGCAGTCTCCCAGATGGAGAAGGAGGGCATACTGTATCCCAACGCAGAAGAGCGGCCTGAATGGCCGAAAGACAGTAGCAGTCCGAGACCAGATGATCCCGGGTCTCCTCAGAAGTGCAGCCCCAAGGACATCCCCGCTCAGCAGTTAGACCCCGACGGGCAAGCCACGCCCGGGTGGGGATCGCATCCCAAAGGAGCCTCCACCAAAACATCCGCTCCCGCGGATGAAGCTTCAGCTTCCGTAGCCAGCTAAAGTCCGTACAAGCCCAGTCAAACTTGGTCATGTAGGCGAGGGAGGCAACAGAACATCCAATGAGGCGGGTACAGAGCTCCCACCTGTCCTGGGGAAAAGAGTTGCGGACCGGGATCTGGAGGACGACCTCAACAAGATCCGGCCCAAAAAATTGAGACAGAGCGGAAACATCCCAACCGCCGCCAGGAAGCAAGAAGGCTAATACCTGAAGCGACTCCAGCGAGCTGCAGTCAGCAAAAGTGGGTCACCGGGAGAGAGGCCGATCAAGAATCCAAGCGTACGCAAGCACATCCACGGAATCCCCATCCGCAATCTTCCAGCGAAGCAGGGGTGAAGGCACTCAGCGCCCTCCCTGATGAGCCGCCAGACCATAGAGTCGCATCGGGTGATCCCCTTCCGCCAAAGACGGCCAGTGTACCGGGCCAAAACTAACCTGTGGAAAAGGGAGGATCCCGGCTGCATCAACTCCCAGGCGAACTTTTTGCCCGCAAGGGGCCCTGCCACCTACTCACACCATGGAAGCCAAGCCCACCCCCGGCAGAGGGAGAACAACACTGCTCTTAGCTAACATAGTGCATCCCGCGCTGGGAAGGGGCCCTCTGCCACAGAAAAAATTGCGTCAGCCGCTCTATCGACTCCTGGACCAAGCAAGGCACATGACAATGCGTATAGAGGAACATTGGTGTGGCCAGGAGCGCCGACCTAACGAGTTTGCCCCCGCCCGCCAAGGAGAGGTGGCGGTTCCCCCAAGCTTGAACCTTCTCCGCCGGCCACCTTCAAAAGCAAGTGTGAAAAGTCGGAGCGTTTCAACTTACGCATAGCCAGCAAAATGCCCAAGTAAGTAAACTCTCGGACCCTCTGAAAGCCCAAGCGGCGAGTCAGCCTGTTGCAGAGATGAGAATGCATAGGTGGGTGTGTGGACATACGAGATTAGATAAAATTAGGAATGGATGTATCAGGTATCAGGGATAAGACGAGAGTGACACCAATTATAGAGAAGATGTGAGAAGCTTGATTATATTAAGATGGTTCGAACATGTACAAAGGAGAACATTAGAGACACATGTTAGACATTGTGAGAGTTTAGCCATTATGCATGTTGAACGGGGGAGAGGTGGACCAAAAAGACTTGGAATGAGAGACTATAAGGAAAGACACGATGTATTTAGGCATTAGTGAGATTATGACTAAAGATAGGGCGCAATGGTGACAAAGGATCCATATAGCCGACCTTGTAAAGCATTGTGATGTGTGTCACTCCCCCAAACCATGCGGTTAGGGGATGAGTGGTTACCCAACTTATACACCGAGGACCAAGGAGCACGCTAGGCAGTGTGGGACTAAATCGCCCCATTTAACGAGTCGCGACACACGCTCGGACATCACCGTCCATTCCACATGACACAATCTACAGACCCCACTATGGTGAGATACAGGCTTGTGTGTTGTTGTAACTTGTAATTAGTATGTGCTTATATTAAAAAAAAGTCTAACAATATATAAATATATTGTAATCAATAATATAGATTTTCTTTTGTAGACCACAAAATGATAAATAAGCGGGACATTGAAATATATAAAACATATATTTTCTCAAAGAGCTCGAGGTACTTGCGATCTTATATTATTTATGAGTAAAAACTAAGGATTGTGATTATTGAGAATATAATCTCAAATCGAATAACTTACATACAATTATGTGCTTAATATATAGATGGATTAATTTTTCCACTTTCAGTCAAATGATAATTGACACATACTCTTGTCATTCAATTGAAGAATATTCATGAGATAGACGCCGACGTCAAAGTTCGTATGTGTGAAGGGGTAAGTGAAGAATATACGACAAGCATATGGTACCGTAGTTGTTGAAAATATTGAAGTGAAGTGGAAGTCGGGCTGTCTGTTTTGGAGACCGCGCGGGTTGTCTACCCGCAGGAGGTCGGGCGGTCTGTTTTGGAGACCGCGCGAGTTGTCTTCCCGAAGAAGGTTGAGCGGTCTGTCTTGAGACCACGCGGGTTGTTTACCCGCAGCGGACTGGCGGTCTGTCAGCCCAGTTTGTTCTTGGACTTTGTCTGCTTCAAGTCCTGGTGTTCCGGAAGACCGGTGCGGCTTGTCTTTAAGCCGCACGGTTTGTTTCTACCCGCTGCCGAGTTGGGGTGGTTATCCTATCTCTATGGGAGGTTACCACACTCCACCTCGCGCCTATAAATAGGACATCTCCCTCAGATCAAATACAGTGAACAGTAAGCGAGAGATCGCAAGTCTTTCGTGCGGTTAGACTTTTCTAGTCGCTCGGGTTGAGATCTGACTTTGTTGTGTTCGCAGGTTGCGCGGCTTGTGTGTGGTTCTGATTTGTTCAGAGAAGACCGCAACGGTTAAGCCGGTGGCAGTCAGCGGCGGGTAGCAGCAGGTGGTCGCGGTTTGCGGCAGCTTTTCTCTTCGGCTTGTGTTCTTGCTTTCAATAAAGTCAGACCGTGCGGTTAGACGGCTTGCCTTGTCGGTCTGCTTTCTGTTCAGCTAGTCAGCAACAGTGTTCGCGGTTAGGAGCGTCTAAGTGACAGCGGTCAGGCGGCCTTGCTCAGATGGACAGTTTCAGCATTGGAATAACGGGTAGTCCGCGTGTTGAGTTGCGGTTTGGCGACTTGGCGGTTTGCGCGGACAGCTTTGTTTAGTCGGGCGGCTTGCTAATCGGGCGGCTTGGGCGGTTTATGTTTGTCTTGCTGTTATTCTTCTTCGATTGTATTGGTGAAGCATGTCTCGCCATGTGTACCTCAAATTGTAAAGAAGAGTTTTAAATACCAGTCCTCGTGTTCCTTCTTTATTTCTGGTTTATTGTGCTCAGTTGGGTTGAGAGTGTTCCTGCGACCTAGTTCCCGTTTTTCCGCCAATTATCAAAACGAGAAATTTTCACATGGTATCAGAGGGACAGAGGTTTGAGCAGTGAATCAGCCGCAGTTATCTTGCTTGGATTTCTGGAGCTCAAGTAAATCAGTTGTACTGCAATGGAAGGTGGAATTGCAAGAGGTCTTGGTATTGAGCTTCTTACACAGACTAATTTTAAGAAGTGGAAGTCTTGTATGGAAAGCTATCTTCTTGGTGAGGATCTTTGGGAGGTTGTCGGAGGAGATGCGAGACAAGCAGTTGTCCCTGTTGAAGGGAATGTTGAGCTGGTGAAAGCTTGTAAGAAAACAAATGTGAAAGCTGAGTTTGCTCTCAAGCGGACAATTTCATCAGAGTTATTTGATCACATCATAGGATGTCGATCTGCTGCTGAGATTTGGACTTCTTTTGACGGGTTGTTCAATAAGAAGAATGTAGCGCGACTACAGTTCTTTGAAATGAGTTGGCGAAAGCCACTCAAGGTGATCTTTCTGTTTCTACTTTCTTTTTAAAGATGAAGAACCTTTGTGCAGAGATTTCTGCATTGGATCCGGATGAGCCCATTTCTGAGGCAAAGCTGAAGAGGCACATTATCCGTGGATTGCGGAGAGAATATGTGGCCTTTGTCACTTCTGTCCAAGGCTGGGCTAATCAGCCATCATTGCTTGAGCTGGAGAACATGCTTGCCTCGCAGGAAAGCTTGGCAAAGCAGATGGCTGGGATGTCTGTCTCCAGCGGAGATAATGAGTTGCTCTTCTCTAGGAAGAAGAAGAAGTGGGACAAGAAGAAGAAATCATCTGGAAGCGATGGTTCTTCTACTTCAGGTCAGCAGGAGAGGAGTCATGCTCCTAAGTCTGATGGAAAGAAGAAGAAAGGACTTCGGTGCTTCAAGTGTAATCAGCTTGGTCACTTTAAGAAGGATTGTCGATTGAATCTTCAGGCAGGGCATGCTGCTGGCAAGAAGGAAGTTGGATCCAAGAATGAGGAAGTTGAATGGGGAGGAGAGGGTGCCTTTACAGCAAATCTGACGGCGGCGTCCGTTGATGTTCTTTCTTCTATCAACTACAAGGAGGACTGGATTGTTGACTCGGGGTGTGGTCATCACCTCACCGGAGATGGGTCAAAGCTTTCTTATGCGCAGCCCTATTCAGGTAATGATGCTATTATTACCGCTGATGATTCTATTCATGCAGTCAAGGAAGAGGGGGTGATTTCTTTAGACAGTGATAAGGGTCCACTCAAATTACGGAGTGTTTATCACGTGTCGGGTATGAAGAAAAATCTCTTTTCTGTGACTAACGTTGTAGACGTCGGATATCACATTCTATTTGGTCCAACAAAAGTGAGGTTCCTTAAGAATGTGTTATCGGTGCAAGCTGACACAGTTCATGTTGGGATAAGGGTAAAGGACTTGTTTGTTTTATCAACAAGTTCCTATGTTGATAAGATGCAGACAAATGATAGCGCGACTATCTGACATGAAAGACTTGGGCATGTTGGCATGGCGAAGCTGAAGACTATGGCGGAAAAAGGCCTTGTGAAAGGCTTGCCTAGTTTATCGTCCATGGGAGAGGGTCATGTCTGTGCAGGGTGTCAGTATGGCAAGTCTCATCGACTTCCATTTGACAAGTCACAGAGCAGGTGCAAGAAGTCGTTGGAGTTGATTCACGGTGATCTTATTGGCCCGACCAACACTGCTAGTCTTGGAGGCAACCGGTATATGCTGGTTTTGATTGATGATTACACCAGATATACCTGGGTGTATTTTATGAAGGAGAAGTCAGAAGCGTTCGGGAAGTTTGTGGAGTTCAAGGAGCTTGTGGAGGGTCATCTTGGATTGCGGATTAAAAAATTGAGAACTGACAATGGAGGTGAGTTCACCTCAGGAGAATTCTTTAGTTTTTGTAGGAAGCACGACATCCGGAGAGAGCTCTCTTGTGCGCATACTCCACAACAGAACGGAGTTGCTGAGCGGAAAATCCATCATTTGACAGAGACCGTGAAGTGCTGGCTTCATGCCAAGAGTATTCCAAAGTCCTTCTGGGCGGAGGGTATGTCTTGTGCTGCTTCTGCCATCAATCGGATGCCTCTTAGTCCGATCAACATGAAGACTCCACATGAGCTGATGTTTAATGAGAAGCCCGGTGTGGGACACTTACGAGTGTTTGGTTCAACTTGCTATGTGCACGTTCATGATGCCCTTAGAACAAAACTAGACGCGAAGGCGAGGAAACTAGTGTTTGTTGGGTATGATGACCGAAAGAAGGGCTGGAAGTGCATGGATCCCCAGACGCGGAGATTTGTGGTATCTCGTGATGTGGTATTTGACGAGCTGACGTCATACCAGGGGAGTTCTGGTATAGAACTATTAGATAGCAAGGTTGAAAGGCAAAGGGAAGCTGCAGAAGGTCTTCAGGAAGAGTTGTCTGTTTCACTAGGGGCTCCAGTTGCGTCAAGCTATGGGGCAGATGCTTCAGGTTCTGGAAGCAGGGGGAGCAATGCTCCAAGTATGCCTGAGAACAGAGTTGATTCTGAAGAAGCAGTGGAAGTAGTTAGTCCAGTTCCGACCTTGAGAAGGTCAAAGAGGACTATAATTCCACCAGCTCGTTATACAGGAGGAAACATGGTGAGCTTTGTTTCATGTTTCTTTGCTGGTCCTCTGGACGAGCGAGAGCCTTCAAGATTTGAGGAAGCCACTGGAGTAAAGGAGTGGGAAGATGCCATGGATGAGGAGATGGCTGCTCTCAGGAAGAACGAAACCTGGGATCTTGTTCCCAAGGTTGATGGCATAACTCCTGTAACTTGCAAGTGGGTGTTCAAATTGAAGAAGAAGGCGGATGGTAGTATCGAGCGGTACAAGGCTCGCCTTGTTGCTCGAGGGTTCTCACAACAGTATAGGGAGGATTATGAGGAGACGTTCAGTCCAATGGCCAAGATGACTTTGGTGCGGGTGGTGATTGCGTTGGCAGCTTGCCAAGGATGGAAGATTTGGCAACTTAACGTAAAGAATGTTTTCTTGTACGGCGAGATTGACAGGGACATCTTCATGGTTCAGCCACCTGGGTATGTATCGGAAGTTCATCCGGGACACGTCTGCAAGTTGAAGAAGGCCCTCTATGGGTTGAAGCAAGCGCCTAGGGCGTGGTATGGGAAGATCGCAGAATATCTCCATTTCTGCAGATACTTTGCTTCAGACTCAGATTCTAGCTTATTTATCAAGAAGAAGGGAGAGCTTCAGGTCCTCGTGTTGTTGTATGTGGATGACATGATTGTCACCGGGAACTCAAAAGAGGAGGTAGCAAGGCTAAGGGCTGACATTGCTATCAGATTTGAGATGAAGGATCTTGGTGAGCTCCGCCATTTCCTTGGACTCGAGGTTGAGAGGCAGAAGAATGGAGTGCTCATTTCCCAGAAGGGCTATGCAGAGCGAATCGTTAAGAGATTCGGCATGCAGGAAGGGAAGAGTAGTTCGACTCCTCTTGAGGTTGGTCTAAAGCTTCGGCGGGATGAAGGGCGGATTCTTCCTCATCCATTGGTATTCCGAGCTCTTATTGGTAGTTTGATATATTTGACGATTACCAGGCCAGATATTGCATATGCAGTTGGCAAGATAAGTCGATATATGGCGGAGCCACGAAAACCTCATCTGGTGGCGGCCAGGAGTATCCTAGAGTACGTGAAGTCGACCTCTGATTTGGGTCTCTGTTATAGGAGAGATACGTGCTTTAACCTGCATGGTTACATGGATGCTGATTATGGGGGAGATTCGGATGATCGAAAGTCGACATCTGGATATGTCTTTTTGGCGGGCCCTGCAGCTATATCATGGTGCAGCAAGAAGCAGGATTCGGTATCTGTTTCTACCACTAAAGCGGAGTACAAGGCTTCGGCCTTGGCAGCTCAGGAAGCCATCTGGCTGAGGAGGTTGGTAGAAGACATCCATGAGGAGGTGCAACATCCTACTCTGCTACGCGGTGACAACGAGAGTGCCCTCAAACTGGTTAACAATCCAGTTTGTCATGCGCGGACCAAGCACATCAAGATCGAGCATCATTTTATTCGGGAAAAAGTGTTGGAGGGATCTCTGATGGTTGAGCATGCGCGGAGCGAGGACAATGTCGCTGACATCTTCACGAAGCCGCTAGCGAAGGGACCATTCACTCGGTTACGAGGTTTACTCGGGTTGACTTCCACTTCTCACTTCAAGGGGGAGTGTTGAAAATATTGAAGTGAAGTGGAGGTCGGGCGGTCTGTTTTGGAGACCGCGCGGGTTGTCTACCCGCAGGAGGTCGGGTGGTCTGTTTTGGAGACCGCACGAGTTATCTTCCCCCCAGAAGGTTGAGCGGTCTGTCTTGAGACCGCGCGGGTTGTTTACCCGCAGCAGACTGGCGGTCTGTCAGTCCGGCTTGTTCTTGGACTTGGTCTGCTTCAAGTCCTGGTGTTCCGAAAGACCGGTGCGGCTTGTCTTTAAGCCGCACGGTATGTTTCTACCCGCTGCCGAGTTGGTGCGGTTATTCTATCACTATGGATGGTTACCACACTCCACCTCGCGCCTATAAATAGGACCTCTCCCTCAGATCAAATACAGTGAACAGTAAGCGAGAGCTCGCAAGTCTTTCGTGCGGTTAGACTTTTCTAGTCACTCGGGTTGAGATCTGACTCTGTTGTGTTCGCAGGTTGCGCAGCTTGTGTGTGGTTCTGATTTGTTCAGAGAAAACTGCAGCGGTTAAGTCGGTGGCAGTCAGCGGCGGGTAGCAGCAGGTGGTCGCGGTTTGCGACAGCTTTTCTCTTCGGCTTGTGTTCTTGCTTTCAATAAAGTCAGACCGTGCGGTTAGGCGGCTTGCCTTGCCGGCCTGCTTTCTGTTCAGCTAGTCAGCAGCAGTGTTCGCGGTTAGGAGCGGCTAAGTGACAGTGGTCAGGCGGCCTTGCTCGGGCGGACAATTTCAACATTGGAATAACGGGTAGTCCGCGTGTTGAGTTGCGGTTTGGCGACTTGGCGGTTTGCGCGGACAGCTTTGTTTAGTCGGGCGGCTTGCTAGTCGGGCGGCTTGGGCGGTTTATGTTTGTCTTGTTGTTATTCTTCTTCGATTGTATTGGTGAAGCATGTCTCGCCATGTGTACCTCAAATTGTAAAGAAGAGTTATGAATACTAGTTCTCGTGTTCCTTCTTTGTTTCTGATTTATTGTGCTCAGTTGGGTTGAGAGTGTTCTTGCGACCTAGTTCCCGTTTTTCCGCTAATTATCAAAACGAGAAATTTTCACAGTAGTTGTTGTCACATACGCTATGTATGTCGTGTTTATGCAGTGCCTACAAAAAGTACATAGTCGATATAGCAAAAATGCAGATATTATAGAATAAAGGGTGGTAAATCGCACAGCACACAGATGTTGGCATATCATATAGACATACATATTATCATATATGCCCTAAAAACTTAGAGAACTAAGTTCGACTTTGTAATATTAACTAATTGTGTGGAGTTGGAGGTGAATCATTTGTTAACTGGAGAATGATAGAAGGTTATCGAGCAAAAAAAAAGTGACCAATTACAATCATACACATTCTGCATTGACTATAAAGAGCTGAGCATAACAAATAATTTTTAGGTTGTTATAAGCTAACCCAAGTAATTAATAGGGATTTTATTTGAGTTCCATTGAAATACCTATAAGCAAACCCCCCCCTCGCCCATGTAAACATGGTTGTTAATCCCGGCGGGAGAAACATTTTAAATTTAGAATCACAGAGACGCTTCGATCTGCGGCCAAGAAGCGGCGGAGTTCCGTTAAAGGGAATAATTTCATCCTTTGTCGTGAAGAAAGCTCAGAGGCCAACAACGAGGACTTCGCCTCCGCCTCCACTTCCGAGATCTCTACTCCTTTGCCAGAATCTATGCTCGTTGTCTCTGTGGATGATTGCCAACCATCTGCTCTGGCCTACCCGCTCTGATGAGCTACATGAAGAACTTGTTGTTGTTCTGTTCGATCGATGGGGTTATATTTCTCGCCATGAAAGGCGTTGATGGGGTTCCCCAAAATTGGTTCGGTCGAACCAAAGATTTTTTGTCGCTACTTCGATCGACTCGCCGATACAATTCCAACATGCTCATTCTCTCAAAATTCCGAGTCCGTTTGGTTCTCCAAACGGACGTCAAAGCAAACGTGTGTGCATGTACACATGTCACCATCTCCCCAATAATTGGGAAGAGGGTAATCGCACCTCCCACATAATGGGGGTGTGGATATAATGTTCACCTTGTTGGACATGCGTGTCACATCCCTTTGTTTGAGAATAACAAATCCCAAATTGTATTTGATCTTGCTTGTCGTGTGTTTATAGTGTGCATGAACTATAGGTGCAATACTCTACAGGTAGAAAGCAGCTTGGAACCAACAAACTGAACAAAAGCACAACCTCCAGCGCTATAGGTTACCGCAGGCGCTACCGCTACCGCCAGCGCTATCGCCTGGCGCTAGCTCAAGTTCGTGCACAGTACCACGCCGCCGACGGTTTCGCAACCACTCTACACGAACACTACCGCAGGCGTTAGGAGCTACCGCAGGTGCTAGCGAGAAGTTCAATAAATTGATGACTTCTTTCTCGTTTTGGCAATCCATCCCAGAGAGATTGCTTGTGCCACAATTCTACTGCTGCTATGCTGCCGAAGATGGATCTCCCACAAAAAGCTTAAGGAGAATTCTGGAGGAGGACTACGTCACGCTACATCCGAAGGACGATCGATTCGACCCCACTCATACTACAACGATCCTTCATCTCCAACTTCAGAAGATCTCATATAGGGAGTTTTTATTGTTGTTATCATTATTTTCATTTCATTCCATTTTGTAACCGTACAGCGAATTCGCCTTGTGTTGGCGACTAGGTCCTTGCGCGGCTTAGGGGGAATTTGTCGCGTGAGTTGGAGACTAGGTCTAGGAGATTAGATCTAGGGGGTGCTCGAGGTCATATTCGGGGAAGGATTGACTAGAGCGGCTTGAGGCCATATTCGGGGAAGGATAGGCTAAAGTCAACTGGTTTGTGGGGATACAAGTCGGTATAGAAAAGGAAAAATCACTTTCATTTGTACGCCTCCGATATCTAGTGATATTGAAATCAAATTTATGTAAAATACCTTTTTATATAAATACAATCATGTCTCTATTTGTGTTTACTTGATTTCTCTCCTTTGGCATAATTTCTAAAATATTGGTTACTAAGTTTTCAATTCTAATTACTTTATCTAAATTATTTATTTCAATCTCTTTCATCGTAAAATAATTTAGTACTTGCTTCTAAACTTGGATATTATGATATTCTCTTAATTTAGTTAAATTGTTATTTTGCCTTCTCTTATTATAAAACAATTTAGTAATTTTCATAAAACCATATAAAGAATTTTATTCCCTTATTCACCCCCCCCCCCCCTCTAAGGGCGCCTACCGATCCAACAAGTGGTATCAGAGCAGGTTATTCCAAATCGGTTTAAAAATCGGGAATAATGACGTCTCATGATCTCGCTTCTACTAGTGGGGGAAACTTTTTTATAAATGAAAAATCTTTGACACCACCTTTATTTGAAGGCAAAAATTATAATGGGTGGAAAACTCTTATGGAAAAATTTCTTAAATCTTTGGATATTGAAGTTTGGAATATTACAATTAAATTGCCCCCAAGTATTCTTAATAAAAATGAAATGTTTTTAAATGTCAAATCAATGAATAGTCTATATTGTGCATTAGATCAAAATATTTTCAAACTTATTTATACACTTCATACTGCTTATAAAGTTTGAAAATTTCTTGAGAATACTTATAGTCTTCCTTCCACAGATGATGAACAAGAGGAATTCTTTATGGATCCAAGAGAAGAAATCGACGAAGACTCATGCTTGGAGGAAGATCTATCTAAGAGAGAAACAATATCGAACTCAATTGATGGCAAAACATCAAGCAAAAGAGAAGACGGAAACTATAGCAAGGTAAGAAAATCTAAATCTTCTCTTGTTGTAACAAATTCTATTTCTACATTTCGTATGCTTAAATTTGCTAAACGTAAAATTTTAAAGTTAAAAATTGCTAATTCCAAATTACGTTTAGAAAATAAATCTTTAAAAGAAAATGATAAATTAGAATCAAATATTGATGTGTTAAATTCTCTTTCATGCTCTTTAGTTAAAATTCTTACTCCTTGTTTTGATTGCAATCTTTTAAAAGAAAAATTCAAGGATATTGAAAAAAGGCTCTTAGTTTCTAAAGAACATAATGAAAAATTGATAGTTGAAAATGTTGCTTTAACTTGTAAGTTAATACAATTAAAATTTTTTGTTGAAAAATTTCAAATATCAAGTAATGACTTTCATCATAAGATTTTGAATAACAAGGATAAATTAACTTACAAAACCATTTCTAAAAAGGATCATTTTCACACATTAACTCAAAAGGAGTTTAGCTTCAAAAAGAATTGTGATCCTCACAAAATTCTTAAGAGTCGCTATTATAAGTCTCAATATATTTTCAATCATGACTCAAATTTAAAATATCTTTTTCATGATAATCGAATTATAAAATCTTTTCCTTCACATTATAAGAGTATGTATATAAGAAAGAGTGAAAATAAAAATCATCAAAATAAGAACCAATCATTTAACACATATTATAACCCGCTCTTTCAGCAATCAATTCTAAAGAAAGATAATCACTCTTATAAACTTTCAAAGAATTTATATAATAAAATTCATTATGATTATCAACATCAATCTATTTTGAAAAATAATTTGAATAAACATAAATTCCAAATGAATTATTTTTCAAGCAACTATAATCATATAAAGATGTCACATAATCATAGTATGAATTTAAAAGATAAACAACCAAGGTATGAATGGAGACACTTAAAGAAAAATGACACGTCAACTTTAATTGAAAGGGCCAATTTATCCATGTCTCCCCAAAAATTATCATGCTATATTTGGGTACCCAAAGGAACCATTACACACGGTCAACTTTGGATACCTAAATCTCTTATCATTTAGTATCTTTCAAATGCATGAAGTAGAAACAATTAAAAAAATGAAATATCATTACCCTACTTCATGATATGCTTTTTATCTTTTTCTTTTGTTTATTTTTTATTTTTGAATCAACACACTATGATCACTTTATATATCATGAGATATGTCTTTCATTTTAAGCCTAATGTTTAACAAATCAAATTGAATTAAAATTGAATATAAAGTCATATTTTTTAAGTGATCTATCTTTCCTTTTTTTATATGTTTTATCCTTTTTAAATCAATTGCCTATAAATATCTTATATTATCATTATAAATTGAATGCTAAATTTGCTAAATGATAATATTAAGACTAATGAAATTAGTTTTAAAAAATGGATTTAAATGGTTTATTTATGGGTCTTTGGCTAAGAATATTAAATGCACAACTTATTGTATATTTGTCTAATTTCTTTGTTGCATATGATAGCCCATATATTGAAAAATCATAATCGAGAAAAATCGGAATCAAAATTGTAAATAAAAATACATGTGTTACTAACGCCAGGCGTTACCACTATCGTCGGCAGTAGCTTATTTTCCTAAAAAATTCTGATTTCTCTAATTATTATTTTTTGAAAAATTATGTTAAGTATCGTTATCTTCTAGTTTCAGATACCTTGTATTAAAATCAAAAAGGAAATTTACAAAACAATTCAAAATAACCAAAATATTTTTTGTCCTGTATATATATGTAGTATAATATTCACTTTACATGCAGTCATTACATTTTAAAAGGGATGAATATGAACTATATAATCACCACCATGATCTATTAATATCATATGCTAAAATTCACTATAATCATATATCATAATTCATGATCTAACAAGAATTATCTTAAATCAACTAATACTATCAACCTTAGGAATTATGAAATATGTGATGGCTATTGGTATTATAGTTTCATATCTTGTTTTGTGTGCGATATGCATCTCTATTGTTTGCATGTATTTAGACCTTAGAATCATCTTATATCATTAAGTTCAAATCAAAAGTTTAATCATTCATTTCTAGGTCTAAAGAAAATTAATTGATATCTTCTCATATTACATGCAACATTATCTCCATTAAATCATATATAATAACATTGCATTCAAACTCATATATCTTGTTTTGTGTGCGATATGCATCTCTATTGTTTGCATGTATTTAGACCTTAGAATCGTCTTGTATCATTAAGTTCAAATCAAAAGTTTAATCATTCATTTCTAGGTCTAAAGAAAATTAATTGATATCTTCTCATATTACATGCAACATTATCTCCATTAAATCATATATAATAACATTGCATTCAAACTCATCATCCTAGCATCACTTCTTAGTTTATGCTTAAATTTATATGTTAGGTTTATCATCTACAATGTTATTCAAATTTCTCATAACTATATGATTTGAAATTATAATAGAATACTAAAATTCCAACAAACACGTAGTTTATGGATTAATCATTCAAATATATATGAATATTGTATCATGAATCATATATTATCATGCAAAACCAAAGATCAATAAATTCAATTATTGAATGCAATTTTATTGAAAGAGAAAAATTCAAAACTTTATATATGTGATCTGTGTCTTTGATATGATTGCATGATCATCATTTTCTAGACTTACAAATCAAACTTGCCCATTAAAAAGAAAATCACCAAATCATATTGTCATAATAAGTCTAGAAGGAATAGAATTCACATACATCATAATGATTTAACATATATTCTATGCAAAATTTTCTATAATCATAAATCATAATTCATATTCTATCAAGAAATATCCCAAATCAATAATGCCTATCATCTAGGAATTATGAATCTTATGATAAAAATATGAATTATGTTTTTCTTTCCATTATTTGGTGTATTGATATGCTTTGCTATTGATTGCATGTATCTCAATATATGTAGACTTAACTTTGTAATAATTAGAATAAATCAAACTAAATCATCACTTTATTCTAGATCTATAATTTGAAACTCTATTTTGGAATACATGCAATATTAATGTTAATTTTATGACATGACATTAAACTCAAAACTCATCATACTAGCATTATCACTTATTTAATATTAGTAATTGTGCTAGTTATCTCATATCATCATCTCATAAAAATAGAGAAACTATGTGACTTTATATTGTTCTTCACTTTAAACAAAAACCATAGTTTATAAATCAACCCATAGTTTAAAAGCATAGGTTGTCCAAAGATTATTCACCTATGACTTCATATCTCACAATAGCGGGGGCGTAGGGTTGTATGCATTAGAGACCTAACCTCTAAGTCATGTCTTGTCCTTAACCGGGGAGGGTTCCAGTGGGTCCTTGCGAGGCACTAGGGGGAAAGAATGCTAGGTTGAGCGTTCTCTAGTGTGTGCACATGGGACTAACACCCCAAACAATGACATATGTGCAGCTCCTCATGCTCATCCGTCACTTAATATGGGGCTACGGTGTAGACATTTTAGTCCGGGTAATTTTTAATCTTAGGACATACTTATATTACTCACTGCATGAACATTTTATTTACTTATCACTTTAATCATGCATATTTTGGGTTGTTCAAAATATGACCTCTTGTGTTTTGCATAATTTATTTATTTTTGTGCTTAAATGATTTTGTAAAACTCAAGTGTTTGAAAAATCCAAAGTTTCATGCAAATTTGATCCACTTAGAGATCTTCAAAAATTCTGAAATTTCTGCATAAGACTACTCTAAGGACTCTTAATCAAGATCAAAAAATAAAAATTTAAAATTCTCAAAAAATCACTTACTGTTTTCAGCGCTAGCGTGGGTTTGTGATTTTTCTGTTTTTCAAAAATTCTAAAAATCTTTAAACATGTGTTAGTTCATATGTACTACTTGTTTTTTGTGTTTCTGACTTTTGTTATTTTTGTTTTATTTATATTATGAAAAATCAACTACAAAACTTTAAAATTCAAAAATACAAAAATATGTTTTTGTGTTTTTTCTGTTTTTCTTTCATTCAAAATTTTCAAAACAATAAAAAAACTGTATGATCTTTATTGCTAATATCAAGCATGTATGAATTCTATTATTTAGAATTATTTACAATGTTAAAACGTATTCCTTCAAATTACTATGAACATTTATTTGTTTATCATGCTTTGATATATCTATTTAAAGTGCATCAATTGTATCTACAAATATGTGTAGAACCAAGCTTAGCATGCCTTTAAGTATGAGTAAATGTATTGTGATTGATAATTATACTTCTACACTCACTTATGTATAGTAATTTACATGTGTGTTTAAATCTAAAAATGCTTGCTTGTGTTTTGTATTTGTACAATGAATTAAAACTTGCATGAGTTTATTACTTACACTACATTTGAATTGCACTTAAGAAATTTAGAAAAGTGGTTAAGTTTAAAAATTATGTTGGGTTTGCAAAACAAGTGTATTCGGAGAATGCTGTCTCACAAAAGTGAACAAAAAATAGACAAATATAACTCCACCAAGCACTACTTGAACCTCATGATAAGTCTTCATAAGCATTGTGAGGTTGAGCACCTTGGAAAGAATAATAAAGTGTCTTGTGCAAACCTTAGTTATTACACCACTTTGTAAAAATTATGTGCATTAAAGTGTGTGAAAGTTAATATACTTGTGTTTTATTGTGCACTTTACTCTACATATGTCTTGTATTTTGTGATTTATATCATTTGTTAACAATACTCAAAATACACTTATGTGCACTTCATTATCTTTCATAACACTTCTTCTCATGAGTATTGGATTCTAATGCTTTATCTATACTACTCTTTATATAAGAAATGCACTAGATAACCTAGCATGATCTCTACAATGTTGTTGGTATCTCTTAAACTTGAAATTAAGTAACATTGTAGTATAATTTTTTTTTGATATGTTTATTTCATGCTTGGTATCTTTATGAAAAACTTTGAGATTTCAAAAAGGTTAAAACATCTTTCAATTTTGAACTTAAACTCATATTTTTACTTATGCTTTTCATGCTTACAAAAAGATGTTTCTTATAATCTTATGTTTGCTTACAACTCTTATCTTTTTATTTGAAATCTCTTATATATACTATGCTTAAACTCATTATCATTATCTCTATTACAAAAGCTCGATCATGCTTTATCATTTATAAAGAGTGTCTCCTTACTACCCTCACCCCACCTTCTTTCGATAATATCAAAAGGGGGAGATTAAATTGAAGAAATCTAGTGGAGAAATCTAGAAGATTAAGGGAGACTAATTCTTGTAATTTAGGGGAGGGAGACTAATTCTTGTAATTTAGGGGGAGTAAAACATAAATTGAATTTATGTAGGGGGCATTAAGGGAGCATTAAGATAGGGGGAGTATGCACATTCTCATGCTTATCAAATACTATAGTTGCACTTTTATCTCACTTATCATATACCATAAACACCTTTGTGGATTTCTTGCTAAGAGGATTTGTTATTATCAAAAGGGGGAGATTGTTGGGCATGTGTGTCACATCCCTTTGTTTGAGAATAACAAATCCCAAATTGTATTTGATCTTGCTTGTCGTGTGTTTATAGTGTGCAGGATCTATAGGTGCAATACTCCACAGGTAGAAAGCAACTTGGAACCAACAAACTGAACAAAAGCACTACCGCCAGCGCTAGAGGTTACCGCAGGCGCTACTGCTACCGCCAGCGCTAGCTCAAGTTCGTGCACAGTGCCACGCCGCCGACGGTTTCACAATCGCTCTACACGAACACTACCGCAGGCGTTAGGAGCTATCGTAGGCGCTAGCGAGAAGTTCAATAAATTGATGACTTCTTTCTCATTTTGGCAATCCATCCCAGAGAGATTGCTTATGCCACAATTCTACTGCTGCTATGCTGCCGAAGATGGATCTCCCACAAAAAGCATAAGGAGAATTCTGGAGGAGGACTACGTCACGCTACATCCGAAGGACGATCGCTTCGACCTCGCTCATACTACAACGATCCTTCATCTCCAACTTCAGAAGATCTCATATAAGGAGTTTTTATTGTTGTTATCATTATTTTCATTTCATTCCATTTTGTAACCGTATAGAGAATTCGCCTTGTGTTGGCGACTAGGTCCTTGCGCGGCTTAGGGGAAATTTGCCGTGTGAGTTGGCTACTAGGTCTAGGAGATTAGATCTAGTGGGTGCTCGAGGCCATATCCGGGGAAGGATTGTCTAGAGCGGCTTGAGGCCATATCCGGGGAAGGATAGGCTAAAGTCAACCGGTTTGTGGGGATACAAGTCGGTATAGAAAAGGAAAAATCACTTTCATTTGTACGCCTCCGATTTCTAGCGATATTGAAATCAAATTTATGTAAAACACCTTTTTATATAAATACAATCACGTCTCTATTTGTGTTTACTTGATTTCCCTCCTTTGGCATAATCTCTAAAATATTGGTTACTAAGTTTTCAATTTTAATTACTTTATCTAAATTGTTTATTTCAATCTCTTTCATCATAAAACAATTTAGTACTTGCTTCTAAACTTGGATATTATGATATTCTCTAAATTTAGCTAAATTGTTATTTTGCCTTTTCCTATTATAAAACAATTTAATAATTTTCATAAAACCATATAAAGAATTTTATTCCCTTATTCACCCCCCTCTAAGGGCGCCTATCGATCCAACACACCTCCGTGCAGCCGACCTTGGTCGTCGCTCTCCTCCGCACTATGGGCCTCGCCGCGCAAGTCGTTCACCTCCGTGCCGCCAACCTCGGTCGTCGCTCGCTTCTGCACTATCGGCCTCGGCGTGCTCATCACCTCCGTCGCGCACCACCGCGTCGCCAACCTCCGCGTCGCCAACCTCGCATGTCGCTGCCATCATCGCTTGCCGTCGCACTCCTCGCTCACCGTCGTCGCCTCCTGATCATAGGGGTGTGCATAGTAAAATCCTTCATCATTAGGTGCAGATAGTAAAATCCCCTATCAGAGGGTGCACATAGTAAAATCCTCCATCATATAGGTGCGCATAGTAAAAGCCCTCATTATTGAGTGTGAATAGTAAAATACTCCATCGTGGAGGTGCACATAGTAAAATATCTCATCATGTGGTGCAAATAGTAAAATCCTCCATCATGGGGGTGCACATAGTAAAATCCTCCATTATTGGGTGTGGATAGTAAAATTCTCCATCATTGGGGTGCAAATAGTAAAATCATCAATCATGGGGGGTGCACATAGTAAAATCTCACACCGTTGGGTGTGGATAGTAAATCCTCTATTAGGGGGGGTGCGTATAATAAAAATCTCCATCATTGGGTGTGGACAGTAAAATCATCTATCATGGGGGTGCACATAGTAAAATCCCACCTCATGGGGTGCAGATAGTAAAATCCTCCATTATAGGGGTGCGCATAGTAAAATCTCCCATCATTGGGTGTGGATAGTAAAATTCTCCATCATTGGATGCAAATAGTAAAATCCTCAATCATGAGGGTGCACATAGTAAATTCCCCCACAATTGGGTGCGGATATTAAAATCCTTCATCATGGGGTTGCACATAGTAAAATCTCACAACATTGGGTGTGGATAGTAAAATCCTGCATTATAAGGGTGCGCATAATGAAATCCCCCATCATGGGGTGCAGATAGAAAATCCTCCATTATAGGGGTGCACATAGTAAAACCATTCATCATTGGGTGCAGATAGTAAAATTCCTCATCATTTGGTGCAAATAATAAAATTCTCAATCATTAGGGTGCACATAGTAAATTCCCCCACAATTAGGTGTGGATAGTAAAATCCTCTATCATGGGGTTACACATAGTAAAATCACATAACATTGGGTGTGGATAGTTGTAACAACCCCAAAAATTTATGAAATAGATTTTAAAGATGCTATCCGCACCCCAATCCCCTCCTCTATTATTTCCCGAGCAGCCCCCTCCCCTGTTAAAATCCCGTGAACCGCAAGCCCCCCCTAGCGATTTAATCCCGCAAGCCTTTCGGCTAGGGTTCGCTCTCCCGTCTCCCGCTCCCGTTCCCGTCTCGTGCGCGCAGCTCCGTCTGCTGCTGCTTCCGCCTCCCTGCTCGCCGACGCCTCCCCCTCCAGCCGTGGCCGCCACCTCTGGCGCCTCCTCCTGCTCCTCTCCAAGCCGCAGCAGCTCCCTCCCCTCTGCCTCTTCCTTCGGCTAGGGCCGACAACAGCTCTTCTTCTTTAAGCAATATGGGTCGGCAGTCTCTTTTCTCCTCAGATGTCGGCAGCCCTAATCCCCTCTCCTCCTTGGATTTCGATCTCGCCTAGGGCATTGCTCGAACCCTCCTCCGCTCAGATTTTGGACTCGGATTCGGCTCCTTGAGCTCGATCTTGTTTTCCTTGGGTAAGAACCTTCCTCCTCCACCCTTGATTTCAGAATTTTGGTAAACCCTATCGATTTATTCGTACCCTTTTTTGCATTTCAGATTTTTGGTGCATTTCCAAATCGCCAAATCCTTAGGTTTTCGTGCTCCGGTGCCGTTCGTCGCCCTAATTGACGGGAACACACAAAGCCCTCTCCGAATTTAGGGTTTCCGCAACCTAAGCGCCGCCAAGTCTCTGTCTCCGCGTGGAATTTCTTCTCCCCTCTCCTTTGAGGGAGGTAAATCTGCTAAAACCCTCTTTGTTTATTTTTGGCATCGTAGAATGCTTGTATTATCGTAGTAATTTATGCTGCATCGCTTTCGTTGTTCCTGAACAGGTTCGAAAGTATGATTTCTGGTTTTTGCTTGCGCCGCTTAGCCGCCGCCGTCTTGCGCTTCTTTTTACTGGAAGAATCTTCTTGTTATTGGAATCTTATTATCTCGAACACGCAAAGTTCAAAACTCACTTCCTAGTTTTCGGTGTCATCGAATCTTGTTTCTTATTCCTGTCTGGTTCTAAGACTTGGTTAAATAACGTTCTATAACTTGATTCCCCCCGTTTCACGTTTGTAAAATATACTATCGTATATCCGAATCAAAATTTGGTTACATGTCTTGATATGTTTGAATCACTCAATCATGAATTACTTCATTAATAACTTAAGTAAACAATGAAAGGTGATGTTTAATCGATGCAACTCCTCGACTTGGGTTCCCTCTTGAATCCCTAACGGGAACAAAGGACCGGTCATAGCAAGCATGAACTCCCTGGCTCAAGGGTGAGGGTTCGAAAGAGCCGCCCCTTAGAGGCTACGGGTAGAAATCCTGAATTTCTGATAAGACTTGCATCTGAATCTGAATCTGTCTGAATCACGAATCCTGTGCGTCAACCAAAAATACCCACACTTTCACTTGTTACAACTTAAGTTATTACTTGATCATCTTTGTATGCTATACTTCGGAGTAGTCTAATAACTCTAGATATTTCTGCTTGTCTCACTTGCTTGCCTGTTTTGTTAGCTCAGCTTCATGAAACATGGTACTCAATATGTTGTTTCTCCTGCTCGTATTTTTATTTAGCTTTACTCCTATTTATATCAATGTTCTGAGGCTTTTCCTTCTTGTTTTGGATTTGCCTTAGTGTTTGTACCTGCGCCGCCTGCTCGTTGAGGCCGATCTGCGTCAAGCTTCAGGTTTTGTGTTTATGTTTCATATCTTTTACTGTCAGATATTTTTATTATGTAGTAATTACGATCAGCCATTTTCTCTTGTTTCATGGACAACTGCTAGGCTAAATATTATATGTACTAGAATTTGACATGTTTTGCATGTTCATTCATCTGAGATGATCACTACTGCATAAAATTCTATTTCAAAACCTGTATCTTAAGTTTTTCTGCAAAAATGCATGTGCACTTGTTTCAAACTAGCATATTTTAAAGCTTCCGCATCAAATTAACCTGTTTTTACTCAAAAGTAACTCTTTTAAAACTATTTATAGTATTTCTGTCTCCGCCTTAGCAGTCATGGTTTTCCTTCTTCCCATGCCTGTGGCATCACGGCCCGCCTGAAGCGCGCTCTGACTCTTGTCGAGACGGGTCGTGACAGTTGGTATCAGAGCGGAGGTTTGTTTCTAAAGATAAGTATTTTACAATTATCAAATATTTTGAATCTTATTTTAGAAATATTTATACATGCATCATTTCTTCACACACCTTGTCATTATCTGTTGTTCGCGACTGAAACACGCACACACTCACTCATAAGCATGAGTAGTATGCACACGAATGTTAAGGGAGTATGGGCAAACTTAACATTTTTTGTGCATATGAATTCCACTAGGATATACACCGCTTGCGAATATTAAATGGTTATGGGCAGTTTAATATTTTCAAGTGCGTTGGCATTAGAGTCTTAATATGCATGACTTGTTAAGTGATATGGGCGCTTAACATGGCATGTGTATCCATTCATTTGCATTCATATCATAAATCATTGCACAAGTGTGAAGCCAAGAACAACAATAATGATTGCACACGCATGGTTTTTCTATTTGCTTGACATGGCACATGATTTCAATTTTGCACTTGCATGATCATACCTAGAGTTGTCCAATGGAAATGCTGTAATTATTACATAATTTATGTACCTGACAGTAGGAAATGTGTTGGAATCTCTAGATTCAAATATCTGATATTCGTAATCAGTGCTTCCTGTTATGCTTGTCTATCGATCTCACCTGATTCTCCAGTATCTCCTTCTAGTTAGCTCTTAAGCGTCAGCATCGCAAGTAAGTTATCCCCTTCGTGCAAAGATTTTTCGCTCCCGAATTCTCGAGTCTTGCCTCTCAATTTTGAGCCATTTGAAGAAAACTCTGTGATCCCTGAAATCAATCCTACGTGTTCCTCCGAACCCGCTAATGTTTGAAGAGTTCCCTCGAGAACTTGAATCTAATATGCGAAGCAATTATCCGCAAATTTTCTCTTGACCTTGGTAAGTCTCCGCGCTTGCCTTCCTTTCTGTTTCAGCGTGTTCATAGTTAGCTTCCATGACTTGACCTGCAAATCTTGTTTGGAATGAATGACATCTGAATCTTCGCCATAAGAGGTCCCATTCAGAGAATCCTCAGAAAGTTTTGGGACGAAACTTCTTAAGTAGGGGAGAATGTAACAACCCCACAAATTTATGAAATAGATTTTAAAGATGATATCCGCACCCCAATCCCCTCCTATATTATTTCCCGAGCAGCCCCCTCCCCTGTTAAAATCCCGTGAACTGCAAGCCCCCCCATCGATTTAATCCCGCAAGCCTTTCGGCTAGGGTTCGCTCTCCCGTCTCCCGCTCTCGTCCCCGCTCCCGCTCCCGTCTCGTGCGCGCAGCTCCGTCTGCCGCTGCTTCCGCCTCCCTGCTCGTCGACGCCTCCCCCTCCAGCCGTGGCCGCCGCCTTTGGCACCTCCTCCTGCTCCTCTCCAAGCCGCAGCAGCTCCCTCCCCCCTGCCTCTTCCTTCGGCTAGGGCCGACAACAGCTCTTCTTCTTTAAGCAACAAGGGTCGGCAGTCTCTTTTCTCCTCAGATGTCGGCAGCCCTAATCCCCTCTCCTCCTTGGATTTCGATCTCGCCTAGGGCTTTGCTCGAACCCTCCTCCGCTCAGATTTTGGACTCGGATTCGGCTCCTTGAGCCCGATCTTGTCTTCCTTGGGTAAGAACCTTCCTCCTCCACCCTTGATTTCAGAATTTTGGTAAACCCTAACGATTTATTCGTACCCCTTTTTGCATTCCAGATTTTTGGTGCATTTCCAAATCGCCAAATCCTTAGGTTTTCGTGCTCCGGTGTCGTTCATCGCCCCAATTGACGGGAACACACAAAGCCCTCTCCGAATTAGGGTTTCCGCAACCTAAGCGCCGCCAAGTCTCTGTCTCCGCATGAAATTTCTTCTCCCCTCTCCTTTGAGGGAGGTAAATCTGCTAAAACCCTCTTTGTTTATTTTCCGCATCGTAGAATGCTTGTATTAGCGTAGTAATTTATGTTGCAACGCTTTCGTTGTTCCTGAACAGGTTCGAAAGTATGATTTCTGGTTTTCGCTTGCGGCGCTTAGCCGCCGCCGTCAGATTCAGCCTCATTTAAGGCAAGTAGAGATCATCCTCTCTTGCAAACATTGATCGTAGATTACCTTGTCTGCTCTTATGAATTTATGACTTCACTTTTGAATGCTTGCTTCATCATTTAAGCTTAGATCTCGAACGTTGAAATGACTTGTTAGTAGTTTGAGGTTTTACGCATTAGACATGATACGAATCTGTGAACATGAATGATTTTATTTGGATAGACCTAGATGAATAAATTTCTTATTTGATGAATAATTCGAGAAATGATAGATTGTTGAACATGAGTATTAAACATCATGATAATAATAGTAACGGATTATGGCTAGCAAATATACGATCGATGTCTCTCTATCATGCTTGTATCGTACACTCCTTATTTGGAAGTTAATCGTGCCATAAAGTGGCTTAATGTAAATGAGTACTTGTTATCCCAGAATCGATGCATGTCAAACTTACTCTTGCGCTTCTTTTTACTGGAAGAATCTTCTTGTTATTGGAATCTTATTATCTCGAACACGCAAAGTTCAAAACTCACTTCCTAGTTTTCGGTGTCATCGAATCTTGTTTCTTATTCCTGTCTGGTTCTAAGACTTGGTTAAATAACGTTCTATAACTTGATTCCCCCCGTTTCACGTTTGTAAAATATACTATCGTATATCCGAATCAAAATTTGGTTACATGTCTTGATATGTTTGAATCACTCAATCATGAATTACTTCATTAATAACTTAAGTAAACAATGAAAGGTGATGTTTAATCGATGCAACTCCTCGACTTGGGTTCCCTCTTGAATCCCTAACGGGAACAAAGGACCGGTCATAGCAAGCATGAACTCCCTGGCTCAAGGGTGAGGGTTCGAAAGAGCCGCCCCTTAGAGGCTACGGGTAGAAATCCTGAATTTCCGATAAGACTTGCATCTGAATCTGAATCTGTCTGAATCACGAATCATGTGCGTCAACCAAAAATACCCACACTTTCACTTGTTACAACTTAAGTTATTACTTGATCATCTATGTATGCTATACTTCGGAGTAGTCTAATAACTCTAGATATTTCTGCTTGTCTCACTTGCTTGCCTGTTTTGTTAGCTCAGCTTCATGAAACATGGTACTCAATATGTTGTTTCTCCTGCTCGTATTTTTATTTAGCTTTACTCCTATTTATATCAATGTTCTGAGGCTTTTCCTTCTTGTTTTGGATTTGCCTTAGTGTTTGTGCCTGCGCCGCCTGCTCGCTGAGGCCGATCTGCGTCAAGCTTTAGGTTTTGTGTTTATGTTTCATATCTTTTACTGTCAGACATTTCTATTATGTAGTAATTACGATCAGCCATTTTCTCTTGTTTCATGGACAACTGCTAGGCTAAATATTATATGTACTAGAATTTGACATGTTTTGCATGTTCATTCATCTGAGATGATCACTGCATAAAATTCTGTTTCAAAACCTGTATCTTAAGTTTATCTGCAAAAATGCATGTGCACTTGTTTCAAACTAGCATATTTTAAAGCTTCCGCATCAAATTAACCTGTTTTTACTCAAAAGTAACTCTTTTAAAACTATTTATAGTATTTCTGTCTCCGCCTTAGCAGGCATGGTTTTCCTTCCGCCCATGCCTGTGGCATCACGGCCCGCCCGAAGCGCGCTCTGACTCTTGTCGAGATGGGTCGTGACAATAGTAAAATCTTACATTGTAAGGGTGCGCATAATGAAATCCCCATGATAGGGGTGCACATAGCCAAATTTATGTACATGGGTGTGCACATAGCGAAATCTCTCATCATGGGTGTGGGCATAACGAAATCCCCATCATTGGGTGCACATAGTGAAATCCCAATAATAGGGGTGCGCATAGCCAAATTTATGTGTACAGTGTGCGCATAGCAAAATCCTCATCATGGGTGTGTGCATAGCAAAATCTCTCATCATAGGTGTGCGCATTGCAAAATTAATGATCATGGGTGTGCGGATAGCAAGACTCCCTAACAACTTAATTACCAAAATACCCATCTCAGAATCTATAAAAGGACTCAGATCTCTCATTTGAAAACACATTGTCTTCTACGCATGAGAGAGCTGCAGAAGATTCCTTCGAAGAACTCCTTCGAAGCTCGAAGATTTCTTCGAAGCTCTCCTTCGAAGCTCGAAGATTTCTTCGAAGATCTCCTTCGGTGCTTGAAAATCCCCTTCGACTCTCCAAGATCTCCTTGAGCGCTCGATAACCTCCTTTGGAGTTGGAAAATCCCTCGAAGATTACTTGAAGATTTTACTTAGCTTCCAACGCTAAGCTCTGAAGGCGACTTGAAGATTTTACTTAGCTTTAAACACAACTACGAAGAAGGCGACTTGAAAATTTGACTTAACTTCCAACGCTAAGCTCCGAAGGCGACTTGAAAAGTTTACTTAGCTTCAAACGCAAAGCTCCGAAGAAGGTAATTTGAAGATCTCACTTAGCTTCCAACGTAAAGCTCCAAAGGCGACTTGAAAATCTTACTTAGCTTCCAACGTTAAGCTTCGAAGCCGACTTGAAGATCTTACTTAGCTTCTAACGCAAAGCTCCAAAGGTGACTTGAAGATCTCACTCGGTGTTCGGCTCTGAGCCGAGAGCTCCAGTTGTTGTTTTCATCATCTCAACGACCTCAAGCCGCGAATCCAAAACTCTGGTTGCTGCATTCGTCATTCCAGATTGCTTCTGAGCACGTCAAAGCTCTCGTCGCTTCCGAGCACACCGAAGCTCCCGTCGCTTCCGAGCACACCGAAGCTCCCGTCGCTTCCGAGCACGCCGAAGCTCTCGTCGCTTCTGAGCACGTCAAAACTCTCGTCGCTTCCGATCACGCTCATCACCGCTCGACCTCCGCGATCCAAAAGAAGCGGGGAAATATTGTGCACGGGTCCCGGACCTTATCCGGGACCAATCGCAATTTGCAATAAATGATTTGCGGCCCCATGTGCACAAAATTACGTTGCATAGACGGGCCCACAAAATTCTGTATTATCATTGGTCCCCGGACCCATATACAAAATTTTGGCGAATGAGCGACGCCCTGCATGTCGGTCTGGCAATTGATCAAGATCTGACGGTTGAAATCGCCGCCAGTGAGAGGTGCCAGCTTTTCCTTGCTAACTCTAATTTGGCGCCCGAGAGGACTCGGGAGTTTAAAGAGATTTGGACCGCTTGTTGAAAGCGACGTGGCAACATTCTGTTCAGATAATTTAGCCTGCTACCAGAAATTATTAAGAGAAAGCTAGGCTGTCTATTTAGAATGTTTATAATAAATTACACATAGCCACGTGCGAACTATTTAGAATGTTTAAACCGGGACTCGTGAGATGTTGACATGTGACACAGGATTTTCTTTTATTTATCAGCGGGAAGATGTCTCTTTTCATTTTGGTGCAAATAGATGAGATATCTGAGTCATCTCTCATATACTTTTATAATAATTGAGATATCCTGAGTTATCTACCAAATAAAAAATAGTACGTGGTAATTATATGACTTCCCATGATCAAAGTCGCTGGCCGGCGAGATCGAATAGGGCAAACGTACGGGTACCATGGCTCGGGTAATAAAAATCCGGCATAACGATAGATTTCTACTTATATCGTTATTGTTATATATATATCAATATTATATAAAGAAATACTTTCATGCCCATTTTGAGGCTCAATTAGAATCACTAATTCAATATCAGCCGTTGGATCATGACGATCTGGGCTGCAAATGGCCATATTAGAATTTATGTGGCCTGCAAATAGCAATATTAAGAATACTGAATTTTCTCGTCCCGTTGAAATCCCGATCGCAAACCTCCCCCAATTTCCCCCAATTTGTTGTCCGCCGCCGCCGCCTGACCGGAGCCCACCGGCGAGGTCGCCGGACCCCGGCGAACCTGCCGGCGGTGGCCCTGACCGCTCCGGCGGTGGCCCTGCTGGAGCGCTGTCGGACTACCCCCGGCAGGTTCGCCGGGGTCCGGTGACCTCGCCGGTGGGCTCCGGTCAGGCGGCGGCGGCTCCGCTGGTGGCGGGGAAGGGAATCTATGGAGGAGGCGTTTTTTTATTAACGTTATTATGCATTTTTTTGTTTATATTATTATATAATATATATATAATAGATTTAATTTTATATAATTGATATATAGATATAATAGATAAATATATATATTGTTGCGGTCGCTCGGGTGCTTAGATAGACCGGTCGACTCTAATCGTCTTAGCTCGGAAGCGAACCGAGCGCGCTAACAGTCAAAGAATAAGCTAGTAAGTGACACGAGAACTTTTAACGTGGAAAACCCGGAAAAAGTGAAAAACCACACGGCTAGAGCTGTGCCAGCCAACTTTCACTATTGTCTTGGGGATTACAATTAGGGACATAGAGCTCGAGCGCGACAGGTCGCTGCTCGTTACAATGAGAGAGAGAGATCTCTGAAGGTGATAGGCTGTTGGAGTTACCATTGTGATCTAGAAGTGGTCAAACATGTAATGTCACTGCCAACGCGATATGAGCCTGCAGGGTCGCACATAAGAGCATGTGGAGAAGATGGAAGATTGACTGTGTTGGTAAAGGTTACCAATCATCATAATAGAATGGGGAAGTCCAGCAATTGTTGCTGTCTGAATTCGTCGGATATGATTCGTCGGATTCGTCGGATTCGTCGGATCATTCCGTGGAATCTCGACGAATTGTCACAGAGATCCTTCACTCGGCAAATGTTGCTGTCTGATTGGATTCGTCGGATCATTCCATGGAATCTCGACGAATTGTCACAGAGATCCTTCACTCGGCAAATGTTGCTGTCTGATTGGATTCGTCGGATTCGTCGGATCATTCCGTGGAATCTCGACGAATTGTCACAGAGATCCTTCACTCGGCAAATGTTGCTGTCTGATTGGATTCGTCGGAATTCGTCGGATCATTCCGTGGAATCCCGACGAATTGTCACAGAGACCCTTCACTCAGCAAATGTTGCCGTCTGATTGGATTCGTCGGAATTCGTCGGATCATTCCGTGGAATCCCGACGAATTGTCACAGAGACCCTTCACTCGGCAAATGTTGCCGTCTGATTGGATTCGTCGGAATTCGTCGGATTGTCCCGTGTAAACTCGACGAATGCTGATTCGTGAAATCCCGACGAATTGTAACAGAAACCCCAATTCTGCTGTGTGGTCTGCGGATAGCGATTCTTCTAGAAGCATGTTTATGCTTTGGGTATAAATAGATCTTCTTTTAGGGTTCCCACTACGGACGAAAGGTTTAGCCGACGGAAGTGTTCCGCTCTCGCTCGAACCCTAGACGGAAAGTGTTCCGCCGCCCAGTTCGCCTCCGCCGACCTCCTCTCCGGCGATCGTCGTCGTGATTGTTCTTCCTGGAGCGAACCTAGCAGTTCGTGGAAGTGCAAGGTACAGTTGTTCTCCCTTCCGAGTTGCGTGCGACGTAACTTGGTGTTCTCCCGGCTCATGTGGACTGCTGTAGAGACGTAGACATTATTCTACGTGAGGACTCGCATAGCCGACGACAGGACTCCTCTTCTTGGAGCATCTTGGTTGGATTTGATCCAACTCCTCTAAGGTAATTTTTGCCTAGTATTTTATTAACTTCTTGATTCAATATTCATGGCCCGATCAAAGTCTTTTGGGTTGTTTCTCTTTATTTCCGCTGCGCCTACATGTGATGTATGGTTCTAGAAAAACCCAACAGTGGTATTAGAGACCACCGCCAGGGGCTCTGCCCCTTGGACCCCGTTAGGGGCTCTGCCCCTAAGACCCCGCCAGGGGCGCGGCCCCTTGGAACCCCGCCAGGAACGTCTGGGATTTCGTGGTCATTTCTAATTGTTAAAAATTGTTGTCTCCTTAGCAGTAACCGTCCCTCAAGTGGTTAATGAACCCTTGTATTGTTTTGGATTTTGAATCCAACAATGAGAGACGAGCTTGTCTACTGCTTTAAGTCGAGTTGCCTTTGCCTTTGTCCAATGCATGTAAATCTGAAGATTTGGAAGAGTTCTAAATGTCCAGATTTAGCCCTTTCGTCTATCAAAGGTTGATAGTCTTATGTTGTGCACATAAGGGATGCATGTGGATTTTAGAAAGTTTGTTTTTCTGTGGATGTGCACATTGATCAAATGTTGATCATGGTTAAGTGTTAACCTATTATTTAAAAATTAAAATCCCTTCATCAAATATTAAGTGTTCGGATGCCTTCCGATGGATGACACTCTTCCTGCCTCGATCGATGAAGTGTGGGCTTGCCAAAGCAAGGTGCATCAATCTATCTTGGTAAGGGTGCGAGCGGATAATTGTGATATCCCACTGTCGACATCGGGTCTAGCTTAACTAGGTGACCTCAAAGGTTGAGTGCCTAGAGGCATATGGTTGGCATGCACCATATGATGGATGCGAATAAGGAGTTATTCACCAGCCATACAAGAGTTGCATGCGGATGCAATTGGCAAGCGTTGCCTACCTAAATAACCGCATTATGAGAGGAACGCCAAAGCGGACTCGTGGGGTTGGTGAAATACGTATTTTGTCCACTAAGAGAGTAGCTCGCATGGACTCTCCGAATTGATAGTGAGGGATATCAATTTGAATAAAATAGTGGGAGTATTTAATTGAAGTCCAAATTAAAATAAATTGTATTTTGAAATTAAGGTACTGATTAAATTCTGCATGAATTCTTGTAGAATTCCATGGCAAGTGGTTCACATTCCACCTTGTCCCTGAGAGCTATCCTTGAGAAGGACAAGCTTAGTGAGACGAACTATATGGACTGGTATAGGAACCTGAGAATTGTTCTCAGGCAAGAGCGAAAGCTCTACGTCTTGGAAGAAGAAGCCCCCGAGGTGCCGACCGGGAACTCGTCCCGTGTTGATAAGGATGCTTATAAGAAGCATACCGATGACGCCTTAGACGTCGAGTGCCTTATGCTTGCCACCATGAACTCTGAGCTTCAGAAGCAACACGAGAACATGGGGTGCAAGGAGATTGACGAGCACCTAAAGAAAATGTTTCAAGGGCAAGCTCGTCAAGAGAGGTTCGATGTCACGAAGGCATTATTTCAGTGCAAAATGGGAGCTCGAGACTCGGTTGGTACTCACGTACTCAAGATGATTGGGTATATAGAGAACCTGGAGAGACTGGGTTTTCCTCTGGGTCAAGAGTTGGCCACAGATCTTATCCTGCAATCGTTGCCGGATAATTATGAGCAGTTCGTCTTGAACTACAACATGAATGAAATAGACAAGACACTGCCCGAGCTCCTAGGCATGTTGCGAACTGTCGAGATAAATATGAAGAAGGCCAAGCCTGCTAGTCCCATATTGATGGTACATAAAGGCAAGGGTAAGGCCAAGGGCTTCAAGAAGACGAAGGTGGGACCTAAGTCACATCTTGAGCCCAAATCTTCTGCTCTGAAAAGGAAGAGCACCGTGAAGGAAGGGAAATGCCACCACTGTGGCAAGGCTGGTCATTGGAGGAGGAATTGTCCTTCTTACATTGAGGGTCTGCAGAAAATGAAGGGAGGTATGACTTCCGCTTCGAATATTTACGTTATAGAGATAAACCTTTCTGCTCCTTCATCTTGGGTATTGGATACCGGATGTGGTTCTCACATTTGTACAAATGTGCAGGAACTAGGAAGGAGGAGATTGCTGAGTAAAGGAGAGGTGGACCTGCGCGTCAGCAATGGAGCAAGAGTTGCTGCTGTAGCCGTAGGGGTTTACCGTCTTTCTTTGCCCAGTGGGCTTGTAATAGAACTTAATAATTGTTATTATGTTCCGGCCATAACTAGAAACATTATATCCATTTCATGCCTTGACATGATTGGATTTTCTTTTATAATTAAGAACAATTGTTGTTCTATATTTAAGAATGATGTTTGTTATGTTGTAGCTCAATTGTTTAATGGTCTTTATGTTTTGAACCTAGACCATCCGATCTATAATGTAGATAATAACAAAAGACTAAGAACAAATGACTCAAATCCTACATATCTCTGGCATTGTCGTTTGGGCCATATAAACGAGTAGCGCATATCCAAGCTCCATAAAGATGGACTATTGGACTCATTTGATTATGAATCATTTGAGCGATGCGAGTCTTGTTTGTTAGGCAAGATGACTAAAGCCCCTTTCACTGGTTATACTGAGAGGGCTGAGGATCTTTTGGGTATAGTACATAGTGATGTATGCGGGCCCATGAGTTCTATGGCTAGAGGTGGGTATTTCTACTTCGTTACATTTACTGATGATTTCAGTAGATACGGATATGTGTATCTTATGAAGTGCAAATCCGAAACTTTTGAAAAGTTCAAAGAGTTTAAGAATGAAGTGGAGAACTAATTGGGTAAAAAGGTTAAAGCACTCCGATCTGATCGAGGTGGCGAATACCTGAGTCATGAGTTCCGTGATCATCTGAAAGAGTGTGGTATTGTATCACAGCTCACTCCACCTAGGACACCGCAGCATAATGGTGTGTCTGAGAGGAGAAATCGTACTTTGTTAGACATGGTACGGTCGATGATGAGTCATGCAGACTTGCCTGTTTCCTTTTGGGGTTTTGCTTTAGAGACTGCTGCAATGACACTGAATCGCGCTCCGACGAAAACGGTTCTAAAGACACCATATGAGATATGGACTGGGAAGCGTCCTAGTATGTCATTCATTAAAATTTGGGGCTGTGAGGCATACGTACGACGTCAAATGCCTGACAAGCTGGAATCCAAATCAGATAAGTGTTATCTGGTGGGATATCCTAAGGAAATGAAAGGATATTACTTTTACCTACCGTTTGAGGGCAAAGTGTTTGTCGCAAGGACGGGTGTCTTCTTGGAGAAAGAGTTCTTGTCAAGAAAGACGCAAAAGGTAGAACTTGAAGAAGTTCAAGAACCACAAGTAGTGAATGAACCAGAGTTGGATTCTGAGCCAGGACTACAAGATGTTGTAGCTAGAGAACCTGCTCAAGAGACACAAGTCCTACGTAGATCTGGTAGACCAAGATTTGAGCCTGAGAGATATGGATTTCTCGTGTCTCAAATAGGTAATGTGTTGCTTATGGATCATGATGATGAACCAGCAACCTACCAAGAGGCTATGAATGGACCGGACTCCGACAAATGGCTTGAGGCTATGAAATCCGAAATGGACTCCATGTATACAAACCAAGTTTGGAACTTGGTGGAACCACCTGAAGGGGTACGACCCATAGGGTGCAAGTGGGTCTTCAAGAAGAAGACCGACATGGATGGGAATGTACAGACATTCAAAGGGCGACTGGTGGCTAAGGGTTTCAAGCAAATTCATGGTGTCGACTATGATGAGACTTTTTCCCCTGTTGCCATGGTAAAGTCCATTAGGATATTGCTTGCTATTGCTGCGTATTATGACTACGAGATCTGGCAGATGGATGTCAAAACGGCTTTCCTAAATGGAAACCTCCTTGAGGAAGTGTACATGACACAACCCGAGGGTTTTGTATCCCCAAATGAAGCCACTAAAATATGCAAGCTGAATAGGTCCATCTATGGATTGAAACAGGCCTCTAGAAGTTGGAATCTTCGTTTTGATGAGAAAATCAAAGAGTTTGGTTTTGTCAAGAACGAGGATGAACCGTGTGTTTACAAGCGAATCAGTGGGAGCATTGTTGTCTTCCTGATATTGTATGTAGATGACATACTGTTGATCGGGAATGACATACCTACCCTGAAAGTTGTTAAGAACAACCTAGGGAACTGCTTTTCTATGAAGGACTTGGGTGAAGCGACTTACATACTCGGTATTAAGATCTATAGAGATAGATCGAAGAAGTTGCTGGGTTTGACCCAGAGTACGTACATTGAGAGGGTGTTGAAGCGGTTCAACATGCTTGAGTCCAAGAAAGGATTTTTGCCCATGTCTCATGGTGTAAATCTCTCTAAGGACCAGTGTCCAAAATCTTGTGAAGATAAGGACCGCATGAAGTTGATTCCATATGCTTCGGCAATTGGGTCAATCATGTATGCAATGTTATGTACTCGACCCGATGTCTCTTTTGCTTTGAGCATGACTAGCAGGTATCAGTCTGATCCCGGTGAATGTCACTGGATAGCCGTAAAGAATATCCTGAAGTACTTGAGAAGGACTAAGGATGTATTCTTGATGTATGGTGGAAAGGAAGAGCTCGTTGTAAGTGGTTACACGGATGCCAGCTTCCAAACTGATAGGGATGATTCGAAGTCTCAGTCAGGGTTTGTGTTTTGCCTGAATGGAGGAGCTGTGAGCTGGAAGAGTTCCAAGCAAGAGACAGTTGCTGATTCTACAACTGAGGCGGAGTATATCGCTGCGGCAAATGCAGCGAAGGAGGCTGTATGGATTAGGAAATTCATCGGCGAGCTAGATGTAGTTCCTAGCATTGTTGGTCCCGTAGTTCTCTACTGTGATAACAATGGTGCAATTGCACAATCTAAGGAACCTAGATCCCATCAGCGCTCCAAGCACATACTTCGGCGGTTCCATCTTATTCGTGAGATTGTCGAACGAGGAGATGTGAACATTTGCAGAGTGCCGACTGAGGAGAATATTGCAGATCCACTGACAAAGCCTCTCGCGCAGAGAAAGCATGATAGTCATACTAGATCAATGGGTATACGATACCTGAATGATCAACTCTAGTGGGAGTCTTGTGGATTGCATGTAAAATATATATTCTGTTGGCTGTTTATTATTTATTCATATGATGAATTGTGTACCAATTATTTCCTTTTATAATTAATGACAAGTTCTTTTATTACGATATACTGTTTCTATATGATAGAATAAAATTCGTGATAAATACCCTTAGAATGTTCGCTTTCATAGGACATCAAGTACGTGACTTGAATGTGAGAGCCTATGATTTCGAAGCTTCATTCTTAAAAGGTCCCTGGTCGAGGTATCATCGTAGAAGCTAAGGGTGATGATGATACGTTAAGACTAGCATGTGTGTTGACTGATGGCCGGTTCTCACAGGTCATGATATTGTGATATCAAGTCATCACGTGGGTACTTGTTAGTGAACAAGTTGTACTGGACAGACCCAACCCGAGACTACTTTGTGGATTGTTACTTAAAAGTGTCACAAGTAGGTCTCATTTGACAATGGTGTTGTGGTCCTTTGACCTGAAGTCACAACATTCATCGAGTGAGGAAGAGCGTGCTTTGATGTCATCTAAAGCCTTCCTTGAAAAAGGTTGATGATAAGGGTGGTCGTTGGGTACGTTACGAATCATTTGGGTGTTTGGGTGTGAGCAGATATGGGATTTGTCCTCCTATATAACAGGAGTTGCATCCATGAGCCCTTTGATGGAATTGGACTGAGAAATGCATGGCCATGCTTGGTTGAGTCAATATGTGATATTGAGCTCACCATTCTCTGGAAGTCCATTGTAGATCAAGAAACTTGGATTGAGCTATTAAGAGGGTGACACGGTCCATGCCTCTAGTTCTTTCCGAATGTAAGGGACAAAGGGACAAAGACAACGCTGGAACATTGGTCATAAAGGCTTATGAGTTATGAACTCTTATTGCTTGGGGAGCAATGATGCATTGCTAGATGCCGCTCATTGTTTGTGAAGTTTTTGTTTGATACTTTCAAGATCAAGTGGGAGACTGTTGGAGTTACCATTGTGATCTAGAAGTGGTCAAACATGTAATGTCACTGCCAACGTGATATGAGCCTGCAGGGTCGCACATAAGAGCATGTGGAGAAGATGGAAGATTGACTGTGTTGGTAAAGGTTACCAATCATCATAATAGAATGGGGAAGTCCAGCAATTGTTGTTGTCTGAATTCGTCGGATATGACTTGTCAGATTCGTCGGAATTCGTCGGATATGATTCGTCGGATTCGTCGGATCATTCCGTGGAATCTCGACGAATTGTCACGGAGATCCTTCACTCGGTAAATGTTGCTGTCTGATTGGATTCGTCGGATCACTCCGTGGAATCTCGACGAATTGTCACAGAGATCCTTCACTCGGCAAATGTTGCTGTCTGATTGGATTCGTCGGATTCGTCGGATCATTCCGTGGAATCTCGACGAATTGTCACAGAGATCCTTCACTCGGCAAATGTTGCTGTCTGATTGGATTCGTCGGAATTCGTCAGATCATTCCGTGGAATCCCGACGAATTGTCACAGAGACCCTTCACTCGGCAAATGTTGCCGTCTGATTGGATTCGTCGGAATTCGTCGGATTGTCCCGTGTAAACTCGACGAATGCTGATTCGTGAAATCCCGACGAATTGTAACAGAAACCCCAATTCTGCTGTGTGGTCTGCGGATAGCGATTCTTCTAGAAGCCTGTTTATGCTTTGGGTATAAATAGATCTTCTTTTAGGGTTCTCACTACGGACGAAAGGTTTAGCCGACGGAAGTGTTCCGCTCTCGCTCGAACCCTAGACGGAAAGTGTTCCGCCGCCCAGTTCGCCTCCGCCGACCTCCTCTCCGGCGATCGTCGTCGTGATTGTTCTTCCTGGAGCGAACCTAGCAGTTCGTGGAAGTGCAAGGTACAGTTGTTCTCCCTTCCGAGTTGCGTGCGACGTAACTTGGTGTTCTCCCGGCTCGTGTGGACTGCTGTAGAGACGTAGACATTATTCTACGTGAGGACTCGCATAGCCGACGACAGGACTCCTCTTCTTGGAGCATCTTGGTTGGATTTGATCCAACTCCTCTAAGGTAATTTTTGCCTAGTATTTTATTAACTTCTTGATTCAATATTCATGGCCCGATCAAAGTCTTTTGGGTTGTTTCTCTTTATTTCCGCTGCGCCTACATGTGATGTATGGTTCTAGAAAAACCCAACATAGGCCACCTCTCGGAAAGCTAAGTCATTTTCCTTCTGAGAGCAGTAGTGAGAACGAAAGTGAGAATACTGGTGAGAACAAAAGTGAGAAGACTGAGTCGCCTTTCGCGACCTTCGAAGGCTCGAAGGAGATCTTCGAAGATTCGATGGAGATCTTTAAGAGCCGAAGGAGAATTCCAAGGAAATCTTCAAAGGAGCTTTCTCGGGTGCAGAAGGAAAAAAATCCCCTGAAATGAAGGTTCTGTGCTCCTTTTATAGCTTTGGCCGGGGGTAGCCTGGTAATTTTGTCGTCGTAACCACCGTAACCACATGACGGGAGAATCACGCTGGTCGATTTGGAGCACACGGATCACCATTTTTCGTAAATGACCGTCTCGCCCTCCGGGCAGTTCAGGCAGCTTTGTTGAAGGTAAGAAAGGCGACAAGCGGGTCCTGCAATCTGAGAAATTAGAAAAACAAAATGTGAGCGTGCTCGGAGTGCAAAAGTGTTCTGAGTGCGCTCAAAAGCATTCTGAGCGCGCAACGAGCGCGCAACGAACACGAGAGCATTCTGAGCGAGTGGAGAGGTGAGGAGTTGCGCCCATCAAGGGGAATTGGGCTCCGATCGTACCCGACGAGCGGCGCGATTCGAACCAGGCCTCCTGCGAGCCCCACTGTGAAAAAGGGGGGGAGATGTCTTGACCGCGCCCTGCTGGGGAGAGGGGTGCGGTCGGCCGCACCCGCACGGGGTGCGGCTTGGCCGCACCCCAAGGGGGGTGCAGGGGGTGCGTCTCAGCCGCACCCCAAGGGAGCCAATTCTAGTTTAAGTGAGCCAACTCCAACTACCATTGATGAAATCTAACTTAAGTGGTAAATATTGGGAGCAGTTCTCATTGACATACTAGATAAAATTATTGCATTAATTAACTGCATCACCAATTGCAAACAATGAATTTTTATGATATCCAGATTTTGTCCAATCCACTAATGTAATTGATGATCTTGTTAATATCTCCACCAAATAAACAAGTGAAGACCAATTCGAAGTTGGGAATGGTGAGCTTCTGCGTATCCACAATGTTCGTTCTAGCATCATTCCTTCCAAACACAAAACTTTTCAACTTCACAATATTTTATATGTTCCTCGCATCACAATTAAAGATTATAAGTGTTTATCAACTCACCATCGATAACAATGTTGTTCCTTTTGAATTCAATTCTAAATACTTTCTTGTTAAGGACTCACATGGAAAAGATCTAGTTCAATGAATCCATGATTGTAACCTTTACAAACTTTCCAATACCTCTTCATCAACCACTCTCAGGTCAATCTCATCCTATGTCAATGAATGAATTTGCATTCAAGGAGGCATAATTTATTTGGTCACCCAAACAAAAAGATTATTCATAGACCATCACCAATTTACAAACCCTTGTTTCCCCCCAAGAACTATTTGTTTGCCATACTTGTCAACTTTGGAAGAGTAACATATTTCATTTTTCTAACTCATATTTTGTATGCTCCCAACCTTTTGAATTCATTTATAGTGATATATTGGCTTGCGCCTATTACTTCCTTGAATAAAAATCTATACTTTGTGTGATTAATTTTTAGATGACCATACTAAATTCATTTAGGTCTACTTCGCCACCACAAAAACGTAGCATATTCCTTCATTTTAACTTTTTGGTTGAACAATAGTTTAATCACCAAAATAAAATTTTCAAGTCAATTGGGAAATATTCATCATTATCCTCATTCTTAACCAACCTAGGTATCATGCATCTACACCATTTACTTTGCACCTATAAGAAATGGAGCTCCAAAAATGAAAGCATAATGATATCATGGCTAAGAGCTTATCTCTTCTTGATCATACCTTTGCCCCTTACTTTTCTAGGAACAAGTCCTTTAATATCATAGTTTACCTTATCAATCATACAATTACTTCTACACTTGATCAAAAATCATCCAATCAATTCTTATTTAAAACTGAAATCATGATTACATTTTATTATAGTTTTTTTGTTGTCTTCGCTTTCCATTCTTATGATAGTACAACCAACACTAGTTTGATCTTCTCATAATTAATGTCTAATTTCACAGGGTAACACATAGGGAAAGGGATATATTGTAATAGCCCAAGTTCTGGATGGGTACTTGTGGTTTGATATAACTATAGATGATGGGTACCTGTGATTAGGGATAATCATGGATGATAGATCGTTGTGGTTAGTGATAACCATGAATGATGGATACAATTGCATATTAAACTGAATCTCACATCAGAATATGAGAAAAAAATTAGACTTCTGTGCACGCGGCCAAGCTGGTCATGTGGCAGCGCATGATAGTGCACGGGCGTCTCCACGGCTCTGAAAGAGTAATCAGGAGTTGTACGCATGTAATCACAACTACTAGCATGCATTAGTATTGATGGTGTGTCTGTTTGGCCCGACTTTTTGGCTCTGGTGAGTTTGGACAAAAATGCTATCGTCATAAAATATGTGTTTGACATGACAACGGTTATAACCGTCGTCAAAGAAAAAAAAACAATAATTTTGAACATTAAGTGAATGAAATTCCGCAGGTGAGGTGGGATGTTCGCAAACAATTAACGATTCATAATCACCGCATCCGCGACCGCCACCCGTATATTTAAATCTCAAATAGTCAATACCAAATTAGTTCGATTTTGACCCCTATTTTTTCTCCAAAAGGTCGGTCTCAGTTGTTAATTTTTCATCTTCACGACGATTTGTTAATTTGCAGCTAGCAGTCGTGCCCTAAATATTTCTTCTTCATTATCGGACTAAATTGTTCAACAAATTAAGGCAGTTGAAGTTTACGCGGAATCGAGATTATATCGTCTTCTCATAGAGAATTCTCTTCAGAGTGATGAATCGATCTCTGATGATCTCGATCTTAATTAGCATGTTGATGCCACTTTGCTCCATAAAATCACCTTCTCATATAGTGGCCCGCACATGGAGAGATTTTTGGCTTCGGGCTTCGTTTCCAAATTTGCGTCCAGGTTTTAATAGAAGCCGTCAAATTCAAGGAAAAATGAAATGCATTTTTTCTCCGAGATTCTGGCCACGTGACCTGATAAGTCCCGGTCTTCAATCTCAGACACATTTGAAAACGGAGCCCCAAACCAAAAATTCCGCATGCACATAACTCAAAATACAAATGTGCGCATTAATTTTGACGCATGCAAGTAGTAACCTAACGACTAAACGCTCCAAGTAGTAAATCAAAGGAGAAATTATATATATATCGTGTATGCTAAGCTGATAAACCGATGTAGTGTTGCATGAGCCTAGCTAAATTAGGCCGAGCATATTATTCGAAACTCGATAGTCGCTCGAAAATCGCTCGAATATTGAGCCGAATCGGAATCAGTTACAATTGATTCGACTCAATTTGAGTCGATTCAATTTGACTCGAATCTGATTTCGAGTCGATTTCGAGCCAACCATGAATCGCTCGAAATATGATTCGAATCAACTCGAATTGATTAAAAATATTATGCATTTATTAATATATTATTATTTTAAAATTAAAAATACTAAATTTTAAACTCAAATGAAAATATTGAAAGCTTTAAGTGCTTCATTTGCTAAATTTAAATGTTTCCAATTTAATTTTGAGCCAACTAGGGATAAAGAGAAAATTTGCTCAATTTCGAGCCAGCTCGATTCGATTTTGAGTCAGCTAAATTCTATTTCGAGCCAGCTCGATTCGATTTTGAGCCGGCTCGGAATCGAGCCATTTCGAGTCGAGCGAAATATGATTCGAATCAACTCGAATTGATTAAAAATATTATGCATTTATTAATATATTATTATTTTAAAATTAAAAATACTAAATTTTAAACTCAAATAAAAATATTGAAAGCTTTAAGTGCTTCATTTGCTAAATTTAAATGTTTCCAATTTAATTTTGAGCCAACTAGGGATAAAGAGAAAATTTGCTCAATTTCGAGCCAGCTCGATTCGATTTTGAGTCAGCTAAATTCTATTTCGAGCCAGCTCGATTCGATTTTGAGCCGGCTCGGAATCGAGCCATTTCGAGTCGAGCCGACTCGACTTGAAATTGATTTCGATTTCGAGACAAGTTCTACTCGAAAATTTCAATTTCGAGCAGATCTCAAATCACTCGAACTCGACACGCTTAGGAGGTGGGGCCGCACATAAAATCACAAACAGTTTTTCTTTGACCCTGACGTACCGCTCCGTCCGGTCAACGGACATGATAATTTCTTTTTGACTAATCCTCCAATCACTTTAAAGTCAGGATGGAGCAGATATTAGTAATCGACAATAATTCCTACTAAAGTCTAAAAAAGTTGATGGTTGTCACGTGTCGTGTTTCCATTCGTTTTGCTGTGCAGGATTGTTCTTGTCTGTTAGTTCATGACAGCGAAATGTTTGGATTTTAGAGAGAATTTTCTGTACGTATAATGTTCCTAAAAAATGGTACGAGACAGTATTTTTAGTTGAAATTGCGACTGTAACTGTATTCATAGTTATATTTACAGTCGTAAAAACATATGTAATTTACAACTGTAATTGTATTAAAAAAAACACTTTTTAACACGTGTATTTTCAGACCGTAACATATACATATGAGATCTTAAAATGATCATAAATAATGTTGCGGGTCGCTTAGGGCTCTTAGTAGACCGGTTTACTTGAACCACCTTAGCTCGGGAGCGAACCAAGCGCGCAAACAGTCAATTTGAGATTCGTTGATTACACCTGGACTTTTTAGCGTGGAAAACCCGGAAAGGGTAAAAAACCACGTGGCCGGAGCTGTGCCGACCAAACTTCCACTATTTTTTGGGGGATTACAATTAGAGATTTAGAAGTCGAGCGCGACAGGCCGCTGCTCGTTACAATATCAGAGAGAGAGAGAGAGAGAGAGAGAGAGAGAGAGAGAGAGAGAGAGAGAGAGAGAGAGAGAGAGAGAGAGAACGTTCCGAGGGCGACAGACCACCTCTTGGAAAAAAACTAAGTCTTTTCCTTCTGAGAACAGTAGAGAACGAAAGTGAGAATGCCTTGTCCGCTTTCGTGGAGACGAAAGTGAGAATGCCTTGTCCGCTTTCGTGGAGACGAAAGTGAGAAAGCCTTGTCCGCTTTCGTGGGGACGAAAGTGAGAAAGCCTTGTCCTCTTTCGTGGAGACGAAAGTGAGAAAGCCTTGTCCGCTTTCGTGGAGACGAAAGTGAGAAAGCCTTGTCCGCTTTTGTGAAAACGGAAAACTTCAAGTCCGCGAAGGAGATCTTCAAGCGCCGAAGGAGAAATCCGTGGAAGTCTCCAAGGAGCTCTCTCTGGGCATTCAGGCCGGATCCCCTCAAATGAAGCCCGGGGGGGTCCTTTTATAGCTTTGGTCGGGGGTAGCCCGGTAATTTTGCCGTTGTAACCACCGCAACCACCTGGGAGGACGAATCATATTTTCCGGTTCAGAGCCCACGGATCATCATTTTTCATAAATGACCATGCTGCCCTTCGAGGAAAGGCGACAAGCTGTTCCTGAAAAGTGAGAAACTGAAAAGACAAAAAGTGAGCTAGCCGAGTCGGAAAAGTGAGCGAGTCGGAAATGTGAGCGTGCTAGAAAGACAAAAAGTGAGCGAGCCGAGTCGGAAAAGTGAGAATGCTCTGAGCGAAGCCCGGAGCCCGAAAAGCGGGCGGCGAGCCGGAAGAGGGGGAACTCACCCCAACCTAGCCACGGAGGAGAGCGGTTCGACAGCCCCTAAAGGCGGGCGCGGCGCGGCCGCGCCCGAGGGAGGGGGGCGACTACTCTTGGCCGCACCCCAAAGGGGGGTGCGGCTTGGCCGCACCCCAAGGGGGTGCGGTTTGGCCGCACCCCACATGGGGTGCGGTTTGGCCGCATCCCCCACTATGGGGGGTGCAGCTATTCGCACCCCGCTAGTGGGGTGTGGGCTAACCGTACCCCAGTAGCGGGGTTCGGTTACGGCGAGGCGTGACGCGCGCTTCGTGCGTGTTGGCGGTGAAAGTGGCGGGTTCGGCCCTCTCAACTCGGGCGACCATGCGTCGACCCTACCTTCCTTTAGTGGAATTTTCCCTAGACGCACCCCAAGACATCTACGAGTATATAACAAAAATAATTAAATTAATATTCTGTAATTTATTTTTTTAAAAACATTGTATTTTGGCATACAAATACAATAAGCGCATCATCCTTTAGGTATGTTATGCGTACCTAAGTATTTTCCTGGATTTTAATGCCTTAGCTGCAAGTTTACATCTCCATTTGTTTCCGTGGTGTTTTGGAGAGGTGAGAATGAAACATTGGGAATTAATTATGGGAATTGTTATAGGCATCGACAATATTGACTATTGACTTCACAAGTAGCTTAAATAACACCCTAAATTAAAACCTCCAAAAATCACTATTGGCATCAGCAATTGACTCCCAAGCCGACGCCTCCCCCACCCCCATTTCACGATTCCTCTTGCACGATGGCGACTTCTTCACCCAGATCTCCTCCCTGACACTGGTACTTCCCTCTAGCCCCCCTATGACAGTATTGACTCCCACGCAACCCTAGATCTTCCCCACCGCAACTCCCCCACCACCCACTTTCTCCCCCCCACGCAATCCTAGACCTACGCCAACTCCAGCGCCGCTGCCTATCTCATCAGGACTGTCGGTCTCTGGTAAAGAATTTATCTTCACACTCATTGCTCGGTGATCACGTCACTATGCTGAAACTAAATTTCAATGTACATATGAGATATGACCAAGTACTTAAAGCTTGGAGTTAATGAGAAATGCAGAGCAGCAAATGAAGTTGAGACTAAACATATTGTATTTGATTTAAATTTTGAAATTATCCCTTCAAATTAACAGTCTTGACATCCATCTATCTTAATTAATCTTTTCCTTCAAATTAACAGTCACCCGCCGACCCCTTTTCAACATTTTTGTTTTTTTGGTTAATATTAATGTTATAATTCTATAAAATTTGATTGTAACAAAGTGCAAATATGTTTTTCTCATCTTATTTAATTTGCGGTGAAATTAGCAGTCTAGGGTGCCTTTAGCCATGTGTGATGTCTTTAACAAAATGATGTCAATAGCCAAAACTGTGATGCATATAACAATTATTCATTTTATATTTAAATTACAGTCCATATATCAATATAATCATGGACTTTAACCTTATACTAACTATGGTAGGATTCTCGATTCAAAAATGCTATTTTTTTATGATTATTAGTAGTCTAGATTTTAATTAAAGGCTATTCTTGGGAGACCGTAATTGGGAGATTTCCTCTCCTTCCACTAGGGGAGTGATGTTCTTCATGACGAGCGGTGCGGTTAGTGTCTACGTGTGTATGTGCATTTTGGCGTCCGTTTGAAAGTTCAAGCGAACTCGGAATTGTGCAAGAATGGGCCCGTTGAAATTGTATCGGCGAGCCGGTCGAGATTGCATCATTAAAAATCTCCGATTAGAGCGAACCCATTTTTGAGGAACCCCGTCAATTATCATACTAAAAAGCACAAGGGGGAACTCATATTGGACCTTATGGAAGGAGAATGCATTGATCACGTGTATGTGGGTTGGATGAATTATCATGAATGTATATGTGATAGACATCATATTGAAGGCAACGCTAGAATAAGGCTTCATTTGGCGCGGCTTATTTCTTAGTTTGGTCAATTACGTCATTATCATAGAATGTATGTTTGGCAAGAGAAAGGTTAATTATGACCGCTATAAAGAAAATAAACTAGTTTCGAGCATAAAATGCATGAATTTTTTTAGGTGAAGTCTGGCGTTCATGAATGACGGGTTCATGACCACAGCGTTCACGACCGCTACCACCGCGCCAAACAAAGCCTAAGTTATATAGAATCGCAGATCAAAAAACAGTTTTAAAGCTGATACAGAGGTGTCGTGAGTGTTTTTTAGTATAAGAAGAATGAGCAAGTGCTTGGTTGAAAAATATTGTCGTCATGCTCTACATGCATGGGAGATGATCGAGTTGGGTTATTAGATGTGAATGCGGTTGCAACATGGACATGGGATTTGGAGAAAATTATAAGGCTCCGTTTGGCACAGTGGTGGCGGTCGTGAACATGAGGGTTAAATTGGCATTCGTTAACGCCCATGTAAGGAACTTCATTCACTTTTTTTGTTCAAACGGATGAAGTTCTTTAGGTGGTTGTTAACGAATGACGATTTAACTCATGCATTTGCGACCGCCAGCGCTGTGCCAAACGAAGCCTAAAGCTCCGTTTAGCCTGGCGGCGACGATCATGAACGTGGTGGTTATGAACCATTGTTCGTGAACGCCCGACCTCACCTATGGAACTTCATCTGTTTTTATGTTCAAAACTAGTTTTAGTTTCTTGGTGGTGATCGTAACCGTTGTCATGTCAAACATACGTACATTCTATGACGATGATATGTGTTTTTGTCCAAACTCACCTGAGCAAAAACGCCGCGCCAAATAGAGCCTAAGGTAGCGTTTGGGGGAGCTTATTTGCTCCGGTGCGGCAGACCAAAAACGGAGGTTTGGTAATAAGCTTCGTTTGGGGCAGCTTACCCGCAAACCCGCTTTTTTAAATTCAGCCGGTTTAATAAGAAATCGAGAAGCTGGGATTTTTTCCATTTCCACCGCGCCGCTCCGCGCTTCTCGCTCCTGATACCCCGGGCGATCTCGCGGATTCATCTCATTCCCTCCTGATTCGACGGCGCCCTCGTGCTTTCTCCCACGACTGGTCTCCGTCGCCGCCTTCAGACTTCTGGCGATCCTTCTCCTTCGTTCCCGATCTACCCTACTTGCGGCGAATAGGTATTGCATTTTTTCCCGATCTCCTCCCTTCCAGATCTCCTCCAGACATGATTTGTATGTGATCCTTGACTGTTCCTTCCAGATCTCCTTCCAGATTTGCGATCCTTGACTGTTCCTTGCCGATTTGTTCCAGATTTCCCCAACCCCGCGTGCTCTGTAACGATCCAGGCCCGCCAACATGGGACCCAGCTGGACCACCGGCATCCTCCCGGCCCAGGCCCGCCAACACGGGACCCAGCTGGCACCGGAAGGGTTCAGCCTAACCAGATGGTCTGCAGACCATGCACCCCAACCCCTCTCTGTCCCACCACAGGGCACAGCGGGTTGTTGGAGACCGCAGTCCCCCTTTTCATGAGGAATGGTTCAGTTAAGTGGCAGCGCAGGGACTTCCCAGGAGGTCACCCATCCCGTGACTACTCCAGTCTGAGCACGCTTAACTATTAAGTTCTTCCACTCCTCATCACCAATTGATCTGCAGCTCAATTGGTGATGAGGAGTGGAAGAACTTAATAGTTAAGCGTGCTCGGGCTGGAGTAGTCACGGGATGGGTGACCTTCTGGGAAGTCCCTGCGCTGCCGCTTAACTGAACCATTCCTCATGAAAAGGGGGACTGCGGTCTCCAATAACCCGCTGTGCCCTGTGGTGGGACAGAGAGGGGTTGGGGTGCATGGTCTGCAGACCATCTGGTTAGGCTGAACCCTTCCGGTGCCAGCTGGGTCCCGTGTTGGCGGGCCTGGGCCGGGAGGGTGCCGGCGGTCCAGCTTGGTCCCGTGTTGGCGGGCCTGGATCGTTACAAAAAGTTCAAAGCTCAATTGGTGATGAGGAGTGGAAGAACTTAATAGTTAAGCGTGCTCGGGCTGGAGTAGTCACGGGATGGGTGACCTCCTGGGAAGTCCCTGCGCTGCCGCTTAACTGAACCATTCCTCATGAAAAGGGGGACTGCGGTCTCCAACAACCCGCTGTGCCCTGTGGTGGGACAGAGAGGGGTTGGGGTGCATGGTCTGCAGACCATCTGGTTAGGCTGAACCCTTCCGGTGCCAGCTGGGTCCCGTGTTGGCGGGCCTGGGCCGGGAGGGTGCCGGCGGTCCAGCTGGGTCCCGTGTTGGCGGGCCTGGATCGTTACATGCTCGACTTGACTATGCTTTGCCGATTTGTTCCAGATCTCCCCCACCAGCGTCGATTTGTTCCAGATCTTCCATCAAACTCTTCAAGTTTCAGGTATATTCCTCCAACATTACCCCTCCAGCAATTTTTTATGTTGGGAAATGATTATGTTTTTGTTGAAATCATTTTTTTGCTCTTGATTTTGTTATTAGTATTGGTTGAAATGGTTGTATGCTATATGAATGTGTGTGTGTTTGTGTTGTGTATATATATGTATGTGTGTGTGTGTGTTGTGTATATATGTATGTGTGTGTGTATATGAATGTGTGTGTGTGCTGTGTATATATATGTAGGTGTGTGTGTGTGTGTGTGTGTGTGTGTGTGTGTGTGTGTGTGTGTGTGTGTGTGTGTGTGTGTGTGTGTGTGTGTGTGTGTGTGTTGTGTATATATGTATGTGTGTGTGTGTGTGTTGTGTATATATGTATGTGTGTGTGTATATGAATGTGTGTGTGTGCTGTGTATATATATAGGTGTGTGTGTGTGTGCTGTGTATGTATATGTATGTGTGTGTGTGCTGTATATATATGAATGTGTGTGTGTTTGTGCCGTGTATACATATATATATGTATGTGTGTGTGTGTTGTGTATATATGTATGTGTGTGTGTGTGTATGTGTGTGATGTATATATATATGTGTGTATGTGTGTGTGCTGCTTGTATATATGTGTAGGTGTGTGTGTGTGTGTATGTGTGTTCTGTATATATATGTATTTGTGTGTGTGTGTGTGTGTGTGTGTTGTGTATATATGTATGTGTGTGTGTATATGAATGTGTGTGTGTATATGAATGTGTGTGTGTATATGAATGTGTGTGTGTGCTGTGTATATATATATATATGTGCGTGTGCTGTGTATATATATATATGTGTGTGTGCTGTGTATATATATAGGTGTTTGTGTGTGTGTGTGAGAGTGTATATATATATATGTATGTGTGTGTGTATATGAATGTGTGTGTGTGTGCTGTGTATATATATATATGTGTGTGTGCTGTGTATATATATAGGTGTGTGTGTGTCTGTGTGTGTGAGAGTGTATATATATATGTGTGTGTGTGTGTTGTGTATATATGTATGTGTGTGTGTATATGAATGTGTGTGTGTATATGAATGTGTGTGTGTGTTCTGTGTATATATATTATATATGTGTGTGCTGTGTATATATAGGTGTTTGTGTGTGTGTGTGTGCTGTGTATATATATGTGTGTGTGCTGTGTATATATATATATATATGTGTGTGTGCTGTGTATATATATAGGTGTGTGTGTGTGAGAGAGAGAGAGAGAGAGAGAGAGAGAGAGAGAGAGAGAGTGTATATATATATATATATATATATGTGTGTGTGTGTGTGTGTGTTGTGTATATATGTATGTGTGTGTGTGTGTGCTGTGTATATATATATGTGTGTGTGCTGTGTATATATATAGGTGTTTGTGTGTGTGTGTGTGAGAGAGTGTATATATATATGTATGTGTGTGTGTATATGTGTGTGTGCTGTGTATATATATAGGTGTGTGTGTGTGTGTGTGTGTGTGTGTGAGTGTATATATATATATATATATGTGTGTGTGTGTGTGTGTTGTGTATATATGTATGTGTGTGTGTGTATATGAATGTGTGTGTGTGTGCTGTGTATATATATATGTGTGTGTGCTGTGTATATATATAGGTGTTTGTGTGTGTGTGTGTGTGAGAGTGTATATATATATATATGTATGTGTGTGTATATGAATGTGTGTGTGTGTGTGTATATATATATGTGTGTGTGCTGTGTATATATAGGTGTGTGTGTGTGTGTGCTGTGTATATATGTATGTGTGTGTATATGAATGTGTGTGTGCTGTGTATATATATAGGTGTGTGTGTGTGTGGGCGCGTGTGTGTGTGAGTGTATATATATATATATATATGTGTGTGTGTGTGTGTGTGTGTGTGTGTGTGTGTGTGTGTGTGTGTGTGTGTGTGTGTGTGTGTTGTGTATATATGTGTGTGTGCTTTTCTTTATTTTTGTGAATCAGAGAATGTCCAGTGAGGACTCAGATTCTTCTAGTGATGAGTATGAAAGGGTTAGAAGGCATCATGATGAGTATGATTTTAGAGAAAGTGAGAGCCAGCGTACGGGAGATGAAGTGGGCTCACAGAGACAACAAGATACATGCACTGATACATCAAGTGGTGTAGACGAGATGTTAACACTGCGTGAGTCTATAGCGCTACAACTCTATGATGCAAGAAGGTAAGATTCATTCTCATATTTTTAATTTTAAATTAATATAAGAATCTAATATAAAGTATTTTCAATTATGTAGGTGATACACAGAAATACTTGCATGCAACTGATGGATCCGTGCGGCGAGAGTTTAAAATGTTTTTTTGTTATGTTGTTTTGTAATATCTGAAAAATATTGAAACTTTATTTGGTATGTGGTGTGACGTTGATTTTAAATGTTGAAAATTATTTCAGGTATTAAACAAAGAATTTAAATTAATTAGAAAAAATTAACCTAAAAAAACTCTATTTCTGCCAAACAGTTTTTACAAAACAGCTTATCAAAAGCTCTGCAAACTCCATTTCACACAAACAGTTTTTTAACAAAACTCTGTTTTCCAGAAACAGCACTTTTACTATCAGCAGCTATTTATCAGCAGCTTTTCATCAGCAACAGCTCACCCAAACTGGCCCTAAATGAAATATTGGAGATTAGGGATATCACTTGTGTCTATAAAATGGACGGTTAATTAGGAAGGCTATGAGTGGCGGGCACGTAGACAAATAAGGAACTGAATGAAGTGTTCTCCACTTAGCAAGTGAATTGCATAAACGAGTTGGATGAGATTAATGTTCCGTTTGGCATGACGGTGACTGTCCTGAACGCGGTGGTTATGAACTGCCGTTCGTGAACGTCCGACCGCACCTAAAGACCTCCATCCACTTTTATGTTCAAAACTAGTTTTCTTTTCTTGGTGGCGGTCATAACGTACCATTGTCTTGGCAAACATACATTCCATGATGGTGGTGTATTTGTCCAAACTCACCGGAGCAAAAAAAAACTGCGCCAAACGGAGCCTAAGATGTAGGGAATGAAGGTCACAGGTAACGACGTCTCCCACCGATCAATAGAGCAAACAAAACCTGAGAAAATCAAACCAACAAAACAAACACACAAACACAGAGATATACGTGGAAAACCTTCACAACTTGAAGGTCAAAAACCACGGGGCACGGCACAACAAAATCCACTATAATAAATAAGGATTACAACTATAATCTAGGTTTGCCCAAACCTAGAACACCCACCGGATTTGACAACAAATCCAACCTTCTCCACCAACAAAGATGAACACCACTTCTCTACAATAGGATAATAATCTACTCTCCACTATCTGCACAATAGCAAGTGAAAACGAGATAGAAAACACCTTACGACGTAGACGAAGGGCCTTTGAAGGCGGTGGAGAAATCTCCAAGCAAGTTGAGGAAACACTTCCTCCTTCCGGTAACGGCAACAGCGGCTACACCGCTCTTCCAATCAACGGCAACAGACGGCAACAACCACCACAAGAGCAGCAGCACAAACAGCCCTCTCCTTCTCCAACTGAAGATCGACGATAAGGGCGGCGACAAACCCCTCTTCCAGCGACAACACTGTTCAGGACGGCGGCAGCGACAACAACCCTTCACCGGCGGCGCAAGCAGCCTCTCCTCACTCACCGGCGGCGACTCTCCAACATCGAGAGAAGAGGAGAAAGGGGCGGCGACAAGAAATCAGGGAAGAGAGAGGTCCGGCTGTTTAGAATCGGGTAAGGCTGAGCATAATATTCGAAATTCGAAAGTCGCTCAAAAATCGCTCGAATCTTGAGCCGAATCAGAATCGATTAAAATTGATTCGACTCAATTTGAGTCGATTCAATTTGACTCGAATCTGATTTCGAGTCGATTTCGAGTCAGCCCTGAATCGCTCGAAATATGATTCGAATCAACTCGAATAGATTAAAAATATTATGTATTTATTAATATATTATTATTTTAAATTTAAATACTAAATTTTAAACCTAAATAAAAATACTGAAGGTTTTAAGTGTTTCATTTGTTAAATTTAAATGTTTCCCAATTTAATTTCGAGCCAACGAGGAATAAAGAGAAAAAATACTCAGTTTCGAGCCAGTTTGATTCGATTTCGAGTCAGCTCAATTCAAGTTCGAGCCAGCTCGATTCGATTTCGAGTCGGCTCGGAATCGAGCCATTTCGAGTCGAGCCGGCTCGACTCGAAATCAATTTAGATCTCGAGCCGATTTCGAGTCGAGTTCGACTCGAAAATTTCGATTTCGAGCCAAGCCCAAATCGCTCGAACTCGACTCGATATCAGCCTTAGAATCGGGAGAGGAATAGAATAATTAACCCTAACCTTCCAGCACTCTAAAACCAATAAAGAGTTCACGCCAATAGCAGCCGCCCGGTTCAGTTGAACCGGACCAAGAAACCTCCCAGATTTTTGCTCCAAATTGCAAGGACAGAGCCTAGCGCGTTGCAACCTGCCTTTTTACCAGGTTGTAACCTAAAAACTGAACCAATAAAAAAATTCACAAAAAACCTCCTTTAGGGGCTGAACCCCAACAAACTCCCCATTTAGACCATAAAGGGGAGTTCTCCACTTGACTCCATCAAGTGGACATCATGCCGATCGACCGCCGGCAAAAATCATGCTTCTCCCTTGGGACAACCTTCGTCATCATATCCGAAGGGTTTTCATCCGTGTGGATCTTCTCCACCACCAGCAGCTTCTCCTCGACTGCATCCTGAATCCAGTGATACTTCACGTCGATGTGCTTCGTCCTGGAGTGGAAGGCAGGATTCTTGGCCAAGAATATAGCAATCTGACTGTCACAAAATACTGTGTACACGTCCTGTCGGAGACCAAGCTCAAGCATGAACTTCTTCATCCAAATAAGCTCCTTTGACGCCTCAGTCAACGCAATATATTCAGCCTCTGTTGTCGATAAGGCCACACACTTCTGAAGCCTTGACTGCCATGACACTGCTCCCCCTGCAAATGTGACCACGAATCCAGAAGTGGATCTCCTCGTGTCAACATCTCCTGACATGTCCGAGTCCGAGTACCCAATAAGTTCTGGAGGACCTCCACCAAACTTTAAGCAAAGGTCTGAGGTACCTCGGAGATAACGGAATATCCATTTCACAGCACTCCAGTGATCTTTCCCTGGGTTTGCCAAGTAACGACTCACAGATCCCACAACATGAGCTATGTCTGGCCTAGTGCAGATCATAGCATACATCAAGCTCCCTACTGCAGATGCGTAAGGCATATGACTCATCTCTTCCACCTCCTCCTCAGATGAAGGACTTTGAGAACTAGAAAGTCTGAAGTGCCCGGCTAAAGGAGTAGCAACGGGTTTTACCTTGTCCATCATGAACCTCTTCAGCACTTTCTCCACATACTCAGACTGAGATAGCCATAGTTGACCGGCACTCCTGTCTTTGGTGATTTTCATTCCAAGAATCTTCCTTGCCGGTCCCAAATCCTTCATTTCAAAGGACTCACTGAGCTCCTTCTTCAACTCAGCTATGCTTGCCTTGTCATTCCCAACAATCAACATATCATCTACGTATAATAGCAGAATAGTAAACGCCTTCTCAGTCCTCTTCACGTACACGCAGTGATCAGCCCTGGTCCGTTGGAATTTGCTCTTCATCATGAACGAGTCAAATTTCCTATACCACTGCCTGGGTGCCTGCTTCAACCCATAAAGGCTCTTCTTGAGCCGGCAGACCAGATGATGCTTCCCCTTAGCCACAAAGCCTTCGGGCTGCTCCATGTATAGCTTTTCCTCCAAATCACCATGCAAAAATGCTGTCTTGACGTCCATCTGCTCGACTTCAAGATCCATGGAGGCAGCCATACCCAACACCAGTCTGATAAAGGACATTTTCACCACAGGGGAAAATATCTCATCGAAATCTATACCTTGTTTCTGACTGAAACCTTTAACTACTAGTCTCGCCTTGTACCTCGGCTGAGAGAGACTTTCATCCAACTTCAGCTTGAAGACCCACTTGTTCTTCAAAGCTCTCTTCCCTTTAGGCAATGGGACTAAGTCATACGTCTCGTTCTTCTGAAGGGAGTACAACTCCTCTTCCATAGCAACCGTCCAAGCCTCACGATCTTCAGCACTCTGAGCCTCCACATAGGACTCAGGCTCTCCGCTATCTGTAAGCAAGATATACTCATGAGGAGAATACCTGATATTGGGCCTTCTGATTCTCTCAGATCTGACAGGAGGAACCTCCACCACAGGTGGCACATTAACTGGCAAAGCTCCCCCTACATCAGGAATCATCTCCTCATCAGGAATAAGCTCACCAACTTCCTCCTCAGCATGCCCATCATCATCAGCAGTCTCTACTGGCCCATCATCAATATAGAGTCTCTTCTCTACAGGTGGAAGCTGTGGAACCTGTGAATCCGCAGCATTCTGCTCACCAACCACTTGATCTTCAACAAAGATCACATCTCTGCTTCTGATCATCTTCTTGTTCAAGGGATCCCAGAGTCTATATCCAAACTCCTCATGGGGAAATCCCAACAAGATGCACTCCCGAGACTTCTCATCAAGCTTCGATCTCTCTTCCTTGGGGACATGAACGTGAACTTTGCACCCAAACACCCGCACATGTCCGTACGACACTTCCTTTCCGGACCAAACACACTCTGGAATATCACCATTCAGAGGTGCCGAAGGAGACAAATTTATCAGATGTACAGCAGTTTGCACAGCCTTAGCCCAAAACTGCTTACCAATGCCAGCTTGAGAAATCATGCATCTGATCTTCTCAATAATCGTCCTGTTCATCCTCTCTGCCAACCCATTCTGTTGCGGCGTCCTCGGGATTGTCCTTTCATGTACTATGCCATGCTCTCTGCAATAAGCATCAAAGGCACCAGTGTACTCTCCCCCGTTGTCAGATCGAACTCGCTTCATTTCTTTACCGGTCATCTTCTCCACCTTCGCTCTAAACTCTACAAACTTTGCTAGAACATCACTCTTCTGCTTCACAGAATATGCCCAGATTTCCTGGAATGATCGTCAATGAACGTGACAAAGTAAGCGGCTCCGCCCACAGACTTGGGCTCAATAGGACCACACACATCAGTGTGTATCATATATAGTAACTCCGCCTTCCTCTTTGGTTCAGAATCAGCAAAGGAAACACGTTTCTGCTTACCGGCCAAGCAGTGCACACACGTGTTGGGAATCTCTCCTGATTGCTCCTGGAAGTGCCCCTGTTCTTCACATCCTTCTTCACAGACCTGCCTCTACCTTCCATGAGGAAAACACCCGAATTGGAAGATCCAGAATCCTTCCTTCTCAACTCTTCGTTCAGGAGACAACTAGACACCATCTCCATGGTTACCACGCCATCAGGTGCTGAGTTGCTCAACGACACTACTAGAGTCTCCCAACTTTCTGGTAAGGAACTAAGAACCATCAGAGCTTGGAGTTCATCCCCCAAGGTAATCTTCATGAACTCCAACTGATTGATAATACTTTGGGCAAGGTTCAGGTGCTCAGTCATCTGCGAACCTTCCCGGTACTTCAAATTAACAAGCTTCCTAATCAGAAATGCCTTGTTACCTGCAGTCTTCCGCTCATACAAAGCTTCCAGCTTTTTCCATAAGGCTTGAGCCGAGGACTCCGTGGAAACATGATGAAAAACAGAGTCATCAAGCCACTGCCTAACGAACCCTACTGCCTTCTGATCCATCTTCTTCCACTCTTCATCATCCTTAACTGAAGTCGGTCTCCCTGTCAGCGGAGCATGGAGATCTTTGCAATATAAAAGATCCTCCATCCGAGGCTTCCAGATACTCCAATTCTTGCCATTCATACTGACCATCCTTGTGTTCTGTTCCATTGCTTTCTCAAACAACAATTGCTCTAACACGATCCGCAAGTCGATTTATTTTAAGGGATTAACAAGAGAGGATAGGGAGCGGACCAATGGTCGTCACCTACCGCACCGAGTTATAAACCGAGAAATAAAAACGACAACCCAAAGAACCTCGCATTGATACCACTTGTAGGGAATGAAGGTCGCAGGTAACGACGTCTCCCACCGATCAATAGAGCAAACAAAACCTGAGAAAATCAAACCAACAAAACAAACACACAAACACAGAGATATACGTGGAAAACCTTCACAACTTGAAGGTCAAAAACCACGGGGCACGACACAACAAAATCCACTATAATAAATAAGGATTACAACGATAATCTAGGTTTGCCCAAACCTAGAACGCCCACCGGATTTGACAACAAATCCAACCTTCTCCACCAACAAAGATGAACACCACTTCTCTACAATAGGATAATAATCTACTCTCCACTATCTGCACAATAACAAGTGAAAACGAGATAGAAAACACCTTACGACGTAGACGAAGGGGACTTTGAAAGCGGTGGAGAAATCTCCAAGCAAGTTGAGGAAACACTTCCTCCTTCCGGTAACGGCAACAACGGCTACACCGCTCTTCCAATCAGCGGCAACAGGCGGCAACAACCACCACAAGAGCATCAGCACAAACAACCCTCTCCTTCTCCAACTGAAGATCGGCGATAAGGGCGACGACAAACCCCTCTTCCAGCGACAACACTGTTCAGGACGGCGGCAGCGACAGCAACCCTTCACCGGCGGCGCAAGCAGCCTCTCCTCACTCACCGGCGGCGACTCTCCAACATCGAGAGAAGAGGAGAAAGGGGCGGCGACAAGAAATCGGGGAAGAGAGAGGTCCGGGTGTTTAGAATCGGGAGAGGAATAGAATAATTAACCCTAACCTTCCAGCACTCTAAAACCAATAAAGAGTTCACGCCAATAGCAGCCGTCCGGTTCAGTTGAACCGGACCAAGAAACCTCCCAGATTTTTGCTCTAAATTGCAAGGACAGAGCCTAGCACGTTGCAACCTGCCTTTTTACCAGGTTGTAACCTAAAAACTGAATCAATAAAAAAATTCACAAAAAACCTCCTTTAGGGGTTGAACCCCAACATAAGACTCGTTACACACATTTAATATTTAATATATTTCTTCAAATTTCAATCCGTTGATAATTTTGTAGCTATAGCATGGAAAAAAATTGAAATGCATGTCTTTGTAGGAGTTCGTGGATACCGCGGTGTGCACCGTGAGGCCCACGCAACTCTGCATTTTTATTGGTCCACTCATATAGAAAAAATTCTCCATAATTAATAAATAAGGAAAAAATGTCAAATAATTTTGATAACTTTTTAATATCAGTCTCTATACTTTAAAAGGGTTGAAATAAGTCCTACAAATATTAAAACCAAACCAATTTAGTCCCAATAGCAGTTTTCATATCCCCAATTCCACTCCTCGTAACTCCATTTCAAGATTCCGTTACATTTTTAAATTAAAAGCAAATAGAAACCGCAAGCACCTTTTATGGCTGAGGCTAATTTGTGGACCCGGATCTGGAGGGGATCCATTTCATCATGTAATGGCTAAAAGTACTTTAACATATATCCAGTGGTAGAGATTTTTTGGGATTAAAAAAACTACAAAAGTAGGGGAAAAAGTGAACCCGTCGAATCAAGAAACATTCAATCAGGACCGTGAAATGAATCCCCTCCATTTCGTCAGAAATATTAATGCATTACCTTTTATGGCAGCCACATATTTGTGTCAAATCAATCATTAATAAACATGCAGGATTGTGTGCCCAACTCATACATTAATTTGTACGTCTCATTAATAGTCTAATAGTGAAATTAATATTACATGTTGGACACCCTCTTGTAGCAACATTATAACAAGTGTTACGATTTAAGTGAAATTACAAGCAACATTTCTTGTAGCGATATATTTCTTGTAACTTGTCGCTCATTCCAGGGTTCTGAGAAGACAAAGTTGCTGCTTGAAAGAAACCACGTCACCCCGGCGATAAGCGAGAAGGAATTGTCGCTGTTGGGGCCCCAGTGGGGTGGGGGGAGTACCTCTCCTAACGTCATTTTTTTGAACTAAAAATCAAGTCCATTTTTTGAACCAAAATCCAGTCCATTTTTACAATCAATGAAAATTCAGTTGTATTTTTGAACTAAAAAAAGGTCCCCCACAGATCTCTCGTGTTACACTCACATAAATTTTCTCCTTCCAAACCCTACCGACGGTCGACAAAATAGATAGACTGAAGGAGATGGAAAGTCTTACCGGAGGTGGAGCTCGAATGCAGGATGGGGAACGCCGGCGGAGGATGCAGGATTGGTAACTTGTCGCTCGTTTCGGCGATCGAAGGAAGAGGCGACGAGGGTTTCGCCTTTGCACAGCCGGCTGATACGGAGGAGCAAAAAAAGGCTATTACCGGTTAAAAACAGAGCTATTAACCTACTTAGATTATTACAATGTTGCCATTGGGAACAATAAAGCATGCAAAGTTCAGGGGCTGATTTGATATTTTTGCCAATAAAATAAATACTCTTCCCATCCATGACTCCAGCCTCCATGCATGCAATTATATAGAGATCATTGTGAAATAAAAATAATATATAAATTGAGCACATCAATTATAATTTACAGATAATATACTACTTTATTTTATATAGAAAGGGAAAGATTATATATCTTTTACTATAATAAGAAGGAAGTTGGTTTTGTGTAATATTCGAAATTGTCGTTTTATTCTTTTTCTAATACGTTAACTTATATTTAAAGTAAGGATGGAAATTCATTAAATATTAAATATTATGCACATTTATGCAATTACATCATATTCCTAAATAAAATTTATAAAATTAAAAATGTTTTTAGTAGAGCTCATGTGTACAACTCTCATTCTTCGAGTGTGGGCCCGTTCAAAACCACGTAGGCAGAAGTCAAAGTCAAAAAGTCAACACAGAAGTCAACAGTTCGAGACACCGAGACAAAGTCGGCCAGCAGGAGTGGAAGAAGGCTTAGGCGAGTAGGGGTGCACTCGTGCGAGTAGCCCGGATACTCGCCAAAGGTGGGCGACCATAGGTGATACTCGCTCATTTGCCCGGGGAGATCGCCTCAATCTCGCTAGTCGCCGGGCAGGGGCTGGGCTATAAAAACCCCCCTACCCCTTGGTTTTCCTATAAATAGGACCTCAGAGGTACTTGGATTGGCACCTGGACTTGAGCTTTTGAAACCCTGCTCTTGCATTCTGGAACCCTTCACACTTGGCCGCTACTCCCAGTACTAGCCAAGTCGGTGCCTTCCTCGTACCCTGCTCGGCCATTTTTTGGTTGTGGAGGGGAAGTCTCTTCTGAGCTTCTTGGTACGTGGTGGGACCTCCATGTCGTGGCACCTGGGGTCCTGTTTGTTGCTCTTCTAGCTTCTTCGTAGTTGTCAGTCAAGCCGTCTCTTCGAACCGCTTGACAAGTAGTCTCCGGCTATATTGGTCCGAATTTTGGAGCCGGGATTTTCCAGGCCTCAACACTTTGGTGCGGTGAGCGTGAATCGTAGCCAGGGAAAGAAAGCTTAGTGAAAAGAAAAGATGGTGGTAGTAGGCGACCATGAGGAGGTTGTCGGCAACTCGGCCGGTGGAGGCGAGTTCGTGACTTTGGAAGTCTTTGAAGATTTCACGCGGCGAATGGAAGGAACCCTGCGAGCAGTTCTTCAAACTCGCGCAGAGGGTACGACGACTTCACCCCATCATCCGATTGTGATCGAAGAAGGTGCTCCCTCCCGACGAGCAGGGAAGGATCATGTGGAAGATCCCGAGCGACCAAGGAAGTCGCAATTCTGCCCGCAAACCTCTCAAGGGGCTGACGGGATCCGGTTTCGAGACGAGGAGGACTAGGTGAGGTACTACAGTACTCGCCCCTATAGCGAGTATGGGGGCGATACTCGACAAGTAGAGGATCGTCGTCAAGTGGGAGGAAGGACCCCCTTTTGTGAAGAGATCGTTGCCGCACCAGTGTCGGAGGGGTTCAGGGATTCCGCGATGAATTACTACTCGGGGAGAGATGACCCTATCCGGCATATCCAGTGGTTCGAGGATGTAGCCACCATCAGGACCATGTCGGATGCCTTCAAATGCCAGCTCTTTGTCATCTCCCTCCGAGGGAAGGCTAGGGACTGGTTCCACCAGTTGCCCGCAGGTTCGATCTACTGCTTTGAAGACCTTTGTCAGGGGCTGACCATGTGGTTCGCCACAACAAAGAAGCTGAAGAAGGAAGCAACGACCCTCTTCCACCTGGTGCAAGGGGCCAAGGAGACGTTGGGAGATTACATCGACCGCTTCCAGGAGGAGGTGTTAGACATCCAGGAGGTGGATGGTCGCATCTTGCAGCTGGCCCTGACTTTCGGCTTTCGTGAAGGCCTCTTTAAGTTGGAGATCGGTAGGAACCCACCATACTCCTACGACAATCTCATCGAGAGGGCCAACCAGTTTGTCCAGGGAGAGGCTTCCAACCGCGGCTTCCTAGCCAGGCTCACCCGAGTGACAAAGGAAGATGAGGAGGAGGAAGAAGAGAAGACCCCCGAGAAGAGGAAGAAGGAAGAGCCCAGGATGGCAGAGAAGCAGAAGCCAGAGGAAAGGAGCAAGGAAGAGAGAGGAAGAAGAGAGCCTAGAAAGGAGGATCCAAGGAGAAACGACGAGAGGAGGCTCGTCGTAGCCCCCGAGCGTCGGGAGGAGGAGAGGCGCTATCAAGTCCCCGCTAATCGGCCACCTTGGAGACCGGCAGGGGGACCTCATCATCAGGAAAGGGGAAGGAGATCCCCCGAAAGAAGGCGTTACGATCAACCGGAAAGGCGTCAGGAGAGAAGGAGGGAAGAAGCGATGGAGGTTACCAAGCGTGGCAACCGACATGGAAAGAAGAATCGAAAGAAGACGCGGCAGGAAGAGGAGATCCCCCTCTTTTGTGACCTGCATCAGGTGGGAGGTCATGGGACGATGGCTTGCCCGGATTTTTGGGAAGCCCGTCGAAGGTTGACAGCAGGGGAAGCAGGAGGGGAGCTCCCGAGGATTGAAGCCCCTGTCGATCCGCTGGTAGTTCAAGTCGTCGGTCGAAGGAGGAACGAGGACCGAGCCGACCATGGAGGTCGAGGAGATGTGGCCCAGGGAGGCAGAGGAGTGGGGGTGATACACGGGGGTGCAGGGCTGGGAGCTTCCCGCAAGGGAAACCTCCATCAGATCTATCGAAGGAGTGTCGCCTCGACCTCACAAGCACCGTACCCGTTAGAGGAGATCACCTTCTCTGAAGAGGACATGTTAGGGAATGAGAACCCTTTCCATGATGCCCTCGTAGTCCAAGCAGCAGTGGAAGACTTCACCGTGTGGATCGAATCCTCGTCGATAACGGTAGCTCCATGAACGTCATCTTCAAGGAGATGATTGACGGATTGGGAGTTGGAGCAGAAAGAGTCCGAGCATCGGATGGTCCCCTCTTTGGCTTCTCCGGAGAGAAGAAGGAGGTGGAGGGAGGAGTAGATCTCCTCGTAACGCTCGGCGACACCCCCTTACCTGCCGCTTCGTCATTGTAGATTCCCCGAGCTGTTACAAGGCCATCTTCGGAAGGCCGCTTCTCAACACCTTCAAAGTCGTTCCGTCCTCCTACCATCAGTGCTTGAAGTACTGCCAGGGAGACGTTCAGGTGAGGATCATGAGCGATCCAACAACCGCCCGCGAATGTTACCTCAGCGCCGTCAGCACTATCAGCTGGATGACCGAGGCCGAGGAGTTCGAGAAGATGCTGGGGAGCACGGCCAAGTTGTAGGCATCCGAGGAGATAGAAGAAATCGAGGTACTCTCCAAGGCAGGAGTACCTGGGTTGCTGAAGATCGGAGGATCGATGCAGGTCAGCGAGAAGATGGAGATGGCGACGTGCCTGCAGGAGGACGTCGACATCTTTGCCTGGAGTGCTGCTGAGATGTCGGGGATCGATCCAGAGGTTGCCTGCCATCATCTCAACCTGGACCCGGCAGCTAAGCCCGTCCGCCAGAAGAAGAGGTCCAGTGCCACCATGTTGGCCGGACCTATCCGCGAAGAAGTAAAGAAACTGCTAGATGCAGGTTTTGTATCCGATATCCAGTGTCCAGGCTGGGTCTCAAATGTTGTAATGGTTAAGAAGAGTGGAGGGGGCTGGAGAATGTGTGTAGACTTTTCTTTGATGAATAAAAGTTGCCTGAATGATTGTTATCCCTTGCCTCGGATCGACGCGCTGGTTGATTCAGCCGTCGGTTTTTCTGTAATGAGCTTTCTTGATGCATTTTTAGGATACCACCAGATCCGGATGCATCCCCCTAATTGTCGCGATGTGTCCTTCATCACGGGTGATGGTTGCTACAGCTATAAGATGATGCCTTTCGGCTTGAAGAACGCTGGAGCCACCTACCAGCGGATGATGGACCACGTGTTCGAGGGGCAAAAGGGGAGGAACCTAGAGGTGTACATAGATGACCTCTTGGTTAAAAGCAAGAGTGCCCGAGAGCATGTGGTTGATCTGGTGGTGACCTTCGCAACGCTCAGAAAGTTCATGATGAGGCTCAATCCAGCAAAGTGCGTGTTCGGGGCTGGAAGGGGAAAGTTCCTGGGGCACCTCATCACCCCGTGAGGAGTAGAGCCGAACCCTAACAAGGTTAAGGCAATCTTGGAGATGACCTCCCCAAAGACCATGAAAGAAGTCCAAAGGCTGACAGGAAGGTTGGCAGGTCTTAACCGCTTTCTGTCCAAGGCAGGAGAGAAATGCTCTCCCTTTTTCAAGACGCTCTGTAAGAGCGAGAACTTCGCATGGTCCGACGAGTGCGAGAAGGCGTTCGGTAGGCTGAAGGAGCAGTTGACTCAGACACCTCTCCTTCAGAGCCCGAAAGAAGGCGAAGACCTACTCATCTACTTGGGAGTAGGGGTGGAAGCAGTAAGTTCTGTACTGGTCCGGGAAGAAGGAAGGAAGCAACTCCCCATTTATTATGTTAGCCAGGTGCTCAAGAAGGCGGAGCTGAAGTATCCAATCTTGGAAAATCTTGCCTTCTCCTTAGTGGTGTCGGCGCGGAAGTTCCGACCTTATTTTCAAGCTCACTCCATCCGAGTCGTGACTGACCATCCTCTCCGAAATATCTTGGAAGGGGTGGAGCATTCAGGAAGGCTGGCGAAATGGTCGGTAGAACTCAGTGAGTTCGACATTTCCTTCCTGCCGCGGGTGGCGATCAAAGCACAGGCGGTGACAGACTTCTTAGCCGACTTCTCAGTAGAGGCAGAGCCAGGAGAGGAGACAACTACTCCCATTTCTTGGAAGATGTTCGTGGACAGAGCTTCGGGCAAAAGCTCTGTGGGAGTGGGCATCGTGCTAGTCAGCCCACAGGGGACTAGGATCGAGCAGGCGGTCGAGATCCTCTTCCCCGTCACGAACAATCAAGCCGAGTACGAAGTCATAGTGGCAGGCTTGCGTCTCGCAAGAGAGTTGGGGATTCAAGACATCAGGGCCTTCACGGATTCAATGGTGGTCGCGTCGCAGATTCGGGGAGAGTTCGAAGTACGCGACACCATCCTGCAGAAGTATCTGGTCAAGGTAAAGGGATTGATAGGAAGCTTCCAGTCCTTCTTCGTTGAGCATGTCCCAAGAGAGAAGAACTCAGCAGCTGATCGCCTAGCCAAGTACGGGCCAAGGGCTGGAGGGATGATCACAGAGTTATTTCAACCATCCATTGAGGAAGGAGAGATGATGGAGATCGGTCGGCGTCCTTCGTGGATGGATCCGTTCATTTCCTTTCTGAGTTCCGGACAACTCCCAGCGGAGGGTGACCAAAGGAAGTTTCGATACAAAGCAGCATACTACCTATTGCAGGACGGTGAGTTGTATCGCAAGACCATCTCGGGCCCTCTGGCTAGATGTGTCTCTGAAGACAAAGTACCCCGAGTGCTGGAAGAGATCCACTCGGGAGAGTGCGGAAGTCATTCTGGGACTCGCACTTTGGAGCAAAGGATCCTGAGGCATGGCTACTTCTGGCCCACTATCCGGAAGGATGCGGAGATCTTCTCGAAGAGGTGCCAGAAGTGCCAGCTGTTTGCCCCTTTCTATTACAGCCAGCCCAACAACTTCGCTCGATCACCTCCCCGTGGTCGTTCGCTATCTGGGGGATGGATCTGATAGGTCCCTTTCCCTCGGCTAGTGGCCAGAGGAAGTTTGTCCTCGTCATGATCGAATACTTCTCCAAGTGGATCGAGGCAAAAGATCTGGCCAAGACCACCTCTCAAATCGTGAAAAACTTCATATGGGGAGAGATTGTCTGCAGATTCGGAATCCCCTCGCCATCATCACCGACAATGGTCCCCAATTCGCCAGCTTAGAGCTGGAAGATTTTTGCAAGCAACTCGGGACTGATCTCTGTTTCGCCTCTGTACACCATCCCCGGAGTAATGGATAAGTGGAGGCCACCAACAAGTTAATCATCAACCTCTTGAAGAAGAAGGTCGAGAACCTACGAGGTAATTGGGCGGAGCAGCTCCCCTCGGTTTTGTGGGCTTTGAGAACAGCTCCTAGCTCAGCCACAGGGGAAACCCCGTTCAAACTCTCTCACGGGTCCGAGGCTCTCATCCCAGTGGAGTTCGAAGTCAGAAGTCTAAGGGTGGTCGCAGCCCAGGGTGGAGATGAAGAATGGCGGTTGGAGAATAACGAAGCACAGGAGTTGTCACTCGACTACATCGAGGAACTCCGAGACCTGACATCTTCCAGGCAGGAGGAGATCAAGCGCCGAATGGCAAAACACTTCGACAAACATGTCCGCCTCAAACACTTCATAGCAGGTGATCTAGTCATGAAGAAAGTGGACGCAGCAGGAAGATCAGCGGTCGTAGGGAAGCTCAATCCAAACTGGGAAGGGCCCTTTATCGTCCACGAAGCGCTCATGACAGGAGGATATCGTCTACATAACCAAGAAGGAGAACTATTGGGGAATACCTGGAGCGACGACGACCTGAAAAGGTTTTATCCCTGAGCAGGGAAGGTGTATTCTCCCCCTCTTTTGTAATTTCCCACGATGAATATAAATTCCTCGCCCCCCTGAAAACGGGCTGCGAAGCTTCTTTTCTTCTCCAAAAAAGCAATTGTCTAAAGGAAAGTGAAGTCGATCTCCACAATGGGTTGCGAAACGGGCCTCCGACTTGATTCTTATAAAACCCAAAACGGGTGATGGGACGGTGCCTCAGTAGTGCGTTCTCATAAGACCAAGCCTCTGCACTGACGGTCGAGATCAGCTCCCCCTTGCACGTTGGTTGCAGGAACCCTCCGACCGCACCTCTCATCCGGCTGGTAAGATTATCAGGAAGAAGTCTGGACGCTGACCTGCCAATCCGACGAAGAAATGATCCACTTAACCTCGCAGGGAACCCTTGAATAAATGTGTCATAAACCCTCGAGAGCCAAAGGCTCGCAGCAAAGCATTTCGCTCCCATTTACTCCTTTAGATCATTTGAGTAGGTATGTTTAAATCCTCTCTGGTTGTCAAGAATGGCAGGAAAGTATCGATCTCTTCAACGACATCAACAAGAGCAGTAGGATGAAGACCTTGGGATGGTGTGTTCCCTTGGAAGGCGTTCCTTTGGAACCTCTCCGACAGTCATTCCCTAATGTGCCGATCTCTTCAACAGCATCAACAAAAGCAGTAGGATGGAGTCCTTGGGATGGTGTGTTCCCTTGGAAGGTGTTCCTTTGGAACCTCCCCGACAGTCATTCCCTACTATGTCGATCTTTTCAGCAGCATCAACAAAAGCAGTAGGATGGAGACCTTGTGATGGTGTGTTCCCTTGGAAGATGTTCCTTTGGAACCTCCCCGACAGTCATTCCCTACTGTGTCGATCTCTTCAATGGCATCAACAAGAGCAGTAGGATGGAGACCTTGGGATGGTGTGTTCCCTTGGAAGGTGTTCCTTTGGAACCTCCCCGACAGTCATTCCCTACTGCGTCGATCTCTTCAACGACATCAACAAGAGCAGTAGGATGGAGACCTTGGGATGGTGTGATCCCTTGGAAGGTGTTCATTTGGAACCTCCCCGACAGGCATTCCCTACTGTGTCGATCACTTCAATGGCATCAACAAGAGCAGTAGGATGGAGACCTTGGGATGGTGTGTTCCCTTGGAAGGTGTTCCGTTGGAACCTCCCTGACAGTCATTCCCTACTGTGTCGATCTCTTCAACGGCATCAACAAGAACAGTAAGATGGAGACCTTGGGATGGTGTGTTCCCTTGGAAGGTGTTCCTTTGGAACCTCCCCGACAATCATTCCCTACTATGTCGATCTCTTCAACAACATCAACAAAAGCAGTAGGATGGAGACCTTGGGATGGTGTGTTCCCTTGAAAGGTGTTCCTCTGGAACCTCCTCGACAGTCATTCCCTACTGTGTCAATCTCTCCATCAACATCAAACATGGGGGTACAAGATGGAGTCTCGGGATTGCATGCCTCTAAAAGACTTCTTCATATGCAGGTGCGAGTATGCAGATGCAAGTATGTATGCACGAGTATATATAGGCGAGTATCCAACAAGCGAGCAACTAACGTGCGAGCAAGGTATGATCGTCGTCCGCAGTATCCTATTTTATCTATGCTTATTCGCCTAGCGAGCACTCAACCTCGCCTCGAACCTAAGAGCCTACTCGGCATAACCACAAAAGAAGAAATGCAAGAAGCGACTACAAACGCGTGAAAAAAATTGTATTCATTGCTTTCATGATTACATATACAAAAAATGCTATACAACTTTGCAAAAAGGAACCAGGCGACTATGCGCCATCATCGCTTTCATCATCGTCCTTGCCATCATCGTCGCCATCGACAGCGGCATCATCCTCCTCTTCCTCAGAATCATCATCATCGCTAGAAGACGACGAAAGCACTCGCCCGGGAGAAGTGCATTCTTCGGCGAGTAGTGTCGGGATGATGTCCATGACCGTCAGGTCCATTGCCTCCGGCTTCATGAGGCCTTCGGCCTTCAGCTTGCTCAAGACCACCTTCCCGGTTTCTCGCGCGATCTCACGGCGAATATGCGGCATTTCATCGCCGTGTATCTGAATCTGCTTACCAACCATGGAGGGGCCCGCTGACGAAGGCTGTTGCTCAACAGGCCGAGTTTCCAGCTCGGCGATGCAAACTTGGGCGGCCTCCAAGGTCTTCCGAGTATCCTCCAGCTCCTTCTCCAGCTGGGACACCTTCTTCGCCATTTCCACCTCGGCGGCTTGTACAAATAAAGACAGCGGTTAGCAAAACATCGATCGGCGCGAAAGGCGACTATCCCAGAGATCAGAAAGACGACGTGCGAGTACCTCATGATCTTTCCACTTGGCTGCCTCCAGCCCCATGGTGATGAGCTTCTTGCTCTGCACCTTGATCCCCTGCTCGTACTCAAGCAGTTTCCTCGACGCCGCATGACCGAGCTCGGCAGCCCGCAGGTAAGCACGCGAGCTCTGGTGCGCCAGATACTCAGCAGGTACGTCCTGCAGGGATTCAACATCTGCGCGACCATAAAGGGCAAACATCACGTCGAACGCCTTGCCAGAATCCTCCCAATCCTCCGACCAGGCAGGGAGGTTGGTGCTCAAAGTTACTTCGTGGGCCCGCTCAGCCCAGGACACCAGAGGGAGACCATAGGCGTCCTCGCTGCCCACACCTTCGCCGAAGTTCGGATGGCCGCTGGGCTCGCCAGCCTCCGAAGGATTTGCCTTCGCCTTCAAGTCCCTCTTAGCGACCTCCTTCTTTCTCGCAGGCTCGGCGGACTTCGCCTTAGTCTTCCGCTTCTTTGAAGGCCCGGCGCCATCACCGGCGATCTCCTGCTCATCGCCACCTGGCGACGTAGGAGCTACCGCCTTTGGCATCAAAGGAAGAAGCTCGCTCGGTAAGGAGCGAGTAGCTGCATCAAGACACAAAGAAAATACATTAGTTATCAGTTGAAGACAAAGGGGCGAGTCTAATCAATACTCGCTCAGAAGACTACCTTCACCCGGGAACACTTCGGCGAGCTCATCTACTCGCCTCCTCCAGAGGACGACATCCAGACGGCGACCCCGGAAGTTGTCGAGTAGCTTCTCCCGGCTCTCCTCCAAATAAGGGACAGCGAAGGCGCTCTCCGCCGGTTGGAAGGATGAGGTTGGGACGACTCCAAAGTCGCCCTTAATGACAACTAATCGTTCGGTCCAGCGATGGTTCTTGTTCGCCGTGCCGACCAGCATGCAGACGTGGCTGCACAAGAAGACGATGCCTTCGCCAGTGGCGACGAAGTGGAATACTCGCCGGAAGACGGAAAGATCAAAGGCGATCTTCTGTTCTCGCAAGAAGCAGAGAAATCCCATGATCATCGCCACTCCGTTCGGGTTAATCTGGGCCGGGACTATCCCGTGATAGCGGAGTATCTGGCAGACCTCCGACCACAATGGTAGTCGTAGGTCGACTTCGAAGTGGCGAATGGGGAATATCAGCTCGGTCGCCGAGAATGAGTTTAGGCGCTCATCCTCGCGAGGAAGCCTGGCGACGTACCCATGCGACAGGTATTTAAGGGAGAACTCCTTCAGATCGCTCGGCCGAGTAATCGGCTTCTTGAAGGAAGTCGCCTCGAAGTTCTTCACATGAATCGCACGACGAATAGCTGCCTCGTCAGCCATTCAGAAAGAAAGGAAATGGAAAAGCGAGTATCAAAGAGGCGAGGAGTGGAATAATCGGCAGATACTCGCTGGAAAGAAAGAAAATCGCCAAAAGCGTAATAAATACGTACCCACCCCCTCTATTTATAGTACTCGACGACACTTGGCTTGTCGCTTACGCCCCCGTGAGCACGAGTAAGGGGTGGCGAGAATCGAGGAAACGTCGTCAAAACCAATGACTCACATCAAAACACCAACACCAAGCGAGCGAGTACCTGCATCAGATCACTAGGATGCTCGTCAAATCGATGCAACATTCAACAAATACTCGCAAGAAAGAAACAAAAATTAAAAAAGTAAATCCAGACATCACAGCAAGCAGGAAAGAAAGCAAGGGCGATTTTCATACTCGTCAATTAATAAATTACTTGAAGAAATAAAATTATTCAGAATCACATATCATTCGCCAAAAGGCGACTAGCTACTACAAAGAAAAAAAAGGGGCAGGATCCTAGGGGTTCGCCCGAGCATCGGGAAGTTGTGGTTGTCGCCCAACCCAGCCCATGCTGCGAGCTCGCTTGAAATGCTCGAAGGACACCGACATCGTGTCCTCTCCTTGTCGCAGCTGCTCCTCCATCCTCGCCAGGCGACCAACGGAGCCCATGCTCGCGCGCATTCCCACCAGCTCGTCATGATGCAACTGCTGGCGATGCTCCATCCTACCAACCCGGCGCTCTAGATCGCTGACAGATTGAAGGCGAGATTCTGCTCCCACCAGCCGAGCATCGAGCTCTTCTAGCCGGGATACTCGCACCTCCAACTCGGTCAGGCGACGCTGAGAGTTAGCGGCCTCCAGGCGCTCGACTCGCGCCTCCACCGCAGTCAGGCGGCGATGAGACTCGCTGATCGCCAGACGCTCCAACTTCGCCTCCAAGTCCAGGATGGCACGTGTAGCCCTCTCCTGGTACTCGCGGGAGGGAAGTCCAAACCCGTCAATTAGAGCCCCAATAGGGGTGTGAGCGCGAGCTACAGAAGAAGACAAAAAGCAAAGCCTTAGTAGCGAGTAGCGACAAGACCTTTTTTCAATATTCGGCAAAACAACGACTCCATTTACCAGGCCGATGAGCATCGTTCTGCGAGTCGCGACAAGGACTCCGAGATTGTCGGCGAGGAGAGCCCCTTCCCCGATGCGGGGATATACTGCGATGGCCGCCATCTCGCCGGCTAGGGTGCGATCCGCCGATGTGCTCCCTGCTGGAATGCACATCACCCCGACCGCGACCATCCGCTGGTCGCCCTCCCCCTCTGGGAGTGAAGAAGCCAGAAGACCCCGTCACCCCGCCTCGGCGCGAGGACTCCGCCGGATGGGTGGTGGGAGCCGAGGAAGACAGAAGGCGATGATCATCCTGCATGTAGGCAGGCGGTGGAAAAGGAGGAGGTGGAGGAAGTTCGTCCGCGGATAGCCGCGCGCTACTCGCCACCTCTGGTTACTGCAAAGGCGGTGGCGGCGGAGGAATGTTGCTCGCTGGAGGAGCCCTCTGCTCGCTCATCGGGCTCTTGTCCACCGAAGAGCTATGAAAGACCCGCACCAATCCACCTCGGCGACCACCTCCCCAAGTCCGGGGCGAGATCATAGGCGATGATCGCAGAGGGATGGCGATCAAAGACTCCTCCTGGGCAGCGGTAAGTAGCGGATCTGCGAGATAGTGTAGAAAGTATTAGAAACTCGCCAGCAAATTAGACGACTCAAACCAGAAAAGCGGCGAGTAGGTAGCTCTCACTTTGTAAAGAAGGGAGTTCAGTCTGAACTTGGGTCGAGATTCCAGAAATATTCGCCTCCAGGGCGACGTTCGACGCGGGAAGGTTAGGGACAAGCGATTCACCCGAGTGGCCGAGACCCAAGTCGTCAAGTACCTGCTGGATACTGCCGACCAGAGAATCGGCGACATTCTCAGAGGTGGCGGCATTCTTCTGCTTCTTATTCCTCTTCCCCTTCTTCTTTTCGAGACTCTTCTGTTGGGATCATTGCCCACAATGTCTTAGATTTGGAGAACACCATTCCTAAGTCAAAGATATATCTCAGAATGTATTTGATATACTCTCTAGAATCAATGTGCAGGAGATCATGTCAGGCAAAAAGTTCATGGAATTCATTCAAGTCCACAAGCGTCGAGACATCATACATCGCTCGACGCCTGTGACCCAGAAGCGTTGACTCATGTCTACTACTCAAATAGACAAGGTCGCCGCTGAAGTTCTGAGATCAATTTTGGAAGCGTCGAGCCAAATTGTGTCGCTCGACGCCTTGGAAAGAGAAGTGTCGACTTTACTTCAGTCAGCTCAGCGCCAACCAGAAGTGTCGAGATATGAAGGCTTAGTTAAGAAGCGTTGAGCCCCTGGACGTTGCTCGACTTCTTCAGATAAAAAGCGTCGACTAAGTGATGTTTGCTCAACGCCTGAGAAGTAGGAGTCGAGAGCTTCAGTCTAAGGAGTAAGCGTCGAGCGTCTAAATACCGCTCGACGCCTAACTGGAAAAGCGTCGACAGAGATGTTAAGTGCTCAACGCCTCTTCTACAAATACTCTGAATTGAGGAATATCTTTCACAGCTAGCTGAGCTTTTGTTTTCATTGAAGACCGTTGAAGATGTGACGTCATGCTGACGTGGAGAAGCGTAACAGACATTGCAGATGGCAGGCTATAAATAGAAGGCATGACCTATGGGTTGAGTAGTTAATCCAAGTTATGAAGTGAAGAAAAGTGAAGTTAGAAAAGTTTTCCTCTCCTCTCAAAAGCCATTATCGTCTCCATCATTTTGAGAGAAAGTTTGAGATAGAATCTGGAGAAGTTGTCTTCCATTTCAGAACCAATCTAAATTGAAGATCTCATTCAACAATCTGGTGCTGATACCTCTTTCTGAAAGAAGAAGATCAAGAAGGAAGAATCTGTCTTCCCAAGAAGAAGAACAGTCATCTCAGCCTGACGAATCAAGAAGATCATTTGCTGCTGCTGTTCTATTGAAGATTTATGTATGATCATTCAGGCAAATCAAGAAGGCTCAACAAATTTCAAATCTGAGTCTAAGTATTCGTTATTCTCTTTATAAATTTCTGTAGGATCTGAGTTGTCAGATCTGAGTGTAGGATCTATCAAGGATCTGAGTTGTAAGATCAGGTGTGATCTGAGTTGTAGGATTCAGGGGTGAATCTGAGCTGTAGGCCTAGATATAAAGGCTGAGGTAGGATCTGTGTGATCTGAGTTAGTAAGATCTGTGTGATCTGAGACTGTAAGATCTGTTGTGATCTGAGCTGTAAGACCTGTTTGTGGTCTGAGATCTGGAAGAGCTATAACCTCTATCTAGCACACTGCTAGAAGGGGAGAAGGGGGAAAGTGGATTACCCAAGATACGGGGAACCACTATAAAAATCTGTGTGTTCTTTTCTGTGTATGTCTTTATTTCTTGAAAGCTCTGATCAGTTTTATCTCGATTATAGTCAAGAATCGCAATAGTTTTCAAATAACCTATTCACCCCCCCCCCCCCTCTAGGTGATTAGCTACCCTTAATTAAAGTCTTTCAAGTGGTATCAGAGGGTTGTTGTTCAAGAAAAGGTTTAACAGCATGAACAAGATCTTCTAAGGGTAGATTTCTGAAGTCGTGATGGCTAATACAGAAGGAAACAAAGAATTCACATCTATGAAGCTTCCAATCTGCAGAAAAGAAAACTTTGGTATTTGGAAAGAAAGAGTCAGACTTTTCATGGAAGCATCTGATCCTAGGATTTATATAACAGTTCTAGAGGGACCTTTTGTTACTATGAAAATTTCATTTACAGATGGAAATATTAAGACTCCTAAAACCTATTCAGAGATGACCAAAGATGAAGTGATTTTGGCCTCCATGGATAAGAGAGCTCAGAACATCATTGTTAGTGTCATTGAAGATTCAACCTTCCAAAATTTAGTCCATTGCAAAACTGCCAAAGAAATGTGGGAATCTCTTATTGTCTATATGGAAGGGACTGAAGAAGTCAGAGATGACAGGGAGTCACTTCTAAATCAGCAATATGAAGCCTTCAGACAAGACAAGAAAGATTCAATAGCAATTTGCTATGAAAAATTCTTCAAGATTGTAAATGGCCTAAAGACTTATGGAAGAACTTTCTCAGATTATGAGCTGAATGATAAGTTCTTAAGATCACTGAACAAAGAATGGGATATCAAGATCTGTGCAATCAAAGAAATGGGAAATCTGGGAAACATTCAGCCACAAAATTTATATGGGAAATTATTGTCCCATGAACTTCATCTGAATACCAGAAAAGCTGAGGAAGGACACAGCAGGGAAAATCCTATTGCTTTGAAAGCAGAAAGCTCCAAGAAAAGCAAAGAAAGAATGACATTATCCCCCGGGATTCCATCTGAATCAGAAGAATCAGAAACCAGTAATTCTGATTCTGAAATATCAGATGGTGAATTGGCACTCTTTACCAATTACAGCTAAAAAGAATGTTGAGGAGAAAACAACACTGGAAAACTAGACCCTCTCAGTTATCCAGATCTAAGAAGCATTCAAATTTGTCAGAGGGATTCAAACAAGACTCCAAGAAGGACAGGTACAATTCTAAACAAAATAAAATTAATTCAGAAGAAATTGTGTGTTTTGGTTGCAGGAAATCAGGACACATGATTGCTGATTGTCCTTCAAAGAGAAAGAACAACAAGAAATCTGATGAAATAAAAGTACAAATCTGACAAAAGACATGAGAAAAGTCTAATAGCCAAAAAGGGCAAGGTCACTCTTAGTGATAGTGAATCTCAGTCATCAGACTCAGATAGTGAGGAGGCACTCATAGCTCTGATGGATGCCAATGAAAATGAAGACAGTCTAAATGATAGACCTATGATAAAAGCCCCACTATCAAGGTCTGATAGTGAAGAGGATGAAGAAGAAAATGCAGGACTCATGGCATTGAGTGATCAATAAAATCAGGAGACAACTACTGATATAAAGGTACTTGATAAAACTCCTCTTTCTGATTCTAATTCTGAAACTGAAATAGATCCATTCTCTTCTGATGAAAATGACTCACACTCCAAACTTCATATAGATGAAATTATTGAAAAATATCAATTAATTCTCAAAGCACTTAAGAAGAGCAAAAGACATAATAAAAGGTTACAAAAAGAAATATCTGAATTAAAGCAAACTGATTCTCAAAACTCTGAGACAACTGAGAGGCTAAATCAGACAAGTAAAGAACTTAGTAAATTAAAAGTCATGTCTATTATTCACATACAAACTTTGAGCACTAAGGAAAAGTTAATAAAAGAGCTTGAAGCAAAACTCCTAGCAGAAAGGAAACTTGTAGCAAAGTTCTCAAAACCACAAACTATTCTTCCTATAATAGACACATTCTCTGCACAATACAGATGTGGCATAGGATATGATAGGAATGCAGATAAAAACCCTAAAAATAATGACATGGCACCTATACAACCTTTAAAGTTTAACAAAGCCATGCCTATCACAAACAAGCATGATCAAAAAGGTGTGCATAAGTTTTATAAAGGTGAATGTTTTAATAGCAAATATAATTTAATTCAACCAAGTAATAATAATGCCAAACCTCTATGCAAAGAAAAAGTATTAACTCATCATGACTCATTTGTATTTAAAGCAAATATTAAATGCAACAGAAAGGAACTAAGACCTGGAGTAAAAACTACTGATGGTAAGAAAACTGAACCAGTAAAAGTCACTAAAACAAATTACATAGCACCTGTAAATAAGGTAATTAAGCAAAATATGAGTCAACATAAAGAAGTAAGAAGACCTTCAAGGAGATATAATAGATATGAATGCTGGTGCTGTGGAAGGGTTGGGCATTTTGCACTTGACTGTTGGTTCAATCCAACTGTTCCAAGATTCAACTATGGGAGACCAGTATTCAGACCTATGACAATTCTCACAGCTCCAAGAATTATTCAACAACTAAATATTCCAGCTCATACTAACAAGGTTCTAGGACCCAACTTGGTGTGGGATCCTAAGAAAAGGTAATTTCTCTTTGCAGGGTTGTCCAAAGACCAATCAACTTCCAATCTGGTACTTGGACAGTGGGTGCTCTATGCATATGACAGGAACAAAAAGTTTGCTGAATGATTACACTCCTGTAAGGAATGGACCAAAGGTTATCTTTGGAGGGTCTGAAAGAGGTAAAACTAAAGGTTATGGCAATATCTCAAATGAGATTGCCACCATCACCAAAGTTGCTCATGTTGATGGATTGCAACACAATCTCATTAGCATAAGTCAATTATGTGATATTGGGTATGACATTTCATTCCACAAGGATGAGTGCCTAATTAAGAAAGAGAATGAGATAATTCTCTCAGGCATAAGGAGTGGCAACATTTACTGCTTAAACTTTATATGTTCTGATCAAGTTAACTCCATATGTTTAGTAGCAGAAAATAAAATTTCTAGTAGTGTTCAATGGCACAAAAGGTTAGCTCACATAAACTATAAGACTATAAATAAACTTATTTCAAAAGATCTAGTGAGAGCTGGGCCTAAGTGGAAGTGTGTGCAGGAGGGTCCTTGCCATGCTTGTCAAATGGGTAAGCAGACAAAGTCATCCTTCAAACCAATTGGTGAGAAGGATTCCATTAGATGTCTATATCTACTTCACATGGATCTATTTGGACCAATGTCAATCCATAGCTTAGGAGGAAAGTCATACACTCTTGTAATAGTTGATGATTACTCCAGATTCACTTGGGTATTCTTCCTCAAACATAAGTCAGACACTTTAGAAATATTCACCAGCTTTGTTAGGAAAATCACTAATGAAATAGGAAATTCTGTAGCCAAGATTAGAAGTGATCATGGGACTGAATTTCAGTCAGGTGCAATGACCAAATTTTGTGAGAATCTAGGAATTTCTCAAGAGTTCTCATCACCTAGAACACCCCAACAAAATGGGGTTGCTGAGAGAAGAAATAGAACCCTTATTGAAGCTAGCAGGAGTATGTTGAGTGATTCCTCTCTTCCTGAGTATTTTTGGGCTGAAGCTGTAAACACAGCATGCCATGTGCAGAATAGGGATCTTATAAACAAAAGACTGGATAAGACCCCATATGAGTTGTTGAAAGGTAGAAAACCCACATTAGCCTATTTTAAAATATTTGGTAGTAAATGCTTTGCATTAAATAATGGAAAACACCATCTCACTAAATTTGCTGAAAAAGCAAATGAAGCAATCTTTGTTGGGTATAGCTCTCAAAGTAGAGCCTATAGAATCTTCAACAAAGAGTCTAATAGGATAGAAGAATCTATACATGTTGTATTTGATGAAACCAGCCTTATTTATAAGGATCTGAGAAGTTTATCTAGTTATGCAGGTTCTACACAGAAATTGAAGGAGATGAATATCAATGAACAGCAAAATGAGGATAATGAAGAAACTAATGAGACTACAATTGTAACTAGAGAGGATGAACTTCAAGCTGAAGACAGTTATGAAAAACCTATTGCTGTTGAAGAACCACCTCATCCAGAACCCCTAGAAGAACCCACTCAAACAGAAGCACCGGAATCTCAAAGGGAAAATGAAAGGTGGAGGAATGCTACCAAACATCTGAAAGATCATCCAAAAGAACAGATCATAGGGAATCTAAATGATGGCGTGCAAACCAGAAGAGGAAACTCAATACATGAGGCTTTGCATCACAACTTTATTTCCAAAATAGAACCTAAGAAGTTTGATGAAGCCAATAAAGACACTTCATGGATATCAGCTATGCAAGAAGAGCTAAATCAATTTGAAAGATGCAAGGTCTGGATATTGGTCCCAAGACCAAAGAAACACAAAGTCATAGGGACCAAATGGGTATTCAAGAATAAGCTGGATGAAAATGGCGTGATCATCAAAAACAAAGCTAGGTTGGTTGCCAATGGATATAGACAGGAGGAAGGCATAGATTTTGATCAAGTAGTTGCTCCTGTGGCAAGATTGGAGGCAATCAGGTTATTCCTGGCATTTGCAGCACACACTGGTTTCATAGTCTATCAAATGGATGTAAAGTCAGCATTCCTAAATGGAACAATATTGGAGGAAGTATATGTTGAACAACCCCCAGGTTTTATTGACTCTACTCATCCAAATCATATTTATCTATTATTAAAAGCACTGTATGGTCTGAAACAGGCACCTAGAGCTTGGTATGAGACATTATCTAGATTTCTTATTGAGAACAAATTCTCAAGAGGAAAGATAGACAAGACATTGTTTCTTAGGATAGTTAAAGGTCACATTATTTTAGTACAAATATATGTAGATGATATAATATTTGGCTCTACTGATAATAACCTTTGCAAAAGGTTTGCAAACCTTATGCAAGGGAAATTTGAAATGAGCAGTATGTGTGAGCTTAAATACTTCTTAGGACTACAAGTGAAACAGTCTGAGGAAGGAATTTTCATTTCTCAGACCAAGTGCACAAAAGAAATTATTAAGAAGTTTGGAATGAAAAATTCCACCATAATGAAGACACCAATGGCAGCAAATATGTCACTGGACAAGGATGAAAAAGGGAAACCTATTGATGAAACCTTGTACAGAGGCATCATTGGCTCATTGCTCTACCTAACTGCTAGCAGGCCAGACATTATGTTCTCAACATGTGTGTGTGCTCGATATCAAGTGAACCCTAAAGAATCTCACTACACTGCTGTCAAAAGAATCCTGAGATATCTTAAGGGCACTCTTGATCTTGGCCTTTGGTATCCTAGAAGCAATGATTTTGAACTAATTGGCTTTTCAGATGCTAATTTTGCAGGATGCAAGGAGGATAGAAAGAGTACATCTGGTACATGTCAATTTCTTGGCAAAAGACTAATATCTTGGAGTAGCAGGAAGCAGACAAGTGTGGCTATTTCCACAGCAGAATCTGAGTACATTTCAGCTGGAAACTGCTGTGCTCAGATACTATGGATTCAACACCAACTCCAAGACTATAAAGTTCAGCTAAGTAAATCTCCTCTATTTTGTGATTCAACTAGTGCAATTGCTATAGCCAACAATCCAGTATCTCATAGCAGAACTAAGCATATAAAAATAAGATACCATTTCATTAGAGAACGTGTAGAAAATGGAGATATCTCAATTGAATATGTTCCAACCGAAAAACAGGTTGCTGACATATTTACTAAACCCCTGGATGAAACTAAATTCAATAATTTTAAAATTGAATTAGGTATGTTAAAAATGGATTAAAGTTATTTTGAATTAAATAAATAAAAATAATGATTGAGACCTATAAGGTGAGTGAAGAAGTTATCTGGCGTCGAAAGAGGATACATGGCGTCGAGAGAAGACACCTGACGTCGAGAGAAAGTATCTGGCGTCGAGATGATATTTGGCGTCGAGACGACACCTGGCGTCGACTGAAGATATATGGCGTCGAGCGATCTCAACGCTTATGCAAACATAGCTAGGCCATCTCGACAGGGTCAATTTAAACCACTAGATCAATCTTGTCAAATAAGTTAGGCGCGCGGCTATTCACCTTCTTGAACTAGAACTTCTATAAATAGGGAACACACTTCGTTAGTGCCCTAGTTCTCTAAGTTCGAGATTGTCTGCCCTAGAAAATCACTCCTTCAATTCTCTCTCTCTCTCTCTCCGTTCATCAACAACAATGCCTCCCAAAAGCAATGAGTATCTCTATGAGGGAAGTGAACTTGTTTGAAATGGATTCCAATCAGCTTCTGTGGAGATCAAATCAACAATCGAATTAATCTACAATGCAGGACTGGAATTTGTACTGTCTGAATCAACTCTCATCTGGAAACGAGAGGTATTAGAGCTATACTCTAACATAGTAATAGACTCCGTCAATTCAAAGATTAAGACCAGTGTGAATGGTAAGAAGATTAAAATAACTGCTTCTAGACTAGCCAAGGCACTAGAATTGCCTAGGTTAAAAAGGAATGAAGAAGAAGAAGATGTGACCTCTGAACAGATTAAATTAACACAAATCTGGTGCGGAATTGAAACATCACGAGAAATCACTGGAAGCATTCAGAGAAAGGGAATGAATTCGAAAGGTAAATTGATAACAGATATTATAGGAAAGGGACTGCTGTGCAAGAATGGATCACATGACAAAGTTTTCAGAAAAATGTTTATTCTACTGACAAGGATTATTCATTCTCTGAGAACAGATTGGGGAAGAGTTGTGTTTGACAGGATAGTTGAATGTATCCAAGTACCCAACATGGGTAGAATATTGTCTTTATATTTAGTAAAAGTCTCTCCTGACTCCTTGAATAATAAACCTGGATCAAAGATAAACCACATGAAGAAAATGGATATGAGAATGATAGAGAGATGTGACAGAATTTTATCTAACCCTCCTCCAGCAAATACTTCTCCCAAATAGAAGAAAGCAAAGAAGCAAAAGAAGAAGAAGGCTTCTTCAAGTTCTTCAAGTTCATCCAGCTCATCCTCCTCCAAAAGAAAATCTAAATCTACTCTAATTCATGATCCAAACCTTTCAACATCAGAAGATGAAGAAGGGAATAAGGTAAGGGATAGTTCTCCTGATACACCAAAGGATGATAGTGAGAAAGGAGAAGAAGAAAGAGGAAGTCTTCATGTATCCCCTGATAGACTTGAAGGGGTTTTACTAAATGAGAAAGAGACTCAAGATGAGATTCCTGCTCAGAACAATTCTGAAATGAGCAAGGTAGCAGTTGAGGGGGAGGCTCAGGATGAGATCCCTGTTCAGGATAAAATTGATCTGATCAATGCAAAGACTGAGGGGGAGCCTCAAGATGAATTCCCAGCTGAAGATAATGCACCATTTGAGGGGGAGTCTCAGGCTGAGATCCCTGCTAGAGAGAATTCTGAAATAGATGCTATGGAAGTAGAAGGAGAGCCTGAAGCACCAAAGAAATTTGCTGAGAAGGTTATCAAGATAGAATCCTCTAGCTCCCATATGAGCCAGAGAGATGATTCATTAATCAGAGAAGAGAGCAGCAAAGGTGTTGAAATGGAAAGGAAATCCATATGGATCTTAGTCTTATTCTTCCTCAGCTGGAAGTGTTGTTGAATAATCAAAGAAGATTATTAGAACAATATATTGAGGAGAATAATACAAAAATGAAAAATGAAGTAGATTTCCAACTGAAATTGGTTAGATTTGAAGTGAATCATCAGATATCTGCATTAAGAAAAGAGATGGTAAAGTTCTTTAAGAGTGCTGGTGTTTCAGTAGATTATACAACTGAACAGCTTGATGTAATCAAAGAAACATCAAAGGTTATTAAAGAATCTCAAGCTGGAATTACAACGACAGTGAATGATGTTCAGACAAACCAAGGAATACTAAGTGGCAATATGCAAGTTCTATATAAAGAACATGTAGCACAAATCTTAACAGGTACAAATAAGATTGAAGCTAGACTGCAACAGCAGAATGCTGGTATCTTGGCTAAAATTGATGAGAGCTCCTCAGTTCTAAAAGATCAAGCAAAGCTGCATGCAGATACTATAGATGATCATCTCTTTAAAGTAAAGAAAACCATTGAAAGTGGAGTTAATCACTTGGAAGGTCAAGTCATATTTCAGAAGAATACTTTGAGAGAACACATTGTTGAAGAAGTCCTAAAGGGGGAGAGGTCAATGCTTCAAGCTAGTTCTGAACATGCTATGTGGACCTCAAACTCTATAAGAGAAACTCTTGGATATTCCCCTATAGACTATGGGAATGATCAAGTCTCTGAGACAAGGCCAGCCTCTCTTACTCAGGTTCAAAAACAGATTGCTAAAATGTATAGTCCTGAGGATAAAAGTAAAAGAGAGAATTTTACTATTGAGCAAGTAGAATCAAGTAAAAGAAAGTTCAGAGAAGAGGTTCAATCAAGAGTTGATTTTGAACATTGGTCTCCATCTTCCAGAGAATTGATTCTATCAGCATGGGGAGCTGTGAAAAATAACCCAGAGGAAAGAGGAAAGTGGTATTCTGAAGATGAATGGTTAAAGCATAGGAATCAAGAGGAACTAAAGATCAAATTCAAGGCTGACAAAATGGCTGGGAAGGTCCAGGCAGGAGAAATGGAGCCAATCAGATACTTTCCAAAGCCATTTGGCTATTTCAAGAGGAGAAAGGAAGTTGCTGAAGCACTCTCCAAAAGAGCCAAAAGAGGATTTGAATTCAAGGATCCTGGACAGCTTTAGAAATTTAATCTTTACTTTTCACTTTCAGAAAAAATGTAATTGATATATTTTTGAACAATCTTGATGAATTCCCAGTGTGAACTATATTCTTCATGTTTATATATATACATATGCCTGTGTTGTGATTCTGTCTCTCTACATGACATCTTATTCTGAATTGCCTATGTTTTTATGCTTATATAAGAAACCATGTCTGAGATAATTTTTGTGGATAGAATGTTTTGGTAATCTAATTTTATAAAGTTTGATACTCTTTATTTTGATTATCTGTATAGAGTTTAGAACACATTGTTTATATTTGAAAAGAGAGATATATCATTGACTGAGATTATGACTTCTTCAAATAGGGGGAGATTGTTGGGATCATTGCCCACAATGTCTTAGATTTGGAGAAGTCCATTCCTAAGTCAAAGATATATCTCAGAATGTATTTGATATACTCTCTAGAATCAATGTGCAGGAGATCAGGTCAGGCAAAAAGTTCATGGAATTCATTCAAGTCCACAAGCGTCGAGACATCATACATCGCTCGACGCCTGTGACCCAGAAGCGTTGACTCATGTCTACTACTCTAATAGACAAGGTCGCCGCTGAAGTTCTGAGATCAATTTTGGAAGCGTCGAGCCAAATTGTGTCGCTCGACGCCTTGGAAAAAGAAGTGTCGACTTTACTTCAGTTAGCTCAGCGCCAACCAGAAGTGTCGAGATATGAAGGCTTAGTTAAGAAGCGCCGAGCCCCTGGACGTTGCTCGACTTCTTCAGATAAAAAGCGTCGACTAAGTGATGTTTGCTCAACGCCTGAGAAGTAGGAGTCGAGAGCTTAAGTCTAAGGAGTAAGCGTCGAGCGTCTAAATACCGCTCGACGCCTAACTGGAAAAGCGTCGACAGAGATGTTAAGTGCTCAACGCCTCTTCTACAAATACTCTGAACTGAGGAATATCTTTCACAGCTAGCTGAGCTTTTGTTTTCATTGAAGACCGTTGAAGATGTGACGTCATGCTGACGTGGAGAAGCGTAACAGACGTTGCAGATGGCAGGCTATAAATAGAAGGCATGACCTATGGGTTGAGTAGTTAATCCAAGTTATGAAGTGAAGAAAAGTGAAGTTAGAAAAGTTTTCCTCTCCTCTCAAAAGCCATTATCGTCTCCATCATTTTGAGAGAAAGTTTGAGATAGAATCTGGAGAAGTTGTCTTCCCTTTCAGAACCAATCTAAATTGAAGATCTCATTCAGCAATCTGGTGCTGATACCTCTTTCTGAAAGAAGAAGATCAAGAAGGAAGAATATGTCTTCCCAAGAAGAAGAACAGTCATCTCAGCCTGACGAATCAAGAAGATCAATTGCTGCTGTTGTTCTATTGAAGGTTTCTGTCTGATCATTCAGGCAAATCAAGAAGGCTCAACAAATTTCAAATCTGAGTCTAAGTATTCGTTATTCTTTTTATAAATTTCTGTAGGATCTGAGTTATCAGATCTGAGTGTAGGATCTGTCAAGGATCTGAGTTGTAAGATCAGGTGTGATCTGAGTTGTAGGATTCATGGGTGAATCTGAGCTGTAGGCCTAGATATAAAGGCTGAGGTAGGATCTGTGTGATCTGAGTTAGTAAGATCTGTGTGATCTGAGACTGTAAGATCTGTTGTGATCTGAGTTGTAAGACCTGTTTGTGGTCTGAGATCTGGAAGAGCTATAACCTCTATCTAGCACACTGCTAGAAGGGGAGAAGGGGGAAAGTGGATTACCCAAGATACGGGGAACCACTATAAAAATCTGTGTGTTCTTTTCTGTGTATGTCTTTATTTCTTGAAAGCTCTGATCAGTTTTATCTCGATTATAGTCAAGAATCGCAATAGTTTTCAAATAACCTATTCACCCCCCCCCCCTCTAGGTGATTAGCTACCCTTAATTAAAGTCTTTCATCTTCCTCTTCCGGGAAGCGAGGAAGTCCTCAAGCTCGGCATCGCGAGCAGGCTTCCGTAACGGTGGTAACAGACTTTCAAGCTCGGCCATGTCAGCGGCAAATTCCTCGGCAATACTGCGCGAAATCTTGAGCGAGATCAGAAAAGTCGTGCCCTCAGAGACCCCTCCACCTCCTTATATAGAGCCAGAGCGTCAAAGCAGCGAGATGCCGACTACCAATCAATACTCGCCAGAAGGCTTGATCGTCGAATGACGGTTGGATGATTCTTTCCGAGAAACTACGTTGCTCGCAAAGAGCGGGAATTGTATACAACTCTCATTCTCCGAGGGTGGGACCGTTCAAAACCACGTGGGCAGAAGTCAACGTCAAAAGGTCAACACAGAAGTCAACAGTTCGAGACACCGAGACAAAGTCGGCCAGCATGAGTGGAAGAAGGCTTAGGCGAGTAGGGGTGCACTCGTGCGAGTAGCCCGGATACTCGCCAAAGGTGGGCGACCATAGGTGATACTCGCCCATTTGCCCGGGGGATCGCCTCAATGTCGCTAGTCGCCGGACAGGGGCTGGGCTATAACCCCCCCATCCCTTGGTTTTCCTATAAATAGGACCCCAGGGGCACTTGGATTGACACCTGGACTTGAGCTTTTGAAACCCTGCTCTTGCATTCTGGAACCCTTCACACTTGGCCGCTACTCCCAGTACTAGCCAAGTCGGTGCCTTCCTCGTACCCTGCTCGGCCATTTTTTGGTTGTAGAGGGGAAGTCTCTTCTGAGCTTCTGGGTACGTGGTGGGACCTCCCTGCCGTGGCACCTGGGGTCCTGTTTGTTGCTCTTCTAGCTTCTTCATAGTTGCCAGTCATGCCGTCTCTTCGAACCGCTTGACAAGTAGTCTCCGGCTACATTGGTCCGAATTTTGGAGCCGAGATTTTCCAGGCCTCAACATCATGATAGACTATCATTAGGCATATCTTAGAGGAGAAGGACGGGCCTACTGTCATAAATCAACATAAAGAAATAGAGGGAGAGAGGGGGCGGCTGAAGTTTAGAGCATCTCCAACGCTTCTCTATTATCTAAAAATAGAGCCAATCTCCCCTCCAACCGATCGCCAAAAGCCACCTGTATATTTAGAGCTCCTCTCCCCCGCCTTTAAATTTAGAGGCGGGGGAGAGAAAATAGAGGAGCTCTAATTTTAGTTTTAGTATTTTTTTATTTTTTTTTATTTTTTTTTATTTTTTTAAGTTATGTATTTATAAAACGCATTCATTTCAATATATTGTCCGTAATCGTCATCATATTTTTTCAAATATGACATATAATATTTCAATAAATTCGTTTTTTGAGACCTGCAAAACGAGACTAATATTGAATATTTTACAATTATTATTGTTCATACAAAGAGCAAGAGAATACGTTTTACTAAATAAATTTGCACATAAATCAAAATACATTTAAATTAAAATGCATACAATTTTCCAAATTACATTGTTTCATTACCATGTCGTGCCCATAAATGTTCAATCAGGGCATCTCGAAGTGCGAAATGTGCATCTTTGTCTCTGATTTTTTATGCCGATTTAGGAATTAACGAAATCTTTCGGCTTCACTTGTGTCCATCTCTTCAACATTCTGAGTTGGCGGCGGTGGAGAAATATTGACATCTTCATTTTCATCTCGCTCGTCTTCGATAATCATATTGTGCATTATAATGCAAGCAGTCATGATATCGTGCAACACATGTTTATCCCAAAAACAACATGGCCCCTTAATAATTGCAAAGCGTGATTGAAGAACGCCAAATGCTCGTTCTACATCTTTTCGGCATGCTTCTTGCATCATTGCAAAGTGTTGTTTTTTATCTTGTGTATGAGAAATAGTTTGAACTAGTGTTGACCATTTCGGATAGATACCGTCGGCTAAGTAATAACCAACATCATAATTTTTTCTCAAGATTGTATAATTGGTAGGAGGCGTAATACCTTGTGCTAAGTTTGCAAATAAATTGGATGACTGCAGAACATTGATATCATTGTTAGAGCCCGGTAAACCAAAATATGCATGTCATATCCATAGGTCATATGATGATACTGCCTCGAGAATGATTGTTGGTCCACCGTGACGTCCTGAATATTGGCCTGCCCATGCCGTTGGGCAATTCTTCCATTGCCAATGCATACAATCTAGGCTTCCCAGCATCCCCGAAAACCCTCGTTCTTCACCTTTCTGTAGTAATCTTGTTACATCATTTGCATTGGGATATTTCAAATATTCATCTTTGTACAATTGTACAATTGCCCTGCAAAATCTTTTCAAGCATTGAATCATAGTTGACTCACCAATTGGAATGTATTCATCGCAATTATCAGCTGATGTTTCGTATGCTAACATACGAAATACTGCTGTAATTTTTTGTATTGTTGATAGCCCAAGCTTACCAACACCATCCTTCTTTTGAACGAAGAAATTGTCGTGCTCCTGCACTGCAGCGACAATGCAAAGGAAAAGATTCTTTCGCATGCGAAATCTTCGTCGAAAAAAAGTTTCCCCATAAGTGGGGTGCTCAGAGAAGTAATCATTCCAAAGTCTCGTGTTACCTTCAATCCTCCCCCGATTGATTACCACATGGCCAGGTACTGAACCTCTACGTCGGGGACGTTCTTCCTCTTGAAGTTGAGCTGCTATTATGACATTGTTGGAGGCATACATACGTGCTAAAATTTCATCTTCTTTCTCTCATTCAATAAGGTCTTCTTCCCACTTGAGAAAAGTTTAATCAAATTCATCATCTGAAGATGATGAAGATCGCAAATGGGATGACCCTGCTCCATAGTTCATTTATTTTAACGAGGGAAATATTGTTTTGAAAGTATATTTGGCTATCCGAAAGTGGCGTTTATATAGATTCCCAGCATTGGATTCCTTCTCCACTCGCACCTATCTTTTGTCCCATCAATCCTATCAACATCAATTCCGGAGCCTTATTTTTTCCCAGCATTGGATTCCTTCTCCCCAGCATTGGATTCCTTCTCCACGTACACCTCTCTTTTGTCTCATCAATCCTATCAACATCAATTCCGGAGCCTTGTTTTTCTCAGCATTGGATTCCCAGCATCCCCAGCATTGGATTCCTTCTCCACTCACACCTCTCTTTTGTCCCATCAATCCTATCAACATCAATTCCGGAGCCTTGTTTTTTCCCAACATTGGATTCCTTCTCCCCAGCATTGGATTCTTTCTCCACTCACACCTCTCTTTTATCTCATCAATCCTATCAACATCAATTTTGGAGCCTTGTTTTTTCCCAATATTGGATTCCAAGACTTCTATAAGTACCCATCACGCTATCTCCAAAATCAAGCACTCTCTACTTCCTTTATTTTGAACATCATGTCTGCCAACCGTGGGCTAGCATTCTCTCCCAAAGAAGATCAAGCATTATGTTATGCTTGGCTTGAGGTCTCAGAAGACCCAGTTACTGGGAGTAATCAAAAAGAGCACAGTCTATGAGAAAGAGTTTCAAAAAAATTTCACAACACAAGACCTCAAACTTGCATAGGACAGAGAACCCCAAAATCTCTCTCATGTCGTTGGTCCTTTTTTATAAGTAAGGCTAGCAAATTCCGAGGATGTGTTCGACAGATTGAGCAACGAAACCCCAGCGGTGCATCTGAACTTGATATTGTAAGTTTTTTTTAGATTTTAATTATTAAATCGATTAATTAATATGTTATTAAAATAATTTATTTTTTGTAGCTAAATCAAGCAAAAAAATTATATGAAGGCGATCCAAAAGAGAAGAAAGGCTTCTTGATTGATCATGTTTGGTCCATCTTACAAAATACAGAGAAGTGGATAGATACGCCTGGGTCTACAAAAGGTATGAAAACTAGTGGTATTGGTGATGAAGAATCTCCGATCTCAACTTCCACTAATCGACCTACTAGAAGAAAGCAAGAAAAAGAGAGGAGGAGAAAATTGAGTGGTAAGAGTTATGATATTGAGGCCCACACTAAAAAAATGAAGAAATCTTAGAGGCTTTAAATAAAGGGCAAGAACAACGAGCAAACGATAATTTTTCTATCCAAGCGCTCATGAAGTTAAAAGCAGAAAATCAAAGGAGAAGACTAGATCTTCAGAGCGCTAAACAAGATCACGATATCATGATGATAGATTTGGATAACATCAAAGGAACTCCACTCATGATGATAGATTTGGATAACATCAAAGGAACTCCAAAGAGGGAGTATTTTCGGCAAAAACAACATGTCATTATGAAGAAAAATATTGTAAAACCACTACGACATCGAGCACGGAGGAAGTCAATATGGAGGAAGCGGCTATGACATACCAGGGTATGGAGGAGAACAACACAGGGAAAGCGCGCGCGGAAGTCGTAGCGAACCCAGTGATGACCTCCCAGAATTTTAATTTTAATTCTAAATGTAATATTTTCATTCGAATTATCTAATGTTTAGTGTGTTTTTGTTATGCAATCAAATTTGAAATAAAAAAAAAAACTTAAAAAACTTAATAGTATATAATACAATAATAATAATAAATTATAAATATAAATATTATATATATATATATATATATTTATACATGTAAATACATAAATATAATTTACATATAAATATATACATATCATATAAATATAATATACATATAATATACCTATAATATTTATATTTATATCATGTTCTCTAAATATAGAGAACATGGTTGGAGTTGCTCTAACCATGTTCTCTATATTTACATAACGTAGTACAATGAGGATCTCTAAATATAGAGATCCCCATTGGAGTTGTTCTTAGGGGGAGAGATTAGAGAGAGAAAGAGAGGGGGGATAGAAGGGTGGGGCCCACTACCATCAATCAACATAAAAAAATAGATGAGAGCTAGAGAGGCGGAATTTTTGGGGGAGAGATTAGAGAGAGAGAAATCAACGTAAAGAAATAGAGAGGGAGAAAGGGGGCGGCGAGAGTTTTGGGGGAAGCAATTAGAGAGAGAAAGAGAGGAGAGAGGAGAGAGGGGAGAGAGGAGAGAGAGAAGAGGCGAGAGGGTGGCGGAAGAATTGTGGGGAGAGAGTAGAGAGAGAAAGAGAGGATAGAGAGGTGGGACAAAAGCAAGTCGACAAATTTGTATTAATTTGCGAGCGATGGGCGTGACGTCAGTGGTCGAGACACTGTCGGGCTCAAGGTACTATCGCGATTTACTATAATATACTTGTTGCGGGTCACTCGACGCTCTTCTAGACCGGGCGAATTGAACCGTCTTAGCCCGAGAGTGGACCGAATGCGCAAACAGTCACAGAGAGAACAAACAGGTGGCAAGAGAACGTTTTTAGCGTGGAAAACCCGGAAAGGGTAAAAAACCACGTGGCCGGATCTGTGCCAGCCAAATTTCACTAAGTGTTGGAGTGTTACAAACGAGGTTACAAGTTCAGAGATCGACAGGCCGCTTCTCGTTACAATTGCAATTGAAGAAAATTCTCCGAGGGTGACAGACCACCTCTCAGAGAAGCTAAGTGTCTTGGTGTTGCAGGAAGTCTTCAAAGTCCGAAGAAGATCTTCAAGTGACGAAGGAGATCTTCAAACTGCGAAGGAGATCTTCGAACCGCGAAGGAGATCTTCGAACCGCGAAGGAGATCTTCGAAGGAAATCTTCAAGGGGCTCTCTCGGATGCCAAAAGTCAGATCTCCCCAAATGAGGATTCAGGGTCCCTTTTATAGACTTGGCCAGGGGCGACCCAGTAATTTCTCCGTTGTAACCACCGTAACTACCTGACGGGACGATCTCGACCGTTGATCGAGAGCACACGGATCGCCACTTTTTGAATATGACAATTTTGCCCCCGGTCAGTTCGGGCAGTTCGGGCAGTTTCCGATTGCAATGTGTGAATCCTGCAATCTCAAAAAAGATAGTGGAGTTAGCAATTGCGCGCGCTATGAACTTTGCAATGTTCAAGCGCGCGCGGATCAAAAGCACGCTACGAACTTAGTGGTGCTAAGCGCGCGTTGAGCACTGAGCGGGAACGCCGCAAAAGCATGATCGGAGTCGTGCGGGGTCGACACAAAGGGGCGACGGGCGTGTCGTGCGCCGAGGGAGATCGACCGGCAAGCCGCGCACGCGCTAGCGCGCAGGTTGCGTGCGCGCTAGCGCGCAGGCCACGAGCTAGCGCGCAGGCCCCGCGCTAGAGCGCCGACACCGCTAGCGCGGAGGCCGCGCGCGCGCTAGCGCACGGGCCACGCGCTAGCGCGTGGGCCGCGCGCGTGCGCTAGAGCGCAGGTCGCGCGTACGCGCGGGCCGCACAGGCCGCGCACGCGCGCGGTCGTGCGCTACCGCGCGCGCTAGCGCACGAAACTGCGCGTTGTGGCGGCTTTTGGACGGTTTTTGGGCGGTTTTTCTCTTCCTTCTTGCCCATGCCTCCACCATCTTAGTGGAGAGTGGGGTTTTTTGGCTAAACGCAGCCCGGATTCCTCTACAAGATGGATGAAGACACATCACTTGCCTCCCAAATCCTCGGAGTTCGCTCATATTGCTTAGAGAAGTGCGAGGATTTTATTATCTTTTGGTGCGGTCCGAACGCTGCGACGAAGTCATGGCAGAGGTATTTTGTGGTTTTTCTTCCTCTCATCGCGCCGCTATTATTCCGTTTCTTGCAGTGACCACCGCGTTGTGCAGTGGTAATTTGCGCGGATTCAAGATTTATTAATTCTTATTTTTCCTCTCCCTTTTTCAGACATCGAGGAACAGAGCGCGATCAAAATCGATGCGATTGCGTTCTACGCTTAATGTTGAGCTCGTCGAGGCTTGGCGTAAGTGGTTTAGACTCCCATCGTCCGTAGAAGTGAAGATACCATTTCCGGAGGAACGTGCTCAGAATCCGCCGACCGGCTTTATTACTGTCTCTGAGAGCTGTTTAAAATCGGGGTTCCGCTTTTCCCCGTCGGAGGAGGCGATCGAGATTTTTAGGTTCTGCGGCGTGCCTATTTCACAGTTTACACCAGTCGGCATGACGAGGATTATGGGGTTGATTGCATTTTTTCGGGAGCACGGCTCGCGGCTTTCTTTGGAGATTTTCAAGGATTGGTGTGAGGTTTTCACGGATCCGGGAGGTCGGATTGATGTTTGTAGCAACAAGAGGTGGTTCCGTTTTGGGGAAAAGAATGATTATCGCCACGGGAATACTTTATATGGGTATTTTCGCAACCGCTGGGACTTGCCAGAGCTTTGGAGGAATCTTCCGGGCCGCTGCCGCCGCCAAGTGGGACGAGAAAACGAGTTCCAGCCTCTTCCTGGTTTTCCAGATCGTGATGACTTATCGAAGGCTCTTCATGGCGTGGCTCATTTTGTCGAGGAGAAGAGATTACTGTTAGTCGGGCTTTCGTCGGATGCCGAGCGGGATGCTGATGTTCCTTTACCGCGTGATAGGAAGAGAAAGCTTGTCATTAGATGCGGAGGCTCAGAGATAGCATCTTCTCCACCTCCACTGAAGAGCCGTTCTGACGGGGCGGGTCCCAGTGGAGTCGTGCCTGACGAGACTCTTATTGACGTTGACGCTGAGATCGCGGCTTCTCCTGTGGCGGAAGCGCCTCCTCGGAGTGATCCTCCTCATCCTCCGCCGATGACGGCGAAGTGGGTATCTTCTTTGTTACGGGCGATGACTTCAGCGGTTAGCCGCATCTTTTTGTTGTTTACTTTTTATGTGTTTTCTTTTTCCAATGTTATCTAGCCCTTTCTTTACAGACCGATGTCATGAATAGCGTCGCTCATACTTGGAACGATTGCTACATTGGGCTGAAGGACGGGTATTTCGTTCTTCAAGAGGAGCTACGTGTCGCGAAGAGCTCTTTGGAGGATTCCAAGAAGAAGAGGGAGCGCGAGATGTCACCGGTGCTCCAATTGGAGTCCGATATGGCCCTGGCCCGCTCCGAGATAGAGCGTCTGTAGAGGGAGCTTGGCGCAGAGAAGGCTGTTGCTGACGATACTGCTAGATTGGTCAAAGATTTGCAAGGAGACATGTTTCGTCAGGACGGCGAGCTGGGATTCCTGAGAGGCGAGGTAGAGAGGCTTTCCTCTCTTGAGCCGGATGCCAAGGCTATTAAGGCCGAGGCAGTTGCTGAGTACAAGGATTCCGTGGAATTCGTGGAGGAGCGCTCTAGGATCTCTGAGGAGCTTCGAGCGGAGATTATGACCAAGGAGGTGGATCCCCTTCTGGAAGATGAGTGCGAGATTTCTTTTAAGAGGGGTATCGGGAAGATCCTTCGTATGGTGGAGAGAAAGCTCGGATGCAGCACGACCGGGCTCGACGTTGGCGATCTTTCTGAGGACGATTGTTCTGACGTAGATATCGATGACTGATCGTTTTGCTTTCATTTGTCTGTATATTTTGCTTTCCTTCCCCATGTACCATATTTCGTTGCATTTGCATTTGCATGTTTCGCGGTATGGTGTGACTTTTTACTTGGCCATATTGCTTGATGATTATTTCTTTGTCTACCATCGATATTTGCCTTTTGCTTTTCTCGCTTTTGTGCTCGTCAAATTTTGGACCCCGGATAGCGGCTGTGAGCGTGTGCTAGGAGCTGGGTAAAAGGGGAACTGGCCCCGAGTATCGGTGAAGGGAGGACGCTTCGAACTGTGGGCGACCGTGAGGGGGGGCGGGCCCTGGCGGCGCCGTGATCTTACTACCACGGTGAAGGGCGAACGCTTCGAACCGGGTAGCGCGAGATCACTGGGGAGCTGGCCCCGAGTATCGGTGAAGGGCGGACGCTTCGAACCGTGGGCGACCGTGAGGGGGGCAGGCCCTAGCGGCGTCGTGATCTTACTGCCGGGGTGAAGGGCGAATGCTTCGAACCGGGTAGCGCGAGATCACTGGGGGACTGGCCCTGAGTATCGGTGAAGGGTGGACGCTTCGAACCGTGGGCGACCGTGAGGGGGGCAGGCCCTGGCGGCGCCGTGATCTTACTACCGGGGTGAAGTGCGGGCGCTTCGAACCGGGTAGCGCTAGGTCACTGGGGAACTGGCCCCGAGTAGCGATGAGTAATTGTAGAAGTATACATTGCGCGAGTCGAGGCTCGCGGCTTTTTCATAAAAATTGCAGGAAGATAGTTTGCGTGGGTCGAGGCTCACAGCTTTTACACAATATAAAAATACCAGAAAGATAGTTTGCGGGAGTCGAGGCTCACGGCTTTTACTTAATTTTAAAAATTGTAGAAAGATAGTTTGTGTGAGTCGAGGCTCACGGCTTTTCCACAATATAAAAATTACAGAAAGATAGTTTGCGGGAATCGAGGCTCACGGCTTTTACTCAATTTTAAAAATTGCAGAAAGATAGTTTGCGTGAGTCGAGGCTCACGACTTTTACATAATGGGGTAAAAAGGTTACTGATAGAAGCGGCGCAGGTTTTGCGCATTCCAAGTGCGTGGGAGGGTCTTTCCCTCGGCTGTTCTGTGTTTGAATGTTCCAGACTTTACTATTGCGGTGACCACATAAGGTCCTTCCCAGGCTGGTGAGAGTTTGTCTTTCTGCGGACCCTTTCCGGCTGCTTCAATGTTGCGTAGGACGAGATCTCCGACGTTGATTGGCCTGGGTTTCACCCTTCTGTCGTAGATCCGGGCTACGCGCCTTTGGTAGGTAGCGACGCGCTGGGCGGCGTTGTCTCGAGTTTCGGGGATTAAGGTCGAGGTTCTCGCAAGGCAGTGCATCGTTCTTGCTGGAATCGAAAGTAAGCACCCGGATGCTTGGTACTCCGATGTCGACAGGGATGACAGCTTCGGTTCCGTAGCAGAGGTTACACGGTGTTTCTCCCGTTGGAGTCCTCTCTGTCGTACGGTAGGCCCATAGTACATTCGGGAGTGCGTCCACCCATTGCCCCCCAGCTTCTTCGAGGCGCGTCTTCAGCCCTTTGAGGATGGTGTGGTTGGTGACCTCCACTTGCCCATTTGTTTGTGGATGTGCTACGGCGGTGTGGCGGAGGTTGATCTTCAAATCTTCACACATCTTAGTGAATGACCTTCCGGTAAACTGGGTGTCGTTGTCGGCGATGATTGTAGCTGGGATACCGAAGCGACAGATAATGTTCCTCCAGACAAACTGTTTGGCATTCTCCTCCGTGATCTTGGCTAGGGGCTCAGCTTCCACCCACTTGGTGAAGTAATCAATGGCCAGAATGATGAATTTTCTCTGTCCGGATGCTAGAGGTAGGGGACTGAGGAGATCAATTCCCCACTGTGCGAAGGGCCGTGCACTTTGAAGCGTGGTGAGCGCGACCGGGGGATGATGAGGTACGTTTGCGTGAAGCTGGCAGCTCTTGCATTTCTGGACAAGCTCGGTCGCGTCTTTTTTCATTGTTGGCCAATAGAAGCCTCGACGCAAGATCTTCTGGGCCAGCGCTTTTCCACCTAGATGTTCTCCGCAGACTCCTCCGTGAACCTCCCTTAGGGCGTAGTCCGCTTCGCCTGCCGGTAAACACTTTAGATAGGGCCCTGAGAACGCCCTCTTGTAGATCTCCCCCTCTATAATGGCGAACGATGCCGCTCGCATTCGTAATTTGCGTGCTTCTAGGCGGTCTTCGGGAAGGTTCCCATGCTCGAGGTAGGCCCATATGGGGGTCATCCAAGACGACTCCTCTTCATCGATGGCCGCAATTTCCCATGACCCTGGAATACTTGGAGCCACGATCTCTTCCACTCTGCGTCTTCGTGATTGATAGCTGGTGGGCGAGGTCGCCAGCTTAGAGAGCGCGTCTGCTCTAGAATTCTGTTCCCGTGGGATGTGCAGAATCTGGTACGACGGTATCTTCTGAAGGAGCGATTTCACGAACGCGAGGTACTGCGCCATTTGGTCATTCTTGGCCTCGTATTCTCCCTCAACTTGTGAGACAACAAGTTGGGAGTCTACGTGAATCGTCAGGCTCTTAGCTTTGCAATCGATGGCGAGTCGGAGGCCGGCGATCAGAGCCTCGTACTCTGCGATATTGTTGGTTGCTGGGAATTTCAACCTGAGGCCATACTCCAAGGTAGTCTCATCGGGGCTTATGAGAAGCAATCCTGCTCCAGCTCCTTCTGCTCCTGAAGCACCGTCGACGTAGAGAGTCCAACGGGGGGTGGTGATATCTTTAACAGGGGTCGTTTCTGGTGGAATGGTGTACTCTACAACAAAGTCGGCGAGTACTTGCGACTTGATGTCTGGCCGGGGTAAGAATTGGATGTCGAATTCGCCAAGCTCCACCGCCCACTTCACTAGTCTCCTTGAGACTTCTAGTTTCTGGAGGATTGTTCATAGCGGGAGCTGAGTTAATACTTTTACTGTATGAGCCTGCAAGTAGGGCCGAAGCTTCTTCGCCGAGAAGACGAGAGCTAAGGCAGTTTTCTCCGCCGCCGGATACCTGGTTTCAGTATCAGTGAGTACTTTGCTAAGGTAGTAGATTGGCCGTTGTACTCCTCCTTCATCTTTCACGAGCACTGAGCTGAGGGTTGTAGGCGAAACTGCCAGGTACAAGACCAGGGTTTCTCCGGGGATTGGCTTTGACAGGAGCGGGGGAGAGGCCAGGTATTGTTTGAGAAGTTCGAAAGCCGTCTGGCACTCGTCCGTCCACTGGAATCCGGTGTGGCGTGCTCCCCGGAGGATCTTGAAGAACGGGAGGTACTTGTCTCCTGTGCGTGACAGGAAACGAGACAGTGTGGTGATCCTCCCATTTAGGCGTTTCACTTCCTTGATTGAACGAGGTGGCGACATGTCCTCCAACGCCTTGATCTTCTCGAGGTTGGCTTCAATTCCCCGATGGGTTACCATGAAACCCAGGAACTTCCCCGCCGTCACACCAAACGCGCATTTGCTGGGGTTGAGCCGCAATCGGAAGCGACGAAGAAGCTGAAAGCACTTTCCCAAGTCTTTCAAGTGGTCGTGACGGTGGACGCTCTTTACTAGCATGTCGTCCACGTACACCTCCATCGTCTCTCCGATGAGGTCCTTGAAGACTTTGTTCATCAGTCTTTGGTATGTCGCTCCGGCGTTTTTAAGGCCGAACGGCATCACCTTGTAGCAGTAGACTCCTTTGTCGGTGCGGAAGGCAGTGTGCTCCTCGTCTACGGGATTCATCCTTATCTGGTTGTAGCCTGAGTAAGCATCCATGAAGCTGAGTAGCTCGTGGCCGGCCATTGCGTCGACGAGCTGGTCAATCCTCGGGAGAGAGAAACTGTCTTTCGGGCACGCTTGGTTCAGGTTGCTGTAGTCGACGCACATTCGCCACTTCCCCGAGGCCTTCTTTACCATTACCACGTTAGCGAGCCACGTGGGGTATTCTGCTTCGCGGATGAACCTCGCCTCCAGAAGCTTAGCTACTTCTTCTTCGATCGCCTTCAACCGCTCGGGAGAGAAGTTCCTCTTCTTTTGAATTACGGGCCTGCAGGCAGGGTTAACGTTCAAAGAGTGAAAAATAACTTCAGGATCTACCCCAGGCATGTCCTCCGGGCTCCAGGCGAAAAGGTCATCGTTCTCCTGCAGGAAGGTTGTGAATTCTTCTCGTTCTTCTGGCGATAAGAGGGACCCGACTTGGACGGTCCGGGTCGGATCCCGCTGGGAGAGCGGCACTTCCACCAATCCTTCAACGGGTGCCCCCCGCTGCAGAGTAGCCTCGTCCCGCAGGTCGAAGTTGTCGATGTTGAGGGTAGTCGTCGTTGCTGGTTGAGCCTGCTTCAGGTAGCAGGTTCTAGCTGCCTCTTGATTTCCACGAACGATTCCCACTCCAGCGGCCGTCGGGAATTTCATAGCCAGGTGCGGGATTGACGGGATGGCTCCGAAAATAGATTGGAGCGGTCTCCCGAAGATTGCGTTGTAGGCGGAGCTTGACTCCACAACTACGAACTGAATGTTATGAGTTGTTTGTCTTGGGAACTCGTTGAGCGTTACCGGAAGGGTGATCATGCCCTGGACTGGGACGGGGCGGTTGTCGAAGCTGTAGACGGGCCCTGCTGCTGGGCTGAGGTGCTCCTTAGTGAGTTTCATGCTTTGTAGAGTGGAGAGGAACAAGACGTCGGTTGAGCTCCCATTGTCGACTAGTATTCTCTTGACGTTGAAACAGGGATCCCCGATCCCGGCATTGATTACGAGCGGGTCTTTGTGTGGCAGCCGCAACCCCTCCAAATCTTTATCTCCAAAGGTTATGGTGGTGTCTTGCTTTAATTTTTTGTCGTCGTGCCCCCTCTCGGGCCTAGCAATGGAAAGTATCTGAGCGGCGAGATTAGGAGACCCGACAATAGTCTAGACTTCTCCTATCATCGGCCTTCCCGCCGCTGCGCCGTGAGGTGCAGGGGGTTGATCTCTTGGTTGCCTAGGTTGCTGTGCCTGGTTCGGCTGCTGACCTTGCTAGAATCTTCCGAGGAGCCCTTGCCTGACAAGGCGCTCGATTTCTTCCTTCAACCTGGTGCATTCTTCAGTTGTATGACCAACCCCTCTATGAAACTCACAATACTTCGATTGGTCGGTTCTTTCATTCGGGATAGGCGGCCTTGGCCTACGGAACGCCGGGTTTTCTTGAATGGCATAAAGCACGTTGGTTCGTGACGTGTTGAGTGGGGTGTAAATCCGCGGGGGCCGGGGTCCCTGATCTCTTCGGGGGTCTCGGCGATGATCATCATTCTGGCGCTCCTCCTGCCTCCTGGGGGCCTACTCCTGCCCCTTCCTTCTCTTCTGACTTCCTTCGAACTGCTGGCGATATGCCTCAATCGCCTCATCTGCCGCTATCTGTGCCTCCACTCGGTGCACAAGGTCCGGATAGCTTGGTACTGTCTCCCTCATCAGAGCGGAGTAAAATCCGCTTGGGCAGAGTCCCCCCAGGAAAACGCCGCGCAGAAGCTCGGAATCAAGCCCTGGGATTTGTCGCGCCTCAGCCATGAAGCGACGGAATAAGTCTTTGAGGGTCTCTCCTTCGTTCTGGCGAATCCCTGAAAGATGTGAGGGATCTCGAACAATTCTTCGGTTAGAGACGAACTGGTCCGTGAACTGCTGTGCAAGCTCGGTGAAGTTGTTGATGGACCCATCTCGCAGGGAATGAAACCAAGTGCGTGTCTGCCCCCTGAGTGTTGCCGGAAACACTTGGCAGAGGAGCTGATCAGCGACGTTGTAGATCCGCACAATGGTGGTAAAATGGTTGACGTGCTCCAGGGGATCGTCCGTCCCATCAAATGTCTCGATGTTGGGAAGCTTGAAACCGTGCGAAATTGGATGGTCCAAGATTTGTTGTATGAGCGGTGAGCCGCGACGTAGGGGGCGACGGGCGAAGATGCCCCGACGTCCGGCCTGTCCGTACTCTTCAGCAATCACGTCGCGTATCTCCTCGCGAGTGGGCCTTCCTATGGCTTGTTCGACTCCTACCCCTCCTTGTTGATGGTGAAGGAGTTCTCCTCTATCTCCCCTGGCGGGGCGGACCGGATGCGCGGAGCTGGCAGCATCTCAGTATTCTTCTTCATGCGTTTCTTCCTCTTGAGTAGCTTCCCCCGATGGAGCCTGGTTTGGGATCAAGGGGGGTTGGATGATTGGTGCGGCAAGTGGAACGGGAGCTTGCGGGGTTCCGAGGTTTCTGAGGAGGGCCAGCATTTCAGCTTGCTGCTCTTCCATCTGGCGCATGCGCACCTCCAACATGGCGACAGGTGCTAATGCGCCCTCTTCGGCAGGAGGAGCGTTGATGAGGGGGTGAGAGGGAGCGGGATCAATTCGCCCTTCCGGGATGGAACCATCGGTGGTGCGAGCACTTCTTCTTGCCATCGATGTTAGTCACGAGTATTGCTATGAAGCGAATACTGTCTTCGAAAATTCTTTGCAGAGTTTGGGGAACACCTTTCCCACAGACGGCGCCAAACTGTTGCGGGTCATTCGACGCTCTTCTAGACCGGGCGAATTGAACCGTCTTAGCCCGAGAGTGGGCCGAATGCGCAAACAGTCACAGAGAGAACAAACAGGTGGCAAGAGAACATTTTTAGCGTGGAAAACCCGGAAAGGGTAAAAAACCACGTGTCCGGATCTGTGCCAGCCAAATTTCACTAAGTGTTGGAGTGTTAGAAACGAGGTAACAAATTCAGAGAGAGACAGACCGCTTCTCGTTACAATTGCAATTGAAGAAAATTCTTCGAGGGTGACAGGCCACCTCTCAGAGAAGCTAAGTGTCTTGGTGTTGCAGGAAGTCTTCAAAGTCCGAAGAAGATCTTCAAGTGACGAAGGAGATCTTCAAACTGCGCAGGATATCTTCGAAGCGCGAAGGAGATCTTCGAAGGAAATCTTCAAGGGGCTCTCTCGGATGCCAAAAGTCAGATCTCCCCAAATGAGGATTCAGGGTCCCTTTTATAGACTTGGCCAGGGGCGACCCAGTAATTTCGCCGTTGTAACCACCGTAACTACCTGACGGGCCGATCTCGACAGTTGATCGAGAGCACATGGATCGCCACTTTTTGAATATGACAATTTTGCCCCCCGGTCAGTTCGGGCAGTTTCCGATTGCAATGTGTGAATCCTGCAATCTCAAAAAAGATAGTGGAGTTAGCAATTGCGCGCGCTATGAACTTTGCAATGTTCAAGCGCGCGCGGATCAAAAGCACGCTACGAACTTAGCGGTGCTAAGCGCGCGTTGAGCACCGAGCGGGAACGCCGCAAAAGCATGATCGGAGTCGTGCGGGGTCGACGGGCGTGCCGTGCGCCGAGGGAGACCGACCGGCAGGCCGCGCGCGCACTAGCGTGCAGGTTGCGTGCGCGCTAGCGCGCAGGTTGAGTGCGCGCTAGCGCGCAGGCCGCGCTAGCGCGCAAGCCGCGCTAGCGCGGAGGCTGCGCGCGCGCTTGCGCGCGGGCCACGCGCTAGCGCGCAGGCTGCGCTAGCGCGAAGGCCGCACGCGCGCACGGTCCGCACAGGCCGCGCACTCGCGCGGTTCCGCGCGCGCGGTCATGCGCTACCGCGCGCGCTAGCGCGCGAAACTGCGCGTTGTGGCGGCTTTTGGACGGTTATTGGGCGGTTTTTCTCTTCCTTCTTGCCCATGCCTCCACCATCTTAGTGGGGAGTGGGGGTTTTTTTGGCTAAACGCAGTCCGGATTCCTCTACAAGATGGATGAAGACCCATCAATACTAATTAATTTTATATATATACACAGCGAGAGAGTATATATCAAGGAAAAGTCGAATGGAGGTCATGCAGCTCAAGTGCGGAAAGCAGAAGCTTCCACTCGCTTAAAAAGGAATCTCAACTGCTACAAATAAATATAAATAAATAAAAAAATCAATTTTGCGAAAGTCAAATCTTTGGACGGTCAAAAGAAAAAGAAAAAAAATCGGATTGAATTAAAAAAAAAGGCTGAAAAAGAAAAAGCGGAGGGGAGGGATTGCTATGGAGGCGAGAAGAATCAGACCAATTAGGCGTCGGCCTTTTCCAAATCCTTCGCTGCCATAAAGAAAAAGGCGCATTTAGATCTATTTGGGGAGGAAAAAGTATGGATATCTTCCTACAAAATCACATAAAAACATATTTATATGATACTCTAAAGATGATTATATCTTCTATTAATTAATTATATAAGAAATTTCATTTTACCGTACTGTAATTAGGCCAGCAATGCTCTACGGTTCTGAGTGATGGGTAGTGAATTGTGTACGTGAGCAAAAAATGAGAGTTGCAGAGATGAGAATGCTTAGGTGGATGTGTGGTCACATGAGAATGGATAAAAATAGGAATGAGTGTATCAGGGATAAGACGGGAGTGACGACAATTGTAGCGAAGATGTGATAAGCTCTTTTAAGATGGTTTGGACATGTGCATAGGAGATCATTAGAGGCACATATTAGGCGTTGTGAGAGTTTAATCACTAGACATGTTAAACGGGGGAGTGGTAGACCGAAAAAGACTTAGAATGAAACTATAAGGAAATATATGATGCACTTAGGCATTAGTGAGGCTATGATTAAAGATAGGGCGCAATGACGACAAAGAATCCATACAGCCGACCCCACTATGGTGGGATAAAGGCTTGAGTGTTGTTGTTGTTGTTGATAAGAAATTTCATTTTTGTGATGTTCAATTTAAGCTATTATTATATATTTTTAAATTTCACTTTTGTGATGTTCAATTTAAACAATTTCATTTACGGGATAAAATGGCCGGAAGTAGAAGAGTTCGAAGGAAAAACCCTAAGGCAACCACGCTACAATCGCTCTCCCAAACTCTAAGGCAACGACGCAAGGGCATAAAGTGGTTTTGTCATTAAAGATAAAGATGCAAAAAAACAAGGCACGGATGAATAGTTTCCGAGACAAGTATACAAAAACATTTAAAAAGTAAAACATCAAACAAGTCTTCGGGACAAAAAGTGCAAAGATAAAGTTACACCTAAAAGTTACTAATCCAAGTCTATAAAGCAAAAGTTGCACAAATGAAGTTATAAAAGCAAGCTATTAGTAAAAATCTTTGGAGCAAAAAATATACAAAATGTTATTGTAAAAGAAAGTTACAAGTGCAAATTTCTAAGAAAAATGTTCAAAATTAAGGTTGCAAAAACAACTTGCTGATACATTATAAGTTACAAATGCATGTCACTTGGGATATTTGTGCAGCAAGAAAGTTGCAATCACGAATCCACATTAGTCATAACATTTACATAAAGATAAAAGTTGTAATTACAAGCTACTCCTCTAGATGAGTTCTCCATAGTGACTCTACAAAGATGATTAGAGTAGGGATTTTATATACCTCAATTGAGAAATAGAGCTCCATTTGTTATAAAATTGAGGGATGGAGTGCATTTTGTCTCTAATTATTGATATTTATCCTTCTACAAGCAATAGAGTCATATGAATCAATCCCTCCGAATTATTGTTTTTTTTTTCCTAAATAGACGGAAGTGTCATTCGAACAGAACTGACTGGATCAAAAAAAGTATGGTGGCATCTCAGAGAAAAAATAGATCAAAGTTCTTCGATCAAACCCAAATCATTAACGAGTATCTTCTTGTTGAACGATCGTCAATGGAAGAATTGGATCCCTGACAAACAACGGTTGAAAGTTAAAATTGGTTTAATTTTGAGGGAATCTTTTCTTGATGCATCTTAGGCTCCATTTGGCGTGGTGTTTTACGACCACCGCCAAGAAAAGAAAACTAGTTTTGAATATGAAAGTGAATGAAGTTCCTTAGGTGAGGCCGGGTGTTCACGGACGACGGTTCATAACCACCGTGTTCATGACCGCCACCACCAAGCCAAACGGAGCCTTAATCTAAAATTAGTTTCAATACACTCCTAGTGCTTGCTTGCCGAGGGTGATGCTAGATCAAGCACAAGTCTGGCAATATGGGAGCATGTTTGATCTTTAGTAATGTGATGATATTTAGCATTCTTATTTTAATAAAAAAAAATCTTTTTTATTTTAGGCGATTGTTATAAGCACACTAGTTTTGGCTATTCGCACACCAATTTCTATGAGTTATTACGCCCCTTTTGAAAATATGCCTTGTACATGCATTTTTAGGAAAAATGTTCAACACGAAAATTGTAGATCTCGTCGAGATCTACAACTTTCGTGTTGAACACTTTTCCTAAAAAAGCACGCACAAGGAGTATTGTCGCCCTGATTGTAACTATAGCGATTTTTTGAAAATACGCCTTGTACATGCATTTTTAAGAAAAGTGTTCAAGACAAAAATTGTAGATCTCGTCGAGATCTACAACTTTCATGTTGAACACGTTTCCTAAAAATGCATGTACAAGACATATTTTCGAAAGGCGTGTAATAACTCATAAAAATTGGTGTGCGAATAGCCAAAACTGATGTGCTTATAACAATTGCCTTATTTTATGCCAGATATACCTTCTCAATCCCAATTAGATATAAATAATTATGATTATAATTATTAAAAAATGATGCAAAATATCCACAGCAATATCTGTTACGCCCCCGGACGAGGCCCGTCTATTTGGGCATCAGTACAAGCGAAGGCAAAGGCACGGCGAAGGCGACAACGGGACTGAACCAAGCGGTTCAGCCCCCTCTTACTGAAATCGGCCCAAGGGGGGCTGAACCGGTTTCGGTTCAGCCCCATGGGGGCCGGCCGGCCCCTTTTGCTGGCCGGTCCCGGGTCCGGTATAAATATACCCGGACCCCCTCTTTTGGTTCTTATGCAATCTATGATCAAGATATTCTCTCTTCTTCCTCCTAACCCTAATTCTTCTCTAGCCGTCATTAGCTCTCCCCCTCTTTTCTCCCTCTTTTAACTTCGTTCCTAACATTTGGTATCAAAGCATCTCCTCGGCCATGGTTACCACTCGCACGCAAGAGGAAATCTCGCGGTTGGAAACCCTAGAGGAAAATTTTGCGGGGTTGTCCGATTCAATGGAACACATGAAGACATCGATGGAAGAACGCATGGACGCTCGCATGGACGAAATCAAAGCACTCTTGGCGCAAAATCTGAGAGGAAAAGGGCCGGCGGCGGACGAGAACGGTGGATCCGTGCATCTGGGATCCGATAACTCCGGATCTCACCCGGAAATACCGCCTAGCTTTCAAGGAGGAGCGGGAGTTGCATGTAACCCCTGGATGGGGTCGGTACAGCCGCCTGGTATCGGACAGGGCTCGGGCGAGGCCGGCGGAAGCCGATCAGGCGGGATCGGGGCCGCAACAGTCGGCGGAGCTATCGAAACAAACCGCGACTTCGGCGGGGGATTTTGCGGCCCGGGCGAGTTCGGATGGGGCCGATCCGGCTACGGAGGGGTCGGACAAGGCCGTATGGGCCACGGCGAGGTCGGCGGGCCACCTGGAGGGTTCGGTGAGGCTGGAGGCGGCAACATGCCGGCTTTAGGCCGGGCGGCTGCGACGGGGTTTCCTCCGGGAGGCATGGGGGGACTCCTACCGAACCCTAGGCCGGTTGGACACGGCGACCATGTGGGACCGGGAGCACCGTGGGTCGGACAACACCAAGTACACCCGGGTGCGGGTTACGACCAAGGCTGGCCGGGACAAGGCGCACCAAGGGCGTATTTCCCTCCGAAATTAACGCGTATGAATTTTCCAAGTTTTCACGGAGGGGACGCGTTGGAGTGGATTCACAAGGCCGAGTTGTTCTTCAATTATCAGGATATTCCGGCGGCGCAGTGGGTGCAGTTGGCGTCCTTCCATCTGTAGGGTGACGCATTCCAGTGGACTCAGTGGTTCCTCAGAGACAGAGAGTATGTGTCATGGACGGACTTTGTGGAGGGATTTACGGCTCGGTTCGGGCCTTTGGAGTACGAGAATGTCGAGGCGACTCTGCAGAAGCTGCGACAGAAGGGGACGGTAACAGAATACTGGACAGAGTTTGAGAAACTGGCAAACCAAGTACACTGGGAGGAGAAGACACTTCAGAGCTGCTTTGTGTCGGGCTTGAAGGAACATTTGCGGGATGAGATTCATGCTTACATGCCATGGAGTCTGAACCACGCTATTAGCTTGGCCCGCATTCACGAGGAGCGGTTCAACAGGCAGCGGACCCGCAACTCCGCGAGGCCTGCTACCACGCCGGCACCAGCCCGGAGGGAGTCGGTGGGGGCCAGGAAACCGACGGTGACACGACTTTCATGGGGCGAGCTGCAAGCGCGGAAGGAGAAGGGACTTTGTTTCAACTGCGATGAGAAATTTACGCCGGGTCACAAATGTCAGAAGGTCCAGGTGTTTATGCTACACCAGGAGGAGGAGGACGAGTTGAGTTCGGAGGAGCCGCATCTAGAAGGGGACTTGGATCTGACGGCGCTTGGTGTCTCGTTGCATGCCATGGAGGGGTGTAGCCCCCCACCGCTCACTATGCGGCTCGGGGGGAGGGTCCGACGGGAACGGGTGACCATCCTGGTGGACAGCGGGAGCACTCACAATTTCATTCATCCGGAGGTTGCTCAGAGGGTGGGCACGTAGTGGATACTGGGGCTTCCTTCCAGGTCATGGTAGCGGATGGCAGTAAATTACAGTGCCAGGGCGTTCTGCGCGGAGTGGAGTTGCGGATGCAATGCTACGTGGGCTGCACAGATATCTACCTCTTACCCATTCGGGGGACAGACATGGTTCTTGGGGTCCAGTGGCTACGACAACTGCGGAGGGTTACTTTTGATTGGGATCAGATGACGATGGAGTTTCTGCAAGGTGGGCGACAGTTTTGCTTGAAGGGTATCACGTCATCACCCGTGAAGGAAATTGGCCTTCGCAGCCTACAACAGCTTGGAGAGACAGCGAGTTTGATGGCCGTTCTTCTTGGGGTGAGGTCAGACGAGGCAGGGCAAGGGGAGGTACCTCTCCAGTTGCAGCCGTTGGTTGAAGAGTATGCCGACATCTTCCAGGAGCCGAGTACACTTCCACCATCACGGTTCCGTGATCATCAGATTATGCTCAAGACTGGAGCAGAGCCGACAAATGTACGACCGTACAGATATCCACATATGCAGAAGGCAGAGATCGAGCGCAGTGTGCGGGAGATGCTCGATGCTGGCATCATCCGACCCAGCACGAGTTCCTTCTCGGCACCCATCATCCTAGTCAAGAAGAAGGATGGTTCATGGAGGTTCTGTGTCGACTACCGGGCCCTCAACAGTATTACGCTGAAGGATAAGTTTCCGATTCCACTGATAGAGGAACTGTTGTATGAGTTACATGGTGTGACCCGGTTTACTAAGCTGGACTTGCGGTCCGGCTACTACCAGATCCTGATGAAGGAGGAAGACATCCACAAGACGGCTTTCAGGACTCATGATGGTCACTACGAGTTCCTAGTGATGGCCAACGGGTTGACCGGCGGTCCATCGACCTTCCAGGCCAATATGAATGAGATCTTCCGAGAGCTTCTTCGCCAATTCGTGCTGATTTTCTTCGATGACATTCTGATCTACAGTCGGACTTGGGAGGAGCATGTGGACCATGTTGCTCAGGTATTCTCCATCCTACGTAAACACCAGTTATTTGCTAAACGGTCGAAGTGCTCTTTTGGACAGGACGAAGTTGAGTATTTAGGTTATCTGGTCTCCGTGGAAGGGGTTAAGGCGGACCCGAAGAAGATTGCTAGTATGGTCTCGTGGCCGCAACCTCAGACCATTCGGGCCTTACGGGGCTTCCTGGGCCTCACAAGCTACTACAGGCGCTTTGTTCGTGACTATGGGAAAATCGCTCGGCCACTGACACAGCTCTTGCAGAAGGATGCCTTTTCTTGGCATGAGGAGGCTGAGGCGGCTTTTCAGGCGCTCAAACAGGCGGTGACGACTACCCCTGTCCTTGCACTTCCGGATTTCACCAAGGAGTTCGTCGTGGAGACAGACGCCTCCGGAGTAGGGCTGGGAGCCGTCTTGATGCAGGAGGGGCGGACGATTGCTTTTTACAGCAAAGCTTTGGCTCCCAGGACACTAGGCCTCTCGGCTTATGAGAGGAGATGCTGGCCATTATTCATGCAGTGGCACTGTGGCGGTCATACCTGCTGGACCGTCACTTTAAAATCAAGACGGACCACCAGAGCTTGAAGCACTTCTTGGAACAGCGGGTCTCTTCCCCTCTTCAACAGAAATGGGTGACCAAACTTTTGGGGTACGACTACGAGATTGTTTATCGGCAAGGGAAAGACAATCTGGTTGCGGATGCTCTGTCCAGGTTGCCTGAGGGAGCATTGGCCAGCATATCTGTACCGCGGCTCGAGTCTTTGGAAGAGATTTAGGAGGAGGTGCTGCGGGATCCTGAGCTACGAGTTATTCTGGAGGAATTGCGGTCCGACCGGACGACCACCCCCGGCTATCATTTGCACCAGGATCGTCTCTACTACCACGGACGGGTGGTCATACCTTCTCAGTCCGCTTGGCGGACGGTGATGATGCACGAGTTCCATTCGACGCCGACGGGGGGCCACGCTGGGGTTCTCTGCACTCTGCAGCGGGCCAGGGCTAATGTATTTTGGAAGGGCATGCGGAAGGATATACAGGCGTTTGTTCGCCAATGTGATGTTTGTCAGCGACAAAAGTATGAGACCACTTCTCCTGCCGGGCTCCTTACCCCCCTCGAGATTCCACACCAGGTCTGGGATACGGTCTCCATGGATTTTATTGACGGGCTACCTCGCTTGAAAGGTAAATCAGTTATTCTGGTGGTTATGGACAAGTTGTCAAAGTACTGTCACTTCATTGCGATTATCTCGGATCGAGACCCTACTTTTGTTGGCAACTTTTGGCGAGAGCTTTTCCGGTTGCTGGGGACTTCTTTGCGCCTAAAAGTGCACTGATGCCCAAATTTTCCGGTTTCAGACGGGCTCAGTTGGTGATGAGGGTCAGCGTTAAAGGCTTCTTATCAAGGAGGTCTGGGGATCGAATCCCAGCCTCAACAACCCGCAGCTCATGAGAACAGTGGCGGAGACGGGTTGGGGTGTGCGGTCCGCTGGACCTGATACGGGCCCGGATTGGGGGCCGGGTTAGGCCGGTATTGCCCACGGTATTGCCCACCGGTAGGGGTTAGGCCTGACCCGTATCAATATCAAACCATCTTCAAATTCTGGGACCAATTTAAAAAAAATAGAAGTAAATTTTGAATTTAGGTAAAAATTGATGAACTCATTCAAATATCTTGCCTTTATATATACCATTACACAACTCAAAGTTTAGTATCCAGACTATTGACATAGTTTGTACTACCTTTCCTTTGTTTATTCTGATCCATTTAATGATTTTTTAATGGATTTGAGATCTTTGGATTCAAGTAATAAGACGCAAGTGATCAGCAAGCCTCCTTTCGTAGGAGAAATTTTTCAGTCCGCGTATCGGATCGTAAAAACGGTCCGAATATAAATACCTTTTTCTTACAGCTGGGCCCCACTCTCATTTGCTTCCCCGAACCCCTTTTGAAATTCAAAACTGCTCCGCTCAAACCCTCGCCGGAGACAGGGCCGGATCCACATGGCGGCACACCAGGGCTTCCGATGGTGGAGTTGCTGATGTTGACGTCGGTGGAGTCGGCGACGTGGATGTCGTCGGTGTTGGTGCTGTCCGCCGGCGAACTGATGGTGACGCCGTTGACGGTGACGCTCACCGACTGGCCGATTTGGTGGTGGAAGAACTTGCTGTCTCGACATCTCCCCAACCGGCTTCTAGCCGCTTCGCATCTGTCTAGCAGTCCGCAAGCTTTTTTAATGGTATTTGATTTCAACAGTTCTTCCCCCTTGTATTTTTTCTTCCGATTCAATTAGATGGGCGTGGAAAATTTCTGGGGCGAGATGGGGTGTGGATTTTTGAAAGGAGAAATTAAAATGGAAATTTTCTGGGATGAGATGGGGCGTGGATTTCTGAAAGGATGAGATGAGGCGTGAATTCTGAAATGCCTAGACCTGGAAGGCAAAATTAGAGTAGTTTCAGGTTTGACAACTCAACTGTTGTAGTTTTGAGATCATTTCTTCACTCTACAACCTACATTCAAACAAAATAGTTACAAAAATAGGAATCTGGGAATACTTAATGAAGGGATAATCTAATAACACGTTTGGAGAACAACTGAATGTGCATAATTTTTCTCACTTTTTCTTAATGACTGAGATTTATATAGACTTAGTTCTCTATAGTGTAGATCGAATGTCAAGTACTAATTTCAATATTTATTCATGGCTAGAACAATGTTTTAGTTTTAAATTTTGCAAGTTTTTCTTTCAGTTTAACGTTTGTTTTTAAATATTCTTGCAAAATAGGTTTTGATCTAACATGAACTTAGGTTAGAAGTTCTGGCCTTATTTTTAGAACCGATTGTGTACTGATTGTAGATTCTGAATTTGAGATTTTAGGGGTTTGTTGTAAAATCTGCCATGATTTTTTTTGCAGCTTATTTTTTTGTTGGTGTGTATTTTTTTTTTGCCTAAATTTTTGCATATCCGGTCGGATCTATCCCGTATTACATCACAATATTACAATGTTTTTGCCTAAGATCACAACATTGGTTTATCTATTTGTATATGCAGATGGAAGGCTTTTCGGAGGGTGCATACCTGAACAATAGATGCATTTTCTTCACCCTACCCGACCTACTCACTGCAATTTTAATTAGTATATAAACAAGCTTGCTTCAATTGGACTTTCAACTAATGCAGTTCTTAATGCGGATGATTCATTCGACGGGACAGGCTCCACTTGGAAGCTTATTCTATCATCTAAGCACGAAATTGTTTGAATTTCATGTATCCAGAAATGGTTCAATTTTCTTTTTCCTTTTTTTTATTTTATTTTATCTGCTACAGAATATTTTCCTGCTATTAATCTTGGGAGCAGGGCTTAACATAAGTTTACAATGTGAATAGTGTATAGTCGTTGTTTATGTAAGTCATGTATTATTCTTCTTCTTGATAATGTAAGTCCTTGTTTGTTTAAACAAGGAACTTTAAACCATACAGAAACAGAAATGAAGAAATTTTGATCCTGCACTCAATTCACCAGTTGTCAGAAATTCTCCGTAAATTGTGGATTAAGAACAAGGCTTTCTAAGAAAACAAAATGGATGCATTAGTTCAAACTTGAAATGCTTGAAAATCAAATGGACAAAGCTAACTGTAGCACACAAAAATGATCTCCTTGGCCGTTTATTAAAAGACAAAGCATGTAACAGCTGTTGTTTTTTGAAGCTTGCATCAAGAGAGATTTGTTGCCAGGAAAACATGGTAAAAAATTTGTTGTAGAAAATACTAGAAGTTCCACTCAGCCAGGAAAAAGACCATGATTAAAAACTCGGTTCAAAATATTTCCGACCGGAGAAAAACCCAGTTAGCCTACAAGTAAATCTATTCCGGCCGGATATAATTCAAACCAAAAAAAATCGGAGTGCATGAATATTGGATTCAGTGTGCACGTCGGTTACCTTAACTGCGGGAATGTTATCTATGGATGCTCCAGATTTCTCCATGGTGGCAGTTGCAGTGCAACGTTTATCAAGAAAGGGGACGATGGCCGGTGGTGATCTGGTAGAGGTCGTTTCGAGGAAGGTGGTGAGGACGTTCGACGGTGCACTGTGCATCTCAGCGGTAGAGAGGAATAAAGGAGTAAGCCAGCTGCTCGCCGGAATATTGGAGGGAAAAGACAGCAGCTCGCCGGAATAATGGAGGACAGCTGCTCGCCATAATAATGGAGGACAGTTGCTCGGTCGCCGAAAGAGTGGAGGGAAAAGCTGTTCGCCGGAAGGGGAGAGTGGAGGGAAAACCAGAGGAAAAATGAAGATGGATGAAAAAATCACTATTTTTAGAAAAGGGAGGGAATGGGGCCCAGCTGTAAAAAAGGTATTTATATTCGGACCGTTTTTACGGTCCGATACGCGGACTGAAAAATTTCTCCTTTCGTAGGGGCATTTTTTGCGTACGAGCAAAGGACGACTCCAGGATGAAGAGGAGCCGTCAGATTCGGAGAAAGTGCAATGCAGTTGTGTGGGAATTCGAGCTGGCCACGTGGCTTCATAAGAGTGGTCTCGATTCTTCTCTCTCCATCAGACTGAACAACTTCCCCTTTTCGTAAAGAAAATTTTTTTGGTAAGTATCTCTCACCTAATAATAGGTGAGAGGGAGCCCATCTAAGCCGTTGATCAGAGATCATACGGTTGTATTTTCCTGTATTTTCCTAAATACTTCTGTATTTATAAATAATCAATAATGTCAGTATTTTATATACCGTCCGATCTAAGATCATACGGCTGTATTTCTCCCCCACCTATTATTAGGTGAGAGTTGCGCACCTAAGTTCTTCCAATGCTGCAAACTAAAATAAATAAATATTCCATAAATTTATAGTAACAGTTAGTGTTCTTCTTCGCTATTAAAAACCATTGTAATAATGAAATAAAATATTGAATGACAAATAAATAATCTTGTTGCAGGTCGCCCGACCGCCTTAGCTCCGAGGCGAACCGGGTGCGCAAACAGTCAAGAGAAAACCAAGCAGCAGTGACATGGAGACATTTTAGCGTGAAAAATCCGAAAAAGGGTGAAAAACCACGTGGCTGGATCGGCGTCGGACCGAAATCCACTAGTTTCCTTGAGTTTACAAGAGTTTGAATTCCCTCGGAGGGTGACAGGCCACCACTCCGTTACAAGCTTTTAGTGAAGAAAAGTGGAGAAAATAGCCAAGTCCACGAACTATTGAAGTGAGCGTCCGTCGGTCCTTCTACGAAGTATCCACGAGAGCGCTCTTCTTTGCTTTGCCTTGAGCTCACTAAAGCGTCCAAGTGAGCATTGAGTGTGAGCGGACTAGAAAGAGAGCGGAGTGCATTCCGAGCGAAGGAACGATCTAAGTCTCACGTTCTCGCCAGAAAACCTCATAGCGCTCTCTAGTCCCTTGAGTTGTTTGTCTTCAAATGAAGACCTGTGGGCATTTTTATAGCCTTCTTGAAGGGACGCAGTGGTAATTGCGTCTGGTTGAATCATGAGTTGGCAAATGACGTCGCTCCGTTTTGGTCACCTGGCTCGCCACTTTTCACACAAAGACGAACATGACCCCCGGGAGGTTCGGGCGGCCGGGCACGTTTAACGGAGACGGTGGCGGCCGGAGGCGGATGAGGCGACAGCGGCGCGTGCGTGCGTGGGGGCGCTGGCCGTGCGCGCGGGGGCTGGTCGCGTACGCATGGGCCGCGCGCGCGTTGGCCATGTGCGTGTGCGCGCTGGCTATGTGCGGCGCCCGCATGCGCTTGGTTTCGTCCTCCCTTCTGGGGTGTTTTTGGGCCCTTTGAGCGGGCGCGGCTCGCTCAAACGGGCTGTATTCCTTTAGAGTTTCGGTCGAAGTCCTACCAATCTGGACCGGGAATCTTTAGGGGGAACCCCATCAAATGCCCCCAAATTTTCGTGGGTCGTGATTCGCGAAGCGACGAGCCCGAAAATTTTTTAACCTTGATCATTTCGCTTTGGGGTCATGTATTTTGAATTATTATTTCGTGGGTGCGTTACGAATTATTTTTGTTTGCGGCGTGAAGTGTCCTTGTCGTTAGGCCTAAAGACGTGCGTTGATCACTTGGCGCCGCTAGTGTTCGCCTTGCGAGTTGAAGATTCTGCAGTGGGCGTCAGACAATGATTTTTGCAGTTACTTGCTTGCGCATCGCCCTTGGTGGCCCTTGCGACGCTTTGTCGGGATGCTCTCCTGTTTTGAGCTTTGTGCGCTTTGATGGTCTGGAAGTATTTTTCTTTCTGGGTTCATAATCGTTTGAACGCGCGAGCAGGACGCTGCGCAGTGGATTTAGCCGTTGTCGTTGGGTGTCGGTGCTGGGACGGATGCTTGAAATGCGGCGTGGAGGGACATTCTGCCTCCTTGCCTTGGTGGCGTGAAAGGACTCGCAGTCCGATTTTGTTAAACGCCGCAGGAGGGCGTCAGAGGGCTTGGTGCCCGTTTATGTTTTTGTTGTCATAGGCGCGGCTTAGGCTCGCAACCTGCATTCGTTTCTGCAAAGTTGCTCTCCTGCTTGAGTCTTGCGTACTTGCTAAGCGTGAGATTGATGCAGCGTGTTGAGTTTGCGCCTTCCCTTGGGAGTTGGTGTTGGGGGTTGATGCTCTAATGTGATGCAGAGGGTTGCTTGAACGTTGCACGGATGGAGGTCTGCCCCCCTTGTCCTGATGGTGCGGGAGGACTCAGAGTCCATTTTGGTTGGAATCCGCAATAGGATTTGTGGTTGGTTCCTGTCCTGGGGAGTAGGACTCAGAGCCCATTCTTATCGTGAAGCAGAAGGACATAAGGTCCCTTTGCCTGAGAAGTGTAGAAGAACCAATAGTTCGTTCTGGTTGGAAGGCGTCGAAGGGCTTGGTTCCCGTTCATGCTAGACTGCGTCAAAGGACTTGGTGTCTGTTTATGCTAAAGAGCGTCAAAAGGCTTGGTGTCGGTTTATGCTAGAGAGCGTCAAAGGACTCAGTGTCCGCTCATGGCGAGAGTTGAGACGGGGCCGTTTAAGGCGGAGGCCGAGTTGGTGCAACAAGAGGAGGAGAAAGCGTCGATGGTTGCCGTTCCTCGGGGCGTTGACGTGGCACGGACCTTTGTGTTTGACGGTCAGACGATGCCTCGGATGACGCTCCTGAAGTCGTTATTGGGGGATGACTTGTTTGTGTCCTTTTGCGTGGAGCGTTGCAATTCTCGTTTGCCTTTTGATTCTGTTGTTGTAGGCACGGCTTAGCCTCGCAGCCCGCCTGTGTTGGTGGTGTTGCAGAGTTGCTCTCCCGCTGGTGGCTTGTGTACCTTGCTAAGCGTGAGTTCAATGTAGCGCGTTGAGTTTGTGCCCTCCATTGGGTGTTGGTGCTGGGGGCTGAAGCTTGGGTGCAATGCGGAGGGTCGCTTATCCCCTTTGTCCAGATGACGCCCGAGGACTCGGAGTCCGTCTTTAGCTAAGTGGTGCAGGATGACTCGTGGCCGGTCCTGGCTGAACTCCATAGGAGGGTTTGTGGACTGCTCTTGCTTTGAGTTGCAGAGGGACCTTTGTCCGCTCCTACTTAAGCAGAAGGACTCGAGGTCCGTTCTATCGGAGGGAGGAACTTCGACCGTTCGTGACTCAGGAGGACTCGGTGTCCGTTAGGTTGGAGGTGGCGAAGGACCTTTATCCGTTCGGGCCTCAAGAGGACTCGGGGTACGTCCGGTTGGAGGTGGCGAAGGACCTTTGTCCGTTCGGGCCTCAGGAGGACTCGGGGTCCGTCCGGTTGGAGGTAACAAAGGACTTTTGTCCGTTTGAGCCTCAGGAGGACTCGAGGTCCGTCCGGATGGAGGTGGCGAAGGACCTTTATCTGTTCAGGACTCAAGAGGACTCGGGGTCTGTTCGGTTGGAGGTGGCGAAGGACCTTTGTCCGTTCAGGCCTCAGGAGGACTCGGGGTACATCCGGTTGGAGGTGGCGAAGGACCTTTGTCCGTTCGGGCCTCAGGAGGACTCGGGTTTCGTCCGGCTGGAGGTGGCGAAGGACCTTTGTCCGTTTGGGCCTCAGGATGACTCAAGGTCCGTCCGGTTGGAGGTGGCGAAGGATCTTTGTCCGTTCGGGCCTCAAGAGGCTCGGGGTCCGTCTGGTTGGAGGTGGCAAAGGGCCTTTGTCCGTTCGGGCCTCAGGAGGACTCGGGGTCCGTCCGGTTGGAGGTGTAGGACTTTCGTCTGTCTCGCCTCGACAGTAGAAGGACACGGGGTCCATTCTTACGAGAGGTGCAGAAAAACTTTGGTCCATCTCGCCTTGTCGGTGGAAGGACACGGGGTCCATTATTTTTCTGGAGATTCGATCGTAATGGAAATAATCAAAAGCAGTTGTGTTGTTGCTAAATAGGAAGACCAGGTGCTCGCGAGCTTCTTTCAGCGGCTTATTCTTGAGCAAGGAAATAAGGAAAAGTAGTAGATTGCGCGGGGGTCGCTCAGTCCTGCCCCCCCCCCCCCCCCCCCCCGCCAGGTCCAACTCGGGCTTCGTGTATGTCTCTGTGGTTCGAATCTCGACCGAGGTGTGACTGTTGTAGGTAACAAAGTCGCGTTGCCTCCTGATCTCCCCAGACGACGCCTATCCCTGCATGAGTGATGAACTTCATGGCCACGTGCGAGATAGAGGGGATTGTATCGAAGATCGTCTGGAGCGGTCGACCAAAGATCGCGTTGTAGGTCGAGCTAGAGACAACCACCACGAACTGGACATCACGGGTGAACTGTCTCGGGAACTCCCCTAGGGTGACCGGGAGAGCGATCGGCCCCTGCACCGGAACTGGGTTGTTGTCAAACCCGTATAGCGGTCATGTTGTCGGCTCGAGGCGTTCTCGGGGGATCTTCATGTTACCTAGCGTTGACACGAACAACACGTCCAATGAGCTCCTGTTGTCGATAAGTATCCTCCTGACCCTGAAGCAGGGATCACCGATACCTGTGATGATGACGAGGGGGTCCTGGTGTAGTAGTATGCGTACTCCCTCCAGGTCTTCGTCCCGGAAGCTGATGGCGGTGTCCTGCAGCGCCTCTGGGTCTTCAGGGTCCTTTTCAGGAGAGCGATGAAGAGGACTTGGGCGGTGGAGAAGGGAGAGCTAGCAACGGTTTCGACTTCACCTACCATTTGCCTGCTCCCCCCCCCCCCCCCCCCCCCCCCCCCCCCCCCGGTGCACCCTGGCGTGCAGGGGTTGCTCCTGTCCTGGCTGGTGCGGCTGAGGCCGATTCGGTACTCGGTTCTGCAAGAACCTCCTCAGGTGTCCTTGGCGGATGAGGCACTCAATCTCCTCCTTCAGCCGGGTGCAGTCCTCTGTGGCATGCCCGTTCCCGTGGTGAAACTAGTAGTATTGTGTTTGGTCTCCCCGGCACGGGGGGAGCGGCTTGGGCCTGCGGAGCATATAGGAGTCCTGGATGGCCATAAGCATTGCGCCCGTGCGGTGTTCAGGGGAGTGAAGTCCTGGTGTCGGCGAGATCCCTAGTCCTTGCGAGGGTTGTTGCGGCGGTCGTCGTTCCTCTTGGATGCTTGTGGGGCGGACTCCGGATCCCTCTTTCGTTTGGCGGTTCCCTCGAACTACTGGCAGTGCGCCTCGATAACCTCATCTGCTGCGATCTGTGCTTCGATCCGGTGAACGAGGTCTGCGTAGCTTGGCACCGTCTCTCGCATTAGAGCGGAGTAGAATCCACTTGGGCGGAGCCCTCCGAGGAAGGCATCGCGGAGGAGTTCCGGGTCGACTCCCGGGATATGTCGCGCCTCGGAGGTGAAGCGGCGGAAGAACTCCTTGAGTGATTCCCCCTCACTCTGGCGAATGCCAGAGAGGTGCGACGGGTCTTTGACGATCCGACGATTTGCTATGAACTGGCCGACGACAAGGCGTGTGAGCTCTGCGAAGTTGTTGATCTCCCCTTCCCTCAGAGAGTGAAACCACGTGCGTGTTTGTCCCTTTAGGGTAGTGGGGAACACTTAGCACAATAGCTGATCCAGCGCGTTGTAGAGGCGCATGACGGTCTCGAAGTGGTTAACGTGCTCCAGGGTGTCGTCCATCCCGTCGAAGGCCTCGAAGTGGGATAGCTTGAATGTGTGCGGCACGGGGTGCGCCAGAACCTGAGGAGCGAGGGGGGAACCATGGTGAAGCGGGCGTCGTGCATTTGCGGGGCGGCCCCTACCCTGGGCGTACTCTTCCTCGATCATGTCCCTCACTCCCTGCGAGTGAGTCTTCGGTCGCCCTGCCCGGCGTCAGCCTCCATCGGGTGAGGGATGAGTCGGGCATTCCCCAGGGGCTCCGCCCGTCGTGCGGTGCGGGCAGAGCTTGCTGCATCAGATAGCTCCTCAACGAGGGGATCATCGAGGCGAGCAGCATTTTGCGGTAGGACGCATTCCAGAACCGCCGGCCGTGCTCCTTGCGCGGTGGCCGGTTTGGGAGGATTGGAGACTCCCAGATCTCGCAGAAGGGTGAGCACTTCTACCTGTCGTTCCTCCATTAGTCGAATGCGCTCCTCTACGGAAGTTGCAGGCACAACGATCGCGACTCTTCCTATAAGCGGAGCGTTGCTTGTAGGCGAGTTTGTGGGAGCCAGATCGATGCGCTCTTCTGGGGATGCGTCGTTAGCAGTGCGTGCACTTCTCCTTGCCATTGCGGTTGGTTGGGGGTGCTTGCGTTGTACAAGCGTTGTCCTCGGAAATTCCTTAGAGCTTTGGAAACACTTTTCCACATACGGCGTCAAACTGTTGCGGGTCGCCCAATTTTCCTCCGGTTCGGAGAAATGGACCGTTTTAACTCCAAATCGAACCGGGTGCACAAATAGTCAAGCGAAAACCAAGCAACAATGACACAGAGACGTTTTAGTGTGGAAAACTCGAAAATGGTGAAAACTCATGTAGCCGGATCGGTGTCGGACCGAAATCCACTAGTTTCCTTGAGTTTACAAGAGTTTGAGTTCCCTCGGAGGGTGACAGGCCACCACTCCGTTACAAGCTTTTAATGAAGAAAAGTAGAGAAAAATAGCTAAGTCCACGAAGTATTAAAGTGAGCGTCAGCCGGTCCTTCTACAAAGTATCCACGAGAGCGCTCTTCCTTGCTTTGCCTTGAGCTCATAAAGCGTCCAAGTGAGCGTTGAGCGGACTAGAAAGGGAGCGGAGTGAATTCCGAGCGAAGGAACGATCTAAGTCTCACGTTCTCGCCGGAAAACCTCAGAGCTCTCTCTAGTCCCTTGAGTTGCTTGTCTTCAAATGAAGGCATGAGAGCCTTTTTATAGCCTTCTTGAAGAGACGCGGTGGTGATTGCACCTGGCTGAATCCTGGGTTGACAAATGACGTCGCTACGTTCTGGTCACCTGGATCACCCCCCCCCCCCCCCCCGGGCGGTCCGGACGGCCCTGGCACGTTGCCTGGAGACGGTGGCGGACGAAGGTGGCGGAGGACGGGGGCGACGACGGCGCGCGGCTCACTCAGTCGAGTTGTATTGCTTCAGAGTTTCGGTTGAAGTCCTACTGATCTGGACCGGAAATCTTTAGGGGGAACCCCATCAATTATAATAAATCAAAGCATCTTATTAATACATAATCAATTTAAACAATTTAGCTAAACTACAAAAATAGAATTATTATCTATACTGTGTTATAAAATAGAATACGAGACCAGAACTATCCCAGCTATTGGCTATGATCTTCAATCAGGATCATCAAAATAATGTCAACCCCTCGATTTTACCATCTAATCTGCCGAAAGGAGTAGCATAAAAATAAAATAAAAATGTAGCGATCGTGCATAAGGATCCCTTAGTACTGTGTGACATCAATAATGCTCAATCGTTTCTCAAGTGACGGTCGGGTACTTTCGCAGCGGGGATAGCCCATCAATGATCATTAGTTAGAGAAAAACTTATTAAGTAACTTTCGCAGCGGGGAGCGCGCCGGGGGCGCGCGGAGCGCGCCGGGGGCGCGCGGAGCGCGCCGGGGGCGCGCGGAGCGCGCCGGGGGCGCGCGGAGCGCGCCGGGGGCGCGCGGAGCGCGCCGGGGGCGCGCGGAGCGCGCCGGGGGCGCGCGGAGCGCGCCGGGGGCGCGCGGAGCGCGCCGGGGGCGCGCGGAGCGCGCCGGGGGCGCGCGGAGCGCCCCGGGGGCGCGCGGAGCGCGCCGGGGGCGCGCGGAGCGCCCCGGGGGCGCGCGGAGCGGCCCGGGGGCGCGCGGAGCGGCCCGGGGGCGCGCGGAGCGCCCCGGGGGCGCGCGGAGCGGCCCGGGGGCGCGCGGAGCGCCCCGGGGGCGCGCGGAGCGGCCCGGGGGCGCGCGGACGCCCCGGGGGCGCGCGGAGCGGCCCGGGGGCGCGCGGAGCGCCCCGGGGGCGCGCGGAGCGCCCCGGGGGCGCGCGGAGCGCCCCGGGGGCGCGCGGAGCGGCCCGGGGGCGCGCGGAGCGCCCCGGGGGCGCGCGGAGCGCCCCGGGGGCGCGCGGAGCGGCCCGGGGGCGCGCGGAGCGCCCCGGGGGCGCGCGGAGCGCCCCGGGGGCGCGCGGAGCGGCCCGGGGGCGCGCGGAGCGCCCCGGGGGCGCGCGGAGCGCCCCGGGGGCGCGCGGAGCGCCCCGGGGGCGCGCGGAGCGCCCCGGGGGCGCGCGGAGCGCCCCGGGGGCGCGCGGAGCGCCCCGGGGGCGCGCGGAGCGCCCCGGGGGCGCGCGGAGCGCCCCGGGGGCGCGCGGAGCGCCCCGGGGGCGCGCGGAGCGCCCCGGGGGCGCGCGGAGCGCCCCGGGGGCGCGCGGAGCGCCCCGGGGGCGCGCGGAGCGCCCCGGGGGCGCGCGGAGCGCCCCGGGGGCGCGCGGAGCGCCCCGGGGGCGCGAGCGCCCCGGGGGCGCGCGGAGCGCCCCGGGGGCGCGCGGAGCGCCCCGGGGGCGCGCGGAGCGCCCCGGGGGCGCGCGGAGCGCCCCGGGGGCGCGCGGAGCGCCCCGGGGGCGCGCGGAGCGCCCCGGGGGCGCGCGGAGCGCCCCGGGGGCGCGCGGAGCGCCCCGGGGGCGCGCGGAGCGCCCCGGGGGCGCGCGGAGCGCCCCGGGGGCGCGCGGAGCGCCCCGGGGGCGCGCGGAGCGCCCCGGGGGCGCGCGGAGCGCCCCGGGGGCGCGCGACCGGGGGCGCGCGAATCAATTGCGCAGGGGGGCGCGAATCAATCGCGCCGGGGCGCGCGAATCAATCGTGCCGGGGGCGGGCGAAGCCCGCCGGGATGCGGCCGAAGGCCGCCGGGATGCGGCCGAAGGCCGCCGGGATGCGGCCGAAGGCCGCCGGGATGCGGCCGAAGGCCGCCGGGATGCGGCCGAAGGCCGCCGGGATGCGGCCGAAGGCCGCCGGGATGCGGCCGAAGGCCGCCGGGATGCGGCCGAAGGCCGCCGGGATGCGGCCGAAGGCCGCCGGGATGCGGCCGAAGGCCGCCGGGATGCGGCCGAAGGCCGCCGGGATGCGGCCGAAGGCCGCCGGGATGCGGCCGAAGGCCGCCGGGATGCGGCCGAAGGCCGCCGGGATGCGGCCGAAGGCCGCCGGGATGCGGCCGAAGGCCGCCGGGATGCGGCCGAAGGCCGCCGGGATGCGGCCGAAGGCCGCCGGGATGCGGCCGAAGGCCGCCGGGATGCGGCCGAAGGCCGCCGGGATGCGGCCGAAGGCATCCGAAGGCCGCCCGAGAGCATCGAGCACGGGCGTAGCCCGTGCGAAGATGCTCGTATATTATAAAGTAATATGCATATGTTGAAGCACACCAAAGGTTTGATACCAGCCGTTGGATATAGAATCAACCGTTGGATACATCATCAGACCAAAGAGAGAGAGGAAGAGAGGGGAATGGGGCCCGCTTAATAATTATGCTCGGCTGCTTCTTGAAAAAGAGAGAGAGTGAGAGAGAGAAATAGTGAGGGGAAGAGAGAGGGGAGTCGGCCCATATAATTAATAATAAAACATAAAGAATTAGAGGGATAAGATCCAACAGAGAGGGGGCGGTGGAGGAATTGGGGGGAGAGAGGAGAGGGAGAAAGAGAAAGAAGAGATAGGTGGGACCCGCTTGAATGTGGGCACAGCCCGCAGCGACGCATCGAGCCCGTGCGAAGATGCTAGTGTATATATATGATGAAAGAGGGAGGAAAAGACTTTTTTTTTTATTGTATTCATCTCACTAGGGGGTATTAATAGGTCTTACATGGTAACATAAAATGGGAACGAACGATGTGGGACTAACCCATACAACATAAAAAATACGTAAATACCACTCCCCCCCCCCCCCCCCCCCCCCCCCCCGCCCAACTTGCTGACAATTTCTCCAAAGTTTCTTGTACACAATCTCTTCGTAACGATATTTGCCAATTGTTGTTCAGATGGTACGAATGGGGTAACCACAATGCCTTTAACTATATTTTCCTTGATAAAGTGTCTGTCGATCTCAATGTGTTTAATACGGTCGTGTTGCACTGGATTGTGTGCAATGTTTTTTGCTTCTCCAGGTGACTAAATTTCCACCCACCATTGTACAATATCCAGATGTAGACCGTCGATCATCAACTGATCCAATCCAGTCAGCATCCGTGTAAACTTCAATAGTTAGCTCATCAATTGGTGAAAAAAGAATGCCCTTCCCTGGTGAGGCTTTGAGATATCTGAGGACACGATGAGCAACATCGAGATGGCTGGTTTTTAGGAGGTGCATGAATTGGCGAGCACTCCCACAACATAGGAAATATCCTGACGAGTATGTGATAAGTAGATCAGTTTGCCCACTAGTCTCTGAAAACTGGGAATGTCTTTAAAGGAAGCACTATGGTGTTTGTCAAACTCACAAACATCACGACGGAAATTATTAACTAATACGGAAGAAAAAGTAGGAAATAATTATTTCATAGACATAATAGAAGGATGTCCAAGGCGACAATGCCAAGACTCCAAAGTAGCCGCCTGATCAACATGAAGGGCCTGAGGAGGAGTATGAGAGGAGGAATGAAGCACATAAAGCTCATCCACCAGACTACCAGAGTCAATCATCGTGCCCGTCTTCAGGTCCTGAAAAATACACGAGGGAAAAAAGTCATTGAACAGTTCATACAGTTGATCAGGTGATTAATGAAAAAAAGATTATGAGTAAACCTGGATACATGAAGAACAGAAGAACGAGTAAGAGAGGAGCAGGGGATGGATCCTTTCCCGACAATCGGGGAGGAGGAACCATCAGCAATGCTCACCTTGTCTCTGCCAGACAGAGGAAGGCAAGACACAAAACCTGTAACAGAGCCGGTCATATGATCGGTGGCTCCATAATCAATAATCCAGTGGGTGGAGGTATCAGGACGAGAAGAGGCAGCATGAGCACCTGAGGGACCCTGATGAGCATATGAGGAGGAAGAGACAGACGACTCTGTAGACTATCCCAAGCGGCGGAATGTTTGGATCTCATCAGCAGAGAGAGACAGCGGAGCAGACGGAGCAGTAAGAGGCAAGGTCTCCTCGGAGGCACCAGACAGGTGAGCAGAGTGAGACTGGGTAAAACGGCCCTGAGAGCGACCATAACCGTGACCCCCACGCGGGGCAGACCCCTCACTGGGTGTGGGAAAGTCATGGAGACGAAAACAAGTGTCTCGAGTCTGACGGGACTTCCCACAGTAATGGCAGACCAAATGATCTTTGCCAGTGGACTTGGGCCTGGAATCACGCGGTGCTTGACTACCAAACTGCATGGCAAGGGCAGAACCATCAGGAGCAGGATCGGGGGTCCACGTCTGCCGCCGATCAAATTCCTGCTGAACTAAGCTGAAAACCTCTGGAAGGGAAGACAGAGGAGAGCTCCCGAGGATCTGGACATAGATCTGATCAAAATCCCGATGTAAACCATGAAGAAACTCAAATACTTTGTTCCTATCCTCCCGAGCTCAGACTAGGATCTCATCCTCATGAGACACAAGTGTGAGCGAGTAAAAGTGATCGTACTCTTGATAAAGCTAAGTGAACTCCAAGTAGTAGACAAACGGAGGACGATCACCCTGACGAAGGAGGAAGATCTTCCGTCGCAGCTTTAAGATCTAGGCAGCATTCCCCTTGCAGAAGTAAGTGGCCTCAGCATGCTTCCAAATATCTGCAGCCGTGTCCAAAAAAAGCTAATTACGGGCAATAGAGTCCATCATGGAGTTGGTCAGCCAAGACATAACAAGGGAGTTCTCAGACTCCCACTGTGGCCACTCTGGAGAAGCCTGGGTAGAAGCAGACATAGTACCCAGGACATACCGAACAAACGCCTGCTCTTCAAGGCAAGGGTAATAGCCCGAGACCACGGGAGAAAATTAGTCTTATCCAGACGTATAGTCGTGATTTGGGGAGTATTATGGTCATAACTTGACCGAGTGGATCCACTGGAGAGCAAGGGAGCAGAGGTAACTCCAGTACCCGAAGACGTCATCGGAGAGTCATCATTTCCCGGCATAATGATCCAAGATTAGAAATCAAGAATCCAAGGGGAGACACACCAAAAACGCCTAGAAAGAAACTAGGGTTGGCTCATAGAAGGAGGAACTAGACCAAATCCATGAGAGGCTTCCAAAAAAAAGGACCGACACCGGAAATAGCGTGATCTATGACAACATTTTCGGTGCAAAAAAAGGAGCGACAACAAGCCCGCTGCTGGAAGAAGGCGGAGGCGGCTGGAAGCGGCTGGAGGCGACTCTTGCGGGAGAAGAGGCGGAGGCGGATGGAAGGCGGGAGAGTTCTGGAGCGGTGGGACACTGCTAGGTTAGAACGTGGCTCGGGAGACGAACGAAGGAGGCGCGCAGGAGCGGGATCGGAACGGGTCACATGCGACGAGTGAGGAGAGCAGAAGAGAACGGCGCGTGAGACCGAGCGGATTAGCCCTAAGGCTCTGATACCATGATGAAAGAGGGAGGAAAAGATTTTTTTTTTAATTGCATTCATCCCACTAGGGGGTATTAATAGGTCTTACATGGTAACATAAAATAGGAATGGACGATGTGGGACTAACCCATCAACAACATAAAAAAACATAAATACCAACAATATATATACCTTAGATGATGGCTAGCCAAGAAATTTATTAACATTAAACACCACATGTCCTCAGGATAATCTCAAATCTTACTGATAATAGAGGAAATATAGTGACTTAGGTGGGTTTTTCAAAAACTTATGGGATAGTTAGCTAACATCTTCGAAATAAAAAAATGATTTCAGTGCATAGCTTACACATACTTACAAATTTGACATATAAACCATCAATATGGGCCTCCTTATATCATTTTTCTTGTTCATTTGAAGTAATTGATTTCAGTAATTATTCATTCTTTCCATCGTAATTAAGTTATTAACTCCAATGGTTTTCAATTTTCTAATATAGCATGTACTTTGTGATGTATGTGCTCCTTCAGACCTGAATAAGAGCAAAAAGAAGATTCAGGGGAAACAGAAGTGATTAACACACAAACTTCAAATCAAGAAAAGATTTATGATGGTTTCCGGACTCTAGAAGATTATTGAGGCTTATACAGGAATGAAGGGCCAAACCATGTTGTAGTTCCCAGAAAAACCTAGGGTAGAAAAAGAGAAGCAACCAGAAGGGGATAAAGAAGAATGAAGATATTCGAACCAATATCAGTAACAGATGAAGGAAGGGGATCGCCTGAACTTGTAAGTTGTTCTGCCGTTGAGGAAGAGGAGATTGACGCGGTGGAGAGCCTTAGCGAAACCAAACCTTGCAAACGGCGAGGAGAAGCGAGCAACTGGAAATCTGAGAGGAAGAAGACCAAGAAAGATCAGCGTCGAGAAGCAAAGATCACGAATGGGTGAAGCGCGTCGCGGATGAAAGAAGAAAAGAAGTGCAGCGGCGAGAAGAAAGGCAGATCGTGAATGGTCGGGGTGTGGCTTTCGTAAACCATTGAATAAAAGACGAAAAGATGAAAGCAGAGAAAGCGGTTTTTAAGAAGTCTTGTTGGACCGGCTGCTCTAAAAGCACCCAAAACACTTTTCTTGAAAAAGCTCTACATCGAAACAACCTAAAAAGGACGGTGGCCGTGGAAATAGAGCTCTTCCCACCGCCACCGCCGCCCCAAACCGAGTCTTAGGCTATGTTTGGGGCGACGATGACGGTGGAAAAAGCAATGGTGGGAAACCAGTGGTGGCATTAGAACGGTCCAGAAAACTATTTTGAAAAAGTTGAAGATTGTTTGGAAAATCTTCATTTAAGTGCTTTTCAAATAAAGTGTTTTAATAATAACTGTTTAGTTTTTTAATAATAAAAATATGTTTTATGTTAATCATTTATCACATAGATAAGTAAATATTATATAAATCCTAAATAAGCAGGTTACAAAAGGTTAGTGATGAGAAGCAAAGATAGTGAATAGGTGAAGAATCGTGAATGGGAGAAGAAAACATATGCAGCGGCGAGAAGTAAGAAAGACGGATCGCAAATTGTCGGGGCGTGGCTTTCGTAAACCTTTGAATAAAAGAGAAGTTGAAAGCAGAGAAAGCAATTTTTAGAAAGCCATGTTGGACCGGTTAGTTACGCGCACAAAACTTTAATACCGAGCGGCGGGCGCGTGCAGTACTTGGCTAGTTTTTCCACATACTTGTGCTAACCAAGTAAGTTTTGCTTCAACAATGCAATGGAATGAAGAAAAAAGCTTTGATTATACTTCTGAACAAAGTTACAAGACAGTTCGAGAGATAGTTGACCAAGACATACAACGATCAAGACATACAACAACACAGCACTCACAAGCAATCAACTCTCACGAGAGGAGACTCACTAGCACAACAAACTCCAAACCATCAATGATCCAAATGAGGAGAGTTCTTCCTCTCATATTGGCCTCTTCCCCTTTTTCCCTCCAAAACCCAAGAAGGATCTAGATTTCTCCACACACACATGAGACTAGATTATTCCATACTCTTTTACACTATTCCATATCTCACATGCATGATTTATCTCTAACAATCTAGAATGCTCTCAACATATGTAGACTTGTCTAGAATACTGGTCATGGAGCAATTGAGTTAACATTAGCACCATGACATTCTCCCCTGCTGAATTCATGCGCCGTTCTCGATGCATCAATAATTTCCATCCTTGATTCACATTCTTTGGTTTGCGGACCTCAATAAGGAGAGGATCTTCTCTTCTTGCGACATTAGATGTATTTCAGATGTGGAGCAAATGAGAATTCCTTGAAACTGATCAAGAAAATTCATCCCAATGACAACGTCGTACTCACCAAAGGGAATAACATCGATAGGAACATTACCCTTCCATCCTCAAAGACGAACATCCACATCTGGAGCAAGGCCAACAATTCGTACTTCCTGAGAATTAGCAAATTTAAGCTGTGTTGGTCCAAACTTAATTGGCAGTCCAATTCTCTCAGCGACAGTCTGGGACATGAAGTCAGTTGCGCCTGTGTCTACCAAGACTCTCATTTTTGTTCCCTTGATCTCTACATCCACCATTATTTGGCCTTTACTTATCATCCTTCTTCTAGTAAGGGTTTGGTTCAAACTTTCCTGGTTGGAGTTGCACCTTGCCCCAACTTGATCGGTGGCGATTCTTATTTTCTCCAAGGTTGGGCAGTCATTGACTTTGTGTGGTCCTTCGCAAAAGAAACGCCTCAAAGGTGGGCGACTTATGTAGGAGCTTCTTTTTCTTTCACAACTTCCTCGAGTAGGGATGGCATTAAGGGGTTGCATGATACTCAGCCTTGCCATTTCTTGTGGATCATCCTCATCCTCACTTGTTGTCTCATCTTTCTTCATCATAACTGTTAAGGATCCAAGCTTTGGACAATCCTTCATATGATGGGGTCCGTTGCAGACATAGCAGGAGGGTGTGCTCTTCCTTTCCTCAAATCTCCTTTGACGATGTGCATAATTCTTTGATTCAACTTCACCTTAGTTATATCATCTTTTAGATGAAACCCCTCAAAGTAATTCTCCATCCTCCATAAGAAATTTTCAACTTCTTTTGCATCCTGTCTGCCAACAAACATGTCTGGCTTGGGGATGTCCAATCTTGCCCCGAAAGAATGGTATTAGTGTACTACCACCATTAACAATAATCATCTTACAGATGGTTAGTTCTTCCTACAAGTGCGCCACTTTCCTTTTGAGCTCGCTAGATTGTTCCTTCAGCTCATCGATATGTTCATGTAATGTTGCATTATCAACAAAAGCACAATGGAGTTTCTTCTCTAGCTCCTCTCGAATGGATTTCATTCGCTACGTACCTGGTGGTTATTGATTTCCATGACCTCCATGCATTTTATCTAGTCCACCACAGCAAGCTCTAATGTCTCTCTTCTCGAGCTCGGCTTTGACCACGCTTCTTCTTGCCAGTATGGTGTGTAGTATCTTTATCTCGCTCCTCCACAATGTTGGAGTTTTCACCTGCCATCATTGGTTTTGTTGTATAACCCGCCACAAACTTGTGTGAACCTCCCTCTGATACCAACTGTCGCGCGCACAAAATTTCAACACCAGACGCGTGCGGCACTTGGCTAGTTTTTCCACAAACGTGTGCTAACCAAGTAAGTCATGCTTCAACAATGCAGCGGAATGAAGAACAAAGCATTGATTATACATCTGAACAAAGTTACAAGATAGTTCGAAAGACAATTGACCAAGACATACAACGATCAAGGCATACAACAACATTCAGCACTCACAAGCAATCAACTCTCACAAGAGAAGACTCACTACCACAACAAACTCCAAACCATCGATGATCCAAATGAGGAAAGATCTTCCTTTTATATTGGTCTCTTCCCCTTTCCCTCCAAAACCCAAGAATGACATAAAGGATGAAAGAATATTTGTTATTTCTGGTGCAAAAAAAGAATATATGTAATAATGTAGTGTGTAATATGTTTGTCTTAAAATGTGATGTGTAAAGTAGAAGGCATCTCTTCTGGTTGCACAATTTTTCAAGTGAAAGTAACATGTTCTGGTATAGCTCACCAATAAATGTATGAATGCTCGGAATGTTCTTCAGTTGGAGTAGTCGGGATGTTACATTTCCAAGAGGCTTTGGGAGCGAATTTAGAAAAATCTGTTTCAAGTTGACGTCGTCGATTCCATTGATGGCATAGAACCGTTTAGACATTTTTTCATAATGAGTTTCCAGATCTTTTCTTTTATATAAGCAACACCTCATGCTTAAGTATTCTTCGTTGGCTTGATTTGTATAATGGTTCCATGCTCCCAAGAATTCATTGTGGACATGCATAATGATGTAAACCAAAATTAGGGTTTAGAAAATAAGTTAATTTTATGCGATGATTTTACTTTTGAAAACTGATGTAAACTCGAATTAGGGTTTTGGAGTAAAATAAATTTTAAGCAAGATATATTTATTGTTATAAAAAGTAGGATTTTGAAATTAAGTATTTTATTATTATAATTTTGAAAAGGAGTCGAGCGGCCGAATCGAATTTTGAGCGCCAATCACCCTCAACCGTTTGAGCTTCACAAGATCGTTAATCGTTATTAGCAAAATATTCCGTGGCGCTTAATGAATTAAACCGTCGCGAGATCCTTACATCCACAAGCAAAAAATCACAAGCAATAATTTATGGATAAACGACAAATTTAAACAGCGCGAACGTCCGAGGCAAGCTTTAATCAATTATTTTAAGTTGCATAAAATTTACCTTAATAAAGAGGAGCAAGAGGAAGGATGGAATTACCCCTAAGCATTCGACGAGGCTATTTCACAACTGAAGCTGGCTGTGGACGGCACTGTTGATGGGAACGAACTGTTGATGGGTTCTGTCGGGAGGCGAGTGCTATGCTGACGGCACAGTCTCGAGCCGGTCTGGATGTCGAGGTCGACGACTCGGTTTATGCACGGGATCGCCGGAACAAATATTCTGAGGTCGACGACGATCCCGTCGCTGAAATCCGCGATGGTCGAGGGCGGCGGAATGAAGGGAGAGGTCCGTCGAGACGTCCGTCCGCTTCTAGGGCTTCGCAGGAGAGGAAGGCGCCGGCTACTTCAGTGGTTTTTGACGTCGACAAAGGGGCGTGATCGGGAGGTAGGTCGTCGGGCTAACAGAGGAACGACAGTTTCGTCATTCCCTGTATTTTCCCTGGCTGGCTTCTTTTGTGGGCGCAAGGGCTATTTTAAAGGAGGAATTTTGCTTTGGCTTTTGAAATGTCTCCTGAAATAATTATTTCCTAACTCACCCACTCATTCAATCTTCCTAAAGAGGGTGGGTGATTATCTCATATCAAATAATTCCAGATTTTTAACTTCCTAAACAAGTCTCCCAATGAATCTTTTTAAAAGAGGGAATATTTTAATTTGATTCTATTTCCCATTTGATCTTATATTTTCATAATTAAATTAAACTTGCCTCTTTCGTCCTAACTACCTAAATTACCGGACCATTTTATTTAAGGAAGCGTCGGGTGGTCAAACCGGCGTGCCGAAAAATAACGACGGATGCAGCAATAAAATTACATGAAATAAAATGATGAAAATAAATGCTGTAAATTAAGGTGCGACGAAGGATGCATCAATTCTCCCGGGGTTGAAAGAGCTCGACCCCGGCGAGACTTTGCGAAAATTGGCAATGGAGAGATTTGATATCGTCGTTGGTGTTGGATCGGGTGGAATATCTGGAGCCTCGACAGGTGGCTCAACTGGTGGCCCAAAGCGCTGCTGAACATGAACTAGACCCAACCTCCTGCAATAAGCAATCACCAGACCTCCCTTTGAAAAGTACAAATCATGGCGATAACGACCGACCGTGAGTTTGTAATGTTCAAATGTTGCTCGCAAAATATTAGCAATAATTTTATGCAGTTCTTTAAAATAATTAATATGAGCTTGCGCATCGAAAGAAATACGTTCATGGAATGAAAGATGATGGCGGTCAGGTGGGTGGAGCAATGCATACAAAATCTCGAAAGGAGATATTTTAAGAGAGCGGCTTTTAGAATTATTACATGTGAAATTTGCTCGTGGAGGTACTAGATCCCATTGTGTCGGATTCTCCTCAATTATACGCCTAAGAAGGTTCTCCAAACTCTTATTAACGATTTTAGTCAGTTCATCGATTAGAAAGTGATAAACGCTGCTAAACTCGAGTTTGGTGTTCATTCGTCCCCTTAGTACGTTCCAAAAATTTGATATAAAATTTTTAATATAATGTTGCAATCTCACAATTTTGCTTATATCAAATTTAATATTGCAAATTTTAAAATTGACTCCAATTTTATTATTTAAAAATTTCCAAAGAAATCCTTTAAAACGTGTATCCTTATTGGGAGTGAAAGTTTTTGGAGTTCTTATTATCCTTAAGATACGAGTTCTTTTAAATATGTCGATACTTGGATAATAAATTTTTGCAGACACGTTTATATCCATTGGATAACTGAATGAGATAAAGTGATTTTCTCCAAATACGAAATCAACATGTGGTGGTGACATTGGTGCTATGAGTCGGTGACCAACAAGCATAATGCCATTCGACTTAAGTGTATATGACTGAAAGGGGCGAGGAGAGCCAGGAGCGACAGGGATCGACTCCGTATTGTCTAAGATGAGTGATTCGTCGCTGACGAGTTCTTCTTCATCGAGAAGGGGCTCGGGAAGGAACTTGGTGACTAAAGGTTGTGGTTCAGTGTGAATAAGTGGGGACACCGCTTCAGTCAGGATGGGGTAATGAGGAGGATGAAATTCCTCTTCTTGGAGCAGAGGCTCATGAAGGAACTCCTCGGCTGAAGGGGGTGTTATAGTGGAAACTAGGGGGGCCAAGGTGCGTGTGGGGGAAACGACAAGTCTAAAGAGTTCCACTGATTGATCCGTAGTTGGGACGTAGTCAGGGAAAACATATTGCTTGCGCATGTTCGTCTCAAAGTTGTGTACATCGGCGCACAACCCATTCAGATTTTGTTTTAATTCGGCAGTGAATATGTCGACTGACTTCGTCAGATCGCGCATTCGAATGGCTAAGTCACCTAAGGTGGCTCCTATACGATCTAAGCGACTCTCCATACTTTTAAGTAAAAACTTAATGTTTTTTTAAGGTTTAAATAAAATTTGAAAAAGGTGGCTAGTGGGGGAGCCACACCATTTTTTTTTTGAAAATAAATTATAAATATTTTAAAATAGATTTTTTTAAAATAAAAATAAAATAAATAATAAATTAGTTTTGAAATTCGGATCGCGTGATTCGCGATAGGAGCGAATCACAAACCTACGCTTTGATACCAAAATGATGTAAACCAAAGTTAGGGTTTAGAAAATAAGTTAATTTTATGCGATGATTTTACTTTTGAAAACTAATGTAAACTCGAATTAGGGTTTTGGAGTAAAATAAATTTTAAGCAAAATATTTTTATTGTTATAAAAAGTAGAATTTGAAATTAAGTATTTTATTATTATAATTTTGAAAAGGAGTCGAGCGTCCGAATCGAATTTTGAGCGCCAATCACCCTCAACCGTTTGAGCTTCACAAGATCGTTAATCGTTATTAGCAAAATATTCCGTGGCGCTTAATGAATTGAACCGTCGCGAGATCCTTACATCCACAAGCAAAAAATCACAAGCAATAATTTATGGATAAACGACAAATTTAAACAGCGCGAACGTCCGAGGCAAGCTTTAATCAATTATTTTAATTTGCATAAAATTTACCCTAATAAAGAGGAGCAAGAGGAAGGATGGAATTACCCCTAAGCATTCGACGAGGCTATTTCACAACTGAAGCTGGCTGTGGACGGCACTGTTGATGGGAACGAACTGTTGATGGGTTCTGTCGGGAGGCGAGTGCTTTGCTGACGGCACAGTCTCGAGCCGGTCTGGATGTCGAGGTCGACGGCTCGGTTTATGCACGGGATCGCCGGAACAGATATTCCGAGGTCGACGACGATCCCGTCGCTGAAATCCGCGATGGTCGAGGGCGGCGGAATGAAGGGAGAGGTCTGTCGAGACGTCCATCCGCTTCTAGGGCTTCGCAGGAGAGGAAGGCGCCGGCTACTTCAGTGGTTTTTGACGTCGACAAAGGGGCGTGATCGGGAGGTAGGTCGTCGGGCTAACAGAGGAACGACAGTTTCGTCATTCCCTGTATTTTCCCTGGCTGGCTTCTTTTGTGGGCGCAAGGGCTATTTTAAAGGAGGAATTTTGCTTTGGCTTTTGAAATATCTCCTGAAATAATTATTTCCTAACTCACTCACTCATTCAATCTTCCTAAAGAGGGCGGGTGATTATCTCATATCAAATAATTCCATATTTTTAACTTCCTAAACTAGTCTCCCAATGAATCTTTTTAAAAGAGGGAATATTTTAATTTGATTCTATTTCCCATTTGATCTTATATTTTCATAATTAAATTAAACTTGCCTCTTTCGTCCTAACTACCTAAATTACCAGACCATTTTATTTAAGGAAGCGTCGGGTGGTCAAACCGGCGTGCCGAAAAATAATGACGGATGCAACAATAAAATTACATGAAATAAAATGATGAAAATAAATGCTGTAAATTAAGGTGCGACGAAGGATGCATCACATAATCAGGAAATCGACATTTGGACTTTGTTTGACCATCTGTTGTTTGTACGCTCCTAGAGCGATCTACCATTGCCTTAGTCTGCCACGAAACTTTGACACGAATCTGTTTGCAATAGCAAGCATTGTCGTTCTTGGTTATAACAATTCTGCAGTGCACCAAGCATGCATTTCATAGATTGTCTCACCATTTTGATTGTGGAATATTGTCAAACGAGAAGTCATTCGAGGGGTCATTCTGGAACTAGCCTGATTGCTCAGGTCCTTGATGGGATGCTTGACCATGCTCGTATGCTTCATCATCTTCAACAGTTGGATCTTTTGTAGGTGGATCAGCCATTAGAATGTCGAGGGACATGCTTTCATCATCTGAATCGTCATAGTACTTGTCCCTTAGGGATGGTGGTTGTTCTGAAGACTATGGTTATGTAGCTATCTGCTTCAGCAATGAGAATATAGGATTTTCAACCATAAGCTGAGAAGATGGTTGGGTTGTAGGCAACTCTTGGGGGGAGATTCTTTAGATGATTGATTTTTCTGGGGGTTTTTTATTTAGGTGCTTCATAACGCGTCCTTGGGAGGAATGTAGCATTATTGAAAGGATCGTGATAAAACGGGGAGAAAGTTAATAGTGGTTGGGAATACGTTGAAAGTGGAGGTAAATAAGAGGAGTAAGGTGGGGCTTCATAATATCCTGGGGAATGATATTGCTTTTGGGTTTGGATACAATGAAATTGGGCTTTGAGACCCTTTAATTCCGCCTCCTTTTGGGCCAGAATTGGTGAATTGAAAGTGACAGTATTGACCAAGTGGAGTAATTCATGATGCACGACAGTTATCTCATCTTGTAGCTGCATCGTGACTATGGTGATGGTTGAAAGCCTGTGGTCGGGCCTTTTCTCTATTGTTTGTTGGCTTGTTACTATTTGCTTCAAGACTTTGTTCAGCGTCATTGCATTTTCAGACTGCCAATTCAACGTAGTTTTTGCATGACATACATGCTTAATTGTTCCATCAGAATTTTTAGTGCTCGGATTATTTATCTTCCAAGCATGGGAAGTTCTATCTCCACCAAACTCCAACGGAGGGAATTCTTCATGATAAGAAGTTGCCTGAAGCATGTTGATCTCTGGTTCTTTAGAATAAAGAACATAATAGTCAAACTTTCCAGACGGCTCGCCAAGCAATCCGACTTTTGGATCTCCTTTTACATAACATTCCTTAAGCAGTCGTTTTGTTGATTTCCTTTTGTTTTTTCTCCTTCTGGGTAGATCATCTTGATCGGAATCATCATCATCGCATTGATCTGCTCTACATTTGGCACAAGAGCAGACGTCAAAGAACGGATGACTATCTTCGTCTTTGAATTGATAGACAGGTGAAAGAAATGATGGGCACATCGAGCCCGAATCATTTGTCTTCAATCATGTTTATCTCTGAAGTGAAGATGGGGGACGTGCTGGAAAAGGAGTCTTCTCTGTTAAACACGATTTCCACTGCGTCGTCCTTCTTTCTTATAAATGAAGATTTTACAGAGTGAATCGGCTTATTATCGCTCGGTATCTTCTCATAGTGTGTGACCCATGACTCGGGAAGAAGTTTAATGAACACATCTTTTGGAAGTTGCTTTGGGACATGAACGCACGAGGTGCCTGAGCGAGCATTTATCTCCAGGTAGAGAGCTCCGTCTGTGTCTTGAGGAATACATAAGTCGAAGGAATAATTCTGAACCTGATAGGCCATTTGATAGTGGAGCGTAGCAACATATGTTCCCGCAACTTGGGGTGCCCCAATAATTTGAAGTTGAACCTTAAGGATGTTGTAAATAAGTGAATCATCAAGCCTTAGGTTGAAGTTTGGAAACAGCGTCACAAAATTTGTCTCAGCATTTAGGGTAGTCTGGATAGTTGTGATGCAGGCATGGATGTATTGTCGAAACTTTGTGTACAGTAGAGCTAATATAGCAATTACTGGGGGGCCTTTCCTTACGTGCAGAGAGCCATTCTAACTTCTCCAAAATGGATATGGGAATAACCATGAGCCCTTCATTGTCCTGGCAGAGACTCGTTCAATTGTATAGGGAAGATCTGTTCTGCTTCCGTAGCAAGAATTGGTACTTGTTCTAGCCTTGAAGCTAAGACAAGTTCTCTTGCAGTGAGCGCCTTGCTGGAAGTGAGAGCTTGCATGAAAGCTCGAGAAACAGGATTATGTTTCTTAGTGAGGTTTTGTACGGATTTAACAAAGAAAGGTCAGTTACTGAGATTCGACTATCTTCAGAGAGGTAATCGACCTTATAGAGCAAATCAGAATTTTTTGATGTAGAGGATGAACTAAAGGAATTATGAGGATAAGAAAAAGAAGATAAACGGGTAACAGGATTTGGATTTTCCATAGATGTAAGAGTCCTTATTTCTCAAGAATCTCCTTTGGTGTTGTGGTGGCTTACTATCATACTGAATGATACAACCGCCACTAATTCTTGTGATAATCTGAGCATATACCCATAGCCGCAATCTTTAGCAGCCTCTAGGGCCACAACTCTCAATCACAACAAGAATTCGCCTCAGGTTCTGGTTGAAGATTTCTGGTGTGGAGGATCCCTTGGAAAGGGCAACCATAGAGCATACTTTCTATCATCAACCATATGCAAGCCAGCATGAACATATCATGTCATTGCCATCATGAACACCTTCGGTTCATCGGGAGAAATAAGGGAAAGTTTTTTAAGCTTCTATGACAACCTCCCTCTGATACCAAGATTGCAACTCACGGAGAGAGGTATAACCACACAGGAGGTATACAAGATTAACGGAAGAACAAGAGAGTAAGAACAACAAGAATACAAGAAGATATTAGAACACTCGAAGAACACTGAAACTTTATTGATTAGGAATATTGGCCAAGGTTGAGATGCCCCAAACCATTACAATGGACCCTTATTTATAGTAGTCCTGGAGGGGACAACTTACATCACACATTATCTTATCATCAGGGATTAGATTCTTTTCTTACAATACAAGTTATTCCTTTATTGACTTCTACGACAAGACATAATAACTTTATATCTTATCGTAAGGGATAAGATTCCTTACTTAACTTTTACAACACTCAACATATAATATATCTTATCTTAAGAGATAAAATTCCCTCTAGTGTGATTTCTCCAAACACGAGGGAGACTAGATTATTTCATACTCTTCTCCACTATTCCTCATCTCATATGCATGATTTATCTCTACCATTCTAGAATGTTCTCAACATCTATCTGTAGACTTGTCTAGAACACTAGTCACGGAGCAATTGAGTTAACCTTAGCACCGTGACAGGTTGCTCAAAAAGCCCCAAAACACCTTTCTTGAAAAATCTACTCAACCAAACAACCTAAAAAGAGCGGCGGCGGTGGGAATATAGCTTTTCCCACCGCCGCCACCGCCCCAAACAAAGTCTTAGGCTCCGTTTGACACGGCGGTAGCCGTCGAGAACGCGGTGGTTATGAACCGTCGTGCGTGAACGCCCGGCCTCACCTAAGGAATTAAGTTCACTTTTATGTTCAAAACTACTTTTTTTTCTTGATGGAGGTCATAACCGTTGTCATGTCAAACATACATTCTATGGCGGTGGTGTTTTTGTCCAAACTCACAGGAGCAAAAATATCGTGCCAAACGGAATCTTGGTCTACTCACAGAAGCACGTTCATCATTGGCCCCATATTCGCGGTCACATTCTCGAAGATTTCCCACTTGCAGATTCGGTATAGTAGTTATGCACCCTAATGATGGCCGAGCGGAGTGATACTGCGTACTAATCAAGCCAGACATATATCTAATGTGAATGAGCCTCCATTGCAGCTCAAACACTAGCAGAACGCAGTATGCTGCAAGAAAGAATTGCTAATAATGAGATAAAATCTGGCAAAATGCCAGAACCACTTACAAATCTCCTTTTGTTTTCTTCTGTATGTGTAATTCTCATTGTTTCTCTAATAGAATCGTTCTTTAATTAATCCTCCTATTTTTCAACACATAAATCTTAATATTCTCATTTCTATCATGATAAATTTATATACTAACTATTCTTTTAATGCCCAACACTAGAATTCAAACATTTTTTTGGCCTAATTATAGTTTATAAGAATATAGATTACAGCCTTTATAATATCCTCTTTTTATCACATAGTATTCATGAAGCACGTCTCAATTTGATGATTCAGTTTTAGCTCCAAAGTTTATATCTTATTAATTTGTATAATAGATCCAAAATGTGAATATATCACAACCAATGCCACCCATAGAAGTATCTATATCATCCACAGAACTTGTCCTAATGATGGTCAAGTGATCTGGTATTTTTTTTAGGACGTAAGGTACTTATTTTACATCAACAGTAGACCCGAAAACCTTATAAAGAAATCAATAATCAGCCCAATGTGATGGAAGACAACGCCTTCGCTTCAAAATAGAAGAACCCTGCCCCTTCCTTTATCCATACACTGGATTGTTTGGTCAAGTTAGATTGGTCATATAGTGTAACAACCTGAATTAACCCGAGTGTGGTATTGTTGCTTTGGGCATGTCCCATACCGAACTCAGACGGTTTTGCACCACAAAAAGGGCCTCGCTGAGAGAAGGATTGGACCCATTGTGAGCTTTACTTCCAAATTTGGTGAGGGTCAGGAGCCGGACGAATTTATAGGTGGCAGACAAATGATGCACTAATCCTACATGCAATGCGAAAATTCATGCAACGACTGCAAGGAACCTAAACACCATCTAATGAACGGTGAGACACTTGGGTGTGCGACTAACAAATAACCTTAGTGAGGTGCAAATATGTAGCTCTCCTATATGTAGTATGAAAACAGGACGCGACGGAGAAAACAAACAAGCAATAAATGATTAAATCACACGCATATAATTTTAGCAAAACTAAAATAATCCTTTTAGGCAAACAAGGTTAAGGTTTCCTCCGCGTGGAGGGCCAAAACAAGAACACGTGGCGAATAATTCATGCAAATCACAACATATCCCAAGAGCAAACGACCACGACTCTTTCAATCCAACCAAGTATGAAATCACATCAACATATATTAAAATTGAAGAAATTATTTCATACAGCGATAAAACAATACTCACGAAATAGAGAGAGGGCGTAGCGTGGAGATCCGATGTTCCCGGATGTAGGGGCTGCTGTCCGGAGAAAGAAATGTGGCTGTACCGTGATTGGATCCGAGACAATCAAGGGAAAAGCTATGAATCCAGGGACTGGATTCTTAGAGGGCTGTAGTGTGGCTACTGGGAGGAGGAATAGGTCTTCCTGAAGGTCAGGGGTGATTGGATTTGGCCACCTGGGAGGATTTGGGTGCTGGATAGGAAGTAGAGGAAGGAAGAAAGGGGGTGTACCGGCTGCTGCCTGGGGAGTTTATGGAAGAATGAAAAACAGGAGTGAAGGAGGTTTGGCATTACCTGCAAGGAAATCTTACGGTGGTTTGGGCGCTGCTTGCAGTGAAACTTCCGGGGAAGCCGGTAGTGGGAATCACGGGAGAATGAGAAAACAGTGGAAGGGTCGGGCTTACAAGAATAGTGGGCGGTTTATTTGTGTAGAGATAGGTGTGCGGCAGGGTTACGGGAAAATAAAAAAGGAAATAACAGGGTGGTTTGTAGGAATTCACGAGATGTAGGGGAAAGGGATGGGGCGGCGGCAAGGAGTAAGGAAAATAACGATACAAACCTAGGGGAAAGGGATGGGGCGGCGGCAAGGAGTAAGGAAAATAACGATACAAACCTAAGGAGTCCACCTTAGGGCTTCGCGGTGTCGCACCAAGAAAGATCATCGGATTCCAGGAATTCGTTTCTCCAAAATCAGCAATTGAACAAAATGGCAGCCCTCCTATTTAAAAGAAAACTACATAGGCCATCCCTTACATCAATGGTTGTGACTGACCATTAATGTAACAGACCTAATTACATTAAATAAAAATTGAAAATTACAATGTAATATATTAAAAAAACATGTAAACGAAAATCCGAACGCATCCGTGAAGTCGGATCGTTGATACGGAGAAGTTAAATCTATCAGGTGGCCAATCGGACCCAAACATGCCCAAAACTCGTGCTCCGCCGCGGGTTCGCGCCGCCGTTTCGCATCATTCTCCCCGACTTGAAAGAATTCATCTCCTGATGAATGGAGATCGAAATCCTCTCACGGGGGCAAAATCGGCGAGGGACATCGGGGGTCATCCAAGTATCGTCGATCATGGGGCATCCTCTCCAATGGTACTCTTGTGTCTGGTTGTCTGGCGCGGCTACGCATGTGTGGGCCATGATATCAATAATGTTCTCAAGAATCATGGGGCATCCTCTCCAATGGTACTCTTGTGTCTGGTTGTCTGGCGCGGCTACGCATGTGTGGGTCATGATATCAATAATGTTCTCAAGAATCCAATAATGTGCTGAAAGTCCCGGTGCGATCGCTGGTGCAGACGATGAAGCTATAGGCGACTGACCCAAAGGCAGGTGGGACTCAGGAGTGGGTAGGGTGTATGGTTGGATGTGGTGGTGTAAGGTCCAAAAGATGTGGAGGTGTAGGCTCAAAAGGATGTGGAGGTGTAGGCTCTGGAAGGTCTCCCCAATACGGATCCACATACTTGGGAGGCTCGTAGCATGGCGTCAGGTCCTCAATATTAGATATGAGATGTATATTCATACTCTTAAGGATATCAAGCTCGTAGGAAATTGCTCTGATCGTTCTCATGATTGTATAGGACACATTCGCCTAGAGCTCAATTTTTTACCAGGCCCCCGGGGGAGCCTCTCAGCGCGGAATCGCGCCAACACCTACTCACCTTCATGAAATATTTGCTCCCGTATGTGGTTATCTGCATGAGATTAATAAGATTCATTACCAGTATTGATCCTCCGTCGAACCGACTCATATAACACATGCAAATGATGAACAAATGACTCCACGGACTCGTGCAATTGATGTAAATGACGCACGACCGGCACGCCACACTCCCTAGGGTAAAGTCTGACAATGGTCTAGATATCTCTAAAATTGGGCGGCCTATCAGGAGGCTCTTTCGGTGGAAGGTAGAAAAACTCATCTGTGTGCAACGAGTATCCCACTGGCTGCATGAGGCATCAACACTCAAATACAACCTCATAAAGTGTCAAATGTCTCTCAGGGAATGTGACACATCAGGGGGCTCACCAGAAGATATGTATGAAAAGTCATCGTGAATGTGACAACCACCTGAGTGAAAACCATAGACATCGACAATAGGATGTGACTCTGCACCGTGGCGCGTGTCCCACACAAAAAAAAATCATCTGGTGGGTCAGCAGGCAGTGTCCCAAAACTCATCAAGAGTGTGAATGGTCAAATGGTGGACTATCGAATCATCGTAAGTATGCTCGAGTGTTTTTAAGGAAAGCCCTACATACTTGATGTTACACTCAAGATCCACTCCCTGGAGTAGTATCATGGGCGACAATTGAGGAGATGTCAATAACTTAATACTCGTAAATGAGTCGCTCACCTGAATCTCATCCTCACAAGGACGGGTTGGCTCATCGAGAGGCTCAACAAGGGGCTCGTCAAGGAACCAGCCAAAAGGGTAATGATCCTCCAGATGAGTATCATCGGAAGGGGTAGTGTTCCCAAAAATGAGTGAGGCAGTCACTACAAGATCAACACTAGGCTCTCGACTCTCGGTCGTCATGTGGCTCGGGATAATGACAGAGGAAGAGTGGGAAAAGTCCATACTCAATAGTGGGCCACTAGGTAGAGTGTCGAGGACTAACTCTCTAGCCGAAGGGGAACCTAGGTCTAAATGAGGTGGATATACCGTCACAATGTCCCTGGGTCGCTCGTCCTCACTCTCGCGACAATACTCATTAGACATACTAATATCGATCTCCATCTGTATCATACAGTCATGATCGAACTCGACTCCAAAATCAAATGAGCACTGAGTCTCACCAAGATGAGATGAATCAAAATCAAGTATCGGGTCTCATGTCAGTGGGAGCACTATTAGATGCCTCGGTGGCTTGACCTAAACCCTTATACTCTATCTTATTGATTCTTCTTAACGCAATCCTCAGGTGATCAAGATAAGCATCCATGCGATCAAATTGACAAAGAACAAATAACTGAAATTAGGCCACAGGTATCTCTATTTGTGGAACACTAGGAGGGTCTTGACATGTGATGTGATCCTGGCGATGGTAACCACTATATATAGAGCTCCTGAGGGTCATCTAGACGGCCCCGTTCTTAACATAATTTGATTGTGCGTGTGGGTGGACGTGATCCTTACGAACAAACGGTGGTGATCGCGTATATACAAACTCAGGCCCCTCAAATAGAGGAGATGCGTAGCGACGATGACCCGAACGATACTCAACTCAACCATCATAAAGACATGGTGAGGTGTAAGGATGACGACATGAAGATCTCTCATCATAGTGATCATCTCGTGCATAGAGGAATCAAGTTGCAGGGCCGACACGATCTCCAGAAGTGGTGTGTCGCGCAGGAGGATAATCGTCGTAATAATGAGGGTGCCTCTCAAATGAAGGCGAGGGGTAGCGAGTACGCCATAGGACGGAACCTATAGACTCAATAACTTTGTATCAAAAGAGTGCTCGCAACCTTAGCTCTGATACCATTTGATGCGGTGGGATGAATCTATGGGTGACGGGCAAATGATGCGCTAACCCTACATGCAATGCGAAAATTCATGCAACAATTGCAAGGAACCTAAACACCATCTAATGAAGGGTGGAACGCGTGGATGTGCAACTAACAAATAACCCTAAATGAGGTGCAAATATGTAGCTCTCATATATGTAGTATGAAAACAAGACACGACAGAGAGAACAAACAAGCAATAAATAATTAAATCGCACGAATATAATTTTAGCAAAAGCAAAATCATCCTTTTAGGCAAACAAGCTTAGGGTTTCTTCCACATGGAGGGCCAAAACAAGAGCGCGTGGCGAATATTCCTGCAAATCACAAAATATCACAAGAGCAAACGACCACGACTCTTTTGATCCAAGCAAGTATGAAATCACATCAACAGACATTAAAATTAAATAAATAGTGTCATACAACGATAAAAAAATACTCACGAATTTGGGGGAGGTCATAGCGTGGAGATCCGATGTTCCTGGATGTAGGGGTTGCTGTCTGAAGGAAGAAATGTGGTTGTACTGCGATTGGAGTCGAGGAAATCAATGGAAAGGCTCTGATCCAGAGCCTGGATTCTTGGAGGGCTGTAGTGTGGCTACTGGGCGGAAGAATAGGTCTTCCTGAAGGTCACGGGTAGTTGGATTTGGCCACCTTGGAGGATTTGGGTAATGGACAAGAAGTAGAGGAGGGTACAAAAGGGGGGGTACCAGCTGTTGCTGGGGGAGTTTATGGAAGAATGAAAAACAGGGAGAAGGAAGTTTGGTGTTACTTGTAGGGAAATCTTACAGTGGTTTGGGCACTGCTTGCAGTGAAACTTCACGAGGAAGGCAGTAGTGGGAATCAAGGGAGAATGAGAAAACTGTGGAAGGGTCGAGCTTACAAGAATAGGCGGGCGGTTTATTTGTGTGGAGATAGGTACGCGGCAGGGTTACAGGAAAATAAAAAAAGGAAATAACATGGTGGTTTGCTGGAATTCGCGAGATGTGGGGGAAATGGATGGGGCGGCGGCAAGGAGCAAGGAAAATAAGGATACAAACCTAAGGAGTCAACTTTAGGGCTTCGTGGTGTCGCACCACGAAAGATCGCCGGATTCTGGGAATTCGTTTCTCCAAAATCAGAAATGAATCAAAATGGTTGCCCGCTCCTTCTATTTAAAAGAAAACTACCTAGGACATCCATTACATCAACGACTGTGATTGGTCGTTAATGGAACGAACCCAATTACAATAAATAAAAACTAAAATTACAATGTAATATATGAAAAAATATGTAAACGAAAATCTGGACGCATTCGCGGAGTCGGATTGTTGATCCAGAGAAGCCAAATCGGTCAGGTGGCCAATCGGCCCCAAACAGACCCAAAACTCGTAATCCACTGTGGGTTCGCGCCACCGTTCCGCATCAGTGTCTAATCAAATCATTCTAATCGTTAACCTGTTCAGGAACCATTGACCAACCCAATCACTCGACGATTGTCGACAAACACACGATGCTCAATGATCGGAGCTCGGATATTAGTGATCGCTCGGTGAATTAACCAGCACGCCAAATTTGGGAGTAAAGATTTTGGATTTAATAATAATGGGCCCAATCTTTCTCTAGCAAGGTGTCTTTAGCGGGACAAAACCGTGAGGGTTCATAGGTAGACCAAGAGCGGACAATAACTCACTCGGATCGGATTCGGGTAGACGTATGATGAGCTGAAGCGTAGACACAAAAAGTAGGGCACACCATTTCAAGTTAAAGTCATATAAAGCAGGGCCAAACAACCAAAACATAAATTCAAATGACCTCTTTGGGTGCCACTAGCAAGCACAGAACCTTGAATCCCATCTAAGAATGAGTGGGTGCACGCAGTCAATGCATGTTGAGACTGGGATTTATAACAAAAGCACAGAAGTCTCTCAATATCTATACATTTGTATAGAACTATACTGTTGGTATGGGTGAATTAAATTGTTCAAACATCTAGAGTCCCACAAAAAGTTTTAAATGATGAAAATTTCGTTTTAAATGGGAAAAAATTAAGCCTTATTGTAGAATCATGCAATGTGACTGTGTGGATTTGATCCAAATGATGCTAAGCTGATTGAAAAGGCAGTAACTGTTCTTACTTCCATAGGCAATGTGAAGGAATTGGTTTTCAAATCGCAATAAAAGGAAAAAATATTAATTCACCAGTGCACATGAAGGTATATGTTATAACCTCCACCTTTAACAACTTGATTTGCCATGCTAAATCTTTGAGCCACTCATCCAATGAGATAGAGAACCCCATATCTATATCTGTACTACATTAAGTCATGGTCCTAAAACAGAACCATCAAATGAATCCGGGCCCTTCGATTTTATTAATTTCCCTAATCTACCGAAAAGCTTGGTTTTTTTAATACTGAGCTATCCTAAAAACAAAAAATATGTCTAAAGATACTAGCGACCGTGCACGGGCTCCTCTGCGCAATGTGCGGAGGCAATAATACTCGATCATCGCCTGAGTGATACTCGGCTATTGTCATCGCCGCACACTACACACAGGAGGAGCCCGGCATGACATCTAGTACTGGTAAAAAAAAACCGTGTATAACTAAATTATACCATTGCCGTACTGTTCACCTAGGGTTTCCTCAAATGAGGAAACCCATGGCCCCAGAGAAGAAAGATAACAGTCAAGGCCTAGACACCATGACACTGAGCTAACCGAAAACTGTAGGATCAAACCATAGTGTCTGGACAGTGTTTACGACCAACCCAAACATAAAGTATCATGAGCGCTGACTAAATAACAATTGTTTATCAAATAAGATATAATAATCTCCTATTCGAGAGTGATTGGTATCTCTAATTTACCCCTAAAATCTATGATATTTTATCATATGAGACTTGGCGAGCCCTTCAGAACCCACAATATATTTTCATAGAAATGTTATACTTGAGGGTGTGCACGACATTTTATGCTCTCAACTGTGTCTTTCCCAAGTATGAATAGATGAATAAGGGCACATCTTGTGACGACAAGGTTAAGGCTTTATTTGGCGCGGAGGTGGCGGGAGCAAACGGCGGCTCCACCCGGAGCTTTCGAACCGGAGGGCGGGAGGGCGGGATCGAAACGGGGCGTTTTGCCCCGTTTTTCAGGGCGCGGCGGGTCGAGCCGGAGCAAACGCTGACGGAGGGCGTTTGGTTACCCGCCGTCCGGCGGCGTTTGCCCCAAACGCTCGGCCAAAACGTCGCGCCAAATGAAGCCCAAATGTTTCTTCTAGTATTTCAATGGGAAACATCAAAGTTTTCATGCTTCAAAATTTCTAAATTTAATGTAGAAAGAGTGAGCATATTCAAAAGACCGATAACATCAGATATATTTACAGGAATACAGTGAAGCTATTAGATAATTACAGACCTGTGCAAGATCATATAGGCTGAAACAAGTTCAGACATTAAGATAACTCTAATCTTGTTGGCAAATACATATAATTACTCATAAAGAATTGATAAAAAACAATGCAAAATAAAAACAGGAAAACATATCATTCAATTTGCGAAATGATACCTTTTTCCCAATGTTCCAAAGTAATATATCTTGGACCATGTTTCTTCATAGGGATTAAGGTGAAATGTCCATTTTAGGGAGTTTTCCTTCTTTTAAGTGGATAGCCTCTACTAGTAACCTTGTTTGAGGTTCTATGCTCATTCCTTTAGAACTCATCTTGTTGAAGTACTCCAGAGCCTCATCCAACTTTCCCTTGTCATATAGTCCATGAACCATAATGGTGTAAGACCTTTGATCAGGACCCAACCCCTTCTTCTCCATCTCAGTCCAAACATAACTAACACCTCTCTGATAATTCCATTGAACATAGAGATTTAGCACTAAATTATACGTGTCACCATCAATTTTGCAGCCAGTTCCCTCCATTATGTGCAGCAACTCGGTGACTTCTTCCGGCTTTCTCAACGTCTTCAAAATATACGAGTAAGTTCTAGCATTTGCCATGCATCCCTTCTTCTCCATCTCATCTAGAAGTTCGAATACTTTCTCCATTCTTCTAATTTTACATAAACTCTTTATGAGAGAGTTATATGTAGCCACATCAGGAAGAAACCCAGGCTCATTCATCTCACTGAATATCCCAAGAGCTTCTGGTATCCTCTTTTTGAAACAAAGAGCATCGATGATGCAATTGCAAATCGCCACATCCGGGTCGCACCCTTTCTTTCGCATCGCAGTGAAAAGCTTCATCGCCGTTCCAATTTTTCCAGCTTTGGTCAAAGAATTGATGAAGATGCCGTATGTGAACAAATCGGGTTCACACTTTGAAGATATTATGTCGTTCCAAAAACGTTTCGCTTCACGCGAACTTCCCAAAACACACCAGCCATTAAGGATTATGTTCCGACTTTTTATAACGGGAGGAAATTCATTTTTCTTTTTGATAAAGAGAGCTTCTGCCTCCTCAACATGCTTGTATCTGCAAAGGGACATGAGAAGTGTTTGAAAAGAAAGCAAGTTACATTCAAATCCATAATCTTTCCTCTTGTAAAATACTTCTATGGATGATTCTACTTTATGGGATGCTGCATATCTGTTCATTAGGACTGCAAATGTTCTCTCATTAATCACCATTGATGTTCTCTCCTTTGGCACTTCATCGAAAACTTGCTGCATTAGTTTTAGCTGTTTCATTCTTCCGAGAATATCGAGTATCTCATTAAATGATCTTGATCCAGGACAATAATCTTTTTGTTTAGATGCCCAATGATAAAAGAACAAGGCGGGTTTCCAGTCAGACCGGTGCCTTCGGAGGACCTGTACAACGAAATCCTCCGTGATTTCAAACTTACATTTATTGATTGCTGATTCTAGATCATCAGGTTTTTCATGAGATTTGAAGATATTCTGGATCATGAAAAAATCTTTGGCATTTGAATCATCAGTACTCTCCACAACTTCTGAATGCGCCAGTGAAGTGATCTCTTGAGTAGAAACATTTTGACAAATTGATCCTTGGAAATTAGCATCCTGCGGTCAACGACGCACCTTCCTAAAACTTCTACGTAGCAAGTTTTAAATTATTTAAAACAAATTAAGAAAAAAATGCATACCTCAATGAGTTGACAGTATCTGCTAATGAGCTGAGTATTGCCTGATTCAAAGAAGAAAATTGCAAGCTATCAAACTATAAATGTTTGTTTTACAAGGCCAAAACCATTTGAGTATAAAAAAAAACATAGTGTACAGGCGAATAAGCTCCATAAACCTCGTGACATAAGTCAAAATTGGGAGGCACCACCATACAAGAAAATGGAGGACCTTGTTTTGATATTTTCTCCATTTTTCTACAATACTTGGCAATATAAGCATGACTATAAAAATATAGTTGTACAATTACATTATTTTTACAAGATAATAACAACCTATTATAGGATTTATCCCAAGCAAATACTTCTTACTTTTAAAAGGCTTTAACTTTGATGAAGCACTACACACACACGCGCGCGTCATAGTGCTAATACCCAAAGCAGTAAAGAACAAGAATTGTTGAATTTAGCATATTGGAAGATCAATCGACCAAAATAACTATAAGCGACTACAATATTTTAGGTTTCTTCCCCATGACAAAATCTGCAACCTTCATTAGAAGACTCGTTTTCAGTGGTTTCCTTGATTAAACTAGAAGTTACCAAATAACCATGTCAAGCACTGAATAGGGAGCCACACCAAGACTGAAGCTCAAAAAGGAGCAGGGATTAAATTAAAAGTGCATGGAAGAAAAAGGCTACGCACAAATACAACAACACTCAAGCCTTTATCCCACCATAATGGGGTCGGCTATATGGATCCTTTGTCGCCATTGTGTCCTATCTTTAATCATAGCCTCACTAATGCCTAAGTACATCATATCTTTCCGTATAGTTTCATTCCAAGTCTTTTTTGGTCTACCTCTCCCCGTTTAACATGTCTAGTGACTAAACTCTCACAACGCCTAACAGGTGCCTCTAATGGTCTCCTATGTACATGTTTGAACCATCTTAAACGAGCTTCTCGCATCTTCTCTACAATTGACGTCACTCCTGTCTTATCATTGATACATTCATTCCTAATTTTATCCAGTCTCGTGTGACCACACATCCACCTAAGCATTCCCATCTCCGCAACTCCCATTTTTTGCTCATGTACACCATTCACTGCCCAACACTCAGAACCGTAGAGCATTGTTGGCCTAATTACAGTACGGTAAAGGCTACCCACAAATATTATTAAAAAAATTTACAAAGCCTAAAATGGAAAAGTAACAAAAATGAAGGGAAGCAACATTCTTACATAGCCTGGGAATGAATTTTGATGGAGAAAAGGGTTTTGACTTGGAAATTTTGAAAAAGGATGTCGCAGTCAACATTCCAAACAGGAAAAATAGAATGATTTTTTCAAGCTGCTTTATTCATCTTTACTCCATTATTGAAGCTCGGGTGGAGGGCCAACAAGCAGGCTCTGGATGAAGTTCAGCATATTTGATCGAATCCCCATCTTTCTCATCAGTTTCTCTTCACAATATGAGAACGATGACATCTTTCTGTGTAAAATCAATTCAATCTACGTAAAATAACTTCCACGGCGAACATGCAACTAAAACTAATCATAATAAAAAAAATTAAATGAAACAAAGCGGTACAAACTTGCTAGTCGGATTTCCTACGAGAGGAGATGGCGGAGCTTTGGCGGTTACAGGCGCCGGCGGCTTGTGAGCCGTCGAGGTTGGAGGAGGACGTGATGGTGACTCTATGGAGAACGGTTAAATACCGACGCTTAATGCAGAGACGACCATGTAATCCGACAGAGTGGAGAAGCGAGTTTGGGCATCTCGGCGAGGTGGCTGCCTGCCGGGGACGTGCAGTGGGATTAGGGCATGGAGAAAAAACGGCATTGGAGCGCTACTGGGCTCTGTTTGGTACAGTCGGTCAACGCGGAATGCCCATGTAAGAACTGCATCCACTTAAGTTTTTTAGGTGCTCATTCACGAATGACGATTTTACCACCACGTTCACGACTGCCACGGTCATGCCAAACGGAGCCAAGTGATCGTAGTTATTTGTTTGTTTCGGCCGCTCAGAGTTGGAGTGCGTTGATAATGGAGCCGTCGGAAATGGAGCATGGTGGGTGCGGTCTCAAGAAGGTCAAGATAATGTTTTAGAGCGGTAGCGGTAGGAATTGGAAGGTTATCAAAAGATTGTTTTTTTTAGCGTTGTGGACTTTATAAGTACTATTTCCATCGTTAAAAGTTTTAATTGTGTTATATTTTGACGTTTTTTCTTCCCTGCATTTCTTAGAGAACGTAAAAATACTACGTTTTGATCATTTGAATAGACTTTATTTGGAACCATCTTCCAACAACATAAACGATGTTTTATTCAAGAATATTGTTTTATATTCATGTCCAACCGCTCATTCAACCTCGTCAGATCATTCAAACAGACTCGAAGATGAGAGTGCAATCGGATCATTGATGGAGACTGAGATAAGAAGCGACACTTGGAGTAAGCGGAAAGACGTCTCCCAAGAGGACTGATGGAAGAGTAACATAACAGAACAATAGATGGTAGGAAACATGAGATAAGGAATACAATATATTGATTAATATATGCTCATACATGTTATGATGTGGGTATATATTGCCCAAACAATGTACATGGATTAATAGAAAACCGGCAAAACAATAAATACTAGTAATGAAGATGCTTCAGAGTCCCAACCAGTCTCTTCAAATAATGTAGATTGACACTTTCCTAGTGTCATGCTTCATGTTTGTATCATTGGCTCATTGTCCAGAGCCCTCTTCTCCTCTAGAGGAAATGCTCGAAAAGCATCTTTAGAGGCCAAACAAAAATTACCATGTGGCACCTTCGAGTGGGGAATGTTGTCATTTGATGAGCAGTTGGGTTGTGGGTTTGCCATGTCGCGGAACGAGTTGTCGGCCGAGGACTATTTTGGGCTAGAACAATGGGTACCCTTCATCAGTGGTTGTGACATGCAGTGATGGGGAGTCAGGGTGCCACCAATGTGCGCTTTGAGCTGCGATTTGGAAGGACTTTGCAAGCAATCGGTCTGACACGCCTTGTGATTTGGAAGGGCCCAAAGTAGTGAGAGATAGCTTCTGGTTTGCATCGGGGTCGTAAGCTTGTCTGACGTTAGGGCGAGAAGCGGACATAAACACAGCTCCTCAGAGGGTATTCGTGTTCGGAGCGGTGGCAGCCAACCTGTTGCTTTATATGGTTTGGGTCTGTTGGAGGTGTTGAAATTGCTGAGTATATTTTCTCGAGCATGGAAAGAACGAACACCGTGTTGACGACAAATGAATGCTCTAGATACAGCTTGTGCAGAGTGGGTGGGGGCTGATCGTAAACTACCTCGTACAATGTGGATTGAATTGCACTGTGGAAAGTGGTATTGTACCACCATTCAGCTAACATGAGTCACTTTGCTCATTATTTCGGATTGTTAAAGGTCATGCAGCTGAGGTAGCCCTCGAGGCAGTTGTTGACGACATCAGTTTGGCCATCAGTTTAGAGATTGTATGAGGTGGAAGTATGCAACCCTGTGTTTTGTAATTTGAAGAACATCCGCTAAAAGGTACTAGAAATATTGGGTCATGATCGTTGACAATTGAGGCATGCATGTCGTGATGGTGGAAGACGAAGTCCATGAAGGCTTATAGGTGTCTGTGATTATGACATGGAACTCGGGAACGCACGAGAGAGCATCAACGACAATGTTATCTTTTCCGCTTTGTAAAGAATAATTTAGTCAATGCCCATGAGTTCAGTGAGATGTCGCTACTAGATTGGCGTGGAGATCCAGTGCTCCATGAGATGTTGTAAACTCTGATGCTCATCTTTTAAGAAGTAGTTGCCAATGAGATAAACATGTCATTTGGAAATTGCCAAAATAATAGCAAGCAGCGAGATTATGGGGTTCCAATGCTTTGTTGTAATATATGATCGGATGGTGATCCGGAGTGAGGACCGTGCCAATGCCACATTGGGTGCATACGTTTCAATGGTGAAGTCGTTACTAAAATTTGGGAGCGCAAGGATAACGACATGGCTCAAAGCATGTGTAGAGTAAGGAAGGCATCCTCGGTATATGATGCGCTATTTCGGCACTGCTAATTAGCAAGCACGAAATGCGATACGACGGCAGTGCACCGGTCGCTCAAGTAATAAAATAGGGAGGAACTCCCCGAATATCGTTCTCAAAGGACCGCAAGTTGGGTAGTACGATTTGCTCAAATCAGGAAATCAGTTAAAATGATTAATAAGAAACAAACGGAGGTTGTGATTTGGGTTCCTAAGCTATTGCAGAATGAAAAGAAATGCGGGTCGAAAAGCACCGCTTCGCAACGTGTGGGTGAGTGCAGCGGCCGCGATGCTGCGCTTCGGTAAGCGGGTGGAGTGGCCACAGTGCGGGGTTCGTGAGGGTCGTACTCACCTCTTCGCAAACATCACCACTAGCAATCGCTAAGTGGCTTCACACACAAGCAACCTAGGCTATCACAACAACAAACAAGGGCTATTCTTGCCACCGCATCAACATTGGATATGAACACAAGCAATAATCCTTAAGATTAATCTTAACAAGCATTCATACAACACATAAACAAGTACAAGCATTAAGGGTTAGAGAGGACCACAAAGAAGATGTCACCGCGTCTTGGGTTCACGGCCGGAATAAGAGGTTGTCATGCTCTCTCCGGGCTCGGCCCTCAGACGGCGTGCTAACTCGAAGGAGGCTGACACCGCTCCAACGATCTTCAGCGCTTCTATGGTCTCCTCGGCGAGGAATGCTTGAGCTAGCGGCGGCGGAAGCTTGCAAACGCTCTCGGATGGGAGGATGATGAAGGAGATCGCCGGAGATGGTATCCTCTTGCCTCCTCCAGTGGAAAGGGTGAAAATGGCGGGATTCCCAGTCTTTCCCGCGAGGGGGATCGAGCTCTCTCCCGTCACCCCAATGGCAGCAACAATTCCTGTTTAAATACTAAACAGGCAGAAAAATGGTCACGCACGACCGTGCGCAGACCGTGCGTTAATTAATGATAAAATTGGCGTGGAGACGAAGCTACGCCGCCCGTGCGATTTACTCACGCACGGGCAAATCCGTCCGTGCGTCAAAACGCACGGACAAAGTCAGATACGTCTTAAAACAGAAGAAACAGGAGACCGTGCGTTTTACTCACGCACGGACGATTCCGACCGTGCGTTAAAACGCACGAGTAAACTCGGATCGCCAGTTTTCTGCCCAGATGAGATCGCACGACCGCAGCAGACCGTGCGTCAAGGAAAATGCACGACCGTGCGTTTCACACAGTTATGAAATCTGGGAGAAAACTGGATACAAGTCAATCCGGCCACCTGCACACAAGATAAACAAGCTGGGAATACACCTCCAGCACCAGTAAACATAGAGAAATGGAAGGGGAGCACCATGTGCTTACCCCCAATAACAAGGAGCGCAATTGCACACTGAAACGGGTCTAATAGTGCACCTAGCAGGGAATAGTGAATATGAATGAAAACGTGCATAAAGTGTGGTGCAAAGACTAGATAATCGGCCCAGATGAGTCCATAAATATATATATATATATATATATATATATAAATGGGACTCATCACACCCCCAGACTTAACCATTTGCACGTCTCGGGCAAACTACTCAGCCCTCCTGTCGGAACAATTGGATGTTAGCGTGAGTGTGAGCGGTAGAAACCAATGCGAAGTCGCATGCGCACGTGCATAGAAATACATTAGAACAGAATTAAACTCAAGATTATATCTAACTATTTCTAGAACAGTAGTTTGAAATTTATTTTACTTGGATGGTGAGTCCTGGTGAATCTTTCGGTCGCGCAAAAGGGAAAATAGCGTGACTAATGAGTAGAGCATTACTCGAATCGAAGCTCGGGACAAACTCCTAAGAAATCCATCAAAGTCGGTGTCCATATGCTTGCACGTTCGCACTCTCTCTACTGCATGAGACGACTCGTAACTAAAATCAATAGGACTTATGGGTTAGAATTGGGCTTAGGTTGAGTATAGGCTAGGTAAGTAGAAGGACGATGAGAATCACATTCAACACAACCTGAGCACTCAACAGAATTACAATCACCAAAACAAAATTTTCAAGAATTACACAACACCCCCAGACTTCAACTGAACACTAGGTGCGTGCTAAGCCAAATATAAATTGAATTTGCCAAGAGAATATTATTTTTGCACCACTTTTTTTTTCTTTTCGTTTCTTTTCTTTTCTCTCATTGACAAAATGACATTTGAAAGTACAATAAAATGGCTCCTTTAGCTAATTCAAAATTGCCATACACAACAAAGATGACACCAAATGCGATCGAACAAGAAATTTCTATCAGCTCAAAGGTTGGTGTGAAAATAGGTTCGGTCGTATGGCTTTGGTTAAATTATAGTGGAGCTAAACAAGGAGGAAGGGCAGGCTCAAGTGGGCTTGCAACGGTGATTATGAAGGTAAGGATTTCAAAAGCACAACCGGATCAAGAAATTGCATATATCACATTTTATGACGAGTACTTCAACGCAATCGTTTCGAGAGTCGCCTAGTGCAAGTTCTAGCCACCGAGAAAGGTTGTCCTTCCTTCCGACCTTAGTAATAATCTACTACTAGTCTAGCTACACTCGACCTTATGCTACCGTTGGATTCACCGGATTCACCACTAAAGTAAAATAAATTGCAGCTACTATAATAGAAATAATTAAATTATAACTCTGAATTTAATTCTACTCTAATTGAATTTCTAGGCGTGACGGGAGCACTTGACTAGAGCACTACTCGAGTCAATATTTTTCTCTACTCCTCACTCATATGCTAATAATCCAATTCTTACGAGCGGGGAACCTCGCAACGATACCCAATAAGTACGCGTGATCAAGTGCGCGTGAACTAGGTGCAAGTGTATGCAATATGTGCAACAAAATACAAATCCTAACTCATCACATTCTAACATGCCATGCAAAGTGTGTGCACGTGCACCGATCACTCTCTCCCCCAGACTTGATCAAAACTAACTAAAATAACCAATTCAGAAATAAGTAAGAGAGGGGTAGAGTTGACCTATGCTCATAAAAGAGCATGCCAGAAGTGCGGTAGTTCCAACATTAATATTTTTCATACTTTCCTCATCCTCCACAAGAGAGCTTCCACCTATTTGCATACCTGCAAACTGACATCTCCAAACCCGCAAAAACAGAAATTATATAGCCAGCATTGACATTCATCATGAAAAAGGGATACGCGGCAGAGATAATCAAAACAACAAAGTCATACAAATATAACAGAGAAATGAAGCTGTCCAAAACCACACCCTAGGGGCGATGCCCTAGCAGAATAATATTCGGCACAGGATCATCAAGAATTCATCTAAAACAGGATAAAGGTAATAAAACTACAAAATAACTAAACACCCAGGAAGCCGCATCAGAACAATCACGGGGAAGGTGGCGGAGAAGACTGCGACGGAGGAGGAGGAGTGCGCATCCGCCTAGACCGCGATGTAGAAGCTCGGGCAGGGGCAACAGGAGGCTCGACTCCCAAATGGGCGCCAATCCGCGAAGAAAGCTCGTATTGCATGGCCATAGCGTCCTCCATGCGCACGAATCTGTCATAAAAATCTGGATACTGCTGCTCGATGCTCTGCCGCGGTGCGTTCCATTGGGAGGCAGGAGATGCAAAATGGGGGATATCAGAAGGCTGCCTACTCGTCCCGGCTGAGGTGCTAGGCTCAACAGCATCGGCATGGGCAGCATGCTCCGCACGTCCTGGTCCAATCTCACGGACTTGGTAGCGCCAGTTGTCACCGACCCGTTCCTTTTTGACGAGCTTAAACGCTACCATCATGGTCACCGAGATTTGAAAACCCCGGGAGACATTAGTCAGGTCTGGAAGCGAATCCCAGATGCCCAGCCCTTTGGCGATCCTTGTGATGTACTGTGAGCCACCAATCGACTTCAAGGGGAGGTAAGTGGCCTGGCGAAGAAGATACTGGGCGAGCACTCAGGAATTAGGGCTGGAGTGCGATTTATGACGGGGCAGAGCCGATTTATAAATTAAGAAAATCGCACGGTCGTGCGATACCAATGCGCACGGGCAACCTGATCGTGCGTTTGTAAATTTCAGCAAAATTTTCCAATTTTTGCGAGTCGGCGGAATCAGAAAAATTTTCGCGCTTCAATCATGGACGGAGAGAACAGGTAAGAGCACGACAACAGCAATTGCCTAACTACTAACACCACAGGGCATGCGGTGCACGAAAAACTTACACAAACACGAGAGAATAATCGCCGAAAGCAAAAAGAAATTAAAACAAACGATGAAAAAAATCTAAATTAGCTACTCTTATACCTAGATAACTGTTGGGCTACATGTCCCCCCAACTGGACTTAATCTAACACTTGAAATGCAAGTTAACTAGTAGGAGAATGGAAGCGAAAATGGTCAGGTAATTGTTCATGCTCATGCTTCGGCAGTATGTACCGAAGTGAGGAAAGAACAGTTGCCAAACTACCAGTGAGAAAATAATGCCTGATATGGATGTCAGGCAATGGCACAATATATGTTGTGAAACTCACCATATCTATCTCCACCTACACTTGATTCCTTTCAATGCTAGGCCTTGTTACAGGCTCATACACCAACAGAACTGGCTCCACATACAATGTGGTCCTGCAGAGGAGAAGATACAAGAGCAGGGTCAGGAAATAAAATAGACGAAGAACTAAGAGAAATCTCAACTAAGGGGATAATCCCGGCTTCATCCCCCATAGGGTGCGGCAATGACAAACTGATGACATCGTCGAAGATCACACTAGACTCGACAGCGCACACGATGGCATCCTCTCTAACTTGGACTTCCTCGCACTGAACCGAAATGGTTGCTTCAGCACAATTGAGACTGTCCGCCTCCATGAGAGTGGGAACGTCACCATCCTGCAAATTGATCTCAACGATAACATCAGAAATAGATGTAGTTTCGTGCGTAGTGGGAGAGGATGTGCTTCTTGAGAGTTCGGGCTCGCTCTCCACACAAGGGCACAAATCCATGCAAAGTGGTATATGAACCGAAGAGGTATAGGGGGTCGCATCAGAAACGGAGTCATGAAGGACACTGATGCACGTGTCGATTCCAGAGACTTCAAGAAGTGAAGATGGAAGGGATATGTAACCAGAGGAAGGAGATGTGCTCGTCGAATTCGAAGATGGGACGATCCGGATATCCGGCTCATCGTCATCCTCCAGTTGGCGAAGGTAGTCGGAACAGTCCTTCAAGGCATGCTCTCTACTTTTGCAAAATAAACACTGCCTCACCGGCTTAGCCGGCATCCAAGGTGCGGCAACCGTGTAAGAGTGCGATAACGGAGTTGCGGTAGAGTAGCCAAAAGATTTATGAGACCCGTACGGTTTCTGAACAACATCATACTCTTTGGGACACCTATCACTAGCGTGGGATGTGTCCCCACACCAACGACATCGGATATTCAATTGCGCCCACATGATACAGACGAAAAAATAACATACTGAAGACTAAATTAAAGAAACTAAAAGACTCAATCGAGAACAATCGAGTCACAACAAACAAAACAAAAATACCTTAAAACGAATTTCCAAAGAAAAACAAATCATACACGCTTGCAGTCCCTGGCAACGACGCCAAAAACTTGATGCGCTATTTCGGCACTGCTAATTAGAAAGCACGAAATGCGATACGACGACAGTGCACCGGTCGCTCAAGTAATAAAATAGGGAGGAACTCCCCGAATATCGTTCTCAAAGGACCGCAAGTTGGGTAGTACGATTTGCTCAAACCAGGAAATCAGTTAAAAGGATTAATAAGAAACAAACGGAGGTTGTGATTTGGATTCCTAAGCTATTGCAGAATGAAAAGAAATGCGGGTCGAAAAGCACCGCTTCGCAACGTGTGGGTGAGTGCAGCGGCCGCGATGCCGCGCTTCGGTAAGCGGGTGGAGTGACCACAGTGCGGGGTTCGTGAGGGTCGTACTCACCTCTTCGCAAACATCACCACTAGCAATCGCTAAGTGGCTTCACACACAAGCAACCTAGGCTATCACAACAACAAACAAGGGCTATTCTTGCCACCACATCAACATTGGATATGAACACAAGCAATAATCCTTAAGATTAATCTTAACAAACATTCAGACAACACATAAACAAGTACAAGCATTAAGGGTTAGAGAGGACCACAAAGAAGATGTCACCGCGTCTTGGGTTCACGACCGGAATAAGAGGTTGTCAGGCTCTCTCTGGGCTCGGCCCTCAGATGGCGTGCTAACTCGAAGGAGGATGTCACCGCTCCAACGATCTTCAACGCTTCTATGGTCTCCTCGGTGAAGAATGCTTGAGCTAGTGGCGGCGGAAGCTTGCAAATGCTCTCGGATGGGAGGATGATGAAGGAGATCATCGGAGATGGTCTCCTCTTGCCTCCTCCAGTGGAAAGGGTGAACATGGCGGGATTCCCAGTCTTTCCCGCGAGGGGGGATCGAGCTCTCTCCCGCACCCCAATGGCAGCAACAATTCCTATTTAAATACTAAACAGGCAAAAAAATGGTCACGCACGATCGAACGCACGACCGTGCGCAGACCGTGCGTTAATTAATGATAAAATTGGCGTGGAGACGAAGTTACGTCGCCCGTGCGATTTACTCACGCACAGGCAAATCCGTCCGTGCGTCAAAACACACGGACAAATTCAGATACGTCTTAAAACAGAAGAAACAGGAGACCGTGCGTTTTACTCACGCACGGACGATTCCGACCGTGCGTCAAAATGCACGAGTAAACTCGGATCGCCAGTTTTCTGCCCAGATGAGATCGCACGACCGCAGCAGACCGTGTGTGCGCAGACCGTGCGCTAATTAATGATAAAATTGGCGTGGAGACGAAGCTACGCCGCCCGTGCGATTTACTCACGCACGGGCAAATCCGTCTGTGCGTCAAAACGCACGGACAAATTCAGATACGTCTTAAAATAGAAGAAACAGGAGACCGTGCGTTTTACTCACGCACGGACGATTCCGACCGTGCGTCAAAACGCACGAGTAAACTCGGATCGTCAGTTTTCTGCCCAGATGAGATCGTACGACCGCAGCAGACCGTGCGTCAAGGAAAATGCACGACTGTGCGTTTCACACAGTTATGAAATCTGGGAGAAAACTGGATACAAGTCAATCCGACCACCTGCACACAAGATAAACAAGCTGAGAATACACCTCCAGCACCAGATAAACATAGAGAAATAGAAGGGGAGCACCATGTGCTTACCCCCAATAACAAGGAGCGCAATTGCACACCGAAAGGGGGCTAATAGTACACCTAGCAGGGAATAGTGAATATGAATGAAAACGTGCATAAAGTGTGGTGCAAAGACTAGATAATCGGCCCAAATGAGTCCATAAATATATATATATATATATGAGACTCATCAGTATACTAACCATTGGAAGGAGTGTAAGCCCCCCCCCCCCCCCCTCCCACACGCACACATGCGCACACCAAAAAAACACGGAAGTGGGTCTTATCGCACACCGTGCCCAAACCACATGATCGAAGTGGCTAACGGGAGAGAATAGAGTCAAACATCTCACCCTTTCCCCCCGTTATACACTTCAACCACCCGATCCGAACACGGTGCTAAGCGAATAACCAAACATCATTCAGCCAAGCGTATAAACGTGGAAGACAAATAAGCAGTACCACCAAGTATATAAAAGGAAGAGAGAGTGCGGGAATAAATAAAGAGGACATGATGACCCATACAGTCTAAAAATAGATCTGGGACTATTGCCATCCATTTGGAGAAGTAGTCGATCATCACCAGGAGGTATTTCCTTTGCCCGCTTGCTGGAGGGAACGACCCTACCAGGTCCATCCACCAAATGTCGAAGGGCCAGGGCGTAGTGATCGATTGGAGGCACTGGGCTGGCTGTAGTTGGAGTGGGGCGTATAGTTGACACTTTGAGCACCTCCGGCAAACTCGTCTGCATCTTTTCTAATGGTAGGCCAAAAATATCCTGCCCTCAGCACCCTCTTCTCCATGGTTCGGCTTCCTGAGTGACTTCCGCACTCACCTGCGTGAATCTCTTCCAGGACCTGTGAGGCCTCTTGCTTGGATAGGCACCTCGCCAGGGGACCATATAGGGTTTTCCTGTAAAGCACTCCATCATTTAATAAATAATAAGCTGATTTATACCTGAACCGCCTCTTGTGTTGAACCTCCGAAGGTAGCTCACCCGTGGCCAAGAAAGTGGCCAGGGGATCCATACACTAAGAGGGTTGATCGATGTCCATCATCTCTCATTCCTCGATAGAGGGTCGAAACAACCCGGTGACCGTACCCCCAACCACATGGCCGTACTTGGCCAGGCGATCCGCTTGGGCGTTCTCCTCCCTGGGAACATGTCGTATGGAGAAAGATTTGAAAGTGCACACCAAGCTTTTGACTTTCACCAGGTAACGCTGCAACACCGGCTCCCTCGCCTCGAACTCTCCTCGAACCGGGGAGGCAGCCACCATCGATTTTGAGTAAACTCTGATGTCGTGGATCCCAGCTCCCGGTCTAGGAGGAGTCCCGCGATCACCATCTCATACTCCGCTTGGTTGTTAGTGACTGAGAAGTGAATATCAACGGCCTGCTCTATCCTGGTGCCTTGGGGACTGATCAGGATGATGCCTCCCCCACAGGAGTTCTTCCATGACACTCTGTCCACGTACATCTCACAGGCCACTCGTTGGGGTGCCTCTTCTTCCTTTACCTCCACGGTATAATCAGCCAAGAAGTCTGCCACGACATGGGCTTTCATGGACAGCCGAGGTACGTAGGTGACGTCGAACTCGCTAAGTTCCACTGGCCACTTGGTCAATCTTCCCGAGTGCTCTACTCCCTCTAGGTCATTGCGGAGAGGATGATCAGTTACTACCATGATCAGATGAGCCTGGAAATAGGGTCGGAGTCTTCGGGCTGAAACTATCAGGGCAAACGCTAATTTCTCCAAGATGGGGTATCGCAGTTCGGCCTTCCGCAGGACACACCTCAGTAAATAGGGAGCTGCCTCTTCCCCTCCTCGCGGACCAAAACTGAACTCACCGCCTCGGTTCCTACCCCACATACAAGAAGAGATCCTCTCCTCCCCTGGGTCCTTGCAACAAGGGTGCATGCGCCAGCTGGAGCTTCAGGCTCTCTAAAGCACCTTGACACTCTGCCGACCATTCAAATTTCTTGTTGTCTCGGAGCATTTTAAAGAAGGGTGAGCACTTTTCCCCAGCCTTGGATAGGAACTTGCTTAGTCCTGCCAATCGACCTGTCAGGCGCTGCACTTCCTTGACATTCCTGGGCGCTTCCATTTCCATGATCGCATTGACTTTTTCTGGATTTGGTTCCACCCCTGCCGGGGTCAAGAGGTGGCCCAAGAACTTCCCCCTTCCCTCTTTGAAAACGTACTTGGACGGATTCAACCTCATTTTATATTTTCGGAGTGTGGTGAAGGTTTCTCTCAGGTCACGGAGGTGCTCTTCTACACTCCTGCTCTTCACCATGAGGTCGTCTACATACACCTCCAGGTTTCTTCCCTTCTGCTCTTTGAACACCTTATCCATCATTCGCTGATAAGTGACTCCTGCATTTTTAAGCCCAAAGGGCATCATTTTATAGCAATAGAATCCGTCGTTGGTAATGAAGGACATGTGCTTTACATCGGGAGGGTGCATGCGGGTTTGATGATAACCAGAAAATGCATCTACAAAACTCATGACAGGGAATCCGACGGCCGAATCTACTAGCTCGTCGGTTCTAGGCAAGGAGTATCAATTCTTGGGGCAAGATTTATTAAGAATAGAAAAGTCGATACACATACGCCATTTCCCTTCTCCATTTGTCATCATTACAACATTGGAGACTCAGCCTGGGTACTGGATCTCCGACACAAACACCGCCTTCAGCAGCTTTCTGACCTCCTCTCTGATGGGCTCGGCCGGGGAGGTGGCGGTCGCCCTCTTCTTCTGTTGGATGGGATGGACTCCTCTGTCCAGGTTGAGATGATGGCAGGCGATGTCCACATCAATGCCTGGCATGTCCGCCGCGCTCCACGCGAAGATATCTGCGTTCTCCTAGATGCAGTACAAAATCTTCTCCTTATCTCCTTCCTCTAGCTCCCGGCTGTTCTTCACCTTCCCTAGCCTCCCGCATTCAGATACAATCTCCTTCTCTTCCACTTCTCTGGACGCCTCTAGCCTGGCCATCTCCTCCATCACCTGATCCACTACCTCCGCTTCTTCCTTCCAGTTGATGGTGTTGACGACATTGAGATAGCACTGCAACGCCACCCTGGGATCGCTCCGGATCCTGATCTGCAAACCTCCTTGGTTGTACTTCAGGCACTGGTGGTAAGAGGAGGGCACACACTTGTAGGCACTTGTTGAAACCAATAACCCAGTTTCGACGTTCGAAAGGGGGGTGCAGCTAGCCCTTACTTGAGCCGAGCAAGAACCCTTGACCAGTCACTCTGAACCGAAAGACCTTCCCCTTGGAGAACACCTAAGTCCACAAACGGACCCCTTAAGCTGCAGCGTGGAGGTCCCACCACATACCCGGAAGCTCACAAGGAACTTCCCCTCCCAAGCCAATGCTGAGCCTGGGCACCTTGGAGGGCACTAAGGATCACCTCACCGTCCACCTTCAATGACAGGGGTAGGGGAGGGGTAGTGCTTGCTCACACGCGAGGGAGGGGGGGTACCAACATCCCTTCCCAAGGTGCCCATGGGGGTCTATTTATAGACTTTACCAAAAATGGACTGCGGATAGCCAAAATCCTGATATCCATAGTCCGACCACGATCACGAATGGGCAACACAGGAGGAGGGGCGAGCGGGACTCTAGGTACCCACTCCCCCTCTTGCCGGAGGTCCAAAAGAGTCTACTCGAGACCCCACCTCCCCCTGAGGGGACGGGCGAGTGGGGAGGGGGGAACCTCCCCCACGCGCCCCCAAGGGGGCGGGCGAGTGGGGAGGGGGGAACCTCCCCCACCCGCCCCCAAGGGGGCGGGCGAGTGGGGAGGGGGGAACCTCCCCCACCCGCCCCCAAGGGGGCGGGCGAGTGGGGAGGGAGGGAACCTCCCCCACCCGCCCCCAAGGGGGCGGGCGAGTGGGGAGGTGGGACCTCCCCCACTCGCCCCCAAGGGGGCGGGCGAGTGGGGAGGGAGGGAACCTCCCCCACCCGCCCCCAAGGGGGCGGGCGAGTGGGGAGGGGGGAACCTCCCCCACCCGCCCCCAAGGGGGCGGGCGAGTGGGGAGGGGGGAACCTTCCCCACCCGCCCCCTTCCAAGGGGGCGGGAGAGTGGGGAGGGAGGGAACCTCCCCCACCCGCCCCCAAGGGGGCAGGCGAGTGGGGAGGTGGGATCTTCTCTCTTTGGTTTAGACCCAAGGTCCGCTGTGTTATGGTCATCTTCTCTACCACGACCTCACCTGCGTCGGGTCACACCGACTCGAAAAATATGAGGGTTGTACACAATCTCCGCTCTTTTCGAGCTTGCCTTAAGCTCGGAAAGAAAGTCCAACCCACCTATTTGACGAGTAGGTGGGACCCTAGAGGAATCCATGAAGGGCCCTGCCAACGGGATGCTCTTGCCGAGTTTTCAACCGAACCTGATTTGAGGCGAGAGGCGAAACTTTCTTCACTAAACACCTCTCCTGTGAGCCGAGCTCAACAGGAGGTGGAGAAAGCTCAACACATTTAGGTCGAGCTAAACTCGACCGAAGGTGGAGGGAGACTCAACACCTCTAGTCGAGCTGAACTCGACATGAGGTGAGGAACGGACCTTTCTCCACTAAACACCCCTCCTGTGAGTCGAGCTCAACAGGAGGTGGAGAAAGCTCAACACCTTTAGGTCGAGCTAAACTCGACCGAAGGTGGAGGGAGACTCAACACCTCTAGTCGAGCTGAACTCGACATGAGGTGAGGAACGGACCTTTCTCCACTAAACACCCCTCCTGTGAGCTGAGCTCAACAGGAGGTGGAGAAAGCTCAACACCTTTAGGTCGAGCTAAACTCGACCGAAGGTGGAGGGAGACTCAACACCTCTAGTCGAGCTGAACTCGACATGAGGTGGGGAACGGATCTTTCTCCACTAAACACCCCTCCTATGAGCCGAGCTCAACAGGAGGTGGAGAAAGCTCAACACCTTTAGGTCGAGCCAAACTCGACCGAAGGTGGAGGGAGACTCAACACCTCTAGTCGAGCTGAACTCGACATGAGGTGAGGAACGTACATTTCTCCACTAAACACCCCTCCTGTGAGCCGAGCTCAATAGGAGGTGGAGAAAGCTCAACACCTTTAGGTCGAGCTAAACTCGACCGAAGGTGGAGGGAGACTCAACACCTCTAGTCGAGCTGAACTCGACATGAGGTGAGGAACGGACCTTTCTCCACTAAACACCCCTCCTGTGAGCCAAGCTCAACAGGAGGTGGAGAAAGCTCAACACCTTTAAGTCGAGCTAAAGTCGACCGAAGGTGGAGGGAGACTCAACACCTCTAGTCGAGCTGAACTCGACATGAGGTGAGGAACGGACCTTTCTCCACTAAACACCCCTCCTGTGAGTTGAGCTCAACAGGAGGTGGAGAAAGCTCAACACCTTTAGGTCGAGCTAAACTCGACCGAAGGTGGAGGGAGACTCAACACTGTTGGATCTTGTGGCGCCCTTAGAGGGGGGTGAATAAGGGCCTTTTTGAATTATGATTTTTTACTTAAGAATTTTCAAAACAAATTTTGCTTTTCTAAAAATCACATATAAAAATTTACAAACTATGAAATTTTTAAATTAGATCAAACATAAAATTTCTAAGTTAAAGATTAAGCAACCAAATTTGCAATTAAAGAAAAGGCATAATATTTTAATCATGAAATTCTCAAACAATAACAATGATCTTAACAATGCTTAAGATCAAGGCATAAATAAGATAATAAACTTTTGACAAGTTTTGTTTACCAATCCTTCTCCCAAGGATCGGAAGGCAATCACTTGTCTTTCCCTAGACCAAGCCCAAGCCTATCCTCTAGATCTTCCCAAGATCTAGACGTAGCACACAAGGCCACGATTTCCCACCAAGCCACGCAAGGGCTTGGACGCTCCGCACAAGGAAGCGATTTTTCCCTAAGCCACGCAAGGACTTAGACGTCACGCACAAGGAGACGATTTCCCTACCAATACAAAGTGAAATGTATATAAATGAAAATACAAAATGAAATGAAGAACTCCCTAGAAATTCAGATCTCTGAAAGGAAGGTTGAAGCCTCAAGATGATCGTTGATGTAGAAGTGCGTCCGATCTCGTCTTCAATCTCAAACCTTCTCAACACAAATGGGAGTTCATGAGGTTCTGGAGCTCTCTGGTTCGTATGAACTCAGGAAAGGACTTAGAATCTTCAAAGCTCTGAATGCACGAACAAAACGAACCCATTTATAGATTTTCACTATCGCCTGGGCGACATCGCTGTCGGAATTCCGACAGCCCCAAACTGTTGTTCGTCGTGCTGTCGTGCGGGCAGTTGCTGTAACTTCTGCGCTGTCGCCTGGGCGACATCGAGTGTCGGAATTCTGACAGCGCCAAACTGTCATTCGTCGTGCTGTCGTGCGGGCAGTTGCTGTAACTTCTGCGCTGTCGCCTGGGCGACATTGAGTATCGGAATTCCGACAGCTCCTCTTCATTTTTTCCATCCGAAACTTCTCCAGACTGTAGATTGAGTCGTTCTCATCTCCGAAATGGGGTGGACCGTTCCGTAACTCTTCCTGGATTGAAAGTTATGGCCATTTTAAGATCAGCACACAAAACTCATCCTTTTGCTTTTTCTAATGTGTACACACTCTTGGATCATGCCCATGAACGAGGACTTGTCTCCTCATTGAACCTGTACAACCTGGACACTATAAACACACAAAAGACTAGATCAAATACAACACAGTATTTGTTATTCTCAAACCAAGAGATGCGGAACATAGGCTCCAACAATCTCCCTCTTTTGATAATAACAAATACTCGTATGAGAAATTAGTGAGATTAAGACAATTTGTGTTTATAGATAAGTGCGGTAATAAGATATTCATGAATAACATATTAAGAGCGTGATAGAATTGAAAGCGATAATGCCTACTCTTTCTATATCAAGTCCTCCCCCTACATTAGTGTCTCTTATAAACTACTCCCCCTAAATATCTATTTTACTAGATTTCTCAATTTCTTCTCCCCCTTTGTTATTAATAAAAGTGGGTAGGGATGAGTGTATATCTTTTAAAATAGGTAAGGAACCATTTATTGAAGGATTTTCATGATCGAGCATATGATAGTGTATGCACCTCCTATATGATTACTCCCCCTACAAATATACCCATTTTTTGAGTTTAATATCATTATAATGCACTCCCCCTAAATATTAGATTTATGCAATTTAATCTCCCCTTTTGGTAGAATCAAAAGAGGGTTTAGGTGAGGGTAGTAAGGAGGCATTTCTTATAAATGATAAAGCATGATCGAGCTTTTGTAATATAGATAATGATAAAGATTTTAAACATATTATATAAGAGATTTCAAAAGAAAATAAGAGTTGTAAGCAAGCGGAAGATTATAAGAAACATGTTGGGAAAATGATTTCTCTTAACCCCTAGAAATGAGTTAAAGAAGAATTCTAAGAATGAAAAATAAGGCTAAGTAAATATGCGTCGAATAGTATTCGACGCAACGTCGAAATGTAGTCGACGTTTCCTTCAGATTGAGTCGAAGTAACTCTAGGAAGATTTTGACGTATGTGTTGTCGACGTTACTCTGATTTCTAGTCGACGCATCTAATGTAGTCGACGCACCTTTATCGACGCACCTTCCTTATTCTCCTCTCGACGTCCAGACAGGATGTATTCGACGCTTGCGTCGAATAGTAATCGACGCACGTCGATCTTTATGACATAATTCAAAATCGCCAGATCTCTTTCCTTATCTTATAAGATCTGATCTATATGGAATCAATTTATGTCTTATAGCTGTTCTGAATCTTTCTTTTCCTCTATTAAATTCTTGGCTAATTTGTTAAAATTCATTATGGACATTATTTGAAATTAGAATGAATACTTTCCTTCTATGGATATAACTATTATGGGAATTTCTCTTTCTTTCTAATACTCTGCCTGCTAATTGATTCCTCTCCTTTAGTATTATTTAAATGAAACAGAGCTATAAATAAAAAGGAGGTTGGCAGAAGAAGTAGTCAAGTGATTCACCACTTTTACATTTGAAAAGAGGAAAAGCTCCCAAGTGAAAAAGAGAGAATTGAGAAATAGTCCTGCAGCAATATTCAAGCATTCTTCTTCTCTCTGCTTCTGAAGTCACCCTGCTGCAAATTCTGATAGCTCTCACATAAGAGAGAAAAGCTGCCAATCTTCTTCTCTCTATAGAAGAAAGATTTAATTCACTTCTTGTGCTTCCAATCTTCTTGCTAGGAAGAAGATTCATTCTTGTTCTTATTTCTTTCTTCTTTCTTTTTTTTACTTAAACATTGTAAAAGAGTTTTTAGAATCTCTCTTCAAAAAATTCAGTGTACTGGTTCTAAGAGTCTCCTTTTCAAAAGACTCAGTTGGTTCTAAGAGTCTCCTTGTCAAAAGACTCAGGGTGGTTCTAAGAGTCTCCTTATCAAAAGATTCAGTGCAAGATAGTGAATTCCTACCAAGGGGGTAGAAGAGTGGACTACCCAAAGTTTGGGGAACCACTATATTTTCTTATGTTGTGCTGTGATTTCTTTTCTTGCATTTACTTTCTTTATTTGTTTAATTCTTGTTGGTGTGTGGGAAGTTATAATCTGTGATCATACACATATATATATTAACATTGCACAAAATATTTTTTAATCTCTATTCACCCCCCCCCCCCCTCTAGAGAATTCTAGTGAGGTTAACTGTGCACTTTCAATTGGTATCAAAGCGAGGTTGATCTAAAAAGGTTTAACTCCTTGATCAAAAAGATCCTACCTCTTGTTTTTATATATATTTTTTTTATGGCACAAATCAAAGATTATGCTTCCACCAGACCACCAATGTGCAATCTTGAAAAGTTTGCAGTTTGGAAAACAAGAATCAGAATTTATATGAATTCCATTGATGCTGACTTGTTTAATATTACTGTGACAGGTCCCCCAAAGCCCTATAGAAAGGATGCAAGTGGCAATGTCACACAAATACTTGTTCCAAGATCTGAGTGGACAGAAGATGAGAAGAAGGCAAGAACATATGATCTAATGACCATGAACATACTTGTCTCAACTCTCTCAGATGACATCTTTCAAAGGGTTGTTGACTGTGAATCATCCAAAGAAATTTGGGATGCTCTTACAAAGATGGTTGAAGGAAGTGCTGATGAAAAGAAAGATAAGAAGGCCCTATTGATCTCCCAATATGAGAACTTCCAAAAGAAGAATGAAGAGAGTATCTCTGAGATGTATGACAGATTCAGTCTAATCATCAACCAATTGAAAAACTTGGATAGAGAGATCTCCCTCACTGAGATTAATGACAAATTGCTAATGAGTCTCCCCAGTTCATGGGACTCAAGAATATGGGCAATAAGAGACACAAGAGGACAAAAGGAAATCTCTACAGATGCTCTCTTAGGAAAGCTCAAATCCTATGAGCAACTACTGAAAACTAGAGAAGAGAAGAAAAGAAGAGAAAACACTCCAATCTCCTCAAAAGACAGGAACATAGCTTTAAAGGCAACAGAAGAAAGGACTCCTGTCACTGAAGAAGAACTTTTCAGTTTCCTAGCCAGAAAATTTAAGAAATGGGTCAAGACAGATGGATCAAAAAGTAGGGAGTCAAAACCAAGGTATGACAAAACTCCCACTAAAGAAATTATTTGCTATTCTTGCAGGAAACCTGGACATATTGCCCCAGAATGTCCAGAGAATGCTGAAACAAAGAAAGATCTGAAAAGAAAAGATCTCAAGAAAAAGGGGAAGAAGAAAGAAAGAGGCTTTATTGCAGAAGCCTGGAGTGAAACAGACTCTGAGGACAGTTCATCCTCTAAGAGTGACAATGAAGAATCTAGGCAAGAAGACTTATGCTTGATGGCCTTTGAAGGCCCCAAGAATGATGATGGTGCTAAATCTTGGAGTGAGACAGGATCAGAAGAAAGCATATCTTCTGAAGATGAAAAAGAAAATAGCCTTATTCTCATAAAGGAATCTGAGGATAAGGATGAGGTAAGCATCTTTGATGAAATAGATTTTCAAAGTGATAAATTCAGAAATGATTTTATGGGAATGTGTCTAGATCAATTAAAAGTTAAACAAGAAATCAAGGACCTAAAAGAACAAATTCATATGATCAAGAACCAAAGAAATAAAAAAGATATAAGCTCAATAGATCATGTATTAAGGGCTAACATAAGAGAGAAGGAAATAGAAAGGGCTAGAATAGAAAATCAGTTCCTTAAGGATAAGGTTTCTCAGGCAAAGGCCTTTGAAGAATCAATAAAAATGAGAAGCAAAACTCTTAAAGAAATCACTGAAAAACAAACAATAAGACACAAAAATCTTGGGCTAGGGACTGATCCATCAATCAGCCTAATTCCATCCAACAAGCCTGCTTGGATGAGCCCTGTAAAATTCACTAAACCCGTAAAATTAGCAAACCAAGAAAAAGAATCACAACATAAGAAAGAACACTTCTTCAAGGAAATAAAGGAATTTGATGAAACATCATATTATTCAGCTGATGACTCACAAACTTCATCTGAAAAGACAACTAAACCAAAAGAAACAACATTCAAAGGAGTAAAAACAGAAAAAGGTAAAATGAAAATTTATGAAGACACAGTTGCGTCGACTTCATATCAACGCATGAATGATTGTGCGTCGATTTCTACTCGACGTAACCTCTCAGATGCCTCGACCTCTACTCGACGCTTGAATAAAGATACGTCGACATCCAATCAACGCAACTTTCTCCATGCGTCGATACCAGATCAACGCAATCTGAGGAATGCGCCGAATATAAATCGACGCAACTATCAACATACGTCGAATAGATATCGACGCATAAAAACTCAGAGCAACATGAACACCTATATTCCAAAAATCTTCCATCTTAACCCCCATTCAGGACCCATTCATCCTGACATGATTTCTATCCTAATCAACATTCTAACCAAAATTTCTATCCAAAACTTGGTAACCAAAATTCCCATCCTAATCAAATCTTCTATCCTAATCAACACTGGTATTCTAGTCAACACTTCTATCCCCATTTAAACTCAAACTCTCACAAAAGTAAGATACTTAAGTGTTACATATGCAACAAAAATGGCCACCTTGCCAAAAAGTGCTGGTATAATCAATCAAATTGGTCTTAAAACCCAGTCCTAGGCTAACTTAGAAACCTTTAGGATTAAGAAGAGATAAAAAGAAATAAACACCTAGAACTTTTCAGGAAATTTAAAAGTCACGTCGACTTCTAATCGACGCACCGTCGATGACTCAGATCAATAGGTACAATCGACGCACGCATCGACTACTATCGACGCATACGTCGATAAGAAGCCCTTGCATCTCAGAACAAACTAAATCGACGCTCACATTGAATTTCACTCGACGTAACGTCGACCTCATAAAAACGAGCGGCAAGACTAAAATATTTTCGGTCACATCCACTGAAGTACCGAATAAGCCTCGAATTGAGTCCTGTTTCGACGCTTCACCTGACTTAAATAGACTCTTCAGTTAGAAACCTTCACGACTCTGCATCCTTCATCCTTCTTGCTCCTCAGACCAGCCAATTTCTTCCTGTCTCTTTCACTAACCTAAAAATGGCTCCAAAGACCAACTCAGGCTTCGACATTGACCTTGAGTCCTTCCAAGCAGCCGCAGAAAACTACAAGAGCATCATTGCTCTCTTTACTGAAACAGGACTGGACAAGCTCATCTCCACTAGGTGCAAGCTCCTGGAATCAGAGCTAACAGAGCTAATAACTCATGTTCAGATATCTGAACAAGGAGAAATCCAGGGAACACTATATGAGACACCAGTCTCAATCTCAGCAGAACATATTAGGGCCACCTTTGATCTTCCATCAGGTATATCCTACTATCATCTTTGTTTAAAAGAAATAAGGAAAGAAGATGAGCTTCTAAAAGAATGACTAAACAGGTCTTAACTATTCCTCTATTAGGTGATGAATCCGTTGAACTCACACCTGATGAAATCAAGCATTTACTCATCACTATGAATTTCTCAAAAGATAGGCCAATCCATCTGAAAAAGATAGACTTTTCTGATGAGTACAGATTGCTGGCAGATATAGTAGGGAAGATACTACTATGCAAGATATCAGCCCATGATGCAGTGCCCAAGCAGCAACTAAACATCATGGGGGCCCTTGTACTAAAGAAGAAAATAGACTGGGCCAGCTGTCTGCTCAAGATGATAGGCTCTAGATATTCTCACAAAGAGAATGCCTACATGAGGATTATGAGTCAAGTACTCTTCCACTCCTTCCCTGACCTATGTAGGTCAAAAGGAATTCTTATCCCTCCTGGAAAGAGGATGTCCATTGCCCTCTTCTCCAAATGGACCAGGCAAATCCCCAAGCCTGGTTCCATTCCTGAAAGGACTCCCTCTCCTCCTAACTCTCCTCCTCCTCCTCCTCAAGGAGACAATCCTTCTCTACCACCATCATCCACTCAAATAATATCTACTACCCTCACAACTACTACTCTACCTACCTCTTCTCAAACACCTGCTCAAACAACAGTTTCTCCTTCTTTTCCTCCTCCTATTTCCCCATCTTTTCTACCTCCATTATCACTCATACCTGATGTATCAACTCACTTCTCTCCTCCTCTATCACCTCTTCCTCCACCATCACCTTCTCACCTTTCACACCATGAATCATCTGCATCCCGTGAGGCTCTCATCACTCAGTGCATCAAATCAGTAGCTGAAAAATTCCAAGTGATGCTGGATAAGCATTGCTCCCAAATTCATTCCTCCATCCTTCACATGCACACCCAAATAAATAGGGTCAGTGCCTCTGTGCAAGGCCTAAAGACCTCTCTCTCTTCCTCTAGAGTGACAAGGTCTTTCTTAACCTCCCTGGCCAAGAAGGTCAAGAAGGGGGAGAATCTAGATGAAGAGCAGCCAAAATTTGACAAAATACTTGGGAATGAGATAGTACCTGAGCTACACCATGAAGAACAAACAATAGAGGTACTCAACATAGCAAGAGATGCTGCAAATCAAATGGCACTACTACAAGGGGAGGGAAGCAGAGCAAACAATGAGGCTGAAAAGGAAGATGGTGAGAAAGAGCTGAATACTACCATAAATCCAGATAGAAATGAACCAGATGATGTGATGACTCAGGAGTCAGTTGCAACTAGGGCTGGAGATGACAAAGATACTGAAGAAGTAGAAGGAGTAAAAGAAGTTCTATCCCAGGGGGAGTTGCCTGCTCAGGGGGAGCTACCTGCTCAGGGGGAGCTAAATGAACTTCCTACAAATGAGAAAGAAAAACCCTTCTCTCCTAAAACAGTAGTATTCCAGAGAAAGAGAAAGACTCATCCTACCCCTCCTGAGTAATATTTGAAAACAATATTTTACCCTATAGTTGAATACTAATTGATATGAACATGAAAATCTGTTTATATGATTCTGAAAAATTTGTTTATCTCTTCTTCTAAAAATTTCACTTTTGATTGAGTGACATATTTCTTATCTTTACAAATGCTGTGCTGGATTAATTATATGCTAGTACAATTTCCCTCTAAATAGGGTTAAGACAAATAGGGGGAGATTGTTGTGAAAATGATTTCTCTTAACCCCTAGAAATGAGTTAAAGAAGAATTCTAAGAATGAAAAATAAGGCTAAGTAAATATGCGTCGAATAGTATTCGACGCAACGTCGAAATGTAGTCGACGTTTCCTTCAGATTGAGTCGAAGTAACTCTAGGAAGATTTCGACGTATGTGTTGTCGACGTTACTCTGATTTCTAGTCGACGCATCTAATGTAGTCGACGCACCTTTATCGACGCACCTTCCTTATTCTCCTCTCGACGTCCAGACAGGATGTATTCGACGCTTGCGTCGAATAGTAATCGACGCACGTCGATCTTTATGACAGAATTCAAAATCGCCAGATCTCTTTCCTTATCTTATAAGATCTGATCTATATGGAATTAATTTATGTCTTATAGCCGTTCTGAATCTTTCTTTTCCTCTATTAGATTCTTGGCTAATTTGTTAAAATTCATTATGGACATTATTTGAAATTAGAATGATTACTTTCCTTCTATGGATATAACTATTATGGGAATTTCTCTTTCTTTCTAATACTCTGCCTGCTAATTGATTACTCTCCTTTAGTATTATTTGAATGAAACAGAGCTATAAATAAAGAGGAGGTCGGCAGAAGAAGTAGTCAAGTGATTCACCACTTTTACATTTGAAAAGAGGAAAAGCTCCCAAGTGAAAAAGAGAGAATTGAGAAATAGTCCTGCAGCAATATTCAAGCATTCTTCTTCTCTCTGCTTCTGAAGTCACCCTGCTGCAAATTCTGATAGCTCTCACATAAGAGAGAAAAGCTGCCAATCTTCTTCTCTCTATAGAAGAAAGATTTAATTCACTTCTTGTGCTTCCAATCTTCTTGCTAGGAAGAAGATTCATTCTTGTTCTTATTTCTTTCTTCTTTCTTATTTTTACTTAAACATTGTAAAAGAGTTTTTAGAATCTCTCTTCAAAAAATTCAGTGTACTGGTTCTAAGAGTCTCCTTTTCAAAAGACTCAGTTGGTTCTAAGAGTCTCCTTGTCAAAAGACTCAGGGTGGTTCTAAGAGTCTCCTTATCAAAAGACTCAGTGCAAGATAGTGAATTCCTACCAAGGGGGTAGAAGAGTGGACTACCCAAAGTTTGGGGAACCACTATATTTTCTTGTGTTGTGCTGTGATTTCTTTTCTTGCATTTACTTTCTTTATTTGTTTAATTCTTGTTGGTGTGTGGGAAGCTATAATCTGTGATCATACACATATATATATATATATTAACATTGCACAAAATATTTTTTAATCTCTATTCACCCCCCCTCTAGAGAATTCTAGTGAGGTTAACTGTGCATTTTCAAAACATCTTTTTGTAAGCATGAAAATCAGTGTTATAAATATGAGTTTAAGTGCAAAATGTAAAGATGTTTTAACCTTTTTGAAATCTCAAGTTTTTTTTCATAAATATACCAAGCATGAAATGAACACATCAAAAAGAAAATAAACTACAATGTTACTTAATTTTAAGTTCAAGAAATACCAAAACATTGTAGAAATCATGCTAGGTTATCTAGTGCATTTCTTATATAAAGACTAGTATAGATAAAGCATTAGAATCCAATACTCATGAGAAGAAGTGTTATGAAAGATAATGATGTGCACATAAGTGTATTTTGGGCAATGTTAACAATTTATTTAAAACACAAAATACAAGACATATGTAGAGTAAAGTGCACAATAAAACACAAGTATATTTACTTGCACACACTTTAATGCACACTATTTTATAAAAAGTGGTGTACTAATCAAGGGTTGCACAAGACACTTTACTATTCTTTCTAAGGTGCTCAACCTCACAATGCTTATGAAGACTTATCAGGAGGTTCAAGTAGTGCTTGGTGGAGTTATATTTGTCTACATATGTAAATTTTTTTTAACATTTGTGAGACAACATTCTCCGAATACACTTGTTTTGCAAACCCAAAAATTTTTAACTTAACCACTTTTCTAAATTTCACAAGTGCAATTCAAATGTAGTGTAGGCAATAAACTTATGCAAGATTTAATTCGTTGTACAAATACAATACACAAGCAAGTATTTTTAGATTTAAACATACATGTTGATTACCAAAATAAGTGAGTGAAATGTATCATTATCAATCATAATACATTTACTCATACTTAGAGGCATGCTGAGCTTGGTTCTACACATATTTTTCAATACAATGTATGCACTTTAAATAGATATATCAAAGCATGATAAACAAAACAATGTTCATAGTAATTTGAAGGAATAAATTTTAACATTGTAAAAAAAAATCTAAATAATAGAATTCATTCATGCTTGATATTGGCAATAAAGATCATACAGTTTTTTTTGTTTTATCATTTTTAAATCAATTAAAAAAATAGAAAATCACAAAAAAAAATATTTTTGTAATTTTTGAATTTTGAATTTTTCTTTTATTTGATTTTTCATAATCTGAATAAAAACAAAATAACAAAAAGTCAGAAACACAAAAACTAAGTAGTACATATGAACTAAAATATTTTTATAGATATTTAGAAATTTTAAAAATCAGAAAAATCAAACACTCACGCTAACGCAGGCGCTGGAAACAGTACTTGATTTTTTGAGAATTTTAAAAATCTGATTTTTTATATTTATTAAGTGTCCTTAGAGTAGTCTTATGCAAAAATTTTGTAATTTATGGAGATGTCTTGATTGCTCAAATTTGCATAAAACTATAGCTTTTTCAAATACATGTGTTTTACAAAAACATTTAAGCTCAAAAAGATAGATTATGCAAACACAAGAGGACATTTTTGTTTTTATTAAATAAACCAAAATATGCATGATTTAAGTTATAAGTAAATAAAATGATAATGTAAAGAGTAAAATAAGTATGTCCTAAGATTAACGACTACCCCGACTAAATGTCTACACCCTAGCCCCATACTAAGTGACGGATGGGCATGAGGAGCTGCACACATGCCGTAGGTTAGGGTGTTAGTCTCATATGCACCCACTAGAGAACACTCAACCTAGCACTCTTTCCCCCAGTGCCTCGCAAGGCCCCACTGGAACCCTCCCCGGTGAAGGACAAGACATGACTTAGAGGTTAGGTCTCTAATGCATACAACCATACGCCCCCGCTATTGTGAGATATCAAGTCATAGGTGAATAATCTTTGTACAACCTATGCTTTTAAACTATGGTTGATTTATAAACTATGGGTTTTGTTTAATGTGATGAGTTATATAAAGCCGCATAGTTTTTCTACTATTATGAGATGACGATATGAGATAATTAGCACAAAACATAATAAAGCCGCATAGTTTTGCCGTTGGATGGAGATTTTTGTACTCTTTTCGAAAATATATTAAACGCAAAAATCAGGCGAGCGGATCAAAAGATATGGATGTTTGAAGTTTTGATCGAAAACTCGCATTTTTGAAAGATTAAACATGCGTTTAGATGAATTTTTGTTTTCAATTTTTTTGATAATATTCTTCATTATAACGGCTATCATATGCAGCAAACAAAAATAAAAAAGAATCAAAAACGTTGCACATTTTAATTTTTAGTTTAAGCCCTTTAATAAATCATTTAAATCCAATTTTGAAAGTAATTCCATTAGTCTTGATAATATCATTTAGCAAATTTATCATTCAATTTATAATGATAATATAAGACATTTATACGCAGTGAATTTAAAAAGGATGAAACATAGGAAAAAGGAAAGATAGATCACAAAAACAAAAAATAATTATGACTTTATGTTCAATTTAATTCAATTATGATTTGATAAATATTAGGCTAAAAATATAAAAGTCATATTTCACAATATATCTAGGTGACCTTAGCGTGTTGGCTCAAAAATAAGAAAACAAACAAAAGAAAAAGCAATTATGCATATCATGAAGTAGAGTAATGATATTTCATTTTTAATTTATTTCTACTTCATGCAATACGATGATTCCTAGTGAATGAGAGATTTAGGTATCCAAAGGGGACCAAGTGTGATGGTTCCTTTGGGTACCCAAATACATCGTGTAGGCTTTTGGAGAGATAGTGATGAATGGGCCTTTACAAGTGGAGTTAGTGTTTCGTTTTTAATTTCGGGCCTCCATTCATACTTTGGTTGTTTATCTTTTAAATTCATATTATGATTATTTGACATCTTTTTGGAATGATAGTTGTTTAAAAAATAATTCATTTTGGATTTAAGTTTATTCAAATTATTTTTCAAAATACATTGATGTTGATAATCATAATGAATTTTATTATATTGATTCTTTAAAAGTTTATAAGAGTGATTGTCTTTCTTTAGAATTGAATGTTGAAAGAGTGGGTTACAAAATGTTTGAAATGATTGGTCCTTATTTAGATGATTTTCATTTCCACTCTTTCTTATAGACATACTCTTATAATATGAAGTTAAGCTTTTAGACTTTTGAAAATTTGATAAACTAGAAAAAATAGATTTTTCATTATATGAAAATTTTTGAATAAACATTTTTAATGATTCTAGTTTATCTTTTAAATTATCATTTTCTTTTATCAAATTTTCATTATGTTCTTTTGAAATTAAAAGTCCTTTTTCTAAAACCTTGAGTTCTTCTTTAAAAGAATTATAATCAAAACAAGATTTAACATTTTTAATTAAAGAGCATGATAGAGAATTTGAAACATCAATATAAGATTCTACTTTAGCGTTTGCTTTTAATATTTTATTTTCTAAACGTAATTTGGAATTAGCATGTTTCAACTTTGAAATTTTACATTTAGCAAATTTAAGCACACGAAATGTAGAAATAGAATTTGTTACAAAAAGAGAAGATTTAGATTTTCTTACCTTTCTATAGTTTCCGTCTTCTCTTTTGCTTGTGTTTTGCCAACAAATGAGTCCAACATTGTGACGTTGTATTCTTCTTCCTCCAAGCATGAGTCCTCATCGATTTCTTCTCTTGGATCCATAAGGAATTCCTCGTCGATTTCTCTCTTAGATTTATCTTCCTCCAAGAATGAGTCCTTGTCGATTTCTTCTCTTGGATCCATAAGGAATTCCTCTTGTTCATCATCTGTAGAAGGAAGACTATAAGAATTCTCAAGAAATTTCCAAACTTCATAAGCAGTAGGAAGTGTACAAATAAGTTTGAAAATATTTTGATCTAATGCACAATATAGACTATTCATAGATTTGGCATTTAAAACATTTCATTTTTATTTAAAATATTTGAGGGCATTTTAATTGTAATATTCCAAACTTCAATATTCAAGGATTTAAGAAATGTTTCCATAAGTATTCTCCACCCATTATAATTTTCACCCATAAATAATGGTGGACATAATGATTTTTCATTTTCATAAAAATTATCCCCTCTAGAAGATGCGAGATCATGAAGCGCCATTATTCCCGGTTGTGAAGCCGTATTGGAATAACCTAGCTCTGATACCACGTGTTGGATCTTGTGGCGCCCTTAGAGGGGGGGTGAATAAGGGCCTTTTTGAATTATGATTTTTTACTTAAGAATTTTCAAAACAAATTTGCTTTTCTAAAAATCACATATAAAAATTTACAAACTATGAAAATTTTAAATTAGATCAAACACAAAATTTCTAAGTTAAAGATTAAGCAACCAAATTTGCAATTAAAGAAAAGGCATAATATTTTAATCATGAAATTCTCAGACAATAAAAATGATCTTAACAATGCTTAAGATCAAGGCATAAATAAGATAATAAACTTTTGACAATTTTTGTTTACCAATCCTTCTCCAAAGGATCGTAAGGCTATCACTTGTCTTTCCCTAGACCAAGCCCAAGCCTATCCTCTAGATCTTCCCAAGATCTAGACGTAGCACACAAGGCCACGATTTCACACCAAGCCATGCAAGGACTTGGACGCTCTGCACAAGGAAGCGATTTTCCCCTAAGCCACGCAAGGACTTAGACGTCACGCACAAGGAGACGATTTCCCTACCAATACAAAGTGAAATGTATATAAATGAAAATACAAAATGAAATGAATAACTCCCTAGAAATTCAGATCTCTGAAAGGAAGGTTGAAGCATCGAGATGATCGTTGATGTAGAAGTGCGTCCGATCTCGTCTTCAATCTCAAACCTTCTCAGCACAAATGGGAGTTCATGAGGTTCTGGAGCTCTCTAGTTCGTATGAACTCAGGAAAGGACTTAGAATCTTCAAAGCTCTGAATGCACGAACAAAACGAACCCATTTATAGATTTTCACTATCGCCTGGGCGACATCGCTGTCGGAATTCCGACAGCCCCAAACTGCTTTTCGTCGTGCTGTCGTGCGGGCAGTTGCTGCAACTTCTGCGCTGTCGCCTGGGCGACATCGAGTGTCGGAATTCCGACAGCGCCAAACTGCCATTCGTCGTGCTGTCGTGCGGGCAGTTGCTGTAACTTCTGCGCTGTCGCCTGGGCGACATTCAGTGTCGAAATTCCGACATCTCCTCTTCATTTTTGCCATCCGAAACTTCTCCAGACTGTAGATTGAGTCGTTCTCATCTCCGAAATGGGGTGGACCGTTCCGTAACTCTTCCTGGATTGAAAGTTATGGCCATTTTAAGATCAGCACACAAAACTCATCCTTTTGCTTTTTCTAATGTGTACACACTCTTGGATCATGCCCATGAACGAGGACTTGTCTCCTCATTGAACCTGTACAACCTGGACACTATAAACACACAAAAGACTAGATCAAATACAACACAGTATTTGTTATTCTCAAACCAAGAGATGCGGAACATAGGCTCCAACAAACACCTCTAGTCGAGCTGAACTCGACATGAGGTGGGGAATGGATCTTTCTCCACTAAACACCCCTCCTATGAGCCGAGCTCAACAGGAGGTGGAGAAAGCTCAACACCTTTAGGTCGAGCCAAACTCGACCGAAGGTGGAGGGAGACTCAACATCTCTAGTCGAGCTGAACTCGACATGAGGTGAGGAACGGACCTTTCTCCACTGAACACCCCTCCTGTGAGCCGAGCTCAACAGGAGGTGGAGAAAGCTCAACACCTTTAGGTCGATCTAAACTCGACCGAAGGTGGAGGGAGACTCAACACCTCTAGTCGAGCTGAACTCGACATGAGGTGGGGAACGAATCTTTCTCCACTAAACACCCCTCCTGTGAGCCGAGCTCAACAGGAGGTGGAGAAAGCTCAACACCTTTAGGTCGAGCTAAACTTGACCGAAGGTGGAAGAAAACCCAACACCTTTGGTTGAGCTGAACTCGACCTGAGGTGGAAGAAAAACTTAACACCCCTAATTGAGCCGAGCTCGACTTGAGGCGGAAGGCAAACCTTTCTCCACTAAACAACCCTCCTGTGAGCCGAGCTCAACTGGAGGTGGAGAAAGCTCGACACCTTAGGTCGAATTGAACTTGACCTGAGGTGGAGAAAAACACAACACCCTTAGTCAAGCCGAGCTCGACCTGAGGTGGAAGGCAAACATTTCTCCACTTAACAACCCTCCTGTGAGCCGAGCTCACCTGGAGGTGGAGAAAGCTCAACACCTTAGGTTGAATTGAACTCGACCCGCGGTGGAAGGCGAGAACTCCACACCTACCAGGGAGTCGAGCTCACCTAGAGGGGGAGGGAGCTCCACACCTACCAGGGAGCCGAGCTCACCTGGAGGGGGAGTGAACTCCACACCTACCAGGGAGCCGAGCTCACCTGGAGGGGGAGGGAACTAACAATTTCTTGAACTATCCGGGGGCGGAGAACCAGTCAACATCCCAGGTGCTTACCTTCACCTAGAGGTGGAGGAACTCCACCATCTTATCAAAGCAACTGAGGCAGAGATCCAACCCACGTCTTAGGTGCTTACCTTCACCTAGAGGCGGAGGAACTCCGCCACCTTATCAAAGCAACTGAGGCAGAGATCCAACCCACGTCTTAGGTGCTTACCTTCACATGGAGGCGGAGGAACTCCACCACCTTATCAAAGCAACTGAGGCAGAGATCCAACCCACGTCTTAGGTGCTTACCTTCACCTAGAGGCGGAGGAACTCCACGATCTTATCAAACCAATTACCCTTTCTGAAATCTTGCCCACAGCGAGTCAACCTGATGAGCCTCCCATCTGCCGACATTACTGAGCCCGGTGAATGGTATCTAGTCGGGGATCTTACCGATTGGAGGCGGAAGTACCCGTCCGCGTCCTAGGTGCTTTGCTTATCTGGAGACAGGGGAACCCAATGCCTTCCTAAATCAGTTGGAGGCGGGAGTACCCATCCGCGTCCTAGGTGCTTTGCTTACCTGGAGACAGGGGAACTCACCGTCCTCCCAATCTAATGGGAGGCGGAGGTATCCACCCGCGTCCTAGGTGCTCAGCTTGCCTGGAGACAGAGGAACTCAGCGCCCTCCTAAATCAGTTGGAGGCCGGAGTACCCATCCGCGTCCTAGGTGCTTTGCTTACCTGGAGACAGGGGAACTCATCGTCCTCCCAATCTAATGGGAGGCGGAGGTATCCACCCGCGTCCTAGGGGCTCAGCTTGCCTGGAGACAGAGGAACTCAGCGCCCTCCTAAATCAGTTGGAGGCGGGAGTACCCATCCGCGTCCTAGGTACTTTGCTTACATGGAGACAGGGGAACTCATCGTCCTCCCAATCTAATGGGAGGCGGAGGTATCCACCCGCGTCCTAGGGGCTCAGCTTGTCTGGAGACAGAGGAACTCAGCGCCCTCCTAAATCAGTTAGAGGCGGGAGTACCCATCTGCGTCCTAGGTGCTTTGCTTACCTGGAGACAGGGGAACTCACCGTCCTCCTAATCTAATGGGAGGCGGAGGTATCCACCCGCGTTCTAGGGGCTCAGCTTGCCTGGAGACAGAGTTACTCAGCGTCCTCCTAAATCAGCTACCAAGTAGCAAGTCGACCCGATGAGTCTCCCATCTGCCGGCATAACCGAGCCCGGAGAATGGTCTCTAGTCGGGGATCTTATCATAGGTGTTACCTGGAACCTTTTTCATTCATCATCGAGGAGTTACATTTTTATTATAACGCGCATCTCTGGGCCTACTTGGTCACATGCACTTTGATCATCTCCTTCATTACTTCCTTCATCTTCTTTGTCTTCTTATTCCTTCTCTTTCTTCTGGTCCCTCCTGCTTCCCTGATCAACCTGGAGGCGGAGGACTTGTTCCTGAAACCAATCCGCGTAGCTTCCCAGCATCTCTCCATGCTTCTGTTGAATCAAGAACAGGGACCCCGCCCCCCTCCTCCCCTTCTCTTGTTGACGTGCGCGCTCTGTCTCCGCTGGGGATGGCGAGGAAAAGACGGGTGCGGGTGGTGTCGAGCACTCGCTGTGAGGGGGGAGTGTGACCCGCAAGAGTTCCTGGATTGACTTCCTAAACTCCTCGACGTCACCTTTCTTCACGCACTCGCCGGCAGGGGTGAGTTCCCCAGCTCATCGCTTCCAGCCATGGGACTTGCCCGGAGCTTTCCGAACTAGCTGCGTCCACGCTCACCGCACCATAATTTGAAACCAGTAACCCGGTTTTGACGTTCGAAAGGGGGGTGCAGCTAGCCCTTACAAGACCCAAGCTAGAACCCTTGACCAGTCACTATGAACCGAAAGACCTTCCCCTTGGAGAACACCTAAGTCCACAAACGGACCCCTTAAGCTGCAGCGTGGAGGTCCCACCACATACCCGGAAGCTCACATGGAACTTCCCCTCCCAAGCCAATGCTGAGCCTGGGCACCTTGGAGGGCACTAAGGATCACCTCACCGTCCACCTTCAATGACAGGGGTAGGGGAGGGGTAGTGCTTGCTCACACACGAGGGAGGGGGGTACCAACATCCCTTCCCAAGGTGCCCATGGGGGTCTATTTATAGACTTTCCCAAAAATGGACTGCGGATAGCCAAAATCCTGATATCCGCAGTCCGACCACGATCACGAACGGGCAACGCAGGAGGAGGGGCGAGCGGGACTCGAGGTGTAAGACCCCCCATCCCAGACTGAACCGGGTTCAGGGAGGGGGAATCTTACTGCCCAAAGAAGACTACCCAGTGCTTTTCGGGTGGCGACGTCCCACCCTCTCAAGCGTTGAGCGGTCTCTTTGTCAGGCACAAGAATCATCACAACACATCAGAACGCACAGCAGAAGCAATCGAAATAAGAGAAGCTAAGCATGCTGATTATTTTACATATTAAATATGGCCGGGGCCTATCGTTTTACAAAATATTGCCTCGAAGGCTACATAGTCTAAAATAAAAGGGAGCCCTAGGCTAGTCCTTATACTCTCGAACTCACGTCTCTGAAGATAGGGGCGAGGCTGGGGTAATCGAACGGGCCATCTCCAAGGCTCGTAACTCATCCTGCGGTGCGGGGGCTCCTTGCTGTCCCATCTCCTGTGATTGGTTATAAGAAATAACCGTTAGTCACAGAGCTAAGTAGAAAATACATCCCCTCCCCGGATCCATATCCAGGGGGCGGCTAAAGAACAGAAATGAAATAGCCGAAGCAAGGTAGAGGGTTAGCAGCAGGTACACATATATATCTCCGTATATATATTTATATAGGGCTTCCCACCCTAAAGCTCGTAATCGTGTCGTATAGTAAGTACACAACCCTATAACGTGCAGACACGCACACCCAGGTATTCAAACATGTACGCACACAAAAGACCCTGTGTCGACACAGTTTAGACCGCTTTATTTCAAGCAGGGGAGCTAACCCCGCGGGCCTCACCGATGTGGCCGTCGGTGACAGTGGCCAGTCTTGCCACTTCTGAATGTAGTAGTACCGTATCATTCAGGCCCTCCTGTACAACTTGGTGTACTAACTGGATGTGAGCGACATCCGACGAGCCGATTTGTAGGCCGACCAGAGGAGGTAAAACTGCAGGCTCGGAGGGTGATAACCCGTTGTGCGCATCTCCCTGTCGCCATGAGTCGTCAACCCACCCGCACCGGTGCGAACGGTCTGCGAGCGTGACCAACCCGCCACTCCAAAACAATCTTCACCCGCTTTATATAAAACAAGCACATAAGTGTCATGGCAATTCTACTCGACCGGTCACACAACCTCTGCCCGGGAGGATTAGCGGTATGAGGGCTCCTTGCTTGGGACTAACCTGGGAGGAGGGACTCAACTCCGGGTTTTCCCCAACTAAGGCCTCGCAGAAGGGAGGATAAGCACCGCATGGTTGCCATGACAGTTCTGCATTAGCAAATAAATTAGGCCGAAAGCAGGGGTCATAACACTAAGCAGAAATATAGGCCGAAAGCAGAGGCCATAATAATAAGCTGAAAAGTAGGCCGAAAGCAGAGGCCATGGTAATAAACAGAAAAGTAGGCCGAAAGCAGAGGCCATGGTAATAAACAGAAAAGTAGGCCGAAAGCAGAGGCCATAATGACAGGACCAGTGCGAGACTGGATTTAAATGAAATTACAGAAAGTAAATGCGGGGGACCAGTGCGAGACTGGATTTAAAGGGAAGTACAGAAAGTAAATGCGGGGGACCAGTGCGAGACTGGATTTAAAGGGAAGTACAGAAAGTAAATGCGGGGGACCAGTGCGAGACTGGATTTAAAGGAAAGTACGGAAAGCAGTAACAGCATAAGGAAAGGGTTAGTAGTCCAATCGCTCTTTTATTATTGTCGCGGCGGGGTTAAATTTCGGCGCCGCGCCGCGATTTCGTTCCGATTTTCGCGTCGATATTCCGAGCTTAGTCGATTCCTTGGATAGATACGCATAATTTTTAATAGGCATTTAAAAATATGCGTCGAGGGGACGCCGATTCATTTTGATGAATTTCGTTCTTTTTGAGCGTTTATTTTCGCTTGTAAAAGCTTTTGGAGGACCAAAATAAGAAACCACACCTCCCAATTTTAATAGTAGTTGTAAAATACTTTTAATTAGAGCCCTTAATTTTTGGTGATTTTTGCGAACTTATTTGGACGTTTATTTTCTCAAAATAAACTCTATAAAGGGTTTTAAAAATAGTAAAACTTCTCCTAAAAATCCAAAAAAATTACAGTAGGTGCCCCTTAGGGTGGGACACATTTTTCATTTAGAAAACTTTTCCCTAATCTGCCCCATTTTTTCTCAAAAAAATGGGGAAGGGGAAAGGGAGATTGGGGTGCGGTTAGGAAAAGGAAGGGGGGGAATTGGGGTGCGATTAGGGAAAGGGAGGGGGCGCAGGGGTCTTGCACCCTGCGCCTTCCCGCGGCTCCCACAGCGGATCTGCGGCGGATCCGCTGTGGGGGCACACAAGTGGAGGCGGGAGGCGGGAGTTAAGAAAACGGGGGCCGCTTGATCTCCTGGGGGAGATCGTGCGGCCCCCGATTGATCTCGGGTGGCTGCCGCAGCCGCCGCCGGGCTGCGGCCGGCTGGGGCCGGCGCCGCCCCCGGACGATACGTCGGGGGCCGGCGAACACTCCGGTGGTGGTCCGGCGGCCTGGCGCCGCCGGCCACCGCCGGGGGTGCTGCGAGAAGGGGAACGAGGACGGTGGCAGGCCTACATGCATCGTGCATGCTCGTCGCGCCACCTCCTCTGCCAGGGGGTGCGGGAAACGCCCCCGGTCGGTGCGCCGGGGGCCGGCGACTCCTCCGGTGATGGTCCGGTGGCCTGGTGCCGCCGGCCACCGCTGGGGGAGGGCGAAGAAGCAGGCGGGAGGCGGAGGCGCGGCCTGCATGGGCCATGCAGGCCCGCTGCGCCGCCGCCTCCGCTGAGAGGGCGCCGGTGCCGCCCCCGGTCGGTGCGCCGGGGGTCGGCGCCCACTCCGGCGGTGGTCCGGCGGCCTGGAGCCGCCGGCCGCCGCCGGGGGAGGGGATTATCCCCCCTACAGGAAAGAAAAGAGGAGGAGGGGGAGGCCACGGGTGCCGCCGGCTGCGTCCTCTGACGGCCCGACCGCCTCCCCTGTGCCGGCGCCGAGGTCCCCGAGAGGGGACCTACCTCCCCCAGCGCCACCACCGGCGCTGGGGAAGAAGGCCTCCACGGTCAGCTTCTTCCCCGAGCCTTGCAAGGCTCGGGGCGGCGGCCGGCGACGCACAGGCGACGGGGAGAGGGGTGGCCTTCTCCGGGAGGTAGGAAGGAGGAGGGGGGATGTTCTACCTGGAGGTGAGGTGGGGCTCGAGAGGTGGAGGGGCGGTGGCCGGCCATGAGGAAGGAGGAGGAGGTGGCGGCTTGGGGTTGGCTTGCTCCGGCAAGGTGGAGGAGGAGGAGGGCTGGGCTGGGCTGGTCGGCAGGGTGAGGCTGAGAGGGAGTGGGGTGGGGGGTTTGGGAGGGGCTGCCCCTTCCTTTTATAGGAAGGGGGAGCTCTCCTCCTTATCCCCCACGTGGGGATAAGGGAGGGGGAGATATTTTCTCCCCCTCCCCTCCCTTCTCTCTCTCTTGCCCCCTTTGCCCAAATAGGGGCTGCCTATTCATGGGCAGCCCCTTTTCTTGGGGGGCTTTCTCTCTCCTCCCCCCCCCCCATTTCCTTTTCATTTCCCAATAAATTTCAAGTCGGAGGGGGGGGGGGGGGGGGGGGGGGGGGTTGACCGAGTCAACTTAGGGCGGGGTCCTCCTTGGTCCCCGGGGTCCAACAAGAGTTGTCGGGGCCGATGCCGGGTTCGTATGTTTTATATCTCATGCGTTGCACTGAGGCGATCTGCATAGTCGTAAAATGGCATACTCCCCATACGACCTTGAATCGAGGCCCAACAAATTCCGTTGCGCTTGTATTGTTCGCACGAGTTTACCAGAACTGACAGAAGTCCAATCGGGGTTCGTATGGTCACTATTCATAATAATGAGGTAGTGGCGCGCTACGACACCCGAAATGGTCGTTTTCTCCAAACGATCTCGGATCGAAGTGCAACGAATTCCGTTGCGCTTGTATTGTCCATACGAGTCTAACGAAACTGACGGAAGTCCAATCGGGGTTCGTATGGTCACTATTCATAATAATGAGGTAGTGGCGCGCTACGACACCCGAAATGGCCGTTTTCTCCAAACGATCTCGGATCGAAGTGCAACGAATTCCGTTGCGCTTGTATTATCCATACAAGTCTAACGGAACTGACGGAAGTCCAATCGGGGTTCGTATGGTCACTATTCATAATAATGAGGTAGTGGCGCGCTACGACACCCGAAATGGTCGTTTTCTTCAAACGACCTCGGATCGAAGTGCAACGAATTCCGTTGCGCTTGTATTGTCCATACAAGTCTAACGGAACTGACGGAAGTCCAATCAGGGTTTGTTTGGTCACTGTACCCCAATGATTTAGTTGCGGCACGCAACGTTACTTAAGATGGTAGTTTTCTACTGCCCGGGCCTACTTTTATTGGGCTCACTAGGGTCTAGTGGCCCAATAAAAGTTGGGATGTTACACGAGGTACCCACTCCCCCTCTTGCCGGAGGTCCAAAAGAGTCTACTCGAGACCCCACCACCCCCCGAGGGGGCGGGCGAGTGGGGAGGGGGGAACCTCCCCCACCCGCCCCCAAGGGGGCGGGCGAGTGGGGAGGTGGGAACCACCCCCACCCGCCCCCAAGGGGGCGGGCGAGTGGGGAGGGGGGAACCTCCCCCACCCGCCCCCAAGGGGGCGGGCGAGTGGGGAGGGCAGAACCTCCCCCACGCGCCCCCAAGGGGCGGGCGAGTGGGGAGGGGGGAACCTCCCCCACCCGCCCCCAAGGGGGCAGGCGAGTGCGGAGGGAGGGAACCTCCCCCACCCGCCCCCAAGGGGGCGGGCGAGTGGGGAGGGGGGGGGGGGGGGGGGGAACCTCCCCCACCCGCCCCCAAGGGGGCGGGCGAGTGGGGAGGGAGGGAACCTCCCCCACCCGCCCCCAAGGGGGCGGGCGAGTGGGGAGGTGGGACCTTGTCTCTTTGGTTTAGACCCAAGGTCCGCTGTGTTTTGGTCATCTTCTCTACCACGACCTCACCTGTGTCGGGTCACACCGGCTCGAAAAATATGAGGGTTGTACAGCACTGATAAGTGGTCTGCCGAAGATGACATTGTAGCTGTTAGGGCGTCAACAATGACGAACCTGCAACATTTGGTGGTCCCCCCCCCCCCCAGTGTTACGACCAACTCTACTCCTCCTTCTACCTCATTTCTCTCCCCCGAGAACCCAAAGAGCGGCCCCTCTGTCGTGGTGACCCTCTTCTCTTCCACCTTCATGGCGTCGAACGCCTTCTTGAACATCACGTTGACGGAGCTCCCGTTGTCTACCAGGATGCGGGTGACCGTGTAGTTTTCAACCGCAGCCTTGATCACCGCTGCGTCATAGAAGGGGTTATCATTGCCCAGCATATCCTCCTCTGAAAAGGTAATTTCCCCTATCGGTGATGAAGTCTGAGTTGTTGAGGCCGCACTCCTCCGGTACACGGCGTTGAGACTCCCCTTCTGGGTTGCCTCCAACCCTGCTCCTCCGTGGATGACGTCTATCCCTCCATGGGCTCCAAGATCTTCCCGATCTTCACACCTCCTTGGGGTCGGGGCTCCTCCCCCCATTCCTTTGAACTTCTCCTCCTTCTCGCTCCAGCCGCCCCTCCTAGGCCTCTCCCGCTCCTCTTCTCAACTCTAGGAATTCCGGGCATGTAGTTGTTGCATGACCCTCCGCCTGATGGAAGTCGCAATAAAGCATCACCCAATGCTCTTCTTCACCCCGGGGCTGTCGTGGTCTTGCTCCTCGACCACGCCCTTGCCCCCGCCTGATAACGTTTGCCTCTCAGGGTGGTGCCTGATTCTGCCTCCACTGCCCTTGCCTCCGGTCGGGGGAACGACAGCAGTCTCAGCGCTCGGGGGAAGCCCTTCTTCACTGCTTGCCTCGCGCTGGGCGAGAAGGGGCGTTTGTGGCCGAACTGTGCTGTTCACATAGCTTAGGCAAATTACGCACGTAATGTCGAGTAGGGACTGTGTCGTCGAGAAGAAGTCACGTCGATAAGGGCTGACGGGGAGGATCATACTCGCTTCACCCTACCCTGGGCGAGTAGTACCGCCCTTGGTTCTACTCGCCAGATATGTTGGTCTACTCGCCGAGCATAGGTCGGTCGCACTCGCCGAATATGGGTTGTACAATGTTATCACCGTTGGTTCAACTATTCTACCCAAAGTCCGACTATGTATTGCACAAAGTTGAATTCATCTCCGTCGTAAGTCTCTGCCGCTTATTTCCATTGCATGATCATCGTTGATTTTGTCACATGATCCACCGTCGATCTCCATTGCACGAATAAATATTATTTTCACCACGCGATCGTCGTTATTTCGAATGTGCAATTCAATATTACTTATCGTCGCACGATCGTCATTATTTCGATCACGCACATTAATATTATTTATTGCTGTGTGATCATCATTATTTTGATCGCGCACATCAATATTATTTACCACATATGCCACACCTCGAGACTCGCGGAGACGGATTGTATGACCCACCCTAAGTGATCCACCGTCAACCCGAGCACAACTAAGCTTGAGTGTTTGTGGGTCGACGGAAAAATGAGGCTTTTATGCGAAACTGTCTAATAAATATAAACTGAAGATATATATATATATATATAAGCTCGGGAGGAGTCAAGGGAAAGCTCAACAGACAATGGAGGAGATTTTAGCCGTTGATGGACGAGTAGAGGGCTACTCGGCAGGAGGTTTCAAGGTTGTTGCTGCTAGTTGAGAACTGTTGCTAGTTGGGAGATGCAGCAAGGAGGTGCTCGGGTGGAGGTTGCAGGGCTGGAAGTTGCTGGAAAATAAAGAGCTGAGTTGCTCGATTGTGAGTGGGATCATTGGAATCTGTAGATCTCGCCGGTTGTAGTGCTGGAAGTTCCTGGAAAATAAAGAGTTGGATCGCTCAATTGTGATTGTGAGCGGTGGTTCGAGGAGATCTCGCCGGAGATGGAAGGGCTCGCTGGAATAGAGAAAGGAGGCGGCGGTTTTGGAAGTGTGCCTGAAACAATAAAAGTAGAAAAGACAGGAAAAAGTAGAAAAGACAAGACAAGAGTTTGGAATTAAATAAGGCAAAAATAGGATTTTAGTCCCTAAACGTTGCCTACTTTAAAAAATCAGTCCCTCAAATTTATATTGCAAGAATTTAGTCCCTCAACTTTCTAATCCATATGAAATCAGTCCTTTATATTATTATTACAGTTATTAATAATAATTAGGCGTTAAAACGCCATCAACTTCACATGATCGTCGCCGTGCTCATGCCACCATGGATTTTGACGCCTCTTCATCTTAATCTCCTTCATAAAACAATTAAGCAGTAATTGTTGGCTAGTCGGATAATGGACCTTATTCCTCCGGCACGGCCTAGTGGTATCCTTCTTCCTCCGGTACGGCATCGACCCCATTCTGCCCGTCATGATCCGCCTCAGAAACATCTTCCCTCTTCCTCCCCTTCCTCTCCACTCTCTCTTTGGTGAGGAAAATAGAAGTTTGCAACTCTGCGATATGTCTAGGCAGTGGAAACAAGGTGGATGGAGAGGTATTAAGGTGCAGGAAGAGTGGCAGTCCGATCACGATCCATGCTGTAATAATGGAGGAGATGGAGCTGAAGAGGCGGCGAAATCCACGGTGACGTGAGCACGGCGACAACCGTGTTGGAGTTGATGGCGTTTTAAGGCCTAATTATTATTAATAACCGTAATAATAATATAAAGGACTGATTTCTTACGGATTAGAAAGTTGAGGGACTAAATTCTCACAATACAAACTTGAGGGACTGATTTCTTAAAGTAGACAAAGTTTAGGGACTAAAATCCTATTTTTGCCATTAAATAAAGGCGATTGTTAACCGCACAGCAGTTTCGGCTATCCGCACTAAAAAAAAAGGTATTTTTTCGCTCCCCTCATTAAGATAACCGCACTTAGGTCTTTTTCCCCGCACCGCAAAATCTCGCGATTCCCCTCCCGTTCGAAATCCTATTCCCGCACCCTGCTACCGCGCCTCCCTCCTCCTTCGACGGCGCTCCCCCTCGACGGCGAACCCCCTCCACGGCGACCCCCCTCCACGGCGACCCCCCTCCACGGCGACCCCCTTCCACGGCGACAGCGGGCTTCTACGGTGCTTCCAAGTTATTCCAGCGGGCTTTTCACTCGCAGACAGGAGCCTTCTCAGAGAACGGTAAATGAATGTTACTGATGCTCCAAAAATAGAAAAACGAAATGCAAGAGCAGAAGTATTGTAGTCTATTTTTTGTTATATTTCTTATGATTGCTTTATACTCAATTTTCCCCTTGCCTGTGCGGTGAAGTTTCCATAGATTAGTGATTATTCTATTAAGATTCAGAAGAAATCATTATGCCATCATCTAATTTGGATTAATATAGTTAAAGGATAAATGTTAAATATTTGAAAATAACATAGGTTACACAATCTGTTGTACATTGGCGCAGAGTTTGCTTAGTTCAGGGGATTTAGAAGATTTGATATAGTAGACTTAGTTCAGGGGCTTGTAAGTGCATAGGTAGGTTGTTTAGGGTTGAGATCAAAAAAAAAGTTTTTTAGAAATTTTAAAATTTTTGCTTTGCGGATATCAAAATTTTGCTTTGCGGATATAAATTTAACAAAAACAGCTTTGCGGATAACAAAAATTTGCGGATAGCCAAAATGTTGTGCGGATAACAATTGCCTAAATAAAAGTAACATACATCAGCTTTTTGGATACCACCCCCAGGTACAATTTAAGACAACATCCAACGGTACAATTTAAAGTAAACATTTAATATTTGTAACAATGTCTCCTTTCTTCACTTTCAACTTCGTCCTCGAAGTTGCCTTTATCAGTCATGGGTTCCCCTAGCCATCTTTTTCCCCATTGCCAACGCCTGGAGCCTTCGGGTACTTTCTTTTCTTGACGGCTTCTCATCCTTCCTTTCTCTGTAGTCATTCGTCTTCCTCCAGGTGAATACAGTGCGATGCTTTTTTGGAATCTTCGGAATTTGCTTTGCCGCCGTATGGGTAATTTTCTTCCTTGCCTTGGTAGTAATGAAAGTGTTGATGGGTTCAACCGCCTCTTGCCTTTTCAGGTTTGCTGTTCGTTGCATCCTTGTATCAGCTATGGAGGGTGCTGGTGGAGCTTCGGTTGCCCTGATGTTGGTCCAGCCATCCTTAATTATCCGCCAAATTAGAGATTAGTTCTGAGTGTGTGCTTGTGGGTGATGGTTGGTGTTGGGTTGATAATTTATGCTTATTACCTGTGACTATTTTTGTTTGTTTTTCGTTTTGATGTTCTGTTTCTATAATAATTTCTGCATTAGGTTGAATAATTTCCCAAGTGCTTTCAGTTGGGTGAAGCCCTTTCTATTGTTTGAGTACCTGATGCCTTGGAAACCCCATTTTCCCAAATTGTTCTTACAGCGATAAATGCGAGCGGTTCGTGAATTGGTTGTTGACCGTTACTGAGCATAAGCAAGTCATTAACGCATATATCGTCTCCCGCTTTATAAGGTTTTAATAAGGAAATATGAAAAACCGGGTGTATGCGTGACTCTGATGGTAATTTTAACTCATATGCGCCCCGTCCAATTTTTGCTGTTATCGGAAAGGGTCCGTAATATTTTAGTCTGAGCTTTCTCGAACTTGCACGTAGTAGGGATGATTGTCGGTGCGGATGTAATTTGAGGAGGATCATATCTCCTATATTGAAGCTATGGTCTTGTCATTTCAAATCGGCGTTTTTTTTTCATCTTGATTTGAACTTTTCTAAGTTTTCTTTTAATTGCGTCGATTGTAATAAATAATCGGCCGCATCATTAGTAGATGTACCTTCCAAATATCTCAGCAATGTAGGCACCTTTCGACCAAACATGACTTCGAACGGTGAATCCGGTGGCTGAATGATAGGTCGTGTTATAATGGAATTCATCCCATCCTAACATTTGTTGCCATGTTTTTGGTTCCTTATGGCAATACATCCTTAAATATTGTTCCAAACATCGGTTGAGTCTCTCGGTTTGGCCGTCCGATTGTGGGTGGTATAGTGTAATCTGGTTCTTTGTTGACGAAATAATTCACGCCAAAATTTGCTGACGAATAAAGGGTCTCTATCTGATATGATGGTTGTTGGGATTCTATGTATTGACCCTACTCTATCCCATAAGGCTTGGGCTACGTCTAAGGTTGTATAGTTAGATCTGAGTGGTGTGAATCGGGCTGCTTTGGACAATCGACCGATTACTACCATAATGGCTGTGTATTTATTTGATGGTGGAAGTTGGGTGATGAAATCCATAGACAAATCGGTCCAAAGCGCTGATGGAATAGGAATGGGTTGGAGCAGACCATATGGTTTATGATTAGTAGCTTTAGCCTTTTGACAAATGTTGCATGAGTCGATATAGTTTTTAATCCTTTCACACATCTTTGGCCAATAAAAGATTTGTCGAACACGGTGTGATGTCACCTTGAATCCTGAGTGGCCCCCAATTTTGCTATCATGGAATTCATGGAGCACTATTTTTATGAGTGATGAGTTTGCGGGTAAAAATATTTTTTCTTTATACTTTATGATACCTTCCTTTGTATAAGTCCAATGTGGCGCATACCCGTGTCATGCTTTATCTCTTCTAAAATTTTCGACGCAAATTTATCCCTCCTATAATCTTCTTTCAATGTTTGTAATATTTCTAGCATTGGTGTTGATATGTAGTTAAAACTTATGTCGTCTTCTAGGGTCTTGCTTGATCGGGGTGTGATGTGTTCCTGATTCGGGCTATTATGTTCGAAAACTCTTGATAATGCGTCAGTTACCGTGTTAAGCGCCTCAGGTTTGTATTTAATTGTATAATCGAATCCTAATAATTTTGAAAGAAATTATTGTTGTTTGGGTGTTTGCACAACCCGTGTCAACAGATTATGAAGACTTTTATGATCGGTGTTAATAATAAAATGTTGCCCGAGCAAATATTATCTCCATTTGGCGACTGCGGAAGTAATAGCAAACATTTCTCTTACGTAGGTTAACTTTCCTTGCATTGTCTTGGATAGCTTCTTGCTAAAGAATGCTATGGGATGATTTTTTTGTAATAAAACTGCCCCTATTCCTTTTCCCGACGCATCCGTTTCGATGGTAAAAGATTGTGAGAAATCCGGTAATGATAGCACCGGTGCAGCTGTAGTCTGTGAGTGCTTCCTTAAGTTTGTTAAATGCTTGTGTGGCTTGATCCGACAAAACAAACCCATCCTTTGTGAGCAGGTCGGTGAGGGGAGAAGTAATATTGGCATACCCTTTTATGAATCCCCTTAATTGTTTTTGATTTTGGGGAACTGGCCAATCATTTATAACTTGTAGTTTAGCCTTGTTTGGTGCTACTCCCTGAGGGGTGATGACGTGTCCTAAGAATTCTATTTGAGTCGTTGCGAATGTGTATTTTTTTTTTGCAAATAATTTATGTTCTTTAAGAGTTGAAAATATTGTTCGTAGATGTTCGCTGTGTTCTTCAATATTTTTGCTGAAAACTAAAATGTCATCAAAGAATATGACTACGAATTTCCTTAGGAAGGTTCTAAAGATTTCGTTCATTGTTGCTTGGAAAGTGGTCGGAGCATTGGTGAGCCCAAATGGCATCACCTTGAATTCAAAGTGGTCGTGGTGTGTTCTAAAGGCTGTTTTGTGAATATCTTCCTCTGCCATCAATATTTGGTGGTAGCCTGCGTGTAGATCTAATTTAGAGAATATTTTTGTCACTATAAGAAAAATCCCATTTAGCAAGGAAAATTAGGAAGGATATATAATTCCTTCCTAATTAGCATCAAATTTAGCTAGGTAAATATTTTTTTGTTTTACCTACAAAAATAGCAAGAGATTTTTTTGTTGCAAAAATAGCAAGGGATATTTTTGTTGCAAAATTTTTGTTTCTAAAATAGCAACAAATTTTTTGTTGGAAAATAGCAACGAATTTTTTTGTTGCAAAACATTTATGGAGACAAAATTATTTCCTTCAAAAAAATTTCATTTCTCTTTCTTAAAAAATATAATTTATAATTTTCTTATCTCTCTCTTGTAAAATATAATTTTTGTTTATATATATTTATAAATTAGCAAATATTATTTATATCCAATGAAATAATTACTAATATATTTAAATTTTTTCTATAATTTTATAAATTATTTAAATATTTATATTTATTTATTAATTAGCATAAATTATTAGTATCTATTCACATAGTTTTATATATACATATATATATAAATAAATGATATAAGTGTATATATATAAAATATGTAAATAACTATATATATATATATATATATATACTTATATATAAATAAGGTGAGTAACTAAATATATAAATAACAATATATATATAAATATATAAACAACTATATATATACTTATTTATATAATTTTATAAATTACATAAACATTTATTTATATATATATATTACCGCTTTCCTAAAACAAAGTCGTTAATTAGGTGAGTTGGGTAAGCAAGGTAAGTTGTATACAAGAGGTTCTGGGTTTGATTCCCAGCAGCTCTCAAATAAAGCTGTGATTTTTTGGGGTTATATATAAATATTATTCTAATTTTACAGAATAATTAACTAAAATATAAAATATTAGCATCAAAACTAGATTTACTTGCTAGTTTAGGAAGCATAAAATACCTTGATAAAAAATCCTTGCAAATTAGGAAGCAATAAATCCCTTGCTAAAATTAGCAAGGATCATATTAGCTAGGTATTTTTTTGTTTCTAAATTCCTTGCTAATTAAAATTAGCAAGGAATTTTGCCCCTTGCTAATCAAGGTTTTTCTTGTTGCCCCGTGTAATTCGTCTAAGAGTTCATCTATGGTTGGAGTAGGAAAGCGGTCCTTAATTGTTAAGGTATTGAGCGCTCTGTAGTCCACACAAAAACGCCAAGTTCCATCTTTCTTTTTTTACCAAAAGTACCGGCGAGCTAAAAACTGAGCGACTGGGTCTAATGACCCCTGATTTGAGCATATCTTGGACTAAGTGTTCTATTTCATTTTTTTGAAAATAAGGATATTAATAAGGTCTAACATTTACTATTGATGTTTCCGGGGATAACTTTTATGTGAAAGTGTTCTATGTGGTGGTAATGTTGATGGTGTGTTAAAAATGTCTTGATATTCCTTTATTAACTTTTGAGTAGTGTCAGGTAGTGTTTGAGATGTGCTAGAAAAATTGGAATTAGTAAGACACATTAATGAGGAGTAAGATTGAGTAAGTATCATCCTATATAGTTTTGATGATGAAATTGATCCTGAGCAAATTGAGTCCTCCCCTTGCAGTTGAATGTCCTTTCCTTTCCATTGAAACGTCATTCGTCTCTCCTTGTAATTAGTCGTGATATTGCCAACTGTTCCAGCCAATGAACCCCTAGTATGACATCAATACCTTGGAGTTGTATTACAAAGAGGTCAATCTCGAACTCGTGCTTTTGAATCATTATTGGGGTTTCCCCATTGCCCACTTGTACAAAAAATCCTTTAACTGCCGTCATCGGGAGTTGTAAGAACTTGGCCATTTGTGGAGTAATGAAGTTGCGTGTGCTGCCTCCGTATATCAAAATTTGTATTTTATGTCCAAAAATTGTACCCACCACTCGAATTGATTTGGTCGGCCGAGGTCCCATTAAGGCGTTGAAACTTATTACGGGCTCCTGGGTCCCTCCTCTTCCGAGTGATCATTTTGCTCATTAGGAGTTTCTACATCCTCCTCCCACCTTTCCGGATATAATAGTCGGTTTACTCTTGCATTTGTGCCCGGTAACAAACTGTTCGACGCAGTTAAAGCACAATCCCTTTTCTCGTCGGCTTTGTAACTCGACCGGTGATAGTCTCCGAATTTGAAGTTTTTTTGGGAATGATGACCGACTGGAAGCCTCATGGTTTTGCAATTTCGGGCCAACAGACAGGCGAACACTATTTCTTTTAGCCTGTGTTTGTTCCTTGGTATATTGCTCTTCATATAGTAGTGCCAAGTCATAGGCTTCCATGATAGTGGGTGGTCTTTGTGCTAGAATGAGATTTTGTAGCGTATCCTTAAGACCCGAAATAAACTGTCCTTTAAGCGTCTCCGGCGGAGTACCCGGAACTCGACTTGCCAACTCCTCAAATTTTTCTTGATAATCAGCTACAGATCCTGCTTGTGACAACTTAGCTAGCTGGCCCGCTGCATTAGAGAACTGTGAGGGCCCAAATCGCCTGTGCAAAGCGCTCACAAAAGCTTGCCAATCTAACACACATCCCTCTTTAGCTAATGGTTGGTACCATATTGCTGCCGGTTTATTCAAGCGGAACTTTGGCCCGCAACAGATATGGAATGTTGTTGAAACGAAAATAATGCTCCGCTGCCCATATCCAGTATGTAGGATCCCCTTTGCTAAAACGTGGAAAGTCGAATTTAATGCTCTTACGGGGGGGTTGTTTGGCGAGGAGGTGGCTGGTTATGTGGAAACATCGACGGTATGTGTAGCAAAACAGGGGAGCCAAAATGATGTTGAGAAGTTGGTGGTGTGTAGGTGGCAACGAACGTGGGGGGATGGTGAAGATTAAAAGTGGTAGGGATAGGAGTGGTCATTAGGGAAAAGGCTTGTGAAGGATAGGAAGTTGGTAAAGTAGTTACTGGTATGTGGTTCGGTATAACATTGTGTGGGGAATGGAAGGACTGGGGAGGGCAAGAAAGCGGGTTGTTGAGTCGTTGTAACACGCTTACCTGCTCGGCGTGTTGAGAGATCTCCTGGATCATCCGCTCCCTCGTCCTCGAGCCACACTGCGGAAGTTTCGTCCGGTAGAGGCTGACCTGGGTTGGGGGTTGCTCCAGTGCTGAAGGTTGAATGTTAGGAGTGACGTTCAGGCGATCGTTGCCGCTATCGTCCCGTACGCCCACAGATGGAGGGGACGCACCCTGTAGAGGGAGGCCGGACGTCGGAGGAGGAAGGTTGGCCGAGCCCAGCGGAATTCGCCTCCCCGAGCGTAAGAGGAGTTCACGAGAGCACCAAATGATACATTAAAAGTAGAAAAAACGGGAAAGAAGACATGAAAAAGTAGAAAAGACAAGACAAGAGTTTGGAATTAAATAAAGGCAATTGTTAACCGCACCCCAGTTTTGGCTATCCGCAACCCATTTTTATGAAGTATTACACATTTTTTTTGAAATACGCCTTGTACAAGCATTTTTAGGAAAAGTGTTCAACACAAAAGTTGTAGATATTGTCGATATCTACAACTTCCGTGTTGAACACTTTTGCTAAAAATGCACGCACAAGACGTATTGCCGCTCGAATTGAAATATAGGCGTAACTATAACAAAATTTTGGAAATACGCATTGTGCATGCATTTTTAGGAAAAATGTTCAACACGAAAGTTGTAGATCTCGACGATATCTACAACTTTCGTGTTGAACATTTTTCCTAAAAATGCTTGTACAAGGCGTATTTCCAAATAAATGCATAATACTTCATAAAAATGGGTTGCGGATAGCCAAAACTGGAGTGCGGTTAACAATTGCCTAAATAAAAGAAGCATACATCAGCTTCTCGGATACCTCCCCCAACAACCGATGGGTAATATTTATACCCACAAAAGTACAGGAAACCTCATAACGGCTATAAGACAACATCCAACGGTACAATATAAAGTAAACATTTAATATTTGTAACAGTGCCGAAATCTGCTGGCGATTCTTGCCGTGGAAACAGTAATTGAAGGGGTCGGTGGTCGAAGGAAGCCTGTCGCCGAAAATGGGGAAGGGGCTGCTCGGAGGAGTCACCGGAGAGAAGGACCGAGGAGGATGTTGTTAAAAATTTAAACTAAAAATAATCTCTCTTAAAATTTTATGAGCTCTACATCATTTGATGGAAAATCTAAAAAACAAATTGAGGGAACCAAAATGTTTTGGAGGAAAAATTTTCATGAAAAGTATGATATTCTTTAGTCCCACATTGTCTACACAACATGAAGAAGTGAGTATATAAACAATTTCACTCATACTTATTTATTTAAAGGAACATAAGGAGAATTTATGAATCCTAAAACTTATGTCGTCTACCCGCCTCCTAACTTGTGTCTGCATTTTGGATAAATCCACGTAAATTTCTGTACATTTTTTTACACGTTTTGCGTCTTTAATTATTTACGTTAGAAATCAAAGCATTGTCTTGCACGATAAATTTTACTAAAAATAACCATTATAATTAATTATAACCGTTATAGTTTTGGCACTTTGAAAAATCCTAAAACCTACGTCGACTTCTCCTTCTTCTTATTCATGCATCGAGTTTTTCATCATGCGTCGACTACTCTTCCGTACGTCGACTTCCGTGTGCAGACTACTTGACGTATCTCGACCTATCTGCTATACACAGACAAACCCGCGTAAATTTCTGTACGCTTTTTTTATACGTTTTGCGTCTTTAATTATTTACGTTAGAAATCAATGCATTGCCTTGCATGATAAATTTTACTAAAAATAACCGTTATAATTAATTACGTGATTAATTCTTGCGGTTTTCATGAGACCCATACATAGGAGATTTTTTGAGAACAAGTAGATATGTTTTCACAATCTCTTTCATTTTCGTGCTTCCGAGTTCTTGCGAATTCTGCATTCTTAACGTTTGCTTCATCAAGTGAGAGTTCAGATGCTTTGTGCATCTTCGGTGTCCGTTCATCAAGTGGGATTTCATTCAAACGCGTGTAAATTTTTCTAGGGATCTTTGAATTTATTTCGGATGGGCTTGTTAAGACCCTGTATGTACAAGCTTGTATTCGTCGAGTGGGCCCCCGGGACCCATGAGGTCTTTGGGCCAAATGTTATGTTTTAGCTGTGTCCTAGGCAAAGAAAGGAGCGAGCAGGGAGGGAGGCCTGCTGTAACATCCCGACTTTTATTGGGCCACTAGACCCTAGTGAGCCCAATAAAAGTAGGCCCGAGCAGTAGAAAACGACCATCTCGGGTGTCGTGGCGCGCCACTACCTCATTATTATGAATAGTGACCATACGAACCCCGATTGGACTTCCGTCAGTTCCGTTAGACTCGTATGGACAATACGAGCGCAACGGAATTCGTTGCACTTCGATCCGAGGTCGTTTGGAGAAAACGACCATTTCGGGTGTCGTAGCGCGCCACTACCTCATTATTATGAATAGTGACCATACGAACCCCGATTGGACTTCCGTCAGTTCCGTTAGACTCGTATGGACAATACGAGCGCAACGGAATTCGTTGCACTTCGATCCGAGGTCGTTTGGAGAAAACGACCATTTCGGGTGTCGTAGCGCGCCACTACCTCATTATTATGAATAGTGACCATACGAACCCCGATTGGACTTCCGTCAGTTCCGTTAGACTCGTATGGACAATACGAGCGCAACGGAATTCGTTGCACTTCGATCCGAGGTTGTTTGGCGAAAATGACCATTTCGGGTGTCGTAGCGCTCCACTACCTCATTATTATGAATAGTGACCATACGAACCCCGATTGGACTTCCGTCAGTTCCGTTAGACTCGTATGGACAATACGAGCGCAACGGAATTCGTTGAACTTCGATCCGAGGTCGTTTGGAGAAAACGACTATTTCGGGTATCGTTGCGCGCCACTACCTCATTATTATGAATAGTGACCACACGAGCCCTGAATTAACTTCTGTCAGTTATGGTAAACTCGTGCGAACAATACGAGTGCAACGGAATTTGTTGGGCCTCGATTCAAGGTCGTATGGAGAGTATGCCATTTTACGACGATGCAGATCGCCTCAGTGCTACGCACGAGATATAAAGCACATGAACCCGACATCGACCCTGGCAACTCTTATTGGACCCCGGGGGCCAAGGAGGACCCCGCCCTAAGTTGACTTGGTCAACCCTCCCCTTCCCCCCAAACTCGAATTTGCTAAAGAAAAAGGGGGGGGGGGGGAGGGGGGGGGGGGGGGGGGAGGGGGGGGGAGGAGAGAGAGAAAGCCCCCCCCCCCCCCCCCCCCCCCCCAAGAAAAGGGGCTGCCCATGAATAGGCAGCCCCTATTTGGGCAAAGGGGGCAAGAGAGAGAGAGGGGAGGGGAGGGGGAGAAAATATCTCCACCTCCCTTATCCCCACGTGGGGGAAAAGGAGGAGAGCTCCCCCTTCCTATAAAAGGAAGGGGCAGCCCCTCTCAAACCCCCACCCCACTCACTCTCCCTCTCAGCCTCTCCCTGCCGGCAGCCCAGCCCAGCCCTCCTCCTCCTCCACCTTGCCGGAGCAAGCCACCCAGCCCGCCACCTCCTCCTTCTTCATGGTCGGCCGACCACCCTCCCAAGCCCAGGTAGAACCTCCCCCCTACTCCTTCCTACCTCCCGGTGGAGGCCACCCCTCTCCCCGTCGCCTGTGCGTCGCCGGCCGCCGCCCCGAGCCTTGCAAGGCTCGGGGAGGAAGCTGGCCGTGGAAGCCTTCTCCCCCAGCGCCGGTGGTGGCGCTGGGGGAGGTAGGTCCCCTCTCGGGGACCCCGGCGCCGGCACAGGGGAGGCGGCCAGGCCGCCGGAGGACGCAGCCGGCGGCACCCATGGCCTCCCCGTCCTCCTCTGCTGTTTTTCCTGTAGGGGAATAATCCCCTCCCCCGGCGGCGGCCGGCGGCTCCAGGCCGCCGGACCACCGCCGGAGGATTGCCCTCTCCCCGGCGCCCCGACCAGGAGCGGCAGGGAGGGCCCTGCACGAGGATGCGGCGGCACAGCAAGCCGGCATGGCCCATGTCGGCTGCGCCGCGCCTCCCCGTCCCCTTCTGCTCCTCCTTCCGGCGGGGTCCGGCGACGCCCGGCCGCCGGACCACCACCGGAGTGGGCGCCGACCCCCGGCGCACCGACCAGGGGCGGCACCGGCGCCCTCTCAGCGGAAGCGGCGGCGCAGCGGGCCTGCATGGCCCATGCAGGCCGCGCCTCCGCCTCCCGCCTGCTTCTTCGCCCTCCCCCGGCGGTGGCCGGCGGCACCAGGCCGCCGGACCATCACCGGAGGATTCGCCGGCCCCCTACGCACCGACCGGGGGCGGTGCCGGCCCCTCCGACCGCTGCCCGGCGGCAGTTGGGGCCGCCTGCTGGCGGGGATGGCGGGAGCCGTCCGATCTCCCCCAGGAGATCGGGCGGCCTCCCGCTCCTCGTTTCCCGCCTTCCGCCTCAGCATACGTGCCCCCCACAGCGGATCCGTCGCAGATCCGCTGCGGGGGCCGCAGGAAGGCGCAGGGTGCAAGACCCCTGCGCCCCCTCCCTTTCCCTAATCGCACCCCCCTTCCATTTTCCTAACCGCACCCCAATCTCTCTTTCCCCTTCCCCATTTTGTTGAGAAAAAATGGGGCAGATTGGGAAGAAGTTTTCTAAGTGAAAAATGTGCCCACCCTAAGGGGCACCTACTGTAATTTTTTGGGATTTTTAGGAAGAATTTTACTATTTTTAAAACCCTTTATAGGGTTTATTTTGAGAAAATAAACGTCCAAATAAGTTCGCAAAAATCACCAAAAATTAGGGGCTCTAAGTAAAGGTGTTTTACAACTACTATTAAAATTAGGAGGTGTGGTCTCTTCATTGGGTCCCTTAAAAGCTTTTACAAGCGAAAATAAAACGCCGAAAAAGAGCGAAATTTATCAAAACGAATCGGCGCCCCCTCGACGCATAATTTTAAATGCCTATAAAATTTATGCGTATCTATCCAAGGAATCGACTAAGCTTGGAATATTGATGCGAAAATCGGAACGAAATCGCGGCGCGGCGCCGAAATTTAACCCCGCCGCGACAATAATAAAAGAGCGGAGCCGACGATTGAAGCCTCCTCTTATGGAGTGATTGGACTACTAACCCTTTCCCTTATGCTGTTACTGCTTTCCGTACTTCCCTTTAAATCCAGTCTCGCACTGGTCCCCCGCATTTACTTTCTGTACTTCCCTTTAAATCCAGTCTCGCACTGGTCCCCCGCATTTACTTTCTGTACTTCCCTTTAAATCCAGTCTCGCACTGGTCCCCCGCCTTTACTTTCTGTACTTTCATTTAAATCCAGTCTCGCACTGGTCCTGTCATTATGGCCTCTGCTTTCGGCCTACTTTTCTGTTTATTACCATGGCCTCTGCTTTCGGCCTACTTTTCAGCTTATTATTATGGCCTCTGCTTTCGGCCTATATTTCTGCTTAGTGTTATGACCCCTGCTTTCGGCCTAATTTATTTGCTAATGCAGAACTGTCATGGCAACCATGCGGTGCTTATCCTCCCTTCTGCGAGGCCTTAGTTGGGGAAAACCCGGAGTTGAGTCCCTCCTCCCAGGTTAGTCCCAAGCAAGGAGCCCTCATACCGCTAATCCTCCCGGTCAGAGGTCGTGTGACCGGTCGAGTAGAATTGCCACGTAACTTATATGCTTGTCTTTATATAAAGCGGGTGAAGATTGTTTGGGAGTGGCGGGTTGGTCACGCTCGCAGACCGTTCGTACCGGTGCGGGTGGGTTGACGACTCATGTCGACAGGGAGATGTGCACAACGGTTATCACCCTCCGAGCCTGCATTTTTACCTCCTCTGGTCGGCCTACAAATCGGCTCGTCGGATGTCGCTCACATCCAGTTGGTACACCAAGTTGTACAGGAGGGCCTGAATGATACGGTGCGACTACATTCAGAAGTGGCAAGACTGGCCACTGTCACCGATGGCCACATCGGTGAGGCCCGCGGGGTTAGCTCCCCTGCTTGAAATAAAGCAGTCTAAACTGTGTCGACACAGGGTCTTTTGTGTGCGTACAAGTTTGAATACTTGGGTGTGCGTATCTGCGCGTTATAGTGTTGTGTACTTACTATACGACGCGGTTACGAGCTTTAGGGCGGGAAGCCCTATATATATACAGAGATATATATGTTTACCTGCTGCTAACCCTCTACCTTGCTTCGGCTATTTCATTTCTGTTCTTTAACCGCCCCCTGGATATGGATCCGGGGAGGGGATGTATTTTCTACTTAGCTCTGTGACTAACGGTTATTTCTTATAACCAATCACAGGAGATGGGACTGCAAGGAGCCCCCGCACCGCAGGATGAGTTACGAGCCTTGGAGATGGCCCGTTCGATTACCCCAGCCTCGCCTCTATCTTCAGAGACGTGAGTTAGAGAGTATAAGGACTAGCCTAGGGCTCCCTTTTGTTTGAGACTATGTAGCCTTCGAGGCAATATTTTGTAAAACGATAGGCCCCGACCATATTTAAATATGTAATATAATCAGCATGCTTAGCTTTTCTTATTTCGATTGCTTCCGCTGTGCGTCCTGATGTGTTGTAATGATTCTTGTGCCTGACAAAGAGACCTCTCAGCGCTTGAAAGGGTGGGACGTCGCCACCCGGAAAGCGCTGGGTAGTCCTCTTTGGGCAGTAAGATTCCCCCTCCCTGAACCAGGTTCAGTTTGGGGAGGGGGGGGGGGGGGGGGTCTTACACCTGCCCCCTGCTCGCCCAGCCCTTGGAAGGGGTCGAGAGGAAAGGGCGGCCTGCCCCCTCTCGCCCCATCCCCTGTAAGGGGGCGAGAGGAGAGGGCGGCCTGCCCCCTCTCGCCCCATCTCCCGCAAGGGGGGCGAGAGAGGCGGGTGGTCAACCCCCTCTCACCCCCGTTCCAGCAAAGGGGGCGAGAGAGGCGGGCGGTCGGCCCCCTCTCGCCCCCGCCCCAGCAAAGGGGCGAGAGAGGCGGGCGGCCGACCCCCTCTCGTCCCCGCCCCAGCAAGGGGGGCGAGAGTGGCGGGCGGTCGGCCGCCTCTCGCCCCTGCCCCAGCAAGGGGGCGAGAGAGGCGGGCGGGCGGCCGCCTCTCTCCCCCGCCCCAGCAAGGGGGGCGAGAGAGGCGGGCGCCCGTCCCCCTCTCGCCCCCGCCCCAACAAGGGGGGCAAGAGAGGCGGGCACCCAGCCCCCTCTCGCCCCCGTCCCAGCAAGGCGGGGGGAGGCGGGCGGCCAACCCCCTCTCGCCCCCGTCCCAGCAAAGGGAGCGAGAGGAGAGGGCGGCCTGACCCCTCTCGCCCCAGCTCCAGTAAGGGGACGAGAGCAAGGGGGGCAGCCTGCCCCCTCTCGCCCAACCCCGGGAAAAGGGGTCGGCCTGCGTTTAGCGCCTCAGATGGCGGGATTTGGATGTTGGCATGCCAAACTTGGGGGCATTTTCGTAATCTCGTAGGCCAAAATGTGGCTATCAGCAGACCAAGTCCGAAAAACTATAAATAGGACCAAGGGGCACCATTTGGAGGGGACTTCTCTTTGGGCTTCTCTCTCCCCAAGTTTCTTCAAGTGGGTGAAGAGAGCCTCCAAAGGTACCCCAAGCTCAGCATTGCCTTGGGAGGGGAAGTGCTCTAAGATCTTCCGGGTGTATGGTGGGACCTCCTCGCTGAGCCCTCGGTCATGTTCCTAGTTTCCTAAGTCTTCGGCCTAGTGCTCTCCCTTGAGAGAAGTAGGTGTGAGGTCACTCCCTCTTTTGGGGACCCCGAACTCCACAGAGACCAAGTCTTGTTCTCAAGTCTCGGTTTCAACATTATGGTGCGGTGAGCGTGGAGAGTGACCTACACGGAAAAACTCAAGCTGAGCTCTATGGCTGGAGGTGGAGGAGATGGATCCGACCCGAGCCACTTGGAGTCGTCGATGGCTGTGACAATGGAAATGTTTGAAGACTTCGAGCGGGAGGTCCTGTAGACCTTGCAGCTAGCTTTTGCCGTGAGAGGCGAAGGCGAGAGAGGAGGCGGTCCGGAGGTCCCGACCCAGCGGATGGGCGAGAGAACTCCAGGCCAGCAGCCCAGGAAGGAGGTATCGGCGGGGGCAAGTGGGGAGGTGCCATTCCCCCACTCGCCCAGCCCCAAGGGGGGGGGGGGGGGGGGGGTGGCGAGCGGGGAGGCATCCGGCCCCCATTCGCCCCACCCCAAAAGAGGACAAGCAGATGCGGGTGGACGAGCCGGGGGAGGAAGTCCCTTTTATGAGTTGATCCTATCGGCCCCGGTTCCAGGGGGGTTCAGGGGGTCGGAGATGTCTTATTACTCCGGCAAGGATGACCCAGTCCAGCACCTGCAGTGGTTCGAGAACATGGTCTCCATAAAACCTATGTCAGATGCCTTCCAGTGCCGGCTCTTCGCCACCACCCTGAAGGAGAAGGCAAGGGATTGGTTCCACCAGCTCCCCGTGGGGTCTATCTGGGCCTTTGAGTATTTGCGTCGAGGTTTCCTGTTGCGCTTCTCGACGTCGAAAAGGAGGAAGAAGGATGCCGAGGCACTTTTCAAGATTAGGCAAGAGCCAAGGGAGTCGCTGGTTCGTTATGTGGACTGGTTCCAGGAAGAGTTCTTGCAAGTCCAGGAGGTGTCAGGGTTCACCCTCCAGCTCGCCTTCATAGTGGGGCTGCGGGAAGGGTTCTTCAAGATGAGCCTGAAGTGGAAGACCCCCCTTTCCTTCGAAGACTTGATGGAGAGGGCGACAGAAGAAATCGAAGGGGAGGAGGCCAACCCAGAGTTTGCACAAAGGTTGGCCAGGTTGAGAGAGTCGGAGGCAAGGCAACATGGAGGGGGTGCGGAAGATCCCGAAGGGAGGTATGACCAAGGAGAGGGCAACTTCCAAGGGGAGAGACCCGACCCCCCAAGGTGGAGGCAGTAGCCGAAGGCACCCCTCCCACCACCTCAGCAAGCCATGGTGATTGGCGGGGGAAGAAGGAGGAGAGCCAGGAAAGCAGAAAGGAGAGGAAGAGGAGAGGATAGGGTTGCGTTACCCTACTGTGACTTCCATGAGGAGGAGGGGCACGCGATGTCCGCCTGCCCTGAGTTCTTGGAAATGAGGGAGGCAAGGGGTCCGAGGCCGCAACAACAACAACCAAAAGAGGTCGAGGAAGACCAGGCCTGGGAGTAGGAGACCAATTTTTTCTACCCTTAAATCCATGTAGTGCGATGTTTCGTTTCCATACCTAATTTTTTCTCGCATGTATTATGATGATTAATATAATGAAAGTTTTTCAAAGTGCTTAGCCCCGATGTTGGTCCGCTGACCAGGCTCCCACCTAGATGGCAGGGCCGGGAACCGCTCGGTGGCAGGAAGGTAAGTACTTAGCCCCGATGCTGGCCCGCTGACCAGGCTCCCACCTAGCTGGCAGGGGACGGGAACCACTCGGTGGCAGGAAGGAAAGTACTTAGCCCCGATGCTGGCCCGCTGACTAGGATCCCCCCGAGCTGGCAGGGCCGGAATCCGCTCGGTGGCAGGAAGGAAAGTACTTAGCCCAGATGCTGGCCCGCTGACTAGCTCCCACCTAGCTGGCAGGGCCGGGAACCGCTCGGTGGCAGGAAGGAAAGTACTTAGCCCTGATGCTGGCCCGCTAACCAGGCTCCCACCTAGCTGGAAGGGCCGGGAACCGCTCGGTGGCAGGAAGGAAAGTACTTAGCCCCGATGCTGGCCCGCTGACCAGGCTCCCACCTAGCTGGCAGGGCCGGAAACCGCTCGGTGACAGGAAGGATAGTACTTAGCCCCGATGTTGGCCCGCTGACTAGGCTCCCACCAAGCTGGCAGAGCCAGGAACCGCTCGGTGGATGAAAGGAAAGTACTTAGCCCTGATGCTGGCCCGCTGACCAGGCTCCCACCTAGCTGGCAGGGCCGGGAAACGCTCGGTGGCAGGAAGGAAAGTACTTAGCCCCGATGCTGGCCCGCTGACCAGGCTCCCACCTAGCTGGCAGGGCCGGGAACCGCTCGGTGGTAGGAAGGAAAGTACTTAGCCCCGATGTTGGCCCGCAGACCTGGCTCCCACCTAGCTGGCAGGGCCGGGAACCGCTCGGAGGCAGGAAGGAAAGTATTTAGCCCCGATGCTGGCCCGCTGACCAGGCTCCCACCTAGCTGGCAGGGCCGGGAACCGCTCGGAGGCAGGAAGGTAAGTACTTAGCCCCGATGCTGACCCGCTGACCAGGCTCCCACCTAGCTGGCAGGGCCGGGAACCGCTTGGTGGCAGGAAGGAAAGTACTTAGCCCTGATGCTGGCCCGTTGACCAGGCTCCCACCTAGCTGGCAGTGTCGGGAACCGCTCGGTGGCAGGAAGGAAGTACTTAGCCCCGATACTGGCCCGCTGACCAGGCTCACACCTAGCTGGCAGGGCCGGAAACCACTCGTTGGCTGGAGGTTTTCAAAGCAATTTTCCCCCGAGATGGCTCCGCTATCCGGGCTCTCACTAGCCGGCAGGATAGGAAGGCCCCTCGGGGAGGCTAAGTGTTTTCCCCCGAGGTGGCTCCGCTAGCCTGACTCTCACTAGCCGGCAGGGTAGGAAGTCCTCTCGAGGAGGCTAAGTGTTTTTCCCCCGAGGTGGCTCTGCTAGCCGGGATCTCACTAGCCAGCAGTGTAGGAAGGCCTCTCGGGGAGGCTAAGTGTTTTCCCCGAGGTGGCTCCGCTAGCCGGGCTCTCACTAGCCGGCAGGGTAGCAAGGCCTCTTGGGGAGGCTAAGTGTTTTTCCCTCAAGGTGGCTCCGTTAGTGGGGCTCTCAGGAAGGCACTCGCCGAATATGCAGGGTTGAACTTTTCTTTTCGAGCGCGAGTCCCGCTCGAAAAGAGCGGGGATTATGTACAAACCTGTATTCTCTGAGTGGGCCCCCGGGACCCATGAGGTTTTTGGGTCAAATGTTATTTTTTAGCTGTGTCCTAGGCAAAGAAAGGAGCGAGTAGGGAGGGAGGCCTGCCCCCTGCTTGCCCAGACCTTGGAAGGGGTCGAGAGGAAAGGGCGGCCTGCCCCCTCTCGCCCCATCCCCATAAGGGGGCGAGAGGAGAGGGCAGCTTGCCCCCTCACCCCATCTCCCGCAAGGGGGGCGAGAGAGGCGGGCGGTCAGCCCCCTCTCGCCCCCGTCCCAGCAAAGGGGGCGAGAGAGGCGGGCGACCATCCCCCCCAGCAAGGGGGCGAGAGAGGTGGGCGGCCAGCGCCCTCTCACCCCCGCCCCAGCAAGGGGCGAGAGAGGCGGGCGGCCAGCGCCCTCTCGCCCCCGCCCCAGTAAGGGGGCGAGAGAGGCGGGCGGCCAGCGCCCTCTCGCCCCCGCCCCAGCAAGGGGGCGAGAGAGGCGGACGACCAGCCCCCTCTCGCCCCCGCCCCAGCAAGGGGGCGAAAGTGGCGGGCGGCCACCCCCCTCTCGCCCCCGTCCCAGCAGGTGGGCGAGAGAGGCGGGTGGCCAGCTCCCTCTCGCCCCCGTCCCAGCAAAGGGACCGAGAGGAGAGGGCGGCCTGCCCCCTCTCGCCCCAGCTCCAGTAAGGGGGCGAGAGCAAGGGGGCAGCCTGCCCCCTCTCGCCCAGCCCCAGGAAGAGGGGCAGCCTGCGTTTAGCGCCTCGAATGGCGGTATTTGACTGTTGGCAGACCAAACATGGGGGCATTTTCGTAATATCGTAGACCAGAATGTGGCTATCGGCAGACCAAGTCCAAAAAACTATAAATAGGACCAAGAGGGCACCATTTGGAGGGGACTTCTCTTTGGGCTTCTCTCTCCCCAAGTTTCTTCAAGTGGGTGAAGAGAGCCACCAAAGGTGTCCCAAGCTCAGCATTGGCTTGGGAGGGGAAGCGCTCTAAGATCTTCCGGGTGTGTGGTGGGACCTCCTCGCTGAGCCCTCGGTCCTGTTCCTAATTTCCTAAGTCTTCGACCTAGTGCTCTCCCTTGAGAGAAGTAAGTGTGAGGTCACCACCTCTTTTGGGGACCCCGAACTCCACAGAGACCAAGTATTGTTCTCAAGTCTCGGTTTCAACACTGTCGACAATACTCACCCACCCAAACAATCCGATGTCATTTCCTAGATCGTTTGCTCATTTTGCGCTACTCGGAGCATTTACAACCCAATTTACTTGAACATTGCCCTTTTAACGATGTCAGAATCACGTACATACAACTCTGTTGGACATGTATTGTCATGACGAGTGTAACAAAACTGACCGAGGTCATTACACATTTTCGGATAATTACGTTACTTAAATTTGTGTCAGTGCAATAATTCCTCTCATATTCATCAGAATTGAGAGTAATTGACTTCGCTAGACTCGTATTGTCTTTACAAGTCTAATGACGCTAAATGAATCGATTCTGAGATAATTTACTTAATTTCCACTTTGGGGTTAAAATGTTACTTAAAACTACGTCGACGCGTCAATTCTTTGATACTCATCGAAATTGAGCGTGTTCGACTCCTTTGCACTCATATAAACTTTACGAGTCTAACGGCGCTAGCTGAAGTCTATTTTGAGTTCATTTGCTTAGCTCGTGAGAGAACAACAAGTTTAGGTCATAGTCAAGACATGAGTCACTCGGATTCACCATTCATCGTGGGTCAATTGAACCAGCTATACTCCTAGATGGTTCAATTGAAAAGTATAATGTTACATGAAGAAATGCTTTGGTAGTTCTACGAGGGCTTTGGTAAGAGATTCGTACCCATGTATAAAGCGGTGATAGAAGCCCTTTAAGCCGAGGAAACCACACAAGGCTATGAGGGAGTGAGGACATGGACATGCCATCACGTCCAATATTTTGCTTGATTAACCGCAACATTTTGGATGGAGTTGATGAAGGTGTTCGGTCCATGTCTGGCTATAGTTCATCAAATCATACAAAAATGAGAATGAATTTGTGCAGGTGTTAGGCTAAAATGCGGTTCATAAGGCTCTATAAAGTGGAAGGGGTGTTGGTGAGTTTGTATGTCATTACATAAACTCATATTGCCCAATGATGAGTACTAGATGATAATCAAATTTGAGGTCATGTTTGAAAAATAATTTGGCACAATGAAATTCGCCGAACAATTCTTCGACTAAGGGAATAGAGAATTTATATTTGATGGTGTGTTTATTGAGTTACTAGTAATTCACACCAAAGGTGACATGAGCCATTTTTTTTCTTGACCAACATGACGGGGGATGAGTAAGGTTGACGATGCGCGAAGAATCCCTTCCTTGAGCATATCATCAGTTAATTTTTCGATTTCATTTTATTTGAAGTGACGTACATTGATATGGTCATATATAAAGAATTGGCGTGTTGGGGTGTAGTGGAATGCAGTGGTCGTTGGAATGGTATGGATTGTTGGGAAATCAGGTGCAAACCGCAGAGCACCGCTATAAAATTGTTGGGAAACAAGAACACAAAATAGGCAAAACTGCGTCCGGCAAAACCTGTCGGCGCACAATCACAAATATATATTAAATTAAACAATATATAAAATCAATTACAAGGAAATAACAAGAGAAGAATAGACCGTCCGGTGGAACACCGTAGATGCGTCGGACGCGCACGATCCGCGGGCGAGTAGAAGATCTGGACTGCAATCCGCCTAGCGGACGCACAAGGTTCACCGGAACCTTCAACGTCGAAGTCCGACGTTCAACCGCAACCACCACCGGAGACCAACGCCGCCACCGGAGACAAACACCACCACCGAGATCAAAACGCCGTCAAGGCTAACTGCACATACGCAAACCTTCAACGTCAACGGCGAACTCCGCCAAGCCCGACGACGACTCCCTCTCCAACGCCGGAGGCTCACCTCCAAAACCTTCGACACCACCCTCTCCAACGACGAAACACCACGAGGCCGGCGGCCTCTCCGTCGCACGAGAGAGAGAGAAATGAGAGAGAGAGAGAGAGAGAGGAGGAGGTTGGCGGTAGACTTCTTCCTCCCACGAGATTTTCTCTAGAAAGGCTACAGGCGGCTATCTACTATTTTCTCCCGGGCAGTTCCAGCAAAGAAACCCACGCAAAAGGCTGCAGTTATATTTCTCCCTGACGAAAACAGTTTTTTTTAAACCATGTGGCTCCTGTTCACGGATATGGTTGTCGCCAAAACCCAAAACTATTTCTATATATATATATCTACTTTCTTTCTATATATATAAACTTAATATATATATATATACATATAAAGTTAATGGAGGATCCGAACCAAGCTATTTCAACAATCCACCACCTTGGTTCGGGATCGGGAGCCACCACCTGCACGAAGCATTCCCTGAACGAAGCACCGCCCCAAAGTCCAGAGGCGTCAGCCGACCTGCTCCAGTCGACTCATCCTTGCTCGGGCTCAACCCCTGAATATCGACGCAACCGGATCGCTGAATCTGACTCGCCTAGTCAGACTACCAGAAGGGCGATCCCCTGCACCACCTCGACCATCCACCCTGTCGGCCGCAGAAATCATGGGCACACCACCTCGCATCGTGGTCCCCATCAGCCAGTACAAATTACTGCGCTGCATAGCTCGCATGAGCACGGTGCGCCCTCGCCTCACCGTCAGAACTTCACCTCTCGATGCAAAACTGCACCCAACGGAGTCCAATCTGCCCAACGAAATCAGATTCCTGTGTAGCTTCGGTACCAGATGTACCTGCTCAAGTCTACGCAATGCTCCGTCATGCGTCCTGATGTCCACCGTCCCTGTCCCCGTGACCTCGCATGCTGAGCCGTCACCCAGAAAGACCGACCTAGTCGTCACCTCCAGTGAACTGAACATCCCTGCATCTGAACAAATGTGATGTGAAGCACCAGAATCCAATATTCAGCTATCAGAGTCACTCTGACTCTCAGTGACGCAATAAAATCCGTCATCTCCTTCCAGGTCCAATGTCACTAAGCCCGCATCTTGGACATCCTTCGAAGTTCCAGAACTTCCTGCACGTTGCGGACAATTTCTCCTAATGTGACCAACCTGTCTGCAGTGGTAACACGTCACTGCCTTCTTCGACGCCGACCGAGCTCGTGCACCGCTCGATCCTCTGTCAAAAGTACTCCTCCCGCGTCCATGCGCTACCAAGATCTGGTCACCCCTAGGAGTGGGATCCTTTAACATCTGACTGGATAACAGCGCCGACGTGACTTCTTCCAGCCCCACCGTATCCTTCCCATACAGGAGCGTAGTCACCATGTGCTTGTATGACGCTGGGAGCGAGGTAAGAAGCAAGAGGGTTGTGTCTTCTTCCTCCACCTTCACACCAACCACATGCAGTTGGTTAGGAAGTCCATTGAACACATTGAAGTGTTCCTGCAGGTTACCACCCTCCTGTATCTTCAGGCCGTACAATCTCTGCTTCAGTAACAACCTCGCGGTCAACGACTTGCTCATGTAGAGTCTCTCAAGCTTCTCCCACAACGTGACAGCGGACTCTTCAATACCGATGTTGAACAACACCTTGTCATCGACACACATCCGAATAGCGCTAGTTGCGCGCTCATCCATCTCAGTCCACTCAGAATCCTTCACTGGATCGGGCAAAGAATCACGCCCCCGCAGCACTTGGATCAAACCCTGCCCGACCAGCATATCCTTGACCCGAATCTGCCATAAGCGGAAATTTCCGCTGCCGTCAAACTTCTCCCTCAGCAAACTAGAAGACCTGATTTGTTCAAAGGTCGGATCTGAGAGAGTGGGAAGAGGACCTAATCGTTCACCACCGCAGTCAAACCCTTCCTAAAACGTCCATTCACGGTCGTCTACCGAACCTCCCTCTGATACCACTTGTTGGGAAATCAGGTGCAAACCGCAAAGCACCGCTATAAAATTGCAAGGAAACAAGAACACGGAGTAGGCAAAACTGCGTCCGGCAAAACCCGCTGGCGCACAATCACAAATATATATTAAATTAAACAATATATAAAAGCAATTACAAGGAAATAACAAGAGAATAATAGACCATCCGGTGGAACACCGCAGATGCGCCGGACGCGCACGATCCGCGGGCGAGTAGAAGATCTGGACTGCAATCCGCCTAGCGGATGCACAAGGTTCACCGGAACCTTCAACGTCGAAGTCCGACGTTCAACCGCAACCACCACCGGAGACCAACGCCGCCACCGGAGACAAACGCCACCACCGGGATCAAAACGCCGGCAAGGCTAACTGCACACACGCAAGCCTTCAACGTCAACGGCGAACTCGCCAAGCCCGACGACGACTCCCTCTCCAACGCCGGAGGCTCACCTCCAAGACCGGCGACACCACCCTCTCTAACGGCGAAACACCACGAGGCCGGCGACCTCTCCGTCGCACGAGAGAGAGAGAGAGAGAGAGAGAGAGAGAGAGAGAGAGAGAGAGAGAGAGAGAGAGAGAGAAAGAGAAACGGGAGAGAGAGAGGAGGAGGAGGTTGGCGGTAGGCTTCTTCCTCCCAGGCGATTTTCTCTAGAAAGGCTACAGGCGGCTATCTACTATTTTCTCCCGGGCAGTTCCAGCAAAGAAACCCACGCAAAAGGCTGCAGTTATATTTCTCCCTGACGAAAACAGTTTTTTTTAAACCATGTGGCTCCTGCTCACGAATATGGTTGTCGCCAAAACCCAAAACTATTTCTATATATATATATATCTACTTTCTATATATATATATAAACTTAATATATATATAAAGTTAATGGAGGATCCGAACCAAGCTATTTCAACATGGATGGAGATTGTTGGAGGTTGTTGAATTCAGTTAAGAAATTTTTTATTTCAGGTGGGTGTGACGGACAGAGGGAGAAGCATCCAAGTATGGCGAGCTCAAGGAAGTAGCATCTTTGCATTCTTCATGGGAAGCCGATGTAGAAATACGTGCTCGCGAGATGATTACCATCCGCGACAACAACTAAAAATGTTGGAATAGCTTCGAGCGGCCATCCCAACCGTCGAGATGCGCGTTCATCCAGGAAGTTGTGTGTTGATGGTATCAATCGGATTGTCTTGTCATGGTGGGTGCCGATTGTAGCATCTTACCTTTAATTACTGTATATTAAAGTTTGATGGGTCCCCAAAGCATACAATACTCACAAGTAAAATATTAAAAGTTTATATAAAATAAAATCTCCAACAACATCTATATATTTAAGAGTAGTAAAACAACGAAGATCGTAAGTAAATATACGAGACTTTCCACATCTACACTTAGAGTCCAATATCTAAGGCCTTATGACCATACATTATAAATGAAATAAATACCTCGCATGCCTAAATACTAGAAATAAAAATGAAGTAAAGGAAGTTAAAAGTACATCATGAATTTTGCTTTGATTTAGGAGACTAAGCTCCACTTTGCGTAACATGCCCTACAACTAACATCAAATAAGCGGAAATTGTGGGTCAGTTGCAAGCTAATCAACAATGGTGTAAAGAATCCCACTCCTCCTGACAGTCTCAACAGACCCCAGGGAACAACATCTCCCTGCAATTTTGCATTTCGTATAACAATAACAAAAGAAAATTATGGCAATATATACAATATGCATGAGTAAGATGACACGGACACCAAACATGGCATCTACAAGTTGAGTATGCAAATAAATGTTTACTATGCAACATGCATGCATGTCGGGAGATCATTACGAAAACTCCTTGACTCTTAAGCATTCACCTATGATCCCATCATGCCATCACATCATACATATATCAAATCATATACAAGAGTGTAAATTATATATACAGGAGGTTGGCTTTTTATTCCCACATCAACAGACCCTTATGCTACAACCACTTAAGAGACTAGTCGGTATACCCTCTTCAACGGTTCATTTTGCTACAATCTCCAATTAAGCGAGTGTGACCGGTTATACCGTCCTCATGGGCCATTCTACCAACACCCATATTATGAAGGTGAATAGTTACACCCACTATGATGGCCCTTCTTCAAACATTCATCTCAATTGATTTCAATTAAGGTGATCGGTTATACCAATGTGCCCTCCTATCACCCAAATCACGATCAAATCATATCTCCCAAAATAACAAGAAATTTTCAACGCAACATTTAGTCTAGCTTCATCTATATACAACAAAGTCAAGAAGGTGTCTCAATGACACTATGACCGCATGAACGCGTCTAGGTCTCAGATCCTAAATGAATGAAATCAAACACCACCGATCCGCGATGATAACCACAAATAAGCTTCACACACCATGCCTAATCTGGAATTATTCGTCGAATTTCTAATGCAATTTATGTTGAGAACGCAATCCCACACCTCAATGATTCTCAATGAATCTTGTCAACCCCAAACCCTATAGTTAGAGAATCTGAGTGCTACAATCACAATGATGAACGAAGAGAAGAGCATGAAAACAATTTACGTTCCTAAAGACCAAGAAGAGAATGATCATTACCTTCTTCGATTTCCATCTGACCATGAAATCTTCAACCAAGAGGATGTAACACGTGCATGGAAGGATTCTCTACGCAATGGCGAAATCGGATCTCCGATCGGACTCTTAGATCTCTAGCGGCACAAGTTCTCCTTCTCCAAAAGTCTTCTCCCCCTCTTCTCTCTTAAATCCTTGAATATGAATAATGAAAATTAGTGTTTAACCCATAATCCACGTCATCTCCGATCGGACTCTTAGATCTCTAGCGGCACAAGTTCTCCTTCTCCAAAAGTCTTCTCCCACTCTTCTCTCTTAAATCCTTGAATATGAATAATGAAAATTAGTGTTTAACCCATAATCCACGTCAAAATGATCCAAAAACTAATCCTAATCTTCCAAAATCACAACTTCCACATTCTGGGCTTCACTTAGCATGCCCTCAAAATATGTAACTCGGCGCACGACATTGGAACACTGGTGTGTAGCCAGGCCGTGTCGATGTAAATGCTGAAATCGATGTGCATTGAGTACTAATATTCGATGTACGTCGAGAAACCATGCATGTTGAAGCCAGGAAAATCCTAGGCTCCAAAATTCGGACCAATGCAGCCGGAGGCTACTCGCCCAGCATTCCAACGAGATAACTTGGCTGACAACGATGAAGAAGCTAGAAGAGCAACAAACATGACCCCAGGTGCTGCGGCAGGGAGGTCCCACCACGTACCCAGAAGCTCAAGAGAGACTTCCCCTCCACAACCAAAAAATGGCCGAGCAGGGTACGAGGAAGACACCGACTTGGCTAGTACCGGGAGTAGCGGCCAAGGTCGACGGGACGGAGAATTTGAACGAGGGGAGTTCCAAAAGCTCAAGTTCAGGTGCCAATCCAAGTACCCCTGGGGTCCTATTTATAGGAAAACCAAGGGGTAGGGGGTTTTTATAGCACATCCCCTGCCCGGCGACTAGCGACATTGAGGCGATCTCCCCATAGAAGAGGCGCGTATCACCTATGGTCTCCCACCTTTTGGCGAGTATCTGGGCTACTCGCACGAGGGCACCCCTACTCGCCTAGGCCTTCTTCTGCTCCTGCTGGCTGAGCTGTCTTGGTGTCTTGAACTGTTGACTTCTGTGTTGACCTTTTGACCTTGACTTCTGCCTACGTGGCTTTGAGTGGGTCCCACCCTCAGAGAATATGGGTTCTACAATGCACACAACATTGGACACAACCATATCGCCAGGACGGTTGCATGTGCTTCGACTTCTAAAGGTCGTGTGTCGACTAAAAGTCCACGTACGTCAAAAAAGTTATTACATGGTCATGTCATAAGGCGTGTAACAGGCCGTGTAACATGAAAAACTCTAGATTTTGCTCTCTCGGCTGTCCCACAACCTGCTAAATATCATTCTCATCTTATTCAGAGCACAAGACACATTTTTTCCTAGCATGACAAGGGGAAAATGGGGTGTTACATAGGTAACCCACATGGTGTTAAAGGTAAGCATGCTCATCATCGAATGCATAGAGAGTAGCAATTAACATAAGGTGTCACCATTGTTGTCTGTGAGTTTCCCGTCCAACATGATATCCTCCAAGGGGGGGGGGGGGGGGGGGGGGGGGGGGGGGGGGGGGGGGGAACATCATCAATGCCCACATAGACCTCCATAATGTAGACTTGGCATTGATGAATGCATCGGTGCCCAATTTTTTTTCGTCACACCCTATGTAGAGTCCTTTGGCCCTTTCCATAGAGAATAATTTTTGGTTGAGTCCTTGATTTGTGAGTAGTGGTATCAAGCTGGGGTAAGATGGGTGGTGAGTGGTTGGGCGACATTTTGGCCCAGAGAGCAGTTGCTCTTACAGTTTTCCCAGGAGTGACATGCATAGAATCTCGAGAGGGGGGGGGGGGGGGGGAGGGGATGGGGTGGGGTGGACATGTAAACGACCTTTTCAATATTTTGATGAAGTCCAATGATGAAAAGACTGATTACATACTCATCAGACACAATAATGCAATTCATAAAGTCCTCAAAGTGCTCAACCTACATTTGGATCAAACACCATTGACGAAGATGTCTGATATACACCATCAGTTCGTCATTAAGATTGTACCAAAATGAGCAGAGAGACAAAGAGTGCTTACATGTGTTGGAAAGTTAGGCGGCCCTTGACGAAGACTTGATGTCATTGGAGTTCCTTCTCATCGAGATGGATGGATGCTAACAGAGAATTCATGTGGTCTGATGTGTCTTCTACATCAAAATAACATTCACACCAGTTAGCTCTGTCCAAAAAGCCCGTTCGGGCCGGTATCGGGCCTGACGGGCCCGGGTCTTTTGTCACCCTGGCCCGAGCCTTGCTTTTGCCGGGCTTGGGCACCACCCCAGCAGGGGGCCTGCCAAGGCCCCCAGGGCCGGCCCAGACCGGGCCCGGTTAATAAATCCTGCATATAGGCGGGATTTAATAAAACCTGCCTATTTAGGCGGGATTTTATTAAAATCCCGCCTAAATAGGTCGTATTTTAATTAAATCCGGCCTAATAGGCGAGATTTAATTAAAATCCCGCCTGGTGCTTGGCCTCGGTGTCAGGCCCAGGTAAGGGCCAGTGCCCGGGCTTAGGCAGGTCTGACCCGGGCCGGGCTTTGGGTATATATGGGGGGTCTATTGGGCCCCCATAGCCCGGCCTGGGCTAGCCCGGGCACGGACCTAGCCGGGCTTTTTCCGGGCCGGCCCCCCAGACCTGATTTTTTTGAACACGTCTAACACCAGTAGATCACGAAAAATTCACATGAGGAAGGCGATTTGTAGATGATGGTCTAATGTGATTCTAGACCTCCAGGTGGCCGTGCAAAGGCGGGTGTGCAGGTTCCGAGTTGTTGGCGGTGATATTGTTTATAGCATTGCCTTACAATAAGATATTGATATAATAGTAATTACTAAAGATACTACGAATAAAAATGAAAAAGAAAGTAAAATGGGGGTATGAGAAGCATGTTCATCAATTACCGGCGATCCGGAAGGAAGTTTCCCCGCCGCCGGCCGATATAGCAATGGTTGACGGTGAACTTTAGGCCGGCCGCAGAAATTGACTGGACCGGAGTATTTAGTTGATAAAGGTCCTCTGATTCTAGATTATTATGTAAATCTTACGTACACGGCTTCGCCATGATAGCTAAGCAATAGTACAAATGGCGAGGGGGCTTTTGTAAAAGTATCATCATCTTCGTATAAAGTGGAAAAACGGCCACCTACTCTTCTCGCGCATTCCTGCATCTCTCTTCTATCGCGGCCCTTTTCCCTCCATTCGCCCTCGTCCCTCTTGATCTCCATTGCCGTCAACTCTGCCTTCGCCGCCGGCTACTTGTGTGCGACTTTTAGGGTTTCTGCGGAGTGCGGAGTGCGGACTGCGTCTCTGGCGCTCTGCCTTTCGTTTTCAGCTCAGCCTTTCCCGAGTGCTTCCGAATCGAAGTTCCTATTCTCTGGTAAGTTCGTCTCTTAAACCTTAATCTCTATTCCATCGCGGCTCTTTTCCCTCCATTCGCCCTCGTCCCTCTTGATCTCCATTCTCCATTACCCTCAACGCTGCCTTCGCCGCCCGCTACTTCTGTTCGCCCGTTTCTCTTATTTGGCCGCGAGAAGAAAGCGGGAGGTAATTTTCTTCGCATTTCTCTTCGTACCTTTGTTTGACTATGCATTAGATTTGAATCAGAGAGGTGTTTGGTGGAGATGAGAAGAAGAGTTTATGTTTCAGTTTGTCCGATTATTAGAATACATGGATGAGGATTCAAGAGATAATTTGCCATGTATTATTCTCTCTACTTGTCCACTTCCCTCTACGAAGGCTTCAGAAAGGCCTTTTTCTCAAGAGATTTTAATAAATACAGTATTTAAATCGAATAATCTGAAGTTTCCTTTGCTAGAACTCTTCCATATGACTGTCAGATCTGATTAACAGATCTGAAATCTCTCTTTCTCTCTCCGTGGGTCGTGTACAGTGGTAAGTTTGACTTATTGAATCATGCCCATTCTCAAAAGTTTTTGTTTTGGGGATGGATTAGGTGAGGTGGTCCTGTCTTTTATTTATTTTCGAGCCTTTGGGGTTGTCGATTCTCAACAATGTAAAACATCGATTTGAGAGTGAATTTGTAGTTTGACCTCAACCTATTAATATTCATGCTGTATCCGTTAGTTTCTAAACCTAATTTAATATTGAAACTGATTCATAGTTGACTTCTGCAGTTTGAATTGTGTCAAAGGGAGAAAGGCGTTGAAGAGTCGACATCAAGAATGGCTTCTGTTACCTCTTCTTGCATTCAGAGTACATCTTTCACTAGGTATCCTAATCCTCTTTTTCTCTAATTTTGACTTTTTTTTTCCTTTTCTTTTGATGGGAAGGGGGAGCCTTGGCGCACTGCTTGAGGTCACGGGTTCGAGTCCTGGAAGCAGTCTCTTGCAAAAATGCAGGGTAAGATTTGCCTGCATTTCACCCTTGTGGTGGGACCCTTCCCCGGACCCTCGCTGCGCGGGGATGCTTTGTGCGCTGGGCTGCCCGTTTTGATGTGCTGTTGCATATTTCTTTTTCTTGATGTTTGCCTACTCGTAGAAAGTTAGTATGATCGAAGACAGGTAAATATACTTAATGATGGTCACTGACTGAATCAATTTAAGACTAATGTTGTAGACATTGAAATAACATTAAGTCAGTAATTTGAGACCTGTTTTGTAAGACCTTCTATTTAGGTTTAGGTGAGATTCTTTTCATGATTTATGTGGTACTCAAACTTATTTAGGCTCCGTTTGGCATGGCGGTGGCGGTCATGAACACGGTGATTATGAACCGAACTTCATCCACTTTTATGTTCAAAACTAGTTTTATTTTCTTGGTGGTGGTCGTAACCGTTGTCATGCCAAACATATATTCTATGACGGTGGTGTTTTTGTCCAAACTCTCTGGAGCAAAAACGCCGCGCCAAACGGTGCCTTAATTCCTTTACCATATCATCTAAGGTTCATCGGACCAGACTAGCTTTTTTCCTGAAGATTCTAGTTTTTTGGTTAATAATTGAAATTTTTACTTTTTAAATCCCTTAAAAAGGATAGATTGTTAAGTAATTTATCTTGAAAGGGATATTTTTTAATAATGGCTTGCATAATGTTTTTTCTACTTCCAGAAGCAGCTTTCTAATGTTATAATTTCTTAGGCTGCATCATTGCTTAAAAGAATTCAGAGGGCTGAAGTTCTCATCCCAACCATCTCGTATCTCCAAAACTTCATTAGTCACACTAGCAGCTACGAGGAATGGTCCTGTTTTTGCATTGTTAAGAGATAACAATGTCAAGGCTAGGAATGATGACATTTTATTCTATTCGAAGGATGCAATAAATGGTCAGGATAACATGTCAACGGAAAATGGAGCAAGTAGTGGTACTGCTATAGCTGATGGGTTTTTTGACTACGAAGTTGAACAAGATTTAGACTTTCCTACTAAAGGATTTTCTGCCGTCTCAGACGCAGTCGAGGATATCCGCCAGGGCAAGGTTGGTATTTTTGGCGCATTGTTATTTACTTTGTTTTATTTTGCTCACCACTAATTTAATATTTTATATAGCTTGTAATTGTTGTCGACGATGAAGATAGAGAGAATGAGGGAGATCTTATAATGGCGGCTTCTAAGGTTACACCAGAAGCTATGGCTTTTATTGTAAGGCATGGGACCGGAATTGTGTGCGTCAGCATGAAAGGAGAAGACCTCGAGAGACTACAACTTCCCCAAATGGTCATTCACAAAGACAATGAAGAGAAACTTCGTACAGCATTTACTGTTTCAGTGGTAAGCATTTGCCATTGCTTTGGATATGCTTCATCATTAGTGATATGGACATCCATGCATTGTTTACATGCATATGGCTTCGTGAAAAAATCCTTCAAGGGAGTTTCCTTTTTCAAATAATTGGTTTTATTGATCGTGCAGTCATGACTCTTGAAACTAACCCGACATTCCATATGCTATAGTAGCTGAGAAGTATTAGTGATGCTAGTCGGATTTATAGGTACCAGTGATACCATAATTCTATATGAACGCACACAAGCATGTAGCAAATGCAATTGAATCTACGACGGACCTAGCAGTATTGCGATACAAGTGAATTAATAGAAAATTGTCCCGACGTGCAATCAATTAAATACAACAAATTAAAATTCGTGCAAACAACCACAATTTATTAATAATTTAAGTTAGGCCACTGAGTAATAATTGCGGTGCTAGAGAGGCTCGGGAGAGGTGTGGGAATGAAATGGGGAGGATCTGAAAGGGAGAGGGGGTTGGGATATTCCTTAATGGGCTGGGAAGGGATTGGAGGGTGGTTGGAGGGATGGGGAGAGGAGGGTACGCTGTAGGGGCTAGTAAGCGGAGGGAAAGTTCGTTGGGCATGTGAGAGGTTGTAGCATGTAGGTTGTTTTCGGGGATGTGTGGGGTAGGGGGATGCGGTGAGGGGTTCTGCAGGAAGAAGGCATCAACGCTTCTATTACGAGGAAGGGCGGTAACAAGGCATCTAATGTGCAGGGAGGTGGCGAAGAGGCTTCTTCATACTAGAGGAGGCGGCAACTAGACCTCCCGAGGTTTGTGAAGGCGACAGAAGGACCTTCCGAGCTTGGTGACTGGATGCCCTGGGCTTCTGCACCAAGGGGTCGGCTTCACACTGAACTCGATCGGTTAGATCTTATTCCTTCATAAAATTGTCGATCTCACTAGGTCTACAAGTTGATAGTAACAAGGTAGCGGTGGGTGTGGGTGGGTGGGTGTGGGTGGGGGGGGGGGGGGGGTGCAAGGAGTTTATCGCCCGATCGAATCACTTACATTAACTCTTGTAGACTCACTCCGAAATATTAAAAAAGATGGAAAAATGAGCCGATCACATCGGCGGATTCTGATCGTCCATATGACGATCCTAAATCCGACGATGAGGCAAATCAACCCTGAACGCTCCCAAAATCTCGTACTACAGAAATCAGGCCTCGAACTATCATTTCTCGAGCGGATCCAACCCGGTTAAGATTATTTTCTCCGTTGATCCAGACTTAGTTATTGGTCGACTCGATTCAATCTACAAACTGAAGATTGGCTCATTTATAATTTGACTTAGATCCAATCTAAAGTTAGGTTCAATTTTGATCTTCTATGCCATAGTCCAAATGTCAAACAAACGCCCATACATATAAGAGAGAGTGTGTGTGTGTGTGCGCGGCATGTGTGTATATATATACACACACACACACACTAGCTGATCCTCATGTGGATCCAACCCTGTTAATTCCTTGATCTTCTACAATTCACAGCCCTTGGTAGGATTGTTTTTCCCCATTTCCTTGAGATTTCTCTAAAGCCTTTTTGAAAGATATTTACAATGCACAATAAAGATCAAGTACAATGATGCACAATCTCTCAACCGATGTGTTGTATGATTGCTGTAATAAGAGATTTTTTCTCATGATGCTTTCTGCTTACTTTGAGTTCCATGCTTCTTATATTTTATCAAGCTACTTTCTCTCTTTAAGTTGCACATTTACGTGGCTCTACACAAATCAACTTTCAACCTTCAAATCTAAGTCATAAAAGTTACCCTACAATATATCCGAGCCTTTCTAGATATTCAAGTTGATTTCAACTGCACTAAGCCACTTGACATTACATGAAAGTGTACATACCACGAGATTATTTATTTTTTAATAGGAGGGGTTGTCTTGATCTTGTATTTCAAGTTGAGGCAGTTTTCTTAAAAAACAAAATGAAATTCTTCTATTTAAGGAGAGTTCTTTAACCTTAATTACCCAGAACCTCCACTCACACATGCACACATCCATTTCTACCATGCACACAAAAAAGAACTCCAGACAATTCCTTAGGGTGAATTTTGAGTTTTATCAATTACGAAAACTAGCAACATTCACTGTTTCAGAGTATCTATGGTCAAAACCTAACAATTGAGAATTGTCTCATCGCCATATACATAGAATCGGAGTTCCCTTCTTCACCTTCCTTCCCTTATTTCAGAATTTTTGGGTATATATATGTTTACATAATATCTGTATATGCATATATGTATTATCTCTAATCTGTAATGTCGTTTTCTTATGTTAATTTTTTTTCTTCCAAATATTAGTGTTCATGATCTTAAAATTATAAATCAAGACCCTTAAACTTCACTATACCTTGGAAGCTAGTTGTGTACTAAAATTTATCATATTCCACAATTATTTAATTGTAGTCCAGGAATTTCCAAAAATTCTAGCAAGAAATGGTCCAATATTGATGCCCTTCTATATGGTCTAGATTCCTTATATTACTACTTAGCTTCTGCATATTTTGGCATGAGATGTGTAAGTTTGAACCTAAGCATCCTAACTCAAAAATTATTTGATTATAGGTGGAGGGAGCCATGATCTATAATATGGGCACAAAATTATGAGTTTCCTGATGTGAACTTGTCCCCTCACGTGTACTTTTTTGTAATTGCCAACGTGTGAATGAATTGTTGGGCTTAGTTTGCTCTAATATCATGTTAGAACTTAAGCATCCAACACTTATATTAATTGGTTATATGAATTACATTATGTGCACATGATATATGAGTTTTTTGATATGTTATTATGTTTTCAACACTATTTTGTATTTAATATTTTTCCCTCCTACTCTTGTAGGATGCCAAAGAGGGCACAACCACTGGTGTTTCCGCCAAAGATAGAGCAACAACCATTTTGGCTCTTGCATCTCCAGACTCCAAGTCCGAAGACTTTAACCGTCCTGGCCATATTTTCCCATTGAAGTATAAGGAGGGCGGTGTGCTTAAAAGAGCTGGACACACAGAAGCCTCTGTTGATCTTGCTGTACTGGCTGGATTGTCACCTGCTGCTGTATTGTGTGAAATTGTTGATGATGATGATGGTTCCATGGCCCGTTTGCCAAAGCTTCGTGAACTCGCTAAAAGGGAAAATATGAAGATCATCTCAATTGCAGACTTGATTAGGTACTTCATACAGCTAACCTTGTATTGTCTCTTCTTTAACAAGTCTTGGGGCCAGTTTGGGATCGCCGATTTGGTGGAACGCCACCGCGGCTCCACAGTCATTTGGCTGCATTGCGGGCAGGCTTTCCGCCAATCGTGCATGCAAGAAATCCGTAGATATCGACCGCGGGCGCCAAACCACTGCTACATCCAGCGTTCGCGGATCTGGGGCAGTGGATTCTTCCACCCCGAACTGGCCCTTAACTATATCAGCATAGTATTTTATACTTTGATCCTATCATCTCTTTCTACTCTTGTGTATTTCCTTTAGTTCTCATAATTTTACCTTCTTTGGGTGTTTCTAGCTGGTGTGTGTGTGTCTGAGAGTAGCAATGCCGAAGTAACTGGAATGATGGAATCCTAGAAGATGCACTTTTTCTGTATTTCATTTGTTGATATCATGATATGCATGTTTTTATTTCAATATATATTGTAGTTCAATGCGGCAACATCACAGGCTTGTAAGGATTTACTCATTTTTCTACTGAACTCAAGCTTATGAGTACCACAACACTAAACTGGCTGTTATCTTAGGGTCGTTTGGTGCCGCGGAAATTCGGCGGAGCGCTGCCGCGGTTCTATTGCCGTTTGGTTGCACCGCGGTCATGCGTTCCACTGACCGCGGGCGCAGGAAGTCTTCGGGTTTCCTGCGGATTTTAACCATGGGCACTGATCCTGGGTTGAGGCTTCCACCGCCCCAAATGGGTCCTAAGGCCAATGCAGCAGCTTGTGAGGATATATGCTAGAAAACAACCATGGGTTCACATGCACTTTGGTCTGAGCATATCTTATAGCTCCAGGTTATCCAAGATTCAGTTTGTAGGGAATTATTTTACCATGAGTTTTAGAGTTCTATAATTATCTATACTATATATAAGGGAAAAACATCCTTTCGTGCATCTTTCCAAATCCACCCCTTCTTTGTTACAATTTTTATAATTTTGTACAATTTTTATAATTTTTTATAATTAGATTTAATTTATGTGATTTTTATTTAATTTTAAAAAGTGTCATCATCCCCACAATTTCTATTGAGTTTTGTATTCCGGGTGACAATTTTCTAGGAACGACGAACGAAAGATGTATCATATAAAGTATATCTGAAATAAGATTCTATGTAATTCTAGATACTATTCTTGTGCTACAACTTCTTAATCATAATATGACAAGCAGCCGTGCACATGATTCCTAGAAAAGTTTTTGTGATTATCTTGATTTATTTTATATGATAGGATTGTTAGAACTTATTTAGATTTGATTTTGGATTAAAACATATGATTAATTTTTTTTTCTTATAATCTTGTTTTTGCATTTTGAATAAGTGATTGATGAATTAAAATTAAAAATTTCTTCCTCCATTCTTTCTTCTCCTCTCTCTCCCCTCTCAATTAGGTCTCTCCCTCTATTCTTTACTCTTATTCTTATATAAATTAATCTTTTGTGCCTTCATGCAATTTTCAGATGTTTTAGTGCTAACATAGCTTATATGAAAATTGCAGGTATAGAAGGAAGAGAGATAAGTTGGTTGAGCGTGCTTCTGTTGCGCGCTTACCGTTATCATGGGGTACATTCCAGGCCTATTGCTACAGGTCTTTGGTTGACGGGATGGAGCATATTGCCATGGTCAAAGTAAGTGCCCCCAATACAAACTTCAATCACTACTGGAATGGAATGTTTGGCTCTGTGTTATTATTTGCAGTTTAGTTTTTATTTTTTTGTCAATTTTATCTATGAAGGGGAGCCTTGGCTCACCGGTTGAGGTGTTGTCGTGTGACCTTGAGATCACGGGTTCGAGTTCTGGAAGCAGACTCTTGCAAAAATGCAGGGTAAGGTTTGCCTACATTTCACCCTTGTGATGGGACCTTTCCCAGGACCCTCGCTGTGCGGGGATGCTTTGACCGGGCTGCTCTTTTTGTTGCCAATTTTATCTATCAAATATATATTTTTCTGTGTTTTTATTTAAAGGCATGAAAACAATTTAAATTGTGATTGAATGCACCTATAAGATGTTAATGACATCTATATGTGTATGGTGAATTTGGCTGAAATCTTGATGCCACTATTTATGATATATAAATGTTATTTAGAAAGTGTGATTTAAAACTGTCAACAAGCCGAACAACCGATATCTTCAAATAGTATGAATGAATTGAATCCCACGTCAGAATTGAAGGAAAAATTATTGGGCTCAGTAATAATTTGGACTCTCAAATATCACATATATGAGTAAGTGACAGAGTTCTATTAGGAAAGTCACATTTAAGCGTGTTTTGGTGAGTGTATAATTTTATGATAAATGCCCCCTGAGATGTTTTCATAAGCCACATGAAAAAAAAGATAAAACAGTGCGACTCAACTAAGTATGGGCCGAGTGAAACTAAAGTGGGACAATACCTTTACACATGGAGATTATCTAAGTCATGATTGTATGCACTTAGAAGATGTTTATTGTTAAGCTGGTATTTTCATTGTTATAAATTTATAATTTATTTCATTTCCTGAAAAATTGCAATAGGGTGATATTGGTGATGGACAAGGCATATTGGTGAGGGTGCATTCAGAGTGCCTCACAGGGGACATATTTGGATCGGCGAGATGTGATTGTGGCTCCCAGTTAGAAATGGCCATGAAGAAGATTGAAGAAGCTGGCAGGGGAGTGGTGGTTTACCTTCGTGGGCACGAGGGGAGGGGCATCGGCCTCGGTCACAAGCTTCGTGCTTATAACTTGCAAGATAACGGATGCGATACCGTGGAGGCCAACGAGGAATTAGGCTTGCCTGTTGATTCACGGGAATACGGCATTGGCGCGCAGGTGAGTTAGTAACATATGTGAGATTACTTATGATATTATCAAGATTTATCCCGCTCCCCCCCCAAAAAAAACTACTAACTAATCTGTCAACAGAATCTTCCATTTTCATTCAAGTAAATTATTATGTTTGGTTTAATGTTTATTTGAATATTAGTATTATAAATCAAATGTTTTTTTTATTTAGTATTATGCATCTCCCTCTTGTAGGGTATTTATCCTCTAACATGTGAACTATTTCTTTCATTGAGTGAGGTGGAAGTGGGTTGATGGGCCTACCTACTTCAAAATGGATGTTATGTTCAACCTAAAACTACTTAGTTGTAGGTTTATATTATGCGCATGAGTGCATGTGAGTTTTCCATTGTAGGACTATATTCTCAACAACCTTTACCTTCCACATCACCCAATCAAAGAAAAATAACTACACATTTTAGAGAACAAATATCTTACACGAGAGAGGGAGTATGTGGAGAATATAGTCCCCATTGAGAAACTCATATAGCCTAGTGCACTTAATATAGAGCTCGTGCCTCTCTACCTACAAACAATTGATTTTAGGTTCGGCGCACAAGTTCTAACATGATATACAACCCAATTTGGTAACCTTTTGTGCCTTAGGCTCTGTTTGGCACGGGGTGGCGGTTGCGAACACGGTGGTTATGAACCGTCGTTAGTGAATGCCCGACCTCACCCAAGGAACTTCATCCACTTTTATGTTTAAAACTAGTTTTCTTTTCTTGGTGACGGTCATAACTGTTGTCATGCCAAACATACATTCTATGACGGTAGAGTTTTTGTCCAATCTCACAGTAGCAAAAAAGCCGTGCCAAACGGAGCCTTAACTAGCTAGCTCCATCCAAATGCTTCTTCTTCCTTTAAAACAAAAGCTATGTTGTGCAATCGGACCGAGTACCGTGGTAGCGCAACAGAATTAAATATCGAGCAAAATCAATCGCGCAAAAAATAAATAAACAAATCACAGAACGAGATTTCCAAGCACACACAGACGACACAAAATATACGTGGTTCGGAGAGAAGCTCCTACGTCCACGGGGAGAGCACCAGAGAAGATCCACTATAATAATCAGAGAATTTGTAGTACAGAGATTACACTGAGATCGAATATAGATCGGGGTCGCGCCAACTAAGTAGTCCGATCAAGGCCTGGAAGATGTCGCCCTCGACAGCGTTGTCGCCGGGTGAAACCGTACGAACCACGTTCGTCTTCTCCTCCGAATCTGCCTTCAGATGCCGTCTCGATGCCGCAGATCCAGCCTGGATCAATCACCGGCTTGAAAGAATTCCGGTGCCTGGAGGAAGAACTAGCGCCAGTAATCAAACGGCGCCGCTACGCCAAGTACAGCACCTCCAACGCCTGTGGCTGCTACTGCTGCAGCCTTTCTCTGCCGCAAAAGAGAGGATGCCGCTCTCTTGCCTTGGACCGCACCGCCTCCCTCTTTCTTACCAGTTACGTGAATTATATTTCTTGCCTCTCCCTGACAATATATATGTATATATATATAGGAGAAAGCTGCCAAAAAAATACAGGAGCGGTAAAGGAAGGCCATCAGGGATAATTTATGGCTTCCAATATATATTTCCCAAAAATAAATCATTCTATTTATGGGGAGAAAAAAAAAACGCCAACTCTAGAATCTTCTAGGATAGGCCGGACCGGACCGGACCGGATCTTTGAGGCGGCATAACCCAACAATCTCCACCTTGACGCCTCATCCATGGTATGCTCCACCTCCAGCTTGGATCTTCTCCCTCCGGTAAAATTGCCCCCTCTCCCTGGGGTCACCGCGATCAACATGCACAAATATGAGCCAAGTCAAGGCAGTGCTTGAACTTGACTCCCGATATAGGCTTTGTCAACATGTCCGCAATATTATCCTCCGTGGATACCTTTAGTAACTGGATCTGGCCTCCTCCAACGAACTCCCTCAACTTATGATAGCGCACATCGATGTGTTTTGTCCTTGCATGATAGACCGGGTCTTTTGCGAGACAAATCGCACTTTGACTGTCACAGTGCAGCTTCACCGCCTCCTGAGAAATCCCGAGTTCTTTGGCGAGACCTTTAAGCCAGATGGCTTCCTTTGCCGCTTCCACTGCAGCAATGTACTCCGCCTCCGTCGTAGATAGAGCCACGATGTCCTGAAGAGTGGCTTTTCAACTGATGGGACCCTCACCAAGAAGGAAGATGTACCCGGAGGTAGATCTTCTTCGGTCGAGGTCACCCGCATAATCCGAATCGACGTAGCCCTCCAGAACTTTAGCATCTCCGCTCTTCTTGAATAGTAAGCCGACGTTTGGCGTTCCGTTCAGATACCTTAGAATCCACTTGACTGCTTCCCAGTGCTGTCGCCCAGGATTCCCCATGTATCTGCTGACCACGCTCACAGCCTGAGCGATATCTGGTCTCGTACATATCATGGCATACATCAAGCATCCTACCGCACTAGCGTACGGCACCCCGAGCATCTTTTGGCGTTCTTCCTCTGTTTTTGGACACTGCTGCGCTGATAATCTAAACTGTTGCCCAAGAGGGGTTGAAACAGGCTTAGATTCAATCATATTGAACTTCTCCAGAACCTTCTGAATGTACCCTGTCTGAGAAAGCCAGAGCATGCCCCGCTTTCTATCTCGCTTGATTTCCATACCAAGGATCTTCTGTGCTTGACCCAGATCCTTCATTTCAAACTCAGCATGTAGTTTCTGCTTCAATGACTGGATCTCCTGAGCTGACTTGCACGCAATCAGCATGTCGTCGACGTATAACATCAAAATCAGAACGTCGCCGTTTTCCAGAGACTTGAAGTAGGCGCAACTGTCGTACTGGCTCCTGCTGAATCCCTGTGAGGTCATGAACGTGTCGAACCTCTTGTTCCACATTCTCGGAGCCTGCTTTAGACCATAGAGAGATCTCTTCAACTTGCACACCTTTTTCTCGTCACCAGCACGGATGAAACCCTCGGGTTGCAAAATGTAGATCTCCTATTCTAAGTTACCGTGAAGAAACGCCGTCTTCACGTCCATCTGCTCCAGCTCCATGTCCTCCATTGCCACCATTGCGAGTAGCACTCGGATTGAACAATGTTTCACCACCGGTTAGAAGATTTCATCGAAATCAACTCCTTTCTTTTGCGCGAACCCCTTGGCAACAAATCTGGCTTTATATCTCCACTGATCTTTCCCTGATGCGGGCTCCTTTTTCCTGTACACCCACTTTGAACTGATCGCTTTGGCTCCCTTAGGTAAGGTAACCAAATCCCACGTCTTGTTCTTCTGAAGAGACTTCATCTCTTCCTCCATGGCTGCTTTCCACTGAGAACTATCTCTGCTCTCAACAGCTTCTTTATAAGATCCAGGATCTGTGGAGATCACCTGGAAGGCATATGCTACCGTGTCCTGAAGCCTGAGAGGCAGTCGGACCTCTCTCCTAGACTTGCCTCTGGCAATCGAGTATGGTTCCACACTGGTAGGTTGCATGACATCAGTATCTTCCGAGTCGGAGGAGTCATCATGATCGTCAGCTTTGTTACTTCCGTCGAGCTCCACCTCCACTGGTGGGCCCGGAGTCTTCTCCACCTTTTTGACTTGAGACTGGGACTTCTTCAGCATAGAAGCCTCGTCGAAGATGACGTCGCGCTTGACTTCAACTTTCTTCGTATCAGGATTCCACAGCTTGAACCCCTTCGTGCCGGTTTTTTCGGCCCAGATAAATGCACTTCTTGGATTTGGCATCGAGCTTTGTCCGTTCTGAGTCCTGCTCTAGGGTGTACACAGGACAACCGAAGATGTGTATATCAGAATAGTCAACCGGCTTACCAAACCAGACTTCCTGTGGCGACTTCAGATCTAGTGACATCGATGGGGACCGATTGACTAGATAGCATGCCGTATTAATAGCCTCGGCCCAGAAGGACTTTGGTAGGTCTGCAAATAGCCGCATGCAACGAGCTCTCTCTAGCAACGTCCGGTTCATTCTTTCTGCAACGCCATTCTGCTGCGGTGTACCAGGAATAGTAAGGTGTCGAGTGATGCCCTCCTGATTGCAGTATTCCTGAAACTCCGCTGAGGTGTACTCGCCGCCGTTATCAGATCTCAGATATTTGACTCTCTTCTCAGTCTGCTTTTCAACTGTCGTCTTCCAGATCTTGAACTTGTCGAATACTTCGGACTTGTACTTCAGAAAGTAGATCCAGACTTTTCTCGAGAAATCATCGATGAAAGTCACGAAGTATCTGGCTCCTCCAAGAGACGACTCTGGGGCAGGCCCCCAAACATCTGAGTGTATATACTCCAGTGCCTGCTTGCTCCGCTGTGTAGATGTCACGAACTTCACCCTGTGCTGCTTCCCGAGAACACAGGTCTCGCAGAAGTCTAACTTGCATGTCTTGACCCCTTTCAGTAGGCCCTTCTTGTGAAGCTCCAGCAGTCCTCTCTCGCTCATGTGTCCAAGTCTAGCATGCCACAGTAGAGAGGAATCCTCGTCAGACGTCTCAGAAACCGCCGCGTCGCCAGCGATGGTAGTGCCGATCAGTTTGTAGAGAGTGTCGGAGCGCTCTCCTTTCATGACCACCAGGGCGCCTTTCTTGACCTTCAGATATCCCCCCTCGCCGGTGTAAGAGCACCCGACCGCCTCCAGAGTACCTAGGGAAATCAGACTCTTCCTTAGATCGGGCACGTATCTTACGTCAGTAAGGGTTCTGATCGTTCCGTCGAACATCTTGATTCTGATGCTACCGATCCCGAGCGTCTTGCATTCTGAGTCATTTCCCATTAAAACGCGACCGTCGTCACATTGCCTAAAACTGGAGAACCATTCTTTGTTTGGGCACATGTGATACGAGCACCCAGTATCCATGATCCACGCATCTGCGGTGTCGAGAGTGGATCGTACATGAAGTACATCGGCGTCACTCTCTGGGTCTGAGGCCACAGCCGCCTGCTGTGGTTCCTGATTCTTCTCCTTCGCCTTTCTCTTTGGACAGTTGATTTTCCAGTGCCCTTCCTCCTTGCAGTAGTGGCACTGGTTCTTCTTGTCTCGAGATTTAGACCTAGCCCGATTGAATTTCTTCCCTCTGTCTCTCGATCTCCCTCTGACCGGTTCTTTGTTCTTCACGAACAATCCTTCGCTGGTGCTGGGACCCGGTTTGCTCCGCGTTTCGTTCGATAGCAGCGTCGTCATCACCTCCTCCATTTTGAGCGTATCCTTTCCGTAGAGGATCGTGGTGACCAGATGGTCATAGGATTTCGGTAGGGAAGACAATAATAGGAGCGTCTGGTCTTCCTCTTCAACTTTTACGTCCATGCTCCGCAGTTGGGAAATCAGTTTGTTGAACGCATTCATGTGTTCCAGCAGTTTATTGCTCTCAGACATTCTTAGGCTGTATAGCTGTCTCTTCACATATAGCTTATTTGTGAGAGATTTTGACATATACAGCTCCTCTAATTTCTTCCATAGGTCTACTGTGGTGTCAGCGTCTACCACGTTGTACATGACCTCGTCGGCGAGACTTAACTGGATTGTGCTGATGGCCTTCAGATCCAGTTCCTCCCATTCCTCGTCTTTCTTCACGCCGGACTTCTCCTTGCCGAGTAGCGCCTTGTGAAGTCCTTGCTGAACGAGAACCGCCTTGATCCGCTTCTGCCATAAGCCGAAATCGATCTTGCCGTCGTACTTGGAAATCTCGAATTTTGCCGCCATTAATTTTGCTCGCAGTGCTAACTGAGTGATCAGAATAATGTTCTCAGATCAGATCTTGAGAAGGTAGGGAGCGGACCTTGTCGTCACCTACCGTTGACCCAGATCTAGAACCAGAACGTCCAGACGATCACCCCCGCGGAACCTGCCTCTGATACCAATTGTTGTGCAATCGGACCGAGTACCGCGGTAGCGCAACGGAATTAAATATCGAGCAAAATCAATCGCGCAAAAAATAAATAAACAAATCACAGAACGAGATTTCCAAGCACACCAGACGACACAAAATATACGTGGTTCGGAGAGAAGCTCCTACGTCCACGGGTAGAGCACCAGAGAAGATCCACTATAATAATCAGAGAATTTGTAGTACAGAGATTACAGTGAGATTGAATATAGATCGGGGTCGCGCCAACTAAGTAGTCCGATCAAGGCCTGGAAGATGTCTCCCTCGACAGCGTTGTCGCCGGGTGAAACCGTACGAACCACGTTCGTCTTCTCCTCCGAATCTGCCTTCAGATGCCGTCTCGATGCCGCAGATCCAGCCTGGATCAATCACCGGCTTGAAAGAATTCCGGTGCCTGGAGGAAGAACTAGCGCCAGCAATCAAACGGCGCCGCTACGCCAAGTACAGCACCTCCAACGCCTGTGGCTGCTACTGCTGCAGCCTTTCTCTGCCGCAAAAGAGAGGATGCCGCTCTCTTGCCTTGGACCGCACCGCCTCCCTCTTTCTTACCAGTTACGTGAATTATATTTCTTGCCTCTCCCTGACAATATATATGTATATATATAGGAGAAAGCTGCCAAAAAAATACAGGAGCGGTAAAGGAAGGCCATCAGGGATAATTTATGGCTTCCAATATATATTTCCCAAAAATAAATCATTCTATTTATGGGGAGAAAAAAAAAACGCCAACTCTAGAATCTTCTAGGATAGGCCGGACCGGACCGGATCTTTGAGGCGGCATAACCCAACAAAGCTAGTCTCTGAATATTTGGAGAAAGCTAACAACAAATTTTCTATTTATTTGTATATTTTACATAACAAGTAACTTTGGGATGTATCCCTATATATTTAAAATCATAACAACACTCATTCCAGTGATTCACTCAACTCAAATCAGCGCTGCAACATCGTTTTTACCAAACAATCACAAATCTTGCAATACCTGACACTACAATCTCAACAAGAGCCTTTTTTTGTCTCATTGATGTTGGAATTTCGCCGGATTATTTACTAATAATCCATAAACTTTTGATTATTTACTAATAATCCATAAACTTTTTGCCCGCAGATATTACAGGATCTCGGCGTCCGCACAATGAGGTTGATTACGAATAACCCCGCCAAGTACTGCGGCTTGAAAGGCTACGGCTTGAGCATCGTCGAGAAGGTCACCCTGCCCACCCTTATCACGAAAGAGAACAAGAAATACTTGGAGACAAAGCGGATAAAGATGGGGCACGTTTATGGGTCAGAATTCAACGGTCGGATGAGCGCTTTCATCAAAGACGCCGAGGACACCAGCAATAAACAACAAGCCTCATGAATCCACTATATATTAAGGAGAAGTCTTCTCTTTGATGTATCTTCGAGGCTTCCCATTTTACCCTCGTATTGGATCAATAAATAGTCCTAATATATATATATATATATTTTGGGTAAATCATTGCTGAGCTAACATTTTACTATCAATTTTGAAATATTGTATAGTATTTTGGGTAAATCATTTTGGATATATGTAGAGAAAATGTGAGTTTTAAATCTGAAGTTTCTCCTCCATTATATTTTTTGTCCACATCTTTAAGTATCTTTGCTTAGTGTAGGAAATAATCCCTTCTAAACAACGCGAAGTTTTTGTATACGCCCTCGTCTCCAGATTTGGAGATGGTGCCGTTATGATGGCGCCACGTGTCCACTATTTTTATATATACCGCGCACTATTCTGAAAATTTTTCGTTCACGCTCTGGGAGAATTAAAATTATTTCGCTTGACGGTCGTCTGTTTCTGAAAACTACATACATCTTCTCAACGTTCTCAACATTGTTGGACTGCAGAAGTGTTTTTGGTTCGATAATAGAGAATCGTGTTTCGAAAAAAGGAGGTAAGCTAATACTTATCTCAACCTTATTGTGAAATCGATCTGAGATGCAATGTCTGTTTCTATTCGTTTAATTCAAGCAATAATTTTGAATTTCCGTGTTTTGCTCGCCGGGATATCGAAATGATATCTTGGAAGATCACTTTTGCTCGCGTGAATATCAGAAGTGATTTCCCATGATATCCCAGTAGAGCATTTGTTCTATCATGGGCGAGCAGTTGTGCCTATTCATTCAGAAGCCCTAGCAACGCCAGCGGAAGAAAGAAGACGAACCGGACACGAAAAGCTCGTTGGGATACCATTACGCACTCGTCCGTAATCGCAACGACCCCGACTCCGGGGCCATACTGAAAAATTTCGTCTAAACAAGTGAGAAAAATGAAGACCAAATGACATTAGGATTTCCAACTATTATGCAGTTATTATGGCTCTGTTTGGCACGGCGGCGGTGGTTATGAACCATTGTTCGTGAACACCCGACCTCACCTAAGAAATTTAATCCACTCTTATGTTTAAAACTAGGTTATTTTCTTGGTGATGGTTATAACCGTTGTCATGCCAAACATTTATTATACGACGGTGATGTTTTTGTCCAAACTCACCGGAGAAAAAACGCCACGCCAAACGGAGCCAATATGATTATCTCATGCAGAGATATGCTCCACTCAAAGTTCTAATTAAGTTCAACCAAGTCATTTATCTCCTCCCCATCATACTCAAAAGCAAATACATTCTCTACTTATATGCCACATTTAGGGTTCGTTTGGCGCGACCAGTCAATTTGGACAAAAAACGCCATCATCATAGAATGTATGTTTGGCATGACAACGGTCACGACGACCACCAAGAAAATAAAACTAGTTTTTGAATATAAAAGTGAATGACGTTCTTTAGGTGAGGTTGTGCGTTCACGAACGACAGTTCATAACCATCGCGTTCATGACCGCTGCCATCGTGCCAAACGAAGCCTTAACCTTTCTTTCCTCTGCTTCAATTTGTCCAGGCAAGCACAAATGCCTTCTTCAAAAATTTTTTTTTTGCCAACAATGTCTGAGTACTCGTAGAAGACATGGTCTCGGCGGTTATGAACACAATGTCGAAAAATGTAGTTATTATTTGGATAATTGTAGGCGCGTGCACTGCTACTCAAAATGATATTTTGGGTCGAAAGTTCATCACGTTCGTCCAGGTGCCATTAGTCGATAGCTGCCATGTACGCCCCTAGATTAAAAGCAGATTTTGAGCGTAAAATGCCGCCATCGAAGTTTTAAACACAGATAAATCGGTATAACATCCTTTACTACCACAATTTCACGCCGCCCCCGCTCAACGTCACAAATGTTCAATCCTAGATTCCCACCGGAGCACCTCCAACATCTTTTTGAAGCAGCGGAAATGCCTTTTAAAGCTATTTCTGAGATCAAAATGATCGCACCCGATCATTTTCTATAGACCACTTCACGACCACTCGCAAATAGTTTGGTTATACCGCTGGATCAAATTTGTGGTACAGCAAGATCAAAACAATCATATAGATAAACCAAAAATATGTTGATCTCGTGAGAGCATATAATCGCACAAGATCAAATTAAATGATTTTTGACGATCATTTTGATCTTGCACGGTCACGAAAATGATCATATGTTTTTTACAATTATTTTTGATACCGCGGGATCACAAAAATGATCATAAAATGTAAAGTCTTTCCCTTTTCTCAACCTATAAAAGGTCCCATACATTAATTTGGGGCATAGAAAACCCCCTCCTAAAACAGAGCCGAACATATAACGTTATTCGCAGCCCAGTAAAACCGAAAATAGAACTTGTGCTGCTTGTGGAAGAAGGTTGATTCTGGCCATTTCTTGGAGAGGTATTCTTCATATTTTGCAGAGATCGGCTGCCCGAACACCCGCAAAAACATAAATATTTGCATTATCTCAGTGATTTAGGGTTTTGGCTTTTTGAAATCCATATTCTCATAGTTTTTAGAGCATTATTTGGGCGATTTGGGGGTTTTGGCCTTTTGAAATTGTAATTTGTTTAGGTTGTAGTGAATGTTGACTGAGGTATTAAATCTACTACTCTTAAATTTCATTGAGCAGTTTGGATATTTGTTATCTTAAATATACCTCTTCTCATCATTCTTGGGTGCATTTTTCATCTGTATTGTTCCGAATAACTCAACGTTCCTCGCGTTCAGTAGATTAGGTTCGTCTTAGCTAAGGGTCAGTAAATTGCTAACACAATCAAATTAGAATTAACAACATAGTTTTTATGTGAAAAACTAAGAAAGGAAATCCACAATTTTTGACCCAGTTCAAGAAAATCCACCAGTAGTAACTTGAAGTATATGAGAAGGAGTTGCTCTATGAATTCATAAAACATATGCAGTTACGTTTTAAAGTAAACTAGCTCTACCTGAGTGAGCTTAGTACTTGTAGCAATAGTGAAGTAACACTGTCAGCATCTCTATCTGATCTAGCAGGAACCAGCCTAGTGTTGATTTTGTAAATCAACCATTGTTCTCTTACTCATTAGTGATCATTATGTGCCTCATCATCAAATGTGGAATGATTTGGCACAACAACATTTGCAGCATTATCAGGTGTGGAATAATGTGCTATGATCATTAATGTTAGATTAACCGACTACAACGACTTTCTATTCTCAGTTGAATAATTTTCGAATCAACTTACAATGAGAAAGATGCTTAGTTATCAAATGTGAATAACATGCATCTAACCATTTTGGGTTTTCATCAAGAAATTATTTGGGGTTTTCAGTCTGTTATTTAGATGCTTGAATGTTGTGACTATATAGGTTCTCACTATCAAAACATAAACAACAGAGAAAAATTTCATATTTCTATGAACTTTAGGCTCATCTCCCCCGATGTTTTTATTGTGAGAGCTCTATTCAGGCCTTTGGTCAAGGCGTCTGCAACATTATCTTTCGATCTCACATCAATCAGGGTCATAATCCCTTGACGTGTGAGTGAGGTTAACCAGGATTATTTCAGTCTTAGATGTCTTCTTTTGCCATTGAACAAAGTGTTCGTAGCAATCGTTTTAGTAGCCTGATTGTCGCAGTAAATTGCAACAGAACTTAGTTTCAGGCTCGTCAGGGGAATGTCCATCACCAAATCTCTTAACCACTCTGCTTCTTCTCCTGTTGTAGCTAGAGCGTAGAGTTCGGATTCCATAGAAGAGAGAGCAATACATGTTTGCCTCTTGGACTTCCAGGCTACAGCTGCTCCTCCTAGTGTGAATACGAATCCACTAGTGGACTTGCTGTCGTTTAATTTTGAGCACCATGATGCATCAGAATATCCTTCAAGAACTGAAGGATGTCCAGAGTAGAATAAAACATACTTTTGGGTGTGCTTTAAGTACCTTATTAGTCTATCTAAGGCGTTCCAATGTTCTTGGCTATGATTACTAGTGAATCTGCATAATATGCCGACCGTAAAAGCTATGTCAGGTCTAGTGCAGACCATAGCATACACGATACTACCAAGCAGTTTAGAGTAATCTAACTGTCTAACCATAGCTCCTTCATTGGGCTTTAGCCGGTTAGTGTAGTCGTATGGAGTCTAAAATGCTCTACCGTCACTGTATCCTCACGTGTCCAACATGGACTTTATGTAGTGGCTTTGACTTAGGGAGATGTCATTCTTCCCAAAGCTCACTTGCATGCCTAGTATAGTGTTAGCTACACCTAGGCCTTTAATGTTAAATTCTTTTATTATATCTGACTTAACATCATCCACTTCAGATTGATCAGATCCTAGAATGAGCATATCATCTACATACAAGCATATTATGTAGACTTTATCCGATCTATGACGTATGTAAAGACATTTATCTGAGAGACTCGACATGAATCCCATGTTCTTTACACTATAGTCAAACTTCTCATGCCATAATTTCGGTGCTTGTTTTAGTCCGTATAAAAATTTAAGTAATTTACAGACCTTCGTTTCGTGACCGTCTACAATGAAACCTTCAGGTTGACTCATGTAGATCTCTTCGGTTAGATCTCCGTTCAAGAACGCAATCTTAACATCCATTTGATGAACAATAAAGTTCTCAATAGATGCAATGATAAGGAGGACCCTAATGGTTGCTAAGTGACACACGGGTGAGTAGACATCAAAGTAATCTACTCCGCTTACTTGTGTGAAACCTTTAGCCACCAAACGTGCTTTATACTTAGCTACGCTACCATCAGGATTCAGTTTCTTCTTCAGAATCCACTTACACCCTATGGTTTTAGCCCCTTTTGGCTTATCAACCAACGTCCAAGTGTTACTCTGAAGTAGAGAGTTCATCTCTTCATTAATAGCTTCTTTCCAGAGTAGGGAATCCCTGGATCTCATCGTTTCCTTATAGGTGGATAGATCAGCCTCAATGTGGCAAGTGACAAAGTCACTACCGAAGGTTCTGGGAGTTTGCTCTCGTGCAGAAGTTCTCCTAGACTCTAGGTCAGAGTTGTCTACGGGAACGGAATAGGAAGTGCTCGGTGCTGAGTCAGGATCTGCTTCAGTAATAGTTACTTACATACCTGGGAGAGATAGATTCTTATCCTTGAGGAACTTATCATCAAAGAACACTGCATCCCTAGATTCTATAACGACATTATTAGAAATATCTAAGAATCTACCGACAACACTATCCTCAGCACAACCTAGGTAGACACATGTATTGGTCCTAGGTCCAATCTTAGACCGTCTAGGGTTAGGAACCCTGACATAGGCTATACAGCCCCAGGTCTTAAGTTCTAATAAAAGATGGGGGTCTCTTAAACCAAAGCTCGTAGGGTGTAACCTCTAACTTAACATGAGAAACTTTATTTAGAATGTGGTTTACAGTTAAGACTGCTTCTCCCCAATAAGCAGAAGGCATGTCTGTCGTCATGAGCATAGAGTTTAGTATTTCTGTTAACGTCTAATTTTTACGCTCAGCTATGCCGTTAGACTGAGGTGAGTAAGGAGTAGTGGTTTCTGCTATGATTCCATGTTGGGCAAGGAAACACTTGAACTCACTGGACATATATTCTCCTCCTCTATCACTTCTAAACCTCTTGATTTTCATGCCTAATTGGTTTTCTACCCTGGTTTTGAAAATACAGAAATTTTCAAACGCTTCGTCTTTAGTTTTAAGGAGATAGATGTGACAAAACTTAGAACAGTCATCTATAAAGGTGATCAAATACTTCCTGCCTCCTCTAGTGACAAAACTTTTGAAGTCACATATATCAGAATGCATCAGTTCTAAGGGTGTTGTGCTCCTAGTAACCGCACTAAAAGGTTTCCTAGTGATCTTAGTCTGAGCACACACTTCACATTTATCTAGTTTTTCCTTAGTGTCTAAAGCAATCTGATGAGTGAAAGATGGTATATGATCTAATTCACCTAGAGGGGGGGGGGGGGGGGTGAATAGGTCATTTGATTTCTACTTGTTTGATATAGATATTTAAAATTATTCTAAGCAAGAAATCAAGCACACCCAGAAAACACGCAAATGTTTATAGTAGTTCCCCAAGATAGTGTGTCTATGGGTAGTCCATTTTCCCCCTTCACCCTTAAGGGCAGCCTAAATCTTGGCCTTTGGTACCCTAGGAACAATGACTTTGAACTGATAGGCTATTCAGATGCAGATTTTGCAGGGTGCAAAGAAGACAGGAAAAGCACAAGTGGCACTTGTCAATTCCTAGGGAGGAGGCTGATCTCTTGGAGCAGCAAAAAGCAAACCAGTGTGGCCATATCCACAGCTTAGTCAGAGTACATTGCTGCAGACAGCTATTGTGCTCAACTTCTGTGGATCCAACATCAATTGGAGGATTACAACATCAAGGTAAGTCAATCTCCCCTGCTGTGTGACTCATCCAGTGCTATTTCTATTGCTAAAAATCCTGTCTCCCATAGCAGGACCAAGCACATAGAAATTAGGTACCATTTTATTAGAGAGCATGTAGAGTGTGAAGATATCAAACTTGAATATGTCCCCACAGACAATCAAGTAGTTGATATCTTCACCAAGCCACTAGATGAGGCCAAGTTCAATTCTTTCAAAATTGACTTAGGAATGTTGAATTTAGAATGAGTTCACTTATGAATCTATACCCACTGTTAAAATGCTTATGTTCTCATCTGTACAATTCTCACAATATGTATTGTTATGATAAATTGAAATCTGAATTGATCAACTTTACAGTAGGCATAGTCCACATGATAGGGTAGATAATCTCCCTAAAATGTTAAATACTTTGAATTCTGAGTGAGACCCATCTCAGCTGATCAGCTGAGACAGCCAAAATGTACAGTGGATAAGTATCCAAAACACACTAAAGCAGACTAAGGGCTCAGCTGGGAAAACTCTGGGTTCGACGAACTCTTTCCTGAGTTCGACGAATGTCGACTTTGAGTTCGACGAACTCAGCATTATGACATAAGTTTAATTTACACTTACAAAAATAAGAACAATACTAATGCTCCAAGTGAGGGGGAGCTAGAAAGGATTATTCAATATGAACAAGAACAGCTAATAAAGCTAATAGTACTCACATTGAGGGGGAGCAAGTTCCTGCTCAGGTTGAGGGGGAGATGGCCAATGCTAAGAGAGTCCGAGAAGATGAAGGATGACCTAAAGGGGGTTTTGGAAAATGCTTTCTAAACTCTCTCAGGGTATGTAGCTGCTGCCTCCCAATCACTAGAGGGAAAAATAGTTGAAGATATCAGAAAGGGGGAGATGACCAATGCTAAGACCAACTCAGAGTCAGCTTTGAGTACAAGGATTGTCCTCTGAGTTAGTCAAAGCTTAATATAAAACATCATGAGTTTTAATAGAATGCTTAAACAATCTTATCTTCTAGAAGCAATATTATCATGAATGTTATATAGATCATTTTTATGATAGGTTTTTATTGGCTATGTACGTTAGCATTGTGAATGTTCTGCCTTCTTCAAATAGGGGGAGATTTTTGGGAATATTGTCCTCAATATTCCTTTGATTTGAAGAGGCATCACTCATAATGCTAAGTACAAGATGTATTTGATAAAGCCATATTTTTGTAAGATATACAGGCTCAGGTAACTCAAGAGAAAGGGTCAATCATGCCCTTAGATCAGGAGAAATCATCTCCTGAGAGATGAAGAGTTGTCTCAGCTGAACCGCTGAGACGAGGTCAGGAGCCGCTGAGAAGGCATCTGGGCAAGATGAGCTGCAGATAGAAGAAACCATTGAGATGGATGTCTGTCTCAGCGGACCCGCTGAGACGGGAAAGAAGCAGCAAATATCCACTGAGATTTGGCGAGTTCGTCGAACGCAGAATGCAGTTCATCGAACGCTGAGACTTGGCGGGTTCGTCGAACGCTGAGACTTGGCGGGTTCATCGAATGAAGAATGAAGTTCGTCGAACGCAGAACTCAGTTCGTCGAACGCAGAGACGGAACAGAAGCAAGCGCTGAGACTTGACGTGTTCGTCGAACGCAGAACTCAGTTCATCGAACGCAGAGACGGGACAGAAGCAAGCGCTGAGACTTGGCGTGTTCGTCGAACGCAGAACTCAGTTCGTCGAACGCAGAGACGGGACAGAAGCAAGTGCTGAGACTTAGCGTGTTCGTCGAACGAAGAATGAAGTTCGTCGAACTCAGAATGCTGTTCGTCGAACCCAGAAACTTCTCTGCAGATCGATGAAATCCGCTGAGAAGAGGAAGCCATCTCAGCCCAACCGTTGAGACAGACGTGACATGGCGGGTTCTGCCCTTGGCGCAAGATGCAGAAAGGCATTATGGGATCCACCAGTCACTCCCATATCATTCAGAAGGATGGCTGAGAGCCGCTGAAGATCGAGGATGTATAAAAGGGATAAATTAGGGTTGAGAAAGAACTTTTGCAATCAATTTTTCTCTCGAGCACACAAAGAAGCGGAAGTGAACTGTTCCATTGTCGGCAGCCAAGAACTGTGCTAACACAAGGCTGCAAGGAAGAGATGGCTCATCTTGATTCATCTCAAGATAGAGCAAGTAGATCCAGACCTTCATTTGAAGTGCTGATCAAGTAGAATCAAGATTGGAGCGGTACTACTCCTCCCTGATTCAAGTCTGCAACAACAGCTGAAAAGAAGAAGAAGAACATGCTTGATCTTTTCTTCTTTCATTCTGTAAACCTCATTATATCTTCTATAGGAGCCTTTGGGTTCTGACTTTGTAGGAGCCTTTGAGTTCTGAGTTTGTAGGGCCATTTGCCCTGAGGTTGTAAGACCAGGAGGTGGTCTGAGCTGTAGGAGGTGGAGTCCTCTGTGGTAGGATCTGTGAGATCTGAGGTAGGGCTGAATAGCCTGAGTTGTAGAGCTGAGAGATCAGCTTGAGGTAGGACCTGGAGGTGGTCTGAGCTGTAGGAGGTGGTTTCCTCTGAGATAGGGCTGTTGTGCCTGAGGTAGGGTTTGGGAAAACCTGAGAGATCCTGAGGGATCTGTGTTGTAAGCTCTTGGAGTTAAGTTGGGAGGAGTTGACCCTGTCTAACACACTGTTAGAAGGGTGAAGGGGGAAAGTGGACTACCCATAGACACACTATCTTGGGGAACCACTATAAACACTGTCTTGGGGAACCACTATAAACACTTGTGAGTTTGGAGTAGTTAGACAGGGAGTCCATCCCAAATTTATTGATGAGCTCCTTGGTGTACTTAGTATGGAAAATGAAAATTCTATCATCAGACTGTTTCACTTGGAGTCCAAGGAAATATTTAAGTTCAGCCATACTGCTCATCTCAAACTCCCCCTGCATTAGATTGGCAAATCCCTTGCAGAGGTTGTCATCAGTAGACCCAAATATTATATCATCAACATAGATTTGGACTAGGAGACACTTGCCCCTTGTTTCCCTAAGAAACAATGTGCTATCTATCTTCCCCTCAAGAACTTGTTCTTGATGAGAAATCTGGACAATGTCTCATACCAAGCCTTGAGGGCTTGCTTAAGACCATATAAAGCTTTTCTAAGTAGATAAACATGAGATGTAAGAGTAGGATGGACAAAACCTGATGACTGCTCTACATATACTTCCTCTTTCAGATTTCCATTTTGAAATGCTGACTTGACATCCATCTGGTACACTTTGAAGCCTTTATGAGCCGCATATGCAAAGAATAGCCTTATGGCCTCCAACCTTGCAACTGGGGCAAAGGTTTGGTCAAAGTCTATTCCTTCCTCTTGCCTATACCCCTTTGCAACAAGCCTAGCCTTGTTCTTGATGATTGTCCCATTTTCACCCATCTTGTTTCTGAAGATCCATTTGGTGCCAATGATGTTGTGTCCCTGTGGTCTTGACACCAACTTCCATACTTTGCATCTCTTGAATTGTAAAAGTTCTTCCTGCATTGCTTGAATCCAGAATGGATCCAAGTTAGCCTCTTCAAACTTCTTAGGCTCTACCTGTGACAGGAAACTGAGGAACAAGGCCTCATTGTGAGCCCTGCTCCTAGTTGTCATACCTTGTTGAATATTCCCAATAATCTGCTCCAAGGGATGCCCCCTTAGATGTCTTGTAGCTGTAGGCAGTCTGTCCTCTACATGCTGAACTTCTTCCACTGGGTCAGCAATTTCTTCAGCATCCTGCACCTCTACTTCTTCTGGAATTGCTGCATCAGTATGTGTTTTACTGCTGCTGGATGGTTCTTGTATAGATAGTTCTTCCATGGCCCTTTCACTTCCTGTCAAAACAGAAGAACTGGACCATCCCTTATGAATTAGGCTGGTCTCATCAAACACCACATGCATGGACTCTTCAACAATATGGGTTTTCTTGTTATATACTCTATAGGCTCTATTATGTGAGCTATAGCCAACAAGAACCCCCCAAGTAGCATTTTTCAGCAAACTTGGTTGATTGAGATTTTCCATTGTTTAAAACGTAGCAATTAGATCCAAAGATCCTAAAGTATGAAATTGTTGGTTGTTTGCCTTTCAGAATCTCATAGGGGGTATTTCCATGAACTTTATTGATGGAAGCTCTATTGAGAACATAACATGCAGTATTGACGGCTTCAACCCAGAAATATTCTGGGAGTGAAGAGTCACTAAGCAATGTTCTCCCAGCTTCTATCAATGTTCTATTCCTCCTCTCAGCCACCCCATTTTGTTGTGGGGTCCTTGGGGAGGAAAACTCTTGGATGATACCTAGTTCTTGACAGAACGTTGTCATGGCTTCAGATTGAAACTCTGTGCCATGGTCAGACCTAGTTCTGACCACAGAACATTGCAAATCATTCTGAATGACATTGACATGGCTTATAAAGACATTTATGGTATCTGATTTCTTTATAAGGAAAAATACCCATGTATATCTTGAGTGATCATCAACAATCACTAAGGTATACAGCTTCCCTCCTAAGCTCTAAATTGACCAAACAAGTCCATGTGCAATAAATAAAGGTATCTCTTAGTGTCTTTGGAGCCAATACTTTTAAAAGTGGCCCTTGTTTGCTTGCCCATTTGGCAAGCATGACATGAGCCATTTTTAACACATTTTAAATTAGGACTATTTCTAACCAAATTCATAGAGAATAGTCTATGCATTGCCTTGTAGTTGATGTGGGCAAGTCTTTTGTGTCATTGAACACATAGAGACTCACTCTCATTTGACACAAGACACGCAAGAGAGGAAGATGATTTGCAAATAAAATCTAAACAATAGACATTTCCACTCCTAGTGCCTGAAAGTATGGTTTTCAAGTCATTAGACTTTTTGATTAGGCACTTATCATTGTGGAATTCAATGACATAGCCAAGATCACATAATTGGCTTATGCTAACAAGGTTGTGTTGCAACCCTTCAACATAAGCCACTTTAGTGATGGAGACTATGCCATTTGAGATCATACCATAACCTCTAGTGAATCCCTTTTCTGAACCCCCAAAGATGACTTTGGGTCAATTCTTCACTGCTTTGTATTCCTGCAGTAAACCCTTGGTACCTGTCATATGTCTTGAGCACCCACTGTCCAAATACCAAATCTGCCCAATGCTGGTATTTGAACTAACCTGCATGATGGAATTTAATTACCCTTAGGAGCCCAAGTGATTTTGGGTCCTAGGTACTTGTTAGTTTGATAAGATAACCTCACACTAGCTGCACTCTTTGCAGGAAGACTCTTCTTTGCATTTGGTACATTGGGATTGTACTAACAATCTATGACAAAGTGCCCCACTTTACCACAACACCAATATTCATGAATGTTATATCTCCTCTTCTGAACATTTCTTGAGGAATTAGCATTATTGTGCCTGTGTTCAGGAGGGGAGATAGTTGCAGTCTTCCTGTTCCTCTCAGCAATGATTTGACTGAATGTCAATCTAGGTGTTGTCTCAATGCCCTTTGTTTTGATGACATCAGCTTGCTTTGGCTTGGTAACCATACAAGATCTGATGGCATCAAACACTGAGCAGCAAGTCTTGTCAATAGATTTGACAGCAGAAATTTTCTTTGCTGAAATATTTTTAGAAGAGCTTGCACCCTAATTCTTGAATGAGGGGGCTGAGGTACCAAATACAAAAGGTCCAGGTTGGGCCATTTGAATTTCCTCATGGGGAGCCTTCATGGCACTCAATCTCATTCTCTTTCTTCCACTATGGGAAGGGTTGTTTTCCTTCCTATAGTTACTTCCATTCTTCCAGTGACCATACATGCTTTCATGATCATACCTGTTGGAAGGAAGTAATACCTTTTGAAAGGTGGTTTGATGCTTAGCCTTACCCCTGCTCTTTTCTCCACTCCCTTCTCCTGCTTCCATTTTATTGAATCCTAGTCCTCTTTAATTGGATTGAGAAGAGAAGGAGTCAATAATAGGGAGCACAGATTTTGGCTTGGAGAATTGAGCCACTAGGCTTTTCTCTTTGAGAAGCTTTTCCTCAAGATCCTTACTGATCTTATTCTTTAGAGAAATAGAGCTCAAATGGACAATTGTTATCCCCTTGAGTTTGCTTATTTCTCTACTCATCTGAGCCACCAAAGTAGGAGACTCAGAATAATTTCTTTCACCCATTTTGAGTGAGTTAATCTCTGGGGCTTGGCTTTTGACAAGCTTCTTGCTCTCTTTCAGAGCAATAACTAGAGCATCATATTTGTCAATCAATTGATTGACATCCACTTCAGATTCTGAATCATAATCATCAGTTGATGAATGTGCATCAGATTCTGGAATTGATTCATACTTAGAGGAAGAGAGAGGAGTAGGTACCTGGTCAGGTGTGTCCTGACAATCTTCATCATCTGAAGTCATGGTCATTAGTTCAACATATTCTTCAACATTTTCATCCACCACCATATCACTGTCTGAATGTGATAGAGGGGCTCTAATGCCCACCTTTGTTGCAGGAAAGTCCGCATCTTCCTCAGCAGCAAACAACCCAATATAGGCCTCTTCTTCATCATCTGAATCTGATGATGATGACTTAGATTCACTCCAACTTTTGTCCTTCTTGGCTAGGAAGGATTTCTCACCTTTTCTTCCCTTCTTGTGATAAGGCTTGTTATCACCCTTATCCTTTCTTTTGTCTGGACAGTCAGCAATGACATGTTCAGGCTTATTGCAGCAATAACAAATCACATTAGTTAAATCATGTTTAACACGTTTAGAGTCATACCTGTCCCCTTTGGGGTGCTGCCTGTCTGCCCTACTTGAATCCTTCCTAGGATGTGAGGAGGAGGAAGCTTATTCTCCCACTGCTTCCTTCTCATCATCTTTTTGAATTGTCTTGAGAAGACAGCAAATTCCTCATCAGAAGAGCTGTTTTCAGATGAGCTGTGATCTGAATTGTTTGAGTCAGTAGCCCTTCTTGGAGGGGTAGGAATTCTTATCTTGCTCTTCTTGGACCATTCAGCCTTGAGGGCCACAGACTTCTCCCTAGCATGAGGCCGGGAGGAGGTCTCCTCTTCCTTTCTAGCAGATAGTTGCATCTCATATGAGAGCAACTTTCCAAACAGAGTGTGAGGAGGAGTTTCACTCAGCTTTGCCACTTCCCTGATGACACAAATTTTGGTATCTCAGTCTCTAGTTAGAGATCTTAGGAATTTATCATTCAACTCATAATGAGTGAAGGTCCTTTCATAGGTCCTCAACTCATTAACTATTCTGAAGAATCTTTCATAGCAGTCAGCTATGCATTCCTGATTTTTTTGCCTAAAGGCTTCATACTCCTGATTGAGGAAAGATTTCTTATCATTCCTCACTTCTTCAGTCCCTTCCATGTACACAATCAGTGTATCCCACATCTCCTTTGCAGTCTCACAGTGCACCAAGTTTTGGAAAGTTGAATCATCAATAGCATTGACAATAATATTTTGAGCCCTTTTATCCATTGTAGCCAATGCTATATCATCCCTTGTCATTTCAGTGTAAGACTTGCCTACCTGCCTAGTAGGATCAATGGTGGAGGGCTTTGTGATAATGAAGGGGCCTTCCTGAACAGTGATATAGATTCTAGGGTCTGAAGCTTCCATGAACAGCCTAACCCTTTGTTTCCAGATGCTAAAGGTTTCCTTTTTGCATATAGGGAGCTTCATTGAACCCATTTCCTTCCGAACTCCACTTGAAGCCATTGAATTCAGATTTAATAATACCTATGTAGGATCTGGTCAGGCAGTTAAGCCCTTTATGACCAACCTACCTCTGATACCACTTGAAAGATTATATAGGTATATGATCTAATTCACCTAGAGGGGGAGGGGGGTGAATAGGTCTTTTGATTTCAACTTGTTTGATGTAGATATTTAAAATTATTCTAAGCAAGAAATCAAGCACACCCAGAAAACACACAAGTGTTTATAGTGGTTCCCCAAGACAGTGTGTCTATGGGTAGTCCACTTTCCCCCTTCACCCTTCTAACAAAGTGTTAGACAGAGTCAACTCCTCCATTCTCAGCTCCAAGAGCTTACAACACAGATCCCTCAGGTTCTCTCAGGTTTTCCCAAACCCTACCTCAGGCACAACAGCCCTACCTTAGAGGAAACCACCTCCTACAGCTCATACCACCTCCAGGTCCTACCTCAAGCTGATCTCTCAGCTCTACAACTCAGGCTATTCAACCCTACCTCAGATCTCACAGATCCTACCTCAGAGGACTCCACCTCCTACAGCTCAGACCACCTCCTGGTCCTACAACCTCAGGCCAAATGGACCTACAAACTCAAAACTCAAAGGCTCCTACAAACTCAGAACCCAAAGGCTCCTACAGAAGATATAATGAGCTTTACATAATGAAAGAAGAAAAGATCAAGCACGTTCTTCTTCTTCTTTTCAGCTGCTGTTGAAGACTTGAATCAGCGAGGAGTAGTACAGCTCCAATCTTGATTCTACTTGATCAACACTTCAGATGAAGGCCTGGATCTACTTGCTCTATCTTGAGATGAATCAAGATGAGCTATCTCTTCCTTGCAGCCTTGTGTTAGCACAGTTCTTCGTTGCCGACAATGGAACAGTTCGCTTCTGCTTCTTTGTGTGCTCGAGAGAAAAATTGATTGCATAAGTTCTTTCTCAACCCTAATTTATCCCTTTTATACATCCTCGATCTTCAACGGCTCTCAGCCGTCCTTCTGACTGATATGAGAGTGACTAGTGGACTCCACAATGACTTTATGCATCTTGCGCCAAGGGCAGAACCCGCCACGTCACGTTTGAACGGTCTCAGCGGTTGGGCTGAGATGGCTTCCTCTTCTCAGCGGATTTTGTCGATCTGCAGAGAAGTTTCTGCGTTCGACGAACAACATTCTGCGTTCGACGAACTTCATTCTTCGTTCGACGAACACGCCAAAGTCTCAACGCTTGCTTCTGTCCCGTCTCTGCGCTCGACTAACTGAGTTCTGCGTTCGACGAACACGCCGAGTCTCAGGGCTTGCTTCTATCCCATCTCTGCGTTCGACGAACTGAGTTCTGCGTTCGACGAACACGCCAAGTCTCAACGCTTGCTTCTGTTCCGTCTCTGCGTTCGACGAACTGAGTTCTGCGTTCGACGAACTTCATTCTTCGTTCGACGAACCCGCCAAGTCTCAACGTTCGACGAACTGCATTCTGCGTTCGACGAACTCGCCAAATCTCATAGGATATTTGCTGCTTCTTTCCCGTCTCAGCGGATCCACTGAGACAGACAGCCGTCTCAGCGGTTTCTTCTATCTTCAGCTCATCTTGCCCAGATGCCTTCTCAGCGGATCCTGATCTAATGACATTATTTGCCCTTTCTCTTGAGTTACTTGAGCATGTATATCTTACAAAAATATGATTTTATCAAATACATCTTGTACTTAACATTGTGAGCGATCTCTCTTCAAATCAAAGGAATATTGAGGGCAATATTCCCAACAATGAGTTCTAGCAATTTGGAACATGTTCTTACAGTTTACGTGTCCTAGTCTCTCATGTATAGTCTTAGGGCTAACTAAGTTTGTTTGAACTTGTTGAACTATTTCGTTTGCTAGACTTAGTCTGTACATCCTATTTTGGACGTAGGCACATCCAAAATAGTGTGAGTTAATTGACAGAGTTACTCTACCGCTACAGAAAGTAAAAGACATACCAACATCACAAATTAAGCTAATAGACACTAAGTTAGCAGCTAATGAAGGAATGAATTTAACGTTCTTTAAGGTTAAAGTCTTACCTGAGGATAACAACAAAGTTGCGTTCCCGACTTTCAGTACGTCAGCTGTCTCACCGTTGGCAACGGTCACCGATTCTCTTGCATCAGTGAGTCCTATCATCAGAGTAGAGTTGTTACACATGTGGCACGTTGCCCCCGAGTCAAGGTACCACTTAGTACTGGCCTTCTCGTTTCTAATCATGACGACAAAGTTGGATTGCTCAGTGAGGCTAACCATATTAGCTTGGTTGCCTTTTTGTGGTGCTTTGCCTCTGTCCTTGCGAGGAAGCCTGCAGTCAGATGCACTGTGTCCCCACTTGTTGCAGTTAAAATATTTCCCCTTAAACTTTTTAATTTTTTACCGGGGCCTCCAACCTGGGAGCTACTAGGGTTGCGTTTTGACTTCCTAGGGTTTGACACACGTTTAGATTTTGTTATCATGTTAGCAACAACCTTCTGCTTGCTAACAACTTCTAATGCATGTCGAATCTTGTTCTCGTCCTCAATGCGTATAAAACGCTTGAGTTTGTTTAAACCCACTTGCATCTTCTTGCGGTACATTTCAGTTTTAAAATTGTACCACGTGGAAGGCAACTTATACACAATTGTGACAACAACAAAGCTATCTAGCAACGAAATATTTTCACTATGCAAGGAATCTACTAAAACTTCAAAATCTGATACCTGAGGGAGAATGGCTTTCTCCTCGTCGAAGGCGAAGGAGTGGAACTTATCAACCAGGTGCGCCTTGGACAGATCCTCCTCTTGCCTGAAGTGCTCATGCAGTGCGTCCCAGATCTCCTTAGTTGTCTTCATCTCCATATATGTCTTTGCCAGATTGGAGGACAGACAGTTCAGCAGGTAGTCGCGGCAGAAGTCTTCATCAGAAACCCACTGAGCTTCGTCATCAGTCCTGACGACCTCAGCACGATCAGACTGAACGGTGTAGAACACATTCAGGTACTTCATCCCGAACTGAGTATTCAACTTCCAGTCGTTGAACTCAGTCGCCGTGAACTTCTCCAGCTTGATCATCAGAAGGGGGGACGAGAAATTGTTTCCCTTCATCATTGTGCGCCCGACAAACGAAGAACTCACCACGAGAAACAGGGAAAAACAGGTTTCCTGTTTGCTAACATCTGCACTGTCGTCTGGCGGTAGCGACACCGGGCTGTCATTGTCGCTGTCGGCGGACGATAGCGGTAGGGCTGCACTGTAGTGATCGTGGAAGACGACGGTGTCGAGATTGATCTGGACTGGGAGGGATTTGAGGCGAAGACTTCCTGAGTAGCACACGTCGGCGACAGCTCTAAAAGAGTCCGGCGAGAACAAGCGACAAAGGTACGAGCGGCGGCTTCTTCCTCTGCAGCATCGTCAAGGGCTTCTACACAACGACGACGGGAGGACCGAGAGATGCAAGGGAAGGAGGCGAGCGGGGCTTCGTGATCGATCGCCTGTGAGAGATAACTGATGTAAAGTAGTTACGCGATTTCTCTTAGAGCGGCGGCTTCTCCTCTTGCGAGCGTACCGGACGAGCGGCGGCGAGGAGACCAAAATCGATCGACGACGGCGAGAGCCAGCGGCGGTTTCGCGATCGATCCCGCTTCCCATGGACGTGCGGCGATCAGAACGCGAACTTCTTCTTGCGAGCGGCGTCGAGGAAGAAACTACAGATACGCGATCTCTCCTCCATACGAAGTGCGATGGCGAGTGATTTCCTTTGCGTGCGAACCGGACGGGAGCAACCCTAGGGCAAACTTTGAGATTGAGAGGGAGTTGCTCGAAGCATCCGGAGGCACATCAAAGTGGAATGAACTCTCCGTTGCCCCTAGGCGAGTATAAATAGGCAAACCTTAAGAGTGTCTACGGGTATCGGATATCGGGTATCCGAATACTCAACCGACCCGTTAATCCCCCGAACAATATTATTTGTCCAAATATACATTAACATTATAATATAGAGGATTCCACGAGGGTGATAGTCCACCACTCGATTTACACGGAGAAAAATAGAGACTCCTCCGAAATACCATGCTTATCGTGTATGGAACTCTGCGACTCTGCTCCACAAAGCTCTATTTTTCGCGCATAAAGCTCTGCAGTTGCACCTCATAAGGATCTATTTGTCATGCAGAAAGCTCTGTGGTTCCTCTCCCGAGAACTCCATTTGGCATGCAAAAAGCTCAATGGTTCCACTTAGAAAGATCTGTTTGCCGCATATGAAGCTTAGTGGTTCCACCCCAGAAAGCTCCATTTGCTGCGCAGAAAGCTCCGTGGTTCCACTCCAGAAAGCTCTGGTTTCCTGCGCAGAATGCTATGCGGTTCCAACCTAAAAAGCTTTGTTTACCGCACAAAAAGCTACACGGTTCCACTCCAGAAAGCTTCATTTGTTGCACATAAAGTTCTGCGCTTCCACCCCCCAAAACTTCGTTTGTCGCACAGAAAGCTCTGCGATTCCACTCAGAAAGCTCCTTTTGTCGCTCAGAAAGCTCTGTGGTTCCACCACAGAAAGCTTCGTTTGCCCCTCAGAAAGCCCGTCTGGGCCTGACCTGGAAAAGTTCCGGTTAGGCCTGGTGCCGGGCAAGCCAGGTCTATGCCAGGTCTTGGGGCCTAAGTAGGCCCCAATTTCAGCCCGAAAGCCTGGCCTGGTGTCCGGGCCAGGATCAGGCAAGGCTCACGGACTAAGCCTGGCCTGGGCTCGGTGCCGGGCCAAGGTCAACGACTCTTAGAGCTGTGGATCCAACAAACATGTAACTTTTTTTTAAATTATTTATTTTAAATTTAAGAAAAACATTAATATAAAATATTATTTCTTAATCGGGCCTAGGCCCGACCCGATCTGGGCCTGAAAAAGGCCTGACCATCAGGCCCTCCCAGCCTCCCCCTTAGGACGGGAGGCCTGAGTACATAAAAGCCCATATTTGGCAGGCCTAGGACTGCCATGCCTTTTGTGCAGGCCTAGTTCCTTCCCAGGAGGCTTCATCTATTTGCTCCTAAAAATCTCCCCTTAAATGTCAGATTAAGCCCCTTTTATAGTTTTTGGAGGGAACGTTTACGGAATTTCACATTCATAATTTATCGGCGGACGAAAAGGAATGCTCGGTTAATGTCCCTCGGATCACGGATTTTAAGGTCGGACAAACCCCCTCCACCCCCCCGGTCGGGCCTCACTCCGGTCGACTGATTTTGACTGAATTTATGCGATCCCAAAAATGCCCACAACCTCTCACGACATCAAAAGAGACTCGCTGCTGCTGTTTTCTCCGCTCAGTATTTCTCTCCTCCCATCCGCGAACAAGCGCCCCCTCTCCTCCCCCGACCATTTCCTCTCTTATACGCTTTCGCCTCCCGCAAGAGCTGCAACTCGCCAAGCCAAGCGTGCCGATCTATGTCTCTTCCCCAGGTTTTGCAACGGCGGTGGCGATTTTCCTTTCGCCACGATTTCGCCGCTCCCAACTCTCCTCCCCCAACCTCTCACAACCCGCCGCTTCCAGTCGCGATCCGGCGCCCCACTCCAAGACGCGCCGCCGCCACCCCCGACTCCCGATCCCGCACCTCTAAATTACTCCACCACATCCCACGACCAGTCGCTCCTCCTTCAGATTCGACGGCTCTCCCAAAACAGAGGAAATTTTAGAAGCTACAGTAAAAACAGAGTAATTTAGCACAAGGGCCTAAATCACCTTAGAGAAGATCAAGAAAAACTGATGGAGCAAGAAAACACATGGAAGATTCAGTTCAACGCAGTTCTATGAGGGATCAAATGGACCACCTCTTCGTGTACTTCCTATAGGTGTCCGGGGAGAGCCAAAAGGCTCTCCCCGGAGAGCCAAATGGCTCTCCCCGGAGAGCCAAATGGCTCTCCCCGGAGAGCCAAATGGATCTCCCCGGAGAGCCAAAAGGATCTCCAGAGACCTTTATAGTGGATTTTCAAATTTTTATATATGGTGGGCCTATTCTTCAAAGTCATGTAGTACGTATCCATATGACTCAACTCCTTGATCAAGTAGACTTAAAGACTCTACGATAAGCTAAATTTTTTGACTAATTTGATGTATGTCAAAAATTAAATTTTGTTGATTAAATCTTCAATGATTTGCTGAATTTATGTATGCTCTTTATTTGATCTGAGCCTTTATTATCCAATTATATAAGTTTTTTCAATTTATTTTTGAATTCTTAGGCCACCGACTTTGTCTGATCCATCGCAGATTGTCTGCATGTTAGTCATCAGCACCAATGAACGGTATCGACCTTGTGCTGCGGGACATTGCGAAAACACAACGATCGGTGGAGACCCTCGTCCGTTGTTGCCCTGAAATTCCGCCGGAATCTATTCCGACCCAAACGCCGCCATTCTATTCGTCAACATTCGACCGCCCCACTAGCGAGCTGTGCATTTGTGGCAAGCAATCTGGCACATTTGAGCAAGCTGTCATTCCATTTAGCTCCGATTTCATTTGCAGAGCAAGATAGAATTTTTAGATTCATCACCATGTGAAATTGTAAGTATGGTGCTCAGTACTGAGAAGATCAGCACAGTGGATCCCATTGTATCATTCATGAAAATGTAAACTGAAGTATGGATGTCTTAAAGATTTAATCTCTGTCATTTTTTGGCTCAAAATTTCTAAATTTAATATATAATTTTTGGATTAAAAGGAGAAAAAGTAGTTGAAAAGTGGTAGCAACTTTTGGATTGTGATTTCCTTATCTTTTCTTTGATGATTTGGAGAAAGTATTGCCTCTCACTGCAGCAACCATGAATGATTACGCTGGTTACTTACATGGACTATAGAGAGCCACTAGTGGTTCATCAAAATTTTTTAACACTCATGTAGCATGTAGGACTGTACGTATATATAAATCCCGGGCCGTCCGACTGTAATGAATCGATTATATATTTTAACATGATTTTTACATAATTATCGTATTATTCAATTCCAGATTTGTTCATCTTTTCAAGGAGTTTGAATAGTTTAGTATGTTTTTAATCACAATCAAGAAATATTCATCATAATGACACATAATAGCCCAATAATTTCTCAAACTAGCTACAAAAAGTATTTGACCCAGTACAATTTGATATTAATCTTCTAATTTTCAAAATTTGCTTCCATTAGGAGATATTTGATCATCATACTAAATATTCATCATAATTACATATATCAACATTAGTTGTGCTGAAAAAGATTTAAAATATTTTTGATATCAAAGATGATAATAATATGAACAACTATAATGACACATTGTAATCAAGTAAACCATTATAAAATGACTTATTGTTATAATGATCTATTATAATAAAACTCATTGGACCACAAACTAAGACATTTATGAGAATAGTGATAATCTATAACATCATGAGTCAATTTAGAATGATATTCACAATACATTTCAAAAAATTTACATTGATAAGAGTAATGAAGCTTATTAAAGTAAATTATCACTTTGCTTTAGTATTGAATGAATGGTTTAACTTGCTTGATGAAAAATATAAGAATCTGTGAGTTAAGAAAAATTGAGAATATTGTTTGGTTGTTATTTTCATTAAGCTCGTTCCATGAATTCATCATAATGCTTATTAAAGACATTGAAGATCACGGCACCCCAACCACCGGTGCCTCAACCTCCCAAGCGCTGCAGCCGTCAGCATTAATCAAATCCAGCATTCAACATTAATGCATGCATGCACTTTGCCGGTTCTGTTCAGCATTAATTCTGCAGTCAGCATTAATATTGACTATGCTTGCATTTCCTTTGTTGTTTCCGCTCCCCTCGACCCGCTCAAATCCTGTATAAATATCTGTAATTGTTGTAATAAGAAACAGAAAAAGTTATTGTCTTTGACACTTATCTACTGCCTTGTTCTCAAATTCCTTTCTTCTTTTATATGGTATCAGAGGGTATCAACGATCCCATCACCATGACCCTTGCCGACAACAACTCCTCATCCATGTCCTCTGCCGACAACATCTCCTCCACAAGCCATGTTTCCACCCTTCTCCAGGCTACAATAACCCCCAACACTCAACAAGTCCACATTCCCCTCCCAACTCTAAGTCTAAAATTAGACAGCAGTAATTATCCTATGTGGGCATCCTACGTCCACGATGCTCTTGAAGCGTTCAATCTTGAAAGCTACGTTGACAGCGATGATCTTGAACCACCCAAATTCACATCGCCTGCAACAGACACAGCCGCCAACCTCGCCCCGCAACCCAATCCTCAATACCTGCTATGGAAAAAGCAAGACAAATTGATTCTGCTCTGGTTGCGCAACACTCTTACCGACACAGCCGCCAACTACATCATTAATGTCCCCTCCTCTCGTCAAGCCTGGATGAAGCTTGAAAACATCTTCAAGCCCCAATCCGACTCCAAGGTGATGTCACTCCGCTACCAACTCGCGTCACTCCATCAAGGCGCTCTTTCTTGCCTGGAGTATGTCAACAAAAAGCAGCTCCTCGCCAATCAGTTAGCATCTACCAATAACCCCATCTCGGATCGTGAACTGGTCATGCATATCATCAATGGACTGGACTCCCGCTACACGTCCATTGGCACTGCCGTTAAAGTTCAACTTGCAAATGGCATCATGACTGTTGATGCTGTTCTCTGTCTCCTCCTGGATGAGGAACTTCAACAGACCACCCATCAGCACATCCACTCAGCCAATGCTGCTCATGTTCCGACCCAACGCTCACAACCTGGACATCGCCAAAACTCTGCTCCCTACAACAAGTGGAACGCCATTTCCAATGGACTTTCTCCTACCAATCGTCATGACGCTCGCTCCCACCCCACTCCTCAAAGGCGCATTAAAGAACCCATCCAATGCCAAATTTGTGGCAAGCGCGGCCACTCCGCTAGCAAATGTTGGGACCGTTTCAATCATTCCTTCACCGACGACAAACCCGACAAAATTGCTGCGTTGCTTGCCTCTCCGCCCACATCGTCAGATTCGTCCTGGTACCTGGACTCCGGTGCCTCCACGCACATCACCTCCGACTTAAACAATCTCTCACTCCACTCTCCCTACATGGGTGAGGACCGCATTGAGGTCGGCAATGGTGAGCTCCTTCCCATCTCGCATATCGGCACCGGAACTTTACCATACAATAATACAACATTCCATCTCCGTAACATCATGCATGTTCCTCACATTCATAAAAACCTCTTGAGTGTTTCTCAATTCACCATAGACAATAACGTTAGCTTGGAATTTAACTCTCGTTGTTGTTTTGTCAAGAACCCGCAGGGCCAAATTCTGCTCCAGGGAACTCTTGATCGTGGGCTCTATCGTCTACCAAACATCACTGCATCTTCACCCTCCAACCACTACGCTAGCATCGGCGAGCGGACATCTCTTCAAGGCTGGCACAATCGTCTCGGTCATCCCAATAACAAGATCGTCCGTCAACTTGTCTCCAGCTTTCAACTTCCTGTCTCCTCCAACAAAGCTTTGCCCATTTGTGGCCCATGTCAACTTGGCAAAAGCCATCGACTTCATCTTCCCTCTACTCATGTTTCATCTGATATGCCTTTTGATCTAATCTTCAGTGATGTTTGGGGTCCTGCTCCCATTGCCTCTTTAAATAAAAATTATTACTTTGTGCAATTTCTGGATGATCACACTAAGTTTGTTTGGATCTACTTTGTTGCCACGAAAAACCAAGTGTTTGAACTCTTTCGTCACTTCATTGCAATGGTTGAACGACAATTTGGTCGTAAAATTAAAAAAATTCAAATAGATTGGGGTGGTGAATATCGTAACTTATCCAACCTCTTTACCACTCTGGGCATCCTACACCAACACCCATGCCCCCATACCCACGAACAAAATGGGGCTCCCGAGCATCGTCACAAAGATATTGCCGCCAAAGGTCTTGCATTGCTCGCCCATGCCTCTCTACCCCTCTCCTTTTGGGAACATGCCTTCGCCACCACGGTATACCTCATCAACCGCACCATCTCCCCCCTTCTTCACCACAAATCCCCGTACCAACTCGTATATAATCGCACTCCTGAGTACAAGCTTCTACGTACCTTTGGTTGCTTATGTTTCCCATTCCTACGCCCCTACAACCAAAACAAACTTGACTTTCGTTCTAAGCCTTGCATATTTCTTGGCTATAGCACCAAACACAAAGGATATTTATGCTATCACCTTCCCACCGTTCGCTTATACATTGCTCGCCATGTTGTCTTTGACGAAAACACCTTTCCCCACTCATCCATTCCACCCAGCTCAAGCGCGGCTGCTCTCACTCACCACCTCCCCCTTACTATTCTACTAGATCCTCACCCTCCATCGACCACTCCTCAACCCAACAACTCTCATGTTCCCCCTCCAGATGCTTCCCCACCCTTCGCCACTTTGACTCCACCAAAACCTCCCACTACATCTTCCATGCAATCCCCTGTGGTCTACCCACCACCCTCTTTACCCCACATGCGACCTGCTAACAATTCTCATCATTCCATGACCACTCGCGCCCAAACTCACTCCCTCAAACCTAAAGCTTTTGCCTCCACCAAGTATCCCATTTTCTCTGCCATTCCCTCATCCTACTCCACTGCTCTCAAACAACCCCAATGGTATGACGCCATGTGCCACGAAATTCAGGCTCTTCGAACCAACTCCACCTGGACTCTTGTCCCCCCTCCCCCCAATGCAAACATTCTCGGCTGCAAGTGGGTGTTTCGGCTCAAATATCGCCCTGATGGTTCCATTGATCGTCACAAATCCCGTCTCGTTGCCAAGGGCTTTCATCAACGCCCCGTCATTGACTTCTTTGAGACTTTTTCTCCTGTCGTCAAACCCACCACGGTTCGCCTAGTTCTCTCTTTGGCAGTCTCTCACGGCTGGCCCATCCGCCAACTCGACGTTAATAATGCGTTTCTGAATGGTGACCTCCATGAAACAGTATACATGACACAAACGCCCGGCTTCAAGGATGCCAACTATCCCCGTCATGTCTGTCTTCTCAACAAGGCCATCTACGGGCTCAAACAGTCACCCCGTTCATGGTTCCACAAATTACGCTTGTTTCTCCTTGATCAAGGCTTCCGCGCATGTTACTCTGATTCCTCCTTGTTTGTCCATCACCATGGATCCACTCTCACCTACCTACTTGTCTACGTCGATGATCTCATCCTCACCGGCAACAACCCTGCTTATCTTAGTGCCTTCACGCGGGTCCTCGATTCCAACTTCTCATTAAAAGATCTTGGCACCATCCACCACTTCTTGGGCTGAGGTCCTCCCGCACTCGGGCGGCCTACTCCTCACTCAATCTCATTACATTCAGGACATTCTCACACGTGCCCATATGCATGATTCCAAGCCCAGCTCCAGCCCGGCCGATCCCCGCTCACATCTCTCCTGCACTGGTACTCCTCTCGCTGCACCTACCCTTTATCGCAGTATCGTCGGCGCCCTGCAATATGCTACCATTACTCGGCCTGACATCAGCTATGCTGTCAATCGTGCCTGCCAATTTCTGCATTCTCCAACCACTGCCCATTGGCAAGCCGTCAAAAGAATTCTCCGCTATCTCAAAGGCACTTATGACCACGGCCTACTCATCCGGCCTATGCCCAATCACCTTCTAACCGCATATTCCGATTCTGACTGGGCCGGCGATCCTGATGGCAGTCGCTCCACTCAAGGGTACTGCATTTACTACGGGGGCAACTTGATCAGCTGGTCCTCCTCCAAACAACAGTCTGTTGCTCGCTCCAGTACGGAAGCCGAATACAAAGCCATTGCAGGCGCAACTGCCGAAGTAATCTGGATCCAGCAACTCCTCCGTGATCTTCACGTCCGACTTCCCTCTCCGCCAACTTTGTACTGTGACAACTTGTAGGCCACTTACATGACCGCCAAGCCAGTGTTTCACAAACGCTCCAAACACATTCGCGTTGATTTCCACTTTGTACGAGAGAAAATTGAGCGTGGAGACCTCCAGGTAACTCATATCCCGTCTTCGCTACAAGTTGCCGATCTCTTCACAAAGGCTGTCTCCACCTCTCAGTTTGCCATTCTTCGGCCCAAACTTGGCATTCGCAACATGCCCAGTTTGCGGGGGCATATTAAAGACATTGAAGATCACGGCACCCCAACCACCGGTGCCTCAACCTCCCAAGCGCTGCAGCCGTCAGCATTAATCAAATCCAGCATTCAACATTAATGCATGCATGCACTTTGCCGGTTCTGTTCAGCATTAATTCTGCAGTCAGCATTAATATTGACTATGCATGCATTTCCTTTGTTGTTTCCGCTCCCCTCGACCCGCTCAAATCCTGTATAAATATCTGTAATTGTTGTAATAAGAAACAGAAAAAGTTCTCGTCTTTGACACTTATCTACTGCCTTGTTCTCAAATTCCTTTCTTCTTTTATAATGCTAATATTAGTCTATGAAGGCGTTTTTTGTGAGAAAGCGCAGCAACAATCAACTTTGACGGTTACATCGAAAACGTCGCCGAATCAATGACAATGATTGATCATCGTACCGTTGTCTTACTTCCTCTCTCTCTCTCCCTCCATTTTTTTTCTTCCTTTCCCTCTTTTCTCTTCCTCCCTCACCCTTTCCTTCTCCTCCCCCTCTTTTTTCTCCTCCCCTCTTTTCTTCCTTTCCCTCTTTTCTCTTCCTCCCTCACCCTTTCCTTCTCCTCCCCCTCTTTTTTCTCCTCCCCTCTTTATCTTTCTCTTCCCTCCCCCCCCCCCCCCCCCCCCCCCCCCCCCCCCGCCGCGGATCTTGGCATCCCGATCAGGTTAGCTAGAGTACCGGCTGCGACAGCCGTCTCGCTGGAAAATTGATCGTGCCCGCGACTTGATGAAAATTCCAGGAAAGCTTCATCTCGTCTCCACGAGCCCACATGTGGCGATGTTTTCTCGATTTGAGGTCCGAAGCTACAACAATTGCCGGCGAAATAAGACTTTAGGCAAAATGTCCGTCCTGCTAAAACTCCACAAAACCTTCAATTGAATAACATATATCGTAGTATTTTCTATTGCAATCTCATCCACTTTCAGATCGAAGTTTCATTTAGCGGTTGAGAAGTTATGAACTTCTGAAGTTTTGAAAAACTCATTCCCATTAATGACCGTTTGATGTTTTTTGGGGATAACGAAGAGGGAGTGAGGAAGGGAGAGGTCGCCCAAGGCCACGAGGGGCTTGGGCGACCCTCTCGACACAATGGTGGGGGGCAGCGGTTGCCGCCGTCCCTAGCCAGTCCTCACGCTAGGGTCGAAGCCCTGGCATGAGGAACGGGGTGACCGCCCCAGGCCGGTCCTGCCTGGATTGTTCCGGTTCGTGCCGGTTTCCACACACTGCTTCAGAGGCCGTTTGACGGGTCAAACAAACTCGGAATAACGCTAAATTAGGTGCGTTGGAATCGTCTTGTCGGTCCGTTTGCGGTCGTGATCTCCCGGGTCCAATCCAACCCCTTTGATAATTTAGGTGACCCAATCACATATATTATACATATAGAAACTCTACCAAGGTTTATTTTCAGTTAACTTATATTCAATAAGTGCTCTTTCAACCCTCAAAAGTCAACACACTTTTGTTAATAATTTTTGGTCTTTTTAATGGTTACGGATTATTATATGTTAAAATAAATTTTGATTCTGAGCTTCAAATATAAAGGACGCTGATATCCGCACTGCAGTTTTGGCTATCCGCACTCTATTTGTATGAGTTATTATGCGCATTTTGGAAATGTCTTGTACATGCATATTTTTCCTAAAAATGCACGCACAAGACTTATTGCCGCCCTGATTGAAACCTGAGCATGACTATATCGCCTTTTTGAAATACGCCTTGTACATTCATTTTTAGGAAAAGCGTTGAACACAAAAGTTGTAGATCTCGACGAGATCTACACCTTTTGTGTCGAACGCTTTTCCTAAAAATGCATGTACAAGAAGTATACCTTTTGTGTCGAACGCTTTTCCTAAAAATGCATGTACAAGAAGTATCTCAAAAAAAAAAAAAAACGCATAATAACTCAATACAAATAGCGTACGGTCAAAACTGCAAATATCAGCTCACAATATCAATTATAAGTTGCGAATATCGATTTCATGAACTATAATTAACGGACTGCGAATATTAATTATGATGCTGCTAATATAAATCTCTCTCCTAATTTTAAGAGAGGAATTTAGGTGCGCAACTCTCATCTAGAACTAGGTGGGAGAGAAATATAGCTGTATGATCTCAAATCGGACACTATATAAAATACTGACAGTATTTATTATTTATAAATACAGAATTATTTAGAAAAATATAACCGTATGATTTCTGATCAACGGCTGATTGGTTCCTCTCATAGATGAGAGTAACTCACCTACAAATTTCTCTAATTTTAAACCTCCCCCAAATGAATCTGCGGCCTAGCCAGGGCCGCTTGGCACTTCTTGCACGCAACCGCCGATCCTATCCCGCTTCTCTCTCTCTCTCCTCTCTCTTTTATCCGCCGCGCTATTTTCTCACTACACTACTCTGTACAAGCCTAGAGGACGATATGCCATGCTTATCCCAGCCGAATGGCTTGAATCCCCCTTCTTTCGGAAAGTCCTCCATCGATGAATCTCTTGCGCAGCGGAGCATCATCTGATCTGCGATGAAGTCGGCGACCGCGGCGGCCGGAGGAGCGGCGACATGGAGGCCCCCACGGTCGATCAGCGGGTAGATTGCTAGCTCAGTTCTCTTGGTCTTTTTTGTCGGTAATCGATAGATAGCCTGTGATCTGAATGGGATTGAGATGATAGTAGTCGAGTTTTTATCTAGCAATGTGGCTATGTGAACTGGAACTTGTCTTTGATTCCGTGGATTTCTCTACCGGGGGTTCTGTTTTCATCATGTTTTGCGATAATTTAGCTGTGCTTTTCACATTTTCTGTATCTTAATTCAGTCTGTTTTGTGTTTGCAGAATCTCTGAAACGCATTTGCCATGCAAAGCCGTTGGTGCAACGTACTGGATATGCTGTCGCAGTGTTTTGAAGAAGAGGTGCTGCTTGAGGCATAGCTCATCAGAATCTGAGAAGCTTAACAACAAATCCAGATGGCTTGAATTCAGAAAGCCTTCTTCAAGGAAATCATCAAGAAGTGTTGTGCCATTTACTCCGTTGGCTTCCAGTGATGACAGAGTGGCAGTCAATGGATCACCGCAGAGAGATCCCGGACGCGATATAGAGGAAGTTAGGTTTATGTCTGATCAGTCTTTCCAAGATGAAAATCTTAGTAGTGTTCTTGCACAATCCTTACATGACGCGGCACGATCTATCGAGTTGGCCTTTCTTGAGCATAGCTCATCATCAAAGTCCCCTTGGTTCTCAAGGACATGGCTTGGGGTTGACAGAAGTGCCTGGATTAAGATTCTATCCTATCAGGTTTGCGCATGATTGCCTGACAGTTTTTTGATGGTTTAGTTTTATGCTTATTATCATATAATTGGTAGTTCTGTTTATTTCTTATTTTTTTTGTGTACTAAACTAAACATAACAATTTTTAAATTATTGTGCTCTTTAATATGCAACACCCAATGGTTTAATAATTGAGAGAATTGTGATGTGAGCAACTCAAGTAAATCTAACAATACTGAACAAATATCTTAAGAAACTTGAAGAACACTTGATTTCAAACAGAGCTATGTTCTCATTAGATTTTCTTTAGCAAAAGGAAAAAAAGTAATATTTTCTGAAGATATAAAATCTCAACTACAGAATTTGAAGTAATAATTAATTAATTATTAATGGTTTATCTATAGAGAAAGTAATGAAAAGAGATTATCTTTTTAAGATAAAAGGATGAAATCTAGGGATAGAGTGTGCAGAAAGACGATTGAAATTTTAAATGAATAAAAATTGTCCTACATGGTGAAATTATTTGTTGCATTAACATGATTGATGCAAAAAATTCTAAAAAGAGTCCAAAGTTTGTTTTGACAATGTGGGTGTGGATGTGGTGATATAAATATGATAATAGATTGATTGTTCATTCTCATCTAGACATTGTGTTTATAAGAAAGCTAGAATATTTGTAAGTTGAGTAGGAAGCAAAGCACATGTTACAAATTCTGATGTTTTGTGACTACCTAGGGAGGACAAGCTAAGATTAAAAATATCCAGTGATTTCTGAGGCGCTCTCGCCAAGCTCGCCCAATCAACCACAGTTCACCCCATCAAGGCACATTTAAATTACTTGCTAATCACACCATCTTCGATCTTCTTGATATCTTTTTGCTGAGCTGCTTCATATCCGGCCTCAACAGTTATATTTACTGTGGTCCGTGATGTATACACCCTCTAACCCATCACCCTATCCCAAGCTGTCAACTTAATTTAGCTTCAATAAGACATTCACCAACTAAGCACACCACGTTTCTCCCTTTTCAACCAACTCGCTAATACCCATCGACTTCTCAGTCGATAACACCACCTCTACAAATCAACCTGTATAATTAAACCTCCACCTATCCCACACAAGATCGATAACTCATAGCCCTATTTGAGATCCAAATTTGTTGTGAACGGTGCATTTGCTTCAAATACGATGAGAAGTTCCACTGCAACCACATCAGAAAACCACTTAATCAATTCCTCTTACTAGCCTCCGACCCTGAGGGTGACTACCGGTCTCTCGATTTCAAGAACGACTTCCCCGTCGAACCCTCCACTAAACCCCAACCTCCACAACCATAAATCTCTCCCAATGTCCTCATCGACTATTTCACCTCATACACTAAACTAACAAATTGTTATGTGCCTATCCCGTAATGTCGTCGGAGGTGGCGGGAGATATAAGGGGAGCCGAGATCAAGCCACAAGAATGCGTGGGGAGAGGAAGACTGGAGCCCTGACCCTAGAAATGGGAAGAGGAGAAAGATCTATAGAGAATGAGATGAACTTAGAGAGATAAAGAGAATTTGGATTTAATTCATTTCATACCTCATACAATGAGTCAATGACCCAAGGGGTCTATTTATAGACTTACAAGATTTGGGCACTAAAACATTAAATAAAAGATAACACTAAAATAGTTAGACTCAGATTGACTCAACTCTGAATCTACTCATACAACTCGAACTCGATACATAAATACTCATAATAAAAGTATGCGTAAAAGAACCGCTAATAGATTAACTGACGATGTGAGACCCTAACATCCCACCCGCCCTTCAAATCGAGCTAGTCCTCAAGCTCAAGCTATGCTAGCACAACGTGATCATCTGGTTATTTGATTTCTAGAAGAAAATTCCCGATAGCGCGTTGCTGTGGCGGTGAATGCATCGAGTCCGGTGAATGCATCGAGTGGCGGACCGTAATCATCCTCATAGATGACACGAGAGACTGCATGGATCTGGCTTGGCAGAGGCGATTGCGGAAGGAAGACCATCAGTCAGAAGCACTGGAGTTGAGGCGAGTGTGCCCAGTGAATGCAAACAGACGAGGGCGACGCAGAACCCTGCAGAAGGTGATCCGCGGTGATGAAAGACGGCGGCGCCAAATGAGGTGCGATCGTCAGAAGGAATGGATCGAGAGGGACCGCTGGAACAAGTGACTGGAGCAAAGGCTGCTGGATGGAGACCGCAAGGATGAATGGTGGTATCATAATTTATTGCGACACCACCGTTGAGCGTGGAGGTGACGAGGTTGGTGGTGTGAACTGGGGGGAGGGCTCAATTGGAGGCAGTGGTTATGCGACAAGAATTGAGGAGAGCGGCAGAGCATCTTCGGGCGTAGGTGGGATCAATGACTGTTCCGGCAGGATCGGGCTCCAAAGTAAACTCTGTCGATGCTGGCGGTGAGCCGTGAGAGCGCGACGTCATATGACGTCGACATCTCCAATAACTGCCGGTACATTAAGCGGAGGGCAGCCTCCTCCGAGGCACTTATCTCCAAAGAAGGAATTAACCGGTTAAGTAATAGCTGGAAGAAAATGGGGGGTTGGAGGTAGTTTGCGACAGGGTTTAGAGAAAAGACGTGGGATGGTAGCGACTCGAGACTGATAATGTTGGAAAAAGGCTGTCGATCCAAGCCTGCTATGATCTAGAGAAAGCGGGCTGCTGGAGGAGACCGGAGCGCGTCGATCCAGAAGGGTGTAGCGCGCCGATCCAGAAGGGTGGAGCGCGAACTCGATAAGGAGGAGGTGGAGGAACCGGAACAGGCGCGGGCTCTGGAAGAGGACGACGAGGCTGGTGCGGTTGCTGACGATTGTTGCCGTTGGCGTGGTCTGGCGGAGTTGAGCAACTGTAAGGATTCCGAGATCGAGTGAAGGGAAGGATGCGGTTTGCGCCAAGGTCAATATCAGAGCGGCTGCTGGACGACGACTGGAACCGAATGAAGATGGGAGGGGAGTGTGCCCTGGCAGTCCCTATTGCAGAATGGCGAGGGAGAAATCGTGGCCTTGCGGTTCCTGTTGCCGAACGGGAGTGGCGCTGAGCGAAGGAGGATCGGGGTGGCTCCGATACCAAAATGTTATGGGTCTATCCCATAACGTCGTCGGAGGTGGCAGTGAAGGCATAGATACAAGGGGAGTTGAGCTCAACCCACGGAGAATGCGAGGGGAGCCCTAACCCTAGAAATTGGAGGAGGAGAAAGAACTATAGAGAGAATGAGATGAACTTGAAGAGATAAAGAGAACTTGGATTTAATTTATTTCATACCTCATACAATGACCCAAGTGGTCTATTTATAGACTTACAGGACATGTGCACTAAACCATTAAATAAAAGATAACATTTAAATATTTAAAACTCAGACTGACCTGACTTGGACTCGACTCATACAACTCGAACTTGATACACAAATACTCATATTTAAAGTATGCGCAAAAGAACCGCTAATAGATAACTGACGATGTGAGACCTAACACAAATGTACAATGTGAAATGATTCTACAAACTTGATTGTAAGAATATGATCCGTGGAAGATAATAAAATAATAAGTCTAATCGATTTATGCATATATAATGCGATACATAAAGGTGATATAAACATGTATTATGCTAACATAACATAAAATAAAACAACGGATGATATTTCAAAAGTTTGTGTTGGCTAATATATCAAAAAATCGGTTATGTCAACTATTTTTTACTAAATGATATAACCTTTTTTTCAGAAAAAAATACATTTTGCCTTCAACACCTCAACATGTCAGAGGATATTTAAAAGGTTGATTTTTATAGATATGGTTTTGGCCAACAAAGAGGTCGCTTTAAGACAAATTAATTATAGTTGGAATGAGTATATTAAGATTGATATACAATAAAATTAAGAATTATAGATAGATAAATGATTTGAGGGCATACTTGGAGTTGTTTAGATTGTTTTGATTATTATTTGATGGTCGTTGGTTTGAATCACACAATAGCCTTTCTACAAATGTAAGGACAAGGTGTTGAAAGTATCCTAGTTTGTGTTCTTGTGTTAATCCTTAGTATCAATTACATCTATTAGGTTGGTTAGTTGTAATATTGAAGATTCATTAATCTTCGTATAAGGAGGGAGGAATAGTGATATATGGAGAGACATAGAGTAAGTGGGTGGGAGGGATGGAAACACGGTCCTTTGGGAATGGTGAGAGAGTATTAATTAACAATTTATGAAAATGTGGTGCTTCATGAAACTACCTGCCAACCTCAAGGGTGATGGGGATTTCCACCCAGAGCACGTGCGTGTTTATACGCTACGTAGGCTGATCGGAGCTCCATTTGGATGATCCGGGCCACACCCATATCTGGCCTGATGTTTTATGTTTTTGGATTTGTTTTGTATTTTTATTATGGCCTATTGTGTGAGTTTAGACATCCGTTATCGACATACGATCTGAGACATCCATAATAGAAGCCCTAAACCCCTCTATCATATATGTATACATATATTTGGGCTGTTTTGGGGTCATACAGGTTTACGGAAAAGAAACTCCCGTACGCGCGTGGATCCGGTGCTGAAGCCGACACTCTTTGGGTGTCGACGCCTAGGGTTTGATCTTCTCCCCTCCCTTCGACGCTGCATCCTACCAGAGCCCCTCCTTTCCGCTCCAAACCTGCAAGTACTCACCCCTCGTCCCCTTCCCGCTGCAGATCCCAACCTCCCCGCCTCACCCCGCTCCAAAATACCGCCCCCAACACCTCCCCGCTGCAGGTCCGACCCTTCCCGCCACATATTTCTGCATTCCCGCCCTTCCCGACTCCAAAATCCCACCACCCTGCACCTCCCTGCTGCCAAACTCCGCTGCCCAGCCCCTTCCCACTACTAGTTCCACTTCCCCGCTCCATGTACGCCACATTCAACACCACCGCAAGTAACTTCCAGCCCACCCCGCTCCTTATCCACCCCACGACCGCCGAATGCCTCTCCGCATCCACCAAACACTTAAAAATAGCCTGAGTACTTGCAAGTCTTGTAGTTTTGTTCTTTTATTGTGCACTATTAATGCTTGTATTGTTTAGAGGAGTCTATGTTGTAATTGTTTGCCTTCTCAAATTAATCAATATAGATTGTGAGGTTTATTTGCTTAGTATTCTTACTTGGCACTCCAATTGGAAGAGCTAAACCCGTTTGTTTTCACTATATTTGCAAGATGCTGAATGTTTTGCTAAGCCTTTATTGTTTCATTATTAAGGCATTAATCTGCCGACGGAATACTTGCATGCATTTAATTTCAGTCCACACACACATTGATCACGAGTCCGCCTTGCACGCCCCTTATCACTAGGCATTGTGTTTTTAGGTGCCCGAGCACACTCACCGAGCCTATCCTACATAAAAGGGCTTAGATGCTATTTAACCATCCAAAGTGAAATTCCTACCATCCTTCTTATGAGTTATGTTATAATTTTTAATCATATACTAAGGGGCATTTTCTCTTGTAAATCTATATAAATTGCTTGTATACCTTATGGCAAATTTCTCTAACCTTTAAAATTTTTGTAGGCTGCGGTGCACTCTTTATTGCAGGCAGCAATTGAAATTTCATCACGTGGAGATGGAAGAGATAGAGATACCAATCTTTTTGTTCAAAGGAGGTCAGTAGATCTTTCATCATTTCGTCAATCTTTTTGTAGCTAGCTTACTACATTAAAGAACCTCATGATGATTTTATATTTCTTATTCCTGGATGAATTTTAATACGATGAGATACTCATCGATCAGACTAAGTACTACTATGTCATATCATTGTTTAGTTGTGGAATACAAATGCGGGAACTTAATATTTTGTATTGAAACCGGTTCTTTGTTTGAGAGATACCTATCACAAAATATTAATAGGGAACAATGTAAACACGGTGAAGATTATAAGACATCTGCATTGTAGAAAAACTGAATGCATCGTAGAAAAACTGAATGCATACTAGAATTTTATTCATCACACATATATTCATTATAGAGAATATTGCACATATATTCATAATAGAAAATTTTGCACATATATTCTTAATAGAAAATTTTGCACATATATTCATAATAGAAAAATTTTGCACATATATTCATTGTAGAAAATTTTGCACATATATTCATAATAGAAAATTTTGCACATATATTCATAATAGAAAATTTTGCACATATATTCATAATAGAAAATTTTGCACATATTCATAATAGAAAATTTTGCACATATATTCATAATAGAAAATTTTGAACATATATTCATAATAGAAAATTTTGCACATATATTCATAATAGGAAATTTTGCACATATATTCATAATAGGAAATTTTGCACATATATTCATAATAGGAAATTTTGCACATATATTCATAATAGGAAATTTTGCACATATATTCATAATAGGAAATTTTGCACATATATTCATAATAGGAAATTTTGCACATATATTCATAATAGGAAATTTTGCACATATATTCATAATAGGAAATTTTGCACATATATTCATAATAGGAAATTTTGCACATATATTCATAATAGAAATTTTTGCACATATATTCATAATAGAAATTTTTGCACATATATTCATAATAGAATTTTTTGCACATATATTCATAATAGAATTTTTTGCACGTATATTCATAATAGAATTTTTTGCACGTATATTCATAATAGAATTTTTTGCACGTATATTCATAATAGAAATTTTTGCACGTATATTCATAATAGAATTTTTTGCACGTATATTCATAATAGAATTTTTTGCACGTATATTCATAATAGAAATTTTTGCACGTATATTCATAATAGAAATTTTTGCACACACACAGACTCAACTCCAAACCAAGATGTGAGACTAAATTATACATGAGAAAAATGAACGGTCAGTGTAGTGGGCGTGGTAAGACCTTAGTGAGAACACCAAAAATCTGCTCGGCAACGGACATATGTCTCAAATCAAGTTTGCGAAAGTGAACTTTTTCCTGGATGAAATGACAATTAACTTAAATATGCTGGGTACGCTCATGAAAAATGGGATTCTTGGCGATATGAATAGTAGTTTGACTATCGCAACAGAGAACGACTGGAGAGTGGAGTTTCACACCGAGATCATTAAGAAGACTTTTCAACCACGTGAGTTGAGAAATAGCTGACGCCATTGAACGATACTCAACCTTCGCATTAGAGCGTGTCACCACCGTTTGCTTCTTGCTTTGTCTGGTGACAAAATGCCCGCCAAAATATGTGCAGTAGGCACTCGTAGACTGATGATCATCGAGAGAACCGACATAGCCTGTATCAGAGTAGGCAATTAATGATAGAGAAGAGGAGAGCTTATACACAAACCCTTGTCTTAAAGTCTTCATATACTGAGGATTCACTTGACAACCTGAAAATGGGACATCCGAGGAGCATGCATGAAGCGTCTGACCACCCCAACAACAAAGGATATATCGGGCCTTGTGACAGTCAGATAGATGAATTTGCCAACAAGACGACGATAATATTCCGTATTAGAGAAAAGTAGATCAGAATCAGATGCACGGGCTAACTTGTGGTTGACATCTATTGTAGTGTCAGTAGACTTGCATCCTGAGTAGTCTGTGTCGTGAAGAAGATCGAGACAATACTTCCGTTGAGATAAGACGAGTCCATCTGGTCGACGAGCTACCTCCATACTCAAGAAATATTAGAGGCGACCCAAATCTTTGGTCTGAAAATATGAGGCAAAATGCTTATTGATCACCGAGATACCGGTCAGATCATCGCCCGTGGTGAGAATATCATTAACATAGACAAGTATCATTGTGCTTGCCGGGCGACAATGAGTAAATAAGGAGAAGTCTGCCGAGATCCAAGTGAAGCTAAAATCTCGAACGACCTAACTGAACTTATCAAATCAAGCCCGATGAGACTGTTTGAGGCCATAAAGAGATTTCTTGAGGTGACAGACAAGGGACTCTGAAAGTGCACAGTTAACCTCACTAGAATTCTCTAGAGGGGGGGGGGGGGTGAATAGAGATTTAAAATATTTTTGTGCAAAGTTAATAATTATATATATATGTGTGTAGTGATCACAGATTAGTGCTTCCCACACACCAACAAGAATTAAACAAGTAAAGAAAATAAATGCAAGAAGAAAAATCACAGCACAACACAGAAATATAGTGGTTCCCCAAACCTTGGGTAGTCCACTCTTCTACCCCCTTTGGTAGGAATTCACTATCTTGCACTGAGTCTTTTGATAAGGAGACTCTTAGAACCACCCTGAGTCTTTTGATAAGGAGACTCTTAGAACCAACTGAGTCTTTTGAAAAGGAGACTCTTAGAACCAGTACAACTGAATTTTTTGAAGAGAGATTCTAAAAACTCTTTTACAATGTTATAAAGAAGAAATAAGAATATGAAGAAGACAAGAAGGAATCTTCTTCCTAGCAAGAAGATTGGAAGCACAAGAAGTAGTGAATGAAATCTCTCTTCTATAGTGAGAAGGAGATTTGTAGCTTTTCTCTCTTTTAGTGAGAGCTATCAGAGCTTGCAGCAAAATGACTTCAGAAGCAGGAGAAGATGGAAGCTTGATGGTTGCTGCAGGACTATTTCTCAATTCTCTCTCTTTTTCACTTGGGAGCTTTTCCTCTTTTTCAATATGTATATGGTGGATCACTTTCTTGTTGTTCTCTGTCGAACTTCTTCTTATTTATAGCTCTGTGTATTAAGATAACACTATAGGAGAGAAATTAATTAGTAGACAGAGTATTAGAAAGAGAAATATTTCCATAACTATTACGTCTATAGAAGGAAAGAATTTATTCTGATTTCAAATAATGTCCATAATGGATTTAATCAGATTAGCCAAGAATCTATTAGAGGAAAAGAATGATTCAGAACGACTATAAAGAATAAATTGATTCCATATAAATCAGATCTATAAAAGAAGGAAAGAGATCTGGCGATTTTTGAATTAGACATAGAAATCGACGTGCGCCAATTACTATTCGACGTAAGCGTCAAATTCGTCCTGGCTGGACGTCGAGAGGAGAATAAGGAAGGTGCGTCGACTAAGGTACGTCGACTTCTCAAGATACGTCGACTAGAAGTCAGAGCTACGTCGACATAGGATACGTCGAATTCTTCTTAAAGTTACTTCGACTCATTCTGAAAGGAACGTAGACACCACTTCGACGTTGCGTCGAATACTATTCGACGCATGTTTACTTAACCTTGATTTTTCTTTCTTAGAATTCATATTCAACTCATTTGCAGGGGTTAAGAGAAATCATTTTCCCAACAATCTCCCCCTATTTGTCTTAACCCTATTTAGAGAGAAATTGTATCAGCATATTGATCAATCACAGCAAAGCATTTAAGCAAGTAGAAGAAAAATTAGAAAATGTAATCTTATAAACAAACTTCATGTTCAGATCAATCAGTATTCAACCATAAATATATCAGTCATTGTTTTTAAGGCATTTCAGGAGGGGTAGGAGGAGTCTTCCTTTTTCTAGTGAATACAACTGTTTAAGAGAGGGGGTTGCTCCTTCTCAGCACCAGGTAGTTCACTCAGCTCCCCCTGAGTTACATCAGTTTGCTCCCCCTGGGATGGAACTTCCTTGGTTGCTTCTACTTCTGCCTCTTCAGTTTCTTTTTCAGTTTCAGCTTCAGTCATAGCAGTACCTGGCTCCTGAGCTCCTATTTCAACTATCACAGTACCTAGCTCCCCCTGAGTTTCAGCATCTTTATCTTTCTTACCATCTGCCACATCTTCCTTTTCAACTTCATTTTCTGCTCTGCTTACCTCCCCTTATAACAGTACCATTTTTTTGCAGCTTCTCTTGCTATATTGAGTACCTCTATTATTTGTTCTTCAGAATGTAGCTCAGGTACTGTCTCATTTCCAACTGTCTTGAGTAGTGCAAGACTATCAGTTTTTGAGGTAGGAGGAGACTTGTGGGAGAGAGATTTAGGAGTAGAGGGCTTCTCTTCATCTAGCTTCTCCCCCTTCTTGACCTTCTTGGCCAAGGAGGTTAAGAAAGACCTGGTTACTTTAGAGGAAGAGAGAGAGGTCTTTAGACTTTGCACAGAGGCACTGACCCCATCTATTTGAGTGTGCATGTGTAGAATGGAGGAATGAATCTGGGAGCAGTGCTCATCCAACATTGCTTGGAATGTTTGAGCTGCTGATGCAATGCACTGAGTAAGGAGAGATTCAGTGGATGCAGATGGTTCATGTTGTGGTTGGTGGTGAGGAGAGAGTGGTGGAGGTGGTGATGAAGCTGAAGAGAAGTTAGTTGATACATGAGGTATGAGTGATAAAGGAGGTGGAGAGGATGAGAAAGTATGAGGAGGAAGAGATGGAGAAACTGCTGTTTGAGCAGGTGTTTGAGAAGAGGTAGGTAGAGTAGGAGTTGTGAGAGTGGTAGAGACTAGTGGAGTAGATGATGGTGGTAGAGAATGATTGTCTCTTTGAGGAGAAGGAGGAGGAGATGGATGAACAGGAGAGTTAGGAGGAGATGGAGTCTTTTCAGGAATGGAACCAGGCTTAGGGATTTGCTTGGTCCATTTGGAGAATAGAGCTATTGACATCCTTTTCCCTGGAGGAATAGAGATTCCTTTTGACCTACATAGGTCAGGGAAGGAGTGGAAGAGTACTTGACTCATAATCCTCATATATGCATTTTTGTGTGTGAGTATTTAGAGCTTATCATCTTGAGCAAGCATGTGGCCCAGTCCACCTTCTTCTTCAGCACCAGAGCCCCCATGATATTCAGTTGCTGCTTGGGCACTACATCATGGGCTGAGGTCTTGCATAGCAGGATTTTTCCTACTATATCTGCTAGCAGTCTGTACTCCTCAGAAAAGTCTATTTTCTTTAGATGGATTGGTTTATCCTTTGAAAACTTCATGGTGGTTAGCAGATGCTTGATTTCATCAGGTGTGAGGTCTATAAATTCATCACCTAATAAGGGAGTGATAAAGACTTATTTAGTTATTCTTTAGAAGCTGATTTTCTTTCCCTATTTGCTTTGAACAAAGATAATATTAGGGTGTACCTGATGGAAAATCAAAGGTTGTCCTAATGTGTTCTGCAGATATTGAGACATGTGTCTCATGGATTGTTCCTTGGATTTCTCCTTGTTCAGATATCTGACATGAGTCATCAGCTCTGTGAGCTCTGTTTCCAGGAGCTTGCATCTTGTGGAGATGAGCTTATCTAGTCCAGCTTCAGTGAACAGAGCAATGATGCTCTTGTAGTTTTCTGCGGCGGCTTAGAAAGATGCAAGGTCAATGTCGAAACCAGAGTTGGTCTTGAGAGCCATTTTAGGTCAGTGAGAGAGAGAGAGGAAGAAATCGGCTGGACTGAGGAGCAGGAAGGATGAAGGATGCAGAGTAGTGAAGGTTTCTAACTGAAGAGTCTTTTTAAGTCAGGTGAAACGTCGAAATGCGACACTATTCGAAGCTTATTCGGCACTTCAGTGGATGTGACCGAAAATATTTTAGTATTGCCGCACGTTTTCATGCAATCGACGTTACGTCGAGTGGAATTCGACGTAAGCGTCGATACAGCCCGCGTTAAGATGCTAGGGTTTCGTATCGACGTATGCGTCGATTGTAGTCGACGCATGCGTCGATTTCACTTATTGAGTTGAGTCATCGACGGTGCGCTGATTAAAAGTCGACGTGTCTTTTAATTTTCCTGAAAAATTCTAGGCGTATTTCTTTTTATCTCTTCCTAATCCTAAGGTTTCTAGGTTAGTCTTGGACTAATTTTCACAGATAGTTTGATTGATTGTGCCATCATTGTTTGGCAAGGTGGCCAGTTTTGTTACATATGTAGCACTTGATTATCTTAGTATTGTGAGAATTTGAGTTTAGAGAGGGATAGAAGTGTTGATTAGGACAGAAAGTTTGATTTAGATGAGAATTTAGGTTAGGATAGAAAGTTTGGTTAGGATAGAGGTGTTGATTATGATAGAAATCATGATTAGGATGAATGAGTCCTGAATAGGGGTTAAGATGGAAGGTTTTTGGAGGATAGGCATTTAAGTTGCTCTGAGTTTTTATGCGTCGATATCTATTCGACGTATGTTGATAGTTGCGTTGATTTATATTCGACGCTTTCTCCAGATTGCGTTGATTTGGTATCGATGCATGAACAAAGTTGCGTCGATTTGATGTCGACGTACTTTTATTCAAGCGTCGAGTTGAGGTCGAGGCATTTGAGAGATTGCGTCGAGTAGAATTCGACGCACTATCATTCATATGTCGATATGAAGTCGACGCAACTGTATCTTCATAAATTTTCTTTTTCCCTTTTTCTGATTTTGCTCTTTTATGTATTGTTTCTTTTGGCTTAGTTGCTTCTTCAGATGAAGTTTGAGAGTCATCAGCTGAATAATATGATGTTTCATCAAATTGTTTTATTTCCTTGAGGGAGTCTTCTTCCTTATTTAGTGAGTCTTTTTCTTGGTTTGATTTGATAGGTTTGGTGAATTTTACAGGGATCATCCAAGCAGGTTTGTTGGATGGAGTTTGGCTGGTTGAGGGATCAGCCCCTAGACCAAGATTTTTATGTCTCTTTTTTTGTTGTTCAGTGATTTCCTTGAGAGTTTGGCTTCTCATTTTTATTGATTCTTCAAAAGCTTTTGCCTGGGATACCTTATCCTTAAGGAGCTGGTTTTCTATTCTAGCCCTTTCTACCTCCTTTTCTATGATGTTAGCCCTTAATTCATAATTTTTAGAGCATTTAACTTCTCTATTTCTCTGGTTTTTAGCCATATTAATTTGTTCTTTTAGATCCTTAATTTCTTGCTTTGCTTTTAGTTGGTCTAGACACATTCCCATAAAATCATTTCTGAAATTATCACTTTGAAAATCTATTTCATCAAAAATGCTTACCTCATCCTTATCCTCATATTCCTCTATGAGAATAAGGTTATTTTCTCTTTCATCTTCAGAAGATATGCTTTCTTCTGATCCTGTCTCACTCCATGAGTTGGTACCATCATCTTTCTTTGAGCCTTCAAGTGCCATTAAGCATAGGTCTTCTTTCTTAGGCTCTTCATTGTCACTCTTAGAAGAGCAGCTGTCCTCAGAGTCTGTTTCACTCCAGGCTTCTGCAATAAAACCTCTTTCTTTCTTCTTCTCATTTTTCTTGAGATCTTTCTTTTTCAGATCTTTCTTTGTCTCAGCATTTTCTGGACATTCTGGGGCAATATGTCCAGGTTTCCTGCAAGAATAACAAATAATTTCTTTAGTAGGAGTTTTGTCATACCTTGGTTTTGACTATCTCCTTCTTGATTCATCTGTTCTGACCCATTTCTTGAATTTTCTGGCCAGGAAACTGAATAGTTCTTCTTCAGTGACAGAGCTTCCTTCTTCTGTTGCTTTTAATGCAATACTCCTGTCTTTTGAAGAGGTTGGGGTGTTTTCTCTTCTCTTCTCTGGTTTTCAGCAGTTGCTCATAGGATCTGAGTTTTCCTAAGAGAGCATCTGTTGAAATTTCCCTTTGTCCTCTTGTGTCTCTTATTGCCCATATCCTTGAGTCCCATGAACTTGGGAGACTCATCAGCAATTTGTCATTGATCTCTGTGAGAGAGATTTCTCTATCCAAGTCCCTTAGTTGATTGATGATCAGACTGAATCTGTCATACATCTCAGAGATGCTTTCTTCATTCTTCTTTTGGAAGTTCTCATATTGAGAGATCAACAGAGCCTTCCTATCTTTCCTTTCATCAGCACTTCCTTCTACCATCTTTATGAGAGCCTCCCAAATTTCTTTGGCTGATTCACAATCAACAACCCTTTGAAAGATTTCATCAGAGAGGGTTGAGACCAGAATATTTACAGCTTTTGCATCACATGTTCCTGCCTTCTTCTCTTCAACTGTCCACTCAGCCTTTGGGACAAGTGTTTGAGTCACTTCACCACTTGAGTCTTTTCTATAAGGCTTGGGAGGACCTGTCAAGATAACATTAAATAATTCTCCATCAATAAAATTCATATAAATCATAATTCTTATTTTCCAAACTGCAAACTTTTCAAGATTGCACATTGGTGGTCTGGTGGAAGCATAATCTTTGATTTGTGCCATGTGAAAAATAATTTTTAGAAATATATATATATATATATATAAATAAGAGGTAGGATCTTTTTGATCAAGGAGTTATCCTTTTTAGATCAACCTAGCTTTGATACCAATTGAAAGTGCACAGTTAACCTCACTAGAATTCTCTAGAGGGGGGGGGGGGGGGGTGAATAGAGATTTAAAATATTTTTGTGCAAAGTTAATAATTATATATATATGTGTGTAGTGATCACAGATTAGTGCTTCCCACACACCAACAAGAATTAAACAAGTAAAGAAAATAAATGCAAGAAGAAAAATCACAGCACAACACAAAGAAATATAGTGGTTCCCCAAACTTTGGGTAGTCCACTCTTCTACCCCCTTTGGTAGGAATTCACTATCTTGCACTGAGTCTTTTGATAAGGAGACTCTTAGAACCACCCTGAGTCTTTTGATAAGGAAACTCTTAGAACCAACTGAGTCTTTTGAAAAGGAGACTCTTAGAACCAGTACAACTGAATTTTTTGAAGAGAGATTCTAAAAACTCTTTTACAATGTTATAAAGAAGAAATAAGAATATGAAGAAGACAAGAAGGAATCTTCTTCCTAGCAAGAAAATTGGAAGCACAAGAAGTAGTGAATGAAATCTCTCTTCTATAGTGAGAAAGAGATTTGTAGTTTTTCTCTCTTTTAGTGAGAGCTATCAGAGCTTGCAGCAGAATGACTTCAGAAGCAGGAGAAGATGGAAGCTTGATGGTTGCTGCAAGACTATTTCTCAATTCTCTCTCTTTTTCACTTGGGAGCTTTTCCTCATTTTCAATATGTATATGGTGGATCACTTCTTGTTGTTCTCTGTCGAACTTCTTCTTATTTATAGCTCTGTGTATTAAGATAACACTATAAGAGAGAAATTAATTAGTAGACAGAGTATTAGAAAGAGAAATATTTTCATAACTATTATGTCTATAGAAGGAAAGAATTCAGTCTGATTTCAAATAATGTCCATAATGGATTTAATCAGATTAGCCAAGAATCTATTAGAAGGAAAGAATGATTCAGAACGGCTATAAAGAATAAATTGATTCCATATAAATCAGATCTATAAAAGAAGGAAAGAGATCTGGCGATTTTTGAATTAGACATAGAAATCGACATGCGTCGATTACTATTCGACGTAAGCGTCGAATTCGTCCTGGCTGGACGTCGAGAGGAGAATAAGGAAGGTGCGTCGACTAAGGTACGTCGACTTCTCAAGATACGTCGACTAGAAGTCAGAGCTACGTCGACATAGGATACGTCGAATTCTTCTTAAAGTTACTTCGACTCATTCTGAAAGGAACGTCGACACCACTTTGACGTTGCGTCGAATACTATTCGACGCATGTTTACTTAACCTTGATTTTTCTTTCTTAGAATTCATATTCAACTCATTTTCAGGGGTTAAGAGAAATCATTTTCCCAACAGACTCCCCCGTGGTTTCATAACCAGGAGGCTGTTTGCATATCGACAATCACAGTGAGATCCCCATTAAGGAAGACATTCTTGATGTCGAGTTAATGCATGCAACGACCAATGATGATGGATGATCAAGGAGAGTAAGAACCAAACTGTATTCAACTTAGCGACTGGAGAAAATGTCTCTTCATAGTTGATGTCATATTGTTGAGTGAAACTGCGAGCCACAAGACGAGCTTTGAGGCGCTCAATGGTCCCAGTAGGACGATTCTTCACAAACCCATTTACATCCCACACGGATTGGCCAGGAGGAAGGGGGACAAGGTCCCAAGTCTGATTGGCCCAAATGCATCCATTTCTTCACCCATCATAGCCCGCCACCCTGAATGTTGAAGTGCTTCCCGCACAGAAGAGAGAGTGGAAATAGAAGAAAAGGAAGTCACAAACCTGTGAAGATCGGGAGATACACGATGTATGAAGACAATTAAAGAGAGGGTGAGCGGTAGATGCTGTAGGCGGATCAACTAGCCGAGGAGCGTTATCAATAGACAACTGTCTTAGAGCATCAGACTGAGTACGATGGCGAGTGTACACATGAAAAGGAGCAGGTGGCGGTGTTGGGAGCACGGGAGATGGTGTGGGAAGAAGAGGTGTGTTGGTGTTGATATGGACGTTAAGACGTGGGATAACAGATTGGAAGCTATCAATATGAGTCGAGGAGTAGAATGATTATTCCTCAAGGAAAGTAACATCAACGGATATAACAAGTTTCCGATCAGTGAGAGAGTGTTACCGACATCCAGTCGGACGAGCCGGAATGACAGGTTTACTCGAGAAGGGCGCGCGCGAGAGAAGACAACGCCACCAACCCCACGACCGAACCGGGCGGTGGGGTGAAGGAAACCGCCTAGGGGCCGGTCGGCCATATTTATCATTACCACTTTTATTTTGGTTATGTTTTTTTAATTTGAACTATTAATGTGGTGTGTGGTGGTTTCCCCCTATATAAGGGATCACCTAGGGTTTTGTAATCATCTTTTGATCAATCTACTTAGGAGGGGCTGCTCCCCTTGTCTTCTTCTTCTCCCTCTCTTTCTCGATCTCTCTGTCTCTCTCTCGCCCGCTCGTTCGCCCTCCCGCCTATCGCCGCCGCTGTCGCCCAGCGTCAGCTTCCAAGGATACCCCCGCCGCTGTCGCCCGCCCTGTCGCCCAGCGCCAGCCGCCCGCTACACCTTCCGCTGTCGCCGACGCTATCGGAGATCCTATTACCCGCAGTGGTAACATTGGTCCGACCTGCCGCTCCGCCCGCCATTCGCGCCGCCGGAAATCCATCATGCCGGTCTCTACCCGCCTGAACACTGCCGCCGATGCGTCCGCCTCCGACGACGCCATCACCGCCCGCCTCGCCGGCCACGACTCCCTACTCGCGAGCCTCCAATCCAGTGTCGACGACGTCGCTGCGACCCAGCACGCCATCCTCGCCCAACTCGCCGCCCTCGCCGCCCTCCAGCCGCTGCCGCCCTCGCCCACGGTACCGCCTGCAGCGACAGCGCCGGCCGATACCGCCTCGGTGCTCGGCACGCCTCCCACCCCGCTACCGCCGGCCTTCCGCGCCCAAGCCCAGTTTCCATTGGGGCCGACATTTCCGCCGCCCGCGCCCTTTCGGCCCCCCCTCACCCTCGACGTGCCTTCCTTTTCCGGGACGGATCCCATGGGATGGATCGCTCGAGCGGAACAATACTTCGATCTTAATGATACCCCGCCGGTGGACCGAGTCGGCACGGCCATGGTGGGCATGGAGGGTTCGGCCCTTCATTGGGCTCGCTGGCTCCGCCAAGTTCAACCGCTCATTCCCTGGCACGAGTTCAAGCAGGAGATGATTAGCCGCTACGACTCACGCTACTCCGGCTCCGCCATTGAGCGGCTCTGCTCCGCCCGCCAGACAACCTCGGTGGATGCTTATATTGACGAGTTTGTGGCACTCGTCACGCAAGTTCCGGGCCTCCCGCCCGACCATTATTTGGGGTTCTTTCTGCAGGGCCTCCTCCCCAATATCCGCTCCCGCATTCGTACCCACCACCCCCGGACCGTCTCGGACGCTCTGGAACTGGCTCGGGCAGTGGAAGCCGACATCGGACCCCGCACCGCCGCCCCCCAATTCCGACCTCCACAGCACCGGGAGGCCGCTCCTCGGCACCCACCCCCGGCAGCCGGTCGGCCTCCCCGCCCGGACAATCCTCATCGCGTCTCTAACACGGAGTACAACGACCTTCGTCGTCGCGGGTTATGTTTCCGTTGTCGCCAACCATACTCGCCTCAGCATGTGTGCTCGGTCAAAGAATTCCATGCTATTTTCAGCGATAGCGAGGGGTACGCCGCCGCCGAGGATTTGCCACCCCTGGAGCAACCACCCGACCCGCCTACGGCCGACCTCGAGGACGGCCCTCTCAACGTGTTGGAATTGCCCTTTTACTCCGTGGGGGGATTAACGGGCCCCCGCACCATGAAGTTGGCCGGCGACCTACACAACCGCCCCGTCATCGTGATGGTGGATAGCGGGGCGAGTCACAATTTCATGTCCTCCAATCTGGCGCAGGAGCTCGCCATACCAGTGGATCCGTCACCAGATTTTTCGGTGTGCTTGGGCGATGGCCGCCGACGGCCGACTTTGGGCCAATGCCGGGATGTTACCATCACAGTGGGGCCGTGCCGCGTCACGACTGACTTCTACATGTTCGAGCTAGGCGGTCTCGACGCTATTCTCGGCGTGGCGTGGCTCGAGACCTTGGGGGACGTCCGCGTAAACTGGGCTTCGATGACGATGGATTTTCAGCAGCAGTGCCGACCATGTCGCTTGGTGGGTGACCCGACCCTCCTCCGCTCCCCGCTCTCCTATAGGGCGATGACACGCGTGACCGACGTCGATTTATCAGCATGGCTATGGCCCCTTCAGGCGAGTCCCCCCCGCGGCGGCCGCACCCATCAAGGTCGACATGAGCGCCGTCCTCGCGGAGTTCGAGGACATCTTCACCGCACCTTCGGGACTGCCTCCCACCAGACCGACCGATCACGCCATTGTGCTCCATCCAGGGTCATCGGCGGTGTCAGTGCGGCCCTACCGATATGGACACGCCCAAAAGGACGAGATAGAGCGGCTCGTTCGGGAGATGTTGTTGGGTGGTATTATACGGCCCAGTGCGAGCCCGTTTTCCAGCCCGGTGCTACTGGTCCGCAAGAAAGACGGCAGTTGGAGGTTCTGTGTGGACTACCGGGAGCTCAACAAGGCGACAGTCCCGGACAAGTATCCAATTCCGGTGATTCAGGAGCTCTTGGACGAGTTACACGGCGCGACGTTCTTCACTAAGCTGGACCTACGGGCCGGCTATCATCAGATTCGTGTTCGGCCAGACGATGTGCCGAAGACGGCATTCAGGACACACGATGGGCACTTCGAGTTCTTGGTCATGCCGTTTGGGCTCACCAACGCCCCCGCAACATTCCAAGCAACCATGAACGAGATCTTTCGGCCGGTTCTGCGTAAGCACATCCTTGTTTTTTTTGATGATATCCTTGTCTTCAGTCACACTTGGCAGGACCACCTCCGTCATGTTCGGGAGACGTTTGCCACTCTCTGCTTACATCACCTTACCGTCAACCACAAGAAGTGCACCTTTGGCACGGCAACGGTCAGCTACTTGGGCCATACTATTTCGGCCCACGGCGTGGCCATGGATGAAGACAAAATTCAGGCGGTGCTGAGATGGCCGACTCCCGCTTCCTTACACGACGTCCGGGCCTTTCTCGGCCTGACAGGATACTACCGGCGCTTCATCAAAGATTACGGCGGTTTGGCCCGCCCTCTCACTCAGCTGCTGAAGAAATCTGAGGAGGGGCCCTTCACATGGCCACCAGCGGCTATGGAGGCTTTCACCGCGCTCCAATCTGCCTTGGTCCGCGGCCCGGTTTTAGCCATGCTGGACTTCCGCCAGCAGTTTGTCGTCGAATGTGACGCTTCGGGCACCGGTGTCGGCGCCGTCTTGATGCAGGCCGGCCGACCCATTGCTTTTTATAGCCGGGCCTTTTCCAATGCGGTGCGCAGCCGCTCGGCGTACGAGAACGAGCTCATGGCGTTGGTGTTGGCAGTCCAACACTGGCGACCTTATCTCCTAGGGCGGCCCTTCGTCATTCGCACCGATCACCACAGTCTCCGCTATCTCCTCCAACAAAAGATCGCCACTCCGACCCAGCAAGTTTGGGTGGCCAAGCTGCTCGGCTACGACTTCACGGTGGAATTTCGTCCGGGCAAGACGAACCGGGCGGCCGATGCGCTCTCCCGATGCCCGCACGCGCCAGAACTGACAGCTATATCCCGGCCGGTGTGGGACGACGCCGCGGCCATTCAAAGCGAGGTGGACCGGGACCCTCACCTTCAGGAAATTCGGGCTGCATTGTTGACCGACCCTTCATCCCGACCGCCATTTACACTGATCGGCGGCCGCCTCTTCCACCGGGATCGCCTTGTGTTATCTGCTTCATCGGCATTGATTCCGGCCCTCCTGGCGGAATTCCACTCCACCCCGTCGGGCGGCCATGCAGGCGCATATTGGACATACCGTCGGTTGGCGGCCTCGCTCTTCTGGCCCCACATGCTTCGACAGGTCAAAGCCTATGTGGCGGCTTGCCTTCCATGCCAGAAGGCCAAATACGAGACGTTGTTTCCCAGCGGCCTCCTGCAGCCTCTTCCGATTCCGGAACGTGTTTGGGAGGATATCGCTATGGACTTCATCACCCGATTGCCCCGCTCCAACGGCTTCGATTGCATCTTGGTGGTGGTGGACCGTCTGACGAAGTATGCACATTTCCTTCCGCTTCGCCACCCCTACACGGCCGCGTCGGTGGCAGACAGCTTCATCGCGGAGATAGTCCGTCTTCATGGGTTTCCCCGTTCGATTGTTAGCGATCGTGACCCCCTCTTTCTCAGTAGCTTTTGGACTGAGTTATTCCGTCTACAGGGCACCCAACTCCGGATGAGCACAACATACCACCCGCAGTCGGATGGTCAATCCGAGGTCCTTAACAGATGTTTGGAAACATACTTACGCTGCTTCATTGGGGAGAGGCCCGGTTCGTGGAACAAATGGCTTGGATGGGCAGAGTACTCGTACAATACAGCATACCACTACGCCGCCAACAGCTCCCCATTCGAGACGGTGTATGGCCGGCCACCGCCAACCGTGCTCCGCCATTTACCCGGAGAATGCCCGGTGGCTAGTTTGGCGGATCATCTCCACGATCGGGACGTTATTCTAGACAGTTTAAAGCATCATCTTCGACGGGCTCAAGCAAAGATGGCGTCTTTTGCCAACCGCAAGCGCCGGGACCTCCAATTCCAAGTGGGGGAGCGGGTGTTTATTAAACTCCACCCCTATCGCCAGCTCACCGTGGCCCGCCGCACTTGCCCAAAGCTTGCACCACGCTTCTTTGGGCCGTTTGAGATTCTCAGCCGCATCGGAGCCGTGGCCTACCGCCTCCGCCTTCCGGACACCGCCCGCATCCATCCCGTGTTTCATGTCTCACAACTCCGCCGCGTCATCGGCGATCATCCCATCTCCGACCACATTCCACCCGACTTGGACACTGCCAACTCCGACCCTCTCTACCCGGAGCCCATTATTGATCAGCGCAAGTCCACGGCCGGAGCGGCCCAGCCAGACGAAATACGAGTATCTTGGCGGAACAGGCCTCGCACCGCCGCCACTTGGCCCCTTCGCGACGATTTTCGCCGACAGTTTCCGGATTACTGCCTTGAGGACAAGGCCAATTTCCCAGATGGCGGTATTGTTACCGACATCCAGTCGGACGAGCCGGAATGGCAGGTTTACTCGAGAAGGGCGCGCGCGAGAGAAGACAACGCCACCAACCCCACGACCGAACCGGGCGGTGGGGTGAAGGAAACCGCCTAGGGGCCGGTCGGCCCTATTTATCATTACCACTTTTATTTTGGTTATGTTTTTTTAATTTGAACTATTAATGTGGTGTGTGGTGGTTTCCCCCTATATAAGGGATCACCTAGGGTTTTGTAATCATCTTTTGATCAATCTACTTAGGAGGGGCTGCTCCCCTTGTCTTCTTCTTCTCCCTATCTCTCTCCCTCTCTTTCTCGATCTCTCTGTCTCTCTCTCGCCCGCTCGTTCGCCCTCCCGCCTATCGCCGCCACTGTCGCCCAGCGTCAGCTTCCAAGGATACCCCCGCCGCTGTCGCCCGCCCTGTCGCCCAGCGCCAGCCGCCCGCTACCCCTTCCGCTGTCGCCGACGCTATCGGAGATCCTATTAACCGCAGTGGTAACAGAGAGTAACACACATAATCTTTCTGTGTGCGAAAGTACCAAACAAACATATACTTGGCAGCACGTGGAGCCAGCTTGTCTGTGGTAGGGCCAAGACGATGGACAAAGCAAATACTGCCGAAGATGCAGAGAATCAAGGGGAAGATGTGTGTGGAAGAAAAAGGATAGAGAATGACGTCAGAAAGTTGAGAATGGAAAAGAGCATGCGATTAATTAGATATCATGCAGTGGAGAAGACAAAGTGCCAATAGATCTTGGGGACCTGGTTTTGAAACATAAGAAAGCGGGCAACCTCGAGGAGGTGGCGATTCTTCCGCTTGGCCACACCATTTTTGTGATGTATAAGCGTAAGATGTTTGATCGATTATACCCAATGTAGTCCTATGCAACTGCTGAAGCCCGACACCAACACAAGCCCGACATCAATCATCAATCCTGATGATTGTTCCACCGCTACCCATGCCACCGCCTACTCTTGTGCGCCTCCTGCAGACACATGTTTCTTCTTCCTCGCTGCGGATCTCCTTGGCCATGAGATCTGTTCCACTCATTCTGCCAAACACCTCCATCCAACATTCTCCGCTCCATCCACAACTCTGCCGGCTCTATGCCAACTATTGATTTCGACGTTGCAGATCTCATTGGTTTTGAGCCCCGTGCCATTCGTTCTGCCAACCACCTACATCCAACATCCTCCGCTCCGACCACACACTGTTCTGCCGACCCCTCTAGCGCCAGTCCTGCTAGTGACCGCCCCAACCGACGTTGCCACTTCCGATCGCCGCTACTCACATTCAACGGGAACAGTTGCCCCACCTCTAGCCATTATGCATGACGGTCTCTCCTCAGCTAGCGCCCCCGCCACGCCAGATCCTTGCAACCCTTTGTGACATTTGTGGGCACGATGACGGTCTTCCGCTGACTGCGGTCTCCGCTACAACGACTCGCTATCGGAAGTTGTTTTGGCGCGAAGTAAAGGAGCCCGATAATCAAATCGGTCGAGCTTCATTAGAGCTTGTGGACATGCTTGTTTTGAAAGCCGGGAGAGATGTTATAAGCTTCGTGCCCAGTTTTTATGTTGTGTCTTTATGGGGTGTTTAGTGATTCTATTATGCGTCTTTCATTAGGTATTATCATATCTTAGTCTAAGTGTTGGGGATTTACATTTATGTCCCTTGTATCTTCTATTTAAAGAACCCTTTGGGTCTTGTAATGTTATCCAAGAAGTATTCTATTCCCCTTGTCTTTTGTATGAGATATTAGTAGCTCTCTCCTCCCGAGCACGCCCCTCCTAGGCATCTGCGGTTCCGACTCCACAGTATCCTCCGCCGCCGCCATCACCACCTCCGACCACTCCTCCGGTGACGCTAGCGCTGTTACGGGAAAGACCTATAACACATTTATTCAGAGGAGTACGAGTGCGCTCTTTAGAATTGTTACTATTGCACGACATGAGAATGATTCGAAGAACGACATGCAAACTTAATTTTCACATTTTATTTCTTTGCATGCTTATTTCTTTACATGTCTCTTCTACATTGACTTCACATTAATTATAGCGATCAATTATTTTTCTATTGATTTGATTATACTTTAGAACTAGGAATAATTAATTTGTGTACAACAATCTTGCTTGCATAGGTTACTCTACAACATTGTTTGCTTTTAACAATTGCCTTAAGGCGTTGTAGGTGATCCATGCATGAGTTTGAAATTTTAACCGTTGGTATCAGAGCAAGGTTGAACAAACTAATTAATTCCATTAATTCGAGTCTGTAATCAAATTCAATTGATCATTATCGAGCCAAATTAGAACCTATAAATTAATATTGAATAACAATAGGATTAGGAAGTGCATTAATTTCATGGACCTTACACGCTCGTGATTTTTGACACGTTAATTTCCTTTTGTCATTAATCATAAGATCACGACACTTAAGTTGAGGGTAATTAAGAATATCCCGGTGTGAGAATCTTTAAGCCAATTGAACTGTAGCCACCAAAGTGACCTGTTCAATTCAATTTATGAAATTTCATTCCCACACGATTTAGGGAATACTCCAAGTCCGGCACACAATCATTCACCCAAAGATGGTGTTTTGCACAGCGACATCTGGACGGGATGCGAGGGCTCTAGCGATCTATTCAGTATTCACCCAAAGATGGTAGGTTTGTGAAAGACTTAAACACTACTGTTTCTCGTCTCTGTGTAAAGAGTTACTAACTGTGTGATGCGTATTCTGCTTAAAGGTGTTGCATGCTGACATGCCTTTATCCTTATTTGTGTGTTTCTTTAAGGTTTTAAAACACACAATTTCTCGTTACTAAATAAATTGCATTGTTTTCTCTTTTAAGTCATATTCACTGTTCACAATAACTTAACGACTATTGAGAAACTCACTAGGTCAAACTTAAAGAAGTGAAAATATGATATGATGTTTGCCGTGGAAATGACGAACATCGAGCTGATTATGACGACAGACAGGCCTGAGGAGCTGACTGCAAACAACACCCGAGCATAGAAGGAACACTATGGTACATGACAGAATATGTCAACTGACCATGAAAAGATCGATTCCCGGGCATCTGCTTACTGGACTGTCAGAGATTGTTGATGGGAGAGATTTTTTTACTGTTGTGGGACAAAGGTATAATGTGTTTTCCAACGTTGAGATATGGACTCTCAATTCTCATGCAAGCCCTCTTCACCATAAGACATAATGACGACGGAGGGGTTCACGACTACATACTGAAGATGATTTACTACCCGACGAAACTGCAAGAGTTGGACATCTCCCTTCCAGAGACCTGTATAGTGCATCTGACACTCAATACACTATGGCCTGAATTTAGCATTCTGAAGACTATATACTAAATGAGGCTTGATATCTTAATGATCTCATCATTTGCTGTGCTGCTGAAGAGAAGAAGATAAAGAATGAGAAGATTTATATTGCGCAATTTGTTTCAAAGCTTGCCTTCACGAAGAAGAAGATAAAATTAAAGTTTAAGACTCCGATCAAGATTTAGGATGGCCAGACAAGTGGAACCAAGCTGTGTTATGAAAGGCACGCCTGAGGCGCCAGACACACATGGCCTCGTCTCTACAAGACAGAGGCGGGCAAGGTGCCCCAGGCGCGCGCGCCTAGGAGCATGCCTTACTGAACCTCAAGGCGTATAGGTTTCAAGGCCCTTTCTATCATTTTTTTGATGTGTTCTCTGGATCAAATCTTATTTACTTGCCCTAGACTAACAAGGATGACGTATGCTTCAATTATATCAAATATTTTTCCACCAAAGTCCTCATTGAAGTCTTAAAATTGTAATAAGTTCACTGATTTCCAGTGAACCGGACACAAAGTTCACCGATTGTCAGTGAACTGGGCACCAAATTTCACTGAAAATCAGTGAAATGGACACTCAAATTCACTGATTTTCAGTGAACTGGGTGCCCTTCACTGAAAATCTGTGAACTGGGCGCCCAGTTCTCTGATTTTCAGCGAACTGAGTGCCCATTTCACTGAAAATCAGTGAACCGGGCGCCCGGTTCACTGAAAATCAGTGAATTGGGCACCCAGTTCATAAATTTTCAGTGAAATGGGCATCCGGTTCACTGAAAATCAGTGAACTGGGCATCCAGTTCACTGAAGACTAGTGAACCGGACGCCCAGTTCAATGAAAATCAGTGAACCGGGCGCCCAGTTCACTGAAAATCAGTGAACCGGGCGCCCAGTTCACTGAAAATCAGTGACCGGGCGCCCAGTTCACTGAAAATCAGTGACCGGGCGCCCAGTTCACTGAAAATCAGTGAACCGGGCGCCCAGTTCATTGAATTATTATTTTGCTGCTCATAAGATAATAAAAAAATGAAATTGTGCATGGACTTAAAAGCACAGACTATAAATAAATCATTACAACCTTACAAATGTACATTTATTCGTAAAAATGATTGTTTTTTTTCATTTTTGCTCCTTACGTGCCTCAGGCGCGCCTGTCCCTAGGCTTCAGGACCCCTTTGCGCCTTGCGCCTTTACTAACATAGGAGCCAAGGATCTTACATGTTCGATTAAGAAGCCTTTAACATATTTCTTCTGCAAGAAGATAGGGCAGGTGAAGGCTGCGTGCCTTAAATTTAAAGTTTCGATGAAAAAAACGTAGGTTCACACCTAAAGGTAATCCTCTTGTACTCGTCTTATGTGAATCCAATTTGATTGAAACCCCATCTGGATAGAGACTGATTAAGGAAAACATTCTTGCTGTTCTTGACTTTAGTGACCTAGAGAAACGTGTTGACTGTTGTAGGGAAAAAATGATCAAGATTAAGAAGAAAGATGCCATATGTAGTCAAAGCCCGTTGGAGATTATCCATATAGACATTAGTGGTCCTTATTCATCTACATTCTACATCAGTGGACCGGGCGCCCAGTTCACTGAAAATCATTGGCCGGGCGCCCAGTTCATTGAAAATCAGTGAACCGGGCGCCCAGTTCACTGAATTGTTATTTGGCTACTCATAAGATATTAAAAACAAATGAAATTGTGCATGGACTTAAAAGCACAGACTATAAATAAATCATTATAACCTTACAAATGTACATTTATTCGTAAAAAATGATTGTTTTTTTCATTTTTGCGCCTTACGTGCCTCAGGCGCGCCTGCCCCTAGGCCTCAGGACCCCTTTGCGCCTTGCGCCTTTACTAACATAGGAGCCAATGATCTTACATGTTCGATTAAGAAGCCTTTAACATATTTCTTCTGGAAGAAGATAGGGCAGGTGAAGGCTGCGTACCTTAAATTTAAAGTTTGGATGAAAAAACGTAGGTTCACACCTAAAGGTAATCCTCTTGTACTCGTCTTATGTTAATCCAATTTGATTGGAACCCCATTTGGATAGAGACTGATTAAGGAAAACATTCTTGCTGCTCTTGACTTTAGTGACCTAGAGAAACGTGTTGACTGTTGTAGGGGAAAAATGATCAAGATTAAGAGGAAAGATGCCATATGTAGTCAAAGCCCATTGGAGATTATCCATATAAACAATAGTGGTCCTTATTCATCTACATTCTACATCAGTGAACCCGGCGCCCAGTTCACTGAAAATCAGTGAACCGGCGCCCAGTTCACTGAAAATCAGTGAACCGGGCGCCCAGTTCACTGAAAATCAGTGAACCGGGCGCCCAGTTCACTGGAAATCAGTGAACCGGGCGCCCAGTTCACTGGAAATCAGTGAACTGGGCGCCCAATTCACTGAATTGTTATTTTGCTACTCATAAGATAATAAAAACAAATGAAATTGTGCATGGGCTTAAAAGCACAAACTATAAATAAATCATTACAATCTTACAAATGCACATTTATTCGTAAAAAATAATTGTTTTTTTTTCATTTTTGCGCCTTACGTGCCTCAGGCGCGCCTGCCCCTAGGCCTCAGGGCCCCTTTGCGCCTTGCGCCTTTAATAACTTAGGAGCCAATGATCTTACATGAAATTTTGTTTGAGATCCCCTAAATTGATCGCGTAATGCTGATGCAATGTTCATGTTGCTTGAATTGTTGCTCTTGAAATCTTATTTTACATGTTCCGATTGTGATGTAGGGTAGATGATATCACTAGGGTATCGACGGGTGATAGGGCGAGCGTTAGCCGGGAAGGCGGCTACCGCGGGAATGTCGGACGACGGAGGCGGCAGCGATACTGAGCGAGAGAGAGGGAGAGGGAGAGAGAGAATCAGGCGAGAGATAGAAAGAGAGCAGGTTAGAGAGCGGAAGAGAGAAGGATAGAGGAAAGGGGAGTAGTTATTAAAGGCTCAAGGCGCACCAAGGCGCAAAAGGGGTCTTGGAGCCTAGGCGCAAGGCTCAAGGCGCAGGCGCGCGCCTGACGAAGGCAATGCGCAACCATATTCGTTTTAAATAATCAACATCAAACATCAGTTCATCTTCTTAATCCGATTTTTCATCTATTCTACTCATTAATAATTCATTACTATCATTTATATCTCTTAAAAATAGAATCAATGTGATCACTTGCATCATAACTAAGTCTCAACGCTCGATTATGTTTCACAAATACTAAATCATGAAAAAAAATATTTCTTACATCATTTCTTTCTTTATTAAAAAAAAAATATTTACAATAGAAATTGCACATAGACGTGTCTTTTATTCTCCAAAGGCGCAAAAAAGGCGCACGAAGGCGCAAACCTCTGAGCCTGGTGAGCCTTGAGCCTTAGGCGCGCCTGAGGCGCGCCTTTAACAACTTGAGGAGCAGCCCCAATTTCATCAATGCTCCAAAGATAACAATAAACCCTAAGGTGCTCCCTTATATAGGGGGAAACCACCATTCAACAAAAGTCCATAAAGAGAAATAACTAATACAACATTTTAAATAAAACTTAAAGGCATAAAAGATAACAGGTCCGGTCAGCCCCTTCTAGACTGCGTCCGCCGAGCCGCCCACTGCGTCCGCCGAGCCGCCCGGTTCGGTCCTGGGTCCGGTGCCGTTGCCCGCTCCCGCGCGTTCCCTCCTCGAGTACACCTGCCACTCCGGTTCGTCCGCCTGGATGTCGGTAACAGTAGACTACATGGGTGCGCAACTAACATGCAATCCTAAAGTGAAATGTGGGGAAAGTAAATCTAATACCATTGAACACTATATGACATGCATGCAAAGCCCGACAGAGAAATCAAAATCATAATAATAAATAATTAAATCGCACTTAGATAAGTTTAGCAATAACAAAATAATTCTTGAAGCAAGCGGGCTTAGACTTTCCTCCATGTGGAGGGCCAAATAAACCCTGCAAATCACAAAGTAATCTAAAACAAACAACTATGATTCAAGAGATCCAAGTAAACATGAAATCATTACACCATATATTAATATTGAGAATTAAAGTTCTATACAACAAATAAATACTCACAAAAGATGGGGGCTGCCGTGGAGGAGTATATCCGGTTAGGACGACGGTGCGGTGGCGAGATGTGAGGTTACATGGCTAGATCTGAGTGGAGGTGGCTGCTTTGGAAGGTGGGGGCTGGTTTTAGGTAAATCTGTGTGGAGGGACAGATTTCAGATGAGGTGAGGGTAGATATTGAAGGGAGGTTGTTGGAGGCTTGAAGGAGGGGCGGTGGATGGTTGGGGTGGCTGAAAAGGGGGTGGCGTGGCTGAAAAGGGGGTGGCGGCAGGTTGTGAGGGGTTGGAAGGGGCGACAGCCAACAGGGAGGTGGCTGGAGAGGGTGGCGGCCAACAGGGAGGTGGCTAGAAGGGGGCGGAGACAACAGGGAGGTGGATGGAAGGGGGCGGCGGCAATAAGGAGGTGGCTGGAAGGGGGCGGATGTTGCTGGACAGCAGCTTGGATGGGTAGCGGCTAGGGTTTGGAGGGTTGTGAAGGTGGCGGTGGAGGCTTTAGATGGTGGAGGAAGAGGGCTAGGGGTAGGGGTTACCTTTGGGGAGCGAGAGAAGGCCTAGGAGTCATCACCTAGGGTTTCACGGAGTCGGCACCGTGGAGGGATCGCTGGAATCCGGGATTCACTATCTCCAAATTCTGCAATAGCTCATGACAACCTCCATACACTCTTATTTATAATAAAGAGATATTAAGGCATCCCACCATCGACGACTATGATTGGACGGAGATGGGGTAGGCCTATTACTTCGAAAATAAATCCAAAATGATAATGTAATATATGAAATCGTGTCAGAACGACGGGCCGGACGCATCCGTGGAGTCGGATCATCAATTCGAGTATGCCATATATGGTAAGTAGCCAATCGGCCCCGAACGGGCTCAAAACTCGTCCTCCGCTGTGGGTCCGTGTCTCCGATCCGCATCATTCTCTCCGGCTTGAAAGAATTCATCTCCTGATGAAAGAGATCGGAATTCTCTCGGTGTATGCAAGGTAAAACTCGATGAGGTCCACCAAAGGTCGTCCAAGTATCGCCGATGGTAAAGTATCCTCGCCAATGGTACTCATGTGTCTAACTAACTGGCGCTACCATGCATGCATGAGCCACGATATCACTAATGCTCTCTATAATCCACTGATGTGATGGAAGTCCCGGTGCGATCACTGGTACAGGCGGTGCAGCCATAGGCGACTGACCCAAAGGCAGGTGGGGCTCAGAAGTGGACTGGGTGCAGGACTGAGGATGTGGAGGTATAGGCTCTAAAGGATGTAAGGGTGTAGGCTCAAGAGGATCTCCATGAAATGAGTCCACATGCTTGTGAGGCTTGTTGTACGGCGTTAAGTCCTCAACATTAAATATGGGACAGATACTCATGCTCATCGGGATATCAAGATCATAGATATTTGCTCCGATCCGTCTCATGATTGTGTAGGGATCAATTCACCTAATGCTCAAGCTTTTAGTAGGCCTCCCACGGAGCCTCATAGCGCGGATTTTCACCATCACCTACTCGCTTTCATGAAATACCTGCTCTTGCCAACGAACATCCGTATGCGATTTATAAAATTTATTACCATTATTGATTCTCCGCCAGACCGACTCATGACACACTTGCAAACGATGAACAAACAACTCAACAAACACATGCAAATGATGAAGAAATGACTCAACAGACTCATGCCAATGATGCAAATTAAACATGACAGACACAACGTGCTCTCTATGGGGCAGTCTGACAATGACCTGAAAATCTATAAAATGAGGTGGCCTATTAGGAGGCTCTCTCGGTGGAGTGTAGAAAAACTCATCCAGTATGCGACGAGTGTCCAGGTGATTGTGTGAGACATCAACACTCAAAGAGGAGCTCATAAAATGCCAAATGTCTCTTGGGGATTGTGACGCATCAGGGGGCTCAGCGGTAGGTATGTATGAAAATTCATTGCAGATACGACGATCACCTGAGTGGATACCAGAAACACCGACGATAGGATGTGACTCAAGAGTGTGGTGAGTGTCCCTGAAAAGAAAGAACTCATCTGGTGGGTCAGTAGGCGGTGTGTCCAAGAACACATTAATAAGACTGTGGTGAATCATATGATCGACTCTCGGGACATCGGGAGTATGCTGAAATGTATCTGAGAAAAGTCCTTTGTACTCGATGTTACACTCAGAATCAACTCTCTGGAGCAAGATCTGGTGATACGGACATGGCGGACCCGGTCGAAGGAAGGCGATTCACGCGCGTTTACACGAGGCGCGCGCGCGGCAACAGTGGGGCATAGTTTTAATTATTTTTCATTGCTGAATTTTGTATGTTTATTTTGGTAGCTCGAACATTTGTGTGCGGCCGTATGGCCTAGTGTGCCTCTTCCTACTTATAGGAGAGGTTGTATCCGGTTTGGGCATGTTTGGGTTTTATCGTGAATTTTGAATAGGAGAGGAGAACCGACCCAGCGGTCTCCCCTTGCCCTAACGCGTTTTCCCCTCTCATCTCTCGCCGCATCCCCTTCCGCCTGCGACAAGGAGCGAACGACGGAGTCCAGTCGTCGGCGCCACCCTCCGTTGATCCTCCGGCGATCTCATCGCTAACATCTGGTCCGCCTGCGACAACGAGGATGACCCAGCAAGCCAACCGCCACCGCCGTGACGTTCTGTTCTCCCCGGGCGAACACGTGTTCGTCAAGCTAAGGCCACATCATCAGAGCTCGCTGGCCGGCCGCCTTCACCCCAAGCTCTCGGTCCGGTACTATGGACCCTTTCAGATAGTGGAAAGGATAGGCGAGGTGGCATACCGCCTACGACTTCCTCCCGACAGCCGTATCCACCCGGTGTTTCACGTGTCACAGCTGAAGCGAGCACTGGGGAACCATCCCCTCCAGGAGGCCATGCCCGAGGATCTGAGCAGCGATACCGTTCCCCGCTACGAACCCGAGGCAGTGCTAGGCGATCGCACGGAGCAGATGCAAGGCCAACCGGTGAGACAGGTCCTCATTCAGTGGAAGGGACAATCCAAGGATGAGGCGATTTGGACATTGGCGGAAGAAGTGAAGACCCAGTATCCAGATTTCGACCTTGAGGACAAGGTCGTTGAGAACCCCGGGGTAGTTGATACGGACATGGCGGACCCGGTCGAAGGAAGGCGATTCGCGCGCGTTTACACGAGGCGCGCACGCGGCAAGAGCGGGGTATAATTTTAATTATTTTTCATTGCTGAATTTTGTATGTTTATTTTGGTAGCTCGAACATTTGTGTGCGGCCGTATGGCCTAGTGTGCCTCTTCCTACTTATAGGAGAGGTTGTATCCGGTTTGGGCATGTTTGGGTTTTATCGTGAATTTTGAATAGGAGAGGAGAACCGACCCAGCGGTCTCCCCTTGCCCTAACGCGTTTTCCCCTCTCATCTCTCGCCGCATCCCCTTCCGCCTGCGACAAGGAGCGAACGACGGAGTCCAGTCATCGGCGCCACCCTCCGTTGATCCTCCGGCGATCTCATCGCTAACATCTGGTCCGCCTGCCCTGCTCGCGCCGCTTCCCGCGCGCACCCCGCTGTGCACAGCCGACTTCCGCTCGACCCGCCGCATCGCCCCATCTCCTCCAGAACAGCGCCCTGTCGTCTTCCTTTCAGCCGTTCCTTTCCGCCGGCCAGCATATGCCCAATACTCGCCGCATGGCTCGCGATAACGACTCGGCAGAGGCCACCGCCGCCCTCTCGGACCGCTTGGATCGCGTCGACACCACTCTCTCCGACCTCCAGGTGGCAGTCCGCGACATCCACGCCCTCCTTGCAGCCCACCCCCCATCTCCGGCCGCCCAACCCTCCCAGCCCGCGGCCGCAACCGCCTCGGCCAGCAGCCCCGACACTCTTCCAGCCGGCGACACCCCATTTCCGGAACTCTCCTCCAGCGCCCTCCGCCGCCTCGAACTTCCGGTCTTCGACGGGACCGATCCTTTGGGTTGGCTCGCACGGGCGGACCACTACTTTGACATCCAAGGCACGCCGGCAGCACAAATGGTCCCTCTCGCCACGATCTACATGGAGGGCTCGGCCCTTCATTGGGTGCGTTGGCTTCGTCAGTCCTCACCGGACCTCTCATGGCCTCTTCTGAAGGCCGAGTTGATCCGCCGCTATGACACTCGTCACGCCGGCAATCCCTACGAGCGCTTGAGCAATGTTCGCCAAGCCGACTCCGTGGACGCCTACATCGACGACTTCGTCGAAGTGGCCACGCACGTTCCCGGCCTCTCGTCGGACCACAACTTGGGGACGTTCCTTGCCGGGCTGCGTCCCCACATCCGCAACCGTCTTCGGATCCACGACCCCACTACATTATCCCGCGCAATGGAGCAAGCGCGCTTTGTGGAGGCCGATTTCGCCACCATTGCGGTGACCGCCCCCGCACGGGCGCCTGCTTCTCAGCCGCCTCCCTTCCGGGCACCCACCGCTCGAGCGGCGCCACCTGCCCGTTTCTTTTCCAAGCTGGACTTACGCTCAGGCTATCATCAGATCCGGGTGCGAGCGGAGGACGTGCCCAAGACAGCTTTCAGGACGCACGACGGACACTACGAGTTTCTCGTGATGCCATTCGGCCTTACGAACGCTCCGGCCACCTTCCAGTCCACCATGAACGACGTGTTCCGGCCACACTTAAGAAGGTTCGTTCTGGTTTTTTTTGATGACATCTTGGTTTACAGTGCTTCCTGGCAGCTCCACCTGGACCATCTCGACATCGTTCTCGGACTTCTGGCCGCGCATCAGCTCGCCGCCCACCGGAAGAAGTGTACTTTCGGCCAATCTCAGGTCGAGTACCTCGGTCACATCATCTCAGCCGAAGGCCTTGCCATGGACCCGCACAAGGTCGAGGCGGTCTTGAACTGGCCAACACCAACCAGCCGGCGGGCAGTGCGGGGATTCTTAGGCCTCACGGGCTACTACCGCCGCTTCATCCGCGACTATGGGACCTTAGCTCGGCCTTTGACGGATCTCTTGAAGAAGGAGGTGCCCTTCCATTGGGACGCATCTACCCAGGAGGCCTTCCACAGCCTTCAGCGTGCCCTTGTGGCGGCACCGGTCCTGAGCATGCCAGATTTTTCCCAGCCATTCGTCGTGGAGTGCGACGCCTCCGGGAAGGGGGTAGGGGCCATTCTCATGCAGGAGGGCCGCCCTATTGCATATTACAGCAAAGCCTTCACCGACCGGCGGAAGGTAGCCTCCGCCTACGACAGCGAGTTACGCGCCTTGGTTCTTGCCGTCCAACATTGGCGCCCATACTTGCTTGGGCGACCCTTCACCGTCCGTACCGATCATCGCAGTTTGAAACACTTATGGAGCCAAAAGGTTTCCACGCCGGCGCAACAACTCTGGGTGGCCAAGCTTCTGGGCTATCAGTTCTCGATCGAGTACAAGACCGGGCGCACGAATTCGGCCGCAGACGCACTATCCCGCCGCGAGCAGAGTGGCACCTTGGCGGCAATCTCCCTATGTCAATGGCGGGACGTGGCGGCTGTCCAAGAGGAGGTACGGGCAGATCCCCAGTATGGCCGCATGATAGAGGAGCTTCGGAGTGCGCCGGATGCGCATCCGCCGTTTCGACTAGCGGGCGACAGACTCTACTACAATGGTCGACTGGTCCTCACGGCATCCTCCCCTTGGATACCGCACCTACTTCAGGAGTTTCATTCCACACCATCGGCGGGGCACTCGGGAGCTTATCCGACTTATCGGAGGTTAGCAGCGACCCTTTACTGGAAGGGTATGATGAAGATGGTACAGGAATACGTGGCGGCCTGTTTGGTATGCCAACGGGCCAAATATCAGACCCTCGCACCCGCTGGATTGTTGCAGCCCCTGCCGGTGCCGGATTGGGTATGGGAGGACATCGGGATGGACTTCATCACTCGCCTGCCACGCTCTCAGGGGTACGATTGTTTGTTGGTGGTGGTAGACCGCCTCTCCAAGTACGGGCACTTCATCCCCGTCAAGCATCCCTACACGGCGAGCTCGGTGGCCCGCGTCTTCATTGGCGAGATTGTCCGCTTGCACGGATTTCCCCGCTCCATCGTTAGCGACCGCGACCCGGTCTTCCTGAGTACATTCTGGCAGGAGTTGTTCCTCTTGCAGGGCACGAAGCTCCGTTTCAGCACGACATACCATCCCCAGACGGACGGGCAGACGGAGGTCCTCAACCGCTGCGTGGGCACCTACCTCCGCTGCTTTGCGACCGAGCAGCCACGGCGATGGATTCAGTGGGTGGCATGGGCGGAACTGTGGTACAACACCTCTTACCAATCGGCGGCGGGCGTTACACCCTTCCAGGCGGTTTATGGGCGGGCGCCCCCAACTTTAACCACCGACCTTGCCGGGGAATGTCAAGTTCAAACGCTAGCAGAGGAACTTCAGGATAGGGATGAAGCCCTGAGACAGTTGAAGCATCACCTCCAGCGCGCCCAAGTGAGGATGACCCAGCAAGCCAACCGCCACCGCCGTGACGTTCTGTTCTCCCCGGGCGAACACGTGTTCGTCAAGCTAAGGCCACATCGTCAGAGCTCGCTGGCCGGCCGCCTTCACCCCAAGCTCTCGGTCCGGTACTATGGACCCTTTCAGATAGTGGAAAGGATAGGCGAGGTGGCATACCGCCTACGACTTCCTCCCGACAGCCGTATCCACCCGGTGTTTCACGTGTCACAACTGAAGCGAGCACTGGGGAACCATCCCCTCCAGGAGGCCATGCCCGAGGATCTGAGCAGCGATACTGTTCCCCGCTACGAACCCGAGGCAGTGCTAGGCGATCGCACGGAGCAGATGCAAGGCCAACCGGTGAGACAGGTCCTCATTCAGTGGAAGGGACAATCCACGGATGAGGCGACTTGGACATTGGCGGAAGAAGTGAAGACCCAGTATCCAGATTTCGACCTTGAGGACAAGGTCGTTGAGAACCCCGGGGTAGTTGATACGGACATGGCGGACCCGGTCGAAGGAAGGCGATTCGCACGCGTTTACACGAGGCGCGCGCGCGGCAACAGCGGGGCATAGTTTTAATTATTTTTCATTGCTGAATTTTGTATGTTTATTTTGGTAGCTCGAACATTTGTGTGCGGCCGTATGGCCTAGTGTGCCTCTTCCTACTTATAGGAGAGGTTGTATCCGGTTTGGGCATGTTTGGGTTTTATCATGAATTTTGAATAGGAGAGGAGAACCGACCCAGCGGTCTCCCCTTGCCCTAATGCGTTTTCCCCTCTCATCTCTCGCCGCATCCCCTTCCGCCTGCGACAAGGAGCGAACGACGGAGTCCAGTCGTCGGCGCCACCCTCCGTTGATTCTCCGGCGATCTCATCGCTAACATCTGGGGCGATAATTGAAGAGATATCAATAACTCAATACTCGTAAGTGGGCCGCTCACCTGAACCTCATCCTCACAAGGACGCGGTGGCTCATCAGGAGGCTCAACGAGGAGCTTGTCATAGAACCCGTCAACAGGGTCATGATCCTCCAGATGAGTACCATCGTAAGGGGTAGTGTCCCCATAAATGGGTGAGATAGCCACTACGAGATCAACACCAGGCTCTTGGCTCTTGGTCGTGATGTGGCTCGGGACAATGACAAGGGGAGAGTGACATAAACCTACTTTCAAGAATGGGTCTACATGTGCGGTGTCAATAAGTTGGTCTATGGTAGGGGTGTTAACTAACCTAGGGCATGACAGAAGGAGTGCAAGTGAGGGACACAACACTATAGAATCAATATGTCGCTCAGACTCACTCTCAGTCGGGGTCACAAGAGAAGAGTCAGAAACAAAAGACAGACCACTCACCAGACTAAGTACCTCACTGGGGTGAGAGAAATCTGTACCAGGTATCATTTCTGTCGTGTCTGATAGGACAATGATAGGCATCGCAGTGACCTTAGTATGGGAGAGACTCGTACTGCGGAGGTCAAGGTGTGAATCCACTCGACCAGGTCTTGCGGATCTCAAGGACTGTTCATGATGAAGGGCGAGCTGATATGTCTGCTCAAGGGACTGCGAGCTGTGGTAAGCCAGCTCAGTACGTATTTCAGATCGAAGTCCAGACCAAAATCGGGAAGTGGTCATAACTGGCTCCTCTCGGATATCACTCATCGCAACTAACTCATCAAAACGATCTTTGTATTCATCGACAGACATAGATCCTTGCTGAAGAGAATAATTGCTCGAGCAAGCGACTCCGATACGACGGAGGCAGATACCTCTGATACAACATACGCTTCATATCCACCCAATTAGTGATGCGATGGATGATCTCGCTCGCGGGTCCTCTCAATGCTAGACCAGCCTGATCTAGAAGTCTAAGTTTCACAAACCTTACCGCTCACTGAATAACTCAAAATGATCGAGATAATACTCTATATCAACGAGCCAATAACTGAAAGATTTGGGACTCGAAGAGCCGCCAAAAGAAGGGGCATCAGTACGAAACTGCCACTCGAGATCTCTCTCATAATCATCCCTCAGGTAATCGAGTCGCGTTGAAGGATCAACACGACCCGCTCGTGTGCAGGAATATGAATGACGACAATCATCATACTGATCGTCTCTAGTATAGTGGGATCGTGTCTGTGGATCAACACGATCTATGGAAGTGTGTGCTGCGATCGAGAATAATCATCGTAGTAACGTGAGGATCTCTCAGAAGGGGATCTATGAGATCAGGTGTAAATAGAATCGGGATCCATAAATAAAGGAGATGGACGACGACGATAACTAGCCACAGATGGACCTAAAGTCTCTATATGACCTACCACTACATATATAAATGTGGCCCAAACCTTGGGCTTTGATACCATCTGATGTAGGGTAGGCTACGTGGGTGCGCGACTAACATGCAATCCTAAAGTGAAGTGCGGGGAAAGTAAATCTAATACCATTGAACATTATATGACATGCATGCAAAACCCGACGAAGAAATCAAAATCATAATAATAAATGATTTAATTGCACTTAGATAATTTTAGCAATAACAAAATAATTCTTTAAGCAAGCGGGCTTAGGCTTTCCTCCGCGTGGAGGGCCAAAGCAAGAGCGCGCGACGAATAAATCCTGCAAATCACAAAATAATCTAAAACAAACAACTACTATTCCAGAGATTCAAACAAACATGAAATCATAACACCATATATTAATATTGAGAATTAAAGTTTCATACAACAAATAAATACTCACAAAAGATGGGCGCTGTCGTGGAGTAGTAGATCCGCATAGGACGACGATGCAGTGGCAAGATGTGAGGTTACAGGGGCTAGATCTGAGTGGAGGTGGCTGCTTTGGAAGGTGGGGGCTGGTTTTAGGTAAATCTGTGTGGAGGGACAGATTTCGAATCAGGAGAGGGTAAATCTCGAAGGGAGGTTGTTGGAGGCTTGAAGGAGGGGCGGTGGATGGTTGGGGTGGCTGAAAAGGGGGTGGAGGCAGGCTGTGAGGGGCTGGAAGAGGCGGCGACCAGCAGGGAGGTGGCTGGAGAGGGTGGCAGACAGCAGGGAGGTGGCTAGAAGGGGGTGGCGACAACAGGGAGGTGGCTGGAAGGGGGTGGCGACAACAAGGAGGTGTCTGGAAGGGGGCGAATGTTGCTGGACATCAACTTGGATGGGTGGCGGCTAGGGTTTGGAGGGTTGTGATTTGTGAAGGTGGCGGTGGAGGCTTTAGATGTTGGAGGAATAGGGCTAGGGGTAGGGGTTACCTTTGGGGAGCGGAAGAAGGCCTAGGAGTCATCACCTAGGGTTCCACAAAGTCGGCACCGTGGAGGGATCGCTGGAATCCGGGATTCACAATCTCCAAATTCTGCAATAGCTCATGGCAGCCTCCATACACTCTTATTTATAATTGTAGAAATACATACGATATAAAATATACAATTATTTCTTTCTCCAAAAGTTGTATCTACATACAAGTATACACTTAAATAGGAAGAGAGAGAAGAGAGAAAATCCCAATCTAAGACGTGAGACTAAATCTTAAGATAAGAAGAGGAAGAGGGCTCTAGATGGGCCTTAACATGGGCTTTTATATATATATTTTTTAACACTCCCCCGTAAGCTGGTGCATACAGATCGTATGCACCCAGCTTGGACAAGAATTGATGGAATAACGAGCGAGGTAAGACCTTTGTGAGAATATTAGCAACTTGCCCAGCTGCAGGAACATGTTTTAATTCCAGCTTCTTCAATTTAACTTTTTCTCGAATAAAATGACAATTAACTTCAATGTGCTTGGTCTTTTCATGAAATACAGGATTCTTGGCAATGTGTATAGCAGCTTGACTGTCGTAAAATAGAGTGGCAGGTGAGGGAATTCTGACTCCCAATTCACCTAGGAGGCTTTCAAGCCAAGTGAGCTCAGACACAACAACTGCCATTGATCGATACTCGGCTTCAGCGGATGAGCGGGCTACCACAGACTGCTTCTTGTTGCGCCAGGTAATAAGGTGTCCTCTGAAGTAAGTGCAGAATCCACTTGTGAAACGTCGATCATCCAGGGAACCAGCATAGTCATCATTAGAATAGACAATCAGGGATAGGGAAGACGAAGAGGGTTTGTATACAAGCCCTTGTCCAGGAGCAATCTTTAAATATCTAAGGATGCCCTCGACGACTTGGAGGTGAGAGATCCATGGAGAATGTATGAATCGACTGACAACTCCAACAACAAATGAGATATCCGGTCTTGTGACTGTAAGATAAATCAGTTTTCCTACAAGACGACGATAATACTCTGGGATTTGGAAGTAGAACATCAGATTCAGAGTCATGAGTGCAAAGTTTGTGTTTGACATCCATAGGAGTATCAGCAGGCTTGCACCCAGAATAGCCAGCATCATGAAGGAGGTCAAGACAGTACTTTCGTTGAGATAGGATGAGACCATCAAGACGTCTTGCTACCTCAAGGCCAAGAAAGTATCAAAGATTTCCCAGATCTTTAGTTTGAAAGACTGAATTCAAGTGCTGTTTAATCATTTGTATTCCTTTAGAGTCATCACCTATAATCAGAATATCATCGACATAAACTAAGAGAATTACTGTGCCTGTCGGTCGATGATGAGTAAAGAGGAAGAAGTCGGCCGAGCTTCGAGTGAATCCCACATCACAAACAACCTTACTGAACTTGTCAAACCATACGCGAGGAGACTGTTTGAGACCATAAATAGATTTCTTGAGGTGACACACGAGAGACTCCCCCGTGGTCTCAAACCCGGGAGGTTGGTGCATGTAGACATTCTTAATATTCAATTGATGTAAGGGCAACTGTCGATGAACAACTAAGGAAATCAGGACTCAAACAATATTGAGCTTGGCGACTGGTGAGAAGGTCTCATCATAATCAAGACCTTGTTGCTGAGTAAACCCCCTTGACACAAGACGAGCTTTAAGGCGTTCAATTGTCCTGCCTGGAGCATGTTTAATTGCAAAAACCCACTTGCATCCTACACAAGTCTGTCCCGGAGGAAGAGAGACAAGGTCCCATGTCTGATTAGCCCAGAGAACAGTCATTTCCTCATCCATGACCACTCGTCATCTCGAATGTTGGAAGCCTCGTGCAAAAAGTTAGGTATAGAAATGGAGGATAAAGATGTTGTGAATTTTAAAAGTGCCGGGGATAGGCGATGCAAGGATACATAATTAGCCAAGGGATGAGCCGTGGATACAAGTGTCGGATCTGCAGGCCGCGAGGTAGCACTGGTAGAGGATGACTGTTGTAGGGCATCAGAGTGAGGAGGGAGACAAGTGTACTCGAAGAAGAGGTGATTTGGTTGGTGCAGGAAGCGGGGTTGGAAGGAAAGGTGGAAGAGGAGATGTAACAGGGAGCCCGGTCAACTGTCTCTTCTCGAGGCTTTATCAAAAATACTCTTCCTGCCTCTCGAGTGAGTGCATCAGCCCTGCCGGCATCAAGGAGCCCGGTCAGCGGTCTCTTCTCGGGGCTTTATCAAAAATACTCTTCCTGCCTCTCGAGTGAGTGCATCAGCCCTGCCGGTAGTCTGATATCAAGGAGCCCAGTCAGCGGTCTCTTCTCGGGGCTTTATAAAAAATACTCTTCCTGCCTCTCGAGTGAGTGCATCAGCCCTGCTGGCATCAAGGAGCCCGGTCAGCGGTCTCTTCTCGGGGCTTTATGATTTCCTGCCTCTCGAGTGAGTGCATCAGCCCTGCCGGCATCAAGGAGCCCGGACAACGGTCTCTTCTCGGGGCTTTATCAAAAATACTCTTCCTGCCTCTTGAGTGAGTGCATCAGCCCTGCCGGCATCAAGGAGCCCGGACAGCGGTCTCTTCTCCGGGCTTTATCAAAAATACTCTTTCTGCCGCTCGAATGAGTGCATCAGCCCTGCCGGCATCAAGGAGCCCGGTCAGCGGTCTCTTCTCGGGGCTTTATAAAAAATACTCTTCCAGCCCGGGGGTACCTGACTCGCCGGCCTGTGAGTGCCCGCCCGACGTCTCCTCTCTCAGGGGAGGTAAAATAAAAACCATATCCTCTAAGGGTCCTAAGTGTAAGTCCAAAACATAAATACAAAGCTTATCCAAAAGAATGCTCGAAACTTTATTAAGGGTAAAAACGTTTGAGGTCATCGCTACTCCAAGTATTGCTGAGGGGAGTCTCCTCAGCATTTTGAAGGCGGTATCCCCCCGACTTTAGGGCGTCCAAGATTACATAAGGTCCCTCCCAATTGGGATGGAGCTTCCCTACATTTGCTGATCTTCCCGCGGCGTCGACCTTCTTTAGGACCAGGTCTCCCGGGGTGAATTGTTTGATTCTAATGTTCTTATCGAAGTACCTGGCCATTCGACGTTTTACTTCCTCTTGCCGAATTGCCGCCAGGTCCCGGAGCTCCTCAACCATGTCCAGGGAGAGCCGTTGCGCTTCCTCATTGTCCTTCCTCCACTCTTCATCCCCTTCCTCAGCAGCTGTAACCCGGGGGGTCTTGACCTCGAATTCCACCGGCAACACTGCCTCCGATCCATGAGAGAGCCTAAACGAGGTCTCTCCTGTTGTTGAGTTGGGCGTCGTTCATAAGGCCCATAGAACTGAGGGGAGTTGTTCCACCCAGTTCCCCTTCAAGTTTTCCACATTTTTCTTTAATAAGTTGACTATAACTTTGTTCGCCGCCTCTACCTGCCCGTTACTTCAAGGATGGTAAAACGAGGCGAAGCGGAGGTCTATACCCAACTGACTGCAGAAGCTGGTGAGTTTCTCGCTGGCAAACTGCGGCCCATTGTCGGTTACAATGGTGAGGGGGAGCCCGTACCTGCAAACTATTCCCCCATATGAAGTTCCTTATTACCTGCGAGGTTGTTTTTGCTAGAGACTTGACATCTCTCCACTTTGAGAAATAGTCAATCATGACTAGGAGAAACCTTCTTTGCTCGTTGACCTGAGGGAACGGGCCGACCAGATCCATTGCCCAGATGGCGAAAGGTCACGGTGCCGTGATGGTCCTAAGCCTCTGCGCTGACTGAAGCTGAAGTGGCGCGAAGAGCTGACACTTCTGGCACGTTTTTGCAAACTCCGAGGTATCCTTCCGGATGGTTGGCCAGAAGTACCCCTGCCTCAGCACCCTATTTTCCAAGTTCCAGCTCCCAGAGTGACTGCCACACTCCCCTGAGTGGATTTCTTCCAGGACCCTCGGGACTTCTTCTTCCGCCACGCATCTCGCCAATAGACCGGTGAGGGTTTTTCGGTACAAGCTCCCTTCTTGCATCAGACAATAGGCTGACTGGTACCTGAATCGCCTCTTGTCCTGAATTTCCTCCGGAATCTTGTTTGAGGACAGAAAGGTGACAAACGGGTCCATCAATGGGGGTCTTCTGATCGATCTCCATCAGCTCGCCTTCCTCGATGGACGGGCGGAACAACTCCGTCACTATCCCCCTGGCCCGAGGTTCGTACTTTGCCAGGGAGTCCGCCTGAGTGTTCTCTTCTCTCGGCACATGTTAAATTGAGAAAGTGCGGAACTGGCTGACGAGACCCTTGACTTTCACCAACTACCTCTGGAGGGTGGGCTCTCTAGTCTCAAACTCCCCCCGGATCTGGGAGGCCACCACCATCGAATCTGTGAATACCTTAACATCCCGGATCCCTAGCTCGCATGCCAGGTGAAGGCCGACCACTACTGCTTCGTACTCGGTCTGGTTGTTGGTAACAGGGAAACGAATATCAAGCGCCTGTTCGATTCTTGTCCCTTGCGGGCTCACCAGGACCATCCCCACTCCTAGGGAGTGCTTTCCCGATGCCCCATCTGCGAATAACTCCCAGGCTGTCAAAATAGTATTCTTGCTTATTTTGATGATCCGCGATACAGAAGAAGCAGTTCGGGAATTACTAAATATGGGATTGTCGAAGTAGATTCAATGGTAAAAAAAGAGGATTTGATTGAGTATCGAGGAACAAAAGAATTTAGTCCGAAATATCAAATTCAAATGAAAGTAGATCAATTTTTTTTAATTCCCGAGGAAGTGCATATCTTACCCGGATCTTCGCCCAATCTGTGAATACCTTAACATCCCGGATCCCTAGCTCGCATGCCGGGCGAAGGCCGACCACTACTGCTTCGTACTCGGCCTGGTTGTTGGTAACAGGGAAACAAATATCAAGCGCCTGTTCGATTCTTGTCCCTTGCGGGCTCACCGGGACCATCCCCACTCCTAGGGAGTGCTTTCCCGATGCCCCATCTGTGAATAACTCCCAGGCTGTCACCTTGGGGAGCTCTGAGTCAATCGCTTCGACTACATACTCTGCCATGAAATCTGCCACAACCTGCGCCTTCATGGATAGTCGCGGAGCAAAGGAAACATCGAACTCGCTGAGCTCTACTGTCCACTTCGCCAGCCGACCTGAGTGCTCCACCCCCTCCATGATGTTGCGAAGGGGGTGGTCGGTCACTACCTTCACTGAATGCACTTGGAAGTAGGGCTGGAGCTTCCTGACCGAAATGATTAAGGCGAATGCCAGCTTCTCCAAAGTAGGGTATCTGAGCTCTGCCTTCTTCAGGACTCGACTGACATAATAGATTGGAAGCTGCCTCTTTCCCTCTTCTCAGACCAGGATCGAGCTTACTGCCTCTTTGCCTACCCCTAGATAGAGGAACAAGTCTTCCCCTACTCTCGACCCTTGCAGCAACGGGGCCTGCGTCAGCTACCTCTTCAGGGCTTGGAAAGCTGCTTCGCATTCCTGCGATCATTCAAACTTCTGATTTCCCTTTAGAGCTTTGAAGAAATGTGAGTACTTCTCTAGTTCTCTCCGGCCCGGGAGAGGAACCTGCTCAACCCTGCCAGCTTCCTCGTCATCCTTTGAACCTCTTTGAAATTCTTTGGCGATTCCAGGTCCAAGATGACCTTGACCTTATCTGGGTTAGGCTCGACCCCAGTCGGGGCGAGCAAATGACCGAGGAACTTCCCTTTCCAAACGCCGAACATACATTTGGAAGGGTTAAGTCTCATATTGTATTTTCGGAGCGTTGCGAAAGTCTCCGCTAAGTCTCGCAGGTGGGACTCCACATCCTTACTATTTACCATTAGGTCATCCACATATACCTCCAGATTCCTCCCCTTCTGTTCCCTGAAGACTCGGTCCATCATTCTTTGGTAGGTTGCCCCCGCATTTCTTAATCCAAAGGACATAATTTTATAGCAGTAACACCCATCATCCGTGATGAAGGAGACGTCCATTACATATGGTGGGTGCATTCGGATTTGATGGTAACCAGAAAATGCGTCCAAAAAACTCATCACAGGAAAACCTACGGCTGAATCTACCAGCGCGTCGATTCGAGGAAATGAGTAACAATCTTTAGAACATGTTTTATTTAACAGGGAAAAGTCAATACACATCCTCCACTCCCCCCCACTCTTCTTCACCATTACAACGTTGGATACCCAGCATGGATACTGGATCTCCTCTACGAAGCCTGCCTCAAGCAACTTCCCTACTTCCTCCCTAATTGGCCCGGAGAGGGTGGTTGATACGACTCTCTTCTTCTGGCGGATGGGGCGGACGCTTGGATCGAGGTTGAGGCGGTGGCATGCCACGTCCGCATCGATGCTTGACATTTCTGCGACGCTCCAGGTAGGATGTCCACGCTGTGCTGGATGCTCCTCCGGACCTCCTCCTGATCTTCCTTGCTCAGCTCCCCGCTGATCTGCACCTTCTCCTGCCTCCCCTCGCCGTTGACGACTTCCTTCATCACCACCTCCTCTGCCACCTCTAGCCTGGCCAGGCTCTCCATCACCTTGTCTACCTCCTCTGCATCCTCCTTCCAAGAGATAGTATTGAACGCCGTAACATAGCATTGGCGGGCCACCTTGGGGTCTCCACGGACCCGAACCTGCAATCCCCCTATGCTGTATTTCAAGCATTGATGGTAGGAGGAGGGCACACACTTGAAGGCATTAATGAATGGCGTCCGAAGATCGCGATGTAGCTGCTTGGTGCATCCATGATGATGAACCTACAGTTCTTGGACGTCCCTTCCAAGGTGACCAGGAGCTCGACTCCTCCCTCCACTTCCTTTCTTTCTCCCGAGAAACCAAAGAGTGGCCCGTCCGACGCAACCACCCTCCTTGCTTCCACCTTCATTTCGTCGAAGACCTTCTTGAAAACCACGTTCACCGAACTCCCGTTATCTATCGGGACTCGGGAGACCGTGAAATTCTCCACCGCGGCCTCGATCACTAGCGCATCGTAGAAGGGATCTTCGTGCGCCGACATATCTTTTGACGAGAACGTGATCTTCTCTCCGGGGGGTGGGGTTTGGGAAGTTGAAGCGACGCTTCGACGGTAGATGACATTGAGGCTGCCCTTGCGGGTGGCCTCGATCCTTGTCCCTCTGTGGATCACCCCGATTCTGCATAGTGCCCCCGAGTCAACCCGGTCCTCGCATTGATCTTCCTCCTCTCTTCCTTCTCTTCCATCTCCCAACAGCAACTGCTCTCCCACCGCAGGGGTCTTTTTCCCTTCCCTGACTTTCAAGAATTTGGGGCAGGTTGCTGTCGCGTGACCTTCCACCTGATGGAAGTCACAAAAGGGCAAAACCCTCCTGCCCCTCCTTGCTCCGCCGCCGCCACCACCAACACGGTTCCTTCTCCCTCTCCTTCCTTGGCTGACCGTCATCGTATGCTGAGGCTGAGGTTGCGCCGACCTCGGGCCCGGACGCCATCCTGGAGGGTTGAAACGCCCTTGCCCTCCAGGGAAATTTCCACCTTCCGGAAAATAACCTCTTCCTTGGCCCTGTGGGGGCCCTCCTGCTGGCCTCTAGACCGGTCGGTTGGCCGGTGGTTGGAATCTCCATCTTGGCTCCTGCCCCCCTGGAGGTCCTTGGAAACCTTGCCTTCTTGGCTCCTCCCTCTTCTTTGGCTCCGGCTGCTGAACTTCTCTCTACTTCTCCCCGCCTTCCGTCCATTTGGTTAGCTTGGCCACGAACTCCTGGTTCGTCGCCTCACACTCGATCTCTCGCCCTGCTCGCTCCATCATTTCCTCAAAAGACAGAGGAGTGTCCCAGGCCAACCCCATTCAGAACAACCCTTGCCGCAGCCCGATGGTAAGCGCAAGCTGCAAGGTGTGCCCGGGCACCTCGTTGTCGAGAAGGGCCTCTTCCTGGAACCGATATACATAACTTCCCAGCGACTCTTCCGCTCCTTGCTTGATCTTGAAAAGGGCCTCTGCCCCTTTCCTCATCTTCTTCGACGTAGAGAACCTCAGCAAAAAGCTTCGCCTCAAGTCTTCAAAGCCATAGATGGATCCTGATGGGAGTTGATGAAACCAATCCCTCGTCTTTCCCCTGAAAGTGATGACAAATAACCTGCACTTGAAGGCGTCGGTCATCTACCTGATGGACATGGCGTCCTCGATTCACTGGAGGTGCTAGAGGGGGTCATCTTTTCCTGTATAGTGGGACGTAACCGACTCCCTGAACCCTTCCGGAACCGGGGCAGACAGGATCATCTCGCAGAAAGGTCTTCCCCTTCCTACCTGGCGAGTCAGCAACACTCGCCCGACCTCCTCGCCAAGGTTCAAAGCACTCGCCGTGCTAGGAAACAACACCCGTGCGTGAAGGGCTCTATCATCTTCCACCTGCACTTCCTTGCCGGGTCGCCCATCTGGTGCCGCCTCGCCAAGAGTAGGTGAGGCGAGGATGGGTACCGATGGAATCGAGCACTCGCCCGCGGGGGTGAGCGTGAAGCGCATGGTCTCCAGGATTGACTTCTTGAACTCATCGAAGTCGCTCTTTCCTCACTTAGTCACCGGGAGGGGGCGAGTTCCCCAGGTCTTCACTTCTAGTCATAGTTCTCGCCTAATATTTTCTGAGCGAGCTGCTGTCCACGCTCACCGCACCAGAAATGTTGGAACCGAGAAGTCGATTCACGGAGTTCGCACCCCACAAAGGGTGCTACTCGCCCTTACTTCTATCTAGCGAGAACTAACAACTGGGCACTCGGAACCGAAGGCACTCGCAAGACCACTGACTCCTCCAAACAGACCCCCGAGCCGCATCGAGGAGGTCCTGAAACAAACCCGAAAGATCTAAGGATCTTCCCCTCCCAAACCAAGACTGAGCTCGGCACCTCAGAAAATCAGAGAGCAGAAAGGAAGAAGCTCTCTCTAGGAACCAAAAATCCGATCTTTTCTGAAGTGCATACGGGGGTCTATTTATAAGATTCTAAAAATGGCCCGCGGATATCGGCCTCCACCTTTTGGTTTCTCCTAACCGCAGCCCAAAATGGTCTGCGGATAGCAGAAACCTGCTATTTGAAATTACTAGAGGCAGACCACAAAAAGTACTTGGCGAGTGCTTGCCCTTGGTGCACTCGCCCGGGGAGCCGAACACTCCTACCGAGCTGGGCACTCGCCCCCGTTTACCCTTATTGCTTGCCCTTGCCTCCTCTCCTAGGACCGGCGAGCCCCTTATGAGTCACGGGACTCGCCTATCAGTCTCAGCACCTCGGGCGAGTGCTGCATCTCGCACAGAGTTGCATTCGTTCCATCTCAGGTGCACTCGCTGATACCTCTGGGTCGACTCGCCAAATACAGGGTTGTACATGGTCAAATTTCTTAAGATAGTTTTCTTAATTCCATGCAAGCAAGCCATTACTTGAACGAAAATAATATGACCATACTTTCAACATGTGTGGGTATATTATGAACAACCTAATTCCAAAATCATCTTTGGGAGAGCCGTCCCAAAGATGTTTTCTAGATGGCCTTATGGAGTACGATTGGAACCAAATTGAATAAAAGTACTCATTCTTTACACACTGATGTTTAGAAACAAGTTGTCAATACGAGTATAATTCAAATTGATGGAAAACTTGGGATGCGTGCATCTCCTATGTGTAACCTGCTTTCAATCAAGAAATATATAGTTCTGCTAGGAAGAGCCTTGCTGAAGTTGTCTTTGTGTCCGTCCTCAATATTCATCGACATTGGGTTAACTTTGAAATTTGTGCCAAAAACTAAGTTGTGGAGAGGGGTGAGAAGGAGAGAGCTCGTTAGTTATTGGAAGGTATTAGATGGGTGCATTATGAGGTTGTGTGGAAGTTGGAAACCACACAACAAGCATGCAAAGCTCGCTTCAGGGATTATCTTGTAGGAGACTTTATGCAGTTAGCTACTTCTCAGGAAGGAACGAGCCTAGGAAGTTGACAACAAGTTGCAACATTGTCATTATAGACCGTTCAGGTTTTTAGAGATGCACAGTAAAAATAATTGTAGACCAAAACCATGATTGGGATTGCATTATAGACCGTTCAAGTTCCTAGAGATGTATGGTAACAATATTTGTAGACTAAGGCCCTGCTTGGGCCATGAATCTTCCGCAACGTGATTCGGGGGAATGTCTCCCCAACTGTTTGGCTGTGTTGTGGTCATCCATTCTTTTTCATGTGTGCAGGAAATCCACAGAATATGGCACTGCTTGGGGCCGTTCAATTCCTTAGAGATGTATGGTAACAATTATTGTAGTAAGACCCTGTTTGGGACCACAGCTTTCCCACGCCGCTGATCCAACGTAATGCTACCGCAGCCTTTTGGTTGTGGTGTGGTCAAGTGTTCTATCCCCCTAAGCGTGTTTTCACCACCCCAAACATCGCTGGAAATTGTCATTGTAAGTGGGATCTTATCTTATTTGGTCACAAACCTTGACCTACTACTACTATTTTTACCGTTCATGCTTGGTGAATCCAAGTGAACTGTTTCTAACAAACAACTTAGTGTAACTACAAGATGTCAAATTCTTGGAAATCACGATGTTGGAGCATCATGGGGTATAAGCATGTATACGGAGGAGAAATTTCATATTGGATCAAAAGATTAGCCCCCATGAGCAACAAAATGATATATGGAGAGAAGTTGGTTTGAGTTCCCAAATATACAGTTATAGTCCCGCTGAATCAAAAGCATGCGCTTGGCGGGGGCGGGAGGGGGAGCATAGGACCAGTTGTTTAAATTGTAGACTGGAAAAATGGCCAAGCCTGATAGAAGATTGATCGATATTTCTGTTTTAGAGGACCAAGTATATACAAGTGCTCTGGTAGAAGGCAGACTACGATGACCAGCTTGGTAGACCAAACAACATTGCTTAGTTGGGAGACCGAGTGGACCAAATTTACCTACAAGCAGAGAGTATGACTCGACCGTGCTGAGTGGTTCATGTTTGGAATTTATATATTAGACAATGATGAGGATTCTGTGTAGATATTTATAAACGTTTACATCCATAATATGGCATTCCTTGTTCATATCTAGTTTTATTGGTGATAATTGGTTCTGATCTTGACCTCTGTTGAGATCATCGTAGTGTGTGATTGTTTGCGACTGCTTCAAATGCAAACAAGTACGTCCAAAGACTAACTTACATTTCATTTCTGTTAAAACTGAGTATCATCCACTCCCGTACTTCATAATTTCTGATCTCATGTTTTTCTTTAAATTCTTCACAGTGACAAACTGGCAATTATTCCATGGTTTGGATCCTGTCCTTTTTCTTGTAACTTAAATATTTGTAAAATACATGTTATATTTTCCCATGTCTATGTCAGATTACATTCTTATGGATTCTAAAATCATAGTGTATAATTAATTTGTTCATAGATTCATAATTTTCAGTCGACTTTGTTCTTAACATTTCAAAAAATCTAGTCAGACATCAATCCTTTATTTGAATGCTCATTGTTCGTTCCTTTTTTGAAACTGAAACTGTATCAGATTAAGCAATTTTAACTTACAGCTTGCTTCGGCTGTGTGCACCATTGGAGAGTATAATCCATCAGGAGATGTCTGCCAAGCAGCCTTCAACTTCTGAGTGGTTTTGGTCGCATCAACATCCAATGGTTGTGACAACTTTTGTGAACATTTTTGAGAAGGACCCTTTCTTTACTGCTGCTACAGCATTGTAAGTTCTCATTTTCATCATGTTGAGGTTTGTTTTCTGAAACGTTCGGTAACTGAGTTGACTTCATTTCTACCATCAAGATACTTGCCAGGAAAGATATCTAGTTCAGGCGCTACAAATGACCTCACACTGCTTATGCTTACTTTGAGCTGCCTTGCTGCTGTGACGAAGCTAGGATCAGCAAAAATTTCTTCTTCACAATTCTCTTCCATGCTTCCAGATGTTACTGGTAGATTGATGGACGTGCTTCTTGATTTTCTCCCAATATCGAAGGTTTATGATTCTATGAAAGATATTGGCCTACGAAGAGAATTCCTTTTCCATTTTGGCCCTCGCGCTGCTAGTGTTAAATATAAAGGTGAGTATGGTGTCGAAGAAATATCATTTTGGATTAATCTTCTACAGAAGCAGTTGCAATTGGCTATTGACAGGGAAAGAATATGGGCAAAGCTTACGACATGTGAAAGTATAGAGGTAAAGTACATAAGCCATCTTTGGCTCCGTTTGGGGGGACTTATTTTCACCGGTCAAGCGGTTACGACCGCATGCGGCCGTAACCGCTTGACCAGTGAAAATAAGTCCTCCCAAACGGAGCCTTTATTAATTCCTTCTGCTGTGACAATTCTGTGCATAGATTTTACTTTTTATGATTAGAGTATCCAACAGCTGGGGAATTTCATTGCTTAATGCTTGAATTTTGTAGCCTTCCAAAATTTGCGAAAACAACTTTGAATTTTATATTAAGAAGTAATTTTTTTGTTCTTTTATCAAATTAAACTAATTAGCTATGACTAATAATTTATAAAACAACATGATACTTTTATAGGAAAGACATTCATAAATTTAGTGGGAATTTAATTGTAATATGCTCTTTCAGTTTATAAAAACATGCTGAGATGGAGCCCAGACAATTAGAAGCTCACCAACTCTTCAAACAAAATTTTCCTAATAATAGGGCATGCTTATGTCTATTCTGAGGGGATACTATTTACTAATTTTAAAGGTGAAAGGTGCCTAGGAAGAAATATTGTTGACAAAGAAATGCAATGGAGTTTAAGAACATTAATATCCTTATTGTACATCACTTTTGAGTTGAATGAATAAACAAATAAATTATAAGTTGTATTATAGCCCATTAAGGCTCATGTTTCTCTTTATTATTTAGTCCCATACCTCTAATATTGATATGAGTTCTCCTCTTTTGTGTATATATATTGATGGCAAAACTAATCTACCTCACACACATTCGTCATGATATCATATATGCAATTGGAAACCTGAGCAGATACATGCACTATCTCAGATTGAGACATCATGATGCCGCTATATAGGTGCTGCCGTACCTAAAGATGTCTCCTGGACGTAGAATCTTATTCTCCCTGAACAAGCATTTGAATATTGAAGTATACACATTGTTAGAGAATATAGGAAAGCCTATGTAAAGGCCCATATATTAGGCCCATTTTCCTTTCTCTCTTTTAGTCCCACATCTCCTGTATAGGATTTCTTCCTCCTCTCTCTTCCTATATATTTGTACTCATACTTGTATTTTCCTCTCAAGTGAATATACTACAAGGTTTATACCATTTCTCTACATGGTATCAGAGGACTCGGTCCAACTTTTGCGGTCTCCAATTTTCTGACCGCCCCCCCCCCCCCTGCTGCAATCTCGCGGTCTCCTTTTCTGAGACCGCTCCCCTGCTGCGAACTCAGCTTCCAGCATTGCCCCCCCCCCCCCCCCCCCCCCCCCCCCCCCCCCCGTGCATTTCCTCTTCTTGGCTTTTATAGCCTGCATACTTTGGCCCGTGGGACCCACCTCCCGCGCTTATGCTCTGCTCCGCAAAGGCTCGAGCGGTCTCCCGTAATCCCCCTCGCTGCGATCTCTTCGCCGCGAGCTCTCCTTGCGGTCTCCAACCGCAACCCCCCGTGCTCGGATCTGTTCGCCGCGAGTTCCTTGCGGTCTCCTTGCGATCTTGTCGCCGCGAGCTCTCCTTGCGGTCTCCAGCATTGCTCCACAGCTCGCCCGTTCTCTGCTAAGCAATCTCTCCTTGCGGTCTTCGCCGCGAGCTCTCCTTGCGGTCTCCGCGAGCTCTCCTTGCGATCTCTCCTACCGTTCGATCTCCTACCGTTCGGCTTGCGATCTCTGCCTAGCTTCCTGCTCGCTGCGACCGCTGCCCAGATCGCCTGCTTCTCCAGCTCGCCTGCTTCTCCAGACCGCCGCTCTGCCGCCTCCAGACCGCTGTTCGTGCGAACCCAGTCCCGCCAGCGACCTCGCTGAGACCTGCAGCTCCTCCAGATCGCTGTCCTGCTCCCTGCCGCAGCCGGTCTCATCATCATTGCCGCTGCGGGCTCCTCTCTTGACGTTGCTCCTTGTCTCTAGCCGGCTTCTCTTCCACTGGTCTCCCTTCCAATGGCCCTCGACGATTCCTCCTCCACTACCATTCAGTCGCCCGCTCCGACTGCTGCTCCGGTCCCTGATGTTCGTGATGAACTTCGAATTATCACTATCTCTCTTACCGGGAAGCGTAACTTTGTGGAATGGGTGCACTCGGTGCGTCGAGTCTTACAGACCAAAGGGCTCCTTCATCACCTCATCCAGGTCACTACTGCGCCTACTGCTGACTGGCTTAAGGATGATGATCGTGTCCAAACGTGGCTTCTCAACTCCATGGACTCGGAGCCGTACAGGATGGCTATGTATCATGACACCGCCAAAGCCATGTGGGATGAACTTCATGCCTTCTACTCTGGGCAGAACAGTCTCCAACATCTGTATGACATCATATCTGACCTTCAGAACCTTAAGCCTGGCGCGCCCGATGACATGCTCTCTCATGTCGCCAAGGAAAAGACTCTTCATGAGGCTTGGCTTCAGCATCAGCCTCCCACTCCGGATCTCGCTATTCAGCGATCACAGAAAGAGACAGTGACCATTGCTATGCTACTCTCTAGCGTACCTCCTCATCTACATAGCGTTCGAGCTCAGATACTCTCCTCTACTACCACACCGTCTCTGTCTGCTGTCTGCTCCATGCTTATCAAGGTCACACCTCCATCAGAGGCCCTGCAAAGTTCTTCTCCGGCTCTTCTCCAACAGCCGCTCCTTCCAACACCTTCTCCTGGTTCCTCTGCTCGCGGTGGCCGTCCCCCGTCTCGGGGACGAGGCCGTGGTGGCCGACCTCCTTTACAATGTACTTACTGTGGCCGTGACGGTCATCGTGAAACAACCTGCTACCGTAAGCATGGTCTCCCTCCTCATCTTGCTGCTACTTCAGCACCTCCTGCTGCGTCTTCCCCAACCGATCAGCCTGGTCCTACCCGACAGGAATATGATGACCTACGCTCCCAGTTCCAACAGCTTCAAGGCAGTCTTGGCCGTTCTCCTGGCTCCGTTGCTTCTTTCACTACTGAAGGTATAACCTGCCTATCTCACTGTTCTCATTGGATCGTAGACTCTGGAGCAACGCATCATATCACCTCCCAGAAACCACCTCAGTATATACAGATGTCTCACCCTCCGTCTATTGTTGTTGCAAATGGCGCTACTACTCCGGTTGCTGGTGCTGCTGATCTGCACCTCAGTCCCACTCTAATGCTCTCCTCGGTTCTTCATGTTCCGGGCTCTCCTTTCAACTTACTCTCTGTGAGTCGTTTGATACAGGATCTTGATTGCTGTGTAACCTTCTCTTCCTCTTCTTTTGTTTTTCAGGATCGTCGCACACGGAGTATCATTGGTAGCGGTAGGCTGATGAATCGGCTCTATCTCTTGGATCTCCCACCTACCACTCTCCTGACTGTCTCCACAGCCGACTGGCATCGCCGCCTTGGGCATGCTCCTCTTCCAGTCCTCCGCAAAGCTCTCCCTGATGTACCTCTTCACGAGTTTACCTGCGAAGCCTGCATCTACGGCAAGCAACATCGCTCTTCTTTTTCCCCTTCATGTACCCGGAGCACGACTCCGTTATCTTTAGTACATTCTGATGTATGGGGCCCTTATAAGGTCCCAAGTATTAATGACTATTGTTATTTTGTAATTTTTATTGATGATTATTCCCGTGTTACCTGGTTATATTTACTTCATGATCGCTCTGAGCTACCATCTGTGTTTTGTGCCTTTGTAACTGAATCACGGACACAATTCTCCACTACACTTAAAATAATTCGAACTGACAACGCTCGCGAGTACACTGGCCGCTCCTTTTCCACTCTCTGCACAGAGTTTGGCATAATTCACCAAACCTCTTGTGCCTATACCCCCCAACAAAATGGCGTTGCCGAACGGAAAAATCGTCACCTTCTGGATGTTGCTCGGGCACTCATGGTTCAAATGCGGGTTCCTACGGAATACTGGAACTTTGCCGTCTCCACTGCTTGCCATCTAATTAACCGCATGCCCTCCTCTGTTCTTAACTTTGCCACTCCCATGACACTACTCTTCCCCTCCACTCCTCTTTTTCCGATTCCACCTCGCATTTTCGGTTGCGTCTGCTACGTCCACCTTCTCGGTCCGTCTATCGATAAACTTGCCCCACGAGCTGCCAAGTATATGTTTGTCGGCTATTCTCAGACCCAAAAAGGATACGTGTGCTACTCTCCAACAACCGGCAAAACCATTGTCTCACCTGATGTTACGTTCTGTGAAGATCAATCATTCCACTCTCCCTCCGTTCCAAGCACATTACCTTCCACTACTGTTCGTCCTTTTGTTCCGACGGACGCTACACCCTCACCATCTCTGCCCCCTACGGTACCTTCACCATCTCCATCTCCTGAACAGCCTCCTCCCATTATTCAAGTATACTCTCGTCGTAAATCTAAGGATGGTCCCCGTCAGACGCCCTCTGCTACCGATGCCTCTCCATCAGCGGTTGATCCGGCCTCCGCCTCTACAGCTCATCCGATGGCAAACCACGTGTCTCTCCACCGGCTATCTCCACCTCTTCACCGGTTTGCTACCTCTCTTTCTTCCATTTCCCTCCCTAACTCTGTGCAGGAAGCGCTACAGCATCCGGGGTGGCGTGCTGCGATGGAGGAAGAGATGGTCGCTCTCCGCGCTAATCACACTTGGGAGCTGGTACCTCTTCCTCCTGGCCAACACTGTGTCAGCTGCAAATGGGTCTTCGCTGTCAAATAAAATGCCGATGGGACTCTTGACCGCTTAAAGGCTCGTCTCGTTGCCCGCGGTTTCACTCAACAACAGGGCTTGGACTACGATGAAACCTTCTCCCCTGTAGCCAAGTTAAACACCGTTCGTGTGGTGATCTCCGTTGCTGTCCACCGCCGTTGGCCTCTTCTTCAGTTAGATATCAAGAACGCCTTCTTGAACGGTGATCTACAGGAGCCAGTGTATATGTACCAACCTCCCGGGTTTGAGACCACGGGGGAGTCTCGTGCTGCCTATGTTTGTCGCCTTCTGAAATCTCTCTATGGCCTCAAACAATCTCCGAGAGCTTGGTTTGAAAAATTCTGCAAAGTCCTACTGGCACTTGGTTTTCGACGAAGCTCTGCTGATTTCTCGCTATTCATCAAAGAAGGACCCACGGGAACTGTGATCCTCCTTGTGTATGTTGATGATATCTTGATCACTGGGGACGACATCTCTGGGATACAACAACTCAAGGAGCATCTGAACTCGGCATTTCAAACAAAGGATCTTGGCAATTTTAGATACTTCCTCGGAATTGAAGTCGCTCGTCGACCCGATGGGTTAGTCCTGTCCCAACGGAAATACTGCATTGACTTACTTCAAGAGGCAGGTTTCTCTGGCTGTAAACCTGCAAATACCCCTATGGATTCAAACCAAAAATTATGTGCAGCTGGTTCTGAGACTGATCAACTCCTTGAGAATCCAGAGTACTACCGTCGTTTGGTTGGGAAGCTGATTTATCTTACAGTTACTCGACCAGATATTTCGTTTGCCGTCGGCGTTGTAAGTCGCTTCATGCACACTCCGAGGACTTCTCATCTCCAAGCTGTTGAGCGCATTCTCCGATACTTGAAAACTGCTCCTGGACAAGGCCTTGTCTACAAACCATCCACCTCGCCATCTCTTCTTGCTTACTCGGATGCTGACTATGCTGGCTCTCCTGATGACAGGCGTTCCACGACTGGTTTTTGTACGTACTTTGGTGGACATCTTATAACATGGCGTAGCAAGAAACAGGTTGTGGTTGCTCGCTCCTCGGCTGAGGCTGAATATAGAGCTATGGCTGCTGTCGCATCTGAATTAACCTGGCTTGAAGAACTTTTGGGAGATTTAGGTGTCAAACTCTCCTCTCCGGCAACTCTTCTTTGTGACAGTCAGGCTGCTATTCATATTGCCAAGAATCCTGTGTTTCATGAGCGGACAAAGCATATTGAAGTTGATTGTCATTTCATCCGGGAAAAGGTTCAGTCAAAGAAGATAGAATTGGAACATGTCCCAGCTGCAAAACAAGTTGCTGACATCATGACTAAAGCTCTTCCTCGGCCATTATACTACCAGTTCTTATCCAAGCTGGGTGCCTACGACTTGTACGCTCCAGCTTGCGGGGGAGTGTTAGAGAATATAGGAAAGCCTATGTAAAGGCCCATATATTAGGCCCATTTTCCTTTCTCTCTTTTAGTCCCACATCTCCTGTATAGGATTTCTTCCTCCTCTCTCTTCCTATATATTTGTACTCATACTTGTATTTTCCTCTCAAGTGAATATACTACAAGGTTTATACCATTTCTCTACACACATAAACCGATTGGGCTGGAAGTCAAGATGACTGAAAATCCACCATTAGATATTTGGAGGGAATCTAGTGATCTGGAGAAGTAAGAAACAAAATGTGGTAGCAAGGTTTAGTGCAGAAGCAGAATATAGAGTAATGTCATAAGGGATATGTGAGAGACGATGACTTCAATCTATAATGCATGATTTGGGATTACAAGATGGAAAGACTATATTGCGACAATAAAACGGCTATCAACATGGCTCATAATCCCGTTCAACATAACCGAAAAAAGTATGTTGAAAATGACAAATATTTCATCAAGGATCACCGGGAGAAAGAGAATATTTGCACACCGTTTGTTCAATCTTAAGATCATTTGACAAATATCTTTATCAAGAGCCTAAGTTGTGACACCTTCACTAATAATATCTCTAAGCTGAGAATGATCGACATATACTCTCATTTTGAGGGGGAGAGTTGAAATATAAGTTGTATTACAACTCATAATGTAAAGACCCACTATAAAGGCCCATACTTCTCTTTATTGTTTAGTCCCACATCTCTAATATCGGTTTGGGTTCTCCTCGTTTGTGTATATATAGAGATGTCATGTAGTGTTTATATTTTAGATTGGAAATAATCAAAGGTCATTGATTTATATCTGTTAGGGAAAAAATAAAGATTTAAAGGCCATCATTGTTATTTGTAGATTTTTACATGCCATTGAAATACAACAACAACAACACTCAAGCCTTTATCCCACTATCGTGGGGTCGGCTATATGGATCCTTTGTCTCCATTGTGCCCTATCTTTAGTCATAATCTCACTAATGCCTAAGTACATCATGTCTTTCCTTATAGTCTCATTCCAAGTCTTTATTGGTCTACCCCTCCCCCGTTTAACATGCCTAGTGAGTAGTGACTAAACTCTCACAACGCCTAATAGGTGCCTCTAATGGTCTCCTTTGTACGTGTACAAACCATCTTAGTCGAGCTTCTCGCATCTTCTTTGTAATTGGTACCACGCCTGTCTTATCCCTGATACATTTATTCCTAATTTTATCCAGTCTCGTGTGTCCACTCATCCACCCAAGCATTCTCATCTCCTCAACTCCCATTTTTTTCTCATGTACACACAATTCACTGCCCAACACTCAGAACCATAGAGCATTGCTGGTCTAATTGCAGTACGGAAAAACTTGCATGTAAGTTTTAATGGTACTTTATGATCATATAATATCGCTGACGTGCCTCTCCACTTCAACCAACCTGCTTGGATTCTATGTATCACATCTTTATCAACACTTTCCCTCTTTTTGAACCATCGATCCAAGATATTTAAAACACTCACTGTGAGAAATATCTTGATTACCCAACTTAATAACGAAGTCATCCGTCCTTCTTGCACTGCTAAATTTAAGCTGCATATACTCCGTCTTTGCCCTGCTCAACCCAAAACACTTCTTTTCTAAAGTGTCTCGCCAAGATTCAAGTTTTGCGTTTACACCCTCACGCGTCTCATCGACCAAAACTTTGCCATTGAAATATTAGTAAAAATTTCAGAAGACTTTTTTATCTCCAAATATTTATTAAAATGTTAGGAAAAAAGAGGTTACTTTGCAATGATGGATCATATTCAAGTAATATAGAAATGAGATGGGAACTACTGTACTCTTATACTATTTTTAGGTGTATAAAAATTATCTTCTAGGTGCACGAAGAAGGTTTGAGAGGGTGTATAAGATGGATTCTATGCAAGCAATATAAAAAAGATAAGAAACAATCTAATTGCCGGCTACCTTTAGGTGTATGAAGATCATTTACTAGATGCATGACGAAGATTGGGAGGGTATGTGATGTGGATCAGCCGCAGGATTGACGTTGGACTTCAGGCCACCACTTAGTAGGGCCCGTATTTGTGTACTTGCACCAGATGCGTTGATCAGATCGACGATCCGAGACCATGAGCGCGTTCGAAGCATCGTTTAGCTAATTTTATGTATTTTATTTTACTTTATAGATTTTATTTAGTATTATTTGGACATCGGGCGTAACGTCCAATCATAGTCGCCCACGCCGGGTGCCCAAACCATCTTTCATTATAAATAAGGGTGATGACTTCCATTATAAGGTATTGTTAGCCTTGTGAAAATCCAGAGCCGAAAATCATATCTTGGTGCGCCGCTGCGAGTCCCCAGGGTGTGACGTCCCGGTTAATTTTCTTGTTTCCTCCCTTCTCCACCTTCCTTTAGCCTCATCTCGTAAAAAAAACTGCAAGCCTCACGTCCCAACACACATGATACACTCCTTACCACTGCGGCTAACCACATAATCTCCCTCCCAGTCTGCACAACCCCTCTCCCAATCCCTCCTCCAGCCAAGAACTCGTCTCCCGATCCCGCCTACAACAAGCAACCCGTCTCCCATGTTCTCAGTAGCATGCCTCTTCAGCTCCTTCTATGATCCACTACCACAGTGCCACGACTTTCCTTTTTGCCTCCACCAACCACTGCCAGTCCATGCCCACTCCTGTTGCCTCCTCCAACAAGAGACGATCATCTGACCTCAGTCTACACCGCCAGATCTTTGTGTTTGTGAGTATTTTGGTATTGTGCTTCTTCTTTTTTGAATTTTGGATGACTATCACATAGTTATTTGGGAATCTTGACTCGTTCGTGTAATTATTTCATTTTCATATTATCCAATAAATTCATTTGTGAAAGTTGTGCTTGAAATCATTTCACGCGAAAGAAAGTTTATATTGCCAGCTTACTTGAAAATTGTGGTGAGTGTCATGTTTGGTTGCTAAGCCTATTTAATTTTATTACTCAATTTACTTCCATATTAATTCAAATAATACATACATCATATAAGTTAAGTTTGTTTGAGTCAACCCCACACCCCTTACATAGGAGTGCATTAGTGTAAAACCACTTTCTCAGCCTATCCTGCATCAAATTTGGTATTTGAGCTTTAGGTTTGGTCTACTTGCATGTGACGTAGCGGTAAGCCTTATCGTCAGCCCCTGTCCGACACAAACCTAACTGACGAGAGAATCACCAACTTCAACTCCGAAATGATACGTGCAACAACGACTGATGTTAGATTGGTTTGAACAAATGATGCCCTATTTGACGATCTGCGCGCTTGCTGTAACATCCGTAATTTAATGCGAAAATTAAATTAAATTTGCAAGGTCCGATCACGAGCGAAATTGATCGAGCAAACGTCATGTCTGTAACACCCCAACTTAGTTTATCAACAAATCAGCAGTCCGGCCGGGTCCCTTGATAAGAAGTAAACCAAGTAACCGTATTTAAATTGATACATAGTAGACATACATGGAAAGTGCTAAAAGAGTACTTACAGCGGAAGTAACAAAAGAAACTAAGGGTAAATGTGTACCTCAAAAATCTGATTTCACAGAGCCACTAAAATTGAAAGAGTCAATATGTTTGAAGTACTGAAATCTTATACATAGTCTGATACAAAGAAACATTAGGCAATTCTGATACTTGTCCAAAATTACAATACAATACTGAAAGGATAAACTACTGAATGAAAATAAACTATAAGAAGAACATCGGCAAACGCGCTCATCCTAGGCGCAACACCCCACCTGTGACCCATGTAATAAAAAGCCCAAATATGGGTAAGCCCAATTGGAGAGTAAGAAAGACCATTCTTCTTAGTGACACTAAAATATTTTGAAGAAAAACATGCGTGCAAGCTTTTTAAAACAATATTTTATGCTATGGAAAAATATTTACTATTATACTATGCTTGCTTTTCTAAAATAGTATTTGAAAAATAAATGTCTGTTCTAGTATAATCATGTAATGCATTTTCATTGAAGTTACGAAAATATTTAACTATAGAGATTTTCTACATTTCGGCTTGTACTTGAATTCTATTTGCCTTAAGCTTGTCACTCTTCCTATTTTAAGTGGAGTAGCTTTTTATGCGCATTCTAACGACCCGAGTCCCAACTAACGAACGCAGAGGTTCTAGTGTCTCACGGACACAGACTCGCATCTACTAATCTTCTAAATGGAGAACCGTCTCCCTAAACTTGAGGCTCATAGGGTCTACTACTCATAGGGTCTACTACACCCTATGAGTAAGATAGTGCGCCTCTATCTATCACGAGAGAAAGTCTCAATCGTGCCTCCTAATTATTTTTCATTAACTGTTGGATTCCATTTTTATTCATCTGGATATCGTAAGTCGTATTTCACGAATTTCATACGAGTTCAGTATTTGTTATCATGTTACACATTATAATCTAGACGTATGCGATCTCATAATATTACAAATATTCTCTTACTATACGAGAAATAATATGTGCATTTAACTACATGTTATGTCTAGCAAAAAAGAATTGAATTTCTTACCGCAGTATTGCGGCGTTCGTACACAAGTTGTGGCGGCATGGTTCCTTTTTAGATTACTTTGCAACGTTTGATTCCTTCTCCGATCTAAGCGAGTTCAAGCCTTAAATCAGAAGAGAACATAAACCCTAATTAATTTGTTTCCCAACTTCTAAGGTTTGACAACACTTCAACCTTTCAAATGTTGACAAAAGAGTGAACAATTGTAATTCTTCGAAGGAAAACAAAGGGTTTGAAATCATCCCCCAATCAAAAATAGGGATCTATAATTTCTAGTATTAATGTAGGATTAAAAAAAATTCATGGCCACTAACAGGTCAACTGAAATATTGGCTACTGGCCTTTACTTAGAAAATCGAAAGGGAAAACCTTGCCGGAGAGGGACTGCCCTAATTTCTTGATGAGGAGGAGGTTCCACTGCCACTATCAACTGCAAAGGGGCAGATAGAAGTCGAAAACATCAGCACTGGATCACTAACAACTGAGAAAGAAGGAAAGAGAAAAATGGTTACTTACATAAGGACAAATGCTGGAACCGACCAACACTATTTTTTTGGGGTTCAAAAGACGGCTAGGGCACGGAAGGAAGAGTCGATCGAGGCCTGGAGTCGAAAAAACATTAGCACTGGATCACTAACAGCTGAGAAAGAAGGAAATGGAAAAATGGTTACTTACCAAGGACAAATGCTGGAACCGTCCAACACTATTTTTTTTGGGTTCAAAAGGCGGCTAGGGCACGAAAGGAAGAGTCGATCGAGTCCTGGAGTTGAAGAAACATCACCAGGAAAGCTTTCGAATCACCGCAGACTCGCCGACTCCTGCGCCTGAACGGAGAGTCTGAGATCTGCGTCTACCGTCGAGTCTGCGACCTATTTCGACGACGCGTGCTGAGGGGGAAACAACGGTCGACTGCAGGGTTTAGGCTTTCGGCTGAGAGAGGCGCTGCTAGAATCGGGAGTGAGAGATCGTGAGGGAGGAATAAAATTATGAGAGGGGGGGGGGGGGGGTGCGACACTCTATAACTGTGCGTAAAGAGTGCGGTTATGGGAAGAATGCGGTTATGGAAACCGCAAAGGAGAGAAAAAGGTAATGAACCAATTATTTTTCGTTTGAGGAAAAAATTAGACATTTCTTCTTTAGTATAAAAATTACATTTCTCTCCATCACTTAGAGTTCATACGCCACACCCTCTCGGTAGAACACGTCGAAAATATTATCGTAGATACAATTTTTATTTATTTAGTAACGCGCGACAATTTAACATAACAACACCGTACCTCGACATGACATTTGCTCGGTCAATTTCATTCGCGATCGGGCCCTGCAATTAAATTTAATTCTCGTAAAAATTAGGGATGTTACAAATTTCTCCTAATAAAATTTTCGTCCTCGAAAATTACAAACATACCTGAGTCAAAGAGGAAAGCATAGTCTTCATTGCTCTGGAGTTCATCTTCTCTTTCGCATGAATATTTTGGTCGACCACAGTTCATCCAAAGGACTTTTACAAAACGGATCTCTCTGTTCCTGAGCTTCTGAATTCTTGAGTTTACTATCCTGACTGGCTTAATATTAGTACTAAGATTTAATTCGTTTGCTTCTTCCTCAGTACTGATTATCTGGCTTGGATCTCTAACTGCTCTCCTTAGGTAAGAGACGTGGAATACATCGTGTAGGTCACTCATTTCCTCGGGCAATGCCAATCTATAAGCAACCTCACCTATGCACTCCAGTACCTCGAATGGACCAACAAACCTTGGACTCAATTTCTTCATCCGATTGATTCGAGAAACACCCTTAACTGGTTTGACCTTTAGATAAACATAATCTCTCACGCTGAATTCCACTGATCTATGCCTCTGATCATAATACTTGGCCTGACGATCCTGAGTTGTTTTCATGCGCTCTTGGATAAGCTTGACTCAAGCTGTGGTCTTGTCAACCCATGGTTCTTTGTTGGAAGACCTCTCTTCACTTTCAGCCCAGCATAACGGTGTCCGACAATGCCTACCGTAAAGAGCCTCAAAAGGGGTCATCCCCAACTTGTTCTGCTGCTGCTGTGGTGCATCCTAAGGCCGCTTCGAACGGAAGCTCGCTTTTGCACCTTTTGTTGAACAACTTCCAACTTCCTCGCAGTGTCCACCAAGCTCCTGTAATCGGCATTCAGCATCGTCATCAGTGGTTGCCTCAGAGAGTCACGCAGTCCGTCCACGAACCGACTACATTTCTCGTTCTCGTCCCCTTGCATCGTGCCCACATAACGAGATAAGTGTGTCAGCTCCCGCTCATAGGCCATTACTGTTTTATCCCCTTGAATGAGCCAGAGGTACTTCTCCTGGAGACTGCGGCGCTCGGACGGGGGCACAAAACAGCTAGCTAGCGCCGTCGAGAAATTATTCCACGTGAACATATTTGCTGTACGACCTAACATAAAAGAAACTCATATTACTCTTACGCTAAAAATATGAATTCTAGGAAAAAGGGCAAATTAAACCACGCTACTTACCAGCGGGGTCGTCAGCCAAATGCCTAGTCCACCACAAATTTGCCTCGTCTTTCAGGAGGAAGGCAGCTAGAGGAACCTTCTTATTCTCTGGGCACTGCATCACTTCTTGCAGGTCGCGGGTCTTTATCAGCCAATCATCGGTCTCCATCGGCGTTTCCTCTCCATTGAAATTGGAGGGCTGGAGGTCCCAAAAATTTCTCAGATAACGTTCCATCCCGAAGTCCCCGACAGCTGGTATAGGGACTGCTGCTGGATCTGCTGCAGGCAGTCCGTTTCTGAATTCTAACAGAGCTAAGGCCACTGCCTTGGAAATAACAGTTGCTAAGTCGGTAGGTTCCGGTACTACCGGTGCTGCTGGTGCTGCTGGCGCTACTAGTGCACCACCGTCGTCCATGACTATCTCAAGAGTGGTATTCTGACGCGATGGCTCGCCCGCCTCGTTGGTACGCAGTGCCTATATGATGGAAGAAAAGGGTTATTGATGTACGTGACATAAAGAAGGATCTACTAGAAAGATATTTTCATACAACGCATATCTAAGCTAGACGAAGTTTGATGACTCTATCGTCAAAGGAATGATTCAGTTCAAATCCTAAGGCTCTGTGAACTTTCTGGGTCATGGGATCCTAAACCCTCCTATGATACCAATTGTAACACCCCAACTTAGTTTATCATCAAATCAGCAGTCCGGTCGGGTCCCGTGATAAAAAGTAAACCAAGTAACAGTATTTCAATTGATACATAGCGGACATAAATGAAAAATGCTAAAAGAGTACTTACAACGAAAGTAACAAAAGAAACTAAGCGTAAAAGTGTACCTCAAAAATCTGATTTCACAGAGCCACTAAAATTAAAAGAGTCAAAATGCTTGAAGTACTGAAATCTTATACATAGTGATACCGCTTAGGGTATCACGTAGGGGAGGGGCGGTAGCAGGGGCGATAGCTCACGCGGAGATAATGCCGGCGGGCGGGCGGCGTTAGCGAGATTGAGCGGGAGAGAGAGATAGAGGGGGATAGACGGGAAGGAGAGTTAGAGAGGGAGAGAGAGATAGGAGAGGGAAAAGGGGAGCATCCCCAACTTAGCCAAGTGATCCAAAGATAAACACAAACCCTAAGGTGATCCCTTATATAGGGGGAACCCACCTCATAACAAGAGTCTAATAAAAACAAACAAAACCAACATAATAAACAGCTGAAAGCTGAAGATACTTGGGCCGGTCGGCCCCCTTAGGCAGCCTCTGTTTCACCGCCCGGTTCACCGCCTGGTTCACCGCCCGCTTCGTCGCCAGCTCTTGCGCGCGTCCTTCGCGAGTACACCTGCCATTCTGGCTCATCTGACTGGATGTCGGTAACAATACCTCCGTCTGGGAAATTGGCCTTGTCCTCAAGGCAGTAATCGGGAAACTGTCGGCGAAAATCATCTCGAAGGAGCCACGTCGCGGCGGTACGGGGGCGGTTTCGCCAGGCCACGCGTATCTCCTCTGGTTGGCCTTCTCCGGTCGTGTGCTTGCGCCGATCAATAATGGCCTCGGGATAGAGATGGTCGGACTCAGAAGATTCCACGTCGGCCGGGATGTGGTCGGTGGCGGGGTGGTCACCGATCACGCGCCGTAGTTGGGACACATGAAACACTGGAAGGATGCGAGCGGTGTCCGGAAGGAGGAGGCGGTAGGCGACGGCTCCAATGCGGCTGACAATCTCGAACGGCCCGTAGAGCGCGGGGCGAGCTTGGGGCAAGAGCGGCGGGCGACCGTGAGCTATCGGTAGGGGTGGAGTTTGATGAAAACTCGCTCCCCCACTTGAAATGTAAGGTCCCTGCGTTTCCGATTGGCAAATGACACCATCTTGGCCTGTGCCTGCCGAAGATGATGCTTCAAACTATCCAAGATGACATCCCTATCATGTAGATGGTCCGCCAAGCTAGCCACCGTGCATTCCCCGGGTAGATGTCGGAGCACGGTCGGCGGCGGCCGGCCGTAGACCGTCTCGAAAGGGGAAGTGTTGGCGGCTTGGTGGTATGTGGTGTTGTAGGAGTACTCTGCCCAGCACAACCACTTGGCCCACGAACCGGGTCGCTCGCCGATAAAGCAGCGCAGATATGTCTCCAAGCACCAGTTGAGCACCTCAGACTGACCGTCCGACTGGGGGTGGTACGCCGTGCTCATCCGGAGGTGGGTGCCCTGAAGTCGGAATAAGCAGGTCCAGAAGCTACTCGGGAAGAGTGGATCGCGGTCGCTCACAATCGAGCGGGGGAAGCCATGGAGACGGACGATCTCCGCAATCAAGCTGTCGGCCACGGACGCCACAGTGTAGGGGTGGCGCAGAGGGACGAAGTGGGCGTACTTCATCAGGCGGGCCACGACCACCAAAATGCAGTCAAACCCGTTGGAGCGGGGTAGCCGAGTGATGAAGTCCATTGCGATGTCCTCCCAGACACGCTCGGGAATCGGCAGGGGCTGTAGGAGACCGCTGGGGAACATGGTCTCATATTTGGCCTTCTGGCAGGGCAAGCAGACCGCCACGTAGGCCTTTACCTGGCGAAGCATGTGGGGCCAATAGAGTGATGCGGCTAACCACCGGTATGTCCGAAAAGCTCCCGCGTGGCCGCCTGACGGTGTGGAGTGGAACTCAGCTAACAAACAAGGAATCCTCGACGACGATGCTGAGAGAACAAGTCGATCCCGGTGGAAGAGGCGGCCCCCAATAAGCGAAAATGGCGGCCGGGATGAGGGATCGACCAACAATGCCGCCCGGATATCCTGTAGCTGGGGGTCCCGGTCCACCTCCTGCTGAATGGCCGCGGCGTCGTCCCACACCGGCCGGTAGATGGCTGTCAACTCTGGGGCGTGCGGGCGCCAGGAGAGCGCATCGGCCGCTCGATTGGTCTTGCCTGGTCGGAATTCCACCGTGAAGTCATACCCGAGCAGCTTGGCCACCCACACTTGTTGCGTCGGCGTGGCGATCTTTTGTTGGAGGAGGTATCGCAGGCTGTGGTGATCGGTGCGAATTACGAAAGGCCGCCCCAGGAGATACGACCGCCAATGTTGGACCGCCAATACCAACGCCATGAGCTCGTTCTCGTACGCCGAACGACTGCGCACCGCTCTGGAGAAGGCCCTACTATAATACGCAATTGGTCGGCCGACCTGCATCAACACTGCTCCGACGCCTGTTCCAGAGGTGTCGCACTCTACGACGAACGGCTGGTGGAAATCCGGCATGGCCAAAACCGGGCCGTGGACCAAGCCGACTGTAATGCCGCGAAGGCCTCCACGGCCGCCGGCGGCCACTTGAATGGTCCCTCCTCCGAGGTCTTCAGCAGCTGTGCGAGTGAGGAGCACTGGAGCGACGACCTGGAGATTGGAGAACAGGGGAGGAGCGGCGGCCTGGAGAACAGTGAACGAGCGGCGGCCTGGAGAACAAGGGAAGAGCGGCGGCGACCTGCAGGTACCGGGTGGTGAAGCCACGACCCACACGAGTGCGGAAATACCTGTGAAAATGCTTGCGGGTGCCGGGTGGGGAAGCTAGGGTTCACGCGGTGCGGAAAGGTCACGCGTGCGGTTTTTTATTCTGCCAATAAAATAGACAGAAGAGCCTAACGCGGGACTCGCGCGTCCGATTGAGCGGGACACGCGAGTCTCGCATGAGCCAGCGTGTCAGGCTTCCGACACGCGTGTCCGAGCGTGTCGCCGTGTCGAACGCGTGTCAGAGAGTCCGACACCGACACTCTGGGCATTTTGAAGTGTCCGTGCTTCGTAGATCCCTTCTATTCAGAAATTGGTTGGCTTGTTGTGTAGGTTTCCATTGTTTTGGAGCAAGGTAACAACCCTTTTCTTATTTTAAGTATTTCTTCAATTTAGCCTGTATCAAGTTTTAGGATGATAAGATATGGTGAATATGCTCAACTAATTGAATAGGACAAATGGTAAACTTTAGGTTGCGAGTGATCGTTGCTACTCGACGCTAGATCAGAAAAGAAATTGTAGGAGTTTCAAAGTGACCTAAAGAAATCATGTCACCACGCTGTGCTTATGAACCCTGCAACTTAGGAAGTAAGAAATTCATGTTTTTTGTTAGACATATCACGTAGTTCTATTTATGTATTATACATTATTATGTATGAATGTGGTAAGAATTTGAAATTATACGTAGCATATTTTTCGTGTAGATAAGAAACAATAAATCATATCTTAAGCATCATGTCACCATATTGTAAACTACGTTAAGAAGAAAAAGAAGTTTTTATGTGATGTATCTTATGCATAAAAGTATGGTTATGGAGAAACATGAAATTGTTGTATAACACACTTCATGCATATATGAGAATAGTAGATCATAATTTAATCATCTTATCACGATGATACGAACCATGTATACAAGAATATAAGAAATAATATGTCTTATAGTTAGACATATAGTGTAAATATATGAATGATTCCCTCTAAAGTAATATTACTATATTATGTAGAATAAAACAATGCACGTAGTTATGAAAAACACATCTTATGAACAGATGGAAATAGTGGACTATAGTTTCATATTGTATAACAAAAATACGAAGAAGGTGAATTAAGATGTAAGAAATCCTATTTCTTTTGGCTAGACATGCCACATAGCTTATTGCATGAATTATTCTTGTATAGTTAAGAGAATATATGTAATAATATGAGATCGTATACATCTAGACTTGATTGTAGATCAAGATAAAGAATATTAAACTATTATGAATTTTGCAAAACTGTATGGTATATGAAATCACGTATTCATTTAGACATGTAAGTAAATACTGAACCACCAGAATACGCATATGAGGCGGTTAAATAGCATGAACACGATCGAATATGTAAGGACGAAGAAGTATGCAGTCCAAAGTCTACGAGAAAATAGTTAGGAGGCACGATCGAGACATTCTCTCGTGATAGATAGATGTACACTATCTTACTCATAGGGCGTAGTAGACCGTATGAGCCTCAAGTTTGGGGGAGATGACACCCATTTAGAAGATCAGTAGATGCGAGTCCATGCCCGTGAGACACTAGAACAATTGCGTTCGTTAGTAGGGACTCGAATCGTTAGAATGCGTATAAGAAGATACTTTATCTAGAACAACAAGAAGAAAAGTTTTAAAACTCCTAGAATTCAAGGGTATGCCGAAATCTAGAACTTTAGGGTATGCCGAAATCTAGAAATCTCTATAGTTTAACGATTTCGAAACTTGAATGGAAATGCATATCATGATCACACTAGAACTGACATTTGTGTTTAAAAGTATTTTTGATAGAAAGTCATGCATAAAACATATCTTACATTTACTTGCATAAAATGTTACTTTTAATAACATGCTCTTATAATTTGTTTCAAGATATTTTTTTTTGTGTCACTGGGGGAAAAGTCTTTCTTGCTCGCCAGTGGGTTGATCCGTTTTTGGAATTTTCATTATAGGGATTACGGGTCAGGTTGTTCGCTTTTACTTCATAGTTGGCTCTGTGTTTCAAACTTTAAGGTATTTTATTAATTTTAATTCCAGTCATTTATATCCGCTATAAATTAGTTAATCTTGTTATGATACTAATTTTATACTGTTGCTTAGTTTGCTTCACATCATAAGTTTCGGCCAGGCTTATGAATTGATGTCAAACTAGGTAGGGGTGTTACACTCGCATAGATATCCTTGAGGATCATAGGGAGCAAGCCACTCTTCGAAGGAGGGAGGACCCGACCATTCCATTCGACGATCATTTTGAGGAAAAACGAGAAGCCCCCTACCTCAAGATTAGCGTGCTAGGAATCAACCACCACGAGAGCCCGCCCCACTTATATGACAGACCCATGATCACATTCAAGATCGTCAACCTGGACCTACCCTGGATAAGCATTTCCGTCCTCAGGAAGACTATCCACCTCGACACCCAGCCCCTCGTGATCAAGTCCAGGGCCGTTTTGACTATGGGTGGAACGATTACTATGACAGTTATCCTGAGCCGCTAGAGCACCACATGCGGTGGACGACATCACTCGCCGTATACACAGTGACACTCCTACCTTCGACGGTCACTTGGACCCGAATACCTTTAGTGAGTGGCTCCAGGAGATGGACCACTATTTCGAGTGGTATGATATGACTGGCGAGTACGCGTTAGATTTGCCAGGATGAAGCTTCTTGACCCAACGAAGATTTTTCTGGACCAGCCTAGAGAGGTATGATATGACTGACAAGCTACGCGTTAGATTTGCTAGGATGAAGCATCTTGACCCAACAGAGATTTTTCTGGACCAGCCTAGAGAGGTCGCTCCATCGAGATGAATGCCACCCTATCATCTGTTGGGAAGATGAGAGCCTTGTTCTTTATCTTTTGTCTCTAGGTTTTGTGTCTCAACTGGAGAGGGATTCGAGGGGGAACCAACACTTGGAAGCTAGGCGCCAACTTGCCTTGTCAGTGTGTATCATGTATCTTTCTTGTAATGTAATTTTGCTTCGATAACCTTTAGCTATCATGAACATGAACACATATAGTCATGTGACATCTGGTATGAATTAGAGGAGAAAATAATGATCTAGCTCTGGTATCTAATATATAATGAATAATTCTCAGCAGAGCGGAATAATGTGTAGTACAAGGAGTAAGAATAAGCTGACTGATAACATGGAATACATGAGAAATGCCTGGAAGATTGATGATGAGATAAAATAACATATCATCAAGTTGAGAGGGACTAAGAAAGCTACCTCTATTGTCAGATTTGATCTTAAGATTCAACTTAAGAGGTGTAGTCGCTGTGTAAGTATTTGTAATATCTACTCTATCAAGTAAATCATGAATGAAATTTTGCTATAAGAGAATATATCCATAAGGAGAAAGATAAATCTCCAATTCAAGAAACAGAGGAACGGGCCAAGATCATTTATCCCAAACTGTTTACTCAAGTATTTTTAGCTTGAATATTATGAACAAAGTCACCCCCAGTAATAACAATGTGACATCATATGACAGAAGAAGAATCTCTTAGTTTTACTTGAATGGAGCATGCTCATAAGAACTCGTACTGAATCAACATCATGAATAAAAATAGTGAATTTGAAAGAAAAATCTATGCTTGGGGAGTATTCTTAAGGCCGTGTAAGGTCTTATGAACTTGACCATTATACTGAGCCACCTAGGCTAGGCTAGGTGGTGTCATGTTGTCATCCTCAGATAAATTGCCATGAAAAAAGACATTCACCACATCTATTTTTGAAATATGCCAAATACGAACAAAGACAACTAGTATAGTCAGTACAATAGTCATCTTTGCAATATTAGTAGAAATCTCATCCTAGTCAACACCATACTGCTGAACAGATCATCTAACAGTCAATTTGTCTTTGTACCTATCAATGGTAACATTAATCAATGTCTAGATATTTACACTGAGTTGCTGTTGATAGTTGCTTCCCACTCAAGTATGGCAACATCTTGTTATGTCCGGGACCCACAATGACTAGAAGAAATGGCAAAAATTGGAATGCAGAAGTTAAGGTGGTGAAATTGGTAGGGGGATTAGGCTAGTGATGTTGACGAGCCGTAAGACAGTGGTACAATGGAACTTAGTCCATGGGGAAAAGAGGAGCAATTAGAGCAGTGGTAAACATGACCAACATAGCTAGTACCTGTAGTATTTGTGGAGTAGAGGGAACAAAGGAAACTTATGCCAAAGCTAGAGCATGTGAAGGAGGTGAATCATATATCTTAGGCTCTATTCGGGGGCCCCGTTCGGGCTCCGTTGCAGTGCTCAACGTTTGGAGATGGATGCGACCCACACAAGAAGCGATCTATGGTGGCGCTCCACTTTCGGTGGGGAGGAGAGAAACTCTGGTTCAGCTCCCTTTCCCACCAAAGATGACCTCCTCCAGTACATTCGATCGGTTTTACCTCTGTCACCTCCTGCCCCATCAAACATAGCCTTAATGTCTAGAAAAATAAGTCCTCGGGTGTAAATGAAGGTATGAGAACTAGAGGGTAAGATAGAGATACTCTGGGAATGCTCTACAGAAAAAATAACTTGACAGGAGACCCGAAGACATCTGACATTAAGATCATCACATCTATATCCCTCATTCTGAGAACTATACCAAGTTGTTGACTTACTTCCCACTTTTGAGGAATTGCTTTGTTGTTATGCTTTGATTTTCTACATGGTCTAATGATTCTATTTCTAACTTTGTTATTATACACATTGTGATGGGACATTTACTTTTACACATCATTTTTCATCCTTGAGTGGAGCATGCGTAGTGCACATCTTTATCGTCAAATAGCTTTAATTGTTTCGGGACATATACTTTTATGCCCATCAATTTTCATCCCCCTTGAAGCATTTATAGTACACATCTTTATCTTTAAATAGCTTTCTGAAAGATTGTTTCACTTGCTGCTTCCGCCTATGGGGAACCATGTTCCAAACTCCTTTTCAATTGTTTGATAAGCATTATTATGGTAATGTATTCTGTAATTCTTATAATGATGTGCTATCAACAGGTATTGGAGAAGGATTTGGCTATTTTTGGTTTTTTTATTGCTTTGGGCAGAAGCAGTCAGGCCTTCTTATCATCTAATGGTTTTACCATCACGGAGAACCCAATGGAAGGCATCATAAGGTGTAATTGCAACAAACTAGTAGTGGTCTTCTATATTTCGTTGATGAAATAGCCAACTGTTCTTGATTAGTGATTATCCTTTTGTGCTTTGATTTCATGTTTAGTTATTTTGCAGGTATCTTATAGGGGGCAGTGTGTTGTTCTATCCTCAATTGTCATCCATAAGTTCTTATCAGCTGTATGTGGAAGTATGTAATCAAGTATTTTAGTATAAGTATTAGTTGCTCAACTAGCACATACATATCATTTTCCATCCACAGGTTGTTTGTGAAGAATTGGAGTGGGTCCCCTTTTATGGCGGTGACTTGTCTAATAATATAAAACTGATACCTGAAAATATGGTCAAACAAGAAAGAATTTCTGAAGAAGCTGCAATTTGCCATGTATTGGATGTGTGCTCATATTGGATGACAAGCTTTATCAAGTACAGTTCATGTCTTGAGAATCCATCAAACGTTAAAGCGACAAGATTTCTTTCTAGAGGGTACAATTTTCTTTTAACTTGCATTGTTGATATTCTGGCTTTTATGATATTGATACTTCAAGCTAGTACATTTTTTGTTATTTTGTCGGTCATGCTCCTGCCGTTGTACTATTTTATTGAAAAAATCCGATATTTCTCTTACCTTGGTATTCTCTCCTATGTTCAGACACAACATGCTAATTGAGTGTATGAAAGATCTTGGGTTGCCAAGGTAAGTTAGATAAGCTATAACTTTGGGTTCTTTATTTTTCATCTTCCTCTTTGATACATGTGTTTGTTCTCACAGATAAAGTATGATTATTTGAACAAACTAAGCTGCAGGAACAGAAGGAATAAGGTTTCTGTAGATCATCAACGTCAACAGCAAACTGTGCCTTTTTACATTGAGAAAGAGTTGAATAACTTTGATAAGGTATCAACCAAAAATATTTTTTCTTATTCACTCTAAATTATAAACTACAGCATCCTGACATTCCACGTGTTGTTTTCGTTAAAGTATGCTTGACCCCTCACACAAGCCAACATTGAAGTTGCTTGCACGCTTGAATTAATGCTCAAATGCGCTTGATCGCGCTCCCAGCTGCTCACAACAACCAATAACCAATGCAACTTCCTAGCTGCGATCTTACCTGAGTACGCCTGCTCCCAACCACTCACTTTCTCATTCTGTTCTTGAACTGCCCAGAACACCTCCAAGCCTAACACAACACTCTCATGATCAATTCTAACAAGCGATGTCCCGGCTGCCATGGATCCTTTCTAATGACCTCCACATCATCACATAAAACCCCACTACCTACAGATTCTATATCATAATCAGACCGCCCATGCCCATTCCTCTCATAGGTAAAGGGTTGTCTCCTTTTATAAGAACAAAGGAAAAAGGGAGAAAATGGGCTGGAAGATTTTGGAAGAGGAAAGAGAGGAAGGGGAAATAGAGCGATACATGTGAGAAGAGAGAGGTCCACTTTAGATATGAAGAATGGTTCATCTACGATCCGGCTAATGTAAAAAATTATGTGTTGTATCTTTGATCCGAAAAGGGTATTAGGTCTAACCAGTACCATTGCATCTTTGAGTTGATATCGACTTTTCTCCTCCTTTATTTGATCTTTGATCCACAATGCGGGAGCGACTACTTTCTAATTGACATGTAGGGTGGATTTGTTTGAATCTCTTGGCAAATAGCTGGAGAAAAATCTAGAAACATGGCCTTTAATTGCCAATGAGAAAGGGAATGACTGATTTATCCTTGTTACCATGAAAGCGAAAGCAGAACAATAAGCTTGTCCTCAATTGCTCTATTTTTCGAGGGGAAAACAGAGAAGAAGATAATTCTTTCTTGCTTCGCTTGTTGATTTTGTTAGCAACTTAGCATCTTTTGCGAGATTGTTGGCTGAGAAGACGAAGAAGGCATAGTGTCTCAAGATGATAAAGATGGATACAATAAAACTATTATATGTTGTTTATGATTAAAAAAGGAATCCCAAATAAAACAATTCTAAATATGAATATTGTACAGACTGATATGTCCGTACTATTGAAAGCCATATTAAGTCAATTTTAACTATTGATGGTTGACTTTGACAAAACCCGATTTATAGGTAAACATTCGACACCAATCGAGTCGAACAAAGGAGGACTCACAAGTATGCAATAGGCATGATTAGTTGCAAATAAATTGCTCACAATTATATAACTTAATCGTGAGTTATACGAGCAACTAAACTAATCGTCTAAAGATTTGAAAAAGTGTTAGCATGATAAATATTACCATTAGTTCATTTACTCTTGCCACATTGTCAGACCTTTACAACCTTTTTGCACCACTGTTCTGACAAGGCTAGCGAGGAATAGTGAAAAAGCATGAATATAAATATGGAGAGCAAAGAGCTGGGTAAACAGTTTTTTTTAAAAGAAATGCCTTAGCTCCTAGGATCATAAAAGAGATTTTTCTTCTAAGACTCTTGAATAAGAGGAGGGACCTCCAAAAAAAAATGAACTATCAACTCTTGTTGTCAAGTAACCTCTTGTCGGAAAATTTTGTGGACATAAATGAGCTCAACAGTCTAAAAAGGTGGGGTGAGTGAAATTTTTGGGAAAGAAACTGAAAATAACATGACAAGTTAAGACAACAATACACCAACCACCAAGACCGGCGAATTTGCCACAACATCCAACAAATCCGGGAGAGTATAATGCACCTAACAAATATCATTCAAATGCTCGCAAGGGGAGCCCTCTGGCTGCGTTGATATTTGTTACCCTTGTCACTGAACGCAGCCCATTGTCGAAAATCTATTAATAGTGTTAACTAACCCCTATCAAAACTTGGCTTTAGGGCCAGGGAGGTTCAACAGGGCCGTACAGGTGGTGCACCAACCATATTTTTGCGAAGATACTTACACTAAATATGATGATGATGACGAAGGATCGCCATTCAACATGAAGATTCAAAATCACCGTATCCCAACCAATTTCAAGCAACAAAAATTGCTGCCATACATGAGAACCTGCGATACCAATGTTCATATCCGATTATTCGAGCATGAGATTTCTAATCGACATCTCTCCGACAACACAAAATGCAGTTATTATCAATAGTGTTTGAAGATTCCGCGGTGGATTGATTCTACGACCTACTTGCAGAATGCATCACCTATTAGGACGAATACAAACACCTCCTAATAAAAAAATTTGTGAGTTCTAAAATGGTGAAGTGTCCTTCTTACCTCTTCGATCTGCAACAAGGAAAGAAAGATTCACTCGGTGGTTTTGTCTCTTGCTTCAAGGCTGGGAATGTTGTGATCAAAGAGGTTGATGATGACCTTGCAAAGTTAGTGTTACAAACTGTTATGGGCCTACTTGGAGGTTGTCGGAGGACTGACCGGAGGTGGAGATAACGGTGGTGGAGATAATGGTGGTGGAGATAATGGTGGTGGAGATATTATGGAGGCTTGACAACGACTGCCTAAGAGGGGCTTGCTCGTTGGAGGAGAGAGCTTCCAAAGAACTCACACAAACTTCCAACGCCCGAGCTGCGGCTATCCCTTCCAGCTGAAAGCCGCCCCGTCCTCTCCATCAGAAACATCGCACAATCGGGGTTGCTTCTCGCGTCCTCGGTCAACCACGATTCCAACTCCCATCAACGGCAACACACGACCCTTGCGTCTCCAGCCTCGACCGCCCTCAACGTCCTGTTCTACTTGCGTGGGATAAATTATTCCTGCACATCATCGACTCCTTCCTTTTCGTGTCCAGCCAAATTTCATCCACAGGATCTGCCTGTTTTTTTTCGACCCATGCAGAGTAGAGCAGCCCACGCTTTTCTTGAGCCCTCAACCATTTCCTCGATCCGCCTTCAGCAAAACGCACGCAGTCTCATCAGTGTCCCTCGAGCCCAGTAAAGACGCCACACCGCCTTTTTTTGATCCGTGTGCTCACTGTTTTAGCCAGCTGCTCCATCGGGCCTTGAAATTTATTAAATTTTTGTTCCCGCCGATCCACAACAAATTGATCTGCCCTTGTTGTCTCCAGAATAAAGGGGTACGAAACTTGGAGTATAGTTTGTTGTCAACATTGGGCGACGAAGCGGCTCTCGTGGCAACTCCCAACCGACCGCCTCCGAGCAATCTAGCCATCCCGTCACGCGCTCCTTGTCTCGTGCTACCTCCATCCACAATATGGGAGACTCACTCAATCTCTTGGATGTTGTGAACCGACTCCACTCAGTTATATCCGACATGGATGCACGCCTTCAGGAAGTAGAAGCACACTTTCGGGACGCCGACGCACGTTATCAGGACGACATGACAACCCTCACCACCAAGCTTATTGGACTAACAGTCGCCCCACCTGTTGTTACCACCCCACCCACGGATCACACCAACAACAATCAAGTCCCGCTTCCGCCGCTCATCCGCCATGAGCCACCTCGCACGTCATCAAGCCCTGAAGATGCTATTCTGCTGCGATATATCCGGTTGGAATTCCCCACCTACGATGGAAAAACTGATCCCTTGGCCTGGCTCACCAGGTGTGAGCAATTCTTTGGCCACCAACAAACTCCGACAGCTGGACGACTTCCTTTGGCTTCTTTCCACCTTCTCGACTCAGCTTTGCTTTGGGCCACTCACCTTCTCACTGATCAGCCGGGTCTGATATTGGACGACTTCAGGCGGCTCTGTAACCTGCGCTTCGGTCCTCCCATCCGCAGTAACCCCCTCGGTGCCCTCACAACATTACCTCAGACATGCTCTGTGGACGATTGTCTGGAGCAGTTTCAGCTTCTTCTGACACACATCACACTTTCCCCGAAGATCCAGGTCGCCATCTTCACCGTCGGACTTCGCCACCGCCTGCGACTAGATGTCGAATTTGAGGCCCCTTGAGACTTAGTGACTGCTATGAGTTTGATCATGCTATGCAATCGTCACCTCCAGCATGAGGCCTACTTGCCCTGGATGCGGTCAGAGAGGTTGAGGAGACGGTGGATTTGGGGATCTCAACCTTAGAGGAGAGCGTCCCGGATGCACTCAGAGAGGAGAAGAGAGCTCGCCCTACTTGGGGGGTCTCGACCTATGCATGAGAAAGAGATACCGTGAAGGAGAGAGAGGGTATGAGCAAGAGAGGAGAATTACTTTAGCTTCCAAGCTTCCTTTCATTAGTTCCCCTCCCAAATATATGAGGTTCCCCAAATTATAAAACTACAAAATAACTGATGCATCCTAGGTCACATCCGGCGATACACTTTAGTATTTTCATTATTTCTTTTCCGCCTTATATTATTATGTATGTTATTTTTCGCACGCGTGTGTTTCCTGTTTGAAGACTACTTATTGGATTGAATGGTAAGACCACAAATAAAGAGGTCCTGTAATTTAGGATAGTTTAGGAGAGAAAAACAAGCTCAAAATATTTAAGTAACCAATAAAATTAAAGAACAAGCATATTAATACTCATCAATGAGAATTATCAGATTATGGAAGAAAATTCATCTTTGGCAAAATAAGATAGCAAATTTGATTAAAGGAAAGGATTCATCTTTCGAATATTATGAAATACCATCAATTTGAGGGATCATCCGGTTATTAAAACCTCAAGGTCCAACAAGAGAAGGGAGGCCATTATTCATAGAGAACAAAAGTTTTTGTTCTCTCTGTCGGCCGAACCCTGCATAGCCCGCACCATTTCTTCAGTCCCGCAAGCTCCAACGTTCGCCATCCTCTCGTCCCCTACAAACGACGATGCGGTGAGGGAAATTCTTCGACACCGACATCTTCAACGGCCACGCCGACACCTCCATCGCACAATCCTGCCACCGTCCTCCCCGTATCCGATTTCTGGGAAGCCCTACAAACCATTATCGACGTCGACGCCACTCCAGGGTTCCGTTCTTCTGGTGATAACCGCTGCGGGCCACTGTCGACCCCGATTTCCCCCATTCCAGTGGCCTGTTTTGATTCCCTCTGCCTGTTACATCTCCAACCGTTCTCAGCTCTCCTTTCCGCTTGAGTGCGTCGACCTCCTAATAGTTGTATCCGTTACGTGCTTGCGGTAAATTCCCCTTAATCTCCGACGCTTAAGATTGATTAACATATTATTATTCGGTTCTCTTACTTAATTCCGAGCATGCCTAAATCTCCTTAATTATTCGCTATTGCTGTTATTTGTCATAAGTTATTTTATGCATCTTTTTCTGTGGAATTAATGAACCGTGTTAGAATTCAAGCCGCGAATGCAAGAGTTTTTCACTCTCGTAAATCGGTTACTAGCTTTAAGACGTCCCTTTACTCTGAGAAAAAGGTGTAATGGACTGCAAACTATTTTCCTCATCATTTCCACTGAGTTTGTAAAGGCAATGCGAATATTAATGATACATTTAAAATAAAAAATGTGCAGGAGATTGCGATTCAGATATTGCTTTGTGTAATCGCAACACGTGTAGCTGCTGAATTGTCCAATATCTTGTGTAACATCTCACATATATCTCCTTTATCGTTGAAGCTCACTCCCTTGCTGGTGGATGTCTCGAGTAATGGTGGCCACTAATGATGAGAAGGGTGAAGGCGTATTGCTGGGCTCAAAGAAATGATAATTGGCAACGTCCGGATTAATGCGCTGGAGTTGTTGCAAGTTTTGAGGGGATTTGAGAGAATCAGATGTCATACCGAAGAAGGAAACACTCAGTCTATTTAGCAGGCAGAACTCTCTTGCTTTGCCAATGTCCAGGTCCTAACTGGAACGAGGGGGGTCGTCAATGGGGCTCGCGTGGCTTCAAGGAAAACGGTAGAGTACTATACTGCTTGATTGCAGAAGCCGCGCCCAGGTGTTCATGGAGTTGGCTCGTGTGGATCCTTCTGGTAGATGGGTTTCCACTATCGATAGCGGCTTCAGAGGAAGCCGTTTTTTGGGTGTTCGTGTTGTTTGTCTCGACTGGATGAGATGACAAAGTAGAGATGAAGTTGAGTGAAATCTGGTTAGGATGGAATCGTGATAGATGTTCAGGGGATGATTGCTCAGGAGCCAGGTCGTGGGGGTTGTGAAGAAATTCTGAAATTTAGTTGGTTTGGCCTCAGAGGGGTTGGTTGTTGCTGCAAGAGCGAGGATGCGGGATCATGTAGCTCTGATACCAAATGTTACGATTCTTGCTGAGATTCGCAGTCGAGGTTGAGGAGCCGGTGGATCTGGGATCTCATCCTTAAAGGGGAGTGTCTCATATGTGGCTAGAAAGGATGAGAAGAGAGCTCGCCCCGGTCAGAGGTCTTGATCTATGCTTGAGTTAGAGATACTATGAAGGAGAAAGAGATGATGTAGTGCAAGAGAGAAGGAGATTTACTTTAGGGTTCTTAGCTTCATTTCATTAGTGCCCTTCCCAAATATATATATATATATAGGAGATTCTTTGTTGGGTCCAGTGTTCCTTCACTTGACCCGTAGCGCCTTTCCTACTTCCTTGAAGAAAAGTAGCGCCCTTTCCTTAAGTCCGGGCTTTTGGGATAGTTGGTTGCGCTTGATCCTACAAGTGGTATCAGAAGAGGTTGCGGGTTCGAGGCCGGGGGGGGGGGGGGGGGGGGGCGCTGATTAAATCCTGAAAGTCCTCTACCTGTGTGGGTCCCGACGGGTCAGGCGACCGCGGCCATGCGAAAAGCCACCTCTGAGCCATGTGGTGCGCCACCTCTGAGCCATGTGGAGCATCTCTGAGCTTGCGGGTCGTGCTGGACGCTGGAGGGGGGGGGGGGGATTGTTGGGTCCAACGTCCCTTCACTTGACCCGTAGTGCCTTTCCTACTTCCTTAAAGAAAAAGTAGCGCCCTTCCTATATGTCCGGGCTTTTGGGATAGTTGGTTGCGCTTGATCCTACATTCTTCAAGTTACAAAATTACAAAATAACCCAAATTCTGAAGGCAATGCGAAAATTAATGACACTTTTAAAATAAAAATGCGCGGGAGATGTTTAAGTCCGGAGCATGGCGTTCACCATCTTCAAGCTGGTCCGCCATTCCGCCGCTACTTTGTTTGTGTGTGCGTCCTATATATCTGTAACAGTTCATCCTTTAGCGAGGTCTGCGGGATGGGATATTCAATTACTAACTCGATGCCACCCAACCCTCTTACACTGAGATGTTGAAGATGGTGGAACAACACATCGACTGTGAAGACGACATTTCAACTCTCTTTACTCTGACACAACTATTCTGGGTGCGAAGTCACCCCAGATCTCCATGGAGCTATAGCTGAGGCCTACTCCTTTAGCTGATCATTTTTGCAGCGATCAATGCCCACAACAACAACCCAGATTGTGGTCATCTTCTCTGCCACTAGTTTCTAATTTGGGAAGGAGGGTTTATGGTTCAATTTTCATCACAATTTTTAAGGACCAACCCTTCCTAGATTCAAGCTTCCCCTCGTGGATGTAGTCCATGCCATCTACAATGAGCCTTACTTCGAGGCCCCCAGACGCCTCAACTCCATAATACTTTCAATTATAGTTCTTAGGCAAAATACTCAAATCAGTCTCTTAATTTGAGGTGTAGTTTCAAATTGGTCATTTAACTTACATTTGATTCAAATAAGTTCCTTATTTTCCACCTCTATCTCAAATAAGTCATATTTTCCTATTTCCCGTTAAGTACTAATGTCCACCGTCTTCTTCTCAGTGCAGTCGAAACTTACGCCCAGTTCCTTCTTCACAAGCCCACGCGGCAAAGCGAAGGAGTTGCAATCATTCCAGAGAGATCAAGGAGAAAAAAGGAGTCGCTTTTTTTGTCTTCTTCCTTCTCTCCTTTATCTGTCTTTACATCTCATTGAGATCAGAGGAAGAGCGAATTGTTTGTCAATGAGTTTAATCTCACCATTTTTGTAAGGAAATCGTCCGCGAGGTGCGGTGGGGAGGGGGGAAATCACGACATTGATGGCGAGGACCAGTTGTTTCTAAAATTAGAGTTTTATCGGGATAAAATGCTTATGAATTCACATTTAAATTAGGCTTTAGTTTGTTTTGCAGCTCTGTTTTAGGGGGGGTGAGTAGGAATAATAAAAAGAGTGGTAAGAAAGAGGGGTAGGAAATAGAGATAGAGAGAATTTGGTTTTCTTCTTCCTCCTATGTTCCCTCCTAGCCTTTTCTTATGTATTTTTTTTCTTGTTGTTGGGCAGAAAGGAGTGATTTGCGTTGTTTGTGAAATTTTTTTTTGTTCAAGTTACAGAGAACAGAGGAAAGGTAATAGTAACAGGGATAGAAAAAAGGGGGAAACATTTTTTGTTGAGAAATAGAAGGAAAAGATAGCTGCAAATTTTAGAAGGCATTCTAACTTGGAGTGCTTCCTCAACATAATCACTCCCTCTGTCGGGTGTGTAAGGATCTGGTGGTTGTGCACTGAGAAGAAGGGCTTGCAGAGCTTCTCGAGATCACATTGAGAGATTCCACTAGCCGTCAGGCTTGGAAAGCATGACGAAAACATGGCTCCTGTCGTTGCCCCTTTGGGCGGCGGTGGCGACAAAGGATTAGGCAGTGGAGGCCGGGAACCCGTTCAGGAAACCGTGCAGGAAGACGATGGCGTTTAATTAACGGAAATAAGAAAATAGGACTTATTTGAGATAGAAGTGAAAGATAAGAGACTTATTTTAATCAAATGTAAATTAAATGACCAATTTGAAACTACACCTAAAATTAAGGAATTGATTTGGGTATTTTGCCTAGTTTTTATTGCTAGTATCATCGTGACCAAAGGCACATCATTGACCAATGCGGACAACTGTCAGAGTTTCTGGACTCTCTAATGCAACAAGAAAAGTTGCATATGTACTATCTACCAGGTTGATGGCAAAGGAGGGAGAGGGGGACGAAAGGAGATTGAGTCCTCAAGATCAGATGTAGTAGAGATCACCGGTCACATTCTCATCAATCACGGAGGTGAGGGAATTGAATCCACGAGAAAGGTGGCTTGAAGTGTCTTATAATAGAAGTGGTAATGCCGGCCTCTCAAATCCAACCCGAGAATCTCGAGAATGATCATCTTTTCAACCACTAATCTCATGACAGTAAAAAAACCTTATGATGACACTACTGTGATAGATGCCACCATCATCAACTTATATGTTTGCCATAATGTTAACAAGACTTTTGACGAGCGTAGAGGGAAGATACTCAAGGCAATGTGAAATGGAGAGAACTAAAAGCGATTAAATTGGCATTGACATGAAAACAAACAAGTTACAATCTAGAGACAAGTTCTAACACTCTTGAAGGCTGGGTTCTCCAAAGAACATCTCTCTCAAAAGAGAGCCCAAAAGACCGATGATCAAAGGATCCCCATTACGCCACCCAATGCCTCCTTATAGAGGATGAGTGCTTCCTTATAAAGGATGAAAGCCTACTACTGGACAAAAAAACTACAAGAGAAATGAGTTTAACTAATTAATTTTAATTAAATTAGTTAATTAATATTATTCAATCAACTAATTTACTCGCTAAGTAATACATGACTAATTAATTACTAATTACATAAATATTTCTGGTGGCTCTCAAATGCACTCCCGCAAGGACTAAAGTTGTAATATTGGAGAAACTAGCTTTCACATTCATCATCCCTGCAGACTGCAAGATAACGCTCTTCATCATTGTGTTTGCTGATCACCCGCAAAAGACCATCATCACAAAGGTTGAGCATTCTGGGCATTTGGCGAGATAGGAGATTAAATTAAGGGATCTTGACCAGAAGTTCATGCCGCGAGTGGTGATCAAAGCACAAATTTTCGTTGATTTTATGGAAGACCTCGTCGCGGATGAGGACATGCCGAGAGCAGACAAAGTCTGTTACATGGGAAATGAAGGTAGATAGAGCTTCTAAAAGAAAGTCAACAGGCTTGGGAGTGGTGTTGAAGAACTCCGTGGGAATCACCATTGAGCAACATGTAATATTTTTTCTATTAAATAACAACCAAGTTATTATGCATTACTCAGAAGATTAAAATTCACAAAGGGATTGAAGCCCGCGACTTTTAGGTAAAAGCTGATTCTCAAGAGGTCGTCCTACAGGTGAGATGGGAGTATGAAAACTAAAGAAGCAATCCTAAAGAAGATCAGTCAACTAAAAAGTTAAGGCCGTTATAGCTTCCCAAGCGATCAAAGTTCATATGGACAAATATTATGTTACAGGAAAAACCATAACGTTAGTTGAGTTCCAGAGGATTGTCCGGAGGCGAGGATGACAGTGGAGGAAGATACTATGGAGCCGCAATCGTAACAACCTAGGTGGGGTATGCTCGAGAGAGAGGAGAGCTACCACAAACTCTTAACAAGACAAGATGAGAGATTCTAATTTCTTTGGTACCTTTATTCCATAAATTACTTGCCTTTAAATATGCTTACACGACTCTTTAAAGGATATTTACTAACTATTAACTCTTAACCACTAATTATGACTCGAACAAATAATAATGAAAGACAAGACTCAAAATAATAATAATAATAATAATAATAGAAGACAAGACTCAAAACGATAATAATAAAGACAACCTAAATTAAAGATGACAGGAACGAAGCCCTAACGACAACTAGGCTCGGAGCCCATAACATCACTTCTGCTCTGCAAAATGAGCTTGTCCCAAGCTCAAAGGGATATCAAGGCTTTGTGTCTGGTTCACCTGATTCCTTCTTCATCAGAGTCCTCCACTTCCATATAGAACAACCTTTTGCAGCGAAAGTCGTGAGTGTAGTGCTCATCGCAGTTATAACATAACCCTTTTGCGTGTCGTTTAGACATGACTGCATGAGATAGACGTCAGATATGTGGGGGTTGGTTTGCCGGGGTGTCTTAGGTGTTGCCCGTGGGTCGATGGTTGCTGCGATTCATTTGCTGTCGGCACTCACAAAGCCTGGCTAGGCTCATCACAATAACTAAATCTCTGGGGTCTTCGAACTCGACGTCCATTCTCATGTGTTCCTGATGTCCTGCTATAATAATTGCAACTTGCATCTCTGGATGTATTGTAACGTGAGCCAAAAAAAACCTAAAATTGTTCCAGATATGCTTTCATTGACCCCATTTGTCGTTGTGTAGTGAGTATGCCGAGGGGATTCTTGTGGATGGGAGGACCGAATCACATGTTGCAGAACTTTTTGAAGTCGTCCCAAGTCATCCTTGGTTGTTCGACGTGCAGTCGGGCAAACCACTACTGAGCTGAATCAAGAAGGTTGTCTCATACTCCCATGCTATCTTTTATTTTGTATTTGAATAGTTTTATAATGACTTCTTGTTTGGACCATTCTTTAATTTGCCCATGTGAGTTGTATTTATGTCCTTTGGGATTTTGGAGTTATAAACAAAAAAATTTAGTCGCATACTACCATATAAATCTCGACGGCTCTCTTCTCTTAGCACCCTGCAGTTGGTAGCCGACAACTCCTGCCTCTGTAGTATGTAGAGTTGTCACAGTTTCAATTTTGTTTTGGCATAGTTTTTGGAACCACAGTGTCTACAGTTCTGGTTTTGGTTCAACATGAATAAGAATTAAATTGTTCATTATGGGATATGAAGTACAGATACTTACAGCTATATTATGTATCATATCCGAAATGTTTCGGAGTCGGGAAACTCTTGGAAACCTGTCCCCGAAACTCTAGGAATTTTTTTTTTTAAATTTTAGATAAAAAATTCCGGATAGTCACCGATACTTTTGGATATTACCAGATACGTCTGAGTATGCTCGAAAATACCCCAAAATTATGTATTTTGCGATGGTGAAATGGAGAAAGACATGCGATAGAAAAATGTAGAATAAGGTTTGATCGGTTCCAGTTTTGTTTCTGACATTTTTTGGAACCACTGGCATGCACAACCGTAACAATGTCGTCGTCTGGAAAATATGCCTTGTCCCCAGGACAGTAGTCGGAGGGGTGGCGACAGAAGTGATCCTAGGGTAGCCACGTAGCTTTGGACTCCAGCCGGTAAGACCCAGCAATAGGGACCTCCTACGAGCCAGAGTTCCCCTGAAGGTGGTAGCGATGATCAAATAGCTGAGCTGGGTAGTACGACGCCAACTGCCATCTTTCTTCCGGACCAGAAGAACCAGGGTAGAAAATAGGCTTGCACCAGAACGGGTAAGGCCCCCCATCAACATCCCCTGCAACAGAGGCTCGAGCTCATCCTTCTGCCCCTGGTCATAACGGAACGGCTGCGCCGAAGCTATTGTGGTCCTAGGCTGGAGTAACTTGGCGTGGTCGGTCGGCTGGGTTGGTGGCCATCTTGCCGGAGGCGGGATGACATCAACGAGTGCAGTAGAAAGCTCTTGGTGGTAAGCGGAGTCACCGTCGAGGCGACATGGCTGGCCTCTGTGTAGGAACTGCATGGTCATGGCCTCCCAATTGACGCGTACATCACCGAGCGTGCGAAGCCAAGCAACCCCCAGATTGGCGTTGAGGCCGCCTATGCCGAATGCGTAGAAGTCCGCGGTCACGGAACAGGACCCCACAGAGAGAGACATGGCAGTGCAACGGCCCTGAGTCGGTCGTTATTGCCCATCGCCCATATAGACCGCAACATCTGGAGAGGGAACTAAGGGAAGACAGAGTTGCTGCACCAGGTGCTCAGAAATTAGGTTGTGGCTTGCGCCGTTGTCCACCATAATGATGATCGGGCGATCCCGCAGTGTGCTCAGAAATTAGTCTGCTGACCGGAGATTCCGCTCGTCGAGGCACGAGTTAACTCCAGGAGGTGGAACGTAGCCGCGGTGGAGTCAAGAGGTGTATCCCCCACTGAGAGCTCCAGGGACTCAAAGTCGGCCATGGTAACCTCAGGGTCGACGTCGCCGATGATGGTGTGGAACTCCTTCACGGCGCACTCATGGTTGGGGGAGTAGGGTTGGCGGCATCGAAAACAGAGACCCTTGCTGCGAAGCTCATTGTAATCACTATTCGAGATGCGCTGAGGGGCCGGTGGGCGGCCCGACCGGTTTCTCTAAGGCGGCGCCCGCGGTGGAGGAGCCGTGGCTGGTGGTCTCCAACGAGGCCGAGGCTGGTGGTGGTCAGCCATAGGAGCAGATGGCCGGGGGAGAGGTCGGCTTCCACCAGACGCGCCAAGTCCATGGCGTCGGAGACTGTGTGAGGGTGGTGTGTGCGGAGACGAGAGCAGATATGTGGTAGTAGACCTTGCATGAAGAAGCCCAGATAATGATCGAGCAGATATGTGGTAGTAGACCTGAATCGAATGAAGACCTTTTTAATTGAATCATCAACAATCACAATAAGATCTGAATCATTGTCTTAATCTGCTTAATCTTCATTTGAAATTGTTCTGTAGAGAAGTCGACGCAAGGCTTCTTGAACGTTAACTCCTTGTCGACGTATGTTGAGATATAAAGAGAAAATGATATCTCAATGTATGCATACATACTTATGCTCTGACTTCTTTATAATAGAACTCGACACAAGGAAGTATAACTGCTTGTCTTCATGTATTGATTACTAGTTGAAGCACAAAGTAAGCTTCTCGTTGTACGTCGACATCTCCTCAAATCATAGACTTTTACTTAGCCTTATTCTGACTTCCTGAGTGCACTGATTCTTGGCCTGACCACTGAATGACTTTGGACTTATACTAAGCAAGATGTCATCTATACATACAGACATTTTATTCTTTATCACTTTAATAACCTGGTATGTCAAATCATAAAGGGATTTATCCCAACACTGGTTCTTTCTCTTCTTTAGTTGTGGAGATGGTAAGTTCAAAAGATTAAAGCCTGTCAGAAAGAGCATTAAGAGTGATCTCTTTCGGTTCTCCGGTCTCCTTAATAGCCCAGGAGTATGAGAGATACTCCTTAGTCAGGCTCTTGAGCAGCTTGTCATTCTGCTCTTCATTTGGAATTTCTCTTCTATAAGTTCTTAGACCATTAATAATCAAGTTGTATCTTTTATACCAGTCCACCACTAGTTTCCAGTCTTCAATTTTGAAGTTCTCATATTGGGTTATGAGGTCTGCTTTCTTGTCTTTGCTAACCTCCTCATAGCCCTCTGCTATTACAACCAATACTTCCTAGATTTCATTTGCTGAAGTGCAGTTAATAACAGTCTGATAAAAATCATCAGAGAGAGTAGAGACTAAGATGTTCATTGCCTTTTTATTATAAGCTCTCATTTTCTTTTCCTCTTCTGACAATTCCTCCCCGGGCTTCAAGTGTTCAGTACCATTAGTGGAATCCACTGTCATGGGGATGAAGGTCCTTACAAAATAGATTCAAATAAGTCTTCATCAAGGGAATACATATAAAGTGTAATCCTAGATTTCCATAGATCCAACTTATCTAGGTTCACATGAGGGTCTAGATGTAGAGGCATAGTCTCTCTGTTAAGATATCTTGTGATTTTAGAAGAATATAAATTAATATTTAGATATAATAGATCTTGATTCACCAAGGTGTTAGTCATTAGAGGTGAACCTAGCTTTGATATCAATTGAAAGTGCGTAAAAAAATCTAAATATATTTCTAAAGGTGGTTGAATGGAGAATTATATATTTTCTTTCACAAATGACAGTATGAATCAACATAACAACAGATAAATAGTAAATAGAAAAAATATCACAAAAGATATGAGGGTTTGTATAGAGATTCCCCAATCAATCTGAGTACTTTTCTCTTTCACTCCCTGTGGGATTGCATTGCCTTCTCAAGGCGACAGAGTCTTTTCCAGCTGGAGACTCTCAAAGCCAACGAGTCTTTTTGCTCAGAGGCTCCAAACCTCCAAAGTCTTTTGCTAGGAGACTCGACAACCTCTTTAGATCTTTTGAAGGGAGATCCTATAATTTTTTACAGCAGGAGTGAACGATCAATAATGAGAGAATATCACTAAGAGAGATGGAGGTGATTCTAGCTATCTGAAGAAAAATAGAGACATAATTACAACCGACAGAGAAGAAGAAATTAGGGTTCTAGAGAATGTAGAACCCTTTCAACGAGATAGATAGATATCGGGTGAGAGAAAGCTTCTTCTTCTTATTTAAGAGGTTATATATAATCCTCTTTTTGTTAGGAATGTAATCTTGATCTCGGAAGTCGACACATCCTTACAATTAAGGCATAAAAGACGAAGATTAAGAGCCATACGAATTAAAGAAATAGCAGAAGACTAACAGTCCACTAGACTGCTATTTATATGTAATTGAAGCTATGAAAATGTATGAGAAGGATATGTAATCTGCACTGCAATAGAATGTTTTTTGCTTCCCTTCCAGGTCTTCGTTTTCTCCCTGCTTTACTTTCTATTTTATGTTGCCATTCCTGCAAACATTTTCCACAGTGGTATTGGTGCTTGATTTAGAGCTTTGTGGCCATCAGATTTCGTGTGTATCTGTTCTACAGTTGAGTTAATTTTCAACTCCATATCCATTATCATCATATGGTAACCCCCAATCCAACTCAAATATTTCAATATTCCTAATCTGCAGTTCCAATCTTTGAAGGAGAATTCTATGACTTTTGGAGCACGCATATGAGGAGCCTGTTTCAGTCCCAAGGGCTATGGGACCTCATTGAGCACGTCATACCCGACACATCTGATCAGGTGAAACCTGGGATACGCAACAAGCCGAAGATATAAAGAGGGATGCTAAAGCACTCCTTTATATCCATTAGGGTGTCAACAAAGACATATATCCAAGAATTATGTGGGCGGCGTCATCCAGAGAAACCTGGGATACGCTATTCACTGATTACAAGGGATCAGATCAGGTAATCGCAATTAAATTGCTGAATTAGTGGAGACAATTTGATGCACTGCACGTGAAAGAATCTGAGAACATACACTCATTTGTATCCAGAACCATGTGCTTCGTAAATCAAATTCGAAGCTTGGGGGACAAAGTGAAAGAAGAAAATTATCCCCAAAATATTAAGTCTACCACCCAAATATGATGCTTTTGTAACAGCCATTGAGGATTCCAATGATCTCACAACCCTGTCCATAACTGAGCTCCTGGGATCACTTCATACCCACGAAGATCGGTTATGGCGGAATGATGAATCTTTGGAACAAGCTTTTCAAATGAAAACCAGCATTACAAAGTCAGAACATCATTCATAAAGAAGAAAGAGCAGTTTCAACACAACCCTTCTAAACCAGCCACAAGAGGCCGAGCCGAGGAAGGGGGACAGACTTCAGGCAAACCGACAAATTCAGCATCCCCATCTACTGCACTCTTTGCAAGAAATCACCCACAATACAATTGACTGTTTTTATAAGTGCAAATGGTACAGGAAAGCCATGCACTTCAATAAGGATTGCTGGTTCAAAGGGAAAGAGGTAAAAGTAAAAGAGGAAGCCAACATCACACAATCTCCAGATCGGGTGTTTTATTGTAACCTTCAAGTTGAAGACAAAATACAAACACTTGGTTTATCGACAATGGATGCTTAAACCACAGAAATCCTCTACCTTAATGACCACAAAAATCCTCTGTAATGCTCGGCGATGGAAAGCAGGTAAGCATAGAAGGAAAAAAGAATTGTGTTTGTGACGACCAAAGCCGGCACCACAAGCCTCATTCATGATGTGTATTATGTTCCCAACTTGTCACAAAACCTTTTAAGCATGGGATATCTGCTAAACAAAGGATACCGAGTGCAATTTAACAATAATCAGTGCTCTATAAGGGACAAGAATTCAAACCGACTAGTGGTGTCCATATCTATGACAGACAACAAGATATTTCCACTGCAGATGATCACTCTTACTGCAGAACATCAACTGAATCTCATCTTTGGCACAAAAGGCTTGGCCATCTCAACTACAAAGACTTACAAGCATTGGCAATTAAACAAATGGCTCTGAGTCTGCCAAACATCTCTACTCAACATGACATTTGTGAGACATGTGCCACAAGAAAGAGCCATCGATTTCCATTTCCAACAAAGCCAGCCCGGAGAGCTCAACAATCATTGGAGCTCATCCATGCGACCTGCCTCCACAGAGGTCAAGTATGAAATACTACCTTTGTCTCATTGATGATCACATGTTCATGGCTTGGGTGTGTACTTTTATCTCATAAATCTCAAACTTTTGAGAAATTTAAAGCATTTCAAAGAGAAGTAGAAAAGGAGAGTGAATATAAAATCAAGAAGCTCAGAACAGATCGAGGAGAGTTTGTACGGGGGGATTTTATGCACCATTGTCGGGACCATGGCATTAGGAGAGAATTGCAAGTCGAACTCCCCAGCAAAACAGTGTCGTTGAGAGAAGTAACTGCACCATATTGGAAATGGCAAGAACAATGTTGCATCAGAAGCATCTTCCCAAGGAGTTCTAGGCAGAAAGTGTGAACACAGACGTCTACGTACAAAACAAAAACCCCACAAGAAGCCTTCCCAATATCACACCATATGAAATGTGGTATAAAAGAAAGCCACACCTATAACACTTAAGGGTGTTTGGCAGTCTTGCATACCGACATGTTCCAAAGGAGGATAGAAGGCAATCTAGATGAGAAGGGGATACAACCAACCTCTAAAGCATACATGTTATTTGTTCCTGTAACAAAGAATCTCATAACATCAAGGGATGTAATCATTGATGAAAATAGGGGTTGGAGCTGGGATCAAAATCAACTCTAGCCGGTGGAGGTTATTGAAGTCCCAAAAAAATCTGAAGATCTTCAACCATCCAGTCCACCGGATGAGGTGTCTTCATTTAATGTTGAAGATCTAGCTGATTTATCATCTACCCAGAGATACAATTCACTGAAGGAAATATATCAACAACATCAATGGGCACTGTCTGTTCAAGAACCTGAGAACTATGCTGAAGCCAGTCGAGATCAGCAATGGGTGCAAGCTATGAATAAAGAGCTAAGAATGATTGAAAACAAAACAAAACATGGAGACCCATCGAGAAGCCAAAAAATAGGAAAATTATTGGTCTTAAGTGGGTATATAAGACCAAGTACAATGAAGAGGGTAAAATTCAAAAACACAAAGCCTGTCTAGTCGCCATGGGATATGCATAAACACCTGGCATTGATCACATTGAGACATTTGCTCTTGTAGTCAGAATGGAGACAATCCGGGCTTTGCTTGTTGCTTCACAGAAAAAGCTTGTTGTTCACCAACTCGATGCTAAGTCTGTGCTTTTAATTGGTGAAATTGAAGAAAAAGTATATGTGCATCAACCAGAAGGGTACAAGATAGCTGGGAAGAGAAGGTATATCAACTTCATAAAGCTCTATACAATTTATAGTAGGCATTGAGAGCATGGAACTCAAAAATTGATAATTATCTAATCTCAAATCAATTTATCAAAAGCAAGAGTGAGCCTTCCTTATACATCAGAAGGTATCATGCTAACCATTTCCTTCTCCTGTCTTTATGTGGGTGACCTCGTGTTTATAGGGTGCTACAATGAGATTGTTTATGAATCAAGAAAATTATGAAGGAAGAATATGAAATGTTCTATCTTTGCACAATGAAGTTCTTCCTCGGCTTCCAAGTTCATCAAAGGCCAGGAAAAAATATTTGTCAACCAGGAGAAGTACATTTTAAAATTACTTGAAAACTTTAAATTGACAGACTCCAACTCAGTCTCAACTCACATGACTACTGAGCAATGAAGAGAAGATTAGAGAAGATGAGTATAGAAGTTTGGTTGGCTCTCTCATTTATGTTGCCAACACATCGCCAAACATAGAGAACGTCGTCAGTATTGCTGCTCGATTCATGAGTAATCCAACCCCAACACATTTACAAGCAGTAAAAAGAATTTTATGATATCTCAAAGGGACAAGTCATCTTGGGCTCCTGTGTGAGAAGGAAGAAGATGAAACGCTCATGGATTCACCGATAGCAACTGGGGAGGAGATATCAATGACAGGAAGAGCACAAGTGGGCATGCTTTCTTCTATGGAAATAGACTAATTTCATGGTCTTCTCGTAAGAAGGTGGTCTCTTTGTCCACTGCAGAGGCAGAGTACATCGTTGGATGTAATGCTGCCTGCGAGGCTGTCTGGGTAAGCCAGTTATTCAAGGAACTCGACCCCAGTTTTTACTTTAAGCCCATTAAAATCTATTGTCACGCCAACAAACAGGTGGCAGACATACTAACCAAATCTCTACTTGCTGAGAAGTTTAAACAATTCAGAATGGAGCTTGGAGTTTCACAAGACCAAGATTAAGGAAATTTTCGAAGTCGAAGCATCCCTGCAATTAAGGCGTAGAAGACGAAGATTAAGAGCTATAACAATTAAAGAAGCAGCAGAAGTCTAACATTCCACTGGATTGCTATTTATATGTAATCAAAACTATGAAAATATTTGAGAAGGATATGTAATATGCACTGTAATAAATTTTTTTTTGCTTCCCTTCCATGTTTTCGTTTTCTCCCTTCTTTTTGCTTTGTGTTGTATGTTGCTATTCCTGCAAATATTTTGCACACTTTTCCAATTTGAGGTAAGAAAGGGGCAGCACAAATATTTTTCCTTGTTCAGTTTATTTTCTTCCTGATCAAGTCCCGAAAAGAATGGAGCATCTTCCTTTTTCTGCTCTTTCTTTGTCTGCTTCTGCAACGACACTATTATGAATCCCGACAAGCTCTTTAGGTTCGGTTAGAGATCATTGATCACTCGGTCGGCGAATGACAATCAATTTCTTCCTTCTTCGAGCGCTGATGGTGGGAGGCTCTGTCAGAGATCGCAGAGTCTCGGTCTACGATCGCAGATCTTCATTCTCTTAGCTGTAAGGAGGGTTCTGGGACCGCTAGTAGAAGATGATTTGGCGGTCAACGTTCGGGTCCCCGGTCTGTGAATGCCCGATCACTGAATGAACATCCGAGCGGCGAACGAGTCTCTGCTCCGCGAATGCCCGGTCACCATTTAGATATACAGTCGGCAATTCTACAGCAGTTAGCCAATTTCTTCACAACTTCCATCTTCTATAACTAGTCTTATCATGAATTTGTACTATCAAATTAGCAGATACTTTTCCCAACAAAAAACAATCTCGATGGATCTGTTGCTTAGTTACCAAAGGTTTTAGACAAACATATGACAGATCATGAGAAACTAATTTCTTCACAACTTCCATCTTCTATAACAAGTCTTATCATGAATTTGTACTTTCTAATTAGCAGATACTTTTCCCAACAAAAAACAATCTCGATGGATCTGTTGCTTAGTGACCAAAGGTTTTAGCCAAACATATGACAGATCATGAGAAACTTTCTCTCTTGTTGCAAAAGTTACTTCTATATGACTTGTTATTTCCTTAGCCATCTGGTATGATGGAACTTGCCTCAATTGGATATCTCTAATACTTTTCTCAATTGTTACTTTGCTGAGGAGTTCTATATGGGCAACCACTTGCTCATGGGGGAGTGTGGTCTTGTGTGCAAATTGAAGAAATCCCTGTATTGTTTGAAACAATCACGGAGGGCTTAGTTTGGGAAGATCTTTGCAAGTTTTAAAATACTATTGTTTACTTAAATATACGTCAGATAATTGTATGTTAACTTATATAATTGCGCTGCATTAGTTCTAGGTTAGTAATTATTCACTTGCATCTGTTATGTACCTGCTTACATCTTCATATAGAGTTAGGTCAGAGTCGGTCCCTTTAGCCTTAGTTTGCATCGTTTTATATTTCATTTTGAGGATGTTGTGACATACTTTCTTTTAAGTAAATCTTGGATTACCTACTACAATTTAGTCACTCTCCAGAAGTGCATGTTCAATATTTTCCATGTCTTTACATTAATATTCTAATTCCTTTTTGGTTGAAAATATTTGATTTCTGGTTTTAGGCCCTCGAAAGTGTTGAAGAAGCTCTCGTTAGGTTAGAGAATTTGCTGCAAGAGCTACATGTTTCTAGTTCTAACACAGGAAAAGAACATCTAAAAGCTGCTTGTTCTGATCTTGAGAAAATCAGGAAGCTCAAGAAAGAGGCTGAATTTCTGGAGGCTTCTTTCAGAGCTAAGGAAGACTCACTAGAACAGGTGACCACTTCCATATTCCTCCATCCCCTAGAAATAGAAGGTTGTTGAAGATTCAAAATGTTTTCTATGGAATCACATGGTTTAGAAGTTTCTTGTTGTTTATTAAATTTATTTATTTTTGCATCTTTCGCCTTTTTTTGGGCAGGTTATTTAACTTTTACATGGGCTTTTCTTCAGTTTGGGGTTTTAATTTCACCATTATAATTGATGTTATGCTCGAGATTGTCCGTAATTGAATATCAGAATACATTGGGCAGACTAAAAATATTACCTGTATTTTGCTAATCTATGTTAATAGTCTCCCTATCCGCCTTTCATTGTTAGAATTATTATGGAGCTTTACCACATCAGACTTATTTTAATTGATCAAGAATGTTAAGTAAATAAAGCAAAAATCTATCAGTATGCAAGTAACCAGACTAACTTTTGATGTCAAGTGATTGAGCTCTGATCTATCTCTCTTTTTTTTCCTTCGATCATACCATCATTTCTTCATGTTTTCACTTTTTTTTCTCGTGTATGAGGTATTTTTCCAACCATAACCTATTGACCTGGCTTTAGGAATCAGTTTCATGCACATGTTTTATATGTGTAAAAATGCTTTCAACCAAAATCTACTGAGTTGGGGCTTCAGCTTTCAGTTTTTTGATGCTTTTTTCTTCAACTTTGCCAACATAAACTTGTGCTCTTGGGCCTCAATTATCAGTTTTACTTCTTGTTTTAGGGTGATTCTAGCAATGATTCACTCTCAATCAATCAGAAAAGTTTCCCAGTCATGGGTGGAGAGGTATCTAATGCTAATAAAAAAGCTCAAAATTCTGGTGACAGGTACATGTATTAAGCTTATTTCTTGATTTTTTTCTCCAAAAGTTTAATGGAGTTTGACAGACCGCTGCATTCTGTTGAAATGTTTCTCACAGAAGTTGTCATCTCCATTATTCTTCTCCTTTCTAAGTTTGTTTGGTGAAACCTTCTTATGACAGGTTGGCTAATAAACCTCGTGGGTTCTGGAGTTTCATGATACGTAATTTAAGCAGTACAGAGCCTGCAATGACAGAACTTGATAATGTATGCAGCGGAGGAACATTCCTTCTAGTTGTTGCTCCATGTTAAAAGTATTTATTTATATTGAAAAATGATGAAATGTTTTGAATAATACTTACTTGATTACAAGATCTCTCACACCTATATATAGGAGTGAAAGGAAATACATGGTGTGGAGACAAAATACATGAAGTAGAAAGTAATATAATAGTCACAAATGCTAACACCCTGCCCTCAAATTGGGCATGTAATGTTGACCATGCCCAATTTGGTAATGATTCTTCTGAAAGCACTCACACTCATTCCTTTAGTGAGGATATCATCCAGTTGTCTAGTTGGGCTGAACGTAGCACATACAATTCCTCTTTCTATATTTTTAATGAAGTGTCTATCGACCTCAAGCGATCGTGTTGAACAAGGTTATGTGCAATGCTAATGGCCGTCTTGTTATCACAATATAGTCTGATTGGCTCATTTTTCCCAAAGCCAAGGTCTCTCATGGTAACTGTAGGAACATGAGGGATAACTGTAGGAAGCTGGTACGAAGAAGGAATGAGTAAAGATGTAGGTGATGACTCCTCCTGAAGTGATAAGAAGCTCACTTCCATTATGGGAAAGGACTCCCCTCCCCCCTCTCCCTCCTGAAGTGAGGTCCCGTAGTAGCTTTCAAATTCATGGAAGGTGTCATCCATGCTAACAAATACCTTCTTGGTTACAAGATCAAAACATTTGTAGCCCTTTTTGAGTTGGGGAATACCCGATGAAAACTCATTTTGGGGCACGAGAGTCGAGTCTAGTTCTTTGATATATATGAACGAAGCACACATACTCAATGATACAAGGATGAAGGTTAGTTGGAGGAACCAGGGGTGTTTTAAACCCAAGGACACGTGTAGACATACAATTAATGAGGTAAACTACTGTGAGAACGACATCCCCTCAATGATATTTTGGAAGGTGCACCTTAAGTAAGAGACAACTGACCACATCCAAAAGATGACAGTTCTTACGCTCTGCCACCATTTTGAGCGGGGGAGTAGACACAAGTCATTTGATGAATAATATGCTAAGACCACCGAGATATCGCTCAAACTGAGAATCAATGTACTCACGACTGTTGTTGCTACGAAGAATTTTAATAGCGACATTGAATTGAGTTGCTATCATTGTGTGAAAACACTAAAATAAAGGGGATACTTCATTTTTTAGTTTTCATTAAATACACTCAGATAGTGCTGGAAAAACAATCAATGACAGTAACAATCCAGGCGCATCCAGAAATAGAAGCAGCGGGGCATGATCCCCAAACATCAGTATGAATAACAATAAATGACGTAGAGCTAGGAGAAGAAACATGATTAAGAGAAGTACGATAATGTTTGCTGATTTCACACACATCACGGTAAAAAAATTCCAATAATAAGACACAGTAGGAAGTAAAAGTTTCATAGAAGGGATAGAGGGATGCCCGAGTCGACAGTGCCAGGATTCCAAAACAGAAGACTGGTCTGCATGAAGAGCTTGCGGTGGTGATGTGGGTTGAAGGAGTCAAACACGTAGATGTCATCACACAGTCTACCAGAGTCAACCACCTTCCGCGTCTTCAGGTTCTGAAACACAGAGGTGGTGAAAAAGTCACAGAACAGTTCATAGAATTTGGTATGTGACTAATAGAGAGAAGGTTAAGGGTAAACTTAGAGACATGAAGAACCTAAGATAGAGTAAGAGAGGAGCAAAGGATGAATCCTTTGCCAGCAATAGGTGAGAAGTTTCCATCCACAATACTCACCTTGTCTCTACCAGACAAGGGAATGTAGGACACAAAACCTATAACAGAGCCATTCATATGATTTGTGGCTCCAGAATCAATGATCCAGTGGGCAGAAGGACGAGTGAACATAGTATGGGCACCTGGTAGTCCCTGATGTGCATATGAGTACAATGAGGTGGACGGCTTAGTAGAATATCCCTGCATCAAGCGAAGGAAGGCTTGTATCAAAGGGCCACCACAAGACCTGTAGTATCAGGACCAGGGCGAGGCCTCCTCTGAGGCATTTAAAAGGTGAGTAGACCTAGACTGAGATGCCCGACCCTGAGAGCAACCATAGTCGTGACCCCCTCACAGAGAAAACCCACTTCTCGGAGGCGGGAATCCATGAAGCTTGAAACATGTGTCAGGGAGTGATGCGACTTCCCATAGACCGCAATCGTCACAAGTCAGACGATCTTTGTCAGTAGACTTCGATCTGGAGTCACGGAGAACAACACTACCAAAACCGTACTGAACTGCAACGACAGATGCCTCAGAAACGGAGTCAGGTAGCCAAGCCTGTCGCCGATCAAACTCTTGTTGAACAAGGTTGTACACTTCTGGAAGAGGAGTAGGAGAGCATCCAAGGATCTGAGCACTGATATGATCGAAGTCACGATGTAGTCCATGTAGAAATTCAAAGACCCTGTTGTGTTCTTCCCGTGCTTGAACAAGAACCTCATCCTCATGAGATACAAGGGTGAGTGAATCAAATTGATCATACTCCTGACAAAGCTGAGTGAACTCTAAGTAGTAGACAAAGGTAGGATGATCGCCCTATCTCAGAAGAATTATCTTTTGTCGTAGTTGGAAGATTTGAGCTGCATTCCCTCTGCATGAATAAATAGCATCCACTCTTTTCCAAATATCAGCCTCCGTATCCAAGAACAAATAGTTTTGGGCAATGAATTCCACTGTAGAGTTTGTAAGCCATTACATCACCAAAGAATTCTCAGACTCCCATTACAACTAATCTGGGGAAGTTTGGGCGGGCTCCGGTGTAGTGCCACAATCATAACCAAACAGTCGTCGGTTCTTCAGGGCAAAGAGTAATTGATCGAGTCCAAGGGAGATAATTAGATCCATCCAGGCGTATTATAGTAATTTGAGAGGTGTTGTGGCATGAGTTGCCTGAATATATCCCCCATAAGTCAGGGTAGAGGAAGAGGTCCCTACTTCGGATGAAACAATAGGGGATTCTCCATTCCCCGACATGATGATCCAAGAATATAAATACAAGAATTGAAGGGAAGACAAAAATGGACCTTTAGGGTTTGCTCATAGAAAGAGGGAAAACCAAGATCCATGAAAGTCCTTAATCCAACCCACGGATCCGCAACAAGTCACAATCGATGATGAGATAGAGGAGGAAGAATCATCTCCTCAAAAAGGAAGAGAGAATGACGCCGAAAATATGGTTTAGGCCTTCATTTCTAGCGCGAGTCCAAGGGGCCGGCCGACGCAGATGAGTGCGGCTGAGCACGGTTCCGCCGACTGGGCAAGGTCGACGCAAGGTGAGGATGAGCGAGACGAGACACCTGCGGGATGAGATGAAGCGAAGATGAGGCAGGACAAGACTGAGCGAGATCAAATGAGATGCCTGTAGGAGATGAGCGCTTGTGGGAGACTAGCGCGTGCGGGTTATGCCCTAAGGAGGCTCTGATACCATGATGAAATGTTTCGAATAATACTTGATTACAAGGGGTCTCTAACCTATATATAGGAGTGAAGAGAAATACATGATGTTCATAGAATACATGAATTAGAAAATATAGGTAATAAAATAGTCACGCATGCTAACAAAAAATTAATTTGTATCATTGTTGATTGAATAATTTTAAAAACTTTGGTCCATTGTTATCATAATTATGAACCAATGTCAATTTTGCTTTATTTCTACAATCTTAATATTAATATAACTTCATCTTGTTGATAGTTTACTGATATTCAAGGCTTCAATTGTTGTGTTTTTTTGTTTGTTAGAACCTGGCCATTTTGTTATGATTTGTACAATTCTTGCAGGTTGCTACTTCTAAACTGGGGAATGATGACTGTAATTTGAATGAGATACACAGATTTGAACACTTTAGGAGTGAATTAATAGAGCTTGAGAGGAGAGTACAGCAAAGTACTGGTGATGCTCAAAATGTAGAGGTAAGTTTATTGAGTTTTTCCTTAACTCCAAATGCATGCAAAAGCTTCATGAGCTTTTGAAGTTAAATTATATAAAGGATGTGATCTTCCTTCGCATGAATCATTTAAATGGTACAATGAGACAAGGATATATAATGGTGTGATAGGATAACACATGGCATGAGAAGTTAAGAACATAATATGTAGCATGTAATTAGATATTCACAAGAGTGTTGTTTTTTGTTTCCTAAAGTACCCCCATCCCTGTCCATTGATCATAATAGGGTTATTTAGATCTGAGACCGAGATTTCCTATGAGATAAAACCCCGTCGCTAATTATTCCTCCTATTCGCAAGGGAGCAATCCTAATTAAGGAGATCATTTTGGTTCAGGCATTGAACCACCTTAGTGAATGTAGTATGGTTGGGGGGATGGGATCAATCCCGATTATGATTCCATGGTTTCGAAATCCTTGGTATACCAATGGACCCAGTCTAATAGACCCATTCTAACATAGAGGTCTTTGAGCAATAGCATCCACGGAGTCGGATTGCCAACATCAGATTACCTTCTATCAGAAATCCTGGGAAGATTAGGCAAACTGTACGTCGTTGACAGTGGTTTTCAATATTGACATTAACTCATCTAGGTGGAGGGATTAAAGTTACAATATAGCTATACTGAGTGATTTAGTGTCTTGAAGCATGCTTCTTGCAGTTTAGAGGTACATGTCGACACATCTTAAAAGAGAAGTTGGAGAGTGGACCGATTAGCATTCCGTACATGCTAACTGAAGATTAATTAGCTGATTTTCCCTTAAAAGATTGCCAGCAAGAAGATTTTAATAGCCAGGTTGGGTGTGGAAGGTTTCCACACATCAACTTGAAGGGGAGTGTTTACATACTTATCAACAACCATTGATCCCTGTCACTCGTATCTCCATTTTAGTCGTCCACGGATTGCCATAGTTTTGAATGTTTGTAATTAGGGATTAATGACATTTCTTTTGTGTGATTTTTTTATTTATATGTATATCATTGTGAATGAAATAGGAAATATTTTACACATTTCTTCCTTATGTTTGATTGATGGCCTGACTCTTACATTGTCTCAATTTGTATTTAAATGGTTCCTTTCACAGTATTCCTTTCAATTGATCTTTTTTTAGTATTTATACTGAAATATGGACTCCTTGCCATGTAATTATTGTTTTTCCCTTTCTTTTCCTCTATTATACTTAATGCAAACAACCAGTTACAGGCAGCACAATTGTCATTTTACTTATTAGTCTTACAGTTACGAAATCTTAACAAAATTTATTCCTAACCCACCTAAAATTAACTTCTATTCATTATTTATAGGAGCCTGAATTAGCGGTTGATGAATATGCGCCCTCTTCAGACAAAAGAAATCATATCTTAGTTTCATTAAAAAAGAAGGATAATGGCCTTGCCAAATCATTTCGAAAGATCAAGGAAACTAGTACGGTAAGGACATTTACTTATGGAGTGTTTTCACATGTCCTTTTTTGTTGTAACTATTCTGCCCTAATAGACGCATAAAACATTCTTTTCTGAAGATAAATTAATACATGCAGTTTATGTTGTAGTAGTTTGTGATGTTTATCTCATGAACATTGCCAGATAGAAGGTTTAATTGGTATCTACTTAGGACAGTTTCCTTTTAATTCTTTATTTTTATGAAATATGTGTCTTAATATTTTGTTCATACTAATTAAATCTTGCACGTTCAGCACCAGCTTCATGAATGTACAATGAAATTTCCTTAAAACAATTTATGTTTTCCACTAAGAGATTCATCTTATGTTAAATATATTATATTAATGTCAAATGGTCGAGTATAAAATGAAAACTTATACATTGAAGTGTCATGATGCAAAGCTAGGCAACGGAACAAGGGGAGAAATTGGGTACAGAAGATGGATCCAATCATGAAGACAAAGATATATATATATATATATTTACCTGCCACACTGCCTTTCGTCCGTCACAAATCAAGATGAGGGAAGAGCCAAAGAGAAAGAGAGAGGAGAGATGGAGGGGCAGTGAGAGAGAAAGTGTCCGTAATTCGGTCGTTAAGCTTTTAAAAAAAATTATTGGCCACACATTAGAGAAAGTGAGAGAGAAAGAGAGGGAGAGAGAGGGAGGGGCACCAACATATCAGAGAAAGAGAGAGAAAGAGAGAGGGAGAGAGGGAGAGAGGGGAGAAAGGAAAGGGGGGCCGGCATATCATAGAGGGGGGGGGGAGAGAATTTTATAACCAGCTACAGTGCTCATGTCCGTCGCAAATCAAGGTGGGGGAAGAGAGAGAGAGAGGGATGGGAGAGAGAGGGGCGGTGAGAGAGAAAGAGAGGATTTTGTCCACCGCAAAGAGAGAGAGAGGGAGGGGAAAGAGAGAGGGGCAGTGAGAGAGAACGAGAGAGCGGGAGGGGAGAGAGAGAAACAAATATAAACAGTAATGGAAGATCATGGAGAGGGTGGCGGCGGAGACGTTAGCGATGTGGATGACGTGATCAACTGCGACTTCATCGCCACCGCCGCCTCAACCACCGCCTCCTTCCCGTCGGAATTCATCAGCCGCAGGTTCTTCTCGCTTTCCCCTGTTTCCTCTTTCCTGTATGGCCGCCATAACTTGAACAGGGAGAGAATTTCCGACAGGGATGGCGGCGCCGGCACAGTCATCTTCTAACATGTGATTGATCACAGACGACTTCTTCCTACGAAGCACGGATACTTAAAATGCTCTGCCTATCGGCTCGGACGCGTATCGGATACGGAAAACGCCCGGAAATGCGCGGAAACGCGTTTCTGAAACTCTAGGAAACACATTTTAAAATAAAAAAGAAAATTTAATTCGGAATCGCGACGCGATTCCTGTGCGGTAAATCCCCGCCGCTTATTTATTTCTTTTCACACTTTAGGTTTACGCGATTCTCTCCCGTCGAAGCTGCCATACTGCTCCAGATCCCGCTCCACTGCCGCTCCAGATCCCGCTCCACTGCCGCTCCAGATCCCGCTCCCTACTCTCGATCCCGCCCTGCTCGTAAGCTCTTCCTCTTCTTATTCCTCCTCCTCGTCTTCTTCTTCTTCTTCCTCTTCCCCCGCCTCTTCTTCTTCTTCTTCTTCTTCCTCCTCTTCTTCTTCACCCTCCCCTTCTTCTTCTTCCTCTTCTTCTTCTTCCTCCTCTTATTCTTCTTTCTCCTCCGCCTCCTCTTCTTCTTCCTCCTCCTCCTCCTTCTTCTTCTTCTTCTTCTTCTTCATGTCCTGTGTTAGAATCCTTGTTGCAAAAACAGTTTGTTTTGGAGCCAATTATTAGCGTAGTATGGAATGATTTGTCACCTTACTATTAATGAGTTAGACTAAGAGAGGAGGGCTGGCTAATTGTTTTTTGCAAGTTGGATATTGGTTGTTTTCCTATACAATGGTTGGTGTTAAAAGTTGGTAAATCTTCAAAAGATAGAACCATGATATTGTGTCTATTTAGAAGACTGATGGGCTCTGGGATGTGGCGTTATCAGAATTTTTATTCACTATGTCCTCTTTTTAAGGTGTCATTGTGTGGACTAATATTTCAATTTGTTTGACCTTCTATATTTTATTTATTATAATTCTTTCTTCTTATATCAGACATCTTAATAAGGTCTGCTCTATACATCCTATATTCATGCTTACATTAAGTAGCATGCTAGTTCGAGATTATTTGCTAGTTTACATTACTTGCTGTGCTTACATTATTTAGAACTTATATTACATGAAGTCACGGTTTTCATATGTGTAGTAAAATCCCCAAAACCTTTTATATATATTTTCATGTGTAAATACAAAGGAAGAATACATATATATAGGAGAGTGAGTGATACAGAAAAATCTATACATGGTGTGGGACTAAAGAGAAGAAGGCCTAAATGGGCCTGTACATGGGCCTTTTTATGTGGATTTCGCTAACACTCCCCCGCAAGCTGGAGCGTACAAATCGTAGGCACCCAGCTTGGATAAGAACTGGAGATATAGTGGCCGAGGAAGAGCTTTTGTTAAGATGTCAACAATTTGTCTCGCAGCAGAAACATGCTCCAATTCTATCTTCTTTGCTTCAACCTTTTCTCTGACGAAGTGACAGTCAACCTCAATATGCTTTGTTCGCTCATGGAACACTGGATTGTTGGCTATATGAATTGCAGCCTGACTGTCTCACCGAAGTATTGTTGGAGAAGGAAGAGTGACACCCAAGTCACCAAGAAGTCTCTCAAGCCATGTCAATTCTGACACAACAGCAGCCATAGCCCTGTATTCAGACTCAGCCGAGGAGCGGACGACCACAGTCTGTTTCTTGCTTCTCCATGTTATGAGGTGTCCACCAAAGTAAGTGCAGAAACCAGTCGTGGAGCGCCTATCATCAGGAGACCCAGCATAGTCAGCATCCGAGTATGCAAGAAGAGATGGTGAGCTGGATGGTTTGTAGACAAGGCCTTGTCCCGGAGCGGTCTTTAGATATCTGAGAATACGCTCAACAGCTTGAAGGTGAGAGGTGCGCGGAGTATGCATGAAGCGACTTACAACACCAACAGCAAACGAGATATCCGGTCGAGTAACCGTTAAGTAGATCAGTTTCCCAACCAATCGTCGGTAGTATTCTGGATTCTCAAGAAGCTGGTCAGAGTCGGACCCAGCAACACACAATTTTTGATTAGCATCCATAGGAGTATCTGCAGGTTTGCACCCGGAGTATCCCGCTTCATGAAGTAAGTCGATGCAGTACTTTCGTTGGGACAAAACCAACCCATTCGGTCGTCGAGCGACTTCAATCCCAAGGAAATATCTAAGATTTCCAAGATCCTTGGTCTGGAAGGCCGAGTTCAGATGTTCTTTGAGCTTTTGTATCCCAGAGAGGTCATCGCCAGTAATTAGGATATCATCAACGTAGACAAGAAGGATTACAGTGCCAGTTGGTCCATACTTGGTGAATAGAGAGAAGTCGGCGGAGCTCCGAGTGAACCCAAGAGTTAAGAGAACCTTGCAGAACTTATCAAACTAAGCTCGTGGTGACTGTTTGAGACCATAAAGAGCCTTTAGAAGGCGGCAAACATGAAGTGTACGAGACTCCCCCGTGGTCTCAAACCCGGGAGGTTGGCACATAAACACAGTTTCCTTCAGATCGCCGTTAAAGAATGCATTTTTAATATCTAGCTGAAGAAGGGGCCAACGCCGGTGCACAGCAACGGAGATAAGAACACGAACAATGTTGAGTTTTGCAACTGGAGAAAAGGTTTCCTCATAATCTAAGCCTTGTTGTTGAGTGAAGCCCCGAGCGACAAGACGGGCTTATAAACGATCAACAGTTCCATCCGCATTCTGTTTGACCGCAAAGACCCATTTGCAACTAACACAATGTTGACCTGGAGGAAGGGGAACCAGTTCCTAGGTGTGATTAGCCCAGAGGGCATTCATCTCCTCTTCCATTGCTGCCCGCCACCCCGGATGCTGAAGCGCCTCCTGCACAGAGTTAGGAATAGAGATGGAGGAAAGAGAAGTAGCAAACTGGTGGAGGGGTGGAGAGAGCCGGTGTAGAGACACATAGCTGGCCATTGGATGAGCCGTAGAGGGAGATGCAGGATTAGCCGCGGGCGGTGTGTCATCAGTGGCCGACGGCGTCGGTATGGAAATATCCTTGGAGTTACGGCGAGAGTAGACGTAGCGAATGGGCGGATGGATCAAAGGCGAGGATGGAGGTGACAGTGGAGAGGAAGACGTGACTGGAACGATAAGACGAGTAATAATAGAAGGTATGGATTGGGGAGAGGAGGAAAGGTGGAACGGTTGATCTTCACAAAAAGTGACATCGGCCGAGACAGTCACTTTCCCTGTTGTAGGAGAGTGGCAGACATAGCCCTTCTGAGTGCGAGAGTAGCCAACAAACATCTGTTTGGTAGCACGAGCAACAAGTTTGTCTGCTGGTGGACCTAGGTTGTGAACATAACAAACACACCCAAAAACCCGGGGTGTGAGAGGAAAAGGAGTAGTGGCTGGAAGAAGAAGGCTTAGAGGAGTGGCAAAGCGGAGAACGGATGAGGGCATGCGATTGATGAAGTGACAAGCAGTTGCAATAGCAAAGTGCCAAAATTCTGTTGGGACCTGCATTTGGAACATGAGGGACCGAGCAGTATCGAGGAGATGACGATTTTTTCGTTCGGCCACGCCATTTTGTTGAGGTGTGTAGGCACAGGAGGTTTGGTGAATAACACCAAACTCGGAGCAGAGGGCGGAGAAGGACCGACTTGTGTACTCGCGAGCATTATCGGTGCGAAGTATTTTAAGAGGCATCGAGAACTGCGTATGTGTTTCAGAAATAAATGCACGAAACACAGAAGTTATCTCAGTGCGATCATGAAGAAAATAAAGTCAAGTAACACGCGAGTAGTCATCAATAAAAGTAATAAAGTAGCGATAGCCAAATACACTGGGGATCCTATATGGTCCCCATACATCAGAATGAACTAAAGATCAAGGTTGCAGATGTCGGATGTCGGGTTCATGTCGGTTTGAGTTTGAAATGTCGTATGTCGGATTGCGGGGGAAATATCGGGGATATTTTACAATGTCGGATTTTAATATTTAAATAAGTTTATTCATATATATAAACATTTTTTATAAATATGTGCAGTTACATACATAATGTATTTTAATAAATTACACAATAAACATATATACACATAATGTATATTTATAAATTATACAATAAACATATATACACATAATGTATGTTTATAAATTGCACAAAAAAGAAGCATTGACGACAGTAAACGACATAAAGAGCGCCAAATGTGAGCGAGAAAGAAGTCAAATCTTGGCTCAGAGAGATGCACAAAATGTAGCACAAAACAAAATATTATCGCTCGGACGCTTAAAAGAAATGAAAAATATATATTTATAGTACTCGTCATATATCGTCTGCGAGATATCGCCCGATATATCGGGTAAGACCGATATATCGGGGCCTGAAAACCGATATATCGGGGATATTTTCAAAAAATGACATTTTTGTTTAAAATGTCGATGTCGTGGCGTTTTCTGCCCAAAACCTTTATGTCGGCCGACATGTCGGACATGTCGGACGACATCTACAACAACTGCTAAAGATAACGGAGTATCACTCCGTGTACAAGAAGGAGAGAAAGAAACACGATGTTGCTTGCCGTAGATACATGATTCACAAGTGAACTCTTGGAGTGAAACACCAGGAAGAGCTTTCTTGAGAACCGGGAGGGGAGCATGCCCAAGACGACGATGCCAGTCAGAAGTAGAGATGGAAGAAAGACTGATAGGTGGGAGATCCAAGAGATATAGCCTATTCGTCAGCCGACCTGTAACGACCCGGGTCCGACTCACTACTGAGAGATCCAGCGGAACCCTAGCCGGACCGTTACCGGGCTGCAGCCCAAACACCCCAACGCCTCCCCGGCCTGTTTTTCAGCACGGTGCGTTGTTGATGCCAGGTTTCGAACCCGGCACCCTTGATAAGGCGCTCATTCTACAGCCCTCATCACCAACTGAGCTGCAACGCACCGTGCTGAAAAACAGGTCGGGGAGGCGTTGGGGTGTTTCGGCTGCAGCCCGGTAACGGTCCGGCTAGGGTTCCGCTGGATCTCTCAGTAGTGAGTCGGACCCGGGTCGTTACACGACCGCTACCAATAGTATTCCGTGTACGGCGATCCTGCAAAACAAAAGATGAAGGAGAAAAAGTTATGCAACAGTCAAGATCCCGTGTTAACTGGCTAACAGAGAGCAAGTTAAACGGGGAGCCCGGAACATGAAGAACGAAGGAGAGTAGCAAGGTAGGAGTGAGGCGGAGATCAGCAGCACCAGAGACCGGGGTAGTGTCGCCGTTAGCAACAATAATAGATGGCGGGTGAGAGGTTGTCGAATACTGAGGCGGTTTCTGAGATGTGATATGATGAGTTGCTCCAGAGTCAACGATCCAGTGAGAGCTGTAAGAAAGACAGGATATACCTTGAGTAGAGAAAGAGGCAACTGGGCCAGTTGGCCGATCAATACTGCCTTGGAGCTGCTGGAACTGAGTGCGGAGGTCTTCATACTCTTGGCGAGTAGGCGCACCAAGGTTGGAGGTGTCAGGGGCAGTAGGAGCTGGAGTAGCGGAGGCGGCCAGATGCGGAGGTAGGCCATGTTTGCGGTAGCATGTAGCTTCTAGGTGACCCTCACGAGAGCAGTAAGTACACTTCAAAGAAGAGCGGCCACCACGTCCTCGTCCCCGAGACGGGTGGCGTCCTCCCCTGGTGGAAGAGCCACGAGCAGGAGGAGTTGGCATGAGAGGTTGCTGAAGAAGAACTGGAGAGAAGACTGTTGAAGTCTCAGATGGAGGAGTTACCCTGAGTAACATAGAGCAAACATCCTGAAGGGAGGGGATGGTAGGGGAGGAGAGTATCTGAGCTCGAACACTGTGCAGATGTGAAGGAACACGTGCCATCATCATAGCAATACAGACGGCTTCCTTCTGATTCCGTTGAGTCGCAAGATCAGTAGTAGATGGCTGATGCTGGATCCATGCTTCAGTAAGACCCTTAGCACGAGCAACAAAGGAAGTCATGTCTGCAGCCTCGCCCGTATCCAGGGCCTGGAGATCAGTAATAATATCATAGAGGTGCTGGAGACTGTCCTTGCCCGAGTACAAGGAATGAAGCTCATCCCACATGCCCTTGGCGGTCTCGCGATACATGGCCATTTGGTAAGGTTCTCCATCCATTGAGTTGAGAAGCCATGTCTGAACACGACCGTCATTCCGCAGCCAATCGTCGGTAGAAGGAGAAGGAGGTGCCTGCGTGAGATGAAGTAATAATCCTTTTGCTTGAAGGACCCGGCGGACGGAGTGCACCCAAGGCACAAAATTTTTCTTTCCGGACAAGGAAATACTAGTAATCTGTAGCTCGTCTCGGAGCTCGGGAGGAGTAACGCGAGCAGCGGGCACTTCAGAGGAATTACCGAGGACCCCATGAAGCTGAACAGAGCGTGCGAAGAGGTCGCCCGGATAGCAATTGGGCGGACGGAGCTCGCTTGGAGATCGGCAGAGGGAGCTCACTTGGAGATCGGCAGGGAGCTCGCTGGAGGAGGCTGCTGGAGATCGTCAGAGGGAGCGCGCTTGGAGATCGGCAGGGAGCTCGCTTGGAGATCGGCATGGAGCTCACTGGAGGAGGCCGCTGGAGATCGGCAGAGGGAGCGCGCTTGGAGATCGGCAGGGAGCTCGCTTGGAGATCGGCAGGGAGCTCGCTTGGAGATCGACAGAGGGAGCTCGCTGGAGATCGGGAGAGGGAGCTCGCTTGCTGGAGGAGGCCGCTAGGGGGATGCAGGGAGATCGCGGGAGCCGACTTGAGGAGATCGCGGGGCGGGGATACCGCGGGTGTAGGCCGCGCGAGGAGGAACGATCTGGCAGGTAGATCGCGGGTAGTTCGCCGCGCGGGCTGCAAGCAGCGGTCTTGGAGGAATGGTGGGACCCAGCGGCGAAGGTGCAGGGAAGGTATAAAGAGGAGAAGGAGGGAGACAAATGAGAGAGCAGAGAGAGGGGGGAAGGGGGTGCGGTCTCACAAAGAAGAGACCGCAGAAAAGTAAGGAGGAGGAGGGGCGGTCTCACAAAGGAGAGACCACACAAAGGAGAGAAGACCGCCGAGGAGGGAGACGGGGGGCGGTAAAAACCTGAGAGGATTGGGGACGCGATTTCAGAGTGTCGAACCTGGCTCTGATACCATGTAGTAAAATCCCCAAAACCTTTTATATATATTTTCATGTGTAAATACAAAGGAAGAATACATATATATAGGAGAGTGAGTGATACAGAAAAATCTATACATGGTGTGGGACTAAAGAGAAGAAGGCCTAAATGGGCTTGTACATGGGCCTTTTTATGTGGATTTCGCTAACAATATGTATGGTCTATGTTTTTGTCTTATTAAATTTTTTTCGTTACAATTCAAGATATGTATAATTAGTTTGTTAGTTGTCTTATTTTTTATATTAATTAATACTTATTTTAAAATAATTAAAAAAAATTAAAAATGTTTCCCGTATCCTTCTTTTTTTAAAAATCACATATCCCATATCCGTTTGGTATCGTATCCCATATCCCGTTTCCGTCCCCGTGCTACATAGGCTTCTTCATCGCAACCTACTTCACCGACACCTCCTCCGACGAACTCATCAGCCTAATCTTCTTCTTCTCAACAGACTCTGTTTCTGTTTCTCTTCCTTTCTAGATGATCTCACTCTTAAAACCTTGCAATGATGAGCCAGTGTGTTTTCTTTTTTGCTTTTTTTGTACATAAAACTATTTGGAAATCCACCTTCCTATATACTATGTCATTGTGATTCTTTTAGTTACAAAAAACTTTTTGAATAATGTTGATTCTGAGAATACTAATAACAGTAATAGTCATATAATTATCTGTAGAATGCCTTTTTATAAATATATAAGATCATTAATATTTATAAAACGTTGATGATGCTTGGTGCTAATTCAATGCATGTTTTTTAATTTGATTATCACGTCTATGCATGTTAATTAATGCATGTTAATTCAACTACTATGACTTGCATACTTGAAATTTGAAACGGCAAGCTGCACTTTTCAACTGGAAGCTACTTGACTGTTTGTATGTTATACTTCGTATGATTTGGTTATTTTCTCACTTACCCCTTGAAATCGAGATTCCACCTTTTTCGTTTTCACTTTCCCCTTGCATTTTCTCCTCGATGGAACTACAAATTACTTTCATGGGTATAACATATTAAAAATTTAGATTTTATTTATTATTTGTGCTTTTTTAGAATGCTTGATCATACCAAATTTTTTACAAGTTCGTTTTTGTTTGTGTTTCTATTGGGCTTACCATTGAGAAGGTCCCTACTGCAGTGTAGTATACAATCCAATAATTGGTGAGGTGAGATTGAGCCCTTCTTAAAATACTATTTCACAGTTTAAGAAATTTATCAGTACTTTAGGATTTAATATAAATTTAGGAGTTAATGAGATTCATTAACCTACTCTTAATTTTTAGAATACAGATTATTGCAGTATTTGATTGCAGATATGAAGATGATACAGAGGGGCATGAGTTTGGCATCTGTGATCGGAGAGGAGTGAGCATGCATGGAAACCGTTACAAGTTGCTCTCGACGAAGAGACAACAATCCACACTCAGTGGAGACTCCAACCTGACTATTTTCCTATTTTTGCTTCCAAATTTTGTAATACATCATGTTGTTATTGATTTGCTTCCAAATTTTGTAATACATCATGATGTTATTGATTGTACAACATTTATTGCATACATTTTGCACCCATTAACAGACTACTATCGGGTTAGTCATGCTAATTGGAAGTGACTTTTATGTTGACATGAAATGGTTAGGAAGGCCGATGTGTGCCAATAACATGTGCAAATATTATTGATCTACTTGCCATTGCATTACTTATAGATACATGTTTCTATATATATATGAATACGAGCATCTTCGCATGGGCCACTGCCCGTTCTCGATGCTCTCTGCTTCGACAGTACCCCAACAACGATGGTACCTCCGCCCAAACTCGCCCGCTCTAGGACGCCCGGTCAATTGACAATGCATGAGTACCCCCGTGCCCCACGCGACAGTACCCCCGTCTCAATAGTGTCCCGGCGCGACAACGCTCCCGCCTCTCGCGACATCGTGCCCAGTGCTCTCCCCCATCCCGATTATGTCGTGCTCACAGGGGTTCACGAGAGGCGGGAGCGCCGTCGCGTAGGGACATTGTCGAGGCGGGGGTACTGCCGTGCGGGGCACGGAGGCTGCCCATGCACTGTCAATTGACCGAGCGTCCTAGAGCGGGCGAGTTTGTGCGTAGGTACCGTCGCTGCTTAGGGGTACTGTCGAAGTGGAGTGCATCAAGCACGAGCAGTAGCCCATGCGGGCTTATATATATATATATATATGTATATATATATGTCAATGTTATGGATATCGGCCGACATATCGGACATGTCGACCGACATAAAGGTTTCATGGACAAAACGACACGTTTCCGATATTTTTTGTCAAATATCCTTCTGGAATATATCAGCCGATATATCAGATAGCGACCAATATATGGGCCGATATATCTGTCGATATATCCCGCAATATATAAGTTGACTTTTTTAAATTTATATTATTTAGTGTATATGTTTTAATAAACAACAAAACAAAATTATTTCATTGTCTGGATTGTTTTGTGGCCTAGCTATCGACTCTTTTCTTGTTTTCTCTGACTTTCTTCCATAGACACGTATGTCGTCATTGATTCTGCTTGGCCTATGGATTTTGGAGTTGGGATTCCTAATCTTCGGTTGTTGTCGATTACTTCAGGCTTCCTGCTTCTTTTTGTTTCTTTCCCGTGTTATATCGTTATTACTTTTGTAACATAAATTGTTTATGCTAATTTGATAGATTTAGAATTTTTATAAATGTTAAATTGTTAATATATTAGTGTCATTATTTTAAATGTCATCCGACATGTCTGACATGTCTCCCGACATGTCTTTTTTAAGGCAAAACGATATGTTTTTCTAAAAAAAAAAGATTATGTCCTTTTATAAAATATAGGCCGACATGTCCAATTTTTTCTGATATATCGGCCGACACGACTTCTAAATATATCGTCTGTTATTTTATTTTATGTTATATTAGCAAACTAACATATGTTTAAATTGTCTGTGAATATTATATTATGTATGTTTAAATCTATTAGATTTATTGTTTCAATTTTTTTAACGTTTTATTCTTACAACCAATTTTGTATAATTGTTTCGTAATTTTTTAATTTCATATTACAAAAAATATGAAAATATTTAATACATTTATTACAGAAAATATGAAAATATTTAAATCTTCTTTATTTGCAATAAACTTATTGTTATCAAAATAAAATTATTATATACTATTAAATATATTTTACAATGTACCACATTGAGGTGGTAGCGATGTTAACATTCACACAACCTATAATTTAAAGTAGTATATAATATAGCGATCCTAAAATATCTTGTGCAGCCATCTCTACTGTTGGCGGAGAATTAATGATGACAACTGTAGGAAGACTATCACTCAAAACGTTGGGCATGGAGAGGGAGACATTTTTGCCTCAACAATATAGACAACTTGCCCTGACACTCCACAATAAAATGGTGTTGTCGAACGCAAAACTTGTTATTTGCTCGAAGGCGCTCACTTTATTACATTGTATTTATATGATAATGCTGAGACACTTCGCGCGTGGGGGGGGGGGGGGGGGGAATGCAACCCTTAACAGCTACATACCTCATTAATCGCCTCCCTACCCACATTCTTCAAGAGGAGACACCACAACATACTCTTTTTCCTACATAAACAGAACATCATCTATCTATTCGGGTGTGTATGATATATTCGTGATATTCGTCCTTCACTCTCCAAGCTTGTTAAAGTGTATCTTCTTGGGATATACTCAAACTACCAGGGGACACCGAATTTACTCTCCTGATTTAGAATGCTACATCATATCGTCTGATGTTGTCTTTGTCGAGTATGTCCCTTTCTCTCCTGATGCACTTGAACTGCTGGACTCTAGTTTGTCCCTTGATTTTGTCCTCACAATTCATCACGCCCCACAACCTTCTTCTTTTGACGGCTCGATAGATCTTCAATGGGATCCCACTTATTCTCATCGTCCCGCTAATATGTCTTCATTTCCTCTGCATATGCCTATCTCTACTCACGGTCATTCTTATCATGGCGTCGCCTAGGCGACGCCTAGGCGTCCAGTCGGCCGATTGAAAACAAGGCGAAGGCCGCCTTATTTTTTTTTTAATTTGGGGTATAGACAGCGGTTTATATATAAACCGCTGTTTATACTATAGTAGACAGTGGTTTATATATAAACCGTTGTATATTGTAACATCCCGTGTACAATAGACAACGGTTTATATATAAACCGCTGTATATTGTAACATCCCTTGTACAATAGACAACAATTTATATATAAACCGCTGTATATTGTAACATCCCGTGTACAATAGACAGCGGTTTATATATAAACCGCTGTCTATTGTAACATTCCGTGTACAATAGACAGCGGTTTATATATAAACCGCTGTCTATTGTACACGGAATGTTACAATAGACAGCGGTTTATATATAAACCGCTGTCTAAGTGGGATTTAAACAATAGAATTTACCTCGACATTTTACTTTTTACCGTCGCTGAATCGTTGCTGCTCTGTGCGAAAACCCTAAAGGCGATTTCTCCTCGACAAGTCGACATCTTCCTCTGGTTCGTTTTTACGTTTTTTTTTCTTGCTCTTATAATTTCTAAGTTGAATGGTTTAATTTCTAAGTTGAATGGTATAATTTTTAAGTTGAATGGTTTAATTTCTAAGTTGAATGATTATTTCATATTTTCTACTTCCTAGTTCCTACTGCTTCTATAGTTCTTTATTTATATGTGTGATTGACTTAATGTGTGGTAGACTGGTATTACCTCAATATCATTGCGATTTTGTTTGAATTTTGTTTAGGTTTTTTGGATGGTTTAGTTTTTTTTTAGGGTTTTCTTATTACAGGAAAATGACTGATAAAGGATCCTCATCAAAGTCAACAAGAGGTTTCACTAAAATGATGGGATTGAATAAGCTTAGAGCAGAGGGGAAAAAGCTTTTTATTTCTGTTAATGATGATGACCACATTATTCCCGGGCCTGAGTCTAATAAATTGATGAGTCTAATTGGTTCTCTTGTGAGGATTTATGTTCCAATTACATGTGCTTTGTTTCTAAATCCAAACAAATATTTTGAATATGAGGAAAAACATCTCGACGATACTTGGAAATTTCAAGATGCTTTCAATGATGTTATTGCAAGAATAGTGCCCGATCAACAATTGCAAGACAAGATTGCAGAGCAAGGCACTAACTATAAAGCATCTCGAAATAGTTTTGGAAAGTCTATGGCTATTAGGCAACGAACCACCTTAATCCAAGTAAGTATTGATTACGTTTTTATTTTTTCTTAAAGTACTTATATGTTATACTAATTTATTTTTGTCTTAAATAAATAGTGGATTGGTGGGGTGCACATGGAGGACCGAATGTTAACCTTACAAAGGTAGCATTACGCATACTTAGCTTATGTTGTTCTTCTTCTAGTTGTGAGCGCAACTGGAGTACTTTTGAGTTTGTAAGTATACAAATATTTAATTTAAATTTGAACTTGTTTTATCCACTAACAAATAACAAGTTTGCAACTATCTTGATTCAGATTCACACAAAGAAAAGAAATAGATTGGAGCATCAAAGACTTAATGATCTTGTATACATCCAATACAATCGTCGTCTACAAGTACGATTCCAAGAAAGACGTGAAAAAGGAAGAAATTACAACCCTTTAGTGCTTGATGAGCTAGATTGGAGTAGTGAGTGGATGATGAACCAACCGAAGGAAGCTTTAGTTTATGATGATGATGATCTCACATGGGAAGCTGTAGAGAGAGCTATTGAGACTGGGGCTCGAAATTTACGAAGTGGTGCTCCAGCTAATCTTGAACTAGTAGCTGAAGGGGATGAAGATCTAGATCATTTTAGCGTTGCAAATGATGATGATCTTGTTGATAATTATGGGCAAATGACGAGTACCTCAAACCAACTAAGCTCATGCAATGCCAATGACGATTCTATTTGATTTAAAAACATTATTAATGCTAGTGTGTATCAGTGTATGATGATAACATTTTGGTATTGAGTGAAATTGTTGTGATTGTCATTATATATATTGATTCTGAATTTACATATTTTACTAATTGATATTCCTCAATGTGCGATTGTTCATGTCACTATTCCTCAATGTGTGGGTGTGGCATGATTAAGGCTGGTTGTGTGGTTCATTTTGGATGTATTAATGAAAAAAACCTGTGTATCTGAATGCTGATTGACTTCTGGCAGTGTTGGTAAATTCTCTTACTGACTTGTAAAAAAAACTGGGACTATAGACAACGGTTATTATAATAACCGCTATCTATAGTGACTGTCAGGGGACTATAGACAGTGGTTATTATAATAACCGATGTCTATTAACTGAATTTTTCCGGGGCCCCAAACTCCGACTATTACCTTCTATCCAGCCTCCTGAAGTTTGTTAGAGACCCACCTAGCCCCCTACTTCTAGTTAAGTATTCTAGTTTATGATCATTTATTTTTATGTTGAATTAGTGATTGTTTTCCTACTTTGCGTTGTATACCTTTGTAAACTTTGCTTCCATCTATTGTGGCTAGTGTGATATTCATTTGCTTGTTTTTTTGTGATTTTTGCACTCTCACATTAATACTCCAACACGTGCTCTCACTTTCTTGAAGTTTTTTCTATTGTGGTTTTCTTGCATTTGCTTTATAAATTATAATTATTGCAAGATAAAATTTGTCGGATTTGTATTGTTGCATATATGGTTCATCCATGAGCCCGTCGTAGAGCCCTCCTGCGTCACTTGTCCTGACATTGCATGCACGATTAGTAAGGTTAGTCAGTTTATGTCGACATCAACCAATGCTCAACGGAAGGTTGTTTTACGTATTGTTTGATATGTGAATAAAGATCGAGTCATTGTTCTTATTTATAGTTATCCTGGTCATATTAATATTGAATCCTTCTGCCAATCTCATTGGGCAGAATGCTTAGCTACATGGAAATCTACTACTGGATTCACTGTTGTATGGGTGGAAATTTAATTTATTGGTGTAGTAAGAAACAGATTACCGTCGCTCGCCCTGAGTGTATATGATGATTAATTTCTCGTATGACTAAGGAGATTGTGTGGATTCATCAGATTCTACATGAGATAGGTTACCCTGTTAAGGGCACTACACAGTAGTGGGTGATAATTGAGTGGCTTTTCAGTTCGCTACAAATATAGTCTTCCATGAACCCACTAAACATATTGAAGTGAATTGCACTTTGTTTTAAGGAAGTATAAGGAAGGGTTCATCTCTCTCAGGCATGTCAGAACTTGAGACCAACTTGTTGATCTACTTAGTAAGGGGGTTCCTGGTCCCATAGTGAAATATCTTTGTACCAATTTTTACATGGTTAACATCCACGATCCAACTTGAGAGGAGTGTTAGAACTATTTTATGTGTTTTATTTGTTAACCCAAATCTTGCGGTCTCGGTCAGCGCCCGCCATGCCGGTCCCATGCGCCGGTCCCAGGCGGATTTCCAGGCATGTCCGCGGTCGCATCCTAGAGAAGTGCACCCTCAGCAGCAGTCCCGGGCGGGCACTCCCAGAGTGCCCGCGGGCTCTTTCCAGGATCTCAGCAGTGGGGCGGTCAGGATTGTTCGCCAAAGGGCCCGCGCCCTCCAGCCAACAACGTCAGCCTCCTAGAGGAGTCGCGACGGGTACTCCCCAGAACCCGCCTGGACCCCTTCGACGAGCAGGTGCGCGCGGTCACGACCTGTCGTGCCCGCGCGCCCTGTTTCTTCTCTTCTGCAACCGACGCTTCAGTTTTCTTGAGTGGCGGAGCATTTAATACAGCATTAAATGCCCCCTCCCCCGGCCAGGCAGCCTACCCTCTAGTATAAATAGAGGGTCAGCGGTGCTTGGAGGGACACGAGACTTTGGCCAGAATCTACCCTGTTGTAGGTGCGGTCACAAGTACCAGTCATTCGATTGCCTTATATTTTTCAGCACTCTTGTAATAACCTGTAATAGATCCTTGTTGAATAACAAAATCCCGCAGCAAAAGAGGCATTCGCCGCTGCGGGCCAATCTGGTTTCCGCCGCTGCTAGCGACATCCACTTTTTATGTGCTCTGTTCGCCTCTTCCCGCGGTTTAGTAAGCGGTTGCTTGCGGTTCTCGATCCCGTTCTCTCAGTCCCCATAGTCTTCGCTGAGTGTGGAGAGTTGATGACAATTTCAGCGCCAACAGTTCGAGCACGCGACCTTCAGATCAAGCAACCAGTGAAATCATCCGGCGCGCAGACGCGAGCAGCAGAGTCCGTCTGAAGCCCAAGGAAAATGCAGGCGGGTACTCCTTAGGACGAGCGGACACCCGTGAAACAATCGCAGGTGAGCCCGCACGGTTAGTCGCCCGGACAGAAGGACCCCATATGGAGCATGCCAGGAAGTTTAGCAAGTCAAAATCCCGGGAGGGGACGGAGACAAACTGTCTCCATCAATGCAGAGCTAAAGGAAGAGAACAAGACAGTTCTTATCCAGTGCCTTTTGGATAATATGGATATCTTTGCATGGTCAGCTTCAGATATACCAGGTATAAGTCCTGACGTCGTCTGTCATCGTCTCAATATCAGCCCAAACTTCAGACCTGTGAAGCAGAAGAAGCGAGCGGTGGCAACAACCCTTTCTGAGCCTATTCAGGAAGAAGTTTCCAAGGTGCTCAAAGCAAAGTTTGTCAAAGAAATCCAGTATCCAGAATGGGTCTCCAACGTTGTGATGGTCCTCAAAGCCAACAACAAGTGGAGAATGTGTGTAGATTTCACGAGACTCAATAAAGCATGCCCTAAAGATTGTTATCCCCTACCTCGGATAGATTCTCTGGTCGACTCCATTGTGGGGTTCTCGATGATGAGTTTCTTGGATGCCTTTTCAGGATACCATCAGATCCGAATGCATGTAACTGATATCTCTCATACATCTTTCATCTCGAACGATGGCTGTTACTGCTATCGCGTCATGCCTTTTGGATTAAAGAATGCGGGTGTTGCATATCAAAAGATGATGAACAATGTGTTCAAGCATCAAAAAGGTCGTAACTTGGAAGTTTATGTTGACGACCTTCTTAACAAAAGTCACAAGTTGGCAGGTCATATTGAAGATTTGACAGAGACGTTCGCTACTCTCCGTAAGTATAATATGAGGTTGAATCCAGCTAAGTGTGTCTTCGGGGCTAGCAAAGATAAATTCCTCGGTCACTTTCTCACCCCTCAAGGTTTAGAGTCCAATCCAGACAATGTGGAAGCTGTTCTCGAGATGCAGCCTCCAAAGAGTCCAAAAGAAGTCCAGCAGCTGGCAGGGAGGATTGCACGGCTCAGCCGCTTCATCTCTCGCTCAGGAGATAAGTGTGCCCCTTTCTTCAAGACTCTCCGAGGGGGAGTGAAGCTCGAATGGACCGAAGAGTGCGGTCGAGCATTCAAAGAGTTGAAACGTCAGATGACGACAACTCCTCTTCTCCAGAGCCCTCATCAGTCAGAAGATTTGTCCATGTACCTCGGGGTCGGCACCGAGGCAATCAACTCAGTGCTAGTCCGAGAGGAAGGCAAAAGACAGTTTCCAGTTCATTATATAAGTCACGTGTTGAAAAGCGCCGAGACGCGCTATCCCATCCTGGAGAGGCTCGCCTTAGCCTTAGTGATATCAACGCGAAGACTTCTCCCCTATTTTCAGGCCCACTCCATCAAGGTTGTCACCGATCATCCGTAAAGAGCCGTCCTTAAGAAGCCGGAGCACTCATGGCGACTAGCTAAATGGGCTATATAACTCAGTGAATTTGACATATCCTATGTTCCGAGAATCGCTGCCAAGACTCAGGTGTTGGCAAATTTTTTCACTGACTTTATTGATGATGAGGCCGCTAAGCGGGAAATCCCGTCTCTGTGGTGTTGGAGGATGTTTATAGACGGAGCTTCCGGAAAGGACTCCGTTGGAGCAGGGATCATCCTGATCAGCGCCAGCGATATTAGAATCGAGCAAGCAATTTAGCTTCACTTTCCCACGACCAACAATCAGGCAGAGTACGAAGCATTGGTAGTAGGGCTGAGTTTGGCTCGGGAAATTGGGGTTGATGATTTAGAAGTGAGGACGGATTCTCTGGTAACAACATCTCAGATAAACGGTACTTTCGAAACCAGGGATCCCCTCCTTCAGACGTACGTGGTTCTGGTGAAGTAGCACATTGGGCATTTTCGTACCTTCAGTATCCGGCATATCCCGAGAAAGGAGAACACTGTAGCAGATGAGTTGGCAAAGTATGGACTCCCAGGGGGGAACTCTCACATAGTTGTTTCATCCGGCAATAGAGGAAGCAAAAGTCTTGGAGATCGATCAACGTCAGTCTTGGATAGATCCATTTGTTCATTACTTCTCCACGGGAGGAGTCCATCCCTCAGTAAGCGGCAAGAGAAGGTTTAAACTCAAAGCGGCCCACTATTCCTTGATGTCTGGGATTCTATACCGAAGGGCTTTCCTATCGCCTCTGGCAAGGTGCGTGATCGAAGAAGAAATTCCTCGAATCTTGCAAGAAGTACATGCAGGAGAGTATGGCAGTCACTCGGGAGCCAGGACCCTTGAGAAGAGGATCCTTCGCCAAGGCTATTTTTGGCCAACCCTCAGGAAGGATTGCAGAGACCATGCGAAGAAATGTTTCAAGTGCCAGAAGTTCGCCCCCCTTTAGACTCAGCCAGCGCAGTAGTTGAAAACCATCTCTGTCCCATGGCCGTTTGCTGTTTGGTGGATGGATTTGGTGGGTCCTTTCCCCATGGCCAGTGGGCAGCGATGCTTCATTTTGCTCATGATTGACTATTTCAGCAAGGGGATAGAGGCAAAAGCGTTAGCCAAGAGGACAACTCAGATAGTCAAAAATTTTATATGGGGAGAGACCGTCTGTTGGCATGTGATCCCCATGGAAATTGTTACAAATAACGGCCCTCAGTTCGCTAGTTCGAAGCTTGAAGATTTTTGCCAGTAGGTTGGAATAGAACTTTGTGTCTCGTCAGTTTATCACACGCGCAGCAACGGGCAAGTGGAAGCCGCAAACAAACAAATCCTGAATTTTCTTAAGAAGAAAATAGAGAACGTTCGTGGCAGTTGGGCATAGCAGCTTCCAGCAGTATTGTGGACCCTGAGGATTACTCCTTCATCGGACACCGGGGAAACACCCTTCAAGCTAGCTCACGGATTCGAGGCGCTCGTCCCCGTGGAATTCGATGTCATGAGCCCCAGAGTCCTCTCTAAGCAAGGCGAGGAGCAATAGATGGAAAGCAACAATGAGGAAATGAAATGCAGTCTTGATCTGATCGAAGAACTCAGTGATCAGTCTGTCGTTAAACAAGCGGAGGCCAAGTGAAGGATGGTCCAGCATTTCGACAAGCACGTCAGAGTCAAGCAGTTCGTCGTGGGTGACCTTGTAATGAAAAAGGTAGATGCAACGGGGAGAGTAGTCTCAATCGGGAAGCTCAATCCCAACTGGGAGGGTCATTTCATCATTAAGGAAGTGCTCAAAAGCAGTGCCTATCGGCTGCAATCCCACGAAGGGAAAGAGGTACCGAATACTCAAAGCGGCGATGACTTGAAGGGAAATTATCCTTAGTGAAGTATCTTACTTTTTCCTCGTTTCGATTTATAATATAAGTCCATTGCATTTTTATCAATGCACAATGCCTACATCTATTCTATGCTTCACTAACACTTTTAGGAAAGGGACTCTCGGATTCTCTACCCCTCTCTGCCGGTGCGGGCTACTTTCTCCACCCTAAGACTACAACAATTGCCTTCGCAGGAATAATTCGTGACTGACGTACGTGGCAGGTCAGGAATGTGATAGCCGACCATGCATCAACAAATGTATCAACCCTGTAACGGCGGTCCCCACGACCTATGCTTTAGTTCTTTGTTCTAGTCCGGGGTGCTACCAGAGCTTGCTTGGACCCCCTCGAACGTATCCGGACATCTCTTGCGGAGGTTATCAGGCTTCCAACCTTCTCTGCCGGTGCGGGCTACTTTCTCCACCCTAAGACCACAACAATTGCCTTCACAGGAATAATTTGCGACTGACATATGTGGTAGGTTAGGAACGTGATGGCCGACCGTGCATCAACAGAGGCGTTACTACTGTTACTGGTGCCTTTCTGCGGACATCTCCGAGACACAGGTGTTTCATGCCCCAAGAACGTATCCAGACGTTGCTTGCGGAGTAGAACCCTGCGGAGACATAAGTCCAACTGGTAGCCATAACGTCTGGTAACGGGCCCCCGTAACTAAGCCCAACTAGCAACCTCCTCGTCCCCACGAGTCTTTCTCCGGGGAGAGGCCGCAGGCGGTTTTATCCCCGTACTGTTTTCGAATTGCAGGTAGCAGGAGGTCACATATGGGATAGGGCACGCACACTCCTGTAAGCGCTCGACTCACCTGACGTAAACCAGGGCGGATACCCCGACCGTGCGATCTCGAAGAGCCTCACGTTAAGCTAACACCCTACAATCCCCGCAGGCGAAGCGGCACTCTCAGTTATTCTATGTAAGTTATAAAAATGCTAAGTAGGTACAGGCGGCGGATAGGCGGGCAGCAAATTATGGAAATATCAAAAAACCCGCAAATATCCGGCAAACGCGAACGTTGCGCCTATGAGCATATGCACGATTCTAGGCGGACTCAGGTAAGGCACGAAGTATCCGCCAGAATCATAAATTAGGTACGCCTGAAGTTGCAATTATGCTTAAAACAAAATGAAACCGCAAGTAAAGATAAGTGTTCGCAGACAAAAATTACGCATCTTCGTTACTTCGAAATTGTTTTCAAATTTTATCGGTGCGGTTACAAAAAGAATTCGCACGGACACCAACAAAACAAAAGTTTAAAACAACGATACTCGCTATCTTCGCCCGATTCCGAGGCGGGCGACTTCCTCTTTCTCCCCCGGGACTCCATGGAGAGGTTGTATCCGACTAACCCCGTCCTAAACTCCGAGAATCAGAGATCTTGCCTCCCCCATGTACCGCATATAAGGTGGCGTAATCGACATCTGCGAACTCGTCTATCAGTGCACCACGCTCTCGTAGAAGCTCAATTGTGACCTTCCGCGGATGGTTTTCCAAACTGGAGAGCCGCCAGCGCAAACTTGGGGTCCTCCATGGTTGAGCACGCCTGACGGACACCAAGACATCAACGACCTCCAAAAGGTATGCGCAAAAGTTTACAATTAAGTTCAAATTTATCTTGAGTTATGCTCGCAGGCGGACATTTTCTGCCAAGGCTGTCTCTAGAGTACGGCAGGCGGCGCGGTCAAGAGCGAGCGATTTCAGATTCGCCACAGCCGCCCTCTTTTACAGCTTCGTCAGCGGAATCCGCCGGATTTCTTCAAAGTCTTCTTTCCCGATGATCGTCGTTGAGACCGCCATGGCATACAGAGAGATCCCCCGCGCCTCCTTCCATGATGGAAGGTGGGTGCTCAAAATAACCGCATCCTCACGCCGCATCATTAGCGGCCTACCGCCAGGATCCGTCGAGTCATCAGTGCCCGGAGGGCAGACTCGCCACTCCCAGCGCTCGCGAGCAACCGCATCGGTCTCCTCTTAGTGCCCGCGGGAGCACTCGTTCCTTGCCAGAAGAATCGACCACCTTTCGCTAACGCCTTTTCTCAGTGGCGGTCAGAATTTCGCCTGGCGGGGCATAAGGCTTCTCCATGGGAACCCGCAAGATGACGGCGCAAACAAACAATGCCAGCACCCGCAGGTACGCTGGGCGGTTAGTATAATTGAATTTGTTAATTTACAGTTGGAAGTGTCCAGGTCCGCCACTTCACCCATACAGGGGATGTAGTATTGAACATCCAGCGGAGTTTTTGCCAAAACGTCAGGATCTCCTCCTCCAGCTCCAACAACGGAGGCTTCAGAAAGGCGCTCTCTTTGAGTGGCTCCGAGTAAGTACAGAGCCCGCGGAAGTCGGCCCGGAAGATGGCAAACCGAAGTTTCCACCCATTTACCTTATTCGGTGTATTCAACACCCGAAAGACGCTGGAACCAATGTACATGTGCCCCCGGTCGTGAGCGCGCACATGGAACAAATTCCTAAAGAGAGGGAGGCTGAAGCGGATTCGCTGCTACCGCAGAAAGATAAGGTAAGAAACAACGGACATGATAGAGGACGGTGACAACTGTGCGGGAATGATGTCGTAGAAGCTCAAGATTTCCGCCATCTCTGGGAAGATGGGGAACGTCCAGCCGGCATTGAAATGTTCGAAGGGGATGACGAGCTCGTTGGCGAACACCGTATGGAGATGTTCGCCGACCCCAGGAAGCCGCGCAGTATAAGATCTAGGATCCGCGCGGATCATAGTTAGAAGAGTTGCTAACTCTTCATCGCCGATTGTCACTGCCGGTGCGACGTGGCGAAGGAATTTTATGGCGCACCCTGTGCGCGTGGAGCCTGCCGGTTGAAATCGTTCAGCGGTCACATGAAGGGCTTGCACCACGTCCACGTCCGCAGAAAGAGTTCGCTCGCTCTCCGAATCACTCATGGTTGCATACAAGGGCGTAGAAGGCCCCCCCTATGTATAGACAGTGCAGAAGCCCCATAACTCGAAACGCGAAACGACGACAATAAGACTCATGGAGTGCGCGCCAGAATCATCCGCGCAGCCTCAATCTTCCTGCAAGAAAAAGTAGAGTACGCAAGTATTCGCAACAGAAAAAAGAGTTCAATCACAAGCATTCGCAACAGAGAAAAGAGTTCAATCACATGCATTCACAACGGGCAGAAAAGTATTCATATAACCATATTCAGAACTCAAATAAAGAGATTGTTCGCAGAGACCGGCCCAAAGTGCGCGGTCATAAAAAAGCAAGTTAAAATTATTACAATTCCATTATGCATTGTTTCTCAAATTCTAGATTTATTCGGGAGGCGTCCGCTCTACCCCAACGTGCGCCAAGCTATCGGTCACCTCGGCAAACGCACTAATGGCACTCGCCATGAACCTGTTCACCTTGGCGCCTGTGGCATGGATTGAGCGGACGTCATCCCTCACTCTCTTGGCATAGTTTCACAGTGGATCCTCCGGAGGCACCAGATTCTTCGAGCCCGTTGCGGCTTCTATCGGCAGAACAGGCGGACGAACGCACTTGGAAGCGCGCGCGCCGCCCTCCTTCAACGCCTCTACCTCTCTCTCCAGCCTCGCTATCCGTACGCGGGCAGTCCAGAACTCTTGCTTCACCACCTCCAGCTCCTCGCGTAGTTGCCTCACAGACTCGCCCCCGGCATCCGCGGGAGAGCCCGCTGCGAACAAAGGTCAGTTTGAGTTAGAAATATTTTCTGAAACAATTGGATCGGCAGAAATGGAATACCCTTCACGAGCATACCGGCGAACTTCCCCTTTAGCTTCTGCCGGCGGGCCCTACGAACTGCCTCCTTCGCCGTGGATTCTGGGGAGTGGTCGCCGAAGGGGGTCCATGCGCGTTATGGGGAGTGCTCGCCGCGACTCCTCTGGGAGGCTGCCGCTTTGGCTGGAGGACGCGGGCGCTTTGGCTGAAATCTACCTCATCAATGCAGTATTGGAGAATAGTGGCGTCGATACAATGTCCAAGTTTTTATTTATTCTCCTCCCCTTTAAAGCGTACATGATGACTCCAAAAGCTAATCATATCCAAATTATTTCTAATTCTATCATGACAGGAAATTTTCAAACTAGTAATTATCTATTTAAATCTAATAATTAAAAACATTTAGGCTCCGTTTGACACGGCAGTGGCGGTTGTGAATGCGGTGGTTATGACCCGTCGTTCGTGAACGCCCGACCTCACCTAAGGAACTTCATCCACTTTTATGTTCAAAATTAATTTTCTTTTCTTGGTGGCGGTCATAACCGTTGTCATGCCAAATATACATTCTACGACGGTCATATTTTCTTCCAAACATACCGGAGCAAAAACGTCGCGCCAACCGTGACGCATGAAGGTCTTATATGAGGGGAACTAATAGATGATTACTGTATGCAAACACACGAATCCGATGATATTTTACTGGCTACAATTTATATTTATAAATTAATATGAACATGATTTGCCACCAAAATTTGGAAACAAATAACGTATATATGCAAGAGTGCTAGAAAATCAAATAACTAGATAAATGAGAAATTACAAAGACTCAAACAACCGAACTCAACTTACAAACCAATATCCTTTCTAAGTACAAAATAAACACAATATTCAACTAAGAAAATGACAAACCAACCTTAAACTCACATAATACTGAAGGGGAAGGGCTGGAGACGTGTTTGGAGTGCTGTGGGGAAGCCGAAGTCGCAATCCAGGTCTGGTTTTAGACCTCTAGATGACGGCCCAACTGCTGGACAGCGATAATGGTTGCTGAGAATGGGTTCAGGATGCCTGGGAATTTGATGGGAGGGACTGTAAATCAGCCAACAGTTGCTCGAATTATTTCCTGGTTGCTCGAGTGTATCTTCAGCAACAATATCTGTAGGGGGAAGAGTTCCTGGACAGTAACAGTTGGCTTCCTGGGGCTGGGGGTGGCTGGAGGAGACTGGTAGCACACACTGGTAGCAAGGTGGCTGGCTGATGAGGTAGAGATCCGGAATTTCTAGTCCAGGTACAATTCTGGAGAGTAATCCTGCATTCGGGGAGGGGGCCGAGAGGGGGAAACTGCTGGAAGAGCCCTCTCTATTCAGTTAGCAGAGTAGTGGATGTTGGGGAACTGAAATGAGGTAGTTTTGGTCGGCTGCAGGGAGCTCCCAGGAAGCAGGCAGCAGTTTTGTTCCTCTGGACAGAATTGAAAACAATGGAGATGGGCCTGGGGGAGTGGAGACACACTTGTTGGTTGTGGGAGTGAGAGGAGAGGCTCAGTTTGTAGAGAAAATTGGTTGTTGGCGTGGGATATGGGGGAGGGATTTGTGGGTAGTGGAGAATGGTGGGATAGGAGCAATTTTAGGAATGAGGCTTAAAATTTAGGAGATGTGTGGGTAATGGGAGGAGGAGAGGAAATTTAGGGGTAGTGGGGAGTTATGGAGGTAGTGGGATAGTGGGGGAGGTGGTTATGGGGTAGTGGGGTGGTGTCTGGCCGGAGGCGGCCCAAGTTGACCGGAGGTGGTCCCTGGAGAGGCGGACAATGGTGGTGGTGGTCATGTATGAGGTTTCAAAGAATTAAATCAAGTTTCTCTCTCTATATATATAATTCTTCTCCTTCTCTCCCAAATCTCTTCTTCTGACGCAGGGCAGGCCGTGTAACTCGGGTGTGCTGACTCCAATGCGAACCTAAGTGGATGTGATGCCAAGTAGATTCAAATAAATACAACTAAAATGAGAATGCAATTGGTTGTAACTCAATTAATCCGGAATTAAAATGTTGCGGTAATGATTTTATAACCGAGGCAAATTAATACAAGATGATTAATAAATCTTTAGGCGCGCAAGCAAATCACGCTAACGCTCGCACTAAGTACTATTTACTACAACTTTCACGGTTACGCTATATAGGATAAAGACAATAAAGAACAAATGCACTAAGGAGTCAAACGCCCCAAACAAGTATGAAATGTTTTCCAGTAGTTAATAATGAAATAAATAAAACACAGCACAATAATACTCACAAGCGTTGAGATCCGTCACGGAACTTCTGTAGGGGGGGGTGTGACTTGCGGCTGAATGTGGGGTGCTAACAGGAAATTTCCCGCAGGATGGAGAACTGGATGAGAGCTGTGGTAAGGAAGATGAGCAGGGGATGGGATGGGTGTGCGGTGGATCCACGACAGAGAGATATTGGAGGAAGGCGTGAGGAAGAAGCAAAGAGGCTGGGGGGTGTTAGTGCGGTGGTTCCACGACAGAGAAGAAAAGGAGGAAGGAGGGAGGAAGAAGCACGGGGATGTACAGTAACTGGCGGAAGCTTAATGTGGATCCACGATATAGGGGATGAGGGGGAATGAAATACGAGGACTGGAGCACAGAAGATTGTGGGCGGAGGCTGCGGCTTGGCTGGTGATGTCGAGCAGAGGAGGGAGGGTTTGTTTTGGGTGGTCGACGTGGAAGATGAACAGAGGGAGGGGCGGTGCCGCCGAGCGGTTCTGGACGCGTCGATGGGGAGGCGACACTTACAGGGTTGCGGGTAGTTGATGAGAACGACGGGGAAAGTGGATCTTGCGGTTTCCAGCGGGGAAGATGAACAGGAGAAGTGGCGAAGGGAAGCACTGCTGGGGACGATGAAGACGTGCATGTAAGAGAGCGATGAACAGTAGAGTTGCGGTTTTCTCCTTTGTCGATGAAGCTAACTGCAGAGATTATGGGGTGGAGGACATAACAGTGACTGCTCGGCCAAAATAGAAGATAACTGGGAAAAAAACGAGAAAATGAATACGAAGACCGCGACGTCGCACCACGAGTTTCGCGGCGCCGCACCACGAATTGACTGCGGATTCAGGAATCTCTCACAAAATACACAATGGCCATAAACTGCAGCACCCGCCCCTATTTATAACAAGAAGTGGCGGTTGGGCACTGGGCGTGTACGGTTATGATTGGTCGTTACGCCCGCTGATGCAGGACAGGCGTCACACCTGCCTGCCACCCTGGAGTCCCACCAGGGGGCCCACCTTGGCGTCGCACCAAGGCGGCTTTATCAGGCCCGCGGGCCGTACACCCCAACCCATCCTCGGCTCCACCATAGGGCCGATAGGTTGTTGAGGCCGGGGCTCGATCCCCCGACCTCCTTGATAAAGAGTTTTCAGGCAGACTCTCATCACCAACTGAGCCTGACGCAGGACGAATCTATAGGCGGCGAGATAATCGGTGACCTAACCCTACATGTTATGCAAATCCGATGGTTAAGCCACAGTTAGATAATAATTAAAATATTCCACGCAGATAAATTCACGGCAAGACGGAGTATTTTATTAAGACGAAAACAAGCTTAAGCTTTACTCCGCGTGGAGGGTCAAAGCAAGAACGCGCGACGAATAGCTCCTTCCTGCAGTTAGAGATTAATCCAGACACAAATAACTATAATAAGATGAACATCCAAGCATGCATGTAATAATCCAAACGATAATAATGTCTTACAACCAAATACCAATACAAGAACACAACCCGAATATTAGAGACTGCTGTAAATAAAGAAAATCTGAACTTTGGAGGGCTCAAAGAGGGGTTCCGGTGGTTGGTGGACCGGATCGGGTAAGGGGAAGGCTGATTGGGGATTAGGAGGGCTGGATCGGAGAGGGAAGGGGCTGGATCTGGGCTATCCATCTGGACAGTTTTGGTGATGGCCTGCTGTTGGGAGGTGGTTCCTCGGATGGGGGAATGCTAACAACAACCCAGGAGGGGTTGGAATGCTGGATCGGGGTGGCACAGGGCTGAATCTGGGCTGAAATGCCCAGATCTGGGCAAATCTGGAAGGGCGGGCTGTTTGGGAGGTGGATGCACATGAGGAAGGGACTATGACAGCCGGACGGGGTGGGGGAAGAGGGGTGGTGACCTGGTGAAGGGGCGGCTGTTGGGCTGGCGACAGGACAGCAGGGAGAAGGGGGGCTGGTGGCGGGTCGTGGACAGCACAGGGAGGGCGGCGGCTCGCTGAAACTGGGGGCTGGCGGCATGCAGGGACAGCAGGGGGGTGCGGATATTGCTGGAATAGGGAGGGAGGGGGCTGGCGGCTGCTGGAACAGTCAGGGAGGGGTGCGGCTGATGGAATAGGGTGGAAAGAGGGCGGCGGCGGCTGCAGGAATAGGGAGGAGGAGGGGTGGCTGCTGCTGTAACAGAGAAAGGAGGCTGACGGCTGCAGGAAAACAGGGAGGGGGTGGCTGATTTGGCGACTTATCATATATGGCGTCCCTAAAATACTAAAACAAATCCAATAAAATATATTAAAATAATAGCGCGACGAGCCGGACGCGCTCGCGGTCTCCGATCACCGATCCGATCATCGTCTCCTGCGCGAATATACAAAAGTAGGCCCCGCCGACTGGAGACCCGTAGTCTGATGACGATCCCCATCAACTCCCCCTGACCGAAAAGCATTCATCTCCGATGAATGGAGATGATCGTACTGACGTCGAAGATCGGGGGCAAGTCTATCAAGCTCCGCCGCGAACATCCAAGTATCATCACAAATGGGGCGTCCGCTCCAGTGTACCAGGTAGCGGCATGAAGGGCCATCCACGGTGGGAATACACTCATGCGCCGCAATATCAGTAATGCGCTCAACTCTCACCTCTCGTGTTGGTGGATCCAGAAGAACCGGTGGAATCATAGGTGGCGCGGGCAAGTCCGTAGGTGTTTGTCCAAAGTGGTCAGGGAAAGAGTCAGGCTGTGACGGGTAGGATGTAGGAAGTGGATCAAGGTATGGACCCATATGCTCGAGAGGCTCAAAGTACGGTGTCAAATCTTCAGTATTAAATACGGGATGAATACCCATATCTGCCGGGAGATCGACCTCATAGGCATTTGCTCCAATTTTCTTTATAATTCTATACGGGCCCATTCGCTTCGGTTGTAGCTTCTTAGCGACTCCTTTTGGGAGCCTCTCCATGCGAAGTCGGATCATGACTTGCTCGCCTACTCGAAAATGTTGTTCACGCTTGTGTTCATCTGCCTGTGCTTTATATAATTCATTACTGCTATCAATTTTTTTCCGGATTAATTCATGCAGTGTTGGGTTTTCTATACCCCTAACGGGATGACATATCGAATATGCGCAGCGGAAATAACAAGAACAACCCAAAAGAAGCTAACGGATCTTGCGGTTTTTCATGATTCAAGAGAATAAGCAAATCAAAATACAAAGTACCTTTGCGGGATTGAGTCAACACTCAACCAAGGTGCTCCAAAGAGAAATCCAAAGATCTGCCTTTGAGTTCTTCAAGAATCGAAATGGATCGATCGCTCTATAGAAGTCCACACAAGCAAAGGAGAACCCTAGCTTCTTGTCGTACAAGAACTAGGTCGGAGAAGGATGCTCCCAACGTCCCCACGGACTGCTAGATCTGATCCAGGGGAGGCGGCGACCGAAGACGGCGACTAGCGGCGGCGGACGGCGATCGGCGGACGGGAAGAACGAGATGCCCTCGCGCGGAACAGTTCCGGTCGGCTTCTCGTCCAAAATCGCGAAAGGATTAAGTTCTCGTAAACCTAGAATCGCAAGCCCTTTTATACTTAAACGCATAAATCAGGCTATCCGCAGACCAGAACATTTCTGTCCAGATTTACATTCGCCGAATTCGACTAATCACTATAACCGAATTCGACTCAGATTCGGCTAAACCATTTCGACGAATTCGTCTATATGTTATAGCCGATTCGACTATATAAATTCGGTTATATCATTTCGTCGAAACCATTTCGTCGAACTGACATATTTCGGCTAAACCCTTTTGTTGAATCTGTTACAATTCGGTTAATCACATTAGCCGAATCGATATAGCCGAATTCCATTAGTCGAATCAACATAATTCGGTTAAACCCTTTAGCCGAATTTGACACAGTTCGGTTAAACCCTTTACCCGAATTTGTCTAGCATAAATCCATTCGTTTAAACCCTTTAAACGATTTCCCTTTGAGACATTCTCAAGTTAATGCCAAGCAGTCACAAGATTGGTCCTCCACTCATATCCAATATGAGTAAGGCCAACACAATCCTTTCTCCAACTTCTCCAAACGCTTTTATGTGCGACCCTATAGGCTCATATTGCGTTGGCAGTAAGACTAACTGTTGATTGCTTTGAGATCACCTCAGAAACTCCAACAGTCTCCCACTTGATCACAAAGTATCAACAAAAGTCTCACAAACAATGAGCGGCATCTAGCAATACATCATTGCTACCAAAGCAATAAGAGTTCATAACTCAACAAGCATGTCATGACCAATGTATCAGTGTTGTCATGTCCCTTTGTCCTTTACATCCGGATAGAACTAGAGGCATGGACCGTGTCACCCTCATAATTGTTCAATCCCAATTTCCTGATCTAGAATAGACTGTCTGAAATTGATGAGCTCAATATCATATATTGACTCAACCAAGCATGACCATGCATTTCTCAGTCTCATTCCATCAATGGGCCCATGGATGTAACTCCTGTCATAAAGGATGACAAATCCCATTTCTGCTCACACAAACATCCAAATGATTCGTAACATACCCAACAACCACCCTTATCGTCAATCTTTTTCAAGAGAAGACTTTAGATGACATCAAAGTACGCTCTTCCTCACCTGATGAACGCTATGACTTCAGGTCAAAGGACCACAAACACCATTGTCACTTGAGACCTACTTGTGACACGTTCATATAACAATCCACAAAGTAGTCTCACAGGGGGTCTGTCCAGTACAACTTGTTCTTAACAAGTACCCATGTGATGACTTGATATCACAATATCATGACCTGTGAGAACCGGTCATCAGTCAACGCACATGCTAGTCTTATGGTCTCATCCTCGCCCTATATTTCTAGGATGATACCTCGACCAGGGACCATTTAAGAATGAAGCTTCATTTAAACATAGATTCTCACATTCAAGTCACGTACTTGAATTCCTATGGAAGCAAACACTCTAAGGGCATTTATTATGCTAATTAATCTTATCAGACAGATATAAATGACATAATAAAAGAACTTGCCATAAATATAAAATGAAATACATAGTACATTTTACAATTCATCCAATGAACAAACAACCAACAAATATGCAATCCACAAGGCTTCCACTAAAGATAATCATTCAGGTATCTAATACCCATTGATCTAACATGACCATCATGCTTCTTTTGCGCAAGAGGCTTTGTCAGTGGATCCGCTATATTTTCTTCAGTCGATACTCTGCATATGCTCACATCTCCTCGATCGACAATCTCTCGAATAAGATGGAAGCGCCGAAGTATGTGCTTGGAGTGCTGATGAGATCTAGGTTCCTTAGCTTGTGCAATTGCACCGTTGTTGTCACAGTAGAGAACTACGGGATCAACAATGCTAGGAACTACATCTAGCTCGCTGATGAATTTCCTAATCCACACAGCCTCCTTCGCCGCATTCGCTGCAGCGATATACTCGGCCTCAGTCGTAGAATCAGCAATTGTCTCTTGCTTGGAACTCTTCCAGCTTACAGCTCCTCCATTAAGGCAAAACACAAAACCTGACTGTGACTTTGAGTCATCTCTATCAGTCTGGAAGCTTGCATCCGTGTAACCCTTTACAACGAGCTCTTCCTCTCCACCAAACACCAAGAATGTATCCTTGGTCTTTCTCAAGTACTTTAGGATATTCTTGACAACTATCCAGTGACCATCACTAGGATCAGACTGATACCTGCTAGTCATGCTTAAAGCATATGGGACATCGGGTCGAGTACATAACATTGCATACATGATTGATCAAATTGCCGAAGCATATGGAATCAACTTCATGCAGTCCTTATCTTCCAAAGATTTTGGACATTGGTCCTTAGAGAGACTCACACCATGAGACATGGGTAAGAATCCCTTCTTGGACTCAAGCATGTTGAACCGTTTCAACACCTTCTCAATGTATGTACTTTGGGTCAAACCCAGCAACTTCTTCGATCTATCTCTATAGATCTTAATACCAAGTATATAAGTCGCTTCGCCCAAGTCTTTCATAGAAAAGCACTTCCCTAGGTTGTTCTTAACAACTTGCAGGGTCAGAATATCATTCCCGATCAACAGTATGTCATCTACATACAATATCAGGAAGACAATAATGCTCCCACTAATCTTCTTGTAAACACAAGGCTCATCTTCGTTCTTGATGAAACCAAACTCTTTGATTTTCTCATCAAAACGTAGATTCCAACTTCGAGAAGCTTGTTTCAATCCATAAATAGATCGATTTAACTTGCATATTTTAGTGGCTTCATTTGGAGATACAAAACTCTCGGGTTGTGTCATATACACTTCCTCAAGGAGGTTTCCATTAAGGAAAGCCGTTTTGACATCCATTTGCCAGATCTCGTAGTCATAATACGCAGCAATAGTAAGTAGAATTCTGATGGACTTGACCATAGCTACAGGGGAAAAGGTTTCATCATAGTCAACACCATGAATTTGCCTGAAACCTTTAGCCACCAGTCGGCCTTTGAATGTTTGTACATTCTCATCCATGTCGGTCTTCTTCTTGAAGACCCACTTGCACCCTATGGGTCGTACCCCTTCAGGTGGTTCCACCAAGGTCCAAACTTGGTTTGTGTACAAGGAGTCCATTTCAGATTTCATGGCCTCAAGCCACTTCTCGGAGTCAGGTCCATTCATAGCCTCTTGGTAGGTTGCAGGCTCATCATCATGATCCATAAGCAACACATTACCTATTTGAGTCATGAGAAATCCATATCTCTCAGGCTCAAATCTTGGTCTACCAGATCTACGTAGGATTTGTGTTTCTTGAGCAGGCTCTCCAGCTACAACTTCTTGTAGTCCTTGCTCAGGTTCCAGTTCTGGTTTCGTTCATTGTTTGTGGCTCTTGAACTTCTTCAAGTTCTACCTTTGCAGTCTTTCTGGATAAGAACTCTTTCTCCAAAAAGACGCCAGTCCTTGCGACAAACACTTTGCCCTCAGACGGCAAGTAGAAGTAGTATCCTTTGGTTTCCCTAGGATACCCCACGAGATAACATTTATCCTATTTGGGTTCCAACTTGTCAGGCATTTGACGTCGCATGTATGCCTCACAACCCCAAATCTTGATGAATGACATACCGGGATGCTTCCCAGTCCATATCTCATATGGTGTCTTTAGAACCGTTTTCGTTGGAACTCGATTTAGTGTGAAAGCAGCAGTCTCTAAAGCAAAACGCCAAAAGGAAACGGGCAAATCTGCATGACTCATCATCGATTGCACCATGTCTAACAAGGTACGATTCCTCCTCTCAGAAACACCATTATGTTGAGGTGTTCCGGGCAGAGTGAGCTGTGATACAATACCACACTCTTTCAGATGATCACGAAACTCATGACTTAGATATTCGCCACCTCGATCAGATCGGAGTGCTTTTATCCTTTTTCCCAGTTGGTTCTCCACTTCATTTTTAAACACTTTGAACTTTTCAAAGGTCTCGGATTTGTTCTTCATAAGAAACACGTATCCGTATCTACTGAAATCATCAGTAAATGTAACGAAGTAGTAGAACCTACCTCTAGCCATAGAACTCATGGGTCCGCATACATCACTATGTATTATATCCAAAAGATCATTAGCCCTCTCATTACAACTAGTGAAAGGAGCTTTCGCCATCTTGCCTAATAAACATGACTCGCATCTCTCAAATGATTCATAATCAAATGAGTCCAGTAGTCCATCTTTATGGAGCTTGGATATGCGTTTCTCGTTTATATGGCCTAAACGACAATGTCAAAGGTACGTAGGATTCGAATCATTTGTTTTTAGTCTTTTAGTATTTTCTATGTTATAGATCAGATGGTCTAAGTTCAAAACATATAAACCATTAAACATTTGGGCAACGTCATAATAAACATCATTCTTATAAATAGAACAACAATTGTTCTTAATTACGAAAGAAAAACCAATCATGTCCAAACATGAAATAGAAATAATGTTTCTACTTATGGTCGGAACATAATAACAATTATCAAGTTCTATTACAAGCCCTGTGGGCAAAGAAAGACGATACAATCTTACGGCAACGGCAGCAACTCTTGCTCCATTTCCAACGCGCAGGTCTACCTCTCCTTTACCCAGCATTCTTCTCCTTGTCAGTTCCTGCACATTTATACAAATGTGAGAACCACATCCGGTATCCAATACCCAGGATGAATGAGCAGAAAGGTTTATCTCTATAACGAAAATACCTGAAGTGGAAGTCATACTTCCCTTCTTCTTCTGCAGATCTTCTAGATACTGAGGACAGTTCCTCCTCCAATGCCCTGCCTTACCACAATGGTGGCACTTCCCTTCCTTAGCTTGACCTTTCCTTTTCAGTGCAGAAGACTTGGGATCAAGAGGAGACTTAGATCCAATCTTCGTCTTCTTAGATCCCTTGGCCTTGCCCTTGCTCTTATGCACCATCAATATGGGGCTGACAGGCTTGACATTCTTCATGTTATTCTCGGCAGTTCTCAACATGTCAAGGAGCTCCGGCAGTGTCTTTTCTATTTCATTCATGTTATAGTTTAAGACGAACTGCTCATAACTGTCCGGCAACGATTGCAGGATCAGATCCGTGACCAACTCTTGGCCCATGGGAAAACCCAGTTTTTCAAGGTTCTCTATATACCCAATCATCTTGAGTACGTGAGTCCCTACTGAGTCTCGAGCTCCCATTTTGCACTGGAATAATGCCTTGGATATGTCAAACATCTCTTGCCGGGCTTGCCCCTCGAACATTTTCTTGAGGTGCCCGATTATCTCATAACCACACATGCTCTCGTGTTGCTTCTGAAGCTCAGAGGACATGATAGCAAGAATGAGGCATTCCACATCCAAGGTATCATCTTGATACTTCTTGTAAGCATCTTTATCTGCTCTCGAAGCATTTCCGGTCGGCTCTGCAGGGGCTTACCCTTCCAAGACATAGAGCTTGCGCTCTTGCCTGAGAACAATTCTCAGGTTTCTGTACCAGTCAAGGAAGTTCGTCCCGTTGAGCTTGTCCTTCTCAAGAATAGCTCTTAGGGACAGGGTGGAGTGAGATCCACTTGCCATGGATATTCTACAAGGAATTTTGCAAAGTGAAAATTTTCAGTACTATATTTCAAAATACATTTTATATATTTTTAATAAGGACTTTTATTAAAGAGCTCCCACTATTTTAATCAAATCAATAACCCTTGATATCGATTCGGAGAGTTTATGCGAGCTACTCTCTTAGTGGACAGGATCCGTATTTCACCAACACAACGAGTCCGCTTTGACGTTCCTCTCATAATGCGGTTATTTAGGTATACAACATTTGTCAATTGCATCACTATGCAACTCTTGTATAGTTGGTGAATAACTCTTTATTCGCATCCATCATATGGAGCATGCCAACCCTATGCCTCTAGGCACTCAACCTTTGAGGTCACCTAGTTAAGTTAGACCCGATGTCGACAGTGGGATATCACAATTATCCGCTCGCACCCTTACCAAGATAGATTAATGCACCTTGCTTTGGCAAGCCCACACTTCATCGATCGAGGCAGGAAGAGTGTCATCCATCGGAAGGCATCTGAATACTTAATATTAGATAAGGGATTTTTATTTCAAGTGATTAACATTTTAATCGTGATTAACATTTAATCACAGTGCACAATCAGAAAATAAAATTACAACATTCACATTCCAGATACATCCCAGATGTGCACAAAAACAGTCTATCAACACTTTGACAAAACATGGCTAAATCTGAGCATTTAGAACACTTCTAAATCTCCAGATTTACATGCATTGGACATATGAACAACAACTCCACTTGTGCAGTAGACAAGCTCGTCTCTCATGTCAGATTCAATAATCTTAACATTTGGTTTCAGAAACCATTTTGAGGGACGGTTACTGCAGAGGAGAAACAACCTCTGAAACATGAAAATCGCAACGCAATCACATGCGTTCTTGGCGGGGTTCCAAGGGGCCGCGCCCCTGGCGGGGTTTTAGGGGCAGAGCCCCTAACGGGGTCCAAGGGGCAGCGCCGCACAAAATCACATCAAATGTGATATTCCAAGAAGAAATTAGGGCATTTAGAACGCTTCTAAATGTCCCAATTTACACGCACTTGACCGCAACCTAGCTCTGATACCACTGTTGGGTTTTCTATACCCCTAACGGGATGATATATCGAATATACGCAGCGGAAATAACAAGAACAACCCAAAAGAAGCTAACGGATCTTGCGGTTTTTCATGATTCAAGAGAATAAGCAAATCAAAATACAAAGTACCTTTGCGGGATTGAGTCAACACTCAACCAAGGTGCTCCAAAGAGAAATCCAAAGATCTGCCTTTGAGTTCTTCAAGAATCGAAATGGATCGATCCCTCTATAGAAGTCCACACAAGCAAAGGAGAACCCTAGCTTCTTATCGTACAAGAACTAGGTCGGAGAAGGATGCTCCCAACGTCCCCACGGACTGCTAGATCCGATCCAGGGGAGGCGGCGACTAGCGGCGGCGGAAGGCGATCGGCGGACGGGAAGAACGAGATGCCCTCGCGCGGAACAGTTCCGGTCGGCTTCTCCTCCAAAATCGCGAAAGGATTAAGTTCTTGTAAACCTAGAATCGCAAGCCCTTTTATACTTAAACCCATAAATCAGGCAATCCGCAGACCAGAACATTTCTGTCCAGATTTACATTCGCCGAATTCGACTAATCACTATAACCGAATTCGACTCAGATTCGGGTAAACCATTTCGACGAATTCGTCTATATGCTATATCCGATTCGACTATATAAATTCAGTTATATCATTTCGTCGAAACCATTTCGTCGAACTGACATATTTCGGCTAAACCCTTTAGTCGAATCTGTTACAACTCGGTTAATCACATTAGCCGAATCCATATAGCCGAATTCCATTAGTCGAATCAACATAATTCGGTTAAACCCGTTAGCCGAATTTGACACAGTTCGGTTAAACCCTTTACCCGAATTTGTCTAGCATAAATCCATTCGTTTAAACCCTTTAAACGATTTCCCTTTGAGGCATTCTCAAGTTAATGTCAAGCAGTCACAGGATTGGTCCTCCACTCATATCCAATATGAGTAAGGCCAACACAATCCTTTCTCTAACTTCTCCAAACGCTTTTATGTGTGACCCTATAGGCTCATATTGCGTTGGCAGTAAGACTAACTGTTGATTGCTTTGAGATCACCTCAGAAACTCCAACATGCAGTTCATGTATGTGATGAATGAAAGACTCGGCGGATTCACTAGGACGTGACTCTAAGGGAACAGGGGCAAGGTCAATAGGTTTCCTAGGCTCATAACCTGATACTATATGAAATGGACTCATGCCAGTAGACCGATTGGCCGAACTATTGTACACGAACTCCGCTACGGGTAACACAGAATCCCAAACCGACGGGTGATCACCAACTAGACGCCGTAACAGATTCCCTAAACTCCTATTAACGACCTCAGTCTGGCCGTCAGTCTGTGGGTGATAGGCGGTAGAGAATTTCAGAGTCGTTCCCGTCTTATGCCATAACGTTCTCCAAAAGTAGCTAAGAAATCAAACGTCACGGTCAGACACTATGAATTTGGGTAATCCGTGTAATCGAAAAATGTCTCTCATAAAAAGGGCCGCTACGTGAGCCGCATCGGCGGTCTTGCGGCAGGCAATAAAATGAGCCATCTTCGAAAACCGATCTACCACTACGAAAATAGAATCGTGCTTCCTCAGAGTACGAGGAAGACCCAATACAAAATCCATATTAATATCGACCTATGACTGATGTGGGACTGGAAGAGTATAAAGTCCAGTATTTTGTTTTGAACCCTTCGCAGTCTGACATGTGCCGCAGTGTCGCACAACACGTGCCACATCCCTTTTCATGACGGGCCAATAAAACTGATCCTCAACTAACGCAACGGTCTTATCTCTGCCAAAATGGTCAGCTGCGCCGCCAGCGTGCATTTCCCAAATCAAGAAGTCCCTGAAAGACGTCCTGGAGATGCAGAGACGAGATCCGCGGTACAAGTATCCATCTACAATATCAAATCCATCAGTGTGCCGGGAGGATCCCTCAAAAATCCCAAATAGATATCGCCAAAGTCAGGGCAGGTGGGTTAGTCACTAGATAAGCGATCAAAACTAGTCGCGCTAGCGCTCAGTGTGCGGAGGTCAGCAGGTTTGTCCTCAACACCCGCGCGGTGTTTGAGAACATAGTGAAAGTCCTGCAAATATTCAACCCACTTGCATGTCTATGCCCCAACTTCCGTTGTGAGTCAAGATAACACAGGGCCTGGTGATCGGAGTATAGGACAAACTCCCGTGGGAGGAGATAATGTCTCCAATAACGAAGTGACTGTACCACTGCATAAAACTCTCGATCATAATTTGAGTACTTCTGTCGGGCCTCATTCAGCTTCTCACTAAAGTAAGAAACTGGGTGACCCTCCTGACTTAGTACTCCGCCAATCCCAACGCCAGACGCGTCGCATGCGACCTCAAATACCTTAGAGAAATTGGGCAATCTCAGAACAGGTGCGGTCGTCAATTTTTCCTTGATTTCAGTAAAAGCTCGAGTGGCGGCTGCCGTCCACTGAAAATCTCCCTTCCGAAGGCAGCTCGTGAAGGGGCCCTAATGGTACTAAATCCTCGGACAAATCTCCTATAAAAGGTGGCTAATTCGTGGAAACTACGGGCCTCAGTAATAGTGGAAGGGATAGGCCACTCACGAATAGATCGGACCTTGTCCGGGTCAACAGACACGCCGGACGATGATATGATGAACCCTAGAAAGTGCACAGAATCAGTCAGGAAGGAGCACTTCTTCAAGTTCACATACAACTTCTCCTTTCGGAGAGTATCGAACACAAGCCGCAGATGACTCAGGTGGTCATCAGATGAGTGGCTATAGATCAAAATATCGTCAAAGTAGACGACCAAGATTTTGCCGATGAAGGGCCGAAAGATCTGAGTCATGCCTCGCATAAAGGTACTGGGGGCGTTGGACAGCCCAAATGGCATGACCAACCACTCGTATAGACCGTCTTTCGTCTTGAAAGCCGTTTTCCACTCATCTCCCTCACGAACTCTAATCTGGTGATTCCCACTGCGAAGATCGATCTTTGAAAATACCTGGGCACCAGCCATCGTGTCAAGTAAGTCATCCAATCGGGGGATGGGAAAACGATACTTAATAGTAATCTTATTAATGGCCCTACTGTCAATACACATTCGCCAACTCCCGTCCTTCTTTGGAGTGAGAAGGGAAGGGACTGCGCAAGGGCTCAGACTCTCTCGAATGAATTGCTTCCTCAGCAATTCGTCAACCTGCCTCTTGAGCTCAGCATGCTCATCCGGATTCATCCGGTAATGGTGTAAATTCGGGAGTGAAGCTCCTGGTGTCAAATCTATGACATGCTGAATGTCGCGTAACGGAGGTAACTCATCAGGTAGCTCATCTGGGATAAGATCATCATAGTCATCCAGGAATCGCCGGACCGCAGGTGGTGGCTCAGGAATCTCTGCAGGGCTCTCAGAAGCCATAGTGGCTGCCACTACGTAAAAGATACCGGCGTTGACACTTTCTCTCATAAACTCGCTGCGACGCAGAATGTGCAGCGGCCTAGATGAGCTCGTACTAGTAGAGGGTATGACCTTACCCGAGGATTTCTCCTTCGGTTGGGTCGGTGTCACATGATCTTACGACCCTTGTCGTAGAATACATACGTGTTCGAGCGACCGAAACACGTGACATCACGGTCGTAAAGTCAGGGCCTCCTTAAGAGAATGTAGGCGACATCCATGGGGATGACATCACACCAAACACGGTCCTCAAACGTACTGAGAGTGATCGGAACTAGGCATCTCTGGGTAACCTGTATAGCCGTCTTATCGACCCAAATAACTCGATAAGGATGTGGATGAGGCTCAGGGATCACCTGCATCCGCTCTAATGCTCGCTGTGCTACAATGTTCACGCAACTCCCGCTATCAATGGCTAGCTTGCAGGGACCGCCTGCGCTAGGAAAGAAGGTATAAAAGATCGTCGTACGACGCCAATCCTCATCAGCATGCGGGGTATAAAGGAAACGTCGTATAACACCTAACTCTAGGGAGCGCTCAACATCGCTCTCCCAACCGTCCTCGACGGTGGCAACAACCTCCTCATCGGCGATCTCCTCAACATCAGCACTGGGTTCGCCCTCTTCAACTAACAGATTCCTCGTAGGGCATTGGGCCGCCACATGGCCTCTACCCGAGCAACGATAGCACTGGATGTTTCCCGACCTGGAGGCCGTGGAAGGTCCGGTGGGGACAGTCTTGCCCTTCGTGTCGGTGGAGACACGAGAGGGTCCTGCAGGGGTGGTCGAGGCCGGTGGGGGCCTCCTAAATGTGGACCCGTCTGTCCTGGCAGAAGTCTGACGGGTACTAGCGAGTCGCAAGTACTGCTCATACTCGAGGGCCGTCTGATAAACTTGTTCTACCGACTACAACCGGTGGGGAATAAGTTCCCTACGTATCTCCGATCTCAATCTGGTACGGAACCGGGAAGCGGTGGCACTAGTCTCCTCTCGTAGATCACTCCTCATTGCTTGCTCATCGAATCGAGACATGTACTCCGCTACGGATTGCGTGCCCTGGCGCAACGCAAAAAGCTGATCTAGCAACTCATCCCGATAGGAGGCGGGAAGGTATTTTTCTTGCAATCTGCGTTTCATGTCTTCCCAACGGATAATAGGACGATATCCATCTCGCTGTAGAGACCTCTCTAGGCTGACCCAAAAAATCTTGGTTGGGTCGACCAGCTTCATTTTTGCAAATCTAACACAACGTTCGTCACTCATATCATACCACTCGAAGTAGTGGCCCATCTCCTGAAGCCAATCGCTAAAAGTCTTCGGGTCAAGCTGATCATCGAAGGTGGGGGCATTAATGCGTATGCGACGGGTAATATCGTCCTCAGTGCGTGCTGCCCGACGTGGCTCAGGATGCTCGTCGAAATAATCATCACGACCGTAGTCAAAATGGTCCTGAGCTCTATCACGAGGAGATGGACGTCGTAGTGGAGCAGGTGCAGGCTGACGGTCTCGAACGTGATTGAGGGGTCGCCTACGGTGTGGGGCAGGCTCTCGAAGTGGAGCAGCCTCTCGTGGTGGCTGATCCCTAACACCCACATCTTGTGGTGGGAGGGCAGCCCGTCCTTCCCCAAAGGGAATATCAGGCGAAGTGGGTGAGGTTTCCCTACTGTGGGAAGTGGAATGCTCTCGTAGTTCCTCAATGGCGGCGACGCGGGTACGAAGATCGTCATATTGTGCATCCAATCGATCAAATCGATCAATCAATCGTTGGAATTCCGCAGGTGTCATTTCTAAATTTAAGTTAGTGGTCCTCGCGACGGTTAGGCTCGTGTCAGATATGGACTGACGGTAAGACCTACCACTACGTAACATGCATGTGGCCCAATCCTGGGCTCTGATACCAAATCTGACGCAGTGCGGGCCGTGTAACTCGGGTGTGCTGACTCCAATGCGAACCTAAATGGATATGATGCCAAGTAGACTCAAATAAATACAACTAAAATGAGAATGCAATTGGTTGTAACTCAATTAATCCGGAATTAAAATGTTGCGGTAATGATTTTATAACCGAGGCAAATTAATACAAGATGATTAATAAATCTTCAGGCGCGCAAGCAAATCACGCTAACGCTCGCACTAAGTACTATTTACTACAACTTTCACGGTTACGCTATATAGGATAAAGACAATAAAGAACAAATGCACTAAAGAGTCAAATGCCGCAAACAAGTATGAAATGTTTTCCAGTAGTTAATAATGAAATAAATAAAACACAACACAATAATACTCACAAGCGTTGAGATCCGACACGGAACTTCTGTAGGGGGTGTGACTTGCGGCTGAATGTGGGGTGCCAATAGGAAATTTCCCGCGGGATGGAGAACTGGATGAGAGCTGTGGTAAGGAAGATGAGCAGGGGCTGGGATGGCTGTGCGGTGGATCCACGACAGAGAGATATTGGAGGAAGGCGTGAGGAAGAAACAAAGAAGCTGGGGGGGGGGGTGGCAATGCGGTGGTTCCACTTCAGAGAAGAAAGGGAGGAAGGCGGGAGGAAGAAGCACGGGGATGTACAGTAACTGACGGAAGCTTAATGTGGATCCACGATATAGGGGATGAGGGGGAATGAAATACGAGGACTGGAGCACAGAAGATTGTGGGCGGAGGCTACGGCTTGGCTGGTGATGTCGAGCAGAGGAGGGAGGGTTTGTTGTGGGTGGTCGACGTGGAAGATGAACAGAGGGGCGGTGCTGCTGAGCAGTTTTGGACGCGTCGATGGGGAGACGACACTTACAGGGTTGCGGGTAGTTGATGAGAACGACGTGGAAAGTGGATCTTGCGGTTTCCAGCGGGGAAGATGAACAGGAGAAGTGGCGAAGGGGAGCACTGCTGGGGACGATGAAGACGTGCGGGTAAGAGAGCGATGAACAGTAGAGTTGTGGTTTTCTCCTTTGTCGATGAAGATAACTGCAGAGATCGTGTGGTGGGGGACATAACAGTGACTGCTCGGCCAAAATAGAAGATAACTGGAAAAAAAATGAGAAAATGAATACGAAGACCGGGACGTCGCACCCCGGGTTTCGCGGCGCCGCACCACGAATTGACTGCGGATTCAGGAATCTCTCACAAAATACACAATGACCATAAACTGCAGCACCCGCCCCTATTTATAACAAGAAGGGGCGGTTGGGCACCGGGCGTGTACGGCTATGATTGGTCGTTACGCCCGCGGCCCTAAAATACTAAAGACAAATCCAAAAATTTAAAATAAAATACATAAAAATAATAGCGCGACGAGCCGGACGCGCTCGTGGTCTCGAATCGCCGATCCGATCATCGTCTCCTGCACGAATATACAAAAGTGGGCCCCGCCGACTGGCGACCCGTAGTCTGATGACGATCCCTATCATCTTCTCTCCCTCTAGTTCTTCTTATATCTATCCCCCATTCTTGGGTTAGGGTTGAACAATACGTCCCTTGTATCTCCGCCTCCACCACCACCTCCGATGAGATCCCAACATAAGCCCATAACAACTTTGGTATCAGAGCTTTCGGTCCTCCTCGTCTCTTCCTCTTCCATCTGACCGAGTTCCATCGACCAGCCGCTGTAATTAGGCCTGCAAATGGTTCAGTTCGATTTTAGGCGAAACCAAACCGAATAGCCTCGATTTTTACACACCCAAAACCGAAACTGATCGGTTCTGTTTTTAAACATCGGTTTGATTTTCCGACATACCAAATTACAAATACAAACAAAATCGAATCGCTTACAAGCCTAAAGTATATTCTATTGAGACATCCTTGTGTGTAGTCTCATATACCCAACTCACCCTTTTTCATCTTAATCATTCAATCATCGTACTTAAGTTTTTGTGTTCTTCACTCTCGTGCTATTTATCCCTGTATCACTTAAGTTATCCATTATCATTCATAACATAATAGTTTAATTGTGTTAGATTAATTATCCAATAAAATTTCTAGATTATTTATGCTCGTTTATTTAATAATAAGTCAACCATTTTTATGAATTTATTTGCGCCGAATCTATCTATTAATATTTAGTTTATATTTTCTTAGTCACAACCAAATACAATCATAGAAGCATAAAATTAATGAGACAGCAACAAAATTATCAAGATAAGATATATAAGGTACTCAAACCTCATTGAATCCTAATCATCGTCTAGGTGGGTCAACACACTGAACATACCCCTTTCACGGATCATGGGATCAGTCACAGACTTATCAGAAGAAGACTCACGAGTCAAGACATATGCGAATCTCAAAACATTTGAAGCATGATTCGTCGGTTCGATTTAGGAGAAACTGAACTGAATAGTCTCATTTTTTACAAACTGAAACTGATTGGTTCGGTTTGGTTCGGTTTTTAAACATCAGTTCGGTTTTCTGACATACTAAATTACAAATACAAGCAAAACTAAACCGTTTATAGGCCTAAAGTATATTCTACTGAGACATCCTTATGTATAGTCTCATATACCTAACTCACTCTTTTTCTTCTTAATCATTCAATAAATTTGTGTTTTTCACTCATGTGCTACTCATCACTGTAATCACTTAAGTTATCCATTATCATTCATAACATAATAGTTTGAGTAACTCTTAGTATACTTGACAAAATATTTTAATTGTATTAGATTAATTATCCAATAAAATTTCTAATTTATTTATGCTCATTTATTTAACAATAAGTCAACCATTTTTTATCAATTTAATTGTTCCAAACCTATCTATTAATATTTAGTTTAGAATTTTCTTAATCACAACCAGATAGAATCACAGAAGCATAAAATTAATGAGACAACAACAAAATTATCAAGATAAGATACATAAGGTGTACTCAAACCTCATTGAATACTACTCATCTTCTAGGTGGACTATCACACTCAACACACCCCTTTCACAGATCACGGGATCAATCACAGACTTATGAGAAGAAGACTCATGAGTCAAGACAGACGCGAATTGCAAAAATCTGAAGCATGGTTCGTCGGTTCTGTTTCATCGATTTACGAAAGCTGTAAACCGAACCGGTTCGGTTTTCAGTCCCCCCAAAACCGCAACTGAATCGCTGTCAGTTCTGTCTGAAATTCAGTATGGTTGGCTCGGTTCGGGCCAGTTTGGTCGGTTTCGATTTTCTGTGCACACCCCTAGCTTAACAAGTCCCATCTTTCACTCCTTCGTCGTCCAACACTTTTGTGTCCTCGGAGGCATCCAACTAAATGGGCGCAACCCTCGCCCGCTACCACAAAAGGGTAAGGGGGCTCAACCCCCCATTTTCCTTTCGATTGATCTCAGCAATCTTCCAGTTGATTGACTTCGCCAGTGCACACTAACAACATTTCTGCAAGGCCGATGACCTTATCACAGAAGACTCCAAACTCTGCCCTCATCGTTTGCGGAAGAAACCGACGCTGCTTCCTTCCTTACTAGACGCATGCGGAGAAGCCAGCATCCATCATTGAAGCCTCGTCGTTCTCTTCCACAACCCGCACCTTTTCGAAGTGCTCCGTCTTCCATCGTCGAAGCCGGAAGGAACCGTGAACCTGCACTTTCGTCATCGTCACAGAAATGATCCTTGCAGTCCAGTTCTGCATTCAAACAGTCGACGCCCCCCTCATTCATTCCTCGAGCCCACCAAATAGCAGCGGGTCAACTGTTTCACGAGACCAGTTGTGTGTCGTTTCAGCATCTCGAACCGCCCTCCCTTTTCCTTCCTCGAGCCCACCAAACCATGGCATATCGAGAATGCCCTTCTCCAAGTCCAGGAACTAGCCATCTAATTAATTGATTTAATTCATTAATAATTGGATTAATTGCTTAATCAATTAATTACGCTCGACATGAAGATAAGCGTTGTCGCTGATGTTCAATGATGCTTCCTATCAGGCCTCAATATCGCGACTCCACACCAACATCGACCGCTTTATAATGTCGGGACACCTCAGGATTCCACTTCCACCAATGCGACCATCATCCCAGCCACACATGACGCCACCCCTTCCATCCCAACTTGCCCTGGCCTACCACAGACTCGATTTTCTCGGATGAATTGTTCTTCTTTCTTGTTGTAGGGGCTGCACTTATCTTGTCCTCTTCCCAAACTCCTTATAATCTCTATTGATTTTTTTCTTGTTTGCTCTTGACCTCAAACGGAAGGAGTGGGCTAAGGCAATTAATTCTTGGTGGGTGAAAGGAGAAAAAGGGAGAGAGAACAATTTTCGCTCAAACGCTAATGGAGCGGTGTGGGCATCTTCGTGGAGACTCTAACTTTGATTCAAAAATCCCAGTGTCAATCCTCATTCATAAGTTTAAACTATTACATGGGCCTATATAGATACAAGTGGAAAAGCAAATACTATATCTAGAACTTTAAATTTAGTTTTCTTAAAATCTAGAAGCATTCAGCAAATTACTAAAAATCTTCCAAATGATCAAAAAAATCTAGTGCTTAAAATAAACAAAGAAACCAACCTTATCTAGATTTAATTCCATGGCGGACCCTTCTTTTTCTTTCTTTCTTTGAGAACTGTTGCAAACAAGGCTTGCTTTTGGTGACTGAATGACTTCTCCTTGTGTGCATGAGCTTTTCTCCTTTTGGGACGAAAGCTTTCCAATAATTTTGGGGATATCTTTGATTCTTCTGGGTTAATGTAGATAAGTAAGAAAGCCTCTAGAAACCTCCAGAACCTTCCAGAATTTTCAAGTGGTAGGTTTGCCTTCTAATAGTGTATTTCTTCTATCTGTAGATCCGCATCGATCGAATTCTTTCGTGTTAGTGTTTTCCATTTTGTATTTTAAGGTGCCCCTGCTCCTACTGTCGGTAAATTGTAAATAATTCAATTTGGAATATCTATCCCAGCTACTAATTTGAACTTCTTGCATTCAGGATGTGTGGCAGGGAACTCAGCTCTTGGCAATTGATGTAGGAGCTGCTATTGTTTTACTGAAAAGATCAATTACAGGAGATGAACTTACTGAGAAGGAAAAGAAGGCGCTCCGAAGAACTCTTACTGACCTCGCAGCAGTTGTGCCTATCGGTTTTCTCATGCTTCTTCCTGTGAGTATTTTTTTTAACAAACAATGCTTATGATATATTCGCTTTGGAATTTCTTTGTTAATCTGTACCAACTCTCTCGGCTGCTTGGAATTTTGTGTGTTACCTGATATTTTGTTGTTTCTGTAAATTAGCACTAATTGGTGTGCGTATAGCTGACTCCTTTTGTATTTAGTCTCACATCTCCAATCATGTATTTGGTTCCCCTCTTGTGTGTATATATATGCGAGCAATGTAAATGTAAAAGATAATTGGAAAAATAACAAGAAAAACTACATTTATTTCAACTTGGTATCAGAGCTAGGTTCGGAATCGATCCGGTGCGAGCAAGTGTAGAACTCCGGAGGCCGTAGATCTACGCGTAGAGGACGCAGACGGAGCGTGCGGCAGCTTTCCTTCCGCGTAGCTTGCAAGAGTGCGGAGCGGCACTTGCGCAGGAGGGTGCGGTACTAGCGCAGAAGAGTGCGGCACTAGCGCAGAAGAGTGCGGCACTTGCGCAGAGGGTGCGTCACTTGCGCAGGAGAGTGCGGCTTCGCAGAGGGTGCGACTCTTGCGGCAGGAGCGCGGCAGAAGCAGTGCGGCAAGAGCACACAAAGTGCGGCAGGAGCGCTTGCGGCAGGAGGAGTGTGCTTGTTGCGGCTTGTTGCGGCAGGAGCGCGGCAGGAGCGCTTGCGGCAGGAGCGCGGCAGGAGTGCGGCAGGAGCGCTTTGTGGTAGTTGCGGCAGGAGCGCGGCTTCTGAAGGGAGAAGGATCGCGAGCAACTCTTCGTGAATCAAACCGCGCGGCTCTTCAAAGCAAGGAGGAGGTCTCCATCCAAAATCGACCGCAGGAGCGCACAACAAGGATTGATACCCACCGTGTGGCAGTGAGTGCATCTTTTTCGCGTGCACAGTGGAATTGAGGAGTTGCAAGGGCTTCTCGTGCGGGGTTTCCGGAGAAATTCATTCGCTCAAAATAATAATAAAAAAATTAATTGTTGTGCTACTCATGGAGAAATTTGTTGCCAAAATGGACGAGGCGGACCTAAAAGTATTCTGTGTTTTTGCGGATGTCCAAAGGCGAGGGCTCGGCTCAGTCGCCGCCGCCTCCGATAAAGCTAGATCTTCCCCCTGTGGAGCTGAAACTCGATGGATCAACTTAAGCTGGTCTTGTAGGATGAAAAGGGTTCTCTCTGGGAGGAACCTGTAAGGCTATTTGACTGGTGAAAAGGGGGAGCCAGAGGAGGACTCAGATGGGTACAACGAGTGGAAGACTACATATAGTCTGCTACACACTTGGATTCTAAACTCGATGGTCGCGTCTATCGCTGTCACGGTGGATGGCATAGAGACCATGAGTAATGTTTGGGCAAAGTTGCGGAGGATCTATGCTGGAGTCGACAACACATGAGAGTCTTTCAGATCGAGAGGGAAATAGACACAGTAACCCATGGAGATCGATTGATTCAAGAATATGCCGCAGATTTGGAGCGACTATGGGCGGACTATGATTATTTCTCACCAACCACATGTTGCAATGATCCTGAATGCACGAAAAGGGAGCGAGATGCTCAGAGACGGACTATGCATTTTATGAGGGGGTTGCATCCGGCATTTGAGTCACGGTGTGCAATACTGCTTGCTCACCCAAAGATTCCTTCCTTGGACGAAACGATCTTAGCTATAATACAAAAGGAGTCGGTTATACGCACACCAATTGGTGCTAAATGCACACCAATTACCAACACTCCCCCTCAAGGTGGGCAAAAGATATTCACTAAGCCCATCTTGTCACATTTAGAGAATGTAAGTCATATTATTCTTCTCCAATTGACTCGCCACTAGAGAACTCACTCGTTACAAACAATATGATGCGAGAGGGGGAGGATAACAGTGGTGGTGAGAAACGGATAGTGAGTATCCCTTATCCTCTTATGCAAAGGGCACAGAGTCGGATGTGAGTATCCCTTATCCTCTTATACAAAGGGGCATAGAGTCGGATGTGATGCCGGTACATGAAGAGCATGACTCTGCGGATAGAAGACCTCAAGTTCGGGGGAGCTAAGAGTGTATACAAGAAGAACGCAACAGAGTAAGGCTATAGTATCTGCAATGCCCACAGTACCACTTGTGCAAGTCCCTTGTCTCTACCTACCCTGACTCCTGAGGCACCTACTCCATCCACCTCAATCTCTGAATTTACCAGTGATATAGTTCCTCATCCAACTTTTCCCACTCCCATACCGGTAAGGAGGAGTTCCCGCAGGAATGCGGGAGTCTCACCTGATTAATATGACTTTCCTCGTGATATTGCCCAATTTATTTCCTACTCTCATATATCACCTATACATGGAGCATTCACTGCATCTTTGGACATTGTCTCTATTCCTAAGTGCTGACAGGTTGCTAAGGAAGATTCACAGTGGAAAACTGCAATACTAGAAGAACTTGGGGAATTGGAAAAGAATAAAACATAGGATCTTGTGTCGCTACCACCAGGAAAAATGGCAGTTGGGTGCAAGTGAGTTTTCACTGTGAAACAAAACCCAGAGGGTCTGGTTGAGCGGTACAAGGCTCGATTCGTAGCAAAAGGATACTGTCAGACTTATGACATTGATTGCGATGAGACCTTTGCACCCGTCACAAAGATGAGCACAACGCGGACACTGATATCCTTGACAGCAAATGGTGGATGGAAATTACATCAGTTCGACGTGAAGAATGCTTTTCTTTATGGGGATTTATTGGAATAGGTGTACATGGAGGTACCACCGGGCTTTGGAACGAACCAAACTGCATGAAAGGTGTGCAGACTCAAAAAGTCTCTATATGGGCTAAAACAGTCTCCTCGAGCCTGGTCTGACAAGTTTAGGAGAACTATGGTTAGCATGGGATATCAGCAGACCAATGTTGATCATACAGTGTTCTTTAGACGGCATGAAGTTCGCACTACAATGCTCGTTGTGTATGTGGATGAAATAATTAATACTTGTGATGATGAGAGCGAAATTGATCAGCTCAAGACGAAGTTGGGCAAAGAATTTGAGGTAAAGAACTTGGGGCAGCTAAGATACTTCCTGGGGATTGAGGTAGTTCATGGTGCAGAGGGGATCGTTCTATCCCAACGGAAGTATGTGCTAGATCTGCTCAAAGAGACATGGATGTTAGGGTGCAGACCTGCAGTTGTCCCTATTGATCAAAAGAACAAGCTTAGTGCTGAGGCAGGAGAGCCAATTGATAGAGAGAGGTACCAAAGGTTGGTAGGCCGTGAAAGTGAGGTTAGATCTTAGATTTACTCTAGAGGGGGGTGAATAGAGTATTAAAAACTTTTCACTTAATTTTATAGCGGAATTAAAATAGTGATATATATATGTGTATTGAGTGAGTAATAAAAGCAAACACAAAGAGAGCACACAACACAACACACAGAAAATCACAACACAGAAGACACAAGGATTTTTATAGTAGTTCCCCAATAATCCTGGGTACGTCTACTCTTCTACCACACTTGGTAGGATCCATTGGGTTTTGATCAGGTGCCCTATCACCAAGGTTTTTTTTTTCAGGTGTCCACACACCAAGTGAGCTTTTGATCAGGTGCTCTAACCAAACCACAGGTTTTTGTTCAGGTGCCCTGCCACCAAGGGGTTAACTTTTGAAGGGAGTTATAACTCTATACAAGAGGGGATAAGAAGGGTTATGAAGTTCTTCTCTGTCAATATTCTGAGAGAAGACTCTAGTGGATTGTTGATGTTGTAAAGCTCCCCCTGTCTGATATAAAATGCTTGACAGTTGAGGATGGAAGCTTTCTCTTGAAAGAACTGATCTTCCTGTAGCTGATGAATCTAAGAGAATAAGTTCTTCAGATTATTGTTGTTCTTTGAAGATCTGATCTAGCAGTTGATGACTGAGAGAGTAGAGTTGATGTTCTCAGTGAATTAGTGCTGCTTGAGGAAGAAGAAAATAATCTGTTAAACTTTTTATTTTCTTTTTCTTCGTGTAACTTTCTGAAGAATAGTATTCTTCTCTGTCGACTGGTCTTTTTTTTGTATATTGCTGTACTTCTATTCTGTAATGAGTGATGTTGTATATCTTCTTTCCTTATTTCCTTTTTGAAATCTCTGACAGATTTGAAGTTCAAATCCCTTATTTTAAGGAATAAAATATTCTGAAAGAGATATATCATGTACTGCAAATCTGATACGCCGTTTACCTTTTTCCTTTTCCATGAACATGTCCTTTTCCGCTAAATGTCAACGGCTATAATCTCGAAATAAGAGAATAAAATAAAAGGAAATATATTATCCTTACTTATCTGGAAGAATAGAGCCGTTGCAGAAGAGATCTGAGTTCAGAGAAATAGAATAACTGATCTTTTGAAATTAAATCTGCTGTAGAGAAATTTTCGTCGATCTCAACAAATTTCGTCGATCTCAAGAATTTTCGTCGAACACAATGTTGAGTTTGTTGACCTCAACTGAATCTTGCTGGAAGAATTGAATTAGTTGAGCTGAGGAGAACTTTCATCGATCTGAAGGATTCGTCGGCCGCTGAACTGAGCAAATTCGTCGACCGCTGAACTGAGTTATTTCGTCGACCGCTGAGCCTGGATAATTTCGTCGACCGCTGAGATGGGATAAAATCGTCGACCGCTGAGCCGCTGAGACTGACCCGCTGAGACGCTGAGATAGAAGCAATCCGTTCGTCGAACGCAGAATGTAAGTCGTTCGTCGAACGCAGAAAACTTGTCTTTTCATAAGCTCAATCAGCCTAAAACCTTGACCCTTTGGACTATACATTGGGGTCAACTTGATCCTAGTCAACATATAGTGATCCTAGCCCAAATCAGAAATAGGGTTGTTCCAACAGGCCGCTCAGTATATCTGAGCCACACACGTCCCGACATAGCTTTTACATGGATGTCGTGTATCAGATCCTTAGGTATTGAAGAGTGCACCAGGAAAGGGGTTGATATTTTGGAAGAATGAACATTTAAACATCGAGGGCTATTGTGATTCTGACTGGGCTAGTTGTGTTGATGACAGGAGGTCCACATCAGGATATTGCATGTTTGTAGGGGGCAATCTCCTGGAGGAGCAAGAAACAGACTGTAGTTGCGAGATCTACAGCCGAGGCAGGGTACAGGGCCATGGTCTTAGGTGTGGGGGAAATGTTATGGTTGAAAGCTGTTGGGAATATTGCCCACAATGTTCCCTAGATTTGAAGAGACATCACTCACAATGCTAAGGACATATTGTATTTGATACATTCTATTTTGTCTTAAGTATAATACAGGGAAATGATATTCCATACACTGGAATAAATTCAAAGATGTGTTGTTTAATCAAGCTGAGAAAGGGTCAATCATGCCCTTAGTTCAGGAGAAATCAACTCCTGAGAGATGAAGAATTGTCTAAGCCGAACCGCTGAGACGAAGGGTCAAATCCGCTTAGACGAGCTCACTGTCTCAGCGGATCCGCTGAGACGGGGAAGGAGCTGTAGATAGAAGAAACCGCTGAGACGGCTGTCTGTCTCAGCGGATCCGCTGAGACGGGAAAGGAACTGCAGATAGAAGAGATCTTGCGCGTTCGTCGAACGCAGAGCATGACGAGTTCGTCGAACGCAGAGCATGACGAGTTCGTCGAACACAGGGCTTGGCGTGTTCGTCGAACACAGAGTGGAGCAAGTTCGTCGAACTCAGAGTATGACGAGTTTGTCGAACGCAGATTGCGAGTTCTGCCCGTGGCGCAAGTTGCAGAATGTCAGTGTGGGGTCCACCAGTCTCTCCCATACTTCACAGAAGGTCGGCTGAGAGTCATTGAAGGTCGGGGATGTATAAAAGAAGATGTTAGGGCACTTTGGACAAGCCTGGTCAAGTGCTTAAAGAAATACACTATTCCATTGACGGCAAGTGCTCTCGTCTTTCTCCTACTGCTCACTGAACTAGCAAGAAGAAGAAGAGAGAAAAAGAAAGCTCCTCTTCAAGGAGCAAGGTGATCTTCCTTCCTTCATCTGAAGAAGAAGATCAGTGAGTAGCTGCCATCATCATCTCCAGCTACAAGGAAGCACCAGGTGTGCAGGAACTACAGGGGACATCTTCTGTTGTCTGCTGTAGTAAGCTTCAACTAAACTTTTACTGTAGGGCTTTTGCCTGAGTTTGTAGGGCTGAAGGCCTGAGCTTGTAAGGCTGCTTTTGCCTGAGTTGTAGGGCTTTATTGCCTGAGCTGTAGGAGGAGGATTCCTTTGAGGTAGGACCTGCTGTGTTCTGAGTTGTAGGAGGTGGATTCCTCTGAGGTAGGGCTTGTTAGCCTGAGATTGTAGGACCTGCTGTGGTCTGAGTTGTAGGAGGTGGATTCCTCTGAGGTAGGGCTTGTTAGCCTGAGATTGTAGGACCTGCTGTGGTCTGAGTTGTAGGATCAGTGGTTGATCTGAGGTAGGGTTGCTGTGCCTGAGGTAGGGTTGGGAAAACCTGAGAGATCCTGAGGGATCTGTGCTGTAAGCTATTTTAGCTGAGATTGGAGGAGTTGGCCCTGTCTAACACACTGTTAGAAGGGTGAAGGGGGAAAGTGGACTACCCATAGACACACTGTCTTGGGGAACCACTATAAACAATTGTGTGCTTTCTGGGTGTATTTGATTTCTTACATAGAATAGTTTTAACTATCTAAATAAAACAAGTAAAAATCAAAAGACCTATTCACCCCCCCCCCCCTCTAGGTGAACTAGATCATATACTTATATATATTCTTTCAAAATCCTTGCTGGTTGAACTCAAGACAGATCAAGGAGGGAAAATGGCATTGTAGTGTGACAGCAAGTCAGCTATTAGCATTGCAAATAATTCCGTCCAACATGACAGAACTAAGCATATAGAAATCGACAGATTCTTCATGAAGGAGAAGTTGGATAGCGGGGTGCTGAAGCTTGGACATGTGGTTACAAAAGACCAAGTGGTCGATTGCCTAACTAAAGGACTTAACTCACTGGATTTATCGAGGTTGTGTGACAAGATGGGCTTAGTGGATATCTTTTGCCCACCTTGAGGGGGAGTGTTGGTAATTTGTGTGCGTTTAGCACCAATTGGTGTGCGTATAGCCGACTCCTCCTTTTGTATTTAATCCCACATCTCCAATCATGTATTTGGTTCCCCTCTTGTGTGTATATATAGGGGACCAATGTAACAATGTAAGATACAACAACAACAACAACAGAACCCATATAGTGGCTTCATTTATGATAAGAAATGTAAGATACAACAATGTAACAATATAGTGGCTTCATTTATAGGGGACCAATGTAACAATGTAAGATACAACAACAACAACAACAACAACAGAACCCATATAATGTAACAATGTAAGATAATTGGAAAAATAACAAGAAAAGCTACATTTATTTCAACTACTTCAGTTAAGTATCAATAGTGGCTTCATAGATGTATGGGACAAGGCTGATGATGTGATAATGATGAAATATATGTTTAGAGAATGATTTGGTGTCCACGGCCACGGGTGCCTAAATAAATTGTGCATTTGGTGGACACAAGATCATCATTTCTTAAGAATTTTTCTTAATATTTTTTTTAAGTCGGCTGAAAATACAAAAAAAAAATTAGAGTATGTTGAGAAAACTTTCAATTTTGAGTGATTCGGACCCCATTTACAGACATTTATTTGGTTGGACAGAAATTTATTTACACGAATGTAAAATTAGTGTAAACTCTTTGTCCACATAAAAAATGTCTGTAAAATGTGTTCAGATTCCAAAATTAAATTGTTTTTCTTAACAAGCCCTGATTCTTTTTTGTATTTTCAACCAATTTCAAAATAAATTAAGTCAAACAGTTTTAAAACAATAAGTTAATAAAATCATTCGCACAATTAAAATGTGTGCCCGAGAATTGATGTCAGGAAGATTTGTCATGTAAACAATTTCTAATGTTAAAAAAATATAGGCGCAAGAATGATCTTCGTATGATTTTTAGAAGAATACATGCTTCGTTTGGGTGGGTGTGGCCGAGTGGTGGGAAATCAGTGTTGGGAATAGAGCCGTCAGAAAACAGTGATAAGGAAAAGCTGTAGGAGAAGAAGTGAGATGTTGACCTACGGGAAAAGAAGAATGAAAATATGTCTTTTACCTTTTCTGAAAACAGGAGAGTTCACTGCTTTTCAAAATGTCCTGAAAATATCTTTTTGAGACGAGAAGTTTTCCCATCACCGGAAAACCCAATGCCTCAAAAACAGCCGTGGCGGTGGGAATTGAACTTTTCCCACCGCCATCACCATCCCAAACAAAGCCTCTGTGTGATGTGACCTCTGTGGTATTGTTTTGGTCCGGATCCACTAGGTTTATATAAACCTATTTGCTTAGGGTTAATCTCCCCCCCCCCCCATGCGTGAGTGCAGAGGAACCGCCTAGAGCAATCAAGGAGCTGCCTCCCGCCTGTGTGAAGAACGCCGACCTCTCTCTCTCTCTCTCTCTCTCTCACTCGTGCACTCGGAGAGGCCGCCAGCCTTGGGTGTTGTCGCCTGTCTTGGAGGAGATTGCCGCCGGTCGTTGGGAGAGGGTGTTGCCGCGGGTCTTGGTGGAGATTGCCGTCGACGTTGCGGTGGTCGTTCTTTGGAGTGGAGAGTCGTGTTGTTTGGAGACGCGCGTGAGTGCAGTTAGCCTCGACGGTGTTTTCCCTCCAGTGGTGGTGTTTGCCTCCGGTGGTGGTGCAGTTGAACGTCGGACTTCGACGTTGAAGGTTCCGGTGAACCTTGTGCGTCCGCTAGGTGGATTTGTTAGAAATTTTAATTATAAAACATTATAAATTAAATGTTTTGATTGGAGCTAAATGGCGTTTGGTGTTTGGGCTCCTCATTATGATGGAAAAGCTCAAAACCAAACTTGGAGTGAATCCAAATATTTGGAGGGAAGCCTTTCATGATGAAAGAGTATTCTTTAGTCCCACCTTGTCATTCTCCTTCTTCCCTTAAGTGTATATAAAGAAATTCACACCTTCTTATTTGTTCAAAAGAACATAAGGAGAAACTATGAACCGCGCGCGCGCGCGCGCGCGCACGCACCTCACCGGACCGGATCCGGATTTGGATTTGGGGAATAATTGAATTGAATTGTATTTTTTGTACAAAATAGTTTCAGAGCCTTTTACTTGGAGTTGCGTCGAATAGAAATCGGAGTTGCGTCGAATAGATTTCGACGCAACGTCGACAAGCCCGCTGAAGTTGGAGGCGTCGAATGGAATTCGACGTACCCGACTTGCGTCGATATGTTTTCGACGCTCGCGTCGATAGGACCTGCGTCGACTTGCGTCGATATGATATCGACGCAACGTCGAATTGATTTCAACGCATCCTGCCGTTCCGCGCTCTCTCTCTCCGCAGTTTTACGTGTATTCTTAACCGCTCATTTACGCGTGTTCCTCGCCATTTTTTACGTTGGAAATTTTCAACGTTATTATGTGCTTTCCAATTATAACTGTTAATATTTATTACGGTTTTAATGTTGCCGTTTTTCAAGATTCCGTTTCCGGCGATCTACTGTCTTTATATATTGACGTTCTTCTCAGAAAGATTACATGCTAATAGACGATCTTCTGCTCTCTCACTCTCTGTTTTGGTGACGATCTTCTACGTGCTTTCTTTTCTTTACATTTGCTTCATCAAGTGGGTGCTCTGTGCTTCTTCGGTGTCCGCGCACATCGGAGTTTCAGGATCTAGCCGGGTGTTGTATCTTGGAGGAGTGAGCATCGGTTGAAAGCCCTGCCGGAGGGTGATGCAACTTCTTTAGGGCAGTGATCACACGCCTTACCCAGGCTCGATTCTAAACTATCTTTTAACTAATCTCCTTTTGATTCTCATCACTTCTGTTTTAAAGTTTTAATAATCTAGTTTTCTAGATTTGTTCTCATATCTTTATTTTCTGCAATTTTCAAATAAGAAAATTATACATTATTTTGGAATATACAAGAAAATATTCCTACAATCTAAAGAAGTTGTAGCTAAATAAAATCAAATAGTCAAAATGATAACATCTGCTTTCATTCTCATATGTACAGCAATTTATTGTATCTATTTTAATTTTCAGAAAACTAAAATGACATCTAGATCTGAGGACTCCGCCGGGATCAAACCCGAGAAATTCAATGGAAATGGTTTTCGTCGGTGGCAAGCTCAGATAGAATATTGGCTTAATACGTTAGGCCTTTTGTCTGCCATCTTCGATGCCCCCGCTGTAGAAACTGAAATCCCTAGCGCTACAAATGCAGTTGCCTCGACTCTACCATCATCCTCATCCTCAAATGCAAACACCACTAGGACGTACGTTAGACGTATTCCTTATAGAGATCCTGTGGACATTGAATATCATCGTCGCAACCGCATTTTTAGTGCCTTGTCCGACAGCCTTTACGATGTATTCCTCCAATATCGTACGGCTAAGGATTTATGGTATGCTCTTGAAGCGCGCTATAACCTGGACAATGCAGGTATAGAACGCTATAATGTTTCCAACCTTCATAAATTCAAGATTGATGCTTCCAAGCCTATAAATCCTCAACTCCATCAACTAGATGAGATGTTGTCCAAGATCCAAGCCGATGGCTAAATCCTTTCCGAAAATTATCTTGTGTCATGTCTTATTGATTCTCTTCCCGATTCATGGTCCGGCTTTAGCACTAGACTAAGGCATGACCAATCAAACCTTACTTATGTCCAGATCCAAAATGCTATCCGCATCGAGGAGGAGCATAAGAGTAAAAACTCTAAAGTTCCCAAAGACCTTGCTCCAAGAGTAAACCTCACCGAATCGCAAAGCAATCTTTCCTCTCACCAACACCACAAAGGGAAAGGAAAGAACTTCAAGAAACATTTCCGTCAAGGTTCCCGCCATCAAAAATCCAATCAATCCAAACCTAGTCCCTCTAACCAAAACCCAGGTAAAGGGAAATGGTGCTTCATCTGCGGCCGCACAAACCATCTGTCTACCAACTGCTTCTACAAGAAGACAGAACCCGTGGTTGGTAAGTCTCGTGGAGACAAGTCTCAGGCCAACATGATCCAAGCACCGGATCAACCTACCTTTAGGTTAGATTATTCTCCAAGTCTTCATCTCACTTGTTCATCAGATTGGTGGCTTGATTCCGGAGCAAATGTTCATACTTGTTTTGATCGTTCTTGCTTTGCCACCTTTCAGGACATCAATGGAGGAAGCGTGATCTTAGGAGATGCCTCTTCGGCACAAATTCTTGGACGCGGGCGAGTGGATCTTAGGTTGACATCCGGGAAGACACTAGTTTTGCAAGATGTGCTCTATGTGTCGAGAGTTAGGAAGAATCTTGTTAGCGACTCTCTGTTAGTGAAGAAAGGCTACAAGATTGTTTTAGAATCTAATAAAGTTGTAATAACTTTGAATGACAATTTTATTGGCAAAGGTTTTGTATGTGATGAATTATTTAAATTGAATATTGCTGATTTAGAAATAAATCAAATTTTTTCTTCTTCCTCAGTTTCAAATTCTTTTTCTGATTTTTGGCGTGCTAGATTAGGACATGTGAATTCTGATTGCATGAAAAGAATGATGTCCTTAAATTTGATTCCCAAAATCAATATTGCACAAAGTGCTAAATGTGAAATCTGTGTGCAAGCTAAATTTTCTAGAAAGCATTTTAAATCAGTTGATAGAACTTCAAAACTTTAGAACTAATTCACTCGGATGTATGTGATTCAAACCGCCAACCTACTAGAGGTGGAAATAAATATTTTGTAACATTCATAGATGATTTCACCAAATTTTGTTACGTATATTTATTAAAAACTAAAGATGAAGTGTTCTCGTATTTTAAGATTTTTAAAGCTGAAGTAGAAAATCAATTAGGAACCTCTATCAAAATTCTTAGATCCGATCGAGGTGGAGAATACACTTCGAATGAACTAACCCAATTTTGCCAAGAACATGGGATTATTCATCAAGTGACTGCTCCATATTCTCCTCAATCGAATGGTGTAGCTGAACGTAAAAATCGGACCTTGATGAACATGGTCAATGCCATGTTAGCCGAGTCCGGTGCCCCGGAAAATCTCTGGGGAGAAGCGTTGCTCTCTTCTACCTTCATCCTTAATAGGATTCCATCAAAACAAAGCGATAAGACACCTTTTGAATTATTCAAATTGAGAAAACCTAACCTCCAAATTCTTCGAGTGTGGGGGTGTTTAGCTAAAATAGCAATTCCTGAACCTAAGAGAAAGAAAATAGGACCAAAAACATTAGACTCTATTTTTATAGGATATGCATCCGATAGTAGTGCTAATAGATTTCTCATCACTAATTCCCTAATTAGTGAAATATCTAACAACATCATTATAGAAGCTAGAGATGCAGCTTATTTTGAAGATAAATTTCCATATAAACTAAATAACTCATCTCAACCTTCAACTAGCTCAAACCAACCTTCCACTTCTTCTATTGAACCATTAGAAAATGATGAACCTAGAAGAAGCAAAAGAGTTAAAACCGAAAGATCCTATGGGGAGGACTACTTCACTTATCTAGTTGAAGGAGATCCTAATACATATGAAGAAGCAATGACCTCATCTGATTATCCATTTTGGAAAGAAGCAATTAATCTAGAAATTAATTCTATCTTATAAAATAAAACTTGGATCCTAACCGATTTACCTCCCGGTGCCAAAGCCATAGGATGTAAATGGATTTTTAGAAAGAAATTAAAGCTGGATGGATCCATAGATAAATATAAGGCTCGCCTTGTAGCTAAAGGCTATGCCCAAAAACAAGGAATAGATTATCTAGACACATATGCTCCCGTAGCTAGAATAACCTCTCTCGTATTCTAGTCGCCTTGGCTTCGATCCATAGGATGATCATTCATCAAATGGATGTCAAGACCGTCTTCTTGCATGGAGACTTAGAAGAAGAAGTCTACATGTCTCAACCCGAAGGTTTTGTGGTCAAAGGCCAAGAAACCAAAGTTTGTAAATTAATTAAATCTCTTTACGGTTTAAAACAAGCACCTAAACAATGGCATCAAAAGTTTGACTCCGTAGTCTTAACTTTTGGTTTCAAATCTAATGAATTTGATAAATGTATTTATGCCAAAGAAGACGGAAATGAAATTGTCTTGTTATGTCTCTATGTAGATGACATTTTAATTTTTGGAAACTCAATTAAAATTATTAATGAAACCAAAAATAATTTATCATCCAATTTTGATATGAAAGATTTGGGGGAAGCAAACATTATATTAGGAATGAAACTAGTTAAAAATGATTCTAGCGTATCATTATCTCTTTCACACTCGATTGAGAAAATGTTGATTAAATTCAACTTATATGATTCTATTCCCGCTTCTACTCCATATGACGCTAGTGTAAAACTTTGTAAAAATACTAATGAACCTGTTGATCAACATGAGTATGCACAAATGATAAGATCACTCCTATACATAGCTAACCGCACTAGGCCCGACATTTTCTATGTCGTAGGCCGCCTTAGTAAATATACTAGTAATCCAAGTGATGAACATTGGATAGCACTAAATAGAATATTTAAATATCTTCGTGGAACTATGGATTATAGTTTAGTGTGCACGGGATTTCCCGGAGTACTAGAAGGATATTCAGATGCCAATTGGGTAACTGATTCGTTAGACGTTAAGTCAACAACGGGCTATGTATTCCTCCTTGGAGGTGCTGCCATTTCATGGGCTTCTACAAAACAAACAGTTATTTCTAGAAGCACCATGGAATCGGAGCTTATAGTTTTGGACACTACATGTGCCGAAGCAGAATGGATTAAAATTTTACTTAGTGAAATTCCATTAATTGAAAACTCCATGTCTGCTATCTCTTTACATTGTGATAATAAAATTGTTATTGATTTAACTGCTTCTAATAGTACTAATTCCAAAATGAATAAGTTCATGAGAATCAGGTACAAGTCCGTGAAGCAAAGAAGAAAAAAAGTGATATCACTCAACTATGTAAAGTCAGAATTGAATTTGACTGATAATCTTACCAAGGGATTGTCCCGAAGGGAGATATTGTTGTCATCGAGGGGAATGGGGCTTAAGCCCACATGATTTGCTGTCAACGGTGGATACCCAACACATGTGATTGGAGATCCCATGAAGTGGGTTCAATGTGGTAGAAACGAAACCGTTGATGTAGCGTAGTTGGGAGCACAAAATATAAGGTTGAGAAAACCTTCTCCCCATTCCTATGATGTTGTGCTCTACGTAACAAGTTAGGATGAACTTAATTAAGTTCTTAATGGTTGCCAAAGGCATGTTTCTTTGCGAGATATTGGTTACGAATATCTCTTGAGGCACCACCTATGTGGGGGTTGTTGTGAGGCCGCAACTTTGGGATCCGGGCTGAACCCAAAATAACTCTCATGAAAAATCAAGGAATGTGCATGGCCATTAACGCGCCCACCGCCATAACCCAAGAACAACCAATCTTTTGTGTGCTTATCTAATTTATCGGTCAAAGTTTATAATTCAAAGCCTCTGGCACATTATACTCTTCGGTAGAGGAAGTAAGTACTAAGTATGGATTCAAGGTAACCATTTCATTTATACCCATTGCATTAGATACAACTTGATGAAGCAAATTTATATTTGATTTTATTTATTATTAGTAATATCATATTTATGAAGTTCGCTTTTGGTTTATCGCTTTTGTGGGGGATTGTTAGAAATTTTAATTATAAAACATTATAAATTAAATATTTTGATTGGAGCTAAATGGTGTTTGGTGTTTGGGCTCCTCATTATGATGGAAAAGCTCAAAACCAAACTTGGAGGGAATCCAAATATTTGGAGGGAAGCCTTTCATGATGAAAGAGTGTTCTTTAGTCCCACCTTGTCATTCTCCTTATTCCCTTAAGTGTATATAAAGAAATTCACACCTTCTTATTTGTTCAAAAGAACATAAGGAGAAACTATGAACCACACGCGCGCGCGCGCACGCACCGCACCGCACCGCACTGGATCCGTATCCGGATTTGGATTTGGGATTTGGGGAATAATTGAATTGAATTGTATTTTTTGTACAAAATAGTTTCAGAGCCTTTTACTTGGAGTTGCGTCGAATAGAAAACGGAGCTCCGTCGAATAGATTTCGACGCAACGTCGACAAGCCCGCTGAAGTTGGAGGCGTCGAATGGAATTCGACGTACCCGACTTGCGTCGATATGTTTTCGACGCTCGCGTCGATAGGACCTGCGTCGACTTGCGTCGATATGATATCGACGCAACGTCGAATTTATTTCAACGCATCCTGCCGTTCTGCGCTCTCTCTCTCCGCAGTTTTACGCGTATTCTTAACCGCTCATTTACGCGTGTTCCTCACCATTTTTTACGTTGGAAATTTTCAACGTTATTATGTGCTTTCCAATTATAACTGTTAATATTTATTACGGTTTTAATGTTGCCGTTTTTCAAGATTCCATTTCCGGCGATCTACTGTCTTTATAAATTGACGTTCTTCTCAGAAAGATTACATGTTAATAGACGATCTTCTGCTCTCTCACTCTCTATTTTGGTGACGATTTTCTACGTGCTTTCTTTTCTTTACATTTGCTTCATCAAGTGGGTGTTCGGGTGCTCTGTGCTTCTTCGGTGTCCGCGCACATCGGAGTTTCGGGATCTAGCCGGGTGTTGTACCTTGGAGGAGTGAGCATCGGTTGAAAGCCCTGCCGGAGGGTGGTGCAACTTCTTTAGGGCAGTGATCACACGTCTTACCCAGACTCGATTCTAAACTATCTTTTAACTAATCTCCTTTTGATTCTCATCCATTCTGTTTTAAAGTTTTAATAATCTAGTTTTCTAGATTTGTTCTCATATCTTTATTTTCTGCAATTTTCAAATAAGAAAATTATACATTATTTTGGAATATACAAGAAAATATTCCTACAGGATTGCAGTCCAAATCTATTACTCGCCCGCAAATCGTGCGTGTCCGGCGCATCCTGCGCATCCTCGGTGTTTCATCGGACAGTCAAATTTTCTCTTGCTTTAATTCATGTATTTATTTATATTGTTGATTATATAAATCTGCATGGTTGCGCCATGTTATGTGTGCTTGATTACCCTATAATTTTATAGTTGTGCCCTGCATATTGTACCTAATTTTACAACCTCTGTTTAAAGAGGAAGGACATAATTCGATATGGACAATGTGGGACAAATACACAATACATTACCTTATTTATTCAAACACAAATCATCATGGCCACATCAGTTTGTTATTTTACCATCTTCTGATACATTTTTTTCCCAATCTTATTATAGGTCACAGCAGTGGGTCATGCTGCCATGCTTGCTGCTATCCAGAGATACGTACCTTCTTTGGTATGTAATAATCTCGACTATCCCTTATTGTTCTAAAAAAATTTCATGGTTCCACCTTAAGTGATTAAAAAAGGGGGGCAGCCCGGTGCACAAAGCATCCCCGCGCAGCGAGCGTCCGTGGAAGGGTCCCACAACAAGGGTGAAATGCAGGCAAGCCTTGCCCTGCATTTTTGCAAGAGGCTGCTTCGAGGACTCGAACCCGTGACCTTGAGGTCACGCGGCAACACCTTAACCGGCGCGTCAAGGCTCCCTTCTTCCACTATAAGTGATTAATGCTAATAAATAAATTCATATATCATATGAAAATATTTTACAAATTGAAGCTAATATGATCAGAATTGAATTCAAATTTATAATAACTGGGCCTTAGTGTATATAATTTAACCAATTTCGTATCATTATGTAACGGCTGAAAATGCGCATAATTGTTGGTAGATTCCGTCCACCTATGCACGAGAGAGGATAGATCTGTTGAGGCAGCTTGAGAAGGTGAAGGAGTTGGAGGCGTGCGATGGGGGACTCGAGGAAGGCATGCGTTCTCTTACTTCCAGCAGCAGCAATCCTGAATAACAGGTAGAAAAATTCGCCTTTTTCTACCTTCAATTTCGTTTTTCTGCGCCCTGATTCTTGTAAAGTTAATTAGTCTATGTTACATTTTTTATAAAAAAATATTCATTCAATTGTCTTAATGAAATCACAGCTATATATAGTAGAAACTTAATTCTACTTTGAAATCTCCCTTCTTCAATGATGTAACGATTTCGTATGTTGAAGTGAGTGCGGCTGGCGCTCGGAAAAATGACATTGCTGTGAATTACGGATTATGAGTAGATGTGTGCATATTTATTTGTTTTTTTTTTTCCTTTTCACAGTTTTCTATTGAGTCACATTTATATAATTAACTATGTTTATTGCAAGGACCGATTCTACCATTCAGTCTACAGCTTCTACAAGCTCCTTTCGTTGATAAAATATTGCGATTCGCGCCGTTTTGGTTTATGAATTATGCGTTTTTTGCTTTTTCTCGACCTGGGGCGCTCAAGCGAATAGGGATAATAGAGAATTAACATATTTAAGAGTGGGACCAGTGAGTTGAGCCTGGAATTAAAAAACAAATAGTGATGATTATGGCATCTGCTTTTCCAATTTACATAGCTTTATTGTGTTCTTTGTTTAATTCAAAGGCATTCCCCTTTTCTTAGTAAAAAAAACATATATATTTCATGCCAAAATGGTGCATGCCCTAAATCACCTAAAAGTTATGGAGTTCTAAAGAAAAGCCCTAGAATGAAGGCAAATCTTAAATTGCCTTAGAACATTTGGCGAGAAAATTAATTGTTGTTCAAGTTTTGTTGCGGAATTGCGGCTTACCCAAACTTATTTATGTGGAAATGCCGCTTATCCGACGTATGTGTAATAAATTTTTAGGATCGTTGATTGATTAGTTAAAGATTAGGGATGTAGCTAGATGAGAACATAGCCTCCGGAGTTAAGATTGTGGGTAGAATGTAGAAGTGCTTCTAGAGTATCAAGCAGTAGGGAGATATCATGTAGATTTTAAAATCTTAAAAATCTTAATTTGGCTGGTGATGTTGTAGATATCTTTACTAGAGATCAAGAAAGAACAAGAATGTGCTCTAAGGGTCCATTCGTTTGGATGAAATTGAAATTGGATATTGAAATTGAGAAGAATTGAAATTAATCTAATTCCAATTATAGTGTTTGCTCAATAAACAGAATTGGAGAATATTGTGGAAATTGATGAATTTTTTGTTCTTTTTTTAGACAAAATCCAACCTAAGAATTATTATTTTTATCATTGGCGATGAAGAACCAAACATTCTCTCACATATATTATGAAGAAGTTAACATTTACTCACATATATTATGAAGAACCTAATATTTTCTCACATATATTGACATTAATTATAACATAATGCATTCAATAAGAATCTAACTTTTTCAATCGGGTGAAAAATGCGTCCCGGGGCAAAAAAATGCACGCTCGGGTGAAAAATGCAAGCCTAGCCTAAAAGCGCACATGGGCAAAAAAATACGCGTCGGGGTCAAATAATCGCTCATTGGTAAGATAAGCGCTCCCTGGCAATAAACGCTCGCCCAGGTAAAGAAACGCACCCCTGGGCAAAAATATGCGCCATCGGATGTAAAAACATGTCCATGTGCGAAAAATGCGTCCCGGACGAAATTATCAAATTTTTATATTGATTAGAAAGAATTGACTTTAATTCAAAATGAATTCAATGAAATTCATTAGAATTTCAATTTCAACGTTTAAGAGAATTGAGGGATCAATCCCTTGACCTCTTATGTAGTTCCTCCTTCCCTGTTGTTATGTAGTCTTTCGAACATAATTTGTCGGGATGGAATCTACAAATGTTATTTTATTCGATATTTGCAAGATCCTAGCTTGTTATTTTTTTAGGGTTTATTCGCAAGTCACGATTGCCAGAGGTTCTTGCTATTGGGGTGAGTTCCTTTGTCAATATGGTCTGTTTGGCACGGTGGTGACGATTGTGAATGCAGTGTCACGGACCTGAAATCTTATTATTGTCTTCCTATAAGATAATATTTATTGTGGGGGCGGTCATCATCGAGCTATGCGCATTATGGAGGGGTCATTTTTGAGAGGTGTCTTATGGGTCAATGAATCTTAGCTGCTGAGTTATCCCCCCTTATATTGCCCCGATTTTATCGTACACTGAGTGTACCACCCTTCTCGTGCGGAGAGCGTGTTTCCAGTCGGAACTATGAAGATTTGGCTGAAAATTATGATTGAAATTTGAAAGTAAAAAATGCCAACTGAATTTGAAAAATTTACGACTGAAAACATGTTCTTCGCATAAGAAGTCTGGTACGCTCAGCATACCAAAAAAATCATGCACAAATCCTATTACTAGAGAATATAAAAAGTACTGTCTCCTTGACTCCTAAACCTTGGACAAAAGCATCATCATCATAGAATGTATGTTTGGCATAACAGTTATAACCACCACAAACTAGTTTTGAAAACATAAAAGTGAATGAAGTTTCTTAGGTGAGGTCGGGCGTTCATAAGTGACGGTTCATAACCACCGCGTTCACAACTGCTACCGCTGTGCCAAACGGAGCCTTAGTGTTTCTTGTGACATAAATGGTTGTAGGATTTTGAAATCTATGATCTTCCTTAGAAAGAAAGTAATTTACTATTATAGCAACTTGAAGGAACCTTGACGTAGGTCGAAGGACGCATGTGAATTCTTCTTTGGCCTCTAGCCTCTCGTGAATTATATGATCAATCGTCTTTTGAAATTGTGAAAGGCGGCGATGGACCTTTCCAATAGGGTTGTGGACTATTTCAATGACGCCTCCTTAAAGGTGGTCGGTAGGAGTCGGCATTTGACGACACTCAAGATGACGTAAAGGGAGGAGTTAAGCTTAAAATGGTCCATACAGCATGAGTACCTTATTTTGATTTGCGCACAAAATGAATCGGAACCGTTTGATCTAGATGCATTAATTACCATAACTATTATAAGATTTGAATCCATGGATGAAAATTGTTACCGTGATAAATTGTTACTGCGAAAATTGTTACTGGGAAATTAGAAACTAGGGTTAGAGGAGATGAATAAAACATGAGAATTCTTAATTATATTTCTGCGCCTCGCCTATCTCCAATTCTCCATTCTCCATGCTCGTGCTTCTATTGATGAGTTGTGCGGGGAGTCGAGCGGCCAGCCGGAAGCAGCAAGTTATGGCTCCGTTTAGCACGGTGGTGGCGGTCGTGAATGAGGTGGTTATGAACCGTCGTTCGTGACCGTCATACCTCGCCAAAGGAACTTCATCCACTTTTATGTTCAAAATTAGTTTTTTCTTCTCGGTGGCGGTCATAATCATTGTCATTGCCAAACATATATTACATAATTGGGGTGTTTTTTGTCCAAACTCACCGGAGCAAAAAAGCCAACCAACAAAGCCTATGTTAATAACTAAAATAAACTTTTCTTTTGTAGATGAACTTGCATTTTCTATTAGATTCCCAGGTTTTTATCTCATTAGCTTTTAGTAGTTAGACAAAACTAGTGGGCAATTTTGATAGCCTTTAATGCTATTCGATTTATGGTGAGTCATCTTTTCAGAGCGTCGATCAGATATTTTTTTTCATCTTAGTGTCCGAGTATCAGACCTAATTCTTTTACCAGAGTAAGACCAACCGTCAATTTTCTTGTCAAAATACGACTATTTATGTTGCCGAAGTAAAGATCGTTCTCTTGCTCAAAATGGCTTACAAATACGATCATTTTCATAAACCGGTTGATATACGATCAATCTTTATTGGAACACGACCATTTTGTTTCGTATGGAATGATGAGAAATTTCCGCTTTTAGGCAGCTTTCAAAAGCTTCGATCAATACCACCAGTTTTGTGAGTCATTTATTTTCGTCTATAGGGCCCCCTAGCTGTAGGGTGCCTTCCAAGTGATGGATTTGTGGGGCTTCTTGGCAATTGCTACTTCTTCTTCAACTTTTTTTTACCAGCAATTGGTAGCAGGTCAATTCAATGAGGGTGGTCTATCAAGATCGTATTTTTGATATTTTAAAAAAAAGTCCGATAAAACAACACAATCCTATTTCTATCATTTTCTTACGCAAGATGATAATCTCCTTTGGTGAAACATTCATAATGTCAATACTATTATTATTATTATTATTTTTATTTAATACCAGCAATTTTATTTTATTTTCAAAATAATTTAAATTAGAATGTACATCTACGACCCTACGGAATTATGCATTCAAAATTTTTTTAAAAATTTTTGAAAACAAGTGTTAAAAGTAAATTAAAATTTTAAGTTGTCATAATTATAATATTATCTAATCATGACTTGTTGCGGCCAACTCGAGGATCCTGCATGCCGGTCTAGATTGCACTGTCTTTGCTCGGGAGCGGTCGACCGCGTAAACAGACAATGAAAAGGAGACGACTGGCAAGAGAGTTTTTTTAACGTGGAAAACCCTAGAAATAGGTGAAAAATCACGTGTCCGGTTCGGTACCGACCAAACTTCACTATTTGTTGTTACTTTACAGGGTTCTGGTTCTGGAGAGAAATCGAGGGCGACAGACCGCTCCTCGTTACAACTTGCAAGAGAGAGAGAGAGAGAGAGAGAGAGAGAGAGAGAGAGAGAGAGAGAGAGAGAGAGAGAGAGAGAGAGAGAGAGATGCGTTCAGAGGGTGACAGGTCACCGCTCTCGAAGCTGTCTTTTATCCTGGCTGCTGTGGGGAGCACCGAGCTCTGGGACATGGATGGCCTTATGCTTTCGCTTGGGATATTGAGTGGCGTGATCTGCGCGTCTGGATGTCTTCAAAGTGTATCTTGCAGTTTGTGGTGGTGTTTGGAGTACGGATCATGTCGTTGACTTGAAGGCGATGAGCTCGGAGCATTCGGCGCTCGGAAGGAAGCTTGAAGGCGGATGAAGATTTTTGAACGGTCTTCGAAGTGCTTGAAGATTCTCCAAGGGCGTCTTTGAAGACGATGAAGATCTTCAAAGAACTCTCTTGCACGTAGGAGGAGAAGTCAGAGGAGAAAAGGATGGAAATGAAGGAGTGACTATGGTCATATTTATTGGCCTCAGGTGTGGTTACAGTAGTTATGCGGTTATTCACAGACCATAACCATCATAATTGTTATTTGCAGACCGATTTTATATAGTTTAGGACGTGCATTATTTAAGTATTTTCCTACGCCCAAACCGATATATTTTTGGATATTTACACACCCATAATGTTACGGGGGTGGTTATCTGTTCCTCGGACGGTGCAGATCGTGTGGGGGCGATCGGACGACAACAGTCGGGCGGCGGCTAAGGAGCCGGCCGACGGCGAGGAGGCCATCCGGTGGCAAGATCCGACAGGCGAGGGCCTTCTGGTGGCGGGGCAGCCGTGGAAGTCCGCGCCGCGGGCACACGGCCGAGTGCGGCCGGCTGAGGCCGGCCGCGGACTCTCGGCCAAGGGTGGCCGGCCGCACGGGCCTTGCGGCTGCGCGTCACCAGGGGCGGGTGGCCGGGGGAGGCCGGTCGTGGGGTCTTCGCAGACGCGCATCGTGGGCACGCGGCCAAGGACGGCCGGCCGCGGGGGCTTCACAGCCGCGCGCCGCCGGCCGAGGGAGGCCGGCCGCGGGGGCCTCCCAGCCGCGCGCCATGGGCGCGGCCAAGGGCGGCCGGCCGGTGATTTCCGCAGAATTCATCATGGTTGCAGGCCCCGCAGCACATATGAATTGCGCAGAAATTCAACCGCCTTGAAGAAATTTGGCCACCAAGAAGAAGCCGGTTCACAGTTTTTTAAAGGTTTTCTTGAAGGAGTTTGGGAAGAGAGAAAAAAAATGAGATGATTAAGGGGTAAATCAGTCATTTTATGTGTCCTTCATATCGGTGTATATTGTGATAATCAGCCGTGGTCATCCTCGCGCTCATTAATTGCCGCTCAGGATAACGCCGATTGCCGAATACTCATTATTGGACAGCTGTCCACTGCAAAACGTGGGAAGCGCTTGAAAAAATTCGGCAAATAAAATTAGTTTTTAATAATCATATATTTAATAAGTTGGGTGTACAACTGTACTATTTAATATGCCAGACTGCTCATATTATTAAATATAATCAATATTTAGTTGTATTAATTTATTACAAACTAGCTTTAGCAATATTACTTTAATATTAATTATTTTCTCTTTTTATTTGATCAGTTATGCGGTCATGATCCTTACGAGGTGCTCCAGGTACGGCTATTCACAATTAGCTCGTGAATAATTCGGAATTTGATTCGTAAATATTCGATTAAAATTTGTATTTCTTTCAAATTTGAACCTAAATAATTTTATTCTTGTCCGAAGGATCCGCGAATTGTACGTGAATACTAAAATATATAGTTAAATAAAATTTATATATGTAATTAAATTTTACGTAGAATTATATTATAACATTATATATAATTAAATATTATAAAATTCGAATGCATGTTCGAATTCGAATTCAACATTTTATGACGAAGCCGAATCCGATACCGAATATTCGAACGAATTTGAATCTCTTCATTCTATGTCAAATTTGGATTCGATTGAAGAACTATTCGGTTCGATTCGTGAACATGGGGCATAGTGTAGTGGTTGTAAGCTTTTGGCATTTGCTATTTTTTATGATTGCTTGGCTGGAAGATGTCTTTTACGGCTTGTTGGTAGGATATCGATGAACCTGATCCACAATATCGGCGGTATTATTTCTGTATAATGACCTGACCCATAATATCAGAGACATTGTCTGATTTAGTTCAGCTTTAAACATACTAAACCAAATTGTACTGTTTATCCAATTTCACATGTGATATGAAATGTACCTGAAGAAAAATCGTTTCTATATTCTGAGTGAAAAGGTGAAAATTAAGCAACTTGCGAGTACTTCTCAGAATATCACTCATATTTGAACCACTCTCACCAGAGTAAACTTAATTTCAGAATTTTTCACACAACGCACCGCTTTCTTTGAAAAGACATCTCTAATATTTGATGGTTCAAATTATTATTTAAGTTATTAATTTTTTACTCATGTTTTGACGTGAGATTCAGTTTACTCATGTTTATACCTATTTTTAATGTATAATTTAGTATAATATTTATTATAAATTAGTAATATACTTAGTATTTTTTTTTATAAATCGTATGTTGTATATTTTGGTTTACTAATTATTTTAATTATATTTATTTTTGTAGGTTTATTGCTTTGATCGCACTTCCGCGTTTGCAAATAAAATATTTATTGAACCAGCCCATGCATGCCACCCGCCATCTTCGCCAACTCCGCAAGCTCATGCAGCACAAGTCCAAGCTACACACAACGCCATCGCCGCCAACGCCAACTTTCTCATGAATAATGTTGCGAGTTGTCACCACGCCATCTTCGCCAACCCATGCATCATGGTCGCGCGCCTCATCAAAGCTACACTCGCCATGACGTCATGCATCGTCACCATTTACCCATGCAAGCCTAAGCTCAAGATCGCCGCCACGTGCCCGCCCAAGTTGTTACCCACACCCCATCCTTTCCCATATGCTCCACGTGAATATAAATTCATGCTAATGCTAAACACCATTTTCCTAAAAACTGTCACCTTTAAATGCATGCAATTTATTATTATTACTACTATAACCCATAACTTACCATTCATTAATATCCTCACTCACCTTTAAATGCATGCAAGCTCATTCATCTTGGCCGAACCTCTCCATTCATCCCTCACCTTTAAATCGAAATATCAAAGCAGTCACATCATAATTCCATGTAAATCTTCCTCCAAATCGCCTATTATTCCTCTTCCAAATCTCACCTGAACTCCCCATAAATTATTCTTCCACCATCTTTAATTTAATATAGCCACTTCTATCATCATTTAATTATGTCACCACCTTCAGATGCATGCATTATTCCTCCCTTGTTCAAACCGTGAAAACGAATCATCTCTCCTCCTTACCTCTTCTTATTCCAACCCTTCATTTTCCTCCTCATTTATCCTCCCATTTCTATATAAATAGAGGCTCTTTTCAAAGCATGCCACCGTCTCAAAGGCTCTCTTCCTCTGCCCATTTGGGTTTAGGGTATGCATTTTATTTTCTGTATTTTTTCGTTCTAGTAGTTTTATTTCATGTAACTTTTATTTTGATGCAATGTTATTTAGAATTTTCTTACTTCAATTAATGTTTATTTTATTTCATGTACTTTTCTTTATTTGCAATGATAATTTCTATTTTCAACAATTTCTTCTTCTTTTTCTTCCATGCACTTTTGCTCCATGCTTAATTAGTAGTTAAGTAATGTAGTCTTAATCATGATAAAGTTTGTAGTGAAATTATCGTTCTCTTTATAATTGTTCTTTTCTACCTTCGATTTATTCGTGATTTATATCGGGTTCATATGTTGATGTGTGGATTTTCATATCTGTTTTTGTTGAAACCTGCAACAAGTCTCTTGTGTTCGGACCCACTGGGGGTGTAGCCGATGCTTACTTCTCCTAAAATGTTGAAACCTGCAACAAGTCTCTTCAGTTCGGACCCACTGGGGGTGTAGTCGATGCTTACTTCTCCCTCACTAGACTCTCTTGACGGTGGATGTGAGAATATGAATAGACCCAAGGCTGAAGCGAGGAGGTCCCGCCACACACCCGGAAGATCTTAGAGAGCTTCCCCTCCCAAACCAGAGCTCAACCGGGCACCTTGGAGGGCACTAGCAGCCGACCAAAAACTAGCCTGGAGGAGAGGATTCTCTAAAATCGGATCTCCTCCAAGGTGCCCTTAAGGGTCTATTTATAGATTTTTCTAGGCTGGTCTGCAAATAACATGAATCCGCCTTTTAATTTTATTAACCGCACCCCAAATTGGTCTGCTAACAGCCTAACTCCGCTGTTCCGAAGGGCTATTTGCAGCCCACCAGGGGTATCAGGGTCATTTCCCCCTCAAATCATCCTGGGCGAGTGGTCCGTGAGGGCACCACTCGATGGGCACCCGCCTAGCTGGGCGAATGCCCCACGCTTCCGGGTGAGTGGTCCGTGAGAGCACCACTCGCCTAGCCCCTTCTCTTCCGCACCTTACCCCCACCAAACCGGGGGTACTTCCACCTCCTAGCCGAGGCGAATGATCGGGCTGACCCAGGTCTCGCCATTTGGCTTGAGGGGCCCACTCGGCGAATACGGGTTGTACATAATCCCCGCTCTTTGCGAGCGGTTACTACGCTCGGAAAGAACAGTCCAACCCTGCATTCGGTGAGTGTTTGCTGACTGGACTCACAAGATTCTGTGGGTCCCACCGTTGCCCTATATATATCTCTTCATGTCAGAACTTCCTGGAGCGCTGACAACCTTTGACTCGGAGCTTCTTCCATCTCCTAGTCCTTCACCGACATCAATGTCTTCTCACAAGCCTTCCGCGAGACCCCTCTCGCGGGAGATGATCGAGCGTCTGGCCGCGGCCCAAGCTGTAACTGCCCCCAAGGCAGCCAAATTTGCTCCCTGGCTTTTGTCTAAACGGGATCCGAATGCCCCCTACGTCTCGCGTCGAGCCAAGGCGATTCGCCTGAATCGTCAGAGAGGCGAGATTGCCTCGGAATCTCCTGCGGGTACTCCACCGGCGAACACTCCGCCGGCGGATACTCTTCCGGCGAGGAATCCTCCGGACCCCGGGACGCAGGTATGAGGATTCCTCTCGTCCCTCTGTTTAGTTCCTCCCCTTACCTTGCCTCTGCTCTGACCATTCGCAGGGGATTTCGATGCCCGAGACCGGCCACGGGGCCGTATCGAGCAGTGTCGCGGTGCCACCTCCCCCGGACGAGAGGCCTCCAGATCGGGACCTTGCTCCTCCACCTCCTCCGGGCGAGACATCATTGCAGTCCGGTAAGTTGTAACCCCTTTTAGATTCATCCTTCATGCTGCTCGCTGCTGACCACTGTTTTTTGTAGCCCTCGACCCCAACCTTTCGCTGCGGAACTCTATTCCTCCGAGTTCCCCTATTCGACCGAACCCCTCCGTGCTTGCGGATGAGCCGAGGGTGTCCCCCCAGAAGGGATCTGGTCAGCAGGGCCGCACGGATGATCCTGCGGATGCTCCAGCTCCTACCTCACAGCCCTACCGTCCTGGAAAGGGAAAGGTCCTACCTCCCGTCGGGCTGTTTGGAACGCACCCCCATTCGTCTCGTCCTTCAGGTCACCAGGACCCCACCCCAGGTCAGTTCACTCACCCGCCCCTATCGTACTCGCATATTTTATCACTACTGACCTAGTTGTGATTTCGCAGGCTATCGGGAAGCCTCCCCCTTTGACTCCTACTACGAGGGGGGAGAGGGGATGCTCTCGCCTCTCCCTTCCCCTGGGGATCTCGCTGACTTTCTGGGCGACTCCTCTGATCACGCGACCCTGAAGGATCGGATCTCGGAGGTCTTGGGGAAGCTCATCCACATCCAGCGAAATGTTGCCGGCCAGGTGGACGACGTGCGGCTGAGAGTCGCGCGTGAGTTAATGGACCTCCAGCGGGACTACTCGCGCATTCTCGCGACGGTGGAGCACCTGGGGGGTGAAGGAGGGGAGTTGTCTCCCGAAAGACACGCCGCGCGAGCCCGGGACCAACTCCAACTGGCTTCCCATGAGATCACCAACATGCTCGCATATTTCCGTCCGCGAATGCCCCTGGAAGCTGGGTCGCGAAAGCGAGGTCGGTGGGTCTGGGAGGAGTATTGAGCCAGTCTTCATTCGCCCTTCTTGCAATTTTTCTGCTTTCTGTAGCGCGGATGCTGAACTTTTATTTCTGTTTGTAATAATCTTATGTCCTTTGTTTTGCGAATGCTCTATTCTTTGTCTTTTATTTCCTATATCTTGCTTGGGTATTGCCGAATGTTTTATTATTGCCGAATGCTTTCTTAACCTCTTTCGCGTAGTCGATGAGCGAATAGCCACAGGGCACTTGTCATTACTGGGCGAGAGGGGTCGGCCCGGGTTCCGAGGCGTCGGGAAGGCGCGACTGCTATCTACACACCCGTTACCTCGAAAGCCCAAACGCCGTTTAGCCCTTCTGTAAATAGGCCTTTCAACCACCGTATTAAATACCTTACCATCCGCTCCTTCTCTTTCCTCGCGCTAGCACTCGCGCTTCTCTCTTCTCTGCTGCTTTCTTATCCTTCGTCATTCGCGTCATGGGTGGTGATGCGGAAGGCAGAGCCAGGTGCGCCAGCGCGTTCGTCAACCACACCTTCGATTCATGCGACCTCTCCGACGAGGCTTACCTGACTGCGGTCGCGGATTACATCCCGCCTGGGTTCGAGGCGCGAAAGCCCAGGCCGGACGAGCGCCTAAACTCCATCTCGCCCTGTGCTCTCGCGATCCCACAAGAGCACTTCGAGGTGGGGTTTCGCCTTCCCATCTGGCAAGAACTCCGCCAGACCTTCAGATATTATGGAGTCGTGCCCGGCCAGCTCAACCCCAACTCCATCGCCATGCTGGTCGGGTACGCGAGCTATCTGCGAGAAGAGGGGATCGAGTTCTCGCTCCCCGTCTTCCGCAAGCTCTACACCTTTCGCTGCACCAACGACATCTCATTCTTCTCGGGTCTGAACCCGCTCAAGCATTATGGGCTCCCGAATAAGAACCACGACTGGGTTCGGCGCTTCCTCTTCGTCAGCGGGAACCTGGGAAATACACTTCTCGCCCCAGTGCAGGAGGAGGAGTCAACCTTCCGCCCCCCGACCCTAGGGGGGCACGAGGCCAAACTCCACCAATACATCTTGGAGCACGGGATGGACCTCGTCTATCTCCGGCGAAACGTCAACTCGCTCCTGCTCATTCCGCAGGGCGAGGGTAAGTTTTTGGGACTTCGTTCGCTTCGATCTTGTGACTCTTATACCATTCGCTAAATCATTCGCAATATTATGCAGGCGTGCGTAGCTTCCCCCTGCATCCGTCGCGTCCCGCTGGGGCTTCCGTGTCCTTTGCACAGGCTGCAGCGGATGCCTGTCGGGAGGAACCCTCCTCCTCCAAGCCTAGCGGAAAGAAGCGGAAACCTGGGGCGCTGACCTCCTCTTCTTCCAAGAAATCAAAGAATCCCCCCTCCGCCAAGGGGGAGGGGGTCTTGGACGAGACCCTAGGGGCGAGTGCTCAGACTCAAACCCCGGGGGTGGGTGCGCCAGACGAGACCACCCTTCGCGCGGGATCGTCGTTGCCGCCGCCTCAATTGCCCAGGGACCACCGGAACTTCCCCAGCGGCGAGAAGTACGTGGACCCCTCAGGGGCTCCCATGGTAAAGTGGGACAGGAACGCCAACAGGGTCTCGCTCTCCACCCTTCATCCATCGTGGATAGAGAGCGACCTCGCGAGTGGTGAGGCCTATGCCATCGCGTATGCCCTCTACGGTCGGGAGGATGCTGAAGTCTATGATGCCGAGACGACTCAGGTCCTCGCCCATGAGACCGCCAGGGCCATGCTGCGGGCGCTCGAGCTCGCACATATGTCTTCGCGCCGGAGCATCAAACTGGCGCGGAGCTTGGCGTAGGTTGAGGAGTCTAGGACCTTCGTTTCTGCCGAGGCGCAGGAACTCAGGACGAAGCTGGCAGCTGCGGAAACCCTTCTCGCCAGCCGCCCCGTTGCGGAGGTATATATTGTCTCCCTCCCCGCGAGTGGCCTGTTGCCGATTGATGTACTTTCTTCTTACCACCTTTATTATTATTCTTAGGACACCACGGTTGCCGAGATGCTTCGTGCTCGGGTGGCTGGCCTTGAAGACGAAGTCCGGCTGGCCAAGGCCGAGGCCCAGCGGTCGCGAGAAGCCGAGGTCTCGACACTCGCCTTGGGGAGCGGGGGGCACTTCTACCCCCACCACGAGCTGGAGCAATTGATGTAGGAGAACGCCCAGAGCGCCGTGAAGCATGCGCTGCAGGTGTTGCGGCAGGCTGGGTACCTGAAGGAAGAGGCCGAATGCCTCTCTGCTTGACAGGTCGTCCCCGAGCTCTTCATCCCGATCCCCTTCCCGGAAGATGAGGATGGCGAGCCGCGAGAAGACGCCCTCCTACCGGATTCAGGCGAGAGCGATAGATCTTCTGGCGAGAAGCCTGCCGACCCCTGAGATGGACCGTGTTTTTTGCCGTCTTTTACTTAAAATCTTTTGAATGTAATCATGAACGGGGCGTGTGCCCTTGAAAGATATGTATATTGATCACGATTTTTGTGCTCTCCATTTTTGTGCTATCTCCACTTTTTTCTCATTTGCTGTTATGTCTCGCTAGGCTCGCTAGGACGTTAATTCTTTCTCATTCGCCGCTATATCTCGCTAGGCTCATTAGGACGTTTAAACTGTAGTGCAACTGTCCCGGCCACCTAGCGAATGCTCGAGGGTGACCTGGGCGTGTCTCTCCCCTTCGCTTCCCGCTGCCTCCCCCACTCGCACTTCCTTGCCATTCGCCCAAACCGGGGTTTCGCTTAGGTAGTCATGAAAGTGAAGTGAGGTCGTTTCTCCCGCGCGTGGTCAATGCGAGTGCTCTTGAGGTCACCTTTTGAGAATTTTGAACCTGCCACCGAGCGAGCCTTCGGACCTGCCAGCTAGATGAGAGCCTGGACAGCGGGTCTGCTTGGGGCCTTCCTTTTCTTTCACATAGAACCTGCCTCCGAGTGAGCCTTCGGACCTGCCAGCTAGATGAGAGCCTGGACAGCGGGTCTGCTCGGGGCCTTCTTTTCTTTCACATAGAACCTGCCTCCGAGTGAGCCTTCGGACCTGCCAGCTAGATGAGAGCCTGGACAGCGGGTCTGCTCGGGGCCTTCTTTTCTTTCACATAGAACCTGCCTCCGAGTGAGCCTTTGGACCTGCCAGCTAGATGAGAGCCTGGACAGCGGGTCTGCTCGGGGCCTTCCTTTTCTTTCACATAGAACCTGCCTCCGAGTGAGCCTTCGGACCTTCCAGCTAGATGAGAGCCTGGACAGCGGGTCTGTTCGGGGCCTTCTTTTCTTTCACATAGAACCTGCCTCCGAGTGAGCCTTCAGACCTGCCAGCTAGATGAGAGCCTGGACAGCGGGTCTGCTCGGGGCCTTCTTTTCTTTCACATAGAACCTGCCTCCGAGTGAGCCTTCGGACCTGCCAGCTAGATGAGAGCCTGGACAGCGGGTCTGCTCGGGGCCTTCTTTTCTTTCACATAGAACCTGCCTCCGAGTGAGCCTTCAGACCTGCCAGCTAGATGAGAGCCTGGACAGCGGGTCTGCTCGGGGCCTTCTTTTCTTTCACATAGAACCTGCCTCCGAGTGAGCCTTCGGACCAGCCACCTAGATGAGAGCCTGGACAGCGGGTCTGCTCGGGCCCTTCTTTTTCTTTCACATAGAACCTGCCTCCGAGTGAGCCTTCGGACCTGCCAGCTAGATGAGAGCCTGGACAGCGGGTCTGCTCGGGGCCTTCTTTTCTTTCACATAGAACCTGCCTCCGAGTGAGCCTTCGGACCTGCCAGCTAGATGAGAGCCTGGACAGCGGGTCTGCTCGGGGCCTTCTTTTCTTTCACATAGAACCTGCCTCCGAGTGAGCCTTCGGACCTGCCAGCTAGATGAGAGCCTGGACAGCGGGTCTGCTCGGGGCCTTCTTTTCTTTCACATAGAACCTGCCTCCGAGTGAGCCTTCGGACCTGCCAGCTAGATGAGAGCCTGGACAGCGGGTCTGCTCGGGGCCATTTTTGGAGCTTTCAGAGTTTTTCCTACAAGCTGCAGTATCAATCTCAAACACATATGTTAAACAAAAGATTCTTATTTCAAAACATTTTCATTACATAGTTTCAGGGATAAAAACGTTTAAGATCGTCACCACTCCAGGTGTGGCTGAGAGGTTGGCCCTCCACATTCTGAAGGCGATACCCCCCAGACCTTAGTGCCTCTTCCACGACATAGGGGCCTTCCCAGTTGGGGTTAAGTTTTCCCACCGCGGCGGATCTTCCGGCCGCGTCGACCTTCTTGAGCACCAGATCTCCCTTCTCGAACTGCTTGACCCTGACGTGCTTATAGAAATATTTGGCCATCCGTCGCTTGACCTCTTCTTGGCGAATGGCTGCCAGGTCCCGAGCTTCTTCGATGAGGTCGAGGGAGAGCTGCAACTCCATCTCATTTTCGGCTCTCCAACTTTCCTCTCTGCTTGCGGCGGCCTTTACCCGTGGTGTCATAACTTCGAACTCTATGGGGATGACGGCCTCGCAGCCGTGAGAGAGCTTGAAAGGGGTCTCTCCTGTGGCTGTGTTGGGGGTAGTTCTTAGGGCCCACAAGACCGATGGAAGCTGTTCTACCCAATTGCCCTTCAGATTTTCCACCTTTTTCTTGAGCAGGTTCACATTGACCTTGTTTGCCGCCTCCACCTGCCCGTTGCTCCTGGGATGATGAACGGATGCAAACCTGAGGTCTATCCCCAGCTGGCCACAGAAGCTGATGAATTCCTCGCTTGCGAACTGCGGACCATTATCCGTGACTATGGCATGTGGAAGCCCATGTCGACAAATGATCTCCCCCCATACGAAGTTGCGGATTACCTGGGAGGTGACCTTAGCCAATGCCTTGACCTCCAACCATTTTGAGAAGTAGTCAATCATTACTAGGAGAAACCTCCTCTGCCCACTAGCCTGGGGGAAGGGTCCTACCAGATCCATTCCCCATATGGCGAATGGCCAGGGCGCCGTGATACTCTTTAGCCTCTGAGCTGGCACGAGCTGAAGCGGGGCGAACATTTGGCACTTCTGGCACCTCTTGGCGAAGGCTGCCGCGTCTTTACTTAGGGTTGGCCAGAAGTACCCCTGCCTCACTATTCTTGCCTCCAACATCCTGCTCCCCGAGTGGCTGCCGCACTCGCCGGAGTGGACTTCTTCCAAGATCTTTGGGACCTCCTCCTCTGAAACGCATCGGGCCAGGAGGCCCGAGAGGGTCTTCCGATACAAGTCCCCCTCGTGGAGCACGTAGTAGGCGGACTTATATCGGAAGCGCCTCTGGTCCGGGACCTCCTCTGGAAACTTTCCTGTTGCAAGGAAGGTGACGAAGGGATCCTTCCAGGAGGGTCGTTGCTCTACTTCCATGAGTTCTCCCTCTTCAATCGAAGGGAGGAATAGATCCGTCAGGGTTCCCCCGGCCCGAGGACCGGATTTGGCCAACCGATCCGCCGGGGTGCTCTCCTCCCGCGGGACGTGCTGGATGGAGAAAGTTTTGAACGTTCCTACGAGACCTCTCACTTTGGCCAAGTACCTTATGAGCGTAGGCTCCCTCGTCTCGAACTCTCCCTTGATCTGAGAGGCTATTACCATTGAGTCGGTGAGGACCTCCACGTCATGGACACCGAGCTCCTGGGCCAACCGTAGACCGGCGATCACCGCCTCATACTCCGCCTGGTTGTTGGTGATTGGGAAGTGTATCACTAGTGTCTGCTCGATCTTTACCCCTTGAGGACTCTCCAGCACCACCCCTCCTCCGAGTGAATTCTTGCCCGAAGCCCCGTCCACCAGCAGCTTCCACGGAACGTGACGAGGGGCTCCATCTTCCTTCATCTCGGCCACATAATCTGCCATGAAATCAGCCACCACCTGTGCCTTCATGGATAGTCGAGGGACGAAGACAATGTTGAATTCACTTAGCTCTATCGACCATTTTGCGAGCCTTCCCGAGTGTTCCACTCCTTCGAAGATCTGGCGGAGAGGGTGGTCCATCACCACTTGAATTGAATGGGCCTGGAAGTATGGCCTGAGCTTCCTTGCTGGGACGACCAGAGCAAAGGCCAACTTCTCCAAAATCGGGTATCTGAGCTCTGCTTCCCTCAGGACCCTGCTCACGTAGTAGACGGGCAGCTGCTTCTTGCCTTCCTCCCGAACCAGGACGGAGCTTACAGCCTCTGTCCTGACCCCGAGATATAGATATAAATCCTCCCCCTCTTTGGGACCTTGAAGCAGTGGAGCCTTGGTGAGTTGGCTCTTCAAGGCCTGGAAGGCCTCCTCGCATTCTTTTGTCCATTCAAACTTCTGGTTACCTCGTAATGTTTTGAAGAAGGGGGAGCATTTCTCCCCGGCTCGGGAGAGAAACCTGCTCAGCCCTGCGAGTCTTCCGGTCAAGCGCTGAACTTCCTTGGCGTTCCGCGGCGACCCTAACTCTATTATGGCCTTAACCTTGTCCGGGTTAGGTTCTACCCCCCAAGGGGTGAGAAGATGCCCCAGGAATTTCCCCTTACTGGCCCCGAACACACATTTCAGGGGGTTCAGGCGCATCTTGTACTTGCGTAGGGTGGCGAAGGTCTCCTCGAGGTCCTGGATGTGAGAGTTCACGCACTTGCTCTTCACCATAAGGTCATCCACGTAGACCTCCAGGTTCCTTCCCCTTTGCTCCCTAAATACCCGGTCCATCATCTTCTGGTAGGTTGCTCCTGCGTTTTTCAACCCGAAGGGCATCATCTTATAGTAGTAGCATCCCTCCCTGGTGATGAACGAGACGTCTTTGACGTCTGGGGGGTGCATCCTGATCTGGTGATAACCTGAAAAAGCATCCAAAAAACTCATCACAGAAAAACCGACGGCTGAGTCAACCAGCGCGTCGATCCGAGGCAAGGGATAGCAATCCTTAGGGCAGGCCTTATTTAATAATGAAAAATCCACACACATGCGCCAGCGGCCATCGGCCTTTTTTACCATTACGACGTTGGAGACCCAGCCTGGGTACTGGATCTCCGATACAAAACCTGCTTCGAGGAGTTTTGCCACCTCCTCGCGGATGGGTCCTTCGAGCTTGCTGGCGAAGGTCCTTCTCTTCTGCCGGATGGGACGGGCTTCGGGATCGAGGTTGAGACGATGGCAAGCCACGTCCGCCTCGATGCCTGACATATCTGCTGCGCTCCATGCGAAGACATCCACGTTCCTCTGGATGCACTCCAGCATCTTCACCCTGTCCTCCGGGCCGAGACTCCCGCTGATCCGCACCTCTTTCACCCTCCCTTCCTGGGTGAGGACCTCCATCTCCACCACCTCTTCTGCCGCCTCGAGCCGGGCTGGCTTTTCCCATTGGCCCTTTGCTTTTCGCCCTTCTATCCGGGTCTCTTCCTCTGTGACTCCTTCCGCCTCTGCCGGCACGACCTCCTGCTCCTCACGAGCGACCTCCATCAGCTCGACCTCCTGCTCCTCGCGAGCGACCTCCATCAGCTCGACCTCCTGCTCCTCGCAAGCGACCTCCATCAGCTCGACCTCCTGCTCCTCGCGAGCGACCTCCATATTCTCTTCTCGGGCATTGCCCTCTCCCCCTACTTCTCTCTTCTCCACTTCTTCTCCTGGCCCCTCCGGCCTCGCCATCTCCTCATCCATCTTCTTAGCATCCGCCATCCAAGAGATGGTGTTGACGACAGTCACATAGCACTGCCTCGCCACCTTAGCATCTCCTCGGACGCGGACCTGGACTCCTCCACTATGGAGCTTTAAGCACTGATGGTACGATGAGGGCACGCACCGGAAGGCGCTGATGAGGGGGCGTCCGAAAATGGCGTTATAGCTGCTCGGAGCGTCCACAATGACGAACCGGCAGTTTCTTGGGACTCCTCCTAGCGTTACCTGGAGACCGACACCTCCCTCGACCTCCTTCCGCTCTCCTGAGAAACCAAATAGCGGTTCGTCGGAGGCCTGCACTCTTTTCTTTTCCACCTCCATTGCATCGAAGGCTTTCTTGAAGATCACGTTCACTGAGCTCCCGTTATCCACCAGGATCCGGGAGACCGTGAAATTTTCAATCGCCGTCTGAATCACCAGAGCGTCGCAGAACGGATCCTCATAATCTGGCATGTCTTCCGAGGAGAAGGTGAGCTTCTCCGAGAGGGGTGGGGTCTGGGAAGTCGACGCGACGTCCCTTCGGAACATTGCCTGGAAGCTCCTCTTGCGAGAGGCCTCTATCCCAACCCCTCCATGAATCACCCCGATTCCTCCCCTGGTTCCTGTATCTGCCCTGTCCTCGCATCGGTCTTCTTCCGCCTCCGGGAGCATTTCCTCGATCCTGACCTGCTGCCGCCGTGGCTGACCTCTCTCTCTCATCTCCAAGAATTCTGGGCAGGTGGCGGTCGCGTGACCTTCTTCCTGATGAAAGTCACAATAAGGCAACGCCACCCTGCCCCCTCTCCCTGCTCTTCCTCTTCCTCCTCTTGCTCCTCTGCCTCCTCTTCCCCGTCCTACTGCCATAGCTTGCTCCCTTAGGGGGTGAGGGGGTCTGGGACCCTGCCTCCACCCCGGATTCATTCCTCCCGCTTCTCTTCCTTGGTATCCCTCTTCCTGACCTCTCGCCGGTCCTTCCTGGTGCCTCCAGCCCAACCTGTTGTTGGGCTCCTGATTCCTCCAATTCCGAGGCGGTCTTTCGAACCCGTGACCCCTGGGTTCATCCTGCCTTCTTCCTTCTTGCTGCCTCACCTCGGGCTCGCTCATTTTTGCCAATCTCCTGTAGAACTCTGGGTTGGCCGCCTCCCCTTCAATCTCTTCTGCTGCTCGCTCCATCAATTCTTCAAAGGATGAAGGAGGTCTTCTTTTCAGGTCCATCTTGAAGAACCCGTCTCGCAACCCTACGATGAACGCCATCTGGAGGGCGAATCCCGGCACCTCCTGCACGAGGTGTATCTCCTCCTGGAACCTATCCACGTAATGTGCCAGGGACTCTCCTCCCTCTGCCTAATCTTGAAGAGAGCCTCCGCATCCTTCTTCCTCTTTTTTGACTTCGAGAAGCGCAGCCGAAAGCCTCGGCACGGATCATCAAACGTGTAGATGGAACCCGCGGAAAGCTGGTGGAACCAGTCCCTTGCTTTCTCCTTCAGGGTGGTTGCGAAGAGTCGGCATTGAAAAGCATCCGACATGGGAAGGATCGATGTCATGTCCTCAAACCACTGCAGGTGCACGACTGGATCCTCCTTGCCGGTGTAGTAGGACATCTCCGGCCCACGAAACCCCTCTGACACTGGGGCCGAGAGGATCATCTCGCAAAAGGGGCTCCCTTCCCCTGCTCGATGAATGGTCTTCTCGCGTGGACCCAACTCGCACACCTCAGCACTCGCTGGACTGCCGAACAGCTGCCGTCCCGGGAGATCTCGCGCACTTCCTTCTGCTGGCACCTCCTTCCCCGGCCGCTGCCCCGGTGCATTCTCGCCGATCTGCTGGGGTGGAACCACGGGGACCGCCGGGGTCTCGCACTCGCTCCTTGCTGCGAGAACTGTCTGCAGGACCTCTCGCTTGAACTTCTCAAACATCTCCAGCCACTCCCCTGTCGCGGGTGGCTGCGAGTGGCCTGAGTCAGAACCATTCCCGCCATCTCCTGTCATCGAACCTAATTCAAGATTTTCCTCACCGGCTACGGTCCACGCTCACCGCACCAAAAATGTTGAAACCTGCAACAAGTCTCTTGAGTTCGGACCCACTGGGGGTGTAGCCGATGCTTACTTCTCCTAAAATGTTGAAACCTGCAACAAGTCTCTTGGTTCGGACCCACTGGGGGTGAAGCCGATGCTTACTTCTCCCTCACTAGACTCTCTTGACGGTGGATGTGAGAATATGAATAGACCCAAGGCTGAAGCGAGGAGGTCCCGCCACACACCCGGAAGATCTTAGGGAGCTTCCCCTCCCAAACCAGAGCTCAATCGGGCACCTTGGAGGGCACTAGCAGCCGACCAAAAACTAGCCTGGAGAAGAGGATTCTCTAAAATCGGATCTCCTCCAAGGTGCCCTTAAGGGTCTATTTATAGATTTTTCTAGGCTGGTCTGCAAATAACATGAATCCGCCTTTTAATTTTATTAACCGCACCCCAAATTGGTTTGCTAACAGCCTAACTCCGCTGTTCCGAAGAGCTATTTGCAGCCCACCAGGGGTATCAGGGTCATTTCCCCCTCAAATCATCCTGGGCGAGTGGTCCGTGAGGGCACCACTCGCTGGGCACCCGCCTAGCTGGGCGAATGACCACGCTTCCGGGCGAGTGGTCCGTGAGAGCACCACTCGCCTAGCCCCTTCTCTTCCGCACCTTACCCCCACCAAACCGGGGGTACTTCCACCTCCTAGCCGAGGCGAATGATCGGGCTGACCCAGGTCTCGTCATTTGGCTTGAGGGGCCCACTCGGCGAATACGGGTTGTACAGTTTTCGTATTCTAGCTAGTCGAAAGGCTCGTGCGTATGAATTGATCGCTCACGAATAAAAAGAGTTGATCGCAACCCTCGAGAGAGGATGACGAAAATCTTCTGGATAGGAGTCAAATCCTATAGCGGGATTCACCTCGTTAAAGCAAGTTTTAAGGGTTTCGATTAGAACGAGAGTTCGGTCGATCAACCTAATCTCAGGTGGGCGTACTTCTCGAGAGAGGTGCGTTCATAAATCGGGAATCTTCACGGTTAAGGATCAGATTAGACGATTATAAATTATTATGTTTATTTCATTTCAAGGGTTGTTATGATTAAGTTAGTTTCTTTTCTATTTTCGTATTTTCGTCCTTTTTATAATTTCTCATAAAATTTTCGTCCGATAAAATAAAAGTTGTTTTCTCGAAGTAGAAGTACTCGACAGACCCGAGTTTTAATATGACTTTGATATTTTCAATATCCTATGCTATATTTCGATAGGTACACTTGCCTTAATCGAGTATAGATTGGAGAATATAATTTTTTTTTATCAATAAGCCCACCAGGTTTCACTTGGTTCTTCTTCGAACCGCATCGTATTTCTTGAGGTCCAACTCGGATATCATTTGTAACGACTCGATCTACAATATCAGAGGTTTCCTTTGGTTTAGCCCAGAACATATTAAGCCAAAACCACATAGTTTTGTGTTTTTTCCCACAGCCTACAAGAAATTCCCAGGAGGAAAATCATCTGTCAATCATCTCAATACTAATAATATCATAGCATACTTAACTACATAGTTTCCAAGTCAACTTCGTCACTTGCTCTTAAAAATCGTCTCTGATATTTGAGAGTTCAAATTATCGCTTAATTAAGCTTATCAACTTTTTATTCTAAAGTGAGATTTAATTCATTCATGCACCACCTTTTACTAGAAGTCTGGTATGAACCATTTTTCTTCAAATTTTTTTTATATCATAAATACACCCCCTCTCCTCAAATTTTGGATGTTACACTTCCAGAAGCTTCTGCTTGTCAATCCTCGAACCATACTTTATATTGTGTGATACCCAACCCTGATACCATTTGTAATGTCTCGACCCACAATATCATATTTATTATCGGCTTTAGTTCATCTTATCTAATCTCATACTAAGTTGAATCACACCGTTTTATCATTTAATCAATGGTGACCTATTAGTACTTCCCAAAAAGTCACTCATCCATGACTACCTTCATCAAAGCATGCTTAACTATAAAGTTTCTAGCATAATTCTACCACAATTGATTTCAAAAGGTACCTCTAATATTTGTAATGACCAGAGCTACACTATCATAGGTATTTTTTGCTTTTTTGTTCAACCTAACCACCCATATATTAAGTTAAACCTCACTTTATCTTTTTCCACATGTGACCTACGAATACTTCCTAGAAATTCACTCATCTCAGGACAACTCTTATCAGAGCACTCTTAACTACATCGTTTCTAACACAACTCTACTTGATACTAAAATGTGCATTTGATATTTGAGGATTCAAATTATTAGTTAAGCTCATCAACCTTTCATTCATGCACCTTCTTTCACCTAAAAAATTGTCATCCTAGAAATCTGATAAGAATTATCTTTCTCCTGGCCTCCCTACAACAAAGGAACTCCTCACCCTCATTGAATTCCAGAAGATGTTGATTGTAGGTGGATGGTTGATGTGTTAAGAAGGAGGATGAGTTGCTTCTTTATTATGTTTGGAGATTAAAGAGAGGTGACCGTGCCACAATATTCTTTTTGTAAATGTGGTTTTTTGTAATATCCAGTATCTTGCTTTGTAATTTATGAATGGAGATTCTTTGTTGATATATACTTGAGAGGTCAGCCTCAGCTCACACAACAATACGACTTGAGAGGTCAGCCTCAGCTCACACAACAATGCGACTTGGGCTAATGTTGGATCCATGTTGTACATCTACTAACTTGTGTAAAAAATAGTTGATAACATGTTAGATGTGTTTAGCGGGCATGGAAATGCTTGATGAACAAACCTACATGTCAGATCATTCCCGACAGCACACTCAAATTTTCTCTTCTTGCCAAAGCTCGAGAAATTGCGTGGGGTTCAAAAAAAGACGCTTCCTTTATCTCTTTCGCTTTCGCCATAATGTTTGGAAAATTACCCAAATGGTGGGTTGCTATTAGAAAAAAAAGGCTCATCTTCTAATTACACCATTATTTTTTGGAGGTCAATGCAAAGCTAAAAAAACAAAAAGAAAACAATCAATATCATATGATTTTCATAATGCCATTTTTACATCTATATTAACATATATAAATATATATATATATATATATATATATATATATTTATATATATACGAGTGCTCGACACGGGGCTCCGCCTCTACGGCCAAGCGCGACATTACCCGGTCGGCGACCTTCGGCCGCATCCCCGGCGTGATGCTGTCGGGCGACCTTCAGCCGCATCCAGGCAGGTTTCGCCCGCCTCAGCACGGGCTTCGCCCGTGCTCGATGCGTCTGCGGACTGTGCCCGCAACATATACATATGAGTACTCAAAATGACCGTAAAAAATATACATCAATATTACAATATTTATTTTGTAAAAAAAAATACGTGTACACTTAAAAAGATTATTTCTTTTCCTCTCTTTTTCCCTCTCTCCCCTATTTCTCTCACTCTCACTCTCACTCTCTCTCTCTCCCTCTCGTGAAGTTTATTTTATTTTTTTTTTAATTAAAGATTTTTCGGATAAAACATGTGAAAGATCCAACGGTGAAAAATGAAAACACGGTAAGAACATGGAGAATATTATATTCAATTCTATAATAAAGATATATTTATGAGTGATAGGGCACAGTGGCCACCGTGCGGGCGGTGATATTCAGCGGGGCGGCGATATTCGGCGAGGACGATGACATTCAGCGGGGCGACATTCGGCAGGGGTGGCGACATTCGACAGGGGCGACATTCGGCAGGGGCGGTCTATATTTATATTCGTATATATAAAACCTAATTCAATGTTGTTCAACAAAGACCTAATTCAATGTTGTCATCTTTGCTTGACATAGTGGAAACCTTGGTTCAATTCTCACCGTTGACAATTTCTGTGAAATTAAAAAAATGGGTCATATGACCCTCTTTTTTAAATAAATTTAGGGGTAAAATCATAATTTCATGTTGTAAGGTACCACACACCTTCATTGTTTTAGGTCACCCCATAGTAAGTTTATGAGACCTACGAAAAAATGGAGAGAGAGAGAGAGAGAGAGCGATTTGATCCGACGGCTGATGAAATATCACGTCAGATTCGATGGCCGTAATCATTTCAATGAGTTTAAAATTCATGGATTTGATATTTCTTTATATATGATAGACATGTGTGATATGCACAAGACTCCGTCCCTACGACCAATCATAACAGTACCCGATGTGTGATATGCACATGTGTGATATGCGCACATGTAGGGTAATAAATATAATATATTATTATGTATGACCAGTGGGAAGCATATCTATACATGTAGGGTAATAAAAAAATTTGATCGTAAAAATCGGTAATCCAACGGTTGAAATCCCCCTCGAGCACACTTTTTAGGGTCAGGTTTCCTCCTGCGAGGATTTGCGGGTATTTAAAAAAAAGTTCTGTTGGCAACTTGGCTGGTCTGGCTTTCAAAAAACAGAAAAATAGGCAATGATTGCTTTGGGATTAGAATACACGGTTTCGTCTCTTGCTTTGCTGTTCTTCACTGGCAACGCTAATATTATTTGATAAATTATTATTTCCTCTCTCTCTCTCTCTCAAATCAATAATAATAGCAATTAAAATATTTCATGTCTATTCCTTTTTAATTTGGAGTAGTTTTGGTTTCCGGTTTTCACGGCTCGTTCTCTATTGTTTTATAGAAGTGGATGCACTACAGTTTTGGCTATCCGCACTCTTTTTGTATGATTTATTACGTGCCTTTTGTAAATACATTTTGTGCGTGCATTTTTATTACGTGTTATGTGCACACCAAAAACGGCCCCTGTTTACCAAGCTCCATGTCTTCCAGTTCACCCAAACTGGCTGACGTTCTACAGTGGCTGGACCTCACCGGAAACCGGCTCGTCGGGGAAACTCTGCCCCAGACGTACAACTCTGTTTACCAATCTCCAGCACCTCAATCTCTCATGGAATCAGCTACGATATTCTAATCTGCCACCAGTGATAGATAGGCCAGTTCAAAATCTCTCTGTGCTTGATCTGCGCAACTCCGGCTTATGCGGTCGCAATAAGCATCTCCAACGACCTCCTCGTCGGCAGGCTCCCCGCCGACGGCGTCTTCCCCAGCCTGGACCAGAGCGCTCTGCTTGCGCAGAAACATGCATGGGCCTATGCTCCCCTCTAGATTTTTATGCGTGGTTGTTAGTGGGCTGCAAATATCGGAATTGGGCTGCAAATATATTATGATTGTACATAGTCATTTTAAGTGTGCCTATAATAATGAAAAAATATAAATTGCACAAAAGATGGGCACTAAGGCTCCGTTTGGCATGGAGGTAGGTCGTGAATGTGATGGTTATGAACGTCCGTTCGTGAACGCCCGATCTCATCTATCAAACTTTATTTACTTTTATGTTCAAAACTAGTTTTCTTTTCTTGGTGGCGGTCATAATCGTAGTCATATCATCCATGCATTATTTTGTTCAAACTTGCCTTAGTTCTTTCAACAGAGCCTAAGTTCAAAATCCTAAAATTAGGTGAATGTATTTGATCGAAAATACATTGAATAATTTGTTATGCAACGCAAGTCATATATTATTATATTTCTATAAGAAAATCTGATTTTAAATAATTTTATTATAAAAAAATATTGAAAGCAAAATTCAGCCGAAAACCTCAATATATAATATCTTGAAACATGTGGCACAAATTGATAAGATATTGAGACATGACAGCCTTATAACTTTATGTACTTCGGAAGAAATATCATTTTCAAGAATCAAGCTTTTTCTTTCTTGATGACGTTAAGGTGATGTGAGTTGATGAAATGTTTTCTCTCTTAGGCCCCGTTTGGCACGGCGGTGGCGGTCGTTAAAGCCGTGGTTATGAATTGTTGTTCGTGAACGTCTGGCCTCACTCAAGAAACTACGTTTATTTTTATATATGTTCAAAATTCAAACGGAGTTTATTTTCGAAGTCCCGTAGGCGAGTGCTATCAACCGAGTCGTTGAGCAGAAACTCAAACTAAGAAGACGAACTGGATCGTGTCAATTCAAAAAGGAAAGTGATTCTAATTCTGTTAGGGCTTTACCTATTGGAAAAGAATCATCTTGATGATGATCATAATCGTGACATGCCAAACACGCATTCTATGACAGTAGTGTTTTTGTCCAAACTCACCAAAGCAAATTAAAACTAAGCACCCAAAGGAGCCATAGTCTTTTCTTTGTATTTTTTTTTATATATTTTTATTATGATTTAGTGAAAGAAAATTTAAATAAAACCCCATTTTTGTTTCCCTTATATTTCTATTTCTAGTTTTTTGCCTTACTTTGGATATGATAATTTATATTATGTAGGTGTAGCTCGTTCGCTGCAAGCATCTGGTTTTGTGTGGATTGATTATTTGTGGGTGAATGTTTGAACATCCAATCTAAAACTAATTAGGTAGTGTAATGCGACACGTGTCCATATTATGTGGATTCTCGGTGTGATAAAATTCTTAACATGCTCTCTCATATGCTGACATCTGTGACCAATCGCAGTGCCCTTTCTTGCGCACTGCGGTGGACCCGACGATGCACAATAAAGCTGTAACTGTCTCATTTTTTGATAACCGTCACAATTGAACAATTAAATTGTATGTGTTATCAAAATATTTTTTTTTATTTCATTCTTTTCAAGTACAAAAAGCTCTACATGCATAAAATGCCCTAAATATTTACACAAAATGTAGGCACAAAAGATACTATCATACGCTACTACAACAGACTAATTAAACATCATCTAACATGTGCATATAAATACACTAAGAAACAACTATTTACTAAAAAGAAAAGTGAAAGTTCTAGTGCTTGTAGTTTGGGTGTCTACGCCTCTCTCGATGAGCGTCTAGTACTTCAAACACTGTTGTAATCACCTCCACCCAGAGTCGGTACTTCCTCTCCATTTGTCGCTTCTTCTCCCATGTTTGTTTCTTACTGTGTCATCCACCACTTCGTCCTTAATTCTCATACAAAAAGTTAATTATCTACAGGGTTAGCAAAAGGACTAAGTGAATTTTTTACATCCTTTAACTTCTTACAAAAAAAAAACAAAGTCAGCAACTAACAACAATACAAGCAAATAAGCAACATTGTAAGCATAGTAGGATAGATCAAAATAGCATTGTTGCAGTGCATGACTAATTAGAATAGTATTCTTTTTTTCTTTTTCTTTTTTAACTTTTAGGGGAAATGCACTTATATTAATTTATAGCTCCCTTTCAGTTCTTTTCATCTCTTTCTATTTTATTCAAGTTCCCTACAGGCGACTTGTGATGTCCTGGAATAATGAACAATAGTCTATTTAGAGATTCTTAATTATCAATGACTTTAAATCGAATAGTAGAGCATTTATTAAAGAAGAAAGTACTCACTGCAGCTTTACTCTGCCTTTTATCCTTCCTTGGGTCTGTATCCTTGCTCCTGCATGATGTCATCTCCTATATATACAATTTGTTCTTGATCGGATTTAAAGGGCCATGAGATCATATTTCTCATATTTAATATCATTTGTTCGATTTAATGTTTTATATCGTGTAAGTTGCATTTGAGAGGGAAAATAATCCTAACATCATTAGGAGGATGGATGCACAAATCATCAAATTACCATGAATATAAAGTTAAGTGAAAAAGACTTGAACATCAAGACATCAATCCAAAACGACAAAATGGATCCGTTATAATTAATAAAAGTTTGATATTTCATTATCATATAATCAATATACCACCACCGAGTCATTGTCTCTATCACCGCATAAAAGGAAATCTAAATTAAATGAAGTTTCCTTTAACTTATAAACAATGTAATAATTGTTGCATATATATACTTGCCTAAAAGGAAAACCACACTAAATCACATATTCAACATCTATCTTCTCATATGTAGAAAATTAATGCCAAGAGAATCATATTTCTTCCAAATTTCCAAAACCAACGCTTCCCAAGATCAAGAATACTGCTGACTTTATAAAAATAAAAGGAGATTTTGTATGAAATGAGCGGAAGAACCACATATAATTGCCACCATTCTTCATATAGATGGAGAGAAAGAAGAGAAAGCAAGAAATTTAAGTCGTTTAGTAAAACTAGGGTTTTTCGGCCACCACAAACCGTCGTCATTCAAGCCACCAATCAACATAAAAACGAAGAAGAGCGAAATAGAAGGATTGTCGTGAGTTTCAGAAGAAATCCCACGTCGTCAACATTGAGTGAGAAGCACGCAGTGTACAACAGCAAGAGAGGAGGGCTTGTTTTGGAAATTTCTCGTGAAGAATAATGAAATCGATATATAGCTTAGTTACACAACTAAAGATTTTTTAATCGTGTCAATTCCGCTTTCCCCTTTTCTTTCAAGCCACAACATCAAATCTGACGACCTAAAATAGGCCATGTGTAACTTCTATAACATGTCGAAGATATGTAGGATTCAGATCATTTATTTTTAACTTCTTAGTATTATCGATGTTAAAGATTGAATGGTTCAAGTTCAAAACATAAAGTTCAATAAACGTGTGTACCGTATCAAAACAAATATCATTGATATATATATAGAGCAACTTTTGCTCTTAATAACAAATGTATATCCTTGTAAGTCCAAACATGAAATAGAAATAATGTTTCTAGTATGATAGATACATAATAGTAGTTCTCTAACTCCATTAGAAGACCAGTATGCAGTGATAAGTTCCTACAACTATGACAACAACCCTTGCTCCATTTCCAACTTGTAGGTCTACCTCGCCCTTAGGCAATATTTTTTTCCTTCTCAGTTCCTACATATTTACACAAATGTGTAAACCGCATTTAGTATTCAATACCCAAGATGAAAAAAATAGAAAGATTGGTTTCTATAACATACATACCTGAAGTGGAAGTCTCAAATACTTTCTTTTTCTTCAGATCCTCAAGGTACATTGAACAGTTCCTCTTCCAGTATCCAGGCTTTCCACAATAGTGATGGTTTTCTTCTTTAGTCATTCCCTTGTTCTCCAATGCTGAAGATTTGGGGTTAGACTTAGATATCATTTTAGTCCTTTTAAAATCATTAGACTTATACTTGTCTTTGTACACCATCAATATGTGGCTAGTATATATACTTGACCTTCTTCATATTATTCTTGACAGTTCTTAACATGTCTAGCAGCTCAAGCAGTGTTTTGTCAATCTCATTCATATGATAATTCATGATAAACTGCTCATAACTATTTGACAATGATTGCATAATTAAATTAGTGTCTAAATTTTGGCCTATTGGAAAACAAAATCTCTTGATGTTTTCAATGTACTCAATCATTTTGAGTACACGAGTTCCCATTGGGTCATGAGTTGTCATTTTACACGGGAACAATGCCTTTGAGACATCATACCTCTCATATCAAGCCTGCCTCTGAAATATTTTTGTGAGGTGTTCGATGATTTCATTACCATACATGCTCTCATGTTGAATCTAAAGCTCAAGAGTCGTGGGGGCTAGCATGAGATATTCAATATCCAAGATATTATCTTGATACTTCTTATAAGTTTCTTTCTCTATACAAGATGTAGTACCATGAGACTCTTCAAGAGGATATATCTTCCTCTAAGACAAAGTATTCAATCTTGTTTGAGAATAATCCTCAAGTTCTTATATTATTTTAGGAAATTTGTCACATTAAGCTTGTCCTTATCAAGGATCGATCGTAGGGATAAGGTGGCATGTGTGTAATATGTCAAGGAAATTTTACAATAAATTATGCAAAGTTTATATTGGTATTATATTTTAAATTATATATTTTATTTTAATAAAGTCTTTTATTAAAATACTTCAACTATTTTTTTCAAATTGATAGTCTTTAATATCAATTCAGAGAGTTTCAACGAACAACTCTCTAGTGAGACAAGATCCATATTTCATCAAGTCATAAGTCAGTTTTGGCTGATCGTCCATAACATCATAATTTAGGTAGATAATATTTATCAACCGTATCATATGCAAGTCTTGTTTAGTTTGGTGAATAATATTTACTCGTATCCATCATATGGTGATTTCCAAATATGTGTCTTTAAGCCCTCGATCCAATTGAGATTGCCTAGTTAAGTATAACTCAATGTTTGACAGTTGGATATCACAATTATCTAGTCGCACCTTACTGAGATAGATTAATGCATCTTGCTTTGACAAGCATACATGTATAACCCGTAATTCGTCGAGATCAGAAATGCCTAAGGAGACGACTATTCGCATACCTCGCCAGTAGAGTACTGAACATCCTCAAGACGCCGAGCATGGCGAGCATGTGCGAGAATGACGAGCATGGGTGATACGCCCAAAATGGATATACATTTTAACGCAAGTGTACGTGCCGAATCAAGTAATATAAAGTGAGAAAAAATCGTTCCCTCGGAGAAGTGATTAATTTAGTGCTCGCAAGTACTAGCTCTACCTTTTCTTTAAGTTCAAGCGGAATAATTAGAGTGAGTTTTTAATAATGAAAAATTAACAATAACAACAAAACTTAACAATGTTTACTTAAGAATACTCTTATTAACTTGGAGAAATATTAATTTTGAGAAATAATCTTGTATATTGATTTCCTTTGATTATTGTAATGACTTCTTAAGATGATTCAATATGAATGTTGAAATGACTATCATGCAACGATTTGAAAATGGAAAACATGATCTCTCGATTTATGAAATCCGTTTACCCCTTATTTTCCTAGTTATCTCTAACTTAGGTAACAATAAAGAATAACATCAAGTACATTAATCAATGCTGCTACCGAGAAGACAAAATCTCTTTCTCCCTTCTACGCTATATTGAATTTATGATATACTTTCACCGCTCCTCTCTCGAATCTCGCAGTGCAGTATAAAAATGGAAATTTTGGTTAAACATTTATGCGACTCCTCTCTCGAATCTCGCCTCACAATATAAAACAATCATCTAGCCTGACTCCTCTCTCGAATCTCGCCAAGCAAATTTAAAGATGAACTTAAGCCAGAATTTCTAAGAACAAAATCATAAATTCGATAAAGATAATATTTCAAACATCAATTAGAAAATTAAAATCAAGACATCACAATGAATCAAAGTACTCACAACATACAAGATCTACGAAATTAGTTCATAGTGGAGGGATGAAACCAAATAAGAAAGATCTTACTAGACATGCTTATGAGAGTTAAATGATGCAGGAAATTCCACTCAAGGATGTGCACAATCCCTTACCGTTGAAGATCCGGTCCGGTCTCCTTCTTCTTCACTAGGATTTTCGCCCAAAGTGATGATGCCTTCTCTCCAAACTCTCCCTCTCCAATTTCCTCTATCTCTCTCCAAGAATTTTGTCCCTCTTATGGTTATTTTTCTTCCTTAAAAATGAGCAGCCCCCTCCCAAGAAATGCGTCCTTCCATATTTGAAATTGACGCAAATTCAAAATTTTGACTTTGAAATCAGTCCAGAACTTGTTATTATAATTGATTTTGGTTATTATAACAACTTGCGCTGGCAAAAATATTTAAATCCAGCTTTTCTTCTCCGAGTCGATTTCTTCGGCATTTCTAATAAGAAAACATATGATTTTAATCAAATGATCCATAATTGAAATAAACATGAATTTATTTATATTTTATATTCATTTAGATCTTTTTTTTCATTTATGATAAAATAATTAGACAAAATAAAGAGCTAGATAACTTCTTTTTAGGAAGTTATCACACCTCCACACTTAAACTTTTGTTAGTCCCTAGCAAAGATTATTCAAATTACTGACTTGAATTAAGAATTAATACCATAACATAAATTCAAATGATCTTTTATCCTTGAAAATAAATTAATCAGAGAGTACAATAGAAATTCGCTTTACTCAATTGATAAGCCTACAATCAACAAAAGTTCAATCATTCATAACTCCATTAGTTTGATAAAAGATATGCTCAAATAAGAAATTTAGTGCGGTGAGTGCTAAACAAGAATTTACTCTCATGCAATATTTCTTATTGAACCTCTGCATTTATTGGAAAGGATAAGAATATGCTAAGCTTTGATTTTAGTCTCCACATGAGTTAGTAGTTCAATTGAATATCAGAATTGTATAACCCGTAATTCGTCGAGATCAGAAATGCATGAGGACAACACAGAAGACCTCCCCCACCTGGGCGAGTACAGGATACCTCCCCCACCTGGGCGAGTACAGAAGACCTCCCCCACCTGGGCGAGTACAGAAGACCTCCCCCACCTGCGCGAGTACAGGAGACCTCCCCCAGCTGGGCGAGTACAGAAGACCTCCCCCACCTAGGCGAGTACAGAAGACCTCCCCCACCTGGGAGATTACAAGAGACCTCCCCCACCTGCGCGAGTACACGAGACCTTCCCCACCTGGGCGAGTACAGGAGACCTCCCCCACCTGGGAGAGTACAGGAGACCTCCCCCACCTGGGCGAGTATAGGAGACCTTCCCCACCTGGGCGAGTACAGGAGACCTCCCCCACCTGGGCGAGTACAGGAGACCTCTCCCACCTGGGCGAGTACAGGAGACCTCCCCCACCTGGGCGAGTACAAAAGACCTCCACCACCTGGGGCGAGTACATACTTTCACCCCGTCAAAAGGCGGCAACGGCTACCCGCAACCCATTTCAGAAGGCGGGAGGAGCTATTCACAGTCCATTTGGATTTGCCTATAAATAGGACCCCCAAGGCATAAGTAGAGGGGACCTTCCTTCCCCCCTATGGTGGGCGAGTAACTTTCCTGCCTCTCTTGTGTCGAGCTCAGCATTGGCTTTAGGAGGGGAAGTTCCTATAGACTTCCGGGTATGTGGCGGGACCTCCTCGCTGCAGCACGCGGGTCTTGTTTATAGGCAGGTTGGAGTGGTTTTGTATGCTCTGTAGCTTCTTATCACCTTGTCTCACGTGGGTCGATCACTAAACGAGTAGCATTTGGTCACCCCCAAGTCTTGAACAGTTGGACCGGTATCCCGGTTCCAACATTTTTGGTGCGGTGAGCGTGGACTGTGACCGGAGAAAGAAACTTTAGTGTGAGACCTCACGATGAGCCTTGATGAGAAGGGAGCGAGGCGAGTACCTGGTCAGGCGAGTTCAAATTGAGGCGAGTTCCAGCTCTGGAGAGCTCAATCAACTCGCAGTTGTTCTACTCGCAGATATTCTGCTCGCATGTGTTCTACTCGCAAATATTCTGCCCGCAAGCGTCATACTCGCGAGATGCGAGGCGACCATGAAAGAGGTGTTCTACTCGCAGATATTCTGCCCACAAGCTTCCTACTCGCGAGATGCGAGGCGACCAGGAGAGATGTACTCAACTCACAGATATTCTGCCCGCAAGCATCCTACTCGCGAGATGCGAGGCGGCCAGGAAAGAGGTATTCTACTCGCAGATATTCTGGTCGCATGAGTTCTACTCGCAGATATTCTGCTTGTATGTGTTTTACTCGCAAGGTGCGAGACGACCTAATGTAGTTGACCTCCTCTAGGGAAAATTAAGGCCAGGCGAGAAGAAATCAAGCTCGACGAGGAGTGATTTCAGGCGAGTTGGAACCCTCGACAAATCTGCGTAGGGGGTCATAAGGTCAAAGGTGACACTTGTTTGCCCTCGTTTTCACCTCTTTTTATTGCTAACACATTTTCATACGTAGAGCATATTAATACTTATGGGTGTCTTGGTAAAACCCATGAATACTTTCTGCTAAAGTGCAAACCTCCTCCTAAAGGTGTGTTATAGTCACGACATGTCCTTCGTGGTATAGCAGGTTGGTTGTTTTGACAATTCAGATCAACTTGCCCCTCATTTTCATTTATGTTATTTTGTGCGTTATTATTCATCTCAGGATGAATAATATTAAGCATTCTAAACTATTTTCTATTTTGTTTGCAAGTGCGTTCAATTTCTGAATTTAACGACAATAATTCAACGTTACGATATCTGGACATGCATAAAGCAGAATTCTAATAAAATAAAACAAAATAAAACAAAATACTTGATCTCTAAATACTCTGGATTTACTAATATTGCAAGAATAAAATCACTAAATAGTTGCACTTCCCCGGCAACTGCGCCAAAAACTTGATACACCCAAAATGGATATACGTTTTAACGCAAGTGCACGTGCCGAATCAAGTAATATAAAGTGAGAAAAAATCATTCCCTCGGAGAAGTGATTAATTTAGTGCTCGAAAGTACTAGCTCTACTTTTTCTTTAAATTCAAGCGAAATAATTAGAGTGAGTCTTTAATAATAAAAAATTAACAATAACAACAAAACTTAACAATGTTTACTTAAGAATACTCTTATTAACTTGGAGAAATATTATTTTTGAGAAATAATCTTGTATATTGATTTCCTTTGATTATTGTAATGACTTCTTAAGATGATTCAATGTGAATGTTGAAATGACTATCATGCAACGATTTGAAAGTGGAAAACATATTCTCTTGATCTATGAAATCCATTTACCCCTTATTTCCCTAGTTATCTCTAACTTAGGTAACAATAAAGAATAACATCAAGTACACAAATCAATGTTGCTACCGAGAAGACGAAATCTCTTTCTCCCTTCTACGCTATATTGAATTTATGATATACTTTCACCACTCCTCTCTTGAATCTCGCAGTGCAGTATAAAAACAGAAATTTTGGTTAAACATTTACGCGACTCCTCTCTCGAATCTCGCCGCGCAATATAAAACAATCATCTAGTCTGACTCCTCTCTCGAATCTCGCTAAGCAAATTTAAAGATGAACTTAAGCCAGAATTTCCAAGAACAAAATCATAAATTCGATAAAGATAGTATTTCAAACATGCATTAGAAAATTAAAATCAAGACATCACAATGAATCAAAGTACTCACAACATACAAGATCTATGAAATTAGTTCATAGTGGAGTGATGAAACCAAATAAAAAAGATCTTACTAGACATGCTTAAGAGAGTTAAATGATGCAGGAAATCCCACTCAAGGATGTGCACAATCCCTTGTCGTTGAAGATCCGGTCCGGTCTCCTTCTTCACTAGGGTTTTCGCCCAAAGTGATGATGCCTTCTCTCCAAACTCTCCCTCTCCAATTTCCTTTATCTCTCTCCAAGAATTTTGTCCCTCTGATGGTTATTTTTCTTCCTTAAAAACAAGCAGCCCCCTCCCAAGAGATGCGTCCTTCCATATTTGAAATTTGCGCAAATTCAAAATTTTAACTTTGAAATCCGTCCAAAACTTGTTATAATAATTTATTTTGGTTGTTATAACAACTTGCGCATGCCAAAATATTTAAATCCAACTTTTCTTCTCCGAGTCGATTTCTTCAGCATTTCTAATAAGAAAACATATGATTTTAATCAAATGATCCATAATTGAAATAAACATGAATTTATTTATATTTTATATTCATTTAGATCTTGTTTTTTCATTTATGATAAAACAATTAGACAAAATAAAGAGCTAGATAACTTCTTTTTAGGAAGTTATCAATGGGCGAGCATGGGCGAGTACCCATTGCAAATCGCGAGTATGGTCAGGTAACTACCCCCCCCCCCCCCCACACCCCAGGATTTGTCTATAAATATGACCCCATGGGTACTTGGGTTGACACCTTTGGCTGAGCTTTCGGAACCCCATTTTCGAAGAATTGACCCCCTGAGTTATGGATCGTCACCCTCGACTGCCATCCTAGATACTCACCAAGTTGGTGCATTTCTCATACCCTGCTCGACCATCTTTGGTTATGGAGGAGAAGTGAAAGTGCACAGTGTGCCTCTGAGTATACTCTAGAGGGGGTGAATAGAGATTTAAAATTATTTTATATCCTATTTATGCACACACAATAAAAACGCTAAGTGTTATGCTTCAACAATACCAAACACAGAATAAAATAAATGTTGTTAAAGTAAAGCAGAAAAGCTGTAAGCTATATGGGATAGCACAGAAAATTAACACACACAGAAGACCCAAGATTTTATAGAGGTTCCCCAAAATGTGAGTAGTCCTCTCTTCTACCACCTGGTAGGAATGCACAACCTGTGCCCGAGTCTTTTAATAAAGAGACTCTTAGAACCAAAGATCTTCTGATAAGGAGATCTTGAACCACTCAGATCTTTTAATAAGGAGATCTTGAACTACTGAATCCTTTGAAAGAGAGATTCTTAAAACTCTGTACATTTGAGGAAATTGAAAGCAGAAAGAAGATGGAGAAATGGAATTCTGTTCTCAGAATTCTGTAGATCGAAGCTTTCTGCTTCTATTTTTCCCTTCAATGGATCTGCTAATGATGAACTCTTGTTTATAATTGTGATGATTTGCAAGGGTTATATTCTTCAGATCCTTCTGTATATCTTTCGCTTGCTATCTGGCTGCTATGTGATGTTGATGAAAGAGCAGCTCTATTTTCTGTTCTGAGAGAGAGCACTTGTTTTCTCTTTGTCTATTTAGGGTTCCAGGAGGAAGAAGAAGAAGTGGAAACCCTAATTGACAAGCGGTAGCAGATTGTAATGAATACTCTACATTTTTTTCTCTTCTTAGCCTACTTATTGTCCATCATTTGATTTGAATTTGTTTCCTCTTTTGGGTTGTCCTGAAAAGGCATAGTATTGGACAATTAATCTTTCTTTCTTCTTTTGTTCACGACCCGTCTGCCAGCTATTTAAATACATTCCAAGAAAGCTTTTCCTATCTTTTTGAATGCTCCTTTCCATTCCAGGCAATAAACAAGCCGTTGTAGAATGGTCTTTAGTGTTGTGGGCCTTCAGAGAGAGTTCTAAAAGGACATCTGAAAAGGTTTCCTTTTCAGACTGTATTCGACGTTTCGTCGACTTTATTTTCTCTCTTATCAACGCACCTTCGAGTTCTTGTAAGAGCAGATTCGAATTCCTTCTAGCTCTGGTTGAACTCTGATATCGACATTACGTCGATTACTTATCGACGTAACCGTCGAGTTGAAGACTTGTATTTGAACTTCATTATCTGCGTCGAATTGTAGTCGACGTTGCGTCGACTTCTGATGGTTTCGACAGACACTTCCGTCTGCATTGAATTGAAATCAAGGTTGTGTCGAATTCTAAGATAACTTCAACATGCTACTTCATCTTCGTCGACTCCTATTCAATGTAACATCGACTTAATATACTTTGACAAAGAGATTGAGTTGCTTGTGTAAGACCCCCCCCCCCCCCCCTCCCCAAACTGAACCGAGTTCAGGGAGGGGGGATCTTACTGCCCAAAGGTGGCCACTAGTGCTTACCGGATGGCAACGACCCACCCTCTCAAGCACTGAGTGATCTCCTTGTCAGGCACGAGAATCACAACATCACATTAGAACGCACAACAGAAGCAATCGAAATAAACAAAACCAAGCATACTGCTTATATTTACATATTTAATTAGGGCCGAAGCCTAATGTTTACAACCACTGCCTCGGGGCTACATAGACTATAACAAAGACCCTAGGATAGTCCTATACTCTAGGACTCACGTCTCGGAAGATAGGGGAGAGGCTGGAGTGTCCGATCGAGCCATCTCTAAGGCTGGTAACTCATCCTGCGGTGCGGGGGCTACGCGCTGTCTCATCTCCTGTGATTGGTTATAAGAAAAAACCGTTAGTCACAGAGCTAAGTAGAAAACACATCCCCTCCCCGGATCCATATCCGGGGGGCGGGCTAAAGAACAGAAATAAATAGCCGAAGCAAAGAAGGGGGTTAGCAGCAGGTAATCATATATATATACACCTATATATAAATCTATAATTAGGGCCTCCCGCCCTACTATCCATAATCGCGCAGTATAGTAAATACACAACACTATCTCGCGCATACTCGCACTCAGGTATTCAAACCTGTACACGCACAAAAGACCCTGTGTCGACACATTTTAGACCGCTTTATTTCAAGCAGGGGAGCTAACCCTGCGGGCCTCACCGATGTGGCCGTCGGTGACAGTGGCCAGTCTTGCCACTTCTGAGTGTAGTCGTACCGTATCACTCTGTCTTGCCACTTCTGAGTGTAGTCATATTCGTATTTCTGTTAAGGATACTCCTTGTCTAGACTCTTCAGCTCATTGGCAATGATGTAGAATCTGTCATACATCTCAGCAACATATTCATCAGCTTTCTTTTGAAAGTTCTCATACTGGGATATGAGAAGAGACTTCCTATCATTTCTTTCATCAGAACTTCCTTCTACCATTCTGGAAAGAGATTCCCAGATCTTTTTGGCTGAATCGCAGTCAGCTACCTTCTAGAAAATGTCATCAGACATTGTTGAAACTAGAATGTTCATAGCTTTGACATCACATGCCTTTTGCTTCTTCTCAGTCTCTGTCCACTCAGCCCTGAGTACAGGTTCCTGTGTAGAACCTCCACCGACATCCTTCTTGTATGGGGCTGGAGGAGCTGAAATGATAACATTAAAGATGTCCTCATCAATAGAGTTCATATATAACTTTATTCTGGCCTTCTACAGTGTAAACTTATTTAGGTTACACATTGGAGGTCTTGTTGAGGCATAATCCTTAGAACTAATTTTCTGTATAAAATAGATTTATTGTAAAGAAATATGAGTAGAAGATCTTTTTGATCAAGGTGTTAACCTTTTAATGATCAACCTCCCTCTAATATCAATTGAAAGTGCACAGTGTGCCTCTGAGTACACTTTAGAGGGGGTGAATAGAGATTTAAAATTATTTTCTATCCTATTTATGCACATACAATAAAAACACTAAATGTTATGCTTCAACAATACCAAACACAGAATAAAATAAACACTATTAAAGAAAAGCAGAAAAGTTGTAAGCTATATGGGACAACACAGAAATTTAACACACACATAAGACACAAGATTTTATAGAGGTTCCCCATAATATGGGTAGTCCTCTCTTCTATCACCTGGTAGGAATGCACAACCTGTGCCTGAGTCTTTTGATAATGAGACTTTTAGAACTAAAGATCTTTTGATAAGGAGATCTTGAACCACTCAGATCTTTTGATAAGGAGATCTTGAACCACTCAGATCTTTTGATAAGGAGATCTTGAACCATTGAATCCTTTGGAAGAGGGATTCTTAAAACTCTGTACAGTTGAGGAAATTGAAAGAAGAAAGAAGATGGAGAAGAAGAATTCTGTTCTCAGAAGTCTGTAGAAGCTCTCAGCTTCTATTTTTCTGTTCAATGGATCTGCTAATGATGAACCCTTGCTTATGATTGTGATGATTTGCAAGGGTTATATTCTTCAGATCCTTTTGTATATCTTCTGCTTGCTATCTGGCTGCTATGTGATGTTGATGAAAGAGCAGCTCTGTTTTCTATTCTGAGAGAGAGCACTTGTTTTCTCTTTGTCTTTTTAGGGTTCTAGGACGAAGAAGAAGAAGTGGGAACCCTAATCGACAAGCTGTAGCAGATTGTAATGAATACTCTACGTTTTTCTCTCTTCTCAGCCTACTTATTGTCCAATATTTGATTTGAATTTGTTTCCTATTTTGGGTTGTCCTGAAAAGATGAGTCTTTGACAATTAATCTCTTTTTCTTCTTTTATTCACGACCCGTCTACTAACTGTTTGAATACATTCCAAAAAAGCTTTTCCTGTCTTCTTGAATGCTCCTTTCCATTCTAGGCAATAAACAAGCCATTATAGAACGGTCTTTAGTGCTGTGGGCCTTCAAAGAGAGTTCTAAAATGATAGCTTAAAAGGTTTCCTTTTTAGACTGTATTCGACGCTGCGTCGACTTCATTTTCTCTTTTATCGATGCACCTTCGAGTTCTTGTAAGAGCAGCTTCGAATTCCTTCTAGCTCTGGTTGAACTCTGATGTCGACGTTACGTCGATTACTTATCGATGTAACCATCAAGTTGAAGACTTATATTTGAACTTCATTGTCTGCATCGAATTGGAGTCGACATTGCGTCGACTTCTGATGGCTTCGACAGACACTTCCTTCTGTGTTGAATTGAAGTCGTGGTTGCTTCGTCTTCTAAGATAACTTCGACATGCTCCTTCATCTACGTCGACTCCTATTCGACGTAGCGTCGAGGTTGCTTGGACTTCTAGTCTGAGTTGCGTCGACATCAAGTCGAAGTTGCGTCGACTTCTATTCGACGCAAGTATTAATTCTACTCAGATTGTGCTTGTCCTGACCTTTTCTTGACACTCTAAGGTGAGTGAGACAACCTAAGACATCTAATGACCAAATTACCCTTACTATACAATGGGTAATAAACCTAGAAGGTAAAATCACTTATAGTTAATTTGTTAAGTTAAATCAAAGGAGTTTTTCCCAACAAGAAGTCTCTTCTAAGCTTCTGGGTACGTGGTGGGACCTCCATGTCGCATCACCTGAGGCCTTGTTGTTACCGTTCTAGTCCCTTCGTTGTTCCCAGTCAAGTCGTCTAGTCGGACCGCTGGGTAAGTAACCTGCGACTGCATTGATCCGAATTTTGGAGCTTAGGATTTTCCTGGCTTCAACAATACACTTATCAATCAAGGTCTTGGTAAGTGTCATTTATTAGAAGGCATATGAACACTTAGTATATAATTTAAGGGATTTTTCATTATTAATGATTAACATTTAATCTTACACATATTACAATTTAACAATGAAACATTTGCATTATAGATGCATCCCGGATATTTAAATGTAATGCACTACAAAATACAATGAGCTCCTAGTGGCATTCCAAGGGGCTGCGTGTAACATCCCCCAAACTGCTAGACCCCTAGAGAATTTTTGTCATGACAAGTCATGACAAAAATTGAATAAGTGACATAGAGCCCTAGAATGATAGTGAAAGAAGTGAAAAACACGGTGTGCACTTAGCCATCATGAACCACCCTAATGAAAAGTGAACTAAAAAGAGGCTAAACCATCTCATGAATCACACATAGCCATGGATATTTCCCTAGGATGAATCAAGTACACAAAATGGGCCAAGGAGGCCCCATGAATTCCATAAGTTAAGAAGGAATACACATTGGTGTGCATTTAACAAATCTTGATGGCCTAGCCTAGGGGTGACCAACAGACTCCAAAAAGCCAACCTAGCCTCACCATGACCCCTATGATCATCCAAGGAGGTGAGTAGGCCACTAGGGACCCTTGAGGCCAACCAAATTGGTCAAGTTGACCAAAGGTCAACTTTAGGCCACCTAGGTCAAACCTCCATAAATAAGGGCAATTGAACTCCAAATGATTAAATTGGACCCACCCTCATATGGAAACCTCCCTAGGGGACCTAATGGATCCAAAAGCCCCATCATAGGTTCATCAATTTGGGGAAATTGGGCCAATTTCTAAAAAGCCCCAAATTGACCTAAATGTGCTAAAAACCCAAATTGATCTTCAATTAACCTAGTGTGATCAAATTGATCACCCCTAAACACTAAGGGGAGTAAATGAGACCCAAATGAACCAAAGTGCACAATCAATTTTGGAAATATTAGGGCAAAACCACCAAAATGCCCAAATTGCCCTAATAAGCAATTTTGTGCAATTAAACCCCATATGACCCCACCATGGCTCAATTCTTCTTAGAGTAGGTCCACAGGGTCTTAGAAAACAATGTGGGTCAGTCACATTGAATGGGGTGAGCTAGGGTCAAGCCCAAACCCAAAAGCCCCAATTTGCCCTATTTGGGTCAAGTAAGTCAAACTCAAGCTAGGTGGACTTAACCAAACCCAACCTTAGAACCTTTGGGCTCAACCCCACCTAATCAAGCCCACCAGTGGGCTGAATTACCTTGGGCCCCAATTGAGCCCAAGGGGAGGTCCAACAAGGTGGTGGCCGACCACCACCAAAGGACTTGAATTCAAGAGGAATTCATGGAGAGGTAGCCACTTGGCCACCACTCCCCAATTCCTGGCCTGCCCCTGCCTTCCCAAGGAATTCCAGCAGAAGAAGGGGCTGAGTTGGCTGCAGCTGAGAGGGTGGGGAGGAGAGAAAGAGCTCACCTTGCCGGCCACCATAATGGTCATTCCCCCTTTCCAATGCAAAGCAGCCAAACTCCCTCTCCTCTGACATCAATTCGAGCTCAGGAATAAATTCTTGATGAGTTGGAGGCCTGCGGCTGGCTGGCTGGGGCGGTGTCCACATAGAGGAGATCGCCGGTCATTGATAATATCTAGCAATATACACTCCTCGGCTCATTTCAATCACACGATCACCTTCAGAACACTCAGAGGAGTCGAGCCCCCCCCCCCCCCCCCCCCCCCCCTCCTGATTGAGCTTTCGACCTCAGCCGCACCAGAAGCCATGGATGCCGGGAACAGGAATGCGATCTTCCTCCTCCGCAATACCCATCGCCAAGCTCGCGCACAGGCAACGTTCCTTCCCCTCTCCATCTGTGCTAGTCTCCCCCTCTCTTCCGTTACAACATTTATGAAGAAACAGCGACATTTGCCATTTCGTTTTCTTTGTTTTGGCTCGAAATCGAAAGGTGGCGCAGGCCACCTCTGACCACCTCCAGCCAAACGACCACCGCCAATCGGAAGCCCTATGTCGGGTGGAGGTGGTGGCTTGGGGGTTTGGCCGAAGACGGCCTAAGATGGCCAGAAATCCGCTCGCAAAACTGGCCCAGGCGCGACAAATCAGAGCCCTTGGCTCATCGGGGAAGACGACCCGTGGCCATTAGATCTGGCGGCTTAGGCTAATTGCAACCCAAAATGAATTAAATCATAATATTTAAGTAATATGTCACATTTCATGCAGCCCCTTAAACAATTTATTAAAAATACCTCCTCTCATTTTCTGAGAAAATCATAAACATCAAAGTTGTAGCCCTTGGGCTCTAGAATTTTTAGAAATTTAGATCACCCCAAAAGAAGCACTGTAGCTCCCTGCAAACCATTTTTAGTGTAGCATGTACATATGGGCCCCTTTTTCCTTTATAAATTAATTTAGAGAGGTAAACAACTCTAAATATCTTGAAATTTAGTGCATGCATGAGTCATGCCCTAGAGTACATCCTACCAAAAATTGAGAACTCTTGGAAATAAGTTTTCTAAGGTTTTGATCATCATTTCATTTTCCTTGAAAGTCTTAGATCTAGTGTTTTATGAGGTCAAATCCTCTCAAAACTTTGGTGGATAGTAGACCTAGTCATACAAAGTCTCTGGCCAAAATTTTGGGCAATTTGGATCAGTGCATGAGGACATATCTCACATGCAAGATTCATTAAAAGTAGTGAATGGTGGGACATGTATATAAGGTGAATTTGTTAAGATAAATAATTGCTAACAGAACTTGCATGTTGATTTTACTTAGGTTAGGATCATTTCTGGAGGTAGTGATCAACATAAATATTGTAGACCTTGAGTTTACTTTTAATATGCCATTAATTTCATATCATTTGGTCAAGTGTAGCTCCTTATATGCCATTTTTGGTGTGACATGTATATATTTGTATTTTTCTAAGTTAAATATTTTGTACAGAACTTGCATGTTGACTTCACCTAGGTTAGGCTCATTTCTAGAGGTAGTGGTCAACATGAATATTGCAGAACTTGAGGTTACCCTTAAAATTCCACTGATTTCATGTCATTTGGTCAACTGTAGCTCCTTCTATGCCATTTTTGGTGTGACATGTATATATTTGTATTTTGCTAAGTTAAACATTTTGTGCAGAACTTGCATGTTGACTTCACCTAGGTTAGGCTCATTTCTGGAGGTAGTGATCAACATGAATATTGTAGACCTTGAGGTTAACTTTACAATGCCACTGATTTAATGTCATTTGGTCAAGTGTAGCTCCTTCTATACCATTTTTGGTGTGACATGTATATATTTGTATTTTGTTAAGATAAACAATTTGTACAGAACTTGCATGTTGATTTCACCTAGGTTAGGCTCATTTCTGGAGGTAGTGATCAACATGAATACTGTAGACCTTGAGTTTACCTTTAAAATCCCACTGATTTCATGTCATTTGGTCAAGTGTAGCTCCTCCTATGCCATTTTTTGTGTGACATGTATATATTTGTATTTTGTTAAGATAAACAATTTGTACATAACTTGCATGTTGACTTCACCTAGGTTAGGCTCATTTATGGAGGTAGTGATCAACATGAATATTGTAGACCTTGAGGTTACCTTTAAAATGCCACTAATTTCATGTCATTTGGTCAAGTGTAGCTCCTTCTGTGCCATTTTTGGCGTGACATGTATATATTTGTATTTTGTTAAGTTAAACATTTGGTACAGGACTTGCATGTTGACTTCACCTAGGTTAGACTCATTTCTGGAGGTAGTGATCAACATGAATATTGTAGATCTTGAGGTTACCTTCAAAATCTCACTGACTTCATGTCATTTGGTCAAGTGTAGCTCCTTTTAGGCCACTTTTAGTGAGACATGTATAAAAGTGTATCTGGTGTGTTTAGTGATTTTGGCTTATGCAAATGCTTTGAAAATTTGTCCATGCCTTAGACATGATATCAACCACCTCTAGTTAAGAATTCAACTCATGTGCATGAGTGGATTTCTCTGAACTTCAAGTTGAAGTTTTGGACTTAAGGTGTAGGAAAAATTGGGGTGCATTTAGCAAGAATGTAATAAATGACAATTAAGGATAAATACACCTTGGATTAATAGGAGACTTAGGACCTGGTGTTCTTAGACCAACATTGAGCTATAGTAATTTTCCCAGAATTTATTGAAGTCTTAACATAGTACTTGTAGTGTAAACCCTTATTGGCACACCAAATGTAATAAATGATAATTAAGGATAAATACACCTTAGTTTAATATGAGACTTAGGATCTGGTTTTTTTAGGCCAATAATGAGCTATAGTAATTTTCCCAGGATTTATTGAAGCCTTAACATAGCACTTGTAGTGTGAACTCTTATTGGCACACCGAATATAATAAATAACAATTAAGGTTAAATAATTTTTGGAAAAAAAAGGGAGACTTGGGGTTTGAGGTTTTTAGACCAATACTATGTTGTAGTGAAACTATCAGGACTTATAGAGATCTCTAATTGATACTCAATGTACAAAACCCTATTCGCACACCATCTATTTTAGATAGAGTTTATGAGTAAACACCCCCTAGAAAATTATGAAGACTAAGATTTGAGGTTTTGGATCGTTACCCATTGAGAACCTATGACAAAAACTTGGAACTCACTTGGACATGATAGGGTTAAGATTGCGCCTTGGAAGTCAACTTAGTTCAATCCCACCTTGGTCTGCGAACAGTAGAAACTGAAAACATAGATTCAGACCCCTTCCTTATGGTCACCACCCCCAGAGTTACTAACTCTAGGAAATTTGCAGATGCCCAATTGAGTCGAGGTTTTACTCACCAAGGGCAGTCTTTGGAAATAAAGACGGGGTGCGTTTAGTGAAACTAACAATTCAGGGAATTGACAAGGACCTATTAAGGGAGGCGAAGGATGACTTAGCAAGAAGCGAAAACTGTGATAGGAAGACAACACAAGGAAATAGTCGGTTATTAGGAACGACGTGGTTCGGTGATCAATAGAACACCGACTCATGTCTGCTCGAGTCAAATGGTAATCCACCCTAGGATTTTAGAGCAATTGGAGAGTAAATGGGTGTACTAGAATGGGTAGCAACTAAATAAAATAAATATCCTAGAAATGGGGATTTGGGCTTCAGTCACCATCACATTCCCTAGTACCGTTGCGAGCCTTTCACCAGGTAACCCACGGGAAGTCCATGATTCACCCCAAGATTCTAAGGTCAACTAACAGTGGACAAGAGTAGTAAGTAGGAGAACTCAAAACATAATCTCCCCCCCCCCCCAAATTGGGAAGGAATGAAATATAAGACTGGTGTAGTCTAGCGAGCGGTAGGCTCGTAGTTTAATATAAGACTGGTGTAGTCTAGCGAGCGATAGGCTCGTAGTTTAATATAAGACTGGTGTAGTCTAATGAGCGGTAGGCTTGTAGTTTAATATAAGACTGATGTAGTCTAGCTAGCGGTAGGCTCGTAGTTTAATATAAGACTGGTGTAGTCTAGCGAGCGGTAGGCTCGTAGTTTAATATAAGACTGGTGTAGCCTAATGAGCGGTAGGCTCGTAGTTTAATATAAGACTGGTGTAGTCTAGCGAGCAGTAGCTCGTAGTTTAATATAAGACTGGTGTAGCCTAATGAGCGGTAGACTCGTAGTTTAATATAAGACTAGTATAGTCTAGCGAGCGGTAGGCTCGTAGTTTAATATAAGACTCGTGTAGCCTAATGAGCGGTAGGCTCGTAGTTTAATATAAGACTGGTGTAGTCTAGCGAGCGGTAGGCTCGTAGTTTAATATAAGATTGGTGTAGTCTAGCGAGCGGTAGGATCGTAGTTTAATATAAGACTGGTGTAGCCTAATGAGCGGTAGGCTCATAGTTTAATATAAGACTGGTGTAGCCTAGCGAGCGGTAGACTCGTAGTTTAATATAAGACTGGTGTAGTCTAGCGAGTGATGGGCTCGATATTTATGCGGTCAGATCAGTACTACGATCTGGAGGCTCGATGGTAAGAAAAGATATTTGTATATAATGCATGTGCATAGATTGTGGTGGGTCTTCGGTCTGGCTTAGTCGTCACACCGACAGCAGCTCGTTGACTCGGCAGTGCTAGAGGTTTAAAGAGGGGCCAAGTTGTTTCTACTGCGCGTCCGATGGGACGGATCCCCCAAACTCTGCCTGGCCAAATAAAGGTCTGGTTTCTTCGGATCCAGCAAGAGTACGCAGGAGCTCGTGAGTACCGGGTACCGGTAACACATCGTACATTAGGGCCTAGGTCTGGTAGTGTGACTTACCCACCTAGGTGAGGATACACTCGCTCCTCTGCCACCGTTTGACCACGACGGGAGGTGCCCGAGAGGTTAGCTACCTCTGAAAAGTGGGAACTAAAGGTCTATACGTACAGAGTCGTGTGGGTGAGTTGCATGTGTATGAACTAGTAATACAAACATCTCATCATTGCATTGCACATCATAACATAATATTTCAGCACAACAGAGACCTCATCGTATAACTAGTATGGGCTCTTTATACGATGAGTTTACTTCTTGCCAGATCGCTTGACTTATGTGTCTTGTGTGCACGCATATAAGTTAAGGTTAGTTTTCTTAGCTGCTTTACATATTACTTTACCTGCTCTTGTTACTGCTAGTGTAGCTTTTCTTATATTGTTTGCTCTGCCTTGAGACTGATAGTAGAACTGCTAGAACAACCTTAATTAATGTATTCTTGCTAGTTTTTCTTTGTCACTTGTCATCTGCTTATTTCATTACCCCTTGATATCCTCCGCTTCCTCCTCCCGCTCGGTGCCTAGGAGTCGCGGGTGGAGGCGGTGAGGAATGTGCTGAGTCTTATAGACAGACGGTCGGTGGACCTCATTATTACAGGAGAACCCGGACGAGCAGGACATCCCCAGAGGGAGGTACGTGAGATGGTGGCCAGACCGGGAGTCGGACTCTCCGCTGCTGCAGGGAGAGCTCCGGTAAGCAAGACCCCTCATATACCAACTCTACACATCTACCCAGGACAGAGGGCAGAGTTATATGCCATTGAGGGTGTCGAGCCTTGTGGATGTTTGGACTGTTATATCTTTGCTAGGCGAGAGGCGAAGAAATCATTGTTAGATCGGGCTTAGGCCCTAGTTGTATTTTTATATTATAATTCTGCACTCTGATTAAGCACTCTATTATGTTGAACTCTCTCATTTTGGACATATTCTATTTCTATTATGTGATTGTTGTGGACTCATGCGTCTGGTTTGTTCTTTTCGTGATGATTTTGGTTGGCCTGGATAATGTTGAATAGCTGGGAGGATCGGCGTGTTGTGGTGGCGACCATGTAGTGAAATGGTACCACCGCAAGACGGCGGTTCTGGGCGATAAGACCCGGTTTTAAAGCAAAAAAAGGGTCTTACACTGCGCTCTTGGCGGGGTTTAAGGGGACATGCCTGAGAGGTGGTGGTTTACCCTGGTGCGTGTTGTGAGAGGGACGATGATCAGATTTCGTGAAGATTGTGTTGGCTTCGAGAGACAAACGCGGAACAAAATCTACGTCTCTATTGGTAGCCAAACGAAAGTGGGACACACCGCGTAGTCCATCCAATAATCTTGGGTTAGAAGATGATCATCCCTCTCTTCAACAAAATACTAGCTTCGTTTTTCTGCAGAGACTCTTCTATGTCCACACAAAATAATTTATGTCTATCGAATAATCTCATGACTTACACTGAGTAGTTTCTCAAACTGTCATTATTATATCAAAAAGAGGAGAGAGATTTCAAAATCTCTGAAAAGTGATGGTTATGATAATAAGATAACCATTTTTAGTTCAAAATCGACAAATAAGAAGAATCGTAAAAAATATTGAATTCATGCAAACTCGAAGAAATTTTGACGTGCATCAAATTGTACGTCGATTTCTCAAATCGGCTGCATTGAATTCTAGCAGACTGTTTTAAATTTTGTTAATGCAGACCAAATCGACGCACATCGATTTCTCAAATCGACGTACATTGATTTCTCAAATCGACGTGCATCGAATTCTATGTTGCGCTTCTGTTAACCGCAAACCAAATTGACTTGCATCTGTTTCCTAAATCGGCATGCACCAAATTTTGTCTTTACGACTAATTTGAATTCGATTCAATATGCAATTAGTACTAATCCATATTTAATTAATTTTTAATTTATTAAGCATCATAAATTCACATTTTGGACTTAGTTTTAATTTCATTTATAACTAATATAAGCAAAATCAACACAATCACTTATCTAATTCCTATACATTTTTAGCGTGCGACTTATAATTTCATATTATGTTTACAGTAAGATTAATCATTTGATCGCTTCTAGATCACAGATTCCAACATCTGGCTCGTCAATTATTATCCTTGGCACCTCATTTTTAATTTCACAAAATGAGATCTCAGCCTCCACCTCGATAGGTGGCACATGTGTCATTTCATCTTGAATGTCTCTTTAGAATGACAAATTCATCAAATGTCATATGTCGAGTGATCATGATCTTCTTTAGTTTCAGACACCACTACCCTTTGTTGGATCGGTAGGCGCCCTTAGAGGGGGGGGGGGGGGGGGGGTGAATAAGGGTTTTAAAAACTTATAATATATTTTGAATAACTTTGAAATAATAAGGGATCAAAATAGTGATTTTGAATAACGATCTAAATTGTTTTATAATGAAAGAGAGGATAATAAACAATTTAGAAAAATGAAGAACAAATCATTTTTATTACACCAAAAGAGACATGATTTACTATTAATAAAAATGATTACAAAACTAGATTTCTATGACGCTAGAAATCGAAGGTGAATAATAAAATTCTTTTTGTTTTCTATACCGACTCGTATCCCCACGAACCGGTTGGCTTTAGCCGATCCTTCCCCGGATACGGCCTCAAGCCGCTCTAGCCAACCCTTCCCCGGATATGGCCTCGAACACCCCCTAGACCTACTCCCGAGACCTAGTCGCCAACACGAGGCGAATTTCAGCCCTAAGTCCTACCCAGACCTAGTCGCCAACACGAGGCGAACTCACTAAACGATTACAGAAAAGATATGAAATGAAAAGACAATAATATAAAACTCCCTCTATATGGATCTCTTGGAGAAGTAGACGAAGACGCAGAGTATGATCGTAGTCGATGCGGTCTTTCATCACGGTGATGACGCGTGTTGAAATCTTCTCCACGGATCTCCTTTAGTCTTTATGGATTTGTGGGAGTATATCTCTAAACCTTCCTCTCTCTGTTGTGGCACGAAGCTCTGGAATTCTGGATCTCAAGAGGCTTTTGAAGTCGGATCCAAGGGGTCCTTTTTATAGCCTTGGGGCTAGCGCCTGCGCTATCGCTGCCGCCGGCGCTATCCCAGTTTAGGAAATATTCTCCGCGTGAGAATCCTTCATTTTAAGCAAGCCGGCCGCCTTCCTCTATTGCTTTGCGCTATCGCCGGCGCTATCAGCTACCGCCGGCGCTATCCCAAATTAGGACATGTTTTGCGCGGCAGAATCTTCAATCTGAGGAAACAATTCCTCCTTGCCTTCTGTGTGCGTCGCTACCGCTTGCGCTATCGGCTACCGCCAGGCGTTATCTCCTTCCATATGTGCTCCCGGAATTGCGCTATCATCGCTAGCGCCAGGCGCTAAGTGCTACCGTCGGCGCTAGTGGGAGTACTGTCTTCTGTTTTCATTCGTCGGAATTCGTCGGGAGTTCTCCAGAACATTCGACGAATTGACTTAGCCGCACAATTTCCTTCACAAGTCTGCCTTTTTGACTTCTGTCTGCGTTCGTCGATATTCGTCGGGAGTTCACGAGAACATTCGACGAATAGACTTAGCCGCCAACAGTTCGTCGAACGACAGCTAGCGCCTGCGCTAGTGCTACCGCCAGCGCTAGTGGAAGATTTGGATTTGATGGCTCAACTTTGGGGGCAACCTTCTTATGTAATCCTTGAGTCATGTGGACTTTGTTATCCTGCACATTTAAACACACAAGATCAAATACACATAGGTTTTGTTATTCTCAAACCTAGGAGATGCGGAAGACCATGTTCCAACAAACTCCCTCTTTTGATAATAACAAAACCATTAATGATAAATCAGAGCATTAATATATATAAGCATGAAGAAACATACTTGTGTGTGTGTGAGAGTGATGACTTAGGATAATGAATGATTTTAGCATTTAGAATTGCTCCCCCTAAATACATGCTCCCCCTAAGTGAATGCTCTCCTAATATGTAAGCTATCATTTTAATTAAGCATTATAGTTTGATAGTAGATTAATATTTATCATGTTAGTTCTCCCCCTTTTATTATTAGCAAAAGCGGGTAAGGAGACATCACTAAAAAGTTGATAAGAGGATAAAAGCATGATCGAACTTGTAGAGAAGGAAATGATAAGGAGTTTTAGAATACTTTTCATTTAAATAGATCAGAGTTTGAGTATCTCAACATTTTCATAAATCATAGTTTGTAGCATAAACAAAATGTAATGATTTCCAAGTAACTAAACTACCCAGACAATATGTCTACACCCTAGCCCCGTACTAAGTGATGGATGGGCATGAGGAGCTGCATACATGCCGTAGGTTGGGGTGTTAGTCCCATATGCAAACACTAGACACAACTCAACCTAGCACTCTTTCCCCCCAGTGCCTCGCAAGGCCCCACTGGAACCCTCCCCGGTTAAGGACAAGACATGATTAGAGATAAAGGTTATCTAATGTCTACAACCCTACGCCCCCGCCATGGTGAGAAATGAAGTCATGGATAATAATTATTGGAAACATATAAGCGTTTTAAATCTAATGACATAGCCTATGGATTTATATTTTTATTTGAATTTATGAAACTACACTCACATAGCTATGTTGGAGTTCATTAATAAATCAGAGTTTTTAATATAACAATATTTTTATAAAAATAGATCAGAGTTTTATAGCAAAGAAATTCAACCAATATAAAGTTTACCAAGCAAGTCTACCACTTGTTGCAAGAAAGGAATTTGAAGATTCAAGTGATGATGCACCCAAAATGAAAGACTTTAAATAAGCATGAAAGCGCAAGGTAAAACAATTATATGGTTATGATGCGGAAGATGTATAGAAATACAAGAAACAACTTATTGTAATCAATGATGATCCATAGAAAGATATATGAGTTAAATTTCAATAAGAAGATGTTTTTGTAAATTATTTTTCAATTAAAATCTTTAAGTTTGATGATAAAGTAACCAAGCATGAAATAATGTTATCAAAAAGAGATTACTACAATGTTACTTTAATTCACAATTTCAAAACATACCAAACATTGTAGAAAGCATGCTAGGTTATCTAGTGCATTTCATAAGTAAAGAGTGGTATAGAATTAGCATTAGGATCCAATACTCATGAGAAGAAGTGTTATGAAAGATAATGATGTGCACATAAGTGTATTTTTGAGTAGAGTAAACAAATGTTTTAATCAAAAATACAAGAAATATGTAAAGTAAGGAGCACAATAAAACACAAATAATTTTACTTTCACTCACTTCAATGCACAAAAAGTGTACAACTACCAAGGTGCTTTGCACACACAATGCTCATTAAGACTTATCAGGGTGCAAAGTAGTGCTTGGGGGATCACATAGTTTTATTCTTCAAGATTGATTTTCATTGTGATCCGGTGTACTTAAGAATAAGTGTTTTTTATTTTGAAAGAAAGTTATGGTTTGCACAAGATACTTTATTATTCATTCCAAGGTGCTCAACCTCACAACGCTTATTGAGACTTATCAGGAGGTTCAAGTAGTGCTTGGTGGAGTTATCTTTGTCACTTTATTTTATGATTTGTTTTGTACAAAGTTATCCGAATACACTTATTTTGCAAACCAATATAATTTATAAGAAGGATAACCACTTTTCTTAATTTTTAAAAGTGCAAATAAAGGAGTGTAGGTAAGATACTTGTGCAATTTTAATTCATTGTACTAATACAAAACATACGCAAGCATTCTTAGATTAAGCACATATGCAGACAATGCCAAAACTAAGTGAGTGAATAAATATCATTATCAAACATAAAACATTTACTCATACTGAGAGGCATGCTAAGCGTAGTTCTACACAAATTTTACAATATAATTGATGCACATATTAATAGATGTATCAAAGCATGATGAAAACAATGTTCAAAGTAGTTTGAAAAGATAAATTGCAACATTATAGAATTTCTAAATAATAGATTAAATCATGTTTGATTTTCTCAATGATGTCCATACAGTATTTTTGATAATTTAAAGTTTGAACTCATAAGATTGATCTTGGACTTCCCGAGGACTACCTTGTGAGAGGTTCGCTCGGTACTAGGTGATGTGATGGGATGATAGCCCAAATCACCCTTTCGCGAGATACAAGTAAAAAATTAAGTTCAAAAATAACAATTGATAAATTTTTTTGTTTTATATTTTTGTTGTATTTGATTTTTGCATGTAAAAATAGAAATCAAACAAATAACCAAAGAATAGAAGGAAATAAAATATTTTTTGTAATTTGGTTTTTGTAATTTTGTATTTTAATTTTTCAAAAATCAATTATAGGCATAGATGCAGAAATGAGTAGTACATATAAAATAATATATTTTTAGTGATTTTTCAGAATTTTAAAATTACAGAAAATCACATAGGTGCACTAGCGCCGGCGTTAGCGCTAGCGCGGGAAACAGTACACGATTTTTTATGATTTTGAAAATTTTAATTGTTGAACTTGATTAAGTGTCCCAATAGTAGTTTCATGTAGAAATTTCAAATTTTTAGGAGATGTTTTGGATGGTCCAAATTGCATGAAACGTTAGCGATTTCTTATATGACTTGACAAGATAATCATTGCATGAGATATATTTGCTTAAGTTTTCATTTTGACTTTTCTAAAAGGCTTGTGCTTTTAACTTGAAACAGATAGGAAATGAAAACCCAAGATATCATGTTTGAACAAATCAAATATGCATGGTTTCGGTGAATAAAGAGTAATGTTCATAAAAAAACAAAATGATTGTGTTTGTGAATGTGACTTAAACGTTTAATCCTTTATCCCCTTTTTTTGTATAGGCTAAGGAGCTTTGCATTTTTGCCCGTCAAGTACTTGGAGCAACCCGAGTCCAAGTTCCAGACATACTTCTTGTCCTTAGCCTTCCTGCAAATCTAGAAAGAAGATGAGGGAAAAGATCTGGATACCCAAGTGGTACCACCCATAGAATAAGTGGATGTCTTAGGTACCCAGATTTGCTTTAACGATCGTTGTTTTGTATTCCTGCAAGAGCTAGACGTGTGTCCAAACTTAAGACAATTAGCACAAGAAATAAAGGGGGTTGAGACCCTTTTCTGAGTTTCTACGTTGCTCTTGCTGGATGATGTTTGAACATTAGAGAAAACAGAAGATTTTTTAACCGTTGAGCTACCGCCGACGTTAGTGGCTAGCGCCGGGCGGTAGGGTTCACTTTTATATCTGACCCCAAATTTTCCAGAACCATAACATTGGTTTCCCAAAATCATATCCAGGGATTTTTGACCAATCCCAAATTTTTTTATGGCTATATTGAGGTCATAATTTTGTTTTTTAAGAAATGTATTTTCTTGTACAATCATAACACATTTATTTTCAAAGCTCTTTTTGTTATTTTCAATTTGTAAAAGAGAGGTTTTCAGTTTTCTTTCTAAGTCCCCTTTTTCTTTTGCAATAGTTTTGTTTTGTGAGAGGGCCTTAGAAAGAGAAACTTCAAGCTCTTTTGTCTTAAATAAAGAGTGCTCACACTCTTGACATGAGACCTTTCTCTTTTCAAGGGAAATCAATTTTTTTGTGAGCTTATGATTTTCTTTAATAATAGATTCATTTTCACGATTTAATATAATATTATCTTTTATACTTTGATCATAGGATTTGTAAGTTAGAACAAATTCATCATAGAGTTCTTCGAAGGTAGGAGGAGTTACCTCAGTGTCGCTAAGAACACAGGTGTCGCCATCATTGATTTTTGTCATTAAGCATAAGTTAGCTCCCTCATCGTCGCTTGAAGTTGTTGAGCTTGACTCCTCGGAAGACGTATACTTTTTCCTCTTGTTCTTCTTTTTGCGCCTCTTTTCCTTCTCCTTCTCTATAATTTTTGGACATTCACTTCGAACGTGTCCGATCTTCCTACAGTTGAAGCACTCTGGAGGAGATTTCTCCATATCATCATGGCTTGCCTTGTTCTTCCATGACCCTTGCTTGTTGGACCCTTTGGTGAGGTATTTGTGAAAAGTTTTTCTTCTTTCGGGATCCCGCATGAATCTTTTGAAGTTCTTCACCAAGAGACCTTCTTCATTATTGTCTTCTTCATCATCATCTTCGATGCTCTCCTTCTTTGATTTTAGTGCTAGCCCCTTTTTCTTTGGTTCTTTGTTGTATTCATCGTGTTGAATCTGGAGTTCTACCTCATGGGTTTTGAGATTCCCAATAAGGTTCTCGATTTGGAGCGTCCTTAAGTTGTGTGCCTCCGAGATGGCTGTCACCTTTGGATTGAACCTTGGAGGTAAGGAGCGAAGAATTTTCCTCACCAAGTCCCCGTCTGAGTAGGTCTTTCCAAGTGCCTTTGAAGCGTTGACGATCTTGGTGAAGCGAGTGTACATCGAGTTGATGTCCTCTTCGGTATCCATCCTGAATTTTTCATATTCAGATTCCATTTGGAATAGCTTTGCATCTTTCACCTGCGATGTACCTTCATGAGTAACTTCCAATTGATTCCAAATATTATAAGTAGTAATGCATGCAGAAATTTTATTAAACTCAGTCCTATTTAAAGCACAATATAAAGCGTTCATAGCTTTAGCATTATTTTTACACCTTAGTTTATCGTTATCATCCCATTTATCTTTAGATTTTAATAATGTCGCATCTCCCACAACAGTTGTAGGAGGAGAGTACCGAACTTCTACCATGTTCCATACTTCTACATCCATGGTCATAAGAAAACACATCATTCGATTTTTCCAGTAGTTAAAATCTGACCCAGTAAAGAGAGGTGGTCGACTAACCCCTTGACCCTCCGGAAAAGCGAGATCATGAGACGCCATTATTCCCGGTTGTTAAGCCGATTTGGAATAACCTAGCTCTGATACCACTTGTTGGATCTGTAGGCGCCCTTAGAGGGGGGGGGGGTGAATAAGGGTTTTAAAAATTATAATATATTTTGAATAACTTTGAAATAATAAGGGATCAAAATAGTGATTTTGAATAACGATCTAAATTGTTTTATAATGAAAGAGAGGATAATAAACAATTTAGAAAAATGAAGAACAAATCATTTTTATTACACCAAAAGAGACATGATTTACTATTAATAAAAATGATTACAAAACTAGATTTCTACGACGCTAGAAATCGAAAGCAAATAATAAAACTCTTTTTGTTTTCTATACCGACTTGTATCCCCACGAACCGGTTGGCTTTAGCCAATCCTTCCCCGGATACGTCCTCAAGCCGCTCTAGCCAACCCTTCCCCGGATATGGCCTCGAGCACCCCCTAGACCTACTCCCGAGACCTAGTCGCCAACACGAGGCGAATTTCAGTCCTAAGTCCTACCCAGACCTAGTCGCCAACACGAGGCGAATTCACTAAACGATTACAGAAAAGATATGAAATAAAAAGACAGTAATATAAAACTCCCTCTATATGGATCTCTTGGAGAAGTAGACGAAGACGCAGAGTATGATCGTAGTCGATGCGGTCTTTCGTCACGGTGATGACGCGTGTTGAAATCTTCTCCACGGATCTCCTTTAGTCTTTATGGATTTATGGGAGTATATCTCTGAACCTTCCTCTCTCTATTATGGCACGAAGCTCTGGAATTCTGGATCTTAAGAGGCTTTTGAAGTCGGATCTAAGGGGTCCTTTTTATAGCCTTGGAGCTAGCGCCTGCGCTATCGCTACCGCCGGCGCTATCCCAGTTTAGGAAATATTCTCCGCGTGAGAATCCTTCATTTTAAGCAAGCCGGCCGCCTTCCTCTATTGCTTTAAGCTATCGCCGGCGCTATCCCAAATTAGGACATGTTTTGCGTGGCAGAATCTTCAATCTGAGGAAACAATTCCTCCTTGCCTTCTGTGTGCGTCGCTACCGCCTGCGCTATCGGCTACCTCCAGGCGTTATCTCCTTCCATATGTGCTCCCAGAATTGCGCTATCATCGCTAGCGCCAGGCGCTAAGTGCTACCATCGGCGCTAGTGGGAGTACTGTCTTCTGTTTTCATTCGTCGGAATTCGTCGGGAGTTCTCGAGAACATTCGACGAATTGACTTAGCCGCACAATTTCCTTCACAAGTCTGCCTTTTTGACTTCTGTTTGCGTTCGTCGATATTCGTCGGGAGTTCACGAGAACATTCGACGAATAGACTTAGCCGCTAACAGTTCGTCGAACGACAGCTAGCGCCTGCGCTAGTGCTACCGCCAACGCTAGTGGAAGATTTGGATTTGATGGCTCAACTTTGGGGGCAACCTTCTTATGTAATCCTTGAGTCATGTGGACTTTGTTATCCTGCACATTTAAACACACAAGATCAAATACACATATGTTTTGTTATTCTCAAACCTAGGAGATGCGGAAGACCATGTTCCAACACCCTTAACCCTTGACTCCTTCAATATACACGACGAAGATGTATTTCTTGCTCTCGGGTCAATCTTGTCATTTGTAAGGGCGTATGTTGGGGACTCAAATATTTGCAGCATCAAGTAATTAACAACTTATCCAAACCATAACTTCTCTGGAGTCTTTGATCCAATCGCCTATAGTGGCGACCTATTGATGAGGTAAACATAGATATTAAGTATCTCTCCCCAAAACTCGTTTGAAAGCCTTGTGGTGATTCTCAAGTGATGTGCCTTCACCAACAATGTATGATTCATCAATTCCAAATCTCCATTCAATTATGGATCTCATGGCTTTGTGTAGTGACGCACGAGCCCTTTAGCATTGTAGAATTTCTTGAATACATCATAAGTGTATTCACCATCATTATCGGACATAATGGCCTTCATATGTCCCCTTGTCTGTGTTTCACCATAGCTTTTCAAATTTTAAACTTCTTGAATACATCTGATTTATTCTTCAAAAAATAAATTCATAATTTTCTTGAGAAGTCAATAATAAAGAAGACAAAGTACCTAGCTCCGTCGAGAGAAGAAATAAGTGATGACACTCAACCATCAATATGAATATATTGATGTCTTTTATCTCATGAATCTCAAAACAGAACTTCATTTTATGTTGCTTTCCCAATATACACTCTACACAAAAGTCTAATTTCTCAAATTTTACTCCATCGATTAATTTTCGTTATGAAGCACTTCTAGATTCGTCCACTCATATGACTAAAACGTAAGTCTCATAATCATGACGAATCTAGATTTGAACCAAAAGATGTAATGCAAATATATTAGTGATAGTGTGACCTTACAACAGATACAATTAATTGCCAACCTTTTTTCTTTTATCACAATCATCAAATCTCGAAGAATCTTCATCGCACCTCTATCGATCATGGTCTGACATTCGATCGTGTCCAAAGCTCTAAGAGAAATAAGATTATTCTTCAAGTCCAGAATATGTTCAAAATTTGTCAAAATCCTCTCAACCTCTCCGTGCATTACAATCTGAACTATTTCAGTCCTAATAGCTTTTGATCACAATATCGTTGTCTGTGAATACAGAGCCTTCATTATGAGGATGATATGTTGCAAAATAACTTTAATTTGGAGTCATATGATAAGAAAAACTAGAATCATGTACCAAAGAATTTTGAATGTCAATTAATGCACATAGCAAAAAATGAATCTATCATTGTTTAATTCCTCTTGCGCAATACTCACAAAATCTGAAGATTTCTTCATCCCATTTTGTTTAATATTCTTCTTGCAGTAGTTACACTGATCTCCTATAGAGTTCTTTGACTTTGATCACACCTTTTCTTTATTACTCTTCCAGTCTCATTTATGTGACTGTCCCCTCATAAATAATCCATCATTATGAACATATGATCTGTCTAATAATACCTTTTCACACAACTCCTCTGAATGTAGACATGATTTCACGACTTTGATGGAAAGTGTCTCAGATATACACTACACTATTCACAAATTGTCCAAATGATAAAGTAAGCAAGCACAAAAAGATCATTGCTTAAACCTCTTCATCGATCTTCACATAAATTTTCTTCAAATCCATCACAATCTGATTTAATTCGTCAAAGTGTACTTTAATTGACATATCTTCCTTCATCTTGAAGGTGCAGAATTGTTGCTTTAAGTACAACCAATTCATAAGGGATTTCTTAATATGGCGTTACGAGTTTTTTTCATAATTTTGTCGCAGTATTCTCATCGAGTACTTCACGGAGCACCTCATTGGCGAAAAAAAGTTGAATTATATTGTGAGTCTTCATTTCCAATTCTTCCTTTGCATCCACCGCCATCGCCATCATCAATTTCTCCAGCTCAAATACAATCTTGTAGGCATCTTGTTGCTTCGATAGAGCGATTATCTCATCTTCCATAGGCTGAAATTATCTCACATTACATTTCTCCACCTTAAAATTTATTGAAGTCATATACGTCTAAAGACAGAACCTTGACCCTGATATCAATTATTATCAATGAATAAAGAGAAATGCAGGAGAGAACGAACAAAACAAGAACATGATAGCACAAGAGAACAAGATAGAATAAAGCTCAAGAATTATTTCTGAATGACATCGTCTTCCGAATGAAGATTTCATCCCCTTGCATTGCCATTCAAATCCAATATTCTATTATTTACAAATTTGTGTATTTATCGATCTCATTCTACCATTTAAATTATTCTGACAACATTATATCATTTACATCATCAATGACATCATATCATTTACCTCAAAATGACATCATATCATTTACCTCATAATGACATCATATCATTTACCTCATTGATGATATTATCTGTTATGCAATCGGACCGAGTACCGCGGTAGTGCAACGGAATTAAATATCGAGCAAAATCAATCGCGCAAAAATAATAAACAAATCACAGAACGAGATTTCCAAGCACACACAGACGGCACACAAGTTTTTACGTGGTTCGGAGAGGAGCTCCTACGTCCACGGGGAGAGCGCGCCGGAAAAGATTCACTATAAACTGAGGAGTTACAATATTACAGGGCTAATATAAAAATAAAACTGCAGATAAAAAGAATCTTGATTTAACCCTGATGAAGCCGCCTTGAATCGGAGCAGTCGGAGCCCGTCTTGATCTCCCTCGATTGAGTCGCTGCCTGTAGCCGGCCGCCGGAGTTGAAAGCCGCCGCCTCAACCGGCCAGAAGTTGCTCCGCCTGGAACAACAGAAATGCCATTGCCGCCTCAACCGGCCAGAAGTTGCTCCGCCTGGAGCAACAGAAACGCCGCCGCCGTGATGAAGCTGCCTGAAGGAGTCCTTGCTGCCGCTACTGCTCTTGTTCGGTTACAGGAAATACAAATCTCTGGACCGCACCTCCTCTTCCTCTTCTCTCGGTTTCTTCACGGGAATCATTACTGCCAATCTCTTTGTTTTATAATTTTCTGAAACTGCCGTGAGCCATATATGCCAAATATATAAAGATATATGGAGAGAGATCTGATGAATGAATGAGAGTAATAATAGGATTTCCATTAATGAAAAAACGCTCCATCAATGGCGATCCCGGAACCATTCCAAAACTGAAATAATGCCATTAAAGCCGGTCCGGGAATTGAATCAATATTCTCCTCTGAATACTCCCACGGATTGGTGACATGGCGCGATCCTAACGATGCGGTCGCGATGAGATGTCATAATCTAACAATCTCCACCTTGACGCCTCACGCGACAGACTCCACCTGAAACTTGGATCTTCTCCCTTCGGCGAACTACCCCCTCTCCCTGGGGTTACCATGATCAGCAAGCACAAATATGAGCCAAGTCAAGGCAGTGCTTGAACTTAACTACGGTCACTGGCTTGGTCAACATATCTGCAATATTATCCTCAGTGTGCACCTTCAGTAACTGAATATCTCCGCCAGCCACGAACTCTCTCAACTTATGGTACCGCACATCAATGTGTTTTGTCCTGTCATGGTAGACCGGGTCTTTGGCCAGACAAATTGCACTCTGACTGTCACAGTGCAGCTTCACCGCCTCCTGAGAAATCCTAAGTTCTTTGGCGAGACCTTTGAGCCAGATGGCTTCCTTCGCAGCTTCCACTGCCGCAATGTACTCCGCCTCCGTCGTAGATAGAGCCACGATGTCCTGAAGAGTGGCTTTCCAACTGATGGGACCCTTACCAAGAAGGAAGATGCACCCGGAGGTAGATCTTCTTCGGTCGAGGTCACCCGCATAATCCGAATCGACGTAGCCCTCCAGAACTCTAGCATCTCTGCTCTTCTTGAATAGTAAGCCGACGTTTGGCGTTCCGTTCAGATACCTTAGAATCCACTTGACTGCTTCCCAGTGCTGTCGCCTAGGATTCCCCATATATCTGTTGACCACGCTCACAGCCTGAGTGATATCTGGTCTCATACATATCATGGCATACATCAAGCATCCTGCCGCACTAGCGTACGGCACCCCGAGCATCTTTTGGCGTTCTTCCTCTGTTTCTGGACACTGTTGCGTTGATAATCTAAATTGTTGCCCAAGAGGGGTTGAAACAGGCTTAGATTCAATCATATTGAACTTCTCCAGAACCTTCTGAATGTACCCTGTCTGAGAAAGTCAAAGCATGCCCCGCTTTCTATCTCGCTTGATTTCCATACCAAGGATCTTCTGTGCTTGACCCAGATCCTTCATTTCAAACTCAGCATGTAGTTTCTGTTTCAAAAATTTGATCTCCTGGGCTGACTTGCAGGCAATCAGCATGTCGTCGACATATAACATCAGAATCAGAATGTCCCCACTTGCCAAGAACTTATAGTAGACACAGCTGTCGTACTGGCTCCTGCAGAATCCTTGTGAGTTCATGAACGTGTCGAACCTCTTGGTCCACATTCTCGGAGCCTGCTTTAGACCATAGAGAGATCTCTTCAACTTGCACACCTTTTTCTCGTCACCAGCACGGATGAAACCCTCGGGTTGCAGAATGTAGATTTCCTCTTCTAAGTTGTCGTGAAGAAACGCCGTCTTCACGTCCATCTGCTCCAGCTCCATGTCCTCCATTGCCACCATTGCGAGTAGCACTCGGATTGAACAATGCTTCACCACCGGTGAGAAGATTTCATCGAAATCAACTCCTTTCTTTTGCGCGAACCCCTTTGCAACAAATCTGGCTTTATATCTCCACTGATCTTTCCCTGATGCGGGCTCCTTTTTCCTGAACACCCACTTTGAACTGATCGCTTTGGCTCCCTTAGTTAAGGTAACCAAATCCCACGTCTTGTTCTTCTGAAGAGACTCCATCTCTTCCTCCATGGCTGCTTTCCACTGAGAACTATCTCTGCTCTCAACAACTTCTTTATAAGATCTGGGATCTGTGGAGATCACCTGGAAGGCATACGCTACCGTGTCCTGAAGCCTGAGAGGCAGTCGGACCTCTCTCCTAGACTTGCCTCTGGCAATCGAATATGGTTCCACACTGGTAGGTTGCACGACATCAGTATCTTCCGAGTCGGAGGAGTCGTCATGATCGTCAGCCTTGTTACTTCCGTCAAGCTCCACCTCCACTGCTGGGCCCGGAGTCTTCTCCACCTCTTTGACTTGAGACTGAGACTTCTTCAGCATAGAAGCCTCGTCAAAGATAACGTCGCGCTTGACTTCGACTTTCTTCGTATTAGGATTCCACAACTTGAACCCCTTCGTGCCGGTTTTTCGGCCCAGATAAATACACATCTTGGACTTGGCATCGAGCTTTGTCCGTTCTGAGTCCTGCACAAGGGTGTACACGGGACAACCGAAGATGTGTATATCAGAATAGTCAACCGGCTTACCAAACCAGACTTCCTGTGGCGACTTCAGATCTAGTGACATCGATGGGGACCGATTGACTAGGTAGCATGCCGTATTAATAGCCTCGGCCCAGAAAGACTTTGGTAGGTCTGCAAATAGCCGCATGCACCGAGCTCTCTCTAGCAATGTCCGGTTCATTCTTTCTGCAACGCCATTCTGCTGCGGTGTACCAGGAATAGTAAGGTGTCGAGTGATGCCCTCCTGATTGCAGTATTCCTGAAACTCCGCTGAGGTGTACTCGCCGCCGTTATCAGATCTCAGATATTTGACTCTCTTCCCAGTCTGCTTTTCAACTATCGTCTTCCAAATCTTGAACTTGTCGAATACTTCGGACTTGTACTTCAGAAAGTATATCCAGACTTTTCTCGAGAAATCATCGATGAAAGTCACGAAGTATCTGGCTCCTCCAAGAGACGGCTCTGGGGCAGGACCCCAAACATCTGAGTGTATATACTCCAGTGCCTGCTTGCTCCGCTGTGTAGATGTCACGAACTTCACCCTGTGCTGCTTCCCGAGAACACAGGTCTCGCAGAAGTCTAACTTGCATGTCTTGACCCCTTTCAATAGGCCCTTCTTGTGAAGCTCCAGCAATCCTCTCTCGCTCATGTGGCCAAGTCTAGCATGCCACAGCAGAGAGGAATCCTCATCCGTTGTTTCAGAAACCGCCGCGTCGCCAGCAATGGTAGTGCCGATCAACTTGTAGAGAGTACCAGAATGCTCTCCTTTCATGACCACCAGAGCGCCTTTCTTGACCTTCAGATATCCGCCTTCGCCGGTGTAAAAGCATCCGGCCGCCTCCAGAGTACCAAGGGAAATTAGACTTTTCCTGAGATCGGGCACGTACCTTACATCTGTAAGGGTTCTGATTGTTCCGTCGAACATCTTGATTCGAATACTGCCGATCCCGAGCGTCTTGCACTCTGAGTCGTTCCCCATCAAGACGCGACCGCCGTCACATTGCCTGAAGCTGGAGAACCATTCTTTGTTTGGGCACATGTGATACGAGCACCCAGTATCCATAATCCACGCATCTGCGGTGTCGAGAGTAGATTGTACATGAAGTACATCAGCGTCACTCTTTGGGTCTGAGGCCACAACCGCCTGCTGTGGTTCCTGGTTCTTCTCTTTCGCCTTTCTCTTCAGACAGTTGTTTTTCCAGTGCCCTTCTTCCTTGCAGTAGTGGCACTGATTCTTCTTGTCTCGAGATTTAGACCTAGCCCGATTGAATTTCTTCCCTCTGTCTCTCGATCTCCCTCTGACCGGTTCTTTGTTCTTCACGAACAAACCTTCGCTTGTGCTAGGACCAGGTTTGCTCCGCGTTTCGTTCGATAGCAGCGTCGTCATCACCTCCTCCATTTTGAGCGTATCCTTTCCGTAGAGGATCGTGGTGACCAGATGGTCATAGGATTTCGGTAGGGAAGACAATAATAGGAGCGTCTGGTCTTCCTCTTCAACTTTTACGTCCATGCTCCGCAGCTGGGAAATCAGTTTGTTGAACGCATTCATGTGTTTCAGCAGTTTATTGCTCTCAGACATTCTTAGGTTGTATAGCTGTCTCTTCACATAGAGCTTATTTGTGAGAGATTTTGACATATACAGCTCTTCTAATTTCTTCCATAGGTCTACTGTGGTGTCAGCGTCGACCACGTTGTACATGACCTCGTCGGCGAGACTTAACTGGATTGTGTTGATGGCCTTCAGATCCAGTTCCTCCCATTCCTCGTCTTTCTTCACGCCGGACTTCTCCTTGCCGAGTAGCGCCTTGTGAAGTCCTTGCTGAACGAGAACCGCCTTGATCCGCTTCTGCCATAAGCCGAAATCGATCTTGCCGTCGTACTTGGAAATCTCGAATTTTGCCGCCATTAATTTTGCTCGCAGTACTAACTGAGTGATCAGAATAATGTTCTCAGATCAGATCTTGCGAAGATAGGGAGCGGACCTTGTCGTCACCTACCGTTGACCCAGATCTAGAACCAGAACGTCCAGACGATCACTCCCGCGGAACCTAGCTCTGATACCAATTGTTATGCAATCGGACCGAGTATCGCGGTAGCGCAACGGAATTAAATATCGAGCAAAATCAATCGCGCAAAAATAATAAATAAATCACAGAACGAGATTTCCAAGCACACACAGACGACACACAAGTTTTTACGTGGTTCGGAGATGAGCTCCTACGTCCACGGGGAGAGCGCGCCGGAAAAGATCCACTATAAACTGAGGAGTTACAATATTACAGGGCTAATATAAAAATAAAACTGCAGATAGAAAGAATCTTGATTTAACCCTGATGAAGCTGCCTTGAATCGGAGCAGTCGGAGCCCGTCTTGATCTCCCTCGATTGAGTCGCTGCCTGTAGCCGGCCGCCGGAGTTGAAAGCCGCCGCCTCAACCGGCCAGAAGTTGCTCCGCCTGGAACAACAGAAACGCCGCCGCCGCCTCAACCGGCCAGAAGTTGCTCCGCCTGGAACAACAGAAACGCCGCCGCCGTGATGAAGCTGCCTGAAGGAGTCCTTGCTGCTGCTAATGCTCTTGTTCGGTTACAGGAAATACAAATCTCTGGACCGCACCTCCTCTTCCTCTTCTCTCAGTTTCTTCACGGGAATCATTACTGCCAATCTCTTTGTTTTATAATTTTCTGAAACTGCCGTGAGCCATATATGCCAAATATATAAAGATATATGGAGAGAGATCTGATGAATGAATGAGAGTAATAATAGGATTTCCATTAATGAAAAAACGCTCCATCAATGGCGATCCCGGAACCATTCCAAAACTGAAATAATGCCATTAAAGCCGGTCCGGGAATTGAATCAATATTCTCCTCTGAATACTCCCACGGATTGGTGACATGGCGCGATCCTAACGATCATTGCTGACATTATCATTTACATCATTATTCTGGTCCAATAGATTTTGTATCACAAAATCAACACTATATGATCTCTCTTATATCTCAAAAACCATTTTTTATCTCACAACGATCTTGTGGATATCCTTCATAAAAGATCATTTGGATCTCCTTGAAGGACATTTTTGATTTTGTCGAGCTCCACCGGCCCACAATGTAAAAAATAAAGATATTATTTTGTTGGGCAGGTGACAAAACCTTATGGGTCCTAGTAACTTGGGATTGGATCCACATAGTACTTCGACAATGTTGGGGCGTCGACAGTGTCCATCAAATTTGGAATGGATTATATAATACCTATAGCTTAGAACCGCCCTAGGTCGGCACAGCACTAACGGGTCCTTATTGAGTCGGTAACATGCGCACAACACTAATGGGTCCTTAACGACATGCGCACAGCACTTAAGAAAAATAAAAGTATGGAATCTTACTGCCAATTGGCCCAATTCTCAACGGCTAGTAAGAAAATATTAAATAATCAGGTCCAACGGTCGGATGCTTAATAGTAAAGTAACCATCGGAAGCTTCTAGGAGTCCGATCAAAGACAGCCCCCAACAACCGTAATATCGCAATCAACTGGCCAAATGTCTCTACGGGGCCGCGCGTCACGTCCTTTCTCGGAAGCGAAAGCAAACGCGGGGACAAGACCGCGTCCACCGCTGATTTTTATCCCGTTAAGCACCGTAGAAAACCAAATTTTCTGAATGACTTTTGATTAGCAGTTAACATAACAATAAATTAATAACTTTCTTAACGCGCTTTTGGACGGTGGCTGAAAAACGCGGTGAAAATTAATAAAAATTAGTCCGGCGACAAATCAGCGCTTTAAAACGTGTAAAAATAATATATATACTTTAAAAGGAAGAAGCGAAACCTTATTTTTTCGGAATTATTATACGGTAAAATTGTTTATACTTATCATTTTTCTTTAATTAAATCTTTATTTATCGTATATTTTAATATTAAAACTTAAAAGAAAGATTTTAATATTGACATTTTTCATTTTAAATAATTAAATATTTAATTAAAAGAGTCCAAAATGTCAACATTAAAGATTAAATATTTAAAATATAATGTTCAAATATCTCTTAATTAGAATATTCTTAGATCCAAAAATACAATTTTAATTTCCCACGCATCTATTATTTTTCTAAGAAAATAATTTTCCCTCCAATTCTTTAAATAGTCCCCACGCCCCTCCCATTATCAGCACTAAACACCAACTCTCTCTCTCTCTCTCTCTCGGTTTTCTGAATATCTTCACCGCAGAAACAATGATGTCCCGCATCGCTCTGGTTTCCCTCATGGCGTGCCTCCTCGCCGGAGCCGCTTTCGCCCAAGCCCCCGCCTCTTCTCCGACTATCTCGCCGCCGAAGCCCGCCCCTGCTTCCCCTCCCATCGTCGCCCCGGTTTCCCCTCCCACTACATCCCCTCCTCCCGTCAAACCTCCGACTCCCTCTCCCACAGCCCCAAATTCCCCTCCCATCGTCGCCCCCGTTTCCGGTTCTTCGGCCCCTACTCCGGCAACCACTCCCTCCGGCATCGCCCCCTCTCCCCAGATCTTGGGTCCTTCGGTCGCATCGCCTCCCGGAGCTTCGGATAACAACAACGCCCCCGCCGCTGGACTCGCCTCCATCGGATGGATCTTCGCCGCAGCGATCTCCGTCGCCTACGCGATCTAGATTCCGTTACCCTTCGGAGAGCATGGATGAGTGTTTTCTTATGCTCATTACCAGATCTGTTATTACTCTATCTGATTTATTGTTATGATTGGTTCTTTTATTATTCTGTAATTTTGTAATCAATATTCAGTAGGCATGTGACTATTATATGTGAGAGATTACAGTGAGATTTGTGGTTTTCTGAGGAGTATTCTGTACCGATTCTTTTCATATTTATTATTATTTTTCCAGTTCTCCGATTATTTCTCAATTGCTTAATGTTCCCATGTGAAATTTCCTTTAAAATCAATTCTGAAACAGTTGATAATACATCTGTATGCTCTAATAAATCTCTGACAATGGCTTGCTTCCGCCGGAGTGAAACAGCTGTGACTTGCTGTTTTGTGTTCGCCGCTGCTTCGTGTGCCATTCGTCCGGGTGGGCAGGTGGCGGTCGAATGTCTAACCGCTGCAACAAAGCCTCTACTCTAATGCGCCATCGATTGTAGACATCGTCTTCCTACAACCCCCAAAAAATCAGAACGCATTCATCTATTCAGAGCCGTTTCTTTCTTATCCGATCACCGTTTTTGGCGCACAAGTAGTTAAAATTCATTGTCTCGACGAGAGTAATTCAAATCCGTTATCTATTTTGCAAAATTCTTTGGGAGGTGGGTGGGGACTGATCTCCCCCTAACAAATTGAACTCTCAATTTGGGGTGTGACGCCCCTCTCGAATCTTTGTTCAGGAGATCAAGAATCACTGTAATTTTGTTAGGGAGATCAATTTTTGAAATAGAAATGTCAAATTTGATTCTTAAAAACATCAACTTTGATTTCAGAGAGGATAATTTTGAAATCAAAAGGTGGAAACAATTCCACTTGTCATGTAAACAGATGCCCCCACAAACTGATTTGGGACAGGGCATGTGATCCATATCCAAAAATTACGCCAGAGAATCAAGAACCAATTTGCATTTATAAAGTGAGTGTTTCCCCTTTCTGCTGCATTTGATGAGGGGAGTTTGTGTTCAAAAAGAACCAGAGAATTTAGAACTGAGCTGAATCGATCGGTTCAGTTCAGACGTATCTCGCTTTAGGCATCGTTTCCAAAAATAAAATTTCAAAATGTTTGTTTTTCACTTAATATTGATGAACATTAGGTCTGTATATAAAGATTTGATGTATACAGGAGAATGAATTTTCCAATAAAATTTTAATGCATCTTCGGTCATATTGAAAACCAAACTGAAACTTTAGATTCGGGTGTGATTCAAGAATTTGGGTACATGTGTTGATTCCTGTTTTAAAAAAAAACTAAAATCGAACCTATATGAATTGAGTGGAACCGGCCTGAATTGCACCCGTAAAAAGCTCTCTTTGCCTAATGCGTTGCTACGAGGCGCAGAAGAAGGTCAAATATGTGAATGAGAAGTTGTGGTTGTAAGCATGAATATTTTGTCTAAAATGACGGCCTTGAGCAGACTATTCAATAAAAAGGTGAAATAATTCTAATGGTATATATGGCTATATCTAGAAGTTCTATTTTTCCTTGGCAACAACATAATGTTTCAGTTTCTTTGTGAAACAGTTTAGCATGACAGTGTGTACAGGTTGTGGATGACAGAAATGTAGCTAGAGGAACATTGTGTGTTGGGTAACAACTATGCGCAATGTTATGATGAGGACCGAATTATCTTGTCATGACATTTGTTGTTGTTACTGTAGTTGTGTGGATTTGCGCAATAACATAGAGAACATCTTCGACGGTCGCATAATTTTCGAGCATCGACATGATGTTGACAAAGGTTTTTGTTGGTTAGCAATGCGTGATTCATCGTTGGTGCTCTATTATGTACATTTTCTGGTTCATTTACAAACCGGTACTAATCATCGTCGGTGCCATATTATGTACATTTTCTGGTTCATTTACAAACTAAGTGGGGGATGCGAAAATCCTTGATCTTCGTTGTTGTAGCCGTTGTTCTCTTAGTTTGTAAGATCGTGTTATTAAATGTGTCAAGCGGCTTGGCCGAGCACGATTAACTTGTCTTTGTTGATCGGCCGAGTAATTTTGGGTTTTAATTAAATGGTGAGCATATATAGAGTTACATTCATTTATTTACTGCATATCGCAGACTGTCAATATATTGTTCACGGATGTTGTTGATTGGTCGATGCAAAGTAGTGGTAGCACAAAATCATTTTTGCGTGCGAGTTTAAGAAGTTGTTTGAGCTAAGCGGCGGTCTCACCTAATTGCATTATGCGCCACATGCTGCTCCAGAGTCATTCGCTGGCTCGATCATCGAACTTGAATGTGATTTAGATCTCTTTGATGATGCACACTATGTTTTTTGTGTTATTTAGTATGTCTATGTAAGCACATAAAAATATTTTGGTTAGGTAAAGTAGCATATACCGCGATCAGCCAACTTGGCTGTGACTGGATGTAGTTTCAAGCATATAGGGGCTTGGATTTAATTTGTCGATCTATATGGAGAGCGCGTAGTTCTCGTCTCCTTGTGTTATGTGCTTCTCGTTGCTCTTGAGTGAATTGGTTGTTGGGAATGAAGCGGAATAATTCTGCGGGACGGTCGAAAAATACTAGGAAATAAAATACAAAAATACGACAATATTTTATAACAATAGTGTCACCGCTTAAAACAAGTATAAATTACAATGCGTCCGATAAATACCGCAGATGAAGGCGGACAACAATACAATCCACGGAGGATATACAACTTTGACTGCAATCCGCTGTCACAACGGGGGAACCTTCGACGTCAATCCACGACGTCCAACCGCCACCACCCCAAGAGAAACACTGTCAAGGCCGACTGCGATTACGCATGCCTTCGACACTAAGCTCACACCTCTTCTCCTCTAGCTCTGGAGATACTTCACGGTTCTGCGCTTCGAGGTTCACTGGTTTGAGATCTGCTCCTTCCAGAGAGCTTTGCTGAGCTCTATCCTCTTCCAGGATGGTTCCCCTCCCAAATGGTTCGATTCTTTATAAAAAGATCGAAGGCAACTAAGGTAATTAATGTTGGACCCCACTGGTGTCATCTAAGTCAAGGATCTGCCACCTTATTCAACGGAGCCACCTTCTTTTGATTAAATAATCAACATGTGATGCATGCATGGTTATATGGGTATTGAAAATTTATAAATCAACTTATCGTTGGTTCCGTCGTCTGCTGGTCTGTGTTAGAGTCAGTGATAACCTATCAAAAGATTAGTCATACTGCCAACGTCATATGAGCATATTAGATCATACATTAAGAACGTACAAAAGTGGACAATTGATCTGTTGATTTGATTTACATTAGATGTAAATAAAACCAAATTCTTAAATAGTAATTAATTAATTGGTAATTACTATTTTCCAATTTGACCTGAGAGGGGGAGAGAAAGGGCGAGAGCGAGAGGGGGAGAGGGAGAGAGGGAGAGAAAAATCTTTGCAGAAATGAAACTCGTATTTAATTACAGAGACAAGCGATCATCTTCCATCCACGAGACCATTGGTCAGGCTGCATAGTGTTTACTGCATTCGTGTGAATACTTGTAGAGACGTGCATTTCGTTCTGTTTTTTTTTTTCTCAAAACCAATTCCGCCCAAACGAGCGGGTCCTTAATTTTTTTGTGATTATTTTAAATACACATTGCATTTAGGTGCTTGGGCCACCTACTCCTTTATACACTTAGTTTTTTTTACTGAATAGGCGTTCCAAGACCAAGTCATTGTAAGCATATGCTGGAGCATAACTGAATGTATGTGCATCGAGCAAAAAATGATTAAAAAAATAGGGATTTATATTAGCAGCCCCATAATCAATATTCGTAGCATACAGTTAATCATACTATCTGTTGGGTCCTCATCCATTTTGTAGAGAAATCCGGGTTGTATTTAGCCAAAAACCAAACTCCCCACTAAGATGGTGGAGGTATGGGCAAGAAAGAGGAGGAAACCGCCCACAACCGCAACCGCAACCGCAACCGCCGCAACTACCGCACGAAGCCACGCGCAGCGCCACGCGCGGCCACAAGGCCGCGCGGCATCGTGTGCGGCCGCGCGGCCCTGCACGGCCGCGCGGCACCGCGCGCAGCCGCACGGCACCGCACGGCACCGCACGGCCGCACGACGCCGCACGCGGCCGCGCGACACCACCCGGCCGTGCGGCATCCCGCGGCCACACGGCACCGCACGGAAGCCCGACCGCGGCATCGCGCGCGGCCGCGCGGCACCGCGCGGTGGTGCGCGGCACCGCGTGCCCGGCACCGCACGGTGGCGCGCGCCTAACGCCGCCCGGCACCGCGCGGTGCCGCGCGCCTAGCGCTGCGCGGTACCGCGCGCCTAGCGCTGCGCGGTGCCGCGCGCCCGGCACCGTGCGCCTAGCGCCGCGCGCCCGGCACCGTGCGCCTAGCGCCGCGCGGTACCGCGCGCCCGGCACCGCTCCGTACCGCGCGCCCGGCACCGCTCGGTACCGCCCGGCACCACACGCGGCCGGGCGGTGGGCGCGGTGCCGGTCGGCCTCCCTCGCCGCCGGGCGCATTCTCCGGCCTCTCTCGTCTCATCCCCGGTCGGCCTCCCTTGACCAACGGACGCGCTCGCCCGACCTCTCCCGCCTCATTCGGCGGAGAAAACAATGACGGTCAAGGCAAATCTCGCTAAACCTGTAACCACCCATCATGGGGTGCAAATAGTAAAACTCCACATCATGGGGTGCAAATAGTGAAAATCCTCCAACATGGGGAAATAAATAGTAAAAACCTTCAATACGGCCTGCGTCTAGCAAATAATATGGTTATGGTGTGCGCGTAACCATATCCGACATAGGAATACATTTCATCCTAAAAACTATACAAATTGGTGTGCGCATAGCCATATTCATAATGAGTGGGCATCCGGTCTGCGTCTAGCAAATAATATGGTTATGGTGTGCGCGTAACCATATCCGACATATGAATACATATCATCCTAAAAACTATACAAATTGGTGTGTGCATAGCCATATTCATGATGAGTGGGCATCCGGTCTGCGTCAAGCAAATAATATGGTTATGGTGTGCGCGTAACCATATCCGTCATATGAATACATATCATCCTAAGAACTATACAAATTGGTGTGTGCATAGCCATATTCATAATGAGTGGGCATATAACACATAAATTGGTTATGGTGTGCGGATAGCCGTCCTAACCACCATAACCACCCTCAAAAGCTATAAAAGGAACCGCAGGGCTTCATTTCAAAGGACTTGCAATTTTCTACGCGGGAGAGAGCTCTCTGGAATTCCCTCGAAGATCTTCATCAGCATTCGAAGATCTCCTTCGGAACTCGAAGATCTCCTTCAGCGCTCGAAGATCTCCTTCGGAACCCGAAGATCTCCTTCAACGTTCGAAGACCTTCATCAGCACTCGAAGACCTCCTTCAACCTTCGAAGAACTTCGTCGTCGCTTGAAAACCACCAGCGTCGCTTGAAGATCTTCTGCGGACTTTGAAGACTTCCCGGCCAAGAAAAGTACTTAATTTTTCTGAGAGGTGGCCTGTCACCCTCAGAGACATTCATTCAACTACAATTGTAACGGGAGCGGCCTGTCGCTCCCGATTCTCGCACCATTACTTGTAACGCTCCACCACATAGTGAAATTTGGTCGGCGCTGATCCGACCACGTGGTTTTTCATCCTTTCCGGGTTTTCCACGGTAAAAATGTCTTCTTGCCACCTGTTCTTTCTCTCTGTGACTGCTTGCGCGCTCGGTTCACTCTCGGGCTAAGACGGTTCGATTCGCCTGGTCTGAAAGAACGTTGAGCGACCCGCAACAGTTTGGCGTCGTCTGTGGGAAAGGTGTTACCCAAACTCTGCAAAATATTTTCGAAGAAAGTATTCGCCTCGTGGCAATACTCGTGACTAACAGCAATGGCAAGAAGAAGTGCTCGCACCACTGATGGTTCCATCCCTGAAGGACGCGTCGATCCCGCTCCATCCCATTCACTCATCAACGCACCTCCCGCCGAAGAAGTCCCTTTAGCGCCCGTGGCCACGCTAGAAGGGCGCATGCGCCAGATGGAAGAGCAGCAAACTGAAATGCTGGCTCTTCTCAGAAACCTCGGAGCCCCGCAAGGTCCTGTTCCGCCTGCCGCTCCAATCGTCCCGCCTCCCTTGGTCCCTGATCACGCTCCATTGGGAGAAGCTGCTCAAGGAGGAGAAACATTCGAAGAAGAATACTCTGATGCTGCCAGCTCCGCGCATCCAGCCCGCCCTGGTAGGGCCGCCAGGGAAGAGCCCCCTCGCCATCAGCAAGGAGGAGAAGGAGCCAATCAAGCCATGAGAGGACCCACTCGCGATGAAATCCGCGATGTGATTGCTGAAGAGTACGGACAAGTCGGACGTCGGGGCATCTTCGCCCGCTGACCTTTACATCACGGCTCCCCCCTGGCGCGCCAAATCCTGGTCCATCCAGTTCCGAACGGTTTCAAGCTTCCTAGCATCGAAATGTTTGATGGGACAGATGATCCACTAGAGCACATCAACCATTTCGCCACCATCATGAGAATTTACGATGCTGCCGATCAGCTCCTTTGCCAAGTGTTCCCGGCAACGCTTAAGGGACAGGCACGCACCTGGTATCACTCTCTGCGGGAAGGGTCCATCAACAACTTCACCGAGTTAGCCCGACTGTTTGCAGATCAGTTCGTTGCTAACCGAAGAATCGTTCGGGACCCCTCTCATCTTTCGGGGATCCGCCAGAACGAAGGAGAAACCCTGAAGGATTTTTTCCGCCGCTTCACCGCTGAGGCGCGACAAACCCCAGGGGTTGATCCCGAACTTCTGCGCGGCGTTTTCCTGGGAGGGCTCCGCCCAAGCGGCTTCTACTCCGCTCTAATGAGGGAAACAGTTCCAAATTATCCAGACCTCGTGCACCGAGTGGAAGCGCAGATAGCGGCGGATGAGGCTATCGAGGCGCATCGCCAACAGTTTGAAGGAATTCAGAAGAGAAGGAAAGGGTCAGAACAAGCTCCCAGAAGGCAAGAAGAGCGGCGAATGGAAGAACGCCAGAATCATGATCATGGTTGAGATCTCCGAAGAGATCAAGGACCCCGACCACCGCGGAATTACACTCCCCTCAACACGTCACGAACTAACGTGCTTTATGCCATCCAGGAAAACCCGGCGTTCCGTAGGCCGAGGCAGCCAATCTCAAATGAAAGAACCGACCAATCAAAGTACTGTGAATTCCATAGAGGGGTTGGGCACACGACCGAAGAATGTGCCAGGTTGAAAGAAGAAATCGAGCGCCTTGTCAGGAAAGGGCTCCTCGGAAGGTTCCTGCAAGGTCAGCAACCGAACCAGCCACAGTAACCTAGGTCGCCCAGAGATCAGCCCCCTGCGCTTCACGGCGCAGCGGCAGGAAGGCTGATGGTAGGAGAAGTCGAGACCATAGCCGGGTCTCCTAACCTCGCCGCGCAAATCCTCTCCATTGCTAGGCCGGAGAGAGGGCACGAAGACAAGAAGCTGAAGCAAGACACCATCATCGCCTTCGGAGATGAAGATCTAGAGGGGTTGCGGTTGCCACACCAAGACCCGCTCGTGATCAATGCTGGGATCGGGGATCCCTGTTTCAACGTCAAGAGAATACTAGTCGAGAACGGGAGCTCAGTCGACGTCCCGTTCCTCTCCACTCTGCAGAGCATGAATCTCACCAAGGAGCACCTTAGCCCTGCAGTAGGGCCCGTCTACGGTTTTGATAATCGCCCCGTCCCGGTCCAGGGCATGATCACCCTTCCGGTAACACTCGGCGAGTTTCTAATACAGACAAGCCACAACATTCAGTTCGTAGTCGTGGAATCAAACTCCGCCTACAACGCAATCTTCGGGAGACCGCTCCAATCTGTCTTTAGAGCCATCCCATCATTCCCACACTTAGCCATGAAGTTTCCGACCGCCGCTGGAGTAGGAGTCGTTCGTGGAAACCAAGAGGCGGCCAGAACCTGCTACCTGAAGCAAGCTCAACCGGCAAAAGCGACGGCCCTCAACATCGACAGCTTCGACCTGCGAGACGAAGCTACTCTTCAGCGGGGGGAACCCATTGAAGGATTGATGGAAGTGCCGCTCTCCCAGCGGGATCAGACCCGGACTGTCCAGGTCGGGTCCCTCTTGACGCCAGAAGAATGAGAAGAATTCACAACCTTCCTGCAGGAGAACGAGGACATTTTCGCTTGGAGCCCGGAGGACATGCCTGGGGTAGATCCTGAAGTCATTTTTCACTCATTGAACATTAACCCCGCCTGCAGGCCCGTGATTCAAAAGAAGAGGAACTTCGCCCCCGAGCGAGTGAAGGCAATCGAAGAAGAAGTAACTAAGCTTCTGGAGGTGCGGTTCATCCGCGAGGCAGACTAACGTGGTGATGGTAAAGAAGGCTTCCGGAAAGTGGCGGATGTGAGTCGACTACAGCAACCTGAACCAGGCATGCCCGAAAGACAGTTTCCCTCTTCCGAGGATTGACCAGCTCGTCGATGCAACGGCCGGCCACGAGCTGCTCAGCTTCATGGATGTGTACTCAGGCTACAACTAGATAAGAATGAATCCCGCGGACGAGGAGCACGTCACCTTCCGCATCGATAAAAGAGTCTACTGCTATAAAGTGATGTCGTTCGGCCTTAAAAACGCCGGAGCGACATACCAAAGACTGATGAACAAAGTCTTCAAAGACCTCACCGGGGAGACGATGGAGGTATACGTGGACGACATGCTAGTGAAGAGCGTCCACCGTCGCGACCATTTGAAAGACTTGGGGAAGTGCTTTCAGCTTCTTCGTCGCTTCCAGATGCGGCTCAACCCCAGCAAATGCGCGTTTGGTGTGACGGCGGGGAAGTTCCTGGGTTTCATGGTAACCCATCGGGGAATCGAGGCCAACCCCGAGAAGATCAAGGCGTTGGAGGACATGTCGCCGCCTCGTTCAATCAAAGAAGTACAATGCCTGAATGGGAGGATCGCCGCGTTGTCCCGCTTCTTGTCAAGGACAGGGGACAAGTACCTCCCTTTCTTCAAGATTCTCCGGGGAGCGCGCCACAATGGGTTCCAGTGGACGGACGAGTGCCAGACGACTTTCGAGCTTCTCAAACGGTACCTGGCCTCGCCGCCGCTTCTATCAAAGCCAATCCCCGGGGAAACTCTATTCTTGTACCTTGCAGTTTTGCCTATGGCCCTCAGTTCGGTGCTTGTGAAGGATGAAGGAGGGGTGCAACGGACGATCTACTACCTCAGCAAGGTCCTCACCGATACCGAAACCAGGTATCCGGCAGCGGAAAAAACGGCCTTAGCACTCGTCTTCTCAGCGCGAAAGCTTCGGCCCTACTTCCAGGCGCACACAGTAAAAGTATTAACTCAGCTCCCGCTACGAACAATTCTCCAGAAACCAGAAGTCTCAGGAAGACTAGTGAAGTGGGCGGTGGAGCTCGGAGAATTCGACATTCAATTCTTGCCTCGGCCGGACATCAAGTGTTGAAATTGTTGAAGTGGAAGTTAGAAGTCTTTTGGACCTGGGCGGTCTGGGAGGAGGTCGGGCGGTCTGGCGTGACCGCACGTCCTGCGGTTTGCCTCTGCGGTCTGGCTTGTCTTAGCCTAGCTGCGGTCTCCTGGCTTGATCGCTGGTATGGGTCCAAGGTGACTGGATGTGAAGGCCGCGCGGTCTGTCTGTGACCGCGTGGCGGGCTAATCGTCTTCAGGTGTGCGCGGTCTGTGCGTGACCGCGTGGTGAGCTGTCTTCGTCAAGGCTGTGGCGGTCTGGTGTGACCGCACAGTTTGTTCCAGTTTTTCTTCCAGGATGCGGTCTGGTAGCTGACCGGGCTTCCTGTTGGTATTCGCGGACTAAGGGTCTTAGTCGCGCGGTCTCAGGAGGAGACTGGTATGCGAGCTGGATGCTGTCCGCGGTCTCAGGTGGAGACCGACATGCAAACAGGAGTTCGCGGTCTGATGGCGAACTGGCTGTGTTTGCGGTCTCTGGCGAACACAGGGGGTGAACAGCTTCGGGCGGTCTGGCGATCTTCTTTTGGAGTCGCGATCTGTTGTGAGAGTGACGGTCTCTCATAATCGATGTTGAAGCTGGCGAGTTCACCAAAATGAAGCAAGATTACTATTGCTGATCGCGTAGTGTGACCGGTAAGGTCGCGCGGTCTGGAGGGTGGTGATCCTATCTCATAGGGTGGTGACTGGATCAGATCTCACGCCTATAAATAGGACCCATCGGCAGCAATAATCAAAGACACACCAAGTGTAAGCCGAGTTCTCTTCTTTCCTGCGGTCTCTATTTGTCTGACCGGGCGGTCTGCTGATTGAACTCTTCTTGTGCAGCTTCTGCGGATAGTGTGGGCAGCAACGATCACCTCTTCCTCTGAAAGTGTTCGGGCGGTCTGCGGCTTGGAGTTGTGGTGCTGGAGTTCGGGAGAATCAGGAGGTCGGAAGAAGGAGTGCGGTTTGGTGGTGTTCTGTGATCGGCAGGTCGCTGCGATTTGGCAGCTTGCTCAAGTCACAGGGAGGTCGCACGGTCTGAGCGGTCTCAAGTTATCTTCAACTTTGTTTTTTTCTCTTTGGTGTTTGTGCTGGCGAAATCATGTCTCGCCAAGCATGCCTTGCTTTGTAATTGAAGTACTGCTATCAATAAATATTTCTTGTTTGCCTCCATTTGCTTCTGGTTGTTTGACTTGTAACTCTAAGTTGACTAACTCCTGCTCGCTTCATAAAGATTCGAAAAATTTCACATGGTATCAAAGCTAGGTTGGAGTGGTTGAGCAGTGAGTGACTTAGAGTAGCCATCGCCTTTGTGAAGAAGGAACCAGTGGTAGAGCAATGAAAGCGAGGGGTCTTGGAATTGAGATGCTTACATCGACTAACTTCAAGAAGTGGAAGTCGTGTATGCAAAGCTATCTTCTAGGCGAGGACCTCTGGGAGGTAGTTGGAGGAGATCAGACGCAGGAAGTTGTCCCTTAAGGGGATAATGGGGCAGAGGTGAGAACTTGGAGGAGGACGAATGCGAAGGCAGAGTTCACTCTAAAGAGAGCAATTACACCTGATCTGTTTGATCACATTTTGGGGTGTGGATCAGCTGCGGAGATCTGGAGAGCCCTGGATGGGCTGTTTAACAAGAAGAATGTAGCAAGGCTACAGTTCTTGGAGAATGAGCTGGCAAGGTCGGCTCAGGGTGATCTTTCTATATCCACTTTCAGATGGCGGGGGTGTCGGTGGCTGGGGGAGATGGCGAAGTGCTCTTCTCGGGGAAGAAGAAGAAGTGGGATAAGAAGAAGAAGACCGCTGGAGGAGGCTATGGGCCTTCAACTTCTGGGCAGCAGGAAAGGGGGTATGCTCCCAAGGCTGGCGGGAAGAAGAAGGGCGAAGGTCCGAAGTGCTTCAAGTGTGGCAAGTTTGGCCACATCAGGAAGGATTGCAAGGTGGTCACCCAAGCTGGGCATGCTGCGGAGAAGGAGGAAGCTGAGGCCAGGCACTTTGAAGGAGGTTGGGGAGGAGCCTTCTCGGCTTCTGTTGGAGCTTCCGCTCCTATCAACTATCTGGAGGACTGGATCGTGGACTCGGGGTGTGGTCATCACCTCACCGGAGACGAGACCAAGCTTTCTTCTGCACAGCCCTATACAATCATTACTGCTGATAATACTGCGCATCCAGTAGAGAAGGTGGGGGTTTTTTCCTTGGGCAGTGATAGTGTAACATCCCCAATCCTACTAGACCCCTAGTGTGAGATTGGGAGCTCAAGGGGTGGGATGAGGGGCCTTGAGGACCCCTTAGGATGAGAATTTTGCTATGTGCACACCTAAAGTCCCAATCAAATGGGACCTAAGCTGCTATAGAGGGCCAGTTGGACACCAAGTTTCCCAAAATGAGACCACCCTTAGTTCCCTAAACCTTAAGGAAGGAGTAATGGGGTGATCACCCCCTTGGTGAGGCTCAATTCCTTAGGATTAGCCCAAAATCACCTTAAGTAAGTCTGAACCAAACCAACCAATTGAGGGGCAATTGACCCCCAAGAGGCCAAATTGACTTCCCCCTTATGTTCCAAACCCTATTAGAGACCCTTTGGACCCAAAAGCCCCATCATAGGGTGGTCAACCCTCTCCAATTTGGTCAAACTCCAAATTAGGGCAAAAAGGTCAACTCAACCCAAATGTGGTCAATCTTCACCCAAATCCTAAAATTGACTCCACATCTAGTCTCTAAGCATCATTAGGAACCTAAGAGGCCCAAAAGCCCCATCATGGAAGGGTCAAGTCACCTCAATTTGGCCAAAGTACCAAAGAAGGGCAATTTGGGTATTTTCACACCTTTTAATCAAATTGGGCCAAATAGGGCCCCACCATGGGCCAAGCTCTATTGAGTGATGACATGGGACCCATGACCTACATGGGGGACCAGTCAACCCAATTGGTCAAAGTCAAAGTCAACTCAATTGGGCTTAATCCCAATTTGAGTGCCTAAACCTTTTCCCCTTTTTTTAATTAGAATCTAAGCCTAAGGTTTGTGAAATCATTTGGGCTCATGGGATCTGGTGGGGTGTGGCTAAGGGGTTGGGCTAACCCAAGCAAAAAGCAAAAGGAGCCCAATCCCCCCCTCTCTCTCCTCCCAATCAGCCTTGGGCTCACCCCTGATGGTGTTGAGTGATGAGAGGGAGCTGGAAAGCAAGGATGCAGCAGGGGGCTGGTCGGCCAAGTCACCCCCGTGAGCCACCACCTCGAATCCCCCAGCACAGCCCTCCTCAGCCTATATAAAACTCACCAACAGCTCCAGAGGGTCGTTTGCAGTCGGGCTAGCGCTTTGGATCGAAGAATTTGGTGGAGAATCGAGTTCTGTAGCAAGCTCGCCGGAGACGGAAACGGAGATGGCAAACCGCCGGAATACTCGCCGCCCAGCCCGTTTCCAGGTTCGCTTCTCCCCCCCTCTGACTGTGCTAGCATCTAGGGCTGTTAGATGTCGAATTCGAGCTCAACTGAGCCGAGTTCATTTCGGTTTTTCCGTGGTTTTCATAGTTTGGGCTTCTTGGTAGAACCGCCGGAAACCGCCTCCTCCAGCGACCAATCCACCGCCAATCGATCGGCACCACCTCAACGGAGGTGGTGGTGGCGGTGGCTGGCCAGGGAGATGGAGGGATGGCCGGGATTTCCGATTCCAAGCGGCTCCAGGTCAGGCAAATCAGAGCCGTTGGCTCGAGGAAGACGATGACGGAGGGCCGCCCGATCTGCTTCAAGATTCGTGCGCAGGATGCGCCTTATGGGTTGATTTAATGTGGGGTGCTGTTAGCCAGTTTCTGCACCCATTTTGTAGCTCGATTTTAAGGCCCTTAGAGGCCATAACTCAAAAAGTTGCCAGAGATAACTGTTGTAGATGGTTGAGTCTACTTTCATTTAGAACTTAGATCAAGCCATTTGGTGTTGATTTGACTTCTGTAGAGGCCTTTTTGCTGAGACTGGTCCAATTAAATCCCTAGCACTAAAATGTTTATAACTCCCATTTGGCTTGGAGTTTAGGGCTTAGATTTTAAACCCTAGTGTAATTATATCAGATATATCTTGTGCCCAAAAATCAGGAATTGTGGAGAACATTTGCCTATAGTTTTTGTCCAATCATTAAATAGTAAATTTCTGTTATTTAGGTGGCCAAATCCCCTTGTGGGGCCCCCATGTTAGGGTGGGGTGAAGTTTAGGCTAACCCCACACACTGTTAAAAATATTGGGTCCATTGGACCACTCCTTGTGGGTGAACCCTCTTTGGAGTGAGGATGGCTTAAGGGTGGTGTGTGATTGGGCCAAGAACTTCACTCAGATTGAGGAGCCTAAATGAGGCCCTTAATGGCCAATTCATGAAAATAATGTGAGACACACTTTTGTATCCCTGGATGTCTAGTTTCATTAGAAACTGAGATCTTGGCATTTGGAGGCCAGTAGACCCCAGATGAGCCTTTTTCCTAGGGCTGGTCCTAGGTGGGGTTAGCCCACCAAAACCTTAATAACTTTTGATTGGGTGGGCCTATGGGGCTGAGATTTTGGCCACATGAGTGCCCACCCTAGGCCCACCTTGTGCCAGAAATTGGTGTAGATTGGGCACCTTTAAGTTATAGTTTTAATCTCATCTTAGGATTTTGACCTAAGAGGAATTAGTGGGTGAAATCACCCCTAATGACCCTCTTTCTTTGGTGGCATGTGGGTATGGTTATGTTTAGCCTCTGTTCCAAATTTGAGGCCAATTGGAGTTCATCTTAAGGGTGAACCCCTAAAGGGCATATTTTTGCCCTAGGTTTGGAAGTCACTTAACCTTGGTGGCTTGTGGATTTTGGAGCTTAGCCTTAGGGGCTTACCAAAATTCAGTGGTGCTGTGCTTAGGGGTAGTGTAGGGTCTTGCTCATCACCAAGGGGGAGATTGGAGCATTGAAGACCAAAACCCTAGCCCAAACCTCAAAATTTACTTAACTGCCCTTTTGGGCCTTAATGAAGCAATTAGGACCTAAACACCTTTTTAGACAACCAACCTTCAACCCTAGGCTGAGAATGAAGTTTTAGGACCAGAATAATTATCTTGGAATTTTTACTACTTAAATAGTATTTATTTGAATTTATGGAAAATTAGCTTAATGGAGGGTTTATGCCAATTCAATAGCTTAGGGTTATCTTATCCTTACCAAACTGAACATGGAGGTCAATGGATATGTTTAGTCCCACTGTATTTAGTCTTGTGACCCTTGATAATCTTTTCATGCTTACTTGGTTGAATTTACCCTTATGCCCTTTTTAAAAATAAATGAATAATAAATGGCATATGACCTTGCAAAATTCTGAGATTTTGGCCAGTCATAGATATTCATACTATAATGCATTGGAATCATTTGGGGTGTCCTTTACTTAAGAATTTATCCACTTTGTGATTTTTGAGAAAAATCTAGGTTTTAGGGGCTTATTTTGTTGCATAAGCAAAACCATATCTAAGGCCCCCAAACTCAGTAGGATGCTTACTTATGATGATATGTGGTTCCTGAAATTTTAATTAGTGCACTTATGGAGAATTATTGTTCTCATAAGAAATTACCATATATGCCCTTTTGATGATTTATGCAAATACATAGGCAAATCACCTTGTAACCATATGAAACCTTCAGATGATGAGTACACCAATGTTTATAACATATGGGAATTTTTCTGGAATTTGAAATACAGTTTTTGGTATTTATTTAATTAATTTGGTGTTTTTGTACTAAACTTCAATTATTTAATTCAAGGGCAAAACAGTAATTATGATCCTTCATCTCTTGGGGTTATGCTTTTGAATTCAGTATACACTCAGGATAATTATTGGGTAGGCATTGGACCAGATTTTAGGGTACTTCATGAACAAGTTAGTGTGGCCCCCACTATTCAAGAAAATTAATTAAATATTAAATTAAGTTGGAAAATTATGGGAATTGAACCATGTCCTATTTAGGGCAGTAGGATCCTTGGATAAAATCTGTGGAGTCATAGGACCTGTGGTTAGGGTTCTCCCTTTGGAAGGGTGCAATATCCTTAAGTGGTCTGTGTTTAGCAAATTTGGGTTTTTTGTAATCTAACCATCTGGACCCATGGGACTTGGAAGAGTACAGAAGGGTAGCATTAAGAAACCCATGATAGTCTTCTGGTAATAATCTTGAGTCAATTGGATGAATATTTGTAGTACCTCCCCTTACGTGGTTCATATAACTCATTTGGTCTACGAATAGTAAAACGGTAGAATGGAGATAACTTGCAGGCCACTAGGTGGGAATGGGAGGCAGTTGGTGTACCTGATTTGGATGAAGAGGTTGAGGACACCAAAAAGGAACTTAGGTGGTGAGAGAGTGCTTGGTGAGCTATGGGTAGGGCTGTGCTCGGGATTGACGAAAGATCGTCTTTCCCCTTAGAGGGTCATAAAACACTAAGGTTTAACTCAAGTGAGATGATAAGAGGGTAATTTTATGGGTGGGTACCAATATTACTAAGTGTCTGGAGAAAGGGAACTTTGGGGTGTCATCCCACTGTAGTTCCTAGTACCGTAGCGAGCCCCTTACAGGGTAACCCTCGGGAAGTCCAAGATTAACCCTAAATTGCAACGACATTTAAAGTAGGCAAGAGTAGCCATAGTAGGGTAAGATTGGATTTATGTAACTCCTCCCAGTTGAGGGAGTGGTAGTATTGTGGTGCTCGGTTAGACGAGCGGGAACCCCAAGGGGATGATTATCCCGGTAACTTTCTCAGAAATGTGGCAGGTCTTCGGTACTAGGCAGGTCGTCACTCCGACCGCGGTACGTTGACTTAGCGGGTGTGTAGGGGTCTAAGGGGCCAGCTTGGCTGCGTGTTGGGACGACAGTTCCCCGAAGACACCTCTCACTTGGCTCACAGTCTGGTAGACTCCAGCAAAGAGTACGCAGAGCTCCGCGGTTGTTTAGCGTCGAGGCGTACGTGCGGTCTAGGCCTGGTAGAGTGTATACCCGCCTAGGAGTGGACAGCCCGGTCCGCTACCACCGTGTGTCACAGCGGTTGGTACCCGAGAGGTTGGCTTCCTCTCAAACAGAGGGAACTATAAAGGTCTGTGTGCACAGAGTCGCGTGTGTGAGTTCATTGCATAAACATTCATAGCATAAGCATAGCATACCCCCCCTGCAGATCCTCATCATATAAATCATTGTGGGCTCCTTTATATGATGAGTTACGATTCCTGGAAATCCTAACTTATAAGTTTGTATGGGCATTCATATAAGTTAGGGTACGAGAATGCTACTTATCGCTACTACTCTTACTGCTCTGCTTTACTTACTTTACTGCTTACTTACTGCTGCACCTTACTTTTTATGCTCCTGCCTTTACTGTTGCTTATATATGATAGCCTAGCCTCTTTTACACTTGTGTAGACTAGAATTATTTACATATACTAGTTTTTCTTTCCCTGTCTCCTGCTTGTTCCTTGCTCGTCCCCCGCTTCTTCCTCCCGCGTGGTGCCTAGGAGTCGCAGGAGGAGGAGGGGACCTAGCGAGCTCAGTCATTCTTTGACTGACGGTTTGCATTGGGGCCGACAACAATCTAGGATTCCGAGGAGACGGAGTTGTCGCACGCACCGCAGGAGACGAGGGCAGGACCTGAGCAGACAGCGACGCGGCGAGTAGCGGCCACGAGACTTCAGGTGGACTTCTTTTGAGTGTTAGTGTTGAGTGATGTTGAGATAGCTTCCGCATGTAGTGAGTTTTGAGAGATTTTATATTATGATGTACCGGGCTTAAGTCCTTTCATTTACGTACTTTTGTTTCATGCTCGGACATATATTTATCATGTCGTTCAGCTTTTGATATATATATATGATGGAATGTGTTTTGTGGACTCTCTTTTATTCAGTTTGTACTTTCTCTCGTACTTACTTTTCTTATTGCTCGCACTATGATCATAGCCGGCAGGGTCGACATTGCGTGGTGTAGCCCAACCCGTGTGTTGGAAGTCACCGTAATGCGTCGGCTCTGGGCATAAGGTCCGCTTGGCCCCGGGTGCGGGAGAGGGATCTTACAAATGGTATCAGAGGAACGAACGATCATGCGTACGAGCAATTAGTCCACAACAACTTGGGTCACCCCCGCACGAGTGTAGTTTGGGGACAAACTACGCAGCGGAAGCAGTGGTGTGCCCATGTGTAAACTACATTCCTGAGTCCTTTAAGCATGATTTAGATTCTTCAATCTTCTAAACTTCTCATATTCGTGTCAGGCTGCTAGAGACGAGGAACCTCAGAACACCATTCCCCCTCCTCCGACTGCCACTCCCTTCCAGCAGACGGAGTTAGGGCAGACTTTGACAGCGATCTTGGATGCGTTTCGGGCTCAGGTGATCCCAGTACCTCAGCCGAACCCAGGGTCGAATTGGTTGAGCACGTTCAAGGGTCTGTCCCCACCGGTCTATAGAGGGACAGAGGATGCGGTGAAGACGGAGGAGTGGCTGGATACCATTCAGGAAATGCTGGCAGGCATTAGTTGCCCGGTCAGCAAGGCCGTGACGTTAGCAGTTTCAGCACTGGATGCCCACGCGAAGAGGTGGTGGAAGTCACTGGTGGACTCCACCTTCCGTGACAGAGATTACTCGGGGATTACCTGGGATGAGTTCAGCACGGTGTTCCTGGACCATTTCGTATCAGCTACGGACAGGGAGGCGTTGGAGGAGAGATTTCTGCACTTGGCTCAGGGGACCCGTTCAGTGATCGAGTACCAGAGAGAGTTTTCTCATTTGGCCAGGTTCGCGGGGGCACAGTTTGCGGATGATCGAGGCTTGGCGAAGAAGTTCTATAAGGGGTTGAGGGCCCCCCCTCAGGCAGGCTCTCCTGTTCATATCTGAGGGCACCCTGACTCAGATTATAGAGGTGGCGAAGAAGTTTGAGGCAGACCAGTTGTCAGAACAGGTCAAGGGCAAGAGATCAGCGGACAGGGTGTTTCACGGAGAGGGTGGCAGTGACCGGCGGCAGGATAGAGTTATAAGGCCTAGGAGGGGTGGAGGACGTCCTCTTCCTTTGGAGGCACCGGTGCAGCAGCCTCAGATGGTGATGGCCCCTCGGCCACTGCGAGCTTTAGGGCCAAAGAGAGCAGACGGTCGTGGACGACCCCCGGTAGTCTGTTTCGAGTGCAATCAGTCGGGGCACATCAGGATCCATTACCCGCGGCGTTTCCCTCCACCTCCACCACCCCCTCCAGCAGCCCCTCCAGCACCTCCAGCACACCAGGGCCGTGGAGGTGGTCGTGGCCGTGGCCGAAGGTTTCCCGAGAGAAACAGGCAGCCAGAGCAGGCTTTCGCATTGGATCTCGCCCAGCCAAGGAACCCCGAGGAAGTCATCACAGGTGTCGTACTCGTCAACGGAAAACCCGCACACACCTTGTTTGACACGGGTGCATCGCACTCCTTTATCTCGGAGGACTTCCTCGTAGGCTTGGAGGGGATCCAGAGGGTCGACGGCGTAGTAAGGAGGGTGCGACTACCAGATGGCTCAGTGATGCGCACCACAGCCAGGTGCACCATGGACCTTGAGATCGAGGGAGAGATCTTTGAGTCCTGGGCATCGATCCTGAAGCTTCCAGATTACGATCTGATTTTGGGCATGTCATGGTTGCACGACCACCATGCCAAGATCGATTGTGCGATGAAGAAGATCGAGCTACTGGCTTACGGGACCACCTGGGTCACCGTCGAAGGTATTAGATCTCTCCCGCGTACCCCTCTATCTTCTACACAGGTTGTGAAGGCCCATGAGCAGGGGGAGGAGGTATACCTTATCTGCTTCGAGATGGCAGAGTTGAAGATATCAGTGGACGAGGTGCCGATAGTCCAGGACTTCCCCGACGTATTCCCGGAGAAGTTGCCCGGCTTGCCGCCGCATAGAGACGTAGACTTCCAGATTCAGCTAGTACCCGGGGCGAGGCCAGTGTCCCGGGCACCGTACCGCATGGCACCCAAGGAGTTGGCAGAGTTCAGAGTACAGCTGAAAGAACTAGTGGATGCCGGATTCGTGAGGCCGAGCTCGTCCCCATGGGGAGCTCCGGTCTTGTTCGTAAAGAAGAAAGATGGGACCCTCCGACTGTGTATCGACTATCGAGAGCTCAATAGATTGACGGTGCGGAATACCTATCCGCTACCAAGGATTGACGAGCTGTTTGACCAGCTGCAGGGTGCCCATTGGTTCTCCAAGATGGATTTGCGGTCGGGCTACTATCAGCTGAGGATACGAGAGGAAGACATACCAAAGACCGCATTCAGCTCGAGGTACGGTTTGTTCGAGTTTACGGTGATGCCGTTTGGGCTCACCAACGCCCCGTCGGCATTCATGAGTATGATGAACCGGATCTTCGAGCCCTTCCTCGATGTATTTGTGATAGTATTCATCGACGATATTTTGGTCTACTCGAGGACCGAGGAGGAGCACGCCAGCCACCTAGCAGCGGTGCTGAGGAAGTTGAGGGAGCACCGGATGTTTGCCAAGTTCTCAAAGTGCGAGTTCTGGTTGAAGGAGGTGGCCTTTTTGGGACACATCATCAGCGGGGCCGGTCTAGCGGTGGATCCGGCTAAGGTGCAGGCTGTCAGAGATTGGCCGAAGCCGAAGACCGCAGCGGATATCCGGAGCTTCTTGGGGTTAGCAGGTTATTACCGCAAGTTCGTGGCGGGATTCTCCAGGATTGCCCTTCCCCTCACTTCGTTGACAAAGAAGGATGCTGTATTTGACTGGACGCCGCGATGTGAGGCGGCCTATGCGGAGCTGAAGGACAGACTTATCTCAGCCCCTATCCTTGCACTTCCATCTGGGAAGGAGGGATTTCAGATCTATACCGACGCATCTTATCAGGGGATGGGAGCGGTGCTTATGCAGCATGGGCACGTGATCGCCTATGCCTCCCGTCAGCTGAAGAAGCACGAGATGAACTACCCGGTGCACGACCTAGAGCTTGGAGCGGTCGTATTTGCCTTGAAGGTGTGGAGACATTATTTGTACGGGGTTCATTGTGAGATCTTCTCGGATCACAAGAACCTCAAGTACATCGACACCCAGAAGGACCTCAACCTACGACAGCGACGATGGTTGGAGTTCTTGTGCGATTACGACTACACCATGCATTATCATCCGGGCAAGGCCAACACAGTAGCGGACGCTCTAAGCAGGAGGAGCAGTACCGCAGGGGCAGAGAGCAGAGTGATGGCCATGGAGTTGGTGCAGACGTTGCGGGATATGCAGATTACCCTGGTGAGCAGAGCCGGTCCGGGGGTATATGCGGAGTACATGGCTTCGATGAGTATGACCTGTGATATTCGAGACCGTATCCGGGAGGGACAGCAGCAGGATCCGGCTTTGGAGCCGGTATTCAGGTCATTGGCAGACGACGCTGCTGGAGATTACTCCTTGAAGGAGGACCTAGTTCACCACCGCAGCAGAGTTTACATCCCCGCCAGGAAGGGGATTCGAGAGGAGGTTCTTCGGGAGGCCCATTGCTCCCAATATTCGGTACACCCCGGCATTACCAAGATGGCGGCGGACCTGCGGAAGGTCGTGTTTTGGCCGGGGATGAAGAAGGATATCGTGCGGTTTGTGACCCATTGTGAGAGTTGTCAGAGGGTGAAGGCGGAGTGCAGGGCTCCAGGAGGTCTTTTGCATCCACTCCCGGTGCCGGAGTGGAAATTCGAAGATATATCTATGGATTTCGTGCACGGCCTGTCGCGATCTCGTTCGGGGAACGACTCCGTTTGGGTGATAGTCGATAGGTTGACCAAGGTGGCACGATTTATTCCAGTTCGGAAGGAGGGTCCGGTCGGCGACCTAGTACGTTTGTTTGTGGAGAAGGTGGTGAGGTATCATGGGGTGCCCAAGACGATAGTTTCAGACCGAGACGGACGCTTTACCTCCAGGGAGTGGAGAGCGGTCTAGGCCTACTTGGGATCCCGGTTGACTTTTAGCACTGCGTTCCACCCTCAGACCGATGGTCAGACGGAGCGTACCAACCGGACGATGGAGGATTTACTGCGATTATGCATTCTGGATACGGGCAAGCCTTGGGAGCAACTGTTGCCGCTGATTGAGTTCTCGTACAACAATAGCCACCAGGCTAGCATTGGGATGGCACCATACGAGGCTCTGTACGGGAGGAAGTGTCGCACCCCTCTCTCTTGGGTACAGGATGAGGACCCGCGGGCCTTGGGGTCTGATTATATAGAGGAGACGGACGCTGTGGTTCGACTGATCAGGGATCGGATGCTGGAGGCACAGAGCAGGCAGGCAAAGTACTATAATGCCCGACACCGGTTGGTAGAGTTCCAGGTGGGGGATCGTGTTTTCTTGAAAATACGCCCGATGCACGGAGTTACGCGGGTTAAAGGGCGGAAGAAGCTCAGTCCTCGGTACATGGGGCCGTATATGGTCCTGGAGAGGATCGGTCCTTTGGCGTACAGGCTGGAGCTGCCGCCCGAGCTGGCAAATGTGCACGACGTCTTCCACGTTTCCTCCCTCCGGAGAGCTCTCCTTCGGCCCGAGCAGCTTGTAGAGTCTACTACCGGCCCGGTGGCACCCGACAGATCAGTTATGCTAGAGCCCATCCGGATCGACGACTCGGAGGTCCGCGTCTTGCGGCGGAAGAAGGTCCCGCTGGTAAAGGTGTTGTGGTCCAACCATGGGCGAGAGGAGCACACTTGGGAGCCTTTGGACCTCATGTGGGAGCGCTACCCGGGACTCTTTACCTCAGGTACAGTTTAATATTGTAAGTTACATTCCTTTATGTGCTTTTCTTGCACCCCGTAGACCCAAACTAGAATTTCGAGGACGAAATTATTTTATTGTTTATTGGGATTTGTAACATCCCCAATCCTACTAGACCCCTAGTGTGAGATTGGGAGCTCAAGGGGTGGGATGAGGGGCCTTGAGGACCCCTTAGGATGAGAATTTTGCTATGTGCACACCTAAAGTCCCAATCAAATGGGACCTAAGCTGCTATAGAGGGCCAGTTGGACACCAAGTTTCCCAAAATGAGACCACCCTTAGTTCCCTAAACCTTAAGGAAGGAGTAATGGGGTGATCACCCCCTTGGTGAGGCTCAATTCCTTAGGATTAGCCCAAAATCACCTTAAGTAAGTCTGAACCAAACCAACCAATTGAGGGGCAATTGACCCCCAAGAGGCCAAATTGACTTCCCCCTTATGTTCCAAACCCTATTAGAGACCCTTTGGACCCAAAAGCCCCATCATAGGGTGGTCAACCCTCTCCAATTTGGTCAAACTCCAAATTAGGGCAAAAAGGTCAACTCAACCCAAATGTGGTCAATCTTCACCCAAATCCTAAAATTGACTCCACATCTAGTCTCTAAGCATCATTAGGAACCTAAGAGGCCCAAAAGCCCCATCATGGAAGGGTCAAGTCACCTCAATTTGGCCAAAGTACCAAAGAAGGGCAATTTGGGTATTTTCACACCTTTTAATCAAATTGGGCCAAATAGGGCCCCACCATGGGCCAAGCTCTATTGAGTGATGACATGGGACCCATGACCTACATGGGGGACCAGTCAACCCAATTGGTCAAAGTCAAAGTCAACTCAATTGGGCTTAATCCCAATTTGAGTGCCTAAACCTTTTCCCCTTTTTTTAATTAGAATCTAAGCCTAAGGTTTGTGAAATCATTTGGGCTCATGGAATCTGGTGGGGTGTGGCTAAGGGGTTGGGCTAACCCAAGCTAACCCAAGTGAGGGGTTGGGTTAAAGTAGGGGACAAAAAGGGGCTTGATAAAGCAAAAAGCAAAAGGAGCCCAATCCCCCCCTCTCTCTCCTCCCAATCAGCCTTGGGCTCACCCCTGATGGTGTTGAGTGATGAGAGGGAGCTGGAAAGCAAGGATGCAGCAGGGGGCTGGTCGGCCAAGTCACCCCCGTGAGCCACCACCTCGAATCCCCCAGCACAGCCCTCCTCAGCCTATATAAACCTCACCAACAGCTCCAGAGGGTCGTTTGTAGTCGGGCTAGCGCTTTGGATCGAAGAATTCGGTGGAGAATCGAGTTCTGTAGCAAGCTCGCCGGAGACAGAAACGGAGATGGCAAACCGCCGGAATACTCGCCGCCCAGCCCGTTTCCAGGTTCGCTTCTCCCCCCCTCTGACTGTGCTAGCATCTAGGGCTGTTAGATGTCGAATTCGAGCTCAACTGAGCCGAGTTCATTTCGGTTTTTCCGTGGTTTTCATAGTTTGGGCTTCTTGGTAGAACCGCCGGAAACCGCCTCCTCCGGCGACCAATCCACCGCCAATCGATCGGCACCACCTCAACGGAGGTGGTGGTGGCGGTGGCTGGCCAGGGAGATGGAGGGATGGCCGGGATTTCCGGTTCCAAGCGGCTCCAGGTCGGGCAAATCAGAGCCGTTGGCTCGAGGAAGATGATGACGGAGGGCCGCCCGATCTGCTTCAAGATTCGTGCGCAGGATGCGCCTTATGGGTTGATTTAATGTGGGGTGCTGTTAGCCAGTTTCTGCACATATTTTGTAGCTCGATTTTAAGGCCCTTAGAGGCCATAACTCAAAACGATGCCAAAGATAACTGTTGTAGATGGTTGAGTCTACTTTCCTTTAGAACTTAGATCAAGCCATTTGGTGTTGATTTGACTTCTGTAGAGGCCTTTTGCTGAGACTGGTCCAATTAAATCCCTAGCACTAAAATGTTTATAACTCCCATTTGGCTTGGAGTTTAGGGCTGAGATTTTAAACCCTAGTGTAATTATATCAGATATATCGTGTGCCCAAAAATCAGGAATTGTGGAGAACATTTGCCTATAGTTTTTGTCCAATCATTAAATAGTAAATTTCTGTTATTTAGGTGGCCAAATCCCCTTGCGGGGCCCCCATGTTAGGGTGGGGTGAAGTTTAGGCTAACCCCACACAATGTTAAAAATATTGGGTCCATTGGACCACTCCTTGTGGGTGAACCCTCTTTGGAGTGAGGATGGCTTAAGGGTGGTGTGTGATTGGGCCAGGAACTTCACTCAGATTGAGGAGCCTAAATGAGGCCCTTAATGGCCAATTCATGAAAATGATGTGAGACACACTTTTGTAGCCCTGGATGTCTAGTTTCATTAGAAACTGAGATCTTGGCATTTGGAGGCCAGTAGACCCCAGAGTAGCCTTTTTCCTAGGGATGGTCCTAGGTGGGGTTAGCCCACCAAAACCTTAATAACTTTTGATTGGTTGGGCCTATGGGGCTGAGATTTTGGCCACAAGAGTGCCAACCCTAGGACCACCTTGTGCCAGAAATTGGTGTAGATTGGGCACCTTTAAGTTATAGTTTTAATCTCATCTTAGGATTTTGACCTAAGAGGAATTAGTGGGTGAAATCACCCCTAATGACCCACTTTCTTTGGTGGCATGTGGGTATGGTTATGTTTAGCCTCTGTTCCAAATTTGAGGCCAATTGGAGTTCATCTTAAGGGTGAACCCCCAAAGGGCATATTTTTGCCCTAGGTTTGGAAGTCACTTAACCTTGGTGGCTTGTGGATTTTGGAGCTTAGCCTTAGGGGCTTACCAAAATTCAGTGGTGCTGTGCTTAGGGGTAGTGTAGGGTCTTGCTCATCACCAAGGGGGAGATTGGAGCATTGAAGACCAAAACCCTAGCCCAAACCTCAAAATTTACTTAACTGCCCTTTTGGGCCTTAATGAAGCAATTAGGACCTAAACACCTTTTTAGACAACCAACCTTCAACCCTAGGCTGATAATGAAGTTTTAGGACCGGAATAATTATCTTGGAATTTTTACTACTTAAATAGTATTTATTTGAATTTATGGAAAATTAGCTTAATGGAGGGTTTATGCCAATTCAATAGCTTAGGTTTGTCTTATCCTTACCAAACTGAACATGGAGGTCAATGGATATGTTTAGGCCCACTGTATTTAGTCTTGTGACCCTTGATAATCTTTTCATGCTTACTTGGTTGAATTTACCCTTATGCCCTTTTTAAAAATAAATGAATAATAAATGGCATATGACCTTGAAAAATTCTGAGATTTTGGCCAGTCATAGATATTCATACTATAATGCATTGGAATCATTTGGGGTGTCATTTACTTAAGAATTTATCCACTTTGTGATTTTTGAGAAAAATCTAGGTTTTAGGGGCTTATTTTGTTGCATAAGCAAAACCATATCTGAGGTCCCCAAACTTAGTAGGATGCTTACTTATGATGATATGTGGTTCCTGAAATTTTAATTAGTGCACTTATGGAGAGAATTATTGTTCTCATAAGAAATTACCATATATGCCCTTTTGATGATTTATGCAAATACATAGGCAAATCACCTTGTAACCATATGAAACCTTCAGATGATGAGTACACCAATGTTTATAACATATGAGAATTTTTCTGGAATTTTAAATACAGTTTTTGGTATTTATTTAATTAATTTGGTGTTTTTGTACTAAACTTCAATTATTTAATTCAAAGGCAAAACAGTAATTATGATCCTTCATCTCTTGGGGTTATGCTTTTGAATTTAGTATACACTCAGTATAATTATTGGGTAGGCATTGGACCAGATTTTAGGGTACTTCATGAACAAGTTAGTGTGGCCCCCACTATTCAAGAAAATTAATTAAATATTAATTAAGTTGGAAAATTATGGGAATTGAACCATGTCCTATTTAGGGCAGTAGGATCCTTGGATAAAATCTGTGGAGTCATAGGACCTGTGGTTAGGGTTCTCCCTTTGGAAGGGTGCAATATCCTTAAGTGGTCTGCGTTTAGCAAATTTGGGTTTTTGTAATCTAACCATCTGGACCCATGGGACTTGGAAGAGTACAGAAGGGTAGCATTAAGAAACCCATGTTAGTCTTCTGGTAATAATCTTGAGTCAATTGGATGAATATTTGTAGTACCTCCCCTTACGTGGTTCATATAACTCATTTGGTCTGCGAATAGTAAAACGGAAGAATGGAGATAACTTGCAGGCCACTAGGTGGGAATGGGAGGCAGTTGGTGTACCTGATTTGGATGAAGAGGTTGAGGACACCAAAAAGGAACTTAGGTGGTGAGAGAGTGCTTGGTGAGCTATGGGTAGGGCTGTGCTCGGGATTGACGAAAGATCGTCTTTCCCCTTAGAGGGTCATAAAATACTAAGGTTTAACTCAAGTGAGATGATAAGAGGGTAATTTTATGGGTGGGTACCAATATTACTAAGTGTCTAGAGAAAGGGAACTTTGGGGTGTCATCCCACTGTAGTTCCTAGTACCGTAGCGAGCCCCTTACAGGGTAACCCTCAGGAAGTCCAAGATTAACCCTAAATTGCAACGACATTTAAAGTAGGCAAGAGTAGCCATAGTAGGGTAAGATTGGATTTATGTAACTCCTCCCAGTTGCGGGAGTGGTAGTATTGTGGTGCTCGGTTAGACGAGCGGGAACCCCAAGGGGATGATTATCCCGGTAACTTTCTCAGAAATGTGGCAGGTCTTCGGTACTAGGCAGGTCGTCACTCCGACCGCGGTACGTTGACTTAGCGGGTGTGTAGGGGTCTAAGGGGCCAGCTTGGATGCGTGTCGGGACGATAGTTCCCCGAAGACACCTCTCACTTGGCTCACAGTCTGGTAGACTCCAGCAAAGAGTACGCAGAGCTCCGCAGTTGTTTAGCGTCGAGGCGTACGTGCGGTCTAGGCCTGGTAGAGTGTATACCCGCCTAGGAGTGGACAGCCCGGTCCACTACCACCGTGTGTCACAGCGGTTGGTACCCGAGAGGTTGGCTTCCTCTCAAACAGAGGGAACTATAAAGGTCTGTGTGCACAGAGTCGCGTGTGTGAGTTCATTGCATAAACATTCATAGCATAAGCATAGCATACCCCCCCTGCAGATCCTCATCATATAAATCAGTGTGGGCTCCTTTATATGATGAGTTACGATTCCTGGAAATCCTAACTTATAAGTTTGTATGGGCATTCATATAAGTTAGGGTACGAGAATGCTACTTATCGCTACTACTCTTACTGCTCTGCTTTACTTACTTTACTGCTTACTTACTGCTGCACCTTACTTTTTATGCTCCTGCCTTTACTTTTGCTTATATATGATAGCCTAGCCTCTTTTACACTTGTGTAGACTAGAATTATATACATATACTAGTTTTTCTTTCCCTGTCACCTGCTTGTTCCTTGCTCGTCCCCCCGCTTCTTCCTCCCGCGTGGTGCCTAGGAGTCGCAGGAGGAGGAGGGGACCTAGCGAGCTCGGTCATTCTTTGACTGACGGTTTGCATTGGGGCCGACAACAATCTAGGATTCCGAGGAGACGGAGCTGTCGCACGCACCGCAGGAGACGAGGGCAGGACCTGAGCAGACAGCGACGCAGCGAGTAGCGGCCACGAGACTTCAGGTGGACTTCTTTTGGGTGTTAGTGTTGAGTGATGTTGAGATAGCTTCCGCATGTAGTGAGTTTTGAGAGATTTTATATTATGATGTACCGGGCTTAAGTCCTTTCATTTACATACTTTTGTTTCATGCTCGGACATATATTTATCATGTGGTTCAGCTTTTGATATATATATATGATGGAATGTGTTTTGTGGACTCTCTTTTATTCAGTTTGTACTTTCTCTCGTACTTACTTTTCTTATTGCTCGCACTATGATCATAGCCGGCAGGGTCGATGTTGCGTGGTGTAGCCCAACCCGTGTGTTGGAAGTCACCGTAATGCGTCGGCTCTGGGCATAAGGTCCGCTTGGCCCCGAGTGCGGGAGAGGGATTTTACAGATAGAGGGCCACTTACTTTGAAGAATGTCTATCACGTGCCTGGTATGAAGAAAAACCTCTCTCCGTGACCAACGCTGTAGACGTTGGGTATCACGTTCTGTTCGGCCCAACAGAAGTGAAGTTTCTACGCAATTTTGAGGCCGTAAAGGCGGAGGTCGTCCATGTCGGGAGACGGGCAAAGGACTTGTTTGTTTTGTCAACAAGTTCCTACGTCGACAAGATGAAGATGAATGATGGTGTCGTTATATGGCATGAGAGGTTGGGGCACGTAGGGATGGACAAGCTGAAAGCTATGGCGGTGAGAGGTCTGGTCAAGGGCCTGCCAAGTTTATCTTCCTACGGTGAAGGTCATGTTTGTGCGGGATGTCAGTTCGGCGAGTCTCATCGACTTCCGTTTGACAAGTCGCAGACAAGGAGTAGTTTCTCAAAAAAGGTCGTTCTACCTATTGTGCTGAAAATTCGTCAATCCATACGGCTCCTCTGTATCGTCAGTTGGTTTGAGCGGCCGACAGAAGGCGGCTTTTTGCTGGCCCATTCGCTATACTCAGGCGCGAAGCGTCAAAACTCCGTGTGGGACTTTGATTGAGGGATTCCTTCTTACCATGAGTGCATCCACGGTGACTTGATGGGACCAACAGCTACCCCAAGCCTCGGAGGCAGCAGATATATGCTGGTGTTGATCGATGATTACACCAGATACGTCTGGGTATATTTCCTGAAGGAGAAGGCGGAGGCGTTTGCCAAGTTTGTGGAGTTCAAGGAGCTCGTGGAGGGTCGGCTAAGACTGCGGGTGAAGAAGCTGAGGACTGACAACGGATGGGAGTTCACCTCCAGTGAGTTCTCTATTTTTTGCAGGAAGGCAGGCATCCAGAGGGAGCTCACTTATGCACATACTCCACAGCAGAACGGAGTTGCAGAGCGGAAGATCCGTCATCTGACGGAGACCTGCAAGTGTTGGCTGCATGCCAAGAGTATCCCAAAGTCCTTCTGGGCGGAGGGAATGTCTTGTGCTGCCTATGTCATCAACAGGATGCCTTCAAGTCCCATCAACATGTTGACTCCGCATGAGATGATGTTCAAGGAGAAGCCAAGCGTGGCACACCTTAGGGTGTTTGGATCCATCTGCTACGTGCATGTTCCAGATGCTCTTCGGACGAAGCTAGATGCGAAAGCAAGGAAGCTAGTCTTTGTGGGATACGATGAGCGGAAGAAAGGATGGAAGTGCATGGACCCGGAGACGCGGAGGTTTGTGGTATCTCGCGACGTCGTGTTCGATGAGGTGACATCTTACAATGGGTCTTCTGATGTGGAGCTACCAGAGAGCAGGGTGGAGGTGCCAGAGAAAGTTGTGGAGGATCTTCAGGTGGAGCTACCTGTGTCACCAGGTGGTCCATCTCCTTCTAGTTCCGAGACGGGGGCTTCTGGTTCAGGGAGCAGGGGGAGCGATGCTCCTAGCACGTCTGGAAGAGGAGCTAGGGAAGAAGCAGCTGGAGATAATGCGGTTCAGGGGAAGGAGCTAAGGAGGTCGAAGCGAGCGATTGTTGCCCCTGATCGCTATACAGGAGGAAACGCAGTGAACTTCGTCTCATGTTTCTTCGCTGGTCCCTTGGATGAGAGGGAGCCGTCTAGCTTTGAGAAGGCCAGAGGTGTGAAGGAGTGGGACATTGCAATGCAAGAAGAGATGGCAGCTCTTGAGAAGAATGAGACCTGGTCTCTTGTGCCCAAGCCCAAGGGCACCACTCCTGTTACATGCAAGTAGGTCTACAAGCTTAAGATGAAGGCTGACGGCAGCATCGAGCGGTACAAGGCTCGTCTTGTAGCTCGGGGGTTCTCACAACAATATGGTGAAGACTACGAGGAGACATTCAGTCCGGTGGCAAAAATGACTTCAGTCCGGTTCATCATTACCTTGGCGGCGTTCAGTGGATGGGAGATTTGGCAGCTCGACGTCAAGAACGCCTTCTTGTATGGCGAGATTGACAAGGATATCTTCATGGTCCAGCCACCAGGCTTTGTGTCTGAAGACTTTCCGGAGCATGTCTGCAAGTTGAAGAAGGCCCTGTATGGGTTAAAGAAAGCGCCGAGGGCGTGGTACGGGAAGATCGCAGAATATCTCCTATTCTGTGGATTTGGTGCTTCAGACTCAGACTCAAGCTTAATCATCAAGAAGAGCGGGGAGCTTCAAGTCATCGTGCTGTTATACGTCGACGATATGATCGTGACGGGGAACTCGAAGGAGGAGGTAGCGCAGCTTCGGGCCGAGCTGTCTATCAGGTTCGAGATGAAGGACTTTGGTGAGCTTCACCATTTCCTTGGACTCGAGGTGCAGAGGAAGGAAGATGGAGTGCTGGTGACCCAGGCCGGATATGCGGAGCGGATCGTGGATCGATTCGGCATGAAGGAAGGGAAATGCACTTCCACACCTTTGGAGAAGGCCACAAAACTTCGGAAGGATGAGGGGAGGATTCTGCAAGATCCGTTGGTGTTCCGAGCTCTGGTTGGGAGCCTGATCTATCTGACGATCACGAGGCCGGATATTGCATATGCAGTTGGCAGAGTGAGTCGATATATGGCGGAGCCACGGGTACCTCATCTGCTAGCGGCCAAGAATATTCTGAAGTATGTCAAGGCGACCTCGGACATGGGTCTCCTATACAGGAGAGATGCGGGGTTCGAGGTGCAAGGGTACATGGATGCTGACTATGGGGGAGATTCGGATGATCGGAAGTCGACGTCTGGATTCGTCTTCATGGCGGGCCCTACAGCTATATCATGGTGCAACAAGAAGCAGGATTCCATATCGGTCTCCACCACGGAAGCAGAATACAAGGCTTCGGCCTTGGCAGCTCAGGAAGCCATCTGGCTTAGGAGGTTGGTGGGAGATGTCCACAAAGAGGTTCGGGAGCCGACTCTGCTACGCGGTGACAACGAGAGTGCTCTCAAACTGGTTACCAATCCAGTTTATCACGCGAGGACCAAGCATATCGAGATCGAGCATCACTTCATACGGGAGAAGGTGCTAGAGGGATCTCTTTCGGTCGGGCATGTGCGGAGTGCGAACAACGTGGCGGACATCTTCACAAAGGCACTGGCAAAGGGGCCGTTCACACGGCTAAGGAGCCTACTGGGGCTAGTTTCAACTTCCCACTTCAAGGGGGAGTGTTGAAATTGTTGAAGTGGAAGTTAGAAGTCTTTTGGAGCTAGGCGGTCTGGGAGGAGGTCGGGCGGTCTGGCGTGACCGCACGTCCTGGCAGTCTGCCTCTGCGGTCTGGCTTGTCTTAGCCTAGCTACGGTCTCCTGGCTTGATCGCTGGTATGGGTCCAAGGCGACTGGATGTGAAGGCCGCACGATCTGTCTGTGACCGCGTGGCGGGCTAATCGTCTTCAGGTGTGCGCGGTCTGTGCGTGACCGCGTGGCGAGCTATCTTCGTCAAGGCTGTGGCGGTCTGGTGTGACCGCACAGTTTGTTCCAGTTTTTCTTCCAGGATGCGGTCTGGTAGCTGACCGGGCTTCCTGTTGGTATTCGCGGACTAAGGGTCTTAGTCGCGCGGTCTCAGTTCGCGGTCTCAGGAGGAGACTGGTATGCGAGCTGGATGCTGTCCGCGGTCTCAGGTGGAGACCGGCATGCAGACAGGAGTTCGCGGTCTGATGGCGAACTGGCTGTGTTCGCGGTCTCTGGCGAACACAGGGGGTGAACAGCTTCGGGCGGTCTGGCGATCTTCTTTTGGAGTCGCGATCTGCTGTGAGAGTGGCGGTCTCTCATAGTCGATGTTGAAGCTGGCAAGTTCACTAAAATGAAGCAGGAGTACTATTGCTGATCGCGCGGTGTGACCGGTAAGGTCGCGCAGTCTGGAGGGTGGTGATCCTATCTCATAGGGTGGTGACTGGATCAGGTCTCACGCCTATAAATAGGACCCATCGACAACAATAATCAAAGACACACCAAGTGTAAGCCGAGTTCTCTTCTTTCCTGCGGTCTCTATTTGTCTGACCGGGCGGTCTGCTGATTGAACTCTTCTTGTGCAGCTTCTGCGGATAGTATGGGCAGCAGCGATCACCTCTTCCTCTGAAAGTGTTCGGGCGGTCTGCGGCTTGGAGTTGTGGTGCTGGAGTTCGGGAGAATCAGGAGGTCGGAAGAAGGAGTGGGGTTTGGTGGTGTTCTGTGATCGGCAGGTCGCTGCGATTTTGCAGCTTGCTCAAGTCACAGGGAGGTCGCACGGTCTGAGCGATCTCAAGTTATCTTCAACTTTATTTTTTTCTCTTTGGTGTTTGTGCTGGCGAAATCATGTCTCGCCAAGCATGCCTTGCCTTGTAATTGAAGTACTACTATCAATAAAGATTTCTTGTTTGCCTCCATTTGCTTCTGGTTGTTTGGCTTGTAACTCTAAGTTGACTAACTCCTGCTCGCTTCATAAAGATTCGAAAAATTTCACATCAAGTCGCAAGTGCTCGCTGACTTTGTTGTAGAATACACCATCCCACCGGAAACAACTCCTGTCAAAGATATCACCACGCCCCGTTGGACTCTCTACGTCGACGGTGCTTCAGGAGCTGAAGGAGCCGGAGCAGGATTACTTCTCATAAGCCCCGACGAGATCACTTTGGAGTATGGCCTCAGATTGAAGTTCCCAGCAACTAACAACGTCGCAGAGTACGAGGCTTTGATCGCCGGCCTCCGGCTCGCCATCGACTGACGATTCACGCCGACTCCCAACTTGTAGTCTCGCAAGTCGAGGGAGATTACGAGGCCAAGAGTGATCAGATGGCGCATTACCTCACATGCGTAAAGTCGCTCCTTCAGAAGATTCCGTCATACCAAATCCTGCACATACCCCGAGAGCAGAATTCTAGAGCGGACGCGCTCTCTAAGTTGGCAACTTCATCCACCCGCTATCAATCGCGAAGACGCCGAGTCAAAGAAATCATGGTCCCAAGTATCCCAGGGCCATGGGAGATTGCGACAATCAATGAAGAGGAGCCATCTTGGATGACCCCCCTGCGGGCCTACCTTGAGCAGGGGCGTCTCCCCGAGGACCGCCTGGAGGCGCGTAGATTGCGAATGCGAGCGGCGTCGTTCGCCATCATAGACGGGGAGATTTACAAGCGGGCGTTCTCGGAGCCCTACCTAAAATGTTTACCAGCCGACGAAGCAGACTATGCCCTAAGAGAGGTGCACGGATGGGTCTGCGGAGAACATCTAGGAGGAAAAGCGTTGTCCCAAAAGATCTTGCGCCAAGGTTTCTATTGGCCAACGATGAAGAAAGACGCGGCTGAACTCGTCCAGAAATGCAAGAGCTGTCAGCTTCACGCGAACGTACCTCACCAGCCCCCAGTCGCGCTCACCGCGCTCCAGAGTGCGTGGCCCTTCGCACTGTGGGGGATCGATCTCCTCGGCCCCCTGCCTCTGGCATCCGGGCAGAGAAAATTCATCATCCTTGTACAACCCTCATTCTCCGAGGGTGGACCCCCCAAGGCCACGTAGACAGAAGTCAAGGTCAAAGGGTCAACACAGAGACCAGCAGTCCAAGACAGAAGCAGAAGAGACCCTGGCGAGTATGCAGGCAATACTCGCCAGGTAGGCGAGTATCAACCAGAAGAGCTCGCCGCGCACAGAAGACAGCAGAATCCCTGGGCGAGTATTGGCCCGGCGTGTGCGAGCAGCACCCAATACTCGCCAGATGGACGACTATGGCATGGTACTCGCCGAGTAACCCATAGTCGCCGGGTTGGGGGCTGGGCTATAAAAAGCCCCCCCTACCCTTTGGTTTTCCTATAAATAGGACCCCAGGGATACTTGGATTGGCACCTGGACGTGAGCTTCTGGACCCCGATTCCCGAACTCTCGAGCCCGTCACCCTTGCTTTCAGCCAAGTCGGTGCCTTCCCTGTACCCAGCTCGGCCACTTTGGTTTCGGAGGGGAAGACTCTCTTGAGCTTTTGGGTACGTGGTGGGACCTCCCTGCCGCAACACCTGGGGTCCGGTTCGTTGCTCTTCTAGCTTCGTCGTCGTTGCCAGCCAAGTCATCTCGTTGGACTGCTGGGCGAGTAGCCTCCGGCTGCATCGGTCCGAATTTTGAGGTCAGGATTTTCCTGGCGTCAACAATCCTAGCCATCGATTACTTCACCAAGTGGGTGGAAGCTGAGCCCCTGGCGAAAATCACGGAGGAGAATGCTAAGCAGTTCGTCTGGAAGAACATAGTCTGCCGCTTCGGAATCCCAGCTACGATCATCGCCGACAACGGCACCCAGTTTACTGGGAAGTCATTCACCAAGATGTGCGAAGACCTGAAGATCAATCTCCGCCACACCGCCGTAGCACATCCACAGACAAATGGGCAGGTGGAGGTCACCAACCGCACCATCCTCAAAGGGCTGAAGACGAGTCTCAAAGAAGCTGGGGGCAGTGGGTGGATGCGCTCCCAAATGTGTTGTGGGCATACCGTACAACAGAGAGGACTCCAATAGGAGAGACGTCGTATAACCTCTGCTACGGGACTGAAGTTGTCATCCCCATCGACATCGGAGTGCCAAGCATCCGGGTGCTGACTTTCGATCCCAGTAAGAACGACGGACTGCTCCGCGAAAACCTCGATTTAATCTCCAAAATTCGAGACAACGCCGCTCAGCGCATCGCTATCTACCAAAGGCGAGTGGCCCGACTCTACGACAGGAGGGTTAAGCCTAGGCCGATCAACGTCGGAGATCTCCTCCTGCACAACGTTGAAGCAGCCGGGAAGGGTCCGCAGAAAGACAAACTCTCTCCAGCATGGGAAGGACCCTATGTGGTCACCGCGGTGGTGAAGCCTGGAACATTCAAACTCAAAACGGCGGAAGGAAAGACCCTCCCGCGCACTTGGAACGCACAGAATCTGCGCCGCTTTTATCAGTGATTTTTCTACTCTATTATGACAAGCCGCGAGCCTCGACTCGCGCAAACTATCTTATTATGATTTTGTGTGCAAGCCGCGAGCTTCGACTCGCGCAAACTATCTTACTATGATTTTGTATGCAAGCCGCGAGCTTCGACTCGCGCAAATTATCTTATTATGATTTTGTGTACAAGCCGCGAACTTCGACTTGCGCAAATTATCTTATTATGATTTTGTGTACAAGCCGCGAGCCTCGACTCGCGCAAACTTATCTTACTATGATTTTATGTACAAGCCGCGAGCCTCGACCCGCGCAAACTACTTTACTAAAACTTTATGTACAAGTCGTGAACCTCGATTCGCGCAAATTATTTCTCTGCAATTATTACGGAAGCCGCGAGCCCCGACTCGCGCAAGCTATCTCCCAACGATGGCTCAATATTGCTCGGGGCCAGTTCCCCAGTGATCTCACGCTACCCGGTCCGAAGCGTCCGCCCTTCCCCGGTAGTAAGATCACGGCACCGCCAGGGCCTGCCCCCATCACGGTCGCCCACGGTTCGAAGCGTCCGCCCTTCACCGCTACTCGGGGCCAGTCCCCCAGTGATCTCACGCTACCCAGTCCGAAGCGTCTGCCCTTCCCCGGTAGTAAGATCACGGCACCAGCAGGGCCTGCCCCCCTCACGGTCGCCCACGGTTCGAAGCGTCCGCCCTTCACTGCCACTCGGGGCCAGTTCCCCAGTGATCTCGCGCTACCCGGTCCGAAGCGTCCGCCCTTCCCCGGTAGTAAGATCACGGCACCGCCAGGGCCTGCCCCCCTCACGGTCGCTCACGGTTCAAAGCGTCTGCCCTTCACCGCTACTCGGGACCAGATCCCCACTAACCTCACGCAGAAACGAGAAAAACAGAAATAAGCGGTGGACAAACAAGTAGCCATCAATCAATATAACAAAGCAAAGACTTGTACAACTCCACTACAAGAGACGCAAATACAGGAACAAGGAAGTACGATACATAATGAAAGAAAGCAAAGCATACAGACAAATAAAGACAATGACAATCAGCCCTCAACATCTACATCAGTGCAGTCGTCCTCAGAAAGGTCGCCTGCGCCAAGCCCGGACGTACTGCACCCAAGCTTCGTCTCCACCATACGAAGGGTCTTCCCGATCCCCCTCTTGAAAGAAATTTCGCACTCATCTTCCAATAGGGGGTCCACCTCCTTGGTCATGATCTCGGCTCGAAGCTCCTCAGAGATCCTAGAGTGCTCCTCTACGAATTCCAGGGAGTCCTTGTACTCGGCAACTCCCTCGGCCTTAATGGCCTTGATATCTGGCTCAAGGGAAGAAAGCCTCTCCACCTCGCTTCTCGAAAACCCCAGCTCGCCATCTTGACGGAACATGTCACCCTGCAAATTTTGGACCAACTGGGAGGCACTCTCGGCGGCGGCTTTCTCTGCGCTAAGCCCCGTCTGAAGACGCTCTACCTCGGAGCGAGCGTGAGCAAGATCAGACTCCAATTTGAGCCCACGTAATATCTCGTGCTCCCTCTTCTTCTGGGAATCCTCCAGCGAACTCTTCGCAACACGAAGCTCCTCTTGAAGAGCAAAAAACCCGTCCTTCAGCCCAACATAGCAATCGTTCCAAGTGCGAGCGACGCTAGTCATGACATCAGCCTGTGAAGAAAAAAAGGGGAACGGGATAAGTATCTTGGGAGAAGAGAACACATAAAAGATAAACAACAAAAAGACATGACTAACCGCCGAAGTCATCGCCCGTAATGAAGAGGATACCCTCTTCGCCGTCACCAATGGAGGAGGAGGAGGGCCGCTCCGAGGAAGCGCTTCCGCCACGGGAGAAGCCACGATCTCAGCATCAACGTCAATAGGAATCGCCTCGGGCACGACTTCGCTGGGACCCGCACCATCAGAACGGCTCTTCGGTGGAGGTGTAGGTGGCACCATCTCTGAACCTCCGCATCTGATAACAAGCTTCCTCTTCCTATCACGCGACAAAGCAACAGCGGCATCACGCTCGGCATCCGACGAAAGGCCGACCAGCAATAATTTCTTCTCCTCCGCATAATGAACCACGCCATAAAGAGCCTTCGACAAATCATCACAACCAGGAAAACCAGGAAGGGGCTGGAATTCATTCTCTCGCCCCACTTGACGGCGGCAACGTCCCGGGAGGTTCCTCCAAAGCTCTGGCAAATCCCATCGGTTGCGGACGTACCCATACAAAGTGTTCCCATGGCGATAGTCGTTCCTTTCCTCAAAACGGAACCACCTCTTGTTGCTGCAAACATCAATCCGGCCTCCCGGATCCGTGAAGACTTCACACCAATCTTTGAAGATCTCCAAAGAGAATTGCGAGCCATGCTCCCGAAAAAACGCAATCAACCCCATGATTCTCGCCATCCCGGCTGGGGTAAATTGCGAGATAGGAACGCCGCAAAATCTGAAAATCTCAATCGCCTCCTCCGATGGGGGGAAGCGGAACCCCGACTTCAAACAACTCTCAGAAATGGTAATAAAGCCGGTCGGGGGGTTCTGAGCACGTGCCTCCGGATATGGAATCTTCACTTCAACAGATGACGGGAGTCTAAACCGCTTGCTCCAAGCTTCGACACGCTCAATGGTTAGCGAGGAACGCATCCGCATGGATTTTGATCGTGCACCGTTCCTTGACGTCTGAAAAGAGAAAAAAGAAATAAAAAATAATAATCGACAAAAATTGTGCGGATTATCACCGCACAATGCGGAGATTATTACAAAAGGCGAAACAACAAGCGACAAAATAAGAGGGAAGAATATCGCAAAATACCTCCGCCATAACGCCACCACAACGACTGGACCGCGCCAAAGGATGATAAAATCTTTGTACTTCTCTAAGCAAGATAAGCGAACTCCGAGGATTTGGGAGGCAATTGTTGGATCCTCATCCATTTTGTAGAGAAATCCGGGTTGCATTTAGCCAAAAACCCAACTCCCCACTAAGATGGTGGAGGTATGGGCAAGAAAGAGGAGGAAACCGCCCACAACCGCAACCGCAGCAACCACCGCACGAAGCCACGCGCAGCGCCACGCGCAGCGCCACGCGCGGCCACAAGGTCGCGCGGCATCGCGTGCGGCCGCGCGGCACCGCACGCGGCCGCGTGGCACTGCACGGCCGCGCGGCACCGCGCGCAGCCGCACGGCACCGCACGCGGCCGCGTGGCACCGCACGGCCGCGCGGCACCGCGCGCAGCCGCACAGCACCGCACGGCCGCACGGCGCCGCGCGCGGCCGCGCGGCACCGCACGGCCGCGCGACACCACCCGGCCGTGCGACATCCCGCGGCCCCACGGCACCGCACGGCCGCCCGACCGCGGCACAGCGCGGTGCCGCGCGCCTAGCGCCGCGCGGTACCGCGCGCCCGGCACCGCGCGGTACCGCCCGGCACCGCACGCGGCCGGGCGGTGGGCGCGGTGCCGGTCGGCCTCCCTCGCCGTCGGGCGCATTCTCCGGCCCCTCTCGTCTCATCCCCGGTTGGCTTCCCTTGACCAACGGACGCGCTCGCTCGACCTCTCCCGCCTCATTCGGCGGAGAAAACAAGGACGATCAAGGCAAATCTCGCTAAACCTATAACCACACATCATGGAGTGCAAATAGTAAAACTCCACATCATGGGGTACAAATAGTGAAAATCCTCCAACATGGGGGTATAAATAGTAAAAACCTTCAATACGGTCAGCGTCTAGCAAATAGTATGGTTATGGTGTGCGCGTAACCATATCCGACATATGAATACATATCATCCTAAAAACTATACAAATTGGTGTGCGCATAGCCGTATTTATAATGAGTGGGCATCCGGTCTGCGTCTAGCAAATAATATGGTTATGGTGTGCGCGTAACCATATCCGACATATGAATACATATCATCCTAAAAACTATACAAATTGGTGTGCGCATAGCCATATTCATGATGAGTGGGCATCCGGTCCGCGTCAAGCAAATAATATGGTTATGGTGTGCGCGTAACCATATCCGTCATATGAATACATATCATCCTAAAAACTATACAAATTGGTGTGCGCATAGCTTATTCATAATGAGTGGGCATATAACACATAAATTGGTCATGGTGTGCGGATAGCCGTCCTAACCACCATAACCACCCTAACCACCCTCAAAAGCTATAAAAGGAACCCCAGGGCTTCATTTCAAAGGACTTGGAATTTTCTACGCGGGAGAGAGCTCTCTGGAATTCCCTCGAAGATCTTCATCAGCATTCGAAGATCTCCTTCGGAACTCGAAGATCTCCTTCAGCGCTCGAAGATCTCCTTCGGAACCCGAAGATCTCCTTCGGAACCCGAAGATCTCCTTCAACGTTCGAAGACCTTCATCAGCACTCGAAGACCTCCTTCAACCTTCGAAGAACTCCGTCGTCGCTTGAAGACCACCATCGTCGCTTGAAGATCTTCTGCGGACTTTGAAGACTTCCCGGCCAAGAAAAGTACATAGTTTTTCTGAGAGGTGACCTGTCACCCTCAGAGACATTCATTCAACTACAATTGTAACGGGAGCGGCCTGTCGCTCCCGATTCTCGCACCATTACTTACAACGCTCCACCACATAGTAAAATTTGGTCGGCGCTGATCCGACCACGTGGTTTTTCACCCTTTCCGGGTTTTCCACGGTAAAAACGTCTTCTTGCCACCTGTTCGTTCTCTCTGTGACTGCTTGCGCGCTCGGTTCACTCTCGGGCTAAGACGGTTCGATTCGCCCGGTCTGAAAGAACGTTGAGCGACCCGCAACACTATCATAGCCCGCCAAATGGATATTCGCAAACTATCCGATATAACATTTCAAAATTAAACTTTTTAACATAGAGTTAAACAGTTTTGTGAGAACATTTCTTTCTTGATCTTCTCTAGTAACTCCCGGCCTCTTCCACCCTCTTCTCTTTGCACAGGAAGGTTATAACAGCATAGTAGCTTAATTTGGCAAGCCTCCTTTGGCTTCGTTTGGCACGCGTATTTGCTCGGGTGAGTTTGGACAAAAACGCTATCATCATAGAATGCATGTTTGGCATGACAGTGGCTATGACCGCGACCAAGAAAAAAAAACTAGTTTTTAACATATAAGTGGATGAAGCTCCTTAGGTGAGGTCAGGCATTCACGAACGAACGTAACCACCGCGTTCATGACCGCCACCGCCGCACCAAACTGAGCCTTTGTCACCATCATACACTAACCATGAATGCTGCTGAAAAGCCGATGCATTTTCCAGAATTCTCCCTCAACAATGAGAATGGATGAGGATCAACAAGTTTCCTACTTTGGTATCCTTAGCATCACAGTCCTCGTCTTGCACTTCATTGACAGATAGAATATCCCAAGATACCTCGTAAACGTCCTGGTGAATTTCTCGGGCAGCCCGAGTTCTGCCCGCAGGATCCCAATTAAGGTACTTCCTCTTCGTCTTCTTGTGAATCATGAGGCAGAGAATCTCGGGAAGCACGCCTACAACGTCCTTCTCCATCATCTCGCTCGTTGGGTCGATCCCAGGCCAGTAGTCAGATAGAATATCACAAGATACCTCGTAAAAGTCCTGGTGAATTTCTAAGGCAGCCCGAGTTCTGCCCGCAGGATCCCAATTAAGGCACTTCGTCTTCGTCTTCGTCTTCCTGTGAATCATGAGGCTGAGAATCTCGGGAAGCACGCCTACAACGTGCTTCTCCATCATCTCAAGTTGCCGCAATAATAGTTGGTAGAGAGGAATTTATGGGTGCTAATAATAGAGACATAAGTCCAAATAGTTGGTGGTGATCAGTTTATATCAAAGAATATTCCTGCAACTATGATCCATTGCAATATCACTTTTACTACCATATGGTACCTAGGGCTGGCACGTCGATAAACAAATGAATCCACGAGCGAGGGTAAGCTATTGTGACTAGTAAACATATATCCTACATGTGAGCTCATTCTTCTCCTTCTCTATTGCATCAGTACTTTTATATGGAGGACATCTACTACATTAGTATGTCATTCACAACCGCATCAAGATAGTGACGTGGATTAAAGTTCTCGGGCAAACCAACCCGTATCGGAGCCTGTTTGGTATTACATTCATATAAAAATGAGTTAGGATCATCGTATGGACGACACGAGTCCGTAGTCCCATTTAGAGCATCGACTACACATTTTCTATGTATTTTCACATTTTTATGTACATTATTTAGGTATCTTTGACATGTTTTACGTGTTGGTCAATTATTGTCGCCTGTTGCTTTCGGTTTAGCCTATAAATATGAGATTTGAGGTTAATTTCAAGACATCGCAGAATTTTGAAAAGATTTTTTAATTTTGTGATCTCTCTACGGTGCGACGGCGTGGAACACTAAGTGCCCGCCTAGTTTTTTAGTTCCCCACTTGACCGAGCATCCCTCTTCATCTCAATTGTTAATCCACAGTTAAACCCCCATGACAGCCTTCGTTTCTTCAACAATCGTTCAGGAACGGCAGGAAACCTCAGAAACCGCCGATTAACTGCAATTTCACGTCAATTCTGAACTGTCGACCCTTCTCTGGACAAAAACGAGACCGTTACAACAGATTGTGAGACACGTCGAGGACTACTCTAGGCGAGAACAAATTAAAGGGCCCTGTGTTGTGTTCCTGTTTCAACCGTGCTCAAACGAGGAGAATCTTCTTCCAAACTTTACTTCAGTCCATTCTAGAGCTTTCCACCCATTGCCCCTTGCACCGACCTTCCCAGAAGAAGATCGGGACTGCCTCCTATCAATTCATGCAGTGCAACCTTGTTTTCGACCTCCTGTACGTTACAGCTGGTTAGTAGTGATGCTCTTCTCTAGTCCCAAGCGACCAATCCTTTGGGAGAAACTCTGATTGCTTCACTGTCTACTGTTATCAATTGCCTTGCCCCCACTTCTGCTCCTTCAGCCTGTAGGAACTATTACTTCCCACATTTGTTCAGTCGATACTAGCTGTCGGCAGTTCTCCAAACGCAATCCAGCACCACAAACTTCATTCTTGCCTTCTCACGCCGCAAGCTCTATAGGAACGCTACAAAAACAGTGCAAATTGATGATTTGCTTGTTGTTTAGCTCTTCTAAACGGCTACCACTTAAGTCGTTGGGCTTCAATTGCTTATGCAAGTTCCTAATTGGATGTTCTTTTACTTGGTGCTAAATTTAGGATTGGAAATCATATTACTTTTAGATTTAAATCTTGTAAAAGTGCTCAATTAATTATCAAACCTACTTGAAGGAGTCATTCGTTGAGTATTTAATTAAAGCAATCTCACTTTAATTTTTATTAGTACTTGTTAATTTTTTTAAGAACATAATCTCAATCGTGCATGCTAGTGTGCCTAAATTAATTTCATAATTGTATTGCAATTAAATGTTGGACGATCTCATGTGCATTGCATCATACTAGAATTCCATGCGTCCTATACTTGCATTCACACATAGAGTCTCATTAGGGCACATACAAACCCTCTCATACCGGTCCTGCGTCAAATAGAAACCCAAAAATTAAGGTGGGTTAGATCACACCAGAATGATATTCGAGCTGAACTATACCAAGGGCTACAAGATTGCTTAGACTTGGGCGAGAATGATGCAGGTTCGACACTTCAACGTTTATTTAAACTTTTTTGTATATCAATATTTATGTCATTATAGTTGTATCTTAAAGGGTTTTCAATGCACACATCTCCTCCATCAACGATCGTAGGTAATGTTGGGCGTAGAACATTTTTTACAAGTAGTATTAAGAGTATTAAATATTTATACAAGTATGCATACAAAGGACTTGATTGTATGACATTTAAGGTCAAACCTAGTCTTAACAATGACCAAGTTAGCAAATATGTGTTGACGAACAGTGGATCTGTCCTCCAAAAAGATTGTGAAAAATATTTAAATTCACTCTTTATCAGACTTACTCATTCATCATGTGATTACAGATACATCTACCTAATATGCACCAAGTTTAGTGCATATTGGTCATATTTGTCTTCTTATATTTTCTTAGTACAGTGAATCATCTGCAGGCAAGTCTCTTTGACCCTTTCGGTAACGTTGTAATATTTTTGGATGCTCATGAAATTTATCTTTGAGAAATGAGTTTTTTTTTTTAATTTTGTTCAAGACGATCTTTGATAGCGTAGATCACCAATGTGATGTTTAGGCGATAATTTCATTTGTTTAACTAAACTTAGGTGATCTATCAATGCTATATGTAAATTTTTGTTTGTTTTACATTCATGTTTTTCCTAGCGGTAGATTTTTTTTAAATGTTCTTCACTTTTCAATGATTTTTAATACTAGCTAAGCATATAAATATAAGATAGTTGTTATTAGCACCGCACTTTTGGCTATCCGTAGCTATTTGATAACTACAAATCACTATTTTCAAAAAAGAATATCCACAAACAAAATTGTTATCTGCAAACAAATTTTTAGAGAAATTAAAACCTAAATCAATCTCAATCCACTACTAAAAATTTGATTTTTATCTACACATTTTTTGCTATGATTCAGAAATCATGGCTAATACACTAGTATTTGCCATGATTGCAAAACTGTGGCTAATAGTTAGGTTTAGTCAGGTTGTTTAAAATCTTTTGCCAGGGTATAAAACTGTGGCAAAAGGTGAAGGTATATATTTGCCACGGTATTATTTATTTGTGGCTAATACTATTTGTCAAGGTCAAACCGTGGCTAAAAGTCTTTCTCCACTCGACCTTTAATCACGAATTTTTACCGTGGCTAGACCGTGACTAAAGATTTTTAGCCACGAATTTAGACTACAGCAATACTACCCCCAAGGAGAGATCTCTAATAACAATCTCAATTATCTTTTCCCATTCTCTACTGATTCCAGTAGTTTCAATATCAAATACTAAAACAGTTGTAGATCGATCGTATAGTTTCAGTAGCACGTGATATGCTATTTGCTTAAAAATATAATTTTATTAAAAAATTGGGAACAATTTGGTCTACCGAAACAATCACAAAGCCAATCATATGGCAGCCTTGCACGAATGATCTCCTCCCATATCTTATGAAATAGGACCTTGTAAATATGCTATGGAAGTGAACTGGCTCTACGCCGGGACAGCGGTCGGCGAAGACGGTGCTCTGGTGGATGAGTGCAGAGTGGCAGAGCGAGACGTCAGAGATGAAGACGGAGGGGTGGGAGGAAGGCCATGGGAGATCCTCTCCATTTGGAGCGAAATGGATAGTATCCATCTCACGGTCCAGATCTATTTCTTGCTGATCCGACGGGTTCACTAATCCCATCCTTTTATATTTTCTCTTTAATAAAAAAAAACCTCCACCATTAGATCAAGTGAGAATGCATCCACACCACGAAATGGATACTATCCATTTCTCCCAAATGATGAGAATTTGAATCCGGGAGAAGGGGGGAGGCGGAGGCTGAAGATGGGGCTGTGGAGTGAGCGGAAGCGAGTTGAGTTGGTGGAAGGGGAATTAGGTGAGTGCGGATAGACATTTTGAAATGTCCTAAAAATATATATTTTTGTGAGTGCTAATAACAATAATCAAATATAATATATAGTTAATCTGATCCTGTGGTGGGTGGCTCCCACGAGCCTTAAAATGTCTGAAACAGAAACATATGTTAATAGAAGAATTCATAAATGTTTTAAGATAAATAGTTCATTATGACGTTATGGCGGAAAAAACAAAAATATAATGTTTTTGTAGAGACTTGTTATTAGCAGTCCAATTCTCGTTATTCGCAGTTCAATTTCTATGAGTTATTACACGCTTTTTGAAAATACGCCCTGTACATGTATTTTTAGGAAAATTATTCAACATGAAAATTGTAGATCAAGTCGAGATCTACAACTTTCGTGTTGAACATTTTTCCTAAAAATGCATGTACAAGACGTATTTACAAAAATTACGCCCATGTTTCAATCAGGGCGGCAATACGTCTTGTGCGTATATTTTTAGGAAAAGTGTTCAACACGAAAGTTGTAGATCTCGACGAGATCTACAATTTTCATGTTGAACAATTTTCCTAAAAATGCATATACAGAGTGTATTTTCAAAAAACACTTAATAACTCATAAAAATTGGACTGCGAATAGCGAGAATTGGACTGCGAATAGCGAGAATTGGACTGCTAATAACAACTCTCTTTTTTTAATTACACGCGTAGCGCTTCGGCCAGAAATATTCTCTGCAGGTTGCGGGCACGCCTTCTCCAACGAAGCCACCCCCAATTCCTCACCGGCCCACCCACCATCGGCCATCATTTTCTTCACCTCAAAGAAACCGTCGTCGCCGCCTCCTCCCCATGGATTCCGCCACCCCTCCTGCACCCAAAAGCCTCTTCTCCGACGATCCTCTCATGTCCCTGGCCCTCTCCCAGTACCGCTTCCCTCACCTTCTCACCAACTGCGACCTCCCTCCTCCGCTCAAGCTCTTCTCCCCTCCGGCCATCGACGACAACCACGGGGTGCTCAGGGCGCTGCGCCTATCTCAGACGAGGGCGAGGGCGGCCGAGGAGCGCGCAGGGCTCGTCACTGCGAGGATCGGCCGCCTGGCTTCCCTGCTATTGGAGGAGTCGCTGCTGCTTTCGGCTCACCGTCGATGGGTGGCGATGCTCGAGTTCGAGGTCGCCGTTCTCCGGAGGAGGATCTCGCAGCCAGTTGAGGACGATGGCGGAGATATTGGCGCCGCCGAGATCGTTTGGTGCCTGGCTCTGGCTCTATGCATCGGGATCGCCGGCGTCGGATTCGCTCGCGGCCGGTGCCTCCTGTGAGATCAGTTGGGAGCAGATGAAGAAATCTCATCAGTATATGTATAAATGCTTACTTTACTTATCCGCCTGTTTTTTTTTTTTGAATATTTGTTCAATATTACGGAGGTTTTATTTGTACTCTGTTCTTATTTTGTTCTTCTTTCAATCAGCGTCTTCATAGAATGCTGACATTCTGCAACTCAATACCGATATGTTTTGAGTTTGACGGATCCCCATGGGGCCGGATTTGTACGGGAAATCAACCTTTTTTTTTCCTGAGTGATTACATAAGACTGGTGTTAAAGTCAAATCAGAATTCGCTATTGGCAAACAAATTTCTACGAGTTATTATGCGCCTATTGAAAATATGCTTTGTACATGCATTTTTAAGAAAAGTGTTCAACACGAAAATTGTAGATCTCGTCGAGATCTACAATTTTCGTGCTGAACACTTTTCCTAAAAATGCACGCACAAGGCGTATTGTCGCTCTGATCGTAACTATAGTGAATTTTTGAAAATAACAAGAAAATACGTCTTGTACATGCATTTTTAGGAAAAGTGTTCAACACGAAAGTTGTAGATCTCGTCGAGATCTACAACTTTCGTGTTGAACACTTTTCTTAAAAATGCATGTACAAAGCATATTGTTAAAAGGCGCATAATAACTCATAGAAATTGGTTTGCCAATAGCCAAATCTGGTTTGCCTTTAGCACCAGTCTTATATAATATATTATCAACCAGATTCTGCTACCTCCAGTTCATAGCCGAAAAACTCGTCAGCAACTCGTGCTCAAATTAGGCCTTGAGCTTGAGCTTGAGCCAAGTAAAATGAGCTCGTCGAGCTCGATGTCACGGACTTGTCTCCTTGCAAGCACCCGTGCGGCCTTAGCTCCATGCCACTCCGCGTAGTCAAGCTAAGTCAGCCACTCCCTGCTTTGAACGTGCAGTCAACGAAAGCTACATCAAGCAAGGGGCTGATGTTTGTGAAAGTTATTGTCAATGGGAAGACCACTAAGGCCTTAATCGACACTAGAGCTTCACACAACTTCATGACCGAAGGAGAAGCCAAGAGGTTGGGCTTACAAGTTATGAAGGGCGAGGAAGTGAATCACTTTCTTGCAGATATGGAGCGCTACTTCAAAGCTAAGCAGATCTATGGCACATTGCGCACTGGAATTGTGTTGCAATACCTAATTGTGATGCTTATGATTGGTGGAGAAATCTTAATCCTAAATGGGAGAAGGATTGCGATGAATTCAAGATGGAGTTCCGACGACGATAAAATCCAAGTTAGCATCCAAGTTTTGGAAAAGCAATAGAGTTCTTTCACTAGTGAGCATTCTCTTGAGTTGTTTCTCCACTCTTCATCACCATCCAGTTCTTGCAGGAAGATGCTGACTTAGCTGTAACACCCAAATATCGTCACACAATATAACATAATTTAAAACTTTAGTATTAAATCATTTTTATGAAAATGAAAGAGATACATGCATAAATTGGTGTGCTAATAACAAATTGGTGTGCCAATAGTAAATTGGTGTACTAATAGAAATATTGAAAGAAAGAAATTTGGGGTGCTAATAGTATTTTGGTGTGCCAATAAAGGGAAATGCAAATTCTGAAATGTAAGAGGGAATATACTTATAATTAAATCAAATATAATAGGCCGTGGCTTTTGCACTGGTTCAAGGGGAGGCGGTTCAAGAATTGGGGGATATTGATGCCGTCGAGCCTCGTAAAAATCAGAAAGGGCCGCACCTCCTTTCACGTGAAGCGCAGCTCTCGCCAAACCCTCCTGGAAAGCCGCACGCCGTCCCCCCTCCCTTCTCTGATTTCCCTCCTTCTCGGCAGGGAAGAGCAGCCCTCTTCTTGGTCGATCCCTCTTCTACTGGATAGCAGCCCTCTTCTTGGTGATGGGCGGTTTTGGAAACCCTAAGTTCTTCCTTTTTGTAGTATTTCTCACTGTGAGCTTTTCTTTCCCTCTTTCCCCTCTCCTTTGTGTTAATTTGTGTAAAAGCTTTAGGTATAAAGGGATTATTGGAGGAATTTGAAGATGTTTTGTTACATGATTTTAGTTCTTTACTGATTTTATACTAAGAAATAACATATGGAATATAGTAATGGATTGGATCTGCTGTTATTAGCTTTTGTTGGATGAGGAGGATAGGTATAACTATTGAGGATGTTGATTTTGATTTCTGGGTACTGATATAGAAATTGGGGATTTGCTGTTGAAAGTGATAGAGGGATTTTTGCATCATATATTGCTGAAATTTCTATGAGGCTACTGTTTTCCCCTTTTTGGAGAGCTGTTTTATCCTATATAAGGACTACTTTGCATAAGAACTTGATATATTCCAAATTACACCTTAGAATTATGATACCTTGCAGATACCATTTTGGATATTATGTAAATTGAAGATGTTAAATTTCATAGGATATATGTTATGTTACGTTAACTTAAGGTTAGAGGTCCTTTTTCCCTCATTGTCGTACTCAACCTTAGACTCCACACCGTAATTATTTACAAATATGAACAATACACAATTAATGCTTATTTGCAGCTACGAAGAAGAATGGTGACACCCGATAGGCGTGATGATGACCCAAGGAAAGAAAAAGAGCATCATATGGTGAGGGTTTTATTTCTTTAATTATGTTCTATTTACAACTGCATGCCAACTGTAAAATGTTACATCTTAAATGCATCGATGCACAAAGGTTAAGGGTATCTGTAGACTGTTATAAATCCAGTTGGACCTTAAAGGTCTTATGCGAGTTGTGCGCACTGGAGTGAATACTTAGGTCAACTTAGTTGGGACTTAATGGGCCTTATGCGAGTTGTGCGCACTAAGTTCGACCTATAAAAGTGGGCCCAAGACTGAATACTGAAATAAATGCAGTACCCCTTAACTAACTAAAATGAAGCAAGAAAAGAAAGAAACATAAATTGAATAATTGTTAAATGCTAGAACCTGCTTACCTTATTTAGCTATTCCTTCAATGATTGAAACTGATAACTGTAAGTTTATTTATTGCTCATACTGTACAAATTGTTATCATATACATATTGTTATCTACCTTCTACATTTAAATTGCATGTATAACAGTTAAAGAAATGATTCTCCTCGCTTAGTCTTTTCTTAAAAGGACTAACCCTTTCCATTCTAATTTTTTTAGGAACTAAGCATAAACAAGCATAAACTGGAGCTTTATCGATTATGGTACAAACGCATAATAGGAAATTTTGAAGTGGCCACATGAAGATTGTTGCAAACTTATGAAGTGCTCCACTTATAAAAATTAGTATCAAATAGTTTTGCTTTATATATTTGTACTGTTTTGTACTGGACTTGTAATTATAACTATGTTGGACATGTAAATGTAAAATGGAATAAGAGTTTATTTCTGTACTGTCTTTTCAATACATATTGTGGCATACTGAAACTTATTGTTTGGCTGTAAACGCTGCTAAATGTGAAATGTATACTGTTCCTTTATTGCGGTCTACGGGCCGTTACAGAAAATGGTATCAGAGCGAGGTTTAGGTGCCACAAATACTATTGTAACACTGTACATCATATAAACTTTTATATATATTGTGTATACATGTCCTTGCGTTAGCATCTAATTCATTCCTAATTACAGGAACCTGAGTGGTCTAGTCGGAGGGCTCGAGAAGAGCTAGTGGTATTTGCAGAAAGTGAGACAGATCACAGAGTAAACCTTCAAATAGCCGATGTTGCTAAGGCAATGGCAGAAGCAATTCGGCTAGTTAGAGATGCTCCCCCTGTAGTACCTCATGGTGATCCCTTACCTAGGCCACCACAACGTCTGATAGATGTTGAACTCCAACAATTTTTGGAATTAAAGCCCCCTACCTTCCGAGGAGGCTTAACTCCGATAGAGACTGAAGACTGGATATTGAGGATAGAAACTATCTTTCGGGTCATGCATTGTACAGATGAAAGGAAGATTGATCTGGTTACGTTCTTACTCGAAGGAGAAGCAAAGAGATGGTGGGATGCAGTGATGAGTGGAAAATTTGCTGCTAGGGGCATTGCTGCAATTACTTGGAAGGAGTTTGTCGAAGAATTCACTAATTGGTTTGTGCCTGCATCAGAGAAAGGATTGTTACAAGAGAGATTCTTACGTTTAGTGCAGGGAAATCGCAGTGTACTTCAATATGAAGCCGAATTCTCAAACTTAGCATTTTATGCGGGATCTTTTGTCGCAACAGAAGCTGATCGATGTCGCCGCTTCCAACAAGGCCTAAGGGATAATATCCGTACATATTTAGTACCCTTTGAGCTTACCAACTATATTAGCTAGGTTGCGAAGGCTCGTTTAACCGAGATAGGTATGGAGCGGACTCAGAAAAGAAGAGAGTTTATGAAGAAACGAACAAGTGAAGGATCAAATAAGGAATCCTCAGACAGGTCAGGTGAGTCTTCATGGAAGAAAAAGAAATGGTCACAACCTTCCTCATTAGCTACCACTGGCAGTGTGACCCAGTCATCTCCAGGCAAGTGCGAAAAATGTGGAAAAGTACATAAGGGGCAATGTTTATTTGGTACTGGTATATGTTACATCTGCCGCCAACCAGGACATCGACAAAATGAATGTCCCAGAAGGCAAGCAAAAGAGGGAAGTTTAAAAGGGGCCCCTGGAGGACAACCTCAATGAATGTATCAGATGGGAACAGTTAAGGAAGGCGAATCAGTTGCCTCCACCTCAGCACCAGTGGGACCTGGCCATGAAGAACGACAGATACAGCCTCGTGTCTTCAATCTGGGGCAACAAGACGCTAAGGCGGATGACACTGTTATTACGGGTATGATTTATGCATACAAGCAACTTTTGAATGTTTTGTTTGATACTGGAGCAAGTCACTCTTTTATTGCAACACGTATTGTGAACGCCTTACAACTACAACCATATGCAACACATAATATCTTACATGTCATGATACCCAACAATCACATAATGACTACACAACTACGAACTCAACTTCAAATTCAAATCAACGAAAAAGTTCTGGAGGTCGATTTGGCGGTATTACCAATTGCTGAATACGATATCATTTTGGGTATGGATTGGTTATCAAACCATGAAGCTATAATAAATTGTAAGACGAAGGAACTGACAATTAAATGTCCCGATCAAAGTTTAGTATCTTTTAAAGGTTTGACTGAAGTAGCAAAAGCGTTGATATCTGCGATGAAGGCCGTGAAGACGATCCGAAAGGGAGGCGAAGCGATATTAGTTATGATAAAAGAAACAAAAGAAGAAAAGAAAGACATTTCGACAGTGGCCGTAGTTCGAGAATTCCCCGAAGTATTCCCTGATGAACTACCAGGAATACCTCCAACCAGAGAGATAGAATTTGAAATTCCTCTCATTGAAGGAACAAATCCAGTTGCTAAAGCACCATATCGTATGGCTCCAAAGGAATTAGCAGAGTTGAAATCTCAGTTACAAGAATTATTAGATAAAAATTTTATTCGGCCCAGCTCTTCTCCCTGGGGAGCTCCCGTTTTATTTGTGAAAAAGAAGGATGGAACACTTCGCCTTTGCATTGATTATAGAGAGCTGAATAAATTGACGGTCAAAAATAAGTACCCTCTTCCGCGCATCGATGATTTATTTGATCAACTAGTACATATGACCGTATTCTCCAAGATTGATTTAAGATCAGGTTATCATCAACTGAAGGTCAAAGAAACAGATGTATTTAAAACAACTTTCAGTACCCGGTATGGCCACTTTGAATTCGTAGTCATGCCCTTTGGATTAACAAACGCTCCTGCAGCATTTATGGATTTAATGAATAGAGTATTTAAAGAATATCTTGATACTTGCGTTATTGTTTTTATTGATGATATCTTGGTATACTCCAAAACCGAAGAGGAGCATGCACAACATCTGAGATTAGTATTACAATTATTAAAGAATCATCAATTATATGCAAAATTTTCTAAGTGCGCATTTTGGTTACGTGAAGTATCCTTCTTAGGACATGTTATAAATGAACAAGGATTAACTGTGGACCCCAATAAGATTGAAGTTATCCTACAATGGCCGAGTCCGAGGACAGTAACAGAAGTGAGAAGCTTTTTGGGATTGGCTGGCTATTATCGAAAGTTTGTAAAGAATTTTTCTAAAATAGCTTTACCTCTCACTCAGTTAACAAGAAAGAATGTAACTTTCAACTGGAGCGATGCATGTCAGTCAGCTTTTGAAGAATTAAAAGAAAGGTTAACCACTGCCCCTATTTTAGTGATGCCGTCAGGATCAGAAGGGTTTCAGATCTACAGTGATGCGTCTTATAAAGGACTTGGATGTGTTCTAATGCAGCATGGAAAAGTAATCGCTTATGCTTCTAGACAATTAAAGAATGCTGAGAAAAATTACCCGACCCATGATTTAGAACTAGCAGCGGTAGTGTTCGCATTGCAAATATGGCGTCACTATCTATATGGGATCCAATGCGAAATTTTCACTGATCATAAGAATTTGAAGTATATCTTTTCAAAAAAAGAATTAAACCTCCATCAACGGCGTTGGTTAGAATTTATTAAAGATTGCGATGTTAATATTCAATATCACCCCGGTAAGGCTAATACAGTAGCTGATGCATTAAGCCGAAAGAATACAGTCACACTTTCAGTAATGGGACAGTATAATCAGCAATTACTGCAAGAGTTACAGAGAATGGAAATATATCTTATTTTTACTTCAGAAGATAAGCAGTCCCAACTATTCCAAATGCAAATTCAGTATTCAATTAAAGACAGAACGGTGAAAGCAATATCTCAGGATCCCTTCTTTGTAGCCTTATTGGAGAAAGTAAAGAATGGAGAATCAAATACTTTTACAGAAAAAGGGGGATTGTTATTCATAAATGACAGGCTTTGTATCCCAAATGCGGATAATTTGAGAAATGATATTTTGTATGAAGCCCACAACACACCATATTCTATTCATCCTGGACGCACAAAAATGTACCATGATTTAAAACAAGATTTTTGGTGGCCAGGGATGAAGAAGGATGTAATTACTTATATCGCTAAATGTCATGCCTGTCAAGTAGTGAAAGCAGAACATATGAAACCTGGAGGTTATTTGAAGTCCTTGTTTATTCCAGAATGGAAATGGGACGATATTGCAATGGACTTTGTGTGGGGCTTACCTCGAAGCAAGCGAGGAAATGATGGGATTTGGGTAATCATTGATCGACTGACAAAGAGTGCACACTTCATTGCAGCAAAATAGGGTGGACCAACTGAAAGATTGGTAGATGAATATATTGATGTTATTGTTAAATTTCATGGCATACCTCGCACAATTGTCTCCGATAGAGATGGCCGATTTACTTCTGACACTTGGAAACTTGTACATAAGCGTTTGGGAACAAAATTGTTATATAGCACTACCTTCCATCCGCAGACAGATGGTCAATCGGAGCGTACTATCCAGCTGTTAGAGGATCTTTTGAGGATGATTGTCTTGGATTTAAAAGGATCATGGGAAAAATATTTATCATTGGCTGAGTTTTCTTATAATAACAACTATCAATCGACGATTCAAATGGCTCCTTTTGAAGCCTTGTATGGTAGAAAATGTCGAACTCCTCTCAGTTGGGCAGAAAATGGTGAAAGGAAATTGTATAATAAAGAAAGGGTGGATAAGATGCAAGAAAAGGTCTTATTGATTCAGAACAGAATGAAGATTGCACAAGACCGTCAACAAAAGTACTATAATGCTCGGCATCGGCGAGTAGAGTTTAATGTGGGCGATCAAGTATGCTTGAAAATTAAACCATTCAAAGGCGTCTCTCGACTGCGGAAGATTGGATAATTAAGCCCACGATATGTAGGAACTTTTCCGATCACTGAACGTATTGGAGACATGGCTTACAAATTAGCACTCTCAAATGAGCTGCAAAACCTACATGATGTTTTTCATGTGTCATCACTGCGAAGATATATTGTCGATCCAAATCAAATGATTTCTGCTACAGATGTACAAATTGAACCTGATCTATCAAGCCCAACGGAGCCTTATCAAATCCTTGACTGGCAGACTAAACGATTGCGGAATAAGGATGTCAATTTTGTAAAAGTATGGTGGAAGGGCCATCCAAAGAATGAAGCCACTTGGGAGCGAGAAGATCGATTATGGGACTTATTTCCAACTTTCTAAAGGTATGTCATTTTCGTGGACGAAAATTTATGTATGGGGGGATGTAATTGTAACACCCAAATATCGTCGCACAATATAACATAATTTAAAACTTTAGTATTAAATCATTTTTATGAAAATGAAAGAGATACATGCATAAATTGGTGTGCTAATAACAAATTGGTGTGCCAATAGTAAATTGGTGTGCTAATGGAAATATTGAAAGAAAGAAATTTGGGGTGCTAATAGTATTTTGGTGTGCCAATAAAGGGAAATGCAAATTCTGAAAATGTAAGAGGGAATATACTTATAATTAAACCAAATATAATAGGCGGTGGCTTTTGGACTGGTTCAAGGGGAGGCGGTTCAAGAATTGGGGGATATTGATGCCGTCGAGCCTCGTAAAAATCAGAAAGGGCCGCACCTCCTTTCACGTGAAGCGCACCTCTCGCCAAACCCTCCTGGAAAGCCGCACGCCGTCCCCCCTCCCTTCTTTGATTTCCCTCCTTCTCGGCAGGGAAGAGCAGCCCTCTTCTTGGTCGATCCCTCTCCTACTGGATAGCAGCCCTCTTCTTGGTGGTGGGCGGTTTTGGAAACCCTAAGTTCTTCCTTTTTGTAGTATTTCTCACTGTGAGCTTTTCTTTCCCTCTTTCCCCTCTCCTTTGTGTTAATTTGTGTAAAAGCTTTAGGTATAGAGGGATTATTGGAGGAATTTGAAGATGTTTTGTTACATGATTTTAGCTCTTTACTGATTTTATAATAAGAAATAACATATGGAATATAGTAATGGATTGGATCTGCTGTTATTAGCTTTTGTTGGATGAGGAGGATAGGTATAACTATTGAGGATGTTGATTTTGATTTCTGGGTACTGATATAGAAATTGGGGATTTGCTGTTGAAAGTGATAGAGGGATTTTTGCATCATATATTGCTGAAATTTCTATGGGGCTACTGTTTTCCCCTTTTTGGAGAGCTGTTTTATCCTATATAAGGACTACTTTGCATAAGAACTTGATATATTCCAAATTACACCTTAGAATTATGATACCTTGCAGATACCATTTTGGATATTATGTAAATTGAAGATGTTAAATTTCATAGGATATATGTTATGTTACGTTAACTTAAGGTTAGAGGTCCTTTTTCCCTCATTGTCGTACTCAACCTTAGACTCCACACCATAATTATTTACAAATATGAACAATTCACAATTAATGCTTATTTGCAGCTACGAAGAAGAATGGTGTCACCCGATAGGCGTGATGATGACCCAAGGAAAGAAAAAGAGCATCATATGGTGAGGGTTTTATTTCTTTAATTATGTTCTATTTACAACTGCATGCCAACTGTAAAATGTTACATCTTAAATGCATCGATGCACAAAGGTTAAGGGTATCTGTAGACTATTATAAATCCAGTTGGACCTTAAAGGTCTTATGCGAGTTGTGCGCACTGGAGTGAATACTTAGGTCAACTTAGTTGGGCCTTAATGGGCCTTATGCGAGTTGTGCGCACTAAGTTCGACCTATAAAAGTGGGCCCAAGACTGAATACTGAAATAAATGCAGTACCCATTAACTAACTAAAATGAAGCAAGAAAAGAAAGAAGCATAAATTGAATAATTGTTAAATGCTAGAACCTGCTTACCTTATTTAGCTATTCCTTCAATGATTGAAACTGATAACTGTAAGTTTATTTATTGCTCATACTGTACAAATTGTTATCATATACATATTGTTATCTACCTTCTACCTTTAAATTGCATGTATAACAGTTAAAGAAATGATTCTCCTCGCTTAGTCTTTTCTTAAAAGGACTAACCCTTTCCATTCTAATTTTTTTAGGAACTAAGCATAAACAAGCATAAACTGGAGCTTTATCGATTATGGTACAAACGCATAATAGGAAATTTTGAAGTGGCCACATGAAGATTGTTGCAAACTTATGAAGTGCTCCACTTATAAAAATTAGTATCAAATAGTTTTGCTTTATATATTTGTACTGTTTTGTACTGGACTTGTAATTATAACTATGTTGGACATGTAAATGTAAAATGGAATAAGATTTTTTTTCTGTACTGTCTTTTCAATACATATTGTGGCATACTGAAACTTATTGTTTGGCTGTAAACGCTGCTAAATGTGAAATGTATATTGTTCCTCTGTTGCGGTCTACGGACCGTTACATTAGCTTGGCTACGCGGAGTGGCAAGGAAGAGCTAAGGCCGCACGGGAGCTTGCAAGGAGACGAATCCGTAACATCGTGCTCAAAATGGTTAGCTTGAGTTCGAGCTCGAAAATTTTGCCGAGTTCGAGCACGAAATGGTTAACTCCCGCGGAGGAAATCCACGAATTTCCTGCAGGGCGCGGATCCCCTCCGAGTGCCCGCCAAACGCCTGACGGTCGCGGCCGGGCGATGGCATCTGCGCGACACAATACCAATTTGCAGCAATGAGAGATAACATAATTATTTGGCAACAATAACAATGTTCAACAATAAGAAATTACATAATTATTTGCCAACAATACCAATTTGCAGCAATAAGAAATAACATAATTATTTGGTTTACAAAAAAAATACCTAATTGAAAAATTCTCAGTTTATACATTAACTTAATGGATCATCCTAATTAACGATCACACTTGCATGATCGTTAGAGTGTGTGTACCTCTAACCATGACATAAAATGTATGTCTCATGCTTCTGTTACGAATCATGGTATCTTTGCCACAGAAATAACATATGAGAGTAGACATACTTCATCAATTAGTAATAAGATGAATTGACCCCCTTTACAAATCTAATGAATATCATTTTTCTAACTTCTTGAGGAGTAGAATGTAGAGAAAGAAATGTGTAAGACTGAAATCTCGAGTAATAACCAGTGCAACATTGAAGCAATATGCGATCACTAATATCATGTTTACCATTGAGATTCATTTGTCAAATGAAGCTCACATTATGTTGCAATTGAGAGATAATAATAGTTCTTGCATCTTTACATTTCCAAATATGCGTGTGTACAATTTATGCTTATGATAGAGTTATAAGGATAGTTTGTTACACACTTGCATACAATTATCTCTCATATGCAATGCATGACATAGCACTCGGTATTCATAAAATCCATCACCGCTCACATTGATAACATCACTTATACATGCACTCTGAGATATATCATGATATTTCTCTATGGATGCAATCTAAAACATATTACTATTATATTTTTTTCTTGCAATCTTCTTACTAGGCTTTTTATACTTCTTTGTTGTTGTTGATATTTCAAAAGAACATGTTCAAATAACGATAGTTCTCGTTTCATTTATTTGTAGTCATCCTTGTATTTCTTAATTAGTGTTTCCTTTTGGTCGGCCGTTTAACATTATTGACAGTACATGTTCTAAAGTTTGAGATGTTATTGGATCCATTGACTCACGTTGTATCCTCTTCATTTTTTTAATATAAAAATGTTATTATACTTCTTGAGTATACAATCCAACTCATTCTGAATGTCATTTATGTGAGAGTTTGCTCGAAGCATCCGGAGGAGGATCAAGGTGGAATCCACTCCCCGTTGCCCCTAGCGGGTATTTATAGGGAAAATCCTAAGAGTACCTACGGGGATGAGTATCCGTGTACCCAACTGACCCGTTATACCTTCGAACCCGTTATTTGACCAAATATACATTAACAATCTCCTCCTATATTTGTGACAAATAACGTATACGTTTCGAAGTGCAGAAAGTAGTAAAAGCAAAAGGGAGTTTTCGACTTAGCATAAGCAAAAGAGTTAGCACAATAAGTAACAGCAGGATTTTACACAAAATATCCAGAATAAAAAAAGTGCTACTCAACAAATAGTCTGAAAACAAAAATGGCAAGGATAAAATATATGATAATTTTACTCGTCTAGAAGATCATCAGCATCCATGTCAAATACTACTCTCTCTCCTCCATCTCCACCATAGCCTGCAAGGAATTTCATGAGTTAGAAAACTCTATGAATTCATGAACATATGCAGTAACGTAGAAAGAGAACTAGCTCTTACATAAGTGAGCTTAGAACCTGTAGCAATGGTGAAGTAACACTGTCAGCATCTCTATCTGGTTTAGCAGGAACCAGTCTAGTGTTGATTTTGTAAATCAACCGTTATCATATCCATTAGTGATCATTATGTGCTTCATCAACAAAAGTTGAATGATATGACACAACAACGTTTGCAACATTATCAGGTGTGGAATAATGTGCTATGATCATCAATGTTAGATAACTGACTACAACGACTTTCTATTCCCAGTTGAATAATTTTTGAATCAACTTACAATGAGAAAGATGCTTAGTTATCAAATGTGGAATAACAAGCATCAAAACAACTTGGGTTTTCATCAAGAAATTATTTGGGGTTTTCAGTCTGTTATTTAGATGCTTGAATGTTGCGACTATAGGTTCTCACTGTCAAAACATAAACTGCGGAGGAAAGTTTCATATTTCTATGAACTTTAGTCCCATCTCCCCCGATGTTTTTATTGTGAGAGCTCTACTCAAGCCTTTGGTCAAGGCGTCTGCAACATTATCTTTAGATCTCACATCAATCAGAGTCATAATCCCTTGATTTGTGAGTGAGGTCAACTAGGATTGTTTCAGCCTGAGATGCCTTCTTTTGCCATTGAACAAAGTGTTCGTAGCAATCGTTTTCGTAGCCTGATTGTCACAGTAAACTGCAACAAAACTCATTTTTAGGCTCGATAAAGGAATGTCCATCACCAAATCTCTTAACCACTCTGCTTCTTCGCCTGCTACAGCAAGAGCGTAGAGTTTGGATTCCATAGAAGAGAGTGCAATACAAGATTGCCTCTTGGACTTCCAGGCTACAGCTGCTCCTCCTAGTGTGAATACAAACCCACTAGTGGACTTGCTGTCGTTTAATTCCGAGCACCATGATGCGTCAGAATAACCTTCAAGAACTAAGGGATGACCAGTGTAAACTAAAGCATACTTTTGGGTGTGCTTCAAGTATCTCATTAGCCTATCTAAGACGTTCCAATGGTCTTGGCCAGGATTACTAGTGAATCTGCACAACATGTCGAACGTAAAGGCTATGTCAGGTCTAGTGCAGACCATAGCATACATGAGGCTACCAAGTAGTTTAGAATAATCTAACTGTCTAACCATAGCTCCTTCATTGGGCTTTAGGCGGTTAGTGTAGTCGTATGGTGTCTCAGATGCTCTACTGTCACTGTATCCTCACGTGTCCAACATGGCTTTATATAGTGGCTTTGACTTAGGGAGATGCCAGTCTGCCCAAAGCTCACTTGCATGCCTAGTATAGTGTTAGCTACACCTAGGTCTTTTATGCTAAATTCTTTTATTAGGTCTGACTTAACGTCATCCACTTCGGATTGATCAGACCCTAGAATGAGCATATCATCTACGTACAAGCATATTATGACGACTTTATCCGATCTATTACGTATGTAAAGACATTTATCCGAGAGACTCGACAGGAATCTCATGTTCTTTACACTATAGTCGAACTTCTCATGCCATAATTTCGGTGCTTGCTTTAGTCCGTATAAAGACTTAAGTAATTTACAGACCTTTGTTTCGTGACTGTCTACAATGAAACCTTCAGGTTGACTCATGTAGATCTCTTCGGTCAGATCACCGTTCAAGAACGCAGTCTTAACATCCATTTGTTGAACAATAAAGTTCTCAATAGACGCAATAGCAAGGAGGGCCCTAATGGTTGCTAAGTGACACACGAGTGAGTAGACATCAAAATAATCTACTCCGCTTACTTGTGTAAAACCTTTAGCCACCAGGCGTGCTTTATACTTAGCTACGCTACCATCAGGATTTAGTTTCTTTTTCAGAATCCACTTACACCCTACGGTTTTAGCCCCTTTTGGCTTATCAACCAACGTCCAGGTGTTATTCTGAAGTAGAGAATTCATCTCTTCATCAATAGCTTCTTTCCAGAGTAGGGAATCCCTGGATCTCATCGCGTCCTTATAGGTGGATGGATCAGCCTCAATGTGGCAAGTGACAAAGTCACTACTGAAGGTTCTGGGAATTCGCTCTCGTAGAGAAGTTCTCCTAGACTCTAGGCCAGAGTTATCTACCGGAACAGAATAGGAGGTGTTCGGTACTAAAGTAGGATCATCTTCAGTAATAGTTACTTGCATACCTGGGAGAGACATGTTCTTATCCTTGAGGAACTTATCTTCAAAGAACACTGCATCCCTAGATTCTATAACAACGTTATTAGAAATATCTAAGAATCTATCTGCAGCACTATCCTCAGCACAACCTAGGTAGACACATGTATTGGTCCTAGGTCCAATCTTAGACCGTCTAGGGTCAGGGACCCTGACATAGGCTATACAGCCCCAGGTCTTAAGTCTAGTAAAAGACGGGGGTCACTTAAACCAAAGCTTGTAGGGTGTAACCTCTAACTTGGCATGAGGAACTTTATTCAAAATGTGATTTGCAGCTAAGACTGCTTCTCTCCAATAAGCGGAAGGCATGCCTGCAGTCAGGAGCATAGAGTTTAACATTTCTGTTAACGTGCGATTTTTACGCTCAGCTATGCCGTTAGACTGGGGCGAGTAAGGAGCAGTGGTTTCTGCAACGATTCCATGTTGGGCAAGGAAACATTTGAACTCACTGGACATATATTCTCCTCCTCTATCACTTCTAAATCTTTTGATTTTCATGCCTAATTGGTTTTCTACCCTGGTTTTGAAAATACAAAATTTTTCAAACGCTTCATCTTTAGTTTTAAGGAGATAAATGTGACAAAACCTAGAACAATCATCTATGAAGGTGATCAAATACTTCCTGCCTCCTCTAGTGATAAAAGTTTTGAAGTCACATATGTCAGAATGTATTAGTTCTAAGGGTGTTGTGCTCCTAGTAACCGCACTAAAAGGTTTCCTAGTGATCTTAGTCTGAGCACACACTTCACATTTATCAGTTTTGACTATAGTGTCTACAGCTATCTGGTGAGTTCTAGCAATTTGGAACATTTTCCTATAGTTTACCTGTCCTAGTCTCTCGTGTAGAGCCTTAGGGCTAACTAAGTTTGTTTGAACTTGTTGAACTATTTCATTTGTTAGACTTAATCTGTACATCCTATTCTAGACATATGCACATCCAAAATAGTGTAAGTTAACTGACAGTGTTATTCTACCGCTACAGAAAGTAAAAGACATACCAGCATCACATAGTAAGCTAATAGACACTAAGTTAGCAGTTAAAGAAGGAATAAACTTAACATTCTTTAAAGTTAAAGTCTTACCTGAGGATTGCAGCAAAATTGCATTCCCCACCTTCAGCACATCAGCTGTCTCACCGTTGGCAACGGTCACAGATTCTCTTGCGTCAGTAAGACCTGTCATCAGAGTAGGGTTGTTGCAAACATGGCACGTTGCCCCCGAGTCAAGGAACCACTCTGTACTGGCCTTTCCGTTTCCGACCATGGCAACAAAGTCGGATGGCTCAGTGAGACTAACCATGATAGCATGGTTGCCCTCCTGTGGTGTCTTTCCCTTCTCCTTACGAGGAAGCCTGCAATCAGATGCGTTGTGTCCCCACTTGTTGTAGTTATAGCACTTGCCCTTAAACTTTTTGATTTATTTACTTGTTCCTGCAACCTGGGAGCTACTTGGGCTGGGTTTTGACTTCCTAGGGTTTGGCACGCGCCTAGAGTTCGAAATCATGTTAGCAGCAGCCTTCTACTTACTAACAACTTCTAGAGCGTGTCGAGTCCTATTTTCGTCCTCAATGCGTATAAAATGCTTAAGTTCGTTCAAACCCACCTGCATCTTCTTGCGGTACATTTCAGTTTTGAAATTGTACCACGTAGAAGGCAACTTATACACAATTTTGCCAGCAACAAAGCTATCTTGCAACGCAATATTCTCGCTTTGCATGGAATCTACTCAAACTTCAAAGTTTGATACCTGAGGGAGAATGGCCTTCTCCTCGTCGAAGGTGAACGAGTGGAACTTGTCCACTAAGTGCGCCTTGGACAGGTCCTCCTCCTGCCTGAAGTGCTCCTGCAAAGCATCCCATATGGCCTTAGCTGTCTTCAGCTTCATGTACGTCTTCACCAGATTGGAAGATAGGCAGTTCAGCAGGTAGTCCCTGCAGAAGTCTTCATCAGAAACCCATTGAGCCTCTCCAGCAGTCCCTACGACCTCAGCACCATCAGACTGAACTGTGTAGAACACGTTCAGAAACTTCATCCCGAACTGAGTATTCAACTTCCAGTCGTTGAACTCAGTCGTTGTGAACTTCTCCAGCTTTATCATCGAAGCGGGGGACGCCATATTGTTCCCCTTCATCATTGTGCGCCCGACAGACGAGAACAAGCCACCAAACAGAGGATTCAAAAACTCTGTAGCTAGCATCGGCGGTAGCCTGGGCGGTAGCCTGTTCGGCTGCTAGCGCCAGGCGCTAGTAGGTAGCGCTGGCGGTAGCGCTTAGGGTTGCACTTCCTTGGGCTTGGAGACGGCGGCAGCGGGAGATCTGATGACGGCTGAGGGGGATCTGGAGGCAGAGGCGGCGGCGCTGCGGCAGATCTGAGACGGAAACTTGCTGCGGGCTAGGGCAGCAGCGATGGAGGCGCGGCGGATCTGAGGCGGGCGGCTAGGGATCCGGCGATTCCGGCGACTGCACACGGCAGAGGCGGCGGCTTGCAGGACTGGATCGCGAGAGCAACGCGATAGCTCCTCCTCCACGCGACGTGCGGCAGCTGGGCGGAAGCAAGCACTGCCGGCGGAAGCTTTCTCCGCTATAGACGACGTGCGACAGTGCGGGAGCCCAGCAGAATCGCGATCTGCGACGAGGACGAAAGGGCGGAAGCACGCGCTTGATGCAGGCGAACGGCGACGGCAGATGCGCGAACACCTTCACGAGAACGACGAACAGATCTGGATCGCGATCTCCTTCGCGAAAGCTTCGCGTGAACAGGCACCGGGCGGACGAACGGGAGAAAACCCTTGGGGCAAACTTCGAGATTGTGAGAGTTTGCTCGAATCATCCGGAGGAGGATCAAGGTGGAATCCACTCCCCGTTGCCCCTAGCGGGTATTTATAGGGAAAACCCTAGGAGTACCTACGGGGATGAGTATCCGTGTACCCAACTGACCCGTTATACCTTCGAACCCGTTATTTGACCAAATATACATTAACAATTTACAGGCTCATCCTCTACCTTTACTTCATAGACATTAGTGGTGGCGAATGCAGTGGTTGTTTTCAATATTTATGAACCATCCATAATAGGAAGACAATGCATTGATTGATATAAGTAATCAACTCTTGTGTACATGATAAACCAATCATAAACCTCATTTTATGTAAGCAATCTACCATATCTAGACATCATGTCGTAACCAAATCCTCTCCCTTTTTAATTGTTTTCATAACTGCAATGCTATATTACCAAATAGATCAGTGTACAAATATCCTCTGAATCATGCTATTACATGAATTAAACTTTACTCAAACGACCCTTTAATTTATGTGCGGTGAAGGTTTATCATTTGACCAAAAGTATTGCAAACACTTGTTAAATTATCAATGGACACTTCCAAAAACTTCTCAGTTAATTGTGTCTACTTTGCATATGATTTGTTGTTGAATTACCAAAAGTAAATAATTGTCCATCAAAGCAAAAAAAACAAATACTTCTTATAAGACTACCCATGTCATCACCACATAATTTAGTACTTTAGGATAATTTTCAAAGTATTTAATTAACATGGATTTGAACTCATATTAAAATCATGCACTTTTAGAGAGTTCCCTAAATGTTGTCATTCACACAATCTTCACATTCTTCCTTTTTCCTGAAATATTTTTTACATTGTGCGAGAATATTATGGTTGATGTGAACATGACAAAAAATAATCTTGGATTGAAAAAATTTCACGAATGGGATGTAACATTGCTAGTAGGTCGGGTGAGAACCAAACTTTCTGTGATGGAGTTGATCGAAGGGGACAAAACTGATCGGAAGACTGGCGTGCCTACAGGAATGGACTATAATAACTGGTTCTAGAATAATATCCTTCCCCTGCACTATAATTGTTGGTGTTAATCGGAAGGGATATCATTTTGGAAGAGTCAGAACGAAACGAAGTGCGTGTAAACAAGAAAACAATTAATGATCTCTTATGTCTGAGCGAAGGATATAGTGGAGCAATGAAGGAGACGGTAGAGCATCAGTCTCTCCTAGCCAAGTGAAGGACTATCGAACTCGTCTAGGCAGAGATGGCAGGGTCTCGTCCTGGCCAAGCAAAGGAGACTATGAGCTCGGGATTCACAGGTGTGAGAAGGAAGGTTAGGCGGCGACATGTGAAATGTGGGGTGCGATTAAAGATGTTGGAATGAGAGTGAAATTATGGCTTATAGTCTATTCTTTGGGGTGTGAATAGCTCAAAATTTTATTTCGAGTTAATCGGAGTCCCTACTATATCGGGGGTCTAAGAAGTCGGCGACAAGTAATGTGTTGGGAATTTGATTAGTAGGAGACCGGATTCTTTTTCTCGAGATTTAATTGAAGAACCGATGCAACTTAGTGCTTTGATTTTCCCACACCAGCTTTGTTGTCCCTCCATGATTGCATGTTCCCACATTAGGCACCCTCGCTTAAAAATAATCCGACCCCTAGTCCGCTTTGTTAAACCTATGGTATAAGATTGAGAGATCCACCACATTAAATGTAGCGGAGATTACCTAGCCTTTGAGAAGATTGATAACATGGGCTTTATCGTTTATCTTCTGAAGGACTTTGTAGGGGGGTCAATCTTACGAGGCTTTAGTTTATTATGTGTACTTGCAAGAAAATGCTCTTTTCGCAAATGGACCGTCACAAGGTCCCCTTTAGAAGACTTGTAGGCTACACTATTGTTTGCATAATGCTTATACCGTTTGTTGTATTCCTAAAGCTTATGGATGACTTTCGTTTGCACAACTAACATCAATCAAGGTTGCCATATGTTTTGCAACAATATTGTAATCCAGTAATTTTGTTAGAGAAATCAAGTCCATAGTGTGTTGAGGTGGGAACTGATAAACAAGTTTGAACGATGTTTTCCTAATGGAATGGTTCGACACATTATTGAACGCAGACTTGGCTGGAGAGGACATGAAATCCCATTGCTCTGGTTGATCAACACATACGCAATGAATCATGGATTCAAGTGCGTGGTTAACTGTTGGATCTTACGGCGCCCTTAGAGGGGGGGGTGAATAAGGGAATAAAAATTCTTTTTATAATTTTAAGATAATTACTAAATTGTTTTATAATATGTGAAGGTAAAATAACAATTTAGCTAAATGAATAGAAAAATTATGATTTGCAATTTTAGAAACAAGTACTAAATTATTTTATGATGAAAGAGATTGAAATAAACAATTTAGATTTAGAATTGAAAACTTATAACACAATATAATAGAGATTGCGCCAAATGAGAGAAATCAAGTAAACACAAATAGAGACATGATTATATTATATGAAAAGGTGTTTACAAAAATTGATTTCAATATCGCTTGAAATCGGAGGCGACAAATATGTAAATAATTTTTCCTTTTCTATACCGACTCGTATCCCCACGAACCGGTTGGCTTTAGCCTATCCTTCCCGGATAAGGCCTCAAGCCGCTCTAGCCAATCCTTCCCCGGATATGGCCTCGAGCCCCCTAGATCTAATCACCTAGAACTAGTCGCCAACACAAGGCGAATTTCCCCCTAAGTCCTACCCAGACCTAGTCGCCAACTCAAGGCGAATTCTCTAAACGGTTACAAAAAGTATGGAATGGAAATAATGAAAACAATAATAAAACTCCCTATATGAGATCTCTAGAGTTGAGGATGAAGGAGCGCGGTAGTATAAGCGAGGTTGAAGCGATCGTCCTTCAGATGTAGCGTGACGTTGTCCTCCTCCAGAATTCTCCTTTAAGCTTTTTGTGGGAGATCCATCTTCGGCAGCATAACAGCACTGGAATTGTGGCACAAGCAACCTATCTGGAAGTTCTCTTTTAAAATGAGAGAGAACACATCATTTTATAAATCTAGGAGCTAGCGCCTGCAGTAGCTGATAGCGCCTGCGGTAGCGTTCGTGTGGAGCGGTTGCGAAACTGTCGGCGGCGTGGCGCTGTGCACGATCTTGAGCTAGCGCCTGCGGTATCGCTAGCGCTGGCGGTAGCGTTAAGGAACCGCTGAGATGGAATCGCTGAGACAAAACCGCTGAGATGATCTTGAACTAGCGCCTGGCGTTAGCGCTAGCGCTGGCGGTAGCGCTAGCGCCTGCGTTAACCTCTAGCGCTGGCGGTAGTGCTCTATTCAGAAAGTTTGATTCCATATTGCCTTCTACCTGTGGAGTATGGCACCTATAGTTCCTGCACACTATAAACACACTACAAGCAATATCAAATACAATATGGGATTTGTTATTCTCAAACAAAGGGATGTGACACACATGTCCAACAATCTCCCCCTTTTGATAATAACAAATCCTCTAAGCAAGAAATCAACAATAGTGTTTATAGATAAGATAAGCAAGATAAAAGTGCAACTATAGTAAATGATATGCATGATAATATGCATACTCCCCCTATCTTAATGCTCCCCCTACATAAATGCAATTTATGTGTTACTCCCCCTAAATGATAGATTTCATGAATTTATGTGTTACTCCCCTTATTTATCTATATTTCTCCTATATAGATTTCTTCAATTAATCTCCCCCTTTTGGTATTATCGAAAGAAGGTGGGGCGAGGGTAGTAAGGAGGCATTTTAAAAAGATAAAGCATGATCGAGCTTTTGTAATATTGACAAAGATAAAGAATTTAAGTATAGTATTGAAGAGATTTCAAATAAATAGATAAGAGTTTTAGCATAGCGAAAGATTATAAGAAACATCTTTTTGTAAGCATGAAAAGCATAAGTAAAAATATGAGTTTTAGTTCAAAATTGAAAGATGTTTTAACTTTTTGAAATCTCAAAGTTTTTTATAAAGATATCAAGCATGAAATGAACATATCAAAGAGAGATTATACTACAATGTTACTTAATTGTAAATTCAAGAAATACCAAAATATTGTAGAGATCATGCTAGGTTATCTAGTGCATTTCTTATATAAAGAGTAGTATAAATAAAGCATTAGAATCCAATACTCATGAGAAGAAGTGTTATGAAAGATAATGATGTGCACATAAGTGTATTTTGGGCAATGTTAATAATGGATTTAAATCATCAAAATACAAGACATGTGTAAAGTAAAGTGCACAATAAAACACAAGTAAATTACTTTCACACACTTTTAATGCACATAATTTTTAACAAAGTGGTGTAATAATCAAAGTTTGCACAAGACACTTTACTATTCTTTCCAAGGTGCTTAACCTCGCAATGCTTATGAAGACTTATCAGGAGGTTCAAGTAGTGCTTGGTGGAGTTATATTTGTCTACATATATAATTTTTTGTTCATATTTGTGAGACAACATTCTCCGAATACATTTATTTTGCAAACAAAAATTTTTAACTTAACCACTTTTCTAAATTTCATAAGTGCAATTCAAATGTAGTGTAGGCAATAAACTTATGCAAGTTTTAATTCATTGTACAAATACAATACATAAGCAAGCATTTTTAGATTTAGACACACATGTTGATTACCAAAATAAGTGAGTGAAATGTATCATTATCAATCATAAAACATTTACTCATACTTAGAGGCATGCTAAGCTTGGTTCTATACATTTTTCAATACAATTGATGCACTTTAAATAGATATATCAAAACATGATAAGCAAAACAATGTTCATAGTAATTTGAAGGAATAAGTTTTAACATTGTAAATAATTCTAAATAATATAATTCATACATGCTTGATATTGGCAATAAATATCATACAGTTTTTTTTTTGTTTTATCATTTTTAAATCAAATAAAAACAGAAAATCACAATAACATATTTTTGTAATTTTTGAATTTTGAATTGTTGTAGTAGATTTTTCATAATATGAATAAAACACAAATAACAAAAACATATTTTTGTATTTTTTAAATTTTGAACTTTTGTAGTTGATTTTTCATAATATGAATAAAATACAAATAACAAAAAAAATATTTTTGTAATTTTGAATTTTGAATTTGTGTAGTTGATTTTTCATAATATGAATAAAACAAAAATAACAAATGTCAGAAATACAAAAACAAAGTAGTACATATAGACTGAAATATTTTTAGTGATTTTTAGAAATTTTGAAAATCAGAAAATCCACACACCCACGCTAGCGCCGGCGCTAGTGATAGCGCGACAAACAGTACGTGATTTTTTGAGAATTTTAAATTTTAAATTTTTAATTAGTAGAGTAGTTCCATGCTGAAATTTCAGAATTTTTGGAGATCTCTAGGTGGATCAAATTTGCATGAAACTTTGGCTTTTTCAAATTCTTGTGTTTTACAAAACCATTTAATTATGAAAAGATAAGTTATGAAGACACAAGAGGACATTTTTTATTAAACAATCCAAAATATGCATGATTTAAGTGATAAGTAAATAAAATGATCATGCAATGAGTAATATAAGTATGTCCTAAGATTAAAGACTACCCCGACTAAATGTCTACACCCTAGCCCCGTACTAAGTGACGGATGGGCATGAGGAGCTGCACACATGCCGTAGGTTGGGGTGTTAATCCCATATGCACACACTAGAGAACGCTCAACCTAGCACTCTTTCCCCCCAGTGCCTCGCAAGGCCCCACTGGAACCCTCCCCGGTTAAGGACAAGACATGACTTAGAGGTTAGGTCTCTAATGTATACAACCCTACGCCCCTGCTATTGTGAGATATGATGTCATAGGTGAAATAATCTTTTGGACAACCTATGCTTGTAAATCTAAGGGTTGGTATATAAACTATGAGTTTTGTTTAATGTGATGAGTTATAAAGCCGCATAGTTTTTATTTTTACTTTTATGAGATGACGATATGTGATAATTAGCACAATTACTAATATTCAATAAGTGACAATGCTAGTATGATGAGTTTTGGGTTTAATGTCATGTCATAAGATTTATATCAATATTGCATGTATTCCAAAATAGAGTTTCAAATTATAGATCTAGAATGGAGTGATGATTTAGTTTGATTTATACTTTCATTACAAAGTTGATTCTAGAGTCTACAAATATGAGAGATACATGCAATCACTGTAAAAATTTCTCGAATCTTGTGAGAGCAAGCAGGAATAACAACTAGAGATACAAGCCAAAACAACTAGAAACAATCTTAGGCAAACAAACGATCTTTATTGATAGCAAACTTCAATTACAGGGCAAGACATGCTTGACGAGACATGATTTCGTCAGCACAAAACTCCAAAGAGAAATACAAAAAACTGAGGATAACTGGAGACCGCCCAAACCGCGCGACCTCCCCTGCGATCTCTGCCAGTTGCAAGACCGCAACTCTCTGCCGACCACAGAACACCACCAGACCGCTGCACAGACCGCTCCCTTCTTCCGACCTCCTGATTCTCCCGAACTCCAGCACCACAACTCCAAGCCGCAGACCGCCCGAACACTTTCAGAGGAAGAGGTGATCGCTGCTGCCCACACTATCCACAGAAGCTGCACAATAAGAGTTCAATCAGAGACCGCCCGGTCAGAAGTAAACAGACCGCAAGAACAAGAGCGAACTCAGCTTACACTTGGTGTGTCTATCTGTTTGCTGCAACAGTGGCTCCTATTTATAGGCGTGAGACCTGATCTGGTCACCACCCTAGAGATAGGATCACCACCCCCCAGACCGCGCGACCTGATCGGTCACACTGCGCGATCAGCAACATTACTTCTGCTTCATTTTTTGGTGAACCCGCCAGCTTCAATGTCGCCATGAGAGACTGCCACTCTCACAGCAGACCTCGACTCCACAAGGAGCTCGCCAGACCGCCCGAAGCTATTCACCACCTGTGTTCGCACGAGACCGCGAACACAGTCAGTTCGCCATCAGATCGTGAACTCCTATCTGCATGCCGATCTCCTTCTGAGACCGCGAACAACAACCAGCTCGCATACCAGTCTCCTCCTGAGACCGCGAACTGAGACCGCGCGACTAAGACCCTTAGTCCGCGAATACCCCCAGAAAGCCCGGTCAGCTACCAGACCGCATTCCGGAGAGAACCTGTATCAAACTGTGCGGTCACACCAGACCACCACAGCCTTGTAGAGGACAGCGTGCCACGCGGTCACGCACAGACCGTGTAACACCCTGCCAGTACAAAAAGTATAACAGCAGGTCCGGCCGGGACCCCACGCCATACAAACCACACTAGCTAGGAGTTAAAAGGTGATAACCAGAAAAGTAACAACTAACGAGAGTACAAAACGTAAGCGGAAGCATTAATTAAACCATTCAAATAGACATGTCCACTATCATAGGAATGAATCCAGAAATAAGAGTTACGGCCTTAGGGCCTTACATCAAATCAATGTACAAAACTCCAAAAAGCATACATCGGCACGCAGGCCGGCAATACATGAGAAAACAGGAAAAAGGCTGGCCTTCGAGGGCCAACTCAGCAAAAGGACAGCAAAAGGACCAACGCCCGCTATTTCCCGCTAGGCTCACCTGCACCTGCATAAGAACATTCCACCAAGCGGTGGTAAACAAAGCAACGGTCAGCACAGCTGACCAAATTATAACGACCCCACCCCTTTCCCGGGGTGGCGGAGATTCTACCCTGCAAGTAAGCCATACTAGCACAAGTACTAATCTAAAGAGAGTGCAACTACACAAGGTGAGGTTTCAAGCACAATCAATCTTCTAGGTTGAGCATCAAAAAGAAGGGAACCTAGGTATGCACATGATGTTGGTTGGGTTCACCCGAAGGTTTCCCACAACCGCCTAAGCAAATCGCATGAGGCTAAACATAACATCAAATTCACAACACTCCACCCTAAGGGTCACCACCTTAGGTGGGAAACAAGAGCTTTTGGTCGGTCTAGGTATGACACCTTCCACGACCTCTCCCATGATCACACGGCCTTCATGAGGAAGGGACCTCTCGCCGATCTGCATGGAAACGGGTTCGGTTCAGCTTTGCCTGTGCTCTAATCGTCGCGATCTATCGCACGACGCGGGTACGGCTTCACCTCGGCCCGTAAGGGTTTAGCACTTTCAAGTGCTACACAAAAATATACGCTACGCACCTAACCCCTTCACAAGGATCTAGGCTTCGCGAATTCTCAACAAGGGAGGTACATACGCTCCGCATCAATAACGTGGTGAAGGTTTGCCTTCATCCAAAACTCAAAGCATGGGGCTTTCGTAGGGATCTTCACAAGACGCCTACACTTAACTCCCGCAATACTATAGGTGAGTTCACGGAGTCATTCTCCGGCACGCATTCTAGGTCTAACCTAAATGCAACGTCGCAAATCAAGCATCACCGATTCGGGCTCACGGCCAGGAATAGGCTTCACACAAAATGCCTAAATCCGCACGACTACCGGATTTTCTACATGCAATATGCCGGGGACGGACACAATCTACCCGGAGTCCCGAAGGACTTGAGGAAATCCTACACTTCACCCATTTGGTGAAAGAGATACCTCATGCAAGCAAAGAAAGAGGAATAAATGGACAAATACAAGTCCAAAGTTCGGGAGGAAGAATCGTTACCCTAGACGTGTTCCTCTTCGCCATGGATCCGAGATTCTACGCGGAGGGAAAGAACCGCACCGGGCTGCACTCTCCGGATCTGGAAACGGCTCGCGAAACGGAGCTCCGGAGCTCCGTCAATGGCGAAATCTCCTCTTCTTCTTCCTTGCCCCCTTCTTCTTCCTCTAGCCTAGGAGAGAGAAACACTATGAAATAATGAGGGTTTAATCCCTCTCCAAAGCCCTAAGACCCCCCAGCATCAAATCCCAGCCGTTGGATCGAATTCCAAGAAATTTGATCGGTCGGATCCTCTTCTCCGCTCAAAATCGCGGAACAGAATAAACAGGGCGCACGATCACAGGCGCACGGTCAGTGGTCGTGCGCGACGAGGGCAATGGTCGTGCGCACTATCCGGGACAGAACTCTGAATTCTTGCGAATAAGCGCACGATCGCTGGCGCACGATCACTGGTCGTGCGCGAAGAGGGAAATGGTCGTGCGCACTGTCCGAGACAGAACTCGATTCTCTTCTGAATTAACGCACGATCGCTGGCACACGATCACTGGTCGTGCGCGATGAGGCCACTGATCGTGCGCTAAGAGCAGACAGGGAAAATTCTAGCCTGCTTCACGTGCCGCACTACCACTCCGCCTACTTCGCGGAACTACCAGACTTGGGGTGTTACAACTCCACCCTCCTTAAAAGAATTTCGTCCCGAAATCCAGGAAACAGTAATAGCATAAATTACAGTTATACTTTACCTGAGGGAAATAGCTCGGGATACTCCGCAAGCATCGTTTGCTCTCTCTCCCAAGAGAGCTCCTCTCGGCCGCAGTTATCCCACCGGACTTTTACCATCCGAATGGACTTGTTCCGCAGCTGCTTTACTTCGGTATCTTCGATGCGTAAAGGCTTGACTTTCGTCGACAACCCACTATCGACCGGAACTTTGCCGACCGCAACGATATGAGTAGGCTCTTGCACTGCCTTCCTCAACACTGAAATGTGGAACACGTCGTGCAGACCGCTCAGCTCTGCAGATAGTGCAAGCCGATAAGCCGCATCACCAACACGCTCCACGATCTCGAACGGTCCTAAGTACCTCGGACTGAGCTTTTTCAAGCGTCGAATCCTTGATACCCCTTTGAACGGTTTGATCTTCAAGTAAACCCGGTCACCGACGGCAAACTCTAAGTTCCTATGCTTGGCGTTGAAATACTTTGCTTGCCTATCCTGGGCAACCAATAGCCTTTCGCGTATAGCCCGGATCGTCGAAGTTGCTTCTTCAACATCCTTTCGCTTCAATAGCTTAGTATCGCCCGTTTCCGCCCAAGACAACGGCGTACGACACTTCTTACCATAGAGGGCCTCGAAAGGAGCCATCTTTATGCTGGCTTGGTAGCTATTATTGTAGGCGAATTCGATCATATAGAGGTGATCCTCCCACCTCTTTCCAAAGTCTAGAGCGCACATTCGGAGCATATCCTCCATAGTCCTGTTGGTTCTCTCGGTCTGTCCATCCGTTTGCGGGTGGAAGGCCGTGCTGAACTTCAATTTTGTGCCCAACAGTTCATGGATAAGCCTCCAATCTTTCGATGTGAAACGCCCGTCACGATCGCTGACGATGCTACGAGGGACACCGTGCAGTCTCACGATACTATCCACATAGAGCTTTGCTAGCTTCTCTACGGAATCATCCTTCCGGTTCGGAATGAAGTGTGATACCTTTGTCAAACGGTCCACGATCACCCATATGGCGTCGTTTCCATGTTGCGATCTCGGCAATCCGTGCACGAAATCCATCGAAATATCATCAAACTTCCATTCCGGAATCGGCAAGGACTTCAGAAACCCACCGGGACGTTGACATTCCGCTTTCACCAACGCGCAAGTATGACACTTGGCTACGTAAAGGGCAATGTCTTTCTTCATGCCCGGCCACCAGAACAGTTTCTTCACATCCATAAACATTTTAGTGCTCCCCGGGTGGATCGAGTACTTGGTATGATGAGCCTCGTACATCAATTCCGCCCGTAGAGTACCAACGTTTGGGATGCATAACCTTTCCTGCTTCCACATAAGGTCGTCTTCGAAGGAGAAATCAGCGTTTAACCCTTCAACGGTTTCCGCTTTGTATCGTTTCAAGCTCTCGTCCAACTCCAATGCTTGTCGAACTCGGTCGGCAAGGTCGTAGTGAACTTCCGTCCAGTTCAAGCATGCTGAAGTAGACGTTCTCCTATCAATGCATATGATCTCCATTTCTTCTAGCTCACGGATTAGACGCTCATCGTGCATCAAAATCCAATTTGCTTGTGCGGGAGCCCGACGACTCAACGCGTCTGCAACTACGTTTCCTTTACCGGGAGTATACTTGATATCGAAGGTGTAGTCCCCAAGGAACTCCATCCACCTCCTTTGGCGCATGTTCAACTCCCTTTGGTCTAGTAAGTACTTGAGGCTCTTATGGTCGGTAAAGATATCGATCTTCACGCCATATAGATAGTGTCTCCAAAGTTTGAGGGCAAAAACCACGGCCGCTAGCTCCAAATCATGGACCGGGTAATTCCTCTCGTGAACCTTCAGTTGCCGGGAGCCGTAGGCAATTACCTTCCCGAACTGCACTAGGACACAACCCAAACCACTTCCTGAGGCGTCGCTATATATTTCGTAGCCTTCCGTACCTTGTGGCGAGCATAGAATGGGCGCCGTGGTCAGACGGCTCTTTAGCTCTTCAAAAGCTCGTGCGCACTCGGGCGACCAAACGAACTTATGATCCTTCCTAGTCAGTTTTGTGAGAGGAAGTGCGATCCTCGAGAAGTTTTCCACAAAGCGCCTATAATAGCCGGCAAGTCCTAAGAAACTTCGGACTTCCGCTACGTTTTTCAACAAAGGCCACGCTTGGATCGCTTCTATCTTCGACGGATCAACTGCAATTCCTTCGCCACTAACAACATGACCAAGGAATGCCACTGACGGTAGCCAAAACTCGCACTTGGAGAACTTGGCATATAGCTGACTCCTCCTCAAGGTGCTCAGGACTGCGTGCAGATGCCCTACATGCTCCTCTTCCGACTGAGAGTATACCAAAATGTCGTCGATGAAGACGATCACAAATTGATCTAAATACTCTCGGAATGTCCTATTCATCAAGTCCATGAATACCGACGGTGCGTTGGATAGACCGAACGGCATTACCGTGAACTCAAAGTGCCCAAAGCGGGTACTGAACGCTGTCTTTGGGATGTCGCATTCCCTTATTCGCAGTTGATAGTAGCCGGACCTTAGGTCTAGCTTGGAGTAAACCGTCGACCCCATCAGTTGGTCGAATAGATCATCGATTCTAGGAATCGGATATCGGTTTTTCTCGGTCAACTTGTTTAGCTCTCTATAATCGATACATAGACGCAAGCTCCCATCCTTCTTTTTCACAAAGAGGACCGGTGCACTCCAAGGCGAAGAACTTGGACGTACGTAGCCTTGCTCTAGCAGCTCTTGCAATTGGACCTTCAACTCTGCCAATTCCTTTGGCGCTATTCGGTATGGTGAGCGGGCCACAGGTTTGGCACCTGGCACCAACTCGATACAGAAATCAATCTCCCGATGAGGCGGAGCCCCAGGGAGTTCGTTAGGAAACACGTCGGCGTATTCCGCTACAACTGGGACATCACACAACCTGGGCTTTGGCTCCGAAGCCTCCAACAAGGTGAAGAACAACTCGGCGCCTTTTCTCACCGCCTTAACCACTTGGAGAGCAGACATCAGCGTCTTGCTCGCCCCTCGCATACCGGCGAAGGTGGTTTCATCGTCGGTGTTCGTTCCCAGAGTGATCTCCTTTGCGTTGCAATCTATGCATGCTCGCTGCTCCGAGAGCCAGTCCATGCCGAAGATCACATCGAATTCAGCTAACGGTAGTAACGACGCTTCCAAGTCGAAATCTTGACTTCCGATCCGCACCTTCACACGGCTCTTTCTATCCGCACTCATTCGAGATCCATTGGGTAGCACTACTTCCAGTCTATCCTCTACAAAGGTAGATGGCACTCCGATTCGCACCACGAAGTCCTCGGACAGAAAAGAGTGCGATGCACCGGTATCGAATAGAGCTCTCGCCGGATAGTTGAAAATTAGGACGAAACCTAATTGTACACAAATAACACATACAGTCGTACAACCGAAAGAATCATATACATAGCTGTAAAAGCTAACTTCTAATTCGTACCTGTGACGACATCGGTTTGTCGTATGGCTTCTTGTTGGCCAAGCGAATAGACTCTCGGCTGAGTCGGAATGTGTTGGGAGGCCGAAGACTCTGCCGCTTTGCCCTTTTCCGCAGCCCGAGCATAATCCACCGCTCGATTTGCCGCCTTTGGGGGACCACTTCGACACACCGCAGCTTTGTGTCCCACCTTCCCGCAGGTGAAACACGTAATAGGAGTCCGCGCGGTCGTGGCTCCCGAAACGTTCGAAGAAGCTGGTTCCGCCTGCTTGAACTTCCGCTTGTTCCTTCTGAAGTCCGGCTTGGACTGAGAGGCCGGCGCATGAAACTCGGGTTTCTTTACAACACTCTTTGCTTGTACCCTCTTCATGTCCAACTCCAAAGATCTGGCGGTTTGCACCATCACTTGGAAGCCAAACGTCATAGGGCCTGCAAGGAGCAGCCTCAACTCGTCCCGAAGCCCTTCATAGAATTTATTCGTCTTCGTCTCCTCATCCTCCACCAATGCCCCCGCATAGCGACTCAGTCTGGTAAACTCATGTAAGTAATCGTCAACGGAGCGATCACCTTGAGTTAACCTCAGGAACTGGTTTTGTAACGCAATGCGTTGGGCAGAGGGGATAAACCGCTGGAGGAACGACTTTGAAAACTCAGCCATTGTTATTTCAGTAATGTCTCTATCGCCGAACTTGTGCAGTTCCTGCTCTTCCCACCACAGCACAGCCTCTCCGTCAAGAAGGAAAGTGGCTAAGGTGACCATCATGGCTTCGTCCGTCGCCGTCGCCCTCAGAGTTCTTCTAACTCTTGACAACCAGTCTTCTGCCTCCGTTGGGGACTCAGATCCCGAGAAGGTAGGAGGATTAAAGCTCTAGAAGTGCTTTAATTGTTGGTCACGCGCTCGCCCCGCAACTACTTGCGCAACTTGACGCTCCACCCTCGGTGCTAACGCCGGTTCCACTGCAGCTACTGGCACAGGGGCATCAACCCTTGGTGCTACCGCAGGTTCCACTGCAGGTTCAATTACCGGGGCCGCATCAGTAGTAGGCGTAGCAGGCTGTGCAAGCCTTTGCGGTTGAGCATTGATCATCGCGAAGACTGCTTCTGCGACCATTCTGATCATCTCAGCTGAAGGAGTGGTCGCTGGCACCTCAGCCGACCCACTACTTTCAGCGGTGTTACGGGGTTGAGACCGCCCCGCAGCACTTCTAGTTACCTATAATCATGCAAGGCACAATTTAGTGACCCTAAACGTATCAAACATCAAACATGGAACGCTCAGGTTCCGCAAACAAGTATTTTTTTCATTCCTAAGTGGACATTCTTATTAGTTTTTGACGTTCTAGGTGAATGCACAGCCCGTGCGCACCACCCCTTAAAAGGAATTCGTCCCGAATTCGCTAAACTACGGATCGACGCCTTAAGTCCGATACCAAATTGTAACACCCTGCCAGTACAAAAAGTATAACAGCAGGTCCGGCCGAAACCCCACGCCATACAAACCACACTAGCTAGGAGTTAAAAGGTGATAACCAGAAAAGTAACAACTAACGAGAGTACAAAACGTAAGCGGAAGCATTAATTAAACCATTCAAATAGACATGTCCACTATCATAGGAATGAATCCAGAAATAAGAGTTACGGCCTTAGGGCCTTACATCAAATCAATGTACAAAACTCCAAAAAGCATACATCGGCACGCAGGCCGGCAATACATGAGAAAACAGGAAAAAGGCTGGCCTTCGAGGGCCAACTCAGCAAAAGGACAGCAAAAGGACCAACGCCCGCTATTTCCCGCTAGGCTCACCTGCACCTGCATAAGAACATTCCACCAAGCGGTGGTAAACAAAGCAACGGTCAGCACAGCTGACCAAATTATAACGACCCCACCCCTTTCCCGGGGTGGCGGAGATTCTACCCTGCAAGTAAGCCATACTAGCACAAGTACTAATCTAAAGAGAGTGCAACTACACAAGGTGAGGTTTCAAGCACAATCAATCTTCTAGGTTGAGCATCAAAAAGAAGGGAACCTAGGTATGCACATGATGTTGGTTGGGTTCACCCGAAGGTTTCCCACAACCGCCTAAGCAAATCGCATGAGGCTAAACATAACATCAAATTCACAACACTCCACCCTAAGGGTCACCACCTTAGGTGGGAAACAAGAGCTTTTGGTCGGTCTAGGTATGACACCTTCCACGACCTCTCCCATGATCACACGGCCTTCATGAGGAAGGGACCTCTCGCCGATCTGCATGGAAACGGGTTCGGTTCAGCTTTGCCCGTGCTCTAATCGTCGCGATCTATCGCACGACGCGGGTACGGCTTCACCTCGGCCCGTAAGGGTTTAGCACTTTCAAGTGCTACACAAAAATATACGCTACGCACCTAACCCCTTCACAAGGATCTAGGCTTCGCGAATTCTCAACAAGGGAGGTACATACGCTCCGCATCAATAACGTGGTGAAGGTTTGCCTTCATCCAAAACTCAAAGCATGGGGCTTTCGTAGGGATCTTCACAAGACGCCTACACTTAACTCCCGCAATACTATAGGTGAGTTCACGGAGTCATTCTCCGGCACGCATTCTAGGTCTAACCTAAATGCAACGTCGCAAATCAAGCATCACCGATTCGGGCTCACGGCCACGAATAGGCTTCACACAAAATGCCTAAATCCGCACGACTACCGGATTTTCTACATGCAATATGCCGGGGACGGACACAATCTACCCGGAGTCCCGAAGGACTTGAGGAAATCCTACACTTCACCCATTTGGTGAAAGAGATACCTCATGCAAGCAAAGAAAGAGGAATAAATGGACAAATACAAGTCCAAAGTTCGGGAGGAAGAATCGTTACCCTAGACGTGTTCCTCTTCGCCATGGATCCGAGATTCTACGCGGAGGGAAAGAACCGCACCGGGCTGCACTCTCCGGATCTGGAAACGGCTCGCGAAACGGAGCTCCGGAGCTCCGTCAATGGCGAAATCTCCTCTTCTTCTTCCTTGCCCCCTTCTTCTTCCTCTAGCCTAGGAGAGAGAAACACTATGAAATAATGAGGGTTTAATCCCTCTCCAAAGCCCTAAGACCCCCCAGCATCAAATCCCAGCCGTTGGATCGAATTCCAAGAAATTTGATCGGTCGGATCCTCTTCTCCGCTCAAAATCGCGGAACAGAATAAACAGGGCGCACGATCACAGGCGCACGGTCAGTGGTCGTGCGCGACGAGGGCAATGGTCGTGCGCACTATCCGGGACAGAACTCTGAATTCTTGCGAATAAGCGCACGATCGCTGGCGCACGATCACTGGTCGTGCGCGAAGAGGGAAATGGTCGTGCGCACTGTCCGAGACAGAACTCGATTCTCTTCTGAATTAACGCACGATCGCTGGCACACGATCACTGGTCGTGCGCGATGAGGCCACTGATCGTGCGCTAAGAGCAGACAGGGAAAATTCTAGCCTGCTTCACGTGCCGCACTACCACTCCGCCTACTTCGCGGAACTACCAGACTTGGGGTGTTACAGACCGCGCAACCTCCATCTTCAGCCGCCTTGAACCCATACCAGCGATCAAGCCAGGAGACCGCAGCTAGGCTTAGATCAGCCAGACCGCAGATGCAGACCGCCAGGTCGTGCGGTCACGTCAGACCGCCCGACCTCCTCCCAGACCGCCCAGGTCCAAAAGCCTTCTTCACTTCCACTTCAACAATTTCAACACTCCCCCTTGAAGTGGGAAGTGGAAACCAGCCCAAGTAGCTCCCTTAGCCGTGTGAACGGCCCCTTTGCCAGCGCCTTTGTGAAGATGTCTGCGACATTGTCCGCACTCCGCACTTGCCCGACCGAAAGAGATCCCTCCAGCACCTTCTCCCGTATGAAGTGATGCTCGATCTCGATATGTTTGGTCCTCGCGTGACAAACTGGATTGTTTACCAGTTTGAGAGCACTCTCGTTGTCACCGCGTAGCAAAGTCGGCTCCCGAACCTCCTTGTGGACGTCTCCCACCAACCTCCTAAGCCAGATGGCTTCCTGAGCTGCCAAGGCCGAAGCCTTGTATTCCGCTTCTGTGGTGGAGACCGATACAGAATCCTGCTTCTTGCTGCACCATGATATAGCCGTAGGGCCCCCCATGAAGACGAACCCAGATGTCGACTTCCGATCATCCGAATCTCCCCCGTAATCAGCATCCATGTATCCATGCACTTCGAAGCCCGCATCCCTCCTGTATAAGAGACCCATGTCCGAGGTCGCCTTGACATACTTCAGAATATTCTTGGCCGCTAGCAGATGAGGTACCCGTGGCTCCGCCATATACCGACTCACACTGCCTACTGCATATGCAATATCCAGCCTCGTGATCGTCAGATAGATCAAGCTCCCAACCAGAGCTCGGAACACCAACGGATCTTGCATAATCCTCCCCTCATCCTTCCGAAGCTTCATAGCCTTCTCCAGAGGTGTAGAGATGCACTTCCCTTCCTTCATGCCGAATCGCTCCACGATTCGCTCCGCATATCCAGCCTGGGACACCAGCACTCCACTTTCCTTCCTCTGCACCTCGAGTCCAAGGAAATGGTGAAGCTCACCTAAGTCCTTCATCTCGAACCTGATAGACAACTCGGCCCGTAGCTGTGCTACTTCCTCCTTCGAGTTCCCCGTCACGATCATATCGTCGACGTAAAGCAGCACGATGACTTGAAGCTCCCCGCTCTTCTTGACGAACAAGCTTGATTCTGAGTTTGAAGCACAAAACCCACAGAATAGGAGATATTCTACGATCTTCCCGTACCACGCCCTCGGCGCTTGCTTCAACCCATACAGGGCCTTCTTCAGCTTGCAGACATGCTCCGGAAAATCCTCAGACACAAAGCCTGGCGGCTGGACTATGAAGATATCCTTGTCGATCTCGCCGTACAAGAAGGCGTTCTTGACGTCGAGCTGCCAAATCTTCCATCCATTGAATGCTGTCAAGGCAATGATAAACCGAACTGAAGTCATTTTTGCCACCGGACTGAATGTCTCCTCATAGTCCTCACCGTATTGCTGCGAGAACCCCCGAGCCACAAGGCGAGCCTTGTACCGCTCGATACTGCTGTCAGCCTTCTTCTTGAGCTTGTAGACCCATTTGCATGTCACCGGAGTGGTGCCCTTTGGCTTGGGCACTAGAGACCAGGTCTCATTTTTCTCGAGAGCTTCCATCTCCTCTTGCATCGCAATATCCCACTCCTTCACGCCTCTGGCCTTCTCAAAGCTCGACGGCTCCCTCTCATCCAAGGGACCAGCGAAGAAACATGAGACAAAGCTCACTGCGTTTCCTCCTGTATAGCGATCAGGGGCGGTGATCGCTCGCTTCGACCTCCTCAGCTCATTCCCCTGAACCGCATTGTCTCCAGCTGCTTCTTCTCTAGCTCCCCTTCCAGACGTGCTAGGAGCACCGCTCCCCCTGCTCCTTGAACCAGAAGCCTTCGTCTCAGAACTAGAAACTGATGGACCACCTGGTGACACAGGTAGCTCCACCTGAAGATCCTCCACAGCTTTCTCTGGCATTTCCATCCTGCTTTCTGGTAGCTCCACATCAGAAGACCCCTTGTAAGATGTCACCTCATCGAACACGACGTCGCGAGATACAACAAACCTCCGCGTCTCCGGGTCCATGCACTTCCATCCCTTTTTGCGCTCATCGTATCCCACGAAGACTAGCTTCCTTGCTTTCGCATCTAGCTTCGTACGAAGCGCATCTGGAACGTGCACATAGCAGGTGGATCCAAACACCCGAAGGTGTGACACGCTTGGCTTCTCCTTGAACATCATCTCATGTGGGGTCAACATGTTGATGGGGCTCAGAGGCATCCTGTTGATGACGTAGGCAGCACAAGACATTCCCTCCGCCCAGAAGGACCTTGGGATACTCTTGGCATGCAGCCAACACTTGCAGGTTTCCGTCAGATGATGGATCTTCCGCTCTGCAACTCCGTTCTGTTGTGGAGTATGAGCACAAGTGAGCTCCCTCCGGATGCCTGCCTTCCTGCAAAAACTGGAGAACTCAGCAGAGGTGAACTCCCCTCCGTTGTCCGTCCTCAGCTTCTTGATCCGCAGATTCAGCCGACCCTCCACGAGCTCCTTGAACTCCACAAACTTGGCAAACGCCTCAGCCTTCTCCTTCAGAAAATAAACCCAGACATATCTGGTGTAATCATCGATCAACACCAGCATATACCTGCTGCCTCCGAAGCTTGGGGTAGCAGTTGGTCCCATCAAGTCACCGTGGATGCACTCCAACGACACACTACACCTTGTCTGCGACTTATCAAACGGCAGTCGATGAGACTTGCCGAACTGACATCCCTCGCAAACATGACCTTCACCGTAGGAGGATAGATTTGGCAGGCCCTTGACCAGACCTTTTACCGCCATAGCTTTCAGCTTATCCATCCCTACGTGCCCCAACCTCTCATGCCAAATCACGGCACCATCATTCGTCTTCATCTTGTCGACATAAGAACTTGTCGATAAAACGAACAAGTCTTTCGCTCTCCTCCCGACATGTACGACCTCGGCCTTCACGACCTCTACATTACGTAGAAATTTCACTTCTGTTGGGCCGAACAGAACGTGATACCCAGCGTCAACAACGTTGGTCACGGAGAAGAGGTTTTTCCTCATACCGGGCACATGATAGACACTCTTCAAGGTTAATGGCCCTCTATCACTGCCCAAGGAAACAACCCCCACCTTCTCGACTGCATGCACAGTATTATCTGCAGTAATAATAACATTGTTACCTGTGTAGGGCTCCGCTGAAGAAAGCTTTGACCCATCCCCGGTGAGGTGATGACCACACCCTGAGTCCACGATCCAGTCCTCCTGATAGTTGATAGGAACCGAGGCTCCAATAGAAGCCGAGAAGGCTCCTCCCCATCCTCCATCAATATGACTGGCCGGTGCTTCCTCCTTCTCAGCAGCATGCCCTGGCTGAGTATTCAGCCTACAGTCCTTCTTGAAGTGCCCAACCTTCCCGCATTTGTAGCATTTGGGACCTTCCTTCTTCTTCTTCTCCTCAGCCTTAGGAGGATAGCCCCTCTCCTGTTGTCCAGAAGTTGAAGGCCCATAGCCTCCAGCGGTCTTCTTCTTCTTATCCCACTTCTTCTTCTTCCCTGAGAAGAGAACCTCGCCATCTCCCCCAGACACGGACACCCCCGCCATCTGTCTTGCCAGACTTTCCTGCGACGCTAGCAGATTCTCCAGCTCTATCAGAGATGGCTGATTAGCCCAACCCTGCACCGACGTCACAAAGGCCACATATTCCTTCCGCAGGCCGCGGATGATGTGCCTCTTCAGCTTCGCCTCAGAAATTGGCTCATCAGGATCCAGTGCTGATATCTCAGCGCAGAGGTTCTTCATCTTCAGAAAGAAATTTGAGATATAAAGATCACCCTGAGCCGACCTTGCCAGCTCATTCTCTAAGAACTGTAGCCTCGCTACATTCTTCTTGTTAAACAACCCATCCAGGGCTCTCCAGATCTCGGCAGCTGATCCACACCCTAAAATGTGATCAAATAGATCAGGTGAAATGACACGCTTCAAAGTGAACTCGGCCTTAGCATTGGTCTTTCTCCACGCCCTCATGGCCGGACCATTGTCACCCGCTTCTATTGCCTTCACCTCTTCTGCCGCATCTCCTCCAACAACCTCCCATAGGTCCTCCCCTAGAAGATAGCTCTGCATACACGACTTCCACTTCTTAAAGTTAGTCGATGTAAGCATCTCAATCCCAAGACCTCTTGCAAATCCACCTTCCATTGTTCTTCCTCTGGTTCCTTCTTCACAAAGGCGATGGCTACTCTAAGTTATTCACTGCTCTATCCACTCCAACCTCCCTCTGATACCATGTGAAAATTTCTCGAATCTTGTGAGAGCAAGCAGGAATAACAACTAGAGATACAAGCCAAAACAACCAGAAATAATCTTAGGCAAACAAACGATCTTTATTGATAGCAAACTTCAATTACAGGGCAAGACATGCTTGGCGAGACATGATTTCGCCAGCACAAAACTCCAAAGAGAAATACAAAAAACTGAGGATAACTGGAGACCGCGCGACCTCCCCTGCGATCTCTGCCAGTTGCAAGACCGCAACTCTCTGTCGACCACAGAACACCACCAGACCGCTGCACAGACCGCTCCCTTCTTCCGACCTCCTGATTCTCCCGAACTCCAGCACCGCAACTCCAAGCCGCAGACCGCCCGAACACTTTCAGAGGAAGAGGTGATCGCTGCTGCCCACACTATCCGTAGAAGCTGCACAATAAGAGTTCAATCAGAGACCGCCCGGTCAGAAGTAAACAGACCGCAAGAACAAGAGCGAACTCAGCTTACACTTGGTGTGTCTATCTGTTTGCTGCAACAGTGGCTCTTATTTATAGGCGTGAGACCTGACCGGTCACACTGCGCGATCAGCAACATTACTTCTGCTTCATTTTTTGGTGAACCCGCCAGCTTCAATGTCGCCATGAGAGACCGCCACTCTCACAGCAGACCGCGACTCCACAAGGAGCTCGCCAGACCGCCCGAAGCTATTCACCACCTGTGTTCGCACGAGACCGCGAACACAGTCAGTTCGCCATCAGATCGCGAACTCCTATCCGCATGCCGATCTCCTTCTGAGACCGCGAACAGCAACCAGCTCGCATACCAGTCTCCTCCTGAGACCGCGAACTGAGGCCGCGCGACTAAGACCCTTAGTCCGCGAATACCCCCAGAAAGCCCGGTCAGCTACCAGACCGCATTCCGGAGAGAACCTGTATCAAATTGTGCGGTCACACCAGACCACCACAGCCTTGTAGAGGACAACGCGCCACGCGGTCACGCACAGACTGCGCAACCTCCATCTTCAGTCGCCTTGAACCCATACCAGCGATCAAGCCAGGAGACCGCAACTAGGCTTAGATCAGCCAGACCGCAGATGCAGACCGCCAGGTCGTGCGGTCACATCAGACCGCCCGACCTCCTCCCAGACCGCCCAGGTCCAAAAGCCTTCTTCACTTCCACTTCAACAATTTCAACAATCACTAGCCATGCAAATCAATACATCAAATATTGTAAAGAAAACATATTCATAATTTTTATCATAAGATTCATAATTCCTATTATCGATTTGAGATATTTCTTGATAGAACATGAATTATGATTTATGATTATAGACAAATTTGCATAGAATATATCTTAGATCATCATGATGTATGTAAATTCTAATTCTTCTAGACTTATGACAATGTGATTTGGTTATTTTCTTTTGAAAGAACATGTTTGATTTGTAAGTCTAGAAAAAAATGATGATCATCTAATCATATAAAAGACAAAGATCATATATATAAAGTTTTGAAATAAAATTTCATTCAATAATTGAATATATTGATCTTTGGTTTTGCATGATAAGATATGATATTTATGATACAATATTCACATATATTCTAATGATTAATCCATAACCTATGTGTTTGTTGGAATTTTAGTATTCTATTATAATTTCAAATCACATAGTTATCATCAAATTTAAATAACATTGTACATGTTATACCTAGCATAAATATATAAGCATAGACCAAGAAGTGATGCTAGAATGATGAGTTTGAATGCAATGTTATTACATAGGATTAATGGAGAGAATGTTGCATGTAATATGAGAAGTTTTCAAATTAATTTTCTTTAGACCTAGAATGAAATGATTAATCTTTTTGATTTCATATTCTTGATATCAAGTTAATTCTTAGATCTAAATATAATGAGATACATGAAAATAATAGAGATACATATCACACACAAAATAAGATATGAAACTATAATATCAATAGTCATCACATATTTCATAATTCCTAATGTTGATAATATTAGATGATTTAAGATGATTCTTGTTAGATCATGAATTATGATATATGATTATAGTGAATTTTAGCATATGATATTAATAGATCATGGTGGTGATTATATAGTTCATATTCATCCCTTTTAATATGTAGTGACTGCTTGTAAAGTGAATATTATACTACATATATATAAAAGACAAAAAATGTTATGGCTATTTTGAATTGTTTTGTAAATTTTTCTTTTTGATCTTAATACAAGATATCTGAAAGAAAAGGATAACGATACTTAACATAATTTTTCAGAAAATAATAATTAGAGAAATCAGAATTTTTTTTATTAAAATAAGCTACCGCCGGCGTTAGTGGTAACGCGTGACGTTAGCAACTCATGGTTTTTGATTTACAAATTTTTGATTTAAAAACACATGGTTTCTTTTATATCATTTGATTCCGATATTTCTTGATTATGATTATTCAAAATAGGGGCTATCATATGCAACAAAGAAATTAGACAAGAATAAAAAATGTTGCGCATTTTAATTTTTAGCTTAAGCCCTTTAATAAACTATTTAAATCCATTTTTTTAAATAATTTCATTAGTCTTGAAAATAATTTCTATATTCAAATTATAATGTTAATTCAAGACATTGATGGGTAAAAGATTTATAAGGATATATATATATATATAAGCAATTTTAAAAGATGAAAGGTAGGTCACTTTTAAGATCATATGACTTTATGTTCAATTTTAATTCAATTTGATTTGATAAACATTTGGCTTAAGATGTAAAAGTCATATTTCATAATATATCTAAGTGATCATAGCATGTTTGTTCATAAAAAATAAAAAATAAACAAAAGAAAAGTGACAATTAGCATATCATGAAGTAGAGTATTGATATTTCATTTTTAATTTATTTCTACTTCATGCAATACAATGATTCTTAGTGAATGAGAGATTTAGGTATCCAAAGGGGACCAAGTGTGATGGTTCCTTTGGGTACCCAAATACATCGTATAGGCTTTTGGAGAGATAGTGATGAATGGGCCTTTACAAGTGGAGTTAGTGTTTCGTTTTTAATTTTGGGCCTCCATTCATACTTTGGTTGTTTTTTTTTAAATTCATATTATAATTATTTGACATCTTTTTGGAATGATAGTTGTTTGAAAAATAATTCATTTGGGATTTATGTTTATTCAAATTATTTTTCAAAATAGATTGATGTTGATAATCATAATGAATTTTATTATAACGATTCTTTGAAAATTTATAAGAGTGATTGTTTTTCTTAAGAAGTGATTGTTGAAAGAGTGGGTTACAAAATGTTGTAAATAATTGATTCTTATTTTGATAATTTTCATTTCCACTCTTTCTTATAGACATACTCTTATAATATGAAGGATAATATTTTATAGTTTGATTTTCATGAAAAGGAGTTTTTAAATTTGTGTCATGATTGAAATTATATTGAGATTTATAATAATGACTCTTAAGAATTTTGTGAGGATTATAATTCTTTTTGAAACTAAACTCCTTTTGATTTAATGTGTGAAAATGGTCATTTTTAGAAATGATTTTGTAAGTTAATTTATCCTTGTTATTCAAAATCTTATGATGAAATTCATTACATGACATTTGAAATTTTTCAACAAAAGATTTAATTGTATTAACTTACAAGTTAAAGCATCATTTTCAACTATCAATTTTTCATTATGTTCTTTAGAAACTAAGAGCCCTTTTTCAATATCCTTGAATTTTTCTTTTAATAGATTGTAATCTAAACAAGGAATAGGAATTTTACCTAAAGAACATGAAAGAGAATTTAACACATCAATATTAGATTCTATTTTAGCGTTTGCTTTTAAAGTTTTATTTTCTAAATGTAATTTGGAATTAGCATGTTTCAACTTTGAAATTTTACGTTTAGCAAATTTAAGCACACGAAATGTAGAAATAGAATTTGTTACAAAAAGAGAAGATTTAGATTTTCTTACCTTGCTATAATTTTCATCTTCTCTTTTGCTTGATGTTTGGTCATCAAATGAGTCCAACATTGTGACGTTGTATTTTTTTTCCTCCAAGCATGAGTCCTCGTCGATTTCTTCTCTTGGATCCATAAGGAATTCCTCGTTGATTTCACTCTTAGATTTATCATCCTCCAAGAGTGAGTCCTTGTCGATTTCTTCTCATGGATCCATAAGGAATTCCTCTTGTTCATCATCTGTAGAAGGAAGACTATAAGTATTCTCAAGAAATTTCCAAACTTCATAAGCAGTAGGAAGTGTATAAATAAGTTTGAAAATATTTTGATCTAATGCACAATATAGACTATTCATAGATTTGGCATTTAAAAACATTTCATTTTTATTTAAAATACTTGGGGGCATTTTAATTGTAATATTCCATACTTCAATATCCAAAGATTTTAGAAATTTTTCCATAAGAAATTTCCACCCATTATAATTTTTGCCTTCAAACAAAGGTGGTGCTAAAGATTTTTCATTTATAAGAAAGTTTTCCCCATTAATAGAAGCGAGATCATGAGACACCATTATTCCTGGTTGTTAAATCGATTTGGAATAACTTGCCTCTGATACCACTTGTTGGATCTAACGGCGCCCTTAGAGGGGGGTGAATAAGGGAATAAAAATTCTTTTTATAATTTTAAGATAATTACTAAATTGTTTTATAATATGTGAAGGTAAAATAACAATTTAGCTAAATGAATAGAAAAATTATGATTTGCAATTTTAGAAACAAGTACTAAATTGTTTTATGATGAAAGAGATTGAAATAAACAATTTAGATTTAGAATTGAAAACTTATAACACAATATAATAGAGATTGCGCCAAATGAGAGAAATCAAGTAAACACAAATAGAGACATGATTATATTATATGAAAAGGTGTTTACAAAAATTGATTTCAATATCGCTTGAAATCGGAGGAGACAAATATGTAAATAATTTTTCCTTTTCTATACCGACTCGTATCCCCACGAACCGGTTGGCTTTAGCCTATCCTTCCCCGGATAAGGCCTCAAGCCGCTCTAGCCAATCCTTCCCCGGATATGGCCTCGAGCCCCCTAGATCTAATCACCTAGAACTAGTCGCCAACACAAGGCGAATTTCCCCCTAAGTCCTACCCAGACCTAGTCGCCAACTCAAGGCGAATTCTCTAAACGGTTACAAAAAGTATGGAATGGAAATAATGAAAACAATAATAAAACTCCCTATATGAGATCTCTAGAGTTGAGGATGAAGGATCGTTGTAGTATAAGCGAGGTTGAAGCGATCGTCCTTCGGATGTAGCGTGATGTTGTCCTCCTCCAGAATTCTCCTTTAAGCTTTTTGTGGGAGATCCATCTTCGGCAGCATAACAGCACTGGAATTGTGGCACAAACAACCTCTCTGGAAGTTCTCTTTTAAAACGAGAGAGAACACATCGTTTTATAAATCTTGGATCTAGCGCCTGCGGTAGCGTTTGTGTGGAGCGGTTGCGAAACCTCCGGCGGCGTGGCGCTGTGCACGATCTTGAGCTAGCGCCTGCGGTATCGCTAGCGCTGGCGGTAGCGTTAAGGAACCGCTGAGACGGAACCGCTGAGACAAAACCGCTGAGATGATCTTGAACTAGCGTCTGGCGTTAGCGCTAGCGCTGGCGGTAGCGTTAGCGCCCGCGTTAACCTCTAGCGCTGGCGGTAGTGCTCCATTCAAAAAGTTTGATTCCATACTGCCTTCTACCTGTGGAGTATTGCACATATAGTTCCTGCATACTATAAACACACTACAAGCAATATCAAATACAATATGAGATTTGTTATTCTCAAACAAAGGGATGTGACACACATGTCCAACATTAACGACCTCTATCTCATCATCTATTTGTGTGTGAAAAGTGTAAAAGACTCATTTTATATCCACCCGTAACCAACCCACTAATGAATATTAGAAGTGAATCAATCAGAGTCATGCAATGTTGAATCATAAATATAAACATGTCAGCTAAACACACCACAAACCACAAAAATAAAAAATAAGGTCAATAACAATGTAATGAAGACAAAAATAAGCAATTGTGTCTACCACCAATCTCACACCCACAAACCCGATTTCTACATTAAATCACTAAGTCATATTACAATGGAAAATGCAGCAATACAACCACTCCATCAATCAATGGAGTCTTTAAACAACACCAGATACATCTACTTCAGCCTATATAATAGTCCAGCTTCTACGGTCCTGATGCTCAAATGAAGGATTATGAGTTTATATTGTAGAAAGTGTTAGCACGTTGCTAAACAATATGTTGATCAATATTTAAAGACAATAAAATAAAATGCATGAATCTCAAATGAGTAAAGCAACAAAGCAATACATATTGATATGCATTCATATATGGGCTCTCATCTACGTGTCCAAAGCCGGGTAGCGGTTACTCCCAAACTCCACTCCACCACCAAGGTTAAGAAGGATGAGTGGGAAAGTGGGCCAAACCCACCAACCGCCCGTATAAAGACGCGCGCAGAACACGCCGCAGGGCCGCGCACAACAGCACACGACAAGCGCCGTGCAAGGCCATGCCACACGCAACCGCACGCGCTACCGCGCGTGGTAGCGCGCGCGACGCGCGTGACGCTACCGCGCGGCCGAGCCACACCCCTTTGGGGTGCGACCATGGCGCCGCACCCCCCTCTTGGGGTGCGACCATGGCGCCGCACCCCCCTCTTGGGGTGCGGTCGGGCCGCACCCCCCTCGGGCCGTGGCCACCGCCTGTTCGGGTGAGGCCGGACCGCACCCCTCTCCTGCAGGGGGTCCGACGGAGCGCTCGACCGAAACCTCATCTCTTCTTTGGGGGTACGGCTTCCAGTTTACGACCTCCTTGCGCGCTCAAAATGCTTCCTCATTCGTTGCGCGCTCAGAACGCTTCTGAGTGTGCTCAGAGCACTTCCGCATTCCGGGCACGCTCACATTTTGTCTTTCTAATTTCTCAGATTGCAGGACCCGCTTGTCGCCTTTCTTACCTACAGCAAAGCTGCCTGAACTGCCCGAAGGGCAGGACGGTCATTTACAAAAAATGGCGATCTGTGTGCTCCAAATCGATCAGCGTGATTCGCCCATCAGGTGGTTATGGTGGTTATGATGGCAAAATTACTGGGCTACCCCCGGCCAAAGCTATAAAAGGAGCCCAGAGCCTTCATTTCAAGGGACCGGACCTTCGGACCGGAGAGAGCTTTGTCGAAGAATTCTCTTGAGTTCTCCTTCGGTGCTTGAAGATCTCCTTCGTGCTTCGAAGATCTTCTTGGTGCTTCGAAGATCCCCTTCGGGTCTCGAAAGGCGACTCGACATTCTCACTTTTGTTCTCACCAGCATTCTCACTTTCGTTCTCACTACTGTTCTCAGAAAGTAAAGGACTTAGCTTTCTGAGAGGTGACCTGTCACCTTCGGAGCTCTCTCTCCCATTCTCTCATTGTAACGAGCAGCGGTCTGTCGCGCTCGAGTTCTAAGATTTCGATTGTAATCCCCCAAGATAGTGAAGTTTGGTCGACACAGCTCTGACCGCGTGGTTTTTTACCTTTTCCGGGCTTTCCACGTTAAAAAGTTACAGTGTACTTAACGATTCTCTAATTTACTGTTAGGGCGTTTGTCTCGCTTCAGAGCTAAGACGGTTTAAGTCGACCGGTCTACCAAAAGCACTCAAGCGACCCGAAACACACACACACACACACACACACACACACACACATATAAGTAATATCAACTGCTCTACCAATCATTGCAAAAAGCCATATGCCAAGTGCATTGGGGCGTTCTTAACTTACTATGTCGACATAGTACCATACACATAAAAATCTCCTAAGGTGTGACGGTCGAGTAACTATGGGACAACCACACACATATAATACAAAAAGACACGCTACATCTCAAGATTTAAACTGCAAATCAAGGTAGCAAATGCTATCAAATTCACCACGAAGAGTAGTGGTATGAATTAAGCCCGCATAAACGGGTTAGTCCCATAAAGTACGCTATATTAGGGAGAGTAATCATCCTCAAACCCAAAGACTACTATTATAGTCTTGTCATAAGAAATCCCTTAGGGTCCGTTCGTTTGGACGGAATTGTAATTCGATATTGAAATTGAATATTGATGAATATTGTGGAATTAAATATTGGTGACTAATTTCAATTCAAACGTTCGCCTAATAAACAATATTGTTGAATATTGTGGAATTAATCAATACTTTTGTTCGTTTGTTAAATAAAATTCAATTTAATAATTGAAAAATATTACGAAGAAGCTAATATTTATCGCATATATCATAAACAAATGTATGTCATGACGACGATTTTTCGTCTAAGCACGATTTTTTCGCACGAGCGTGATTTTTTTTGCCCGGGCGCGATTTTTTCCTCCCGGGCGCAATTTTTTCGCCCAACAGAAATTTTTTGCTCGGGCGCGCATTTTTTGCCCAGGCTCATTTTTTGGCCTGGGCGCGATTTTGTGTCCCGGGCACGATTTTTTTGCCCGGGCGCAAATTTTTTCCCGGGTGCGATTTTTCCATCTGACCGGCAGAAAAAAGCGCGCACATGTGATAAAAGCGCCATCGGCAAAAAAACGCTCCCAGCCAAAAAAATCTTGCCCGGGCGAAAAAATCTCACGCGGGCGAAAAATTCGCTCCCTGACGAAAAATCACGCTTGGTCGAGAAAATCGCGCCCGGGCGAAAAAATCATGTCGGAGCCAAAAAACGCTCTCGGGGAAAAAAATCGCGCTCGGGCGAAAAAATGCGCCCGGGCAAAAAAATCTCCGCCGGGAGAAAAATTCGCCCCCGGGCAAAAAAATCGCGCCCGAGCGAAAAAATCGCGTCGGGCGAAAAAAACACTCATGGGAAAAATCGCGCTCGGGCGAAAAAATTGCGTCGGGGCGAAAAAATTGCGCCCGCGAGAAAAAATAGCGCCCGGGCAAAAAAATCTCACCCGGGAGAAAAATTCGCCCCCGGACGAAAAAATAGCGCCCGGGCGAAAAAATCTCGCACGGGCGAAAAAAATCGCGCCTGAGCGAAAAAATGTCGCCCGGGCGAAAAAATCGCGCCCGGGCGAAAAAATCGCGCCCGTGCGAAAAAATTGCCCCAAGCGAAATTTTCACTGCCGGGCGAAAAAATTGTGCCCGATGACAAACGCGCGCCCGGACAACAAACACGCGACGGATTATAAAAATGCGTGCACGACGACAAAAACGCCGCCCGGGCGAAAAACGCACGCACGGGCGAAAAATGCGCGCCCAGAAGAAAAATTCACGCCTCGGCGTTAGTCACACGCGAAAAACACTCGCCCGGGCGAAAATCGTGCGCTCCGACGAAAAATACGTCTCGGCCGGAATTATCCAATTCTTATAGAAATTGGAAAGAATTGTGTTTAGTTTAAAATGAATTCCACGGAATTCATTAAAATTTCAATTCCAATGTGAAGCGTGCAAACAAATGACAAAATTGGAATTATACCTTCAATTCTAATTCCAAAAGCTCAATTCCGTCCAAACGAACGAACCCTAAGACCCCGTTCGTTTGGACGGAATTGAAGACTTAGAATTGAAATTCGACGTCGAATTTCAATTACGCCGTTCGCTTGTTAGGTAGCTTTAATAATTGAAATTTGAGTTGAATATCATGGAATTGATTTTAGCCTAAGCACAAAATCTAGCTAGACATATCGGAATTGGGCGAGTCTGGCACGCTCGATTTATCGCGTTTTTTGCCCGGGCGGGCGTTTATGCGCCCGGGCGCACAATTTTTCGCCAGGGCGCGAGTTTTTCGCCCGAACGCGCATTTTTCGCCCGGACGCCCAAATTTTTCCCGGGCGGAAATTTTCCGCCTTAGCGCGCGTTTTTTGCCCTGGCGCGGGATTTTCGCCTTGGCGCGCGTTTTTCGCCCGGGCGCGCGTTTATGCGCCCGGGCGGACAATTTTCCGCCCGGGCGCGAGTTTTTCGCCCGAGCGCGCGTTTTTCGCCCGGGCAAAAAATATCTTGCCAGGGCGAAAAAATTGCGCGCGGGCAAAAAAATCGCTCCCTTACGAAAAATTGTTTCGCCCGGGCAAGATTTTTTCGCCCTGGCAAGATCTTTTCGCCCCGACGAAAAACGCGCGTTCGGGCGAAGAACTCGCGTCCGTCCGAAAAACTAGCGCCCGGGCGAAAAATTGTGCGCCTGGGCGCATAAAAACGCGCCCGGGCGCATAAAGGCGCGCCCTAGCGAAAAATGCGCGCCAAGGCGAAAAACGCGCGCCAGGGCGAAAAACGCGCGCTAAGGCGGAAAATTTCCGCCTTGGAACAATTTGGGCGCCCGGGCGAAAAATGCGCGTTCGGGCGAAAAACTCGCGTCCGTGCGAAAAAACTCGCGCCCGGGCGAAAAATTGTGCGCATAAACGCCCGCCCTGGCAAAAAACGCGATAAATCGAGCGTGTCAGACTCGTCCAATTCCGATATGTCTAGCTAGATTTTGTGCTTAGGCTAAAATCAATTCCATGATATTAAACTCAAATTTCAATTATTAAAGCTACCTAACAAGCGAACGGCGTAATTGGAATTCGACGTCAATTTCAATTACAAGTCTTCAATTCCGTCCAAACGAACGGGGCCTTTAGGATCCGTTCGTTTCACACACATTGATATTGAAGTATTGACATTGACAATATGAAAGTCATTTCTGTTGTTCGTACCAACAATTGTAGAGTGAAATTGGTTTTCTGGCGGAAAGTCGACGATATTCACCTTAAGCTAAAAACCTATCGATCCAATGTTTACCTCCAGGGGCAGATATTGAGATCGCCAACTCCGACTTTCCAAAATGATATTAATTTTTATTGGCCCGAATGCGCATTTTTTGTCCGTACGTGATTGTTTTGCCAGTACGCTATTTTTTGGCTCCATACGTGATTTTTTTGCGAGGACGCGGAAATTTCGCCCGAACGCAATTTTTTCGTCCGGACACAATTTTTCAGTCTAAATGCGATTTTTTCAGACGAACACGATTTTTCACCCCGAGCGCAAATTTTTCACCCGGGGGGGGGGGGGGGGGTGATATTTTCGCCTGGGCGCGTTTTTTTCGCCTAGACGCGATTTTTTTTGCCCGGGCGCGTTTTTTTCGGCCGAGCGCGTTATTTTTTCGCCCGGACGCGTTTTTTTCGCACGGACACGTTTATTTCGCTCGGGCGCATTTTTTTCGCCCGGGCGCAATATTTTCGCCCGAGCGCGTTTTTTTCGCCCGGGCTCGTTTTTTTTTCGCCCGGGCTCGTTTTTTTCGCCCGGGCGCGATTTTTTCGCTCGGGCGCGATTTTTTTTGCCCGGGACCAAATTTTTTCGTCCGTGCGCACTTTTTTCCCTCGAGCGCGCTTTTTTCGCCCAGGCGTGTTATTTTTCACCGTGCGCGATTTTTTTCGCCCAGACGCATTTTTTTCGCCCGGGCGCGATTTTTTCCCCCGGGCGCAATTTTTTCACTCGGGCGCGCTTTTTTCGCAAGGGCGCATTTTTGTCCCCCGGGCGCATTTTTTCGCCCGGGCGCGATTTTTTCGCTCAAGCGCGATTTTTCCGCCCAAGCGTTCTTTTTTTTCGCCCTGGCCTGTTTTTTCGAGAAAAACGCGTTCGGGCAAAAAAATCGCGCTCGGTCGAAAAAATCGCGCCCGTCGAAAAAATCACGCCCGGGCGAAAAAATCGCGCCCCGGCCAAAAATCGCGCCCGGACAAAAAAAATGCGCCCGAGCGAAAAAGTCGCGCGCCGGGCTAAAAAACGCGTGTCGGGCTAAAAAACACGCTTTTGGTTATGATAATTTGCAGAAAGAAGCTTAGACGCTCAAAATTGATCAATGTCAATTACTATGAAAGAAAACCTTTTTGCAAACGAACAGTAAAAAGTAATGAATATCAATTTCTATGACAGAAAATCATCATACAGACGAACAAAAGAATTGGATTTAAACTCAATGTCATTTCCCGTGTGTATTGATATTGGATTGAAAGCCAATACTTTAATATCAATGTCTGTGAAACGAACGGACCCTTAGAGTTTATGATAGACCTAAACTCAATACTCATCTCTCGGTAAGACGCAAAGATTATCATGTTGTCATAATAACCCATAAAAATAGTATTTAGGGGGGGGGGGGGGGGGTTACCCATGACCATGAACTGGGAGATAGCCGTCTCTGTGAACTCAACTTTTAGAAAGAGTAGAGCCTAACCATGAGAACTTTGATAGGAAGGTGTAAAACACATCGACTAAAACCCGCTGCTAAGTGCAACTTTTACAACCACCATAAAGAATATCTCTTCTCGACCTAAGCATTTGACTTACCAGTGAGAATATACTAACAACAAGGTAGTTAGAGCATAAGTGAACTATGCATTGAAAACAACTGCCTGAAAACTGTGTCAATACAAGTCGAATTGGGTTGGAGAAAACCCCAAACATGACCCAGACCAAGGTCACATTAAGATTCAGACCACCACTAGATTTAGAACACCTTAGTATGTTGTGGTGATACCCAGGGAGGGATCATACAAACCAATTTAAACTCTATGGTCAATTTGACACAATCATGTCCATAGTGGGCCATGCATGGTCAAATCTCCAATTAACGTATCAAAGCCTCCACCCTAGTTTCATGGAATCTTAGAAGAGAAGTGGATTCTACATACTTCATAAAAAGAGGAAGGGGAGAACCATAAGTCACATATGCTATAAATTGGGGAGTGATATGAATAGTGTTTTGAAAGCCCTATAATGATTTAAGGATATGAACCAAACCAAAATCAAGTCCTCACCATATTTTCCAATACTCCAAGGTTCTGACTTAACAAAATAATTCGATTCGGGTAGCCCCGACCCAATGATCAGGTCCAGTGGGCTGGTCTGTGAAGTCAAAATCATTTGAGTCAGAATAGACATATGCGACCCTATGGAGGTTACACAAGGTGTCATGACGCTGAACAAGTTCAAAATGTCATACTTGACCCATTAGTCAAACTTGTCGATCAACATGGTTAGCCTAGTCAAAGTTGGTCAATGCGACCTAGCAGAGCATTATTGGACACCTTAGCTCAATTTGGGGTCTGTCATGCACTTTGAATGGCTCGGGCCAACATTTAACTCATCATGTTCACTAAATTGGTCAAATGATTCTAGTTGAACTGTTTTTTTTTATTAGAAATGTTTCAAGGTCTATTTAGATCACATGGGGGGTCAATGGACCCATGGTAATCATTCCAAGTTCACCGAGTCACTGTTGGTCAATTGACCAAATTACTAAGCCCAGTATAGATATGAATCGGGTTAACTGGTTTACTTTAGTGAGTCAAGCTACCAAGTTCCTAAGTCTACACTTTTGGGGGCATTGCAAAAAGAGATATTGGATTGTAGCTTAGTGCGAAATATATACCACGACTTCCTCTAAAATCGGCTCAAATGTTTAGTATCTCGATCAAACATGATTGATTTGGTAACTTCATGTAATTACACAACCTCACTATAGGAAAATAATGGCAATTTGTGTTGCATTCAAATCCCCCCAACGCGGAATGAAATGTGTCTGTCAACCACCACCAAATCGTTGTCAAAAGGCCTCTTTGTGCGGCACAACCCTACAAAATGTTCATCAAAATATCCTCCCATGGTGGTGCTCAAATAGGAAATGGTGCAAACACTGCATTGTTTTTCAATCGGCCTTTACTAGTCATACAAACCATAAAATTTTGTATGACGTGATTTACACCACGTTTGATCTGACGGGTTCACTAATCCCATCATTTTATATTTTTCTTTTAGTCAAAAAATTATACACAATTAGATCAAATGAGAATACATCCACACCATAAAATGGACCTCCATTTGAGGTCCCAAATGGAGAAAATCCTAATCCGTTTGAGATGTGACTGGTAATATCTCCACCAAAAAATGGCAGTCATAGCACTTCATGATCAATTTCTCCTGCAACAAACTTTGAAGAATGCGCAAGCAGTCTTAATAGAACAAGAAACAATCATGTTTGCCGAGCTTTTAAGAACAGAGAAGCACAATAATTGTTTCGCAAAACTTCGTTGCGCTAACTGTTTAAGAAAAAACAAGTGAAGCACGAAGTGAAAGAAATTCTAAAAAACCAAACAGGATGAAACAAACAAACATCTTCTAGCAATCCCAAGTGAAACAAATTCTTAGAAATCAAACAGGATGAAGCAAACAGGCATCTTCTAGCAACCCTAAGAAAAACAAATTCTAAAAAACCGAACAAGCTTTCCTATTTTGAAATCTATTGACCAAGCAATCCAAGTGAAACATATTCTAAATATTCTAACAAAATAAAATGTTATATTTTCATGAACCGTGTGCAATACATGTTATAAAATTTGGAGTAAGTGTCGCTACGGTGAATTAGTATTATCGAAAAATTTTACTGAATGCAGCGACGTATAGTATTAAGCTCCTAGGATCGTCTTAACCAAATGCTATCAATCTCTAATTGGAGTTTATGTAGTAATTTATTTTTCTAATCAATTAACAATACACAAATAAATTAAAGGTTAAGCAAGCGGTATATTTACTGAAGTGCGGAAATATAATTTATACCGTTCTTGAGATCTTGCTCGTGTTTCATCACGCCGGAAATTCGCAACAGTTGAGATGTGTTGTTCCTTATGAATTTCGCGGCGCTAGCGGATCCCGCTTGCATATAATTTCTTCTGCTACTTGAGTCTCTCACAAATAAACACAGTTAGATCTGTTGTGACAGCTTCGCATGCGTGAGAAATTACAACAATATTCAACTAAAAGAAACTCTGTACTAATGGTGGTCTAAAGTTTGATTCAAAACCTGAATGATAACTAATTCACTAAATAAAAATTAAATCAAATCCAATGCAACCTAATAATAAAATTATGTATTGAATACCTGCTGTTCAGGATTGAAAAACCCACCACAAGTAACTATAGATCTGAAAACTCCTCAGTCAAAGTATGCGGAGAAATGAAACTTTTCTCAAAGCTTTCACCAATAGAATTCAAGGTCAAACCTTGAATAACCTTTTCACCTTTTCCCAGACTAAAAGAACAGGAACAAGAATACGGCTGAAGGCTAAACCGTAGGAGGCGTGGCTTCTTGTTGCCGGCGATCAGGATCCAGTTTGCCGATGCAGATTCGTTTTCTCTGGATTGAAAGAAAACTTAAGGCCGTCTCTCTCTCCAAATCCGAAAAACCTGAGAATGGAAGGGAGAGAGATCCAATCCAGGAAGAAGAAGATCTAGTGCGGTTGTTTCACTGAGAGGGAAGAAAAGAAACGACTCGGGATTTCGCCCCTTGTTCAAAATTATGGAAACGAAAAAAGGATTCCTTAGGCTTAATAGGGAAGCCCTAATGGGAGTTACCACAATGAGGTCCATTAATCCTCATAACTCCCAAAGTACAATCCAAATAAATTAAATCTCATAAATTAATTGAGATTTAATCATCATGTCCATTCATATGCCAAGAGTGAGACCGAGCTCGCGGCTGAATTTACGAGACGGTCGGGCCTACCTATCACAGGCTTCGACCGTTCGCGCGACTGAACTAACGCACGCTCGTAGGAGTCTGAATAGACTAAATATTCACGTACGACTTTAACGGGTCGTCTCGATGAATCGAGTCCACCTTACGGGAAATTTCCAACAATACACACTGCATCTTCTAGCAGTAGAGGGGGAGAAGAAATCAAGAGGGGCGAAGGAAAATTACTACCTACGGGAGAAAATGAAAATCAGCGGCTCACACCTTCTAGCAGTCGACGGTGAGAAAAACATGAAAAGCCCTTACAAACGGGCCCTAAATTTTGTCGCGTCTCCCAAAATGAATTCCTCCTTTTTCAAATACTGGCTAGGGCACGCGAGGATGGTGCTGAAATAACGAACAAAATTGCAAGGGTATGTTCGTTTCAACGAAATTGGCTTTCTGAAATTAACATTGGGGATTAGAAATTTAATTCTTATATTCAGCACGACTGAATTTACATGGATATTGACTTCGAAGCGAAAACCTATGACTTTGGCTTTGAACGAAAAAACCAAATCGCCAATTCTTACCTTCGCTCATGGGTTTTCCGCATAATTGAATGATTACAAGCTCGTGGGCGTTTTCACGGATGCGGGCATTTTCTCGCGAGTGTTTTTTTTCGCACGGGCGAGTTATATCCTGGGAGCATATTTTTGACCTGGGCTCCCTTTTTCCGACTAGGCATGGGTTTTTCGCCAGAGGGCATGTTTTTCTGCATGGGCGCGTGTTTTTCGGCCCGGAAGCGATTATTTCGCCCGGGCGCCCATTTTTTGGCCCGGACGCACATTTTTTGTCGGACGTGTGTTTTTCGCTCGGGAGTGGGTTTTTCGGCCCGGACACGAATTTTTTGCTCGTGAGCGCGTTTTTCACCCGAGCACGCATTTTTAGGCCCAGAAGCGCATTTTTTTTGCTCGGATGGGAATTTTTCGCTGGGCATGTGTCCAAGCGCGTATTTTTCGGGCGTTCACGCATTTTTCGGCCTAGGAGTGCGTTTTTCGGCACGAAGACGATTTTTTGCCCGAACACGAATTTTTTGCCCTGGCACATGTTCTTCGCTCGCGCGAGCGTTTTTGGTCCCAGACACATCTTTTTGGCTTATGCGCACATTTTTGCGTAAGAGCCGGTTTTTCGGCCCGGATGTGAGTTTTTAGGGGCGCAATTTTTACGCCCGGGTATGTGTTTTTTGTCGGGAGCGGGTTTTTCGGCCCGGAAGAGAAAAATGTGTCCGAGCTAAAAATCCACGCCCGGGCCGAAAAACTTGTGCCCGGGCGAAAAATACACACTTAGGGGAAAAAGCGTGTCCATGCGATCGCGCATCTGAGCTGAAAAAGGTGCGCACGAGCAAGAAATGCGCGTCTTGGCAAAAAATGGGCCAGAGAGAAAAACACTTGCCCGGGCGAAAAATTCACGTCCGGGTGAAAAATTCGCGTCTGGAACAAAAAACGAGCATGTGCGAAAAATGCGCCCCAGAGCAAAAATGCGCGGCCAGAACGAAAATTTAAGCGTCGGGCGTAAAACGTGCGCCCAGGAGGAGAATTAGCGTTTGGGTCAAAAAACACGCCCCGGGTAAAGAATGTGCGTCATGGCGAATAACACGCTTATGGGCGAAAAATTCGCGTTCGGGCCGAAAATATGTGCCCAGACTAAAAATTTGCTCGCGGCCAAAGACGCGCGATCCAGCGAAAAACGCGCGCCTGGGTGAAAAATTCGCGTTCCGGCCGAATAACGCGTGTCCAGGCTAAAAATTGTTTGCGATCGAAAAACGTGCGATCAGGTGAACAACGCGCGCCCAAATGAAAAAAAATACATTTTTTTCAATTTTTGAAAATCATACGACCGAACAACGAAATTGGATTTAAACCATATATAAATTCTTGCATGTACTGATAATTGAAAGACAATTTTTTAAAACCAATCTATTCTAAATAGAAAGTTGCAAGTCTAGAAAAAAATGCACACAGTGCAAAAAATAGTCTATTGAATTTGAAATCAGACATAAAACGATATTTTAGAGACCGATGTTCTATAAATATAAGTCTATTTAAATGAGCAAACAAAATATCATTTGCGGTTTTTTGTAACATAATGGAGAAAAAAAATGCCAATCTCGGCCACTAGCAATACTCGCGAAATACTAATGATATCATCAAACAAGGATACGAGACGAAACAAATCAGATGAGAAATGTAAAACCTTCTCACGCCACCGTCTTCCATTTGGAGCCTCTTCTACCGCCGCCACCCCATCTTCCTCCATCAACACCTCAAGAACTACAGCCATGCGGCGTCGACGGGAATCATCCCCACCTTCTCCGGTCGACTGCCGCCATGACTTCTCAAACAAGCGACTTCCCTGACCTCCTCAAAGCCTGCGCCTCCCTCAGCCTCCTTCCCTTCGGCCGCGTCCTCCACCAGCGCGCCGCAGTCCTCGGCCTCGCCGCCGAACCCTACCTCGCCACCTCCCTCCTCCACATGTACGCCGTGAACCGCCGCATGGCTGACGCCCATCAGGTGTTCGACCAAATGCCCGTGAGAAACGTTGTCCCTTATTCCGCCATGATTTCAGCCTACTGTCGATCGGCTAATATGAACGCGGCAATCTCGATTTATAGTAAGATGCTGAACGATGGAATCAGACCCAATTCCGTCACTTTCCTGGGATTGCTCTCCGGAGTCTCCGCGTTATTCCAAGTCGAATGCCTCCATGCTTCGCTGGTTCAATTCGGGTTCGGGGATGATCTCTTCGTCGTGAACTCGATGATGAACGTGTACTCTTTGTGCGAAAGAGTGGATCTCGCTCGATCGCTGTTCGACTCAATGCCATTCAGGGATACCGTCTCTTGGAATTCAATGATCGCAGGCTACTCAAGACGCGGATCAGCAAGAAACTCCATGATCTTGGTCCGTAAGATGCGGCTCGAACGATTTTTCCCAGATCAACAGACATTCGGATGTTTGATTGCCTCGCTGACAAACAGCAGCAGGCGCTCAGCACAGCGCGGCACTCATGTTCATGCATCGGTCATAACTTCCGGATTTGAATCAGACTCCCATCTCGTCACCACCATCATAAGCATGTACCTCAAATTTACCGATTTCGATCGCGCGCTCAAGCTCTTCGATCGGTCGCAGGAGAGGGATGCCGTGATGTGGACCGCAATGATCTCCGGCCTCGTTCAGAACGATCGAGCCGATGAAGCGCTGTTCGTTTTCCGCCGGATGGCAGCGTCCGCAGGACTGTCGCCGTCCAACGAAACCATAGCGGTCGCCGTCTCAGCCTGCGCACAGCTCGGGCTGCTTGGAACCGGTGCTTCCGCCCATGGCTTCGTGATAAGACGCTGCCTGCCATTAGACAATGCCGTCGAGAACTCTCTCATCACCTTCTACGCCAAATGCGGGCATTTGAGGCAGTCCCGGAGCTTGTTCGAATCGATGGAAGAGCGAGATCTGGTCTCCTGGAATGCAATCGTTTCCGGCTTTGCTCATAACGCTCGTCTAGAAGAGGCATTGCGCTTCTTCACCCGAATGATTTCAGCTGAGCAAAGACCAGACGCAATCACTGTTGCGTCCCTCCTTCAAGGCTGTGCGGCCATGGCTGCGCTCGATCAGGGAAAGCTGATGCACAGCTTCATGATCCGGCATGAAATCGAGTCGTCCCTTTCCCTGGAGACTTCCCTGGTTGACATGTACTCCAAATGCGGTCATATCAGATCGGCGGAGAAGTGCTTCGATCGAATGATGGAGAAGGATGTGGTGGCCTGGAGCGCGATCATCGCGGGCTACGCGACTCACGGAATGGGGGAGGTTGCTCTTAAGACATATTCGGATTTTCTGAGAACTGAAATGGAGCCAAACAGCGCCATGATCCTTTCAGTTCTATCTGCCTGCAGTCACTCGGGGCTTGTTTCCGAAGGGCTCTCCATCTTCGATTCCATGAAAGAGAAGTTCGGGGTAGATCCACGACTCGAGCATTGCGCTTGCGTCGTCGATCTTCTTTGCCGCGCGGGGAATGTGGAAGAGGGGTTGAAGTTCATTCGATCCATGTCATCGGCGGCGAATGATGATGTTCTGGGGATCGTTTTGGATGCTTGCAGGGCGACGGATCGTGGGGATCTGGCGGAGGAGGTGGCGGAGGAGATGGAGTTGAAGCCCGAGACTGCCGGGAGTTATGTGCGGCTGGCACATAACTATGCGTCGATGAGGCGGTGGGATGGCGTTGGTGAGGCGTTGAGAAGAATGAGGGGATTGGGGTTGAAGAAGACGCCGGGGTGGAGCTTCGTGGAGTTGAACGGGAGGAAATACTTGTTCTTCGCCGATGATTCTTCGAAGGCGCAGTGGGATGAAATTATAGGATTGTTGAATGTTTTGGGGAATGAGATGAAAGATGTAAAGTCTTAATCATCTCTAAATACAAACTGTAAATATATCAATAGAACACAAGAATTTTTTTTTTATTGTAGTCCACACTGTTGGATATGATTTGCCTGATCAATTGTTTTTGTTATTTGTGGCGATTTTGTGCCCAACTGCTCTCCTGTATAGCAAGAGTATTATCGCGGGGCAAGCAAAATCCGAGAGCAGATGATGAACACGGGCAAAAGGCCTGCAAGAATAGGTACGTGTAACGCACGGTGATAAAAAAAGATGATCGTGCGGGAGCAAATAGAGCTCTATGATCGTGATTTCAATGATGAAGATGATTTGTGAAAATATATGACCGATCGTATTAAATATTGATCGTATTTTAGATCAAGCATGCGCGAAAAATCGTGCTAGCGGAAATAGACGTCGGGATCGGAGGTTCAGCACCGCGATCTTAGGTGCGTTACTCGCACCAACAATTTAGTCCAAAATCTCCAACCATGTGAAGCCTCTAGCCTCGACCTGCGGCCGCCTTACCCAATGAATCATGAATTGCTCCTTTCGAAATTCTTAGGCTCTCTTGGGCAGATCGGCAGCTAGGTTGATAAAGACCCGGTGGTGGAAACAACCACCGCCGTTCTATCGCGGAAATGACGTGATTTTCAGTCGTAGTTCACACCCCCACGACTGGAAATCGTGGAAGTTGAAATCGCAATTTCAGAGAGCGCAGACTCCTTCCCCTCCTCGACGCAAGCCACAGAAGTCGAATCAAGCAGTGGAGTCCTTCATCGTCATGATAGGGTACCTTCTTCATGGTTGCCGAGAGCAGATCTCCTTCGATCATTGTAAGCTTTCATCTGAGTTGTAGTTCCCTTGGGATTTTCATGGACGATATTAAGGTTGCAGACAGTTAAATGAAAGAGACGGAAATGACCCATCAATCTCATTTCTTCGGCGATGATTCTCATTTCTCCGGCGAACTGACATAATTTCCTGCAAATGTTCTTTTTCTCATTTGTCCGGCTCGAACATATGCAAGAAATGATTTCAAAAGCATTTCTCGATCTACAGCTTCATAATCGTTCAGAGGCAGAGTACTTGCTGTTGTTGATGATTTGTTTCTCTCGGTGTCTTCGAATCAGCAGCTGAAGTCAATGCAAACTCGCAACCCTCGAGGCTGATGTTCTCCAGCTTCTTCATCCAACAAGCAGAAACTGATTCCTCATATCCAAGTTCATTTTATCACACATCATTTTTTTTCTAAATTTTTCTAAGATTTGCTAATAACAAAATAATTCAATAAAAAAAAACGGTTTTGCGAATTCACGGTTTGCTAATAGCCAAACATGATTTATTAGTAAACACCCCAAAAAATCTATAGATAGATGAAAGATGTTATTCACACACTAATTTTTTTGTATATAGGTCTAAATATATTGTAGCACCATAAAATATTCACAACATACAACATTGTTTATTAAATTTTTATTTCAATTTCCTAAATAGTTAAATAATAATGTTACTCAAGAGTCAAGACTCCCCCCACCAATAATTTCTATCATTTAAAGAAAAATTAAAAATATTACAACTCTGAACCAGGAGTTAAAAGGAGCCTTAAATAAAGAGAGTTGATATTAGCGGTCCAATTCTCACTAATCGCACCTCATCGAATAACCTCCTCTTCCTCTCTCTCCTCTCATTGCCTAAACCCTAGTCGTAGTTCTAACGGTCGCGTCGTCTTTCCCCCTCTTAGATCCACTTTCTTCAAAAAAGAAGAAAATTATTCAGCGAAATCCCAAAAAAGTAGTCAATTTTCTGGTTAGAGGAAGGTTTGCATGTCATTTAACTTGTTTTAGAGTTGATTCCTCTATGCATGTCATTTAACTTGTTTTCTGCTAAGTTTTTAATTTGTTTGAGTTTTTAAAATGTTTCTCTAGGCTTCTAGTGTTTAATAAATCAACAAAGTGTTTCGCTTATTTGAGATGAGAGTGAGGTGCAAATATAATTTTGGACTACAAATAAAATTTATGGACTACGAATATCGATAGACTGCGAATAGCCAATTCCGAACTGCTAATATCAACTCCCTAAATAAATATTAGTGTTCCTACAAATACAGAGAACCCGCGAAAGCAGGCTCCGTGGTAGGAAGATGATGCTTCATTGATATTTCATATGAGAAAAAGACGCATCATAGTGAAGAAGTTTAGCGTCTCCGTGGAAAAATAAATATCAATTCAAAAATGAAATCTCCCGCCAAAGCAGGCACCGTGGTAGGAAGATGATGCTTCATTGATATTTCATATGAGAAAAAGACATTATAGTGAAGAAGTTTAGCGTCTCCGTGGAAAAATAAACATCAATTCAAAAATGAAATTCCTGCCAGAGCACATCTGATATGAACGGCTATGATCGCATCGTTGTAGGAGGGGGATTCTATCGAAACCGAATGCAATTAGGGTCCGTTCATTTGGACGGAATTGGCTTTCTGGAATTGGCATTTGAGATTAGAAATCCAATTCTAATGTTCGGCGCAACGAAATTTAAGCGGATATTGGCTTTCATGTGAAAACCCATGACTTTTACTATGAACTAAAAAATCAAATAGCAATTCTTACCTCCGCCCATAGGTTTTCTGCATAATCAAATGTTTACACTAATTTTTCAACCTACGCGCGAGTTTTTCGCCCGAGCGTGCGTTTTCCTGCATGGTATTTTTCGTCCGGGCGCGTTTATTACACCCGGGCGCATATTTTCGCCCGGACGCGATTTTTCGCCCGGGCGCAATTTTTTTACCCGGGCGCGTTATTTCGCCCGGGCGCGATTTTTTCGCCTAGGGCATGATTTTTTCGCCCGGGCGCGATTTTTTCGCCCAGGAGTGATTTTTTCGCCCGGGCGCGATTTTTTTCACCCGGGCGCGTTTATTTCGCCCGAGCACGTTTATTTCGCCCGGGCGCGTTTTATTTCTTCCGGGCGCGATTTTTTCGCCCGGACGCAATTTTTTCGCCCGGGCGCGATTTTTTCGCCCGGGCGCAATTTTTTTGCCCGGGCGCGATTTTTTCGCCCGGGCTCAATTTTTTCGCTCGGGCTCGATTTTTTCGCCCGGGCATGATTTTTTCGCCCGTGCTCGATTTTTCGCCCGGGCGCGATTTTTTTTCGCTCGGCCGCGATTTTTTCGCCCGGGCGCAATTTTTTCGCCCGGGCGCGATTTTTTCGCCCGTGCGCGATTTTTTCGCTCGGTCTCGATTTTTTCGCCCGGGCGTGATTTTTTCGCCCGTGCTCGATTTTTCGCCCGGGCGCGATTTTTTTTCGCTCGGCCGCGATTTTTTCGCCTGGGCGCAATTTTTTTCGCCCGGGCGCGATTTTTTCGCCCGTGCGCGATTTTTTCACCCTGGCGCGATATTTTTGCCCGGGGGCGCGTTTTTTGCCCGGACGCGCACTTTTCGCCCGGGCACGCGCTTTTAAAAATTTGAATTTTAAAAATTTCAATCCCAGAAAGTCAATTCCATCGTGCAGCCGAACAACTTACAGATATCAATTCCAATTCTGTTCACTGAATTTCATCCTGCAACCGAACGACAGAATTGGTTTTATGCACAAAACCAATTCCTGCAGATATTGGTTTTCTGGCCAAAGCTAATTCCAGAAAGTCATTACCTGCGCGCTGAACGGACCCTTAGAGAAACCTTTGTTAAGCTAGTAACACTGATCCACAAGTGAAGAGGAAAATGCAGAAATGCATTATAAATTTGAAAATTCAAGCAGAATAGATAAGAATATACAAAATGATCAAACCTGCAATTTTGTTTTTTATATAAAAATAATCATTTCCTGTCATCACCAAGGTTTTCATCAGTGTGGAATAGAGTTTGCCCTCAAGGAATTGGGTCCACTGACGCCCCAAAAGGGGGCTCACCATCCGCGAATTTTCCTTCAGAATTATCGGATTGTGGTTTCCCGAGAACTAAGCGTATTTTCCTTCCCATTAATCCCTGAAAAGGTAACCAATAAACTATTAAGACTCCCATGAAAATGGAGCTCTCACTTTTCGGTAGGAAATGAAGCTCAAAATTGAGTTTTTGATCTCCAAAATGGAGGTTACCAAAACACATTCATTTCTCCGATGAGGTGAATCAAAAACTTCACCGGAACAAAATAGTACCAAACAGATTAGCGCTGTGAGAACATCTGGTGAAACAATTTTGAATGCAAAACCGTGAAGATTTCCAAGGTTTCGTGTTTTCACCTTCTCATTATGAGCGGCTATGGCAGTCTCTGCTTCTTCTTTCGTGGCGAAGGAGATGAAACCATAACCCGCTGATCTCCTCGGATTGCTTTGGTAGATGACATCAGCCGATACCAGTTTCCCGGTGGTGCTGAAAAGCTCTCGGAGATCTCGAGACCTCACCCTCCAGGCCAAGTTCCCGACGAAAACATTAAATGTCGCAGTCGAACGAGGTGAAGAAGCTGTTGTTTCTTGATGGGGATTTCTCTTCAAAGACCTCGCAAAGTCCACCTTTATGACTCGACCGTTGAAGTCCTGGATCGACAAAGTTCTCGTGAAAATTTAGGGAGGAAAATCTAAGGAAGATTTGGGTTAATGATAAAATCCCTTCCTACAATTATGATAGCATAGTATTTTGTAAGTCTGTATTAGTGAATGGGAGTTGAGAAGTGTGGATGTATCTATGTGTGAGAAAGAAAGAGAAAATTAGACAGAATTCAGCTTTTTCTTTCCATTTCTGGGAAGAACTGGCTCATACCATGTGAAAAGAGAGAGGGGATAGGAAATGAGAGAATTCAACTATCTCAAAATCATTTTTTGCGGCACACGTATAGCATATATCAGGAGAGTATCGTCGTCGCACACTACCCATGGGAGGCTAGTGCCCCTTTATTTTATAATATAATTTATTACTTAAATATTATAATATCTATATAATCTGTATGCTTATATTTATTATTATCACAGTAGATTACAAATTATGTCTGTAGATAGAAAATATAATTACAACAACAACACTCAAGCCTTTATCGCACCACAGTGGGATCCTTTTTCGCCATTGCGCCCTATCTTTAGTCATAATCTCACTAATGCCTAAGTACATCATGTCTTTCTTATAGTTTCATTCCAAGTTTTTTTCGGTCTACCCCTCCCCCGTTTAACATGCCTAGTGGCTAAACTCTCACAACACCTAGCAAGTGTCTCTAATGGTCTCCTTTGTACATGTCCGAACCATCTTAATCAAGCTTCTCGAATATTCTGAACAATTGGTGCCACTCCCGTCTTATCCCTGATACATTCATTCCTAATTTTATCCAGTCTCGTGTGTCCACACATCCACCTAAGCATTCTCATCTCCGGAACTCCCCATTTTTTGCTCATGTACACAATTCACTGCCAACACTCAGAACCGTAGAGCATCAAAATGTCAGTTTATTGCAAAAAATATAATTAAGAGGAAATAATAAGGATGAATGAAACTGGAAAGAAAAAATAGATCAAAATGATGAATTATATATACTCACATGTGAATTGACATTACTGAGAGCCGAAAGGGCCTCTTCCTCTGAAGCCATGGTGATAAACGCCAATCCCCTATTCTTGCTATTATCGTGCATAGATAGCTGGAAAAATAAGCCCAATTAGATGTATTTACTTAAACTACAGCAGAAGAAACACAACTAAATCAATCTTAATACCAAAAAGGGATAAAAACAAATGGTAGCAAAGCAGGTATGGAGCAAGCTCAAAGAATAACGGGATAAAAACAACTGGAAAGCACTTCAAACGGGCAAACATAACTCTTTTCATGCTGGCAATGAAAGAAACAATGGAAAACTTATAAATGCAATCGCTAGAACTCCCCTGTAGAACGCAACCTTCTTGTAAGACTCCTGCAGTAAACTGACATTTTGTTCATGGATAGTATAAGACTTCAAACGGAATGGACAAAATGCAGAGGAAAATTAAAATGTATATACTCTTTCTGAATACTGGAAACAATTTAAATTTTATTTGCTCTGAACACCGGTCTACTGAAGAAGATTGTCATGAAGATTGTTCTCTTATATTCCCCTGGCTGTGGTGACCAGACCCTGATGTTATGTTATACTCACCACCTCCTCAAGACCATTTAGGTTTTGTGAAAAAGCCAATAGGAAGTAGTTCAAAGGTTTGTAGCATGCTGGGTGGATTTACCCGTTTCCCTCTTCGTCCAACTGTTCCACTGAAATGGCGATCGAGTCACAAGAAGCTCGTTTCGAGAAGTGATTGGAGGTCTCTCGCCCTTCTCCACTTATCTCCATCTGGCGTCGCGCTTGATGCATTGAGCAGCGTTAAGACGTCAACTGTTTAGTGCATCTCCATGGCGCATTTGACATCTCCATACAGCCCCCATCAATGCGTCAAGCATCGTCGACGTGTCTTGCGCTGCCTGCTTCATCTGTCTTCTCAGCCAGCTCTGTTGTGTTCAAGCATCTGCAGGTGCTCATCTTTCGCTCTGCCGATGTTTCCTCTGTGTCCGCATAACTATTTCTGCTGCTGGTTGTTGGAGTTCAAGAGATTCCCTGATCCTTGACTCCTCTGTATTGGCAGCAGAACTTTTGCTTAATATGCATCTCTATTCTACTGGGTGCTGAGCCAAGAACATAGTAACTTTTTAACGTAATTTGTAGTGATGATGTTGGTACTTGTTACCAACCGCGCCGCCATCGACGCACACTGGGGCAAGACGTATCAGCGCCGCAACAACGCGCACGATGAGCAAGACTATGATGGGAGTCACGGCGACATGATGAGGATCACACCATCAAAGAAGTAGACTTTATGTTTTGTCTTATCTCATTGTCTAAGCCTAAATGGGGCATGTCTAACTTGCTTTAATGATGACTAGCCTATTTTCTTTTCCCACTTGTCTAAGGCCTAGGTGGGAGGCCCTCTATTTAAAGTTCTTATCTTCATCTATTTTGGCAAGCAAGAAGTAAGAAGGAAAAGTCATATCTCTCTCTACCCCTCTCTCTCTCTACCTCTCCCCCTATCTCGCCGGTGCAACAAGACCAACCGAACTCCTCCGCCGGATTCAACGGGATCCAAGAAGGGAAGCCGCGATCCCCTACGGGACGGAACCCTCCATCGACCGTTTACGCGCTCGCGCTCATGAGCACGTATCAACTTGGTATCAGAGGCTCCTCCTCCCTCTCCAGACGTCGGACTGCTGCCTCGCCCGACGACCATGGCCGACACTAATCAGCTACTCCTCATCCTCCAGCCCATCCTGGATGCGATTGCGCGCATGCAGCCATCATTGGACCTCCAAGGCGCCGAAATCGCCGGCCTAAGGGCGCACGTGCACGACAACAGGCCCTCCGGGTCGCACGTCCCCCCGACGAACCACCTCCACCACCGCTCCATACGCTGGCAAGTCCACCGCCGGAAGGAAGTTCAACTCCGTCCTTCGACGGGCAACCACCGCGCTACCCAAAGATGGAATTTCCCGTGTACGACGGCCACGACGACCCACTTCCATGGCTCACCCGGTGCGAGCTTTACTTTTCCACCCAACGCACCCCGCCAGAAGACCAACTCGGCATCGCGTCGTTTCACCTCATGGGCGCAGCCCAAATGTGGTTCATGCAACTCCGTCGTTAATGCCACGACTTACTCTGGGATGACTTCGCCACAGCATGCACTCTCCGATTCGGCCCACCACTAAGGGGCAACTCCCGCGGGGACCTCATCGCCTTACGACAGAATGGACCGCTCGACGACTACCTCGAGCGCTTCCAAATCCTCTTGGCGCGTGCGTCCACTGTCCGCCTCGAGCAGCAGGTTCCTTTCTTTACGGCCGGCCTCCACGAGCGCCTCCGCTTGGACATCGAATTCCAAGCACCGCCCAACCTCACTACAGCAATGAATCTAGCCTGGGCCTGTGAACGTCGACTTCTTCTAGACTGACCACTCCTAGGTCGCCGCGACTTCAGCAATACCGATCAGGGAACCAAACCCAATGTTCTTCCACCGAAGGGCAGCGAGTTCAGCCCTCCCCCGCCCAAGCTTCATACAGCAAGTCGTCCACTGTATCGGCACCGGCTCTCGGTGTCGCAAATGGACGACCGCCGCGCTAAGGGGTTGTGTTTAAACTGTGATGAACCTTTTGGACCAGGCCACCGTTGCAAATGTATTTTTTGGATCGAGGTGGATGACCCATCCGATGACGATGAGGACGGTGAGGACACGGAACCTCCGGAGATCTCGTTCCATGTTATATCTGCCGCCCATACGATCCAAATGCAAATTTCTTTGGCGGACCATACCTTTGATGCTCTCACGTATTCTGGGAGCACGCACAACTTCATCAACCGCCTCACGGCCGAACGACTACATCTCCTCATCACTCTGTGATCCCTCCTTCAAGTCGCGGTAGCAAATGGCCAAACATTGACATGCCCGGGCATGTCACGGGGTAATCCTCACGGTGGGCACCCATAAATTTCAAATTGATCTTTTGGTGATCGATCTCTAAGGCTTCGACGTGGTATTGGGTGTGTGATGGCTCCGCACCTTGGGACCCATCACTTGGTATTTTGACGCTTAATCCATGCGTTGGCACCACGGTAACACTTTGAACGAATGGTCCGGTCAACCCCCCCAAACTCGTCGTTCGGCCTTCACCCTCTAGGGACCTACTCTTCCGACGGACTCCTCCCACATGCCCGACCTCAAGTTACTCCTACAAGAATTTCCGGATATATTCACTATTCCAGACTCCCTTCCGCCGGCACGGCCGTAGGACCACCGTATCCACCTCCTTCCGGACACCCCTCCGGTCGTGGTCCGCCCTTACCACTATCCCTTCTTACAAAAAGATGAGATCGAGCGTCAATGTTCCCTCATGCTCCAACAAGGCCTTATTCAGCGCAGCATCTCCCCGTTCTCCTCCCCGACTCTCCTCGTAAACAAGAAAGACGGCTCATGGCGCTTTTGCGTCGACTACCGCGCCTTAAATCAACAGACCGTGAAGGACAAATTTCCAATCCCAGTTGTCAAAGAGCTACTCGACGAGTTGCATGGCGCCAAATACTTCTCTAAGCTAGACCTTTACTCTAGTTATCATCAGGTGCAGATGCACCTTCAAGACGTGGAAAAACCGGCCTTTCGCACGCACCACGGCCACTTCGAATTTGTGGTGCTACCGTTCGGGCTCACCAACGCCTCCTCCACCTTCCAGGCCTTGATGAACGAAATCTTCCAACCACAACTCAGTAAGTCCGTGCTTGTTTTTTTTTTACGATATTTTGATTTACAGCACCTCATGGGACGCACACTTGCGCCATCTCCGCGTGGTCTTCGAGCTACTATGGCAACATCGCCTCCACCTCAAGACCTCCAAATGTGTCATCGGCAAGCAAAGTGTGGCCTACCTCGACCACGTGGTCCACTCCCTTGGGGTTTCGGCGGACCCCGACAAGCTAGATGGTGTGGCTTCATGGCCAATACCACGCACAATTCGGGACTTGCGCGCTTTCTTGGGCCTCACGGGCTACTATAGGCATTTCATTCGCGGATATAGCGCCATCGCCCAACCCCTCACCAATCTACTCCGCAAAAACAGCTTCGCATGGACTGACACGACCACCACCGCCTTCCGCGACCTCCAACAGGCACTCCAACATGCTCCGGTCCTTCAATTACCGGATTTCACCAAAGAGTTTCTCATCGAATGTGACGCCTCCGCACTTGGTTCTGGGGCGGTCTTACAATAAAACGAGCACTCCATTGCATACTTTAGCCGACCCACTCCTCGACGCCACCAAAACTTGCCGGCGTACGAACAAGAACTTATCGGCCTTGCCAAGGCCATTCAACACTGGCAGCCTTATTTATGGGGACGCTGCTTTGTAATTCGGACGGATCATTTTAGTCTCAAGTACTTGCTCGAGCAACGCCTCACTATCGTCCCTCAACAATGATGGGTATCCAAGCTTCTAGGATTCGACTTCCGGGAGGGGCACAAGGCCGGCTCCCTGAATCGCGCGACCGACGCCTTATCCCGTCGCCTCGCACCGGACGAACCCGCCAACTCCACAGGACATCTCTTCGCCATTTCCCAACCGCACTCCTCCTTCATGGATGATATCCGTCAAGAAATTTGATCTTCACTGAGCCTCGCGGAGCTACTCCAACGCATCATGGACGGGACCATGCCACCTGATTGGTCCACCTCCTCCGGCCTTATCCTCTACAAAGACCGCCTCTACCTCGATGCCACCTCTACGTGATCCCGCAGCTCTTGGAAGAGACCCACGACAGATCTCACGAGGGCGCCCAGAAAACCTTGCAGCGCCTCCGCCATGAGTTCTTTTGGCGCGGCCTCCGGCGCTCCGTCCACCAATTCGTCGCCCGCTGCATCATCTGGCAACAAAACAAATCCGAACATCTCTTTCCGGCAGGCCTACTCCAACCATTACCGATTCCCACTCAGATTTGGGCGGATGTTTCAATGGATTTCGTGGAAAGTCTTCCTACTTCCCAGGGGAAATTCGTCTTAATGGTCGTCTACGATCGCTTCTCAAAAGGAGCACACTTCCTCGCCCTTAGCCGCCCGTTGGTTGTCGAACGCGTCGCAAGAATATTCTTTTCGGAGATTTCCTGCCTACACGGCCTTCCAGAATCCATCGTCTCCGACCGCGACAAAGTCTTTATGAGTCTCTTCTGGACGGAACTGTTCCGCCTATGCGATAGGCACTAAATTGACTTTTTCTTCGGCGTACCATCCTCAATCGGACGGCCAAACCGAGGTGGTGAACCGCACGGTCGAAATGTACCTCCGTTGCCTCATTGGAGATCGGCCAAAAAGTTGGACGACGTGGCTCCCATGGATCGAATACTGTTACAACACCTCGTACCACACAACGCTACAAATGACCGCATTCCGTCTCATCTACGGTCGCGATCCGCCGCGCCTTTTCTCTTATGATCACGGGTCGGCCTGCATATCCGCCATCGACCACGACCTCATCTCTCGAGACCAACTCCTGGCGCTCGCACGGGAACGCCTACTCTAGGCCCGACACCGCATGGAAACCCGCTACAATCGCGGGCACTACAACATCATTTTCAGCAATGGGGATTGGGTTTGGCTCAAAAACCAACCCTACCGCACTCCCGGCGCCCTCCGCAAAGTTGGGTCCCCGCTTTCACGGGCCCTTTCAAATTCTTCGACGTATCGGCGACATCGCGTACCAACTCCAACTTCCACCGGGCAGCCGCATCCACGACGTTTTTCATGTCTCGCGTCTGAAGCCCTTCATCGGCGAACCACCAACCGACCCAATTATTCCTCTTCCCTCCCAGCTTGCGGACAAGCTGCCGCTCGAAGGGGCGGGTGATGTTACCAACCGCGCCGCCATAGACGCACACTGGGGCAAGACGTATCAGCACTGCAACAACGCGCACAAGGAGCAAGACTATGATGGGAGTCACTGCGACATGATGGGGATCACACCATCCAAGAAGTAAACTTTATGTTTTGTCTTATCCCATTGTCTAAGCCTAAATGGGGGGCATGGCTAACTTGCTTTAATGATGACTAGCCTATTTTCTTTTCCCACTTGTCTAAGGCCTAGGTGGGAGGCCCTCTATTTAAAGTACTTATCTTTGTCTATTTTGGCAAGCAAGAAGTAAGATGGAAAAGTCATATCTCTCTCTCTACCTCTCCCCCTATCTTGTTGGTGCAACAAGACCGGTCGAACTCCTCCGCCGGATTCAACGGGAACCAAGAAGGGAAGCCGCAATCCCCTACGGGACGTAACCCTCCATCGACCGTTTACGCGCTCGCGCTCACGAGCACGTATTAGTACTAAGGAGTTAAAGGCCCATCTAAACAATCAGTAGTTTCAGACTAAGACTAAAGACTTAGGGGGAAACTGAAGTATTTTTTAGGCACTGAAATGACAAAAAACTTGAAGAAAACATGTCTTCTACAACACAAATAGACTTTGGACCTCCTTAAAGAAGCGGGCATGATGGGATGCAAACTTGCGGAAACTCATATTGATCATAAAGTCAAACTTCTGAAAGATGAAAGGGCAGTGCCTATTTACATGGATGCTGAAGGATAGAAACAATTAGTGATAAAGTTGAATTACGTAACTATATCCTATTAGCGTTGTAAGTCAGTTTATGGCTAGCCCCAGTACCATACATATGGAAGCGGTGATCCGCATCCTAAGGTACTTGAAGGGAACTCCAGGAGTGGGCTTGATCTACAGAGACGACAAGCATTTGAACATGGCAGGTTTTATTGATGGTGATTGGGAGGGTTCCCCTTATGATAGAAGCTCCACAACAGGTTGTTGTGCCTTTTTTGGAGGGAACCTGGTGTCTTATAAGAGTAAGAAACAACATACAGATCAATGACCCAAACGTCTTGTGAACTAATGTGGATCAGCCAATTATTGAAGGAAATTGGTCAACATGTGGTAGTGCCCGACTTTTCTGTGTGATAATGTGGCTACTATGCACATTGCTTCTAATCCAGTATTTCATGAGCGTATAAAACAAGTTGAGATTGACCATCATTTTGTGAGAAAAAAGTTACATCGAAGGGAATGTTGTTACTAACATCAAGACAAAACACCACCTAGCCGATATATTACCAAATCCTCACGAGGAATAAGCTTAGAAGCATAAGAAACAAGTAGGCCGGTGTGAAAATTATGACTCCTTAGCTCCAGCTTGAGAGGGGAGTGTAAGAGGAATAAGGATAAGTTCACTACACTAGTGTGACCATACTACATGAGTCTATATCTGGATTGTCCTCCATTCTAGGGCACGGAAACCTTTGAAGTGTCCGTGAGTTCTTCTTCTCCCTTATCCGAGTTACCAATAATTATTCATCAACTTGAAGGGGAGCGTTATGAAGATTGTTTTCCTTTATAACATCTTCAACCACCAACATATTGCAACTCACCTCTATATATAGTATGGAGTCCCCTCTATATTTAGTATGGAGTGGTTTATACTAAAATCTCATGGGAGATGTTGCACTAAAGGGAAGAAGGGAGAAAGGAGAATATGCCCTAATAATAAGCACTCATCCACAAACTGGAGCATATATGTCAATTATGCCCATCTTGGTACATTTATCAGAAAGGATAAAGCAAGTAGTTTGGTGAATATATCGATCGGTTCTTTGTAAATGTAACAAACATAGTGCATATATTCCCATTAATGACCTCCTGACCTAGGATAAAAGTGAAGCCCATGATGTGAGTATGCATTAACAGAATTCAAATGAATGAATGCATGTGTAGTGACTACATGGAGATATAGAATGATGCAATGCTCATGCAAGGATCCGACAACTAAATTAACAATACAACAACAACAACAACACTCAAGCCTTTATCCCACCATAGTGGGGTCGGCTATATGGATCCTCTGTCGCCATTGCGCCCTATCTTTAATCATAGTCTCACTAATGCCTAAGTACATCATGTCTTTCCCTATAGTTTCATTCCAAGTCTTTTTTGGTCTACCCCTCCCCCGTTTAACATGTCTAGTGACTAAACTCTCACAACGCGTAACATGTGCCTCTAATTGTCTCCTATATACATGTCTGAACCATCTTAAACGAGCTTCTCGCATTTTCTCTACAATTGGCGCCACTCATATCTTATCCCTGATACATTCATTCCTAATTTTATCCAGTCTCGTGTGACCACACATCCACCTAAGCATTCTCATCTCCGCAACTCCCATTTTTTGCTCATGTACGCCATTCACTGCCCAACACTCAGAACCGTAGAGCATTTCTGGTCTAATTGGAGTACGATAAAACTTGCCTTTAAGTTTTAATGGTACTTTACGATCACATAAGATCCCAGACGCGCCTCTCCACTTCAACCAACCTGCTTGGATTCTATGTATCACATCTTTATCTACACCTCCATCTTTTTGAATTATCGATCCCAGATATTTTAAGCTCTATATACTCCGTCTTTGTCCTGCTCAACCTAAAACCCTTCTTTTCTAAAGTGTCTCGCCAAGATTCAAGTTTCGCGTTTACACCCTCACGCGTCTCATCGACCAAAACAATATCATCTGCAAATAATAAACACCAAGGTATTGCTTGTTGGATATGTCCGGTGAGCTCATCTAAGATAAGGGTAAAGTGATAAGGGCTTAAAGCTAACCATTGAATTAAGCCAACAACGATAGGGAATTCCTGTGTTAATCCTCTAGATGTCCTCACCCTGGTCACTAAATTTGTATACATATCTTTGATTACGTCAATGTATGATACATTTACACCTTTCTTTTCTAAGACTCTCCACAAGACCTCTCTTGGAACCCTATCATAAGCCTTCTCCAAATCGATAAACAACATCTGCAAATCTTTTTGTCTTTCCCGATAATTGTCAATGAGTCTCCTCAAGAGATGTATAGCTTCCATGGTTGACCTCCCTGACATGAATCCAAATTGATTCTTTGAGATGCTAGTCTCTCGTCTAACTCTTCTCTCTATTACTCATTCTCATAGTTTCATAGTATGACTCATTAATTTAATTCTCATGTAATTGACACAATTTGGTATATCTCATTTGTTCTTATACAAAGGTACCAAAATACTTTCTCTCCATTGGTCTGACATCATCTTTGTCTTCAGTATCTTATTGAAGAAACTTGTAAGCCATAAAATTCTTTCCCTCCCTAAGCATTTCCATACTTCAATGGGTATATCTTCTGGTCCAACCGTCTTTCCATTTTTCATCTTCTTCAGAGTGTCATCTATCTCTAATGCTTGAATTTTACGATAAAAAGATATATTTCTATACTCCTCCGATTTACTTAATTCTTCAAAGTTCAGTTCATTGTCTTTTCTTTCATTGTATAGTTGATAAAAGTATTTTTTCAATCTCTCCTTAATAGCCGCATCATCTGTCAAAACCGTATCTGTTTCATCTTTTATGCATTTAACTTGGCTTAAATCTCTTGTCTTCCTCTCTCTAGCTCGAACAATTTTATATATATCACGACAACTAAAGTAACAATGAATACTAAAATTAATAAGCGAAATATAAACACACACAATTGAAAAACAGTGAGTTAAATGAGCAACAAGTTTTAGTTGAATTAGAATAAAGAGTGCTTCTACTAAATTTTTGGCAAATACGTCTTTCAAATAGCAGAGCAACTAGACAAATTAATACGAATCAAGATCCCTAATAATATGTGTGTTCACCCAAATAATCAACAGAGACAACAATAACTTCCAATTAGAACTTAAGTAAGCAAGTAAGACCAAACTATGAGGATTTGCAACAGTTTCGAACTTGGACAGCAAATGTGAGGTGGCTATGTTGATAAATTTGGAATTTCCTGCACCAATTTTGGTTCCTTGAGGTCAGGGAACGCTGGAGAATGACAACTGGATTGGGTAAGCAGCAAGGCGGTCTGCTGAATGTAACTCGGGAGAGCTGGAATGTCGTGGTAGAGGCAACCAGCGGCGCAGTTCCTGCAATCCAGTGAAACAGAGGGCCGACTACAGCAGTTGGCAGCAAGATGTGGTTGAAACGGCTAGAATTCTGCCAAGGGGAGGTCGTCCAGGGCTGGAGGACCGCACCGGTATACAGTAGTAGCAGGAGGTTGGAAACACGGGCTAGACCACAGGAATTGACTGGAGGAAGTCTAGTTTCCTTCAAGGAGGGTCAGCGCAGGCTACGAGAGAGAGAGAGAGAGAGAGAGAGAGAGAGAGAGAGATGTCTGCTCTCGAGGGAGGATTCCCATCTGAAACCAAAGACGGGCTGCACCCAGGGATCTACCATGGGAAACAGGTTGTCTGCAGTTGTTTGGAGAGAAAACTGGTGGGGAATGTTAACCTCTAAGGCAGGGGAAGAGTGCAGGGAATTACGTGAAGGCTTGGCGGTAGGAAACAACAAGATTTGGGAGTAGGATTCACGGTGGAGTAAAAGGAGAGAAGGATGTGGCCGATTGGAGCTGTGAGGGGCGGTAACCGTGGCAGTTATCTGTAAATGTAGTGGATGCATGAGAAGCTAAAAGTTGTAACTGACGGTTGACTGTGGTGGTCGGCCAAATGGGGGAAATAAATGAGGATTAAACTTTGACACCTAATGTTCCACGAATTCAGCACTTTGGATGATTACGAAATCTGAAATTTCACAAAATTTTGTAATGCCCATAAAAAAAAACTCCAGAAACATATTTACTGGATAGAAATACACAGCGGACAGCTGTGATTGGCCATCATGAGACATACAAATGTACATAAATAATGTGCCAAAAAATAAAGCAAGCACATAGAAAATATCTCGTCGACGCTCTGAACGTGATGACGGGCTCTGATCGTCCATACGACAACCTTAACCCCTCCTATGAGTGTAAACCTGAACGTGCACCAATATGGGTTGGCCCACCCGAGAACTATGATCCCATCAATTTCCCCTCTTGAAAGCATTCGTCAAATGGTAATACTCCCGAAGAAGACCAGTGCAAGTGAGTCAAGCTCCTGTGATGACATCCATGTATCATTAATAGCCAACCGCCCCCTCCAGTGGGCCAGGTAATGAATAGTTTGGTCGTCTGTTGTCAAGGAGACGTCGTGCCCCCACAATGTCAGTTATAATCTCAAATGCCGAAGTAGGAGTCCGTGGATACATAGGTAGTTGGGTAGTGGGCTAAGGCTCAATAGTGGGATCAGGGAATGGCCTTAAATACTCACGAGGTTCATAATATGGAGTCAAATCCTCTGTGTAAATTACATAATGGATTCACATACTCTTAGGCTCCGTTCGTTTGGCAGAAAATGGAATGCAGGAATTGGAATTGAAGTCAATTCTAATTCTGTTGTTCGGCTGAATGCAGGAATTCTGTCACAGGAATTGGAATTAATAATTCCGATGTTCGGATGCATGTTATTTTTCAGTTGATGGAATTGAAATTTAAAATCTAAAACAGTGTCAGAATTGCAATATCAGAACACAGATAATCACACACATACAACCACATACACACAATCTTCTGTACTACTATATACAGACTCATTCTCCTGACATTTAATTTTCGTTGTTCCCGAAGGAAACCTCTCAGCTCTAATTCTCACCAACATTTGCTCACATTCTCTAAAGCTCTGCTATGTTCTATGAGTGTCCGCATACACTTTATAATTTTCATTACTCATTACAATTTTACGTCGGATTGTTTCATGCAACTCATGCAAATGATGTGCAAATGACTCAGCAGACTTGCTAGGTTGGGCAATAAGTGGTAGTGACACAAGGTCGATAGGCTTCCTAGGCTCATAACCTAAGACAACATGGAATAAACTGAACCTTATAGACCTATTGATAGAGCCATTATATGCAAACAATTGAACCGAATAATAGAATATCTTCATTAGCCAAAAGGAGGCCTTACTCATACATATACTAGAGTAAGGGACCAAAAAAGACAACATTGCCCCAAACCGGGGTAAACACAATAATGACGACTTGTAAACATAATCCCAAACCGGGGTCATCCCAAGCTTTTGAATGTCATCCGTAAACACATCAGTTCCCAAGCTTTTGGTAAACACATCAGCCAGTTGATCATTAGAATGAACAAAAGGGGTCACCACAGTCTTTTTATCAAAGTAATCTTTAATAAAGTGTCGATCAACCTCAACATGTTTTATCCTATCATGTTGGACTGGGTTATGAGCTATACTAATAGTTGTCTTATTGTCACAACAACAAGGAAAAAAAGACCGGTCTCGGAAAAACTCAGATCTTGTAACACAGTACGCAGCCATAAAACCTCACATAGACCTTGGGACATAGCACAATATTATGCCCCAGCACTTGATCTAGCCACCACATTTTGTTTCTTACTACGCCAAGTCACTAAGTTTCCACCCACGAAGGAACAGTGTCATGTTGTGGATTTTCTGTCATCACGGCATCCAGCCAAATCAACATCAGCAAAAACTTCAATCTTCAAATTGAAATTTTTGGAGAACAAGAGACCACGTCCAGGGGCTTTCTTCAAATATCGTAACACACGATATGCAGCCTCTTAATGTCTGATCCTGAGAGCGTACATATATCTACTCAGAATACCAACCGCATAAGTAATGTCAGGACGTGTGTGGGATAAATATACGAGTTTCCCAACCAATCTCTGGCACCGTGATACATCTATGTGATCACCATCACCATCTTCCCCAATCCTGTGATTTTTTTTCCATAGAAGTGTTCACAGGAGCACAGCCAAGCATCTCAGTCTCCTTTAAGAGATCCAATATATACTTACGTTGGGACATGAAAATACTCTAATCAGATCTAGCCACCTCGATACCCAGAAAATATCGTAGTCTTCCCAAGTTTTCAGCTCAAATTTAGCAGATAAGAGGGTCTTGATGTTAGTAATCTCCTCTGTGTCATTTTCGGTGATCACAATATCATCCGCATAGACAATGAGAACCACAATCCTCTGTTCACATCTCCGGATAAACATAGTATGATCAGACTGTGCCTGCTTGTACCCATATTTGATCATAGCCGTGAGAAATCTGTCAAACCAGACCCTAGGAGACTGTTTTAGGCCGTATAAAGACCTCCTAAGGCAGCAGACAAGTCCTTCAGCCCCTTTCTACACAAAACTAGGGAAATTTCATGTACACCTCCTCATCAAGCTCACCGTGGAGGAACGCATTCTTAACATCCAATTGATGAAGATCTCAGTCCATGCAAGCAGCGCGCGATAACAACACCCGAATGGAATCCATCTTTGCTGCAGGAGCAAAGGTCTCCAGGTAGTCGACTCCATGAGTCTAGGTGTATCCTTGGGCAACCAGACGTGTCTTGTACCGTTCCACCTTGCCATCTTGATTTTGCTTAACAGAGAAGACCCACCGCGATCCAATGGATTTCTTGCCAGGAGGAGGGAGGCGATATCCCATGTGTGATTCTTATCCAAGGCAGACATTTCATCTTTCATAGCCTGAATCCATACCGGTATACCCAAAGCATCCTGCCACGTTTTGAGAATAACAACCAAGGAGAGTGAAGAAACAAAGGCCTGATGGGCCGGGGGAAGATGCTGGTAGGCCACATGATTAGAAAATGATGTTGCGTACTAGTAGCTTTACCTCTCATCAATGCAATAGGAACATGTAGATCAGCATCATCAGAATCTGAGGCTGAAGTGGGCACTAGTAGAGGAGGAACTCGAGTAGCCTTTGTACCTGGAGGACGACGGTGGTATACGTGAGGAGGAGGAGAGATCAGAGTAGGCAAAGGTACCGGGATAGGATCCATAGGAACTGGAAGGGAGGCTAAGGTAGAATGGACGGTATGAGAGGAAGAGGGACAGATGTAACATCAGTGGAATGAACATTAGTGCCACCATTACTCTCCCCCTGACGAAGAGAGTGAGTCGAAGGCATAAAATAGGATTCCCCCTCCTGGAAGGTAACATCCATAGTGCAAAACATACGCCTGGAAGGGGGGTGGTAACACCGGTACCCCTTCGTGGTGGAGTAACTAAGGAAGACACAACGGTGAGCCCGAGGGTCAAGTTTGTCCCAATGGGGTTGATGGACATGCACAAAACAGACACATCCAAAGACACGGGGAGCCAGATGAGAGGTATGAACAACGGTTGTGGTGGATAGACGGACGAGAGTAGCAAAGTCGAGAACCCGGGACGGAAGCCGGTTGATAAGGTGAGTAGTGGTGAGCAATAGTGAGCACAACATCTCCCCAATAGGTTTTAGGAAGGTGCATAGTAACAAGAAGACAGCGAGCAACCTCGAAAAGGTGCCGATTTTTCCGTTCAGCAACTCCGTTTTGTGTAGAGGTGTGAACACAAATAGTCTGGTGAATGATACCATGATCGGTGAGGTAAGACAAACACACCACGATCGTCATACTCCCCCCCCCCCCCCCCCCCATTATCACTTTGAAGAACAAAAATAGTGCCATCAAATTGGGTTTGCACCATTTTATGAAAAGTTTAGAAACATGAAAAAACCTAAATTTTCTTTTTTAACAGATAAACTCATGTGATGCGAGAAAAACAATCAATAAAAGTAACAAACCACCGAAAACCAGATAAAGATAAAACAGGGGATGTCCCCCAAACATCAGAGTGTATAACAGCAAATGGAATACTACTAAGAGATGATAAATGCGAAGAATTATGTCGCACATGTTTAGATACAACACAGACATCACAAACAAAGGTACGAAGAAACGGTAAGAAAGCAGGAAATAGTTTCTGAAGATAAACAGAGGACGGACCGCTCCCGTGATCGCTCCCGTGACCGCTCTCGTGACCGCTCTTGTGACCACTCCCGTGCCTACTCCCACTCATGTGACCACTCCCGTGACCGCTCCTCCTTTACATGTGTATACTCGGAGGAGTATGGTTCCAGCTACATCGGCTTCACTCAGGCTACCCGCTCCAACATCGGATCCATCTTCGGGGACTCAATGCAATTATATCTCTACCCAACATCCGATGTCCCACTTTGTGTCTTATGACTCATTATCCTCATCATATAAACTCTTTATTGTCTCTCTCTCCTCCATCTCTATCCCCTCAACTTGGCAGGAAGCTATTGCGCACCAAAAGTGGCAAGATGCCATGCGTGAGGAGATGTTGGCGCTGGAAAAGAATTGCACATGGGATTTAGTTCCTTTACCACCAGGCAAGACCGTGGTAGGGTGTAAGTGGGTGTTCTCCGTCAAGCAAAACTCTCAAGGTGTGTTGAACGTCGAACGATACAAGACTCGATTGGTGGCTAGGGGCTATACTCAGACCATGGGGATTGATTATCAAGAAACCTTTGCCCCTGTAGCAAAGATGAACTATATAAGAGTTTTGCTCTCGTGTGCTGCCTGCAAAGGGTGGACTTTGACCCAGTTGGATGTGAAGAATGCATTTCTTCATGGGGAGTTGAAAGAAGTCTACATATCTTTACCACCTGGTCTTACCTCAAGAAGATCTGGGGGAAAGGTATGCAGGTTGAAGAAAACCTTATATGGTTTAAAACAGTCTCCTTGGGCCTGGTTTGGGAGATTCCATAGAGCTATGGTCACTTTTGGATACTCCCAGAGCAATGTCGATCATATTTTATTTGGAAGGCACAATCATGAGATGATATCATTATAACGGGCGATGATACTGAAGAAATCCAGATTCTGAAACAAAGACTGGCAAAGGAGTTTGAAGTGAAAGACCTGGGAAATCTCAGATACTTCCTAGGAATTGAGGTCGCTCGGTCAAAGCATGGGATATTCATATCTCAGAGGAAGTACATCCTCGACTTGCTCCAGTCATGTGGGATAAGTGGGTGTAGATTTGTTGACACCCCAATTGAAGTCAACCATAGATTGGGAAGAGATGATGGGGAAGTGGTTGCTGATATCATTGGATTTCAACGACGGGCTGGTCGCCTTATCTATATATCTCATACCCGCCCGGATATGTCGTTGGTGTCATCAGTCAATTCATGCACTGACCAAAAACCCGTCACTTAGAAGTTGCTCACCGAATCCTTTGGTACCTCAAGTCCTCTCCTGGAAAGGGTATCTTGTTCTCCCCCGACAAAGAATTGACTGTTGAAGTCTATACTGATGCTGATTGGGCCGGCTCAGTTGATGATCGGAGGTACACCTCTGGTTATTGTTCTCTAGTTGGTGGTAATTTGGTAACTTGGAGAAGTAAAAAATAACATGTGGTTGTCAGGTCAAGTGCAGAGGCAGAATTCAGAGCTATGGCTTATGGGATTTGTGAAGGACTGTGGATTAAGTCTCTTTTGAACGATCTTGGAATGGAAAACAAGGACCCTGTGAGATTGTATTAGCATTGCTCACAATCCAGTCCAACATAACCGCACAAAGCATGTGGAGGTTGACCGCCACTTCATCAAAGAGAACATAGAAAGAGGAATTGTGAGCACACCATTTGTCCCCTCAGATCAACAATTAGTTGATGCTCTCACCAAGGGGTTAAGTCAGAGTGTTTTTAGAGAAATCATGTGCAAGTTGGGCATGCAAGACATCACACGCCCAACTTGAGGAGGAGTGTTAGATTTATGTTATTTTTCCGTTATGTTTTTCTAGTTGTATTTTTCCTTTATTGTCCTTGGTGTATCTCCCTCCTATAAATAGGAGTGAGCCTCTTTTCATTTGATAATAACAAAAGTTCTATTCCTCAACACTTGTAAATCATGGTTTTGACACGATTAACGAATAAACGTTATAATTAAATGTTTATAGTTACAAATGATACTATGAATATGTATGTATAAGGATAATGAAGAAACATTTGAAGTGAATGACTATAATGAGAAATAAGTATAAATATAAATAAATGATGTAAAAGAAAATAATATGAAAGATGTATCGATGCAATGAGCTATGTTAAGAGTTAACCCAACCAGGGAGGTGAGGTGAATGTCCTCCCAACATGAAAATAAATGAAAAGTGGGTGTGTGGATATTAAAAGGCACGCTACGAATGCATGTGCGTGTGAATATGAAAAGACACATACAAATACATGAAAGCGCGTTATATAAATGAATGAATAAATGAAATGTCAATTTATCCTTAACATTGCCCAAAAAGCAAAATAAAAAAATGATGAAAAGAACAAAGAGAAAGAAATGATGAAAATAACAATGAGAAAGAAATGAAGCAAATAAGGAAACGAAAGAAATTATGAAACAAAAGAACACTACAAAGAAAGTAAAAACTATAAGAAAAGTTACGAGGAAACATATTTTAAATGTCTGTATTTCCTCTTTGTTAATGTTTTTACATTTGACTCTTTGTTGATTAAATGAATACCTCATGTTTATTAATGATAAAGTTTCCTTCATGTGCAAGGACTTCAAGAGGTAAGGAAGGTAAGAGCTAAATAAATAAGAATGTGCTTAGTCAATTATGACTAATGTTTTATAATTTAATATTTTAGGACAAAGAAAAGTGCGAGAAAGACAGTTCTAAAGATTTATCTATTAAAAGAAAGAGTGTGAAATCGAGGTAAGAATTTTTATAAATGTCATATATAATGTATAGTTTATTTCTTTTTACATTATGAAATGCTCAGTCTCTTGTAGAAGAGATGAAAAAATTCCACTATGTAAGTACTAATAAATGATTTTATAAATCCATAGTAGAAAGTAAAAGTATAAAGTAAATTGTGACGGTTGAAGTTGACCGTTATAGGAAAACAAACAATGAATGTCTTGGGAGATCGCAAACCCTAGTAACAGTTGTAGAGGAACATGAGGGAAAATACGTTAAGCTTCTGCTATGAGAATCGAGAATAAAGAAAACTTTGTTGTGTTGACAAGAGGAAAATTGAGAAAGAAATTTTGATAGCTACGAGGTATCAAGAATAAAGGAGCTTTGACAACTTTGATTAATGATCTAAGAAACAAGAGCTTTCGTCCTAGTAACGAAATGAGGAGATGAAAGCTTTATAATTGGTGAATGAGCAAACCCCCTGCGATGCTCATATGGAAGAAATGGGAACACGGAGCCTAGCAGATAGAGATGAGTTTAGCAATTGTAAGTGATATATTATTTTCCTAACTTTAAACTACAAATATTGAACTGATAATAATAAAAATAAATAGTTTTTTATTTTATTTTATCATGCATGTGTGAAATTTGAATCCTACCATTTGATATTTTATATCCTAATATATTAATTATTAGATTACTAAGTTACTTCCATAAATTCACTTATTTATTCATAAATATTTCTTGAAAATAAGAACTTTTTTTAAGCGGCGGTGCAGTTTTTGCGGTTTCCAAAATTTTAAAACCGCACAGCTCTCGGTTTAAAAAAATTTAAATAGCACCGCACTAAAACTACGCGATTCAGTTAAAAATCGACGTGGTTTGTGCGGTACGGGAGATTTTTGTGGTTTGTTATTTTTAATGCTCACAAGTAGTGATGACGCCTTCATCATCATTGAGAGTCATGATGACTCTAATAGCTGGATACTGAATTCCAGTGTTTTGCAACACATATACTCAAATGTAGAGATGTTCAGATCACTAAAGGTGGTGATTGTGTCAGTCAGTCTGAATGACAACTCAAGTTGTGAGGTCAAGGGGATAGGGACAGTGGACATCTGTAAGAATGACAAAGTAGTGTGTATGCTTGAGCAGGGACATCTGGTACCTAAGCTGCACAGGAATCGGATATCATTAACCAGATTGTACTCAGGTGATGCATCTTTGTCGCGAGAGGATTCATGACAGAGACATGTGGGCGTGACATAGTTGTACATTTTGGTAATATGTACCCACTGATCGGGACCACGATAGAAGATGGTGCTTCCATGATTTCTGTTGGTGACATGGTGAATGGTCGAGGAGATGCAGTGGATTGCTCTTCAGTGAATCGGGTTCCACAAGTCAAGTTTTGTGATCCTGGTGCATCGATATCTCACAGGTGATTTAGAGCAGGGATGTAGTCGGCTTGTGGTATGCTGGATGACGCCTCAAGCTTGAGGTGATGCTCAGTACAGTTAATGTTGCATGCAAATAGTGCTTCATGAAGGCAATTTTGTGTGCAGGTGGTGGCTCAGGATCAAGAAAAAAGGTGGCGGTTTGTTAAGCATTTGATTCGGATCAGGATCCGTTTGGGTCTTATTAGGTCTATCAAGACCTAGCAGGATACTGCATCCCCCGCGTGAACTCCCCGATAGGACATCGACATTCACTATACCAAAGGAGAGTCGCAAGCCCCGATCGCCGCGCCCTCTCCTTCTTCTTCCTTCTCTCAATCGGTTGTAGGTTTGAATCATATCGTCGGCCTATGGACTCGAGCAGCAAGGTGTTTTCACTCTGCTAAAGTGGAGAGAAGCACGAGCTGATAAAAATAAAACATGATGTATTACCTGCTCCAAAGAAATTAGTATGTATTGGCTATGTAATGAGTGTGTATGGGTCAAGTACTGTTGCAAGCCTGACGTTTGTGTTTTGCTTTTACTGTTGCAAGCCCGACGTTTGTGTTTTGCTTTTACTGTTGCAAACGGTGCCATCTTGTGAACCTGTATAAGTATGCAGTTGAAGTTGAAATGAATGAATGAATAAGGAAAAATTTCATATCTTAATCCTCAACTGCTCTGTTCTTTTATTTTCATTTCCAACATCTGGTTGAGAGCACCAGGTTTATCCTGTATAGAGACTCATCATTGGATTTTTCAATGGCCACCTCTGCCTCCAGCTCTGGTGCATTTTCCTATTCCCACAATTCCGCTATGACTTCTGGAGTGTCCAGATGAGAACTCTTTTCATCTCACGAGGCCTTTGGGACCTTGTAAGAAATGGCCCTCAACCTGTGACAGCAAAAGGAAAAGAGAAGGAAGAAAAGGAAGATGCGTAGCAAAAATTTTCTGATGAAACATTGATGAAAGATGCACGAGCATTACTACTAATCCAACAAGGTGTGTCCAAATTTATTTTTCCTCGTATTAGAGCAGCAGAAACAGCAAAGCATGCATGGGATGTATTAAAACTTGAATTTCAAGGCTCTTCCAAAGTCATGGCCCTTAAGCTTCAAGGTTATTGGAAGAACTTCAAAAATCTGTCAAAAAATTCAAATGAGAGCATTGATGATTTCATAGCCAGAACAATCAATATTATTAACCAAATAAGAAGTTATGTAGACACCATTGAAGATAAGAAAATTGTTCCAAAACTTCTTAGAAGCCTGACTGTCTCTTTCTACCCTGCCATAACAGCAATTGAAGAATCAAAGGACTTAACAGTCCTCCCTTTAACTGAGCTTACTAACTCACTTAAAACACATGAAGAACGATTAAAAACTACAGAACATGAAATGGAGCACGCTTTACAATCCAAAATGTATTTAAGTAAGCCCCTTATCTCTTGTTTAAAAAGGAGAAACCAACAAAACAACAACAAACCATAAAGAAGGGGGAACTCCAAAGTGGAAGCAGCAATCCAAAATGAGAGAAAAGGGCAAAATTCAACAAACACCTGAAAACCCACAAGGAGCTAAGAAGTATTGCATCATATGTAACAAAACCACACACGATTCAAAGGAGTGTTTCTCGAGATGCAAAAGGTGTCGGATCCCTAATCACTCTGAAAGGAATTGCTGGCATAACTCCAAAGAGGAAGCCAAGTTCGCAGAGAAGGAGAGGGGCGGAGAGAAAGAGTAAGGAAGAAATGTTCTACTCCTGTTTTAAAATAGAAGAAAAAATCCCAAATATTTGGTATCGACAGCGGGTGTTCTAGTCACAAGAAACTTTATGTATCTCTTGATGAGGCATACAAATCGCAAGTGTTCTTAGGTGACGGAAAGGCAGAAAAAATTGAGGGAAAAGGGACAATTGAATTTGAAACTCTAAATGGGGAGCGTAAGACCATACCTGATGTGCACTACGTACCAACCTTAGCACAAAATCTCCTAAGTGTGGGGCAGCTAATGCAAAAAGGTTATGTTGTTTCCTTCACTGAAGGAACATGCCAAATTTCTGAGAATAAAACTGGCCAAGTTATCGCCTCAGCAATTATGACCAAAAATAAAGTATTCAAACTTGGTGTATCCACCATAGAACAACATATGCTGAGCTGCCAACTTCAAGTAAAAGACTCACTACCTGAACTTTGGCACCAAAGGTTAGGTCATGTTAACTGGGATGCAATGCAACTTATAAAAAGAAAAGAACTTGTTAAAGGGCTGCCTGATTTTTGCATCCAAAAACAATTCTATGAAGGATGTGTGGTAAGCAAGGCTCACATACATCCTTTCCCTGCCTCAACCAACAACAGAAGCTCCAAACCTTTGGAACTGATTCATGGAGCCTATGGGGTCCTGCACCAATGGACTCCATTGAAGGTAAAAAATACTACCTACTTCTTGTAGATGATTTTAGCTGATACATGTGGTTATACTTCATAACTAAGAAAGTGAAGCCTTTAATTTGTTTTCTCATTTCAAAAAGGAAGTGAAAAATCAGCTAGAATGTAACACTAAAACTTTCAGAACTGACCGGGGAGGTGAATTCACCTCAACCCAATTCAATCACTTATGTAAGATTGCAGGAATCAAAAGCAAGTGTACAACTCCTCACTCGCCACAACAAAATGACGTGGTAGAAAGAAGAAATAGAACTGTGGTGGAGATGGCTCGATCTCTAATCCACAGCAAGCAAATGCCTAAGGAGTTTTGGGCTGAAGTTGTGAGCACATCAACTTATCTCCTCAACAGGCACAAAAGCCTTGGATAATTCAACACCATATAAAGCAATATATGAGAAGAAACCTTCCATACAGCATCTAAGGATCTTTGGGTGCACGGCCTACTATCCATTGTTTTAAATGTCCTCCGACATGTTCGACATGTCTCCCGACATGTCATTTTTTAGGGCAAAACAATATGTTTTTTTCTAAAAAAAATAGATTATGTCTTTTTGTAAAATATAGGCCGACATGTCCGATTTTTCCGATATATCGGCCGACACGACATTTAAAAATATCGTCCGCTATTTTATTTTATGTTATATTAACAGACTAGCAACATATGTTTAAATCGCCTATGAATATTATATTATGTATGTTTAAATCGCCCATGAATATTATATTATGTATGTTTAAATCGATTAGATTTATTGTTTCGATTTTTTTAACGTTTTATTCTTACAACAACCAATTTTGTATAATTGTTTCACAATTTTTTAATTTCATATTACAAAAAATATGAAAATATTTAATACATTTATTACAAAAAATATGAAAATAGTTAAATCTTCTTTATTTGCAATAAACTTATTGTTATCAAAATAAAATTATTGTATACTATTAAATATATTTTACAATGTATGATTTTGTATTTGTTAATAATATTTTATCTTGGATACTATTCGATTTTATTTGGTAATATAAATGGCCCATTTTTATCTATTTGTTATATTATTTTTCTATTTTATAACATATAATTATAGTTAGTATACATAAAAATAACATAAAACATGGAAATCCGATATTTTAAAATATCCCTGACATGTCTCCGACTTCCGACACCCGACATTTAAAAACTCAATCTGATATATCGCCGACATCCGATATTTAAAACATTGCTACTATCTTGTTTGTGTTTTGCTTTTACTGTTGCAAACGACGCCATCTTGTGAACATGTATAAGTATGGCGTTGAATGAATGAATAAGGAAAAATTTCATATCTTAATCCTCAGTTGCTCTGTTCTTTTATTTTCATTTCCAACACGAGCTTCATCAAGTGGAGAAGGCTCAGAGGTGAGTGAGTAGGCAGTCGGGCCCGTAGAGGAGATCAGTTGACTGCAAGGCAGCGGCTATGTGGCTTGGCAGCGATCGGTGGGGCAGATGAGCAAGGGCAGTAGAGCAGCGGGTTAGAGGAAGTTTGCCTTGGTGCGGAAAGGCCTAGATCTATCTTGGGCTTATTCTTCTGTGGTGGTATTGGTTGGTCGTCCGACGACAACGATGGTTCGTGCGAACCTTGTGCATCCATATTCTAACAGATTGCAGTAAGTCTTACTATTCCTTAGTGAATGGAGGTGTTTAATTCTACTTGTGGTGCACTTTATTGGATCTGTTACTTCTGTATTTTTTATTCCGCACTTCAACTAATATAAACTACATAGATGTTTGAGTTATAATCCACTACAAGAAAAACTTCATTTAGCAAGGAAAATTAGTAAGGCTAAATAATTTCATCCTAATTAGCATCAAATTTAGCAAGGTAGATGAATTTTTGTTTTAGCTACAAAATTAGCAAGTAATTTTTTTGTTGCAAACATAGCAACGCATTTTTTTGTTGCTATATATTTGTTGCTAAAATAGCAACGAATATTTTTGTTGCAAATTTTTTGATGCAAAATAGCAACTAATTTTTTTGTTGCAAAATATTTGCGGAGAGAAAAAATTATTTTCTTCAAAAAAATTTGATCTCTTTTTCTTAAAAAATAGATTTTTTTATTTCTTTATCCCCTTCACATAAAATAGTATTCGTGTTTAAATATATTTATAAATTAAAATAAATTAATTATGTTTAACAAAATAATTAATAATATATTCAATTTTTTATATAATTGTATATATTATTTAAACATTTATATATTTTTATAAATTTAGTATTAATTATTATTATTCAACGAAATAAATGTATATATATATTATTAGTATCTAATAAAATAATATATAAAGATATATATATATAAATTATATACATATATACATATATATATATTATAAAAAAATATATAAACAAATATATATTTAAATTATATAACAATATATATATATATATTTAAATTAATATATATATGTATATATTTAAATTATATAACGAAATTTATATATAAAATTATATTTATTTAAATTATACAATGAAATATTTATATAACATAAGAAAAGATTTATATAATTTTAAATACGCACATATATATATATATATAATATCGCCCTTTAAGAACAAAATTGTCAATTGGGTTAGTTGGATAAGTCTTGTAGGTTGTATGTAGGAGGTTAAGGGTCCAAATCCAAGCAAGCTCACTTTTTGTATATATATTTTATTTTAATTTAAATAAAATATTAACTATTAGCATCGAAATTAAAATCCCTTGCTAATTTAGAAAGGACAAATTACCTTGCTAAAAAAGCGTTGCAAAATAGAAAGGAAATTTTTCCTTGCTAAAATTAGCTAGGCTCATATTAGCTACGAAATTTTTTTGTTTCTAAATTCCTTGCTAATTAAAATTAGCAAGGAATTTATCTAATTAGCAAGGAATTTAGCCCCTTGTTAATCAAAGTTTTTCTTGTAGTGATCTCAGTGTGATTGCCTATTGTTTGTTATTCCTGCGTATTCTTGTATTACCCAGCGCAGGTTGTACCTGTGGAAACAGTCGAGTTTTCTAACATGAATTGCGGACTATCAACAATTCCCTAAACTACTACCAGACACCACTAGAAATCCTACAAGATTTAGGAAGAAATCAAACAACAAACAACATTTTCCTGACAACTTGCCAAGCAAAAATAAATAAATAAAATTCCACAACAATCATATGCATAGAGGAACTAAATTCAAAGGAGCTCATGTCCCAATTAATGTTGTAGGTGTTGGCCGACATGCTCAACATGTCAACCGACATGAAAGTTTGGGGGAGAATACGTCACGACGTCGATATTTAAAGCAAAATTATCATTTTTGAACATTTCTCCTGATATGTCGGTTTTATCCAATATATAGGGAGATATCTCACGGACATATATCGGTGTGAATATTAAAAATATTTTTTTCATTTCTTTTAAGTGATCGAGCGGCAATATTTTATTCATTGTGTTCATTGGAGAAGCAAGTCACTCGCCTCAATATTTAATTATTTATATACAAAATTGTGTTTGTTGTGTTCATTTACTTTATCGGTTTATTATAATCATATTATTACATTTTTATTATGTAATTTATAAACATGTATGTGTGTATAGTTACATATGATTACGAAAAATATGTATCTATATAAATAAATTTATTTAAACATTAATACCTGACATTATAAAATATCGTAAATATACTTTGCAATCTTACATTCGACATTTCAAACTCAAATTGACATGAACCCGACATCGGCAATCTTAGCCCGAATCTCTGTAAAAATGAGGGGAGTGAGACAAAAACCTGAACATCGATCACAGTTCCGTGCCTTTCAAAAAGGGTCTTGATCTCCTCTGCTGTGCAGGTCCAGGGTATGTTCTGGGCAATTAGCCTCCTCCTTGGCTCTGTAGGCTTTTCTTCATGTTCCTCATCTTCTTCCTCGGAACCCACAGTGGCCAAGGATCCTTCCGGCGAAGAATACGCGGTACAAGCGCGTTGCTGCTGAAAGTGGGTGCTCCTGCTTCGTCGATAGGAGAAGAAGGGCAAAGAGGAGGACGAGGAAGAGAAGGCGAGAAAGGAGTTGGGCGAGTAGGTACTGGAGGAAGGAAGAAATAGGAGGGAAGGAGAGATAGGGAGCGCCATGGCTGATATCTCGGAGTCGGAGTAGCCATATCCAGAAACTCCGGCTCCGCTTTAATCAGTGTGACTTAGAAATGTTCTGCTTCGCAAGGATCTGAGCCCTTGCGATTTTGTAATCGGCCTGGCTGGACAATTTCAGCTTCGGGTTTTTTTCTGAGTTCCGACCCGGCCCGGTCCATTTACTTCATGATTATTATTATTTTAGTCTACTTTGGTGCTCGTGATCCCATGATACGTGTATCCATCAAATTTTATAGGATTATAATCTCACTCGTAGGGTATGTTTGCTGTGTCGTTGGGGCTCCGGCGTGATTGCAGCTCCGGCGTGATTGCAGCGAACACCACCACCAAGAGCGTCTCCTGTTTGTTTTTTATCCTCATCCGACATTCCCAACCACCTCCCTCGACGAACGACGAAATACTATTGTTCTCTGTCGTGCCTCTACCTCCAGTTCGATAACGCAACGACGTTCATTTTCCTTCCCAAGTGCTGCCAGAGTCCCAAACAGCACTTTAAAAAGGCGATTGTGTCTTCTAATTTTTTTTCACTTAACCACTTTGTAGTCTCTCAAAAGGAGTACAATTCAAAGTCAATGAGGGAACTAATATTTGTTATATTATCATAAGAACATACATGAGATAAGCCATGATTCACACTTTAAAAATTTCAGGACGGGCAGAGTCCAATCAAGAGACTATTGTAAAGAAGGTTGTTATTATAGACTCATTTGGTATCAAATATTGAATGATGATCTGTCTTCTCTACCAGCTTTCATATTTGTTGTCCTTCAAAATGCCCCAGCTTCTCTTGCATAGCAATGATTCATTGATAATCACTATTTGCTTATTCAAATGTCTTAGGTTCTACCTGTGAAATGAAGTTATACAATATCATTTCATTAGGAGTACATACTCTAGTCTTGTTTAGATCCTACATGTTTCCAATTACTTGATGCAAAGGATGGTCTTTGATGTATCTATAGGCTATAAGCAGTTGTGCTGGGAGATTCTCTTGAGTTCTTCCTTCAACAACTTCTACAGCATCCTCAGCCTCAGTGGCTTCTTCAACTTCTGGAACTATGGGTTCTTCTATAGCAACTTCATAAGGAGGTGTCATCACAGTGTCCTCCTTTGCCAATCGAATTGATGGTCTTTCTTCCTTTTGCCGGGAAACTATCATGAGTAGCTTGAACTTCATCTTCATTTCCTAAAGAGATTCTCTTCATCTGTAAAACTAAGTCAAAGAGATTTTTTTCTCCTCATAGAGAATGATAGACTCAGCAAAGGTAACCCAAATAGATTTTCTGCACATAATATTTTCTTATCATAACACGTATATTTCTTGCCAGTAGAGAAAGAACACGTATATTTCTTGCTAGTTGCACTCACAACACACTCTCATCCTCACTCCTCCTTCACCTTCAAATTTTTTGTGTGCCAAATGTTCCACTTCTTTGTAATGGAGCACATTAACTCTGAATTTGAGATTGATTTGGGTTCCTTCTCTTCTGCTGAAGTCAAGTTCAAGACAATAGTGCAACTCGCGAAGGATGCTAGATTGGAGTTCACTTTACAAAAAAAGACTAAGGCCTCGTTTGGTTGAGCGTTTTGGGGGGTGGCGTTTTGATTAAACGAAACGCGGGCGCGATATTCATTTGTTTAGGCGCCTAATATTCCAACCGTGCGGCGTTTATCGCGGCTCAAAAATCCTGCGGGCCGAAACCTTCCTACCGAGCTCCGTTTATCGCGTTTGGAGGAGGAAAGAGGCGCTGCGCTAGGGCATCACTGGTATCGACCACCGTCGTCTCTTCCGTCACTGTGCTAGAGCCCCGATCCGTGAGTTCTTCCTCCCGCCGCAGGATTTCTCCTCCCTCTGTGATGTTCTTCTTTTTTTACCGTGATGAGTTATTGGATGAGTGTTCTTGGATTTTTTTACTGAGATAATGCTGAATGGTTGAGCGTTTTGCTGCACAAACACTGGCAAATGTTCGGTGTTCGGATTTCTCCTCTTTTACTGATGAGTTTTCTTACTGCTGAGTTTTTTTACTGGATTTCTCCTCCTGTCGGCGCTGGATTTCTCCTCTTGGATTTCTCCTCTTTATTAAAATTTGCTGAACAAACATATGGAGTAGTTGGTGAACACACTGAATACAGCCCGGCTAACACAATAACAGCAAACCAAACAGAGCAGCGCATCTGCAAGGAAACTATGGTTACACTTGAGTATTTATTAGGCTCTGTTATGGTGACATTTGAGTATTTAAAGGCTCTGTTTGAATATTCAAAATACTGAACAAACAAACACTGTGAAACAAACACTGATTACAACACATTTTCATTTTATATATTCACTGATTACAACACACACATATTCATGTTTGCACCACATTTTTGTTCTGTGTAACACACACCCATTAAAAGCAGCACATCTGCAATATGTTTGTTCACGAGATTCTGATCTTCATTGTTACCACATGAGGAATATTCTGATCTTTACACTTGGAACTCACAGCTCTGAACACAACTGATCATGACCACTTGGAATTCACCTAGCATTTGAAAATAAAAACATATGCGAATTCACCTAGCAGATGTGTGATATGTGTGCTGATGTGTGTGGTGTTGTGCAGATGTGTGTGTGTGTGGTGTGTGTGTAGTTGCTGTTAGTGAGTGTGAATGTCGCATGTGTTCTTGTATGTGAAAGTGTATTTGGAGAATCGCAGATGTGTGTGTGTGCAGATATGTGTGCAGATGTGTGTGTGTGTGGTGTGTGTGCAGATGTGTGCAGATGTGGAAAAGGTGTGCAGATGTGTGCAGATATGTGTGTGATTGTATTTATTTGTGAGTGTATGTGTGATTGTATGTATTTGTGTGTGTATGTTTGATTGTGTATGTGTGTGTGTATGTGTGTGTGTCTATGTGATTGTATGTATTTGTGTGTGTGTGTATGTGTGTGTGTCTATGTGATTGTATGTATTTGTGTGTGTATGTTTGATTGTGTGTGTGCCTAAAAGTGATTTTGTGTGTTAAGTGTTTACTTTTTTATGTGATTATACTGTGTGTTGTGAGTGATGTTTTAAAAGACTTTTGTAGGAATATGGGTAAACACAAAGAAGGTGGTGTGAGTGCAAATTGGGACTCCAATGATGTTATGCTTTTTTGTGACTTATGTTTGAAAGAAATAGAGCTGGGTAATCGTCCCACCACCCACTTTAGTAGGGATGGGTGGAATAACCTAACAACCAATTTCTTTGCTCGGACCGGCAAGGCTTATGATCGAACTCAAATGAAAAATAAGTGGGATCAGCTTAAAAAGGATTGGAAATTATGGCGCGATCTTAAGGGCCGTGAAACAGGTTTGGGATGGGATCCTATTCGGAAGACTATAGCTGCTTCAGAAGATTGGTGGAAGGAACGCCTGAAGGTATTATTTTTTAAAGGATTGTTTTTTTAACTTTATTATTGTAGATTTTTATGTACTAATAATCCTGATTTTCATTTCAGGTTGTTAATGGAGCTAGAAAATTTCAGTTTTCAGGCATTGCTCCAGAGCTAGAGGAAAAGCTACACATGATGTTTGGGCAGGTAGTTGCAGGTGGAGATCTGGCTTGGGCACCAAATTCTAGGAATTTCGACCATGAATCTATCGATGAACATGCGTTGCCTGACGGAGATGCCACACAAGACAATTTCGACTCTCCTGGTTCTGTAGATGCGAGGGAGAAACGACCGGCCAAGGGGAAAAACAAGAATAGCTTCAAAAGGGCGAGGAGTTCCACGATGGACGAGCTAGCAGAAACTTCACGCATTATTGGGCGTTGCATGATGGAGCCCCCACCTATTCAGATTTCTTCCTCATTGTACACCATTCCAGAGGCTATCTCGGAGATCGAGAACATTCCAGAGGTTATGGATGTTGCTAGAAAAGACTTCTACCACTACTGTCTTCTGTTTCTGAGGGACAAACACAACCGCGAGACTTTCATGAGCATGCGAAAGGATCGACGTGTGGAGTGGCTGGAGTCTTGTTTTGCCAACAAGACAAATTAGTTGATTTCTTTGGTTCACTTGCATCTTATTTGCTGTGTCATGTGTTGGACATTTTATTTGCTGTGTTGGACTATTTTATATGCTGTGTTCTATAATAGCTCTTATTAATACTTGTTCGCAAATGATGTTGTATGTATTTGACACAGATTATGGCCTCCAGTGATGATGTCGATAGTTCTGATGAGGAGATTCAAGTACAAGTAGCTGGCCGGTATAATCGTACTAGAGTAGTGGTTGGGCGTCAAACGGTGTTAGAAACTAGTTATCACTTGAGCAGATCTACAGGATCCTCTATTACACCTTGCATGACTTCTACTCAAACAGGGGCAAGATGGATTGGTGAACTACTCAATGGCCACCCGGTCAGGTTTTTTAGTGCCCTTAGAATGTCCAAGGTAATTTTCAATGACTTGCTTCTACTACTCACACAACAATATGGGTTGCAAGGAAGCAGGAGAACTCTAGCACGTGAAGTGCTCGCGGTAACTCTGCACATTTTAGGTCATAACGTAAGCATGCAACTTGCTAGCGAGCGATTTCAACACTCCACAGAAACGATCAGTAGATTTTTTGCAAGGGGTATCATAGCAATTAAGAGAATGTCTGCTGATGTTATTAGGCCTGCAGATCATCTTTTTATGAATATTCCCCCACAAATCTTAAATGATGCTCGCTACATGCCATTCTTTAAAGATTGCATAGGAGCGATTGATGGAACACATGTTGACGCTCGAGTTCCTGCTGATCAACAAGTTGCTTACATTGGCCGGCATGGTACCACTACACAGAATGTCATGGCGGTGTGTGATTTCAACATGTGCTATACTTTTGCATTAGCAGGCTGGGAGGGTTCAACTCATGATAGCCGTATATTTCAGCAGGCTCTTATGGACCCAAGTTTTAATTTTCCATATCCGCCACCTGGTGAGCTTTTAATATTCACTACATTTTTAAAAATAATTTTGACACTTGTAATCTATAATATTGACATATAACATTCAATATAAATTTTCGCAGGCAAATATTATGTAGTGGATGCCGGGTATCCACTACAACGTGAGTTTTTAAAACCATATTCAGGCACACGATATCATTTACCGGATTTTAGACGGGGCAGTAGGCCAATACAAGGGCGACGGGAAATATTCAACCAGGCTCACTCGTCACTACGCAGTGTCATAGAACGTTCATTCGGTGTATGGAAGAAGAAGTGGAAAATACTGAGAGATATGCCACCGTACAGTTTGGCAAAACAACGGGACATTGTCATTACAACAATGGCTTTACATAATTACATTCGAAGGCATCCATCCCGCTCAGACACCCATTTTCGTGCCTGCGATGAAGACGAGAACTCATTTACCCGGTTGGCCTTCAGAGAACAACAGGACAGATTAATGAAAGTGAGGGTGGAGACCATGTTAGAGGGATTCGGGTAGGGGTGGATGAGATGATGGCATTGCGCGACTCCATTGCCGAACAACTACAAAGAGCTTGAACTGATGTGGCCGCTGATGCGTAGTAACTTGTTGTATTTTGATTATTCACTATTTGGTTGTTTACATCTTATTAGAAGTATTTGGAGTTCTTGTATATGTTTGAACTGTGACTCGTGTATATGTTCTTATATAATTTTTTTTCCTTATAATTTTTTTTTTAAAAAAAATTATAAAATTTATTAACAAAACGCCACCACAGTTTTACCAAATGCTTCTCTGTTTTGAATAGCTCTGAAAACAGAGATTACCCAAACAGATCTCCATTTCCACCCATCAGTTTCCACCAGCTCCATTTACAAACCTCCCTTTCCAACAGCTCCCTTTACAACCGCAACCGCTAAACCAAATGAAGCCTAAGGTGTTTGTTCCAGAGATATTGCAATTTTTCTCATCTTCCCAAAATCGTAAGGGCACCCTTATGTGCATCATATATGATGTGGAGATCATTGTAACTCCATCATCCTTAGCTATGACTTTCCCATTGGGCCCAAATGATGATGAGTTTGAGACTATTGTAGATGAGGACATAGTTCAAGGCCGATTGACGAGATGTGCTCACATTGACCTTCGGGTGAGATGGCGGCCACGTGGAGAGAGAGGTAGGTGGGGTTCTAGGTCAAGGCTAAGTTGGTTTAGCCAACTAGGGTACTAGCAAGGTTTAGTTTGGTTAAGCCAAACCTAGGGGGCCCGGTTTGACAAAGCCAAACCTAAGGGTTTGACTAGACCATGAGATCATGGATGCATGGGTCCCATAAGGTCAAAAAATGTCAAGTGTAGTCGTAGGAGTCACTACGAGTCAAGACCGAGGTGTTAAGCTAATACCGAGTCAATTTGGTTTATCATAGCGTATGCAGATAACTCAGAGTCCAGGGAAATTATAAATCTCAGGAGGGCCTAATCATGGCTTCCTGAAAGTGGTGTGGTTCCCTCTGGGGTCTCAAGCTTCTAATTGGGCCACTTGGCCTCTATGGCCCAATTAAAAGTGGGGATGCAATTATTTAAAAAATTAATTTTTGTATAACTTGTTTGTTGACAAAAGAATTGCATGTAAATATGTAGATTGAATCTGAAGAACACCCAAAATGAAATGTAATGCAAGTATTTTAAATAAAATTAGGATAATCGAACTACAACAAAGTTCTCAATACATCCCAAGCTAACATTAACATACATGAAAAAAACAAGAGTAGGATCATACGGATATTTCTTCATGAGTAAAAAACCCAGGAGTTGACTTCTTGGAGGGATTAAAAAAGAATGTTGTTATTAGCAAATTTATTTTTGTTTTAGCAAGTCATTACTACTAGCAAACCACAAAATCTGAAAAATGACTATTTGAAAACTAAATGGTTACTAGCAAATCACTAAAAAATAAAAACTCCCAAAAATAAGTGTTTGTACTATACTATATCATTTAGCATTATAAAATTGTAGTAGTTAACATGTTTTCTTTGCTACAAAAGTAGAGCAAATCTTAACAAACAATAATAGACCAAATCTGATTTCAGAAATTCTGAAAAAATTAGGGTATCACACTACAATGAGCCCAAATCTAGAAAAATTGAATATCAAAAGCTGGAAGAAAAAAAATTGAATATCAAAAGCCTGAAGAAAAAAATTTGAATATCAAAAGCCTGAAAAAATCAGGTATCACAAATGCAATGGTAATAAGCTAAATTAAGACTAAAATAGAGCTTAAATGGTAGAAAATAAAGCTTTCTGACCTAATACACAAGCTTCAGGAACTCGCTGTCGGGATAGAATCAGCGAGAAGGTTGGTGGTTGTCAAGCTGGAAACAACGAGAGCAAAGACGGCCTGGAATCGACGAGCTAGAGAAAGACCGAGTCTCGCGGTGGAAGCAAGAAATCAGAGAAGGCGAGCAGGCGGAATGGAAACCAGAGCGGTGGCAGCAAGAAACCAAAGCAGGCGAGCAAGAAACCCGGGCATGCGACGAAGCCTGGTGGAGAGAACTCATTGGAAACGACTCTTGGTGGAGAAAACTCAACGACGGCTCAAGAAATCAGCGTGTGAGTAGGCGGAATGGAAAGGCGAGAATGAAGATTTGTGGCGGCTAGGGCTGGAAACGTGAATTAGGAGAGGTTTGTTATTAGTGATTTTTCAGGTTAGAAAATAACGCTAAAAATTCAGAACTGGGTTTATTATGATTTAATAACATCCATTTATGATTTGTTAGTAACTGTTGGAATATTTCCTATATAAATATATTTTTTTTCTTTTTGAAAAAACAGTAGATAATAAAATAATAACAATAAATCTAGAATAACAGAATTCTAATGAGAACTTCAAATTTGTAAAAACAAGATTTTTACAAATGTTTTAAAAACAAAGAGGTGAGAAAAATTGAGATCATGACACAATATATATATGTATAGCTTAGAATCGAGTCTGGGTAAGGCGTGTGGTCACTGCACTAAAGAAGTTGCACCATCCTCCGACAGAGTTTTCCACTGATGCTCACCCCTCCAAAGTACAACACCTGACTAGATCCCTAAAACTCCAATGTGCGCGGACACCAAAGAGGCACATATCACCCAAACTCCCACTTGATGAAGGAAATGTAAAGAAAATTGAATCACCGTACAAGTTGTAAGAACAAGAGAGATAGAGAGAGTGCAGATTTCCGAAAGCATAAAAGGCGTTGAAAAAGACGATTCAGGAAAATCTCCTATATATTAGTTTCGTAAAATTAATACGTAATTAATTGCAATGGTTATAATTGGTAAAAGATAATCGTGCAGAGAAATGTGGAAGATTTCTAACGTAAAAGGAGTAATGACGAGAAAAACGCGTAAAAGAAACGGTTAGAAATTACGCGTAATAATTGCTAAGAGAAAAATGCAAAACGACAGAGGTCGCATCAAATTCAATTCAACGTTGCGTCGAAATCATTTCGATGCAACTCGACTTTACGTCGAGTTCTCATCGATGCAGGTCAAGCCGACGGACTACTAGTAAACGCAAGCGTCGAGAACTTATCGACGGAAGGTGGTTGTTTCGAGTTCTTATCGACGCAACTTCAGTCGACGCAAGTCTGGTGCGTCGAGTTCCATTCAACGCGACTCCAATTTCAGCGAGCTTGTCGATGCCAATTCGAGATCTATTCGACGCAGCTCCGAATAAAAAGTATTGAAACTATTTTGTACAAAAAATAAAATTCAATTATTCTGAAATCCCAAATCCGGGTCCGATCTGGCGCGGTGCGTGCGCGCGCGCGTGTGATTCATAGATTCTTCTTATGTTCCTTTGAACAAATAAGAAAGAGTAACACCACCCTAAAAAAATAAAATTTCTAACAGTAACACCACCCTAAAAAAATGGCTTTGACTTAATTTGATTCTGATGGGCTTTTTGTTCCCATGCAAAAAGGTCCGTCACAACTCCAAATGGTATTAATACAAGGATAATGCTCTACATAATAACGTTTAAAATGTATTTTTTATTAGTAGCATTTTCAACGGATTATAAGAAATTAAAAATGACGGTTTTGAAAAATATATTTTCAAAGAAGATATTAAACTTATACAAACTGAGTTTAAGGCTATGTTTGGGAGCCCGTTTTGACTCCATTTCATTCTAAATGGACCGGAGGATAGGTGTATGTCAACCACAAAATTGCTACAATTTTAAAATGTTCGGTTTAAAATTTGTCTTTTCCTTCGTTTTGGAAAAGCCACGGAGACCTCTGTTCTCCCTTTCAAAACGACTGTTTGACATATTTTTTAATGTTTTTAATCAATTTAAATCTCATAAAAATAAAATTATATCCATAAATTTGTAAAAAAATAAACATATATAATACTTAATTTTGTTTAAAAAAAATTCAAAAAAAAAAATAGCCCGAAATAAATAGAATTTATAGAAAGATAATTTTGAAAATAATTTAAACAGCCACCGAAATGGAGGTTACCCAAACAAACTCTCAGTTTTGAAACTACAGTTTTAAAAATACAGTTTAACATCTCCCTTTTGAACTTCTCTCTTTTAAAACGACACATGTATCTCATACAGAGCCACAGTTTAACATCTCCCTTTTGAACTTCTCCCTTTTAAAACGACACAGGTATCACAAACAGAGCCTAAGTGAGCACTCTTGGAATGATTAAAATAATATTTTCCCCTATCGTGATTTGAATTTTTGCACGATGAGATTTTATTTTTTAGTGTTGTTTTATCTTTTGGGACTCATTGATTTAGGAATTGGTTAGCATTTATGATTTAGAAACATTATCATAAATACTATTGCTGAAATTATTTTAGCTCCATTTGGCCTTAATTGGTCTAAGGCTCCGTTTGGCATGGTGGCGGCGGTCAGGAACGTGGTGGTTATGAATTGTCGTTCATGGCCTCCCGAACTCACCTAAGAAACTTCATCCATAATTCTATAATGATGACGTTTTTGTCCAAACTCACCGGAGCAAAAACCTCGCGCCAAACGGAGCCTAAGTTCCAATTTTATTTTTGAGTGAGGCAATTAATATAATTATGCATAAAAATAATCGAGTACTAGAGAATTCAATTTATGGATTGCTATTTTCCTAAAATTAAAATACCACACATAAGAGTACATGTGGTAACTCTTCAAAAGCTGTTTATGAAATGACTTAAGAGTTCAAAGTGTTTCACAACATAAAATATCAATTTTCCACAAATTAATTGAAGTGATACATGGTTGGTACACTACAATATTTTTTGTCTTTAGCAACACCTGATAAATGTTGACTAAAATTATAAAATGTTCGCCAAAACATAAATAAATATTGTCAGAGTTCATCGCAAGCTATATAAGTATTACATATTCTTAAAGACAACAGTTTTTCGTACATTTAGGTAACACTATAAAAAAATGTTGCATATACCCTTAGTATAAGCAACAAATGCAAAGACAACACTTATAAATAAATGTTGCAAACAAATGCAAAGACAACACTTATAAATAAATGTTGCAAACAAATACAAAGACAAACACTTATAAATAAATGTTGCAAACAAATGCAAAGACAACACTTATAAATAAATGTTGCAAACAAATGCAAAGACAAAGCTTATAAATAAATGTTGCTGACAAATTTATTGTTCTTCACAAAATATTTTTTTATAGAATTCATTAGTTTACAAAATTATAGAAGGTAAAACACAAACATAACTAGATATCTAGGTACTAAATGAATCTATTTTTTAATGAAAGACTTATTTTTATTAATCTATATGAAAATGCTAAAATTCACTCAAAAGGGTTGATTTCCAATCTACCCATAAAAAATCTACCCCAAAATACATATAAGACTCTACATTATGAACCTCAACTTACCCAACCCACAACAAAAAAAAGAAAGCAATGGATTAAAAACATCTACTATGGCCACCAAACCTAAAAAATAGAAAATACATCATTATCACACACAAATAACAAAAAGTAAACTCCCAGAGAGGCATCTGAAGCAATCAATCCCCAAAGCTCAACAACTCCAGAATTCATAATCAAAATGCAGAGAATCAATCTACACTTTCCAATCACTTTCTAGTAAACCGCTCGAAAACAACCTGCACCCCTGCAGAATAACCAGGCCTGAAAAATCACAACTAAAAGAAACCCCATTAGAATAGAAAATATCATTCTCAAGCTTAGTTCTAGAAATTCCTGGAGTAGTGCATACTTACACCTATGGAAAGAAATAATATCAGGAGCAGCAATCACTTGACTGTGAAAAATTTTAAAGTCGGAAGAACACGTCAACTAACCGGAGAATAAGGACACCAAAGATGAACACAAGCTTTCACAATACTAATTTTGGTAGCTAGTTACAACTGAACACGGCTGAATACAAGTTGCATCCAACTTGAATCACAACAGTCAATAGAAGGTAAGAACTTGGTCGCGGACAAGGTCCGCTTCTCCTCCGGAGCACACCGCGCAGGTGATACTCGCTCCAATACTCGCTCCTCGCTACAGAAGCTCGCTCCTCGCTACCGCTGGCGGTATCGCTAGCGTCGGGCATTAGCTCTGCTACTCGCAAGCTCGCTGCTCGCACTCCAAGCTTCTCGTGTACTCGCCACGCGCCGCTTCCTACAATACTCGCTAGCGCGAGCGCTATCACTAGCGCCGGGCGCTATCTCCCGAGTAGATACTCGCAAGCTCGCTGCTCGCCTCTTCGCCTCTTGTCGCTACCGCGCGCGCTAGCACTAGCGCCGGCTGTATCTCCACTACTCGCTACTCGCTCAAGGGAGCTGGCCGAACTTACTCCAAGTCTGATGCTCGCCTGCCGAACTTACTCCAAGTCTGATGCTCGCCTGGTGGCGCTCTGGTATCTCTAACTCGCTCAAAGTTGATGATACTCGCCAGTTCCAGAATCTTTTTCTTTAGAGGGTGGTACCCCTCTATTTATAGGCAAAACAAGGGGGGTGGCGAGTATGAGCTAGCGCTGGAGCTAGCTCACTTCAATTCTAACACTCCCCCTTGAAGTGAGCTCCAGGAACAACTTCAAGCAATGTGCGAAGCCTCCGGAACGGCCCCGCAGATAGGGGCTTCGTGAATATATCCGCAAGGTTCTCTTCACTCCGCACATGCTCCACAACGATCAAGCCACCCAGCACCTTCTCTCTGATGAAGTGTTGCTCGATCTCAATGTGTTTGGTCCTTGCATGACAAACTGGATTGGTTACCAGTTTCAATGCACTCTCATTGTCCCCACGTAGCACAGTAGGTCCGCTGACCTCCTCGTCCACATCCTCCACTAGTCTCATTAGCCAGACACGCTCCTGAGCTGCTAAGGACGACGTCTTGTACTCGGCCTCCGTGGTAGAAAGGGAAATAGAGTCCTGCTTCTTGCTACACCACAAGATAGCAGCTGCTCCACACAAGAACACGTAACCTGATGTCGACTTGCGATCATCAGCGTCACCTCCGTAATCTGCATCCGTGTACCCGTGCAACTTGAAGTCAGACTTCTCATCATAGGACAACCCCATCTCAAGGGTGCCCTTCACGTACTTCAGTATCCCTTTGGCTGCCTCCAGATGAGGCTTCCGCGGCTCCTGCATATACCGACTAACTCGGCCGACAGCAAAGGCGATGTCCGGCCTTGTGATAGTCAAGTATATAAGACTCCCCACCTGTGCCCGAAAGATCTTCGGATCAGGAAGAATCCTCCCTTCTTCCTTCCGAAGCTTCAGCCCCGCCTCCAGAGGAACGGAACTGCTCTTCCCCTCCTTCATGCCGAATCTTTCGACGATTCTCTCGGCATACGCCCTCTGGGAAACATCCAGTCCGCCTCTTCTCTTCTCTACTTGGAGGCCAAGGAAATGGTGCAGTTCACCAAGATCCTTCATCTCGAAGCGTATGGAAAGCTGCTGCCTCAGTGCCGCGACCTCCTCAGGGTTGTTCCCTGTCACGATCATGTCGTCGACGTATAGCAGCACCAGCACATGAAGACCTCCACTCTTCTTCACGAACATGCTGGAGTCCGAGTCTGAGGCATCGTAGCCGCAGAACTGCAAGTACTCCGCAATCTTCCCATACCAGTCTCTCGGCACCTGTTTCAGACCATAGAGGGCCTTCTTCAGCTTGCAGACGTGACGCGGCTGGGACTTGGACACGTATCCAGGTGGTTGCACCATGAATATGTCTTTGTCGATCTCTCCGTATAAGAACGCGTTCTTCACATCAAGCTGCCACAGCTTCCAACCTCAACACGCCGCCAGAGCGATGATCGTCCTCACCGTCGTCATCTTTGCGACAGGCCTAAATGTCTCCTCGTAGTCCTCTCCGTAGGTTTGAGAGAAGCATCGAGCGACAAGCCTCGCCTTGTACCGCTCCACTTCTCCATCAGCTCTCTTCTTAACCTTGTACACCCATTTGCAGATGACAGGTTTGATTCCCTCCACCATGGGAACCAGGTCCCATGTCTCATTTTTCTCAAGGGCCTCCATCTCCTCGATCATGGCCGCGTCCCACTCCTTGATGCCAGCTGCATCCTCAAAGCAGGCAGGTTCCCTCTCATCGAGTGGTCCTGCGAAGAAGCAGGAAACCAAACTCACGAAGTTCCCCTCCTTATAGCGAGCAGGCGGGACGATGGTCCTCTTCGACCTCCTCAAGGCTTGGCCACTATCTACCACTCCGGTAGACTCCTCTCGTTGAGCTCCTCTCTGAGCTCCTCTCTGAAATCCTTCTGAAGCGGTGCTCTCCCTGCTTCTTGAGTTCGTAGCTCCCCCTGAGCCAGAAGCTCCTCCTGAGCCAGATGGCGATGGAGCACTTGGAGATAACTCCAACTCCACAGTAGGGTCCTTAGTGACCCACTCCTCTTCCCTGCTAGCTTCTCCACTCTCCGGCAGCTCCACTGAAGAGACTCTCTGGTATGAGACCAGTTCGTCAAACACTACGTCGCGCGAGACGACGAACTTGTAGGTCTGCGGATCTATGCACTTCCACCCCTTCTTCCGCTCATCGTAGCCGATGAAGATACACTTCCTCGCTTTCGGCTCCAACTTTGTTCTCTGAGCGTCCGGGACGTGCACGAAGCAGGTAGAACCGAACACCTTCATGTGACCCACATTGGGCTTCTCCCCGAACATGAGCTGGTGTGGAGACACCATCCTGTTAGGACTCAGAGGAAGCCTGTTGATCACATGAGTAGCGCACGCCATTCCCTCCGCCCATAAGGCCTTGGGAATGCTCTTGGCATGTAGCCAACTCCTGGTAGTCTCCACCAGATGGCGGATCTTCCTCTCTGCCACCCCATTCTGCTGCGGGGTGTGAGCGCAGGAGAGCTCCCGCCGAATGCCGAACCTCCTGCAGAAAGAAGCAAACTCATTGGAGGTAAACTCCCCTCCATTGTCGCTTCTCAGCTTCTTCACTCTGCGGTTCAGCCTCCCCTCCACAAGCTCCTTCCACTCGAGAAACTTGTTGAATACTTCTGATTTCTCTCTCAGAAAGTATACCCACGTATAGCGGGTGTAGTCATCCACTAGAACCAACGCATACTTATTGCCTCCATAAGTAAGGGTGGCGCACGGCCCCATAACATCAGCATGTACGCACTCAAGAGGTGCCTTACACCTGGTCTCCGACTTGTCAAATGGAAGTCGATGTGATTTTCCATATTGGCATCCGTCGCACACATGGTCGTCGCTGTAGGAAGAGAGGTGAGGCAGGCCACTCACTAGGCCCTTTGTCGCCATCATCTTCAGCTTGTCCATCCCCACATGACCCAGCCTCTCATGCCAGATCACAGCGTTGTCGTTTGTCTTCAGCTTGTCCACGTAGGTATTTGCAAACAGAACATACAAATCCTTCACCCTTCTCCCGGTGAGCGTGACGTCAGCATCGACAGACGAAAGGTTCTTCAAGAACTTCACCTCCTTTGGTCCAAACAGCACGTGGTATCCAGCATCCACGGCGTTCGCCACTGAGAAGAGGTTCTTCTTCATGCCAGGCACGTGATACACACTCTTCAGTGTCACTGGCTTCTCTCTACTTCCAAGGGACACCTTCCCTTCTCGCTCCACAGGATGTACCGTATCATCCGCAGTGATGATAACATCCGTCTCTTCATACGCTTCCAAGGAGTCGAACTTGGACATATCTCCTGTGAGATGATGCCCGCAACCGGAATCCACTATCCAGTCGTTCTCGAGGTTGATGGAGGCTAAGACATCGACTGACGTTGCCGTCATCTCTGCCAGGAAACAATTGTCCCCCCTCTCACCGCCCCGGTGACCTCCACCTCTTCCTCCACCTCTCTGGTGATCTCCCTCCTTGTTAGCAGCATGACCGGCCTTCAGATTAGACCGACAGTCCTTTGCCATATGCCCATACTTCTTACAGGCAAAGCAAAGGGTTCTCCCCTTCTCATCGCGCGCAGGGAGGAACTTCCCCCCATCTCCTTGAGAGGACGTTGAAGGTCCATCTCCGGAGTTCTTCTTTCTCTTGTCCCAGGATCTCCTCTTTCCTGAGAACAAGGCCTCGCCATCTCCACCTGAGATGGATACTCCCGTCATCTGCTTCGCCAAGCTCTCATGTGACGATAGCAGGTTCTCTAGCTCCAGAAGGGAGGGCTGAGTAGCCCATCCTTGCACGGAAGTAACGAAGGGGACATACTCCTTCCTCAAGCCTCGGAGTATGTGCCGCTTCAACTTCGCCTCTGAGATTGGCTCTTCAGGATCCAAGGCCGAGATCTCCCCACATAGGTTCTTTACTTTCAGGAAGAAGGTGGATATCGCCATCTCGCCTTGAGTCGACTTCGCCAACTCATTCTCCAGGAATTGTAGCTGCGCCACATTCTTCTTGTTGAATAACCCATCGAGGGCTATCCAGATCGCAGACGCTGACTTGCAACCTATGATGTGGTCGAACAAGTCAGGTGATATGGCTCTCTTCAAGGTGAACTCCGCCAAGGCGTTGGTCTTCCTCCAAGCTCTCACAGCTGGACCATTATCACCGGCAGCTACTACTTCCTCTTGCTCCCCACCACCAACAACCTCCCAGAGATCCTCTCCAAGAAGGTAGCTCTTCATACAAGACATCCACTTCTTGTAGTTGGTTTGAGTAAGCAGCTCAATGCCAAGTCCCCTAGCATACCCTCCTCCGCCGTCCATCTTGGTTGCTTCGTCCTTGTTCCCACTATCCCTCTGATACCATGTGAAATATTTTAAAGTCGGAAGAACACGTCAACCAACCGGAGAATAAGGACACCAAAGATGAACACAAGATTTCACAATACTAATTTTGGTAGCTAGTTACAACTGAACACGGCTGAATACAAGTTGCATCCAACTTGAATCACAACAGCCAATAGAAGGTAAGAACTTGGTCACGGACAAGGTCCGCTTCTCCTCCGGAGCACACCGCGCAGGTGATACTCGCTCCAATACTCGCTCCTCGCTACAGAAGCTCGCTCATCGCTACCGCCGGCGGTATCGCTAGCGCCGGGCGTTAGCTCTGCTACTCGCAAGCTCGCTGCTCGCACTCCAAGCTTCTCGCGTACTCGCCACGCGCCGCTTCCTCCAATACTCGCTAGCGCGAGCGCTATCACTAGCGTCGGGCGCTATCTCCCGAGTAGATACTCGCAAGCTCGCTGCTCGCCTCTTCGCCTCTTGTCGCTACCGCGCGCGCTAGCACTAGCGCCGTCGGTATCTCCACTACTCGCTACTCGCTCAAGGGAGCTGGCCGAACTTACTCCAAGTCCGATGCTCGCCTGGTGGCGCTCTGGTATCTCTAACTCGCTCAAAGTTGATGATACTCGCCAGTTCCAGAATCTTTTTCTTTAGAGGGTGGTACCCCTCTATTTATAGGCAAAACAAGGGGGGTGGCGAGTATGAGCTAGCGCTGGCGCTAGCTCACTTCAATTCTAACATTGACATTGTGCTAAAAAAGGTTTATATATTGTGCGCTCCTCGATGCTTGCATTTGGTTTTTATGTTTTGAAATTCATGTAGGATCTAAGCCTCATAGATTGAAATGGTAGATGAGTTTCCACCATCCTCAACCATGTGATGCACCTGATCTGACAATCATGACGCTGGAGAGGCCATTAATATTCTTTAAAAAAGCTTAAGCTAAATAGGAAAGGAAGCATGCAACGCTGTAAACTTATTTAAGGAGTGCCATAGAAGCAACTTTGAATTTGCATTTGCTCTTCGAGAAGGCACCAACATATAATTTAACATATATTAGATGGGAAATCACAATTAAGCATATATTAGAACAAATAGAAGTCTAACATACGACCATAATGAAATCTTTCATTTCAACAGATTGAAATTCTATTCTAATTTTTTTGACTTCGTACAAGTTTGCATTTCTGATTAGAGAGTAGTTTGTCATCCAAACTGTAAAGAGTTGTTCTGCCCTTTATGTTTTTCATCATTTGACCCAATCTCAAGCAACAAGACCCGAAAGCTGAAGACAACTGTCTTTGTAGAGAAATGTCTTTTCATTGCATACTACATGTGGAGATATCTATCCACTGAACATGTGAATTACAAGATCAAAAAGTGATTAATTACATGTTTTCAACAGATCACATTACCTTACAAGTATCTGAGTTTATTAGTTAATAGAAGCACACAACTCCCGGCTGGATGGAATTCCAAGCTTGTTTTGCGTATACTATGGAACTTTACAACTGTACGATCATATTTATAGCAAAGCTATTTCCATAATAATGAGAGTAATAATAAAATAAGTGAGAAAAATATTAAAATGCAAAACTTGTACACTCAAAAATACAGCTAGATGCTGGCTAAATAAAGCAAATCATGATTTCCCAGTCAAGTAAAACGTACATTATGAAAGAAATTAAAGAACATATAATTGAAAACTGCAACCTTGCAGTTCTCATATAAAATGCTGGCTGCAGTTTATTTCAAAAATACCGGCTGCAGTTTATTTCATAAAATGCTAGTTTATTTTCATAAACTGCCGGCTTTGACTTAATTTGATTCTGATGGGCCTTTTGTTCACATGGAGGAACGTCCTAATACACGTCCAAATGGAATTAAAACAAGGATAATGTTCGACAGAATAACGTTATAAATGCATTTTTTATTAGCAGCATTATCAAGGGATTATTAAAAAAATGGTTGTTGATAGTGTTTCACAAAAGCATTTCGATTGAATCGGAGATTTTTGTCACACCCTCGACAGGCTCACCAAAATAAGCCCGTCAAGCTCTCACTGGCATAATTCCGAGTCTGTTTGGTTCCTCAAACGAACACCGGAACGCTCGATGAGCACGCTCACAAAGCCTTCATGTGCACCGAGCGCGCACTCACGAAAATGAGCACGCGAGCCGAGTATGAGTGTGAGCCGCGCCCAAGCTAGGGGTACCTCGGCCCACGAACAAGGCGTGCGCACGCACGCGCGTCCAAAGCGCACGCACGCGCGTCCAAAGCGCACGCACGCGCGTCCAAAGCGCACGCACGCGCGTCCAAAGCGCACGCACGCGCTGTTGGGATATAATGCGGAAACTATCCCCTAGGCGCAACCAAATATAATACAGGGTATACACGAACATAAATTTGAACAAGAAAAGCAGCATAAATAAATCATATAACTGCAAAATATATAACAAGAAATATACCGACGTCCGTTACAGAATACACCGCGGAGAGCCGGACTCGCTCGACCTGCGGGAGAGATAATAATCTGGACTGCAATCCGCTAGCACAGCGGACGCACAAGGTTCACCGAGAACCTTCAACGTTGACGTCCGACGTTCAACCGCACCACCACCGGAGAAGCACCGTCGATGCCAACTGCACCCGCGCACGCCATCGACACCAAGCCGCACCACCGGAGAGAACCACCATCAAGGCCACTGCACTCCCGCATGCCTTCGCCGTCACGCCCGCACCACCGGAGAGAAACTCCGTCAAGGCCACTGCACCACCGCAAGCCTTCGCCACCTCGCCCGCGCCGTCATCGTCTCCTCACTTTGCCGCCATCACACGGCGTTGCACCAACGGCAACCACCGGCGGAATCTCTACGGGTCTCCCACTCCTCGCGGCACCAAGAGCAAGACGACGGCGGCGGCGGCGGCGACTTCCCTCCAACGCGAACAACCGGCTGATTTCTTCTCACAGGCTTGGCCAATTCTTCTCCACACGGTTCTTCTTCCAAGGTGGCTGTCTCCACCTTAAATAACAAGCTTCATACGGTTTTGATTTCCTCCGGGCAGTTTTATTTTACAAAAACTGGCTCTCTCTGCCATTAATAAGGCAGCTAGCAAATAAAAGGCAAGAGAGAGAGAGAGACTTTCTCTCTCTCAAAAACGGAAACCCAATAATGATTGCGGTTTCCAAAATAATTCCAGGCGGTTTTCCAATTTTGCCAATGACAATGGCGGTTTCCAATCTGGCAGCAGTTTTCCCACGTATAATAAAAACTGCACCAATCAATGGTGGCGTTTTCTATTTTTGGATCCGAACAAAACTCAACACGCGCGTCCAAAGCGCACGCACGGTCCCACCCAGCTTGCACGCACGCACGCACGTGCACTCCCAGCGCGCGAACAAAAGTGCACTCCTAGCGCGCGCACGCAAGTGCGCTCCCAGCGCGCACACAAGTGCGCTCACAGCATGCGCGTACAACGCCTACGCACACGCGCGCTCAGAGTTCGATCTGAGATTTTCCAGCGAAGGTCACTCAGAGATCTCCTTCGGAGTTTGAAGACATCCTTCAGTTCTCAAGTCCTCCTTTAAGAGCGACTCAAAGATCTCATTTGGAGTTTGAAGACCTCCTTCGGATCTTAAGTTCTCCTTCAAGAGCGACTTGGAGATCTCATTCAGAGTTCGATCTGCTCACGTGCCATCTCTAGTGCCTACTCCAGTGTCTGCTCTAGAAGCCGCTCGTAAAAGCGTGAAGGAAGACTTCATTTTTTTTTCACCTTCAAGTACTTGTGATCGGAGCGGTGACCTGTCACCCTCTCGAAGATTCTAACACTAGTAACCTCAAGCAAATTAGTGGATTTGGGCGGCACCGGACCTATCCCGTGGTTTTTTCCTTTTCTGGTTTTTTCCACGTAAAAAATCTTGCCGTCTCTGCTGTTGGTTCTCTTTTAACTGTTTGCACGCTTGACTCACTATTGAGCTAAGACTGTTTGAATCTCCGGACCAGGAGAGTGCTAAGCGACCCACGACAACTATTTTGAAAAATCATCATCGGAGATATTAAACGTAGACAAGCGGAGTTTAGACGAGCACTCTTAGGAAAATTAAAATAATATTTTCTTCTATTGTGATTTGAATTTGTACGCAATGAGATTTTACTTTCTAGTGTTGTTTTATCTTTTAGGACTCATTGATTTAGGAATTGATTGACATTTATGATTTAGAATATACATTATCATGAATAGTATCGCTGAAATTATTTTGGGTCCATTTGGCCGGACATATTGGAATTAATAATACTGAGCAGCAATTAAAGAAGAAGAAGAATCGACTCACCGCAGTTAAGAAGTTGGAGGAAGACGAAGCAGTGCGCGAGGAAGTCGAAGCAATTGACTGCTTCGTAACTGTGCTAAGTTAATCCTATATTTAATGTAATCCTGCACTTTAATGTAATCCTGCACTTATATAAGGCTTGAGAATATTGCTGTTATGTAGTACTTCTTTTGAAATGAAGAATTATCTCCTATATTTAATGTAATCCTGCACTTATATAAGGCTTGAGAATATTGCTGTTATGTAGTACTTCTTTTGAAATGAAGAATTATCTCCAGTAAAATCTGAGAATAAAGCCTCTCGTTTTCTCTCCTCCTCCAAAACCAGTAAAACCTTTTATTATTCTTCCTAACAGGACATACTTGAAAACGGAGTACCGAATTGGTCTAAGACCTCATTTGTTTCAACGTTTTCACGCTAATGCGGGAGCAACCGCCGCCGCAAGGCGGAAAAACAAACGTCGGGCGGTGGTATTTGCTCCCACAGTGAAGCAAAAAATAGGATTGAAAGATCCGTCTCCAACCCCCGCCCCCACCTCAGTCTCGAACCCCGCGGCGATTCCTCCCGCGCCCTTACCAAATGAGGCCTTAAGTTCCAATTTTATTTTTTGAGTGAGGCAATATAATTGATCAGTTGCATAAAAAATACAATCGAGTATGAGAGAATTCAATTTATGAATTGCTATTTTACTAAAATTAAAACACCACACATAACAATACATTTGGTTACTCTTTAAAAGATGTTTATGAAATGACTTCAGAGTTCAAAGCCTCTCGCAACATAAAATATCAACTTTCCACAAATTAATTGAAGTGATGTATAGTTGGTAATAACAACCCATTTTCTCCGCAACAATCTCTAAGAGACCGTTCGTTTGGACGGAATTGAAGACTTGGAATTGAAATTCGACGTCGAATTTCAATTACGTCGTTTGCTTGTTATGTAGCTTTAATATTTGAAATTTGAGTTGAATATCATGTAATTGATTTTAGTCTAGACACAAAATCTAGCTGAACATATCGGAATTGGGTGAGTCTGGCAGGATCAATTTATCGCGTTTTTCGCCCGGGCGCGCGTTTATGCGCCCAGGCGCGCAATTTTTCGCTCGAGCGCGAGTTTTTCGCTCGAACGCGAGTTTTTTCGCCCGGACGCAGGTTTTTCGCCCGCACGCGCAAATTTCGCCCGGGCGGAAGTTTTCGCACGGGCGCGCGTTTTTCGCCTGGGGGCGAATTTTTCGCCCGGGAGCATGTTTTGTCGTCCGGGCGCGCAATTTTTTGCCCAGGCGCGAGTTTTTCGCCCGGGCGCGCGTTTTTCGCCCGGGCACACGTTTTTCGCCCGGGGGCGCGTTTTTCGCCCGAGCGCACGTATTGTCGTCCGGGCGCGCAATGTTTCTCCTAGGCGCGAGTTTCTAGCCTGGGCGCGCGTTTTTCGCCTGGGCGCGCATTTTGTCGCCGGGGAGCGCAATTTTTTGCCCAGGCGCGAAATTTTCTCCCGGGCGATTTTTCGCCTGAGAGCGCGTTTTTCGCCCAGGGGCTCGTTTTTCGCCCGGGTTGCGCATTTTGTCGCCTGAGTGCGGAAATTTTTGCCCAGGCGCGAGTTTTTTGCCCTGGCGCGCGTTTTTTCACCTGGGGCGCGTTTTTTCCCCGGGCGCGCGTATTTTCGCCCGAGCGCGTGTTTTTCGTCTGAGCGCGCATTTTTCGCCCGAGCACGTGTTTTTTGTCCGAGCACGCATTTTTCGCCCGTGCGCACAATTTTCGCCCGGGCGCGAGTTTTCATCAGCGCACGCGTTTTTCGCCCGGGTGCTAGTTTTTCTCCCGGGCGCGCATTTTTCGCCCGGGTGCGTATTTTTCGCCCGGGCGCGCGTTTCTCACTCGGGTGCGCGTTTTTCGCCTTGGCGCGCGTTTTGTTGCCAAGGTGCCCAATTTTTCGCCCAGGCGCGAGTTTTTCGCCCGTGCGCGCATTTTTTGCCATGACGCACATTTTTTATTATTTATGTAAAAAAATATTAGTTTCTTTATAATATTTTTCAATTCTTAGATTGAATTTTATTTAACAAACGAATAAAAGAATTGATCAATTCCACAATATTCAACAATATTGTTTATTAGGCGAACGATGAAATTGGAATTAGATCAATTCCAATTCTGAATATCGAATCCCAATATTAAATTCCAATATCAAATTCCAATTCCGTCCAAACGAACGGACCCTAAGGGCTCTTTCATTTGGACAGAATTGAAATTTGATATTAGAATTCGATATTGAGATTCGATATTCAGAATTGGAATTAATTTATTTCCAATTCCAGCATTCGCATAATAAACAATATTGATGAATATTGTGAAATTAATCAATTTTTTTGTTCGTTTGTTAAATAAAATTCAATTTAAGAATTGAAAAATATTACGAAAAAACTAAATTTTTTACATATATAATAAAAAATGCGTTTGTTGAAAAAAAAATGCGCGCTTAGGCACAAAACGCGTGCTCGGACAAAAAACACGCGCTCGAGCGCAAAAACGCGCGACCGTGCGAAAAAACGCGCGACCGGGCGAAAGACGGGCGCCCGGGCAAAAAACGTGCGCCCGGGCGAAAAAGTGCTTGGGGAAAAATGCGCGCCCGGGCGAAAAACGCGCTCCCGGGAGAAAAATGTGCGCCCAACCGAAAAATGCGCGCCCAGGCGAAAAACACGCACCCGGGCAAAAAACGCGCGCCCGACCGAAATATGTGCGCCCGGGCGACAATACGCGCGCCCGGGCGACAATACGCGCGCCCGGGCGACAATACGTGCGCCCGGGCGACAATACGCACGCCCGGGCGACAATACGCGTGCCCGGGCGACAATACGCGCGCCCGGGCAAAAAACGGGGGCTCAGGCGACAAAACGCGCGCCCGGGCGACAAAACGCTCGCCCGGGCTAAAAACGCGCGCCTGGGCGAAAAACGCACGCCCGGGTGAAAAATGCGCGTTGGGCGAAAAAATGCCCGCTAGGGCTAAAAAATGTGCTCCCAGGCGAAAAACACTCGTCGAGGCGTAAAACGTGCGCCCGAGCGAAAAAGCACGCTCACGGACGAAAAATGCGTGCCCGGGTGAAAAACGCATGTCGGTCGAAAAAACACGCGCTGGGCGAAAAAATGCGCGTCACTGCGTGATCATCGGAAGATCGCGAGTCGCTGCTGGAAAGTAGAGGAGGAGCAATAGCGAGTCAGAAATGTCGAGGAAGAACGAGAAGCACAGTTAAGGAGTCGTTGCTCCACTTTTTTTTATCGGGAGTAAATTGAGCTAGCCAGACTCGTCCAATTCTTATATGTCTAGCTAGATTTTGTGCCTAAGCCAAAATCAATTCTATGACATTCAACTCAAATTCCAATTATTAAAGCTATCCAAGAACCGAACGACGTAATTGAAATTCGTCGTCGAATTCCAATTCCAAGTCCAAGTCTTCAATTCCGTGCAATTGTAGCCCTGCACAAAAGGCCCGATCGGGCCGGCCCTGACCGGGCCTGATCGGGCCCGGGCTTTTGTAAACCGGGCCTAGCCCGGGCCCACTGAAAATCGGGCTAGGGCGGGGCTCGGGCCGTTACCCAGGTAGGGGGCCTCATCCGGCCCTCAGGGCCGGGCCGGGCCGGGCCGATTTTTTTGATGGTGAGAGAGAATGAGAGAATGAGATGGCGGATTTTTTTTTAAACGTATATTTATAACTTTTTTTTTATTTTTTATTATAATTATTTAAAATAAAATATTTTTTTTTTTAAATAATAAAAAAATAAAAAAAGGACAGCCTAGGGGCTAGGCTGGCAGCAACAGCCTTAAAGGCTCTTAAAAAGAGCCGTTAAATGGCTCTTTTTAAGAGCCGTTTAAGGCATCTCGTGCCGGCCAGCCCTGGGCCGGGCTGCGCCTGGGCCCGGTCTCAGGCCGGCCCGAAAATCGGGCCTTGCCCGTCCCGGCCCGGGCCGGGCAACGGGCCGGGCAGAAGCTCCAGATTGGAGCCCTGCCACGGCCCCAAGCCCAGGTTAGGCCCGGGCCGGGCCTCAAAGGGCTTTTCCCGGACCGGGCTCGGGTCGGCCCAGTGGGCCCGGGCCTTTTGTGCAGGGCTACGTGCAAACGAACGGGCCCTAAGGGTCCGTTCGTATGAACAGAATTAAGATCTTGGAATTAGAATTGAAGATCTAATTCCAATTTTATTGTTCATTTGCGTGTATTATAAATCCATGGAATTTATTTTGAACTAAGTCAATTCTTTTCAATCTATATAAGAATTGGATAATTCCGACCGGAGTGTGTTTTCTCCCTGAAGTGCTTGTTGTCAGCGTCGTAGCTCCTCCGGCACTGTATATTTCTTTGCAACAAGCAGCGTCGCGCTGGATATTTTTTCCGTCGACGCCAGGATAACGGGAAATATCCTTCTCATCCCTCGACAACCATCTCTCTCCGTCGAGTACTATTCATCTACTTCCTTCTTTGCATCTCCGTCTATTCCTCTTCTAAACTTCATAATCTCGTCGTCCATCTCCTATCCTCTTTGCATCTTCGCAGACAAGCCCGCACAGAAGATCAGTTGTTCCTGCGCATCGCGATCATCGCCTACGACGACGGAAATAAGGACTTCTTTACTAGTGCCAACACCACGCACGGATCTTCCAGCAAACATTGCTTCGGACTTATTCTACCATCCTACTTGCATCCACACAACTCAAGGTAAAATTTTGATTTCCTATCAATTATCTTATATCTAGATTTTTCTTCAGCGATTCGGACGCTCAACTTCGCCGTCCACAGCTTGATTTAAGGTTGCGAGTGTTAGAATTGAAGTGAGCTAGCGCCAGCGCTAGCTACTACTCGCCATCCCCCATTGTTTTGCCTATAAATAGAGGGGTACCCCCCTCTAAAGAGTATCGATTCTGAAAGTGACGAGTATCCTCAACTTTGAGCGAGTTAGAGATACCAGAGCGCCACCAGGCGAGCATCGAACTTGGAGTAAATTCGCGAGGCGAGTACCTACTTCAGAGATAGCGCCCGGCGCTAGTGGCTAGCGCACGCGGTAGCGAGAAGTGGAGGAAGCGAAGCGTGGCGAGCATGCGAGTAGCTTGGAGTGCGAGCAACGAGCTTGCGAGCAGCAGAGCTAACACCCGGCGCTAGTGATACCACCGGCGGTAGCGAGGAGCGAGTATCGGAGCGAGTATCACCTGCGCGGAGTGCTTCGGAGGAGAAGCGGACCTTGTCCGTGACCAAGTTCTTACCTTCTATTGGCTATTGTGATTCAAGTTGGATGCAACTTGTATTCAGCCTTGTTCAGTTGTAACTAGCTGCCAGAGTTATTATTGTGAAAGCTTGTGTTCATCTTTGGTGTCCTTATTCTCCTATTGGTTGACGTGTTCTACCGACTACAAAATATTTCACATGGTATCAGAGGGATAGTGGGAACAAGGACGAAGCAACCAAGATGGACGGCGGAGGAGGGTATACTAGGGGACTTGGAATTGAGCTGCTTACTCAAACCAACTACAAGAAGTGGATGTCTTGTATGGAGAGCTACCTTCTTGGAGAGGATCTCTGGGAGGTTGTTGGTGGTGGGGAGCAAGAGGAAGTAGTAGCTGTCGGAGATAATGGTCCAGCTGTGAGAGCTTGGAGGAAGACCAACGCCAAGGCGGAGTTCACCTTGAAGAGAGCCATATCACCTGACTTGTTCGACCACATCATTGGTTGCAAGTCAGCGTCGGAGATCTGGAGAGCCCTCGATGGGTTGTTCAACAAGAAGAATGTAGCGCGGCTACAATTCCTGGAGAATGAGTTGGCTAAGTCGACTCAAGGCGAGATGGCGATATCCACCTTCTTCTTGAAGGTGAAGAACCTATGTGGGGAGATCTCGGCCTTGGATCCTGAAGAGCCAATCTCAGAGGCGAAGTTGAAGCGGCACATACTCTGAGGCTTGAGGAAGGAGTATGTCCCCTTCGTTACTTCCGTGCAAGGATGGGCTACTCAGCCCTCCCTTCTGGAGCTAGAGAACCTGCTATCGTCACAGGAGAGCTTAGCAAAGCAGATGGCGGGAGTATCCATCTCAGGTGGAGATGGCGAGGCCTTGTTCTCAGGAAAGAGGAGATCCTGGGACAAGAGAAAGAAGAACTCCGGAGATGGACCTTCAACGTCCTCTCAGGGAGATAGGAGGAAGTTCCTCCCTGCGCGCGATGAGAAGGGGAGATCCCTTTGCTTTGCCTGTAAGAAGTACGAGCACATGACAAAGGACTGCCGGTCCAATCTGAAGGCCGGTCATGCTGCTAACAAGGAGGGAGATCACCAAAGAGGTGGAGGAAGAGGTGGAGGTCACCAGGGCGGTGAGAGGGGGGACAATTGTTTCCTGGCAGAGATAACGGCAACGTCAGTCGATGTCTTAGCCTCTATCAACCTCGAGAACGACTGGATAGTGGATTCCGGTTGTGGGCATCATCTCACCGGAGATATGTCCAAGTTCGACTCCTTGGAAGCGTATGAAGGAACGGATGCTATCATCACTGCGGATGATACAGTACATCCCGTGGAGCGAGAAGGGAAGGTGTCCCTTGGTAGTAGAGAGAAGCCAGTGACACTGAAGAGTGTGTATCACGTGCTTGGCATGAAGAAGAACCTCTTCTCAGTGGCTAACGCCGTGGATGCTGTATACCACGTGCTGTTTGGACTGAAGGAGGTGAAGTTCCTGAAGAACCTATCGTCTGTCGATGCTGATATCACGCTCACCGGGAGAAGGGTGAAGGATTTGTATGTTCTGTCTGCAAATGCCTACGTGGACAAGCTGAAGACAAACGACAGCGCTGTGATCTGGCATGAGAGGCTGGGTCATGTGGGGATGGATAAACTGAAGATGATGGCGGCAAAGGGCCTAGTGAGTGGCCTACCTCATCTCTCTTCCTACGGCGACGGCCATGTGTGCGACGGATGCCAATATGGAAAGTCACATCGACTTCCATTTGACAAGTCGGAGACCAGGTGTAAGGCACCTCTTGAGTGCGTACATGCTGACGTTATGGGGCCGTGCGCCACCCTTACTTATGGAGGCAATAAGTATGCGCTGGTTCTGGTGGATGACTACACCCGCTATACGTGGGTATACTTTCTGAGAGAGAAGTCAGAAGTATTCAACAAGTTCCTCGAGTGGAAGGAGCTTGTGGAAGGGAGGCTGAACCGCAGAGTGAAGAAGCTGAGAAGCGACAATGGAGGGGAGTTTACCTCCAATGAGTTTGCTTCTTTCTGCAGGAGGTTCGACATTCGGCGGGAGCTCTCCTGCGCTCACACCCCGCAGCAGAATGGGGTGGCAGAGAGGAAGATCCGCCATCTGGTGGAGACTACCAGGAGTTGGCTACATGCCAAGAGCATTCCCAAGGCCTTATGGGCGGAGGGAATGGCGTGTGCTACTCATGTGATCAACATGCTACCTCTGAGTCCTAACAGGATGGTGTCTCCACACCAGCTCATGTTCGGGGAGAAGCCCAATGTAGGTCACATGAAGGTGTTCGGTTCTACCTGCTTCGTGCACGTCCCAGACGCTCAGAGAACCAAGTTGGAGCCGAAAGCGAGGAAGTGTATCTTCATCGGCTACGATGAGCGGAAGAAGGGGTGGAAGTGCATGGATCCGCAGACCCACAAGTTCGTCGTCTCGCGCGACGTAGTGTTTGACGAACTGGTCTCATACCAGGGAGTCTCTTCAGTGGAGCTGCCGGAGAGTGGAGAATCTAGCAGGGAAGAAGAGTGGGTCACTGAGGACCCTACTATGGAGTTGGAGTTATCTCCAAGTGCTCCATCGCCATCTGGCTCAGGAGGAGCATCTAGCTCAGGAGGAGCATCTGGCTCAGGGGGAGCTACGAACTCAAGAAGCAGAGAGAGCACCGCTTCAGGAGGAGTTCAGAGAGGAGTTCAGAGAGGAGCTCAAGCAGAGGAGTCTACCGGAGTGGTAGATAGTGGCCAAGCCTTGAGGAGGTCGAAGAGGACGATCGTCCCGCCTGCTCGCTATAAGGAGGGGAACTTCGTGAGTTTGGTTTCCTGCTTCTTCACAGGACCACTCGATGAGAGGGAACATGCCTGCTTTGAGGATGCAGCTGTCATCAAGGAGTGGGACGCGGCCATGATCGAGGAGATGGAGGTCCTAGAGAAGAATGAGACATGGGACCTGGTTCCCATGGTGGAGGGCATCAAACCTGTCACCTGTAAATGAGTGTACAAAGTTAAGAAGAGAGCAGATGGAGAAGTGGAGCGGTACAAGGCAAGGCTTGTCGCTCGGGGCTTCTCGCAAACCTACGGAGAGGACTACGAGGAGACATTTAGTCCTGTCGCAAAGATGACGTCGGTGAGGACGATCATCGCTCTGGCGGCGTGCCGAGGTTGGAAGCTGCGGCAGCTTGATGTGAAGAATGCATTCCTATACGGAGAGATAGACAAGGACATATTCATGGTGCAACCACCTGGATACGTGTCCAAGTCTCAGCCACGTCATGTCTGCAAGCTGAAGAAGGCCCTTTGCGGGTTGAAACAGGCGCCGAGAGCCTGGTATGGAAAGATTGCGGAGTACTTGCAGTTCTGTGGCTACGATGCCTCAGACTCAAACTCCAGCATGTTCGTGAAGAAGAGTGGAGGTCTTCACGTGCTGGTGCTGCTGTACGTTGACGACATGATCGTGATAGGGAACAACCCTGAGGAGGTCGGGACGCTGAGACAGCAGCTTTCCATACGTTTCGAGATGAAGGATCTTGGTGAGCTGCACCATTTCCTTGGCCTCCAAGTTGAGAAGAGAAGAGTCGGGTTGTATGTTTCCCAGAGGGCGTATGCCGAGAGGATCGTCGAAAGATTCGGCATGAAGGAGGGGAAGAGCAGTTCCGTTCCATTGGAGGCTGGGCTGAAGCTTCGGAAGGAAGAAGGGAGGATTCTTCCTGATCCGAAGATCTTTCGGGCACTGATGGGGAGTCTTATCTACCTGACTATCACGAGGCCGGACATCGCCTTTGCTGTCGGCCGAGATAGTCGGTATATGCAGGAGCCGCGGAAGCCTCATCTGGAGGCAGCCAAGGGGATACTGAAGTACGTGAAGGGAACCCTTGCGATGGGGTTATCCTATGAAGAGAAGTCTGACTTCAAGCTGCATGGTACACGGATGCAGATTACGGAGGTGACGCTGATGATCGCAAGTCGACATCAGGTTACGTGTTCTTGTGTGGAGCAGCTGCTATCTCGTGGTGTAGCAAGAAGCAGGACTCTATTTCCCTTTCTACCATGGAGGCCGAGTACAAGGCGTCGTCCTTAGCAGCTCAGGAGTGTGTCTGGCTAAGGAGACTAGTGGAGGATGTGGATGAGGAGGTCAGCGGACCTACTGTGCTACACGGGGACAACGAGAGTGCATTGAAACTGGTAACCAATCCAGTATGTCATGCAAGGACCAAGCACATTGAGATCGAGCATCACTTCATCAGAGAGAAGGTGCTGGGTGGCTTGATCGCTGTGGAGCATGCGAGGAGTGAAGACAACCTTGCGGATATATTCACGAAGCTCCTATCTGCGGGGCCATTCCGGAGGCTTCGCTCGTTGCTTGGAGTTGTTCCCGGAGCTCACTTCAAGGGGGAGTGTTAGAATTGAAGTGAGCTAGCGCCAGCGCTAGCTACTACTCGCCACCCCCCTTGTTTTGCCTATAAATAGAGGGGTACCCCCCTCTAAAGAGTATCGATTCTGAAAGTGGCGAGTATCCTCAACTTTGAGCGAGTTAGAGATACTAGAGCGCCACCAAGCGAGCATCGAACTTGGAGTAAGTTCGCGAGGCGAGTACCTACTTCAGAGATAGTGCCCGGCGCTAGTGGCTAGCGCACGCGGTAGCGAGAAGTGGAGGAAGCGAAGCGTGGCGAGCATGCGAGTTGCTTGGAGTGCGAGCAACGAGCTTGCGAGTAGCAGAGCTAACGCCCGACGCTAGTGATACCGCCGGCGGTAGCGAGGAGCGAGTATCAGAGCGAGTATCACCTGCGCGGTGTGCTCCGGAGGAGAAGCGGACCTTGTCCGTGACCAAGTTCTTACCTTCTATTGGCTGTTGTGATTCAAGTTGGATGCAACTTGTATTCAGCCTTGTTCAGTTGTAACTAGCTGCCAGAGTTATTATTGTGAAAGCTTGTGTTCATCTTTGGTGTCCTTATTCTCCTGTTGGTTGACGTGTTCTTCCGACTACAAAATATTTCACAGCGAGGAGTCATATATCCCCCTTCTTCGTGCATGAAGGCAAGGACGGCACCGCTCCCCTCTTATTCGCACCTAATTGCCATCACCAGCGGTCGAGCGACTCACCTATGCCATCTTCGATTCCTGCTCCGTTCTTTTCATCGAAACCATGAAAGGTACCTCTCTCTCTCTTTCTCTCCCTCCGTCCCTCTCTATCTCCCTTCCTCTCTCTATTTCTTTGAAGCTGAGATGTTTTTGGTTGCAGGGTTACTGTCGGGGATCATCGCCGAGCTGCTGCTCATAAATCCAGACGAGGAAGCTTCATTTCTTTGTATTCCAAGAGTTGCTGCTCAAATTATCCAACGTAGGAAAATATAGAAACATTTCTTCCACATCTACTCTCAAATTACTGCAGGTATTCTGACTCTCAAATATTATTGAATTTCAGCTTTCATTACTCCCACTCTCTTCTTCAAAAAACTTATTTGGGCATCTTGTTGAAGCCAGGAAAATCCCGACTCCAAATATTTGGATCAATGCATCCTAAGGTTACTAATCCATCGGTCCAACTTGATTGCATGATGGGCAGGGAAAAAGAAACTAAGGGAGCAACAACAGGACCCTGGGCGCTGCAGCAGGGAGGTCTCACATCATACCCGGAAGCTAAAAAGAGACTTCCCTTTCACAACCAAAGATTGCCGAGCAGGGTACAAGGAAGGCACCAACTTGGCTAGTACCTAGAATGGTAACCAAGGGGAATGATCGAGATCTCACGGTCCAAGTCTTCGAAAATGGGTTCCGAAAGCTCAGCCAAATGTCTAATTCCTGGTACCCCTGGGGTCCTATTTATAGAAAAACCAAAAGGGAGGGTGACTTATTTATAACTCAGCCCTGCTTGGCGACTTTGCGGCGTTGTTGGGATCTCGTCTGGCTTCGGCGAGCATCACTAATGGTCGATGTATAACCCGTAATTCGTCGAGATCAGAAATGCCAGAGGACAGCACAGAACACCTCGCCCACCTGGGGCGAGTATAGAAGACCTCGCCCACTTGGAGCGAGTACAAAAGATCTCGCCCACCTGAGACGAGTACAGAAGAACTCGCCCACCTGGGGCGAGTACAGAAGAACTCGATCACCTGGGGTGAGTACAGAAGAACTCGCCCACCTGGGGGAGAGTACAGAAGAACTCGCCCACCTGGGGCGAGTACAGAAGAACTCGCCCACCTGGGGCGAGTACAGAAGAACTCGCCCACCTGGGGCGAGTACAGAAGAACTCGCCCACCTGGGGCGAGTACAAAAGAAATAATTGACATCATCTAGGCTTCATTTATGATGATGTTGAAGATATAATTGACAATCTTATCAAAATGAGAGTAGAGGTAGTGTAGGTTTTGCTAAGTTTTCAAGCATGTGGCCTTTTTATTTCAAGCAGTGCCGGATTTGATAAATTATCTGTCGCTCCTATTTGATTTGATGAAGATTGCATAAGGTCTCCACAACAACATTCAGGGCGGTTCCTCGCCTTAAATCAATCAGGTCTCCTCGCCTTCAATCAGTTAGGTCGCCTTCAATCCATTCCGATTTTTGTGTAAAATTCTATTTTCCTTTTCATGTATCAATAAGTAATATTTGCACATAGCTATATTTGTTATGGATGATGCAGCAGCTTGAGGTAATGGTCCCAAAGTAGAGCTGGAGAGTGTATATTGATGGATCATGCCATTCTCCACATGGAATGATTCACACAATTAGTGTAGATATTATCTTTTTCAATTGTATTTCTGGGAAAATATACCAAATATTAGGTATATGGTGTGGTAACATGTAATTATGATGTATTTTGCAATGTAACAAATGAAAAATAATGTCACCGGCAAATAAAAAGTGAAATCCTAGGCTTTCTTCTGATTGTACAATGAGGTGTACTGACTCGAGCCATGAGATCTGAAGCATGAAAGAATTTTCTTCAAGAAAATCAGTTGTAAAGGTGGTCATGGTTCAACTCCACAGGCAAAAACGAAAGAAGTATGCAGCCGACCCTTCCTAAAATGATGTAAAACTTAACTGCAGTTGCCTTTTGATGCAGATCGAGTCGGGTTGTAGTTCAATGGACCAAAGACAGGGGTCTGGAAAGAATCTCTACTGGGATGAATTCAATCAACACCGGCGATGAAAATCCTTGCCGTTGGAGATAGAAAATCACTGGAATATGTCGGCTCCGGCGGTGGAGATCCAAGCCAAAGAACTATGCATTTATGCACTGCAAGCAGTGCAATTCGACATTGCTACCAACTGCATTCAATGCATTTCTGCACTTCAAGGCACAAATGATCAAATTAAGAATTGTACATGTGCAAGATGATCAAATTAAGAAATGCATCAAAGTGGAGCCATTTTGTAGTAGAGAATAATCACAATTGGCTTGCAAGTGCTGCTGCTACCGACATTTCATTAAGGTTTGAAGCATTGTTTTGCATCAGGAGAAGTTATGTATGTCTCAATTATATATTTCTTTCTGTGTTTCAACTGCTTATTAACTGCAGTTATGTAGGAAACTAAGAATACATTTAAAAATTTTTTTTTGACTTTAGGTGGCCTTTGTATTTATATATAATAATCACATGTCATAATATGCACCAAACCTTCATTTGCCTTTGAACCCAGATTTAGTTGATTTCAACGGTTCAATGCTTTAGGGTCTAATGAATGATATGTAAAGGAATTTTCATATCCATGGTGTAATGAAATTTGTTTAGAAAAAAATTTGGGGTTGAGTGAATTATATGATAAACTTTAAATTTTTTGATTATTTCTGATTTTTGTTTCGTTTAGAGCGGTGTTTTTGCCCCGACGAGTTTGGACAACAGTTATATCCGCTACCAAAAAAAGTTTTGAATATAAAAGTGGATACAATTCCTTATCTTGCGGAGCATATATCTTACATTAATTGAATTGTGGCGTCAAGCAACACACAAGGATATCTCAAACCTAACTCTTAATGTGTTACTGCACACACACGACTTATTTTTTAATTTATACGAGCATCTTCGCACTGGCGGCTCTCCGCATCGACAGTACCCCAACAATGATCATACCTCTGCCCAAACTCGCCCACTCTAGAATGCTCAGTTAATTGACAGTGCATGGGTAGCCCCCAAGCCCACGCGACGATACCCCCCGCTTCGACAGTGTCCCGGCTCGGCAGGGCTACCGCCACATACGAACCCACGTGCTTGGTGCTCTCCTCATCCCGATTTTGTCGTGCGCAGAGGAGTTCGCGAGTGCGTGAGCGCTGTCGTGCCGGTACACTGTCAAGGCGGGAGTACTGTCGCGCGGGGCTCGGGGGCTACCCATGCACTGTTAATTGAGTGAGCGTCCTAGAGCGAGCGAGTTTGGACAGTGGTACAATCGTTGTTGGGGTACTGTCGATGCGGAGAGCATCGAGCACGGTTGATAGTTATATTAGTTCCACAGGGTCAAAACCTTATTTAATTAAAGTCCCTTGCGAGTACTCTCTCTCTCTCTCTCTCTCTCTCTCTCTCTCTCTCTCTCTCACTTATCATAAAATTGTTTTAATGCAAAACTCGAGAAAACCCTCTCACTCCCAAAATTTTTTTATAAGTTGCCATCGAGTGCTTGACATTTTAATTAGGCATGAGTAGTTGTCATGCGCAGCATCTCTCGTACATCCTATACAGCAACAAGAATGTACCTGATCATCACTCGCCGAACCCTAACCACAATATTTTTCTTAACACTGAGAAAAACAACATAATAAATATTAATGAAATTTGACCTTATAGATGAAATAGTTCATAAAGAAAGGTTGAAGGGACACAATTTCATTTATCTGTATTTATATTTGTTGCGGATCAATTAACACTCATTGGATTCAGTGGATTAAATTTGTTTTAGCTTGAGAGTCAACTGAATGCGCACACAATCAAATTAGAGCTGACAACATAGTTTTTACGAGTAAAATCCGGGAAGGAAAAAACCACAGAGTCTGCCCCAGTTGAGGAAATTCACTAGAAATACTGTCATAGCACACAGTTGTGTTAGCGAGACTGACAGACCTCCGCTCGTTTTAGAATGCAAGCGAAGAATCTTTCAGCTGTTGTGTGTGCCAAAAACATACTTTGAGGAAATACGTGTGTTAGGAGCATACTAAGGAGCAGAGCGCAGGGGGCACACTGGAGAATGCGGAATGGAGAGCGGAGCACATGGTGCACGAATTGGAGAGAAGAGCTCGTTCTCGAGAGTGGAGCGCCATCTGGATAGTGGAGAACCGGGGAGGGAACGGGAGAGTGGAGTGTGCTCTAGAGGACAGAGCATGGGGGTGCGCACTAGAGGTCGGAGTGCCCACTGATGGGCTGAGCTCCCACTGGAGGGTGGAGCCGGGTAAGCATTGGAGGGTGGAGCGCGGGGTGTGCAATGGAGGGCGGAGCGCGGTGGCGTGCCATGGAGGGAGGAGCGTAGGGCCGCATACTAAAGCAGATAGCAAGCTCTGGAGGGAGGAGCGCATGGCTGCACACTAGAGCAGATAGCACGACCTGGAGGAAGGCGGGTACACACACTACTGTGCAAAGTGTGCACCATAGCAGTGAGGCGGGGGGGGGGGGGGGGGGGGGGGGGGGGCTCACTATAGCGCAGAGCGCATCATCGTACACTAGAGGGAGGAACAATAGATCACGTAGTGGAGGGTGGAGTGCGAGCGCACATTGGAGGGTGGATTGTGGGCGTGCACTGGAGAGTGCGTTTTATAAACCGAATCTTGTTTTGGAGAGGAGAGTGGTATCTGAAGAGTGGCGTGAGTTCTGTATAGCGGAGCGCAGTTCGAAGAGCGGAGCGTGATCTAGAGTGCAGATCACTTTTTAGAGAGCGGAGCGGGGGGGGGGCGCACAGGAGAGAGGGACGCATGGGCGCGCACTGGAGAGCGGAGGGAGGAGGGGGCAAATTGGAGAGCGGAGCACGATGCGTACGAGTTGAGCACAATATAGAGAGTGGAGTACCTTCTGGAGAGCGGAGAATGAGGGAGCACACTGGAGAGCGGAATCGCATCCTGCAGGGTGGAGCATGCACCAGAGTATGTGTTGGTGAAAGCGTTCTAGAGAGCGTTGCACGAAGGTGCAATTCGACCACTTTGATACTTTTGTCGAACTCATCAATACTTATAATAAATGATTGTCACATGCATAACTTCTATCTCGTACTTTGTTATCATACACATCGAGTGAATTAACTTGTTTTGTAGGATCATAATGACCTCACTTGGGTCACTGCCTTCCAGGAATCTGGGGTGGGTAGCTTTAGCTGCTCTGCCAAGGAATTGTTCAATTTAAGCAGCGAGATGAGACAAACTTTGTGGATATCATACGGACTTGTCTCTTCAAGCTTTTCCAATTTTGAATCATGATTAAATAAGAGCATTGATGGGGTTTCCTTAAATTCCAAATGATCGAACCCGAGTTTTTCCCTGCAACCTCGACCGTCTCATCGTGACGATTCCGGTGGGCCTTTTCCCGCGCAATTCTGTGTCTGTTTAACCCCTCAAACAAACACCTGAATCACACACTTGACGACCGAAAGATGCACGCAGTGGCCGCTCGTGCGCGAGCAGGCCATGCATGCGCGCACCGGCTGCACGTGCATGCCACAGAGCACACATGTCGTACACACCCCCACATATCACGTGCACGCAAACGTCCCGCTGACGTCGTCACCGCCTCCACCACCGCCACCGTCCTTTCGGTTTTCCTGCCCGGGCCGCCCTAGGCGCAAGGTTGCCATATTCTTAAAATTGTGATCTGAGGGACCGAAATCGTGTGTTCATATTTGCCCGTTCAATAGCCTAGAGAGTACAATTACTTGCGCACCCCTTGAAAAACTATAAATAGAGGCACAAGCCTTTATTTGAGGGGGCCAGAGAATAAGAGCTCTAAGATTTTCTGGCGAAGAGTTGCAGACAAAAGTTCGGCTCAGTGGCATGTTGCATTGAAATGAGCACCAAGGATCAGAATTCTTTTAGCCAGACTTCGATTTTTCAAATTGGTCTTCTTGCTACTTAAGTTTGTAATATGGAATCAGGAGAATACATTTTTTAAATATTCAAATTTGTTTTATGTATTTCTTATGGTGTTTTTTCCGCTAACACGAAATTAAATAGTCCGTTCGTTTGGATGGAATTGAGGGATAAGATTTGAAATTGAGCCCTCAATTTCAATTCTGTTGTTCGGCGTGCTTATTAAAAGGACAGAATTGGATTTCATTCCAATTCCATGGGAATTCCTAATAGCCTAATTAATTTCCCTCTCCTTCATTTCCAACCAAAGTAGGTCAGACTTATCATTTCCATTTGCCCGAGTTGCACCCGCCATCCTTCTCACGTGAACGACAAACTCTAACTCCTTGGCGCATCTCCGACCGCTTTTGTCTCCTCTGGTGACTGCTTTTGTCCCATACGACTGCTTTTGTCCCTCCAACGATTGCTTTTGTCCCCTCCGGCGACTAAAATCATTTTCTCTGTCTCTGCTTGGCCACTGGCTCCGGTGAAGGCATCCTCTCGATTTCGTCGCTATGGTTTTTGCCTCCCTCTCCCCACTCTCAGGTGTCAACTTCCAAGTTCCATTCCTGTAAGGCTGCAATCAGAGTGTTCTCTAGTCTCCACATCTCCAATTGTTGCTTCCACTATGATTTCTTGCATAGGTAAGTACAACAACAACACTCAAGCCTTTATCCCACCATAGTGGGGTCGGCTATATGAATCGTTTGTCTCCATTGCGCACTATCTTGAATCGTAGTCTCACTAATGCCTAAGTACATCATGTGTTTCCTTATAGTTTCATTCCAAGTCTTTTTTGGACTACCCCTCCCCTGTTTAACATGTCCAGTGACTAAACTCTCACAACGCCTAACAAGTGCCTCTAATGGTCTCCTATGTACATGTCTGAACCATCTTAAATGAGCTTCTTGCATCTTCTCTACAATTGGCGCGACTCGTCTCTTATCCCTAATACATTAATTCCTAATTTTATCCAGTCTCGTGTGACCACACATCCACCTAAGCATTCTCATCTCCGCAACTCCCATTTTTTGCTCATGTACACCATTCACTGTCTAACACTCAGAACCGTAGAGCATTGCTGGCCTAATTGCAGTACGGTAAAACTTGCCTTTAATTTTTTATGGTACTTTACGATCATATAAGATCCCAGACGTGCTATTCCACTTCAGCCAACCTGCTTGGATTCTATGTATCACATCTTTATCTACACCTCCATCTTCTTGAATTATCGATCCCAGATATTTAAAGCACTCACTCAAGAAATATATTGGTCACCCAATTTAATGATGGAGTCATCCGACCTTCTTGCACTACTAAATTTAAGCTCTATATACTTGGTCTTTGTCCAACTCAACCTAAAACCCTTCTTTTCAAAAGTGTCTCGCCAAAATTCAAGTTCCGCGTTTACACCCTCACGCGTCTCATCGACCAAAACAATATCATCTGCAAATAATAAACACCAAGGTATTGCTTGTTGGATATGTCCGATGAGCTCATCTAAGATAAGGGTAAAGAGAAAAGGGCTTAAAGCTGACCCTTGATGTAAGCCAACAACGATAGGAAATTCCCGTGTTATTCCTCCAGATGTCCTCACCCTGGTCACTGAATTTGTATACATATCTTTGATTACGTCAATGTATGATACTTTTGCACCTTTCTTTTCTAAGACTCTCAACAATACCTCTCTTGGAACCCTATCATAAGCCTTCTCTAGATCTATAAACGACATATGCAAATCTTTTTGTCTTTTCTGATAATTGTCAATTAGTCTCCTCAAGAGATGTAAAGCTTCCATGGTTGACCTACCTGACATGAATCCAAATTGATTCTCTGAGATGCTAGTCTTTCATCTTAATCTTCTCTCTATTACTCATTCACATAGTTTCATAGTATGAATAATTAATTTAATTCCCTTGTAATTGACATAATTTTGTATATCTCATTTGTTTTTATACAAAAGTACCAAAATACTTCCTCTCAATTTGTCTGGTATCCTCTTTGTCTTCAGTATCTTATTGAAGTAACTTGTAAGTCTTAAAATTCTTTCCCTCCCTAAGCATTTTCATACTTCAATTGTAACATCCCATTTCCTACTAGATCCCTCAACATCAATTAGGGTAGGACATGTGGTGAGTGACATGAGTTTGGGCTAGGTAGTGACCTTAAGATACATTGAGTGAGTGAACTCACATGTGGTCCACTATAGGATACTAGTCAACTTGAGTCAAATTAGCTCAAATTGAACTCACACTTGTAAATTGACCCCACCACTATGTCCATACCCCTATAGGAGACTCAATTGACTAAAAGCCTCATCAATTGGTCAACAAATTTGGCCAAATTGACCAAAATCAAAATTAAGTCATTATAGCCCAATTCAACTCAATATGGTTCAATTTATACTCATATGGCCAAATTGACCCTACCACTAGACGTTAAACCCTTAAAGGAGTGCTAAGGACCCAAAATCCCCATCATGGGGTAATCAATTAGTCCAATTTGACCAAAGTCAAACATAGGTCAACATAAGCCAATCCTTCCCCAATATGTTCAATTGACGCCCAAAACATGAAATTGACTTCATCCCTGGTCTTAGAAGATCATAAGGGACCCAATTAACCCAAAAGCCCCATCATGAGGTCATCAATTGATCCAAATTGACCAAAGTCAAACTTTCACCAATTTGGTCAAAATCACACATATTGGCTAATTTAGCCTAATTAGAGCACCACCATGACCCAACCAACATTGGGTGGTGTAAAGGGACTCAAGGCCAATACATTGGACCAGTCAACCCACCAAATTGACCAAGTCAACCCTAAGGTCAACCATGGTCAAAGTAGGCCTTAATTATGAAATTTAAAAGCCCAAATCAAAATCAATTGGGCTAAGGCCTTACCCAAGGCCGATTCAGCAGGACCATGAGCCAAATTACCCCTAAGCCCCTCTTAATTTGAATGGAGAATTTCCATGGAAGGCAAAAAAGGGAAATCATCATTTTGGAGGAGAAAGAGGAGGATTTCATGGGGTGCTTGCCACATGGCACCTCCTCCTCATTCCAAAAGGCAGCCAATGTATTCTCCATGCATTGGGTCTGGTCTCCCTTCAATGCCAGCCGACTGCCATCAAGGAGAAGCCTCCAAATTTCCTTGGCCGAGCCCCCCTATGGTGAAATCCATATATGCACCCCTCTCAGCCCAAGCCAACCCTTTCATCACCTTCCCCACCTCACAAGGAGTCGAGCCAGCCATCTGGAGCAGAGCTTTTGTTGCATGATCGTGATTTGGAGCAAGCTCACTGGAGATCGCCGCCACCATGCCGCACCACTATAACACACGTCGTCATGCCCCCACATAAGTTCATTTCTCCTCCTCTCCCCCGGTGCTAGCCTTCTAGCTCACTAGGCTGAGAAATCGGGTTCAACAGGGTCTTGATCCATGTTAGGTGTGTGAGGAATTCTAGAGCTTTTGTGAGAGCTCGAAATCGCCGAAAAACCCTTCTCCGGTGGTCGTGTCGCCGCTAATCGATGGCCACCACCTCAACGGAGGTGGTGGTGGTGGCCGGTAGTGATGGTCGCCAGGTAGCAAAAAATAGGAGGTAGAATAGGATACAAGAGGAAGCAATCTGGGCCAGTGCTCATCGGGGACGATGACCCCTGGCCGTCTGATCTTGATCAATGATCAAGGTTAAATTAAATGCACATATTTGTCACATATATTTCAAGAATAGATTAATTATTTTGGGTGCCTTAGAGGCTGTTTTAGGAAAAAAGTCCTGAGACAACTTTTGTAGATCTGAGTGTCTATTTTAATTAGGAACTTGAATCAGCTCATTTGGAGCACTATAGGTCCTTGTAGAGCAATTATGGTGGGACTGGTCCTTGGGAAGGGACAAGCCATATTTTGTGAATAAATTTTAATTGGTTAAAGGTATGAGGCTGAAATTTGGGACATGCTGCCATGTACCCTATTTACACCCCCTGTACAAAAATGGGAATTTTTGGACAATATTTTTCTATAGTTTTAGAAAAAAATTTGATTTTATGTATAATAATTATTTAAGTGGTCAAATCAACACCTATTGACCCAAGATTTTGGTAGCATACATTTTATGACATAATAAGCCACTGGTAAAATTTGAGCCCATTTGGACCTCTGCATGTTGGTGTATTCCACATGCATAGCTTAGGGCTTTTATGAAAATAACTAGGCCTTAATCACAAAGGCGTGTTTTTGTGATTTTAGACTAAAGGCTTTGTGGAATGACCATAAAATTTTGGTCATACATCTATTAGGATGAAATGAGTCGTCCTTAGAAAATTTAGGATTTGGGGGGCTAAAAATCCTAGGAAATTAATTATAATTCTTTTTGTAATAAAAGTGTATTTTTAAAATTTATGGAACATAAGGAATTAGGAAAAATCTAAAATTCTAGTGTACAACCCTCATATTTCCCGAGTTGGTGTGACCCGACCCGGATGAGACCAAGACATTGAAGATGGTCGAGACAGGCAAAATGACCGCGCATAAGCGGTCGAGAACAATCAAGGCAAAGAGAGGCCACAGGGGAGGCAGGGGGGAGCATCCACTCCCCCGGCTCCTTTTGGGCGAGTGGGAGAAGCCTCCCACTCGCCACTCACCTGGGCGAGTGGGAGGGACCCTCCCACTCGCCGGGCGAGTGGGAGGGGCACTCCCACTCGCCGGCCACCTAGGGGGCGAGTGGGAGGGGCCCTCCCACTCGCCAATCCCTTTGGGCGAGTGGGAGGGGCACTCCCACTCGCCGGCCACCTAGGGGGCGAGTGGGAGGGGCCCTCCCACTCGCCAATCCCTTTGGGCGAGTGGGAGGGAGTCTCCCACTCGCCCGGCACCTTGGGGGAGGCCGGTATGGCCTCCCGTGAGGGGGGAAGTGGGCATCTCGAGTCCCACTCGCCCCCCCCCCCCCTCATGCGTTGACTGTTCATGGTCATGGTCGGACTGCGGATAACAGAATTTTGGCTATTCGCAGTCCAATTTTGGTTATTCGCAGTCCATTTTTGGGAAAGTCTATAAATAGACCCCCATGGGCACCTTGGGAAGGGTTGGTTCCTACCTCCTCCCTCGCGTGTGAGCAAGCACTACCCCTCCCCTCCCCTTGATGTTGAAGGTGGTCGGTGAGGTGTTCCTTAGTGCCCTCCAAGGTGCCCAGGCTCAGCATTGGCTTGGGAGGGGAAGCGCTCTAAGATCTTCCGGGTATGTGGTGGGACCTCCGCGCTGCAGCTTAAGGGGTCCATTTGTGGATTCGAGTGTTCAACAAGTCCAAGTCTTTCAGTTCTTAGTGACCGGTCAAGGGTCTAGGCTTAGAACAAGTAAGGGTTAGTCGCAACCCCCTTTCGAACGCTGAAACCGGGAAACTGGTTTCAACATCTAGCAACTGGTGTTAATTGATATTTTAAACCTCTGGGAATTTTAGTAGAACTGTTGAAAGTCTTACACATGGGAAAATCCAAATATTCAATTTGTCACACATTTGAATTTATGAAATATTTATGGTTTAAATTTTTTGGAAAATTCTAAAATTCTGCCTAGGATGCTTTTAGGTTATTACAATACTATGGTATTTTTTTTAGAATTTTTGGATGAGTTAAATTAGTATTTGCTGTGTAAAGTTACATATTTACCCTTTTTATTTTATGAGGAAATTATGATTGTAAACTCTATGGAAAATTGTGAAACTCTATGAATAATATTATTTTATCATTTAGTACCACTGGAAATTTTATTAGAATGTTTTAAATTATTGGCACGATACTTCCTTTGGAAATTGATATATGTCCAATGATTAATGAATTTTTAATTGAGGTCAAATTAATTTGAAATGTAATAAAACTCTGATCATTTATTAACTTAGTCATTATGAGCCTTTGGTATGAAATTTAGCTCAATTGGACATGATATAGTGAAGGTTGAATCATAGGGACTAAATTTGTTCAATTTCCTTTGGTCTGCAAATAGTAGAAAATTGGTATAGTGATTAGACCAGCAAAATCACTTATGAATTTAATAAAACTTGGATAATAATAATAATAATATATTATTTATATTAGCCCCTAGAAGTTGTGGATTTTTCGGAGAACATTCGTACTATTGCTTAGGAAATAATTCAGAATCATGTCACATTATAAGTAAAGGAATGAAAGGGGCATTAATTACCTTAGAAAATCATGGTACTCATTCTACATGGTATAATGTTCATGGTATATCATTAGAGTGAGTTTGAGAATATTTTGACAATTATATAAGACTTACACCACGCATAGAGTATCAGAGATCTTATGAGTTGAGCATCGTTCGAGAGAACGTTTGCCTAAAAGTAGAATTGGAATATGAATTAGAGGTTAACATTAATTAAGTTTGGCAATTGATAAGTCATAAGCTTCTGGTTGAAGTCATAGGGCAAGTCACCAAATGGTGGCGAGTGTTAAAGAACACGGATATTAAGGGAAGTGTTAGTCTTGGAGACCCTAAAAACACACACCTGACCATAAAGACAGGTTGATTTCAACAAAGAGTACGCAAGACTCTAGAGTGCACCTAGGATGTGTACGGAGGCATATGAAGGGTCTAAGCCTGGTAGTGTGTATACTAGCCTGGGAAGTAAAGGCACCCGCTTCACTGCTGTCGTAGCACAACGGTGGTACTAGAGAGTATAGCTAACTCCAAAAATTGGGAATGAAAGGTCTATGATCACATAGTCGTGTGGGTGAGTTGCACTTGTATGAATCATATTATAGCATGCACATCATAACATACATAAACAATAGGACATCATACTGTAGACCATTATCATATAAATTAGTATGATCTCTTTTATATGATAAGTTATCATTCTGGAAATCTTAACTTATACGTTTTTATGTGCATTCATATAAGTTAAGGTACCCACATGATGATAGTATAGTTGTACTTGTTTACCTTACCTGCGTCGCACTTCTTTACTTTATTTGCTTCTCTACTCCTTTATTACAACTTTACTACTACTTCACTATTACTTACCTGCTTATAATGCTAGCGTAGATCCACAATTGTTACTATATACACTTACTAGCGAAGATTCCTTGTCACCTGTTTGTTACCATTCTGCCTTATTGTTCTCCGCTTCCTTCCTCCCGCATGGTACCTAGGAGTCGCGTGGGGAGGCGAGGACAAAATGGCTTAGTCTTTATGACTAAAGGTCGGTTGTGACCGTAGGAGCCGGAGCACCAGCACGACCAGCCGGACGAGGTGGCAGGACCCGAGGAGCAAATGTCGTGCATTACTACTACCAGAAGACAGGTGCTTGGAGATGAGAGTGTGTTTAGCTTTCATATGGAGATGTTGTGAGAGAGAGTGATTGCACATTTACCTTTTATTTTGGATATGTATCGGGCATAAGCCCTCACTCTTTTTGTACTCTTGCTTCATTTATAAGATTTTGTAATTGTGGACTTGTTCAGACTTGTATTTTTCTTCTGTTCTCAAATTGGCCTAAAGGTTGAATGATCGTACTAGCCGGCAGGATCAGCGTCTTGTGGTGGCGAGTAATCCGTGAGTTGGTGTCATCTGTAAGGCGACGGTTTTGTGCATAAGATCCGGGTAACTCCTGATAAGGGGGAGGGGGGTCTTACATCAATGAGTATATCATCTGACCCAGCCGCCTTTCCATTTTTCATCTTCTTCAGAGCGCCATTTATCTTTGATGCTTGAATTTTAAGATAAAAACTTATGTTTCTCTGATGCAGGTAAGTAGGTTATTGTTAATTTCTTAATTATGTGCATTGTGAATTTTCAAATTCCATATTATCCAGAATTTGTTTTAATGAAATTCCGAGTAATATCCATATATAATTATTTTTTTAGATGAAATTCTTTAATGCACATTTGGGAACCTGCATAAATTGTTTTAGGTGAAATCCTTACATCCACTGCCATTTAGGTTTGAGTCATTAGTTCCCCATTTGATTCAGTTCCGTTTAGTTATACCTTCTTAGCGGCATATATACCTAGGCAGAATTCACAAAATTAGGAGAATTTAGCACTTAATCAAAACATCATTCAATTTATTTTAAAGCATATCTTCCTTTTTGTAGTGATCAAAATGCATGGTTACATTCACGATGGGTGGAATCCTATGAGTACGAGAATACCACTATGTTGACTATATATATAACAAAGGTCAATTCAAATTCCTCTACGACTGGATTCTTGCGTATATTCGAACTAGGGGTGCAAGTTGAGTCGAACTGGCTCGTGAGCTCGATGAGCTGGCTCGAAAAAAGCTCGACTCGAGCTCGAGCCAGTTGAGCTCGAGCTCGAGCTCGATTTTGAGCCGAGCTCGAGCTCGATTGCTCTTGTTCATGAGCTCGCGAGCCGCCTCGCGAGCTTTTTTGGGGGGTATTTTTAGAAAAATATATATATAAATATAAAAAAAATAGGCTCATGAGCAAAAAGCTCGTGAGCAGCTCGAGCTCGACTCTAGCTAGCTCGCGAGCTCGAAAGCTCGAGCTCAATATACTGGTCTCGAGCTTGAGCTCGAGCCAAGCGGGATGAGCTCGACGAGCTCGAGCTCGAAATATTTAGCTCGAGCTCGAGCTCGAGTTTGGGATTTTTGTCAAGCTCGACTCGAGCTCGACTCGTTTACACCCCTAATTCGAACAATAGAATTGTCGATTCAAATTCCTATGATTGAATTCTTGGCTACAACCGGATGTCGGAATTATAATTGATTCAAATTCCTATGATTGTTCTCATGTGTGATGTATTGATGAAATATTGAAATAATTTTGTAGGATTATGTAGGGTGTAATGAATGTAGAATCGCCCAAGTTGCTCACAATGGGTGAGCAATATAAAACTACCCAAATCAATATGTCAGAGCATTTTGTTACCGATTTGTTATTTTCATGTAAAGATGGAATTGAATGGGCCCATTATGCCTGTAGAGGTTTTAGGTTTGTAATGATGATTCAAAGAGCAAATAAAATAATAGAAAGAGCAAGGCATGATGTATTTCTGGGTTGTGATAGAGCTGATTTTCAATGTGATAGTTAGAGAAAAGGATGTGTAAAGATGAATTAAGAAAGACTGATACAAAGAGATGTGATTGTTCATTCTTACTTTAAGGTCAGAGAAAAAATATTCAAGTGATTGGAAATTAAAACGTAAAATGGGTTTCACAATCATGAATTTGCTCATTTAGATGCATTCGTATGCCAGCCGATTAATTGGAAGTGAGTAAGAGATTGTTGAAGAGATGTATACAACATGTGTTAAATCTAGAAATATCTTAGCCCCTATAAAGAATATGAAGGCTTCTTAAATATGTGGCACAAATTAGTTAACTCTCCAACATTGCATGAATTTTAAGAAAGATTTAACTCAATGTTAAGCATGTATTTGGAGAAGTACCCAAATGTGATTAAGTATGTGGTTAATACTTGGATAGAGTCTTACAAGAAGTATTTATTTTCTTTATGGATAGATAAATATTTACATTTGTGAAATTCCGCAACTAATAATGTGGAGAGTGGACATATCCAACTTAAAAGATTTCTAGAAGTAACGATTTGCAATCCAACTTATGTTTGGAAAGCTAAAAGATAGTTCAAATAAATTGAAGGAAGACTACAAATCAACGAAAAGAGACTCAACTCTTTTGAGCATGTTCTTATGGTTGAGCAAAAAATATATACAAATGCAACGTAAGAAAATTGCACGAAATGTTTCAATCGGCAAACCACATAGTTGATGTTATAATGTGTCGGGGGATGATCATTGTGGTTATAGAGTAATTAGTGATGCTTTGCATATGAGTGAAAATTGGTTATAGGCACGTCTTGACCTTACAAAGGAAGTGACATGTAATGAAAATCGATACATATATTTGAGAATGCAAGACTAAAAGAGTTATTTGATTCTATGGGTTGTAAAGTAGTTCCTGCTCCAATGGACAAATTGACGTCAATATCGGACATAGACTTAGTCATAACATCATACTAGAACATTGCAGTAGTTCATTATTCAAGATATCAGTCATTTACAGTTCTTTCATTGCATTCTGCACGCACAGATGACCACAAGATTGTTTTCATTAGATTTGTAAATAATAATTATTTCATCCGCTTATTTATGCATGAGGATTGTCCGCTTCCCCATATTTTTGTTGTGTGGATGTGATCTCATAATGCTACAAAGGACTATTGATTGATTTTTTGGGATATTCAGTTTTACTTTTGCTCCAAATGTCCAATGAGAAATATTATTATTTTACCTTTGTTCAAAGTATTATTATGGTGCAGATGATGTATATTGTGTTTGAAATGAATAATTTTTTTGTTATTTGGGTGGTGTGCTAATAGCCTGTAGATGTGAAAATAGAATTTTATGAGATGCTAATATAATACGGCGGCTAATAGCAAAATCTATGGTGCTAATAACATTGATCTATAAATATGTACACATATTACACAGTTGGACACATGTATACAGATATAAACATATACACATAAAGACACATGTAGATGAGAAAATTTTCTATACGCTCATCAAGCATGGTGCGACGAATGTATCTTTTCCCTAAAATTATATTTTGAAGCTTAAAATTATATTTTTTTTACAAAATAATTGACGGAATATAAATTATCATATTATAATTGACGGAATATAAATCATCGTCGTAATATTGACGGAATATAAATTTTGAAATAAAAATCAGTCATATTTACGGACCACGTTTTAGAATTGTGCGTGCAATGAACATATAGAAAATTTCTCTTCATCTCACTATTCTGTTGTTACAACACATAGGATCGTCAGTAGCCTTGCCGACACAATACGTGGCTATCGCCCAACCGTTCTGTAACACCTGGCATCAACCACAATCAATTACCTACTGCCACGTAATATAAAAAAAACCTGCTTCTCCCGTCGTCCCACTCCGTTTCCATCGTCCACTCTTCCTTTATTTCTGGACTCCCCCGACCAGAAGCAAACCCACAGCTCAGTCTCCAAACCCCAATTCCGGGTACATGGGTTCCCGCCGTTGGATTCTCTCGTCCAGCCCGATCAACGGTCGAGATTGCATTCCCGAGTGTTACGTCCCCAATCTTCCTCCTCCACCCCACTCCTCTCCCGGCCACCGCCTCTTCGTCAACGCCTTCCTCGGCGCCGCGTCCGTCGCCGTCTTCGTTGCCTTTCTCGTGATCACATACTACAGCATCTTCGTACGCCGCCGCCGCACCGACCACCTCCCCTCCGGCGACCATTCCCCCCCGGCGCCGAGCGAAGACTACCGCGTGTGGCGCGTGCGCACCGTCGGCCTCAACGAGACCAGTATCAACTCCATCGCCGTGAATACGTACATCTCCGGCTGCCATACTGCCTCTGACTGTTCGGTCTGTCTAATTGAGTTCCGCGATGGCGAGCTCGTCCGCCTCCTTCCGGGATGCGGGCATGCCTTCCACGTCACCTGCATCGACACTTGGCTCCGGGCTCACATCAGCTGCCCTCTATGCCGGGCCAACATCGTCATCAACCCCGCCGATCCCGGCGAAGGTGTTTCGGCGTCCATTGCTCCGGAGGGGAATATTTCCCTAATTAACGAACGAATGGTTTCTGTGGACTCGCAGGAGGAGGCAGGAAGAGAAATAGGAGCCGTGTACGTGACCGGTGCCAATTTTTCTCCGGATTGCGCCATTGCGGTGAGAGTTGTTTGAGTAGCTTTGCAGTAAGCGGGTTGATGCCGGAGTTGCGTTCAAAATCCATGGATTCGTTGCCGGAAAATGACCTAGCTATGAGTCTAACTAGAGGCGATGATCAGAACAGGGTCAACGAGAAGACGGGGAAACGATATTGTTAGTTTTAAGGATCAGGATTGCCGGCAAAAGGGATCAGCAGAGATTAATGGAGGAGGTGGTTCTACTTCTGCGAGTCGGAAAATGTTCTTCTCCCGGTATGGGTGGGGCTCGAAGCAGCTCCGTTCTCGCATTGTTATACAATGATTGGTTTTCCTGCTGCACTGCCAATGAAAAAAAAAATCGATTTAGGCTTTTTTGAACCTGATTTAGGCTTTTTGGTCCCTATGTGCAAATAAAGCGCGCCCCCTGCCCGGATTTGCGCAATTAGGCCCGGGTCAGGCCTAGGGCCTTATAAAGCCCCCTTTTTAGCTTTAGGCTTGGCCTGACCCGATTTTAGCAGCAGCTGTGCTGCCACTTGCCATGCGTCTAGCTGCCCGACACAGTGACGCACTTGTGAGAAATAAAAAAAAAACTTAAAAAGATTGACAATATCTATTATCTAACATTATGTAGGAAAATAGTCAAATCAGTCCTTATGTTTGAGGCTTATTTTATATTAGTACCTTAAATTTATTTTGATTCAAATTGGTCTCCAATTTTATTATCTATTTCAAATAAGTCATTCGTTTTTTTTTTCTTTAAACATCTAACGGTGAATGTTTGTAAAATATCCAAATATATTTCTTATCTTTATGTTTCATTTCAAATAAATCATTTAAATTAATTTTGTTTCAAATTGGTCATTTAAACTACATTTATGAGTGGAAGTCAGCCATCGGCGGATCTATAGGGGGCCATAGCGACACGTGCCCCCCCCCCCCACAATTTTTTTTTGAGATTTGCTTTAAGCACATCAAAAATAAAAAAAAATGTAAAAATTTAAAATGGTTATTCGCACACCAAGCATTTTGTTTGCAGCCCGGATTCAACTAAGACTGATTCACGAATTGCGATCCCCCGGATTCAACCCTAAAACAACGGCACTGCTCCATCTCCGTGGCTCAGTCCCGACTCCCAACCCCGACCAACGCCCTCCGTCCAATCCGTCCTCCTTTCTCCCTCCCGACCGACGACCAAGTGTCAGCAGCCCATCGAAGGGGAGCAGCCGCCACAGCCCACAGAAGGGGAGCAGCCAGAGCCGGTCGTCGACCTCCTTTCCAGATCTTCCGAAATACGAAGGTATCCTGATTTAGGTTAGATTTATCGACGGCCTTTAGTAAATGAGAGAAAGGATATGTAGTTGAGCACTCTCACTACCAGACAGATGCTTTTCAGCATTTCAACACTCTCACTGCCCCTGCACGGCTACACCCTCTTTACTTGAGGTCTAGAACATGATTATGCAACAGATGCTTTTACACAGCATTTGATGTATGACTTGAGCATGAGTTCATTCATTTATTTTAAACATAGACTTTTTATTCCACAAAATTTCAACATTAAAACTGTTAGAATATAAAGAGTGTAACTTTATTCATCCCAAAGAGGGGTATTTATAGGAGAGGAATAGAGAATAACAAGGAGGATAGGAGATGTGGGACTAAAGAACCTAAGTGGGCTATACAATAATGGGCCTAAACAATGGGCCTTTATACATAATATAAACATTACTTTAACACCCCCCCTCAAACTTATAACTGTTGAAGTTGAAGTTTGAATAGCAGCGGAATAATCAGGGAACAATATTTTCACATGTGTCGATCAAGGAGAGCTGGCGAATCAGAAATTCGTGTCGCTGGACTGAGTGAGACTTGGTAAAGAAATCAGCTATCTGAGAAACAGATGGTACATGAGGCAACGAGATAACGTTGTTGAGGAATTGCTGTCTAACATAATGGCAATCAATTTCAATATGTTTGGTGCGTTCATGGAAAACTGGATTTGAAGCAATCTGTATAGCACTAGTGTTGTCGCAGTAGAGTGGTGTGGCGCCAGGGACGGTGGTATGGAGCTCCTGCAACAAACGACGAAGCCAAGTTATTTCTGCAGCAGTGGTAGCCATGGCACGGTACTCAGCTTCAGTACTAGAGCGAGATATGACATCTTGTTTCTTGGATTTCCAGGAGATCAAAGAGTTGCCAAGAAATATGCAATACCGAGTGGTAGACTTACGATCAGATATGTCACCAGCCCAATCAACATCAGAATAGGCACGAAGTTCCAGAGGAGAGGTTGAGTCAAAAAATAGTGATCGTGTTCTTGTATCCCGAAGGTATCGCAAGGTGCGGAGAAGAGCCACATAATGGGTGCCCCGTGGTTGCGCAACAAACTGGCTAAGAATGTGAGTAGCGTGAGAGATGTCCGGTCGACTGATGGTGAGATACACTAGCATCCCAACTAGCTGTCTGTATCTGGAGGGATCAGGTAGGATCTCCCCTTCCTGATGTACAACCCGTATTCGCCGAGTGGGCCCCCCCCAGCCAACTGGCGAAACCTGGGTCGTCCGGATCATTCGCCGGGTCACTCACCCAGGCCAAGGAAGGTAAAAAAGCCCCCGGATTGGTGGGGGTAAGCTGTGGGAGAGAAGGCGCTAGGCGAGTGGTGCCCTCACGGACCATTCGCCCAGAAACGTGGGCATTCGCACAGCCAGGCGGATGCCCAGCGAATGGTGCCCTCACGGACCATTCGCCCAAATGGGTGTGAGGGGAAAATGACCATAATACCCCTGGTGTGCTGCAAATAGCCCTTCGGAACAGCGGAGTTAGGCTATTAGCAGACCAATTTGGGGTGCGGTTAGTAAAATTAAAAGGCGGATTCAGGCTATTTACAGACCAGCCTAGGAAAACTATAAATAGACCCTTAAGGGCACCTTGGAGGAGATCCGATTTTAGAGAATCCTCTCCTCTAGGCTAGTTTTGGTTGGCAGCCAGTGCCCTCCAAGGTGCCCGGTTGAGCTTTGGTTTGGGAGGGGAAGCTCTCTAAGATCTTCCGGGTGTGTGGCGGGACCTCCTCGCTTCATCCTTGGGTCTATTCCGTTTCCAGCATTCACCGTCAAGAGAGTCTAGTGAGGGAGAAATAAGCATCGGCTACACCCCGAGGGGGTCCGAACTCAAGAGACCAGTTGCTGGTTTCAACATTTTGGTGCGGTGAGCGTGGACCGTAGCCGGTGAAAGAAAATCCCAAGCTAGTTTCGATGACGGGAGATGAAGGAAATGGTTCTGACTCAGGTTGTACAACCCCGATGTTCGCCACTCGCGCTCGAGGGGGCGAGCCCAGCGGAGGGGAGTTAACCAGCTTCCTTGAAGCTCGCCGAGGTGGCGCAGGCTCGCGAGCTCCACTCGCGAGGAAGGCCGTCTTGGGGTACAGTTAGCCATTTTGGGGTGCGGATAGCCATTCTGGGATTCGCCGAGGTGGCGCAGGCTCGCGAGCTCCACTCGCGAGGAAGGCCGTCTTGGGGTACAGTTAGCCATTTTGGGGTGCGGATAGCCATCCTGGGATTCGCCGAGGTGGTGCAGGCTCGCGAGCTCCACTCGCGAGGAAGGCCGTCTTGGGGTACAGTTAGCCATTTTGGGGTGCGGATAGCCATCCTGGGATTCGCCGAGGTGGTGCAGGCTCGCGAGCTCCACTCGCGAGGAAGGCCGTCTTGGGGTACAGTTAGCCATTTTGGGTTGCGGATAGCCATTCTGGGATTCGCCGAGGTGGCGCAGGCTCGCGAGCTCCACTCGCGAGGAAGGCCGTCTTGGGGTACAGTTAGCCATTTTGGGATGCGCCGAGGTGGTGCGGGCGAGCGAGCCAGGCAATGTGGCGATAGTAATTCGGGGGCTCACTGACCCAGAGGCTTGCGAGCTCCTCTCGCGAGGAAGGCCTCGGGGCAGGCCGGTTCGCCCAGTAAAAGTCCGGGAAGGGATTTTTACCAAGGGGCCCCTGGTGGTCTGCGGTTAGCTTCCTCAAACAGCGGAGTTTGGCTGTTAGCAGACCAATCCGGTGTGCGGATAGTAAGATTGGACAGCGGGACTTGGCTATTGACAGACCACAAAACTAAAATCTATAAATAGACCTCGAAGGGCACCTTGGAAGAGGACCGGTTCATTGTCTGAGCTCTACTCTCCCTAGGTCGCTTTGGTTTGGGCTCTCCAGCTCTCCAAGGTGCCCGAGTCTTAGCTTTGGCTTGGGAGGGGAAGCGCTCAACGATCTTCCGGGTTAGTGGAGGGACCTCCTCGCTGAGACTAGGGTCTTTGTTCTTTGCTCGAGTCGTCAACCTTACCTCCCCCGAGGGACCGGTAAGGGCCAGCTGCCCCTCATCTCGGTGAGGGCCCCGAGCTCCACACGAGGCCGAGAAATCGGTTTCAACATTTTGGTGCGGTGAGCGTGGAGCGCGGCTGGTTCAAGAAAGTCCCAAGGAAGAGTTATGGCTGGGGATGAAGAGCAGGGCGAGGAGTTCGGCGAGACCCCTCAGGAAGCAATGGCTAGGATGTTCGCGGATTTCAGGAAGGAGGTGCTCGACACCTTGGGGTTCACGGTCACGGCTCTGCGGAGTGAGTTCGCGACCCCGGCACCTCAGGCGACCACTCCCCCAACAGCAGTCGGCGAGAAGGCACCAGGAGGAAGGCCTGGAAAAGAAATTGCCATTGAACCAGGACATGACAGGGAAGGGCGAGTGTTGTTCGCCAGTCCGGCGAGCCCGGTGTTAGCGAGCTCCGCGCCGGCGAATTCGGTGCCGACGAGCTCTGCCCCAGCGAGCACGACACAGGCGAGCGCACGCCAGGAAAACGCGACGACAGTCGGGGCGGTTCAGGCGAGCGTCGCCCTCGCGAGTGCGATCCCAAGCTTGGCGAGCGAGCTGGGTCCGCGAGCCGAGCGAGAGAAGATGGTAGGAGGGGGAAGCCCCTTCTGCGAATTAGTGTTGTCTGCACCCGTTCCGGCGGGATTCGGAGAATGGGATAGAGTGTACTACAATGGCAGAGATGACCCAGTTCAGCATCTGCAGTCTTTCGAGGACTCGGTCTCCATCAGGCCGATGTCCGATGCCTTCAAATGTCGGCTCTTCGCCGTCACTCTCAAGGAGAAGGCCAGGGACTGGTTTCACTCACTTCCGGCAGGCTCCATCTACGCGTTCGAGGACCTGCGCCGTAGTTTCTTGTTGAGATTTTCAACTTCAAAGAGGAGGAAGAAGGACGCTGATTCCCTCTTCGCGGTGAAGCAGGAGTCCAGGGAGACGTTGGCTCAGTACGCGGATCGGTTCCAGGAGGAAGTGCAGCTCACTCAGGAGGTGCCCGGGTTTGCACTTCAACTCGCCTTCACGGTCGGGTTGAAGGAAAGTTTCTTCAAGATGGCATTGAAAAGAAAGGCCCCCGTCTCCTATGAGGAGCTGATGGAGAGGGTGGCGGAGGAAGTAGCAAGCGAAGAAGCCAACCCAGAGCTCACCAAGAGGCTGGCCAAGCTCGGTGAGCCGGAGGTGAGGCAGCAAGAGGTCAGAAGAAGAGAAGAGCCCCGGGCCCCGGAGGGGGGATGGAGGCCGCAGGGTGGAGGAGTGCAAGGGCAAGGAAGGGGTTATGGCCCGGGAAGGGGTAACCGTTTCGAGGGACAATGGAGACCCCCCCAGTTGGGGTGGAGGCAAGGCCCAATGCAGTTGCCTCCCCCACCTCAACAGGCCATGGCAATTGGCCGGGGAAGAGCAAGGGGGAGAGGAGAAGCGGAGGCGGCGGCCGCTAGGAGAAGAAGGAACAGGATAGCAGAGACCGGGGCAAGGGAAGCGGCGGTGCCCTATTGCATCTTCCACGATGTGGAAGGCCACTCCACGGACACCTGTCCGGAGTTCCTGGAGGTGAAAAGGGGCCGAGCACCCGCGCCACCGCCGCAGCAGCCATTAAGGATCGTGGAGGTGGAACCTCGGGAGGAGGATGAAAGATGTGAGGATAGAGCAGATCTGGGGAACAGAGGAGGGATCGGAGTGATCCATGGGGGGGTAGGGGTGGAGGCGACCCGCAAGGCTAGTCTCCATACCATCTACCGCCGGAGCGTGGCGTCAACATCCACCGCTCCACCCCCAACCGAGAAAATTATTTTCACCCAAAAGGACATGCCGAGCTACGAAGACCCGTTCTGCGACGCGCTGGTCATCCAGACGGCGATCGAGAACTTCACCGTCTCCCGGATCCTAGTGGACAATGGGAGTTCGGTCAATGTCATCTTCAAGAAGGCATTCGACAAGATGGAGGTGGAGCCCAGAAGGGTGTTGGCCTCAGATGGCCCTCTGTTCGGATTTTCGGGAGAGAGGAAGGAAGTAGAAGGAGGGGTAGGGCTCCATGTGACCCTGGGGGGGCAGTCTCGGAACTGTCGCTTTGTCATAGTGGACGCCCCGAGCAGTTACAGCGCCATCTTCGGACGGCCACTCATCAGCGCGTTCCGTTGCGTCCCCTCCACTTTTCATCAGTGCCTCAAGTTCAACGACGGAGGGGTCCAGGTGCGGGTCCGGGGGGATCCCAAGGTAGCAAGACAGTGCTACGTGACGGCCGTCAACACCATCTCCTGGATGGGAGAATCCGAGGAGTGGGATAAGGTGATGGAGGAGGTAGCCGAAGCCGGAGGTCTGGAGGTGGCTGAAGAGAAGAAGGGAGGTGAAGTTCATGCCCAGGAAGGGGTGGCTGAGATACCCCGGGCGGAGAGAAAGGAAGAAGAGGAGAAGGCCCAGGAGGAAAGGGCGGAAGAGCTGATGGTGTTAGGGGAGGGAGTCGAGGAAGAGATCCCGGCTCCCGCTCGTGCCGAGGAAGAGAAGGCTTGGGGGGAGCAGTCCCGGTTGGAGGCCGTGGACGAGGTCGTGGAGCTCGAGGTCGTCACCCGGCTGGGGGTGGTGGAAAAAGTCCGGGTCAGCGGAGGACTCAGCCCAGGAGATCAAGCGGAGATTCTGGCTTGCGTGCAACAGAACGTGGACGTCTTCGCTTGGAGCGCCGCCGAAATGCCCGGGATCGATGCAGATGTGGCGTGCCATCGCCTCAACCTCGACCCCGGTGCCCGCCCCATCCGCCAGAAGAGGAGAGCCGTCGCGGACAAGCTAGAAGGGCCCATCCGCGAGGAGGTGGGAAAACTCCTGCAGGCCGGATTTGTATCGGAGATCCAGTATCCAGGCTGGGTCTCCAATGTCGTTATGGTGAAGAAGGGTGGAGGTAAGTGGCGTATGTGTATCGATTTTTCACTTCTTAATAAAGCATGCCCGAAAGATTGCTACCCCTTGCCCAGAATCGACGCGCTGGTTGACTCAGCCGTCGGTTTTACTGTAATGTCCTTCTTAGATGCTTTTTCAGGTTACCATCAAATCCGCATGCATCCCCCGGACATTAAGGACGTTTCCTTCATCACGGGGGATGGATGTTATTGCTATAAGATGATGCCCTTCGGGCTCAAGAACGCAGGGGCAACATACCAAAGGATGATGGATAGGGTCTTCCGCGAACAGAAAGGAAGAAATTTAGAGGTCTATGTCGACGACCTCATGGTTAAGAGCCGAGACCTCGGGACCCACCTCCGAGACCTCGAAGAGACATTCGGGACCCTGCGGCGGTACAAGATGAAGCTCAACCCCTTGAAGTGTGTCTTCGGGGCAAGCCGAGGGAAGTTCCTGGGCCATTTGCTCACCCCCACAGGAGTGGAGCCCAACCCAGACAAAGTTAAAGCGGTGATGGAGTTAGAGTCGCCGAGGAGCCCGAAGGAGGTCCAGAGCCTCACAGGGAAACTGGCTGGGCTCAGTAGATTCCTCTCCAAGGCGGGAGAAAAATGTGCACCTTTTTTCAAAGTACTACGGGGAAACAAGAAGTTCGAATGGACCCCGGAGTGCGAGAGGGCCTTCCAAGCCCTGAAAGAACAGCTCACTCAAACCCCTCTACTCCAGGGACCGAGACCAGGAGAGGACCTATCTCTATACCTAGGGGTAGGATCCGAGGCAGTAAGTTCCGTGCTAATCCGGGAGGAGGGGAAGAAACAGTTCCCAATCTACTATGTTAGTCGAGTGCTGAAGAAGGCGGAACTCCGATACCCAATCCTAGAAAAGTTAGCCTTCGCCTTGGTGGTATCGGCCCGGAGGCTCCGGCCTTACTTTCAAGCCCATTCAATTAAAGTAGTGACCGACCACCCGCTCCGCAAAATCATGGAAGGGGTGGAACACTCAGGAAGGTTGGCAAAGTGGTCCGTGGAGTTAAGCGAGTTCAATATCACCTTCGTACCCAGGACATCCATCAGGGCTCAAGCAGTGGCAGACTTCATGGCCGACTACGCGGCCGAAGTGGGGGAGCACGAGCCACCTCCCCCGGAAGCATGGAAGATGTTGGTGGACGGAGCGTCGGGAAAACACTCCTTCGGGGGGGGGGGGGGGGGGAATAGTCCTAGTGAGTCCTCAGGGGACTCGGATTGAACAAGCCTTAAACATCCATTTCCCAATTACCAACAACCAGGCGGAGTACGAAGCAGTGATAGCGGGCCTTCGGCTGGCCCGGGAACTGGGTGTGCAGGACGTGGAGGTCTCCATAGACTCCATGGTGGTGGCATGCCAGATCAAAGGCGAGTTTGAGGCAAAGGATCCAACCCTCCTACTATACCTGGAGAAGGTTAAGGGAGTCATCGGGCAGTTCCGCACCTTCTCAATCAAACATGTGCCGAGGGAGGAGAGCACCCAGGCGGACCTCCTAGCCAAGTTCGGTCCTCGAGCGGGGGGAACGACTTCGGAACTCTTCCGGCCCTCCATCGAGGAGGGAGAGTCGATGGAAGTGGATCAGCAAGCCTCATGGATGGATCCATTCATCACCTTCCTATCCTCCGGACAGTTCCCTGGAGAGGATGTGGACAAGAGGCGCTTCAGGTACAAGTCCGCCTATTACTCTTTGCATGCAGGGGGGCTATATAGAAAGACTCTCTCAGGACTTCTGGCTCGTTGTGTCTCCGAGAAAGAGGTCCCGAGGGTGCTGGAAGAAATCCACTCCGGGGAGTGCGGCAGTCACTCCGGGAGTCGGACCCTGGAAGGGAGGGTGTTGAGACAAGGCTACTTCTGGCCCACTCTCAGCAAGGATGCAGCAGAGTTCACAAGAAAGTGTCAGAAGTGCCAACTCTATGCTCCGCTCCAACTCCTCCCCGCTCAGAGGCTCCGATCCATCACGGCTCCCTGGCCTTTCGCCATATGGGGGTTAGACCTGGTCGGCCCCTTTCCCCAAGCCAGCGGTCAGAGGAAGTTCCTGCTAGTCATGATCGACTACTTCTCCAAGTGGGTAGAGGCGAAGGCGCTAGCTAAGGTGACCTCTCAGGTTGTAAGGAATTTTGTGTGGGGGGAAATAATCTGCAGACATGGGCTCCCTCTAGCCATAGTAACGGACAATGGGCCACAGTTTGCGAGTGAAGAGTTTGTCGACTTTTGCACTCAGCTCGGCATTAACCTCAGGTTTGCTTCAGTCCACCACCCGAGGAGCAATGGGCAAGTGGAGGCGGCGAACAAGATAATCGTCAACCTGCTAAAAAAGAAAGTGGAGAACCTACGAGGAAGTTGGGTGGAACAACTACCCTCCGTCCTCTGGGCCATGAGGACTACTCCGAATACCGCCACCGGGGAGACTCCGTTCAGGCTCTCCCACGGGTCCGAGGCCGTTCTCCCCATAGAGTTCGAGGTAAAGACCCCCCGGGTGACCGCTGCATGCGAGGGGGATGAAGAGTGGCTAGAAGGTAACAGTGCCGAGCAGAGGCTATCCCTGGACCTGGTGGAAGAACTCCGGGACTTGGCCACCATCAGGCAGGAAGAGGTCAAGAGGCGGATGGCTCGATATTTTGACAAACATATCCGGGTCAAACACTTTCAGAAGGGGGACCTAGTCCTGAAGAAGGTCGATGCGGCCGGCAGAGGGGCCACAGTGGGTAAGCTTAACCCCAACTGGGAAGGCCCATATATCGTAAGCGAGGTGCTCAAGTCGGGGGGGGGGGTATCACCTCCAGGATGTGGAAGGGATACCCCTTGACCGAGCTCGGAGTGGGGATGATTTGAAACGATTCTACCCTTAAAAACTTTATTATGTCATTCAATCAATATCTTACTTTCGTTTGTTGTGTTTTTGACTGCTGCGGTGCCAAGGTTGGATATGTTGGTGCTGGAATGCCCCAGGTCGATTCCGCTCCCGGGCTTTCACCTAGACGGAGGGTTCTGGTTGATCTCTGGAGAGGCTGGCAAGGTTGGATATGTTGGTGCTGGAATGCCCCAGATCGATTCCGCTCCCGGGCTTTCACCTAGACGGGGGGTTCTGGTTGATCTCTGGAGAGGCTGGCAAGGTTGGATATGTTGGTGCTGGAATGCCCCAGATCGATTCCGCTCCCGGGCTTTCACCTAGACGGGGGGTTCTGGTTGATCTCTGGAGAGGCTGGCAAGGTTGGATATGTTGGTGCTGGAATGCCCCAGATCGATTCCGCTCCCGGGCTTTCACCTAGACGGGGGGTTCTGGTTGATCTCTGGAGAGGCTGGCAAGGTTGGATATGTTGGTGCTGGAATGCCCCAGATCGATTCCGCTCCCGGGCTTTCACCTAGACGGGGGGTTCTGGTTGATCTCTGGAGAGGCTGGCAAGGTTGGATATGTTGGTGCTGGAATGCCCCAGATCGATTCCGCTCCCGGGCTTTCACCTAGACGGGGGGTTCTGGTTGATCTCTGGAGAGGCTGGCAAGGTTGGATATGTTGGTGCTGGAATGCCCCAGATCGATTCCGCTCCCGGGCTTTCACCTAGACGGGGGGTTCTGGTTGATCTCTGGAGAGGCTGGCAAGGTTGGATATGTTGGTGCTGGAATGCCCCAGATCGATTCCGCTCCCGGGCTTTCACCTAGACGGGGGGTTCTGGTTGATCTCTGGAGAGGCTGGCAAGGTTGGATATGTTGGTGCTGGACTGCCCCAGGTCGATTCCGCTCCCGGGCTTTCACCTAGACGGGGGGTTCTGGTTAACCCCTGGAAAGGCTGGCAAGGCTAGCAATAAGGGTCAAGGACTAAGACGACAGGTTGGAATACTAGTCAGGGAATCTCAGCTCACGGGATGACTATCCATACTCACCAAAGTTAGGCTCGTCGGGCAGTGCTCGCGGGCGGTGATAACCCGGGCTCGCGAGACCCATTGAAAAGAAAACCTCGGCGAGGCGAGCCCAGGCACGCGCGCTCGCGAACTCTCCGGGAGCACCACCACGTGACGATTAGTTATGAGGTTGGAAAAGAAATCCACGAGAAGAAATAAACACAAGCATGATCATAAAGGTTAACAAAAAGTTATAACTATATGTTCGGCAGCAATCTCGCCAGCCCAAAAAATGATATACATTTGCAAAGAGGGGGAAAGAAGAAAAGAGTTCATCCTAGGGGGCCCTCGCCGTCTTTGCGAGTCCCCAACCAGGGCGCCATGGCGAAGAGGTCCGGACAGACGTCTTCCGCTGTGAACTCCATCGCGTCCTCGGCTAGCAGGCTTGCATCCTTAAGGGTCGTGAAAACAAGGTTGGCGACCTCCTGTGCATCCCGCCGCCTCTGCTCCTCACTTTCGGCAGCCCTCTGTTGAGAGCCGACTCGCCCAGGAGAGGGAGGTAGCACGCCGCGAACCAGCTCATCCACTCGAGCCTTCAACATGATATTCTCCAACTCCAGCTCGCCGTTGCGAGCGAGGAGCTTGGTGGCCACGTCGGCATCCTGAGCATCAAACGAGTTAGGGGAAGGCCAGAGATCGTAAACAGCAAAGAAAAGAAACCCGGGGGTCGCGTACCATCTTGCCCTGCATCCCGGCGAGAAGGGTTTCCGTCACTTCTTCTTTCTCCTTGAGGCCCTTGATTTCCTCGCGAGCCTTCTTCAGCTCTTCCCTGTACGCGCGGATGTCCCTGTCCGCCTGCAGATATCGGCGCCCCGCCATATGTGCGAGCTCCGTCGAGCGGAATTGGGCTCGCATTTCTTCATAGACCAACTGTCTGGGCCCCATCTCTTTGTAGGCGGCGGCGTCCTCGCGGCCATATAAGCCGAAGGAGATGGAGAACGCCTCCTCCCCGGCCTTACCAAGCTCCACCCAGGAAGGGTGAAGGGTGGAGCAGGAAATTCGGTTGGCATTGGGGTCCCAGGCGAGCAGGGGCTCGCCAAGGAGGTCGGAAACTTTCTCGCCTAGACCAAAGTTCCTGTGACCTTTGGGTTGAGGGGTCACGGAGGAACTCCCAGCACCCTGGTTCACCGGGGGGTCAAGCTTTTCCGCAGGGGAAGGAGGCGAGCCGTCGGTCTCGCTCAGATAGACGACTGCGCTCCTATCCTTAACAGCGGAGGTCTTTCCTTTCAGCTTCTTAGAGGACCGCGAACTCGGCTGACTCGCAGAAGGGGGCCGCTTCTTGCCGGACCCGACGGCGGGAAGGTCGCGGCAAGCCTCTGCCGCCGCGGTCGCGAGAGTATCCACCGTGAGGGTGATGCCCTGCGCGTGCGGGGGATTGACGGGGACCTCGCGCTCACCTGTAAAGTAAGCGTTATACGATGAAGAAAGGGAAAAGAAAGTGAGGCGCGAGCGAACCCTACCTTCCCCTTGAGGAACGGAGAGTAACGAATCGACGTTGCGCCGCAGATAGGCGACTTCGAAGTTCTTGCCGGAGAGGTACTGGAGGAGTTTGGCGTCGGCGCCGCCCAGCGAGCTCGGAGGGCGGTAAGTGGCGTCATCCCGCTGGATGGGGGTGAAGTGGAGGTTGCCGAAGGGTCCTTTCACTAGGAGGAACTTCTGGGTCCAATAGTGGCTCTTGTTCACCGTCTCGCAGACGGTGACATGCTGGCTCTCGATTGACGGGGACCTCGCGCTCACCCGATGTTCGCCACTCGCGCTCGAGGGGGCGAGCCCAGCGGAGGGGAGTTAACCAGCTTCCTTGAAGCTCGCCGAGGTGGCGCAGGCTCGCGAGCTCCACTCGCGAGGAAGGCCGTCTTGGGGTACAGTTAGCCATTTTGGGGTGCGGATAGCCATTCTGGGATTCGCCGAGGTGGCGCAGGCTCGCGAGCTCCACTCGCGAGGAAGGCCGTCTTGGGGTACAGTTAGCCATTTTGGGGTGCGGATAGCCATCCTGGGATTCGCCGAGGTGGTGCAGGCTCGCGAGCTCCACTCGCGAGGAAGGCCGTCTTGGGGTACAGTTAGCCATTTTGGGGTGCGGATAGCCATCCTGGGATTCGCCGAGGTGGTGCAGGCTCGCGAGCTCCACTCGCGAGGAAGGCCGTCTTGGGGTACAGTTAGCCATTTTGGGTTGCGGATAGCCATTCTGGGATTCGCCGAGGTGGCGCAGGCTCGCGAGCTCCACTCGCGAGGAAGGCCGTCTTGGGGTACAGTTAGCCATTTTGGGATGCGCCGAGGTGGTGCGGGCGAGTGAGCCAGGCAATGTGGCGATAGTAATTCGGGGGCTCACTGACCCAGAGGCTTGCGAGCTCCTCTCGCGAGGAAGGCCTCGGGGCAGGCCGGTTCGCCCAGTAAAAGTCCGGGAAGGGATTTTTACCAAGGGGCCCCTGGTGGTCTGCGGTTAGCTTCCTCAAACAGCGGAGTTTGGCTGTTAGCAGACCAATCCGGTGTGCGGATAGTAAGATTGGACAGCGGGACTTGGCTATTGACAGACCACAAAACTAAAATCTATAAATAGACCTCGAAGGGCACCTTGGAAGAAGACCGGTTCATTGTCTGAGCTCTACTCTCCCTAGGTCGCTTTGGTTTGGGCTCTCCAGCTCTCCAAGGTGCCCGAGTCTTAGCTTTGGCTTGGGAGGGGAAGCGCTCAACGATCTTCCGGGTTAGTGGAGGGACCTCCTCGCTGAGACTAGGGTCTTTGTTCTTTGCTCGAGTCGTCAACCTTACCTCCCCCGAGGGACCGGTAAGGGCCAGCTGCCCCTCATCTCGGTGAGGGCCCCGAGCTCCACACGAGGCCGAGAAATCGGTTTCAACACAGGTCACTCGCAGCCACCAGCGGCAGGGGAGTGGCTGGAGATGTTTGAGAAGTTCAAGCGAGAGGTCCTGCAGACAGTTCTCGCGGCAAGGAGCGAGTGCGAGACACCCGGCGGTCCCAGTGGTCCCAGTGGTCCCGCCTTTGCAGATTGGCGAGAACGCACCGGGGCAGCGGCCGGGGAAGGAGGTGCCAGCAGAAGGAAGCGCGCGAGATCTCCCCGGACGGCAGCTGTTCAGCAGTCCGGCGAGTGCTGAGGTGTGTGAGTTGGTCCCGCGCGAGAGGACCACTCGCCGAGCAGGGGAAGGGAGCGCCTTTTGCGAGATGATCCTCTCGGCCCCAGTGCCAGAAGGGTTTCGTGGGCCAGAGATGTCCTACTACACCGGCAAGGAGGATCCGGTTGTGCACCTGCAGTGGTTCGAAGACATGACTTCAATCCTTCCCATGTCGGATTCCTTCCAATGCCGACTCTTCGCGACCACCCTGAAGGAGAAAGCAAGGGACTGGTTCCACCAGCTTCCCACAGGTTCCATCTACGCGTTCGATGATCTGCGCCGAAGCTTCCGACTGCGGTTCTCGACGTCAAAAAAGAGGAAGAAGGATGCGGAGGCTCTCTTCAAGATCAGACAAAGGGAGGGGGAATCCCTGGCCAAGTACGTGGACAGGTTCCAGGAGGAGATACACCTAGTGCAGGAGGTGCCGGGATTCGCCCTCCAGATGGCATTCATCGTAGGGCTGCGAGAGGGGTTCTTCAAGATGGACCTGAAGAGAAGACCTCCTGTATCCTTCGAGGAGTTGATGGAGAGAGCCGCGGAGGAGATTGAAGGGGAGGCAGCCAACCCCGAATTCTACAAAAGGTTGGCAAAGATGAGCGAGCCCGAGGCGAGGCAGCCAGAGGGAAGAAGGCGAGAGGAGCCCAGGGGCCAGGGGTTCGAAAGACCACCTCGGGTTTGGAGGAACCAAGAACCCAACAACAGGTTGGGCTGGAGGAACCAGGAAGGACCAGCGCGAGGTCAGGATGAAAGGTACCAAGGAAGGGAGGCAGGAGGAGTGAACCAGGGGTCGAGGCAGGGTCCCAGACCCCCTCACCCCCCGAGGGAGCAAGCCATGGCGGTAGGCCGAGGGAGAAGGGGTAGAGGAGCAAGAGGAGGAAGAGGAAGAGCGGGAAGAGAGGGCAGGGTGGCGTTGCCTTACTGTGACTTTCATCAGGAAGAAGGTCACGCGATCGCCACCTGCCCGGAGTTCTTGGAGATGAGGGAAAGAGGACAGCCACGGCGGCAGCAGGCCAGAATTGAGGAAGTGCTCCCAGAGGCAGAAGAGGACCGGTGTGAGGATAGGGCAGATACAGGAACCAGGGGGGAATCGGGGTGATTCACGGTGGGGTTGGGATAGAGGCCTCTCGCAAGAGAAGCTTCCAGGCCATGTTCCGAAGGGACGTCGCGTCGACTTCCCAGACCCCACCCCCCTCTGAGAAGCTCACCTTCTCCTCAGAAGATATGCCAGATTACGAAGACCCATTCTGCGACGCCCTGGTGATCCAGACGGCGATAGAAAACTTCACGGTCTCCCGGATCCTGGTGGACAACGGGAGCTCGGTGAATGTGATCTTCAAAAAAGCTTTCGACGCGATGGAGGTAGAGAAGAAGAGGGTGCAGGCCTCCGACGGACCACTGTTTGGTTTCTCGGGGGAGCGGAAGGAGGTCGAGGGAGGCGTAGGTCTCCAGGTGACGCTAGGAGGAGTCCCAAGAAACTGCCGGTTCGTTATTGTGGACGCTCCGAGCAGCTATAACGCCATCTTCGGACGACCCCTCATTAGCGCCTTCCGGTGCGTGCCCTCATCGTACCATCAGTGCTTAAAGCTCCATAGTGGAGGAGTCCAGATCCGCGTCCGAGGAGATGCTAAGGTGGCGAGGCAGTGCTACGTGACTGCCGTCAACACCATTTCATGGATGGCGGATGCCGAGAAGATGGATGAAGAGATGGCGAGGCCGGAGGGGCCAGGAGAAGAGGTGGAGAAGAAAGAAGTAGGGGGAGAGGGCGATGCCCGAGAGGAGAATATGGAGGTCGCTCGTGAGGAGCAGGAGGTCGAGTTGTTGGAGGTCGCTCGGAAAGAGCAGGAGGTCGAGCCGGTGTAGGCGGAAGGAGCTGCAGAGGAAAAGGCCCGGGAAGAGAGGCGAGAAGCAAAAGGCCAGTGGGAAGAGCCAACCCGGCTCGAGGCGGCAGAAGAGGTGATAGAGATGGAGGTTACCACCCAGGCAGGAAGGGTGGAGAAGGTGCGGATCAGCGGGGGCCTCGGCCTGGAAGACCAGAGAAGGATGCTGGAGTGCATCCAGAAGAACGTGTACATCTTCGCATGGAGCGCAGCGGACATGCCAGGCATCGAGGCGGACGTGGCTTGCCATCGTCTCAATCTCGATCCAGAAGCCCGCCCCATCCGACAGAAGAGAAGGACTATAACTGACAAGCTCGAAGGACCGATCCGCGAGGAGGTGGCGAAACTCCTCGAAGCAGGTTTTGTAACGGAGATCCAGTATCCAGGCTGGGTCTCCAATGTCGTAATGGTAAAAAAGGCCGATGGCCGCTGGCGTATGTGTGTGGACTTTTCGTTGTTAAATAAGGCCTGCCCTAAGGATTGTTATCCCTTGTCTCGGATCGACGCGCTGGTTGACTCAGCCGTCGGTTTTTCTATGATGAGTTTTTTGGATGCTTTTTCAGGTTATCACCAAATAAGAATGCACCCCCCGGACGTCAGAGATGTCTCATTCATCACCAGGGAGGGATACTACTGCTATAAGATGATGCCTTTCGGGCTGAAAAATGCAGGGGCAACCTACCAGAAGATGATGGATCGGGTATTTAAGAAGCAGAGGGGAAGGAACCTGGAGGTCTACGTGGATGACCTCATGATAAAAAGCAAGTGCGTGAGCTCTCACATCCGGGACCTCGAGGAGACCTTCGCCACCCTACGCGAGTACATGATGCGCCTGAACCCCCTGAAGTGTGTGTTCGGGGCCAGCAAAGGGAAGTTCCTGGGGCACCTTCTCACCCCCTGGGGGGTAGAACCTAACCCGGACAAGGTTAGGGCTATAATGGAGTTGGGGTCGCCACGAAACGCCAAGGAAATTCAGCGCTTGACCGGAAGACTCGCCGGGCTGAACAGGTTTCTCTCCCGGGCCGGGGAGAGATGCTCCCCCTTCTTCAAAGCGCCACGAGGCAACCAGAAGTTTGAGTGGACAAAGGAATGCGAGGAGGCCTTTCAGGCCTTGAAGAGCCAACTCACCAAGGCTCCGCTACTACAAAGTCCCAAAGAGGGGGAGGATCTACATCTATATCTCGGGGTCGGGGCGGAGGCCGTAAGCTCCGTCCTGGTTCGGGAGGAAGGCAAGAAGCAGCTGCCAGTCTACTACGTAAGCAGGGTCCTGAGGGAAGCGGAGCTCAGGTACCCAATTTTAGAGAAGTTGGTCTTTGCCCTGGTCATCGCAGCAAGGAAGCTTAGGCCATACTTCCAGGCCCATTCGATCCAAGTAGTGATGGATCATCCTCTCCGCCAGATCTTCGAAGGAGTGGAACACTCAGGAAGACTCGCAAAATGGTCAATAGAGCTAAGTGAATTCAACATTACCTTTGTCCCTCGATTATCTATGAAGGCGCAGGTGGTGGCTGATTTTATGACAGATTTCGTGGCCGAGATGAGAGAAGACGGAGCCCCTCGTCACGTTCCGTGGAAGCTGCTGGTGGACGGGGCTTTGGGCAAGAATTCTCTCGGAGGAGGGGTGGTGCTGGAGAGTCCCCACGGAGTAAAGATAGAGCAGACACTAGTGATACACTTCCCAATCACCAACAACCAGGCGGAGTATGAGGCTGTAATCGCCGGTCTGCGGTTGGCCCGGGAGCTCGGGGTCCATGATGTGGAGGTCCTCACTGACTCCATGATAATAGCTTCTCAGATAAGGGGAGAGCTCGAAACAAGGGAACCTGTGCTCATGAGGTACTTAGCCAAAGTCAAAGGTCTCGTGGGGACGTTCAAAACTTTCTCCATCCGACATGTCCCTCGAGAAGAGAGCACCCCGGCAGATCGGTTGGCAAAATCTGGTCCACGAGCCGGGGGGACCCTGACGGACCTATTCCGTCCTTCGATTGAGGAGGGAGAGCTCATGGAAGTCGAACAGCGGCCCTCCTGGAAGGATCCCTTCGTCACCTTCCTTGCAACGGGAAAATTTCCGGAAGAAGTTCCGGACCAGAGGCGCTTCCGGTATAAGTCTGCCTACTATGTGCTCCAGGAGGGTGACTTGTATCGGAAGACCCTCTCGGGCCTCCTGGCCCGATGCATCTCGGAGGAAGAGGTCCCAAGGATCTTGGAAGAAGTTCACTCCGGCGAGTGCGGCAGCCACTCGGGGAGCAGGATGCTGGAAGCAAGGATAATAAGGCAGGGGTACTTCTGGCCAACCCTAAGTAAAGACGCGGCAGCCTTCGCCAAGAGATGCCAGAAGTTCCAAATGTTCGCCCCGCTTCAGCTCATGCCAGCTCAGAGGCTAAAGAGTATCACGGCGCCCTGGCCATTCGCCATATGGGGAATGGATCTGGTAGGACCCTTCCCCCAGGTTAGTGGACAGAGAAGATTTCTCCTAGTCATGATTGAATACTTCACAAAGTGGTTGGAGGTCAAGGCGTTGGCTAAGGTCACCTCCCAGGTAATCCGCAACTTCGTATGGGGGGAGATCATTTGTCGACATGGGCTTCCGCAGGCCATAGTCACGGATAATGGTCCGCAATTCGCAAGCGAGGAATTCATCGGCTTCTGTGGCCAGTTGGGGATAGACCTTAGGTTTGCGTCCGTTCACCATCCCAGGAGCAACGGGCAGGTGGAGGCGGCGAACAAGGTCATCGTAAACTTGCTCAAAAAGAAGGTGGAAAATCTCAAGGGCAATTGGGTGGAGCAGCTCCCCTCGGTCCTTTGGGCTTTAAGAACCACCCCCAACACCGCCACGGGAGAGACCCTTTTCAAGCTCTCTCACGGTTGCGAGGCCGTCATCCCCATAGAGTTCGAGGTCATGACACCGCGGGTGAAGGTCGCCACAAATGGTGAGGAAGATTGGAGAGCCGAGAACGAGGAGGAGTTGCGGCTCTCCCTCGACCTCATCGAAGAAGCTCGGGATCGAGCAGCCATCCATCAAGAAGAGGTCAAGCGGCGGATGGCCAAGTATTTCGACAGGCACGTCAGGATCAAGCAGTTCTAGAAGGGAGATCTGGTACTCAAGAAGGTCGACGCGGCTGGGAGGTCCGCCGCGGTGGGAAAACTTAACCCCAACTGGGAAGGCCCCTATGTCGTGGAAGAGGCACTAAAGTCCGGGGGGTATCGCCTTCAAAATGTGGAGGGCCAACCCCTCAGCCACACATGGAGCGGCGACGACCTTAAACGTTTTTATCCTTAGTACCATGTAATAATGATGGTTTTTTGAATGAAAACATTTTGTTTAAACTATGTGTATGAAAATGATGCTACAGCTCGCAGGAGAGACCCTGGACGTTCAAGAGGTTGGCCCCGAGCAGACCCGCTGTCCAGGCTCTCATCTAGCTGGCAGGTCCGAAGGCTCACTCGGTGGCAGGTTCTATGTTCCAGAGGTTGGCCCCGAGCAGACCCGCTGTCCAGGCTCTCATCTAGCTGGCAGGTCCGAAGGCTCACTCGGTGGCAGGTTCTATGTTCCAGAGGTTGGCCCCAAGCAGACCCGCTGTCCAGGCTCTCATCTAGCTGGCAGGTCCGAAGGCTCACTCGGTGGCAGGTTCTACGTTCCAGAGGTTGGCCCCGAGCAGACCCGCTGTCCAGGCTCTCATCTAGCTGGCAGGTCCGAAGGCTCACTCGGTGGCAGGTTCTATGTTCCAGAGGTTGGCCCCGAGCAGACCCGCTGTCCAGGCTCTCATCTAGCTGGCAGGTCCGAAGGCTCACTCGGTGGCAGGTTCTACGTTCCAGAGGTTGGCCCCGAGCAGACCCGCTGTCCAGGCTCTCATCTAGCTGGCAGGTCCGAAGGCTCACTCGGTGGCAGGTTCTACGTTCCAGAGGTTGGCCCCAAGCAGACCCGCTGTCCAGGCTCTCATCTAGCTGGCAGGTCCGAATGCTCACTCGGTGGCAGGTTCTATGTTCCAGAGGTTGGCCCCGAGCAGACTCGCTGTCCAGGCTCTCATCTAGCTGGCAGGTCCGAAGGCTCACTCGGTGGCAGGTTCTATGTTCCAGAGGTTGACCCCGAGCAGACCCGCTGCCCAGGCTCTCATCTAGCTGGCAGGTCCGAAGGCTCACTCGGTGGCAGGTTCTATGTTCCAGAGGTTGGCCCCGAGCAGACCCGCTGTCCAGGCTCTCATCTAGCTGGCAGGTCCGAAGGCTCACTCGGTGGCAGGTTCTATGTTCGAGAGGTTGGCCCCGAGCAGACCCGCTGTCCAGGCTCTCATCTAGCTGGCAGGTCCGAAGGCTCACCCGGTGGCAGGTTCTAAGTTCTCAAGAGATGATCTCAAGAGCATTCGGATAGACCACGCGCCGGAAAGGGGATCACACCCCTCTCATGACTACCTAAGCGAAACCCCGTGATGCGCGAATGGTAAGGTTCACTTGGTAGCAAGAGGTCGAAGGGGAACGACCGACCTAAGTCATCTTCGAGCATTCGCGGGGCGGCCAAGACAGTCGCATCACGACCTAACGTCCTAATGAGCCTACGAGGTGTGGCGACGAATAAGAAGAATCAACGTCCTAATGAGCCTAACGAGGCGTGGCGGCGAATAAAAAGAATCAACGTCCTAATGAGCCTAACAAGGTATAGCGGCGAATGAGAGGAAAGCTTAGAATAACACAAATTGTAGTCAATATACACATCTTTTAAAGACACTCGCCCGTTCAAGATTACAGTCAAAATGATAAATGCAAAGAAAGAAAATACGAGAGGCCCTTCTCAAGGATCAGCAGATTTCTCGCTTGAAGATCCGTCGCTCTCGCCAGAGTCTGGGATGAGGGCGTCTTCTCGCGGCTCGACGTGGTCGTCCTCAGGAAAGGGGATTGGAATGTAAAGCTCGGGGACGACTTGGCGAGCGGAAAGGCGTTCGGCTTCCGCCTTCAGGTATCCCGCTCGCCGTAGCACCTGCAGCGCATGCTTGACGGCATTCTGCGCGTTCTCTTGCATCAGCTGCTCCAACTCGTGATGGGGATAAAAATGGCCCCCGCTCCCCGGGTCGAGTGCTGACGCACCAGCCTCTCGCAATCGCTGGACTTCGGCTTTGGCCAGACGGATTTCATCCTCAAGGCCGGCCACCCGAGCGCGGAGCATCTCGGCAACCGTGGTATCCTGAAATTAATAACAAGGGTAGTAAGAATAAAGTTGTCAATCGGCAACAAGTCACTCGCGGGAAAGGAGAAAACATTCCTCTGCGACAGGGCGGTTGGCGAGAAGAGTCTCCGCAGCCGCCAGCTTAGTCCTAAGCTCCATCGCCTCAGTAGAAGCAACGGATCGGGACTCCTCAACCGCCGCCAAGTCCCGCGCCAGTTTGATGCTCCAGCGCGAAGACATGTGCGCGAGCTCGAGCGCCCGCAGCATGGCCCTGACACTCTCATGAGCGAGAACCTGGGTCGTCTCGGCATCATAGACTTCGGCGTCTTCTCGGCCGTAGAGGGCATACGCGATGGCATAAGCCTCACCGCTGGCGAGATCGCTCTCTATCCACGACGGATGGAGGGTGGAGAGCGAGACCCGGTTAGCATTCCTGTCCCACTTCACCAGGGGAGCCCCCGAGGGGTCCCTGTACTTCTCGCCACTTGGGAAGTTGCGATGGTCCCTGGGAAGTGGGGGCGGCGGCAATGACAGTCCTGCGCGAGGGGTGGTCTCTCCTGGCGCACTCGTCCCCAGGGCTTGGATCTGAGCATCCTCCCCGAGGGTCTCGTCCAGGACCCCCTTCCCCTTGGCGGAGGGGGGGGGGGGGGGGGGGGGGGGGGTTTGGGCTTCTTGGAAGAGGAAGAGGTCAGCACCGCTGGCTTGCGCTTCTTTCCGCCAGGTTTGGAGGAAGAAGGTTCCTCCCGACAGGCATCCGCGGCGGCCTGTGCGAGAGAGAGGGTAGACCCGGAAGGACGCGGCAGATGAAGGGGAAAGTGGCGCACACCTGCATAATATAGCCAATGGTTCTAGCGAATGATGTAAAAATCACAAAGCGAAAGCGAATGAAGTCTCGAACACTTACCCTCGCCCTGCGGAATGGGTGGAAGCGAGTTGACGTTTCGCCGGAGATGGACGAGATCCATCCCGTGCTCCAGGATGTATTGGTGAAGTTTGGCCTCGTGCCCCCCTAGGGTCGGGGGGCGGAAGGTTGACTCCTCCTCCTACACCGGCGCGAGAAGAGTGTTCCCCAGGCTCCCGCTTACAAAAATAAAGCGGCGAACCCAGTCATGGTTCTTGTTCGGGAGCCCGTAGTGCTTTAGGGGGCTCAGTCCCGAGAAGAACGAGATTCCATGGGTGCAGCGAAAGGTATAGAGCTTGCGGAAGACGGGTAGCGAGAACTCGATTCCCTCCTCTCGCAGGTAGCTCGCGTACCCAACCAACATAGCGATGGAGTTGGGGTTGAGCTGGCCAGGCACGACCCCGTAGTACCTGAAGGTCTGGCGGAGTTTTGGCCAGATCGGGAGGCGAAACCCCACCTCGAAATGATCTAGCGGGATCGCAAGAGCACAAGGCGAGAGGGAATTCAGGCGCTCATCCGGCCTGGGCTTTCGCGCCTCGAAACCCGGCGGGACGTAGTCGGCGACGGCAGTCAGGTAGGCCTCCTCAGAGAGGTCGCAGGAATCAAAGACGTGGTTGGCGAATGCGCTGGCGCACTTGGCCCGGCCTTCCGCATCGCCACCCATTTTTGCGAGTAAAGAAGGAAAGAGGGGCAACAGATAAGGAAGAAGCGCGAGTGCTAGCGCAAGGAAAGAGAGCGGATGGTTAGGTGTTTAATACGGTGGTTGAAAGACCTATTTATAGAGGGACTAAACGGCGTTTGGACTTTCGAGACCTCGGGTGTGCGGATAGCCATCGCGCCCTCCCGACACCTCGAAGCCCGAGCCGGTCCCTCTCGCCCATTAATGGCAAATGCCCTATGTCTATTCATTCCGCGGCTACGCAACGAGGTTGGAAGAGCATCCGGCTATAAGTTATCACTCGGCAATACCCAAGCAAAACTATGAGATACGAAAAACGAATAAAGAAGCATTCGCAAAGCATAGAGAAATTATTACAGAAAAATAACGTTCAACATTCGCAGCATAAAGTAAGAAAAGAAAACAATAAGAGGGGTGGACGTTGGGTAGGTCAGGTCTCCTCCCAGATCCACCGACCTCGCTTTCGCGATCCAGCTTCCATGGGCATTCGCGGGCGGTAATAAGCGAGCATATTGGTGATCTCATGGGAAGCCAGTTGAAGTTGGTCCCGGGCTCACGCGGCGTGTGTTCCGGGAGACAACTCCCCTCCCTCACCCCCTAGCCGCTCCACCTCCGCGAGAAGATGCGAGTGACTTCGTCGAAGGTCCTTCAACTCACGCGCGACTCTCAGCCGCACGTCGTCCACCTGGCTGGCCACGTTTCGCTGGATGTGGATGAGCTTCCCCAGGACCTCCGAGATCCGATCCTTCAAGGTCGCGTGATCCAAGGAATCACCCAGGAAGTCAGCAAGATCCCCAGGGGAAGGGAGAGGCGAGAGCATTCCCTCTCCCCTCTCGTAGTAGGAGTCGAAGGGGGAGGCTTCTCGATAGCCTGCAGAGTCACAACTAGGATTAGCGGTGATAAAGTATGCGAGTGCAATAGAGGCGGGTGAGTGAACTGACCTGGGATGGGATCCGGGTGACCCGAAGGACAAGATGAATGGGTGTGCGACCCAAACAGCCAGGCGGGAGGTAAGACCTTTCCCTTTCCTGGACGGTAAGGCTGTGAAGAAGGAGCCGGAGCATCCGCACGGTCATCAGCACGGAGAGGCTGATCCAGCTCTCGCTCAGGGGAGACCCTCCGTTCATTCGCGGTAACAGCGGGGTTCACCTGAGCAGGGGGACTGGGAGGAATGGAGTCCTGCAGCGGGACGTCAAGGTTGAGGGCTGCGAAAAGGTAATGATTAGTAGCCGACGACATAAAAGGAAAAAGCGAGAAGGTTCGCAACTCACGGGGTTGGGGTACAGTCTCCCCAGGAGGAGGCGGAGGGGCAAGATCCAGATCGGGAGGAGGTACCTCGTCCGCGGGAGGGGGCACCACCGCACTGCTCAAAACGGCCCCATGGCCGTCCTCAGGTACCAAAGCCCCCTGCGAATGGTCGGAATAAGCGCAGGGTAAGGGACAAGAACTAAATGGAGACAGGAAGAATCCTCATACCATCACCGCGGGGTCCGGAAGGGCATCCGCCAGCGTGTTCGCCGGTGGAGTATCCGCCAGAGACTCCGAGGCAGTCTCGCCTCTCTGACGATTCAGCCGAATCGTCTTGGCTCGACGCGAGACATAGGGGGCGCTCGGATCCCGTTTAGACATCAGCCAGGGAGCAAATTTGGATGCCCTAGGGGCCGTTGCAGCTTGAGCCGCAGCCAGGCGGTCGATCATCTCTCACGAGAGGGGTTTCGCAGAAGGTTTGTGGAAAGACATTAGGAGGTGGAGAAACTCCGAGCCAAGATGAGGGAGTGGTCCAGAGAAACCTGACATGAGAGTATATATATAAGGTGGCGGTGGGACCCACGGAATCTTGTGGATCCAGTCAGCAAGCACTCACCGAATACAGGGTTGGACTGTTTTTTACGACCGTAGGAACCGCTCGTAAAGAGCGGGGATTGTGTACAACCCGTATTCGCCGAGTGGGCCCCCCCAGCCAACTGGCGAAACCTGGGTCGTCCGGATCATTCGCCGGGTCACTCGCCCAGGCCAAGGAAGGTAAAAATGCCCCCGGATTGGTGAGGGTAAGCTGTGGGAGAGAAGGCGCTAGGCGAGTGGTGCCCTCACGGACCATTCGCCCAGAAACGTGGGCATTCGCAAAGCCAGGCGGATGCCCAGCGAATGGTGCCCTCACGGACCATTCGCCCAAATGGGTGTGAGGGGAAAATGACCATAATACCCCTGGTGGGCTGCAAATAGCCCTTCGGAACAGCGGAGTTAGGCTATTAGCAGACCAATTTGGGGTGCGGTTAGTAAAATTAAAAGGCGGATTCAGGCTATTTACAGACCAGCCTAGGAAAACTATAAATAGACCCTTAAGGGCACCTTGGAGGAGATCCGATTTTAGAGAATCCTCTCCTCTAGGCTAGTTTTGGTTGGCAGCCAGTGCCCTCCAAGGTGCCCGGTTGAGCTTTGGTTTGGGAGGGGAAGCTCTCTAAGATCTTCCGGGTGTGTGGCGGGACCTCCTCGCTTCATCCTTGGGTCTATTCCGTTTCCAGCATTCACCGTCAAGAGAGTCTAGTGAGGGAGAAATAAGCATCGGCCACACCCCGAGGGGGTCCGAACTCAAGAGACCAGTTGCTGGTTTCAACACCTGAGGACTCAGTTTAACATTTAGTTCAATAGAAGTTGCATCAATGCGGTCATCTGTTAGAGCAGCACGGTCAAGTATCTCAGTGATGAACTTCTGTTGAGATAAGACGTATCCTCTGGGAGAATGATCAACTTCAAGACCTAGAAAATATCGTAATGGTCCGAGGTCTTTCATCTCGAATTGAGTATTTAGGTAAGTCTTGACTTCTTGGATATGCCGAGAGTTTCCTCCTGTGATAATCATATCGTCAACATATAGAAGCAGGATAGTGCCGGAGACATGAGTAAACAATGCCGGATCAGAGAGGCTAGCAGTAAAGCCAAAGGCCAACATTGCAGTTGCAAATTTTGAGAACCAAGCACGAGGAGCTTGTTTGAGACCATAAAGAGCTTTGCGAAGATGACAGACTTGTCCAGCTGAGTGTTGAAATCCCAGCGGTGGTGTCATATAGACATCTTCAGAAAGGTCTCCATGTAAGAAAGCATTCTTGACATCAAGCTGAGAGATGTTCCATGAGTGAATAGAGGCAATAACGAGAATGGTACGAATGGTGGTCATCTTGGCAACTGGTGCGAAAGTTTCATCATAATCAATACCATATTGCTGTTGGAAACCACGAGCAACCAAGCGTGCTTTATATCTGTCGATGGTGCCATCAGCCAGAGTTTTGATTTTGTAAACCCATTTACAACTGATAGGTCGAGTGCCCTTAGGAGGCACAACAAGGTCCCAAGTATTTGTTTTGTTCAAGGCTTGTAATTCTTCATCCATTGCATGCTGCCAAGCAGGTATAGAGGCTGCCTCATGGTATGTTTGGGGTTCCCGATGGTTAGAGGTAGTTGAAAGAAACGCTTGGAGAACAGGAGTGAGAGAGGAGAACATGCTAAGAAGATTTGGAGGCTTGTGGGTGCGAGTAGACCGACGAAGAGGGATTGGAGATTGTGATGATTCACTGTTATTGGGGTGTGAATCAGGGATTTCGGAAAGGGCCTGATCGTTTGTTGGGTCCAGCTCACTAGTTCGAACATCAGGAGGAGCAGAGATGGTTACTGGAGATGTAAGTGGTTGAGAAATATCAAGAAATATGAGATCTTCAGGAGTGGATGGTGTTAATGGGATAGGTGGATTTGGAAAGGCATAGTAGGGAAGATGTTCAAGGAAAACCACATGTTGGGAGATACGCATGCGTTTGGCAACGAGATCATAGCATCTGTAGCCCTTGTGTTGTTCGCTGTAGCCCAGAAAGACACAAGCCACCGAGCGAGGTGATAGCTTATCTCTTTCAACATAGGGGAGTTTAACAAAGCAAGTACACCCAAACACTCTTAAGTGGGAGTATGTTGGGGTCTTGTGATAAAGTCGCTCGAACGGGGAGATGTTTTGCAGGTTTGGGGTAGGGATTTTATTTGTTAAGAAAACACTGGTAAGAACGGCTTCTGCCCAGTATTGGACAGGTACCGAAGATGTGAGAAGAAGAGATCTCGCTACTTCCAAAATGAGTCTATGTCGACGCTCGGCTACTCCATTTTGTTGGGGAGTATGAGCACATGAGTATTGAGCAAGAGTTCCTTGAGACCGAAGGAACTGCTGAAAGTGGTGTGAGAGATATTCCCCCCCAGAGTCGGTACGCAAAGTTTTAATTTTACAGGCAAATTGCGTAGCTACCATAGAAGTAAATTCAACATACTTAGAGAAAACATCAGACTTAGCATTCAATAGGTATAACCAAGTAAAGCGAGAGTAATCATCAACAAAAATGACATAATATTTGTTTCCTCCTTTGGAAATGTGAGGAGAAGGCCCCCAAACATCGGAGTGAACTAACTCAAACGGGGCTACTGTAGCGGAAGTGCTAGCGGGAAAAGAGGAGGAAATTTGACGACCTCGAATGCAATGAGTACAAGGGTTAATCATTTTTGTAGTGATAGAACCCAGAGCACCGGAGGAGGCCAGGAGTTGAAGCCGTGGTAACGAGACATGAGCAAGACGTCGATGCCAGAGATCACACGAGGAGAGGACGGCATGAGAAGCAACAGCAACAGTTGACTGGGGAAGTGGGAGATGCAGACTGGTAAGGTAGTAGAGACCGTTCCGACGAAGACCCTTACCAACAACCTTCCCCGTAGTGGAATCCTGTATAGAGCAGTTAACAGTATTGAAAGAAACAGAGAAATTATGATCAGTAAGTTGAGAAACAGATAAGAGATTCATGGCCAATTTCGGAACATAATAGACATGAGGAATAATGAAGTTAGGGTGGTCTAGAAGATGTCCACGACCATGAATTGGGAGTAAAGTGCCGTCAGCAGTGCGAATAGAGGAGGATGAGGAGAGGGGTGTAAGAAAAGAGAGGTGGCTATCATCATTCGTCATATGGTAGGAAGCACCCGAGTCCAAAATCCAAGAGGCAGGAGCAATACCGGCGGCAGCAGCAGCGGAGGAGGAACCTATGTTAGAGGAGGAACTGTTGACCTGCATCATTGCCATAAGTTGCTGCAACTGTTCTGTAGAGAAGGTTGGGGTGAGAGCAGTAGTAGCGGCCTGAGGAGCGGGGCGATTAGCGGGCCGGTGGCCTGCAGCTTCTTGAGCCTTGCGGTTTGCAAGAGCAAAGCACTCTTGAGTGGTATGAGTTCCATAGCGTTTGTGCCAGTTGCACCATTTTTGCCCAGGGGTAGTAGTCGGTGCTGCCCGAGATTGGCGATTTCCAGAGGGGGAGGGTGATGACCGGGGAGGAGGCCGAGAGGTAGCGGCCATAGCAGGAGTGACCAGGGTAGCCAAAACAGTGGGTTCCAGAGAGGAACCATTCTCAAGGGCAAGGCGGCGATTTTCCTCTGCAGTTAGTTCATTTACCGCGACATCTAAGGAGGGAGGCGGTGATCGTTGAAGAAGTATGCCAGCAAAAGTTTGAAATTCAGGCCGGAGATGCATAAGGAACTGCAGTAGTCGACGACGATCACGAAGAGCAAGGTACTGTTGGTAGAAGGGACTTGTGTCTCCGGGAAGCGGAGATGGCTCCATGATGCTGAGCTGATTCTAGAGATCAATCATGGTGGCATGGTACTGACGAATGGAGAGATTCCCTTGACAGGTGGTCTGGATAGTTTGAAGAAGCTGGAACTCATGCGCACTGTCAGTTAATGTGAAGTAGGTACGAAGGTGATTCCACATTGAGGCTGCAGTGTCATAAGGTTCAAGTTGCAGCATGAGTGAGGGCGAGACGGATTGAAGGATGACATCGATTGCCCGATGCTCATCATAGTGCCAGGTATCGAGAAGACTGAGGAAGGCCTTATCAGTTGCTTTGTCAGCTGTTGTCGTAGGGATTGGGGTGGTGCCATCGATATGCCCCCAGAGACGGCGACTGCGAAGATGACTTTTGACGGCTAACGACCAAATCCGGTAGTTGGTGCTATCAAGAGTGATGCGGAGGCGGGATTCAGAGGTAACAGTAGAGTCGGCCATCAAGACAATAAGTGAAGGAGAGCTCGGATCCTCAGCGAGGGGTCTCAGCTAGGGGTCACGGCGAGAGGTAGGGGGGTTGGCTGTTTGCGCGAGTGGGAGAGGGGGGGGGGGGGGGAGGGAGGTCGGTTTTTGGGCGAGTGCGAGGTGGGGTTGGCTGTTTGGGCGGGTGGTAGAGGGCGAGTGGGAGAGGGGTTGGTAGAGGGCGAGGGTGGTAGAGGGCGAGGGCGAGTGGTAGAGGGCGGGTGGTAGAGGGCGAGGGGTTGGCTGTTTGGGAGGGTGGTAGAGGCGCGAGTGGGAGAGGGCGAGTGGGAGAGGGGGGTTGCTGGTTGGGGGAAGCTGTTTGGGCGAGTGAGCAGGAGAGCCTAGCTGAGGGTTTGCGAGCAGAAGAGGCGAAAAAAAAAAAATTTTAGGGAGAGCCTAAATTTAGGGATATCTCTGATACCATGTTAGAATATAAAGAGTGTAACTTTATTCATCCCAAAGAGGGGTATTTATAGGAGAGGAATAGAGAATAACAAGGAGGATAGGAGATGTGGGACTAAAGAACCTAAGTGGGCTATACAATAATGGGCCTAAACAATGGGCCTTTATACATAATATAAACATTACTTTAACAAAAACAAGCATAATCACAACATCACACAACAATTTGTATTGGGGTCATTCTTGTATTAACGGCACCATGCACAAAATTCAGTCGCAATTTCACTACCATCATATGAAGGCAGAAATCATATCATTCACCCGTCAGTGTGTTATGTGTCAAGAAGCAAAAACAATAAATCATTCCCCATATGGCCTATTCAGTCACAATTTTTTGATGATTGTATATTTGTGTTTTCAATTATTTATGCATCTAAAACTGATTTGGGGGAGTTTTACATATGTTAAAAATTTGAAGTGCACATTGTACAACCCTGATATTCGCCTATAAGCGAACAAGGACAGAGAATTTACATGTGTTCTTTGCGTTCGACGAACGGCTACCTGCGTTCGACGAACGACGTTCTGCTTAGGCCTGTAATGGTTCGGCTTGGTTTGATTTTTCAGTAAAATCGTAAACCGAACCACCCATATGTGGTTCCAAAAATTTGGAACCGAATCGAACCGCCAAAACATTGAAACCGAACCAAACCAAACTGAATGTTTCAGTTCGGTTTTGGTGGTTTAAATAATGTAATACAAGCCGAAAACATGAATTAAATAATGTGATGCAAGTGATGCCTGAACAGTGAACACAATTCCTAATTCCTATCACCTAACCATTTCACAACTCAAAATCAAATCTTTTAATTAACCAATAATATATAAAACAGTAGACAATTTAGATGTATTGTTATTCAAGCTGAAAACATGAATGGAAAATGATATATTCATCAACATTGTTTGTTTGGAGAAAGATCAAGATTAGAGAAGTATTCATAGGACAAAGATTACTCTATCATGTGCCACAAGAAGCAAACATACATACCTTTCACATTTTCCTGTAAGCACAAATAGTCAATTTAATTGTAACACGAGATACCAATTGCAATCTAGGCACATCGGGATGAGGAGAAATCAACAGCGTGGAGCATTTCAGAAAGCCTAGGCCCAGCCGTCCAGGAGTGTTCCGCACTTCGGGAATATAAAATATAAATACACTATGGTTTAATGAAATATAAAAATATAATATGAGATGTAATTAATATTTTAATGAAATATAAATATACTACGGTTCACTATGAGTCTTATGCAAAGATTAAAATATAAAAATATAATATGAGATGTAATTAATAGTTTAATGAAATGTAATTAATAAATTAAATATTTTTATACACTACGGTTCGGTTCGACTCGGTTCGGTTTGCCACATAAAACTATGAACCGAACCAAACCGTATGGTTTTTCTATAATCAAAACCGTGACCGAACCGTAGCCTACTAAAACCGAACCAAACCGTGTGGTTTGGTTTGGTTCAGTTCGGTTTGGCGGTTCGGTTGGTTTTTGCTTACAGGCCTAGTTCTGCTGTCGACGAAGAGGTTCAAAGCTGCGCTCGACGAAACCCAAGTAACGCTCGACGATCCCGCCTCAGCTCAGCGGTTCGACGCTTTTACTCAAGCTCAGCGGTCGACGGAGCCTGGAGTTCGACGAACCCCGATGTCCGTTCGACGAATTTGCTTCTCAGACCGATGGCCGTCTCGACGGCTACCTCTACCCCGTCTCAGCGGAAGAAGTCGCATGAAGGCGCGCGAGTCAGATCCCCGCGATCCCAAGCTTCAAGGTCAATTTGCAAAAAGACGAGCGAGCCAGGTACTCGCCGGCTGTCTGCAAGAAGGCAAGCGAGCTAGGTACTCGCCGGCCGTTCGCGAGAGGGCAAGCGAGTCGGTTTCTTTCCAAGTCTCAGGGTTCGGCAGAACGTCGAAGAGCGTTCGACGAATGCCGAACATTTGTTGAAGTCGTCGAACTCGGATCATCGTTCGACGAATTTCGTTCTCCGTTCGACGAAATCCGTTCGACGAATTCATCTTTTCGTTCGACGAATTTCGCTCGACGAACTCACCTCTCTCGCGAGTGATGTTCTCATAAACCGCTCGGTCCCTAGACTAAAGAGGTGAAATTACTCCCCAGCCCCTAGTGGTCTGCAGGTAGCCTCTCCAACAACGGAGTTTGGCTGTTAGCAGACCAAGTTGGGGTGCGTTTAGTAAAACCAAAACGCAGAATTCCGCTATTGACAGACCATGGGCAGAAAACTATAAATAGACCTTCATGGGCACCTTGGAGGAGGATTCCAATCTCAGATCTCTGAGCTTCTACTTCTTCCTTGGTTACTTTGGTTCAGCTCTCAAGCTCTCCAAGGTGCCAAAGTCTCAGCTTTGGCTTGGGAGGGGAAGCACTCAACGATCTTCTGGGTTTGTGGTGGGACCTCCTCGCTGTGACTTGTTGGATCTTACGGCGCCCTTAGAGGGGGGGGGGGGGTGAATAAGGGAATAAAATTCTTTCTATAATTTTCAAGATAATTACTAAATTGTTTTATAATGAAGGAGATTGAAATAAACAATTTAGATTTAGAATTGAAAACTTAGAACACAATATAATAGAGATTACGCCAAATGATACAAATCAAGTAAACACAAAAGAGACATGATTATATATATGAAAAAGTGTTTACATAAATTTGATTTCTATATCGCTAGAAATCGGAGGCGTACAAATGTAAATTTCTTTTTGTTTACCAATCCTTCTCCCAAGGATCGGAAGGCTATCACTTGTCTCTCCCTAGACCAAGCCCAAGCCTATCCTCTAGATCTTCCCAAGATCTAGACGTAGCACACAAGGCCACGATTTCCCACCAAGCCACGCAAGGACTTGGACGCTCCGCACAAGGAAGCGATTTTCCCCTAAGCCACGCAAGGACTTAGACGCTCCGCACAAGGAAGCGATTTTCCCTACCAATACAAAGTAAAATGTATATAAATGAAAATACAAGATAAAATAAGAACTCCCTAGAAATTCAGATCTCTGAAAGGAAGGTTGAAGCCTCGAGATGATCCTTGATGTAGAAGCGCGTCCGATCTCGTCTTCAATTTCAAACCTTCTCAGCATAAATGGGAGTTCATGAGGTTCTGGAGCTCTCTGGATGGAATGCACTCAGGAAGGGACTTAGAATCTTTAGTGGTTGAAATGCACGAACACAAGGTGTCAATTTATAGAAAATCACTGTCGCCTGGGCGACAGTGACTGTCGGAATTTTCCGACAGCGCTAAACCGCCGCTGGAGTGCCGTCGTGGGTGGAGTCGTGGGCAGTTGGTGTAACCGTCGAGCTGTCGCCTGGGCGACATCGATGTCGGAATTTTCGACAGTGCAAAACTGCCGGTCGTGGGTGAAGACGTGGGCAGTTGTTGTAACCGCCGAGCTGTCGCCTGGGCGACATCGATGTCGGATTTCCGACATCTCAAAACTGCTTTTCGTCGTGCTGCCGTGGGGGAAAGTAGTTGTAACTTCTCTGCTGTCGCCTGGGCGACATTGACTGTCGCCTGAGCGACATTGACTGTCGCCTGGGCGACAGTGACTGTCGCCTGGGCGACATCTCCTCTTCATTTTTGCCATCCGAAACTTCTCCAGACTGTAGATTGAGTCGTTCTCATCTCCGAAATGGGGTGGCACATTCCGTAACTCTTCCTGGATTGAAAGTTATGGCCATTTTAAGATCAGCACACAAAACTCATCCAACCTGAGACTTGTCGTTCTCGGATCATGCCCATGAACGAGGACTTGTCTCCTCATTGAACCTATACAACCTGGCCACTATAAACACACAAAAGACTAGATCAAATACAACACGGTATTTGTTATTCTCAAACCAAGAGATGCGGAAAGCAAGCTCCAACAATCTCCCCCTTTTGATAATAACAAATACCCATATGAGAAATTAGTGAGTTTATAGATAAGTGCGATAAAAGATATGCATGAATAAAAGGTTTACTGCGTGACAGATTTTACTCCCCCTAAATATATATGTCACTAGATTTCTCATTTTATTCTCCCCATTTTGTTATTACCAAAAGTGGGTTGTCATGATCGAGCAATAGACGTTTTCCATGAAAACTTTTTAATATACTCCCCCTAAATTGTATTCTCCCCCTAAATGTATGCTCCCCTTAAATGTTATAATTAATTGCAATGGTGCATTATTTAATTATTCTCCCCTTAATCTTCTAGATTTCTTGAATTAATCTCCCTATTTTGGTATTATCAAAAGAAGGTGGGGTGAGGGTAGTAAGGAGGCATTTAAATAACAAAGCATGATCGAGCTTTTAAATATATGAAATGATAAAGAGTTGAAGCATAGTATATAAAAGAGATTTCAAATAAAAAGATAAGAGTTGTAAGCAAGCGGAAGATTATAAGAAACATCATTTTTGTAAGCATGAAAAGCATAAGTAAAAATATGAGTTTTAGTTCAAAATTGAAAGATGTTTTAACCTTTTTGAAATCTCAAAGTTTTTCATAAAGATACCAAGCATGAAATGAACATATTAAAGAGAGATTATACTACAATGTTACTTAATTTTAAGTTCAAGAGATACCAAAACATTGTAGAGATCATGATAGGTTATCTAGTGCATTTTTATATAAAGAGTAGTATAGATAAAGCATTAGAATCCAATACTTATGAGAAGAAGTGTTATGAAAGATAATGATGTGCACATAAGTGTATTTTGGGCAATGTTAACAATTGATTTAAATCGTCAAAATACAAGACATATGTAAAGTAAAGTGCACAATAAAACATAAGTAAATTACTTTCACACACTTTTAATGCACATAATTTAATTTTTTTTTTAACAAAGTGGTGTAATAACTAAGGTTTGCACAAGCCACTTTACTATTCTTTCCAAGGTGCTCAACCTCACAATGCTTATGCAGACTTATCAGGAGGTTCAAGTAGTGCTTGGTGGAGTTATATTTGTCTACATATATATATTTTTTTGTTCACATTTGTGAGACAACATTCTCCGAATACACTTGTTTTGCAAACCCAATTTTTTTTTAACTTTTAACCACTTTTCTAAATTTCATAAGTGCAATTCAAATGTAGTGTAGGTAAAAAACTTATGCAAGTTTTAATTCATTGTACAAATACAATACACAAGCAAGCATTTTAGATTTAGACACACATGTTGATTACCAAAATAAGTGAGTGAAATATGTCATTATCAATCATAAAACATTTACTCATACTTAGAGGCGTGCTAAGCTTGGTTCTACACATTTTTCAATACAATTGATGCACTTAAATAGATATATCAAAGCATGATAATCAAAACAATGTTCATAGAAATTTCAAGAAATAAATTTTAACATTATAAATAATTCTAAATAATAGAATTCATACATGCTTGATATTGGCAATAAAGATCATACAGTTTTTTTTTTAAGTTTAATCATTTTTTTTAAATCAAATAAAAACAGAAAATCACAAAAACATATTTTTGTAATTTTTGAATTTTGAATTTTTGTAGTAGATTTTTCATAATAAAAAAAATAACAAAAACATATTTTTGTATATTTTTTTAATTTTGAACTTTTGTAGTTGATTTTTCATAATATAAATAAAACAAAAATAACAAAAGTCAGAAACACAACAAATAAGTAGAAAATATGAACCAACATATTTTTATGGATTTTCAGAAATTTTAAAAATCAGAAAATTCCAACACCCACGCTAGCGCCGGCGCTAGCGCTGGAAACAGTACTCGATTTTTTGAGAATTTTAAAAATCTGATTTTTTATTTTGATTAAGTGTCCTTAGAGTAGTTCCATGCTGAAATTTCAGAATTTTCAGAGATGTCTTGATTGCTCAAATTTGCATAAAACTTTAGCTTTTTCAAATACATGTGTTTTACAAAAACATTTAAGCTCAAAAAGATAAATTATGCAAACACATGAGGACATTTTTATTAAACAACCCAAAATATGCATGATTTAAGTGATAAGTAAATAAAATGTTCATGCAGTACGTAATATAGGTATGTCCTAAGATTAGAAACTACCCCGACTAAATGTCTACACTCTAGCCCCGTACTAAGTGACGGATGGGCATGAGGAGCTGCACGCATGCCGTAGGTTGGGGTGTTAGTCTCATATGCACACACTAGAGAACACTCAACCTAGCACTCTTTCCCCCCAGTGCCTCGCAAGGCCCCACTGGAACCCTCCCTGGTTAAGGACAAGACATGACTTAGAGGTTAGGTCTCTAATGCATACAACCCTACGCCCCCGCTATTGTGAGATATAAAGTCATAGGTGAAATAATCTTTTGGACAACCTATGCTTTTAAATCTAAGGGTTGATATAAAAACTATGGGTTTTGTTTAATGTGATGAGTTATATAAATCCGCATTGCTTTTCTACTTTTTATGAGATGACGAAATGAGATAACTAGCACAATTACTAATATTCAATAAGTGACAATGCTAGTATGATGAGTTTTGGGTTTCATGTCATGTTATAAGATTAATATTAATATTGCATGTATTTCAAAATAGAATTTCAAATTATAGATCTAGAATGGAGTGATGATTTAGTTTGATTTATACTTTCATTACAAAGTTGATTCTAGAGTCTACAAATATGAGAGATACATGCAATCACTAGCAAAGCAAATCAATACATCAAATAATGTAAAGAAAACATTATTCATAATTTTTATCATAAGATTCATAATTCCTATTATCGATTTGAGATATGTCTTGATAGAACATGAATTATGATTTATGATTATAGATAAATTGGCATAGAATATATCTCAGATCATCATGATGTATTTAAATTCTAATTCTTCTAGACTTGTGATATAGTGATATAGTGATCTTCTTTGAATAAGCATGTTTGATTTTTAAGCCTAGAAATGATGATCATGTAAACATATTAAAGACAAAGATCACATATAGAATGTTTTGAAATTTATAATAAAATTTGCATTCAATAATTGAATCTATTGATCTTTGGTTTTGCATGATAATATATGATTTATGATATAATATTCATATATATATTCTAATGATTAATCCATAAACTATGTGTTTGTTGGAATTTTAATATTCTATATAATTTCAAATCACATAGTTATCATGAAAGTTGAATAACATTGTAAGTGTTCTACCCAGCATAAATATATAAGCATAGACCAAGAAGCAATGCTAGGATGATGAGTTTGAATGCAATGTTATTACATAGGATTAATGGAGATTATGTTGCATGAAATATGAGAAGTTTTCAAATTAATTTTCTTTAGACCTAGAATGAAATGATTAAACTTTTGATTTGATCTTAATGATACAAGATGATTCTAAGGTCTAAGTTACATGCAAACATAGGTGACACACATCACACACATAATATAAAATATGAAACAATTATTCTAAGGATAGCGTGTGATGAAAAAATTCATAAACACAGAAATTTCCAAATCAAGCAAACTAAGATAGCTTTTAAAAACGGAGTTGTAATTGGGAAAGTTGACAGCACCAAGAGAACTCAAATGAACAAGCCTAGATTGCCATTGGATGGAGATTTTTGTGCTCTTTCCAAAAATATATTAAACGCAAAAATCAGGCGAGCGGATCAAACGATATGGATGTTTGAAGTTTTGATCGTAAACTCGCATTTTTGAAAGATTTAAACATGCGTTTAGATGAATTTTTGTTTTCAATTTTTCTAGATAATATTCTTCATTATAAGGGCTATCATATGCAGCAAATAAAATAGAAGATTATCATAACATTGCGCATTTTAATTTTTAGCTTAAAACCATTTAAATCCATTTTAAAAAAAAATTTCATTAGTCTTAAAAAAAAATTTCAATATTCAAATGATAATGTTAATTCAAGACATATATGGATAAAGGATTTAAAAAGGATAAAGAACAATCAAAGATGAGATATAGATCACTTTGAAAAATATATGACTTAATGTTATATGTTAGGCTTAAAATGTAAAAGTCATATTTCATAATATATCTAAGTGACCTTAGCGTGTTGGCTCAACAATAAGAAAAACAAATAAAAGAAAAAGCAATTAAGCATATCATGAAGTAGAGTAATGATATTTCATATTTAATTTATTTCTACTTCATGCAATACGATAATTCTAATGAATAAGAGATTTAGGTATCCAAAGGGGACCAAGTGGGATGGTTCCTTTGGGTACCCAAATACATCGAGTAGGCTTTTGGAGAGAAAGTGATGAATGGGCCTTTACAAGTGCAGTTAGTGTTTCGTTTTTAATTTTGGGCCTCCATTCATACTTTGGTTGTTTTTCTTTTAAATTCATATTATGATTATATGACATCTTTACATGATTATATTTGTTTGAAAAATAATTCATTTGTGATTTATGTTTATTCAAATTATTTTTCAAAATAGATTGATGATGATAATCATAATGAATTTTATTATATGGATTCTTTGAAAGTTTATAAGAGTGATTGTCTTTCTTTAGAAGTGATTGTTGAAAGAGTGGGTTACAATATGTTTTAAAAGATTGATTCTTATTTTGATGATTTTCATTTCCACTCTTTCTTATAGACATACTCTTATAATATGAAGAATTATATTTTATAGTTTGATTTTCATGAAAAGGAGTTTTTAAATTTGAGTCATGATTGAAAATATATTGAGACTTATAATAATGACTCTTAAGAATTTTGTGAGGATCATAATTCTTTTTGAAACTAAACTCCTTTTGATTTAAAGTATGAAAATGATCCTTTTTAGAAATAATTTTGTAAGTTAATTTATTCTTGTTATTCAAAATCTTATGATGAAATTCCTTACATGACATTTGAAATTTTTCAACAAAAGATTTTAATTGTATTAACTTGCAAGATAAAACATCATTTTCAATTATCAATTTTTCATTATGCCTTTTAGAAATTAAGAGCCCTTTTTCAATTTCCTTGAATTTTTCTTTTAATAAATTGCAATTAAGACAAGGAATAGGAATTTTAACTAAAGAGCGCGAAAGAGAATTTAACACATCAATATTTGATTCTACGTTATCGTTTGCTTTTAAAGATTTATTTTCTAAACGTAATTTTGAATTAGCAATTTTTAACTTTAAAATTTTGCGTTTAGCAATTTTAAGCATACGAGATGTAGAAATAGAATTTTTTACAAAAAGAGAAGATTTAGATTTTCTTACCTTGCAATAGTTTCCGTCTTCTCTTTTGCTTGATGTGTTGCCATCAACTGAGTCCAATATTGTGACGTTGTCTTCTTCATCTTCCTCTTCCAAACAAGAGTGTCCATCATCCTTTCCGCTTGATGAGCATTCTATGGATCCATCCTTTGTGTAGCTTTCTTGAATATTTGCATAGGCTTGCATATTCTCCGGTTCTTGTGAATGTTTCGTACCTGTAGAAGGAGAATCATAAGTTCTTTCAAGAAAACTCCAAATTTCATATGCGGTAGGTAAAGTATAAATAAGTTTGAAAATATTTTGGTCTAACGCACAAAATATACTATTCATAGATTTTGCATTTAAAATAATTTCGTTTCTAGTTAGTACGCTAGATGGCTTTTTAATAGTAATATTCCAAACTTTTTCATCTAAGGCCTTAAGAAAATTTTTCATTAATATTTTCCACCCATTATAATTTTCACCCATAAATAATGGTGGTGATAATACTTTTTCATTTATATTAAAATTTTCCCCACTAGTAGAGGCGAGATCATGATCAAGAGGTGCCATTATTCCCGATTGTTAAGCCGATTTGGAATAACCTTCCTCTGATACCAATTGTTGGATCTTACGGCGCCCTTAGAGGGGGGGGGGGGGTGAATAAGGGAATAAAATTCTTTCTATAATTTTCAAGATAATTACTAAATTGTTTTATAATGAAGGAGATTGAAATAAACAATTTAGATTTAGAATTGAAAACTTAGAACACAATATAATAGAGATTACGCCAAATGATACAAATCAAGTAAACACAAAAGAGACATGATTATATATATGAAAAAGTGTTTACATAAATTTGATTTCTATATCGCTAGAAATCGGAGGCGTACAAATGTAAATTTCTTTTTGTTTACCAATCCTTCTCCCAAGGATCGGAAGGCTATCACTTGTCTCTCCCTAGACCAAGCCCAAGCCTATCCTCTAGATCTTCCCAAGATCTAGACGTAGCACACAAGGCCACGATTTCCCACCAAGCCACGCAAGGACTTGGACGCTCCGCACAAGGAAGCGATTTTCCCCTAAGCCACGCAAGGACTTAGACGCTCCGCACAAGGAAGCGATTTTCCCTACCAATACAAAGTAAAATGTATATAAATGAAAATACAAGATAAAATAAGAACTCCCTAGAAATTCAGATCTCTGAAAGGAAGGTTGAAGCCTCGAGATGATCCTTGATGTAGAAGCGCGTCCGATCTCGTCTTCAATTTCAAACCTTCTCAGCATAAATGGGAGTTCATGAGGTTCTGGAGCTCTCTGGATGGAATGCACTCAGGAAGGGACTTAGAATCTTTAGTGGTTGAAATGCACGAACACAAGGTGTCAATTTATAGAAAATCACTGTCGCCTGGGAGACAGTGACTGTCGGAATTTTCCGACAGCGCTAAACCGCCGCTGGAGTGCCGTCGTGGGTGGAGTCGTGGGCAGTTGGTGTAACCGTCGAGCTGTCTCCTGGGCGACATCGATGTCGGAATTTCCGACAGTGCAAAACTGCCGGTCGTGGGTGAAGACGTGGGCAGTTGTTGTAACCGCCGAGCTGTCGCCTGGGCGACATCGATGTCGGATTTCCGACATCTCAAAACTGCTTTTCGTCGTGCTGCCGTGGGGGAAAGTAGTTGTAACTTCTCTGCTGTCGCCTGGGCGACATTGACTGTCGCCTGGGCGACATTGACTGTCGCTTGGGCGACAGTGACTGTCGCCTGGGCGACATATCCTCTTCATTTTTGCCATCCGAAACTTCTCCAGACTGTAGATTGAGTCGTTCTCATCTCCGAAATGGGGTGGCACATTCCGTAACTCTTCCTGGATTGAAAGTTATGGCCATTTTAAGATCAGCACACAAAACTCATCCAACCTGAGACTTGTCGTTCTCGGATCATGCCCATGAACGAGGACTTGTCTCCTCATTGAACCTATACAACCTGGCCACTATAAACACACAAAAGACTAGATCAAATACAACACGGTATTTGTTATTCTCAAACCAAGAGATGCGGAAAGCAAGCTCCAACATGACTAAGGACTTAGTCAATTTCCAAGTCTCCGGTCTGCTCATTTCGAGGGACTAGTAAGGGCTAGCTGTCCCTCAACTCGTTGAGGGCCCGAGCTTCACAAGAGATCGAGAAATCGGTTTCAACATTTTGGTGCGGTGAGCGTGGAGCGCAGCTGGTCCAAGAAGATTCTGAGAGAGGAACATGGCAGGAGATGAAGATCAAGGAGAGGAGCTCTGCGGGTCGCCTCCGGCGGCGGTGCAGAAGATGTTCGCGGACTTCAGGCGAGAAGTCTTCGACACCCTCAGGTTCGCGGTCGCGGCACTACGTAGCGAGCTCACGACCCCGGTGGCTCAAGCGTCCCAACCTCCGACGGCGATTGGCGAGGGAGCCCCGGGGGGAAGGATTGGAAAAGAAGTAGCAGGCGGGTCAGCGCAAGATCTAGAAGGGCGAGTTCTGTTCGCCAGTCCCTCGAGCTCGGCCCCGACGAGCTCGGCCCCGGCGAGCTCTGTCCCGGCGAGTACGAGACAAGAGTGCGCAAGACAGGTAGGCGCGGGAGAGGCGAGCCAGGCGCCCGCGAATGCAACTCTAGTGGACACGTCACTAGCGGGGGACATCCCGGCAACAGTGGCTCTTGCGAGCTTGGCCCCGACGAGCTCTAGTTGGGCGAGAGAGCTCGGGGGGCGAGCTGAGCAGGAAAAGGCAGTAGGGGGAGGAAGCCCCTTTTGCGAACTGGTGCTCTCTGCACCCGTCCCGGAAGGGTTCAGGGAGTGGGACAGGGTCTATTACCACGGTCGGGACGACCCGGTCCAGCATCTGCAGTCATTTGAAGACTCGGTCTCTATCAGGACGATGTCGGATGCCTTCAAGTGTCGGCTCTTCGCCGTCACCCTGAAGGAGAAAGCTCGGGAGTGGTTCCACCAATTTCCCGTCGGATCGATCTACGCCTTCGAAGATCTGCGTAGAAGTTTCTTGTTATGGTTTTCAACTTCGAAGAAGAAGGACGCTGAGTCCCTCTTCAAAGTGAAGCAGGAGCCTAAGGAGTCGTTGGCTCGTTATGCAGATCGGTTTCAGGAGGAAGTCCTGCTCACCCAGGAGAGGCCTGGATTTTCTCTTCAGCTCGCCTTCACGTTGGGGATGAAGGAGAGTTTTTTTAAGATGGACCTGAAGAGGAAAGCCCCCGTCTCCTACGAGGAGTTGATGGGGAGGGTAGCAGAAGAAGTCGAGGGTGAAGAGGCCAATCCGGAACTCACCAAGAGGCTAGCAGAGCTCACCGAGCCGGAGGTTAGGCAGCAAGAAGTAAGGAGAAGGGAAGAGCCCCGGGCCCCGGAAGGGGGATGGAGGCAGCCTGGCGGGGGGATGCAAGGTCAGTGAAGAGGCTACGCCCCAGGAGGGGGTAAATTCTATGGAGGGCAAGGAAGACCCCAACAGTTAGGATGGAGGCAGGGTCCGAGGCAGATGCCTCCCCCGCCTCAGCAGGCTATGGCGATCAGACGTGGAAGAGGAGGAGGAAGAGGAAGGAGAGAGGTAGTGGAAGCAGGAGCGGGGAGGAGAAGAGAAAACAGGGCGGCAGAGGCCGAGAGGGGGGAGGCGACATTGCCATACTGTGACTTCCATGATGAGGAAGGTCACGCAACGGCCACCTGCCCCGAGTTCTTGGAGACAAAAAGAGCCGGGGCTCCGGTGCCGTGGCAGCAGCAGCAAGTGAGGATAGAGGAAGTCCTGCCTCAGGAGGACGAGGAGGAGAGGTGTGATGACATGGTCGATTTGGGGACCCGAGGGGGGATCGGGGTGATCCACGGGGGAGTAGGGGTAGAGGCAACCCGCAAGGCAAGCCTCCATACCATCTACCGTCAGAGCGTGGCTTCAACATCCACGGCTCCACCCCCAGCCGAAAAAATCACTTTCTCTTAGAGGGACATGCCGGGTCATGAGGACCCTTTTTGTGACGCTTTGGTCATCCAAACCGCCATCGAGAACTTCACGGTGTCCCGAATTCTTGTGGACAATGGAAGCTCGGTCAACGTCATCTTCAAAAGGGCGTTTGACGAAATGAAGGTGGAGGCCCGAAGGGTGCTGGCTTCGGATGGCCCTTTGTTTGGATTCTCAGGAGAAAGGAAGGAGGTGGAAGGCGGAGTGAGACTCCATGTGACCTTGGGAGGACAATCCCAAAACTGTCTCTTCGTGATAGTGGATGCCCCCATCAGCTACAGTGCCATCTTCGGAAGGCCTCTCATCACCGCGTTCCGATGCGTCCCATCCACCTTTCTCCAGTGTCTCAAATTCACCACCGGAGGAATCCAGATTCAGGTCCGGGGGGACCCTAAGGTGGCAAGACAGTGCTATGTGACTGCCGTCAACACCGTCCCTTGGATGGGAGAAGCGGAGGAGTGGGACAAGGTGATGGAAGAGGTAGCCGAGGCTGAAGAGGAGGAGAGGTTGGAAGGAAGGAGGGGGGAAGGAATGGTTCATGCCCAGGAAGGGGTCGCTGAAAGGCCCAGGACGGGGGAAGGGAAAAAGGGAGAGAGAAAAGAAGAGGCCTCGGGAGAAGGGGTGGAAGAGTTGATGGTGGTGGAAGAAGAAGAGATGGAGGAAGGTGTACAACCCTCATATTTTCCGAGTCGGTGCGACCCGGCGCGGGTGAGGTCGAGACAGCAAGATTAGCCGAGGCGAGTAGAGTAACCGCTCAGAGGTGACCGGAGCCGGTCGAGGCAGGAGAGCGGAATAAGGAATCAGCGGGGTCAGAGGGAGGGCGGAGTCCCCCCTACTGACCCGCCTCCTGGGCGAGTGGGGGGTTCCCCACTCACCCGCCTCCTAGGCGAGTGGGGGACACTCGCCCGCCTCCTAGGCGAGTGGGGGATCTCCCCACTCGCCCGCCTCCTGGGCGAGTGGGGGGTTCCCCACTCGCCCGCCTCCTGGGCGAGTGGGGGATCTCCCCACTCGCCCGCCTCCTGTGCGAGTGGGGGATCTCCCCACTCGCCCGCCTCCTGGGCGAGTGGGGGATCTCCCCACTCGCCCGCCTCCTGGGCGAGTGGGGGGTTCCCCACTCGCCCGCCTCCTGGGCGAGTGGGGTTCCCCCCACTCGCCCGCCTCCTGGGCGAGTGGGGTTCCCCCCACTCGCCCGCCTCCTGGGCGAGTGGGGGATTCCCCCCACTCGCCCTCGTCCTGGGCGAGTGGGGATCCCCCACTCACCCGCCTCTTGGGCATCTGCTCAACCGATCAGGTCAGCAAGTGGACGATGTCCATTCGCCCAGGCATGGTGGACTCGGTTCATTTGGCTATCCGCAGTCCAATTTTGGCTATTTGCAGTCCATTTTTGGGAAAGTCTATAAATAGACCCCCATGGGCACCTTGGGAAGGGTTGGTCACTACCCCCCCCCCCCCTTGCGTGTGTCTTGTGAGCAAGCACCCCCTCCCTTGTCATCCATCAGCTGACAGTGAGGTGGTTCTTAGTGCCCTCCAAGGTGCCCAGGCTCAGCATTGGCTTGGGAGGGGAAGCGCTCTAAGATCTTCTGGGTATGTGGTGGGACCTCCGCGCTGCAGCTTAAAGGGGTCCGTTTGTGGATTCAAGTGTCCATCAAGTCCAAGTCTTTCAGTTCCTAGTGACCGGTCAAGGGTCTAGGCTTAGGTCAAGTAAGGGTTAGTCGCAACCCCCTTTAGAACGCTGAGACCGGGAAACTGGTTTCAACATTCTGGTGCGGTGAGCGTGGAGCGACTAGTTTGGAAAGCTCTGAGCCATGTCTCATGGCTGGAAGCGATGAGTTGGGAGACTCGCCTCCGGCATGCGAGTATGTAAAGAAGGGCGACGTCGATGAGTTCAGCAAAGGGATCCTGGAGCTCCTGCAGGTCGCATCCTTCACTCGCGGTGAATGCTCGACACCATCTGCAGGGAGGCGATAAGAACGCCCCCGTCCAACCAGGGGGGAGTAACTTCGCCTGGAAGGGCCAAGAAGGAGTTGCGGAGACAGAAGAAGTGGCGAAGAAGATGACCAAGGAGCGTGCGGCCAAGTGAGGTGCCCATGAAGGGCGAGATGTAAGTGAAGTGCCCAGGAAGGGCGAGATGTAAGTGAAGTGCCCAGGAAGGGCGAGGTGTAATAAAGTGCCCTGCAAGGGCGTAGGGTAGTGAAGTTATAATAGACGAACTAGGAATGAAAAAGGGTTCTGGGGTAATACCCCGATCTAAGATCCCTGACTGGAGATCCCCCGCCGGGCTCAGTCATGCCGGTAGATGGGGGACTCGTCAGGTCGACTCGCGGTCCAACAACCGATTGGGAAGGCGTTGAGCTCCTCTGCCTCCAGGTGAAGGTAAGCACCAAGGACGCGTATGGGTACTACCACCTCCAGTTAGATCAGGAGTGTGTTGAGTCCCTCCACCCCGGTTGAGCTAAGACTCCCAGGACCTGGATGGGCACTACCACCTCCAGTTAGATCAGGAGTGCGTTGAGTCCCTCCACCCCGGTTGAACTAAGACTCCCAGGACCTGGATGGGCACTACCACCTCCAGCTAGATCAGGAGTGCGTTGAGTCCCTCCACCCCGGTTGAGCTAAGACTCCCAGGACCTGGATGGGCACTACCACCTCCAGTTAGGTCAGGAGTGCGTTGAGTCCCTCCACCCCGGTTGAGCTAAGACTCCCAGGTCCTGGATGGGCACTACCACCTCCAGTTAGATCAGGAGTGCGTTGAGTCCCTCCACCCCGGTTGAGCTAAGACTCCCAGGACCTGGATGGGAACTACCACCTCCAGTTAGGTCAGGAGTGCGTTGAGTCCCTCCACCCCGGTTGAGCTAAGACTCCCAGGACCTGGATGGGCACTTCCACCTCCAGTCAGATTTGGAAGGCGTGGAGTTCCCTCCCCCTCCAGGTGAGCTCGGCTCCCTGTTAGGTGTTGAGTTCCTCCACCTCCAGGTGAGCTCGGCTCCTTGTTAGGTGTGGGGTTTCCTCCACCTCCGGGTGAGCTCGGCTCCATGTTAGGTGTTGAGTTCTTCCACCTCCAGGTGAGCACGGCTCCCTGTTAGGTGTGGAGTTTCCTCCACCTCCAGGTGAGCTCGGCTCCCTGTTAGGTGTTGAGTTCTTCCACCTCCAGGTGAGCTCGGCTCCCTGTTAGGTGTGGAGTTTCTTCCACCTCCAGGTGAGCTCGGCTCCCAGTTAGGTGTGGAGTTTCCTCCACCTCCAGGTGAGCTTGGCTCCCTGTTAGGTGTTGAGTTCTTCCACCTCCAGGTGAACTCGGCTCCCTGTCAGGTGTGGAGTTTCCTCCACCTCTAGGTGAGCTCGACTCCCTGTTAGGTGTTGAGTTCTTCCACCTCCAGGTGAGCTCGGTTCCCTGTTAGGTGTGGAGTTTCCTCCACCTCCAGGTGAGCTCGGCTCCTTGTTAGGTGTTGAGTTCTTCCACCTCCAGGTGAGCTCGGCTCCCTGTTAGGTGTGGAGTTTCCTTCACCTCCAGGTGAGCTCGGCTCCCTGTTAGGTGTTGAGTTCTTCCACCTCCAGGTGAGCTCGGCTCCCTGTTAGGTGTGGAGTTTCCTCCACCTCCAGGTGAGCTTCGCTCCCTGTTAGGTGTTGAGTTCTTCCCCCTCTAGGTGAGCTCGGCTCCCTGTTAGGTGTGGAGTTTCTTGCACCTCTAGGTGAGCTCGGCTCCCTGTTAGGTGTGGAGTTTCCTCCACGTCCAGGTGAGCTTGGCTCCCTGTTAGGTGTTGAGTTCTTCCACCTCCAGGTGAGCTCGGCTCCCTGTTAGGTGTGGAGTTTCCTCCACCTCCAGGTGAGCTCCGCTCCCTGTTAGGTGTTGAGTTCCTCCACCTCCAGGTGAGCTCGGCTCCCTGTTAAGTGTGGGGTTTCCTCCACCTCCAGGTGAGCTCGGCTCTCTGTTAGGTGTTGAGTTCTTCCACCTCCAGGTGAGCTCGGCTCCCTGTTAGGTGTGGAGTTTCCTCCACCTCCAGGTGAGCTCGGCTCCCTATTAGGTGTTGAGTTCTTCCACCTCCAGGTGAGCTCGGCTCCCTGTTAGGTGTGGAGTTTCTTCCACCTCCAGGTGAGCTCGGCTCCCTGTTAGGTGTGGAGTTTCCTCCACCTCCAGGTGAGCTCGGCTCCCTGTTAGGTGTTGAGTTCTTCCACCTCCAGGTGAGCTCGGCTCCCTGTCAGGTGTGGAGTTTCCTCCACCTCCAGGCGAGCTCGGCTCCCTGTTAGGTGTTGAGTTCTTCCACCTCCAGGTGAGCTCGGTTCCCTGTTAGGTGTGGAGTTTCCTCCACCTCCAGGTGAGCTCGGCTCCTTGTTAGGTGTTAGAGTTCTTCCACCTCCAGGTGAGCTCGGCTCCCTGTTAGGTGTGGAGTTTCCTCCACCTCCAGGTGAGCTCGGCTCCCTGTTAGGTGTTGAGTTCTTCCACCTCCAGGTGAGCTCGGCTCCCTGTTAGGTGTGGAGTTTCCTCCACCTCCAGGTGAGCTCGGCTCCCTGTTAAGTGTTGAGTTCTTCCACCTCCAGGTGAGCTCGGCTCCCTGATAGGTGTGGAGTTTCCTCCACCTCCAGGTGAGCTCGGCTCCCTGTTAGGTGTTGAGTTCTTCCACCTCCAGGTGAGCTCGGCTCCCTGTTAGGTGTGGAGTTTCCTCCACCTCCAGGTGAGCTCGGCTCCCTGTTAGGTGTTGAGTTCTTCCACCTCCAGGTGAGCTCGGCTCCCTGTTAGGTGTGGAGTTTCCTCCACCTCCAGGTGAGCTCGGCTCCCTGTTAGGTGTTGAGTTCTTCCACCTCCAGGTGAGCTCGGCTCCCTGTTAGGTGTGGAGTTTCCTCCACCTCCAGGTGAGCTCGGCTCCCTGTTAGGTGTTGAGTTCTTCCACCTCCAGGTGAGCTCGGCTCCCTGTTAGGTGTGGAGTTTCCTCCACCTCCAGGTGAGCTCGGCTCCCTGTTAGGTGTTGAGTTCTTCCACCTCCAGGCGAGCTCGGCTCCCTGTTAGGTGTGGAGTTTCCTCCACCTCCAGGTGAGCTCGGCTCCCTGTTAGGTGTTGAGTTCCTCCACCTCCAGGTGAGCTCGGCTCCCTGTTAGGTGTTGAGTTCCTCCACCTTCAGGTGAGCTCGGCTCCCTGTTAGGTGTTGAGTTCCTCCACCTCTGGGTGAGCTCGGCTCCCTGTTAGGTGTGGAGTTCCTCCCTCCAGGTGAGCTCGACTCCCCGGTAGGTGTGGAGTTTCCTCCACCTCCAGGTGAGCTCGGCTCCCTGTTAGGTGTTGAGTTCCTCCACCTCCAGGTGAGCTCGGCTCTCTGTTAGGTGTTGAGTTCCTCCACCTCCAGGTGAGCTCGGCTCCCTGTTAGGTGTTGAGTTCCTCCACCTCCAGGTGAGCTCGGCTCCCTGTTAGGTGTTGAGTTCCCCTACCTCCAGGTGAGCTCGGCTCCCTGTTAGGTGTGGAGTTCCTCCCTCCAGGTGAGCTCGGCTCCCTGTTAGGTGTTGAGTTCCTCCACCTCCAGGTGAGCTCGGCTCCCTGTTAGGTGTTGAGCTTTCTCCACCTCCGGTTGGGCTCGGCCCATAGGAGGGTTCTTAAGTGGAGAAAGGTTTTTCCTCCCACCTCAGGTCGAGCTCGGCTCGACTAGAGGTGTTGAGTTTCTCTTCCACCTCAGGTCGAGGTTAATCCGACCCAAGGTGTTGAGCTTTCTCCACCTCCAGTTGGGCTCGGCCCATAGGAGGGTTCTTAAGTGGAGAAAGGTTTTTCCTCCCACCTCAGGTCGAGCTCGGCTCGACTAGAGGTGCTGAGTCTTTCCTCCACCTCAGATCGAAGTCAATTCGACCTAAGGTGTTGAGCTTTTTCCATCTCCAGGTGAGCTTGGCTCCCTGTTAGGTGTTGAGTTCCTCCACCTTCAGGTGAGCTCGGCTCCCTATTAGGTGTTGAGTTTCTCCACCTCCAGGTGAGCTCGGCTCCCTGTTAGGTGTTGAGTTCCTCCACCTCCAGGTGAGCTCGACTCCCCAGTAGGTGTGGAGTTTCCTCCACCTCCATGTGAGATCGGCTCCCTGTTAGGTGTTGAGTTCCTCCACCTCCAGGTGAGCTCGGCTCCCTGTTAGGTGTTGAGCTTTCTCCACCTCCGGTTGGGCTCGGCCCATAGGAGGGTTCTTAAGTGGAGAAAGGTTTTTCTCCCACCGCAGGTAGAGCTCGGCTCGACTAGAGGTGTTGAGTTTCTCTTCCACCTCAGGTCGAGGTTAATCCGACCCAAGGTGTTGAGCTTTCTCCACCTCCAGTTGGGCTCGACCCATAGGAGGGTTCTTAAGTGGAGAAAGGTTTTTCCTCCCACCTCAGGTCGAGCTCGGCTCGACTAGAGGTGTTGAGTTTCTCTTCCACCTCAGGTCGAGGTTAATCCGACCCAAGGTGTTGAGCTTTCTCCACCTCCAGTTGGGCTCGGCCCATAGGAGGGTTCTTAAGTGGAGAAAGGTTTTTCCTCCCACCTCAGGTCGAGCTCGGCTCGACTAGAGGTGTTGAGTTTCTCTTCCACCTCAGGTCGAGGTTAATCCGACCCAAGGTGTTGAGCTTTCTCCACCTCCAGTTGGGCTCGGCCCATAGGAGGGTTCTCAAGTGGAGAAAGGTTTTCCTCCCACCTCAGGTCGAGCTCGGCTCGACTAGAGGTGCTGAGTCTTTCCTCGACCTCAGATCGAAGTCAATTCGACCTAAGGTGTTGAGCTTTTTCCATCTCCAGTTGAGCTCGGTTCATAGGAGAGGTGTTTAGTGGAAAAAGGTTCACCTTCCGTCTCAAGTCAGGATCAACCGAAAAGCTCGGCAGGGATGCCCCGTTGGCAGATCTTTTCGCGGATTCCCCTAAGGTCCCACCTACTCGTCAAATAGGTGGGTTGGACTTTCTTTCCGAGCTTGGGACAAGCTCGCAAAGAGCGGGGATTGTGTATAACCCTCATATTTTCTGAGTCGGTGCGACCCGGCGCGGGTGAGGTCGAGACAGCAAGATTAGCCGAGGCGAGTAGAGTAACCGCTCAGAGGTGATCGGAGCCGGTCGAGGAAGGAGAGCGGAATAAGGAATCAGCGGGGTCAGAGGGAGGGCGGAGTCCCCCCTACTGACCCGCCTCCTGGGCGAGTGGGGGGTTCCCCACTCGCCCGCCTCCTGGGTGAGTGGGGGATCTCCCCACTCGCCCGCCTCGTGGGCGAGTGGGGGGTTCCCCACTCGCCCGCCTCCTGGGCGAGGGGGGGGGGGGGGGGGGGGGTTCCCCACTCGCCCGCCTCCTGGGCGAGCGGGGGATCTCCCCGCTCGCCCGCCTCCTGGGCGAGTGGGGGGTTCCCCACTCGCCCGCCTCCTGGCCGAGTGGGGGGTTCCCCACTCGCCCGCCTCCTGGGCGAGTGGGGTTCCCCCCACTCGCCCGCCTCCTGGGCGAGTGGGGGATTCCCCCCACTCGCCCTCGTCCTGGGCGAGTGGGGATCCCCCACTCACCCGCCTCTTGGGCATCTGCTCAACCGATCAGGTCAGCAAGTGGACGATGTACATTCGCCCAGGCATGGTGGACTCGGTTCATTTGGCTATCCGCAGTCCAATTTTGGCTATTCGCAGTCCATTTTTTGGAAAGTCTATAAATAGACCCCCATGGGCACCTTGGGAAGGGTTGGTCACTACCCCCCCCCCCCCCCCCCCCCCCCCCCCCCTTGTGTGTGTCTTGTGAGCAAGCACCCCCCTCCCTTGTTATCCATCAGCTGACAGTGAGGTGGTTCTTAGTGCCCTCCAAGGTGCCCAGGCTCAGCATTGGCTTGGGAGGGGAAGCGCTCTAAGATCTTCCGGGTATGTGGTGGAACCTCCGCGCTGCAGCTTAAGGGGTCCGTTTGTGGATTCAAGTGTCCATCAAGTCCAAGTCTTTCAGTTCCTAGTGACCGGTCAAGGGTCTAGGCTTAGGTCAAGTAAGGGTTAGTCGCAACCCCCTTTCGAACGCTGAGACCGGGAAACTGGTTTCAACAGAAGGAGCCAGGGGGCCCGCTTGTGGCGGGGGGGGGGGGGGGGACGGTGCCTGGGGGGAGCGATCCAGGTTGGAAGCAGTGGAGGAAGTGGTGGAGGTGACCACCAAGGCCGGAACAATTGAGAAAATCAGGATCAACTGGGAGCTCAGCCCCGAGGACCAGAGGAAGGTCTCGGCTTGCGTCCAAGACAACGTGGACGTCTTCGCATGGAGTGCAATGAAGATACCGGGGATCGACGCAGATGTGGCGTGCCATCGCCTCAACCTCGATCCCGGCACTCGCCCCATCCACCAGAAGATGAGGTCCACTGCTGACAAGATGGAGGCACCTATCCGGGAGGAGGTGAACAAGCTCGTCAAGGCTGGTTTTGTGTCGGAGATCCAGTACCCAGGCTGGGTCTCCAACGTAGTAATGGTGGAAAAAAAGGGATGGTAAGTGGAGGGTGTCCGTTGATTTTTCATTGCTTAATAAATCATGCACCAAGGATTGTTACCCTTTGCCTAGAATCGGCGCGCTGGTTGACTCAGCCGTCGGTTTCTCTGTAATGTCTTTTCTAGATGCTTTTTCAGGTTATCACCAAATTCGCATGCACCCCCCCCCCCCCCCCCCCCCCCCCCCCGCGACATCAAGGATGTCTCCTTCATTACGGAGGATGGATGCTATTGTTATAAGATGATGCCTTTTGGGCTCAAGAAGCAGGGGCCACATATCAGCGGATGATGGACAGGGTCTTCCGAGAACAAAGGGGAAGGAACTTGGAAGTCTATGTCGATGATCTCATGGTAAAAAGTCGGGACCTCAAATCTCACCTCCAAGATCTTGAAGAGACTTTTGGGACTTTGCGGAAGTACAAGATGAAGCTCAACCCCCTGAAGTGTGTCTTCGGGGCTAGCAGGGGAAAATTCCTAGGCCACTTGCTCACCCCGGCGGGGGTGGAGCCTAACCTCGATAAGGTTAAAGCAATCTTGGGGTTGGGGTCCCCAAGAAACGCGAAGGAAGTTCAACGCCTCACGGGTAAATTGGTCGGGCTCAGCAGGTTCCTCTCCAAGGCGGGTGAGAAGTGTGCCCCCTTCTTCAATGTGTTATGAGGAAACAAGAAGTTCGAATGGACCTCAGAATGTATGGAAGACTTCCAAGCTTTGAAAGGACAACTCACCCAGACCCCACTACTCCAGGGGACAAGGCAAGGGGAGAACCTATCCCTATACTTTGGGGGTAGGATTGGAGGCGGTCAGTTCGGTGTTGGTCCGAGAAGAGGGGAGAAGGCAGTTCCCCATCTACTACGTCTGCCGAGTGCTGAGGAAGGCGGAGCTCCGATACCCAATTTTGGAGAAGTTGGCATTCGCTTTGGTGGTATCGGCCCGGAAGCTTAGGCCATACTTCCAAGCACACTCAATCAAAGTGGTGATCGACAACCCGCTTCGAAAAGTCATGGAGGGGGTAGAGCATTCCGGAAGGTTAGCCAAATGGTCCGTGGAGCTAAGTGAGTTCGACATCGCGTTCGTGCCTAGGACGTCAATCAAGGCACAGGCGGTGGCAGACTTCATGGCGGACTACGCAACTGAAGTAGGAGAGCATGAGCCTCCCTCCCCGGTTGCTTGGAAGATGCTAGTGGATGGTGCGTCAGGGAAGCATTCCTATGGAGGAGGGATCATCCTGATAAGCCCCCAAGGGACAAAGATCGAGTAGGCTCTAAACATCCATTTCCCTAATACCAACAACCAAGCCGAGTACGAGGCAGTGATAGCGGGCCTGCGGCTAGCTAGGGAGCTAGGGGTGCAGGATGTGGAGGTCTTGACGGACTCCATGGTGGTGGCATGCTAAATCAGGGGAGAATTTGAAGCAAGGGAGACGACCCTCCAACGCTACCTAGAGAAGGTCAAGGGGGTTATCGGCCAATTTCGCACCTTTTCCATTACACATGTGCCAAGAGAGGAGAGCACCCCGATAGACCTATTAGCCAAGTTCAGCCCTCGGACGGGGGAAACAGTGTCGGAACTCTTTCGACCTTCCATCGAAGAAGGAGAGCTGATGGAGGTAGATCAGCGAACATCCTGGATGGATCCCCTCATCACCTTCCTGACATCGGGAAAGTTCCCCGAGGGAGACGTTGACAAGCGGCGGTTCAGGTACAAATCTGCATACTACTCCTTACATGCAGGATTGCTATACCAAAAAACACTCTCGAGGCTCCTGGCTCGTTGCTTGTCTGAGGAGGAGACCCCGAGGGTCCTCGAAGAAATCCACTCGGGGGAGTGTGGCAGTCACTCCGGAAGCCGGACCTTGGAAGGGAGAGTGCTGAGGCAAGGCTGCTTCTGGCCTACCCTCATCAAGGATGCAACAAAGTTCGCGAGGAAGTGTTCGAAGTGCCAGCTCTATGCTCCACTCCAGCTCCTCCCATCCCAGAGGCTCCGGACCATTACAACTCCGTGGCCCTTCGCTATATGGGGATTGGATTTGGTGGGACCCTTCCCCTAGGCAAGCGGCCAAAGGAAGTTCCTACTGGTGATGATAGATTATTTTTCCAAATGGGTCGAGGTGAAGGCGCTGGCCAAAGTAACATCCCAGGTAGTGAGAAATTTTGTTTGGGGTGAAATCATTTGCAGGCATGAGCTCCCCCTTGCCATCGTGACGGATAACGGACTCCAATTCGCCAATGAGGAATTCATTAGTTTCTGCACCCAACTTGGCATAGACCTAAGATTTGCGTCGGTCCATCACCCAAGGAGCAACGGTCAGGTAGATGCGACGAACAAGATAATTGTCAATCTACTAAAGAAGAAGGTGGAGAATCTCAGAGGCAATTGGGTGGAGCAGCTACCCTCCGTACTATGGGCCATGAGAACTACCCCAAACACAGCCACCGGAGAGACCCCTTTCAAACTTTCTCACGGGTCCAAAGTCGTTCTCCCGATAGAGTTCGAAGTCAAAACCTCCAGGGTAATCACCGCAGGTGAAGGAGATGGAGAATGGTTGGTAGAAAATGATGCAGAGCAAAGGTTGTCCCTGGACCTGGTAGAAGAGCTCCAAGACCTCACTGCTGTCCGACAGGAGGAAGTCAAGAGGCGGATGGCCAGATACTTCGACCAACACATCAGGATAAAACACTTCGAAAAGGGAGACCTAGTGCTGAAGAAGGTTGACGCGGCCGGGAGAGGAGCCGCGGTTGGCAAGCTAGAGCCCAATTGGGAAGGGCCTTACATTGTGAGTGAAGTGCTCAGGTCAGGAGGGTACCACCTCCAGGATGTGGAGGGGGTATCCCTTGGCCGAGCCAGGAGTGGAGATGATTTAAAAAGGTTTTATCCTTAGTCATTTTTTGTAACTGACTTTTTATATTTCCTACTCAATACATGCATTTTGGAGCAATTCTTTGGCAGGTCTCAAGCGGTTTGGTGCTGGAATGCCCCATATCGATTCCGCTGCCGGGCTCTCATAGACGGTGGGTCAGGTTGATCTCTGGAGAGGCTGGCAATGTTTCAAGAGTTTGGTGCTGGAATGCCCCAGATCGATTCCGCTGCCGGGCTCTCATAGACGGTGGGTCAGGTTGATCTCTCGAGAGGCTGGCAATGTTTCAAGTGTTCGGTGCTGGAATGCCCCAGATCGATTTCGCTGCCGGGCTCTCATAGACGGTGGGTCAGGTTGATCTCTGGAGAGGTTGGCAATGTTTCAAGTGTTTGGTGCCGGAATGCCCCAGATCGATTCCGCTGTCGGGCTCTCATAGACGGTGGGTCAGGTTGATCTCGGGAGAGGCTGGCAATGTTTCAAGAGTTTGGTGCTGGAATGCCCCAGATCGATTCCGTTGCCGGGCTCTCATAGACGGTGGGTCAGGTTGATCTCTGGAGAGGCTGGCAATGTTTCACGAGTTTGGTGTTGGAATGCCCCAGATCGATTCCACTGCCGGTCTCTCATAGACGGTGGGTCAGGTTGATCTCTGGAGAGGTTGACAATGTTTCAATAGTTTGGTGCTGGAATGCCCCAGATCGATTCCGCTGCCGGGCTCTCTTAGACGGTGGGTCAGGTTGATCTCTGGAGAGGCTGGCAATGTTTCAAAAGTTTGGTGCTGGAATGCCCTAGATCTATTCCGCTACCGGGCTCTCATAGACGGTGGGTCAGGTTGATCTCTGGAGAGGCTGGCAATGTTTCAAGTGGTTTGGTGCTAGAATGCCCCAGATCGATTCCGCCGCCGGGCTCTCATAGACGGTGGGTCAGGATGATCTCTGGAGAGGCTGACAATGTTTCAAATAGTTTGGTGCTGGAATGCCCCAGATCGATTCTGCTGTCGGGCTCTCATAGACGGTGGGTCAAGTTGATCTCTGGAGAGGCTGGCAATGTTTCAAGAGTTTGGTGCTGGAATGCCCCAGATTGATTCCGCTGCCGGGCTCTCATAGACGGTGGGTCAGGTTGATCTCTGGAGAGGCTGGCAATGTTTCAAGTGGTTTGGTGCTGGAATGCCCCAGATCGATTCCGCTGCCGGGCTCTCATAGACGGTGGGTCAGGTTGATCTCTGGAGAGGCTGGCAAAGTTGCAAGTGGTTTGGGCAGGTAAATAAGTTACTCATAGCAAGAGGTTTGGCTCGCAAGCGACCTCAAGACCCGGGCGAGGCGAGACTGAGGGTCCGCTCACATACGGGAATCGATCGCGGCAGGGTAATTGAGTGGGCTGCTCGCAAAATCACTTACGAATTTCAACGGTGCGAGTAAAGATGGCGTGCCGGGGAGGGCCCATTTTCACGGTGCTCCGTGGATAACAGTAAGAGCTCGCAAAAGGCGAGTGCGAACGAGGCAGGCTAATATAGGTCCCTCCCGCAAGGTTCCCCAACGAGGTACGTCCCAAACAAGGATAAGGTCCTACAACCTGAGTCCTACCGTCGCCGCAGAAGAAAGGTAGGCAAGAGCGACCTAGATATAATACAACGAGGAAAAAACTGTCAATGAAAGAGATGCGGGCGCGAACGTCAAGCGAAAGTTTAAAGACACGAGCATAAGAAAATTGGGATCACGCGAGCACGAAGGAAAGAGCACATGCGAATAATAAGTAAAGTGATAATATTGGAAAGATGGATAAAATGACTCTTTCATTCTTCACAAAAATTACAGTCCAACGGCGGGCTCGCCAACACAAAGAAAAAGTTTCATTATAAACAACAAAAAATTAAGGCGGCTCGCCGGGTGGCCCTTCAGTCGCTCTCTCGATCCTCTGCCTCGGAGATGGGTGCGAACAAGTCTGGGATGACTTCCTCCGCAGTGAACTCCATGGCGTCGGGAACGATCATGTCTGCCCCTTTGAGAGTGTCGAGGACGAGCTCCGCGATTTCCATCGACCTTTTGCGGTCGGCTTCTTTCTCCTCTCATGACTGACCGCGAGTCTCAGCTCGCGGGGGAGGGGGGAGCACCGCCAAGGTCAGGTCGTGGACCCGGGCCTTGAGGCATGTGTTCTCCGTCTTCAGGTCCGCGATCCTCGCGTGAAGTTGGCTGACGGACTCGGCATCCTGCAAAAAGCGGGTTAGCAGAGAAAAAGCGAAGCGAGACAGGAAAAGACTTTTGCAAAGCATCACTTACCAGTCCGCCTTGAAGACTGGCGAGGAGGCCCTCAGACAAGGCCTCCTTCCCCTTAAGCTCTGCGACTTCATCCGCGGACTTCTGGAGCTCAACGTTAAGCTCCCTGATTTCCCTATCCGCTGTGAAGTACCGGCGGCCCACCATGTGGGTAAGCTCCATCACCCGGAATTGGGCTCGCATAGCTTCATATGCAACCCCCTTCGGCGTAAAGGACCGAAAGAGGGAGGCATCCTCGCGACCGTAGAGGCAAAAGGCGAGGGCGAATGCCTCACCCCCAGCCTTGTCATCCTCTACCCAGTAAGGGAGAAGAGAGGAGCAGATGACCTTGCTTTGCTCGGGGTCCCACGCGAGCACCGACTCACCAACCGCGTCCGCAAGCTTCATACCAAGCCCGAAGTTCGTGTGGCTCGTCGGCTTGGGTTTGGAGGCCGCCTCCACCGGCTCGCCTCCCTCTTTGACAGGCTCCTGACTCGCTGCTGGAGAAGGGTGGAGGTCGGGTTCAGAGAGGTCAACGACCTCCTTCGCCTTGGGGGCGGAAGGGGCTTTCTTGGTCTTCTTCGCCGCTCCCTGCGAGGCAGGGAGGCGTAGAGGAAGGGATCGCTTCTTCCCAGATGAGGTGCTTGGGACGTCGCGGAAGGCCTCGGCGGCCACGCGCACGAGCGAGCCAGAAGTGAGGGATGAAGGAGGCACGTGAGGAGGGTTGAGTGGGAGTTCACGCTCTGCTGCAAAGATAACTGGGAGCGTTAGACAGTCGAAGGAGAAGGGAATGAGGAAGTTGGCGAGTGCGATTCAAACCTTCTCCTGGGGGGACAGGCGGCAAGAGGTCCACTCGCTCTCGGAGGAAGGCGACCTCGAAGTTTTTTCCCTTGAGGTACTGGTACAGGACCGCATCACAACCCCCTAGCGAGGCCGGAGGGCGATAAGCGGCCTCGTCTCGCTGGGTGGGAATGTAGGAGACATTGCCAAAAGGACCCTTCACCAGGACGAACTTCTGCGTCCAATAATGAGACTTATTCACCGTCTCGCAGACGGTGACATGCTGGCTCGCGTGTGAGCCGTCCCGTCCTTGTACGCACGGAACGAGAAGACCTTGCGGAAGACGAACAGGCTAAACTCGATCTTCTCCGCCCCGAGGTAACTGGCGAACGCGACCACCACGACGATCGCGTTCGCGCGTCAGCTGGCTCGGAAGAACACCGAAGTACTTGAGCACCTGGAAAAGTCAACAAGGGTTAGAGCGTCATTCACAAAGCGAGTCAGGAATGTAAGGGTCAAGAAATAAACATACTTGGCGCACTTCCGGCCAAAGTGGGAGTCACAACCCATTCTCGAAATGGGCGATGAGGATAGCGAGCTCATCAGGATGCGGGTCACTGATGGTGTCCCTCTCGGTAGGGCAGCGAGCCACAAACCCGGAGTGAATGCATTGATCAACGGTAGCCTGGTACTCCTCCTTCGTGAGGTTGGCGCAGAAGAAAAGGCCATCGAGGAAGGCCCCAGAACACTTGGACCGCCCCTCAGCTTTCGTCTCGCCGACCATGATGTCTGGAATCCGCGAATCGCAAAAGCCGCGAGAGCGAGCTAGGTTTGCGAGAGAGTCAGAAAGAGAGGGAGCGCGAAGGAGGAATAATAAATGCGGTGGTTGGAAAGGAAAAGGGTCGACTATTTATAGAAATGAAAAAGGCGGGAAGAAGCTGAAGCGTCGGTATCTGCGGATAGCGAATTCGCGCGGTACTCTTCCGCCTCTAGGGGTCCTATTCACTCCCGGCGAGTCGGCACCCTGTCAAAACTTTCTCCCATTAATCATCAGCGAGCTAGCGCTAAATAATAAAAAGTAAAAAGCGAGGGCAGGACGCGAATGCGAGTAATAGAAGCACAAACATAGCCAACGAAGGGGCGAGCCGGGCAAGGCGAAAGAAAAGATAATAAACAGGGAAAGTAGGGGCTCGCAAGCGAGTCAAAGTATCATTATTACAGACTTATAAAAATTGTTCACGACCCCTCCAATCGAAGGGGAGGGGGAAGAAAAACAATGAAGTGCAAAGCAAGAATCCTTAATATCGCAGCCACTTCCAGCGACCGCGACCCCGGACACCAGAGCGAGGGGGGACTCGTGGGTAGTGATACTCGCGAAGCGACCGGTTCGCCTAGCTCGTCAGCCGCATGTAATCATCAATTCGGGCAATGTATACCCCGGGGGAGGTCGCGTCGCCATGATCGGTCGACCGTATCTCGGTGAGGGCGCGCGCGTTCGCGTCCTCCATCGCGACAAACCTTTCCTCATTGGCGAGCCGATCCAGCCTATTATGTTCATGTAAATCCCTTAGCAGGGCGGTATGCTTCTAGAATATCTCGGTGACCCGCCTCTTCATTCGCTCTGGATCGCTGGGGTCCCCCAGAAAGTATGCGACCTGACTCGGCGAGGGGGGTGGAGATATCTCCAACGCTCCAGACTCCGACTCGGAGAGCGGGGTCATGGAATTACCTGCGAAGTAGGAATCAACGACAAGGTGAAAAGTAACACTCAATGGCGACAGTCTAACCTAGTGGAGGAATTTGAGTACTGGGCCGCTGGCGTGAGGTGCCCGGCTGGCCTCAGAATGCTTCAACAAAGGCAGGGGTGAGGGCCTTACCCAGACCGGGAGTGAGCGTGGGTCTAGAGCCAAGCCCGGGCTCGGCAATCAACGTCCCTCCCGAGCTCCTTTGACCCAGGAAGCCGAATCCAGGAGTAAGGATGGTCTGGTTCGGCAGGGTGGGCGAGTCCGCCGGAGGAGGAACTTGTTCCTCTAGGGCCGCGAGAGGGGACACTGCATAAAGAGTAGGTGTGATTTGACGAGTCGAGAGACATGAAGGAAGACAAGGTAAATCACTCACCTCGTTGCGAAGGCGAGTCCCGTTGGCCGACTGCCCTCGCATCCACGAGAAGAGCGTCAGCTCCATCCGTAGAAGGGAGGTGGGTCTCTGTGATTGGCCTTCCCGAGGCGCTCTCATCCGGGGGATCATTCTGCGAATAGGATAAGTAAGGTTGAAAGGAAAGAACATCAAACCAGCGAGCTTGGCGATAATACCTGCGAGGCGAGCCCGTCATCGAGAGAGTGCGGCGAAGAAGAAGACCCACCCCCGCCGGCCGCGCGCCGAACGACCTTTGCCGTTTTTAGGGAGGGCGGAGGCGGAGAGCGCCGCGGAGAAATCCAGGAGGCGATGGTGGCGGCTTTCCCCTTCTGGGCCGCTTGCGAGGCCTTCATGCGAGCCAACATTTCATCTTTTTTCGACATCACGTTGGGGCTCGCGGCGAGTAAGAAAAGAGAGAGAAGAAACAAAAGTTCGAATGACGGCCGTGGAGAGTGGTATTTATAGTGGTGGGCATGGGGCCCACCGAAAGATTCTCGCCACGTCACCAAGGGACCGGCGAATACCAGGGGTTGGACGGTTCTTCGCGAGCCTAAAAGAGCCTCGCGAAGAGCGGGGATTGTGTACAACCCCGATATTCTCCTATAAGCGAACAAGGACAGAGAATTTACATGTGTTCTTTGCGTTCGACGAACGGCTAACTGCGTTCGACGAACGGCTACCTGCGTTCGACGAACCACATTCTGCTGTCGACGAAGAGGTTCAAGGCTGCGCTCGACGAAACCCAAGTAATGCTCGACGATCCCGCCTCAGCTCAGCGGTCGACGCTTTTACTCAAGTTCAGCGGTCGACGAAGCCCGGAGTTCGACGAACCCCGATGTCCGTTCGACGAATTTGCTTCTCAGACCGATGGCCGTCTCGACGGCTACCTCTACCCTGTCTCAGCGGAAGAAGTCACATGAAGGCGCGCGAGTCAGATCCCCGCGATCCCAAGCTTCAAGGTCAATTCACAAAAAGGCGAGCGAGCCAGGTACTCGCCGACTGTCCGCAAGAAGGCGAGCGAGCCAGGTACTCGCCGACCGTTCGCGAGAGGGCAAGCGAGTCGGTTTCTTTCCAAGTCTCAGGGTTCGGCAGAACGTCGAAGAGAGTTCGACGAATGCCGAACATTTGTTGAAGTCGTCGAACTCGGATCAGCGTTCGACGAATTTCATTCTCCGTTCGACGAAATCCGTTCGACGAATTCATCTTTTCGTTCGACGAATTTCGCTCGACGAACTCACCTCTCTCACGAGTGATGTTCTCATAAACCGCTCGGTCCCTAGACTAAAGAGGTGAAATTACTCCCTAACCCCTGGTGGTCTGCAGGTAGCCTCTCCAACAGCGGAGTTTGGCTGTTAGCATGCCAAGTTGGGGTGCGTTTAGTAAAACCAAAACGCAGAATTCCGCTATTGACAGACCATGGGCAGAAAACTATAAATAGACCTTCATGGGCACCTTTGAGGAGGATTCCAATCTCAGATCTCTGAGCTTCTTCTTCTTCCTTGGTTACTTTGGTTCAGCTCTCAAGCTCTCCAAGGTGCCCAAGTCTCAGCTTTGGCTTGGGAGGGGAAGCGCTCAACGATCTTCCGGGTTTGTGGTGGGACCTCCTCACTGTGACTAAGGCCTTAGTCAATTTCCAAGTCTCCGGTCTGCTCCTTTCGAGGGACTAGTAAGGGCTAGCTGCCCCTCAACTCGTTGAGGGCCCGAGCTTCACAAGAGACCGAGAAATTGGTTTCAACACACATTATTTAGAAGTGCTATTAGAAGTGCACATTATAACTGCATATTATTTGGGGGAGAACACATTTAGAATAAATATAATATACGAACAATGTTTTTATTATTTTTTAATATAACGCGGGTGCAACTGCAAAATTTAAGATACTCATCTTGGACTCTTGCTAATAATATTGGGTACACACAAGATTGGATTTCCTGCTTTTTTACCAAAGTTTCGGAAGATTGGTAACTCTCTTCAACTATATCTCCTATTATATTAATGCATCATATATTCTAGGTGTGATTTGAGGTATTAGTCAACTAGTGGCTAAACAAAGCATAATAGACTTTGTGATTAATGTTTGTAGGGATACTCCGTAGTATTGGTCGGTAGAGGGTCAAACAGAGCATATAGATTTTTATTTACTATGCACTGTTAGTTTTAGAATTCAATTGTAATGTTTTTTTTAATTTACATAGAAGTGAAAATGGAGGGTCAGAAGAAGAGAACAAGTCTCATCGCGTCTATGTTTCGAAAGAAGTTGAAATCTAAAGAGTCTTCTTTACCATCACTGCAAGAGAGTGAAAATGAGGAGATTCCTCCTTCTCCATCCAATGATATTGTAAATATGTTCACTTCACCATCACAACAAACTTAAGATATTGTTATGGATTGTGTATATGAATATGATGTGGAGTTGCTTCCACATGATTCGGGAAAAGGAAAAATATATCGATATTTTCGTTAAATGAACAAGATGTAGTGAGAAAGACATATATACTAAGAATTCCTTGTCAACCAAAAGGTCATTTTTTCCTCATAGAAAAATGGGAAATCGAGATCGTCGGTTTGTTATCACCTAGTTTGATATGTTTGATTAGCTTGAGTATAATGTTGAAAAGGATGCATCATTTTGTTTTGTGTGTTACTTGTTGAAGAATGATACTGCAAACAGTACTGTTGGGGATGATATACCTTTGTCACTGGTGGAGGATATAGATCATGGAATAAACTTGAAGGATTCCAAAAACATGTAGGCAAGATTAATAGTGCTCATCAACTAGCTTTACAAAAATATCAAGCTTTAAAAGAGCCTAAAAGATCTATCATTGTTGCTCTTGATAAACAATTGGACACTACTAAGCATGAACATAAAGCACAATTACAAGCATCTCTTAAATGCTTGAGATTTTTTTTGCGTCAAGGATTGTCCCTGTGTGGTCACGATGAAAGCCAAGATTCACTAAACCGGGGAAATTTTCTTGAACTTCTTCAGTGGCTCGCAGATATTGATGAAAAAATTGGTAAATATGTCTTAGAAAATGCCCCAAGAAATAATCAGTTGACTGCTCCATCAATTCAAAAAGATATAATTAAAGCTTGTGCAAAGGAAACTACTAAGATTATTATGCAAGAGCTTGGTGATGACTACTTTTCTATTCTAGCCGATGAATCCAGTGATATGGCACAAAGAGAGCATTCATTGAACTTGGCTAAAATTCGTGGGCAAGGATACGATGGAGTTAGTAATATGAGTGGTGAGATAAATGGTCTTAAAAGTTTAATTTTGAGGGAAAATTCATGTGCATACTACATTCATTATTTTGCTCATCAACTTCAGTTAACACAAGTTGTGGTTGTTAAAGTAAATGATGTCTGTCAATGGCTTTTTGAAGCAATTGCAACTTTATTAAATGTGATTGGAGTTTCATGTAAGCAAAATGAAATGCTTAGAGAAAGCCAAGTCCAAAAGGTTGCCAAGGCACTAGAAGAGGGTGAACTGAAATCTGGATCAGGTTTAAATCAGGAGCTTCGTTTGAGTAGGTCGGGAGACACTCATTGGGGATCACATCACAAAACATTAGTGCATATTATTTCATTATATCCTGATATGGTTGCTACACTTCTGAAAATTGGGAAGAGCAAAGCAAATGATCGGGTGAAGGCACATGGTGTGTTGTTTGTGTTGGAATCATTTAACTTTGTTTTAATGGTTCACGTAATGACCACTATATTTGGGTACACTCATGAGTTAAATCTTGTGTTACAAAGAAAGGATCAAGATATTGTTAATGCAATGTCTTTTGTTAGTTTGACAAAAAATAATTGCAAACCTTAAGAGATGATGGATGAGACACACTTTTGAACAAGATTTTGTTATTTTGTGGGAAAAATAATATTCATATTCCCAATATGGATGCTCAGTATATACCTCGCGGAAGATCAAGCCGGTTTGTCAAAGACTACACAAATTTGCATCATTGCCGAGTTCAAATATTCTTAAAAGTCGTCGATCTACAACTACAAGAGCTTAACAATCAGTTCGATGAGGTGAGTATGGAGTTGCTTAATTGTATGACTTGCTTGAATTCCGTTAATTCATTTGCTTGTTTTGACAAGCAAAAAGTACTACGACTTGCAGAGTTTTATCCTAATGATTTTTTAAGTTTGAAGTTGTTTAATTTTGATTTTCAACTCGAAAACTTCATTGCCGACATTTGCCGACATGAGATACGATGAGAGATTTTCTGATTTGAAGGATTTTGGTTATCTCTCTGCGAAGCTTGTTGAAACAGGCAAACATGTTGCTTATCAACCAATTTACAGGCTTTTGAAGTTTGTACCGATTCTTCTTGTGACCACTGCGAGTGTGGAAAGAGTATTCTCAGGCATGAACTATGTCAAGAACAAGTTGCCAATAGTATAAGCGACCAAATATTGAATGATTGTCTGGTTACTTTTATTGAGAGAGACGCATTTTTGGAAGTCTGTGATGACAACGTTATTGATCGTTTTCAAAAAGTGAAGACTCGTCGTGGGCAATTGTAAATTTTTTGTTATTTTTTGTTATTTTTTGTTATTTTTCAATTGCTTCAATGAAATGTAATTTTGTACGACTTTATAATGACAATATTTTAAGCTGAGTTTGTTATGAAAAAAAATTTGTGCCCCTATTACAAAATTCCTAGACCCGCCACTGAAGTCAACGGCTGTAAGGAGTGTTTTTAATATTGTGGGAGGGGAAAAATTTAGTTATTGGAGAATTTTTGAAGGTCTGAGAAGTGGAATCAGAACTTCACGTGAGAGTGAAGTCGTCAGGCGAAGGTTGGTTTGGGCGAGGGAAATGAGAAGTTCGACCTCTTTAGGTTGGAATTGAGGGGGAGAGGAATTAGGCTCTAAGAGTAATTCCCATGCAAAGGGGAGATTTCCAATTCCGCCCTATTATAATGTGCACTGAATGTGAGAATTGGAATTGTGGGGCAAATTTCCACCCTCAATTCCTTCCAAATAGAAGGGGCATAAGTTTAATCTCTGGATTGGAAGTTAAGATCTTTACACGTAATTCATATTTAGTTTGTATTTTCTGATGTAAATCATTAAACTTAATCTATGGATTGGAAGTTATAAAGTATACACAAAAATATGTACATCATATTCCTAGAGATGTAAATTATGTAAAGGTATATTCGGACATATAACGGGCTCGGGGGCTTTGCGCGTGGAAACCCTAGGTATTCTTCTATATATACCTAGCTGGGGGCAACGAAGAGAGTGTTCCACTTTGACCCTCCTTCAGATGTTTCAAGCACCCTTCACATTCTCGAAAATTTTGCCCTAAGGGTTCGCTCGCTCCCGTGCCCCCGTCCGTGCCGTTCCTGTTCACGCGAAGGATCAGCGATCCATCCCACCGTTGCCACTCACGATCGAAGAAGGAGGAAGCCCGTTCGTCCGTGCCGTTCGCTGCTGCCCTCCCGTCGCCGTTCGTCGCGATCCGCCCAGCCTCTCGTACGTCGAAACCCTCGCCGGTGTTGTAGAGGGAGATCCCGGCTCTTCGCCGTTCGTGAAGAAAGAGGCCTGCTGTCGGTCGCGTGCTAGGTCACCGCTCGTCTAGAGGAGATATCGCGTTGCTCTCGCGATCCAGATCTGCTAGCCACCGCACGTCCAGACGAAGGAGTTCGTCAGATCTGCCGCCGATCTGTCTTCGTGTTGCGCAAGAGGAGGGGTTCGCCGCTGCTGTTCTTGGTCTGCCGTCGTGTGCGAAGAAGGAAATCGCCGGATCCCAACCCTTCTGCCTCAGATCTGCCGCAGCAAGCCGTCTCAGCAGTTTTCCAGCCCGTCTAGCGGTTCCACCCGTCCCAGCGGTTCCAGCCAAGTCCAGATCCCCTCACCCTCCCTCAGATCTCCCACTGCCGCCGTCTCCAAGCTCGTGTAGCCCTAGCATTGTCGTCCGCCGACAGCGTCAGCGACAGCCCCCTGTCGCTACCGCCAGACGACAGTGCCGACGACAGCTCCCAGGAACCCCGTTCCTCCCTGTTTTCGTGTCGTTCTCTGACGGGCGCACAATGATGAAGGGGAACAACATGACGTCCCCCGTTCCGATGAAAAAGCTGGAGAAGTTCACGGCGACTGAGTTCACCACCTGGAAGTTGAACACTCAGTTCAGGATGAAGTTTCTGAACGTGTTCTACACAGTTCAGTCTGATGGTGCTGAGGTCGTAGGGACTGCTGATGAGGCACAGTGGATTTCAGATGAAGACTTCTGCAAAGACTACCTGCTCAACTATCTGTCCTCCAGCTCAGCCCAGACCTACATGAAGATGAGCACTGCAAAGGAGATCTGGGATGCGTTGCAGGAGCACTTCAGGCAGTAAGAGGACCTGTCCAAGACGCACCTAGTGGACAAGTTCCACTCTTTCAGCTTCGACGAGGAGAAAGCCATTCTCCCTTAGTGAGTCTATTAGTCTGCCCGATAGCTTTGTTGCGGGCACGATTGTGTATAAGTTGCCCTCCTCGTGGTACAATTTCAAAACGGAAATGTACCGCAAGAAGATGCAGGTTGGTCTGAACGACCTCAAGCGTTTCATACGTATTGAGGAAGAGAACAGGACGAAGCACGCTTTGGAAGCTGTTGGAAAGCAGAAGGCTGCTGCCAACATGATTTCAAGCTCCAAGCGGCCTCCTCCCCCTCATAAGACCAAAACATCTCGTAGTAGCCCCCAGGTTGTAGGCCCGAGTAAACCCTCTAAGAAATTTAAGGGTAAATGTTATAACTGCAATAAGTGGGGACACTGCGCATCTGACTGCAAGCTACCGAGGAAAGAAAGAACCCGGGCACCACAAGAAGGCAACCAAGCCCATCTGGTTAGGCAAGCTGAGCCATCCGACTTTGTTGCCATGGTCGGACACGCGCAGGCCAGCACGGAGTGGTACCTGGATTCTGGGGCAACGTGCCACGTTTGCAACAATGCTAATCTTCTGACAGAGCTGAAGGATGCAAATGAATCAGTAACTGTGGCAAATGGAGACTCAGCTGACGTCATAAAGGTGGGGAACGCAACTCTAATGCTCTCCTCAGGTAAGTATTTAATTTTAAAAAACGTTAAATTTATTCCTTCAATAGCTGCTAACTTAGTGTCTATCAGTTTATTATGTGATGCGGGTATGTCGCTTAGCTTCTGTAGAGGTAGGGTAACTCTGTCAGTTAACTCGCACTATTTTGGATGTGCTTATTTTCAAAATAGGATGTACCGTCTGAGTCTAGCAAGTGAGGTAATCCAACAAGTTCAATTGAACTTAGTTAGCCCTAGGACTCTACACGAGAGACTAGGACACGTAAACTACAGGAAAATGTTCCAAGTAGCTAGAACTCACAAGATCACATTAGACACTAAGTCTCCACTTGAAAAATGCGAAGTGTGCGCTCAAACTAAGATCACTAGGAAACCTTTTGGCACGGTTACAAGGAGCACAACACCTCTTGAGCTTATACATTCCGATATTTGTGACTTTAAGAGTTTTGTCACTAGAGGTGGGAGGAAGTATATGATCACGTTCATAGATGACTGCACGAGATTTTGTCATATTTCGTTGCTTAAAACTAAAGATGAAGCATTTGAAAAGTTTTGTCTTTTCAAAACCAGGGTAGAAAACCAACTAAGCATGAAAATAAAATGTTTTAGGAGTGATAGAGGAGGAGAATATATGTCCAGTGAGTTCAGATGCTTCCTTGCTTCTAAGGGCATCATAGCAGAAACCACTGCTCCTTACTCCCCCCAATCTAACGGCATAGCCGAGCGCAAGAATAGAAAGTTAACAGAGATGTTGAACTCTATGCTGCTCACTGCAGGCATGCCTTCCGCTTATTGGGGAGAAGCAGTCTTAGCTGCGAACCACATTCTAAATAAAGTTCCTCATGCTAAGTTAGAGGTTACTCCCTACGAGCTTTGGTTTAAGAGACCCCCGTCGTTTACTCGACTTAAGACCTGGGGCTGTATAGCCTATGTCAGGGTCCCTGACCCTAGACGGCCTAAAGTTGGACCTAGCACCAATACTTGTGTCTATCTAGGTTGTGCTGAGGATAGTGCTGCAGATAGGTTCCTTGATATTTCTAATAATATCATAATAGAATCTAGGGATGCGGTGTTCTTCGAGGATAAATTCCTCAAAGATAAGAACTTAACGATCCCAGGTATGCAAACAACTATTACTGAGGAAGATCCTGAATCAGTACCGAGTACCTCCTATTCCGTTCTGGTAGATAACTCTGGCCTAGAGTCTAGAAGGACTTCTCTAAGAGAGCGAATTCCCAGAACCTTCAGTAGTGACTTTGTGACTTACCATGTTGAGGCCGATCCATCCACCTATAAGGAAGCGATGAGATCCAAGGATTCACTACTCTGGAAAGAAGCTATAGATGAAGAGATGAATTCTCTTCTTCAGAATAAAACCTGGGCGTTGGTTGAAAAGCCAAAAGGGGCTAAAACCGTAGGGTGTAAGTGGGTTCTGAAAAAGAAATTGAATCCTGATGGTAGCGTAGCTAAGTATAAAGCACGCATGGTGGCTAAAGGTTTCACACAAGTCAGCAGAGTAGATTACTTTGATGTCTACTCACCAGTGTGTTACTTAGCAACCATTTGGGTTCTCCTTGCTATTGCGTCTATTGAGAACTTTATTGTCCATCAAATGGATGTTAAGACTGCGTTCTTGAACGGAGATCTGACCGAAGAGATCTACATGAATCAACCTGAAGGTTTCATTGTAGACGGTCACGAAACGAAAGTCTGTAAATTACTTAAGTCTTTATACGGACTAAAGCAAGCACCAAAATTATGGCATGAGAAGTTCGACTATAGTGTAAAGAACATGGGATTCATGTCGAGTCTCTTGGATAAATGTCTTTACATACGTAATAGATCGGATAAAGTCGCCATAATATGCTTGTACGTAGATGATATGCTCATTCTAGGGTCTGATCAATCCGAAGTGGATGACGTTAAGTCAGACCTAATAAAAGAATTTAGCATTAAAGACCTAAGTGTAGCTAACATTATACTAGGCATGCAGGTGAGCTTTGGGAAGAATGATATCTCCCTAAGTCAAAGCCACTACATAAAGTCCATGTTGGACACGTGGGGATACACTGCTAGTAGAGCATCTGAGACACCATACGACTACACTAACCGCCTAAAGCCCAATGAAGGAGCTATGGTTAGATAGTTAGATTATTCTAAACTTCTTGGTAGCCTCATGTATGCTATGGTCTGCACTAGACCTGACATAGCCTTTACGATTGGCATGTTGTGCAGATTCACTAGTAATTCTGGTAAAGACCACTAGAACGCCTTAGATAGGCTAATGAGATACTTAAAGCACACCTAAAAGTATGCTTTTGTTTACACTGGTCATCCTTCAGTTCTTGAAGGTTATTCTGATGCATCTTGGTGCTCAGAATTAAACGACAGCACGTACACTAGTGGGTTTGTATTCACACTAGGAGGAGCAGCTGTAGCCTGGAAGTCCAAGAGGCAATCCTGTATTGCACTCTCTTCTATGGAATCCGAACTCTACGCTCTTGCGTCAGCAGGAGAAGAGCCGAATGGCTGAGAGATTTGGTGATGGACATTCCTTTGTCTAGCCTAAAAATGAGTTCTGTTGCAGTTTACTGCGACAATCAGGCTACTAAAACGATTGCTACGAACTCTTTGTTCAATGGCAAAAGAAGGCATCTCAGGCTGAAACAATCCTGGTTGACCTCTCTCACAAGTCAAGGGATTATGACCCTAATTGATGTGAGATCGAAAGACAATGTTGCAGACCCCTTGACCAAATGATTGAATAGAGCTCTTACAATAAAAACATCGGGGGAAATGGGACTAAAGTTCATAGATGTATGAAACTTTCCTCCGCAGTTTTATGTTTTGATAGTGAGAACCTACAGTCCGCAACATTCAAGCATCTAATAATAGGCTGAAAACCCCAAATAATTTCTTGATGAAAACCCAAGATGGTTTGATGTCGGTTATTCCACACTTGATAACCAAGCACCACTCTCATTGTAAGTTGATTCGAGAGTTATTCAACTGGAAATTGAAAGTCGTTTTAAATGTTAATCTAAACATTATTGGTCACAACACATTATTCCACATCTGATAATGTTGCACGTGATGTGTGCCAACATGTGTCGGTGAGGCACATAGTGATCAGTAATGAGTAAGATAATGTGACTAGTCCAAGTTAGACTGGATGAGATGCTGACAGAGTTACTTCACCGTTGTTAGAAGTGCTAAGCTCATTTAGTAAGAGCTAGTTTACTTTAAACGTTACTGCATATGATTATGAATTCATAGAGTCTGACTCGTGAAATTCCTTGCAGGCCACAATGGAGATTATGGAGGAGAAGTAGACTTGGACATGGATGACGATGATCTACTAGATGAGTAGAATCATCAAACATTTTAATTCATGTTATCTTGTAATAATTATTCAGACTATGCTTTGGGATAGAATCTGTGCCTTTTGGTTTGCCGTTTAGGCAAAAACCTTTTTTCTTGTGTTAATTAGTATGATCTGTCCTGAATGCTTTGTTTAGCTTGAATTATTATTTTGTCTACTCTCCAGCACCCTGAAACGTTACCGTTATTAGTCACGAATATAGGAGGAGATTGTAAAGGTATATTCGGACATATAACGGGCTCGGGGGATTTGCCCGTGGAAACCCTAAGTATTCTTCTATATATACCTAGCTGGGGGCAACGAAGAGAGTGTTCCACTTTGACCCTTCTTCGGATGTTTCGAGCACCCTTCACAAATTATTAAGTTTATCTCTGGGTTGGAAGTTAAGAAGTTTGGAATTAAGTAAGAGGTTTGGAGTTAGTTGCTATTTTTTTTACATATTTTGCTCAATTTGATGGACCAATTTGAAGCAAAATTAATTTGAAGGACTTATTTGGTATGAAACATAAAGATAAGCGACCTATTTGAATACTTTAAAAACATTCACTGTTATATGTTTAACGAAAAAGAAATGAGGGACTTGTTTGAAATAGTTAATAAAGTTGGGGGACTAATTTAAAGCAAAATAAATTTAAGGGACCAATATAAAACAAGCTCCAAATTTAAGGGACTGATTTGACTATTTAATTAAAAGCTGGTATTGCCGGCCTTTAATTAATATAAGATCAAACGCATAAGGCCGTTTGGCCTTATTTTTGATGTCAAACCACTTTATAGCAATTTGGCCTCAAATAATTAAGTAATTTATTTATTATTAAGTGATAACTATCTCTCTCTCATCACTCTATTTAAGAGTGAGCACATGAATGAATGTGTTTATAATCTTTTCATACGATGTTATGCTGATATTTCTTTTCTCTCATCTGCTCACTCATCTCTTCACTCGCGTTGATGACCTCTCACAATGATTTGACAGCTCCTCGAGATACAAATCATGAGATTAAAATCGTGGATCACCAGCATAGTGCACAAGTGTGAGAGCAGTACTTCAACAAGATCTGCGTCAATGAAAAGTTAAGAGTAAGCAAAATTACTCACAACAAAATGCAACACAACATCGAGGAGGCATTTGAAATCTTGCTTGGACTAAAAAAGCGTCATAGTCAAATCAAGCGCAAATATCTTTAGTTGAGCGAATTTAAACCTACGATCAAGCTAGATAACGAGATGAGCAAATGAGGAATATAATTGTTGCGGGTCACTAGAGGCGCTCTTGAACCGGTCGAAAATGAATCGTCCTGGCTCGGGAGTGGTTGAGCCCGCAAACAGTCACAAAAAAGCTGACGGCTTGCAAGAGAGTTTTTTACGTGGAAAAACCCCGACAAGGTGAAAAAATCACGGGGTCGGATCTGTGCCGGCTAAACTTTCACTATATCTTGGTGGTGTTACAAAGTTTTGTAGAGAATTCGAGGGCGATATGCCACCTCTCGTTACTGTTGTAGAGAGAGAGAAGGGGAAGAGGCTTCGAGGGTGACAAGCCACCACTCATTATAGTTAAAGAGAGAGAAGGGGAAGAAGCTTTGAGGGTGACATGTAACATCCCAGTGCGCGCTAGGCCCCTATGATGAAAATACAAATCAGTGTCAACTCGGTGTCACTTCGAAAATTGAATTTGAGCGTCGTTGATACTTTGCGGTATTTGACATATTTAAGCGGAATATGACCTTTTTCCTATATTAATTATGTTGGCAACATATATGTGTATGTTTTGCGGTGATTTTATTCTGTCGTTATGCTAATCGGAAGGTTTGGTTTAAGAGGTTGCCTCCTAGTTGAAGTTGGGTGCTAATAGAGGCTTTGTGTGAGTCTTTATTGCGGGCTTGGTTTAAGTTTGGGCTGCGATTAGGAATTGGCTGGCAATTTTTGAGGCGGTGGCTGTATATGTCTTCGATTGGCTTCCCTCTTCCGATATCGACACACATTTTATTTTTCACCGCCTGGACGTTCCGGTGGAGCTTACGCTAAGGCTTGTCGGTTCCTCTCCGATCTGCTCGATGGTCTTCCTCCCTCTCGTCGACTGGACTGGAAGAGCTCGGCAAGGACTGGTGATTAGCTCTTGGTGGTGCTGATGATGGGTTCACTGGAGTTGAGGCCCGACCGACGTATTTCATCTTCCAAGTTCTCACTGTGAGCTCTACTCTTTCTTTACCCTTGATTATTTCTTTATGGGCTGCAAAAATCATGGAATTTAGAGCGTTGCATGAGGGTTTTAAATATCAATTGAGAACTGGTTAGGTCATGTATGGGTCTTGGCTGGCTGTTCCTATTTCTATTTACTGGCTTTGCTTTAGTTTAATGGGGGAAATCAATCTCTGTTTTGCTTAGTGGCCACAAACTGATTTATAAAAGGGGGGATTTGTATGCGTTGGCTAGCTCCTATTGACATCTATAGTTCAGTTATCCTTTAGCAGTGGTTGTTGTGGGTTAAATCTTTGTGAGTTGCTATTGTTATGATACCCCAACTCCAATGCAATGAAAATTGGGGAAAATTCTGTTGTTGTGGGGACTGCTTTAATTTACTTAAAGCTGTTAAGTAAGGAGTTGCCCTTGTAGGGCTTTCTTTGTGTTTGCCTTAACTTATAAGTTGGGGTATTCTGGAGTAAATACTCATGTTGGCCGGCTTCTACTCGTTTCCATATTCTGTTGAGTTTTGTTGCTTGAGTGAGCATTTGGAGGAATGGAATGATAATATTGCTGTAGGAGATTTGGGCAAAATCTTGTAAGCAATTTGAGGGTTTCTCTCTTGTTTGGTTGCTAATTCTTTCCTTCTCTATTGGTTATTGTGGAGTGATTCGAAGAATGGGGAATATGGATGATCTTCTATAGTACATTTGTACATGTTTTGGTTCTATTTCATTAGGGTTGTTTGATGTTTGTCTGCCCTTAAGCAGTCCAGATTTTCTGTGCTATTTCCTTTTTTAGTTTGGGTAATGTTGACTGATTACATGTTGTATATTTCTGTGGATCAGGACCCTTTAATCAGTCTTGACCAACTGCCGCCATGCCGCGGAGGAGACAACCGCGAACGTCGGCCGGAAATCAGGTGACTTACTCCCCTCTCCCTTGGTGCTAGCCTCTTAGATCACAATAGGAGAGATGAAGGCTCAAGAGAGCTTCTCGTGTGAGTTTTAATGGAGTTTCCTTAGGAAGACCAAGCCGGAACCTCAAAATTATGGCATCGTTCGCCGCGGGGTTCTAAGGATCATTTCTTCTCTTCAAAAGGAAGATATGGGATTTGATTTGGGGCAAACCCATGGTCGTTGTGGGAGAGTGAGGGGAATGATATTTAGGGATTTTAAAAGGGGGTGAAATGATCTAATTCATGTTTGGGGAAGATGAAGGACGATGCTCTGTTAAATAGGGTTTTAATTATGTATTATTTTGTTTGGGGAAAGATGATGAATAACCCTCTGTTAAATAGGGTTTTAATTATGTATTACGTGATCACTTCTGTTTAGTTTCAGAATTTTTGGATAGATATTTACCATGAAGATGCTTGTCCTATCATATAAATGCAAAGCGCCGTAAATATGTATTTCATAATACAATGGGGTCGAAAATTGGTGGAGACATTTGTGATAATAATATCTACATCCTTGTTGAAATTCATGATTTATGATTAAGTAGAATTAAAGCTATTGCCGTTTTATTTGATGATTGAGGGAAATATAAATGCTGAATGTGAAGCCTGTTTGGGCAGAATTTTGTATGAATCATGTATACGCTAGTATTGGCTGGTGATGATAATGTCAGATTTACTTCTGTTAAGACGACTCCTTGGATGAACCTTCAATTGTAGATTTATGTGGAATCGTAAAAAGGACATGTATGAATTAATATTCATATCGCTTGATAATCTCTCCATAAGCTTGATAGCTTTAATCGTGTTGAATCACGTGGTGATTTGTACTTATGGCGATTGAATATTGGTGATATGTTGGGGATTACATATTTAGTAAAATATGAATATGACACCATACACACAAGTAGTCCCACAGATTTTCGTAGAGTAATTTCCATGATATACACTCGCCACCGCAAAAGAGTTATGATAACTCGGTATGGTTAGCATTGATGGCTTGGTGTGGATTATAAGATATTGTTATATCTTGTGGTAAAATGTGAAGGACCCGGTGGTTGGGGGCCTTGGATGCTAATTAGCATCAGATGAGCTGGTATGATGTGAAAGGTAAGAAGACTCCATTCGCGAATCCTTGGCTGCTCGATAGCACGGATTATGCATGGGAATTACATGAATGTGCATGGTTTACACATGGTGGTGTAGTGACACTAGTTGGAGGATACTTGTGGGTGGGGGATTACTTGTGGCGGGTCTACGGGCTTGCTGGTCGTGACACCGACAGAAGCCGACAGTTAGACTCTAGACCGGTTGGGTTGGACTCTTGGTGCTCACCTACCCAAGTCCCCTTTTGTGTCCTTGTTGGCTCCGCTGTGTGTTCTTAGCGTCGAGCAGTACGCAGGGGCTCCGCTGTGTGTTCTTAGCATTGAGGCGTACATAGGCTTAGGTCTGGTAGTGTTCATACCCACCTAGTTGTGGAGGAGCCCGGTCCACAGTCTCCGTCTGGCCACGACGCGAGGTGCCTGAGTGGTTAGCTACCCTCGAAAAGTGGGAACTACAGGTCTATGTCGACATAGCAAAATGCATGGGTGAGTTCATCATATCATAATCATTGCATTGCATTCATCCTTCATAATCATAGCATTGCACCGCATCGGGTCCATCATATAAATTTGTATGGGCTCTTTTATATGATGGGTCCCAAATTGAAAACCTTAACTTATAAGTTTGTATGGGCATTCATATAAGTCTGTATGGGCATTCATATAAGTTAAGGTACGATATGAACTGCTTACTTCTGTACTTGTTTATTACTTGCTTACACTCTGTCATTGCCTTATTACTTGTTAGCTATGCTTATTATACCTGTTACTAGTACTTGCATTTACAACCATTGCTACATATATATTTATGAACAGCTTAGTCAGTGTCATTGCAAGTACTTGGGTACTTAAACAACCGACATATATGAACAACCATTCCTGTCGCCTGCTTGTATGCTTATATTGCAGCTTTTCTTCCTTTCATACCACCCGGTGTCTTGGAGTTGCCGGGGGAGCGGATGGGAATCCACTTAGTCTTTATGACTAACGGTTGCTACGTCCCTCTTTTTAGGAGTGTTCCTTAGAGCAGCAGTGCACTGTGCTGGAGGAGGCCAGACAGGTCAGGTGTGCAAGGTTGGTGACTATGGTACCTTGGTTGCCGTTTGTGGCAGATGTGAGCACAGTTTGAGATGTAGCCCTTGGGGCATTTAGCTTGATACTCTGATACTCTGATACTGTTGTAGGAGCTCTCAGAGCTTCTTGTCTTTTGTGCTTATTTGGACTTTTACTTATGTGAATATCTTTATATGGCTTCTTGCTTTTACATTATTGATGGGTTGGCGCTGTTCAGTTGGTTTGGCCGGCAGGATAGGCGTCTTGTGGGGGAGGCTAGCTCGTGTGCTGGCGCTCCCGCAAGGCGGCTGTCCTGGGCATAAGACTCCCCTCGGCCGTGTCTTGTGTTCCGGGAGGGGGTTCTTACAAATGGTATCAGCTTGCAACGATCCTGAGATAAAGAAGTCTATTAAACCACTAGGCCACCATGTTAGCTAAATCAGTTTGAGGACAAACTGATGCAGCAGAAGCGGTGGTGTGCCCATGGGTGATTCACATTAAGTATGTCCACCTTTTCCTATAGGAAGTGCCAACCTAAGCCAAACTCGTACCCTTACGTATAGATGCTGGCTCATTCCGAGACAGTAATTGTTATTCCCGTTCCAACAACTAGAGTTGGTCTGGCATAGGATTATGCCAACCTAACTAGGATACCACTTTGGTCGACTTAGCAGGATATGTCGTGACATACCCTAACCTTATACCGATCTCGAGGATGATTGGACCAAGCAATAAATGACCTTGATTGACTAAGGGAAGAGTTTAACGTGAGTGTAGATGCTAGAGACTCACACTCTAAGATTTCTATCCCAAATATAGAGTAATATTATCACCTTACCCAAAATATTAGGGCAATCTCAATGAGATTGGTGCCTGAAATCTATCATCAGCTTAGTAAGAGGCCACCAAGCATGTCTTTTATACTGTATGTGGATACCTTTCACTTCTATTTATGTATAATGTTTCATATGGAGAAGATATGATAAGAATTCGGATCCATAGAAGGCTCATTTTGGGACGAATGTGTTATATTGGTGGCAGAAGAAACTCAGTCGAAGAGATATGAGGGCTTATCTCTTCGTTTATTGGGCTAGTTATGTACCGTCTTGGATCCCTTGAGGAGTTAGAATCTTTGTAAATTTTGACATTGGAAGTTTTGATCCTTGAGAGTTAATTCACCTTAAGCAAAGCAGACTGCTAATGCCATATTTGGGTTGATAGGAATTTTATTAGCGGAATAAGAGAGGAAAGCATTTTGAAGATGATAATTTTCTCTATATTATTCTAAAAATATGTGGATAAGTAACGAGGAGAGTAGTAAATTTACACTTTGGGGATATGCAGCGATGTTGTGATAACATTATAACTGGAGAGTAATGAAATTTTGTGCATGCATTGCGGGTATGATGATACACTACCCCTCTTGGTGAACATTCCCTTAGTGTTGTAATTACTTGACATTGGGAAATTAATAAGAGTTAGGCGGTGGAGTCAACAAGATTAATACGACTTGATTGATGTTCTAAAATTCTAAAGGGTTTTATAAAATAAACATGCATGCCATGGATGATCGTTGGCAGGAATGGTAGGGCGCTTGTAATGGAATTGATTTAGTTTATCACATTATGAAGTATGCCCTACTTTTGGTAGTCTGCATAACTCGTGTCGAAGGGAAATCATCCTAAGCCTTGCACCTTGGTTCATGTTAAGTTCAAACATATATAAATGTACCGGGTGATTGGATGTTATTGGTGCATGCTCTCATTACAATGAGATACAGCTTGGTCGTCGCCGTAAAAATTTGAATTTCTGCATCACGGCTAATATATAAGTGCATTGTTACGGGGATCTATAGGGTAAGAACTCTAAGTCGAGGAAGACATGCCCCTAAGGTTTGTGCCCATACGTGAGATGAATGTACCATATGGGCGGTGGATGAAATTTAGTCCAAAAACGTATGGGGGCTTGTCCCTTCGTTTATTGGCCTAGCAGATGGGCCAATTGGGATTCTACCAGGAGCCAAAAATCTTTGTGGTCTGCTTCACTTAGCCTTGCTACAATGAGTTTTCCCCATTTAAGTCGTTACAAGCCGTTGATATTGGAATTTGGCACTCCTTGATGAAGGAGTTCATCTTATGCAAGGGGGATGATTGAACACCATGTTTTGGTTTACGGTGAGTTCACTCCCAGAGTAACAGAGGTGAGTACCTTAAGGATGAGCATGTTTTCACTCTAAATGAAGACTATGCAGAGAAGTAAACTGTAACGTAGCGTTGTAGTGTCTCTTAAGGATCAAAGGTCGATCTGACGACCGCATGACAAATTTTGGGGGACGCCTTAAAGTTTGTTAAGTGGGAATTGTATCGATTGCTGATCAAAGAGGTGTGTTTACAAGCGTCCAATTAAAGATAAAGAATACAAAATTGTAGCACCCGTGGTGCTAAGGCATTGTTACGTGATTTGTTAAGTTGACAAATTCATACAAATGCATTGTAAATACGTGTAGTAATTTTCGGACCATGTGAAATCACGAGATGTATGCTGAACCTTGTGAGGTGTGAACAAGTGATGAGTGATTGTACTCAGTATTATACATATATACACTAAACCCGTGTAGAAGCCTTGTTGGCTTATCCACCTCGTCCGACGTGTTGTCTGGGAGACAAATGTGATTACCCTCAACTTGACCTCTGATTCTCAGGAATTCAGTAGTTGTGTCGATGCACTGGGCGGCGTATATAATTTATGGATATAGTAAGTCAAGTAAGAATACCGAGGAAGTGTGCTGAAGATTCGTGGCAAGCAGGAATGAAATTTTGCAAGAAAACTTCTTCTTCATCTTCCTCTTCTTCTTCTTTTGCTTCTTTCTTACCCCAGTTCGGCTACAACTGCTCCTCATTATGATATTGTAAATAAAAGTAAAAGCAAAATGCTTTTACTTGTGCAAAAATGTTGCCTGCTACCATAGGACCCATCGTATGTTTTTTTTTATATATGCCTGTTGCTACTTCCCTGTTGTTGTAGTTGTTGGGTGTTGCTGCTGCTACATGTAGATTTTTTTTTGGGGGAATTTACCTATTTTGCTTTGAATGCCCGCTGCTTTGGGTCGGATTCATGCATTTTTTTTTGTGTTGGAGAAACTTTCTGCTGTTATAAAATCAGTTGGGGGCTGTTTCCTATTAGTCTAAATTGAGGGGGCTGCTGTCATATGCTTGACTTGGGGCTGCTTCTTGTTTGTTTTTTTATTTTAATTGGGGGCTGCCTTGTAGAATCAGTTTGGGGCTGTGATATGCATCCTGTTTGGTGTTGTCTCTTATTTATATTCTATTGGGGTTGCTCTACCTTCTATCTTCTCCTTGTCCAATTAAGGCTGTTGTTAATTTATTTGGGGGCTGCTTCTTTCCTTGTCATTAGGGGCTGCTGCTATGCTATTTGATTGGGGCTGCCTTTCATGCACCTTGTTGGGGGGGGGGGGGGGGGGGGGGGGGGGGGGGCTGCTGTTTTATAATCTGATTGGGGGCTGTTTTAATAGATTTACTAGGTCGGGGGCTGCCTTATAAAACTCTGTTTGGGGCGGCTGCAGTTGGATCCATTGGTCACTTCTTTTCTACTGCTAAGATCAGTGTTGGCAAGGGCTTGTTTTGTATTGGGTGTTGTTGGGTTGTTTTTGAGGGTTGAATCGGTGCTTTAGCCTTTAGGTCCTTACCTTATAACTCCCTGTAAGCCTTCCTTCCTCCTCTCCCCCTCTTATTTTCATATTATTATGCTAAATTTTCTGTTGCTATGCTTGGATTTATACTGGGGCTGGTTTGTATAATCCCGATTTAGAGGTTGATATACCCATCATGTTTGGTTTTATGTTTGTGACTGTTATGTGTAATTTCTATTAGCCACTGTTGAAATAGTGAGAGTCACGATTAATTTGTATGACTGTACAAGACAAGAGCGCTCATACAATCTAGGCCCTACGTATAAATCATAACGATTGGGAATGTATAAGTGAGTTTGATATTGTTAAGGGTGAATCATCCGTAAATGCATACAGTGAGTATGTTTCAATCCCATCCGGAAGACTCTCCTAACATCAACTTAAATTTCGGGGACGAAATTGTTTCTTCGTTTATTGGATTTGTAACATCCCAGTGCGCGCTAGGCCCCTATGATGAAAATACAAATCAGTGTCAACTCGGTGTCACTTCGAAAATTGAATTTGAGCGTCGTTGATACTTTGCGGTATTTGACATATTTAAGCGGAATATGACCTTTTTCCTATATTAATTATGTTGGCAACATATATGTGTATGTTTTGCGGTGATTTTATTCTGTCGTTATGCTAATCGGAAGGTTTGGTTTAAGAGGTTGCCTCCTAGTTGAAGTGGGGTGCTAATAGAGGCTTTGTGTGAGTCTTTATTGCGGGCTTGGTTTAAGTTGGGCTGCGATTAGGAATTGGCTGGCAATTTTTGAGGCGGTGGTTGTATATGTCTTCGATTGGCTTCCCTCTTCCGATATCGATACACGTTTTATTTTTCACCGCCTGGACGTTCCGGCGGAGCTTACGCTAGGGCTTGTCGGTTCCTCTCCGATCTGCTCGATGGTCTTCCTCCCTCTCATCGACTGGACTGGAAGAGCTCGGCAAGGACTGGTGATTATCTCTTGGTGGTGCTGATGATGGGTTCACTGGAGTTGAGGCCCGACCGACGTATTTCATCTTCCAAGTTCTCATTGTGAGCCCTACTCTTTCTTTACCCTTGATTATTTCTTTATGGGCTGCAGAAATCATGGAATTTAGAGCGTTACATAAGGGTTTTAAATATCAATTGAGAACTGGTTAGGTCATGTATGGGTCTTGGCCGGCTGTTCCTATTTCTATTTACTGGCTTTGCTTTAGTTTAATGGGGGAAATCAATCTCTGTTTTGCTTAGTGGCCACAAACTGATTTATAAAAAGGGGGATTTGTATGTGTTGGCCAGCTCCTATTGACATCTATAGTTCAGTTATCCTTTAGTAATGGTTGTTGTAAGATCCCCCTCCCGGAACACAAAACACGACCGAGGGGAGCCTTATGCTCAGGATAGCCGCCTTGCGGAAGCGTCAGCGCACGAGCTAGCCTCCCCCATAAGACGCCTATCCTGTCAGCCAAACCAACTGAACAACGCCAACCCATCAATAATAGAAAGCATTAAAGCCATAGGTTCACAATAAGTAATAAAGTCCGGAACAGTACAGAGAAAAGCAGAAAGCTACACAAGCTCCTGCAAATCATCAGAGTAACCAGCTAAATTCCCCAAGGGCTACACCTCAAAACACTCACCCGCCTATGCCACTGACGGCAGCTAAGGTACCATAAACCCCAGCCCTACACACCTGACCTGGCTGGCCTCCGGTGTTGAACGCTGCTATACCACTGATTGTGCTCCTGAAAAGAGGGACGTAGCAACCGTTAGTCATAAAGACTAAGTGACTTCCCATCCACTCCCCCGATGACTCCAAGGCACCGGGCGGAAGGAAAGGAAGAAAAGCTGCAATATAACAGTAATATACAAAGCAGGTGACGGGGAAAGTAAACTAGTGTATACACAAATTCTAAGCTACACAAGTGTAAAAGGGGCTAATCTAATCATGTATAAGCAGGAGTATAATAAAGGTGTACATCAGTAAATAAACAGTAAGTAAAGCAGGTAAAGCAAGGCAGTAAGAACAGTAGCGACAAGTAATCAATCTCGTACCCTAACTTATATGAATGCCCATACAAACTTATAAGTTAGGATTTCCAGGAATTATAACTCATCATATAAAAGAGCCCATACTAATTTATATGATGAGGATCTGCAAGTGCGTATGCTATGCTATGTCATGAATGTTTTATGCAATGAAACTCACACACACGACTCTATGCGCATAGACCTTTGTAGTTCCCTATGTTTGAAAGGAAGCCAACCTCTCGGGTACCAACCGCTGTGACACACGGTGGTAGCAGATCGGGCTGTCCACTCCTAGGCGGGTATACACTCTACCAGGCCTAGACCGCACGTACGCCTCGACGCTAAACAACCGCAGAGCTCTGCGTACTCTTTGCCAGAGTCCACCAGACTGTGAGCCAAGTGAGAGGTGTCTTCGGGGAACTGTCGTCCCGACACGCAGCCAAGATGGCCCCTTAGACCCCTACACACTCGCTAAGTCAACGTACCACGGTCGGAGTGACGACCTGCCTAGTACCGAAGACCTGCCACATTTCTGAGAATGTTACCGGGATAATCATCCCCTCGAGGTTCCCGCTCGTCTAACCGGGCACCACAATCCTGCCACACCCACAACTGGGAGGAGATACATAAATCCAATCTTACCCTATTATGGCTACTCTTGCCTACTTTAATTGTTATTACAATTTAGGGTTGATCTTGGACTTCCCGAGGTACACCGGGTGAAGGGCTCTCATCGGTACTAGGGAACAGGATGGGTTGAATCCCAAACTCCCTTCACAAGACATTTAATTGGTTGGTGATTTATTGCTCCTTCTTTATATTGCTCTTAAATAGACAGTGAATTTGGACACTAGACCTTCTTGGCCCAATTGGGCCAAGTGCAGCTTTCCCTCTCTCTCCTGACTTAAACTTGACCTGAATCCCTCAAGTGGTGACCCCTCATGGGTAGACATATTAATCATGAGCTCCTTATCACTACACATCAGTCATCTTCCAAGTCCCATGGGTCTAGAGGGTCAGATTACAAAACCAGTTTTGCTAAACGCAGACCACCTAAGGGTAATCCTCCTTCCCAAAGGGAAAACCCTAACCACAGGTCCTATGGTTCCACAAATTTTATCCAAGGTTCCTACTGAACTAAATAGAACATGGTTCAATTTTCATAATTTTCCAACTTAGTTTAATATTTAATTATTTTTCTTAAATATTGTGACACACCCTAAATTGTTCATGGAGTACTCTAAATTTTGGTCCAATGCCTACCAAATAATTATCATGTATTTATACTGAATTCAAATGCATAACCACCAAGAATGTAGGTTCATAATTACTGTTTTGCCCCTGAATTAAATAACTGAAGATAAATCCAAAATCACCCAATTAATTACATAAATATCAAAATTGCATTGAAAAATCCAGAAAATTCCCATAAGTTATTGTCATTGATGTGCTCCTCATATACAAATTTCATAGAGTTTCAAGGTGATTTGCTCAAGTATTTGTATAAGTCATCAAAAGGGCATGAATGGTAGTTTTCTTATGAATACAAACTTTTTCACTATAAGTGTTCCAAGTAAAATTTCATATACCACATATCACCATAAGTAACCTTCCTATAGAGTTTGGGGGCCTTATGTATGGTTTTACTATACATCATAATTAAATTCCCAAAACCTAATTTTTTCACAAAAATCATAAAATGGATAAGTTCCTAAGTAAATGGCACCCCAAATGATTCCAATGCTTTAGAATATGAATGTCAATGTCGGGCCTAAATTTCAGAATTTTTTTGAGGACAAATGCCATTTAATATTAATTTATTTTCAAAAGTGGCATATGTGTAAATTCAACCAAAGAGGCATGGAAAAATCATCAAGATCATAAGATTAAAATCCAGAGGGCACTAATACTTCAATTGACATCATTGTTCAATTTGGTAAGGTGAAGATAACCCCAAGTTCTTGATTTGACTTGATCCATCAATTAAGCAAATTTCTCCAAAACTCAAAATAAATACTAATTAAATAGTAAAAATCTCATTACAATTCTCCTAGCCCTATAACACTATTCTCCACCTAGGGATGAAGTTTGGTTGTATAGATATGTGTTTAGGTCCTAGTTGCTTCATTAAGGCCCAAAAGGGCAATTAAGTAATTTTAGAGGTATGAGATAGGGTTTTTGGTCTCCATTGCTCCAATCACCCATTGATGATGAGCAAGACCCTACACAATCCCTAAGCCCCATTACCACTGGATTTGGATAAGCCCTTAAGGCTAAGCACCAAAATCCACAAGCCACCAAGACTAGGTGGTTTTCAAACCTAGGGCATCAAAATGTCCCTTGGGGGTTCACCATTAAGATGAACTCCAATTGTCCTCAAATTTGAAACAGAGGCTACTCATATACATATCTACATGCCACCAAAAATATGGGGCCATTAGGGGTGATTACACCCACTAATTATTCTTAGGTCAATTTTCTAAGCTATGATCAGAACTATAACAAAAGTGCCCTAAACATACAAATATTTGGGCACAGGGTAGGCCTAGGGTGGGCACTGATGTGGCCAAAATTTCAACCCCATAGGCCCACCCATTCAAAAGATATTATGGTTTTAGTGGGCTAACCCCACCTAGGACCAGCCCTAGGAAAAAGGCTCCTCTGGGGTCTACAGACCTCCAAATGCCAAAATCTTAGTTTCTAATGAAACTAGACATTTAGGGCTACAATAGTGTGTCTCACACCATAACATAAGTTACCCATATCAAGCATTGGGTATCCACCCACATGCTGACCTCTAATGGAGATAATATCTTTATCATAGACTACTAATGCCCTAAACATAAAATTCTTTTTAAACTCGGCTATGTAAGAGTGAAAGAAAATTGCAGTTAATAAAATAAAATTACTAGCACACATCTTAAGCACAGCAGACGATCACCTCATCGTCTACCTCCAGCCTAGGGCTGCGATCTGCCCAACCTGAAATATAACACACCTCTTCGTCGGCCACCAAAAACCCCAAACCGACCGACTAACACCGCCACCACCTTCCTCGCTTTGAGGTACATCGACGGGTGACGTGTTAGCGGTCGGAAGTGGCCGGAACATTTACCCGGAACATTTATTTCAGGCCGTCTCTTCACAGCTTGCTCTCCAATCGACTCTATTGAGATCGATATCTCACCTAGTGTGATCTAGGAAACTAGCACCAAGGGAGAGGGGAGGAAGCTCACCGAGTGTCCATGCATGCAACCCAATAGCCGCGTACGCGGCATTTGTCCGTCGCTCCCAGTCACGGTCGGATCTCGCCAATCCGAATCTCGCTGATCCAGACATCGGCAAACGTCGCCGAAGAGAAGAGTCGGCCACTTTGAGTGGCTATTTTGGGACTTCGTAGAGGCGAGAGTCCGCGGTTCAAGTTTCGGAAAGGATCTCGCCGGAACTGAAGTGGTTCTCAGTTTGCTAGAAAAAGAGGGGAAGAGCTCTGGCTTGAAATTACCGGAAAATGGCGTGAGTTCGGCGTTTAGAATTGTCGGTGGTCGGATCTGAGGAGGGTTGCTCGAAAAATAACTCGGCTGCTGGGGAGATTGGAAGTGGCTGTTTGGAGGAGTGAAGGTGGTCGGATCTGAACTGAAGGAGAAGGAGATGGAGGTTCGGGTATTTGGAAAAAGGGGGGCACCGAAACAGAGCTTGGAGATGGAGCTAATCGGAAATGGACGTGGCTGGAAGAACCTTGGAGGAGAGCATCTCAGTGGAAGCTTGGTCGGATCTAGACCGGAGGAGATAGGGTATCTCGAGATCTTGCCGTGAGGAGGAGAGGAGCGGCGGTTTGGAGAGCTCACCGGAGGAGGAAATCGCCGACCATGAAGGAGGTGGAGGTGCTTCGGCCATGGTTGCTTGGAGGGGGAGCTTGGTACTCGACTTGGAGAGCTGCTCGGATAGGGCCTTGCCGGAGTAAAGCTCGACGGAGGTGGCGCCGGCCAGAGGGGAGAAAGATCGGAGCAGTCGCCGGAGCTGGGATCGGGAGTGGAGTAGGGGAGCGCCGAAGAAGCTCGCCGCGAGGAGCGGCGCCCGAGGAGAGGAAGAGGGATCGGGGGTTCCCTGTGCTGGCTGACGGTGCAAGGTGGGAGGGATCGGGTAATGTTGACTGATTACATGTTGTATATTTCTGTGGATCAGGACCCTTTAATCAGTCTTAGCCAACTGCCGTCATGCCGCGGAGGAGACAACCGCGAACGTCGGCCGGAAATCAGGTGACTTCCTCCCCTCTCCCTTGATGCTAGCCTCTTAGATCACAATAGGAAAGATGAAGGCTCAAGAGAGCTTCTCGTGTGAGCTTTAATGGAGTTTCCTTAGGAAGACCAAGCCAGAACCTCAAAATTAGGGCATCGTTCGCCGCGAGGTTCTAGGGATCATTTCTTCTCTTCAAAAGGAAGAGATGGGATTTGATTTGGGGCAAACCCATGGTCGTTGTGGGAGAGTGAGGGGAATGATATTTAGGGATTTTAAAAGGGGGTGAAATGATCTAATTCATGTTTGGGGAAGATGAAGGACGATGCTCTGTTAAATATGGTTTTAATTATGTATTATTTTGTTTGGGGAAAGATGATGAATAACCCTCTGTTAAATAGGGTTTTAATTATGTATTACGTGATCACTTCTGTTTAGTTTCAGAATTTTTGGATAGATATTTACCATGAAGATGCTTGTCCTATCATGTAAATGCAAAGCGCTGTAAATACGTATTGCACAATACAATGAGGTCGAAAATTGGTGGAGACATTTGTGATAATAATATGTACATCCCTGTTGAAATTCATGATTTATGATTAAGTAGAATTAAAGATATTGTCGTTTTATTTGATGATTGAGGGAGATATAAATGCTGAATGTGAAGCCTGTTTGGGCAGAATTTTGTATGAATCATGTATACGCTAGTATTGGCTGGTGATATTAATGTCAGATTTACTTCTGTTAAGACGACTCCTTGGATGAACCTTCAATTGTAGATTTATGTGGAATCGTAAAAAGGACATGTATGAATTAATATTCATATCGCTTGATAATCTCTCCATAAGCTTGATAGCTTTAATCGTGTTGAATCACGTGGTGATTTGTACTTAAGGCGATTGAATATTGACGATATGTTGGGGATTACATATTTAGTAAAATATGAATATGACACCTACACACAAGTAGTCCCACATATTTTCGTAGAGTAATTTCCACGATATACACTCGCCACCGCAAACGAGTTATGATAACTCGGTATGGTTAGCATTGATGGCTTGGTGTGGATTATAAGATATTGTTATATCTTGTGGTGAAATGTGAAGGACCCGGTGGTTGGGGGCCTTGGATGCTAATTAGCATCAGATGAGCTGGTATGATGTGAAAGGTAAGAAGGCTCCATTCGCGAATCCTTGGGTGCTCGATAACACGGATTATGCATGGGAATTACATGAATGTGCATGGTTTACACATGGTGGTGTAGTGACACTGGTTGGAGGATACTTGTGGTTGGGGGATTACTTGTGGAGGGTCTACGGGCTTGCTGGTCGTGACACCGATAGAAGCCGACAGTTAGACTCTAGACCAGGTGGGTTGGAATCTTGGTGCTCACCTACCCAAGTCCCCTTATGTGTCCTTGTTGGCTCCGATGTGTGTTCTTAGCGTCGAGCAGTACGCAGGGGCTCCGCTGTGTGTTCTTAGCGTTGAGGCATACATAGGCCCAGTCTAGGTCTGGTAGTGTTCATACCCACCTAGTTGTGGAGGAGCCCGATCCACAGTCTCCGTCTGGCCACGACGCGAAGTGCCTGAGTGGCTAGCTACCCTTGAAAAGTGGGAACTACAGGTCTATGTCGACATAGCAAAATGCATGGGTGAGTTCATCATATCATAATCATTGCATTGCATTCATCCTTCATAATCATAGTATTGCACCGCATCGGGTCCATCATATAAATTAGTATGGGCTTTTTTATATGATGGGTCCCAAATTGGAAACCTTAACTTATAAGTTTGTATGGGCATTCATATAAGTTAAGGTACGATATGAACTGCTTACTTCTGTACTTGTTCATTACTTGCTTACACTCTGTCATTGCCTTATTACTTGTTAGATGTGCTTATTATACCTGTTATTAGTACTTGCATTTACAACCATTGCTACATATATATTTATGAACAACTTGGTCAGTGCCATTGCAAGTACTTGGGTACTTAAACAACCGACATATATGAACAACCATTCCTGTCGCCTGCTTGTATATATTATTACTTATATTGCAGCTTTTCTTCTTTTCATACCACCCGGTGCCTTGGAGTCGTCGGGGGAGCGGATGGTAAGCCACTTAGTCTTTATGACTAACGGTTGCTACGTCCCTCTTTTTAGGAGTGTTCCTTAGAGCAGCAGTGCACGTGCTGGAGGAGGCCAGACAGGTCAGGTGTGCAAGGTTGGTGACTATGGTACCTTGGTTGCCGTTTGTGGCAGATGTGACCACAGTTTGAGATGTAGCCCTTGGGGCATTTAGCTTGATACTCTGATACTGTTGCAGGAGCTCTCGGAGCTTCTTGTCTTTTGTGCTTATTTGGACTTTTACTTATGTGAATATCTTTATATGGCTTCTTGCTTTTACATTATTGATGGGTTGGCGTTGTTCAGTTGTTTTGGCCGGCAGGATAGTCGTCTTGTGGGGGAGGCTAGCTCGTGTGCTTGCGCTCCCGCAAGGCGGCTGTCCTGGGCATAAGACTCCCCTCAGCCGTGTCTTGTGTTTCGGGAGGGGGGTCTTACATGACAGACCACCGCTCATGAGGCTAAGTATTTTCTAAGTTGTTATAGTGGGGAGCAATGCGCTTGCTGCACTTTGGAGTCTTCAACTGATGCTCGGAAACGGCGCGCTCGGCACGATCTAGAGTCTGAGGCTTGTCTCCGGTTGCGAGCGAAGGAGTCTGGAGTGATGTGGTCGTTGCAATGTGTAGGGTACAATATGTGCGGCGCAATGTGCGCTGAGTGAAATGGGCACAGATTGCAATATGCGCTGGGTGTAATGTGCGTGGGATGCAATGTGCTCGGGGTGCAATGTGCACGGGGTGCAATGTGCACGGGTGCAATGTGCGCGGGGTGCAATGCGCCCAGGGTGCCAAGTGCACGAGGTGCAATGTGCCCAGGGTGTCAAGTACACGGGGTGCAATGTGCATGATGAAATCCCTAAGAGGTCTTCGAAGGCTTTTGGGAGATCTTCAAGCAGTGAAGGAGAACTCAGGGAGGTCTTCAAAAGATTCTTCGGGAGCTCTCTTAGGCGTAGAAGGCAAGGTGGAATGAATGGAGGACCTGATGCCCCTTTTATAGGTTTTGATGTTTGCATTTCCGTAAATAAGTGGTTATGGTGTTCGGCTATCCTCACATCGTAACCAATTTATGTACAATGCTCACACTCATTATGTGTAGTTTTATGACTATATTCATACCGTAATCAATTTATGTATATACACATACCCATTACGAAAAGGGTTACTCACACACCGTAACCATATTGATTTGCAATACGCAGGCCGTTATGCACATTTTTGTTATGCGCACACCAATACCTGACATTTTATTATGCGTATATCCACATTAATGTAACTGCCTATGCACTCACCCATTATGGTGATTCAGTTATATGCACACCCCATAATGGGTGGTTACATGGAAGTTGCATGGCCGAGGAGCCGGCCGGTGGCGGAGGTTAGGCGGCGGCCGAGGGGCCGACCGGTGGAGGCCAGCCGACGGGGTTGGCGATTGGGGCCTGGCCGGAGGGGGCCGATCGGAGGGGGTCGACCGGTGGAGGGGCCGGTCGGGTGGCCGACCGTGCCCCCAAGCAGGTCGGTGGGCCGACCGACCAAGGGAGCCGGCCAGATGTGCGACCTTGAGTCCAGGCGACGACGACCGATCGGGCGGCTGGCCGTGCGGCCTAGTTGCCGCACCACGGCCATGCAGCCGCACGGTATCGCGGCCGCGTGACGGTCGCACAGTATCGCGGACGCGCGAGGACGATCGGTCGTGCGGCCGGCCGTGCTGCCGGCCGTGCAGCCTAGCGACCGCACGCAGCCATGCGGCCGCGCGGTGGCAGCCGATCGTGTAGTGGAGAGCGGTGGTGCGACCGCGCGCCGTGAAGTTGCACGCGCGACTAGGCGGTTACGGCGTTAGTGGGGTTGACTTTGGTCAACCACACTTAGCCTTCATTTTCCCCACCAAGTTAGCAGGGAAGATGGGAATTTCTGATATCTGCAGCCCGGAATTCCTATAAATTATGTAGCCCCTATCATTTTCCCCTATCAGTTCCCGGAATCCACGGCCGGAGCGAGAGGAGGGCGGGAACTTTTTCCAATTTTGCGGAGGGTCTATCGTGGCCATGTCGGAGGTAAACGAGGTTACGTCGGCATGAACGAGGGTTATGTTGTGCGCTTGTGCGCGGGCACAGGGTTTCCCTGCGCGCTTGCGCGCTGTTGTGTCGCGTGCTTGCGCGTGCTCCCCGCACACTTGCATGTGGGGCGGGTGAGCCCGCGCTTTCGCGCGCGGGGCGCGGTGGCGCCTCTGCGCGAGGCGCATGTTGCGCATGTGCGCTTGCGCGCGGGGCGTGTTGTCGCTCCCTCTTTCTTACTCGCGGGGCACGCGGATGCGCTCGCGCGCTCGTGGGTGGGAGTGGGTTTGCGTCACGCGCTTGTGCATGCCTTTTTGACGCGCGCTCTCTCGCGGGTACTGTCTGGTGCTGCGTTCTTGGGCGCAGGCACTGCCTTAGTATGCAGGCATGTGGTTGGATGGTGCGCTGGCGTGTGGGAGCTTCTTCTAGCTCGGGTGCCTGTTTGACGTTTTGACTTCGCAAATATTTATGCGAATAACTCGTGATTTACTGTTTTTAGGTAGTGAAACGAGGTGCTGAGGGGATTGTGTTCCTCCCTCACCAATGAGCAACTTGATATTTGGAGGAAGCACTATGGGATACCTGCTAGGTTGGAGGTAAAGATTTCACATATTAAGGAACATGCACAAAACCCTCCTACTAACTGCATGACGATCGGCGAGTCGTGTTCTGTAAAGTTCTGCGGCGTGCCGATCTCCCAGTTTACTCCATCTGGGATGACGAGGATCAAGTGCATGATTGCCTTCTTCAGGTAGCGGGGGTCGCGATTCTCCTTGGACTTGTTCAAGGAGTGGTGTGAGGTGTTCACTGATGGAGTTGGTCGGGTAGAAGTAGTCCTGAACATAAAGCCCGATCGGGTCGGCCTGGACCGAGCCCGATCGGGCTTTTTCTTGCATCGGGCCGGGCCGGCCCGGTCCTCCCCTGGAATCGGGCCGGCCCGGGCCGGGCAGGCAGCACTGATATGCTGCCTGCTCCGGCCCTTCAGGCCGGGCCGGGCAGGACCGGGCCGGTCTCGGGCCCGATCCGGGCCGGCCCGGTTTTTTCTTTTTTTAATTAAATTATAAATTTTTTAATATTTTATTTTTATAAATAATAAATAATGACATTTTATTAATATTGAACAAAAATTTGGAACAAAAAATTTTATTAATATTAAAAATTTGGTACAAAAAAATTAAAATATTACAAAATTTAAGTCGTACATTTGTACAAAATACAAAATTGAAAATACAAACCTATAAAAGCTATGATTCTTATAAAATTTAATTAAAAAATTTACATATTTTAAAAAAAGTACATTTAGATTAGACTGAGGATTTAATCATCCTGTAGATTCAAGTTCAACGCGTCCATTTCGTCTTCTATCTCCTCCGAGCTATCCTCCAAAGTTGTTATGTGTTGCTTCCTCTTTACGCTGTCCAAGTAGTCCTTGTAGCATATGCAAACCTCCAACGAATCTTCGTTAAGCCGGCTCCTCCGCTCGTTCAAAACCCTGCCACTAAGAGAAAAAGCAGACTCCGAAGCTACTGTACTAGCTTGGACAGTTAATAAATCACGGGCCATACAGGCCAAAACAGGATAGGTATTAGCTTTACCTTTCCACCAATTTAAGATATCGAAGTTTTCGATCTCGTCCGAACTCATAAAATCGCTAAATTGAGTTTTTGTGTATAATCCTAATTCATCTAAACTACCAGATGTGCGCGCTTTTTTCCTAGAAGCTAAATCTAAAATTTTATTTTTAAGACTATCCTTCGTTTTGGGTTGCGTTATTTTTTCGCGGGGTCGTGACCCGTATAAGTTATTGTAATAATTATAACTTTGCGTAAAAAAATAAGTAAAACGTGTACTACTAACGGGGTCAGCATCATCATAATTTATATTTAAGGTTAGATTAGTATTGATTTCGTCGATCAAATTTTCTACGCCTTCTACGTTAAGTAGCGGATTTAAAGCGGCGGTGCACGAAAACATAGGCGGTATTTCTCTATAATATTTTAAAAAAATTTCTTCCATTACTTTAATTAAAGGAGCCCAACCTTGGTGTTTTCTATAATAACTAAATCTTTCTGTGATATGTACGAAATGTTCAATCACTAATGCGCTCGTTGGATAATACACTCCAGATAAAGCAACGGTGGCCCTATAAAAACACTTTAGTAAATTTACATAATATTCTATTATGGTCCAATCAGTTTCACCTAAACCGTGTTCAATATTAAGTAAACTATAATATTCCATTAGAAGATCTTTTTGTAGAAGGGCTCTTTTTAACATTTTATAGGTTGAGTTCCATCTAATAGGCATATCTAATTGTGGTTTCAAATATTTCTGATTTTGTGCTTTACAAAATTTTCTAAAATCTTGAGCTCGTTGTTTAGTACAATAAATAGCTTTTAACATGTCGCGAATTTTATTAATATATGTTGACATTGCCTTTAAACTATCCTGTACCACTAAGACGTGACAAACACATCTAGTATGAAAAAACGCGTCGTTGAGAAATGGTTTTAAATCTCGTTTTAACAATTCAATTGCGGCGCCATTATTGGAGGCGTTATCAAGAGAAAAACTAAGTATTTTATCATTAATTTTAAATTCTCGCGCACATTTCATAATAACCTTATATAAAGCTATAGCCGTGTGCGGGAATTCAAAACCCGTAAAATATATTACGCGTTTATTTAGCTCCCACGAAATGGGATCAATCCAATGACAAGTGATGCAAAGATAAGCTAATCCTAAATTTAAATTACTCGTCCAAACGTCGCTCGTTAGACTCACACGTCCTTCGAAATTTTCAAAATACGTAATTAATTCTTGTTTTGCTTCTAAATATAACCTAATCATGTCGCGCCTTAAAGTAATTCTACTAACCTTTTGGTATTTGGGCTGAAGCCCCCATGTATGTACTCTGTGCCGTCGTCATTATCGAAGACGCTGAATGGCAGCCCACGTTTGATGACGAACTTCGCCTGCATCTCTCGCTGTCGCATTTGATCGTACGTCCAAATCTATCCTGCTCCAGAAATTTGAGCTTGACTTGACTCGGGAGGAGCTTGTTTCGACTCGCAAGATTTTTGGCGTCTAACGAGCGTCGAGTTGCCGCTGATGGATAACAACTTCGAGCACATCTTGCAGCGCGCTTTACTTTGGGAAGACGACACTGGAGCTGAGGAGGACGACGCCATTGGGAGAGCTAAGAGAGAGAGAGAGAGAGAGAGGGATGAGGTGTGAGAAAAGAGAGAGGGGAGGGGGGGTATTTATAGGATTTTTTAGTTTTTTTTTAATTAAAATAATAATAATAATAATAATATAATATATTATATATAAAGGCAGCCAACGGCTCTAAGAAGAGCCGTTGGCTGCCATGAGTGCCAGCATGGCTGCCACATGGCAGCCATGCTGGCAATGAGCCTAACGGCTCTAATAAGAGCCGTTAGGCTCAATCGGGCTAGCCCGAGACCGGATCGGGCTTTGCCCGGCCCGGTCTCGGGCTAGCCCGATTATCGGGCTCTACCCGGCCCGGACCGGGCCGGGTAGTGCGGCCAAACCGGGGCCCTTTTAGGGCCCCAGGTAAGAGCTCGGCCCGGTTCGGGCCTGAACCGGGCCGGGCTTGACCGGGCCTTGACCGGGCAGGGCTCGGGCCGGCCCGTCAGGCCCAGTTTTTTTGTTCATGACTAGGTAGAAGTGCGTAGTAACAAGTGGTTGCTTCACTTTGAAGATAAGGTCGATCGTCGGTACGGGAACACCCTATATGGGTATGTCAGGAATTCCTAGGAGCTTCCAGAGCTGTGGAGATCGCTTCCCGGACGCTGTCGTCGCGTGACAGGACGGGATTGTGAGTTTATGCCGATACTGGGGTTCACCGATTCGGTCACATTGGCAAGGCCCCTTTTCCGCATATCTGCTTTTGTTGAAGAGAAATGATTGTTGTTGTGTGGGTTCTCTTTGGATGTGGAGCGATCTGCCGTCGTCCCTTTGGATCGTGAGAGAAAGCGGAAGTTAGTTTTCAAGTACGGTAGTTCTGGGTCCGCACCACCTTCTTCTTCTCAGCCAGGTGACCATGTTGGTGAGATGGCTTCCCACAGTGCTAGAGTGGACGTTGTGCCTATAGATCCCGAGATAGAGATTTTGGGTTATAATGCCCCCAGCTGCCTTCCGAGGGCGTTTCTGTACCTCCACTAGCGAAAGTGAGGCGAGTCTCTTCTTCTCTCGAGGCGATGACCGCTGCGATGAGTAAAGTACTTTTGTTTTTGAGCTTTGTAGTTTGAAAGAAATCTGACTTTTTCTTTCTTTTTGCAGGCTGGAGTCCTGACCAGCGTCGCCCATACGTGGAATGACTGTTATATGGGCCTCAAGGACAGGTACTTTGCTCTTCAGGAGAAGCTGCACGGGGAGAAGATCGTCTTGTCTGATTTGAAGGCGAAGCGGGACCGCGATGTTTCTCGCTCCCAGCAGATGGAGACTAACTTACGAGCCGAGCTGGAGCAGCTGCGGGAGGAGCTTGGTACGGAGAAGGCTCTTTGCCAGAAGACTATTCAGTTGTTGGAGGAGGCGCATGGGGAGATATTTCACCTTGATAACAAGTTGGGCTTCCTGAGGAGCGAGTTGGAGTGGCTCTTCCCGTTCGAGAGAGTAGCCAAGGAGCTGAAGGCCGTCGGAGTCGCCGAGTACAAGAACTCTTTGGCCTACATGAAGGATCGCACCCATCTTTCTGAGGAGATTCGGGCGGAGGTAATCACCACGGAGGTGGAGCCTTTGTTGGAGGATGAGCTCGAGATGGCCTTTAAGCGGGGAATGGGGAAGACCCTTCGCATGGTGAAGCAGAAGTTGGGTTGCAACGTTGCTGTGCTTGGTGTCGGAGACCTTTCTGACGACGAGTGTTCTGATGTTGACGTCGATGAGTGACTCATGTATTTTGTACTTTTGTACCTGCATATTGTTTGTATTTTTGTGTTTGTATTGTATGATATTGCACCTTGGACACATACGTTGGTTACATAGTTGTGTGGATTTTTCCAGCTTTTAGCATTAGTTGTGTAATGACTTTGTTTTTGTGATGCCGATATTCTTCTTTTTCATGCGCGACTTTAATTGGTTTTTAAGTGTTTTAGCGCCAACTGTGTGAGGGCAGGACTCTGACGGTGTCGTGACCTACTACATGGGCGATGGGCGGACGCTTCGAGCCGGGTAGTGAGGTCAGAGGGACTAGCCTCAAAGTTCAGGTGAAGGGAGGAAGCTTCGAACCGTGGGCAACCGTGAGGGGGGCAAGCCCTGGTGGTGTTGTGACCTACTACAAGGGCGAAGGGCGGACGCTTCGAGCCGACTAGTGAGAGGTCACTGGGGGACTGGCCCTAAAGTTCCGGTGAAGGGTGGACGCTTCGAAACATGGGCGACCGTGAGGGGGGCAGGCCCTGGCGGTGCCGTTCCCCTAGTTCGTAGGGCGTCGTCTGGGCGCCCGCCTCCTTTTCTGGATGCGGGGCTCAGATTTTGCTCGTTCTTTATTTTTTGACTTTCTGGTCCTTGTTGGAGAGGAGCTCCTTTGTGGGTAATTCCTTCATTGGTCGGTGCCCCCCGAGCCCATGCGTTTGTAACGCGGCTCGTGGCGTGGGCCAGTCCGCTGAGCGAGCGGTTGCTTGAAGGGAATGATGCCCGATCCGTAGCCGCATGACATGCTTCGGGGGACCTAGAAGTCCCTAAGTCCCTTAGCAGGGCGAGCGCTTGAGCGTGACGTTACTCCATCTGACGCATCCGCTCTTCCACTTAAGACGCCAGTGCGGCGATTATCTCCTCGAGGCGTGGCATGTGTCCGATAGGTGAGTTGTTGGAGGCTTGATTGGCAGATTCCTTGCAAGTTACCTGGTCCGCGGCGTGCGCACATCCTCTTGTCATTGTCGTCAGTTGGGGGTGCTTGCGCAGTCCTCAGAGATTTGTTGTAGAGTTTTGGAAAGTCATTCCCACAGATGGCGCCAAACAGTTGCAGGTCGCCCGATTTTCCTCCGGTCCGGAGAATTGGACCGTTTTAACTTAAATTGTTACTTACAACTTTTGTTAAGATCCTCCCGAACCGATTTGAACGTTCGAAGTCAATCTCATATTTCTAAGCTTATAATGCATTAATAATCGATTCATATTATTTTGACATAGCAAACAACGTCCAAAAGTTTTGTGTAAGTACTCAATCAGAAAAGTATTGATGTCTGCTACATTTTCAGTGAAAGAAACAATTTGATTCGAGCATCCTAAGTATTCCCAACAAATCCTACAAGCTAATGGCTCATGGTTTAATTTCTTGAAAATAAGTAGCCCACTAATATATTAATTTGACCCAGCAAATGACGTTCAAAAAATTCATGTAACCACTCGTTGGAAAGCTAAGTAAGGGTGCGCTTGGTTGGGCTGTTGCTGATGAAAAGCTGCTGATCAGAAATGGAGTTTTAAAAAAGAGTTGTTTCTGAGAAATGAAGTTTTGTCAAAAAAACTGTTTGGGTCAAATGGAGTTTTCAGTGCTTATTGAAATGAAATTTTGAAAATTTTGTTTGAGAACAAAACGGAGTTTTTGATACACACACATTCAAACATATAGCACACACATTCAAACATATAGCACACACATTCACATACAACGAAAAACATATAGCCTAAGTCCTCTGCATTTTTGATGGTGGGCTCAAGTTCAAGAAAATTCATTTTGAAGACTGAAAATACAAAAAAAAATGAGCTGCAACGAAATCTTAGTTTATTTTGAAGAATAATTTTAATCCATTCATGTGCATGATTATGCCATCTCCCAAGCAGATTGAGGAGGGCTCAAGGTCCACCAGAGTTAGAACTTTGTCCCTTTTACGACGTCGGAAAGGCCTCATGGAGGTTGTTTTCGACGGCGGTGGTCCGAGTCCAGAGAGGCCATTAACAGGGAGGAGTGGATTCTAGCATTCGGAACCTTAGATCTATGGCTTGAGAATAGGGGAAGAACTCACATCGATTTGGACTCATTTGAGCGTGAGAGAACATCCATGGCTGAATTGATGAAGAAGAAGATCAAATCTAGCTTGGAGGCGGACGAAAATGCTTGGAAAAGAAGTTGAGAAGAAGGAATGGCGAGGGGAGAGAAATTATAAATGATTTGGAAAGGAGGGGGGAGTGTTTTGGATGCCAACATTTAGGTTAGACCCATTTTTATTTATTTATAATGTGCCCTTTGTTTAAGGGAGAGGGAATGGGGTTAGCTCTTCCCTCATTTCACATTTCTTCACATAACTCACACTTGGGAGTTTGAAAATTATACTGGATAGGCTCGTTATGACCGTCTCATCAATACGAATCAAATGGATTCTCCCGCCAAGAAAGGAAGAAGGAGCAGCTCAACCATCTTGAAGCTGAGCGGCGAAGAAGGGAAAAGTTGAACTGAAGATTCTATGCACTAAGGCTCTATTTGGCGCGGCGGCGGTGGTCATGAACGTTGTGGTTATGAACCATCATTCGTGAACGCCAAACCTCACCTAAGGAACTTCATCTGCTTTATGTTCAAAACTAGTTTTCTTTTCTTGGTATCTGTCATAACAGCTATTATGCCAAACATACATTCTATGACGGTAGCGTTTTTGTCCAAACTCATCGGAGCAAAAAAACCGCACCAAAAGGAGCCTAAGGCGTGGTATTCCTAACATCTCCAAAATGGATTAATCTAGGTTACTTGGGGATGCCATTGCTTACATTCATCAATCTACATACCTAACTGGCGAACGTTTGTCTAGACGCGGCCTAGACACCTCTTATTGTAACATTCTGAATTTGATGAAGGCGGTCCGACGAGGTCAATCCAATGATGGCGGGAAATATTTTTGGGGTGGTGAAACCCAGAGAAAGACTGCTTCCGACGGGATTCTAGATGATTGAATTTGAGGATGGAAATCAAATCACACTTTTTTTTATAAATGCTATATTTTTTAATTGAATTTTAAATAAAGATAAAGTAGCATGACATAGTAGGGCTCATAGGCTACAAAAATCACCACCTAATTCTATTTTAATATGGATATGTGAGAAAAAGGTAGGGAGCAAACTTAAAAATCCTCAGATACTAAGCTATCCAGAGACTTCCTACGACAAAGTTTGTGACGGATGGGCCTAGGCGATCTTCTTTTGGTGTAGGCCTTTTTTGTTACGCTTCTTACATCGATGGGCTTGCCACTCCCAAACGTACTCATTAACTATTGTTGCTCCCCAACATTCGAGTTATCTTTCCGAATATCAATAACATATTTTTTCTCCTTTACAATATCTGTTGATCTGTACATAGTTATCGTCTCAACCAATGTCTTTGTAGCCTCCATCGTCATGAGTCGCATAATCATATAGGAGATCAGCTAGTGGGTCCGCAGGAGCCTGAGAATCACAAGACCTCGACTAAGATCAATGACGCCTGCGAGCATACATGACCGATTACTTAGTCCCATAGATACTATCCTCAACATTCAAGTTTGAGAGAGTGGTGTTGTACCGATCCACTCTTTGATTCACCATGTCTGGGAGTGAAGACAAAGAAGGGAAGTCCGCCTCCGATGTAATCATAATAAATGGAGCCTCCATCACAGTCCTCACCACATGGGGGTAAAGACACAATATAGATACCACAATCAGCTTGCAAATTCGTCAAAGCCTGAACAGGAACTTCGGGTAGTTTTTTCTTAGTTCTCTTACAAATAACATGACCTTATTTGTGACAATTGGGGGCAATAAAGTAGATTCCTTTCAATAATAAATGTGAAGGTATGAGTGACCTAATTCAGATTAGTCGCAATCACCCCATGAAGATATGTGAGGTGGCGAGAAATTTAGAATGAACTTGATACAAACTCGGGCATGATCAGCGCACGTACTATGCAATCGCACGTACTATGCAACGTGTGAGCATTCAAAAATAGGAGTGGGCCCAAAGGTTTGACAAGGATGTGCATGATCTTGTCATCAAAACAATGGTATGTTGCTGAGGTGATCGCTGGAGAGGAGGCCGCTGGACAACAGGAGGCCGCAGGAGGGGGGGGGGGGCGCTGGAGGGGAGGCCGCAGGAGGCCGCAGGAGGTCGTTGGTAGCTGCCGAGCACCTCGGCGCGAGCAGAGGGAGACAGCAGCGAGAACGAGACCGCACAGGAGCGGAGCGATCAGGAGGAGCGAGGCCCACTTGTCAGAAGGGAGGAGGCTATAAGAGAGCTAATAAGAAGATAAAGCGGGTGGAGAGAAGAGCATCAGAGCTCGCATGTGGAGGGGGGGGGGGGCTGCGGTCAAAGAAGTGGGAGACCGCGGGGACGAGGAGCTCGCAGGGGGGCTGGCGGTCGAAGAAATGGGAGACCTCAGGTTCGGACCGAAGGCTCTGATACCATGTAGACAAAAGCATAACCTTGTATATTCTCTTCTATATGTTAAATACAATGTATAAATACAAATATATAGGAGAGAGAAAGAGAGAAGAGTTCCTTATACACAATATGGGACTAAAGAAGGGAGAGAGACAAGAAAATAAATGGGCCTCTACATGGACTTTTCTAACGGAAGACATATATTAATCCATGCACGGGCGACGTCCGGTTCCCGAATCTGAGAATAATTCGTAGATCGTCTCGGAAAAATAAACCAGGAATTTTTTAATAGCATGGTCTCCTTAAGCCAGACTTTTTTGAAATCCTCCACTTCAAAAGTAAGAGTCAAATGTCTGTGAATAATTGAGACTACTTTATAGTCATGGGAAAGTTGCTAATCTTGAGTCAGAAAAGTTTTGAGTGACGGTATGGAGGATCTGCCATATGCACATTTGGCCACTAAGCAGAACTTCAGAGATGTCGCATCCAAAAACGTTTCATCCTCCGTGAACACGACAATGATGTCACTCAGCAAGACAAGAGTGAATGGTTAATATGGAAGACCGTAATGAGCACTAGGGGTGTTCATAAACCAAATCGAATCAAATAGCTCTTCAATCGAATCAAAAAATTTCATATGATGTAGATATTCCGATTCAGATTCGTTCGAATATTTGAATTCAGATTCATTCTGAAATCTCATAGTCGAATTCGGATTCGAATTTGGATTTAGGCTTGGATTCTAATTTAATTATACAAAGTTTATTTAATCATTTAAAGTTTATTTAATTATACAAAGTATATATATATATATTCATTATTCACGAACTACTTGCGAATCATGCCAATAGAGATATTATTATTCGAATTCATATGCCACTTGAATTTGAATTAATTTTCACGAATCGATTCCCGAATTATTCATTGACTATTTGGTCTATGAACAACCCCAGGGAGCATGAGTCTGCCAAAAGAAACAATATTACCATATGAAACTACAAGGAGGCCTGGACTCTAGCCATCAGACTGCACTGCATAGGCCGTTGGAGATGTACTAGACAGCTACAAAGGGTGCATCATATGACACCAACACCACATGAAATGTCAGGGACACGGGCGGCCACCGCCGCAAGGGGACATCTAGCATCCATCGTGAGAAAGCACTCACGAGCAGGGTGGGTGTCCTAGACACCATCGATGACCGCCCCACCGTTAGAATTTTCCGCGAGCAAGGACACCCAAACGCTGCAGACCAACGATGTCCGCCGCAAAAAAAAAAGTAATTGCGTGAAGGGAGGAGGATTTGCCTCAATGTTTTTGCGAGGTTATGCAGACGCCGCCGCGTGCATGGATGCCAATTCCACACAACTGCAACGACACACCGCTAGGTAATTTTGTATCAGCATGCCACTATATTTTGCGGAATAGAATCCTCTCCATTTGGAGTGAAATGGATAGTATCCATTTCACGGTCCAAATCTATTTCTGGCTGATCCGGCGGGTTCACTAATCCCATGCTTTTATAATTTTATTTTAATCAAAAAAATTTACACCGTTAGATCAAGTGAGAATGCATCCAGACCATGAAATGGACCTCCATTTGGGGTCCCAAATGGAGAGGATCCAAGTCCATATTTTGCATGAGCGGGCTGTTAGGTTTCTAGGGTATGCCATTAGGTTTTGCAGGGGAACATTGCAAGATATGTATGTGAGCAGGATGTGTGAACCAAATCACACTTGGGAAGTAATAGTTTGAACCACTACAACAAAGTCGTTATACAATGACATTTTAATGCCTTTAACGACGATTTCTAAGAGTCGCGATAATTTTTGAGGCGTTTATAAAAACATCACCAAAGTGTTACAGGTGTGAATGCCACAGTAGCTCATTGCAACGTTTTTTTTTAAAACATCATGATATATAGTTGCTCTATCGCGACACTTTTTCCAAAAACGTCGAGAAAGATATTTACTCTACCATGATGTTTTTTGCACGATGTCACCGTAGCCAAGACTCTACAATACCGCTTTAAAAAAGTCGTAACCTAATGCATTTTAAGAAAAAATAAATAAATAGAAATGTATGCTAACCTAAACTTATATCCCCTTCGACGGAAGATCTTATGAACTGTTTGATGACAAATTTTGACAGAAGATCTTATATTTTATGACGTTTTAAAAATAATCGTCAATATAGCTAAACATGTATGCTGACATTTTTCATGGAAAGCGTGGATAATGCTAAATTTTTGTGTTGACGAATTTAAAAAAAAAATGTTGCTAAATAGAAAACTAACAACGTCACTTTCAAAAATGTCATAATAAAAACATCGTTGTAAAATCTATATCTTGTAGTGAACCCTAAATATTAGAGATGCCTTTCAAAGTAAGTGGACTTGTGTTTGAAATCTCATAGCAAAGCGTTCTCTAGTGGGAATAGTCCTGGGATGAGTGATCTCCTGAAAAGTACTTGTAGGACACTTATAAAAATGATAAAACGGTGTTGTTTAGCTTAATATGCACTTCAGATATTGTATGGGTTTGGTTATTACAAATGGTATATGTTCAGAATTTCCTTTGATTTGATAGAAGAAAAACACGGGTAAAGGCAACCCATATGGAACAAAAGAATGTTGAGTCAAGGACTAGAAGAAGCCAACCAAGGAAGGTCGGGCCAAGAAGAAAAGAGTAAGGAGATGTCAGCGATCAACGATCACTGACTGTGGCTCGCTGAATAGAAGATCAACGCTTAGCGATTTAACCCCCAACTCACAGCCGCTCAGTGCTTATCAATCAAGAATGAAATAGCTACTGAAGGCTGGTGTCACAACCCGCATTTTCTCCGAATTTAGGAATATCAGAGTAAGAGAAAATACACGTCATGATGCCACGTCATGCAGGGGACAACTGCAGACTCTCAGGCGGGAACCTATTACTTAATTAATCAAAACATGATTATATGATAAGTCATCATTTGAAATCATTTATTTGGGTTTGGGGAAGAACTGTGTCTCTCAGTTCGTGGATCAACTAGTCCACCGAGAAAGTATACGTAATTGCAGCGGAAAATACTTGAATTAGTTCACTTAAGGTCCTAAATGCACGTGATGAAAGGACATAAGGTAAATGATATGCACACATCTAGGCGTAGTATATGTATAGAAAATGTAACAACCCCTATTTATTTTAATTAAAAAGGAAAGGTTATAATTGACTTGTCTAGCCGCAGCCCAAGCCCTCCCCTTTTAATTCCCCAGCCCACCCCCCCCCCCCCCCACCCCCCACCCGGTTCAGGGATTTCAATCCCGATCCCGCAAGCCGCTCCCAATCCCGCGTCGATCTCCCGCTCGCCTCTGTTTCTGTCTCCCGCACGCGAGCCACCACCTCCTGCTCTCCCTCAGGCCGTCGACGACGCCTCCCTCCTGCTAGCCGCCGCCGCTCCTTGCTCTGGTTGGTAGAATCCTTGCCTCCTCTTGCTTCCCCGTCGCCTCCTCATGCTCAGGTCGACAGCTCCTCCCTCTCCTCTGACCGGCAGTAGCCAGCATCTCCTCCCTCCAGCAGTCTTGGGCTGGCAACCTCCCCTCCCTCTCGTGGACATCAACTTTCCTCCCTCCGGCAGCACTCTTCCCTCCCGATTGGGCCGGCTTTGCAAGAAGTGCGCCTCGGGTTTTGCTCAAACCCTCCTCCGCTCAGATTTCGGACTCGGATTCGTCTCTTTGAGCTCGGTCTTGTCTTCCTTGGGTAAGAACCTTCCTCCTCCACCCTTGATTTCAGAATTTTCATAAACCCTAATGATTTATTCGTGCCCCATTTTGCATTTCAGATTTTTGGTGCACTTCCTAATCGCCAAATCCTTAGGTATTCGTGCCCCTGGTGTCGTACGTCGCTCCAATTGGCGGGATCTCTTGAAGTCCTCTCCGATTTAGGGTTTCCGCAACCTAAGCGCCGCCAAGTCTCCGTCTCCGCGTGGAATCTCTTCTCCCCTCTCTTTTGAGGGAGGTAAATCTGTTAAAACCCTCCTTGTTTAAATTCCGCGTCGTAGAATGTATGTGTTAGCGTAGTGAATTTTGCTATCGCTTTCGTTGTTCTTAAGCAGGTTTGAAATATGATTTCTGAATTTTGCTTGCGCCGCTTAGCCGTCGCCGCCGTCAGTTTCAGCGTTCTTTAAGGCAAGTAGAGATCCCTCTCTCTTGCAAGCATTGAATTTAATTGTCATGTCTGTTCTTGTTTTTATATGAATGCACCCTTAAATGCTTGTTTCGTCGAATAAATTTAGAACTCGAATCCCTAAATAGACTTGTTAATACATTGAGGTATCACATGTTTGGAATGTCACAAGTTGTGGAAGTGAATGATGGTTACTTGAATATTCACGCAGATGAATTGTGTCTCATTTGTTGGAAGACGAGTTAGTAAATGAAAGTGGTTTTAATTGGATTTTTTTATTTAAATGAATTGCATCTCATTTGATGGATAAAAGTAAGACTAGTAGATCTTTTCGAGCAGGAACATTAATTGTTATAATAATAAATGTTAAGATTCCTGCTAGCAATTAGACTAAATGTGCTTGATATAAAATCTTTGACTCGTACACATGGTTACTTAGAAGATATTCGTGTCTTGGAAATGACGTAATCTAAAGGAATACTGGATATCCTAGAAAATGTTGTATAGTAATCTTATTACTCGTGAATACTTGAATCCGCAAGTTTCAAAACTCTCTATCGAGTCATCTGAGTCATCGAATCTTGTTTCTTATGTCTGTCTGGTTCCAAGACCTGGTTAGATAACGTTCTATAACTTGAGTCCTCCCGTTTCACGTTTGTAAAATATTCTCTTGTATATCTGAATCAGTATCTTGGTTACATGTCTTGTTATGCTAGAATCTCCGAAATCCTGCGCTAAGTCGTTAATAACGTAAGTTAACACTGAAAGCTAGGGTTTAATTGATGAAACTCCTTGACTTGGGTTCCCTCTTGAATCCCTAATGGGAACAAAGGACCGGTCATAGCCAGCTTAAATTTCGGAATCACTTAGGTCCTGCGTGTCATAAGCAAATCTTGGAAGCTAGGGTTTAGATGGTGCATCATCTTGATTGCATGGTCACGGTAAGCAAGAAATACTCTTATTCTAGTAAGCCTTACACTTGAACTTGAGTGTGAACCATGCGTACCCACTACAAACACCTACGTATTTCAACGATTACAGCTTATGTCGTTGCAAGAATGTTTATGCTTTACTTCAGAGTAATCTGATAATTCTAGATATTTCTGCTTGTCTCACTTGCTTGCTTTTCTTGTTAGCTCTGCTTCATGAAAAATGGTACACAAATATTTTGTTTCTCCTGCTCGTATTTTATTTTGCTTGTTCTGGTGTATTTCAATGTTCTGAGGCTTTTCCTTCTTGTTTTGGAATTTGCCTTAGTGTTAGTGCCTGCGTCGCCTGCTTCCTGAGCCGATCTGCGTCAAGCTTCAGGTTTTGTGTTTATGTTTCATTTCTTTTACTGTCGGATATTTCTGTTATGTAATAATTACGATCAGCCATTTTCTCTTATTTCATGGACAACTGCTAGGCTAAATATTATATGTACTAGAATTTGACATTTTTTGCATGCTCATTCATTTGCGATGTTCACTGTATAAATTTCTGTTCCAGAACTTGTATCATAAGTTTTTCTTTGCAAAAATACATGTGCATCAAATCCTTTTCACTGATAACTTGAAAGCTTCCGCAATAAATTAATATGTTTTACTCAAAAATTAACTATTTTCAAACTTATATTCAGCTTCTCTGCTTCCGCCTTAGCAGGCATGGTTTTCTTTTCGCTCAGGCCTGTGTCATCACGGCCCGCCCCGAAGCGCACTCTGACTCTTGTCGAGACGGGTCGTGACAGAAAATATCTTTAGACATCTTTTAAGGTAAGGATTTTAGTTAAAAAGAATGCAATGAGGATGAAGGAAAAGTCATTTTATAACTATAGTGCACCTAACATTAAATCATTCTCATAGAGCAGGATACACAAGATCTAAAAGTAGTGGCATTTAACTGGCATGTAAACTATAATGTATAAAAAGGGCACAATGGGCGTCAACAACATGACACTAACCCATTGACTCCAACCAGTATGTCTGAACGCAAGAAGAAAACTAAAGACAACTACCTCGCAACAGCGGGGTAAACAACAACTAAAACTCCGAAACTCCGGGCTACATGTAAGACCCCCCCCCCCCCCCCCCAAACTGAACCTGGTTCAGGGAGGGGGGATCTTACTGCCCAAGGATGACCACTTAGCGCTTTCTGGGTGGCGACGTCCCACCCTCTCAAGCGCTGAGCGGTCTCTTTGTTAGGCACGAGAATCATCACAACACATCAGAACGCACAGCGGAAGCAATCGAAATAAGAAAAGCTAAGCATGCTGATTATATTACATATTTAAATATGGTCGGGGCCTATCATTTTACAAAACATTGCCTCGAGGGCTACATAGTCTAAAACAAAAGGGAGCCCTAGGCTAGTCCTTATAATCTAGGACTCATGTCACGGAAGATAGGGGGCGAGGCTGGGGTAATCGAACGGGCCATCTCCAAGGCTGGTATATCATCCTGTGGTGCGGGGGCTCCTCGCTGTCCCGTCTCCTGTGATTGGTTATAAGAAATAACCGTTAGTCACAGAGCTAAGTAGAAAATACATCCCCTCCCCGGATCCATATCCAAGGGGCGGCTAAAGTACAGAAATAAAATAGCCGAAGCAAGGAAGAGGGTTAGCAACAGGTAAACATATATATATATATCTATATATATAGATAGGGACTTCCGCCATAATATCCGTAATCGCGCCGTATGGTAAATACGCAACACTATTTCGCGCATACGCACACCCAGGTGTTCAAACCTGTACGCACACAAAAAAATCCTGTGTCGACACAATTTAGACCGCTTTATTTCAAGCAGGGGAGCTAACCCCGCGGGCCTCACCGATGTGGCCGTCGGTGACAGTGGCCAGTCTTGTCACTTCTGAATGTAGTCGTACTGTATCATTCAGGCCCTCCTGTAAGCCTTGGTGTACCAACTGGATGTGAGCGACATCCGGCGAGCCGATTTGTAGGCCGACCAGTGGAGGCAAAACTGCAGGCTCGGAGGGTGATAACCCGCTGCGCACATCTCCCTGTCGCCATGAGTCGTCAACCCACCCGCACCGGTACGAACGGTCTGCGGGCGTGACCAACCCGCCACTCCCAAACAATCTTCACCCGCTTTATATAAAAACAAGCACATAAGTGACGTGGCAATTCTACTCGACCGGTCACACGACCTTTGACCGGGAGGATTAGCGGTATGAGGGCTCCTTGCTTGGGGCTAACCTGGGAGGAGGGACTCAACTCCGGGTTTTCCCCAACTAAGGCCTCGCAGAAGGGAGGATAAGCACCGCATGGTTGCCATGCCAGCTCTGCATTAGCAAATAAATTAGGCCGAAAGCAGGGGGCATAACACTAAGCAGAAATGTAGGCCGAAAGCAGAGGCCATAACAATAAGCTGAAAAGTAGGCCGAAAGCAGAGGCCATGGTATTAAGCAGAAAAGTAGGCCGAAAGCAGAGGCCATAATGATAAACAGAAAAGTAGGCTGAAAGCATAGGCCATAATGATAAACAGAAAAGTAGGCCGAAAGCAGAGGCCATAATGACAGGACCAGTGCGAGACTGGATTTAAATGAAAGTACGAAAAGTAAATGCGGCGGACCAGTGCGAGACTGGATTTAAAGGGAAGTACAGAAAGTAAATGCGGGGGACCAGTGCGAGACTGGATTTAACGGAAAGTACGGAAATCAGTAAAAGCATAAAAGAAAGGGTTAGTAGTCCAATCACTCCATAAGAGGAGGCTTCAATCGTCGACTCCGTTCTTTTATTATTGTCGCGGCGGGGTTAAATTTCGGCGCCGCGCCGCGATTTCGTTCCAATTTTAGCGTCGATATTCTGAGCTTAGTCGATTCCTTGGATAGATACGCATAATTTTTAATAGGCATTTAAAAATATGCGTCGAGGGGGCGCCGATTCATTTCGATGAATTTCGCTCTTTTTCGGGCGTTTATTTTCGCTTGTAAAAGCTTTTGGAGGACCAAAATAAGAGGTCACACCTCCCAACTTTAGTAGTAGTTGAAAAATACCTTTTAATAGAACCCTAATTTTTCGTGATTTTTGCGAACTTATTTGGGCGTTTATTTTCTCAAAATAAACTTTATAAAGGATTTTAAAAATATTAAATCTTTTCCTAAAATTCCCCAAAAATTTCTGGAGGTGCCCTTTAGCGTGGGGCACATTTTTCATTTAGGAAAAATTTTCTGAAACTGCCCCATTTTTCCTCAGAAAAATGGGGAAGTAAAAGGGGCAGTTGGTGTGCGATTAGAGGGAGGGAGAAGATCTGGGGGCGCCGCACCGGGCGCCCTCCTTGGGTCCCCACAGCGGATCCGCTGCGGGGAGGGCACACAGTTGGAGGCGGGAGTTAAGAAAACAGGAGCCGCACGATCTCCTGGGGGAGATCGCGCGGCTCCCGTTTATTAAACGGGAAGCGACCGCTGCCGCCGCCGGGCAGCGGCCGGTTGGGGCCGGCGCCGCCCCCGGTCGGTGCGTCGGGGCCGGCGACCACTCCGGTGGTGGTCCGGCGGCCTAGCGCCGCCGGCCACCGCTGGGAGTGCTCGATGAAGGGAACGGGAGGCGGTGGCGTGGCCTGCATGCACCATGCATGCTTGCCACGCCGCCACCTCCGCAGGGGACGCGCCGGTGCCGCCCCCGGTCGGTGCGCCGGGGGTCGGCGACCACTCCGGTGGTGGTCCGGCGGTCTGGCGCCGCCGGACTCCACCGGAAAGAGGAGCAGGAGGTGACAGGGTGGCGCGGCGCAGCCTGCATGGGCCATGCGGGCTCGCTGCGCCGCCGCCACCTCGGCTAGGGCCCTCCCTGCCGCCCCTGGTCGGGGCGCCGGGGAGGGGGCAGACCTCCGGCGGGGGTCTGGCGGCCTGGTGCCGCCGGCCGCCGCCGGGGGAGGGGTTTTAACCCTTACAGGAAAAAGAAGAGGGGGAGGCCACGGGTGTCGTTGGGGCTGCGTCCTCCGGCAGCCCGACCGCCTCCCCTGCGCCGGCGTCGAGGCCCCTGGGAGGGGCCTACCTTCCCCAGCGCCACCACCATCGCTGAGGGAGAGGGCTTTCACGGCCAACTTCCTCGCCGCGCCTTGCAAGGCTCGGGGCGGCGGCCGGCGGCGCTCCGGCGACGGGGAGAGGGCTGGCCTCCTCCGGGAAATAGGAAGGAGGAGGGGGAGCGTTCTACCTGTGGTGGAGGTGGGGCTCGAGAGGTGGAGGGGCGGTGGCCGGCCATGAGGGAGGTGGCGGCTTGGTTGGGTAGGGTTCCGGCGAGGAGGAGGAGGAGGGAGGTGGCTGAGCTTGCTGGCAGGGGGAGAGCTTGAGAGGGGGGAGTAGTGTTCTAAAAGGAAGGGATTGGCCCTCCTTTTATAGGAATGGGGAGAACCTCCCCCCCCCCCCCCCCCCTCCTCCTTTCTCCACGTGGAGGGGGGGAGGGGGAGATATTTTCTCCCCCTCCCCTCCCTTCCCTCTCACCTGCCCCTTTGCCCCAAATAGGGGCTGCCTATTCATGGGCAGCCCCTTTTCTTGGGGGGGGGGGGGGGGGGGGGGGGCTTTCTTTCTCTCTCCCCCCCCCCCTTTTTCTTTAGCAAATTCGAGTTTTTTTTTTTGGGGGGGGGGGGGGTTGTCCAAGTCAACTTAGGGCGGGGTCCTCCTTGGCCCTCAGGGTCCAATAAGAGTTGCCGGGGCCGATGTCGGGTTCGTGTGCTTTATATCTTGTGCGTTGTACTAAGGCGATCTGCATAGTCCTAAAATGGCATACTCTCCATACGACCTTGAATCGAGGCCCAACGAATTCCGTTGTGCTCGTATTGTTCGTACGAGTTTACCAGAACTGACATAAGTTAATTCGGGGCTCGTACGATCACTATTCATAATAATGAGGTAGTGGCGCGCTACGACACCCGAAATAGTCGTTTTCTTCAAACGACCTCGGATCGAAGTGCAACAAATTCCATTGCGCTCGTATTGTCCATACGAGTCTAACGGAACTGACGGAAGTCCTATCGGGGTTCGTATGGTCACTATTCATAATAATGAGGTAGTGGCGCGCTACGACACCCGAAATGGTCATTTTCTCCAAACGACCTCGGATCGAAGTGCAATGAATTCCGTTGCGCTCGTATTGTCCATACGAGTCTAACGGAACTGACGGAAGTCCAATCGGGGTTCGTATGGTCACTATTAATAATAATGAGGTAGTGGCGCGCTACGACACATGAAATGGTCATTTTCTCCAAACGACCTCGGATCGAAGTTCAACGGATTCCGTTGCGCTCGTATTGTCCATACGAGTCTAACGGAACTGACAGAAGTCCAATCGGGGTTCGTATGGTCACTATTCATAATAATGAGGTAGTGGCGCGCTACGACACCCGAAATGGTCGTTTTCTCCAAACGACCTCGGATCGAAGTGCAACGAATTCCGTTGCGCTCGTATTGTCCATACAAGTCTAACGGAACTGACGGAAGTCCAATCGGGGTTCGTATGGTCACTATTCATAATAATGAGGTAGTGGCGCGCTACGACACCCGAAATGGTCGTTTTCTCCAAACAACCTCGGATCGAAGTGCAACGAATTCCATTGCGCTCGTATTGTCCATACGAGTCTAACGGAACTGACGGAAGTTCAATCGGGGTTTGTTTGGTCACTGTACCCCAATGATTTAGTTGCGGCACGCAATATTACTTAAAATGGTAGTTTTCTACTGCTTGAGCCTACTTTTATTGGGCTCACTAGGGTCTAGTGCCCCAATAAAAGTTGGGATGTTACAATCCAATAAAAATAAAGAGATTTTCGTCCCCGAAAATTGGCTAAAGTAGGGGTTTAAAGGATATACCTGGGGGAAGAGTGCTGGGTATTTTTCTCGAACGAGCGTCTCTGGTTCCCAAGTAAACTCTTCGCGTCCACAGTTTGACCACAAGATCTTGACCATCGTGATGGTTTTGTTTCGCAGTTCTTTGATCTTGGAGTCCACTATCTTCACTGGTTCGAGTTGGACGGATCGGTCGGATTGTACTGATGTCGGTGATACGGGGAGATGTTGCTCGGGTTGGCGGAGTACGCGTCTCAGCGAGGAGACGTGAAACACTTCGTGAATGTTTCCCAGTTCGGCTGGCAGAGCTAACCTATAAGCCACCGGGCCAACTCTTTCGATGACTTGATATGGGCCTAAATAGCGGGGGTCCAGCTTTTTCTGCTTCTTTATTCGGGATATCCCGTGCATCGGCTTAATTTTCAAGAAAACCATATCTCCCACGTTGAATTCCACAATCCGATGACGCGTATCATAATATTTGGCCTGACGACTCTGTGCCTCCAGCATACGTTCTTGAATTAACCTTATTGCGGCAGTGGTATCGTCTATGTAGGTGACCCCCAAGGCTTCGGGGTCCTCATCCTGTTCCCAAGATAGTGGGGTCCGACAGCGCCTTCCGTAGAGGTCTTCGTAAGGTGCCATCTTGATGCTTGCCTGAAAGCTGTTGTTATATGAAAATTCCACCAGAGGTAGTAACTGCTCCCATGGCTCGTTGTGTTCCACTATGCATAATCGGAGAAGATCTTCCATCGTCCGGTTCGTTCTTTCCATCTGCCCATCGGTCTGGGGGTGGAAGGCAGTGCTAAATGCCAATCTGGTTCCTAGATAAGCTTGCACTCTTCTCCATTTCTTCGATGTAAAGCGCCCGTCGCGGTCCGAGACGATTGATTTGGGTATTCCATGAAATCGGACTACCTGCTCAATAAATAGTCGGGCTAATATGTCGACACCGTCGCCTTGCCGGTTCGGGATGAATCGGGCTACCTTGGTGAGGCGGTCTACTACGACCCATATGGAGTCGTTACCTGCACGAGATCGGGGTAAGCCATGGACAAAATCTATGGAAATATCCTCGAACTTCCATTCTGGTATGGGCAGGGGTTGTAGTGGGCCCCCTGGGCTTCGACACTCTGCCTTGACCAGTTGACAGGTCTGGCAGTGCGCAACATAGTTGGTGACGTCCTTCTTCATTCCTGGCCAGTATAAAGTCCTTCGTAGGTCTGTATACATCTTCACAACCCCTGGGTGTATTGAGTACCTTGTCTGGTGTGCTTCGCGAAGGATCTCTTCCCGAATTCCCTCTGCTGCGGGGATAAATATGTGGTGTCAGAACTGCAGGATGCCGTCATACAAATTGTAGTTCTCCTGTGCACTATGTTGCAAGGCCTGAATAATCGGGGTTGCTTCCACGTCGATCTTCTGTGCTTCTCTTATCCTGTGCATGATGTCGCACTGAATCTCCATCCAGTAGAGCTGGGCCTGGTATTCCATCGGATTCCTACGGGTGATGAGGATAATATCCAGTTCCGCCAAGGATTCGACTAATTCCTCCGGTACCATTTCTAACCAACTCCCGGTCCTCGGAGGCTGGCGAGTCAGGGCATCTACAACCTTATTAGCCTTGTCGGGGTGGTACCGAAGGGCGAAGTTGTAATCGCAGAGAAATTCCAACCACCGGCGTTGTCGGAGGTTCAGCTCCTTCTGGGTGAAGACATACTTGAGGCTCTTATGATCGGAGAAAATCTCGCATCGTACCCCGTAGAGGTAGTGTCTCCAAACCTTTAATGCGAAAACTACCGCCCCCGGTTCCAGATCGTGGGTGGCGTACTTTAGTTCGTGAGGCTTGAGCTGACGTGAGGCGTAGGCAACCACCTTGCCATGTTGCATAAGCACGGCTCCCAATCCTTTCAGAGAGGCCTCAGCATAGATCTGGAAGCCCTCAGTTCCTGAGGGGAGAGTCAGGATCGGGGCCAAAATCAGCCGGTTCTTCAGTTCGATGAACGCTGCTTCGCACTCGGGAGACCACTGGAATGTCACATCCTTTTTGGTGAGGGAGGTAAGTGGTAACGCAATCTTGGAGAATCCTTCGACGAACTTACGGTAGTAGCCGGCGAGGCCAAGGAAACTTCGGATGTCTGCCGCTGTCTTAAGTGGCGGCTAATCTCGCACCGCTTGTACCTTGGCTTGATCCACTGCTACCCCATTCTTGTTAACTGTGTGTCCCAGAAAACCGACTTCTTCCATCCAGAACTCGCATTTGCTAAACTTGGCGAACAACGAGTGCTCTCTTAGCTTAAGCAAAACCATTTGGAGATGCCTGGAGTGATCGGTTTTGTTCTTCGAGTAGATGAGGATATCATCTATGAAGACTATTACGAAATGATCCAGGAAGGGTTTAAATACAGTATTCATTAAAGCCATGAAGGCGGACGGGGCATTGGTTAACCCAAATGGCATTACCATGAACTCGTACAGTCCGTAGCGGGAGCTGAAGGCGGTCTTGGGAATGTCCTCTTCTCGCACTCTGAGTTGATAGTAGCCGGATCTTAAATCCATCTTGGAAAAGACGGATGCGCCTTGCAGCTGATCGAACAATTCATCTATCCGGGGTAGGGGATAGGTATTCCGGATAGTGAGTTTATTCAGCTATCTGTAGTCAATACAGAGGCGCAGAGATCCATCCTTCTTTTTAACAAATAGTACTGGGCCTCCCCAGGGCGAGGTGCTAGGACGAACGAATCCTGCGTCGACTAACTCTTGCAGTTGAATCTTGAGCTCAGCCAGTTCCCTCGGGGCCATCCGGTACGGTGCTCGGGATACTGGTCGGGCTCCTTGAGTAAGTTCGATTTGGAAGTCCACTTCCCGTTGCGGGGGCAACCCGGGAAGGGACTCTGGGAAGATATCTGGGAAGTCCCTGATCACAGGCACTTTAGCGAGTACTTGCGTCGTGTTTTCCACCTCAAAGTAGATTAGGTACACCTCGTCCTTCCGTCGGACTGCCTTGACGGTTTGTGCAGATGTTAAGATAATGCGGGTGACAGAGGGTATACCTACTTGCGTGATAAATTGCCCATTCGGGTTCTGAAGGCGGATTTCTCGAGTCGAACAGTTGATTTGGGCGCTGTGCTCGGCCAACCAATCCATCCCCAGAATGATGTTGAATCCGGTTATTGCCAAGATGGTCGCGTTGACTTCGAATTCTATGCCTCCTAGCATTGCTTGGAAGGAACACTTTTCGGTGGACGTCATATCTGATCCATCCGGGAGTCGTATTCGTATTGACATTCTGATGATCGTACTGTGTTTTCCTTGTCAGCGATGAAGTTCTGTGCAACGAAGGAATGTGTAGCACCGGTATCGAATAGCGTTTTAGCGGGATGACCTTCTACCAAAAGTAAACCTGATAACATATATATACTATGATCATAAGCTTTTCACAGATATACAGGATTAGGGATGACATATACAAAAGTCCTAATATATAAAGCTATAACATCCTCTAGGATATCGTACTACTGGAAGTAGATAACTATCACTACGTCAGGAGCAGGACCGTGCTGGAGATCCAAGGCGTATGCCTCGAGCGGTGCTGCTCTGCCCTGCCTGGCCTGGCCTCTCCTGCCTGCAGGCTGTCCTCTGCGCCCACCTCGTCCTCGTCCTCTCTCCGCGGCTCCCTGTACTGCTCCTAGGCCGGGCCTACCTACCGCCTGTGGGCAAAAGGCTCGTATGTGCCCGGGCTGCTGGCACAGGTAGCAGTTCCCTGCGAAGGGAACATCTCGTCGTGCGGCGGGGGCGGCCTGAGGTGCTGGGGCTGGTGGTGCTGGGGCTGGAGGTGCTGGTCGGGGCTGAGGTGCTGGTCGGGGCTGAGGTGCCTGTCTATATGGCTGATGACGCTGACGCCGTCTCCTGGCCTGGTCCTGTCTGCGTGGGCCTACTCCTCTCTCTCGGCCCTGAGTCCGGGGAACACCCACGTGTCCCCTTCGCAGCTGGGCCACCATCCGCTGATCCATCTCTAGAGCGGTGGCATGTGAGGCAATCGTGTGGAAGGATGCCCGGGAAATCATGATCAGGGCCTGTCGGAGATCGTCTCGTAACCCCCGGTAAATCTGGCCGATCTGTCTCTATCCGTACCTGCTAAGGTCCCGGCGAAGCGGGCCAAGTGGATAAACTCTCTCTGGTAGTCTGGAACCGTCCTATCTCCCTGCCTGATCTGCAGGAACCGCTCCTGGAGTGCCATCCGGTCTGCATCCGAAATGAAATGCTCTAAGAAGGCCTCTGAGAACTCCCCCCAGAGGATTGTGCTGAGTGGTCGTCCTCTGAAGGTAGAGCGGCTAGCGGCCCTCCACCAGTCCCGGGCATAGCCCTCCAGCATGGTCACCACCAGGGACACTGCGGCTACTGCGGGGCACATCATCCCTACTAGAAGCTCCTCTACCCTCTCCACCCACTCCTCGGCCTGAATAGCTGACTCGGTACCTCGGAAGCTGGGGGGCCTTAGCCCCCGGAATGTCGTCAGAAGGTCGGTGGGTACGGTGGCCTGCTGGGGTGGTCGTAGGGTGGCTGTCTGGAACGCGGCTAACAATGCTATCAAGGTCCGTCCCAGCTCTGTATCCCCAAACGGAACTGTGGCTGGAGTGGCCGAGGGTGGTGGTGGAGTGGTAGGGTGGTACTGATCCCTGGAGGAGGATCTCCCGTTACTCGACTCGGGTATCTGGAGAAGTAACAAAATGAACATCAGTACTTGCAAAAATAAGGGAATTTTGCAGGACTGAAACGAAACGAAAGCGGAAAGCGTGCGGGTGTACTACCGTGCAGTCTCAAATCCTTAACCTTAAACCTAAAGGGTCTACCAGGCTTCCGCTGCGTGGTTTGTCCCGAACCAAGAAACGGAACCGGGAACAGGAGGATCGAAAGACTGCCTCATGTGGTCAGATCGTTGTAGCTCTGATCCATTTGTAAGACCCCCCTCCCCAAAGTGAACCTGGTTCAGGGAGGGGGATCTTACTGCCCAAGGATGACCACTTAGCGCTTTCTGGGTGGCGACGTCCCACCCTCTCAAGCGATGAGCGGTCTCTTTGTCAGGCACGAGAATCATCACAACACATCAGAACGCACAGCGGAAGCAATCGAAATAAGAAAAGCTAAACATGTTGATTATATTACATATTTAAATATGGTCGGGGCCTATCGTTTTACAAAACATTGCCTCGAGGGCTACATAGTCTAAAACAAAAGGGAGCCCTAGGCTAGTCCTTATAATCTAGGACTCACGTCGCGGAAGATAGGGGGCGAGGCTGGGGTAATCGAACGGGCCATCTCCAAGGCTGGTATATCATCCTGTGGTGCGGGGGCTCCTCGCTGTCCCGTCTCCTGTGATTGGTTATAAGAAATAACCGTTAGTCACAGAGCTAAGTAGAAAATACATCCCCTCCCCGGATCCATATCCAGGGGGCGGCTAAAGTACAGAAATAAAATAGCCGAAGCAAGGAAGAGGGTTAGCAGCAGGTAAACATATATATATCTATATATATATATATATATAGATAGGGCCTTCCGCCCTAATATCCGTAATCGCGTCGTATGATAAATACGCAACACTATTTCGCGCATACGCACACCCAGGTGTTCAAACTTGTACGGACACAAAAAAAAACCTGTGTCGACACAGTTTAGACCGCTTTATTTCAAGCAGGGGAGCTAACCTCGCGGGCCTCACCGATGTGGCCGTCGGTGACAGTGGCCAGTCTTGCCACTTCTGAATGTAGTCGTACCGTATCATTCAGGGCCTCCTGTACAACTTGGTGTACAAACTGGATGTGAGCGACATCCGGCGAGCCGATTTGTAGGCCGACCAGTGGAGGCAAAACTGCAGGCTCGGAGGGTGATAACCCGCTGCGCACATCTCCCTGTCGCCATGAGTCGTCAACCCACCCGCACCGGTACGAACGGTCTGCGGGCGTGACCAACCCGCCACTCCCAAACAATCTTCACCCGCTTTATATAAAAACAAGCACATAAGTGACGTGGCAATTCTACTCAACCGGTCACACGACCTCTGACCGGGAGGATTAGCGGTATGAGGGCTCCTTGCTTGGGGCTAACCTGGGAGGAGGGACTCAACTCCGGGTTTTCCACAACTAAGGCCTCGCAGAAGGGAGGATAAGCACCGCATGGTTGTCATGCCAGCTCTGCATTAGCAAATAAATTAGGCTGAAAGCAGGGGCCATAACACTAAGCAGAAATGTAGGCCGAAAGCAGAGGCCATAACAATAAGCTGAAAAGTAGGCCGAAAGCAGAGACCATGGTAATAAGCAGAAAAGTAGGTCGAAAGCAGAGGCCATAATGATAAACAGAAAAGTAGGCCGAAAGCAGAGGCCATAGTGATAAACAGAAAAGTAGGCCGAAAGCAGAGGCCATAATGACAGGACCAGTGCGAGACTGGATTTAAATGAATGTACGGAAAGTAAATGCGGCGGACCAGTGCGAGACTGGATTTAAAGGGAAGTACAGAAAGTAAATGCGGGGGACCAGTGCGAGACTGGATTTAACGGAAAGTACGGAAAGCAGTAAAAGCATAAAAGAAAGGGTTAGTAGTCCAATCACTCCATAAGAGGAGTCTTCAATCGTCGACTCCGTTCTTTTATTATTGTCACGGCGGGGTTAAATTTCGGCGCCGCGCCGCGATTTCGTTCCGATTTTCGCGTCGATATTCCGAGCTTAGTCGATTCCTTGGATAGATACGCATAATTTTTAATAGGCATTTAAAAATATGCGTCGAGGGGGCGCAGATTCATTTCGATGAATTTCGCTCTTTTTCGGGCGTTTATTTTTGCTTGTAAAAGCTTTTGGAGGATCAAAATAAGAGGTCACACCTCCCAACTTTAGTAGTAGTTGAAAAATACCTTTTAATAGAACTCTTAATTTTTGGTGATTTTTGCGAACTTATTTGGGCGTTTATTTTCTCAAAATAAACTTTATAAAGGGTTTTAAAAATATTAAATCTTTTCCTAAAATTCCCCAAAAATTTCTGGAGGTGCCCCTTAGCGTGGGGCACATTTTTCAGTTAGGAAAAATTTTCTGAAAACTGCCCCATTTTTCCTCAGAAAAATGGGGAAGTAAAAGGGGCAGTTGGTGTGCGATTAGAGGGAGGGAGAAGATCTGGGGGCGCCGCACCGGGCGCCCTCCTTGGGTCCCCACAGCGGATCCGCTGCAGGGAGGGCACACATTTGGAGGCGGGAGGCGGGAGTTAAGAAAACAGGAGCCGCACGATCTCCTGGGGGAGATCGCGCGGCTCCCGTTTATTAAACGGGAAGCGGTCGCTGCCGCCGCCGGGCAGCGTCCGGTTGGGGCCGGCGCCGCCCCCGGTCGGTGCGCCGGGGGCCGGCGACCACTCCGGTGGTGGTCCGGCGGCCTGGCGCCGCCGGCCACCGCTGGGAGTGCTCGATGAAGGGAACGGGAGGCGGTGGCGTGGCCTGCATGCACCATGCATGATTGCCACGCCGCCACCTCCGCAGGGGACGCGTCGGTGCCGCCCCGGTCGGTGCGTCGGGGGTCGGCGACCACTCCGGTGGTGGTCCGGCGGTCTGGCGCCGCCGGACTCCACCGGAAAGAGGAGCAGGAGGTGACGGGGTGGCGCGGCGCAGCCTGCATGGGCCATGCGGGCTCGCTGCGCCGCCGCCACCTCGGCTAGGGCCCTCCCTTCCGCCCTTGGTCGGGGCGCCGGGGAGGGGGCAGACCTCCGGCGGGGGTCCGGCGGCCTGGTGCCTCCGGCCGCCGCCGGGGGAGGGGTTTTAACCCTTACAGGAAAAAGAAAAGGGGGAGGCCACGGGTGCCGCCGGGGCTGCGTCCTCCGGCGGCCCGACCGCCTCCCCTGCGCCGGCGTCGAGGCCCCTGGGAGGGGGCCTACCTTCCCCAGCGCCACCACCGGCGCTGGGGGAGAGGGCTTTCACGGCCAACTTCCTCCCCGAGCCTTGCAAGGCTCGGGGCGGCGGCCGGCGGTGCTCCGGCGACGAGGAGAGGGCTGGCATCCTCCGGGAAATAGGAAGGAGGAGGGGGAGCGTTCTACCTGTGGTGGAGGTGGGGCTCGAGAGGTGGAGGGGCGGTGGCCGGCCATGAGGGAGGTGGCGGCTTGGTTGGGTAGGGTTCCGGCGAGGAGGAGGAGGGAGGTGGCTGAGCTTGCTGGCAGGGGAGAGCTTGAGAGAGGGGGGAGTAGTGTTCTGAAAGGAGGGGCTTGGCCCTCCTTTTATAGGAAGGGGGAGAACCTCCCCCCACCCCCTCTCCTCCTTTCTCCACGTGGAGGGGGGGGGAGATATTTTCTCCTCCTCCCCTCCCTTCCCTCTCACCTGCCCCTTTGCCCCAAATAGGGGCTGCCTATTCATGGGCAGCCCCTTTTCTTGGGGGGGCTTTCTTTCTCTCCCCCCCCCCTTTTTCTTTAGCAAATTCGAGTTTCTTTTTTTTTGGGGGGGGGGGGGGGGGCCGCCGGGTTCCACTCTGGTATGAGGGGGAAAAAAGGGGGGAGGGGGGGGGGAGAAAAAAGAAAAAGAGGGGGAGGAGAAAAAAGAGGGGGAGGAGAGGGAAAGGGGGAGGGAGAAAGAAAAAAGAGGGAAAGGAAGAAAAAATGAAGGGAGGGAGGGAGAGAACGCGGCCACAATTTGCGAAAGATAGACATTTGGCTCTCCGCGGAGATCCAAATGGCTCTCCGCGGAGATCCAAATGGCTCTCCGCGGAGAGCCAAATGGATCTCCGCGGAGAGCCAAATGGCTCTCCGCGGATATCTAAATGGATCTCCGCGGAGAGCCATTTGGATCTCCGGGGAGAGCCATTTGGATCTCCGCGGAGAGCCATTTGGATCTCCGCGGAGAGCCATTTGGATCTCCGCGGAGAGCCATTTGGATCTCCGCGGAGAACTTTTTGCTCTCCGCGGAGAGCTTTTTGCTCTCCGCGGAGAGCTTTTTGCTCTCCGCGGAGATCTTTTTGCTCTCCGCGGAGAGCCTTTTGGATCTCCGCGGAGAGCCTTCTGTATCTTCACTGATTTCATTTAAAGCTATGATTTTGACCCATTTGAAAACGGTATTCATCCATGAAACAATTGTTATTATAGACAAACATTACAAATGTACACGAATAATGTTTCTTAATTTACATCAATCAACCACAAAATTTTTAAAGATGTCTGCACAGATCTGGGCTCTAAACATAGGCATATTTTTCTGCCAGTCTACGCAACTCTCCCAGCTCATCAGCCCTTCCTTCGCTATGTGCTCCATATACTTCATAACGAAGACACCGCAATCCACGGAGTTCTCCTGCTGTGGTATACCAGCAGTCAAGTCGAGTTTCCAATTGGAAAATCCTGCGTGGACTTTTTTAACGGTCGCCTTCTGGAGCGCAGAAATCTGCATTAACACAAATTTGTTCGTACATTAGTAACTCGTAATGTACAATACTACAGTGCATGTCAATGAACTGCACTTACAGCTTCTTTAGCGGAAACTTTTCGTTGGGCATTACGCAGAGAGTCATGTATAAGCCACTTCTTCTCTTTAACCATACCCACCAATAAATACCAGTGTTGACTATAACATACTGGCATTAGAATCATTTTGATATTGGCAAGATTCTCCTTGGTAATGCCCTCAAGGAATGCAGCTACAAGCTTAGATTCTCCGTCATTGGACCTTGGGAAGTGCAACTACATAATTTGTAACATTTTTTAGCAATGCAAACAGAATTATTAATGTATAAAGCACTGATAGGGAGATCATACCAAAAAGTTCGGACTGATGTACATAAACGGATGATACGGTTCTTTATCCCGATCTCTACGCAAAGTCAAGATCTTTGCGTAGGCATCAATGTGACAATCTTCGACGTATTTGTCCGTCAGAAGAGCATCCATGCCATCTCGAAATCCGACTATATTCCATTTATTGAATGCTTGGTCGTTCCTGAAACATTAGAAAGTCATCGTCAATATCAATGTGCATAGATCAAAATTTTGAAAATATAAAAGTGTATAATGTCAAAAGGGCACCTCGATGGTATGGCGCTCATACGCTGATGGATGATATCTCTATCTTCTGCAGCTATTAGCGGTCTCCCCGGATAGTCAACGGGGTACACATCAATTTCATCCGCCTTTGTAGTTTTAATTTCTCTTTCTCCCAATGGGGAGTCTAGAATATTAGTAATGGAAGTATCGTGAGGGGTAGTGAGGGTGGTAGCGTTTTGATGGGCAGGGGATCTAGAGATACTCGGGCTAGATGATGGCGAGGAATGATGAATGAGTGTGTCTATATCAGCACTCATGGATTCAAGACGTTCACCTACACTGTGACTAAAACTAATTAAATCACTATGTACTCTATCTATTTTTTTGTCTAATCTATCTACAGAACTATCTATCTTGCTATTTAATAAAGCAAATTGATCTAACATCCTATGTTGGAAATCAATCCAAAACTGTGACGGAGGGATAGATGGTGTGCTAGGTGGTGGGGGAGGTGCTGATGTGCTGGGTGATGGGGGAGGTGATGATGATGAGGGAGGTGGTAATGATGTGGGAGGTGGTGGTGCAAACTTCATTTTTTTTACTACCCTAGATGGCGAGACTATTGGTTTTCTCTTAAATGTGGGAGGTGGTGGTGTCCACTGTGTTGTCACGTCTGAACATAACAACTTCTCTGTCGGTGTTATTTCATCTAGTACTTCCAACACCTAAAAAGAAGAAATACAACTATTGTATTGGATAGTTCAAAAGTGGTTATTAATCGAATAAACTAAATTATTTACCTGCTCATCCAAGAGTTTTGCAACAGTCCCCATCTCTTTCATTGAAAATGAGACCTTCTCCGACCATCTTAATATTCGTGGTCTCAACGACGGATAGTGCGGAGCGAAGGTGGTGGTGTGCTCGAGGAACCAAATCTATATCAAACATTGCGATAGCTTAGAACATATTAAACAAATTTCATTTTAGGAATTAGAAATATAGATACTTACAACGAGAACATGGGTGCATCCATAGATGTATCCCATTGAAGACTCTGGCCAATGTTGCAGTTGGCCTTCTTCTGCAACAGGTGGCAGCTTCTCCACCATCGACCTGAACGACCTCATAACGAAGGTATAGATCGCTTCTGGCCAATTGAACTTTTGAAATTTCTCCAAGCTGGAGACCTCCTCGAAGAACATTGGCATCCTCTCCGCGCTCGAGGGGAAGAAGAAATTGCACAGAAGGTGCAAAATCAATATCTTCATCGTCACAGGGGACGACCCTTTCTCCATCGATTGAAGTTCCGTCTTCAAATCGGATTTCGTTAGCGGTCCAAATGGCTTGGTAGTCAGGATGACTTCCTCCCCATGGTTCGGCAGACCCAATATCATTGCCACGTCATTGGGGGAGAAGGTTAGCTCCCTCGATCCAATGACGAAGACATCCTTCTCTATATCATACCAGTTTAGTAGACCGTAAAGAAGGGGAGTGTTCTGCGATACCTTTGGTGCATGGAAGATATGCCAGATGTTGGCATCCATCAGCATCTTCTTCTGATCCTCCTCCAATCGTTCTAGTATTGCTGAACTTAGGCCAACAAATGAGTTTAAATAGCACCTCGAGCTCAAAAAATGGATCTTTTTCTGCCCCATTGATCTGCAAAATTTATAAACATATGTTACAATAGAGGGACAAGAAGAATAAATTGGAGAGAGAAATAGAGGAAGCAAACGGCTCTCCGCGGAGAGCAAACGGCTCTCCGCGGAGAGCTATGTAGCTCTCCGCGGAGAGCCAGATGGCTCTCCGCGGAGAGCCATTTGGCTCTCCGGGGAGAGCCATTTGGCTCTCCGGGGAGAGCCATTTGCTCTCCGGAGAGCCATTCCAATTGGCTCTCCGTGGAGAGCCATTTGGCTCTCCATGGAGTGCCATTTGGCTCTCTGTTTAGATCCAATTGGCTCTCCATGGAGAGCCATTTGGCTCTCCATTTAGATCCAATTGGCTCTCCATGGAGAGCCATTTGGCTCTCCGTTTAGATCCAATTGGCTCTCCATGGAGATCCAATTGGGTAATGGCCTAAATGAGGTACAATTGTATCATGGAATAATAAGTGCAAATTATTGTGTTATTTTCAAATCATTTTTTTACTATAATACATATAAAAAACATACCTTTCATGGTTTCACACATACTGTTGCAAGCTCTTTTTTTTGTTAATATCCTTAACCTTTTGCTTGAGCTGCACATCGGATCGAACCCGAAACTGGTTCATCCCCAACACCCGTGCGACTCGCCCCCAGTACAAGAAACGCTTGGCTAGGCTCTTCCAAGACATTTGATCACCAGTCGACGATTTCACATGGGAGCGCTCTGCTGGACTAGTTAGCAAGTAATTGAGCAGCTCCTTCTCCGATTGGGAGAACGGCTCTCCTGTAGCTGGGGCGGGGACGATGGCCTCCATTATCTGATTGAAAGTCGGCAATTGTTGATTTACCATGAATGGAGGACGAGAACCAATCTCGCTGACAGCGGACGAGATGCCCACATTAGGTTCCTCCGTCGTCGTGATGACTGCAGAAGACGCTGGCAATGATTGTGTAACAACCGGCGATGATTGAATGTAGATGGCGTCTTGATCACCGAGCTCCTTTTGCGCTTCGGTATGCGACTGCAAAGTGTTTGATGTCCTTTTCCTTTTGAGACGTCTAAGATAATCCCAACGATTTTGAATCTCCTTGTGGGTCATCTGAACTAGATCCTCACGGCGTGCAGCAATGCGATGACGTTTGCCCAATTGCTGCATCCCATAAGCGCATATCCAAATACCACGACACGTGACCACGATATAGTGCGGCTTGACGCATGTATCGAGTCGTTCGTGCACAACGAATCACCTTGGCTGCATCAGCAATGCCGGAACGGGACGTGTACAAGTCGTATGCCATTTGAACAAGACCGACGTCGTGTGCGCTCTGTTCGAAAAGCTGCACAGGATAGTTAAGGATGATGGCTGTCGGGATCAACTTCTCGTTTTTTGCCTCGTCCATGACCTGGAACGTGACACCACAGCCGCCGGAGGTGTTCGACTTCTTGCACATGTATCTAGCACTGATAGAGAATGCAGTGGTGTCGATGCAATCGACAACTCGCGGAGCACTTAATTGCTTGCGGGAAAGAAAGCCGACTTTGTTGCAAGATGGACATGCACCCGCTGTCACATTGACGCCGTACTGCCGTTCCGGATCAATCACGAACAACGGTTTCAAAAGATACGCATTCAGGTCAGGTCGCTTGTTCCACAGTGGCACGGGCGGATCGATTCGGATGGGAAGGCGAATGCCATCCTCCATCATTTTCACTTGGGTCTTGATCCAATCTTCCTGAATTTTGTTCAACGTGCCTGATTGCTTCCCACAAATGCACGGCTCAGTAGTGGGGCGGTCGAAGGCTGACGAATAGAATGGAGGCGTTTGCGTCGGAATCGATTCGGGTAGAATTTCAGGGCAGCGATGAACGAGGGTCTCTACTGATCGTTGTGTTTTCGCAATGTCCCGCAGCACAATGTCAACACCATTCATTGCCGATAAAGACAAATAGTCAAATAATCTAGTCACGAAACCCAAAGGGTAGATTAGTAGCCATAATACTAGCATCCTATTTTGAGTAATTATAATTGGTTATAGTAGCTTGCCTAGGTTATTTCCTACCTCACATTCCAAATTATATGCTAATTATAATTTATTTCCAAGGATTGTCATAGAAGAATGAACAAATAAACGTATTTCCTAAAAACAGTAATTAAAACTTTTTGGCTCTCCGCGGAGAGCAAACGGCTCTCCGCGGAGAGCCAAACCGCTCTCCGCGGAGAGCCAAACGGCTCTCCGCGGAGAGCCAAACCGCTCTCCGCGGAGAGCCAAACCGCTCTCCGGCTCTCCGCGGAGAGACAAAGGGCTCTCCTCGGAGAGCCAGTGGATCTCAGCGGGAGAGTTGTTTAGCTCTACGCGGAGAGCCATTGTACTCTCCTTGGATAGCCATCAGCGGAGAGCCAAACAGATGCGATACACGGAGAGCCATTCTACTCTCCTCGGATAGCCACTGGCTCTACGCGGAGAGCCATTCTACTCTCCTCGGATAGCCACTGGCTCTCCGGGTAGAGTCGTTTCTCCTAATGGGTTCGAACATGATAATGGTGGATGCGATACGTACCTTGCGGAGAGGATGGGTAGGCTGCGTCGGAGAGCTCCTGTGTAGACTGAATCGGATTGGAAAAGGAGCGCCGGAGAGCTGTGATTAATTGCCGGAGACGATGGGGGAGGCTGCGCCGGAATCAAACCCTAGAGAAATCACGAGGAAGCTGTGCGAGGAGAGCGAGGAGAGCTGAGTACGGAGAGGAGAAATGAAGGGGCGCGGGATTGAAGCGGCGGGATTCGTTATATTTTATATTTTCTTAGGTTGCGCTGAATAAAATAATGATATTCAGTCGGATTCAGTCTACCAGAGTGAGGCCCGACCGGGGGGGGGGGGTTGACCAAGTCAACTTAGGGCGGGGTCCTCCTTGGCCCCCGGGGTCCAATAAGAGTTGTCGGGGCCGATGCCGGGTTCGTGTGCTTTATATCTTGTGCGTTGTACTGAGGCGATCTGCATAGTCCTAAAATGGCATACTCTCCATACGACCTTGAATCGAGGCCCAACGAATTCCGTTGCGCTCGTATTGTTCGTACGAGTTTACCAGAACTTACAGAAGTTAATTCGGGGCTCGTACGGTCACTACTCATAATAATGAGGTAGTGGCGCGCTACGACACCCGAAATAGTCGTTTTCTTCAAACGACCTCGGATCGAAGTGCAACGAATTCCGTTGCGCTCGTATTGCCCATACGAGTCTAACGGAACTGATGGAAGTCCAATCGGGGTTCGTATGGTCACTATTCATAATAATGAGGTAGTGGCGCGCTACAACACCCGAAATGGTCGTTTTCTCCAAACAACCTCGGATCGAAGTGCAACGAATTCCGTTGCGCTCGTATTGTCCATACGAGTCTAACGGAACTGACGGAAGTCCAATCGGGGTTCGTATGGTCATTATTCATAATAATGAGGTAGTGGCGCGCTACGACACCCGAAATGGTCGTTTTCTCCAAACGACCTCGGATCAAAGTGCAACGAATTCCGTTGCGCTCATATTGTCCATACGAGTCTAACGGAACTGACAGAAGTCCAATTGGGGTTCGTATGGTCACTATTCATAATAATGAGGTAGTGGCGCGCTACGACACCCGAAATGGTCGTTTTCTCCAAACGACCTCGGATCGAAGTGCAACGAATTCTGTTGCGCTCGTATTGTCCATACGAGTCTAACAGAACTGCGGAAGTCCAATCGGGGTTCGTATGGTCACTATTCATAATAATGAGGTAGTGGCGCGCTACGACACCCGAAATGGTCGTTTTCTCCAAACGACCTCGGATTGAAGTGCAACGAATTCCGTTGCGCTCGTATTGTCCATACGAGTCTAACGGAACTAACGGAAGTTCAATCGGGGTTTGTTTGGTCACTGTACTCCAATGATTTAGTTGCGGCACGCAACATTACTTAAAATGGTAGTTTTCTACTGCTCGGGCCTACTTTTATTGGGCTCACTAGGGTCTAGTGGCCCAATAAAAGTTGGGATGTTACACTACAGCTCTAGCCGTTACGGCTCTGGACCTAAGGCATTCAATAAAATAAAGAACGCCTCAGCAAGAGAATTACAAGTGGCAGAAAACTAGCAGAAAAGTAAGCAAGGCATAAGGGGTACCAACCCAAGCCAGATTTACCGAAAGAGAAGCTCCAAACAAAGAACTAACAAACACCGAGTGCACCAATATCTTATAGAGGAACAAACATAGTTCAATTATCTTGTAAATTTTATTAAAGGGACTGATCAACTCAAATTAAACGGGTGGCGGTCCTTTATCCTCTGCCAACCCAAAAGGCCAAAAATAAACGGGTGGTGATACTTTATCCACTGCCACCTAAAAAGCCAAAACCAGGTGTGGTACTTTATCCACTGCCACCCAAATATAATTAAATTAAGATTTACATAAGGCACGGGACATAACCCGAGACATCAGCACCATAACACCTTAATGATAGGGTTACAATGAAATAAACACTACTCAACGATTCATAAGGGAAGATAAGTTAGTTAACCGCAACGGGTACGATATTTCAAAGAGGAGAAGTAATCGGAGGCATAACTCAAGCACTAAGAAAATAGAGGGCCTTTCTCGAGGAAGTCAAGGGTTACGAACAACCATAAGATCAAAAGGGGTATTTCTCGAGAATTAAGGGAAGTCAGGACAAGCATTTCTCGAGAACAAAAAGGGATCAGGATAAGGTACTTCTCGAGAAATTAAAGGAGTCAGGACAAAGTACTTCTCGTGAGATTAAATCAAGCAGACACTTCTCGAGAGATTAAAGGTCAGGCAGCACTTCTCGAGAGATTAAAACAAGCAGGCAATGCACTTCTCGAGAGGTTAAAGGAAAGCAGGCTTCTCGAGAATGAAGGCAGGAACAGCAGACTTCTCGAGAAATAAAAGGAATCAGACATGCACTTCTCGAGAAATTAAAACAAACAGCAGGAAGAATTTAAGACAGAAGGAGGAAGTTGTTGACTGTCAAGCAAACACTCGAACAAACATGCCAAAAGCACAGCCAGAATCCATAAACAAGGAAAACAGTGCTTCAAGAAAATAAGAAAGAAGGAGGAGAAAGCCACTTGCCTCAAAACCCGGCGATCCACGAATTTCTCCGCTCCAAAAGCTAAAGATCTGGCCAAGAACTTACCCGAGCACAAAACCTGGAACCTTTCGGATCAAAAGGAGGAGTTAGGTCACTACCTCAAACCCCAAAAATCCAAGAATAGGGAAAAACTTACCTCTAAAACGAAGATCTCGCCGATAGCTTTCTGAATCAACTCTCCAAACGCGATTCCGACCACAACAGCCCTAGAAATCGCCGGAACTCCTCGACAGACCGCTCTCGATTTCTCGCCAGAAAGAAATCTAGGTCGGCCGACAGGGAAGGAGATGAAAAGATAGAACTTAAACTTAAGGTATACATACTAAGCTCCCAGAAATTCGTCGAACCCAGCCATCGGATCGTCGAACGCAGCAAGCCCGCAGTTCGTCGAACGCAGACTGCCTGCAGTTCGTGGAACGCAGGCTGCCTGCAGTTCGTCGAACGCAGGCTGCCTGTCGTTCGTCGAACGCAGGCTGCCTTCCGTTCGTCGAACGCAGGCTGCCCGACGTTCGTCGAACGCTGGCTGCCCGACGTTCGTCGAACGCAGGCTGCCCGACGTTCGTCGAACGTAGGCTGCCCGCCGTTCGTCGAACGCAGACAGGGACTTACAAAAACCACTTCCCCTTCTACTTAAAACTACGACGGCGACTAAAACACTTCGGACTTCTACGAAATTCGCACCTAAACTGAAATTCAACGCTACGAATCCAACGGCGAAGTCCGAATTTAATTCCAACGAGCCAAACTTGGGGTAAAGCTTCCCGAAGCTAAGATCTCAATAACTACACAAAATCTCGCACGCTCGATCTAATTTACAAACTTTAACCAAGCTAAGGCTCAAAACTAAACCTGATGAGTTGACGTAACGCCCTTACACCAAAAATTATGTCACAGCGACCACGTAAATAATTAACGAAATCAGGGGCGTTACAGCTGGTCTACGCTCAACAATCAACGATCAGAGAAGCAATAGTCAGCGACCGAAGTTTGAACCGCAGTCTTGCGCCCTGCGTTCAGCGATGCAGATGACCGTTGAAGAACAATGTCGTTGCGATTTCAAAAATAACAAGTTCCAAGGCATCAATCCTTTCAGAATTTGTTATAAAAAGAAGAAGCGTCGGAAGAAGAAGGTAGAGGAGAATATATATTCTTTTCCCTGCCGAAAGAAAAAAAGAGAGTAGAAGCGCAAAGTTGATACAACTCTCTCTTCTCTGTATCCCTCTTCTCCAAGTAACTACTCCCCTTTTTCTTCTGGGATGAATCACATTCTCTTTATGATAAATCTGATTGATCTAAAGCTTACACTTGTAAAGAGTTTATTATCTCTCCCTTCAAAAGAGATTACAGTGGTTGGATCATCCGAACCAAGATCCATTGTGTTGTACTGGTTGGATCACCCGAACTAAGATCCATTGTGTTGTAGTGGTTGGATCACCCGAACCAAGATCCATTGTGTTGTAGTGGTTGGATCACCCGAACCAAGATCCATTAGGTTTCCTCACCTCTAGGTGGAAAAGGATGACATTGAGTTGGAGTCTTCAGCTGGAAAAGACTCGTTGTTCCCACAGTTTATGGAAGAGAGGGCATACCGGAGTTTGGGGTCACTAACACGAGAATATAACAATCAAAGGATCAAAACCTTCCTACACCAACTCCCTAATCCTTGCAACAGCCGTAAGTAACAGCCGTAAGTATCAACAATAGAACGATGATAGGAGCTCAGAAGCTTTAGGTGATCATTATCAGGCCATAGTGAGAAGACATTGGGCGAACTTGAGCTCCTATTTTTCATGGGAAATGAAGCTCAAAATGGAGAGATTGGCCTTCCACACCATAGCTCAAAATAGAGTTTACCTAAATGCTTCCATTTTTAAATAAAAAATGGCACCTTAGCAAAAATAACACAAAACAAAGCTGAAGGAGACCACCGCCGTGCTAGAGCCATCTTTTTTCAAGGCAATAAGGTGGAAGCAAATATCGAAAAGGCGCACTCCACACAAAAATTAGAAGGAAGAGATGTTCAAATTACTCAACTCCCTAATCAACCTCCTAGGTGAGGAGATTGTCAGGAAGGATCTTCGTTCTGCTAAATTTCGTTGCTCTCTCTCCCTCTCTCTCATAAGCAATTGATTCAGAATCACATGCCACAATTATTATATAATTAGGAAGCACAAGGAAGTTGCTTATCAGAACACCCGCTTAAGTTAAATTACACTAAACAACAATACTTCAACTGAGTACTTCTTCACATAATCCACTGATATTTATAGTACAACTCACAACTTCAAGAGATCAAGAGTAGAGTCCGTCGAATTATTGTTCCGTTTTAATGCACCGTATTCTTTGAATGTGATGCCGCGAAATATAGCCGGGCTGTCAGAACTTCTGAGTAACTCAGGTGCTGGAGCAATAACGACGTCTTCTAGAGGCGGCGAAATTGAAGTCCCAACTGAAATCCTTGTGTGCTCGTTGCTAACTATGACCCTATGCAGTATGCTCTTGTACCTCCCATTGCTAACAATCTGTTCATCACAACATTGAGAAGAGTATTATTAAATTTCACAAATAGCTTCCTATAAGAAAGAAATTCATGCACTAGATGAAAAAATTCCTGCATGTGAGAGGATGTGTTGAGAGTATAATCTCACATTGAGAAACTAGTGTACTCTAATGCACTTAATTGTTGGAAGCGTATGAATAGGCACAACACAACGAACACATCACAAACACGAGTGCAAGCACACCAAACAAAGCCATTATATACTAATTCAAATTACCCAAACTTTTCTAGTTATGACTAGGATATCACACTGATACCAACATACACATGCTAGCGAGTTATGACTAGCTTTCACACAACTCACAACTACTTCATAACATATGCGACTAGCTGCGGCAAGTCGCATTACATGACTTCAAGAGTTCCGACTACACGGCTAGCTTCGGCTAGTTCTTCTCACAACATTGCTTTCTTCAAACTCAATCTCCACAACTTGCTCTACCTTCAGCTTCGCTCGCATCTACTTCCAAACCTTCACAAGCAGCGGGTGCACCTCCTCTGCCTCAACCGCTAAACACCAAGTCTTCTCTCAAGCTACAGTTTGCCAAGTTCGTCAACTTCAAGTGTCAGGCTCCAATAACCTGCTAAGCTTTCAAGCGATCACACGACCTCCTTCACGCTTGTCTCCTTAGAGCTTTCGGCGAGCTCCTTCAACTCACAACCACGAGACGATTCGTGGAGTCCAGGACCTCCTTCGGGAGTTGCTTCTTCAACTTCTAGCTGCTGCTAGACTCCACGAAACTCCTCTTCCATAGCTCGCCACTTCACACTAGCTTGCAACTTCTTCTTGCTGCAAACCAAAGCTTCACCGCTGCTCTACTCCTTTCACAGAAAATAAACCGCAGCTTTTAAGCTACCGCATGCTTAACCGCTGCTCTACTCCTTTCACTGTTCGCAAGAAGCTGTCCGCTACTCTCTTTCTTCTGGAGTTCTCCTGCCTTGGAGGTCGCTAGAATGTTTGCTGGAGGGTGCTCGCGAACAGGACTCACAAAGATGGAGGTAGTAATTCCTGTTCGCCAAAAGCTGTCCGTAGCTTTCCAACTACGGCATGCATTGCATTTCCGCCTCCCGCGTTCACACCGCATGCTGCCATTGAAGCCTATTTATAGACACTGCTAACCAAAGAGAGAGAGAGCCACGCATAGCCACATTTAATGCCTGCATATCACGCCGGCCTTTTCACGCTACCATATGCTGCCAACTTTCCAGCTTTAATAATAAAATATATGATGTATCACATTCGGTCAACCCCAATATTTATATATATAGAATGATATAACATATAATATATAAAATTATATATATGATGTTATAAAAACATTCTCGGACAAACGTTCTGGCCATCAAACGCCGGCAATCTCCGCAGAGGTGGGTTTGCACTTCTTGTTGGTTTTGTTTATTGTTGACTTAATGTTTTGTTTTATTTAAGTTTTATATTAATTGAAAAGGAGGAGAGAGAGAGTCCGCATTTATTGTGGAGAGAGAGTAAATGGTGTTTTGTTTTGCTATAAATAGGAGTCTCCTTGTAAAGTTTTATGTTGAAATAGAAAATTTGGAGAGCCTCTTTTCCTTCCGGCAGAATTAGGAGAGAGAGAGAGAGTGTAGAGAGAGAGAGAGTGAAAAGAGAGAGAGAGAGAAATAATCATTATTCCCGCAGGAATAATTTTTCTCTCGCCATTTTATCTCTCGGCATTTCACTCTCGCCTGACATCTCCCGCAGGAAGACTCGCCAGCCCAGCTCGTCGGGATCGACTCGCCAGCCTTGGACGTGGAGGAGAAGAGCGGCTCACTCGCCTGAAGGTGATCTCGCAGCCACCGTGTACCAGCTCGCCGGAATCCGCTCGCCGCCGCCTGGACCTGCACTCGCCGTGGGGTACAGCTCGCAGTGTGGAGGTGCTCGCGTGAGTTGTGTCTCGCCGAGGAGTAGGAGGAGCTCGCCGGTGGTGTTGCTCGTCGGTGTACTCGCGGGGTAGTGCTCGCAAGTGTGGAGTGGAAGAGGTGTGATCGCGTGGTGACTTACGCGTGGAGTGTGTCGGGCTTGTGCGTGCTCGCCATGTGAAGAGTTGCGCGATAAGAGAGGTCGCGTGGTCCGTAATCGCTTCCAACAAGTGGTATCAGAGGGAGGTTGCAAACCTTTGCGGTGACTCGGAAGGTTTGAGGTGTAGAAGCGATGGAGACAAGTGGAGCCATGCCGGGGCAAGTCCCCAAGTTGACAAAGACCAACTATGGGAACTGGAGCATCCAGATGAGAGTACTACTCGCATCAAAGGAACTATGGGATGTAGTGGAGAATGGCTATGAGGAGCGCACTGCTGCAGCAGAGGCGGCGTTGACTAACGCCCAGAAGACAACACTTAGAGGGGCAAGGAAGGCAGACAAGAAGGCTCTCTTCTTGTTATATCAAGGGGTTGACGAAGCAACCTTTGAGAAGATCTCAGACGCGAAGACTTCCAAGGAGGCATGGGAGATGTTGCAACGCTCTATGCAAGGGGTAGGCAAAGCAAAGAAGGTGAAGTTGCAGTCCCTCCGGGCGGAATATGAAGTAACAAAGATGCAGAGTACCGAGTGTACAACCCGTATTCGCCGAGTGGGACCCACAGGCCAACTGGCGAGACCTGGGCCAGTCAGATCATTCGCCCGGTGCCCTCACGGACCACTCGCCCGGAAGCATGGGCATTCGCCCAGCTAAGCGGGTGCCCAGCGGGTGGTACCCTCACGGACCACTCGCCCAAAAGGCTTTGAGGGGGAAATGATCATAATACCCCTTGTGGGCTGCAAATAGCCCTTCGGAACAGCGGAGTTAGGCTATTAGCAGACCAATTTGGGGTGCGGTTAGAAAAACTAAAAGGCGGATTCGTGTTATTTGCAGACCAGCCTAGAAAAATCTATAAATAGACCCTTAAGGGCACCTTGGAGGAGACCCGATTCCTTGAGAGTCCTCTCCTCCAGGCTAGTTTTGGTTGGCAGTCCGTGTCCTCCAAGGTGCCCGGCTGAGCTTTGGTTTGGGAGGGGAAGCTCTCTAAGATCTTCCGGGTGTGTGGCGGGATCTCCTCGCTACAGCCTTGGGTATATTCCAAGTTTCTCATCCACCGGTCGGAGGGTCTAGGGAGGGAGAAGTAAGCGTCGGCTACACCCCCCAGTGGGTCCGAACTCAGGAGACCAGTTGCTGGTTTCAACATTTTTGGTGCGGTGAGCGTGGACCGTAGTCGGTGAAGGAAAATCTCAAGCTAGGTTCGATGACAGGAGGTGGGGAAAATGGTTCAGACTCAGGCAACTCGCAGCCGCCAGCAACAGGGGAGTGGCTGGAGATGTTTGAGAAGTTCAAGCGAGAAGTCCTGCAGACAGTTCTCGCTGGGCGGAGCGAGTGCGAGACCCCGACAGTCCCCGTGGTTCCGCCCCTGCAGATCGGCGAGAACGCACCGGGGCAGCGGCTGGGGAAGGAGGTGCCAGCAGAAGGCAGTGCGCGAGATCTCCCCGGGCGGCAGCTGTTCAGCTGCCCGGCGAGTGCTGAGGTGTGCGAGCTGGCTCCGCGCGAGAGGACCATTCGCCGAGCAGGGGAAGGGAGCCCCTTTTGCGAGATGATCCTCTTGGCCCCAGTGCCAGAGGGGTTTCGAGGGTCGGAGATGTCCTACTACACCGGCAAGGAGGACCCAGTCGTGCACCTGCAGTGGTTTGAGGACATGACGTCAATCCTTCCCATGTCGGATGCTTTTCAATGCAGACTCTTCGCAACCACCCTGAAGGAGAAAGCAATGGACTGGTTCCACCAGCTTCCCACAGGTTCCATCTACGCGTTCGATGATTTGCGCTGGGGCTTCAGGCTGCGCTTCTCGACATCGAAAAAGAGGAAGAAGGATGCGGAGGCTCTCTTCAAGATCAGACAAAGGGAGGGGGAATCTCTGGCACATTACGTGGATAGGTTCCAGGAGGAGATACACTTTGTGCAGGAGGTGCCGGGATTCGCCCTCAAGATGGCGTTCATCGTAGGGTTGCGAGATGGGTTCTTCAAGATGGACCTGAAGAGAAGGCCTCCTTTGTCCTTTGAGGAGTTGATGGAGCGAGCAGCAGAGGAGATTGAAGGGGAGGCGGCCAACCCGGAGTTCTACAAGAGGTTGGCGAAGATGAGAAACCAAAGTTGAGTCGAATTGAAGTCGGAGTTGCGTCGAATTGAAGTCGGAGCTGCGTCGAGTAGAAATCAAAGTAGCGTCGACTAGATCGCCTGAAGTAGGAGTTGCGTCGAATAGAACTCGGCGCACCCGACTTGCGTCGACTGAAGTTGCGTCGATAAGAACTCGAAGCAACCACTTTGCGTCGATAAGAACTCGACGCTTGCGTCGACAGTTGTCAGTCGGCTTAACCTACATCGATAAGAAATCGACGCATCGTCGAGTTGCGTCGATATGATTTCAACGCAACATCGAATTGAATTCGACGCGACCTCTGTCATTTTGCGTTCTCTTCGAAATTATTACGCGTAATTTCTAACCGTTTCTTTAACGCGTTTTCTCGCCATTACTCCTTTACGTTGAAAATCTTCCACGTTTCTCTGCACGATTAACCATCAACCCTTACAATAAGTGTAATAACCTGGTATATTGATCATTATCATGCCTTAAATGAAAAAGGACAGCGAAATGGAGCTCTCATTCTTGTTGTGAAATGTAGCTCAAAATGAAGAGATGGGCTTTCCGCAGCGGAGCTCAAAATAGAGTACCAAATAGAGCTAGAGATGTCGCGTTTTGAGGGAAAGAAAAAGGTGGAAACCAAGCTCAAAAAGACACCCGTGCACACGAAAATAAGAAGGGATGTTCAAATTGCTCAACTCTGCCAAATTCCATCGCTCTCCCTCTCTCTCCTAAGCAATTGGTTCAGAATCGCATGCCACAATAATAATATTATTAGGAAGCACAACGAAGTTGCTTAACAGAACACCTGCTTAAGCTAAATTACAATAAACAACAATACTTACTTCAACTGAGTACTTCTTCACATAATCCACTGATATTTATAGTACAACTCACAACTTCAAGAGATCAAGAGTAGAGTCCGTCGAATTATTGTTCCGTTTTAATGCACCGTATTCTTTGAATGTGATGCCGCGAAATATAGCCGGGCTGTCAGAACTTCTGAGTAACTCAGGTGCTGGAGCAATAACGACGTCTTCTAGAGGCGGCGAAATTGAAGTCCCAACTGAAATCCTTGTGTGCTCGTTGCTAACTATGACCCTATGCAATGTGCTCTTGTACCTCCCATTGCTAACAATCTGTTCATCACAACATTGAGAAGAGTAATATTAAATTCCACAAATAGCTTCCTATAAAAAAAGAAATTCATGTACTTAGATGAAAAAATTCCTGCATGTGAGAGGATGTGTTGAGAGTATGTTAACTTTATTATTAGCTTATTTATTAGCTTTATTTTGTAACCACTTATATAAGAGGAACTATTCACTGGTATAATTATTATCATTTTATTCGTAACATGGTATCAGAGCAAGGCCTCGCCGTAAGCTAGCGTCGTCTTCCGCTCTTCGGCTCGCCGCCGCCCGTCACTCACCGCTCGCCGCCGACAACCGCTCACCGACGCTGCTTCTTCTCTCCCAGCCGCAGAAGCTCGCCGCCACTGCTTCTTCTCTCTCCTCTCCGCCAGCGGTCCCGCGTGATCTCTGCGTCGGCCAGTCGGCACTGGCCGACGGGATGCTTCCCTCCCCGGAGCTCCGCCGGTCCGATTGACCTAAAACTTTGGAAAAAAGATTCGCTTTCGCTTGCTTATCGATCTACTGATTTTTTGAGAGATTCCAACGGTTGGATGTTCCCCAGACTCGGATCTCGTGTTTTTTGAACTAAGAGGAGAAATGCTTTTAGCTCTCAAATGAAGTCCTCTTTCCACTCCGGTCTTTGAAGAAGTGTTCTCCTTTCCCCTCCATCATGTTTTTGGAGGCGTTCCTCTCTTATGTCGGAAGTGACGGATTCGGGTACTTCCATGTCCCCCCGCTGGATCTACCCGGGCTGGCTTGGATCACAATTTCTCTCCAATTACTACGATCAGACTGGACGATACTAATTACCTATCATGGTCTCGCTCCATCACTTTATCCTTAAAGAGTCGTCGTCTCTTTGGCTATATCAGCGGCGCCACCAGTGCTCCGGCCAAGGACTCTACAACTTGGTCTCAATGGGAGTCGGAAAACTCCCTTGTTATGTCTTGACTCATAAATTCCATGCAGGAATCCATTGCCCACAACTACCTGTTTTTAGACATTGCTGCTGATATTTGGAAACGCGCTGAGGCAACCTATTCCAGGAAGGGGAATGCAGCCCAAATCTACCAACTGCGTTGCAAGATCTTTCTTCTTCACCATGGCGATCACCCCCCTTCGGCTTATTATCTTGAGTTTACTCAACTCTATCAGGAGTACGACCACTTTGATTCTCTCGTCATGGTCTGTAATGTGGATGAACTCTCACTACGGGCTCACGTGGAACGTAATCGGGTATTCGAATTTTTGCATGGGTTACACCGAGATTTTGATCAGATTACTGTCCAGATCCTTGGACATGTTCATATTCCTTCGCTTCCAGAGGTTTACAACATTATTCAGCAGGAGTTTGGCCATCAACAATCATGAAACGCCACCACTATTACCGAGGGATCAACATTGGTTGCTCATCAGCCTTTCTCTGGCGGTCGTGGTTCTCTTGATTTCAAACCTAAACCTACAGATTGAGATCATCTCACTTGCGATTATTGTGGCAAACCTAGTCATACCCGTGATACCTGCTTCAGTCTACATGGATTTCCTCCTCCCAGGGGAGGCTTGTCATCGTGTGGTGGCCGCGACCATGGTAGAAATCCAGGGAGAACCTATCATTCTGCTCATCTGACTGAGGTTCCTGCGAGCAGTTTTTCTGGAGTTCTTTGCCCTACTCCTACTTCTCAGCCATCCTCCTTCTCTGCTGAAGAGATGTTGGCCCTACGACGCATGATGATTGGTCTTACTACAAAGTCTGCCACTTCCTCCACTTCTCTTGCCCACACTGGTACTCTAGGTGCCCATCCTTCTACTCATTGGATTATCGATTTCGGCGCCACTGATCACATGAATGGATCAGCTTCAGGCTTTGTGTCATATTCTCCTCTTTCTGGACGAGATAAAGTGAGCATTGTTGATGGCTCTTTCTCCTCCATTGCTGGAAAAGGATCCATCCCTTGTTCTTCTCTCACTTTATCTTCTGTGCTTCATGTTCCAAATTTCTCCCGCAGTTTGCTTTCTATTAGTCACTTGACTAATTCTCACCAATGCTCAATTACCGTCTTTCTTTCTCATTATATTTTTCAGGATCTGAAGACGGGGCAGGTGATTGGCTCTGGTAGCATGCAAGATGATCTGTATGTGTTTAACTCCTCCACTGGATGTCCTCCTCCACAAGCTCTCCATGCGTCGCAGACTTCCGACCTGCTCACCTGGCATCGTCATCTTGGCCACCCCTCTATCGCTACAATGCAACGTTTATTTCATGTTTTTCCTTCTGTGTTTTAAAAACTTTGTTTGTGATGTATGTGTTGTTGCTAAACATCACCGTAATCCTGCTAATCATATTTCTTTACCAAGTACTACCCCATTTAATATCGTTCATACTGATGTTTGGGGGCCCTGCCCGGTTGCTTCAATTTCTGGATGTCATTGGTTTATTACTTTTATTGATTGTTTTCTCGCACGACGTTAGTTTATTTGATGAAAAATAAAAATGAAGTTTTTTTAATTTTTCAAAACTTTCACAAAATGGTCTCTACTCAATTCTCTGCTACTATCAAAATTCTTCGTAGTGATAATGGCCCGGAGTATGTCAACTCTCCCTTTGCTCACTACCTTGTCGATCATGGCATTCTCCACCAAACATCTTGTGTTCACTCTCCTTCTCAAAATGGGGTCGCTGAGCGAAAAAATCGCCACCTCTTTGAGGTTGCTCAGTGTTTACTTTTCTCTATGAACCTCCCTAAATTCTATTGGGGTGATGTTGTTCTCACAGCTGCAAACCTTATCAACCGCTTTCTGTTTCAGGTTTTGGCCTATCAAACCCCTCTTCTCACCTTAGGGGTTAAACCGACTTCTCTCCAACCGAAAACTTTTGGTTGTGTTTACTTTGCTCACATCTATTCTCTGGGTCGGTCTAAGCTTGACCGCGTGCTCTCCGCTGAGTATTCCTTGGATATTCTCCTACCCAGAAGGGATATAAGTGTTATCATCCCCCGACTTAGCGAATATTTGTCACGATGGATGTTACCTTTCGTGAATCTGAATTCTATTATGTGACCTCACTTCAGGGGGCCTGCACCTACGAAAGAAGTGAATTATCCTACTATCTCTTTACCGATTCCTCCTCCATATTTTATTCCTCCATGTCTGTCATCTCATACCGAGACTTCCAATCAGGGGGAGTCTCCCCATAAAGCACAAGAATTACAGGTATACACCAGACGGAGTAAAGGTCATAACATACAGGCTAATCACATGCTACCAGTCTCAGTGCCAACTCCATCGACAGAATCCTCTGAACTCCTCATTGCTCTTCATAAAGGTACCAGATCTTGCGCACAACACCCTTTATCCCATTATGTTTCTTACGACTCTCTAACTCCTTCACATAAACTCTTTGTTTCTTCTCTTGCGTATGTTTCCATTCCCTCCACATGGCAGGAGGCTCTTGGGCATCCAAAGTGGAAAGAGGCAATGATTGAAGAAATGACGGCTTTGGAAAAAATTATACATGAGATTTAACACACCTCCCATACGGTAAGAAGAACGTTGGATGTAAATGGGTGTTTACCGTGAAGCAGAACTCGGAAGGTTTGGTTTAACGTTTCAAAGCAAGGTTGGTGGCAAGGGGATATACTCAAACCCTAGGTATCGACTATCTAGAAACTTTTACCCTTGTGGCAAAAATGAATTCTATACGAGTTCTTCTATCGTGTGATGTGTGCAAGGGTTGGGATCTCACTCAATTGGATGTAAAGAATGTTTTTCTTCATGGAAATTTAGAAGAAGTATATATGTCTCTTCCCCCTGGTTTCTCTCCTTCTGGTTCTGAAGAGAAAGTGTGCAAATTAAAAAAGGCCATCTACGGCTTGAAGCAATCACCGATGGCTTGGTTTTGTCGCTTTCACAAAGTCATGATCTCTCCGGGATATCGACAGAGTCACGTTGACCATACATTGTTTATAAAACAGAGGGATAATATGTTAACCGCCCTCATTGTCTATGTTGATGACATTGTCATAACAAGAGATGATGTTGAAGAAGTGAAAGCCTTGAAGAAGAATTTGGCTAGAGAGTTTGAAGTAAAAGATCTAGGCAAACTGAAGTATTTCTTGGGAATTGAAGTTGCTAGATCCAAATGGGGTATTTTCATCTCTCAGAGAAAATATGTCCTCGATCTGCTGGAACAATCCAATATGAGTGGGTGTAGACCTGCTGATACTCCTATGGAGGTCAACCACAGTCTTGGAAGGGATGACGGAGACCCCATTGAAGATGTCACTGGTTACCAACGTCTTGTCGGACAGTTAATATATCTATCTCATACTCGTCCTGACATAGCTTATGTTGTGGGGGTTGTTAGCCAATATATGCATTCCCCAAAGGCGAGACATCTCGATGCGGCTCATAGGATCGTGAGGTACTTAAAGACATCGCCAGGCAGAGGAATCCTTTTCACCCCTAATACTGAATTGAAAATCAAGGTGTATACTGACGCAAATTGGGCAGGTTCTATAGAAGTGGACAGACACTTCATCAAGGAGAACATTGAGAAAAAGATCATATGTATTCCTTTCATTCCTTCAGAGGGACAATTAGCTGATATTCTTACTAAGAGTCTGAGAGTGAATGTTTTTTGTGGCTTCATCGACAAGTTGGGCATGACGAATATAACATGTCCAACTTGAGGGAAAATGTTAACTTTATTATTAACTTATTTGTTAGCTTTATTTTGTAACCTCTTATATAAGAGAAACTATTCACTCGTATAATTATTATCGTTTTATTCGTAACAGAGTATAATCTCACATTGAGAAACTAGTGTACTCTTATGCACTTAATATCGATCATTTTCCCCTCCACCTTTTGGAGGCTCTAAGGCTCCATTTTGCACGGCGGTGACGGTCGTGAACGCGGTGGTTATGAACAATCGTCGTTCATGGGCGCCCAACCTCACCTAAGGAATTTAATCCACTTTCATGTTCAAAACTAGTTTTCTTTTCTTGGTGGCGGTCATAACCATTGTCATGCCAAGCATACATTCTATGACGGTGGTGTTTTTGTCCAAACGCACCGGAGCAAAAACGCCACTCCAAACGGAGCCAAAATCTAAATACACTCGAAGGGGTGTAGCATTTTCAGTTAAGAGAAGATGTAGGGTTGTCTTTTTGTTGTTCTTCTCTTTTAATGTCATCTTACTTGAAATCTAGTATAAATAACAATATTACATGTACATATCAATGTATATTAGTATAATAGTGTTCACTGTGCATGATTCAGTGCTATTTTGTTTGGGCAAAGTGTTTATGTAAACTACTATATATTTGAGTTGACAATCAGATATCATGAAAACAAGGCTAATATAACAACCATGAAATCTCTAGTTAAGGGTTGATTAAAAATTTGAGAGCAGATGCATACCTCCAAGAAATCTCCAGTAAAAAAAAATAAAGTGGAAGGTATGAGGTCGATGAGAACCCATTTTCCATCATGCATCACCTGGAGGCCATTGAAGGAATTGCTTTGAACCACGAGAGAGAGAAGGCATGGATCTGTATGAGGAGGCAACCCTAGAACAAGCTCTGGTTGCGGGCATGGCGGAAAGATATTTCCAAAGAGAAGTTGGTTTGATGATTTAAGTTGTAGAGAATCCTCCATAAAACTTTCTTCGAGCTCTAAGCTTTCCCACACTGCTCTGAGCAGTACATTGAACACCTCTCGGGTCTGCAGCACAAACTCTTCCAATATCGCTCTGCATATCATCATATAACAACTTAGAGGTGATTGATGCCCAAACAAGATGGGTTTAATTTTGTGAATAATAATACAGCACTAAATTGTTACATACAAAAGTATGAGAGTCACTTGCTTTGAAGGAGTATCTCATGCAAACTTAATTATTTACTCAAGTTTTAGTTACTTAACGTGCGTTTTAATTGTTTTATGTGGGGTAGTGGAGATGTTTATGTGAGTAATGGAGTGAAGTGAGTGGTATGAGGGTAAGTAGATGCAACTTATGAACTGGAAGTTCATAATTAAGCCAGAATCTCCCTTCTTTTTTAAAGAGATCTGGCCTCAATAAAATCTTTATCTTTAACTTATCTCAGCTACTTTTCTTAGCTTGCAGATTACAGAAGAAGACACTCCTTTAAGAAAAAAAGGGTATTGAAGTTCTCTTCTTCTATCACAAAATGTCAATGGATAAAAGTATGTTTTCCAGATGTGGGACTTTCATAAGATCCCCTCGCCTTTCATTACTTGGCTCAAATAGTGAAGAAATTGATTTTGAATCTTAACTAAAAAAATAAAACTTTAAATGATTAAGAGTTCACTGAGTATTGGTGGTGATACATACATGTCGTGGAAACTGAGGATTTACTGAAGAAGCTAAGTATTTTCAATGAAAAACAATGGTTAAGAGTAGACACGTAAATGTGTCAATACAAGGAAGAGTCGTCAAGCAAATGGTGCAATGGAAGTTGAAGATTTGTTGCCATGTAATCTCACAGGATCGAGCAAATGATGACGCATCCAAAGCTTGGATACTTAATTCAAATGTTCATATCTTATGTGCACAAACAGAGAGTGGTTTGACTATGGGGTCAAGTGTGGATCTGTTCTTATGGGGCATGATGTGGTGTGTAAACTCCGAATGTTGGAAGCATCAAAATTCTTATGTTTCAAGCAGGCAGTGCAGAAGACCAAACGACTTCTCGATTGTACTGATTTAGACATACGTACAAGGTTGTAAATGTCGGAGGTAGGCGACATGTCGGATAGAGTTTTAAAATGTCCGATGTCAGAGACATATGAGAGGTATTTTAAAATATCGAATTTGTATATCTTGTAAATACAAATATATAGCAAACATACTTATACGTACTAGAAGTAAAAAAATAGCATAGCATGTAGACAAAAATAAGTCATGTACATCTCAAAATTAAGTCAAAGAGTGTTCAAAATAAAATATTAATAACACACTCTCACTACAACTAACAATTACTCAAAACAAGTATATATAGATAAATTGTCAAAAATATTTAACATTGCACAATAATTTAATTTAGATTGTTATTTATGTCTCAAATCTAAACTCGCCTGACGTTTTCTCAGCCCATCATTATGTCGCGTCCGCTCATCTGTCGACGCTGCACTTGAAGAAGATCCACGGGATTCTCCGATAAAACGTCTTTTCTTTAGGGCTTGGAACACATGAAAATTAGAGGGTATTTTGGAGTTTTTGTATTGTACGGAGTTGTTTATAAAACTCATCTTATTCTAGAGTTTGGAACACACAAAATTTCTCCGATAAAACATCTTATTCTAGAGCGGGCCGAGCGGCTCATCTCCTCTCTTATAACCATTGTTGTTCTTCATCGTGACATTTGCGAATAAGATATATTTTATGAATCTTATCTTTGAAAAAAATAAGTAGGACAATATACTTTTATCTTTCAAAAATTAATCATGACATTTCTAAAATCAAAAGATTTGCCTTGCATGACATTAATAAAGAGGGCATAGTTGTTGAATATTTTATCGTGCAATTATTTTGCATTAATATTTCGTGCAATATCTTATTTTCCTTAGGATAAATATCCTCATATTCTTGGTTTGGGGCGGTTGAGAGAATGGAAAGGAGAAGCTAACAATTAGGGCTTAATGGAGATAATTTCTTACACTATCCATATTGTAGGCATGTGAGAAGCAGTATCGTCTGTGTCAACAACTTCTGCGATATACGTGGTCTTCTTCTTCCTCCTTCCAGTGGGATCAGCAAGCACGAAATGGAGCAGCTAGGACGTCCATGGTTTGGCGGGAGGAAAAAAAGCTTTCGAAAACGGGGAGAAAGATGTGATAAACCACCGCACTCATTTTCCATTCCAAAACCCAGGTCAAAGATAGGAGAGGCGGGGCCTATTATAAGCATGAGTGGACCGTCTGGGTAGGCGGTGTGAGACTAATCTTGACATGCCTTTTTTTGGTTCATGCTGGACCGTCCAACACGCCCCCTCGACATGAACCTCCCTCTGATATCATGTTAAACAACCGCACTCATTTTCCATTCCAACACTCGGGTCAAGGATAGGAGAGGCGGGGTCTATTATAAGCACGAGTGGACCGTCTGGATAGGCGGTGTGAGATTAATCTTGACATACCTTTTTTTGGTTCATGCTGGACCGTCCAACAAGAAGTGACCCTGCGCGTATAAAAAAAGGAGCTTTGTTGTTCTCTATTATACCCTTGCATTTTCGTGGTATACCCACCTCGCGCCATTTCTCCCTCTCGCGCATGACCTGGTCAAATTTCTCCCGCCAAAATAAAGTATTCTCCACGAGGAGATCTCCCCAGTGCTCTGTGTCGCCGGAAGAAAGTCTCAGTGCCACGAGACCATCACCCAGTCGAGCTTGTGTCGCCAAAAGAAGGTTGATATGTGCATTCCCATCTGAACGATTTGTTTTTGCTTTGTTTACTGGTCTTCCCATCGAGCTTATGCTGCCTTCTTCCGACGAGCATATGCTTGAGACCTTCTTCTAGCGATCTGACAAACGGGCTTCACATTTGTTTATCTTGGTTTACCCATCTTCCTGTGAAATATTTAAAGGTCGGAAGAACACGTCAACCAACACGGGAATAAGGACACCAAGGGATGAACACAAACTTTCACAATTAATAAAGCTTGGCAGCTAGTTACAAATGAACAGGGCTGAAAACAAGTTGCATCCAACTTGATTCACAACAGCCAATAGTAGTAAAGAAACTGGTCACGGACAGTGTCCGCTTCTCCTCCGGAGCACACCAAGTAGGTGATACTCGTTACTCGCTACCGCAGGCGCTAGCCACTAGCGCTGGCGCTAGCTCTCAAGCTCGCTACTCGCAAGCTCGCTACTCTTCGCTTCCTCCTCTTCTCGCTACCGCGGGCGCAAGCCACTAGCGTCGGGCGCTATCTCCGAAGCTCGCTACTCGCTCTAGGTCGCTAGCCGAACTGACTTCGGGTTCGCTGCTCTCCAGGTGGCACTCTGGTATCTCAAACTCGCTCAAAGTTGATGATACTCGCCATTATCTGAATCTTTCTTCTTAGAGGGGGTCTACCCCTCCTATTTATAGGCAAGGGAGGAGGTCTTCTAGAAGCTAAGCTAACGCTGGCGCTAGCTCACTTCAAATATAACACTCCCCCTTGAAGTGAGCTCCGGGAACAACTCCAAGCAACGAGCGAAGACTCCGGAACGGCCCCGCAGATAGGGGCTTCGTGAATATATCTGCAAGGTTGTCTTCACTCCGCACATGCTCCACTGCGATCAAGCCACCCAGTACCTTCTCTCTGATGAAGTGATGCTCGATCTCTATGTGCTTGGTCCTTGCATGACACACTGGGTTGGTTACCAGTTTCAAGGCACTCTCCCGCGAAGAACAGTAGGTCCGCTGACCTCCTCGTCCACATCCTCCACTAGTCTCCTCAGCCAGACACACTCCTGAGCTGCTAAGGACGACGCCTTGTACTCGGCCTCCGTGGTAGAAAGGGAAATAGAGTCTTGTTTCTTGCTACACCACGAGATAGCAGCAGCTCCACACAAAAACACGTAACCTGATGTCGACTTGCGATCATCAGCATCACCACCGTAGTCTGCATCTGTGTACCCATGCAGCTTGAAGTCAGATTTCTCTCCATAGGACAACCCCATCTCAAGGGTTCCCTTCACATACTTCAGAATCCCTTTAGCTGCCTCCAGATGAGGCTTCCGCGGCTCCTGCATATACCGACTAACTCGGCCAACAGCAAAGGCGATGTCCGGCCTCGTGATAGTCAGGTAGATAAGACTCCCCATCAGTGCCCGAAAGATCTTCGGATCAGGAAGAATCCTCCCTTCTTCCTTCTGAAGCTTCAGCCCAGCCTCCAGAGGAACGGAACTGTTCTTCCCCTCCTTCATGCCGAATCTCTCGACGATCCTCTCAGCATAAGCCCTCTTGAAAACGTACATCCCGTTTCTTCTCTTCTCAACTTGAAGGCCAAGGAAATGGTGCAGTTCACCAAGATCCTTCATCTCGAAACGTATGGAGAGTTGCTGTCTCAGCGCCGCGACCTCCTCAGGGTTGTTCCCTATCACGATCATGTCGTCGACGTACAGCAGCACCAACACGTGAAGACCTCCACTCTTCTTCACGAACATGCTAGAGTCTGAGTCTGAGGCATCATAACCACAGAACCGCGGGTACTCTGCAATCTTCCCATACCAGGCTCTCGGTGCCTGTTTCAACCCGTAGAGGGCCTTCTTCAGCATGCAGACGTGATGTGACAGTGACTTGGACACGTATCCAGGTGGTTGCACCATGAATATGTCCTTGTCAATTTCTCCGTACAGGGACGCATTCTTCACATCAAGCTGCCACAACTTCCAACCTCGGCACGCCGCCAGAGCGATGACCGTCCTCACCGACGTCATCTTCGCGACAGGACTAAATGTCTCCTCGTATTCCTCTCCGTAGGTTTGTGAGAAGCCCCGAGCGACAAGCCTCGCCTTGTATCGCTCTACTTCTCCATCCGCTCTCTTCTTGACCTTGTACACTCATTTGCAGGTGACAGGTTTGATGCCCTCCACCATGAGAACCAGGTCCCATGTTTCATTCTTCTCTAGGGCCTCCATCTCCTCAATCATGGCCGCGTCTCACTCCTTGATGTCAGCTGCATCCTCAAAGCAGGCAGGTTCCCTCTCATCGAGTGGTCCTGCAAAGAAGCAGGAGACCATACTCACGAAGCTCCCCTCCTTGTAACGAGCAGGCGGGACGATGGTCCGCTTTGACCTCCTTGGAGCACTGCTCTCCCTGCTTCTCGAACCTAAAGCTCCCCCTGAGCCAGATGGCGATGGGGCACTGGGAGATAGCTCCAACTCCACAGTAGAGTCCTCAGTGACTCTCTCCTCTCCCCTGCTTGAATCTCCACTCTCCGGCAGCACCACAGAAGAGACTCCCTGATACGAGATCAGTTCGTCAAACACTACGTCGCGCGAGATGACGAACTTGTGGGTCTGCGGATCCATGCACTTCCATCCCTTCTTCCGCTCATCGTAGCCGATGAAGACACACTTCCTCACTTTCGGCTCCAACTTGGTTCTCTGAGCGCCCGGGACGTGCACGAAGCAGGTAGAACCAAAAACCCTCATGTGACCCACATTTGGCTTCTCTCCGAACATGAGCTGGTGTGGAGACACCATCCTGTTGGGATTCAGTGGTAGCCGATTGATCACATGGGTATCACACGCCATTCCCTTCGCCCATAAGGCCTTGGGAATGCTCTTGGCATGTAGCCAACTCCTGGTAGTCTTCACCAGATGGCGGATCTTCCTCTCTGCCACCTCATTCTGCTGAGGGGTATGAGCGCAGGAGAGCTCCCGTCGAATGTCGAACCTTCTGCAGAACGAAGCAAACGCATTGGAGGTAAACTCCCCTCCATTGTCGCTTCTCAGCTTCTTCACTCTGCGGTTCAGCCTCCCTTCCACAAGTTCCTTCCACTCTTGGAACTTCTCGAATACTTCTGACTTCTCTCTCAGAAAGTATACCCACGTATAGCGGGTGTAGTCGTCCACAAGTACCGGCGCGTACTTATTGCCTCCATAATTAAGGGTGGCGCACGGCCTCATAACATCAGCATGTACGCACTCAAGAGGTGCCTTACACCTGGTCTCCGACTTGTCAAATGGAAGTCGATGTGACTTTCCATATTGGCAGCTATCGCACACATGGCCGTCGCCGTAGGAAGATAGATGAGGCAGGCCACTCACTAGGCCCTTCGCCGCCATCATCTTCAGCTTGTCCATCCCCACATGACTCAGCCTCTCATGCCAGATCACTGCGCTGTCGTTTGTCTTCAGCTTGTCCACGTAGGCATTTGCAGACAGAACATACAAATCATTCACCCTTCTCCCGGTGAGCGTGACGTCAGCATCGACAGACGATAGGTTCTTCAGGAACTTCACCTCCTTCAGTCCAAACAACACGTGGTATCCAGCATCCACTGCGTTAGCAACCGAGAAGATGTTCTTCTTCATGCCAGGAACGTGATACACTCTCTTCAGTGTCACTGGCTTCTCTTCACTTCCAAGGGATACCTTCCCTTCTCGCTCCACTGGATGTACTGTATCATCCGCAGTGATGATAACATCTGTTCCTTCATATGCTTTCAAGGAGTAAAACTTTGACATATCTCCAGTGAGATGATGCTCGCAACCGGAATCCACTATCCAGTCGTTCTCGAAGTTGATGGAGGTTAAGACATCGACTGACGTTGCCGTCATCTCTGCCAGGAAACAATTGTCTCCCCTCTCACCACTCTGGTGACCTCCACCTCTTCCTCCACCTCTCTGATGGTCTTCACCTCTCAGGTGATCTCCCTCCTTGTTAGCAACATGACCGGCCTTCAGATTGGACCGGTAGTCCTTTGCCATGTGACCGTACTTCTTACAGGCATAGCAAAGGGATCTCCCCATCTCATCGCGCGCAGGGAGGAACTTCCTCTCATCTCCCTGAGAGGACGTTGAAGGTCCATCTCCGGAGTTTTTCTTTCTCTTGTCTCAGGACCTCCTCTTTCCTGAGAACAAAGCCTCGACATCTCCCCCTGAGATGGATACTCCCGCCATCTGCTTCGCCAAGCTCTCCTGTGACGACAGCAGGTTCTCTAGCTCCAATAAGAAGGGCTGAGTAGCGCATCCTTGCACAGAAGTAACGAAGGGGACATACTCCATCCTCAAGCCTCGGAGTATATGCCACTTCAACTTCGCCTCTGAGATCGGCTCTTCAGGGTCTAAGGCCGAGATCTCCCCACACAAGTTCTTCACCTTCAGGAAGAAGGTGGATATCGTCATCTCGCCTTGAGTAGACCTCGCCAACTCATTCTCCAGGAATTGTAGCTGCGCTACATTCTTCTTGTTAAATAGCCCGTCGAGGGCTTTCCAGATCTCAGACGATGACTTGCAACCAATGATGTGGTCGAACAAGTCAGGTGAGATGGCTCTCTTCATAGTGAACTCCGCTTTGGCGTTAGTCTTCCTCCAAGCTCTCACAGCTGGACCATTTTCTCCAGCAGCTACTACTTCCTCTTGCTCCCCACCACCAACGACCTCCCAGAGGTCCTCTCCAAGAAGGTAGCTCTTCATACAAGACTTCCACTTCTTGTAGTTGGTCTGAGTAAGCAGCTCAATGCCAAGTCCATATTGGTTTCTCAGTCCTTGTTTCCACTATCCCTCTGATACCATGTGAAATATTTAAAGGTCGGAAGAACACATCAACCAACACGGGAATAAGGCCACCAAGGGATGAACACAAACTTTCACAATTAATAAAGCTTGGCAGCTAGTTATAAATGAACAGGGCTGAAAACAAGTTGCATCCAACTTGATTCACAACAGCAATAGTAGTAAAGAAACTGGTCATGGACAGTGTCCGCTTCTCCTCCGGAGCACACCAAGTAGGTGATACTCGCTACTCGCTACCGCGGGCGCTAGCCACTAGCGCCGGCGCTAGCTCTCAATCTCGCTACTCGCAATCTCGCTACTCGCAAGCTCGCTACTCTTCGCTTCCTCCTCTTCTCGCTACCGCGGGCGCTAGCCACTAGCGTCGAGCGCTATCTCCGAAGCTCGCTACTCGCTCTAGGTCGCTAGCCGAACTGACTCTGGGTTCGCTGCTCTCCAGGTGGCACTCTCGTATCTCAAACTCGCTCAAGGTTGATGATACTCGTCACTATCTGAATCTCTCTTCTTAAAGGGGGTCTACCCCTTCTATTTATAGGCAAGGGAGGAGGTCTTCTAGAAACTGAGCTAGCGCTGGCGCTAGCTCACTTCAAATCTAACACTTCCTGCTCCTAGCTTACTAGAAATAATACTTAAAGTTATTTCCATGAACCTCATCCAAACATTTTTAATCAATGAAGTCTTGAATTATAGAAGGCTTCTGCCTGATTATCTCCATAAGTTTGTAGCCAGTTAGCATAGAAGCTTCCTTCTTCATCAAGACAGGTGGATCAGCCTTGATGGTTTTGGATGCCATTGCGGCTTTGCTCTTCTCCAGTGTCTCATGCAACACCTTCAACCGTGCTTGTTTTGTTGTATGGTTTCTAGCACTCTCAGCTCAAAGTTTCTCAATCCCGTTTCTCATTGTATTGGCTATAAAATCCCCTCTTTGATCTATAGATGTATCCGACAACAAATCCTTTTCAAGTTCAGCAACCATGTATTTACTAGGCTTGCTATTCTCCATCATGTTCATAAGCATCTCATTCAACTCTGCTTCTTGCCGCCGATTCCATTCAGTTGTTGATGTACTCTCTTCACTCTCCACAATTTGGGAGTAGCAAAAGGTTCAGTACAAGTAACAACTTCGACGTTCTCAGAATTTGAAAACCTGGTCATAACCTCATCTTTTTTTTCTCTCCTCTGCTTCATGGTGGAAGTACTATAAGGAACCAGATGACAAGGATCTGATGCTTTTTCCTGTGATGAATAATTGAAGGAACCACCCAGTCCAGCACTCCATCTTCTCAAACAGATTTGTTGCCACTAACAGATACATCTGTTGTTTTGCTTTTTTAAAGACCGCCAGTTTCATCTTATTTATTTTGCATATATTGTTTATTTTGTAAGAATGTTTTGTATTATTATTGTTGTACTGCTGTTTTTTCATAGCAATCTTTATAATTCTTCTATACTTAGGTATTAAAATGGAGGAGATAATGCCATCAATGGTTATTCCTCAAGTATCAGAGGATTATATACCTTCAAAAGGGGAGTTTGCATCAAACTTTGAAGCATATGCATTTCATAATGAGTATGGTAGACGAGCATATTTTGGCATTCGAAAGAAGTACGGAAATAAATGTTCAAAGACTAAAGTATTAACTTCAAGGAGGTATGTTTGCGATCGAGAAGGGATTCGTCGGAAAGATAATCGTGATCATACAACAAATAGAACTCGAGTCGAGACAAGATGTGGATGTAATGCCCGCACGACCATTATCCTCAACCGAGAAACCAAAATGTATGTAGTTTTTGAATTTGTGCAAGAGCATAATCATCAACTTCATCATGCATCAACCGTACATATGATTCGGTCCCAAAGAAAGATGTCGGTTGCTCAAGAAATTAAAACAGATATGGCTTATGAATCAGGTATAAGGTTAAAAGATGCTTATCAGTTTTTCAGTAAACAAGTGGGTGTATGTGATAGCCTTGGTTATTTTAGGAGAGATCAAAAAAACTACCTACGTACAAAAAATAACGACCACTAATGTATGGAGAAGCAAGTTGCTTAGGTAGGTACTTTAGTAGAAAGTTAAAAGAAAACCCTTCATATTACTATGTTATCCAGTTAGATTCTGAGGAGCAGATAACAAATTTTTTCTGGGCTGATGCGAGAATGATACTAGATTACAACAATTTTGGTGATGTGATCACATTTGACACAACATATGATACAAATAAAGCGGCAAGGCCTTTAGGTGTCTTCTTGGGACTAAACTATCGAGTATTTCATATGGCTATTTAAAACCTTTGTAGAAGCCATGAATTAAAAAAAACGTCAAACTATATTTACTGATGCAAATGCAGCAATGGCAGTCACAATTAAAGGGGTCTGGCAAGACACCTATCATGCTTTGTGTTCTTGGAATATGTGGCAGAATGTTTTAAAACACTTGGGTTATCTACTTAAAGGTGAATCAAGATTTGGTCTAAAATTTTCAGCTTTTATTTATCAGTATGATGATGAAAGTGTATTCTTTACCGCATGGAATGAATTATTGGATAACTACAATCTTCAAAAAACCTGGCTAAGGGGTTTGTTTAAAATAAAGGAGAAATGGCCTCAAGCATACATGAAGAGAACTTTTACTGTTGGAAAGAGTACACAATTGAGCGGAAAATTTAACTATGACTTGAAGGAGTGATTGAAGACCAACATTAACATAGTTGAATTTTTCACGCATTTCGAATGAGTTGTTGGGCAAAAACTTATAAAGAGTTAGAAGCGGAATATGACTCACGACAAAATTGTTGAGGTTGGCTTTGACGAGCTCACCTACGTTGAACCAATTGTCAAACGTATACACACCAAAAATATTTGAAGTATTTCAAAATGAGGTCGGTGGAGTCATGCCACTTATTATTATAAGTCATAATATAATGCTCGAGAAGCATAAATATGTTGTTGGAGTCTTCAATGCATGTAAGCAGTGTACAATATCATTTAACACAATTGATTGGTCAATCTCTTACGGCTGTAGAATATTCGAGAGTTGTGGTATCTTATGTAGACAATGTATTAAAGTTTTGATACACTTGATGTCAAGATAATACCCGTCAAATATATAATAAGTTGGAGGAGGAATGCAAGAGACAATCATATGCTTGATCTTCATGAGACTTCAAGATTATAGTGATAGGTACAAAGTTTTGTGTCATGTTTTTTGTTCAATTAGTGAATGAGGCTTGTGAATCTAAAGAAGAATACATTATTTTAAGCTTGGCAGTATATGATCTAAAGAAAAAAATTCGAGAGGCAAGAGAACCATGTGGTTATATGAAAGAGACAACATTAAATGCAATAAACTATCTTGAACCTACAGACCCACCATTATTACCAATCACAACATGATGTATTAAGGAAAAACAATACTCATTGCAAGAAACGTCACCCAAGACATCGATAGAGATAATGAAAAAAATCAAGAGGAGATGCACATGAAAAAGAAATAGGGAAAAACAAAAGCATGAAGGTATAAATTTGCTCATTTATTAGTTGCTTAATTATGTTATTTGAAATGTAAAAAACTAATCATTCCATTTCAATTTAACAGCCAATCATGGTCATTCAGAACATCACCCTACAATTGAACTTGCAATCCAATATTGTCTTAGTTTCACGGACTTGTTGATGATGGTAACCAATTTTTTATTTTTCCTTCAAAGAGCATCATTTGTTCGTAAATAACCGACCATTCTTGTAATTTTCCTTGTGCAGGAAATACACGACGAGTAGAAGTTTAATTACGAAAAATTGATACCCGAGAAAATTGGGATGTGATTAACCGATTACCCAACAATTTCCCCAATTGCAATCTTGAGGGCAACACCACATTCATGGTTGAATACCATGCGTCCATCTACGAAGCACGAATACTTAAAAATGCTTCGCGTATCGGCTCGAACGTGTATCGGATACGGAAAACGCCCGGAAACGCGTTTCCGAAATGCTGGAAACAAAATATTTAAATAAAAATAAAAAATAATAGGGAAACGCGTAGCGGGATACGCGTTTCCCGCTGTTCTCGTCGACGCGTCACGCACAATAACTTTTGTCATAATATAATTTTAATTTTTAGGCTTGAATATTCACGCATTCTGCCTCGTTCGTTCTCCCCGACCCCCGCAGCCGATTTTCCTACGTCTTTCTCCCCAACCCCGCAGCTCTGCCTCGTTCGCCCCAGACCACCGCCGCAGCTCTACATCGTTCTCCCCCGACCACCACCACAACTCTGCTGCTCTTCGTGCGCTCATCGTGTGCTACTAACCGACCACCGATTCACGCCCTACTCTCTTGCTGCTCTTCGTGCACTCATCGAAGAGTTCTCCTCCACTTAAACCCTCCTCTCTGGTGAGTTCTCCTCCGCTGAAACCCTTATTTTTCCCTTTGCATTTTATTTCTTGTTCATCTGCTTCACCCTCCTCTTCTTCTTTTTCATTTTAGTTTTTTAGTCTATTAGGGGTTCTCAATGATTTAAATAGTCATCAAAAACCTATTTATTGAATTTGATCAAAATCTTCCCATATATAGCCTCAAACGAGCGGACCCTAACATTTTATGGTTTATAGCTTGAAATGAAAGTGCACTTTAGTCATTACTTATTTTAGTTGGGACCATTAGAAATGATCTTTCTTCTATTCTTTCGTTAAAGTTGTAGTGTTGAACTGCTCATTACCATTGCCTTTTGCTATTATGATCTAACATCTAAAAATGAATCATGTAATGTTTGAGTATTACTTATTTTGATGACACAACATATACATTATAAGCAATTTGTTCTCTAAGATCTCGTGTGCGTTTTGACACAATAAGCATATGCTATGATTCACTTGTAATGGTGTTGATATAAAGAAAAATCAGTGTATGGAGCTCCTGCTTATGCAGTGTCTTGGGAGGGAAGCGATGTATGTATGTAGCTTTATCTCATGTATATGTAGAGAGGCTATAACATAATTTTAAATGAAAAGGAATAGAATGACACCGCAACGCGCGGAAGATTTAATAAGTATCCATAGCAATCTGCGACTACTTTCTAGAAGAGATCAAAAATACAATGAAGGAGTCTATGTTGTGGGATATTAATTGCGGGAGATGGCTTTGAGTCATTCGAAGATGTAGGTACACTTGAGATAGCTAATGTTGGCGTGTATTTTAGATGTGGTGTACATTTAGGAGTGGTGTGCGTTTAGAGATCTTGTAGAGGTATATATACATGTATGTATGTGTTAATAGAAATTGAAGCTCTAATTCTACATGGTATCAGGGCGAGGTTGGAAGAGAGCCGCTGGAGCATCGACTACGGCGATCGTCGCCGAAGACTCGTCGAGGACTGGTAAGGGAGCCGCTGGAGCATCGACGACCGCTGGAGCATCGACGACGACGATCGTCTCTGAAGACTCGTCGAGGACTGGTAAGGGAGCCGCTGGAGCATCGACGACGACGATCGTCGCTGAGCATGGAGCTTCCCGTCGCTTGTTCTCTCCGTCGCTTGTTCTCGTGGAGTTCCGTTGTTGGAGCCCCTTCGACAATGACACTCGACGAATAGGTTGGGTTCTCCCGTCGCTGGTTCTCGTGAAGTTGAAGTTCTCGTGGAGTTCCGTCGTTGGAGCCCCTTCGACGACGACACTCGACGAAGAGGTTGGGCACTCGACGAACGGGCACTCGACGAACTGGGAGCTCTCGACGAAGGCACTCGACGAACGGGCTAATTGCACTCGACGAATCAGCTACTCTCGACGAAGGTACTCGACGAACGGGCTGAGTGCACTCGACGAATCAGCTGCACAGTGCACTCGATGATTGCTCTCGACGGTTTCTGAATAAGGGGGTCTGTGTTTGCCTGTGTTACCTGATTGGAGTGGGCACTAGTAAGCGACAACGAAGAAAGGATGGAGGACGTCCTCAAGAAATTGGACCCGACAGAGGTGGTTACTTTGTTGAAGCTGTTGGGTTCATCACCCAGACCGGTGAAGTTGGACCTTCCACCGGTTGAACTGAAGCTCGAAGGACCGACCACCTATCTGGGTTGGTCGCGCCGCGTGAGGAAGACTCTTACAGCGCAGAAGGTTGGGGGTTTCTTGACAAGGGAGTTGAAGAAGCTAGAGAACCCAACTGCAGGAGATGAGTGGGAATCAACCCACATGACGGTGTTCATGTGGCTTCTCAGCTCGGTTGTCCCATCGATTGTTGCCACAGTTGATGGCCTGGAGACAGTCATGGAGGCTTGGGACAGGCTGCGAAGCACATATGATGGAGTGGGGAACACTCTCAGGGTCTTCCAGGTGAAGGGGGGAATTGATGACACAGTTCAAAGTGAGAAGACTGTGAAGGAGTACGCATCAGAGTTAGAACGACTATGGGTGGACTATGACCATGCTTCTGGTGGTATGTGTTGCAGTGATCCACGGTGTAAGGCTTCCAAGATTATAGTGGAAGAGAAGACCATGAGGTTCCTGAAGGGGCTAAATGAACGGTTCGATCAGAGGAGAGCCTTACTTCGGTCGGGTACGAAGATCCCAACTCTATCAGAGGCCATCTCGGCAATGATTCAGGAGGAGATCCGATTCAAACTCCAGGCAGGGATGAGACATTCCGCTGCCGTAAAGTCTGCACTAACGGCTACGGGCACGGGTATTCCAAGACCACGAGAGGAAACACGAGAGGAAACACGACAGAGCTACAACTGCGGGGAGACTGGCCATCTGTTGTATGCTTGTCCCAAACTACCCAAGGAGGGGGATTTTGGTGGTCGTGAACGTGGTCAGGGTCGTGGTGGCTATCGTGCCAATCTAGGCATTGGTGGATGTGATGAGAAGGCTGGTGTTATTTACACCGAGGAGGAGCAGACTATACAAAGTATGATGAGCATGATGGAGGGCCTCAAGAGGAAACAAGCTGGTGAAGGAAGCAGGAGTGGAACCCGGGGGCATCAGCTTCAGCTATGTATGCCCACCCGTCCAGGACATCGGATTGGATCGTTGACTCTGGTGCTTCGCGACATGTCGCAGGAGATGCAGGCGAGTTCTCCTCCTACACTCGCCTAGCTGCTGCTGATAGCATCCAGGCGGCAGATGGGACTTTTCAATCAGTGGTCGGTAAGGGCACGGTCAATTGTACAGGTTCGGTAAAACTATCCAATGTTTTGCATGCTCCTTCCTTTCCAGTTAGCCTTCTATCCATCAATTCCATAATCCTTCAGCTAAAATGTGTCGTTTATTTTGATATTCCCAAGGTAACCTTCCAGGAGAAAGGGACGAGGCGGATACTTGGGACTCGGACATGGCATGATGGGTTATGATATTTGGATCTAGAAGGATTAGACGTAACTCTTATATCTATGGTGGGGGAGACAGTAGGAGGAGGAACGAAGATGAGTGCAGAGGATACACTTCTACTCCATCACCAGCGTTTGGGGCATTCTTCTTTTGGCACTTTAGCCAGACTATTTCCTATATTGTTTCAAAAAACAAATCAACATAAACTTGTATGTGATGCACGCGACTTAGGCAAGCTTACTAGAAGCTCTTATGTTAACACGGGACGTATAAGCTCTTCTGAAAGTGGAGGTTAGATCTTAAGTTAACTCTAGAGGGGGATGAATAGAGTTTAAAACTTTTTCCCTTAGTTTTTATAGCGGAATTAAAATAGTGTTATATATATGTGTAAACAGTGTGAGATAATAAAAACAGAATAAATAAAATCACACAGCACAGCACAAAGAAATAAGCAATCACAGAGGACACAAGGAAATTTTATAGTAGTTCCCCAATAAATCTGGGTACGTCTACTCTTCTACCACACTTGGTAGGATCCACAAGGAGGTTTGATCAGGTGCCCTCACACCAAGGGATTTTTGATAAGGTGTCCACACACCAATGTGAGTTTGATCAGGTGCCCAAATCACCGATAAGCTTTTGATAAGGTGCTTAAAAACCACACAAGGATTTTTTGATAAGGTGTCTTGCCACCAATGGGTTACACTTTTGAAGGGAGTATTAACCCTGTACAGAATGGAATAGAGAGGAGTTAGATGTTCTTCTCTGTCAAGATGTATAGAGAAGACTCTAGTGGATTTGATGTAGAAAAGAACTCCTCTGTCTGATTGAAGATATTTGACAGTTGAAATTGCTGGAGCTTTTCTTGAAGAAATAATCTTCCTGTAGCTGATTAAATTGAGAGAACAAGTTCTCCAATTTGTTGTTGCTCTTTTGAAGATCTGAATGCTTGCAGCAGAGATCTGAGAGAATGATCTTGATGATGTTGTTCTCAGAAAAATGAAAGTGCTGCTTTGAGGAAGAAGAAGATGTGATAAATCTTTTTCTGTTCTTTCTTCTTCCTGTAACTTTTCTTCTTTCTTTCTTGATCTGATTCTTGCAGCAAAAGGACTGAGAGGAGGTGTTGAAGATGTTCTCAGAAAAACTGCTGCTGCTTGAGAAGAAGGAAGAAGAAGTTCTATTCTCTGAATAATGCTTTTTAAGGAAGAAGACTAAGATCTGTTTTTTATTCTTCTATTCTTCCTGTAAATCTCTCTCTATCTTTTCTGTCGATTTTCTGTACAGCAAATATGTAATATATTCTATATTTGATTTGTCGTGTGATCTTGTATATAATCTGCTATATATCTTCTGCTTTTTCTGTATTCAAATTTTCTGACAGCTATTAAATGCAAATCCCTTATATTAAGGAATATAATATTTCTGAGAAGATATACTGGGAACAGTACAGCTGCACGCCGTAATCTCTTTCCTTTTCCACGATTTGTCTTTTTCTGCTGGAAGTGTCAACGGCTATAACTTAAATAAATAAAAGGAAATATATTTCCTTACTTGATTCTGATGAAAAGAGTCGTCGTGTCGTCGATCTGAGTTCAGAGAAAGAATAAATATAGTATTCTGAACTAAATCTGCACTATAAATAATATTTCTTCGATCTGAATAAGATTCGTCGAACACAGACTGGAGTTTGTCGAACGGAAATATTCGTCGACCGTTGAGCTAGGATAAATTCGTCGACCGCTGAGCTTGAGCAAAAGCGTCGAGCGCTGAGCTGGGAAAAAGCATCGAGCGCTGCACTTAGACAAAAGCGTCGAGCGCTGAGCTGGGAAAAAGCGTCGAGCGCTGCATTTAGACAAAAGCGTCGAGCGCTGAGCTTAGACAAATTCTTCAACCGCTGAGACGGGTTCGTCGACCGCTGAGACGGGTTCGTCGACCGCTGAGAACTTGCCGTTCGTCGAACGCAGATAGTCGTTGGTCGAACGCTGATAGCCATTTGTCGAACGCAGAATCTGAATAAGATTTCTAGTTCTAACAGCTAAAACTCTTGACCCATAAACTATACATTGGGGTCAACTTGTCCTTAGTCAACATATAGTGATCCTAGCCCAAATCAGAAATAGGGTTGTTCCAACAATCTCCCCATATTTGGGTTAGGACACTATTTGACAAAAATTGAAAGTAAATAAATATCAAAACAGCAAAAACAACAGAGCATGAATATATCTGATATGTTTTAAATATTTTATCAGATATGAAATGAAAAGTGATCTGAGTTTTGAAAATACATTTCAATAAAAACAGAAATGAAAATACAATCAGAACCTTGATTTTTTTGAATTCTGCTGCTTCTGAATTCTGAAATTCTGATTTTATCTGATCTGTATTATTCTGAATTTCTGATTTGAACTGAACTGTATTGTTCTGAATTTTGAATTGAATCTTTATCTGATTTCTGAATGTGTTATTTGCTGCTTGTTTTAAATCCAAAACAGTGTTCTGAATTCTGCACATAGATATATTCTGAAATCTGAATCTGCAATCTGCTTTCTAATTCTGAACAGCTTTATAATTTTGATTAGCTGTGTTGTAGCAATAACTGATACTGAATTTGCTGATCAAGCTTCTTCATACAGCAGCTCTCCCTGAGAGTGTCTCCCCCTGAGTTCTGGAGGTTCTTCAGCTTTCTCCCTTGCTTAGTTCATAGAACAACTCCCCCTGAGTAATTGCATCAAATGGAGTTTGTTCATACAAACTTCTCCCCCTGCCTAGTTTCAGGAAAGGCCTGAAGCTAGGCCCCTTGAAGAAGGGACATTTGATGGAGGTAGGGAAGTATGCAAGTTTGTCATTGTTATTGTTCCTGCACAATAAGATAGAGATCAAGTGCAAAGGGAACTAGAAAGAGAACCAATTATGTAGGCATTCAGCTAATAAAAAATTTGATTAATGATAACAGACTGAAAATAAAAAGCTTCAGAAAACATGGCTAAATGAAGAGATGGGTAAGTAGAAAACTTAATTTTTTTAACAGATTGAATCTTCATCTATCATACCTAGCTGATTTATAAAGAAGATATGTTTCTTTTCATCCAAAGGCTCTTTGCAAATCAGTAGAGATGAACTGTATGCAGATTTTGTTTTTATCCACATTATCCCTAAGGAAGTGGTGTCTAATCTCTATGTGTTTAGTCCTACTATGGAGAACTGGATTTTGTGTTAATATTGCACTAGTATTGTCACAAAATATAGTTGAATTATTTAAGTTGACATCATAGTCTAGGAGCTGATTTTGTATCCACAACATCTGTGAGCAGCAACTGCCAGCAGCTATGTATTCAGCTTCAGCTGTTGATATGGACACAGATGTCTGTTTCTTACAAAACCAAGACACAAGCCTATCACCAAGAAACTGACAAGTTCCTGATATGCTTTTCCTATCTACTCTGCATCCAACATAATCTGAATCTGAGAATCCAGTTAATTCAAATTCAGATGTTGTTGGATACCAAAGTCCTAGATTAGGGCAACCCTTTATATATCTCAAAATTCTTTTTAGTAAAATTAAGTGAGATTCTTTGTGGTTAACTTGGAATCTAGCACAAATACAGGTAGCAAACATTATATCAGGCATACTAGCTGTTAAATAAAGTAAAGAGCCAACAATTGCTCTATATACTTTTAAATCAACAGGTTTCCCTGATTCATCATTATCAACAATAGCATTTGAGGGCATGGGTGTTTTCATGGTGGAAGAATCAGACATATATGAAATATTATTTATAGCATTATATAAAATGTCAATGATGTATAATATAATTTGAAGTCCCGGTTTTCATATGTAGGGTCTATGTTGTAGTTTTATTAAATTCTTTTTCGTTACAATTCAAGATATGTACACTTAGTGTAACACACCAAATATCCTAAATTAAATGTGCGGTGTGCGAATAGCAGAGTGGGGGTGCGCTTAACAGTTTTGATTTTAGGTTTAAATACCCCCCCCCCCCCCCCGGTCGGGCCTCACTCTGGTTCACTGAATTTGACTGAAAATCATTTAAATTATTTTTAATATATTAAGCCTCTAATTTCTATTTCAGTCAAACCCCCCTCCCCTCCGTATCCCCTTCAAGCTCTCGAGCTCCTCCCTCCTCCAAGCTCCGACGACGGTCAGAAGTTCCTCTGACGAAGTTCAAACGTCGGCGACCCCTCCAAACTCCGGCGGCCTTGACCTCCAACAGCACGCCATCAGCTCTCCTCCATCCAGAGAGCTGCTCCTGCTCTCCTTATAACGGCGATCCAAGGCCGACCCAACTCCTCCCACCTCGAGATCTCTCCATCATGGTCGAGCTTCTCCTCACCAGATCTGACCGCCCCTTTCATGGCCGAAACTTCCGGCGAGCTCCAAGCCTCACTTTCGGTGAGATCCCTTCTTCTCCGGCGGGATCCACTCTTATTTCCACGATTTCAATCCGCCATTCCCTCTTGAATTTATTCAGTCCGCTGAATTGGATCTCTCGACGACGTCTTCAGTTCAGATCCCTCTCAACGACGTCTTTCTCCTCTCGACCGTTAGATCTCCGGGGAGAACCTCTTGGATCTCCGCGGGGAGCCAATCGGCTCTCCCCGGGGAGCCATTCGGCTCTCCCCGGGGAGCCATTCGGCTCTCCCCGGGGAGCCATTCGGCTCTCCCCGGAGAGCCTTTTTTTTTTTGAAAGATGCAAATAGCATGTAATTAAAAACCAAAAAAAAAAAAACTACAGCATGCCATCTAAGTCCACCCGAACAAGCTCGGCAAACTCAGTCTGGGTGCTATCAACGTCCAGCCAAACAAAATTTCCCCGAAGGGCAAAACGCGCACAAAAATCAGCAACTCTATTGCCCTCACGGCCAATATGCTGGAACCGAAGCTGGGAAAGCCGCTCATAAATGAGAAGTCCTCATCGCCATCCACTGTCACGCTCCAGTCACCCCGTCTCATCCCAGCAGCACAGTTATCCATAAGGGTACTACAGTCGCCCTCTATAATAGCTCCGCGAGTCCCATATAAAGAAGGGGCAATCTGATCCTTCAGCGCCAAAATCGCCGCCAGCTCCACTCCCCCCGGATCCCAATGCAGCATCGAGATCCCAGCAGCAAAGACAAGAGCACCTCGATCGTCACGAGCCACCATCCCAAGCCCAGCAAGCCCAGATGAGGAAAGCGAACCATCCACATTGAACTTTATCCATCCAGGGGGCGGGGGGCACCAAGAGAGTGGTGTCGACAGCCGGTGAGGCTGGGTGGTACCCCAGTGCCCCTGTGCTGGTAGAGTATGCAAAATGGAGAGGTTCTCAACGATGGTTGCTGTCATAACCGTAAAGGTCGCCACCTCCCCATGGTGAACCTTGGCATTGCGGCCACGCCATGCTTGGTAAACCGCACAACAAAAAACTCGCGCCGTACCTAGTGCACCGGCAGAGGCGGAGGAGAGAAAGTCACGCACAGTCTCCCAACTGGAGAATGAGGGAATACTGTAGCCCCATCGCCGAAGAGCGACCCGGATGGCCACAAGACAACAACAGTCCGAGACCAGATGGGCTCGGGTCTCCTCTAAAGTGCAGCCCCAAGGACATCCACGCTCGGCAGAAAGACCCCGACGGGCAAGCCACGCACGGGTGGGGATAGCATCCCAGAGAAGCCGCCACCAAAACATCCGCTCCCGCGGGTGAAGCTTCAGCTTTCGAAGCCAGCTGAAATCCGTACAAGTCCCATCGAACTGGGCCATGAAAGCAAGGGAGGCAACTGATCGTCCGTTGAGGCGGGTGCAGAGCTCCGGCCTGTCCTGGGGTTGCAAGCTGTGAAGAGGGATCTGGAGGATGATCTCAACAAGGTCCGGCCCAAAAAACTGAGAGAGAGCGGAAGCATCCCACCTGTCACCAGGCATCACAAAAGCTGACACCGGGATCGACTCCAGCGCGCTGCAGTCAGCAAAAGTGGGCCACCGAGACAAAGTCCGGTCGAGAATCCAAGCGTGAGCGAGCACATCCACAGACTCCCCATCCGCAATCTTCCAGCGAAGAAGAGGACGAAGGCACTCGGCACCATCCCTGATGAGCCGCCACACCGGAGAGTCGCATCGAGTGACCCCCTCCCGCCAAAGACGGCCAGTGTACCGAGCAGAAATCACCCTGTGGAAAAGGGAAGAACCCGACTGCATCAGCTCCCAGGCGAACTTTGCCCGTAAAGAGCCCTGCCATCTACTTACCCCATGAAACCCAAGCCCTCCCCCGGCCACGGGAGAGCAACATTGCTCCCAGCTAACATAATGCATCCCACGCTGGGAGGGGCCTTTCTGCCACAGAAAAAACCGCGCCAACCGCTCTATAGACTCCTGGACCGAGCGAGGCACGTGACAGTGCGTATAAAGGAACATCGGCGTGGCCAACAGCGCCGAGTTGACGAGGGTGGCCCGGCCAGCCAAGGATAGGTGTCGGTTCCCCCAAGCACGAACCTTCTCCGCCACCTTCAGAAGCAGGTGTGAAAAGTCGGAGCGCTTCAACTTACGCATAGCCAGTGTAATGCCCAAGTAAGTGAACTCGCGGACCCTCTGAAAGCCCAAACGGTGAGTCAGCCTGCTACACTGCCACCTATGGGTGGACTTGCCAAACATGACCATGGACTTCGACCTCCGCTGCCCAGTCCAGGAGCAGTACTCTTGCAACACAGCAAGACACTGATCCACACACGACGTGGTGGCATCCGAGGTGATGAAGATGTCGTCAGCGTACAACAAATGAGAGATTCGTGGGCCAGAGGCCGCCACCATAACGCCCAGTGAGTTCCCCCGCTGACTGAAGGCAAGCGAGAGCAGCTCAGAGCACAAAACAAACAGAAAAGGTGATAAGGGGCATCCCTGCCGAAAGCCGCAACTCGCCTTGATCCACCTCGTACGTCGCCCGTTGAGAAGCAGCGCAAACTGCGGCCCCTCAACACACTGCAGAATCCATCTAGCAAACCTCTCCGGGAACCCAAACATGTCCAGAACCCGCCGCAGCGTCTCCCACGACATCTTGTCGTACGCCTGCTCCATGTCGACCTTCAATGCGAGGAATCCTGTCATTGAGGTCGAGGTCGCCAGCTTGTGCACCACCTCCTGAGCGATAAAGCACTGGTGGGAAATAGAGTGCCCAGGAACAAAGGCCCCCTGCTCCTCAGAGATAAGCGAAGGAAGGAGCCCCTTCATGCGATCCACAAGGATCTTCGCCGCCACCTTATAGATGGTCTGACAAAGACTAATAGGCCAAAACCGGTCCGGTCGAGAAGCATTGGGGCACTTCGGAATGAGTACCACCAATGTCTCCTTCCACTCGCTGGGCATGCGACCAAGAGCAAAGAAATCGCATATGGCCCTGCAAACAGTGGAACGCACAATTGGCCAGAAATGGACAAAAAAGGAAGCAGTAATACCGTCCATGCCCGGAGCACGGTTGGCCTTCAAGGCCTTGATGACGCCCCAAATCTCCTCCACAGAAACCTCCTTCAGCAACAGGGAGGCCGCCTCACCATCAAGCCGCCGCGAGGATGGCAAGAGAGGCCAGCCATCAAGGACAGGAGGTGCACACTCCCACTTCCGATCAAAGAAGTCCAAGAAAGCCGCCTCAATATCCTCCGGATCCTCAACAAGGACGCCATCCTCAAGCTCAACCTGAGAGATCTGATTCCCGCGCCGATGCGCAGAAGCAATGGAGTGAAAATAGTGGGTGTTCGCATCACCATCATTGATCCACTGCACCTTGGCCCTTTGCCTCCACCAAGTGGCCAACCTAGCATGAGTGCTCAAGAGCTCCTTAACCGCCGCAATAAGAGCTCGGGTCTGGTCCTCCGAGATGCCACCATCCAAGCTCTCCAACCGCTGGAGCTCCACAATCTCCGCCTCCAGCGTTTCCTTGCGGGCCCCCAGATCCTTGAGCTTGTTCTTGCTCCAAAAGAAAAGGGTCTGAAGGGTACGGCGACACTTCCGTTGTAGAACCTCCGCACTGCCACCAACATCCGCCTTAAGCCAAGAGCGAGAGACCACCTTCCGCACCATCGGGTACGAAAGCCAAGTATCCTCAAACCTGATCCACCTGGTTGGTCGCGCAGCCTGCATCACCCCCAAAGCCACGAGGAGAGGACAGTGGTCAGAGCCAACACGAGGTAGGTGTCGCACAGTGCCTAATGGAATAACATCCATACCCACCGAGTTGACAAAAACCCGATCCAAGCGCCCCAACACACGCCCAAGCCCGGGCTGATTGTTACACCAAGTAAAGGCCGGGCCCGTGAACCCCAACTCCTGCAGGTCCAGATCCGCCAGAGCCGCATCCATCTCCAGAGGCCCCTGAGAATACACAAATGGCCGAATACCGCGCCGCTCCTCCGGCCGCAGCAGGCAGTTAAAGTCACCCCCCACCAACATCGGGAGATTCGGGGTCGCAAACTGCTCCAGCAGAGACCACAACTGTCTCTGAATACAAGCATCTTTATTCGCATAAACGAACACCACCCGCCAACAGCGCTTATCAGGGAAAGTAACATCTCCAATAACGCATTTGGATCTCCCCGGAGAGCCATTTGGATCTTCATTGCGGAATTGCGGAGATTTTTAATATGACTGAATAATATTAAAAAAAGCATTTAAAAATCGCCAGGAATTGCGGAGAGAGTTGCTGCGGATATTTCATATTTTAAGCAATGATGACTATCATTTTAAAAATCCAGATATGCTTTAAATAACTGTTATTTTATTTTTATATTGAAGGCAATGATGACCCTTGGAAATGCTGCTGCCCAAATCCCCTCTTTAAGGCAAACTGATGACCTCCCCAACGCCCCATTTTTTGGGATTATCTAATATCTATTATTATTATTATTATTATTATAAATTAGCAAAATTATTTATATTATTGTTATCTTTTCATTCTATTGGCGGGATTCTTAATTATTAGCAGAAAATTAAAATTTACTCTTCATAATTTTTTTATTTATTCATCTAAATATTCTTATTCTTGCGAGTTTAATTTATATGGTAATGTTTTTTTACGTCCAGTAATATTTGTTATAAATTATATCTCCATAATATTTTCAAAACTCTTATCTTTATGATGAAATAATATAGATGGGGTGACCCAGATCCATATTGAGAAACTGCAGCGCCTTAACATAAATTTTCATTTACTTGGCTATCCAATCAAAATGTAATTGCAATAATATATTCAAATGACCATTAAAAATACATTAAAAAAACTGTTTTAAAAATAATTTAAAAAAAATCCGAAAGTCTGCTGCATTTAAGCTTTTCTTTTGGTATAAGAACAGGAGAGAGCCGTGAGGGCAAACCAGGTCGGCAACAACTTTGAAATTATCATCATATTTATTTAATAAAATAAAAATGCATGGAACCACCTTTCAAATTTATCAAAAATTCTTAGTTATTTTGTGATTGTTTGATAATTTTGACTAGTTCTTTATACTCATTCTTGGTTGTGGGCTCTGTGAAGTAAGCAATAGTCGACTAAATAATAAATTTGGAATGTAGTGCAACAATTCTTTTGGCGCTCGAAGAGAGTGGTCGTTTGACGATTCTTGTGGCGCTTGACAGATGCCCAATGCTAACCTGACGAAGAAGATAGATACTAAGATTTTGCTACTCTTTTCTGCTATCAGCTTTAGCTATGATCATTTAAATTTAACATTTTATGTAATTCAGAAAAAAAAAATATAATTTGGATCATCTACGTTCAACATGCATTCAGCTTTTGTTCATGGCAGGTAAATTTTTACATAAGAGTATGCATAAGCATCTATGCTAAGAGTAAATTTGTGGCTTTCATGGCAATGAACTTAAAATGAAAATAACTGTGAACGTATATAGGCGATATTAAAAATACAACATTCTTTTGCTTTTTATGCAGCTCTATTCTTCATGCTTAGCATTTTGCTGTCTTTGGTGGTTGCGGCTCTAAATTTAGGTGAATCGTGTATTTTTGTGTTGTGTGATTTTGTGAAATTTGAGTTCTTTGTTCTTTCTCAAGTATTTATTTATAAAAGGAAAAGAACATGTATAGTTTAAAAACTTTCAAAAGATATGAAATGAGCAATCACAGTTAGTTTATTATGATAACTACTATAAAATATCTGGAGCAATCAGACAGAAGACTGGAGCGCAAACCTTAACAGGGATGAGCGGGTCATCGAGAATAACTCAAAGCCGTTCCACAATCTGATGAAATCTAAGAGACAAGTTCAAAAAATTTAACCATGTTTTATGCCACAGTCGATCAAAATGTCTTGAAAAGACAGCAACTCGCTAAATGTTTTCTGCAGAGAGCAAATGGTTCTCCGCGGAAATTCATTTGGATCTCCGCGGAGAGCCAGATTAAAAAATCTTCTCCGCGGAAATCCATAAGGTTCTCCGCGGAGATCCATAAGGTTCTCCGCGGAGATCCAGAAGGTTCTCCGCGGAGATCCAGAAGGTTCTCCGCGGAGATCCAAATGGTTCTCCGCGGAGAGTAAAAGGTTCTCCGCAGAGATCCAAAAGGTTATGCGCGGAGACTTAAAAGCTTCTCCGCGGAAAACCATTTGGATCTCCGCGGAGATCCAAATTGTGGCCGCGTTCTCCCTCCCTCCATTTTTTTCTTCCTTTCCCTCTTTTCTCTTCCTCTCTCCCCCTTTCCTTCTCCTCCCCCTCTTTTTTCTCCACCCCCTCTTTTTCTTTCTCTCCCCCCCTCCCCCCTTTTTCCCCCCTCATACCAGAGTAGAACCCGGCGCCCCCCCCCCCCCCCCTCTCAAACCTTAAGCAGCCAACTCCCCCTCCTATTCTCCTTATTTCTCGCGTGAAGCAGCCGCCCGTCTCCCTCCCGATCGATCTCCCTCTCGCGTTCGCCTCTAGAAATCGAGCGGCAAACTCCCGATCTCCCCTACCTCTTCCCCGTCGTCGGTGATTGAAGACCGAAAGAGCTTCCCTAGCCGCCGTCGTCGGTAGGGAGAAGAAAGGAGCCGGCCTGCTTCATGTCGAGCTCATGCTAGGGCTTTCACCGAGATCTGCAAGGGGAGTTGTCGACCTAGCCGCCCCTTTTTTCCGAGCTCGTCCAAGGTCCTCTCAGTGTGCTGACCTAGGAAGAAGGTGGTGGAGCTTTTTATACAACCCTCCCTACTAGCCGACCAAGTGGTAACAGAGATCCCGTCGTGGTTTTGGTTTCTACCGTAAAAGGTTGCCGAAATTTCCTCTTCCATTTCCTTGTTGGTGGCCGGTCAAAGGTGTTGAATCGAAGTGGTGGAAGTTCCCAACCTCCTTGAGGAGGAGGCCGACTAGACCCTTGTCGAAGAACTCTTGTCGAGATCTCCTTTTGTTCGAGGAAGGTTGCCAAGGATCGTTGTGAGCAGTCGTTGTAGAACTCGTGTTGCCGAAAGGGTGTTGATCATGCAAAGAGGAAACCACTACGGTCGTTTCCATAGCTCCAAAACACGCGTCAAGAGTAACGATTCCTTTCCCAGCCTTAAGACCGTGTTTGTGATGATTTATGTCCCCTCACGCCGTTTTGGTTGAGGACGGGGACTCCGCCAGGGCGTGAGATTGCGACCTCGACGTATGTTTGTGTGAGCTGCACGTAGAGTCCCTCTCCCGCTACGTGGTGGAGAGCGGGACTCCGCCAAGGCGTGGGATTGCGACCTCAGTGTTGTTTTTCTGCTTTTACTTTGCTTAGGAGGGACACCCTCCTCCAATTGGGCGCGGTATGTATTTCCCTATTGTGTTCGTCCTGACATAAATGTGCATTAGTGATCCGATGTGTGAGTCTGGATTTAGGCATGTTGTGTGAAGCCTACCCGTGACGATAAGCCCAGATCGGTGATGTTTCTGTGATGTGCATTACGATTAGCCATAGGTACGCGAACGAGAATGTCCTGTGCTATTCATCGTAGTATTGTAAGAATTCGTGTGCTTTATTCGTGAATGCCACGTTCCTAGGCGGGCCTGTGTTGGGCTTGGTAGAATGATGTTTTGTGGGCTTTTGTTGGACGGGCGGATCCTCGTCCTTGCATAGATTGCGCTTCCCTAGATCAGTCCTCTGTCACTTTAAAATGGCAGTTGTAGGTCATATCCTTCCAAACCAGTCATTTGTCACTTTAAAAAGGGCAGTTGTAGGTTGTCTTCTGACCAGTCATCTGCCGCGTCAAAAAGGCAGTTGTAGGTCGTGTATCTTCTGACCAGCCCTCTGCCACCTCAAAAAGGGGTAGTTGTAGGTCGTTTATCCCAAACCGGTCCTCTGTCCATTTTATAGGACAATTGTATGTATGTGGATGACAATTGTATATTCTGCATGATGGATTACGAGCGCGGTGACTACTTTTGGCATCGTTTTAACAGTGGTGTGTTGAAACTTGTTGTCGCTAAGGTGTCACTCGTAGAGTCTTATTCTAAGACCGGTGTAGCAGTCATGCATTGGATGTTGTGACTAAGAACCTGAGTGTCCTTCACATACTGATTAGTTGTTTGTGTTATATAATGTCGCGTGTGTTGCTGAGTTCATCCGTCATTCTACTAGGTGATTGGTGAAGATGGCGGTCTCACGTCCTTACAGGAGACAACCACAGCTAGTGAAGCTGAAATAGGAGTGATGGAAGATCAACGTGCCGGTGCGACTGTTGGTGGGACACCCATCCCTGTGGCATCTGCGCCCATGTATGCTATTGGAGAAGCAACATACGAGACTCGTGATTGGGTAACTTACTTCTAGAGTTGTCATCCACCTTTGTTCAACGGTGTCGAGTCACCCGCTTATGCTCAGGATTGGTTGGAATGGATAAAAGACCTCATTTTGGCCTTAGGAGTCCCGTCGGAGTTGAGGGTCACTCTTATCTCCTTTGCACTTTTTGGGGAGGCTAAGAGATGGTGGCAAGAGGAGTGTCGTTGACGATTTGCTCGACATCCTTGGTCCCAAATCCCCGTGGAAGAGTTTGCGTCGGCGTTCTGGGAACATTTTGTTCCGACGACTACCCGCCTTATACTACGAGAAGACTTTTTGATGTTAAGGCAAAAGGAGATGTTAGTGGAGGCTTATCTCCAAGGGTTTTTGCGACTGAGCCGTTATGCTGAGCATGTCCTGGTGACTGATGAGGACAAAGCGCGGTATTTCTTTAAAGGCTTGCGTGAGGAGTGGAAGGCCAAATTGCGCACAACGACGTCTATCAGTTTCCCCATTTTGATTCAAGCTGCCCGCAACTTGGAGCTTGTCATTCGCCTAGGGCAGAGTGAGTCAGAAGAGGAGTTTGAAAGAAATATATTGTTAGCTGCTGAATAAAAAAGAGCACATGCCTTTGAAGAATCTAAAGTCGAGAGTTCAAGAGAATCAGGGAAGAGGCAGAAGTCACATATTGTCTGCTTTCATTGTGGTCGTCAAGGTCACGTGCGCGTGGGTGCCGGTCTTAGCCCTGAAGAAGCAGTAGTAATGACCTCTTTTATTCTTCCTGTTGTGTAAGGTAACATGCGTTGGAGTTTTGTGTGCGCATGTAGTCGCACTTATGAACAACGTTTTGTTATATGTGTCAAGCGTATACCCTTTTTATTTTGGACTCTCGTTGGAGGTTTATCTTTCTCTTTTATGACTTTGAGAGTCAAGTCCACTACTGATGATATGGTAGTTTTGTACGTGGTGCTCGTGAAGCATTAACATGAATGGTGACTATAGCGGGCGAGTTGAAATTTAATTGTTGCGTAACGATGTAGTTGTGACCTCATATGAGTCGGACCTCGTAACGTATTGATGATGAAAATTGACATTTGTGTTACTTGATAAGTAGCACGCTCGTGAAGAGTTGTTAGTCTACCACAAGATAGATTAAAAGTGATTCCTTCAAAGTTGAGTTGTTGGCACGATACTATAAAAATTTATGAGTTGTGAGTTTAGAGATTGGTCTGGGAACCTGATCTTTGGACGTGTGTCCAATTTAGTTGGAATCATGAGTAGGTTCACAACCAGTGGAGTTCATAGTGTTCTTGGTAGGATTCGTACGGAGGTTCGTAAACGTTTGAACCTAAGTAAACGCCTCATCGAGATTGAAATATCTCGGATAAGGTTTTCTCTTTTGGGTATGATTTACACAAAATTCGGATAATAGTTGATGACATTGGATTGTGTGTGAACATTGTCACTCATGACATGTGTATGCGGTGGCACTAGAAAGAGTGTAACACGTAAGTGCTACTTATAGTTTGCTAGCATGGGTTAAGACCCGTGTCAGTTTGGTGATTTGCATATGTATGAGATGGATTGGTCGTAATAAATCGTGATGAATGCGAGCCTGTTAAGGCTATTGCTTTACATAGGAAGAACCATGACAAAATATTGACATATTTCATTTGATGTTTTGGGTTGATAAACGGGAGTTGAAAGTGTTGGTAGCATAATGCGAGTTTATCACGTGCAATGCCTGGATTCATTGCAAGAGTCGTGGGCTCAGCATGAAAGGGGTAATACGTTACGATCTTAACTTGGTTAATGTTGCGTCTGGAGTTTTACCCGTGCAAGAAATTGTTGTTCACGGTGAAGAAAATAGTAAAGATGATTATTCAAAATAGGGAGGATAACGATTCCCCCGTGGAGATGTGAATTTCATTCAACTATGGAATATGTTTTTTTTTTCGTTGAGAATTATCTAAACTTAGATTGAAGGCCCATGAGTGGAGCTACTTTGACTAATGAGATATTATAGTAGGCGACCATGTGGAAAGTAACTGTGACGTCTTGATCGGGAGTTGTACACCGGATTTGAGACTATTGAGAGAGAGTTGGCTTCGTCAATCCCTGGTGCTACTCGACGACACCATCGACTGCTAGTGTCTAGCTTCTCCTGGCTTCGTCTTCATCGGGATCGCTTCTCATTCTCAAAGATGCTGAAGCATTTGCGTGAATTGAGAGAGATCTGGGTTTGCCCCTTGACTCCTATCCTCATCAACGATCATGTTTGTTGCTGCCCTTGTCCCTCCCGGCTCCAGATCCAGAGCCCGTCGAAGCTCATGTGCCCTCTCTCGACGACTTCTCGTTCAACAGCTCCTTGCGGATCTTTCGCATCTTGCTGCTGCTCTTTTCAACAATTTCTTTTGCTGATTTTGTGTCTACTGCTTCTACTCCGAACGTTTCCGGTTGCTGCCCTAATTTTTTCTGATAATTCCGGATGACTCCGGTCACTGCACCTTGGGTTTCCATCAATTCCAGACAATGCCTCCCCTTCTGGGTGCTGATTTCGCTCGCCGATGATGATGCTTTGTGGTAGTTTTTGTCGTCATTATGTGTCTCTTTATGGTCTTGTTGATTTATATTTGTTTATGGTCTTGTTCTGCCTATATGCACGTGCTTTCCACGTGAGGGGAAGTGATTGGGATGAAGGTGACTCGGATGATCCTTCCCGATTTTTTCGCCTTCATTCCTCGCTGCTTCCAGGCTTATGTCAAATGTGTCTCCCCATGTTTTCTTTCAATTGATCGTGTGTTGGGGACGTGATTGATGTTGGTGTTTTAATCTCAGCGGGTTGTGTCGTGCGGGACTATGTCACGTGGGACCGCCCTTTGTGCGGATTATCCCTGACGGATTGTTTGATGATTTGCTCCGCATCTTTCGTTCTCTTTCGCATGTTGTGAGTGTAGGTGATGTTAGTTGACCTTTCTATCCAGCGGGGTGTATCGTGTGGGAGTATCCTCGGTAACCCGTCTGTTGATTTTTTACCTACGAGTCCACGTCGTGTGTGGATCTACGCCGTGTGTGGCTATGTCCCCAACTTGATTCCCCGGTTTGGAATTTTCCCTGGTGGCTCGCCTGTTGTTTTGTCCCGCATCGCCTACCTCCATTGTCGTTAGTTGATGTGTCCAAGCTAAAGGTTCCCCCTTCAGCTTGAGGGGGAGTGTTGGAATTATTAGTATCTTTGTGTTTAGTCCCACACAGCTATCAGTGTTATGCGTATTGTTGTAATCTTATATATTACCCCATTGTGGATGAATAAATTAGCAAGCATTTCCCTTTCTTATTATTTAACAGATACTCATACCTCTATTCTATAAATAAAAGAAAGGACAAAAACAAAGAGAAAATGAAATAACAATAATAATTGAGACAACACGATGAAAAGCCTAGGTCAATCAATGGTGAGTGGTACAATGAACTATGTGAATTTGAAAAAGGAAAAATGCAAATGAACCTTACAAAATCGAAAGATTCAAATGACTCTTTTTGAAGCATACTGGGTTGAAAATATCATACATGGTTAAACTAGGCCAAGAATGACAAAAAGAAGATAGACAACAGTAATAAGATAATACTATATATAGAAGAGTAAAATGAATGTGAGAGGTTAAGTTGAGTTGAAAACTCATACAAAAGCACATCGCGACTGTTGAAATTGGGGAAAACTCAGTCCCCGATATGTTGGAACAATAGCTTATTGAGTGCTACTGTCAGATGATCTTTAAAACCTTTGCGATGTATTTCATGTTTCTTCACTAAGAAAATATATTGCCAATCCAGAGAAAATAGTCCCTACTGATCAAATTTAAATTGAGATCCATCAAGCCCAACTAAGCCATACAAAATTGTAGACTGACAACTACACAATCGAGAGGTGAGATTTGTGAAAATTTGGTGGAAAGGCCACAATGTACGTGAAGCAACTTGGGAGAAAGAAGAAGTAATGAGGGGCATATTTCCCCATTTGTTCGATGCGGATACAGATTGAAGATTTTCGTGGACGAAAATCCTATAAGGAGGGGAGAATTGTGATGCCGACCATGACAAGTATTAATAAATAATTATTTTAACATGCACGTCAAATTATGACGTAAAGTGATATTAATATGCGACGAAAAAATGTAATACTATGGAGTTACCTCTTAAAGTAGTCACGAAAATGTGTATGTAATTAGGATTAAGAGCATAACGAAATCAGGTTAATTTAATATATGTAATGTAATAAATAACAGAGCTGGATTAAATTGGGACCGACTAAGTGTAATAAGGGAATTGGTTGGATTAAATTGGGACCGGCTAAGTGTAAATTGGGACCGGCTAAGTGAGGGATTTGGTCCACGAGCATGACTCACGCTGGACCGATGATTTCGTGTCAGTCGCGGGACGTAAAGTCGGGTCAAGATAAGGAGGGAAAAGACCAAGCCCTCCTCAATTTCCTTTACGCGCTCGTGGTTCTTCCTCGCTCCAACCGCTGGCTGCACGTCGCCAAGGCTCTCTGACGCCCCAAATCACCTCGATTTCAAGGGATTTTCCCCCTCAATCTTCAAGTAATCTCTTCGTCGCAACTACTTTTCAATTTCATGTGAATTTGTGGCTCCGATTGTGAGATATGAAAACTTAAATATGTATAAATGTTTCTATTTTCTGAAATTTCTTCTCCTCTCTAATTTTATGGAGGATTTCGAACATTCATGTGCATTTTCATGCAAAGAAACCTCAAACTCTAGATAAATCTATGATCTTTATACTTCGATTTTTAGTTCTCTTTTCGTTAGGGTTTAAGAACAAGGGTTTCCTATGAATATTAGAAAGCTTATATGATCAAAACCAGAATTTTCCCCTTGTTTTGATAGAGGACAACAAACCCTAATTTATACATGGCTTCTTCATCGTAGCTTTTCCCATGTTCTCCATATTAATGATAAATCATTATTGATACGTGTTCGTTTAGTCGTTTTAAGCATGATGCCTATGTTATTCTGTTAGGTCAGCCAATTTGAAGGTTGTCGAGTGCTGATTTTTGTATGAAACATATAGGTGAGCATATATACGAGCACATAGAATTTGTAGGTAGCATCATACAATCATATCTTGCCATAACGAGGGGACTTATGATGAGTTTCAGTTTACTTTTTATGTGAAAAACTCTATATTTAAAGTATGAATAAATTGTAACCATCATGTGACTTTACTAGAATAAGAGGACTTTCTTATGTTGCTATAATTTAGAATAGGAGGACTTATGTATGCATGTAAACCTTTCATGAAAGAATTCTCTATAGGGAATGTAAAAACGTTAGATTGACAACACCATTGTATATAGAAATGGAAACAATTGCTCAAACATAGAGGAGTCATATAGGAGTCTCGCCTTCCTTATATGATATCTTTTGATGCTTATGGTCAGAATGATCATATTATAATGAGTAGGATTCATGGATATTTATTTATCTTCCCCTAATGACATTAGGGCACTTTTCCCTTGTAAATGCAAACCATACGATGCATGAATTAAATTTAAATAAATGGAAATTTATGTGGAAATCATATTACGAAAGCAAATGAATGATAAACGAAAGTTATGGTGAGTTATTATTTCTTTAGTTTCTATGATTTTTTTCATGCAGTTTTATACAATGATGCGTACTTATAAATATAATGATGAATGATGATAAAGAATTTCTCCAAATACATATACACATGATAATCTTAGTATGCTTAAATGATGATGAAAAGATATACTTGTAAATCATGGTTTTGACGCAATTAACGAATAAACGTTATAATTAAATGTTTATAGTTACAAATGATAATTGAATATGTATAAGGATAGTGAAGAAGAATTTGAAGTGAATGACTATAATGATAAATAAGTATAAATATAAATAAAGATGAAAAAGAAAACAATATGAAAGATGTATCGATCCAATGGGCTATGTTAAAGGTTAGTGAATATGAAAGTAAATGAAAAGGCACGCTACGAATGCATGTGTGTGCGAATATGAAAGACACATAAAAATACATGAAAGCGGGCTATATAAATGAATGAATAAATAAAATGTAAATTTATCCTTAACATTGCCCAAAAAGAAAAATAAAAAATGATGAAAAGAACAAAGAGAAAGAAATGATGAAAATAACAATAAGAAAGAAATGATGCAAAGAAGGAAATGAAAGAAATTATGAAACAACAGAACACTACAAAGAAAGAAAAGACTATAAGAAAATTACAATGAAGCATATTTTAAATGTGTACGTATTTTCTCTTTGTTAATACTTTTACATGTTGGCTCTTTGTTGATTATATGAATACCTCATGTTTATTAATGATAATGTTTCTTTCATGTGCAAGGACTTCAAGAGGTAAGCAAGGTAAGACTAAAGAAATAAGAATTTGTTTAGCCAACTATGACTAATGTTTTATAATTTAATATTTCATGATAAAGAAAAGTACGAAAATGACAGCTCTAAAGATTTATCTATTAAAAGAAAGAGTTTGAAATCGAGGTAAGAACTTTTATAATTGTCATATATGATGTATAGTTTATTTCTTTTTACATTCTGAAATGCTCAGTCCCTTGTAGAAGAGATGATAAAATTCCGCTATGTAAGTACTGATAAATGATTTTGTAAATCCATAGTAGAAATTAAGAGTATAAAGTAAATTATGACGATTGAAGCGGGCGGTTGCAGGAAGACAAACAATGAATGTCTTGGGAGATCACAAACCCTAGTAGCAGTCGCAGAGGAACATGAGAAAGATACGTTAAGCTTTTATTATGAGAATCGAGAATAAAGAAAATTTTGTTGCGTTGACAAGAGGAAAATAGAGAAAGAAATTTTGATAGCTAAGGGGTGTCAAGAATAAAGGAGCTTTGACAACTTTGATTAATGATCTAAGAAACAAGAGCCGTCCTAGACTCCTAGTAACGAAATGAGGAGATGAAAGTTTAATAATTGGCGAATGAGCAAACCCCCTACGATGCTCATATGGAAGAAATGGGAACACGGAGCCTAGTAGATAGAGATGAGTTTAGCAATTGTAAGTGATATATTATTTTTCTAGTTTTAAACTACTAATATTGAACTGATAATAATAAAAAAAAAAATTATTTTATTTTATCATGCATGTGTGAAATTCAAATCCTACCATTTGATATTTTATATCCTAATATATTAATTATTAGATTACTAAGTTACTTCGATAAATTCACTTATTTATTCATAAATACTTCTTGAAAATAAGCACTTTTTAAGAGGCCATTGTTTTAAATGTCCTCCGACATGTCCGACATGTCTGTCGACATATTGTTTTTGAAGGTAAAACGATATTTTTTTTCTAAAAAAAGATTATATCCTTTTGTAAAATATAATTCGACATATCCGATTTTTTCCGATATATCGGCCGACACGACTTTTGAACATATCGTCCGATATTTTATTTTATCTTATGTTAGCAATATATATTTAAATCATCCATATGTATTTATTAAATATGCTTAAATGGACCTATTGTTTCGTTCTTTTTAATGTGTTTTTTCTTATAATTATTTTTTAAAATTATTTCTTACTACCATTCTTATTTCGTATTTCAAAAATTTTAAACTTTTAAACATTTATTAGTTGATTTTTTATATTCTTACCATAAATTTGTTAAGCATGAAAAGTGCTATAATCAGTCCAAAATATTTAACTTCTAAATTTTTCTTATTTGCTAGGGTTTAGTATTATGTAAGTAAATGTATAATATTAAATATATTTTTACAAATTACCTATTTGTACTTGTTAATATTAGTCATAGTGTGTAACTAATATTTTATTTTTGAAATTCTTTAAATTTATTTTGGGTATGCATGACCAGCGTTTATAAACTTGTTATGTTAATTTTAAAAAAAAATAAAACATATAATTATAATTAGGGGTGTGCAAAAATACCCGAAGAATCGAAAACAGGACCGGAACCGAACCGAACCGAATGATTTGGGACGGTTCCAAATAGGCTCGGTTCGGGTCCGGTTCTCATAATACCAGAACCAACAATTTGGTTCGGTTCCTGATTCCAAGAGTCGGGTACCCAGAACCGACCCGAGAACCGAATATCAATGCTAAAAAAAAAAATTTGAAACAACTATTATAGTCATATCACCTGATACGAGAAAATAATTGAGAATATAGTCGTATGGCTAAAGAGAATAGGTATTGTACTCATGTAGTTGTATGACTTCAATATTATAGAGAATCATGATACAATTATATTGAGACATTGGTAGTTGTATTACAAATAATCATGAGTTGAAAGAGACATTTTTTTAATTTTTTTGAGACATAGGTAGAACCGAGAACCGAAACGGAACCGAACCGAAGCAAGCGGTTCGGATCCGGTTCTATACTTTAGGACCATGGGTCGGTTCCGGTTCCAAATGTTTGGAACCGAACATACATGGGTCGGTTCTTGGTTTTGGGTGGAACCGAACCGAACCTATCCGAGTTGCACCCCTAATTATAATTAGTAATACATAAATTTTTTTGTTTAGTAGATATGAAAATCCGATATTTTAAAATATCCATGACATGTCTTCGACTACCGATATCCGACATTTAAAAATCAATCTACCATGTCGTCGACATCCGATATTTACAACCTTGTAAGCGGCGGTGCGGTTTTTTGCAATTTCCATAATTTGAAAACCGCACCGCTCTCAGTTTAAATTTTGTTAAACAATACGATACTGAAACTACACGGTTCGGTTAAAAATTGACGTGGTTTGTGCTGTACGAGAGATTTTTGTGGTTTGTTATTTTTAATGCTCACAAGTAGTGACGACGCCTTCATCATAATTGAGAGTCATGATGACTCTAATAGTTGGATACTGAATTCCAATGTTTCACAACACATATGCTCAGATATAGCGATGTTCAGATCACTAGGGGTGGTGATTGTGTCAGTCATTCTGAATGACAACTCAGGTTGCGAGATCAAGGCCCAAGGAGATAGGGACAGTGGACATCTGTAAGAATGACAAAGTAGTGTGTATGCTTGAGCAGGGACATCTAGTACCTAAGCTGCACAGGAATCTGATATCATTGACCAGATTGGACTCAGAGGACTGCATCTTTGTGGCGATAAGAGTCATGACAGAGATATGTGGGTGTGACATAGTTGTACATTTTGGTAATATATACCAACTGATCGGGACCACGATAGAAGATGGTGCTTCCATGATTTATGTTGGTGACATGGTGAATGGTCGAGGAGATGCAGTGGATTGCTCTTCAGTGAATCGCTCTTCAGTGAATCGGGTTCAACAAGTCGGGTTCTGTGATTCTGGTGCATCCAGGTGAGTCAGAGTAGGGATATAGTCGCCTTGTTGTATGTTGGATGACGCCTCAAACTTGAGGTGGTGCTCGGTACAGTTAATGCTACATGCAAATAGTGCTTCATGAAGGTAATTTTTTGTGCAGGCGGTGGCTCAGGATCACGAACAAAGGTAGCAGTTTGTTGAGCATTTGATTCGGATCAGGATTCGTTTGGTTCTTATTTGGTCTATCAAGACCTAGCAGGCTACCGTATTCCCCATGTGAACTCCCTGATAGGACATCGACATTCACGATACCAAAGGAGAGTCACAAGCCCCGATCGTCGAGCCCTCTCCTTCTTCTTCCTTCTCTCAATCGGTTGTAGGTTTGAATCATATCATTGGCGTCTCGACTCGAGCAGTAAGGTGTGTTCACTCTGCTAAAGTGGAGAGAAGCACGAGCTTCATCGAGTGGAGAAGGCACAGAGGTGAGTGAGTAGGCAATCGGGCCCGTAGAGGAGATCAACTGATTGCAAGGCAGCGGCTGTGTGGCATGGCAGCGATCGGCGGGACACATTTGCAAGGGCAGCAGGGCAGCGGGTTAGAAGAAGTCTGCCTTGGTGCGGCAAGGCCTAGATCCATCTTGGGCTTGCTCTTCTGTGGTGATATTGGTTGGTCGTTCGACGACAACGATGGTTCGTGCGAACCTTGTGCATCCATATTCTTATAGATTGCAGTAAGTCTTACTATTCCTTAGTGGGTGGAGGTGTTTAACTCTACTTGTGGTGCCCTTTATTGGATCTGCTACTTCTTCTGTAATTTATATTCCGCACTTTATTTGATATAAACTACATGGAAGTTTGAGTTATAATCTCCGTGTGATTGTCGATTGTTTGTTATTCCTGCGTATTCTTGTATTACCCAGCGTACTTGTACCTGTGGAAACAGTCGAGTTCCATAACATGAAATTGCGGACTATCAACAATTCCCCAAACTACCACCCGACACTGCTAGAAATCCTACAACATTTAGGAAGAAATCAAACCACAAACAACATTTTTCCTGACAACTTGCCCACCAAAAATAAATAAATAAATAAAAATTCCACAACAATCATATGCATAGAGGAACTAAATTCAAAGGAGCTCATATGCCCCCAATTAATGTTGTAGAGGTCGGCTAACATGCTCAACATGTCAGCTGATATAAAGGTTTGAGAAAGAATAAGCCACGATATTGACATTTTAAGCAAAATTGTCATTTTTGAAATTTTCGTCTGATATATCGTTTCTTTTAAGTGACCGAGCAACAATATTTTATTTACAGTGTTCATTGGAGAAGCAAGTCACTTGCTTCAATATTTAATTATTTATATACAAAATTGTGTTTGTTAAAGTTAATTATAATCATATCATTACATTTTTATTATGTAATTTATAAACATGCATGTGTGTAGTTACATATAATTACGAAAAATATGTATATCTATATAAATAAATTTATTTAAATATCAATATCAGACATTATAAAATATCTTGCCCTGCAGTCTTACATTCGACATTTCAGCAACCTTAGCCCCAATCTCTGTAACAATGAGGGGAGTGAGACAAAAACCTGAACATCGAGCACATAAATTCAAAGGAGCTCATATGCCCCCAATTAATGTTGTAGAGGTCGGCTAACATGCTAAACATGTCAGCTGATATAAAGGTTTGAGAAAGAATAAGCCACGATATTGACATTTTAAGCAAAATTGTCATTTTTGAAATTTTCGTCTGATATACCGTTTCTTTTAAGTGACCGAGCAACAATATTTTATTTACAGTGTTCATTGGAGAAGCAAGTCACTTGCTTCAATATTTAATTATTTATATACAAAATTGTGTTTGTTAAAGTTAATTATAATCATATCATTACATTTTTATTATGTAATTTATAAACATGCATGTGTGTAGTTACATATAATTACGAAAAATATGTATATCTATATAAATAAATTTATTTAAATATCAATATCAGACATTATAAAATATCTTGCCCTGCAGTCTTACATTCGACATTTCAGCAACCTTAGCCCCAATCTCTGTAACAATGAGGGGAGTGAGACAAAAACCTGAACATCGAGCACAGTTCCGTGCCTTTCAAAAAGGGTCTTGATCTCCTCGGCTGTGCAGGTCCAGGGTATGTTCTGGGCAATTAGCCTCCTTGGCTCTGTAGGCTTTTCTTCATGTTCCTCATCTTCTTCCTCGGAACCCACCGTGGCCAAGGATCCTTCCGGAGAAGCAGACGCGGGACAAGCGCATTGCTGCTGAATGAGGGTCCTCCTGCTTCGTCGATAGGAGAAGAAGGGCAAAGAGGAGGGCGAGGAAGAGAAGGCGAGAAGGGAGTTGGGCGAATAGGTACTGGAGGAAGGAAGAAATAGGAGGGGAGGAGAGAGAGGGAGCGCCATGGCTGATATCTCGGACTCGGAGTCGCCATATCCAGAAACTCCGGCTCCGCTTTAATCAGTGTCGCTGAGAAATGTTCTGCTTCGTTAAGGATCTGAGCCCTTGCGATTTTGTAAGGCGATTGATATAAGCACATTCAATTTGGCTTTTCGCACACCACAAATTAAGTTTTAAACTAGAAAGGAAAACTTTACCTCATTTTAAACGCAACCCCCCCCTTCCTGATCCAGTGTGCTTCTCCCGCCCTTCGCGCCCAGTTCGTCTCGCCTGAGCCCGCGACCTCGCCGGCTCACCATTCTGCCGACATCTCCTGAGGGATCTGCCTAGCTCAAAACTTTCAGATCTTCCCGAAAAATCACAAAAAATGCTTGCATAAAATACGTGAGCACCTCAACTCAGCATCAAATACCCCCTTCTTCTGCTAGAAAAAGCCATACCGGAGATTTCTCTGGAGTGTTGGAATCTGAAACAGCGAACTTTCCATCCAATTATGTTCAGAGCACAAACAAATAGAAGAGAATTTCGGGGTTTGTGGCTTCATTACCGGGAAGCACCAGTGAAGAATTTTTCAAGGAGAGTAAACACTGGTCTCATGCTTCTCCTAAATCTCACAAAAGTTCAGCGGAAACCTGTTATCTTTCGCCGAACCAAAAAAATTCTGACTTTAAGTGCACCGAACTCTGGCTCCGTTAAGACGGGTAAGCAGACAAGAACTTCTGAAATTCAATATGATCAGAAAATGAACTCTGATGCTTTGACCGGAGCTTCTTCTCATAATGATGATAATTAGTTCTGATGTGCACCCAATAATTTATAGAAACTCACAAAGCACCACCGTGAAAATGGAGTTAGTGGGCGAATAGGTCCGTCGTCGCGCGATTTCGCCCAACCGCACCCCCTATCATGGGGTGAGCGGTCGAACCGCACCCCCCGTGGGTGCTGCCGGGCCAGGAGGTACAGTCGAGCTGCACCTCCCCCCCTTTGGGGTGCGGCCAAGGCCGCACTTCCCTTGGGGTGCGGCCAGCCAGGGCCGCACCCACCACTCTTTTGGGATACGACCAGGCGGCAACCCCTTAGGGTGCGGCCAGGCGGCACCCCCTTCGGTGCGGCCAGCCACGGCCGCACCCGCCTCCCTTGGGGTGCGCCCAAGCCGCACCCCCCTCGGGGTGCGGCCGTCCGGAGCCACGCCCCCCTCGGGTGCGGCCAAAGCACCACTCCCTCCTCCGCCTCGCGAGGGAGGCGGTTTCTTACTTCCTGAGTAGCGCAATTTTTGGAGGGCGCATCCTCACTTTCGCAACGACCGCTTCCCGATAGCGCTCATTTGTTCTCCGTTCACTCAGAACGCTCTCGTGGTCGTCGCTCGCTCAGAGCGCTCCCGCGCTCGTTGCGTGCTCAGAACGCCCCCGCGCTCATTACGCGCTCAGACCGCCTATCTTTTTACTCAGAATGCTCTCGTGTTCGTTGCACGTTCAGAGCGCTCACGCGCTCAGAACGCCCCCGCGCTCATTACCCGCTCAGAACGCCTCTCCGTTCGCTCAGAACACTCCCGTGTTCGTTGCATGCTCAGAGCGCTCCCGTGTTCGTTGCGCACTCAGAACACGTCATCGCACGCTCATAACGTTTTCACGTTCCCGACATGCGCGCAGTTAACGTTTCCTAATTTCTCAGATTGCAGGATCCATTCTTCGCCTTTATCACCATCAACGAAGCTGCCCGAACTGCCCGAAGGGTGAGGCGCTCATTTACGAAAAAATGGCGATCCGTGTGCTCCGAACCGACCAGCGTGATTCGCCCGTCATGTGGTTACGGTGGTTACGGTGGTTACGACGACAAAATTACCGGGCTACCCCCGGCCAAAGCTATAAAAGGAGCGCAGAGCCTTCATTTCAAGACACCTTGCCTTCTACGCCCGAGAGAGCTCCTTTGAACATTTCCTTGGAATTCTCCTTCGGCGCTGGAAAATCTCCTTCAGTTCTCGAAGATCTCCTTCGAATCTTCAAAGATCTCCTTCGAGCCTTCGAAGGTCACGAAAGGCGACTCAGCATTCTCACTTTTGTTCTCACAACTGTTCTCAGAAGAAGAAAAAGTACTTAGTTTTTCGAGAGGTGGTTTGTCACCTTCGGAGTTCTCTCTCTCTCTCATTGTAACGAGCGGCGGTCTGTCGCGCTCGAGTTCTCAATCTCTAATTGTAACCATCGAGAAGATAGTGAAAGTTGTCCGACACAGCTCCAGCTGCGTGGTTTTTCACCATTTCCGGATTTTTCACGTTAAAAGTCCTTGTGTCACTCACTGATTCACTAATTGACTGTTTGCTAGCTCAGTTCGCTTCCGAGCTAAGGTGGTTCAATTCGACCGGTCTACCAGAACACCCGAGCGCTCTGCAATAGTTTGGTGTCGTCTGTGAGAACGTGTTCCCCCAAAGCTTGAAGAAGACTCTGAAGACAGTACCCGCTGCACAACGGTACTCGTGACTAGAGATCATGGCAGGAAAAGTCGTCTGCACAAGTGAAGGATCAATCTCCGGGGGGCATGCTGATCTAGCTCCCCTCCACTCGCTTATCAGCAAACCCGAAAGAGAACTCTCCAGTACGAATATCCAAGACCACGGGGGCCATCCTAACAGAGGACCTGAAGCTCAGTATCACCGCGACCGCCCTGAAGCAGCATACCATGAGCCTGTAGACGTAAGGCTCACGCGTGAAGAAGTTTGTGACATAATTTTCGAAGAGCATGAACGAGCAAGGCAGCGTGCCGCTTTGGCCCCTCGCCCTCTCCATCATCGCTCACCGTTCGCATCAGAGGTTCTGGCACATCCAATCCCCATTGACTTCAAGCTCCCAAAGATTGAGACAAACAACAGAGCGGGCGACCCGTCGGAGCACGTTAGGCACTTCGCAATCATGATGTAACTCTGTAATGCCCCAGATCCATTGTTGTGTCAGGCATTCCCGACGACTTTGAAAGGACAGGCTCGCACCTGGTTCTTAACCCTGAAGGAGGGAGAAATCAAGGATTTCGCAGAGCTGACTCAACAATTCACGGACCAGTTCATCGCTAGCTGCCGGATAGTCAAAGATCCCTCCCACCTGTCCGGGATCCGACAAAGCAAAGGAGAAACCCTTAAAGATTTCTGTCGTCGTTTCACCACTGAGGCACGACAAATTCCTAGAGCAAAATCGGAGCTCCTGCGAGGGTTTCTCCTCGGAGGGCTCCGCCCTGGTGGCTTCCACTCCGCATTAATGCGGGAGACTGTACCCAGCTACCCTGATCTCGTTCAACGGATCGACGCCCAGATCGCCGTCGACGAAGCAATCGAAGCACATCAACAACAGTTTGACAGAGGCATGAAAAGGAGGAGGGAGCAAGAAGCTTCATCAGCCTTCGGGAGGAGCAATGAATGTCATAACAACCCACAACCTTGGCAGCGCCAGAGAAACACGCCCCTCAATACCTACAGAACAAACGTACTCAACGCAATCAAAGACAACCAAACGCTCTGCGAGCCCAGACCCCTCGCTAAAAACATGGGGAATCCGACAAAGTACTGTATGTAACATCCCGACTTTTATTGGGCCACTAGACCCTAGTGAGCCCAATAAAAGTAGGCCCGAGCAGTAGAAAACTACCATTTTAAGTAATGTTGCGCGCCGCAACTAAGTCATTGGGGTACAGTGACCAAATGAACCCCGAATTGACTTCCGTCAGTTCCGTTAGACTCGTATGAACAATATGAGCGCAACGGAATTCGTTGCACTTCAATCCGAGGTCGTTTGGAGAAAACGACCATTTCGGGTATCGTAGCGCGCCACTACCTCATTATTATGAATAGTGACCGTACGAACCCCGAATTGACTTCCGTCAGTTCCGTTAGACTCGTATGAACAATACGAGCGCAACGGAATTCGTTGCACTTCAATCCGAGGTCGTTTGGAGAAAACGCCAATTTCGGGTATCGTAGCGCGCCACTACCTCATTATTATGAATAGTGACCGTACGAACCCCGAATTGACTTCCGTCAGTTCCGTTAGACTCGTATGAACAATACGAGCGCAACGGAATTCGTTGCACTTCGATCCGAGGTCGTTTGGAGAAAACGACCATTTCGGGTGTCGTAGCGCGCCACTACCTCATTATTATGAATAGTGACCGTACGAACCCCGAATTGACTTCCGTCAGTTCCGTTAGACTCGTATGAACAAAACGAGCGCAACGGAATTCGTTGCACTTCGATCTGAGGTCGTTTGGAGAAAACGACCATTTCGGGTGTCGTAGCGCGTCATTACCTCATTATTATGAATAGTGACCGTACGAACCCCGAATTGACTTCCGTCAGTTCCGTTAGACTCGTATGAACAATACAAGCGCAACGGAATTCGTTGCACCTCGATTCAAGGTCGTATGGAGAGTATGCCATTTTAGGGCTATGCAGACCACATCAGTGCAATGCACGAAATATAAAGCGCACGAACCCGGTAATCAGCCCCGGCAGATCATAGTGGACCCCGGGACCCTGGAAGACCCCGTCCTAGGTTGACCTCGGTCAACCCCCCCCCCCCCCGGCTTGAAATTTATTGGGAAATGAAAAGAAAAGGGGGGAGGAGAGAGAAAGCCCCCCCCCCAAGGAAGGGGGCTGCCCATGAATAGGCAGCCCCTATTTGGGCAAAGGGGGCAGGAGAGAGGAAGGGAGGGGAGGGGGGGAGAAAATATCTCCCCCCACTCACCCTCCCTTAACCCCACGTGGGGAAAGGAGGAGAGGGGGGGAGACCTCCCCCTTAAAATAAAAGGAAGGGCCAGCCCTCCTCTCAAGCCCACACACCCCCCTCAGCCCCCACCTCCTCCTCCTTCCACCCTGCCGGAGCCAACCTAGCCACCTCCTCGCCGGAACCCAACCCAACCAAGCCGCCACCACCTCCCTCGTGGCCGGCCACCGCCCCTCAAGCTCTCGAGGCCCACCTCCTCCACAGGTAGAACCGCCTCCCCTCCTCCTTCTTATCTCTTGGAGGCAAGCCGCCCCCTCCCCGTCGCCGGAGCGCCACCACCGCCACCCCGAGCTTGCTCAGGTGGCGGCGTTGGCCGTGGAAGCCAAACCCCCAGCGCCGGTGGTGGCGCTGGGGGAGCAGGTCCCCACTCGGGGACCTAGGCGCCGACGAAGGGGAGGCGGCCGGGCCGCCGGAGGACGCAGCCCCGGCGGCGCCCGAGTCCTCCTCCCCCTGCTCTTTTCCTGTAAGGCAAATCCCGCCAACCCCGGCGGCGGACGGCAGCTCCAGGCCGCCGGACCCCCGCCGGAGGTCTGCCCCCTCCCCGGCTCCCCGACCAGGGGTGGCTGGGAGGGCCCTCCCCGAGGAGGCGGCGGCGCAGCCAGCTTGCATGGCCCATGCAAGCTGTGTCGCGCCTCCCCGCCGCCTCCTGCCCTAACTTCCGGTGGGGTCCGGCGGCGCCAGGCCGCCGGACCACCACCGGAGTGGTTGCCGACCCCCGGCGCACCGACCGGGGGCGGCACCAGCCCCTCTCCCCACGGGGGCGGCGGCGCGGCGGCGCGGCGGCATGCATGGTGCATGCAGGCCTCCGCCTCCCGCCGCCCCCCCCCCCCTTTTTCTGCTCTAATTCCGGCGGTGACCGGCGGCGCCAGGCCGCCGGACCACCACCGGAGGAGTCGCCGGCCCTCGACGCGCCGACCGGGGGCGGCGCCAGCCCCAGCCGGCCGCTGCCCGGCGGCGGCAGCGGCCGCCTCCCGATTTAAAATCGGGAGCCGCACGATTTCCTCCCAGGAAATCGTGCGGCTCCCGCCACCTTAATTCCCGCCTCCCCCCCCCCCCCCCCGCCTCAGCATATGTGCCCCCACAGCGGATCCGCTGCGGGGGCCGCGGGAAGATGCAGGGTGCAAGACCCCTGCGCCTCCTCCCTTTCTCTATTTGCACCCCAAAAATACCTCTTCCCCTAATTTATTTTTCTAAGGGCAAATGGGGCATTTTCAGGAAAAAATTCCTAAATAGAAAATATGCCCCACGCTAAGGGGCACCTCTAGAAATTTTTGGGGAATTTTAGGGAAAGATTTAATATTTTTTAAAACCCTTTATAAAGTTGATTTTGAGAAAATAAACGCCCAAATAAGTTCGCAAAAATCACCAAAAATTAAGGGCTCTAATTAAAGGTATTTTACAACTACTATTAAAGTTGGGAGGTGTGACCTCTTATTTTGGTCCCCCAAAAGTATTTTTCAAGCAAAACAAACGCCCAAAAAAGGAGCGAAATTCATCAAAATAAATCGACGTCCTCTCGACGTATACTTTTTAAACGCATAATAAAGATTACGCGTATCGATCTAAGGAATCGACTAAGTCAAAAATATCGACGCAAAACTCGGGACGAAATCGCGGTGCGACGCCGCGATCCAATAATTCCGGGATAATTATAAAAGAACGAACCCACGTCAAAGGGGAATTATTAAAAATATCGTGAAAAGTAGATAAACTCCTGAAACGGAGTAGAACCCCTATGAACGGGGAGAAAGCAGAACTCCCTCCTATGAACGGAGTCGACGTTGAAGCCTCCTCTTATGGAGTGATTGGACTACTAACCCTTTACTTATTTACTGCTTTCTGCACGTTTCTTTAAATCCAGTCTCGCACTGGTCCCCCGCATTTACTTTCTGCACGTTTCTTTAAATCCAGTCTCGCACTGGTCCCCCGCATTTACATTCTGCACTTTCATTTAAATCCAGTCTCGCACTGGTCCTGTCACTATGGCCTCCGCTTTCGGCCTACTTTTCTGCTTATCACTATGACCTCTGCTTTCGGCCTACTTTTCTGCTTATCACTATGGCCTCTGCTTTCGGCCTACTTTTCTGCTTATCACTATGGCCTCTGCTTTCGGACTACTTTTCTGCTTATCACTATGGCCTCTGCTTTCGGCCTACTTTTCTGCTTATCCCTATGGCTTCTGCTTTCGACCTACTTTTCTGCTTATCATTATGGCCTCTGCTTTCGGCCTACTTCTCTGCTTAGTATTATGGCCCCCTGCTTCCGGCCTAATTTACTTGTTAAATGCAGCGCTGACGTGGCTATAATGCGGTGTTTATCCTCCCTTCTGCGAGGCCTTAGTTGGGGAGAACCCGGAGTCGAGTCACTCCTCCCAGGTTAGCCCCAAGCAAGGAGCCCTCATACCGCTAAGCCTCCCGGTCAGAGGTTGTGGGACCGGTCGAGTAATCTGCCACGTACTTTAAGCGCTTGTTTTATTATTAAGTGGGTGAATATTGATTTGAAGTGGCGGGTTGGTCACGCTCGCAGACCATTCGTACCGGTGCGGGTGGGTTGACGACTCATGGCGACAGGGAGATGTGCACAGCAGGCTATCACCACTCCGAACCTGCAGTTTTACCTCCGCTGGTCGGCCTATAAATCGGTTCGCCGGATGTCGCTCACATCCAATTGGTACACCAAGTTGTACAGGAGGGCCTGAGTGATACGGTACGACTACATTCAAAAGTGGCAAGACTGGCCACTGTCACCGACGGCCACATCGGTGAGGCCCGCGGGATTAGCTCCCCTGCTTGAAGAAAAGCGGTCTAAACTGTGTCGACACAGGGTCTTTTGTGTGCGTACAGGTTTGAATACCTGGGTGTGCGTATGCGCGAAATAATGTTGCGTATTTACCATACGGCGCGATTACGGATATGAGGGCGGAAGGCCCTGTCTATATATCTATACTATATCTATAAAGAAGTAAATTTTTAAAGAATTTTGATTTTTTTTATTTTTCGTGTAATGTTGGCATACCACTCAAGCAATCTCAGCCGTCCGATCTGCTTTCATCACAACATCTTAGCCGTTCGATCAACCTGGAACGTTGATTCAATCTCGACCGTCCATTTTTTTTCCTAGGTCTCCTAAACCTACCTTGATAGGGTGTCTTAAACCTATAAATTTTATAGGACTCCTACCTTACAAAGTGAAATTACTATCTTACCCTCACTATTTTGAAAAAAACAGGTTGCGGGCGGGGCAGTTTTACCCCTACAAGGGGTAAAAAATATAGATGTGGGGCGGGGTCAAGTCAAGCGGGGCAGCGGCTGGGTCAGGTCAGGCAGCGGGCGAGGCAGGGGCTGGGTTACGTCCTACAGCGGGCGGGGCAGAGGGTGGGTCAGGCGGGAGAGCAGGTGGGCCTCATAAGGAAGCCCGCTGCTTATTTCGAATGTAGCACCAGCTTTCCACCTTATTAAAAGCGGAAATGCATTCTTCCGGGCGATGTGGGACTAATCAAGTCCCACATCGCGCTGCAGTTATATTTTTAAAAAAAAAAATTAAATGCTTAAAAATTGGGTGTCGTGCAAGGAGCTGCCAGCTCACCATTGACTTGGCAAATATGCTGAAAAGGGGGCTTTTCTAAACAAAGGTATGTTTTATTAGCTTTAATCATTATTTAAATTTATTAATTAAATGAATTTAAATTTATTAATGATCCGTGAATTTCAATTTATTAATGCCAGCTCACATAATCCGGAAATTCATTTTCTTTAAAATGAATTTAAATTTATTAATTAAATTAATCATTATTTAAATTAAATTTTATTAATTGAAATCAAAATTATCATTATTAATTATGAGTCGGGCACCCCGAAGCCCGCCGGTGCGGGCGACGCTCGCAGTGGGGGCGGGCGAAGCCCGCCGTGGGGGCGGGCGAAGCCCACCGTGGGGGCGGGCGAAGCCCGCCGCTGCTGGCCGGATACTGTTGCGCGGGGCACGGGGGGCCCCCCGTGCACTGTCACTCGTATATATATATATATATATATATATATATGTGTGTGTGTGTGTGTACCTGCTGCTATCCCTCTTCCTTGCTTCGGCTATTTTATTTATGTCCTTTAGCCGCCCCCTGGATATGGATCCGGGGAGGGGATGTATTTTCTACTTAGCTCTGTGACTAACGGTTATTTCTTATAACCAATCACAGGAGATGGGACAGCAGGGAGCCCCCGCACCACAGGATGATATATCAGCCTTGGAGATGGCCCGTTCGATTACCCCAGCCTCGCCCCCTATCTTTCGCGACGTGAGCCCTAGATTATAGGACTAGGCTAGGAACTTTTGTTTCGTCGTTGTAGCCCCCGAGGCAGTAATTGTAAACATTAGGCTTCGGCCCTGTTCCAATATGTGAATATAAGCTGCGTGCTTGTTTTTATGTCTTTCGATTGCTTCCGCTATGCGTTCTGATGTGATGTTATGATTCTTGTGCCTGACAAGGAGACCGCTCGGTGCTTGAAAAGGGTGGGACGTTGCCGCCCGGAAAGCGCTAAGTGGTCATCCTTGGGCAGTAAGACCCCCCTCCCTGAACCAGGTTCAGTTTGGGGAGGGGGGGTCTTACAAATGGATCAGAGCCACCACGATCCGACCACATGGGGATGTCCTTCGATCCTCCCGTTCCCGGTTCCGTTTCTTGGTTCGGGACGAACCACGCAGCGGAAGCCTGGTAGACCCTTTAGGTTTAAGGTTAAGGATTCGAGACTGCACGGTAGTACACCCACACGCTTTCCGCTTTCGTTTCGTTCAGTCCTGCAAAATTCCCTTATTTTTGCAAGTACTGATGTTCGTTTTGTTACTTCTCCAGATACCCGAGTCGAGTAACGGGAGATCCTCCTCCAGGGACCAGTACCACCCTACCACTCCACCACCAGCCTCGGCCACTCCAACCGCAGTTCCGTTCGGGGATACAGAGCTGGGACGGACCCTGATAGCATTATTAGCCGCTTTCCAGACAGCCACCCTACGGCCACCCCAGCAGGCCACCGTACCCACCGACCTTCTGACGACATTCCGGGGGCTAAGGCCCCCCAGCTTCCGAGGTACCGAGTCAGCCATTCAGGCCGAAGAATGGGTGGAGAGGGTAGAGGAGCTCCTAGTCGGGATGATGTGCCCCGCCATAGCCGCAGTATCCTTGGTGGTGACCATGCTCGAGGGCTATGCCCGAGATTGGTGGAGGGCCGCCAGCCGCTCTACCTTCAGAGGGCCACCACTCAGCACGATCCTCTGGGGGGAGTTCTCAGAGGCCTTCTTAGAGCACTTCATTTCGGATGCGGACCGGATGGCACTCCAGGAGCGGTTCCTGCAGATCCGGCAGGGAGATAGGACGGTTCCAGATTACCAGAGAGAGTTTATCCACCTGGCCCGCTTCGCCGGGACCTTAGCAGGTACGGATAAGGACAGGGCGGCCAGATTTTACCGGGGATTACGAGACGATCTCCGTCAGGCCCTAATCATGATTTCCCAGGCATCCTTCCACACGATTGCCTCACATGCCACCGCTCTAGAGATGGGTCAGCGGATGGTGGCCCAGCAGCGGAGGGGACACGTGGGTGTTCCCCGGACTCAGGGCCGAGAGAGAGGAGTAGGCCCACGCAGACAGGACCAGGCCAGGAGACAGCGTCAGCGTCACCAGCCATATAGACAGGCACCTCAGCCCCGACCAGCACCTCCAGCCCCAGCACCTCAGGCCGCCCCCGCCGCACGACGAGATGTTCCCTTCGCAGGGAACTGCTACCTGTGCCAGTAGCCCGGGCACATACGAGCCTTTTGCCCGCAGGCAGTAGGTAGGCCCGACCTAGGAGCAGTGCAGGGAGCCACGGAGAGAGGACGAGGACGAGGTAGGCGCAGAGGACAGCCTGCAGGCAGGAGAGGCCAGGCCAGGCAGGGCAGAGCAGCACCCCTCGAGGCGTACGCCTTAGATCTCCAGCACGGTCCTACTCCAGACGTAGTGATAGGTATCTACTTTTAGTAGTTACGATATCCTAGGGAGATGTGATAGTTATATATATGACGTGATCTTTTGTTTGTATAGCATGTATGATCCCTATTCCAGTATATCTGTAAAAACTTATGATCATAGTATATACATGTTATCAGGTCTACTTTTGGTAGAAGGTCGTCCCGCTAAAACGCTATTCGATACCCGTGCCACGCATTCATTCGTCGCACAGAACTTCATCGCTGACAAGGGAAATACTATACGATCATCCGGGATGTCAATACGAATACGACTCCCGGATGGATCAGATATGACGTCCACAGAAAAGTGTTCCTTCCAAGCAATGCTAGGAGGAATGGAATTCGAAGTCAACGCGACCGTTTTGGCGATAACCGAATTCGACATCATTCTAGGGATGGATTGGTTGACCGAGCACAGCGCCCAAATTGATTGTTCAACTCGAGAAATCCGCCTCCAGAATCCGAATGGGCAAATTATCACACTAGCAGGTATACCATCTGTCACTCGCATTATTTTAACATCCGCGCAGACAGTGAAGGCAGTCCGACGGAAGGACGAGGTATACCTAATTTACTTCGGGATGGAGGACAAGACACAGGTGCTCTCTAGAGTACCCATAATTCGGGATTTCCCGAACATCTTTCCAGAATCCCTTCCCGGGTTGCCCCCGCAACGGGAAGTGGACTTCCAAATTGAACTTACACATGGAGCCCGACCCGTGTCCCGAGCATGGTGCATGCAGGCCTCCGCCTCCCGCCCCCCCCCCCCTTTTCTGCTCTAATTCCGGCGGTGGCCGGTGGCGCCAGGCCGTCAGACCACCACCGGAGGAGTCGCCGGCCCCCGGCGGGCCGACCGGGGGCGGCGCCAGCCCCAGTCGGACGCTGCCCGGCGGCGGCAGCGGCCGCCTCCCGATTTTAAATCGGGAGCCGCACGATTTCCTCCCAGGAAATCGTGCGGCTCCCGCCACCTTAATTCCCGCCTCCCCCCCCCCCCCCCCCGCCTCAGCATATGTGCCCCCACAGCGGATCCGCCGCGGATCCGCTGCGGGGGCCGCGGGAAGGCGCAGGGTGCAAGACCCCTGCGCCTCCTCCCTTTCTCTATTTGCACCCCAAAAATACCCCTTCCCCTAATTTATTTTTCTAAGGGCAAATGGGGCATTTTCAGGAAAAATTTCCTAAATAGAAAATATGCCCCACGCAAAGGGCACCTCCAGAAATTTTTGGGGAATTTTAGGGAAAGATTTAATATTTTTTAAAACCATTTATAAAGTTGATTTTGAGAAAATAAACGCCCAAATAAGTTCGCAAAAATCACCAAAAATTAAGGGCTCTATTTAAAGGTATTTTACAACTACTATTAAAGTTGGGAGGTGTGACCTCTTATTTTGGTCCCCCAAAAGTATTTTTCAAGCAAAACAAACGCCCAAAAAAGGAGCGAAATTCATCAAAATAGATCGACGTCCTCTCGACGTATACTTTTTAAACGCATAATAAAGATTACGCGTATCGATCTAAGGAATCGACTAAGTCAAAAATATCGACGCAAAACTCGGGACGAAATCGCGGTGCGACGCCGCGATCCAATAATTCCGGGATAATTATAAAAGAACGAACCCACGTCAAGGGGGAATTATTAAAAATATTGTTGAAAGTAGATAAACTCCCGAAACGGAGTAGAACCCCTATGAACGGGGAGAAAGCAGAACTCCCTCCTATGAACGGAGTCGACGTTGAAGCCTCATCTTATGGAGTGATTGGACTACTAACCCTTTACTTATTTACTGCTTTCTGCACGTTTCTTTAAATCCAGTCTCGCACTGGTCCCCCGCATTTACTTTCTGCACGTTTCTTTAAATCCAGCCTCGCACTGGTCCCCCGCATTTACATTCTGCACTTTCATTTAAATCCAGTCTCGCACTGGTCCTGTCATTATGGCCTCCGCTTTCGGCCTACTTTTCTGCTTATCACTATGGTCTCTGCTTTCGGCCTACTTTTCTGCTTATCACTATGGCCTCTGCTTTCGGCCTACTTTTCTGCTTATCACTATGGCCTCTGCTTTCGGCCTACTTTTCTGCTTATCACTATGGCCTCTGCTTTCGGCCTATTTTTTTGCTTATCCCTATGGCCTCTGCTTTCGGCCTACTTTTCTGCTTATCATTATGGCCTCTGCTTTCGGCCTACTTCTCTGCTTAGTATTATGGCCCCCTGCTTCCGGCCTAATTTACTTGCTAAATGCAGCGCTGACGTGGCTATAATGCGGTACTTATCCTCCCTTCTGTGAGGCCTTAGTTGGGGAGAACCCGGAGTCGAGTCCCTCCTCCCAGGTTAGCCCCAAGCAAGGAGCCCTCATACCGCTAAGCCTCCCGGTCAGAGGTTGTGGGACCGGTCGAGTAATCTGCCACGTACTTTAAGCGCTTGTTTTATTATTAAGCGGGTGAAGATTGATTTGAAGTGGCGGGTTGGTCACGCTCGCAGACCGTTCGTACCGGTGCGGGTAGGTTGACGACTCATGGCGACAGGGAGATGTGCACAGCAGGCTATCACCACTCCGAACCTGCAGTTTTACCTCCGTTGGTCGGCCTATAAATTGGTTCGCCGGATGTCGCTCACATCCAATTTGTACACCAAGTTGTACAGGAGGGCCTGAGTGATACGGTACGACTACATTCAGAAGTGGCAAGACTGGCCACTGTCACTGACGGCCACATCGGTGAGGCCCGCGGGATTAGCTCCCCTGCTTGAAGAAAAGCGGCCTAAACTGTGTCGACACAGGGTCTTTTGTGTGCGTACAGGTTTGAATACCTGGGTGTGCGTATGCGCGAAATAGTGTTGCGTATTTACCATACGGCGCGATTACGGATATGAGGGCGGAAGGCCCTGTCTATATATATATATATATATATATATATATATATATATATATATATATGTACCTGCTGCTAACCTTCTTCCTTGCTTCGGCTATTTTATTTCTGTCCTTTAGCCGCCCCCTGGATATGGATCCGGGGAGGGGATGTATTTTCTACTTAGCTCTGTGACTAACGGTTATTTCTTATAACCAATCACAGGAGATGGGACAGCAGGGAGCCCCCGCACCACAGGATGATATACCAGCCTTGGAGATGGCCCGTTCGATTACCCCAGCCTCGCCCCCTATCTTCCGCGACGTGAGTCCTAGATTATAGGACTAGGCTAGGAACTTTTGTTTCGTCGTTGTATCCCCCGAGGCAGTAATTGTAAACATTAGGCTTCGGCCCTGTTCCAATATGTGAATATAAGCTGCGTACTTGTTTTTATGTCTTTCGATTGCTTCCGTTATGCGTTCTGATGTGATGTTATGATTCTTGTGCCTGACAAGGAGACCGCTCGGTGCTTGAAAAGGGTGGGACGTTGCCGCCCGGAAAGCGATAAGTGGTCATCCTTGGGCAGTAAGACCCCCCTCCCTGAACCAGGTTCAGTTTGGGGGAGGGGGGTTTTACACTGTGTGTTCCATCATGGACAAGGCCATGACACGAAAAATTGCTCCAAGCTTAAGGATGAAATCGAGCGCCTCGTCAAACAAGGCCTACTAGGGAAATTCCTACGATACTAGGCACCAATTCGCCAGCAAGAGATTAACTAACGACCCGCCAGGAAGGACTGGGGGGGGGGGGGCAACCCTTAAGACGGATACAACTGGAAAAAGCTTCGCAGCTATCAACAGGGCTATACCCGCCCCGCTGAAATATTTCACCAAACTTTATCTTTCTATAAAAACTGTGTAAAATACCACTTTAACTAATAGAATTTAAAGTTGGTTATTTCAGGCCTGCTTAGGACAATCATCGTCCGTGCTACCAAAGCTACGTACTCATGCCCAAATGAAAGGACGTCTATTTGCATTAACAGCAACTGCCTCCGGGCAGCGCGTTATATTAATAACATCTGCCTCTGGGCAGCGCGCTATATTAACAGCAACTGCCTCCGAGCAGCGCGCTATATTAACAGCAACTGCCTCTGGGCAACGCGCTGACATCAACCTCTCACTGACGCTGATCGAAGTTCCTCCCTTCTCCCCGCAGTAGGATGCAGCGTCTCCTGGGGCCTGTCCCCCTCTCCCATCAACACTTCGACAATAACCAGAACAATGGAGCCCAGAGCCTTCATTTCAAGACACCTTGCCTTATACGCCCGAAAGAGCTCTTTTGAAGATTTCCTTGGAATTCTCCTTCGGCGCTTGAAAATCTCCTTCGGCTCTCGAAGATCTCCTTCGAGCCTTCGAATGTCACGAAAGGCGACTCAGCATTCTCACTTTTATTCTCATGTTTGGTTTTGAGTAGAAGAAAAAGTACTTAGTTTTCCGAGAGGTGGCTTGTCACCTTCAGAGTTCTCTCTCTCTCATTGTAACGAGCGGCGGCCTGTCGCGCTCGAGTTCTAAATCTCTAATTGTAACCCCCGAAAATATAGTGGAAGTTGGCCGGCACAACTCCGACTGCGTGGTTTGTCATTTACTGATTCACTCATTGACTGTTTGCTTGCTCGGTTTGCTTCCGAGCTAAGGTGGTTCAATTCGACCGGTCTACCAGAGCACCTGAGCGATCCACAACAAGTTCCATAATGCATAAATCATCAGTCGATGAAGACCGACACAGCCAAATGGAAACAAATGATAAAACAAGTGTTGCGATGCCGATCAATGAAACAAGCAGATAAACTAACACAAGATCACTAGAAAATAGATAAACTATACGAATGATAAAACAAGTGCAGTGAATGCGATTTTTTTATTTTGGGCTACAAATATCAAAATGGTGTGCAAGTAGCGATTTAGGGGCTGCGTATAGAAATGGGCAGCGCATATCCAATTAAGGTGTGCTTATATCAATCGCCTTTTGTAATCGGCCTGGTTGGACAATTCAGCTTCGATTTTTTTTAGTTCCGACCCGGCCCGGTCCATTTACTTCATGATTATTATTATTTTATTCTACTTTGGTGCTTGTGATCCCATGATACGTGCATCCATCAAATTTTATAGGATTATAATCTCACTCTTAGGGTATGTTTGGTGTGTCGTTGGGGCTCCGACATGATTGCAGCGAACACCACCACCGGGAGCGTCTCCCGTTTGTTTTTTACCTTCCTCCGCCGTTCCCAGCCACCTCCCTCTACGAATGACGAAATACTATTGTTCTTTGTAGTGCCCCTACCTCCAATTCGATAACGAAACGACGTTCATTTCCCTTCCCAACTGCTGCCAGAGTCCTAAACAGCACCTTAAAAAGGTGATTGTGTCTTCTAGTTTTTTTTCACTTAACCACTTTGTAGTCTCTCAAAAGGAGTAGAATTCAATGTCAACGAGGGGAATAATATTTGTTATATTATCATAAGAATATACATGAGATAAGCCATGATTCACACTTTAGAAATTTCAGGACAGGCAGAGTCAAATCAAGAGACTATTGTAAAGAAGGTTGTTCTTATAGACTCATTTGGTATCAAATATTAAATGATGATCTGTCTTCTCTACCAGCTTTCGTACTTATTGTCCTTCAAAATGCCCCAGCTTCTCTTGCATAGCAATGATTCATTGATGATCATTATTTGCTTATTCAAATGTCTTAGGTTCTACCTGTGAAATGAAGTTATAAAATATCATTTCATTAGGAGTACATACTCTAGTCTTGACTAGATCCTACGTGTTTCCAATTACTTGATAAAAAGGATGGTCTTTGATGTATCTATAGGCTATAAGCAGTTGTGCTGGGAGATTCTCTTGAGTTCTTCCTTCAACAACTTATACAACATCCTCAGCCTCAGTGACTTCTTCAACTTCTGGAACTATGATTTCTTCTATAGCAACTTCATAAGGAGGTGTCATCACAGTGTCCTCATTTGCCAATCGAATTGATGGTCTTTCCTCCTTTGTCGGGAAACTATCATGAGTAGCTTGAACTTCATCTTCATTTCCTAAAGAGATTCTCTTCATCTGTAAAACTAAGTCAAAGAGATTTTTCTCCTCATAGAGAATGATAGACTCGACAAAGGTAACCCAACTAGATTTTTCTACCCATAATATTTTCTTATCATAACACGTATATTTCTTGCTAGTACAGAAATAACATGTATATTTCTTGCTAGTTGCACTCACAAAACACTCTTATCCTCACTCCTCCTTCACCTTCAAATTTTTTGTGTGCCAAATGTTCCACTTCTTTGTAATGGAGCAAATTAACTCTGAATTTGAGATTGATTTGGGTTCCTTCTCTTCCGTTGAAGTCAAGTTCAAGACAATAATGCAACTCGCGAAGGATGCTAGATTGGAGTTCACTTTACAAAAAAAGACTAAGGTGTTTGTTCCAGAGATATTGCAATTTTTCTTATCTGCCCAAAATCGTAAGAGCACCCTTATGTGCATCATATATGATGTGGAGATCATTGTAATTCCATCCTCCTTAACTATGACTTTCCAATTGGGCCCAAATGATGATGAGTTTGAGACTGTTGTAAATGAGGACATAGTTCAAGGCCTATTGACGAGATGTGCTCACATTGACCTTCGGGTGAGATGGCGGCCACGTGGAGAGAGGTAGGTAGGGTTCTAGGTCAAGGCTAAGTTGGTTTAGCCAACTAGGGTACTAGCAAGGTTTAGTTTGGCTAAGCCAAACCTAGGGGGCTCGGTTTGACAAAGCCAAACCTAAGGGTTTGACTAGACCATGAGGTCATGGATGCATGGGTCCCATATGGTCAAAATATGTCAAGTGTAGTCGTAAGAGTCTCTACGAGTCAAGGCCGAGGTGTTAAGCTAATACCGAGCCAATCTGGTTAATCATAGTGTACGCAGATAACTCAGAGTCCAGGGAAGTTATAAATCTCGGGAGGGCCTAATCATGGCTTCCTGAAAGTAATGTGGTTCCCTCTGGGGTCTCAAGCTCCCAATTGGGCTACTTGGCCTCTATGACCCAATTAAAAGTGGGGATGCAATTATTTAAAAAAAAAATTTGTATAACTTGTTTGTTGACAAAAGAATTGCATGTAAATATGCAGATTGAATCCGAAGAACACCCAAAATGAAATATAATGCAAGTATTTTAAATAAAATTAGGATAATCCAACTACAACAAAGTTCTCGATGCAACCCAAGCTAACATTAATATACATGAAAAAACAAGAGTAGAATCACACGGATATTTCTTCATGAGTAAAAAAACCCAGGAGTTGACTTCTTGGAGGGATTAAAAAAGGATGTTGGTATTAGCAAACTTATTTTTATTTTTGCAAATCATTACTACTAGCAAACCACAAAATCTGAAAAAATGACTATATGAAAACTAAATGATTACTAGCAAATCACTCAAAAATAAAAACTCCCAAAAATAAGTATTTGCACCAAGGTTTTGAGAACCGGACCGTTCATTGAACCGGTCTTGAGAGAGGTTCAAGGTTTAACCGGTTTAACCGGTTTGACCGGTTGAATCGGGGTTGAACCGGGGTTGAACCGTTTTGACATTAGTAACTAGAATTGTAACGTATCATCATCTGAATATACAAATTAAACATATAATATAAAAATTTTGAACATTAACATAAGTAACAAATTAAACTTGAGGATGGCTCGGAAGGAGCTTCCATTTTCTGATATCATATAATGCAAAGTGACTATTAGGAATTATAATTGCACACATAAAACCAAAAGTTAATCTATTTTACTGAAGAGCACATAGACGAAAACAACACCGAAGTTGAACGAATATTGGCAGACTATGCTAGTGGGAAATGCAAATGAATTAACCAAAGAAACAATGGGGGAAAAGTTTAAATAAGAGAAGAGCATACCCTGAGCCAAGAGCAATTGAAAAAGATGTGAAAACCTTCACGTGAGAAGGAGGCAATTGTTATTCCACAGCTGTAATGAATTATTGAAAACCTTCACCGAAGTTCAACCGCTCTAATGTAAAACTATACCAAACCTGTAATGAATCAGAAGAGGTGCGTAAATAAAGAGCATGTGAGGAATGAATGAGATTATTTTATTTTGGGCATTTAATCAAACACCATGTGAGCACAGATAAATCCTAAAAAAAACAGAGAATACTCAGAATAGAACAAAATCTGAAAATCATCAAGTAGACATCAAGCATCGCGGGGAAAAAACAGCGGGCAAAATAAAGGGGGGAAAATCCTAGATCTGACATAAAGAAGTCAAAAACAAAAATCAAAAAAGAGATCGGATGGAAGAAGAGGGGGGAGGGAGATGATCGGACCTTGCTCAACTGCTCGACTGCTCAACTGCTCGACTGCTCAACTGTTCGACTACTCGAACCGAAGAAGATCACCGGAGCTCCGTCCGCCTTCACGTGAGGAGGAGGCAAGGAGAAATATCGGGAATAGATAATTTCGCTCGGTCCGAATGGAGACTGCAGTTCACGCCAGGTAAACCTAGCACTTAAAATTTTCATCTGAACCGTAGAAACGCAGATCGACGGTGGAAGTACGAACCGCCCGGTTATGTGAAAATCGGTCCGGTTTTCGGTTTGGCGGTTCAACCGCCCGGTTCACCGTTTCCCCGGTTCTTGGCGGAAGCGGTTTCTGAACTGTGACCGGACCGGCCGGGGGACCGGTCGACGGTCCGACCGGTCCGGTCCGATTTTCAAAACCTTGATTTGCACTATACTATATCATTTAGCATTACAAAATTGTAGTAGTTAACATGTTTTCTTTGCTACAAAAAAGTAGATCAAATCTGAACAAACAATAATAGACCAAATCTGATTTCAGAAATTCTGAAAAAATTAGGGTATCACACTACAATGAGCCCAAAATCTAGAAAAAAATTGAATATCAAAAGCTGGAGGAAAAAAAATTGAATATCAAAAACCGGAAGAAAAAAATTTGAATGTCAAAAGCCCGAAAAAATCGGGTATCACAAATGCAATGGTAATAAGCTAAACTAGGACTAAAATAGAGCTTAATGCACAAGCTTCGGGAACTCGCTGCCGGGCTGGAATCGGCGAGAAGGTTGGTGGTTGTCAAGCTGGAAACAAAGAGAGCAAGAACGGCCTGGAATCGGCGAGCTAGAGAAAGACCGGGTCTCGCGACGAAAGCAAGAAATCAGAGAAGGCGAGCATGCGGAATGGAAACCAGAGCGGTGGCAGCAAGAAACCAAAGTATGCGAGCAAGAAACCCGGGCATGCGACGAAGCCTGGTGGAGAGAACTCAACGGAAACGACGCTTGGTGGAGAGAACTCAACGGTGGCTCAAGAAATCAGCGGGCGAGCGGGCGGAATGGAAAGGCGAGAAAGAAGATTTGTGGCGGCTAGGGCTGGAAACGCGAATTAGGAGAGGTTTGTTATTAGAGATTTTTTAGGTTAAAAAATAACGCTAAAAATTTAGAACTTGGTTTATTATGATTTAATAACATGCATTTATGATTTGTCAGTTGGAATATTTCCTATATAAATATATATTTTCCCATTTTTTTGGGAAAAACAGTAGATAATAAAATAATAACGATAAATCTAGAATAACAAAATTCTAATGAGAACTTCAGATTTGTAAAAATAAGATTTTTGCAAATATTTTAAAAACAGAGGTGATAAAAATTGAGACCATAACGCAATATATATGTATATTTTAGAATCGAGCCTGTGTTAAGCGTGTGGTCACTACACTAAAGAAGTTGCACCACCCTCCGACAGGGTTTTTCACTGATGCTCACTTCTCCAAGGTACAACACCCGGCTGGATCCATAAAACTCTGATGTGTGCGGACACCAAAGAAGCACAGAGCACCCGAACTCCCACTTGGTGAAGCAAATGTAAAGAAAACTGAATCATCGTAAAAGTTGCAAGAACAAGAGAGATAGAGATAGTGCAGATTTCCGAAAGCATAAAAGGCGTTAAAAAGATGATTCAGGAAAATCTCCTATATATGAGTCTCGTAAAATTAATACGTAATTAATTGCAACGGTTATAATTGGTAAAAGATAATCGTGCAGAGAAATGTGGAAGATTTTCAACGTAAATGGAGTAATGGCGAGAAAAACTCATAAAAGAAATGGTTAGAAATTACGCGTAATAATTGTGAAGCGAAAACGCAAAATGACAAAGGTCGCGTCAAATTCAATTCGACGCTGCGTCGAAATCATTTCGATGCAACTCGACTTTACGTCGAGTTCTTATCGACGCAGGTAAAGCCAACGGACTTGTTGCGGTCTACCGAGGCTCCTTGAACCGATCAGAGAATTGACCGTCTTAGCCCGGGAGCGGACGAGCGTGCAAACAGTCACAGAAATGAGACGGCTGGCAAGAGATCTTTTTTATCGTGGAAACCCCCGGAAAGAGGTGAAAAATCACGCGGTCGGTTCGGCGCCGACTTATAAATGCACTATCAGTTGTTTTCTTACAGGTCTTTGCGGAGAAGGCGAGGGCGACAGGCCGCGCCTCGTTACAATATGGGGGAGAGAGAGAGAGAGAGAAAGGGATGCTCAGAGGGTGACAAGCCACCGTTCGTGAAGCTAAGTATTTTCTTCGGACACAGTGGGGAGCGTCCTGTTCCGGAGCTTTGACTGTCCTTCGCGTCCCCCGGGAATTTGGAGCTTAGTGTTCTGAGCATTCGAGTGTCTTCGCCGTCCACTTGGCGGGACCCGGAGCATAGCTTTTCCTTGGTGGTGACGTCCACTGCACGATCCTGCACTGAGGAAAACTTGAAGAAAGTGTGAGAGATCCTTTGCACTTAGGAGGAAATGAGGCCGAGAGAGAGAGAGTTCATTCGTCAAAAAGGATGAGCCTGGGGTCTATTTATAGATTCCAAGAGGGACGGTCCGGTAATTTGACACGATAACTACCGGACGGACGAATAGGAACGCTTCGTTTAGGGTACGCGGATCACGAATTTTATGTAAATGACGAGATCGCCCTCGGGTGGCTACGGGTTCACCGGAAGGGAAAACGCTCCTCCCGCGAGGGGAGGAGCGACCGGCGAGGTCGGCAACCGGGAAGAGGGAGGCCGCCCCCAGCGGGGGCGGCGGCCGGTCCCCGGCGCGAGGAGGCCGCCCCCGGCGGGGGCGGCAGCCGGGATCGGGCGACCGAGGCGGTCGCCCGTCCTCGGCGCAAGGGAGGCTGCCCCCGGCGGGGGCGGCGGCCGGGATCGGGCGGCCGAGGGGGCGCCCGTCCTCGCCGCAAGGGAGGCCGCCCCCGGCGGGGGCGGCGGCTGGGATCGGGCGGCCGAGGGGGCCGCCCGTCCTCGGCGCAAGGGAGGCCGCCCCCGGCGGGGGCGGCGGCTGGGATCGGGCGGCCGAGGGGGCCGCCCGTCCTCGGCGCAAGGGAGGCCGCCCCCAGCGGGGGCGGCGGCCGGGATTGGGCGGCCGAAGAAGCCGTCCGTCTTTGGCGCAAGAGAGGCCGCCCCCGGTGGGGGCGGCGGCTGGCGTCGGGCGGCCGAGGGGGCCGCCCATCCTCGGTGCGAGGGAGGCCGCCCGCGGTTGGGGCGGCGGCCAGCCGACCGAACACGGGGGGGAGTGGGCACGGGAGCGGTGGCGGTTGGCATATCTCGAACGGCGGTTGAATCGGCGGTTGCTCGCAGGGATCGTGCGCAGTGATCGAGTGCGTGGCGGTTTTTCTCTAACTCCCCACTAAGGTAGTGGGGTTACGGAATTCTGGCTATCCGCAGCCCGGAATTCTTATTTAATGAGGGGGACCCCATCAGGACTACTAGTGAACGATAGCGTCGAGAACTTATCGATAGAAGGTGGTTGCTTCGAGTTCTTATCGACGCAACTTCAGTCGACGCAAGTCTGGTGCGTCGAGTTCCATTCGACGCGACTCCAATTTCAGCGAGCTTGTCGACGCCACTTCGAGTTCTATTTGACGCAGCTCCGAATAAAAAGTATATATTGAAACTATTTTGCACAAAAAATACAATTCAATTATTCCTCAAACCCCAAATCCGGGTCCGGTCTGGTGCGCGCGCGCATGATTCATAGATCCTTCTTATGTTCCTTTGAACAAATAAGAAAGAGTGAAAAATATTTATATACTTACTAACAAGAATGGAAATAGGCAAGTTAAGACTAAATGGTTCATCATTTCTTTCATGAAAGTTTCCCTCCAAATATTTGGATTCTCTCCATTTGGTTTTGAAGCTTTTCATCAATTATGAAGAGATAAACATCATACTAGGCGCTAATAAATATTATAAATTAATTATTTTGTTTAAAATAAAATTTCTAAAAGTAACACCACCCTAAAAAATGGCTTTGACTTAATTTGATTCTGATGGGCCTTTTGTTCACATGCAAAAAGGTCCGTACAATTTCAAATGGTATTAATACAAGGACAATGCCTCTACATAATAACGTTAAAAATGTATTTTTTATTAGTAGTTTTTTCAACGGATTATAAGAAATAAAAATGACGGTTTTCAAAAATATATCTGAGATATTAAAATAATTTTCCTCCCATCGTGATTTGAATTTTCGCACGATGAGATTTTATTTTTTAGTGTTGATTTAGGAATTGGTTGGCATTTATGCTTTAGAATATATTGCAAAAACGTCACGCCAAACAGAGCCGGATAAAAGTTGACTAAAATAATTGAAGTGATGTATGGTTGGTACAGTACAATATTTTTTGTCTTTAGCAACATCTGATAAATGTTGACTAAAATTATAAAATATTGCCAAAACATAAATAAATATTATCAAAGTTCGTTGTCATCTATATAAGTATTACATATTCTTGAAGACAACAGTTTTTCTTACATTTAGATAACACTATAAAAAATGTTGCATATACCCTTCGTATAAGCAACAATTCTTCGATAGACCAATTGCAATATTTTATATATATTGTCTTGTAGCATTACAATTAAAAAATATTGCAAACAAATGCAAAAACAACACTTATAAATAAATGTTGCAAACAAATGCAAAGACAACACTTGTTGTACACCCGTAAAGGCCTTAGGACGCAAAAGAGAGGTGGGGTCAACGGTCAAAGAGCGCACAAGCCACATGTATGTACGCTACCGCGCGCACGAAAGCGCGCGGTAGCGCGCAGGCTGCACCCCCCGCCGCGAGAGAGCGACCCGATCGCACCCCGACCGCCCCGCCCTTGGGGGTACGGCCCGGCCGCACGCCCCAAGGGGGTGCGGCCCGGCCGCACCCCCCAAGGGGGTGCGGCCCGGCCGCACCCCCCAAGGGGGTGCGGCCCGGCCGCACCCCCCCTTGGGGTGCGGCCAAGCCGCACCCCTTCGGGGGTGCGGCCCCCCTTTTTCTCTGGGGTGTGCGGCCGTGCCCACCCCCCTTGGGGTGCGGTCCGGCGCCCTTGTCCTCGCCGAAGGTCTCAATCGTTCTTTAGGGGGCGACCCCCCGATTCGCCGTCCGCCCGAGGTGCCCCCGTAGTTCGTTACGCACTCAGAACGCTTCAGCACTAGCGCGCGCTCAGAACGTTTCTAAGCGCAAGTCAGGAAGCTTTCTCACTTTTTGTCTTTCCGGCTTCTCACTTTTTGTCTTTCCGGCTTCTCACATTTTGTCTTTCAGGCTTCTCACTTTTTGTCTTTCAGGCTTCTCACTTTTTGTCTTTCAGGCTTCTCACTTTTCAGGAACGGCCAGTCGCCTTTTTCACCTCCAACGGAACTGCCCGAACTGCCCGAGCCGCCCAAGCTGCCCGAAGGGTAAGGTGGTCATTTACGAAAAATGGCGATCCGTGTGCCCCTAATCAAAAAATATGATTCGTCCACCAAGCATTTATGGAAACTGCCAACGGCAAAATTACCGGACCGCCCCGGCTAAAGCTATCAAAGGAGCCCCAGGGCTTCATTTGAAAGGACCTTGACTTCTGGACCCGGGAGAGCTCCTTGCAGACTTTTGCGGAATTCTCCTTCGGCGCTTGATGATCTCCTTCGTGGACTTGAAGATCTTCATCATCCCGAAAGGCGACTAGCCTTCTCACTTTCGTTCTCCAGCATTCCCGGAAGGAAAAGGCGACCAGCCTTCTCACTTTCGTTCTCCAGCATTCCCGGAAGGAAAAGGCGACCAGCCTTCTCACTTGCGTTCTCCAGCATTCTCAGAAGGAAGAGGCGACTAGCCTTCTCACTTTTGTTCTTAGAAGGAAAAGGCGACCAACCTTCTCACTTTGGTTCTCAGAAGGGAGAAAGACTTAGTTTTTCCGAGAGGTGGTCTGTCACCCTCGGAGTTCTCTCTCTCTCTCCATCATTGTAACGAGCAGCGGCCTGTCACGCTCGAGTTCTAGCGTCCAAATTGTAACCCCAGGAGATAGTGAAGTTTGGTCGGCACAACTCCGGCCGCGTGGTTTTTACCTTTTCCGGGTTTTCGACGTTAAAAAGTCCCAGCGTACTCGACAAATCTCTAATTGACTGTTTGCGCGCTTAGTTCGCTCACGAGCTAAGGTGGTTCAAGTGGACCGGTCTACCAAGAGCCCTAAGCGTTCCGCAATAGTTTGACGCCGTCTGTGGGAAAGTTCCCAAAAAACTCTTTGAAAGCCAACTGCCATGGCAAGAAAGAGTGCTCGCACTACTGAAGGATCGATGCCGGAAGGGCGCGTCGACCCAGCTCCCTCCCACTCGCTTCTCAATGCACCTCCCGCGGAGGAGGCACTACCTGCACCCGCAGCAGGGTTGGAGTTGCGCATGCAGCATATCGAAGAACATCAAGCTGAGATGTTGGCCCTCGTAAGGAATCTTGGGGTTCCTCAAGTTCCGATTCAGCCGCCAGCTCTGAACGCGCCACCGCCCCCAGTTCTGAATGATGCCCCGAACGGGGAGGCCACCCAGGAAGACGAAGCTTCAGAAGGATTCTCCGACGCGGCGAGTTCCGCTCGCCTTGCCCCACCAGCTGGAGGCCCAGAAGCTGACCGCCGCCACCACCACGGAAGAGCAGCCCCAGAGCAAGCGGTAGAAAGAGCTACGCGAGAAGAAATACGCAACATGATAGAGGAAGAGTTTGCCCAAGCAGGACGACGCGCCGCTCTCTCCCGCCGTCCCGCACATCACGGCTCTCCGCTATCACCTCAAGTCTTAGCCCATCCAATTCCTAACGGCTTCAAGCTTCCCAACATCGAGACGTTCGACGGGACGGACGATCCGTTGGAACACGTCAATCACTTCACTACCGTCATGAGGATTTACAGCGCTCCTGATCAGCTCCTTTGCCAGGTGTTCCCGACAACCTTGAAGGGACAAGCGCGCACTTGGTTCCATTCCCTGCGAAAATGGAGCCATCAACAACTTTACGGAAATGGCACAGCAGTTCGTGGACCAGTTCATTGCCAATCGCCGAATTATCCGGGATTCCTCCCATCTCTCAGGGATCCGACAGAACGACGGAGAGACACTCAAAGATTTCTTCCGACGCTTCACCACCGAGGCCTGAGAGATCCCAGGAGTTGACCCCGAGCTCCTGCGAGGAGTTTTTCTAGGAGGACTCCGCCCAAGTGGCTTCTACTCGGCCCTCATGAGGGAAACCGTACCAAGTTACCCCGACCTCGTTCATCGGGTCGAAGCGCAGATAGCCGCAGATGAGGCCATCGAGGCGCACCGTCGGCAATTCGAAGGAAGCCAAGGAAGAAAGAGGGGATCAGATAAAGCCCCTCGCGAGCGGGAAGAACGTCACGACGAAGAACGTCGCGGCGATGAGCGTCGGCGTAACCCCTAAAGGGATCTGGGACCACAGCCACCCAGGACCTACACCCTGTTGAACACCACCAGAACGAATGTGCTATACGCCATCCAGAACAACCCCGAACTCCGCATGCCCCGGATACCCCCGTCAAACCCGAGGGGCGACCAATCCAGGTACTGCGAATTTCATCGGGGAACCGGGCATACCACCGAGGAGTGCACCAGACTCAAAGACGAAATCGAGCGCCTCATCCGCCAGGGACTCCTGGGAAGATTCTTACAAGGCCAGATTCCCAATCAGCCCCAACAACCCAGGGAGGCAGGGGAGCAGCCCCCCCGCCCCCCGAGGCGCAGGTGGAGGAAGGCCGATGGTGGGAGAAATCGAGACGATCGCCGGACCACCCGTCTTGGCATCGCAAATCCTCTCGATCGCCCAGCCCGTAAGAGACCACGAAGACAAAAAACTCAAGCAGGATATTACGATAGCTTTCGGAGATGAAGACTTGCAAGGGTTGCGGCTTCCGCACCAGGATCCGCTCGTGATCAGCGTAGGGATCGGGGATCCCTGCTTCAAGGTGAAGAGAATACTGGTCGACAATGGAAGCTCAGTCGACATCTTGTTCCTCTCCACTTTGCAGAGTATGAAGCTCACGAAAGACCAGCTTAGTCCTGCGGCCGGGCCCGTCTACGGCTTCGACAACAGACCTGTCCCGGTGCAAGGCATGATCATTCTCCCAGTCACATTGGGCGAATTTCTGAGGCAGTCAACGCACAATATCCAGTTCATGGTGGTAGAGTCCACCTCCGCATATAATGCCATCTTCGGGAGACCGCTCCAGTCGATCTTCGGGGCAATCCCTTCCATTCCACACCTAGCTATGAAGTTCCCCATTGCCGCGGGAATAGGCGTCGTAAGAGGAGACCAAGAGGCAGCCAGGACCTGCTATCTGAAGCAGGCCCAACCAGTAAGGGTGACCGCTCTCAACATCAATAACTTCGACCTGCGAGACGAAGCTACTTTGCAACGAGGAGCGCTCGTCGAAGGGCTAGTAGAAGTACCACTTTCCCAACGAGACCCGACTCGAACTGTTCAGGTCGGGTCACTCTTGACGCAAGAAGAGCGAGAAAGGTTCACAACCTTCCTGCAGGAGAACGAGGTCATTTTCGCTTGGAGCCCGGAAGACATGCCCGGGGTAGATCCTGACGTTATCTATCACTCGCTAAACATCAACCCCGCCTGCAGACCTGTGATTCAAAAGAAGATGAACTTTGCCCCCGAACGTTTGAAGGCAATCGAGGAGGAGGTAACTAAGCTCCTGGAGGCACGATTCATACGCGAAGCAGAATATCCCACGTGGCTCGCTAACGTAGTCATGGTGAAAAAGGCATCGGGAAAGTGGCGAATGTGCGTCGACTATAGCAATCTGAACCAAGCATGCCCGAAGGACAGCTTCCCCCTCCCGAGGATTGACCAACTCGTCGACGCTACGGCATGCCATGAGCTGCTCAGCTTCATGGATGCTTATTCGGGTTACAACCAGATAAGGATGAACCGCGCGGACGAAGAGCATACCGCCTTCCGCACCGACCGAGGAGTCTACTGCTACAAGGTGATGCCCTTCGGCCTTAAAAATGTCGGGGCCACCTACCAAAGGCTGACGAACAAGGTCTTCAAGAATCTCATCGGAGAAACGATGGAGGTTTACGTGGACGACATGCTAGTAAAGAGCGTCCACAGGCGCGACCACTTGGAAGACTTGGAAAAGTGCTTCCAGCTTCTCCGTTGCTTCCAGATGCGGCTCAATCCCAGCAAATGTGCGTTTGGTGTGACGGCGGGGAAGTTCTTAGGTTTCATGGTAACCCATCAGGGAATTGAGGCCAACCCCGAGAAGATCAAGGCGTTGGAGGATATGTCGCCACCTCGCTCAATTAAGGAAGTGCAACGCCTAAATGGGAGGATCGCTGCGTTATCCCGTTTCCTATCACGAACGGGGGACAAGTACCTCCCCTTCTTCAAAATTCTCCGGGGAGCACGCCATTCAGGTTTCCAGTGGACGGACGAGTGCCAAGTGGCCTTCGAGCTTCTCAAGCAATACCTGGCCTCGCCACAGCTTCTGTCAAAGCCCACCCCCGAGGAAACTCTGTTCCTGTACCTGGCCGTGTCGCCTACGACTCTTAGCTCGGTGCTCGTAAAAGACGAAGGAGGAGTGCAGCGACCGATCTATTACCTCAGCAAGGTCCTCACCGACATCGAAACCAGATATCCGGCAGCAGACAAGACATCCTTGGCTCTTGTTTTCTCAGCTAGAAAGCTTAGACCCTACTTCCAGGCTCATGCGGTTAAAGTGTTGACGCAACTCCCATTACGGACAATCCTCCAGAAGCCGGAAGTCTCGGGGAGACTTGTAAAGTGGGTCGTAGAACTCGGCGAGTTTGACATTCAATTCCTGCCTCGGCCCGACATCAAGTCACAGGTACTCGCCGACTTCGTGGTGGAATACACCATCCCGCTAGAGACAACCCTCATCAAAGACACCACCAGCCTCCGTTGGACCCTCTATGTCGACGGCGCCTCAGGAGCTGAAGGGGCCGGAGCAGGATTGCTCCTCATAAGCCCCGAAGGGATCACCCTGGATTACGGACTCCGGCTGAAATTCCCCGCAACAAATAACATTGTAGAGTACGAGGCACTGATCGCTGGACTCCGACTCGCTATCAACTGCAAAGCTGAGAACCTAACGATTTACACAGACTCCCAACTCGTGGTCTCGCAGGTTGAAGGAGACTACGAGGCTAAAAGCGAACAGATGGTAAAGTACCTCGCGTTCGCAAAATTACTTCTTCAGAAGATCACATCGTATCAGATTCTACACATCCCCCGAGAGCAGAATTCCAGGGCGAATGCTCTATCCAAGCTCGCCACTTCACCCTCCAGCTACCAGTCTCGAAGACGCCGAATCGAAGAAGTCGTGATCCTAAACATTCAAGGACCATGGGAAATCGCAGCCATCCACCAGGAAGAGTCATCCTGGATGACCCCATTACGAGCTTACCTCGAGAACGGGCACCTTCCCGAAGATCGCTTAGAAGCGCGAAGACTACGAATGCGGGCGGCATCGTTCACTATCATAGACGGGGAGCTTTACAAACGGGCATTCTCAGGTCCATATCTAAAATGCCTACCGGCGGGCGAGGCAGACTACGCCCTCAGGGAAGTACACGGAGGAGTCTGCGGAGTGCACTTAGGCGGAAAGGCATTGGCGCGGAAAATACTGCGTCAAGGCTTCTATTGGTCGATGATAAGGAAGGACGCGGTCGACTTTGTCCAAAGGTGTAAAAGCTGTCAGCTGCACGCCAACATACCTCATCAACCCCCGGTCTCACTTTCCACGCTGCAAAGTGCGTGGCCATTCGCACAGTGGGGGATCGACCTCCTAGGTCCCCTACCCTTAGCATCCGGGCAGAGGAAGTTCATCATCCTAGCCATCGACTACTACACCAAATGGGTGGAGGCGGAACCCCTAGCCAAAATCACGGAAGAAAACGCCAAACAGTTTGTTTGGAAGAACATTGTCTGCCGCTTCGGCATCCCGGCTACGATCATTGTCGACAATGACACTCAATTCACTGGGAAGTCCTTCACCAAGATGTGCGAGGATCTGAAGATCAACCTACGTCACACGGCCGTGGCGCATCCGCAAACCAACAGACAAGTAGAAGTCACAAATCGCACCAACCTCAAAGGATTGAAGACACGCTTGGAAGAAGCCGGGGGACAATTGGTAGACGCGCTCCCAAATGTGTTGTGGGCATATCGCACAACAGAGAGGACTCCTACGGGGGAGACACCTTATAACCTCTGTTACGGAACCGAAGCTATCATCCCCGTCGACATCGGCGTTCCAAGTACTCGAGTGCTAACCTTCGACCCCAGCAAGAATGATGGACTGCTCCGAGAAAATCTCGATCTAATCCCAAAAGTTCGGGACGGCGCCGCTCACCGTGTGGCACTCTACCAAATGCGTATAGCCCGGACCTACGACAGGAGGGTGAAGCCCAGACCAATCAACGTAGGAGATCTCGTCTTACGCAGCATCGAGGCAGCCGACAAAGGCCCCCAAGGAGATAAGCTCTCGCCGGCCTGGGAAGGCCCGTACGTAGTCACCACAGTCGTGAAACCCGGAACATACAGGCTCAGGACGGCGGAAGGGAAGACTTTGCCACGCACCTGGAACGCTCAAAACCTGCGCCGCTTTTACCAGTGATCCAGGACCTCTACCATGAGCTAAGCCACGAGCTCAAACTCGTGCAAACTTATCTTCAATTTCTGTACCAAGCCGCGAGCCCCGACTCGTGCGAATTTATCTTATAATTTATGTAAAAGCCGCGAGCTCGGACTCGTGCACCTATCTTCTATTACGTATTATGTAAAAGCCGCGAGCCCAGACTCGTGCACCTATCCTATCTTACATAAAGCTGTGCGTCAAATGATTTCTTACTATAAAACTATATTTTGACACTTGCATCTACTTAAGAAAAATCTTTGTAAAGAGGCCCTGCCTCGGGGGCTTTGCACCTCCGTCGATTGAAGGTTCGCCCTTCTCCTCCGCCGTCGAGTCCCGGCGTCGTAGGGCCTGCCCCCCTTACGTTCGCCCCCGGTTTGAATACACCAGCTATTCACCGGCCACTTCGGGGCCCTGCCCCGGGGGCTTTGCACCGCCGTCGATTGAAGGTTCGCCCTTCTCCTCCGCCGTCGAGTCCCGGTGGCGCAGGGGCCTGCCCCCCTTGCGTTCACCCACGGTTTGAATACACGCGCTATTCACCGCAAGCCGCGAGCACAGACTCGTGCCAAAAAGCCGCGAGCACAGACTCGTGCAAAAAAGCCGCGAGCACAGACTCGTGCAAAAAAGCCGCAAGCACAGACTTGCGCAAGCTAATTTTCTATTATGTAAAAGCCGCAGACTCAGAACCGCGCAAGCTAATCCGTTATTTTGCAGAAACCCCTCCGCCCATACGGATGTCAATATCGGGCATCAAACCCACAACGACCTCAGAGAACCAACACCCTCCGACATCAACTCCTACCCAGAAAGCGCCGCACAAGGGGCAATGGATAAAGCCGCCGCGGAAAAATCAAAACCTTCGAACTCCTCGCTCTGGAACTCGAACTCCGAAGGTTTGGGGGGCTTATGCTGTACACCCGTAAAGGCCTTAGGACGCAAAAGAGAGGTGGGGTCAACGGTCAAAGAGCGCACAAGCCACAGGTATGTACGCTACCGCGCACACGAAAGCGCGCGGTAGCGCGCAGGCTGCACCCCCCGCCGCGAGAGAGCGACCCGATCGTACCTCGACCGCACCGCCCTTGAGGGTACGGCCCGGCCGCACCCCCCAAGGGGGTGCGGCCGGCCGAGTCGCACCCCCAGGAGGGTGCGGCCCAGCCGCACCCCCCAAGGGGGTGAGGCCAAGCCGCACCCCCCAAGGGGGTGCGGCCCAGCCGCACCCCCCCTTGGGGTGCAGCCAAGCCGCACCCCTTGGGGGGTGCGGCCAAGCCGCACCCCCCCTTGGGGTGCGGCCAAGCCGCACCCCTTGGGGGGTGCGGCCAAGCCGCACCCCTTCGGGGGTGCGGCCCCCCTTTTTCTCTGGGGTGTGCGGTCGTGCCCACCCCCCTTAGGGTGCGGTCCGACGCCCTTGTCCTCGCCGAAGGTCCCAATCGTTCTTTAGGGGGCGACCCCCCGATTCGCCGTCCGCCCGAGGTGCCCCCGTAGTTCGTTACGCACTCAGAACGCTTCAGCACTAGCGCGCGCTCAGAACGTTTCTAAGCGCAAGTCAGGAAGCTTTCTCACTTTTTGTCTTTCCGGCTTCTCACTTTTTGTCTTTCCGGCTTCTCACATTTTGTCTTTCAGGCTTCTCACTTTTTGTCTTTCAGGCTTATCACTTTTCAGGAACGGCCAGTCGCCTTTTTCACCTCCAACGGAACTGCCCGAACTGCCCGAGCCGCCCAAGCTGCCCGAAGGGCAAGGTGGTCATTTACGAAAAATGGCGATCCGTGTGCCCCTAATCAAAAAATATGATTCGTCCACCAAGCATTTATGGAAACTGCCAACGGCAAAATTACCGGACCGCCCCGGCTAAAGCTATCAAAGGAGCCCCAGGGCTTCATTTGAAAGGACCTTGACTTCTGGACCCGGGAGAGCTCCTTGCAGACTTTTGCGGAATTCTCCTTCGGCGCTTGATGATCTCCTTCGTGGACTTGAAGATCTTCATCATCCCGAAAGGCGACTAGCCTTCTCACTTTCGTTCTCCAGCATTCCCGGAAGGAAAAGGCGACCAGCCTTCTCACTTTCGTTCTCCAGCATTCCCGGAAGGAAAAGGCGACCATCCTTCTCACTTGCGTTCTCCAGCATTCTCAGAAGGAAGAGGCGACTAGCCTTCTCACTTTTGTTCTTAGAAGGAAAAGGCGACCAACCTTCTCACTTTGGTTCTCAGAAGGGAGAAAGACTTAGTTTTTCCGAGAGGTGGTCTGTCACCCTCGGAGTTCTCTCTCTCTCTCCATCATTGTAACGAGCAGCGGCCTGTCACGCTCGAGTTCTAGCGTCCAAATTGTAACCCCAGGAGATAGTGAAGTTTGGTCGGCACAACTCCGGCCGCGTGGTTTTTACCTTTTCCGGGTTTTCGACGTTAAAAAGTCCCAGCGTACTCGACAAATCTCTAATTGACTGTTTGCGCGCTTAGTTCGCTCACGAGCTAAGGTGGTTCAAGTGGACCGGTCTACCAAGAGCCCTAAGCGTTCCGCAACAACACTTATAAATAAATGTTACTACAAAAATTATTGTTCTTCACAAAATATTTTCTGATAGAATTCAATAATTTACAAAATTATAGTAGGTCAAACACAAACATAACTAGATATCTAGGTACTAAATGAATCTATTTTTTTTCAACGAAAGATTATTTTTATTAATATATAAGGAAATGCTAAAATACACTCAAAAGGGTTGATTTCCAATCTAGCCATAAAAATCTGCCCCCAAACACGTATAAGACTCGATATTATGAACCTCAACTTACTCAATCCACAACAATAAGAAAGCAATGATTAAAAACATCTACTCTGGCCACCAAACCTATTAAATAGAAAATACTTCCAAGTTCAACAATCTCAGAGAGGCATCTGAAGCAATGAATCACCAAAGCTCAACAACTCCAAAGTTCAAAATCAAAATACAGAGAATCAATCTACACTTTCCAATCGCTTTCTAGTAAACCGCTCTAAAACAACCTGCACCCTTGCAGAATGACCAAGCTTGGAAAATCAAAACTAAAAGAAACCCCATTAGAATAGAAAATATCATTCTCAAGCTTGGAGCGCATACTTACACCTATGGAAAGAAATAATATCAAGAGCACCAATCACACTCATTCTTGCATTTGGTTTAGGTTTTGAAATTCATGTAGGATCTAAGCCTCATAGATTTAAGGAGTATTCATGAACCATGGCAAAGAGTTCTCTGTCAGACAATTATGTATCAAATTCTAGAAAATAAATAAATTATTGGAGTATAGTTGCGGCTCATCCCTCTCATAAATTGACTTATGCTTGAGCAGGGCGAATAACACTCATTATTAACAGAGCAAAATTTTTGTGCGCTCAGCATATAGAGAGGATCCTGCGGGACCTTTTTTTCTTACAGTTGTAAAGTCATTTACAATCTTAAATGGACTATTTTCAGTTATAAATTACAATTGTAAATAGTTCAAAAAACTTGTTTTTTTATAGATATATTTTCAACCTAAAATATATACATATGAGTAGTCCTGAACAAAAAAACCGGGCCTGACGGCCCGGCCCGGGCCGGGCCCGGTCAAGGCCCGGTCAAGCCCGGCCCGGTTCAGGCCCGAACCGGGCCGAGCCTTTAACCGGGGCCCTGAAAGGGCCCCGGTTTGGCCGCACTGCCCGGCTCAGTACCCGGCCCGGTCCGGGCCGGGTAGAGCCCGATAATCAGGCTAGCCCGAGACCGGGCCGGGCAAAGCCCGATCCGATCTCGGGCTAGGCCCGATTGAGCCTAACGGCTCTTATTAGAGCCGTTAGGCTCATGAGCTCATCATGGCAGCATGGCTGCCATGTGGCAGCCATGCTGCCATGAGAGGCAGCCAACGGCTCTTATTAGAGCTGTTGGCTGCCTTTTATTATTATATATAATAATATATTATTATTATTATTTTTATTATTTTTATTTTTATTATTTTTTTAATTAAAAAAAAACCAAAAAACCTATAAATACCCCCCTCCCCTCTCTCTTTTCTCACACCTCACCCCTCTCTCTTTCTCTCTCTCTCTCTCTCTCTCTTAGCTCTCACAATGGCGTCGTCCTCCACAACTCCAGCGTCGTCTTCTCAAAGTGCGGCTTCGGTGGTGGAGCACAACCGTAGAGCGGGTATTTGGGAGCATTTCGACATGGTCCAAGTCGGCTCCGAAAAAAAAGCGCGCTACAAGATGTGCTCGAAGTTGTTATCCATCAGCGGCAACTCGACGCACGTTAGACACCAAAAATCTTGCGAGTCGAAACAAGCTCCTCCCGAGTTAAGTCAAGCTCAAATTTCTGGAGCAGGACAGATTTGGACGTACGATCAAATGCGACAGCGAGAGATGCAAGCGAAGTTCATCATTAAACGTGGGCTGCCATTCAGCGTCTTCGACAATGACGACGGCACAGAGTACATACATGGGGGGCTTCAGCCCAAATACCAAAAGGTTAGTAGAATTACTTTAAGACGCGACACGATTAGGTTATATTTAGAAGCAAAACAAGAATTAATTACGTGTTCGAAGGACGTGTGAGTCTAACGAGCGACGTTTGGACGAGTAATTTAAATTTAGGATTAACTTATCTTTGCATCACTTGTCATTGGATTGATCCCATTTCGTGGGAGCTAAATAAACGCGTAATATGTTTTACGGGTTTTGAATTCCCGCACACGGCTGTAGCTTTATATAAGGTTATTATGAAATGTGCGCGGGAATTTTAAATTAACGATAAAATACTTAGTTTTTCTCTTGATAACGCCTCCAATAATGGCGCCGCAATTGAATTGTTAAAATGAGATTTAAAACCATTTCTCAACGGCGCGTTTTTCCATACTAGATGTGTTTGTCACATTCTAAATTTAGTGGTATAGGATAGTTTAAAGGCAATGTCAACATATATTAATAAAATTCGCGACATGTTAAAAACAATTTATTGTACTAAACAACGAGCTCAAGATTTTAGAAAATTTTGTAAAGCACAAAATCAAAAATATTTGAAACCTCAATTCGATATGCCTAATAGATGGAACTCAACCTATAAAATGTTAAAAAGAGCCCTTCAACAAAAAGCACTTCTAATGGAATATTATAGTTTGCTTAATATTGAACACGGTTTAGGTGAAACTGATTGAACCATAATATAATATTATGTAGATTTACTAAAGTGTTTTTATAGGGCCACCGTTTCTTTATCTGGAGTATATTATCCAACGAGCGCATTAGTAATTGAACATTTCGTACATATCACAGAAAAATTTAGTTATTATAGGAAACACCAAGGTTGGGCTCCTTTAATTAAAGTAATGGAAGAATTTTTTTTAAAATATTATAGAGAAATACCGCCTATGTTTTCGTGCGCCGCCGCTTTAAATCCGCTACTTAACGTAGAAGGCGTAGAAAATTTGATCGACGAAATCAATACTAATCTAACCTTAAATATAAATTATGATGATGCGGATGACCCCGTTAGTGCTCCAAGTTTTACTAATTTTTTTACGCAAAGTTATAATTATTACAATAACTTATACGAGTCACGACCCCGCGAAAAAATAACGCAACCCAAAACGAAGGATAGTCTTAAAAATAAAATTTTAGATTTAGCTTCTAGGAAAAAAGCGCGCACATCTAGTAGTTTAGATGAATTAGGATTATACACAAAAACTCAATTTAGCGATTTTATGAGTTCGGAAGAGATCGAAAACTTCGATATCTTAAATTGGTGGAAAGGTAAAGCTAATACCTATCCTGTTTTGGCCTATATGGCCCGTGATTTATTAACTGTCCAAGCTAGTACAGTAGCTTCGGAGCCCGCTTTTTCTCTTAGTGGCAGAGTTTTGAACGAGCGGAGGAGCCGGCTTAACGAAGATTCGCGTGAAGTTTGCATATGCTACAAGGACTACTTGGACAGTGTAAAGATGAAGCAACACATAACAGCATTGGAGGATAGCTCGGAGGAGATAGAAGACGAAATGGACGCGTTGAATCTACAAGTACAAGATGATTAAATCAAGCAATTGTATTTTCAATTTTGTATTTTGTACGACTTAAATTTTGTATTTTAAATTTTGTATTTTCAATTTTGTATTTTCATATTTGTACGAAATGAACGCGTTTGTAACTTTGTATTTTCAATTTTGTATTTTGTTCCAAATTTTCAATATTAATAAAATTTTTTGTTCCAAATGTTCCATTTGTTCAATATTTAATAATTTATAAAAATTAAAATTAAAAAATTTATTTTTATATTTAAAAAAATAATAAAACCGGGCCGGCCCGGATCGGGCCCGAGACCGGCCCGGTCCTGCCCGACCCGGCCTGAAGGGCCGGAGCAGGCAGCACTTATGTGCTGCCTGCCCGGCCCGGCCCGATTCCAGGGGAGGACCGGGCCGGCCCGGCCCGATATAGGAAAAAGCCCGATCGGACCCGGTCCAGGCCGGCCCGATCGGGCTTTATGTTCAGGACTGCATATGAGTACTTAAAATTACTTAAAAAATATATGAATCAATATTCCATAATTTATTTTGTGAAAATATAATAAATATATCAAATAAATGTATTCCCCGACAGAAAATTTAGTTTTCGTATCAACCCCCCCAAATTGAAAACTTCATAAACTGCCGGCTGCAGTTTATTTACTTAAAACTGCCGGCTTTGACTTAGTTTTCTTCCCCTGATCAGTTGACTTCTTGTAGGGATTAAAAAATGGCTTTGACTTTAAATTTGATTCTGATGGGCCTTTTGTTCACATGGAATAGGGTCCAATACAAGTCCAATTGGTATTAAAATATGCAATTGTTATAAGCACACCAATTTTGGCTATTCACACATCAATTTTTATGAGTTATTACGCGTCTTTAAAAATACGTCTTGTACATGCATTTTTAGGAAAAGTGTTCAACACGAAAAAAGATCTACAACTTTCGTGTTGAACACTTTACCTAAAAATTCATGTAAAGACGTATTTTAAAAAATCCGCTATAGTTACGATTAGTTTTGAAAATACGTCTTGTAGGTGCATTTTTAGGAAAAAGTGTTCAACACGAAAGTGGTAGATCTCGACGAGATCTATAATTTTTCTGTTGAACACTTTTCCTAAAAATACATGTACAAGAGGTATTTTCAAAAAGTGTGTAATAACTCGTAAAAATTGGTGGCGAATAGTCAAAACTGATGTGCTTATAACAATTGCCTTAAAATAAGAATAACGTTAAAATTGAATTTTTTTTAACAGCATTTTCAACCGATTATAAAAAAACGAATGTTTTGAAAAAATCGTCAACTGAGATCTTAAACTTAGACATGCGGAGTTTAAGGGTCTGTTTTAGAGGGCTTTTCAAAAAGAAGAAAGAGTGATGTCAAAAGATGGTAGAAAATGTGTTTTTTGAAAATTTTTATTGCAAAAGTAGATCTGTTTGGGTGAACTTTTTTTGCAGAGATTTTCAAAAATGAGAAACACTTTATAAACTGTTTGACAAATCTTCGTTGTAGTAACTTTATTTATTAAAAATGCAAGCACGGGTAGAAAAATGCACGCCCGGGGGAAAATGAGCGTCCGAGCACGAATTTTTTGCCCGGACATGCATATTTTGCTCGGGCGTGCATATTTCGCCCGGACGCGCATATTACTCCCGGGAGAGCATATTTCGTCCGGGCGCGCATTTTTCGCATGGGAGCGCATTTTTCGCCTCGGGCGTGCATTTTTCTCCCCGGGCGCGCATTTTTCGTCCGTGCTCTCATTTTTCGCCCTTATGCACATTTTTCGTCCCAGCACGCATTTTTCGCCCGGGCGAGCATTTTTCGCCCGGACACACATTTTTCGCCCGGACGCGTATTTTTCGCCCGAACGCCCATTTTTTCGCCCGGGTGCTCATTTTTCGCCCGAACGAGTATTTTTCGCCCGGACACTCATTTTTCTCCCGAACGCGCATTTTTCGCCCAAACGCCCATTTTTCGCCCGGGCTCGCATTCTTTTGTTCGGGCGGACATTTTTTTGTTAGGGCGCACATTTTTCGCCCGAACGCACATTTTTCGCCCGGGCGCGCATTTTTTTCATCTGGGTGAGAATTTTTTGTCCGGTCGCGCATTTTTCGCCCAGGCGCGCCACGGCGAAAAATGCGCGCCCGAGAGAAAAAAGAGCGTTCAGGCGAAAAAATGTGCGTCGGGGTGAAAAATGCGTGCCCGAGCGAAAAATGCACGCCCGGGCGAAAAATGCGCATCCGGGCGAAACATGCACGCCTGGGCGAGAAAATGCGCGCCCGAGCGAAAAAATGCGAGTCCGGTCGAAAAATGCTCGTTGTCGTAAAAATGCGCGCCCGACCAAAAAATGCGCGCCCGGGCGAAAAAACGCGCGCCCGTGCGAAAAATGCGCGCGGGGCAAATAAATGCTCGCTCAGGCGGAAAATGCGCGACCGGACAAAAATTGCGTGACTGAGTGAAAAATTCGCGTTCGGGCGTAAAATGCGCCCATGGGCGAAGAAATGCTCGCCCGGGTAAAAAAATATACGCACGGGAGAAAAAAATGCGCGCTGGCGGAAAATGCGCTAACCTTGTATCTGGATGAGGAAGTGCTTTTCGAAAAGGTTAAACAGTAGGGGACAAGTAACTTTTCAAAAGGAGGAGAAAATAAAGTTTTCCGCGATAGCTTTTCCTACCGGTAGACAATCCAAACAGTTTGTTAGGTGCGGTGACATTTTTCAGAAAACGGGAAGGTGGTAAAAAGCCCTCCCAAACAGACCCTAAGACTTCGTTTGGCGCGGTGATGGCGGTGGTGAACGCGGTGGTCGTGAATCGTCGTTCGTGAACGCCACCTCACATAAAAAAATTCATACATTTATGGTCTAAACTAGTTTATTTTCTTGGTAACCTTTGTCTTGCCTAACCCTTTGTCTTGCCTAACATAAAATCTATGATAATGGCGCTTTTGACCCAAATCACCGGAGCAAATAAGCCGTGCCAAAGGCTTCGTTTGGTACGGCCGTGACAGTCGTAAATGCATGAGTTAAATCGTCATTCGTTAACGACATCCTAAAAAACTTCATCCGTTTAAACATAAAAGTGGATGAAATTTCTTAGGTGAGTGTTAACGAATGACAGTTTAACATCCATATTCACGACAGCCACCACTGTGCCAAACGGAGCCATGACTGAGTTGCTACTTCAAATGCAACTTCCAAGCTGCATCGGCATACCTCCAGTACTTATGAGTTGCTTAAATTTTTTTTCTTATCGTTCATCGTTTTCATGTATATGCCTACGTAAAAAATACGGACCGTCCACAATGGTCTGCGAATAGCCAAACAATTTTGCGCTAGCCGCTATTCGCAGACCACGTTGGTCTGCGAATAGTCAATCAGTTTTGCGCTGACAGTTATTCGCAGACTAAATTGGTCGGCGAATAGTCAATCAGTTTTGAGCTAGACGCTATTCGCAGACCACGTTGGTAAACAGTTTTACGCTGGCCGCTATTCATAGACCACATTGATCTGCAAATAGTAAATCAGTTTTGCACTGACCGCTATTCACAGACCACGTTCTGGCCGCTATTTGCACATCACCTGATTTTATAAGGATTTTTGATAAACGACGATGAGCAACGAGCGAGCTCTCAGTTGAGAGTGGGCGTAGCCCACTGCCAGTGCGGGCGAAGCCCATCGTTGCACTAACATAGGGCTGGAGGCCCGTGCCGTTCGACTGATGATGACATAAAAAAATATTTTGCAGCATTTAATTTGCTTGAAAGCTTCCCGCTACAGTCATCATTGATGATTTTGGAGATTTCACTAAGGTGTAAGTGGATTCTATCCCCTCTCAGATCTATGTTGATAGATACATTGAAATCCATCTCCTGCCCATTTGTGTTCATGTTAAAATTTTATGTGGTTCATTTGATTGCAAATTTTTTTATTTAATTATGTTTACAATTTTGATTATTTTCTTTCAATTATTTTAATCAATCTTCTCATGTTCATTTGATCTACTCTTTTTGCAGAGTTGCAATATCATTGCATCTATAAGGGGTATCATATGTTTGTTTTCTTCGCTGAAGGTTCATTCTCTAAGTTTGAATTTTTTTAAATGTTTAAGCTTCTTACAAATTTGAAGTTGACTAATATATGGTCTTCAATGACTATTCTTTCTATTTCATTCAATTATCATCTCACATTTTGTTAACTGAATTTTCTTTTAATTAAAAGATGATATTACCTTATGATATAATTTTAATTTTGGTTGTTATTTTATGAGTAAGGATTGAGTGTTAGAGCTTTTCTATCATGCAATGGTACACTTCATTAAACATATGTTTAGATTCTGTTTTAAAACTTTCTTGACAAAATAAACCGGACACATGCCCCTTTAGGCTATAGTCTATCAACTAAGAGCATGGGGGTAGAGCCCCATCATAGACACAATTAGCCATATAAGTGAATCAACGGTACCTGGCTGTTCCATCGAGAAGTCCATCATAGGGATAGAGAACGTTACGATCGCAGTTAGGGATAAAGTCAATGCCCCGTGACTGTTCTTCGGGAGCATAGGGGCAGAGCCCCGTCATGGCCGCAGTTTAGTGTCTTGCCCGCCGAATACTCCCCCCCCCCCCACCCCCCCGCGCCAAATGTCTCTCCCCCACCATGGGATGTAACAATGCCCACGACAAATGTCGTCGCCCACGATCAATGTCCCCGCCCACGACCAATGTCCCCCGTCCAGTACCAATGTCCCCCCGCCAACGACCAATCGCCCACGACCAATGTCCCCCGTCCAGTACCAATGTCCCCCCGCCAACGACCAATGTCGCCGCCCACGACAAATAAAAAGTTATAGTTTCTCAAGAAGCAGAGCACAAATCAAACATGAGCACGAAGAGAACTTGGTGGTATCTTCTTCTGCATTGGTGTTCTTTTTTCTTGCAAGGGCTATTTCTCCTGTAAAAAACAAGGGTAAGTTTTATATCTATTATTTTATGAAAAATTCTATTGATATTATTTCATGAGGATGGATTAATTATTATGCGATGATGGAGTGTGATTTGTAGAAAGTTTTTGTTGTTTGGAATCAGGTTATGTTCAAGAAATACAGTTTTGGGATTGATGCGTTGGTGTTAGGATGGCGATGGTGGAGAGTGCCAGAAATCATGGGGTTCAACGTGAAGTAAACTAATAGCTAGCTCTTTCACTGTTTTCTAATGATGTGTAGGTGATGTTTGGTAAGATTAACCAAAACCTAATATCTCATTAAATTATGCTCATTTTTTAATCGCAATTAGTCATCCCTTCATGTTTATTTGGATAGCTGCTACTTGCTAATCGATGTACATAGAGCATAATCCAAACATACGTTGTGCAATTTTTTGGAACGTTTGGGTAGCTGAATAGAATAGTGAGGAAGTATTGTTATTGTTCTGAATAGCTGAATTGAATGGGAAGGTATAATAAAAATATTCATTTGATATTTACTCTTCGAGTTTTTGTAGTCACACATGTTTCTGTAACGTTTATTTCATACAAATATCTTCCCAATCTCATTTGTTGCAGCTTTTTCACAGGCAGACCTCCAACTTATTAGATTTTGCCCTCTTGAACAATGCATTCCAACGGAAATCTGCCAACACTACTTCCTCAAGGCTAATAGCAGATGCGAAACTCTTGCTTTCCCAAGGCTTAGGGCTGAATTCATTGTCGTGGGGAAGCATGCAATCTAAACTACTTAAAGAACCGAGCTCACTGCAAACTCAACATTGCTCTCATGCCTTTACGTTGTCTACTTTTATACTAAACAACTTCTAAATTCCACTCTTTTGTCTCTTATTATGTGATTATAATACTTCAATTCATATCAAGAGCATATTTTGTTGAATATTCGTGTGTATGTCCGCACGTGTCAAGACTGGCCCGATAGAGACTCATGGGTTCTGTGTCGACCTAGGGCACCGCTCTACGTTGGAGGTACTATAAATACCTATTCCACACTTGATAGAGTATTCGTAGAATACCTTGAGTGGAGTCTCCCTAACATTCTCAAGGTACGTTTTGCGTTCTAGGGTTTTTCCACTCGCTCTCGTATTCTGCAGCCGCTCCTGTGCAAATTCCCGCATCTCTGTCGTGTGCCGCTCGAGAAGGAGATTTCTGATCGAAATCGCGCCACTCAATTTTGCCTCTTCCGTCTGCTTCCTCGCTCTCGTTTTCTGCCGATCGAAGAGGAGACGTTCCCTGTTCTTGTTTCTCTCCATCGCGCCACTCGGTCTGTAACATCCTGATTCGAGCTAGACCCCTTGTGCGCGTTTTTTTTGAGTCAAGCGAGTTGACTCGGGCTCGGGGTGTACTGAGGGCCAGGCTTGCACCTGAGCCGGGGAAGTGCACTCGGCGAATGCGGCGAGTATCAGTTCTATTCTTTGTTCCGATGTTTGCTGTATCGGGATCCGAACCGTCTGAAGAGCACAATTTGAGCAATAAAACCCGAAGGAAGCGTGCCGCCTTGAAGGAATTATAGTGCGTTCCTTAGCTCAAATGACATGGTTTTCAAATAGCGTATCTATTCAAGAAAATGATACGTAGCAAACGACCTTGGAATTTACCCCAGTCAGTTTTGTTAGACTCGTGAAGCCTATACGAGTTCAGTAAAACTGTCCGCGCTCGATCCCGATGAGAATCGGCGAAATTATTAATATGGTCTGCGAATAGCATTTTTATCCACGATAGTGAAATCGAGCAAACAGCCTCAGAATTCACCTCTGTCAATTTTGTTAGACTCGTAATGCTGATACGAGTCCAACAGAGTCATCCGTTTATAATTCCGACTTCGTTCGATGAGTTTTTAGTCGACGTGAAATTAGGCACCGAACGCTCCGACAAGCATAAAAATGAGCAAACGAACTCGGAACTGACCTCGTCTTGTTTCGATGGGTGCGTATCGACGAGACGGTCAAAACGAGCCGGCCCTGGACAAATTCCGAGCATTTTAGAGCGATATACAAGCATTTGAATGTTTTAATTAATGTTTTCATATAATATTAATACTAATAATATTAATATATTATATATATATATATAAATACATAAACTTAGGTTAGAGATCTCACTTACCCGATCCCTCCCAGCTTGCGCCGTCAACACCTCCTAGCCGAATCCCCCCCTCTCCGATCCTTCTCCCCTCCGGCCGGCGCCACCTCCGTCGAGCTCTACTCCGGCAAGCTCCATGCTCGACCACCCTTACCAGCAACCCTCTCTCTCTCTACAACTTCCATGGCTGACGAATCCACCTCTTCCCTCTTTATCTCCGGCAAGCTCTAAATCATCCATGGCCGACCAACACCAAATCCCCGACCAAGCTTCCTCCGGCCGCCCCTGCTCTCCTCCTTGCGGCTCGGGCATGCTCCTCACGGCGAGCAACTCCGGCAACCTCCAGATCCATGGCCGAGCAACCATCTCCAACGAGATCTCTCCAAATCGAGCAGGACGACCACCTCCATCTGCTCCAAGTTCAGGTCGCCGCCCATTTCAAGATTTCTGATGACCTCTCTCGGCTCCGACAAATTCCATGGCCGACAACCTTGCCGAGCTTCTCCATTTCAGATCCGGCAAACCGGCGAGCTTCACGTCCGAAAGCCAAAACAGCCCACTCAACAAGGCCGACACCTCTTCGAGATCCGATTCGGTGAGGTCCGGATCGGCAAGATCCAACCATGACCGGGAGCGGCGGACAAACGCCGCATACGCGGATATTGGCTAGCATGCATGGACACTCGGTGAGCTTCCTCCCCTCTCCCTTGGTGCTAGTTTCCTAGATCACACTAGGTGAGATATCGATCTCAATAGAGTCGATTGGAGAGCAAGCCGTGAAGAGACGACCTGAAATAAATGTTCCGGGTAAATGTTCCGGCCACTTCCGACCGCTAACACGTCACCCGTCGATGTACCTCAAAGCAAGGAAGGTGGTGGCGGTGTTAGTCAGTCGGTTTGGGGTTTTTGGTGGCCGACGAAGAGATGTGTTATATTTCAGGTTGGGCAGATCGCAACCCTAGGCTGGAGGTAGACGATGAGGTGATCGTCTGATGTGCTTAAGATGTGTGCTAGTAATTTTATTTTAATAACTGCAATTTTCTTTCACTCTTACATAGCCGAGTTTAAAAAGAATTTTATGTACCTTAGGCGCTGAAACGAGAATTTTGCTCAACATAAAAGTTGTAGCTTAGGGCCTTACCCTTTTATAGGGCTTTAAATCATTAGGATCGGTGCCCTACAATACCTTGGGTCCTCCGGAGGGTACCCTAATGGTGCCCTGGACCTTACTTTGTGAACATTTCCGCCTTACCCAAAGGTATAAGACTAAGTTTTGGGACATGAGTGTATGTGCTCTGGACAGCCGTACTACCAATATAATAGAGTTTGTGGGAATTATTTTTCTATAATTTTTACCAAAACTTGATTCTCTAAAATAAAAATTATTGGGGTTTATCAACCCATACGGACCCAAATCTGGGGTGGCATGATAGTTAGGGCTTTAGTAGTCTATGATAAAGATATTAGCTCCATTAGAGGTCAGCATGTGGGTGGATACCCAATGCTTGATATGGGTAACTTATGTTATGGTGTGAGACACACTATTGTAGCCATAAATGTCTAGTTTCATTAGAAACTAAGATTTTGGGCATTTGGAGGTCTGTAGACCCCAGAGGAGCCTTTTTCCTAGGGCTGGTCCTAGGTGGGGTTAGCCCACTAAAACCATAATATCTTTTGAATGGGTGGGCCTATGGGGTTGAAATTTTGGCCACATTAGTGCCCACCCTAGGCCTACCCTGTGCCCAAATATTTGTATGTTTAGGGCACTTTTGTTATAGTTTTGATCATAACTTAGAAAATTGACCTAAGAATAATTAGTGGGTGTAATCACCCCTAATGGCCCCAAATTTTTGGTGGCATGTAGATATGTATATGAGTAGCCTCTGTTTCATATTTGAGGACAATTGGAGTTCATCTTAATGGTGAACCCCCAAGGGACATTTTGGTGCCCTAGGTTTGAAAACCACTTAGCCTTGGTGGCTTGTGGATTTTGGTGCTTAGCCTTAAGGGCTTATCCAAATCCAGTGGTAATGGGGCTTAGGGATTGTGTAGGGTCTTGCTCATCATCAATGGGTGATTGGAGCAATGGAGACCAAAAACCCTAGCCCATACCTCTAAAATTACTTAATTGCCCTTTTGGGCCTTAATGAAGCAACTAGGACCTAAACACATATCTAGACAACCAAACTTCATCCCTAGGTGGAGAATAGTGTTATAGGGCTAGGATAATTATCATGAGATTTTTACTATTTAATTAGTATTTATTTTGATCTTTGGAGAAATTTGCTTAATTGATGGATCAAGTCAAATCAAGAACTTGGGGTTATCTTCACCTTACCAAATTGAACAATGATGTCAATTGAAGTATTAGTACCCTCTGGATTTAATCTTATGATCCTTGATGATTTTTCCATGCCTCTTTGGTTGAATTTACACATATGCCACTTTTGAAAATAAATTAATATTAAATGACATTTGTCCTTGAAAAATTCTGAAATTTAGGCCAGACATTGACATTCATATTTTAAAGCATTGGAATCATTTGGAGTGCACTTAGGAACTTATCCATTTTATGATTTTTGTGAAAAACCTAGGTTTTGGGAATTTAATTATGATGTATAGTAAAACCATACACAAGGCCCCCAAACTCTATAGGAAGGTTACTTATGGTGATATGTGGTATATGAAATTTTACTTAGAACACTTATGGTGAAAAAGTTTGTATTCATAAGGAAATTACCATTTATGCCCTTTTGATGACTTATACAAATACTTGAGCAAATCACCTTGAAACTCTATGAAATTTTTATATGAGGATCACATGAATGACAATAACTTATGGGAATTTTTCTGAATTTTACATTGCAATTTTGATATTTATTTAATTAATTGGGTGATTTTGGATTTATCTTCAGTTATTTAATTCAGGGGCAAAACAGTAATTATGAACCTACATCCTTGGTGGTTATGCATTTGAATTCAGTATACATACATGATAATTATTTGGTAGGCATCAGACCAAAATTTAGAGTACTCCATGAACAATTTAGGGTGTGTCACAATATTCAAGAAAAATAATTAAATATTAAACTAAGTTGGAAAATTATAAAAATTGAACCATGTTCTATTTAGGTCAGTAGGAACCTTGGATAAAATTTGTTGAACCATAGGACCTGTGGTTAGGGTTTTCCCTTTGGGAAGGTGGATTACCCTTAGGTGGTCTGCGTTTAGCAAAACTGGTTTTTGTAATCTGACCCTCTAGACCCATGGGACTTGGAAGATGACTGATGTGTAGTGATAAGGAGCTCATGATTAATATGTCTACCCATGAGGTGTCACCACTTGAGGGATTCAGGTCAAGTTTAAGTCAGGAGAGAGAGGGAAAGCTGCACTTGGCCCAATTGGGTCAAGAAGGTCTAGTGTCCAAATTCACTATCTATTTAAGAGCAATATAAAGAAGGAGCAATAAATCACCAACAAATTAAATGTCTTGTGAAGGGGAAATTTGGGATTCAGCCCATTGCGTCCCCTAGTACCACCGGGAACCCTTCACCGGGTGGGCCGCGGGAAGTCCAGGACTTACCTTAAATCACCAAAGAAGTAACATGAGAAATAAGTAAGGAAACACGTCCACCAATCTAAATAAGTATCTGGTAAAAGGGAGTTTGGGATTCAGCCCATCGTGTTCCCTAGTACCGATGAGAGCCCTTCACCGGGTGTACCTCGGGAAGTCCAAGAGCAACCCCAAATTGCAATAACAATTAAAGTAGGCAAGAGTAGCCATAGTAGGGTAAGATTGGATTTATGTAGCTCCTCCCAATTGCGGGAGTGGCAGGATTGTGGTGCCCGGTTAGACGAGCGGGAACCTCGAGGGGATGATTATCCCGGTAACATTCTCAGAAATGTGGCAGGTCTTCGGTACTAGGCAGGTCGTCACTCCGACCGCGGTACGTTGACTTAGCGGGTGTGTAGGGGTCTAAGAGGCCAGCTTGGCTGCGTGTCGGGATGACAGTTCCCCGAAGACACCTCTCACTTGGCTCACAGTTTGGTGGACTCTAGCAAAGAGTACGCAGAGCTCCGCGGTTGTTTAGCGTCGAGGCGTACGTGCGGTCTAGGCCTGGTAGAGTGTATACCCGCCTAGGAGTGGACAGCCCGGTCCGCTACCATCGTGTGTCACAGCGGTTGGTACCCGAGAGGCTGGCTTCCTTTCAAACAGAGGGAACTACAAAGGTCTATGCACATAGAGTCGTGTGTGTGAGTTTCATTGCATAAAACATTCATGGCATAGTATAGCATACGCACTTGCAGATCCTCATCATATAAATTAGTATGAGCTCTTTTATATGATGAGTTATAATTCCTGGAAATCCTAACTTATAAGTTTGTATGGGCATTCATATAAGTTAGGGTACGAGATTGATTACTTGTCGCTACTGTTCTTACTGCCTTGCTTTACCTGCTTTACCTGCTTTACTTACTGTTTATTTACTGCTGTACACCTTTATTATACTCCTGCTTATACATGATTAGATTAGCCCCTTTTACACTTGTGTAGCTTAGAATTTGTGTATATACTAGTTTACTTTCCCTGTCACCTGCTTTGTATATTACTGTTATATTGCAGCGTTTCTTCCTTTCCTTCCGCCCGGTGCCTTGGAGTCGCCGGGGGAGCGGATGAGAAGCCACTTAGTCTTTATGACTAACGGTTGCTACGTCCCTCTTTTTAGGAGCACATTCAGTGGTATAGCAGCGTTCAACACCGAAGGCCAGCCAGGTCAGGTCACTACAACAAACTGCACCTGTTGTAAGGACTGGAATGTAACTGAAACACAGTTTGTTACTAATAGTTATATTTAGTAACAAAGTTTTTTTGTTATTACAAAAAAGAACTTTTTTGTAACGAATATTTTAAATTTTGTTACAATAATAATTAATTCGTTACTATAACTATAAGTATTTGTAACAACACTAATGTTACGTTACAAATAGAAAACTTTTCTCACAATAAGTATCAATTGTAACCACATCATGAAAGTTTTTTGTGACAAAGACATTGTTCTTACTAATAGTAATATTTTATTATAAAAGTTTTTGTTACAAAAAATATATCATATTTTATTTTCAATTTTTGTACAATTTTATTATCAAAGTTTTGAATTATTATTTTAAAAAAAAAATTTGTATGCGCGCGACAGTACCCCGCCTCGATAGTGCTCTAACGCGACGACAGTACTCCTACAGCTCGCAAACATCCGTGCGCGGCTGTCGCAGATATGTGGTACTATTGCGACATGTATTTTTGCACGTACGAGGTTTTTTATAAATCTTTAACTTTTTATAAAAGTTTTTCTATCTCTCTCTCATGCAGCTCTATCTCTCTCTCACATGAATGAATGAAATATACGGATGAAAATTTCTCTCCATAAAATTTTGAACAAAACAAAACTAAAAATTAAAAATATATTAAATGTAAAAATGAATGCAAATTAATATGACATTAATTTTTTAATATAATTTTGGAATTAAAATTAAATCACGCACGAACCCGCGTACACGCAAATGCACTCTCGCGCGCACGCAAATGCACTCTCGCGCGCACGCAAATGCACTCTAGCGCACACAAATGCACTCTAGCGCACGCAAATGCACTATCGTGCGTGTAGTTTTCCTTTTTTTGCTTGAGAGCTAGCGCGTATTGCATGTGTCGCGTGGGGCTCAAACACAGACACATGCACACACATGCACAGACACGGACAACCAAACACAGAAACATCCATTTGCGAGCTGTAGCAATTTCTTTCACGTACGGCCGCCGCCGTTGTCTCCCCTCTCTTCGATGGTCGCCGCCGCCGTCACCTCTCTCTTCCACGTCCGCCGCCATCGTCGTTCTCTTTCTCGGCCAGCGCCGCGCGCCGTTCTCCTCCTCTAGTTTATTATGTTTTATCTATTTTCTTCCCTCTCACATTAATGAAATATATGGAGGGAAATTTCCCTCCATAAAATTTTGCACAAAACAAATCAAAAAATTTGAAACATTTTAATATAATTTTTGAATAAAAATAACGATCGCACGTTTTTTCAGTCGCGCGCATTGCACTAGCTAGCTCTATCTTTTTTGCTCGGAAGCATAAATAAATTTGTCAGCGCACACGTTTTTTGCTCGGGAGCTATCGTTTTAATGAAAATATATGTCATATATATATAGGCAATTGTTAACCGCACCCCAGTTTTTTTAGAAATACGCCTTGTACAAGCATTTTTAGGAAAAGTGTTCAACACAAAAGTTGTAGATATCGTCGAGATCTACAACTTTTGTGTTGAACACTTTTGCTAAAAATGCACGCACAAGACGTACTGCCGCCCGAATTGAAACATGGGTGTAACTATAACTACAGCTCGCAAACATCCGTGCGCGGATGTCACAGATATGTGGTACTATTGCGACATGTATTTTTGCGCATGCGGTTTTTTTTTATAAATCTTTACTTTTTATAAAAGTTTTTCTGCCTCTCTCTCTCATGCAGCTCTATCTCTCTCTCACATGAGTGAATGAAATATACGGATGAAAATTTCTCTCCATAAAATTTTGAACAAAACAAAACTAAAAATTAAAAATATATTAAATGTAAAAATGAATGCAAATTAATATGACATTAATTTTTAAATATAATTTTGGAATTAAAATAAAATCACGCACGAACCCGCGTGCACGCAAATGCACTCTCGCGTGCACGCAAATGACTCTCGCACGCACGCAAATGCACTCTCGCACGCACGCAAATGCACTCTCGCGCGCACGCTAATGCACTCTCGCGCACACGCATCATCGCCTCTCTCTTCCACGGTCTCCGCCATCGTCGTTCTCTTTCTCGGCCGTCGCCGCGCGCCGTTCTCTTCCTTTAGTTTATTAAGTTGTCTATTTCCTTCCCTCTCACATTAATGAAATATATGGATAGAAATTTCCCTCCATAAAATCTTGCACAAAACAAATCAAAAAATTTAAAACATATTAATATAATTTTTGAATAAAAATAACGATCGCGAACTAGCCCACATGCACGCATATTTTTTCATTGTGCGCAGGGGTGAAATAATTGTACCCTTCGAGCGCCCATTTTTCGCTCAAGCACGTGCTTTTCACTCGGATGCGCATTTTATTTCCCGAGCACACATTTTTTTTTCAGTCACGCGCATTGCACTAGCTCTATCTTTTTTGCTCGGGAGCATAAATAAATTTGTCAGCGCACACGTTTTTTGCTCGGGAGCTAGCGTTTTAATGAAAATATATGTCATATATATATTGATTGATGGATGACACGTGCTTTAATGAAAATAAATGTGTAATAAAATTCATAAATACATGTCAAATCAAGTACTGTTAGCCCAAACATGCATTTTTCTTACGGGCGTGTGAGAGAGATGACTATTAATTAAATATCGTAACATGAAACATATCTAATGTATCTTTTAAATTTTTGTATAAATAGAAATATATTATTACTAAATTTTTTATTTATTTATTTATTATCACTACTTATAAGGAGACGTCTACGACGACGTTTTTTTGTAGCATTTAAAAAATAAGACTAAATATTTTAAATTTTGGGTGTTTTCGCGCGTAGGAGTTTGCGAGCTGCATGAGCGCCGTCGCACTGGGACACTATCGAGGCGGGGGTAATTAATGGCGTGTGGGCACGTGCGCTTTTCCTATGCACTATTAGTTGATCGATCGAACGTCTGAGAGTGGGAGAGTACAGTTTTGGCGGAGGGTACAATCGCTGTCGGGGTACTGTCACAACGGAGAGTATTGAGCACGGGCGTACCTTTATAATTAATATATATATATAACCGGTTATATATATATAATAAATTATAATTCTAAATTTAATTATATATAAACGTGTATAAAATTTTATATAAAACTTTATAAACGTTTTTATAAAAATTTCATATAAAGTTATATATAAAATTTTACGAGCAGCTCCGCACGGGATTCACCCATGCTCGCTGACTCTTAGCGGGGTGCGCCCGCATTCGAGCGGGCTGCGCCCGCATTCTACAGTACCCGGCCAGAGCGTGCATTTTTCACACATGTGCAAGTTTTTGCGTGAGATGACTAATAAATATCATAACATTAAAAATATCGCTAATTATTTCACCAAACCCAGCTGCACGTACAGTTTCGTCATCTTCTCTTTCTTCGTCGACTTTGCCACGCCATCATGTTATCTCATTACATCGTTATTTTTTCATCGAGGAAAATTGTGTTATGATCTAGTCATTTCCTCATTTTCTTGTATCTCATTACATAGATGTACAACCCTGTATTCGCCGAGTAGGTTCTTGAGCCAAGAGGCATTTCAGAGTATCATTTCTCCGCGAGGTACCCCAGTTAGGGGGCTCGCCGAGACCAGCAGGGTGCTCGCCGAGACCCGCGAGGTACCCCAGTTAGGGGGCTCGCCGAGACCCGCGAGGTACCCCAGTTAGGGGGCTCGCCGAGACCAGCAGGATGCTCGCCGAGACCCGCGAGGTACCCCAGTTAGGGGGCTCGCCGAGACCAGAAGGGTGCTCGCCGAGACCGGCGAGGTACCCCAGTTAGGGGGCTTGCCGAGACCAGCAGGGGGCTCGCCAAGACCGGCGAGGTACCCCAGTTAGGGGGCTCGCCGAGACCGGCAGGGCGCTCGCCGAGACCCGCGAGGTACCCCAGTTAGGGGGCTCGCCGAGACCAGCAGGGTGCTCGCCGAGACTTGCGAGGTACCCCAGTTAGGGGGCTCACCGAGACCAGCAGGGCGCTCGCCGAGACTTGCGAGGTACCCCAGTTAGGGGGCTCGCCGAGACCAGCAGGGTGCACGCCGAGACCCGCGAGGTACCCCAGTTAGGGGGCTCGCCGAGACCAGCAGGGTGCTCGCCGAGACCCGCGAGGTACCCCAGTTAGGGGGCTCGCCGAGACCAGCAGGGTGCTCGCCGAGACCGGCGAGGTACCCCAGTTAGGGGGCTCGCCGAGAACCACGAGGTACCCCAGTTAGGGGGCTCGCCGAGACCAGCAGGGCGCTCGCCGAGACTTGCGAGGTACCCCAGTTAGGGGGCTCGCCGAGACCAGCAGGGTGCTCGCCGAGACCCGCGAGGTACCCCCTCTCGCCCAGTTCCGGGGGGAGGGGTCGGTCTGCGTTTAGCGTTCCAGAACAGCGGGATTTGGCTATCTGCAGCCCAATCCGAGGATATTTTGGTAATTTCGCGGGCCAGTTTTTGGCTATTTGCAGCCCAAATCCAGAAATCCTATAAATATGACAAAGGGGGCACCATTTGGAGGCAAGCTTATCCTAGGCTAGCTCTCTCTCCCTCTCCCTCCCCAGGTCTCTCTAGTGGGGTGAGGAGAGCCTCCAGTGGTGCCCAAGCCCGGCATTGGCTTGGGAGGGGAAGCGCTCTAAAGATCTTCCGGGTATGTGGTGGGACCTCCTCGCCGAGCCCTTGGTCCTGTTCATAGTTCCAACACCTTCAACCTAGAGCTCTCCCTTGGGGGGAGTAAGAGTTGGCCACCCCTCAACTTGTTGGGGCCCCGAACTCCACAGAGACCGAGAAATCGGTTTCAACATTTTGGTGCGGTAAGCGTGGAGTGTGACCAACTCAAGAAAGTCTCAAGCTGAGCTCCATGGAAGGAGGTGGAGGATCCGACCCAGGTCACTCTCAGCCCCCGGTGGCTGGGGTGACGTTGGAGATGTTTGAAAATCTCAAGCGGGAGGTCATGCAGACCTTGCAGGCAGCTTTCGCCATGATAAGCGAAGGCAGGAGAGAAAGTGGTCCGGAGGCCTCACCTCAGCAGGTTGGCGAGAACACCCTCGGCCAGCCATCCGGGAAGGAGGTGCTGGAAGGGGGCGAGTGGGGAGGTCCTCGACCCCCACTCGCCGAGACCCAAGTGGGCGAGTGGGGAGGTCCTCGACCCCCACTCGCCGAGGCACAAGGGGGCGAGCGGGGAGGCGCCATGCCCCCACTCGCCCAGCCCCAAAAGGGGGCGAGCGTGTGAAGTCCTTTTTGTGAGCAGATCCTCTCAGCCCCGGTTCCAGAGGGGTTTAGGGGGGCGGAGACGTCCCACTACTCCGGCAAGGATGACCCCGTCATGCACCTACAGTGGTTTGAGGATATGGTCTCCATCAGGCCCATGACGGATGCTTTCAAGTGTCGACTCTTCGCGACAACTCTGAAGGAGAAGGCTAGAGATTGGTTCCACAACCTCCCTGCGGGATCCATCTATGCCTTTGAAGACTTGCGTCGAGGCTTTCTGTTACGCTTCTCGATGTCAAGGAAGAGGAAGAAAGATGCCGAAGCACTTTTCAAGATCAAGCAAGAGCCAGAGGAGTCGCTGGCTCACTATCTGGAACGGTTCAGGGAGGAGGTTCTCCTCGTCCAAGAAGTGCCCGGGTACACCCTCAAGCTCGCCTTCACGTTGGGGCTGCGGGAGGGCTTCTTCAAGATGAACCTCAAGAGAAGAGCTCCTTCGTCCTTTGAGGAGTTGATGGAAAGGGTGACAGAAGAAGTTAAAAGTGAGGAGGCCAACCCGGAGTTCATAAGAAGGCTGGCCAAGCTGAGTGAGCCAGAGGCAAGGCAGCATGGGAGGAAGGTAGAGGCTCCCAAGAGGAAGTTCGACCAAGAGGACAACTTTCAGGAAGAGGGGGCCGACCTCCCGAGGTGGAGGCAGGGGCAGAAAACACCCCCTCCACTGCCCCAGCAAACCATGTCAATCGGCCAAAGAAGAAGAAGGAACCGCGCGGGAGGAAGAGGGAGCATCCGAGTGGAGTTACCTTACTGTGACTTCCACGAGGAGGAGGGTCACGCAACATCCGCCTGCCCCGAGTTCTTGGAGTTAAGGGAGGCGAGGTGTCCGAAGCCCAGAAGAGGTCGAGGAGGACCATGCCTGGGAGTAGAAGCCCGAGTCCCGGTCTCCGTGCTTAGTTTTTTCTTTGAGTCCATGTAGTAGGATGGAGTGTTTTCATACTTAGTTTTTCCTGCATGTAACCGAATGACTAATGTAATAAAAGTTCTTTCCAAAATACTTTTCCCCTCGGATGGTTCCGCTGACTGGGCCCTCGCTAGCCGGCAGGACAGGTTGACCTCCCAGGGAGGGTAAGCGATGTTCCCCTCGGATGGTTCCGCTGACCGGGCTCTCACCAGACGGCAGGACAAGTTGACCTCCCAGGGAGGTAAGTGTTGTTCCCCTCGGATGGTTCCGCTGACCGGGCTCTCGCTAGTCGGCATGACAGGTTGACCTCCCAGGGAGGGTAAGTGATGTTCCCCTCGGATGGTTCCGCTGACCGGGCTCTCACTAGCCGGCAGGCCAGGTTGACCTCCCAGGGAGGGTAAGAGATGTTCCCCTCGGATGGTTCCGCTGACCGGGCTCTCACTAGCCGGCAGGCCAGGTTGACCTCCCAGGGAGGGTAAGAGATGTTCCCCTCGGATGGTTCCGCTGACCGGGCTCTAGCTAGCCGGCAGGATAGGTTGACCTCCCAGGGAGGGTAAGTGATATTCCCCTCGGATGGTTCCGCTGACCGGGCTCTCACTAGCCGGCAGGCCAGGTTGACCTCCCAGGGAGCGTAAGAGATGTTCCCCTCGGATGGTTCCGCTGACCGGGCTCTCACTAACCAACAGGCCAGGTTGACCTCCTAGGGAGCGTAAGAGATGTTCCCCTCGGATGGTTCCGCTGACCGGGCTCTCACTAGCCGGCAGGCCAGGTTGACCTCCCAGGGAGGGTAAGAGATGTTCCCCTCGGATGGTTCCGCTGACCGGGCTCTCACTAGCCGGCATGCCAGGTTGACCTCCCAGGGAGGGTAAGAGATGTTCCCCTTGGATGGTTCCGCTGACCGGGCTCTCACTAGCCGGCAGGCCAGGTTGACCTCCCAGGGAGGGTAAACGATGTTCCCCTCGGATGGTTCCGCTGACCGGGCTCTCACCAGACGGCAGAACAGGTTGACCTCGCAGGGAGGTAAGTCTTGTTCCCCTCGGATGGTTCTGCTGACCGGGCTCTCACTAGCCGGCAGGATAGGTTGAACTCCTAGGGAGGGTAAGTGATGTTCCCCTCAGATGGTTCCGCTGACCGGGCTCTCGCTAGCCGGCAGGACAGGTTGACCTCCCAGGGAGGGTAAGAGATGTTCCCCTCGGATGGTTCCGCTGACCGGGCTCTCACTAGCCTGCAGGACAGGTTGACCTCCCAGGGAGGGTAAACGATGTTCCCCTCGGATGGTTCCGCTGACCGGGCTCTCACTAGACGGCAGGACAAGTTGACCTCCCAGGGAGGTAAGTGTTGTTACCCCTCGGATGGTTCCGCTGACCGGACTCTCACTAGCCGGCAGGTGCAGGTTGACCTCCCAGGGAGGCAATTTCCTTTTCCCCCGAGATGGTCTCGCTAGCCGGCAGGGTTGGAGGAACTCTCGGGGAGGCTATATGTTTTTTCCGAGATAGCACTGTTAGCCGGATTCCCAGCGACACTCGTCGAATATGCAGGGTTGGACGTTTCTTTCCGAGCGTGTACCTCGCTCGAAAAGAGCGGGGATTGTGTACAACCCTGTATTCTCCGAGTAGTTTCTTGAGCCAAGAGGCATTTCAGAGTATCATTTCTCCGCGAGGTACCCCAGTTAGGGGGCTCCCCGAGACCAGCAGGGTGCTCGCCGAGACCCGCGAGGTACCCCAGTTAGGGGGCTCGCCGAGACCAGCAGGGTGCTCGCCGAGACCCGCGAGGTACCCCAGTTAGGGGGCTCGCCGAGACCAGCAGGATGCTCGCCGAGACCCGCGAGGTACCCCAGTTAGGGGGCTCGCCGAGACCAGCAGGGTGCTCGCCGAGACCCGCGAGGTACCCCAGCTAGGGGGCTCGCCGAGACCAGCAGGGTGCTCGCCGAGACCGGCGAGGTACCCCAGTTAGGGGGCTCGCCGAGACCAGCAGGGCGCTCGCCGAGACCCGCGAGGTACCCCAGTTAGGGGGCTCGCCGAGATCAGCAGGGCGCTCGCCGAGACTTGCGAGGTACCCCAGTTAGGGGGTTCGCCGAGACCAGCAAGGCGCTCGCCGAGACTTGCGAGGTACCCCAGTTAGGGGGCTCGCCGAGACCAGCAGGGTGCTCGCCGAGACCCGCGAGGTACCCCAGTTAGGGGGCTCGCCGACACCAGCAGGATGCTCGCCGAGACCCGCGAGGTACCCCAGTTAGGGGGCTCGCCGAGACCAGCAGGGTGCTTGCCGAGACCTGCGAGGTACCCCAGTTAGGGGGCTCGCCGAGACCAGCAGGGTGCTCGCCGAGACCGGCGAGGTACCCCAGTTAGGGGGCTCGCCGAGACCAGCAGGGAGCTCGCCGAGACCCGCGAGGTACCCCAGTTAGGGGGCTCGCCGAGACCAGCAGGGCGCTCGCCGAGACTTGCGAGGTACCGCAGTTAGGGGGCTCGCCGAGACCAGCAGGGAGCTCGCCGAGACCCGCGAGGGGTCGGTCTGCGTTTAGCGTTCCAGAACAGCGGGATTTGGCTATCTGCAGCCCAATCCGAGGATATTTTGGTAATTCCGCGGGCCAGTTTTTGGCTATTTGCAGCCCAAATCCAGAAATCCTATAAATAGGACCAAGGGGGCACCATTTGGAGGCAAGCTTATCCTAGGCTAGCTCTCTCTCCCTCTCCCTCCCCAGGTCTCTCTCTAGTGGGGTGAGGAGAGCCTCCAGTGGTGCCCAAGCCCGGCATTGGCTTGGGAGGGGAAGCGCTCTAAAGATCTTCCGGGTATGTGGTGGGACCTCCTCGCCGAGCCCTTCGTCCTGTTCATAGTTCCAACACCTTCAACCTAGAGCTCTCCCTTGGGGGGAGTAAGAGTTGGCCACCCCTCAACTTGTTGGGGGCCCCGAACTCCACAGAGACCGAGAAATCGGTTTCAACAACAGACACACACACACACACACAATCACACACATACACACAAACACACAGACACACATAGACACATAGACACACACACACACACACAGACACACACATGCACAGACACACAAACACACAAACACAAATGACAAACACACTACACACACACATAGTCACAGATAGACACAAATACAGACACATACAGACACATACAGACACACAGACACAAACACAAACACAAACACACAAACACACAGACACATACACAAACACAAACACAAACACAGAAATAGACAGACGCAAACACAGACACATACAGACACAGACACAGACACAAATAAACACAGACACAAAGACAGACACAGACAAACACACAGACACATACAAACACAGATAGACACACCGACACATACAGACACAGACAGACACACGGACACACAGACAAACATTCAGACAGACACAAACACACAGACACACAGATACACAGACACACAGACACACACACATACATACATACACACACACACACACGTGCACACAGCCAGACAAAGAGACAGACAGACACACACACACATTGGCAGACACACACATACACATAGACACACAGACACACATAGACACAGACACACACACAGACACACACAGACACACACAGACCCACACTGACACACACAAACACACACACAACATATCATACATGATATGATGATCTCTTTGGAGAAAGTCAAGCATATGAGCCGAGAGACGACGAATAAATATCGTAGAGTCACAAAGTTACTTTGAAAGTAAAAAAATTTAATGTATACTTTCGTGTTGAACACTTTTCCTAAAAATGCACGCAAAAGGCGTATTGCCGCCTTGATTGAAACATGGGCGTAATTTTTGTAAATACGTCTTGTACATGCATTTTTAGGAAAAGTGTTCAACACGAAAGTTGTAGATCTCGACGTGATCTACAATTTACATGTTGAACAATTTTGCTAAAAATGCATATACATAGCGTATTTTCAAAAAGCGCATAATAACTCATAGAAATTGGACTGCAGATAGTGAGAATTGGACTGCTTATAACATTGCCCGGCCCTAATTAAATGAGCGCCATAAAATGAGCGCCAATATTTTGCCTTTGCCGCGCGCTTCCTCTTTACTTTTCCATTCCATCGCGTGCCCTAATAGCTCATACCTTAAATCCACGCTGATTTCCCATCGTTGAAGCAGCATCTGCCTTCTCCTCTCCGGCATATCCCCTCCTCTCCGACGGCACCACGGCATGAATCATCGAAATCTCCTCAATGGTTTCAACCCCCTCTCTCCTGACGTCCTCTTGCCTGAGGTATGCCCCTTTGTTTCCGAAAACCGGTGTTCCGCCATCCTCCCTCCCGCGAACTCTAGGGCTCAGGCGATCAATTACTCTTCTTCGCTGCTTTGAGCACATTTTTGATGATCCTCTATGATTCAATCCTCTCTCCATTTCGACTTCTCCGTCTCCATTCCATCTCTGTTATTACGCATTGTATTCCGATAGAAACATCAGGAACCCAATGCGATGATGCCGCCTTCGATTGCTCTCTCCCGACTTCAGATGCCCTAACCGCAGTCATCCTTCCCCTTGCTGATCGACGACATCAGATCTCCCGCCATTCGCCCTCCATCGAATCCAAGTACTGTTGCTCACCCTCCATCAGCTCCAAATACCTAAGTGGTATGGTTCCCCTACTCCTCTCCGAAACCCCAAACTCCACCTTCAAAACAATTCTTTGTGTTCTATTCAGGTATCGAGGCTGGTAGAATTTGAGATCATATTTGGCTTCCCACCTTTCTCCCTTCGTTGTCAGCAGCGGCCGGTGAACCGCATGGCTGATTCGGCCCTTCTTCTCCGTCCTTGAGCAGCCAAGCATTCACTAGACGAGCAGAGGAATCGGCGCAGACAAGGAGCGAAGCATCTAGCAGTAGCTGGTATCCCTAAGCCCTTCCATTTCTTGACATCTTGCCCTAGATTTTTTTTTTATTTCGATTGGCTATTTGTTTTGAGCTCCTCCACCGTGCTTTTTAATGGTTTGTTTTTCATTCTACATGTTTTCTTTTTTACCCATTCCATATGCTAGCATATATTATTTAACATTTTACTGGGTTGCTGGAAGTAATAAAACTACTTCCTTGTGCATGCATCATCCATGCTTGTGTTGTTCCAACAAGCCAAACATGATAAATGCAGAACATATGGGTTTTGAAAATGTGTGTATATGCATGTGTGGTTATCTTGAGAACACGAAGCTTATGGAATCAATATTTATTATTTTTCACATCACTCTCTTATTCCACCACCTCCTATAATTGATTTGGGATTGAGAGGAGGCAAATTATATTCAAGGATGGATATAGGTTCATATGAGTACATCTTTTTTCAGATATGCCAGCCTTAGAAATGTTAGTATTTCCTTCCATATTATTTCTATGGATTCAGCCCATCTTGCCTTAAATAAATGTGAGTGTATGTGTTCCTATTTTATCAAAGTTTGTGGATGGTTTGGATTGATTTCTAAACAATCTATTACCAGATTTTTTTTTCCAATCATGTCCTTATAGCTTGCGTCTCTTTTAGATATTAATGATGAATAATCATAGAGGTTCTCTAATTTTCTGGTGACCAAGTGGGGAGAGGTGCACATAAATGTAATCTTAGTTTACTTTGTGAGCCAATAATCTTCGATTTTTGTTTTCTTGAACATGGGGTTGTTCATAATTTTGCACAATCTTGCTCTTCCATAGATGCCATCCATTGAGTTTGCTAGTTATTTTTCAAGAGCAAACATGCTCTTCCTAAAAAATGATTGCTTAATTTTCCTATGATTTTTACTATGAAATTTAGTTTGTGCGCCCAAAATGGCGTCCATCAGTTATTTTGTTAATCAAATATCTTCTGGATTGATTGTTCGCAACTTCCCTAACGTACATGTTCGAATTTAATTCTGATGTTTGATTTAGGCTGATATGTGCAAATGTGAGGACAAATTAAGTCAATTAACATATGATCATACCGATGAATTTGAATTGGTGCTTGATTTGAGTAGAAAGCAAAGGAGGTCAGAAAGAAGCAGAAGGAAGAAAAGACGATTGATCCCAATAAGCCGAAGAAGCCTGTCCCGTCCTTCATTCTCTTCAGCAGGGAGGCCAGGAAGAAATTATCTGAAGAACGGCAAGGGATCACCAATTTCACATTGAACTCCATAGTTTCAGTGAAATGGAAGGTCTGCATTCAAAACTTGCATTCCGTAGTGCTGAGAAGCATGTTTGGATTGGTTTGGATTGAGAAAGCAGCAAAACAGATGGCTGCATATGAAGGAGTAATGGAGGACTACAAGAAAAATGGTGCTCAACCTATTGTTGGCATGTGATTCTACTTGCATATCATTTACTATTCTAACTATCTTCTTATGACTGGGAATCAAATGTTAGCATTCTTAAAAATTTTATTGCTTCAATATAGTGGAACTGCAGTATAGTTATTAGTTTGTAGTTTTTTTGTATAAAAGGGAATTTGAGGATGATCCATTCCAAATGATCCACCTTGGTTTTTTTTGTAGAGGATGATCCATTCCAAATGATCCATTATGTTACTTTGATATGATTCCACTTAGCCAATGTTGAGCAATTATGGGCAAGTCACGTCGTTGATTGAGGTCTGTTTTTGTGAGACCTAACTAGACATGTAAGTCTGGATATATCATTTAAGGGTATCTACTGTGACCTTTGGAGGCAGGCAATTTCTCCTGTTGTCATCTGCTCTTAATTCTTAAACAATGCAATTAGTTGGCTGGATGCCTATAATAATTGGAAGTTATACTGTATCTAATTTATTTTTGAATAGGGAGTCATTTGTTGGATATTTGGAATTGTTTCTCTTTTCTTCATTCTTTTTAACTCTTCCTGGTGTGCCTCTAAATTAGATGATGCTTACTATAGCTATATTTTTCCATCAGGAATGTGAGTGTCTTGTAGAAGGACCTCTGAATAATCTCCATCAGAGCATGGTGCAATTTCAAAAGCCAAAAAAGGATAGGTTGTTGTACAAGTAAAGAAATATTCATTTATTGTGTTTATGTTATCTTTTCTGATGCGTTTGATTCCACATATTCTTCATTAAACTTATAAATGTTGGAGTTGGAAGTTATATTTAATGACATTCTTTGTGTTGCCTGTAGATTTACAGTGACCGCAGGCTTATCTTTGGAGGTCCTGGTATTGTGGTTGGTGACAATTTTGGTCTTGTGACTTCATCAAGCCCAAATCATGATAAGAGAAGTGGACGGATGAAAGGTTTGTTGTGAAGCTATTTTAACTGCACAAATGATTTTTCTCAATCACTTTAGAACACTTAATCAATTGGACGGATGAAAGGTTTGTTCATTTATTTCCACTCCATTTTGTTTAGTCAAAATGATGTAGTTATATGCTAATTTGTTGTCAATTTGGTAATAATTTTTAATGTTGTTGCTTATTGATTGTTTAACTGCTGATCTCAGATTTATAATCTGAACTCATAAAATAAAACTTTGTGCTTTTGTTGACTTGGTTTTTCTTGAAGCTGCCAGGATTAATGGAATTGAGAGGGTTGAATCCAATACTCTATGTAATCTCTTGCTTTTGTTTTCATTTCTGATATTAGAACATGTCAATTGTTTGGGTTGCTAATGTCTTCTTATTAGAACATGTTAATGTTTGACAGTCACTGGTATACTTGTGGACTATGTGCTTCTTTTGAGCATCAACATGTTGACCAGTGGATGTATCTTGCTTTGGATTTTCAGTAATGTTTTTGCACATTATATGCTCATTCTAATTCATTGGTAGTGTATGTGGTAGTTGGTGCAGCTGAAGCTCCTCCCAGTTGCCATGTTATAAAGTATTTTTTTACTCTTGCAACTTATGACTTTTAGCATAGATTTAAAATCCATAACGTCCATGATAGTTTATTTGGTTGACACAATGGTGTGTACCCTAGCAAGGGTTGGGGTTCTGCAGTTGCCATGTAAAAAATCCTACTTGCCCTCCTAGTTTGCAGCATGGGATGAAAGTGATAACCCAGTTCAGATTTCTTAAATAACAGAAAAGTGTAGATGAATCCTTCTCCAAAATCAAAAATTCTAAGGCACTTGTTAGTGATCACTATGATAATGTATGGAGATGTTTGATTTGATTAATATAAAGAGTTTGTATGGATGTTTCTGCTCTCATTTATTTGTAAGGTGATCTTAATTGCTCTCTTTTATTTGTAGGGTGCTCGAGCATTGACCGGCAAGTGACGAAAGATTCATTAGTCAGAAAGTGATGGACGATTCATTTTTCGAAAAATGACGGAAGATTTATTAGAAACATGCTGATCTTGTAATGTAATATTGTATTATTTTAGAAGAAATGATAATAACTTGTACTCCATGTAATATTTTTTGGTGTGAATAAATACATGTTGATCTTGTTATGAAATATTTAATATATGTGTGTTTTTAAGATTATTATTTGTAATAAAATTTCAGGTACACAAAAAATAGAAATGGAATATTTTTGATATATAAATGAATTGGCTGTAGTAAGAAGAATAGAAAACAAATGTAACTATTTTTTTGTTACCATTGTTTAATCTATTGTAACGAAATAATGTTTATTATACTTTATTGTAATAAAGTTAGTTTATTTTTAGCGAGGAAAAAATAAAACATCTGTAACGAAATAGTTTTAATTATAACTATTTTTTTCTGAGGAAAAAATAACATTCGTAACGAAATAATATTTATTGTGACCAATTTATTGTGAGGAAGAATCTCTTTTTGGTGAGAAAGTATCATTTGTTACAATTACTTTATTTGTAACGACATGCATACATTCATTACAATAACCTTTAGCGTCGAGCTTTAGAGGAGGACCGTTACTTAAAGTTTTTTCGTTACCAAAGAGTTTTTGTAACGAATTTTGGCACTTATTGTAACGAATTAGGTCCTTACTATAAGTGCAGTTTTTTGTAGTGGATGTGCAGGGCTGGGGATTATGGTACCTTAGCTGCCGTCAGTGACAGAGGCGGGTGAGTGTTTTGAGATGTAGCCCTTGGGGCATTTAGCTGGTTACTCTGATGATTTGCAGGAGCTTGTGTAGCTTTCTGCTTTTCTCTGTACTGTTCTAGACTTTATTACTTATTGTGAACCTATGGCTTTAATGCTTTCTATTATTGATGGGTTGGCGCTGTTCAGTTGGTTTGGCTGGCAGGATAGGCGTCTTGTGGGTGAGGCTAGCTCGTGCGCTGGCGCTTCCGCAAGGCGGCTATCCTGGGCATAAGGCTCCCCTCGGTCGTGTTTTGTGTTCCGGGAGTGGGATCTTACACGGTCTTTGCGTCGTTTGCCTCTTGCAAAATCTCGTCGTGATTTGGATCGAATCCCGTCGATCTCTCATTGCTGCTGGTGGATCGATGGAGGACACCCTGTTGCTTTACTTTTGTTCGTTGATCTCTTCATCATTCTCAAGGGAGGAACTCGCTCTACTGTTGAAGTCGAGCTTTCCCGTTGCATATTGAGAACAACATCGTCGATCGCCAAAGAGAGATAGAGTCCGATCGCCAGATTCTCTCTATGTCGTCGTTGATCTGTGTGTTGTCCGATAGAAGGGATCTCTGTCGCAACTCGCAAAGGAGAGATCGTCACTGCCTCGTGTGACTCCAGTGATTTCTGCGCCGCTTGCGTTGAAGAACTGGCTTTTCTGTGAATTCTTTGAAAAATTTTTGAATCTAAGAGGTTTCCAAGGCCGAATTTGTGACATTTGTGAAGGAGGTTTCTCAGAGCCGATTTTCTTGGCGTTGCTGACTGGAGGAGGAAGAAAACCTTTATGTGAAGGTAGATTTAAACTCAGTCGCACCAGTTCTGCCGGAACTCACTACTGTGGAGTCAGATCTTTGTTTTTTGCTGAGTATTGCTGCGGAATTTTGCGCCATCGACGAGCTCTGTCGTGGAATCTCTTGCATTTACCAAGCTTTGTTGTGTTTGCTGGATTTGATCCGAAGTTGACAAATCGACTTCATCCTGATCAGGAGATATTTTTCTGGTTTACATGCATTTTCAGTTTAAAATGTCAAAATGTAGCACGCACGACAGCGTAAAACTGTATTCGTTCGATCTCACTGAGTTCCATGGCTGGAAACTCCACGTTCAACTAGACATGAAAGAACGTAAGATTTTTTAGACGGTGCTCAGTGACTTCACAATGAACACTAAAGACGTAGACGAATTACAGTGGAAGAAAGATGAGGATTTTTGTAGGGATCACCTTATGAATTTCCTGAATCCTCGCCTCGCAATGGCGTACAGTGGTTCAAAACTGCAAAGGAGATCTGGGACTGATTGGATGCGCATTTCCAGAAGCAAGAAGGATTGTCGAAAACTCTCCTCGCCGAGAAGTTTTTTTAATTTTAAACTGAATGCAAATTCAACAATCACTTCACAATTAATCGAACTGGAGAATATGTGAAGCAAGCCGTATGACGAAAAGTCTGACATGTCTGATAATCTTTTTGTTGGTATAATCATTAGCAAGCCGCCTCTTGAATGGATCACTTTCAAGACTGAAATGTACAGACTGAAGGAGCAGATTGGGCTTGATGAACTCATGAGGTTCAACCACATTGAAGTTCAGAATGTTGTCAGGAAATGTGCGGAATAAGTTAATCAATCTACTCAGATTGCCAACTTAGTTTCACGTCCCAACATACCTTATAGGAAGCCATCTGCACCTAAAGGTGAAACCTCTTCACATCTCCAGGCTAAAAAGTCTTCTCTAAAAAAGAAGAAGGGCAAGTGCCACAATTGTGAAAAGTGGGGTCAATGGGTGGCAGACTACAAGGCTACGAAGAAGATCAATGAGGATGCACCTCAGAATAAGATGAACATGTTGGTGAACACTTCTAGTCCCAAATCATTCATAGTTATGATGAGGAGAGGTCGCAACGGTAGTGAATCTTCTAAGTGGTGGTTGGACAACAGTGCTACCTGTCATGCAACCAGTGATAAAGGTCTTCTTACTGAGGTGACTGTGGTCAAAGACACTATGCATAACTACAATGGAGGAAAGACACAAGTGACTTATGCTGGGACTACAAATCTGGTACTCTCTTCAGGTAAGATTCTAACTCTAAAACATGTTAGCATAGTTTCTTCTTTAACTAAAAATTTAATCTCTAATAAGGATGGAATGTGCTTTACAACCCTAAATGATAGAATGACATTAACTGTTGATTCATATTACTTTGGTTGTGCTTACTTCATAAATGGAATTTATATACTTAACTTAAATAATGATAACATTAACCAAGTTAGTTCAAACATAATTGATCCTAATTAAGTTATTACATAATAGGCTTGAACATGTGAACTATATGAAAAAACGTGATCTAGCTAAGAGTCATAAAATTCCTTTTGACTTGTCTATTTGATTTGATAGATGAGAGGTGTATGCACACATCAAGATCACCAGAAAATCTTTTTAAGTCAGTTTCTAGGAGCACGCAACTTCTTAAGTTGATACATTCTAACCTCTGTGATTTTAGGAGTCATGTCACTAGAGGAGGAAAAAAGTATCTGATCACCTTCATAGACAATTATTCTAGATATTGTCATGTATACCTATTGAAATCGAAAGATAAAGTATTCATGACCTTTAAGATCTTCAAATCTAGAGTAGAAAATCAGTTGAACCTAAAAATTAAGAGATTTAGAAGTGATAGAGGAGGATAATACAGTGCAACTGGGTTTAGGGGATTTTGTGCCTCTGAAGGCATAATTATTGAAACTACTGCTCCTTACTCATCCTTGTCAAATGGTATTACTGAGTGTAAGAATATGACTTTAACAGAGATGCTGAATTCTATGTTACTTACAGCTAGTTTGCATACCTCTTTCTAGGGAGAAGTGGTCTTAACTGCAAATCATATTATGAATAGGGTGTCTCACTCAAAGCTCACTTCTACGCCTTATGAGATGTGACACAGTCACTCTTATAGATTTGATACTCTTAAGACTTTGAGTTGTATTGCTTATATGAGAATACAAGACCTAAAGAGACCTAAGGTGGGACCTATGACTACAACACGTGCATATCTAGGTAGTGCAGAGGACAATGCAATTGATAGGTTTCTGGATCTATCCACTACCACAGTGATAGAGTCTAGAGATGATGTTTTATTTGAAAATAAGTTTATCAAAGATCAATGGTTTAATTTATCTGGGTCTATTGATTTGATTTCAGAATCAACTGCAGAACCTGAAGTTGACCCCTCTGACATTGCTCCCCAACCTTCAAAGGTTGAACTTATTCCCGTTAGAGTGATATAAGAGAGAGAAGCTCTAAGGGCTTTGGTGAGAATGTTACTTACCACTTATAGGATGATCCATTTTCCTACAGGAAGCTATGAGATCTAGAGACTCGTTGATGTGGGCAGAAGTCATAGATGATGAAATGGACTCGCTGCTACAGAATAACACTTGACATCTAGTTGACCTACATAAAGGTGCTACAATCTTTGGATGCAAGTGGGTACTGGAGAAGAAAATGAATGGTGATGGTTCAATAGCTAGATTCAAAGCACATCTAGTAGCTAAGGGCTATACGCAATAGAGGGTATATACCACTTTTATGTTTATACACTTGTATCACCTATCAACTACAAGAATTCTTCTAGCATTGGCGTCTATCGAGAACTTCATAGTCCATCGGATGGATGTAAAGACAACCTTCTTGGATGGAGAGCTAAATGAAGAAATCTATATGACACAACCTGAAGATTATGTCCGAAAAGATTTAATGAATAAAATGTGCAAACTGAATAAATGAGCTTAAGCAAGCGCCTAAGATGTGCCACCTAAATTTGACAAAGTGGTAAATAGATACAGATTTCAATCTAGTTATTCTGATAAATTCATTTATCATTGTTTTGTGTCAAATATGACTGTCATCATATGTCTCTATGTTGATGAAATGTTGATTCTGGGGTCGGATATTTCTGCAGTGAGTGATATGAAATCCATTCTAGCAAAAGAATTTGATATGAAGAACCTTGGTCTTGTGGATACCCTTCTATGTATGAAAGTTAGTTTTGATAAGCATGTGATTACCCTTAGTCAAGCTCATTACATTGGGCAACTAATTTCTACTTGGGGATATACAGATTGTATACTCGTAGAGACACCCTTTGATCATAATGTCAAATTGAGTCCAAATGTAGGGAACAATGTTGACCAAGTAAAATATTCTAGAATAATCGATAGTCTCATATATGCCGCAAGCTGTACGAGACTAGAAATTGTCTTTTCTGTTGGCATGCTGAGTCATTTTACTAGTAATCTAGGCAAAAAGCATTGGGATGCCTTAGAGAGGCTGATGAAATACCTGAAAGGTACCAAAGATCATGCTCTATGCTATACTAGACACCCTCCCGCAGTGGATGGATATTCTGATGCCTCATGGTGTTCAGAAATTAGTAACAGTAAGTCCACCAGTGGATATATATTCACTTTGTGTGGAGCTGCTATAGCCTGGAAATCCAAAAGACAGGCTTGTATAACTTTGTCGTCTATGGAAGCAGAATTGTTTTTCTTAGCTTCAGCTGGTAAAGAGGCAGACTGAATCAGAAATTTAGTTTTAGATGTTTCCATATCTAGATTACAAGTCAATTCTTTGAGCTTGTATTGCGATAATCAAGCAGTAATTCAAGTCATTAAAATGATCTTTATAACACTAAGAGGAGGCATGTACGACTGAGACATGCTTTGCTGAATTATTTAAAGGAACAAAGAGTTATCACCTTGATTGATGTGCGATCGAATGATAACTTAGCTGATCCATTGACGCAAATAGTGTATAAAGACTGACTAATCAAAATAGTGGGGGAAATGAGACAAAATGCGATTTAGTTCAGCCCTAGTCTAATGTTTTGATGTATTCAAATTTTTATTTGTCATTTAGTAAGCATATTGTGTCTCGCTGATGTTCGTGGTTGCTGATCTTGAATCTGGTGAGTTGTTCAGTCTAATCGTTGATGCTTATAACTCAACTTGGATTCTCTTTCTCACATGGGAAGAAAATGTTATTCCAATTTGATAACACAATCTAACTTGGTTTGATTCTTCTTTTATTAAATAGTATCATTCCAAATTTTGATGATATCTGTTTTAACTTTAGTAGAACAGTGACCGTGACATTCTAAATTGGAACACAGATATAACTGTGTTGTCTAGAAGTCTATTAGATCATCTCTTTGAAACAGATAATGGATTCTGAACTTGCACTACAGTTGCTTGCCCTACTTGACATGAAAGAATTTGAGCAAGCGATCGGGGGAGCTTTAGTATTCAGGGTTATCCTTGAAGGGATAAAGCATCTCCAAGTTATCCCCAACTAATGTTTAACCCATAAGACGTACTTATCTAAGTGGGGCTACAAATAAAAGTGCAGAATGAGATTGTTAGTAAATTGTAGTAATTAAGGTGCAGTAAAGGAATACTGTTAAATAACTGAAAAAATGAAGTGTTGGAATAAGGTACTAGAATAATGGTTGAACTGAAATGCTGGAATAAAGTGTAAAAAGGAACTGGACCAGTACCGAACTGAAATACAAGAATACTAGGGGAATTGCGTAATTTGAATTAAACGAAAATAAGGAGTTAGTAGTCTTTCAGTTCCATATCCAACACCAGAGGCAATTTCAGTTCTCTTCTCCATTCCAAGGAGGCTTCTCCATTCCAAGGAGGCTTCTCCATTCCAAGGATGCAAGTTCACAATTTCTGCAGCGAATTCTTAGTATGTTTCTGTGTTAGGGTCTGCCGATTTATTTGAATCCAATAGTCACTTTAGTTGCACCTGCTAAAATAATTATCAGATTTGCATCGATTTTGTAGGAGCTTCGTTATAATTCTAAGCCTTATGAAAATTACTCGATTGAATTAACGAGACTTCAATTCTCAGCACGAGGTTTAACACGAGATCTTTTAGACTCAATTGCTTGCACCGGGCGAATCAAGTTCCTGTTTTACGAGCGATATCAACTCTTCTGATTTAAGCCTTTTCTATTAAGATACCCCCAAAATACAGCTGCTCACTCCAAAAATTGCCCGATTTTTAATGATGATTTATACTACAATAGGGAGGCTTCCATAATTTTATCAGGTTCATTTCCCAAGGTAGGAGCTCTCAATAATATTTAAAATAATATGAAGATCACGACTTAATTTCCTAAAAATAGATAACTTTCAAATAAATTTCCCAAACTTTTTCAGAGGATAGATACTAGGCTTACAGACCTCCAGTGATTTTCTTAAATTTTTCCACCTTGATTTAAAATATTTAATATTTTAAAAACAACACTTTCTTCATTATTTAATTCTTGAAAAATACGGGAGTCAATTAAAAAAAATATGATTATTTTTCATAGGCTGTGCCATACTGTACACACTATATACAAATTTCAGTTATGTGGGTCATGAAGATCTTCCTCTAGAATTTTTATAAGTAAAGAACCCAACTTGATTAAATCATTAAAATGTCATAATGATTTTTGAAAATTCTCAAATATTGACCACAGGTGTATATGGTCTCTTGAAACATCCCACATTTATATCATAATTTTCTGATCTCATTTAAACCCTTTGATAATTCAAGAACCCAAAGTATTGATTTATTTTAATTTCTAAAAATACTTAGACTATTCCAAAAAATATGAAATTTTTATTGCAAGTAACCCTTGACAAGATGAGCAACTTTCATGTTTAGGGTTTTTTGGTTTGAGGGCTATATAAGGCACAGAAAACCAAATCCCCTCTGCCCTCAATATATAATATATAGCACATATTAAGGCGTGGATCTGCGGCTGAGATCGAGCCACAGATCCCGCGCTGGCTCCCCACAGTGGATCCAACGCTGATCCGCTACAGTAGCAATGATTGGTCGTGGGATTAAGATTTTCCCAACCGTCTGATCCTGATCATGAGATCAGATGGCAACTGTACCTACCGCAAGAGCCCGGCTTGCGGGGCTTCTCCATCGCCGTCCGGCTGCCAGACGACAGTGATTATGCCCCGGCCAACTCGCCGGGGGCCGGCGCTTCCCCCGGCGGTGGTCCGGCGGCCTGGCGCCGCCGCCGACCGTCGGGGTTCCCTTTTACTGCGATCGAGCGCACGGGCGATGCCGGAACTACCTCCTCCGGCGGCGCCACCACCTTGGGGCTCCCGGAGAGGGCCTCTGAGTCCTCTTTGGTGGTCTGCCGTTCTCCAATGAGCCCAAGGGTGTTGAGGAGACTCACACTTGCTCGGCCACCTCCTAGCTCCACTGAGCTTGGTGGTGGCCGAGGCGACACTCTGTTGGTCGGAGGCCTCATGCAAGACATCGACAAGATGGGGAGGGAGGGGAGTAGGAGAATCCACCTATGTGGGGAGCCTCCCAGAGATCTCGGGTAGAGTTCCCATTGGAGGTTGGAGGTGGAGGTGGAGGAGGAGCTCGGGTAGGGGTGTTTTCCGGCGAGGCAGGGCTCCGGCAGGGTTGGGCTGAGGTCGGCCTGAGGAGTACTTCCTCCTGTAGGAAGGGGGTCTATTTATAGGAGAGGGAAGACCCCTCCCTCCATTCTCCTTCTCGTCCAAGCTTTGGCTTGGGTTAGTTTTAACCCAAGTGAGGTTAATGGGGGGGGGGGGGGGGGGAGCAGTTGTCTGCCATCTAGGGGGGAAGGTACACCTTGGTGGCTAAATCATGGAGGTTAGGGCATGGCTAGGCTTTGGATTTGGGTTGGGAAGAGAAAGAGGAGGGAAGAGGGTTAGGTTTGGGTCTCCCCAAGCCGTAGCCTTGGTTTCCAAGCCCCTAGGACAGCCGATTTTTCCCTAAATATCAGAGCCCACATTGGGCTGGTGGTGGCTTGAGTGGTGTGTGAAGTGGAAGTTTTATTTAAGATTCCAAATTATGATTAATTTTGATGGTTTGACCAAAGTCAACCCTATGGTGGGTTCCTAGGTGGGTCAAGGTCAATGTGGGTCCACGTTGTCGAGTGAAGGGACAACGTTGATGTGTCAGAGTTATATGGGCGTGTGCATGCTTTTGGTGCATTATAAAGCTTAACGGGACCCGATTTGACCAAATTGACCAAGCGATGTCGGAATTGAGTGAAACGGGTCCCGTTACACTCGTATTGGTCATATGAGTCTAACATAACTGACTGGGGTCCATTCCGAGTTCATATGCTCAAATGATTAAAAATGGCGTTGTCGTGACGCATTATGACACTCAAAATGGTTATTTTCTCCAAATAAACTTGGATTGAAATGGAACGGGTTCCATTGCACTCTTATTGATTATACGAGTCTAATGCAACTGACAGAAGTCGATTCGGAGCACGTATGGTCACTATACCAAAACGACAACGTCGTGATGCACTACGACACTCAAAATGGTCATTTTCTCCAAATGACCTCGGATTGGAATGGAACAAGTTCCGTCACTCATATTGATTATACAAGTCTAATGCAACCGACGGAAGTAGATTCGGAGCACGTATGGTCACTATACCAAAACGGCGTCGTCGTGACGCGCCACGACACTCAAAATAGTCGTTTTCTCCAAATGACCTCGGATGGGAATAGAACGAGTTCCGTTGCACTTGTATTGATTATATGAGTGTAATGCAACTGACGGAAGTTGATTCAGAGCATGTATGGTCACTATACCGAAACAACATCGTCGTGACGCGCTACAACACTCAAAATGGTTGTTTTCTCCAAATGGCCTCGGATTGGAATGGAACGAGTTCCGTTGAACTCATATTGGTTATACGAGTCTAATGCAACTAACGAAAGTCAATTCAGAGCACATATGGTCACTATACCAAACGACGTCATCGTGACGCGCTACGACACTCAAAATGGTCATTTTCTCCAAATGACCTCGGATTAGAATGTAATGAGTTCCGTTGCACTCATATTGATTATACGAGTCTAATGAAACAAATGGAAGTCGATTCAGATCACATATGGTCATTATACTACCTTATAGGTGTTTGGGTCACTTATGGTCTTAGTGGCCCAATAAAAATCGGGATGTTACACGAGATCCCATCAATTTCGCATAGTCATCGGGTTGGGCAGGGCTATAAATAAGACCCCCTCCCCTTTAGTTTTCTTATAAATAGGATCTCAGGGGTACCAAGAACTACACCTTTGGCTGAGATTTCAGAACCCCATTTTTGAATACTTGGACCCGTCATCCTTGGTCGTCACTCTTGATACTCGCCAAGTTGGTCCTTCCTCGTACCCTGTTCGACTATCTTTGGTTGTGAAAGGGAAGACTCTTCTGAGCTTCTGGGTACGTGGTGGGACCTCCCTGCCGTAGCACCTGAGGGCCTGTTGTTGCTCTTTTAGCCCCTTTATCGTTGCCCGTCAAGCCATCGAGATGGATCGCTAGACGAGTAACCTTTGGCTGCATTGATCCGAATATTTTGATCTAGGATTTTACTGGCTTCAACACTTTGGTGCTGTGAGCGTGGATCGTTGTCAGAGGAGGAAAGCCAAGCAAGAAAGCAAGATGGTGGAAGTCGGCGATCATGAAGGAGCTGTCGGCAACTCGGCAGAAGGAGGCGAGTATGTGACGAAGGAGGACTTCGAGCAATTCGCGCGGAGAATGGAGGGAATTCAGCGAGCAGTGTTGCTTCCTCACACAAAGTTCACAATGACCTCGCCTAATCGCGTGAATCCATCAAAAGACGGTGGTCCCTCTAAGCGAGCAAGGAAGTAGCATGTGGAGGAGGAGCTAGAGCGACTAAGGAGGCCACAGTTCTACCAACCGAGCTCGCAGAGAATCCAATTCCGCGATGCAGATAATTTAGTGAGATTCCATGATCCTCTCCCATCTGGCGAGTATGGTGGGGTTTCTCGCCAGGCCGAGGATAATCATCAGCAAGGTGAGAGGAGCCCATTCTGTGAGGATATCCTCTCTGCCCCCATTCCGGAGGGGTACTGGGAGCCAGTTATGAGTTACTACTCTAGGAGGGATGATCCTATCCACCACCTTCAGTGGTTTGAAGATGTTGTCTCCATCCGAACCATGTCGGATGCCATCAAATGCAGGCTCTTTGCCATCACCTTTCGGGGAAAGACCAGAGATTGGTTCCACCAGCTAGCGGGAGGTTCCATCTACTGCTTCGAAGACTTGCGTCGGAGAGTAATAATGCAATTCTCCACGGCGAAGAAGAGGAAGAAGGAGGCGACGACCCTCTTCTATCTAATGCAAGGGGTGCGGGAGACGTTGGGAAACTACATCAATCGCTTTCAAGAAGAAGTTCTGGACAAACAGGAGGAGTATGGCTTTACCTAGCAACAAGCCCTGATGTTTGGCCTAATTGAGGGCCTCTTCAAGCTGAAGATCAACAGAGATCCCACCATGTCATACGAAAAACTTATTGAGTGAGCCAATAAGTTTGTTCAGGGGGAGGCCTCAAATTGCAGGGTCCTGGCCAAGCTCACAAAGCTGACCAGGGAGTAGGAAGAGGAAGAGAAAGTCCCCATTCGTGGGAAGAAGGAGGAGCCCTGAAGGCAGGATGGGAGTAAGTGAGAAGAACGAAGGAAGGAGGATCCCAAGAGATAAGATCCAAGGAGGCATGACGTAAGGAGGCCCCTGGTGGCTCCAGAGCATCGGGAGGAGGAAAGGAGGTACCGGATCCCTGTTAATAGGCCACCGTGGAGGCCTGCAGGCAGGCCCCATCAATAAGGCCCGGGAAGAAGATTCTCCCTGGAAAGAAGAAATTTAAACCATCCAGAGAGGCGTCAGGAAAGAGGACGTGATGAAGTGATGGTCGTTGCCTAGCGGGGTAATAGGCCTGCCCGAAGGAACCATCGTAGAATGCCACAGGAGAAGGAGATTCCCCTTTACTGCGAGCTATATCAAGTGGAAGGGCATGTGACGATGGCTTTCCCCGACTTCTGGGAAGCTAGGAGAAGACTAGCTTCCGGAGAAGGAGGATGGGATCAGTGAAGGCAAGAAGCCCCTGTCGAGCCAACGACGGTACAAGTCGTAGCTCGAAGGAGGAATGAAGACCAAATCGACCAGGGAGGTTGAGGAGAAGTATCCCAAGGAGGAGGATCAACAACAGTGAGAGTGATCCACGAATGAGCAGGGTTAGGAGCTTCCCGCAAGGGGAGTCTCCATCAAATCTACCGTAAGAGCGACGCCACAACTTCGCAGGCACCGCCCCCATTGGAGGAGATAACTTTCTCGGAGGAGGATATGCTAGGGAATGAGAATCCCTTCCATGATGCTCTCGTAATCCAGACAGCTATGGAGGACTACACCGTCGATCGAATCTTGGTGGATAACGGGAGCTCCGTGAACGTTATCTTCAAAAATACGTTCGACGAGTTGGGAATTGAGGCAGAAAGGGTAATGGCCTTGGATGGTCCCCACTTTGGCTTCTCGGGAGAGAAGAAAGAGGTGGAGGGTGGAGCAGATCTACTAGTAACGCTCAGAGGCACCTCACTCAAGTGACGGTTCATCATCGTTGATTCCCCAAGCTGCTACAAGGCGATCTTTGGGAGGCCGCTCATCAACTTCTTCAAGGTCATCCCATACTCCTACCATCAGTGTTTAAAATATTGTTAGGGGGACGTCCAGGTGAGGATCAAGAGCGATCCAAGAGCTGCCCGTGAGTTTTATCTCAATACGGTCAGCACCATCGGATGAATGGAGGAGGTTGAGGAGATGAGGAATGGCAGCTGGAGAATGAAGAGGCTCAGATGCTCTCTCGACTACATCGAAGAACTTCAAGACCTAGCCTCGCCTCGATAGGAAGTGATCAAGAGACGAATGACGAAATACTTTGACAAGCACATCCACAGCAAGCAGTTCCAAGCAGGCGATCTCGTCCTAAAGAAAGTGGGCGCAGCAGGAAGAGCAGCTGGTGTCGGAAATCTTAAACCAAATTGGGAAGGGCCTTTCATTGTCCACGAGTCACTAGCAGCTGGAGGATATCATTTGCAGAATCACGAAGGGGAACTGCTTGGGAATACCTTGAGTGGTGATGACCTGAAAAGATTCTACCCCTGATAGAAATATATATACCCTTCCTCGATGCATTTATTTTATATAAATGAATTTCCCTTCCCTTGAAACATGGGATAGTGTGAATCCATTTTCTCTTCCGACAATTGTTTTCAACAAATAAAATGAAAAAAAATAGTAGGTGAAATCGATCTCCACAATCGGTTAGGAAATGTGCCTTCGACTTGACTCTCATAAAACCCAGGACGGGTGATGGGACAATGCATAGGGTTAGCGAGTTTTCCTCAGACCAAGCCTCTGCATTGATGGCCGAGATCAGCTCCTCCCTTGCATGTTGGCCGAGTGACCCCCCGATCGCATTTCTCATCTTACTGGAAAGATTATCAGGAAAAAGTCTGGACACCGACCTCCCAACTCGATGAAGAGATGATCGGTTTAACTGACTGAGGGACCCTTGCGTAAAGGTATCATTTAACCTCAAATAGTAAGAAGCTCGTGGCAGAGCCTTGTCTTACTATCGTTTCTTCCAATCATTGAGCCGATGTAGTTAACTCCCTCTGATTGTTGAGTAGCAGGAGGAAGATCTTCTCAACATCCAGCAACCCAGTAGGATGGAGGCCTCGGGATGGCGTGTCGCCTTGGACCTCCCCGACTTTCATTCCCCACTCGTCAGCATCCAACAACGCAGTAGGATGGAGGCCTCAGGATGGTGTGTACCTTTGGACCTCCTCGACTGTCATTCCTTACTCATCAGCATCTAGCATCCAAGTAGGATGGTGGCCTCAGGATGGTGTGTCCCCTTGGACCTCCCAGACTGTCATTACATACTCGTCAGCATCTAGCAGCGAAGTAGGATGGTGTCCTCGGGATTGTGTGTCCCGTTGGACCCCCCCTCTCCCCTGATTGTCATTCCCTACTTGCCTCATTATTATTATTATTATTATTATTATTATTATGATCTCTAAAAAAACTTCTCACCAGGTGGAGTAGAAGCCTCGAGAGTGTGCGTCTTACAGGACCCCACGAGTGTCCATAGTTATCATCAATCTTTGAAGAAGGCAAGTTTCCATAGTGCGAGCATGCAGGTGCAAGCATATCTAGGTGAGTATTGTGAGCCTGGCGATCATGGCGAGCATCATTTAAAATTGCACCTGTCATGGCGGCGATCACTCAAACTCGCATTTGAGCCTATGAGCCTAGCGAGCACTCATCACATTCGAGTCTAAGAACCTACCGAATTCCACAAATCATGCGAGTATGAGAAAAGCAGGAAAAAAAATATTTCTTTCATATATATGCACGAGTATTACATCAACAAAATCTTTAGAGGTCGGACAGGGTGGTCAAAAGGGGCCATGCCGACTAGGCATCATCATCGCCTCCTTCATCCTCATCGAGATTGTCACTGTTGTCAGCGTCTTCATCTTCATCATCAATGTTGACGATCTCCACTTCATCGCCATCCTCCTCCTCGCCCTCTTCATCCTCAAAGTCCTCGTCCTCGTCATCGCTTGACTGAGGAGCGGGAGCGCGAGTAGGAGAAGTAGACTCCTCAGCGAGCAAGGCCGAGATGATATCCATCACCGTCAGGTTCATCGCTTCAGGCACTAAGTGGTCGCCGGCTCTCAGTCGGCTTAGGACGACATTCCCAGTTGCTCGTGCAATGCCGCGGCGAATGGTCAACATCTCATCGCCATGGATCCTGATCTGCTTCCTCACCCGGGAAGGATCCACCACTGAAGATTGTTGCTCGACGAGGAAAGTTTTCAGCTTGGCGATCTTCACTTGAGCGTCCTCCAGGGTTGCCCGGGTGTCTTCCAACTCCTTCTCGAGCTGCGACATCTTCTTCACAGTCTCCACCTCGGCATCCTGTGAGCATGGAGGATAATTGTTAACGTGATGGTCGACAAGCGGCGAATAACAGCAAGGAGTATGTATTTCAATGAGGTCGTGAGTACCTCATAAGCCTTGCACTTAGCAGCTTTGGGCCCAAGGATAAGGATGGTCTTGCTCAGTAGCTTTACCCTCTCCTCATAGGCGAGCAAGCTCCTCGCCATCTAACGGCTGAGCTCCGCCGACCACAGGAGCGAGCGCGAGGTCTGGTGGGCCAGATACTCGGTCGAGACCTCCTGAAGCGACTTGGCATCAACGCGACTATAGAGGGCGAACATGACATCGAACGCCTCGCCTCTATCCTCTCAATCCTCCGACCAGGCGGGAAGATTGGTGCTCAAGGTCACCTTGTGTGCACGTTCCGCCCATGTCACCAACGGGGGACCATAAGCATCCTCGCCTTGCACACCCTCCCTAAAGCAGGATACCAGACCTTGACCTTCTCTTTGTCCTTCCTCTTCCTCGAGGAGCCCGCCTTCTCGCCGGCATCCACCGGGTCCTCGGGAATCTGCAACAAGTCGATAAGGGATGACAAAATCCCCTCATCATCGTGTGGCGGGATCCCTGCGCCCTCCCGAGCAGGAGTTGCCTCTTTTGCCACAGGGAGAGGCTCGTGCGGTAAAATGCGAGTAGCTGCAGAAGCAAGAAGATGACGATTAGTCGCCAACTAAGAAGAGTGCCCTAAAGCGCGAGTATAACGAATACTCGCTCAACAATATTCCTTCACCTGGGAAGACCCATTCTAGCTCATTCACCCATTGTCGCCATAAGATGATGTCAAACTGACGACCTCGGAAGGTGCTGAAGTGCTTCTCCCTAGGTCCCTCCAGGAAGGGAGTGACGAATGCAGTTTCAGACGTCTGCTGAGATTGGTGAGGATTGTCCTCGAAGATGCCGCCGACTATGACTATCTTCTCACCCTGGGGATGGTTCTTGTTCGCCGTGCCGACCAACGTACAAATATGGCAGCACAAGAAGATGACTCCCTCGCCGATCGCCATGAAGGAGAAGATTCTCTCGAAGACTGAAAGATCGAAGGCGATCTTCTCTTCTCGCAAGAAGCAAAGGAAGCCGACGATCATCGTCATCCCGTTCAGGTTTATCTGAGCGGGGAATATCCCGTAGTAGCAGAGAATCAGGCGGAACTCCGACCACAGAGGAAGTCACAGGCCGACCTCGAAGTGGCGGATCGGGAAGATGATCTCGCCCTCCAGGAAAGTGTTTTGTCGCGAGGTCTGGCGAGGAAGCCTGACCAAGTATCCCTCGGGAAGGAATTTCTCCTTGAAATCGTCTAAGTCCTTCTGCATGGTAATTGACTTCTTGAACGTCGCCGCATCGAAGTTCCTCGCATGACCTGTGTGCCGAGCAACAACTTCGTCAGTCATCGCGAGAATAATGAGGCGAGAAGAAAGAACGAGTATCAGATGGCGAGAAAGAAGGAAACTGAAGATACTTGCAAGAAGGAGTAAGTCACTGATAACGTAATAAATACGTACCCACCCCTCATTTATAGGCAAAGGTAAGGGAGGGGTATCAACTAGCCCAACGCGACTAGAAAAAAGGGTATGACGAGCATCCTAAGAGGTCGTCGTGGCCGCATTGCGCATCCATAGTCGCCGACCCTCCATATGCAAGGACCTGCATAAAAGAACTTAAAATCTTGTCCAAGTCTATGCGATGATACATCATCAATGCTCACAAACATTTTAAAGAAAACACGACGGACACATCACCGCAAAAAGCAAGACAAGTAAAGGGCGAGATCAAATGCTCGCCAAATAATATAACAATTAAAATGAGAGAGTTGGTTTACATAGTCGCCAGAGGCGATCACTCTACAAAGAAAAAGAGGAAAAAATCTATAGAGGCCCTAAATAATGCGCGTCCAACGACTGAGGATGTCGCCCAGCCCAACCCATGTTGTAGGCACGCTTGAAGTGTTCGGAGGCCACCAACATCGCGTCCTCACCCTTGCGTAGAAGGGTTGAGAGATCGACCCCGGCGAGGAGACCAGCCCTGGCGAGGAGAAGGACTGTGATGTGTAGCATCTAGCCGACCCGATGAGGAGCCCCCAAGAAGATCCCTGCCCATCGGAGCCAGGCACAGCGGCGACATACCAGGTCGCCTGGGGATGTCATCGGCGTATCCCCTGCCATGACCATCCAGTGGTCGCCCTACACCTCTCGGAGGAAAGAAGCTCGAGGAGCCCCCAATCCCCCCGCATCACGATGATCCCACAGGAGGGATCAAAGGTGTGGATGCTGATGAAAGACGAAGGTCGACTGGAGCATTCGATGTTGGAGGCAAAGGATGTGGCGGCAGAAGGCCGCCCGCGGGCAGATGCGAAGTGCTCACATGAGCTGATCGTGACTCGTTCGGAGGCGGTGGAGGGGGGTTGCTCGCCGGAAGGGCCCCTTGATTGTTCTTCTTTGGAGGAGCTCGCTTGTCACTCGCAAAGGTAACTTGCTTCCCCACCGAGGACTCCCGAGAACCATGATGGATCCGCACTGACCGGCTAACTCGTACTCCCTGCTGTTCCAGCATGATTATCAGAGCTGATCGCAGAGGAGGCACGACCAGATGCTCGTCTAGCCAGCGAGTATGAAGTCTCCACCTCGCGAGGAAGCAATCTCTGGATGCGACTGGTCTGGGACCCTGAAGGATCCACCACAGGAGCGACCTGTGGTGCAGAGAGCTCGGGAGCGGGTTGCACGACATCGTCGACAAGGCCCAACTTGCTGAGCAGTCTTTGGGTGCTCACATGAGCCCCTTGTTGGTCGGCGGAAGGATTGGAGACATCCTCCGCTAGAGCAGGCAGTGACTTCTTCTTCTTCGTGAGTTTCTTCTTTTTCTTGGGGGCAAGGAACTCTTCAATGTCATCTCCCTCGCGAGGATGCTTCCGAGTAGATGGCTCCAACCAACCCTCCAACGCGGCAATATTCGCCTGAAACTCTTCCTCGGCAGTGAGAGACATCTCGTGTGAGTTCAGACAGGCTGTCCAATAATAGACCCCTCTCTATATATAGAACCCCAGGGCCAGCCAGGTTGATGCCGAGTAGGTCTGATGCTCACCAAGTGTAACTCGCCGAATAAGGGTTGGATGTTTCCTTAAAACTCCTTCATTACTCGCACTGAGCGGGGATTATTTACAACCCATATTATTTGAGGATCGGACCCGATTCAAGCCACGTAGGCAGAAGTAAAAGTCAAAGATCAAAGCAGAAGCTAGGAGTCAAAGAAAAGGGACAACTCAGCCAGCAGGAACAGTAGAAGGCCTAGGCAAGTATGGGCGAGCATGTGCGAGCAGCCCCTCATACTCGCCAGGTGGGCGAGCATGTATGAGTAGCCCCTTATACTTGTCAGGTGGGCGACCATAGGCGATGCTCTCCGAAGCCAGGCGAGATCCCCTCAATGTCGCATAGTCATCGGGTTGGGCTGTGCTATAAATAAGACCTCCCCCTCCCCTTTGGTTTTTATATAAATAGGACCCTAGGTGTACTAGGAACTGCACCTTTTACTGAGCTTTCAGAACCCCATTTTCGAATACTTGGAAGCGTTATCCTTGACCGTCACTCTTGATACTCGCCAAGTTGGTGCCTTCCTCGTACCCTGTTCGACCATCTTTGGTTGTGAAGGTGAAGTCTCTTCTGAGCTTCTGAGTACGTGGTGGGACCTCCCTGCCACAACACTTGAGGCCCTATTGTTGTTCTTTTATCCCCTTCGTCATTGCCTGTGAATCCATCAAGCCAGATCGCTAGACGAGTAACCTTTGACTGCATTGATCCAAATATTTGGAGCTAGGATTTTCCTGGCTTCAATAGTAGGTGACACAACCATCCCAGGCCTTAATGTATAGTACGGGTTCATACCTGCACTACTATCAGTGATCTTGCTACAATCAGCAGAGATATAATATGAACTAAGGGAGTTTACCCACCAGGATTATATCACAAGAGAAATTGTCCCAATATCCTAAAGGTCTAACACTCGAGTCCCTCCGTCAGTGTGTTTTGTTCGGTAGAATGGTTAGACCCGCCATAATTTTATGGAACCAAATATTTACCCTAATGCCGGTCTCCACATTAGACTAAGGACTCCAAGCATAATTTTGCAAGAACACCAATTAACCTACAAGCATCTAAAGTGATGCCTAATTTAAGTTGTCTATTGTCCAGGTAAGAGTAAGGTTGGCGGTCGCACTGTATGCCGTTATACACCACCTTCCATGCATGAGATACTGGCTCACCCAGAACACCTTTCCTAGACATCAATCAGACGACTTAAATAAAAAGTTTCACAGACGTATGCTAATGTTAAATTGGCTAAGACACTAGCTTTTATAATTATCATAAGACTATTGCAAAAAGGGAGGTACTATAATAGGTATTAACGATGTACAACTATATCATGCCGATGTATGAACCAAGATGTGAAGAAATCATGGTTGAATGTTCTCAAACTTTAAATCAAAGTTAAACATGACATAATGAAAGTGATATAAAGTCTTAAGAATTAATTTCAGCATTTATGATCACAATATTTTAATAATACATAAGTATGACAATCTTGATAATTCACTTATCCATGTTAAATGTAAAATTCGCAAGATGGTCAAAACATGTCCACTCATCTTAAAAATTGAGTCCATGGTCAGTCATAATATTATAAGTATGTTATACAAATTTGAGAATTTATTTAGATGTTTAAAGTCAAAATATTTCATTTATATATAAGTGTAACAATTAAATGATTAAACTATACCCATTAAGAATATAACTCCCAAGATAATCAAATCATGTCCAATCATCTTCAAACTTGAATCCAAGTTCATCAAAATATTATAAGTATGCTATAAAAATTAAGGAATTTATTTAGACGTTTAAGATCAAAATATTTCATTTATATATAAGTGTAACAATTAAATGATTTAAACAATACCCATTAAGTAAATAATTTCCAAGATGATCAAATCATGTCCAATCATCTTCAAAATTGAATCCAAGGCCAGTCAAAATATTATGAGTATGCTATAAAAAATTGGGAATTTATTTAGATGTTTAAGGTCAATATATTTCATGTATATGTAAGTGTGACAATTTAATGTATTTTGATTCAAACCATAGGATAACATATCTCCAAAAATTCTAAGTTTCTACATATATATTAGTGACCTCATAATGAATTTATAGCGTAAATTTTAGGTTCATCCCATGTGATTTGATCAGGATTGTACAACCTCGTATTCGTCGAGTGGGTCCCCGGGCCCCAAAGGGTCAAAGGGCATGCAAGGTAGGTCAAGAAGAGCATTCGCCAAGATTGCTGGGGGATCACTCGCCCAGGTCAGGAGAGGCAGGGAAGCCTTTGGGCGAGTGTGAGCCTCATCCGCAAAGCACTCGCTCGCTAGGAGTGCGAATGCTCGGGAGGTCAGGCGAGTGCGGGTGGAACCCCACTCGCCAAGCGAGCCAAGTATCGGGCGAGTGGTGCCCCTATGGACCACCCGCACAGAGGAATCTAGTGCGCAAGAAGTCAGGCGAGTGGTGCCTGCACGGACCACTCGCCAATAAGGATTTAGTGAGGAAATTACTTAGATACCCTTTGTGGGCTGCCAATAGCCCTTCAGAACAGCGGAGTTAGACTGTTAGCAGACCAATTTGGGGTGCGATTAATAAAACTAAAAAGGTAGATTTACGCTATATGCAGACCAGCCTAGAAAAACTATAAATAGACCCTTAAGGGCACCTTAGAGGAGATCCGATCTTTTGGGCTCTCTCCTCCTAGCTAGTTTTGGTTGGCTCGTATTGCCCTCTAAGGTGTCCAGTTGAGCATTGGTTTGGGAGGGGAAGCTCTCTAAGATCTTCCGGGTGTGTGGCGAGATCTCCTCGCTACAGCTTTGGGTCTATTCATTTTTCTTCATCCACAATCAAGAGTATCAGTGAGGGAGAAGTAGGTGTGGGCTAGCTACAACCCCCAGTGTGTCCGAACTCAAGAGACCGGTTGGTGGTTTCAACATTTTTGGTGCGGTGAGCGTGGACTGTAGCCTATACAAGAAAATCCCTAGCTGAACTTCATGGCTGGAGGTGAGGAAGAAAGATCTGACCTAGGCCACTCGCAACCACTCGCGGGTGGGGTAACGATGGGAATGTTCAAAGACTTCAAGCGAGAGGTCCTGCATGCAAGGTCCCTCCCCCAGAACTGAACCCAAGTCGGGGGAGAAGGGATCTTACTGCCCAAGGAGGCCACTTAGCGCTTCAAGTGTGGCCACGACCTACCCTCTCAAGCACTGAGTGGTCGCCTTGTCAGGCAAGAGAATCAACTCATCACATCAGAGACATAATGCAGAAGCAATCATAAGAAAAGACAAACAAAGCATACATAAGCAAAAGGCCGTAGCCAACTGTTTACATGGACGACCCTGTGGGCTAAGGTTAATTACAACAACTCTTACACTCCTTATTTAGTCCTATTCTATAGGACTCACATCACGGAAGACGGGGGGGGGGGGGGGGGGTGAGGCCGGTGTATCCAATCGTGCAATCTCGAGCGTCGGTAGGATGCCATTCGGTGTGGGGGCTTCGTGTTGTCCCATCTCCTGTGAATGGTTATAACAACAACCGTTAGTCACAGAGCTAAGTGGAAAACACATCTCCTCACCAGATCCGTATCCTGGAGATGAGCTTAAGCACACAAACAGAAATTAAATAGCCTAAGCAAGAAGGGTTAGCAGTATGTATATAACCAGAATCCCTAATAACATTAACATTTAATTAATGGAAATGCTCAGCTAGTATCCATAATAATACTGACAATCATAATTTGCACACACACCGCAGGTATTCAAAAACCCGCTCACAAAACCCTGTATCGACATAGTTTGGACCGCTTTCCTTCCAACAGGATAGCGAACCCCGCAGGCCTCACCGAAATGGCCGTCAGTGACAGTGGTCAGTCCTGCCACTTCTGAGTGTGGTCGTACCACATCACCCAGGCCCTCCTGTACAACTCAGTGTACTACTTGGATGTGAGCGACATACGGCGATTCCAAGATTTAGGCTGACCAATGGAGACAAATCAACGGGTATGAATTGGTAATTCCCCGTGGTGCACATCTTCATGTCGCCATGAGTCGTCAACGCTCCCGCACTGGTATGAACGGTCTACGGGCGTGACCGACCCACCACTTTTCCACAAGCATTTTACAAATAGTTAATTAAAGGAAAGAACGTACACTTCAGGTCTACCGCAACTTCCTTGACTCGACCGGCTACCCAAATTTTGGCCAGGAGGCGCAACGGGCGTGAGGGCACTTTATTTGGGGCTAACCCTGGAAGAGATACTCAACTCGCGGTTATCCCCAACTAAGACTTCACAAAACAGGATAGGTCACTCATTAGAGCAGAACCTGGGTTAACACTGTAGGTATAACAATTTACAGTAATTGAGTGCGGTAAATATGGTGCAAAGTAAGTTGCAGAGTTGCGATGCTGAATAATAAAGTACTTGAAAGGAAAGCCAGAAGTAAAGGGCCGAAATAACCGGACCAGTACGAGACTAGAATAGTACTGAGAAGAACTAATTAACGAGCAGTAAACGTCTAACCAGTACGAGACTAGAGTATCGAAAAGACTAAATAAATGCAGTAAACATCTGACCAGTATGAGACTGGAGTATTGAAAAGACTAAACCAAGAGCAGTAACCATTTGACCAGTACGAGATAGGAGTGTCGAAAAGACTAAATAAAAGCAGTAATTACGGGAACAGTACGAGACTCGAGTGTCGAAAAAACTATATAAAAGTAGTAATTACGGGGCTAGTACGAGACTGGAGTATCGAAAAGACTAAGCCATGCCAAGAGCAGTAACCATCTGACCAGTATGAGACTGGAGTGTCGAAAAGATTAAATAAAAGCAGTAATTACTGGACCAGTACGAGACTGGAGTCAAAGAAGTTACACTAAAATAAATAAACAGGTTAGTAGTTCATCACTCTATAATTAGGAGGCTTCAGTTCCATCTCCGTTCTTAGGAATTTCTTCCCAATTCTTCCTTTCTTAATCGCAGTCCGACCAAGGATTTTAATTGCGTCTTGTAAACATAGCTTTATTAGGTGTTCCTTAGCTTCTCCAAAAAGAGACGAATTCCAATGCCCGAGAATCATTCTAAACGCAGCTCGATGTTTCATAAAAACTCCACATAGTTTCGATCTTGAGTGTCCACCTTTATTCATCGGGTTGTTATTTATTCGTAGTATCATCCTACGATTATGACGTGATTGCCTGCCACGATTCCTTTTCCTAATTCTTTTGAAAAATTGATCTCGATTGTTTTTCCCGAAAAATTGGTGAGTCCATTTTTTAACTTCAAATGTCCCCATATTTTGATAGTATACTCAAAATAGTGTATTAAGGGTCAACAAATTATTCCAAGACTTTCCAGCCCTTTTGGGGGGTTTAATTTGTCCGAAGAAATCTTAATTAGGCTTTTTTAATTATCAAACCAATTTATAAAAATCCCAAACTCTGATGGTGTCTTCAAGAGGGCCTAAATATGAGCCTATAATTTTTAAAGAATTTTCCAAGATTGTTAAGGTATTTAATTCATTTAAATAAATATTGCAAAGGCCCTTACAACTAGCAAATCTCATCGGAAAATTCCCAAAAAATTACTGGAGTTAGCCCTCATAATAAGGGGCATTTTTCATGTTCAAAGATTTTTCCCTGGGAGCTTAGGTTGCCCTCAGAAAATCCAGCAAAAATCTTTGAAGGTGGTCTGCGGATAGTGGTTTTTGGGAGAGGGAGAGGCGCCGGACCGCGCGCTGTCCTTTAGTCCCCACAACGGATCGGGAGCCGATACGCTGTGGGGGAGGGGGCGTAATTTCATGCAGGGGGATTAAGAATAGTAGGGCCGTCCGATCTCATCATGGAGATTTGACGGCCACCGCCAAGACCGGCGGTGCACGAGGTGGCAGTCGCTGCCACCGCTAGGCAGCGGCCACCAGGCACCGACGCCGCCCCCGGTCGACTCGTTGGGGCCCGAAGATCTACATGGCGGTGGTCCGGCGTCCTGTCTCCGCCGGCCACCGCCGAAAAACTGCAACCCGAGGGCAGGTGGCGCAGCCTGCGCCATTATTGCTGGTGCCACGCCGCCCCTCCCTCGGTGGTGGCCGGGTCTACTTCCCTAGACGACATGTTGGGGGGTCGGCCTTGTCTCTGGGGGTGGTCCGGCGGCTAGGCGCCGCCGGCCGCCGCAGAAAATTGCTAAAAAATGGGTACAGGAAAACAGAGGAGAGGGGGCTTGCGGGTGCCACCAGAGATGCATTCTCCGGTGAACCTGCCGGGACAGGGGTCCCCGGATGGGGTATTGCTCCCCTAGTGCCACCACCGGCGCTTGGGTGAGGCTTACTCCGCCGGGCCACCACCTGATCCTGGGGCATGGCTCAGGTGGTGCTGGCGGCGCTCCGGCGACGGGGGGGGGGGGGGGGGGGGGAGGGGGGTATGCACCACGTTGGGGGAGTAGGGAAGGGGGAGGGGAAGGTATTCCACCTGGCGTGGGGGTGCTCGGGCGGCGCTGGGCTGAGCAGCCATGGAAAGTGGCAGTGGTGGTGGGTTTGGGGAAGCTTTCTGGCGAGGGAGCTCGGGCAGAGGGGAGGGGCTGGCTGGGGGCCGGTGTGTGCTCAGAAGGGAGGGGTTTGGTCTGCCTTTATAGGGAGGGAGGGGGACCTCACTTCCCTTCCTCCCGATGTGGGACTAAAGGGAGGTGGTGGAGGAATATATTTCTCCCCCCCCACCCCCTCCACTACCTCCTTGCCAGCTAGCCACCTAAGGGAATAGGGGCATCCCTCTTTGGTGGTGGTGGGAGAAAAGGCTCCTATTTAGAGAACTTCCAAAAATATGAATTTTTTTTTTGGGGGGGGGGGGGTGACCAAAGTCAACCTTAAGGTGGGTCCCCCATGTAGGTCAAAGTCCAAGTGGGTCTAACTCGTCGGGTGGATGGTCAATGCTGGGGTGTTAAATCAATATGGGTGCGCGCACGCTTTTTGGTGTGGCATAAAGCCTCATTTGACTACGGTTTGGCTTTCTGGTGCCGAAATTGGTTACAACGGACTTTGTTGGTCTTGTTTTGACTTTAGGAGTCCACTGAGACTGATTGAGATCGATTCTGAGTTCGTACGCTTAATATTTTAGAAATTGTGTCGTGGTGGCCTACAAAACCTAACACATACATATTTCTCGTACGACCTTAGATTGAAGTGCAATGAGTTCCGTTGTGCTCGTATTGGTTATACTAGTCTAATGGAACTGATGGAAGTCAATTCTGAATACGTATGGTCACTATTCCACAACGGTGTTATTGTGACGCACTATGATACTCAAAATGGTCACTATTTTCGTGACCGTCAACCGCTCTGCTATCTCCAACAGCTTCTTGGAGGAAGGACGGGGACCAAACACTAGTCTGCCCGCCAGACCACACGGCTAGGTATCTGTTCTCATTTTCCCTTCTATATGCACCCCATGTAACCTCTTACCCCTGTCCGGTTCTCCTGTATCCCAGACATCCCGTAATTTTAGAGCCCTCCTGTTTCGTTTGGGCAAGCCCCTGCACCTATAAATAGTGGTGAGCAGTACCCAAAAGGCACGCAAATTCGAATCCTCAAGCTTGCCACCTGTGGAAGCGGTCTCGAATCTAGTCCCTTTTGATTTGCTAACTAACCACTCGGTTACCCCTCTTTTGTAACTGCCAGCTTTCCATCTATTAAATTGCCTGCCGCAAGAGGTATTTGTCGCGGCGGCTAAGTCTGGTCTTACCGCTCGGCAACCCTCTCTTTTTTATCATTCATCAACCAACAAGTAACTGACAACTCATCAGTCCCTCTCGACGTCCCTTAACGTGAAGTTGTGTAGGTACAATTTTTGTACCAACGTCCAACTTAAAAGAATTCTAGAAGTATTGATTTGCAATCTAACTTTTGTTTGGAAAGCTAAAAGATCTAATAAATTGAAGGAAGACTACAAATCAACAAAAAAAGACTCAACACTTTTTGAACATGTTCTTATGGTCGAGGAAAAAATACAAATGCAACACAAGAAAATTGCCCAAAATGTTTCAACCGACAATATGTTTCTTTCTTTGATCCGTAAGGACATGCCTTCATACAAAGCAAACCACATAGTTGATGTTATAAATGTGTTGGGGATGATCATTGTGGTTATAAAGTAATTAGTGATGCTTTGCATATGAGGGAAAATTGGTTATAGGTAAGCCTTGACCTTATAAAGTAAATGACATGTAATGAAAATCGATACATACACATATTTGAGAATGCAAGACAAAAAGAGTCATTTGAATCTCTAGACTATAAAATAGTTCCTACTCCCACGAAAAAATGGATATCAATGCCGAACATAGGCTTAGTCACCACATTATACTATAGCATTGCAGTGGTTCGTTATTAAAGATATCAGACATTTACATTTCTTTCATAGCATTCTGCACGCACGGATACCAACAATTGTTTTCATTGGATTTGTTAATAATAATTGTATAACCCATATTCTTCGAGGGTATGACCCATCCATGCCACGTAGGCAGATGTCAAAGTCAATGGTCAAATCGAATACAGCGAGCAGCTCACCAAAGACATGCAAAACCAGTGCAAGTAACAAGGTTACTCGCCCCAAAGTGGCGACTAGAATCAGCCCTCGGGCCTACTCGCATATGGGCGACTATTAACTATAACTTGCCAGACATTGTCAACATCCTCGCCTAGTCGCCCATACATCAGATGTAACTATCCTATCTCGCAGGGGGTAAGGCATAGTCGCCTGCATCCGCTCCCTCAATATTTGTCTATAAATAGACCCCCGGGGGTACCAGGAATAACACTTAAAAAATCAGATCTCAACCCCCCGCCCTATAGGTGAGATCCTTACCAAATCAGTGCCTTCCTAGTACCAAGCTCAACCATCTGTGGTTGTGGAGGGGAAGTTCTCATTGAGCTTTCGGGGATGTGGCAGGACCTCCCTGCTGAAGCTCCCTCGGGTTTGTTTATGATCTCTCCTTTACTTCTTCGCGCGAGCCTTCAGATCCAAGTTGCCAAGGCATAGAATCTGTAGCCTTCAGATATATCTAGGTCCGAATATTTGGAGCTAGGATTTCTTGGCTTCAACAATTTGGTGCGGTGAGTGTGGATCATAGTCAGAGGAAGAAAGCTCGATGTTTCAGGTGAGAAAGGGGAAGGAGGCGAGACAAAAGGGCAAGTGGAGACTCAGCGAGCGGAAGCGAGTTCGTAAGGAGAGCCGACTTCAAGGAGTTCACATGGCGAATCGAAGATTCCTTGCGAGATTCCTTGCGAGTAGTGTTGGATTCTCGCGCCGAGGTCACAGCAACCTCGCCTCTCTGCGAGACTCCGTACGAGGAAGGAGCGTCGTCCAGACGAGCAGGGAAGGAAGAAATAGTGGAGGAGCCAGAGTGACCGGGGCAATCACAGTATTACCCGACGAGTTTCCAGGGGATCAGGTTTCGAGAAGTAGAGAACCCAGCGAGGTTCCCAGATACTCGCGCAGGAGGCGAGTATAGTGCAGTTACTCGCCAGTCGGAAGATCGTCGGCAGGGTGGAAGAAGCCCTTTCAACTGTGAAGTACTAGATGCCCCTGTCTCAGAAGGGCTCAAAGTGTCTGCCATCAACTACTACTCCGGGAGGGATGATCCGATCTGTCATCTTCAGTGGTTTGAGGATGTGGTTTCCATCTGAAACATGACGGGCGCCTTCAAATGCTGGTTCTTTGCGATCACCTTCTAGGGGAAGGCTAAAGACTGGTTCTACCAGCTATCGGCCAGTTCTGTCTACTATTTTGAAGACCTGCGGAGGGGTCTGATGATGAGGTTTGCCACGTATAATAAAAGGAATAAGGAGGCAAATTCCCTCTTCTATCTAGTGCAAGGAGTGCATGAGACGTTGGGTCAATACATTGACCGCTTCCAGGAGGAAGTCTTGGGTATCCAGGAGGTGGATGGATTCACCCTTCAGCTGGCCCTCACTTTCGGTCTCAGGGAGGGCCTTTTCAAGCTCGAAATCAGTAGGGATTCTCCCCTCTCTTACGAAGAACTTATTGAGAGAGCTAATAAGTTCGTTAAAGGGGAGTCGACGAACCGAGGGTTCCTGACAAGGTTCATCTGTCTGACCCGGGAAGAAGGCGAAGAAGAGGAGATGGTATCTGTGTGGGGGAATAGGGTGGAGCCCAATGAGCAGGAGAGGAGGCAGCTAGCTGGGAAGAAGGAAGAGTCGGGGAGAAGGGAAGAGCCAAGAAGGTCAGAGGGGTCGAGGAGGCAGGAAGTGAGGAGGCCCTTTGTGGCTCCTGAGGGGCGAGAGGAAGAGCGAAGGTACCAGGTACCGGAGAAGAGACCGCCGTGGAGGCCGGTGGGAAGGCCCCATCAATTGGGTTAGGGAAGGAGGTTCCCTCTGGAGTGGAGGAACCGTGATCGGCAAAAGAGGCGTCAGGAGGAAGGACGCTGGGAAGCGATGGTTGTTGCCCGACAGGGGAACATGCATAACCAGAAAAATAACTGGAGGAGGCATCAGGTGGAGGAGATCCCTCTGTACTGTGAGTTGCATCAGGTAGAGGGGCACTGAACGATAGCCTGCCCCAATTTTTGGGAGGCCAGAAGAAGGCTTGGTGCATGGGCTAGAGGAGAGCAGCAGAGGCAAGAGATCCCATTGGAGCCAGTGGTGGGCCCGGTATGTAACACTGCAGATTTCCTCAGCAGAAGAAAGAAGGTTTCTAGTAGCAGGAGCTAACGCCAGGCGTTAGTGTTAACGTCGGGCGTTAGGTCGATATCGACTTGATGACTTTCCCTTGTCATCATGAAGGTCATGTTGTCGTCGAGAAGTCTCGATGATTCGACTAAAGAGATAACGTTGGGCGTTAGTGCTAACGTCGGGCGTTAGGTCGATATCGACGAGATGACTGTCATGTCATCGTGAGGCTCATGTTGTCGTTGAGAGGTCTCGTCGATTACCAAGCAAACGCCTGTCGTTAATAGTTAACGCTGGCGGTGGTTGTTCGTCGTGATGACTTAACTTATCGTTGTGAAGCTCCTATTATTGACAAGAGGTATCGTCGCTCGTCGAGATGGCTAACGCCTGGCGTTAAGAGCTAACACTGGTGTTAGGTCTTCCAGCCAATAGAAGTAAGCGGTTCTGGATAAGATCGACTATACCGCCTTTGAGCTAACGCCCGATGTTATGAGTTAACGCCGGAGTTAACTCTTTATATTTATAATGCAGCAAAGGTAAATTTTTCTTCTCATTTCTCACTTTGATTCTCTCTCTCCTGAGGCAAGGAAGAAGAGGACAGGAAGAAGAAGACCCCTTTTGGCTAGCTGGTCGACGCGCCGAGTTCGGATACGTTTAGGAGAGCGTGTTGCGAACCTCTCCATCCGGATTGCTATCAGAATCATGGCTCCAAAGAGATCGTCAAGGGTAACGATTCTCCTCTTGAATCTTTGAACATGCTTGTCCTTTGATTTGCATAGTAGCAAGAAGGTTTACACTAATTAGTGGATAGGTTTCTTCCGACGGGTTGATATGGCATATCTCTGTAGAAATTGCATATAGAGTCTGGATCGTTGTACGGGCATAGGCATACTGTGTGAAGCCCATCTGGACAGGTTGGTCTGGGTTGGTGATGTTGATATCGCTTTATTGCATTCCGGAGAAGACTCCGAGTATGTATGGTTGTTTTCGAATGTTGAGTGTTGTGATGTGCTGCAGGGAGTTCTGGAGGCAATCTCTAGAAAATACCCGAAAAAGATGACAAAATCGTGTTCTGTTATCTAACGTGTGGCGTTAGTGCTAACACCAGTGTTAGTGCCAGTGACACTTGATGTCGCGTGGTTTGATTGGAATTGCCTGTGAAGCCTACGTCAAAAAGGACTCGGGGTGTAACATCATGAAAAGGAAAGGCATGGCGTGTCATCCTTCGTTGTCCTTGTGAGCCAATAACCAGCACAAGGGGAAGCTGCACCCGCATCAGGGTAATTGAACATGACGATATGAGTACGGGCACAAGGCTTAACCAAACCCGACCCTTAGCCATCCAGTGATGAGGTCACGACCTTCATTTCACTGCGGGCATTTTGGGACTAGAATCGTAAGGCAGGACAACCTTGACGGTAGCTCATAGTTATCTAAGTTGAAAAGGAATTAGATTAGTAGTGTAACTCGGGGAGTACACTGAAAGTGTGCCGTGAGAGCACGAGATGTGTGGCCATGCGTGCCAATGTTTGTGATGATTGTATATATGCAGTGCTTCAACACACTTGTGGAATATATATATATATATATATGTGTGTTGTTATTGCTTGCTTGCAGGGAAGGAGTACCACCGCCCCGGGAATGGGGTGTGGTCATTATAATTCTTGGTCAGCTAAAGCTGACCGGTTACTTGTTTTCCCACCGCTTGGTGGATTGTGTTTATACAGGACCTGGCGAGCCGAGTGGGAAGTAGCTGGGTGGAGCTCTTTTGCTAGCTGGCCCTCGAAGGCCTTTTTGAGTATTTTCATTTCATGTATTGCCGGCCTGCATGTCGATGCTTATAAACCATGTAATCAGATAAAAACTTTGATATGTATGGTCGTAGTGCCAAACACTCTTATGTATATAAATCATTCTTTCCTACTTTGTGATGTGGACATGCATTCTGGTTTAAGATAAATAAATTATGCTACCTCTTATGTGTAACTCTAAAATATCGTTGGTTGGTTAACTAATTACGTAACTCTCTAGCTTGTTCACTTTATATGGCGTGGGGTCCCGACCGGACCTACTATTATATACTGTGCAACAGGTAGGGTGTTACAATTTGGTATCAGCTACCGGTCTCATTCCATTTCCGTACGAATTCGCGGTTGAATTCTTTTCAGGGATGGTGAGCATGTGTGTGCGTCGGCGTTTAACTTATCTAAATAACCAGAATGGCCACTTAGGAATGCATTATATACATGTTTGTAGCATGACTGTGGAACCTGCGTGTTCCTTGCTTGCTATTTTGATGTACTATTAGTCGCTTAATTGTGTGTTTGCTACACGATTATAAGTGACTTGGAGTGCTACAGGTCAAGCCCAACCTCGTAACACCTTGGAAAGTGGTGTGTCTGCCCATGTACATGCAACCCCTCCTTCTGCTGAAACAGTTCGAGTGGTCGCAGAGGCGGTTATGACAACACTAAATGCTCAACCAGAAAGACCACTGCAGAACCAGTGTTTACACCTGGAACAGGGAGAGCACACATTGGATGAGTACTTGAATGAGTTCATCCGTCTGGGCTATTACGCGAGGTCTATGTGGGAAGATGAGGAGACCAAGCTCAACACGTTCTACAACAGTCTAAGAACTGACTTATGACTGGCACTTGCGGGTCCGATGTTACTTGTCTTCCACGTCTTAGTGAAAGCGGCTAGATCTCTAAAAATGAATATGAAGAGTGTCCAAGTTAACATGGACCGAGCTGGGACAAATATGGAGTTTAATGTACCGAGCTCTTCAAAGTCTTGGTACCGAAGGTACACGAAGAAGTCTAAGTTTTCAGAACTGGCTTCCTCTTATGTGTCAGGAGCTATAACTACACGGATTCCCCTAAGGTGTTTCACTTGTGGAAAAGTGGGGCACTTTGTTCGAGAATGTCGAAGTGGTCCTCCGAAGGCAGGAAATCGAGAAGTGAACTATGCCCGTGCGGTGGGTACAACTTATGAGGAGAAAGGCAAAGCTATGGAGATTTCTGTTTCCCAGCACCCTCTGACCCAGCCGAGAGGCTACTCATCTGGCCAGAAAGTAGTCATTCAACAAAGCGATGTTGCCACAGGTATGGATGATCATCTCTTACTTTGAACTATATCCCGTGTGCGGATAGAGTTTACAGTGTGGTCATCGTATATCTTGTATTTGTATGTACTTAAGCTTTATCCTAATGTTCTAACTATCCGATGGAAGCTCTTTTTGATACGGGAACATCACACTTCTTATTGTTTAAGGACTTTGGGGTGCAAATATGAGTGTTGTTTACCTTAGTAAAGGATAGATTGGATGTGATCATTTGCATGAACTGGCTTACGAAGCAGTGTGCATGCATTGGTTGCAATTTGAAGGAGGTCACACTAGGGAAAAATACTGAATGCGAGACTATGTTTACCGGTATGCGAGGATCGAGCAAGATGTTGATGTCTGCTCTCTAAGTATTCAAGGCAGTTCGGAAGGGCATGAAGTTGTGCTTCGTGCTAATGAAGGCCGCAAAGCCTAAGCCCAATTTGAGTGACGTTCTTGTTGTATCGGAGTATCTGGATGTGTTTCCAAAAGATCTCTATGGAGCGCCACCTCAGCAAGAGATTGACTTCACTATTGACTTGTTGCCAGGTGCCAAACCCGTGGCACGCTTACCGTACTGGAATGCGCCAAAAGAGATGGCGTAATTGAAAGTTCGGTTGCAGGAGTTACATGAGCAAGGTTATATATGCCCAAGTTCATCTCCTTAGAGTGCACCAGTCTTCTTTGTGAAAAAGAAGGACAGAAGCTTACATCTCTGCATAGACTATCGTGAGTTGAATAAGCTGACGAAGAAGAAAAATTATCCGATTCTGAGAACCGATGACGTGTTCGATCAGCTAGTTGGATTGACTGTGTACTCGAAGCTGGATTTGAAGACTGACTACTATCAGTTTCAAATTAGGGAATGCAATATTCCCAAGATGACGTTTAGTACCGGTTATGGGCACTATGAGTTCACAGTGATGTTGTTTGGCTTGATGAATGCGCCATCAGTATTCATGGATTTGATGAACTGAACGTTTCAAGAGTATCTTGATCGGTGTGTTGTTGTCTTTATAGACGATAAACTGGTATACTCTCAGTCGGAAGAAGAGCATGTGATTCACTTGTACATTGTATTGGATACCCTGAGGCGAAGTCAGTTGTGTGCCAAGTTCTCTAAATGTGAGTTTTGGCTGTCCTTGTAGCATTCCTAGGTCATGTGGTAAGTGGAGAGGGCATTGCAGTGGATCCGATGAAGATAATTGCGATATGGGAGTGGCCTGTGTTGACTACGGTGACGGAAGTCCGAAGTTTCTTAGGACTTGTCGGCCATTATAGGCGCTTCATAGAGAACTTCTTGAGGATAGCTCTGCCTCTCACAATATTGACTAGGAAAGATCAGAAGGTCGTTTGGTCGTTGGAGTGCGCGCGAGCTTTTGAGGAGCTAAAAAGTCATCTGACCATGACGCCAATTCTGTGTTCGCCATGTGGTGCAAAAGGCTTTGAAATCTACAGTAACGCATCAGGGAGCGGCTTAGGCTGCGTTCTTCTTCAGAATGGTCAGGTTATTGCTTATGGCAATCGCAAATTGAAAGTGCATGCGAGGAATTATCTGGTCCATGAACTGGAGCTAGATGCCGTGATATTCACTCTTAAACTTTGGCGGCATTATTTATATGGCATAAAGATTGACATCTTTACGGACCATAAGAGATTGAACTATCTATTAGATCAGAAGGAGCTGAATATGCGACAACGAAGGTGGATGGAGTTCCTTGGGGACTACACTTTCAAGATTCACTATACTCCCGGGAAGGGAAATGTTGTCGCTGATGCTTTGAGTCGAAGGGCTTCTGCACAAGAGAAATGGATTCATATGCATGATGAGCGTCTAATCAGGGACTTAGAGGCCTTAGACATCACTTGCGTTGACAAAAGAACAAGTGCCAAAGCATGTTTGAACTGGACAGAGGTGCAATATGACCTTGCGGACAAAATTTGATTGGCATTGGAGCTTGATCAAAGCATGAAGCGGTATGTGGCAGAGACTGTGGTTGGGTCTACTACCGAGTTCTCCTTGGAAGATGATCTTTTGTGGAAAGACAGTCGATTGTGCGGCCCCAATGTTGGTAAATTGTGGGAGGAGTTGATATACGAGGCACATTTTACTAAGTACTTCATCCACCCGGGGAGCACAAAAATGTACCAGGACATAAAGAAGCTATTCGGGTGGCAGGGTTTGAAGAAAGACATAGCTCTATACGTGGCAAAGTGTCACACTTGCGCGCTCGTGAAGGCAGAATGTCAAAAACCTGGTGGTTTTTTGAAGTCCGTATTGATTCCAAAATGGAAGTTTGATGATATCTCTATGGATTTCATGCATGGCTTGCCAAGATCGCAACTCGGGAACGATGCCATTTGGGTGATCGTGAACCGATTGACGAAAGTCGCACACTTTATTCCGAACTGGTGAGACGATTCAGTGGGAAAACTAGCAAAGTTATATGTGGATAACATAGTGCGATTGCATGGTGTGCCCCGTAGCATCGTAAGTGATCGAGATGGGCGCTTCACTTCAAATGAATGGAGGCTAATCCACCAACTATTGGGTACCAAACTGAAGTTTAGCACTGTCTTTCATCCTCAAACTGATGGGCGGACTAAACGGACCAATATGACATTGGAGGATATGCTTCGAATGTGCGCCTTGGATTTCAGCAAGAGGTGGGAGGACCATCTCTATATGATTGAATTTGCCTACAATAATAGCTACCAAGCGAGTATACAAATGACGCTCTTTGACGCCCTTTATGGAAGGAAATGTTGTACTCCCTTGGTTTGGGTAGAAACAGGAGAAACAAAGTTGTTTAAGCGGAAGGATGTCGATGATGCAAATTCGACAATTCGGACAATCCGGGAGCAATTGTTGATTGCTCAGAATAGGCGGGCAAAATTTTACAAAACCAAGCATCGCAATATCGAGTTCGCCATTGGAGACTAGGTGTATCTGAAGATCAAACCATTCAAGGGTGTCTCACGAATTCGACGCTTGAAAAAGCTATGTCCTAGATACCTTGGACCGTTTGAGGTCTTGGATCATGTTGGTGAAGCTACCTACCGGCTTGCTCTTTCAGCAGAATTAAGTGGATTGCACGATGTCTTTTAAATATCTGTATTGAGAAAGGCATTGCAAGAGCCTACTCATATTGTTGCTGATGTTCAAGTGCTAATTGATGGTGGGATAAAGACAAAGGTCAAACCCATTCGCATTGAAGTCACTGAAGTCAAGCAATTGCGGAACAAAATAATCAGATTGGTCAAAGTCCAGTGGAAAAATTGCGGTCATGAGGAGCTTTCATGGGAGCGAGAGCAGACCATGCTTGACGAGTTCCACGAATTGTTCCATTGAGGTACAAGTTATATATTTTGTACTGTTGGTTTCTTTCTTATTTCTGGAAGTTCGGGATGAACTTTCTTTAAGGGGAGGGGGATTGTAACACCCCACATTTCCCCAGCAGAAGAAAGAAGGTTTCTGGTAGCAGGAGCTAACGCCAGGCGTTACTGCCAACGTCAGGCGTTAGGTCGATATCGACTTTACGACTTTCCCTTGTCGTCGTGAAGGTCCTATTGTCGTCTAGAAGTCTCGACGATTCGACTAGATCAGAGCTAATGCTGGGTGTTAGTGCTAACACCAGGTGTTTGGTCGGTATCGATGAGATGACTGTCTTGTCATCGTGAAGCTCCTATTGTCGTTGAGAGGTCTCATCGATTGCCAAGCTAATACATGGCATTAATAGTTAACGATGGCGGTAACTGTTCATCGTGATGACTTAACTTATCATCGTGAAGCTCATATTATCGATGAGAGGTCTCGTCGATCGTCGAGATGGCTAACACCGACATTAGGTCTTCCAGCCAATAGGAGTAAGCGGTTCTGGATAAGATCGACTGTGCCTCCTTTGGGCTAATGCATGGCGTTAAGAGTTAATGCCGACGTGAAGTCTTTATATTTATAAGGCAACAAAGGTAGATTTCTCTTCTCATTTCTCACTTTGATTCTCTCTCTCCTGATGCAAGGAAGAAGAGGACAGGAAGAAGAAGACACCTTTTAGCTAGCCGTTCGACGCGTTAAGTTCGGATACGTTTAGGAGAGCGTGTTGTGAACATCTCCATCCAGATTGCTTTCAGAATCATGGCATCAAAGAGATCGTCAATGGTAACGATCCTCCTCCTGAATCTTTGGACAAACTTGTCCTTTAATTTGCATAGTAGCAAGAAGATTTCCACTAATTAGTGGATATGTTTCTTCCGACGGGTTGATATGATATATCCCCGTAGAAATTGCATATAGAGTCCGGATCGCTGTACGGACATATGCATACTCTGTGAAGCCCATTTGGATAGGTTGGTCTAGATTGGTGATGTTAATATCGCTATATTGCTTTTCGGAGAAAACTCAGAGTATGTATGCTTATTTTCGAGTGTTGTGATGGGCTGCAGGGAGTTCTGGAGGAAATCTGTAACACCCCAAAAATCGTAGTTTGTCGAAATAGGCGGAATGGTAGTGCGGCGCTCGAAGTAGGCTGAATTTTCCCTACCTGCTCCTCGCGCACGACTAGTGGCCTCTTCTTCGCGCACGACCAGTGATCGTGCGCATGATCGTGCATTAATTGAGAGGAAATATGGTCGGCTGAAAAGCTATACGCGCACGACCAGAGGTTCTTCGCGCACGACCAGTGACCGTGCGCCTGTGAACGTGCGCCCTATTTATTCTGCTCCTCGATTTTGAGCGGAGAAGGAGATCGGTCCATCCAAATCTTTTGGAATCCGATCCAATGGCTAGGATTAGATGCTGGAGGTCTTTAGGGCTGATGAGAGGAGGTTAATCCTCATAATTTCTAAGCCTTTCTCTCTCCAAACCTAGAGAAAGAAGAAGGAGGCAAGGAAGAAGAAGGAGAGATCCCGCCATTGACGGAGCTCCATTTCACGAGCCGTTTCCAGATCTGGAGAGTCCAGCCCGGTGCGGTCGTTTCCCTCCGTCTAGAATCTCGGATCCATGGCGAAGAAGAACGCTCCTAGGGTAACGATTCTTCCTCCCGATATTTGGACTTGTCATTTGCCCTCTCCTTCATTTCTCTATGCTTGCATGAGGAATCCCTTTCACCAAGTGGGTGAAGTGTAGGATTTCCTCAAGTTCTTCGGAACTCCGGGTAGATTGTGTCCGTCCCCGGCATATTGCATGTAGAAAATCCGGTAGTCGTGCGGATTTAGGCATTGTGTGTGAAGCCTATTCGTGGTCGTGAGCCCGAATCGGTGATGCTTGATTTGCGACGTTGCATTTAGGTTAGGCCTAGAATGCGTGCCGGAGAATGACTCCGTGAGATCATCTTAGTATTGCGGGCATTAAGTGTAGGCGTCTTGTGAAGATCCTAACGAAAGTCCCATGCTTTGAGATTGGATGAAGGCAAACCTTCACCACGAAATTGATGCGGAGCGTATTGTACCTCCCTTGTTGAGTATTTGTGAAGCCTAGATCCTTGAGAAGGGGTTAGGTGCGTAGCTTATAAATTGTGTAGCACTTGAAAGTGCTAAACCCTTACGGGCCGAGGTGAAGCCGTACCCGCGTCGTGCGTTAGATCGCGACGATTAGAGCACAGGCAAAGCTAAACCGAACCCGTTTCCATGCAGATCGGTAAGAGGTCCCTACCTCATGGAAGCCGTGTGATCATGGGAGAGGTCGTGGAAGGTGATTTACCTAGACCGACCAAAAGCTCTTTTTCCCACCTAAGGCGATGGCCCTTACAGTGGAGTGTTTTGTGGAATTGATGTTGTTAGCCTCATGCGGTTGTTTAGGCGGTTGTGGGGAACCTTCGGGTGAGCCCAACCAACATCATGTGCATACCTAGGTTCCCTCCTTTTTGATGCTCAACCTAGAAGATTGATTGTGCTTGAAACCTCACCTTGTGTAGTTGCACTTTCTTTATATTAGTACTTGTGCTAGTATGGCTTGCTTGCAGGGTAGAAGCTCCGCCACCCCGGGAAAGGGGTGGGGTCGTTATAATTTGGTCAGCTGTGCTGACCGTTACTTTGTTTGCCACCGCTGGGTGGAATGTTCTTATGCAGGTGCAGGTGAGCCTAGTGGGAAATAGCGGGCGGTGGCCCTTTTGCTGAGTTGGCCCTTGAAGGCCAGCCTCCCTTTTCTGCTTTCTCATGTATTGCCGGCCTGCGTGCCGAAGTATGTTCTGAGTTTTGTACATTGGTGAATGTAAGGCCTTAAGGCCGTAACTCTGTTTTATGGTTTCATTCCTATGATAGTGGACAGTTCTAAATGAAATGTTAAATCATTATGCTTCCGCTAGTGTTTAGTATACTCTGTTGTAGTTCTTTCTGTTTTATCACCTTTTAACTCCTAGCTAGTGTGGTTTGTATGGCGTGGGGTCCCGGCCGGACCTACTGTTATACTATTCGTACTGGCAGGGTGTTACAATTTGGTATCAGACTTAAGGCGTCGATCCGTAGTTTAGCGAATTCAGGACGAATTCCTTTTAAGGGGTGGTGTGCACGGGATGTGCATTCACCTAAAACGACAAAAACTAATAAGAATGTCCACTTAGGAATGGAAAAACATACTTGTTTGTGGAACCTGAGCGTTCCACGATTGTTGTTTGCTATGTTTTCGGTCACTAAATTGTGTCTTACACGATTATAGGTGACTAGGAGTGGTGCGGGGCCGTCTCAACCCAGTAACACTGCTGAAAGTAGTGGGTCGGCTGAAGTGCCAGTGACCACTCCTCCTGCTGAGATGATCAGGTTAATCGAAGAAGCTGTCTTCGCGATGATGAATGCTCAACCGCAAAGGCTTGCACAACCTGCTTCGCCTAATACAGATGCGGCCCCGGTGATCGAACCTGCAGTGGAACCTGCGGTGGAACCGAGGGTTGAGACCCCTGTGCCAGTGGCTGCAGTGGAACCTGCGGTGGTGCAAAGGGTGGAGCATCCTGCATAGCGTGTAGCCGTTGCGCAAGCGCGTGATCAACAACTGCAACACTTTCTAAGCGTCCACCCTCCAACTTTCTCGGGGACCGGATCCCCAACGAAGGCGGAGGACTGGCTGTCAACGGTTAGAAAAACTCTAAAGGCGACAGTAACAGAAGAAGCTATGATGGTCACTTTAGCCACCTTCCTCCTTAACGGAGAGGCAGAGCGTTGGTGGGCCGAACAGGAAGTGCACAAGTTTGGAGGCAAGGAGATTACCGAGATCACGATAGCGAAGTTCTCAAAGTCATTTCTTCAAAGGTATATTCCTTCTGCCCAACGCATTGCGTTGCAGAACCAGTTTCTGAAGTTAACTCAAGGCGACAGCTCAGTGGATGAGTACTTGCACGAGTTCACTAAACTGGGTCGATATGCGGGGCCTATGATGAAAGATGAAGAGACAAAGACGAACAAGTTCTATGAAGGTCTTCGGGACGAGTTGAGGCTGCTCCTTGCAGGCCCAATGACGTTAGGTTTCCATGTGATGGTCCAAACTGCCAGATCCCTAGAGTTGGACATGAAGAGGGTACAAGCAAAAGCCGTGGCAAAGAAACCTGAGTTTCATGTGCCGGCCTCTCAGTCCAAGTCAGAGTTCAGAAAGAACAAACGGAAGTTCAAATCGGCGGAGCAAACTCGCTCAAATGTTTCGGGAGCAACGACTGTGCGGGGTCCTATCACGTGTTTCACCTGCGGGAAGGTGGGACACAAGGCCGCAGTGTGTCGAAGTGGTCCCCCGAAGGCAGAGAACCGAGCGTTGGACTATGCTCGTGCTGCGGAAAAGGGTAAAGCTGCGGAATCTTCGGCTTCCCAGCACATTATTCCGACTCAGCCGAGAGTCTATTCGCTTAGCCAGCAAGAAGCTATACGACAAACTGATGTCGTCACAGGCTTTGTCCTAATTTTCAACTATCCGGCGAGAGCTCTATTTGATACGGGTGCATCACACTCTTTTCTGTCTGAGGACTTCGTGGTGCGAATCGGAGTGCCGTCTACCTTCGTAGAGGATAGATTGGAAGTAGTTCTACCCAATGGATCTCGCATGAGTGCAGATAGGAAGAGCCGTGTGAAGGTGCAGATCAGAAGTCAGGATTTCGACTTGGAAGCGTCGTTATTACCGTTAGCTGAATTCGATGTGATCTTCGGCATGGACTGGCTCTCGGAGCAGCGAGCATGCATAGATTGCAATTCAAAGGAGATCACTCTGGGAAGGAACACCGATGGAGAAACCATGTTTGCCGGTATGCGAGGAGCGAGCAAGACGCTGATGTCTGCTCTCCAAGTGGTTAAGGCGGTGAGAAAAGGCGCCGAGTTGTTCTTCACCTTGTTGGAGGCTTCGGAGCCAAAGCCCAGGTTGTGTGATGTCCCAGTTGTAGCGGAGTACGCCGACGTGTTTCCTAGCGAACTCCCTGGGGCTCCGCCTCATCGGGAGATTGATTTCTGTATCGAGTTGGTGCCAGGTGCCAAACCCGTGGCCCGCTCACCGTACCGGATAGCGCCAAAGGAATTGGCAGAGCTGAAGGTTCAATTGCAAGAGCTGCTAGAGCAAGGCTACGTACGTCCAAGTTCATCGCCTTGGAGTGCACCGGTCCTCTTTGTGAAAAAGAAGGACGGGAGCTTGCGTCTATGTATTGATTATCGAGAGCTAAACAAGTTGACCGAGAAGAACCAATATCCGATTCCAAGAATCGATGATTTATTCGACCAACTGGTTGGGTCGACGGTATACTCCAAACTGGACCTACGGTCCGGCTATTACCAACTGCGGATAAGGGAATGTGACATTCCAAAGATAGCGTTCAGTACCCGCTTTGGGCACTATGAGTTCACGGTGATGCCGTTCGGTCTGTCTAATGCACCGTCGGTATTCATGGACTTAATGAACAGAACGTTCCGGGAGTATTTGGATCAATTTGTGATCGTCTTCATCGACGACATTTTGGTATACTCTCAGTCGAAAGAGGAGCATGTAGGGCATCTGCACACAGTTGTGAGCACCTTGAGGAGGAGTCAACTATATGTCAAGTTCTCCAAGTGCGAGTTTTGGCTACCGTCAGTAGCATTCCTTGGTCACGTCGTTAGTGGAGATGGAATTGCGGTTGACCCGTCGAAGATAGAAGCGATCTGAGCCTGACCTTTGTTGAAAAACGTAGCGGAAGTCCGAAGTTTCTTAGGACTTGCCGGCTATTATAGGCGCTTTGTGGAAAACTTCTCGAGGATTGCACTTCCTCTCACTAAACTGACTAGGAAAGATCATAAGTTCGTTTGGTCGCCCGAGTGCACACGAGCTTTTGAAGAGCTGAAGAGCCGTCTGACCACGGCTCCCATTCTATGCTCGCCATGTGGTACGGAAGGCTACGAAATTTATAGCGACGCCTCGCGGAGTGGTTTGGGTTGTGTCCTAGTGCAGTTCGGAAAGGTAATTGCCTACGGCTCCCGGCAACTGAAGGTTCATGAGAGGAATTACCCGGTCCATGATTTGGAGCTAGCGGCCCTGGTATTTGCTCTTAAGCTTTGGAGGCATTATTTGTATGGCGTGAAGATCGACATCTTTACCGACAAGAGCCTCAAGTACCTGCTGGATCAAAGGGAGTTGAATATGCGTCAGAGGAGGTGGATGGAGTTCCTGGGGGACTACACCTTCGACATCAAATATACTCCTGGAAAGGGAAATGTAGTTGCGGACGCGTTGAGTCGTCGGGCTCCCGCTCAAGCAAATTGGATTTTGATGCACGATGAGCGTCTAATCCGCGAACTAGAAGAAATGGAGATCATTTGCGTTGATAGGAGAGCGTCTACTTCAGCATGCTTGAACTGGACGGAGGTTCAATACGACCTTGCCGACCGAGTTCGACATGCATTGGAGCTGGACGAGAGCATGAAACGCTATAAAGCGGAAACCGTTGATGGGTTAAACGCTGATTTCTCCTTCGAAGATGGCCTTATGTGGAAAGAGGGCAGATTATGCGTCCCAAACATTGGCACTCTACGGGCGGAGTTGATGTACGAGGCGCATCATACCAAGTACTCGATCCACCCAGGGAGCACTAAAATGTATATGGACATGAAGAAACTTTTCTGGTGGCCGGGTATGAAGAAAGACATTGCCCTCTAAGTGGCCAAGTGTAATACTTGCGCGTTGGTGAAGGCGGAATGTCAACGTCCCGGTGGATTTTTGAAGTCCTTGCCGATTTCGGAGTGGAAGTTTGATGATATCTCGATGGACTTCGTGCACGGATTGCCGAGATCACAACAGGGAAACGACGCCATTTGGGTGATCGTGGACCGATTGACGAAGGTATCGCATTTTATTCCGAACCGGAAGGATGATTCTGTAGAAAAGCTAGCGAAGCTCTATGTTGATAATATTGTGAGACTGCACGGTGTCCCTCGTAGCATCGTCAGCGATCGTGATGGGCGTTTCACATCGAAAGATTGGAGGCTTATCCATGAATTGTTGGGCACGAAATTGAAGTTCAGCACGACCTTCCACCCGCAAACGGATGGACAGACCGAGAGAACCAACATGACGATGGAGGATATGCTCCGAATGTGCGCTCTAGATTTTGGAAAGAAGTGGGAAGATCATCTCTATATGATCGAGTTTGCCTACAATAATAGCTACCAAGCCAGTATACAGATGGCTCCTTTCGAGGCCCTCTATGGTAAGAAGTGTCGCACGCCGTTGTCTTGGGCGGAAACGGGCGATGCTAAGCTATTAAAGCGAAAGGATGTTGAGGAAGCAACTTCGACGATCCGAACTGTACGTGAAAGGCTATTGATTGCCCAGGATAGGCAAGCAAAATATTTCAACGCCAAGCATAGGAACCTAGAGTTCGCTTGAAAAAGCTCAGTCCAAGGTACTTAGGACCGTTTGAGATCGTGGAGCGTGTTGGTGAAGCGGCTTATCGGCTTGCACTATCTGCAGAACTGAGCGGTCTGCACGACGTGTTTCACATTTCAGTTTTGAGGAAGGCAGTGCAAGAGCCTACTCATATCGTCGCGGTCGGCAAAGTGCCAGTTGATAGTGGGTTGTCGACGAAAGTCAAGCCTTTACGCATCAAAGATACCGAAGTAAAGCAGTTGCGGAACAAGTCCATACGGATGGTGAAAGTCCGGTGGGACAATTGCGGCCGAGAGGAGCTCTCTTGGGAGAGAGAGCAAGCGATGCTTGCGGAGTACCCCGAGCTGTTTCTCTCAGGTAATTTATAACTGTAATTCCTGCTCTTACTGTTTTCGAAATTTCGGGATGAAATTCTTTTAAGGGGGGTGGAGTTGTAACACCCCAAAAATTGTAGTTTGTCGAAATAGGCGGAATGGTAGTGCGGCGCTCGAAGTAGGCTGAATTTTCCCTACCTGCTCCTCGCGCACGACCAGTGGCCTCTTCTTCACGCACGACCAGTGATCGTGCGCATGTTCGTGCGTTAATTGAGAGGAAATATGGTCGGCTGAAAAGCTATACGCGCACGACCAGAGGTTCTTCGCGCACGACCAGTGACCGTGCGCCTGTGAACGTGCGCCCTGTTTATTCTGCTCCGCGATTTTGAGCGGAGAAGGAGATCGGTCCGTCCAAATCTTTTGGCTAGGATTAGATGCTGGAGGTCTTTAGGGCTGATGAGAGGAGGTTAATCCTCATAATTTCTAAGCCTTTCTCTCTCCAAACCTAGAGAAAGAAGAAGGAGGCAAGGAAGAAGAAGGAGAGATCCCGCCATTGACGGAGCTCCGGAGCTCTGTTTCGCGAGCCGTTTCCAGATCTGGAGAGTGCAGCCCGGTGCGGTCATTTCCCTCAGTCTAGAATCTCGGATCCATGGCGAAGAAGAACGCTCCTAGGGTAACGATTCTTCCTCCCGATATTTGGACTTGTCATTTGTCCTCTCCTTCATTTCTCTATGCTTGCATTAGGAATCCCTTTCACCAAGTGGGTGAAGTGTAGGATTTCCTCAAGTTCTTCGGAACTCCAGGTAGATTGTGTCTGTCCCCGACATATTGCATGTAGAAAATCTGGTTGTTGTGCGGATTTAGGCATTGTGTTTGAAGCCTATTCGTGGTCGTGAGCCCGAATCGGTGATGCTTGATTTGCGACGTTGCATTTAGGTTAGGCCTAGAATGCGTGCCGGAGAATGACTCCGTGAGATCATCTTAGTATTGCGGGAATTAAGTGTAGGCGTCTTGTGAAGATCCTAACGAAAGTCCCATGCTTTGAGATTGGATGAAGGCAAACCTTCACCACGAAATTGATGCGGAGCGTATTGTACCTCCCTTGTTGAGTATTTGTGAAGCCTAGATCCTTGCGAAGGGGTTAGGTGCGTAGCTTATAAATTGTGTAGCACTTGAAAGTGCTAAACCCTTACGAGCCGAGGTGAAGCCGTACCCGCGTCGTGCGTTAGATCGCGACGATTAGAGCATGGGCAAAGCTAAACCGAACCCGTTTCCATGCAGATTGGTAAGAGGTCCCTACCTCATGGAAGCCGTGTGATCATGGGAGAGCTCGTGGAAGGTGATTTACCTAGACCGACCAAAAGCTCTTTTTCCCACCTAAGGCGATGGCCCTTACGGTGGAGTGTTTTGTGGAATTGATGTTGTTAGCCTCATGCGGTTGTTTAGGCGGTTGTGGGGAACCTTCGGGTGAACCCAACCAACATCATGTGCATACCTAGGTTCCCTCCTTTTTGATGCTCAACCTAGAAGATTGATTGTGCTTGAAACCTCACCTTGTGTAGTTGCACTTTCTTTATATTAGTACTTGTGCTAGTATGGCTTGCTTGCAGGGTAGAAGCTCCGCCACCCCGGGAAAGTGGTGGGGTCGTTATAATTTGGTCAGCTGTGCTGACCGTTACATTGTTTGCCACCGCTGGGTGGAATGTTCTTATGCAGGTGAGCCTAGTGGGAAATAGCGGGCGGTGGCCCTTTTGCTGAGTTGGCCCTTGAAGGCCAGCCTCCCTTTTCTGCTTTCTCATGTATTGCCGGCCTGCGTGCCGAAGTATGTTCTGAGTTTTGTACATTGGTGAATGTAAGGCCTTAAGGCCGTAACTCTATTTTATGGTTTCATTCCTATGATAGTGGACAGTTCTAAATGAAATGTTAAATCATTATGCTTCCGCTAGTGTTTAGTATACTCTGTTGTAGTTCTTTCTGTTTATCACCTTTTAACTCCTAGCTAGTGTGGTTTGTATGGCGTGGGGTCCCGACCGGACCTACTGTTATACTATTCGTACTGGCAGGGTGTTACAAAATCTCCAGAAAATACCCGAAAAAGATGACAAAATCGTGTTTTGTTAGCTAACGCGCGATGTTAGTTTTAACGCCGGCATTAGTGTCAGTGACACTCGATGTCACGTGGTTTGATTGGAATTGCATGTGAAGCCTACATCAAAAAGGATTGTGGGTGTAACATCATGAAAAGGAAAGGCCTGGTGTGTCTACCTTCGTTGGCCTTGCGAGCCAATATCGGGGATAAGGGGAAGCTGCACTCGCGTCGGTGTGATTGAACCCGACGATATGAGCACGGGCACAAGGCTGAACCGAAACCGACCCTTAGCCATCCAGTGATGAGGTCGCGACCTCCGTTTCACTACTGGCATTTTGGGACTATAACCGTAGGCAGGACAACCTTAACGGTAGCTCATAGTTATCTAAGTTGAAAAAGGACTTAGATTAGTAGTGTAACTCGGGGAGTACACTGAAAGTGTGCCGTGAGAGCACAAGACGTTTGGCATTGCGTGCCGACGTTTGTGATGATTGTATAAATGTAGTGCTTCGACGCACTTGTGGAATATATATATATGCTGACCGGTTACCTGTTTTCCCACCGCTTGGTGGATTGTGTTTATACAGGACCCGGCGAGCCGAGCAGGAAGTAGCTGGGTGGAGCTCTTTTGCTAGTTGGTCCTCGAAGGCCTTTTTGAGTGTTTTCATTTCATGTATTGTCAACATGCGTGTCGATTCTTGTAAACCATGTAATCAGATAAACACTTTGATATGTATGGTCGTAGTGCCAAACACTTTTATGTATATAAATTAGTCATTCCTACTTTGTGATGTGGACATGCATTCTGGTTTAAGATAAATAAATTATGCTTCCGCTTATGTGTAATTCTGAGATATCGTTGGTTGGTTAACTAATTGTGTAACTCTCTGGCTTGTTCACTTTATATTGCTTGGGGTCCCGGCTGGACCTACTGTTATATAATGTGCAACAGGCAGGGTGTTACATGGTACCCATTCGGAGGAGGAAAGAAGACAGGGTTGACCGGGGAGGTCGAGGAGCCCAGGGAGGAGGAGGTGGAGTAGGGGTAATCCACAAAGGAGCGGGACTCAGAGCTTCCCACAAGGCCAGTCTCCACCAAATCTACCGCAGGAGCATCACTTCGACCTCCCAAGCGCTGCCCCCAGTAGATGAGATCACCTTATCCGAGGAGGATATGTTGGGGAATGAGAATCCTTTTCACGATGCCCTCGTGATTCAATCCGCCATTGAAGACTTCACTGTCACCCGAATCCTGATAGACAACCGGAGTTTGGTGAACATCATTTTCAAGAAGATGTTTGACAGACTAGAGGTGGACGCAAGCAGGGTGATAGCCTCAGATGGGTCTCTTTTCGATTTCTCGGGTGAGCAGAAGGAGGTGGAAGGAGGAGTGGAGGTACTGGTGACCCTCGACGGCAATTCGACCAAATGTCGATTCATCATCGTTGATGCGCCGAGATGTTATAGTGCGATCTTTGGCAGGCCACTCATCAGCACCTTCAAGGCCGCTCCATCCTCCTACCATCAATGCATAAAGTACTGCTAAGGGGACGTCCAGATAAGGTTTCAGAGCGAACCTAAGGCTGCTCGAGAGTGTTATCTGAATGCAGTAAACACTATTAGCTGGATGGAGGAGCCGGAGGAAGATGACCGGTCCTGGAAAGAATGGCTATGCTAGAGGTTGCGGAGGAGGTAGAGGAAGTGGAAGTATCCTCAGAAGGTGGAGAGCCCGGAATGCTGAAAATCGGTGGAGCACTGAAGGCAGAGGAGAAAATAAAGATGGTGGTATGTCTGCAAGAGAATATGGATGTCTTCGCATGCAGCGTCACAGAGATGCCAGGAATCAATGCTGAAGTCGCGTGCCACCGTCTCAATCTATACCCCGAGGTCAAACTCATCCGGCAGAAGAAACGATCGAGTGTTATCTCGTTGGCTGAGCCTATCCGCGAGGAAGTGAAGAAACTGCTTGAGGCAGGGTTTGTATCCGAGATCCAGAATCCAGGCTGAGTCTCAAATGTTGTAATGGTAAAGAAAGTCACGGGAGGCTGAACAATGTGTGTTGATTTTTCTTTGCTAAATAAAGCTTGCCCGAACGATTGTTATCCCCTGCCTCGAATCGACGCGTTGGTTGATTCAGCCATCGGTTATTCTGTGATGAGCTTCCTTGATGCCTTTTCAGGATACCACTAGATCTGGATGCATCCCCTCGATTGCCTCAATGTCTCCTTCATCACTAGTGATGGCTGTTACAGTTACAAGATGATGCCTTTCGGGTTAAAGAATGCGGGGGCTACATACCAGCAGATGATTGACCAAATTTTCAAAAAGCAAAAGAGCAGGAACCTGGAGGTGTATGTGGATGATCTCATGGTCAAAAGCAAGGGCACACATGAGCATATCACAGATCTAGAGTAGACCTTTGCAACTCTCCGAAGGTTCAAGATGAGGCTCAATCCCGCAAAATATGTGTTTGGGGCAAGGAGAGGGAAGTTCTTGGGACATCTCTTCACCCCTAAAGAAGTGGAGCCTAACCCCAATAAGGTTAAAGCCATCGTTGAAATGACGTCGCCAAAGAACATCAAAGAAGTCCAGAGGCTGACTGGAAGGCTGGCTGATCTTAGTCACTTCTTGTCAAAGGCGGGAGAGAAGTGCTCTCCAATCTTCAAAACGCTCCGGAACATTCATCAATTTGAGTGGTCCGAAGAGTGTGAGAGCGCCTTCGAAAAGCTAAAACAGCAGCTAACCCAGACACCTCTCCTTCAAAGCCCGAGAGAAGGCGAAGACCTACTCCTCTACCTAGGAGTAAGGGTGGAGGCGGTGAGTTCTGTGCTTTTCAGAGAGGAATGGAAGAAGCGGCTACCCATCTACTACGTAAGTCACATGCTAAAAAGGCGGAGATGCGGTATCCCATCCTCGAAAAGCCAGCTTTCTCCTTAGTGGTGTCAATGCGAAAGCTCCGGCCTTATTTTCAAGCCCACTTCATCCGGGTCATCACCGATCATCCCCTCCAAAGTTTCCTGGAAGTAGTGGAGCACTCTGGCAGGTTAGCGAAATGGTCGGTAGAACTCAGTGAGTTCGACATTTCCTTCTTTCCCCGAGTAGCGATAAAAGCGCACGCGGTGGAGGACTTCCTAGCTAACCTCTCAGGGGAGACAGACCAAAGTGAGGGCCCCTCGAGTCTGGTTCCCTGGAAAATGTTCGTAGACGGAGCTTCAGGAAAAAGCTCTGTGGGAGTTGGCATCATGCTTGTCAGCCCACAGGGAACTAGGATCGAACAGACGGTCGAGATCCTCTTCCCCGTCACGAACAATCAAGCGGAGTACAAGGCCAAAGTGGCAGGCTTACGTCTCACCAAGGAGTTGGGAATCCAGGACATTCTAGCTTTTACAGATTCAATGGTGGCCGCTTCGCAAATTCGAGGAGAGTTTGAGGTGTGTGACGCCATCCTGCAGAGATACCTGGTCAAGGTGAAAGGGCTGATTGGAGTCTTCCAGTCTATTTTTGTCGAAAACGTGCCAAGGGAGGAGAACTCGGTGGCAGACCATTTGGCCAAGTATGGTCCGAGAGCCGGGGGGACGATAACAGAGCTGTTTTGGCCATCCATCAAGGAAGGAGAGATGATGGAGATCGAGCAACACCCTTCTTGGATGGACCCGTTCGTAACGTTCCTAGCCACCGATCAACTCCCGACGGACGACGAAGATCAAAGGAAGTTCAAATACAAAGTAGCCTACTACTTGCTGCACAACGGGGAGCTGTATCGAAAGACCATCTCGGGCTCTCTGGCCAGATGCGTCTCAGAGGCCGAAGTGCCTCGAGTGTTGGAAGAGATCCATTTTGGAGAATGCGGTAGCCATTCAGGGACTCGCACTCTGGAGCAAAGAATTGTAAGGCATGGTTATTTTTGTCCAACCATTCAGAAGGATGCAGGGGCTTTCTCGAAGAAAAGTCAGAAGTGCCAACTATTCACTCCTCTCCAGTTGCAGCCTGCCCAGCAACTTCGTTCGATCACGGTCCCTTGGCCATTCTCCATCTGGGGAATGGATTTGATAGGACCCTTCCCCTAAGCTAGTGGCCAGAGGAAGTTTGTTCTTGTCATGATCGACTACTTCTCCAAGTGGATTAAGGTTAAGGCTCTGGCCAAAACCACATCTCAAATCGTGAAGAACTTCATATGCGGGGAGATCGCTTGCAGGTTTGGGATTCCTCTCGCCATCGTCACGGACAACAGTCCGCAGTTCACCAGCCTAGAGCTGACCGACTTCTATTGTCAGCTGGGAACTGATCTCTGATTTGCTTCGGTGCATCATCCTCAGAGCAATGGGTAAGTGGAGGCCGCCAACAAGCTGATTATCAACCTATTTAAGAAGAAAGTCGAGAACCTAAAGCAGAATTGGGTGGACCGGCTCCCCTCTGTCCAATGGGCTCTGGGGACCACTCCTAACTCGGCCACGGGAGAGACCTCCTTCAAGTTATCTCTCGGGTCTGAGGCTCTCATCCCCATAGAGTTCGAGGTTAGGAGCCCTAGGATGGTGGCGGCAAAAGAAGGAGACGAGGAATGGCAGCTCGAAAATGAAGAAGATCAAAGACTTTCCCTGGATTATATCGAAGAACTTTGAGATCTTGACACGACTAGGCAGGAGGAGGTTAAAAGGAGGATGACCAAGTATTTCGACAAACACGTCTGCCTCAAGCAATTCCAGGCGGGCGATCTCGTCCTCAAGAAAGTAGGTGAAGTAGGAAGAGCAGCCTCTATCGGAAAGCTCAACCCAAACTAGGAAGGGCCTTTCATTATCCATGAATCGTTGAGCACCGGAGGATACCACCTGCAGAATCACGAAGGAGAGCTGCTTGGGAATACCTGGAGCGGTGATGACCTGAAAAGGTTTTATCCCTAACAGGAATGTATCCCCCCCTCCTTTTTCTCTTAATATGTTTTTGGTATACATAAATTCCCTCCCCCTGAAACCAGGGATGGTGGGAGTCCTTCTCTCAGCAAGTATTTACCGCAAAATAGAAAAAAGTAGGTGAAATTGATCTCCACGATGGGTTGGGAAGTGGGCCTCCGACTTGTCTCTCATAAGATCTAGTGTGGATGATGGGACGATGCATCGGGATAGCAAGTTTTCTTAAGACCAAGCCTCTACTGTGACGACCGAGATCATCTCCCCCTTGCACGTTGGTCGAATGACCCCCCGATCGCACTACTTCTCATCCGACTGGAGAGATTATCAGAAAAGAGTCTGGACATTGATCCCCTAACTCGACGAAGAGATGACCAATTTCACTGACAAAGTGACCCTCGTTTAAAGGTGTCGCGAAAAGAGTTAAACGCTCATTTCAAAATCAAATCCAGACAGTCATTTTTTCTCGTTATATAAATTAGTGTGGTTAACCCCCTCTGATTGTTAAGTAACATGATAATTACACTTCAAGGGTTGAAGACTCGAAATAGGATGGATGCATCCTGGTTGTGCGTCCCCTTGGACGCCCCCACACCCCACCCCACCCCACCCCCACCCCCACCCCCAATGGCCATTCCCTACTCAACAGCTCTCTCAACGCCTTATAATAGTAGGATGAAAGCCTCGGGATGATGTGTCCCCTCGGACCTCTCCGACTACCATTCCCTACTCATCAACATCTGACATTCAAGTCGGGTAGATGCCTTGGGATGGTGCATCCCCTCGGCCCTCTCCGACTATCATCCAACGAAGCAGTAGGATGGAGTCCTCGGGATGGCGTGTCCCCTCTGTTGTTTATGGGGGTGTCTACTTTATCACTTAGAGGGGGGGGGGGGGGGGGTGAATAGGTTTTTCAAATTTATTTCTTCCCCTTTATGATGTTGTTGGTTTTTGATTAATGGATCTATAAAGTAAAGAGCAAAACACAGAAAACACACAACGATCTATAGAGGTTCCTCAAGACCGGGTGTCTTGAGTAGTCCTCTCTCCCTCTGCGCCTACCTAGCAGTGTGCTAGGCTCAGCAAACTCCGCCAAGAACTTCAGGCCCTCAAGCCTTACACCACGGACCCGCAAGTCCCAACAGCCTAGGCCCGCAAGCCCCTACTGCCCCCGAGCCCGCAAGCTCGACACTTAGGCCCTCAAGCCCTACAACATGGACCCGCAAGTCCCAACATCCTAGTCCCGCAAGCCCTTATTTCCCCCGAGCCCGCAAGCTCGACACTCAGGCCCTCAAGCCCTACCACACGGACCCGCAAGTCCCAACAGCCTAGGCCCGCAAGCCCCTACTGCCCCCGAGCCCTCAAGCTCAATAGATCACACCCGCAAGTGCACTGCCCTGGCCCTCAAGCCTCATAGCTCTCCAGCCCTCAAGCTAGACAAATTGGCCCGCAAGCCTTATAAGAAATAACAGTAAATAAAACTGCTTCTTCAGCCTGATGGTGATTGGCAACTTAGCCTGATGGAGATCAGCTTCTTGAGTTGAAGAAGATGCTTCAGATCTGACCTTTACAGCACGACTCTTTCTTCAGACTCCTCCCTTAGCCAGATGACGAATGACTTCTTATCAGTCAATGAAGATAACTGATTCTTCAGAGAACACTTGATTATTGTTCCCTCCTAGTCCTTCTTCTTCTCCGCAGAATAATTTGTGCAAGAGTAGCGGCGGGATACTTTCTTGCTCTGATGTTCGAGAGTGTTCCTAGGGCACCCATTGTTCCTTTTTATAGGACAGTGGAATCGCACAACGGTCACATGCAATGTCCTTTTCTGTCAGATGCCCATCCCATAGGAGCACGCGCTGATGGCTCGATTCCTTAAGTGCGCGCGCTGATTGGACAATCAGCCGACGACATTAAATGCTGACAGCGCGTCCGCAACATTTGAATTCTATCTTGAAGATACTTGCATCATTACAACGACAAGCTATCTCTGACTATGTCGTCGCGATCTTCCTTCTTCCATCATGTTGTCGTGATCATATTGTTCTCTCGACGACATGCGTTCTTTACGACGATGTTTGTTCTTTCTCGACGACACGGACACTTTGGTGAAGTCGACGATACTGCGTCTTCTTCGCGTTCGACGATCTTGCTTCTGCGCTCGACGAACACGCCAAATCTCAGCGGTCGTCGATCTTCCTTCTGAGCTCGACGATCTTCATTCTGCGCTCGACGAACATGCCAAATCTCAGCGGTCGTCGATCTTCCTTCTGTGCTCGACGATCTTCCTTCTGCGTTCGACGAATAGCATTCTGCGATTGACGAACTTGTCATCCTTCATTCGACGATCGTCATTCTTTGTTCGACGATCTTGCTATGTCTCAGCGATCGACGAACACGCTACTTCTCGGCGGTTATTTTGCTCATCATCACGACGACAAACATACTTTGTCGACGATGTCTCCTATTCTTCTCGACGACATTTCTTTAATTTCCTGAGACTTTAAGCTAGAGAAGTAATCAAATACAAAGTGAAGTTTTCTTAACTTGATGACTTCTTCAAATCAGGAGTCATGTGGGCAAGATTCCCAACAATCTCCCCATATTTGAAGAAGTCGGAATCTTAATTCAAGACGACTTTCACTGGACAATAAATATTATAATCTTAATTTTGAGCATGTAAGAAACTTATCTTTGTTGAACTCCCTGAGTGCATCAAACCTGCGGCTCCCCCTTGATTTGATGTCTCCTCTTTATGGCTCCCCCTACTTCTTTGCTCCCCCTATCTTGGAGGTCTTCTTGAGCAAATTTGTCTTGAGCATTTGATGCCCTTTCTCCCCTTTTCTGACTTCTTTCCTCCACTTGAGATTTTCTTGAGTGAGTGACTCCCCCTTGATGTGATAACACCCCTTGAACTAGAGCACCTTGACATGGGATTAGGAATTCTTTAGTCCAGAGTTGAACCTGGATAACTTATGGTCCATTAGCCTGGTGTGCTTCTGATTGGCTAAATGGACTTCCCTGCAAAACGGATTTAAAATCCCTTAGGAACCCAAGATAACTTGGGTCCTAGGTTCTTGTTAGCCCAATAAGGAATTCTTATACTTACCTCAGCCACTCTGGAAGGTCTCTTTTTTGTACTGGGTACACTAGAGTTGTGCCAACAGTCAATGGCAAAGTGTTCTATTTTTCCACAGCACTAGCATCCAAACCTGTTGTATCTTCCCTTTTGTCTAACTGTATGAGCAGAGGTTCTTTGTGTCCGAACGACTGAATGAAGCAAAGAAGGTGCACTGTGCTGATGGTGGACACGAGTTTTGTTGTTGTCAACCACAATTATCCTTCTAGAGTCAGTCTTTTTTAAGGATTTCTTCTCTTCTCTGAGCTCAACATGTTTTTGCCTCCTCACACCTTTTGGGGCTCTTTGTGGATTCTAGGCGTGATCTTGGATTTGAAGGAGCTTGTAACGGGCTTCACTTCAGTGACAAGCTTATCCTCCACCCTTCTGGTGTTGTCATTCTTAACCTTCAGGACATTAACCTTCAGGACATTGGGCTGCATTTTGTCCTTCTTCAGAAGACCTACTTCTATGGTTAGTGAGCGGAACAGCTCCTTGCTTTCAATCAGTGCCTTCAGAGTTTTCCCAAATTTTCCTATCAAGCCCTTTTTGAGTTGACACACCTCAGCACTCTCTAGAGTTAGCTTTTCTGCTTTCTGTGAGAGATCAAGATTTCTTGCTTGAAGAGAGGAGATTGTTGCATCCTGCAGCTTGCACAACATCTTGAGAGTCTTTAATTCTTCTAGAATATCATTGTATGATTTGGACCAATCATCATTGCTGGATGAGTTTGTCTCCGAATCAGAGTTTGAAGTAGAAAGAGGAGCCCTTATGCGCTTGGGACAAACCTCATCCTGATGACTCTCTTCTTCTGACGCAGATAAGATGGTCAGTCCAAACTCATCCTGATGACTCTCTTCTTCTGACGCCGATGAGACAGTCAATCCCAACTCATCCTGATGACTCTCTTCTTGAGGTCCTTCCATAAGGACGGTTAGAGAGTTCCACATCTCTTTTGCTGTCATGCAGTGAGACAGTTAACGTGGAGGCATTAACTGCACCAGCAATAACGTCTTTGGCTTTCTTATCCAAGTTGTCTAGGATTTTCCTGGACACTGTCTGAGAGGTGAAAGGCCCTTCTTGAACAACTCCGAACATTCTAGGATCCATTGCTTCCATGAATATTCTTGCTCTAACTTTCCACAGGGGAAAATTTTCTCTACAACACATGGTTATTCTTGACTCCATACTAATGATCCTTAGACACCCGCTGACAGATCTGTTCAAGCTGTTAAGCTTTTCTTTGAACAACCTGGCTCTGATACCACTTGTTGTTTATGGGGGTGTCTACTTTATCACCTAGAGGGGGGGGGGGGTGAATAGGTTTTTCAAATTTATTTCTTCCCCTTTATGATGTTGTTGGTTTCTGATTAATGGATCTATAAAGTAAAGAGCAAAACACAGAAAACACACAACGATCTATAGAGGTTCCTCAAGATCGGGTGTCTTGAGTAGTCCTCTCTCCCTCTGCGCCTACCTAGCAGTGCGCTAGGCTCGGCAAAATCCGCCAAAAACTTCAAGCCCTCAAGCCTTACACCACGGACCTGCAAGTCCCAACAGCCTAGGCCCGCAAGCCCCTACTGCCCCCGAGCCCGCAAGCTTGACACTCAGGCCCTCAAGCCCTACAGCACGGACCCGCAAGTCCCAACAGCCTAGGTCCGCAAGCCCCTACTGCCCCCTAGCTCGCAAGCACGACACTCAGGCCCTCAAGCCCTACCACACGGACCCGCAAGTCCCAACAGCCTAGGCCCGCAAGCCCCTACTGCCCCCGAGCCCTCAAGCTCGACAGATCGCACCCGCAAGTGCACTGCCCTAGCCCTCAAGCCTCACAGCTCTCCATCCCTCAAGCTAGACATATTGTCCCGCAAGCCTTACAAGAAATAACAGTAAATAAAACTGCTTCTTCTGCCTGATGGTGATTGACAACTTAGCCTGATGGAGATCGACTTCTTAAGTTGAAGAAGATGCTTCAGATCTGAGCTTTACAGCACGGCTCTTTCTTCAGACTCCTCCATTAGCCAGATGACGAACGGCTTCTTATCAGTCGATGAAGATAACTGATTCTTCAGAGAATACTTGATTATTGTTCCATCCTAGTCCTTCTTCTTCTCCGCAGAATAATTTGTTCAAGAGTAGCGGCGGGATACTATCTTGCTCTGATGTCCGAGAGTGTTCCTAGGGCACCCATCGTTCCTTTTTATAGGACAGAGGAATCGCACAACGCTCACGTGCAATGTCCTTTTCTGTCAGATGCCCATCCATAGGAGCATGCGCTGATGGCTCGATTCCTTAGGTGCACGCGCTGATTGGACAATCAGCCGACGACATTAAATGCTGACAGCGCGTCCGCAACATTTGAATTCTATCTTGAAGATACTTGCATCATTACAACGACAAGCTATCTCTGACTATGTCGTCGCGATCTTCCTTCTTCCATCATGTCATCGTGATCATATTGTTCTCTCGACGACATGCGTTCTTTACGACGATGTTTGTTCTTTCTCGACGACACGGCCACTTTGGTGAAGTCGACGATACCGCGTCTTCTTCGCATTCGACGATCTTGCTTCTGCGCTCGACGAACACGCCAAATCTCAGCGGTCGTCGATCTTCCTTCTGAGCTCGACGATCTTCATTCTGCGCTCGACGAACACGCCAAATCTCAGCGGTCGTTGATCTTCCTTCTGTGCTCGACGATCTTCCTTCTGTGTTCGACGAATAACATTATGTGATCGACGAACTTGCCATCCTTCGTTCGACGATCGACATTCTTCGTTCGACGATCTTGCTATGTCTCAGCAATCGACGAACACGCTACTTCTCGGCGGTTGCTTTGCTCATCATCAGACGACAAGCATACTTTGTCAACGATGTCTCCTATTCTTCTCGACGATATTTCTTTAATTTCTTGAGACTTTAAGCTAGAGAAGTAATCAAATACAAAGTGAAGTTTTCTTGACTTTATGACTTCTTCAAATCAGGAATCATGTGAGCAAGATTCCCAACACCCTCAGACCTCCCCGATCGTTATTCCCTAACTGATCGCACCCAACGTCCAAGTAGGATGACGACCTCGAGATTATGGGGAAAAAGCCTCGAGAGTGTGCATCTTAAGGGACCCCCGAGTGCCTATGAATGATATCCTGCTAGGAAAGGCGAGTATAAATAGTGCGAGTAGATGGGAGCAAGTATATCTAGGCGAGCCTATGATCCTAGCGAGCACTCAAGCGCGGGCGAGCCTATGAGCCTAGCGTGCAAGCACTCAAGCGTGGGTGAGCCTATGAGCCTAGCGAGCACTTAAGCGCGTGTGAGCCTATGAGTCTAGCGAGCATAGACACAACAATGTAGGCGAGGTGAGTAGGTGGTAACTTCTCAAAGATGATATTACTATATTAGTCCAAAAAGTTACAAATCGCTCTCACAAGAGCTACCAAAACCGTCCAAGTACAGAAGAATTAGCTCGACGAGGGGGCATAGTCCGAGGAAGTCGATGACCCGTTGTCCTGCCCATCATCCTCGCTCACATTAAGGATGTCAGAGAGTAGGTCTTCCATCGTCAAGCCCTCGCCATCCGACGTCAAAAAGCCTCCGACCTGCAGCTTTGCGAAGACCATGTCTCCTGCGGTGATCGATATCTCTCGCCGAAGGGAGGACCATTCCCGCGAGGACATGGAGATTCCCTCCACTCGGTGAGAAGGTCCGGCTTCCGAGGAAGGCTGCACGACGGTCTTCGACACCAGCTCAGCAATACGGACCTGCGCCGCCTCCAGCGAGGTTTGGCTAGCTCACAGGTCATTCTTGAGCTTGGAAATAGTCTCGACTGCTATGAGATGCTCCTCCTGTAGAATGGGAAAGCCGTGGGTTACAAAAGCAAAAAGGATAAGCGACAAATGAGTTACACAAGAACCATAATAGACTACCAAGATCACCTCGAAGTCTTTGCTCGAAGAAGCCTTTTCCTCAACTGCGGCAACCCTTGCCTCGGCCCGTCTTTGTCGCATCTCCGTCTCCAGCAGGAGCTTCCGGACGACCTCGACCTGCTCCTCAGCAGCGAGGTCTGATGAACAAGTTCCGTTGCTCGCATCATCGCCCACGACCCCTGGTCGGCGAGGTATTGTGAAGAAGCCTCTCTCGGGGCCTTCGCATCATCACGCCCGTAAAGCCTGAACGTGACACAGAAAGCATCATCGTTCGACACCTCATCCTCGCTCCAAGAGGGTAGGAGAGAACTGAGGTGAACTTCGTTCCTTCTCCTGCTCCACGTGAGGAGAGGCTCACCATCCATTCCGGTGTTCCGTGAACCCTGCCCGAAGTTTGGATGGTTCTCCGGGACGTTGTCCTCATGCTGCTTTTCTCGATCCTCCTCCAGCTTCCGAGCAAGCTCTTTTCTCTTCCTCTTCTTTGTCGAGGGCTTGCCTTCTTCCAATCCCGCAGCGTGAAGGATCTCGATCGGATCACCGAGCCCTGTGAACTCTTTCGGAAGAGGGGACTCCATCTCCGCAGCATCTTCCTCATACCCAGGTCGCGCTCACCCTGACGAAGATGCGGGGGGAGGAAACTCGCCCGCTGGGGGAAGAGTGGTCGCAGGCACGTGCAGAGTACCTAAATGAACAGCATTAGCCACAGTGGCAAATAACTCGGCTCAAACGTCACTCACACCGCAGCGATGTTACCTTCACCAGACTCGACATATGCGAGTTGATCGACGTTTTGTCTACAGAAGACGACATCAAACTTCTTACCCTTCATTGCATTGCAGAACTCCTATCATGCACCTTATACTGAAGGGGCGAGGAACAACCCCGCCAGTGGTTGTTGGGGGACAAAAGGAATTCCCAAAAAGTCGCCGGAGATGAAGACAAATCTTTCGTTCGAGCGATGAACCTTGTTAGAGGTTCCTGTCAGCGAGCAGTGGTGACTACCAAAGTAGATCACCTCATCCTTAGTCGCACCCATGTAGAAGATCCTCCGGAAGACGACGAGATCGAATGCGATCCTCTCAGGCCGCAGGAAGCACAGGAAACCTGATACGCGAAAAGTGTATATAAACGCAAGTGCATGTGTCGGTTCAAGTAATAAAGTGTAAGTAAAGATCGTTCCCACGAGGAAGTGTTAAATCTAACGCTCGCAATTATAAGCTTAACCTTTTCATTAAATTCAAGTTGATTGATTAAGGTAATTTTTGTTGAAAACTAATAAAATTACAACAAATTAGAAATAAGAATACTTAAAAATACTTTTGAACAATTTGGACAAATAGTCTTGTACGCTGCTTTCCTTTGCTCTTTGTGATATGTTCTGAAGGTGACTCATTTATGAATGATTAATCATCTATCTTGCAACGATTTAAAAATGGACTACGTTATCTCTCGATATCTGAAATCTATTTATTCCATATTTTCCTAGTTATCTTTAACTTAGGTAAAAACAAAAAATAACATAACGCACTCAAATCAATGTTGCTACCGAGAAGATGAAATCTCTTTCTCCCTTCTACGATATATTGAAATTATGATAAACTTACGTTACTTCTCTCTCGAATCTCGCAACGTAGAATATAGACGGAAATTTTGGTGAAATACTTACGCAACTCCTCTCTCGAATCTCGTCGCGCTGAATAAAACATTCATCTAGCCTGTCTCCTCTCTCGAATCTTGCCAAGCAAATTTAAAGATAAAAACTTAACCCAAAATTTCCAAGAACAACTTCATAAATTTAATAACGAAAAAATCTCAAACATTCATAATGAAAATTAAGGTTTAAACATCACAATAAAGCAAAGTACTCGCAACATACAAGACTTAGAAAATTAGTTCATAACGGAAAAAGGAGAACACACAATTGTCAAGATCTTGCTAAACATGATTAAAAAGAAGAAGAAAGATGCAAGAGTTTCTTCCCCAAAACGTTGTAGGAAAAATTCACCTCCTCCTTCCCTTGGCCGAAAATCTGTCTCTTCCTCCTTCGTGAACAGTAAAACCACCCGGAATAAAATCTGTCCAGGAATTCCTCTTTGGCGTGAAAGATAACTCCCCCCCCCCCCCCCCCCCCCCCCACTTTCTCTCTCCCCTCTTGTCCTATAATAAATAACTACCTTCAGTGTTTCCCCCACTTATAATTCGAAAATTCACTGAAAAAGACGCACTCTCTCCATGTTTGTAACCGCCACAATCATAAAATGCGGAATTAAAATCTGTAATTTCGGATCCAGACTTGTTGCAATAACTTTTTTAACCCAAAAAAAGTTGTTGCAACAATTTTACTTGGACAGAAAAACTATTTTTTTCTTCATTTCTTCGGGATGGCTCCTTCAGCACTTTTCTTAGGGATGATACCTCCATCATTTCTACAATGAAAATATAGCAACATAATGAATATATTCATACTTAAATTAATAATGGAAATATCGAAGTATTAAGCTTTTTAAATACATGATCCATGAATAAATGTGTTATAAAATCATATTTAATAGTGAAAATAACTTCTTTTCAAGAAGTTATCACACCCCTACACTTAAGACTTTGCTAGTCCCTAGCGAAGATAATCAACAATAGTTTAATTGGGTGATCAACTATGGTAATATGATACAACTTCAATTGTCCCTTATCACTAATATAGATATAGTTATCACAAGAGATTTATTTGAGCAATTGAAAGATTTGTCAATCATTAAGATTTTAACAATCATAAAAGAAAAGCCTTAGTTTGATCAATAATAACATTCCACTAAGATTTCAAGTGTTGTGTGTGCATTCTCAAAATTCATTACTTCTACACAAGTTATCATGATGAACTCCCATACTAATGAGGGTGAATAAGAATAGGTTGAATAATGACTTAACCTTCACATAAGTTTTGTAGTTTGATTGAAAATGAATAATAGGGACATAAGACTTCCTTAGCTAGAGCATCATAAATAAGTTTTTTTTTATAATAAGATAAAAACATCTTCCTTAATAATCTTAATGAAAGACTAAAATATGGGGTTTAAACATCATATTTTTTTCTTAAAATCATAGTTGGGATCATTCCAAGCATGTGTACACATAATTAGGTCACATATCACTATGTCATTTCTTTTTTTTTACTCATAGTTGGGATCATTCCAAACATGTGTACATATACTTAGGCCACAAATCACTATGATATGTTCTTTTTCTTTTTCAAAATTGTGTTATAATAGTTTAGACACCCATAAATAGACATTCATTTCGATACATTAAGAAGGATAATGAGCTAGTTTGTATCAAAATAAAATTGCTCCAAAATCAATGTCATTAATATCTCTTACCAATCAACTACGTTACCCATGTTTTAACTTATATCATTGATTCAATTCTTGCTTAACCTTCCATCATAGAGTATAGAAGTAAATTCTTTTGAAAGAAGTATAAAGTGCATAAGTGAAATATTTAATGGAAGTTTAGAATATCAAAATAAGTTTTAGTTTTAAAATTGGAAATCTTAGGTTTGACTACTCATCAATTGCAGTTAAATAACTTGAATAACACATTCATGTATTTAAGATCAAGGGCAATCAAAGAAGTATTGAGTCTAGTTGAATCTTCACCCAAATAGATTAGGGTGTACCCCCACACTTGATACTTTGCTAGTTTCTAGCAATGATATCACTTAAAGTATGCATACGATATATCATGGTTGAGCAAAGGAATATTGAATCAAGCAAAAGAAAATGTGAATGTAAATACTCCCCTGAAATCAGTAATCCAAAGCTTCTTCACATCTCTTCTCTTTACGTACTCAGGAGGCGAAATAAGATCAAAGATTCTGCTGCTAAGTCCAAATGAAGTGTACCTGCAGTGGTGAGCTCCAACAAACAAGGAAAATAGACAAATAAAGAAAATTAAACCAATTAAACTAGACTTGGAAAAATAAAAATGCATGAAAAATAAGATAACTACTGGGTTTATTGTCTCCCCAGCATGACTTATTCAGGCCTTAAAAATATTCTAGATTATTGGTCTGTGAAAGATAAAGTGAACAAGTAACTGCCTTAATGTTGCGGTAACGGGTATCGATACGGAGATAACACAGTTACTCCCTCTCCTGAATAATAATACCTGAACTTTACAGGTAAGGGAAATAAAAAATAAGAGGAGTTTTGCTCCTCACTCATGTCATCAAAATATATATCCTTGTCAAGCAAAGCATCATCATCCTCAGGGACAATACATGAGGAGAAAGCAACAAGTAGAGCCGCCTCGATGAAGGAGGGATCAGCCTCCTCACAAAAGAGGATGCTCACCGCATCAAATTGATCTTGTTGCTCCCTATATCCTCCTGATGCACCTGCGACTCATCAACTTGCATAGACTTAGATGGAGAAGGGAGTTTAGGAAATAAATTAGAAGAAAGACTTAAATAATTGAAAATCAGAGGAGTGGTCCCGGTCTCACTCCCAACAGGCTCCAAAATCCGTACACTACTGTCAACATCCATTGCAGGGCAAGAGATATCAGAAGGTATAGGAGTCACGCAAGCAACATGGACATCGTCAACAAGTGAGGAAGTGGATACTTCCTCAACCGGTGAGATGGCCTCGACGAACTTTTGCGACTCGACTACAATCTCTGTAACCTCGTCATGCTGGATGGCTAAAGCAGGATCAACGGAAATGAGTGTAGAAAGTTTATGTAAAGGAGGAACTACGTCAACCGCAATATCAGAGAACATGTGGATTGGTTCCTCGTGGGGTGAATCCAAAAGAGATGATGAATGTGTGTGTAGAGGAGGCACAACTATGTCATTGCACAAATCATCAGAAAATATAATAGGAAAATCCACAATACTCCCCCGTAGACAAGGTGGTGCTGCGTATGGATCATCAGTGGTAGAAGGAACGTCATGTGTGCAGATAGAATCCGCAATAGACCTCCATTGACAAGGTGGATAATCAGATAGACTAATTTCAATATACGACCCCTTCTCCTCCTCCCTTTTACGTTGTAATGCAGCACACTCTTTTAATACGTGGTCGGTGATACGACAGAAAATGCCTTGTTCCCTAATTCTTTGCGACCTTTGAGGGGTTGTGCTGAAATAAGGGAATGATACTTGTTGTGGAGGTGCGTAATTATAAAAATTAGGCTCGCCATATGACATATCATATGATAATGGTGCTCCGTATGGCGAGTCATATGATGTATAACCATGGTCTCTTATATAACATTCATTACCATTATGAGTATAAGACCCGCACCATCGACATCGAAAGTAAGAAAACATGATGCTGCATGGGTGGATTCACAAATTGAAATTATGCATAAACTAGTTGTACAAATACAAAACCATTATGGAGGCCCGCTTAGAAAATTTAAAATAACAATGAAAAGAAAATTAAAAGAGAAAACAACTTCACAATTAATTTCTCAAATAGAACAATAAAAACTTGATCTCTAAATAATCAGGGTTTACTAATATTGCAAGAAAATATTAAATTAGTTTACACTTCCCCGGCAACGGCGCCAAAAACTTGATACGCCCAAAAAGTGTATATATACGCAAGTGCACGTATCGGTTCAAGTAATAAAGTGTAAGTAAAGATCGTTCACACGAGGAAGTGTAAAATATAATACTTACAAATACTAGCTTAACCTTTTATTTAAATTCAAGTTGATTAATTAATGAAATGATTGGTTTTGAAAACTACTTATAATAACTTCTAAATATTACAACTACAAATATCTAAAAATACTTTTGATAACAATTTAGAGAAAAAGTCTTGTACGTTGATTTCCTTTGCTTATTGTGATGGTTACTTGAAGTGATTCGATATGGATGCTAAAATAACTAACATGCAACGATTTGAAAGTGTACAACATGATCTCTCGATCTATGAAATCCATTTACCCCATATTTCCCTAGTTATCTCTAACTTAGGTACGTAACAATAAAGAATAATATCAAGTACACAAATCAATGTTGCTACCGACAAGATGAAATCTCTTTCTCCCTTCTTCAATATATTAAATTTATGATGCACTTACGTCACTCCTCTCTCGAATCTTGCAGCGCAGTATAAAGGCGGAAACTTTGGTGACAAATTTACGCAACTCCTCTCTCGAATCTTGTCGCGCAATATAAAACACTCATCTAGCCTGACTCCTCTCTCGAGTCTTGCCAAACAAATTTAAAGATGAGACTTAAGCCAAAATTTCCAAGAACAAAATCATAAATTCAATAAAGATAGTATTTCAAACATCCACAAGAAAATTAAAATCAAAACATCACAACAAACAAAGTACTTTCAACATATAAGACAAATGAAATTAGTTCATGATGAAGGAGAGATCACACGCAAATTGGAAGTTCTTACTAGACATAGTTAGAGAAGATGAAGAAATGCAGAATTTCTTCTCCGAATAGTGTTGAAAATTGTCTTCTTCTTCCTCTTGACGGTGTGCCCTAATCTCTTCTCCAAAGCACTCTCCTTCTCTCTCCATTTTTTGCATGATGGTAGTTACCCCATGTTCTCCCCTTCTTATTTTCAAAAATCATCTGAAAAGTCGCACTTTCCCATGTAAAATAACCGCCGTCATCTTTTAAATTCGGAATTAAATAACAGAATTTTTATACTGCAGATTTGTTGCAACAACTGAAAAAATTGTTGCAATAACTTTTACTTAGGCAAAAACTGGTTTTTCTGGACTTCTTCTCCTCACTTTTTTTGGGCATTTCTACAATGAAAATATAACAAAATGACACATATATCCATTCCAAAATCATTAACAAAGTATTTTAAACTATTTAATACATTTTAACACATTTTTAAGAAATAAAGGGGTATTTAATCAATTCAATATATAAAGATAACTCATTTTCAAGGAGTTATAACACCCCCACACTTAGCACTTTGCTGGTCCTAAGCAAAGATAATCAACAATAATATAATTGGATGTCAACCAAGGTAATATGATACAACTTCAATTGGCCCTTATCACCAATATAGATATAGTTATCACAAGAGATTTATTTGAACCCCGACAACGGCGCCAAAAACTTGATAAGCGATAAGTCTGAATATACGCAAGTGCACGTGTCGGTTCAAGTAATAAAGTGTAAGTAAAGATCGTTCCCACGAGGAAGTGTTAAATCTAACGCTCGCAATTACTAGCTTAACCTTTTCATTAAATTCAAGTTGATTGATTAAGGTAATTTTTGTTGAAAACTAATAAAATTACGACAAATTAGAACTAAGAATACTTAAAAACACTTTTGAACAATTTGGACAAATAGTCTTGTACACTGCTTTCCTTTTCTCTTTGTGATATGTTCTCAAGGTGATTCATTTATGAATGATTAATCATTTATCTTGCAACGATTTAAAAATGGACTACGTTATCTCTCAATATCCGAAATCTGTTTATTCCATATTTTCATAGTTATCTCTAACTTAGGTAAAAACAAAAAATAACATAACGCACTCAAATCAATGTTGTTACCAAGAAGACGAAATCTCTTTCTCCCTTCTACGATATATTGAAATTATGATAAACTTACGTTACTCCTCTGTCGAATCTCGCAACGTAGTATAAAGACGAAAATTTTGGTGAAATACTTACGCAACTCCTCTCTCGAATCTCGTGGAGCAGAATAAAATATTCATCTAGCCTGACTCCTCTCTCGAATCTTGCCAAGCAAATTTAAAGATGAAAACTTAACCCAAAATTTCGAAGAACAACTTCATAAATTTAATAACGATAAAATCTCAAACATTCATAATGAAAATTAAGGTTTAAACATCACAACAAAGCAAAGTACTCGCAACATACAAGACTTAGAAAATTAGTTCATAACAGAAAAAGGAGAACACACAATTGTCAAGATCTTACTAGACATGATTAAAAAGAAGAAGAAAGATGCAAGAGTTTCTTCCCCAAAACGTTGCAGGAAAAATCAACCTCCTTCTTCCCTTGGCCGAAAATCTGTCTCTTCCTCCTTCGTGAACAGTAAAACCGCCCGGAATAAAATCTGTCCAGGAATTCCTCTTTGGCGTGAAAGATAACTCCCCCCACTTTCTCTCTCTCCTCTTGTCCAATAATAAATAACTACCTTCAGTGTTTCCCCCACTTATAATTCGAAAATTCACTGAAAAAGACGCACTCTCTCCATGTTTGTAACCGCCACAATCATAAAATGCGGAATTAAAATCTGTAATTTCGGATCCAGACTTGTTGCAACAACTTTTTTAACCCAAAAAAAGTTGTTGCAACAATTTTACTTGAACAGAAAAACTGCTTTTTTCTTCATTTCTTCGGGATGGCTCCTCCAGCATTTTTCTTAGGGATGATACCTCCATCATTTCTACAATGAAAACATAGCAACATAATGAATATATCCATACTTAAATTAATAATGGAAATATCGAAGTATTAAGCTTTTTAAATACATGATCCATAACTAAATGTGTTATAAAATCATATTTAATAGTGAAAATAACTTCTTTTCAAGAAGTTATCAAAACCCATGGTGATGGTGACGTCGTTCGAGTTCATCTGCGCAAGGACCAATCCAAAGTACCGAAGAATCTGACAGAACTCCGACCAGAGGGGAAGTCGCAAGCCCACCTTAAAATGGGTAAGGGGAAAGGCGAGCCTCCCCTCCGAGAACGAATTTATTCGTTCTTCTTTCGTCGGCAAGCACGCACGGAAGCCCCTGGGAAGGAAGCGATGAATGAAACTCTCTAAGTCGTCTGTGCAAGTTATTGACTTCTTGAACTTCTTCACGGAGAAGTTCTGGACGTAAGTCAATCGGCGAGCATCAACATCACTAGAAGGCGCCATCAAGATGGGAAGAATCTCGCTCGTATAACTGAGTGCTCGGAAAAGCGTACTCTTTTCGCACCCCCCTTATTTATAAACAATGCAGGTGGAGTCACGAGGTTCTTCGTGCGCGATGTGTGTCCTTAACTCGCTCAAACCGCCCTCCGAGTTAGCTTCCTCGCAAAACGCTTTCCAAGACAACGAGGCCGTATATTGCCCGCAGAGTGCGATAACCTGTGAAAATTTCTCGGACCTTGTGAGAGCAAGCAGGAATAACAACTAGAGATACAAGCCAAAGCAACCAGAAACAATTTTAGGCAAACAACCGATCTTTATTGATACCAAACTTCAATTACAGGGCAAGACATGCTTGACGAGACATGATTTCGTCAGCACAAAACTCCAAAGAGAAGTACAGAAAAAATTGATAACTGGAGACCGCCCAACCCGCGCGACCTCCCCTGCGATCTCTGATAGTTGCTAGACCGCAACTCTCTGCCGACCACAGAACACCACCAGACCACTGCACAGACCGCTCCCTTCTTCCGACCTCCTGATTCTCTCGAACTCCAGCACCACAACTCCAAGCCGCAGACCGCCCGAACACTTTCAGAGGAAGAGGTGATCGCTGCTGCCCACACTATCCGCAGAAGCTGCACAAGAAGAGTTCAATCAGAGACCGCCCGGTCAGAAATAAACAGACCGCGAGAACAAGAGCGAACTCAGCTTACACTTGGTGTGTCTAATTGCTGCTACAGTGGCCTCCTATTTATAGGCGTGGGACCTGATCCAGTCACCACCCTATGAGATAGGATCACCACCCCCCCAGACCGCGCGACTAGACCGGTCAACCCGCGCGATCAGCAACAGAACTCCTGCTTCATTTTGGTGAACACGCCAGCTTCAACATCGACCATGAGAGACCGCCACTCTCACAGCAGACCGCGACTCCACAAGGAGCTCGCCAGACTGCCCGAAGCTATTCACCACCTGTGTTCGCACGAGACCGCGAACACAGCCAGTTCTCCATCAGATCGCGAACTCCTGTCCGCATGTCGATCTCCTCCTGAGACCGCGAACAGCAACCAGCTCGCATACCAGTCTCCTCCTGAGACCGCGAACTGAGACCGCGCGACTAAGACCCTTAGTCCGCGAATACCCCCAGAAAGCCCGGTCAGCTACCAGACCGCATTCCGGAGTGAACCTGGATCAAACTGTGCGGTCACACCAGAACGCCACAGCCTTGAAGAGGACAGCACGCCACGCGGTCACGCACAGACCGCGCGGCTCCACCTTCAGCAGACTTTAGACAAGACAAGCGGTCAACCCGGGAGACCGCAGCTAGTCTTAGATCAGCCAGACCACAGATGCAGACCGCCAGGTCGTGCGGCCACGTCAGACCGCCCGACCTCCTCCCAGACCGCCCAGGTCCAAAAGCCTCCTACACTTCCACTTCAACAATTTCAACACTCCCCCTTGAAGTGGGAAGTGGAAACCAGCCCAAGTAGCTCCCTTAGCCGTGTGAACGGCCCCTTTGCCAGCGCCTTTGTGAAGATGTCTGCGACATTGTCCGCACTCCGCACATGCCCGACCGAAAGAGATCCCTCCAGCACCTTCTCCCGTATGAAGTGATGCTCGATCTCGATATGCTTGGTCCTCGCGTGACAAACTGTATTGGTTACCAGTTTGAGAGCACTCTCGTTGTCACCGCGTAGCAGAGTCGGCTCCCGAACCTCCTTGTGGACGTCTCCCACCAACCTCCTAAGCCAGATGGCTTCCTGAGCTGCCAAGGCCGAAGCCTTGTATTCCGCTTCTGTGGTGGAGACCGATACGGAATCCTGCTTCTTGCTGCACCATGATATAGCCGTAGGGCCCGCCATGAAGACGAATCCAGATGTCGACTTCCGATCATCCGAATCTCCCCCGTAATCAGCATCCATGTATCCATGCACTTCGAAGCCAGCATTCCTCCTGTATAGGAGACCCATGTCCGAGGTCGCCTTGACATACTTCAGAATGTTCTTGGCCGCTAGCAGATGAGGTACCCGTGGCTCCGCCATATACCGACTCACTCTGCCTACTGTATATGCAATATCCGGCCTCGTGATCGTCAGATAGATCAAGCTCCCAACCAGAGCTCGGAACACCAACGAATCTTGCATAATCCTCCCCTCATCCTTCCGAAGCTTCATAGCCTTCTCAAGAGGTGTAGAGATGCACTTCCCTTCCTTCATGCCGAATCGCTCCACGATTCGCTCCGCATATCCAGCCTGGGATACCAGCACTCCACTTTCCTTCCTATGCACCTCGAGTCCAAGGAAATGGTGAAGCTCACCTAAGTCCTTCATCTCAAACCTGATAGCTAGCTCGGCCCGTAGCTGTGCTACTTCCTCCTTCGAGTTCCCCATCACGATCATGTCGTCGACGTATAGCAGCGGGATGACTTGAAGCTCCCCGCTCTTCTTGACGAACAAGCTTGAGTCTGAGTCTGAAGCACAAAACCCACAGAATAGGAGATATTCTGCGATCTTTCCGTACCACGCCCTCGGCGCTTGCTTCAACCCATACAGGGCCTTCTTCAGCTTGCAGACATGCTCCGAAAAATCTTCAGACACAAAGCCTGGTGGCTGGACCATGAAGATGTCCTTGTAAATCTCGCCGTACAAGAAAGCGTTCTTGACGTCGAGCTGCCAAATCTCCCATCCACTGAACGCCGCCAAGGCAATGATGAACCGAACTGAAGTCATTTTTGCCACCGGACTGAAAGTCTCTTCATAGTCTTCACTGTATTGCTGCGAGAACCCCCGAGCTACAAGACGAGCCTTGTACCGCTCGATACTGCCGTCAGCTTTCTTCTTCAATTTGTAGACCCATTTGCATGTTACAGGAGTAGTGCCCTTGGGCTTGGGCACAAGAGACCAGGTCTCATTCTTCTCAAGAGCTGCCATCTCTTCTTGCATTGCAATATCCCACTCCTTCACGCCTTGGGCCTTCTCAAAGCTCGACGGCTCCCTCTCATCCAAGGGACCAGTGAAGAAACATGAGACAAAGCTCACTGCGTTTCCTCCTGTATAGCGATCAGGGGCAACGATTGCTCGCTTCGACCTCCTCAGCTCCTTCCCCTGAACCGCATTATCTCCAGCTGCTTCTTCCCTAGCTCCTCTTCCAGACGTGCTAGGAGCATTGCTCCCCCTGCTCCCTGAACCAGAAGCCCCCGTCTCGGAACTAGAAGGAGATGGACCACCTGGTGACACAGGTAGCTCCACCTGAAGATTCTCCACAGCTTTCTCCGGCACCTCCACCCTGCTCTCTGGTAGCTCCACATCAGAAGACCCCTTGTAAGATGTCACCTCATCGAACACGACATCGCGAGAAACAACAAATCTCCGCGTCTCCGGGTCCATGCACTTCCAGCCTTTCTTCCTCTCATCGTATCCCACGAAGACTAGCTTCCTTGCTTTCGCATCTAGCTTCGTCCGAAGAGCATCTGGAACATGCACGTAGCAGGTGGAACCAAATACCCGAAGGTGAGCCATGCTTGTCTTCTCCTTGAACATCATCTCATGAGGAGTCAACATATTGATGGGACTCAAAGGCATCCGGTTGATGACGTAGGCAGCACAAGACATTCCCTCCGCCCAGAAGGACTTTGGGATGCTCTTGGCATGCAGCCAACACTTGCAGGTCTCCGTTAGATGACGGATCTTCCGCTCTGCAACTCCGTTCGGTTGTGGAGTATGAGCACAAGTGAGCTCCCTCCGGATGCCTGCCTTCCTGCAAAAACTGGAGAACTCAGCAGAGGTGAACTCCCCTCCGTTGTCCGTCCTCAGCTTCTTGATCCGCAGATTCAGCCGACCCTCCACGAGCTCCTTGAACTCCACAAACTTGGCAAACGCCTCCGCCTTCTCCTTCAGAAAATAAACCCAGACATATCTGGTGTAATCATCGATCAACATCAGCATATACTTGCTGCCTCCGAGGCTTGGGGTAGCAGTTGGTCCCATCAAGTCACCGTGGATGCACTCCAACGACACACTACTCCTCGTCTGCGACTTATCAAACGGCAGTCGATGAGACTTGCCGAACTGACATCCCTCACAAACATGACCTTCACCGTAGGAAGATAGATTTGGCAGGCCCTAGCTTAACCAGACCTCTCACCGTCATAGCTTTCAGCTTATCCATCCCTACGTGCCCCAACCTCTCATGCCATATCACGGCACCATCATTCGTCTTCATCTTGTCGACATAAGAACTTGTCGATAAAACGAACAAGTCTTTCGCTCTCCTCCCGACATGGACGACCTCGGCCTTCACGACCTCTACATTACGTAGAAATTTCACTTCTGTTGGGCCGAACAGAACGTGATACCCAGCGTCAACAGCGTTGGTCACGGAGAAGAGGTTTTTCCTCATACCGGGCACATGATAGACACTCTTCAAGGTTAATGGCCCTCTATCACTGCCCAAGGAAACAACCCCGACCTTCTCGACTGCATGCACAGTATTATCTGCAGTAATAATAGCATTGTTACCTGTGTAGGGCTCCGCTGAAGAAAGCTTCGATCCATCCCCGGTGAGGTGATGACCACACCCCGAGTCCACGATCCAGTCCTCCTGATAGTTGATAGGAACCGAGACTCCAATAGAAGCCGAGAAGGCTCCTCCCCATCCTCCATCAATATGACTGGCCGGTGCTTCCTCCTTCTCAGCAGCATGCCCTGGCTGAGTATTCGGCCTGCAGTCCTTCTTGAAGTGCCCAACCTTCCCGCATTTGTAGCATTTGAGACCTTCCTTCTTCTTCTTCTTCTCCTCAGCCTTAGGAGGATAGCCCCTCTCCTGCTGTCCAGAAGTTGAAGTCCAGCGGTCTTCTTCTTCTTATCCCACTTCTTCTTCTTTCCTGAGAAGAGAACCTCGCCATCTCCCCCAGACACGGATACCCCTGCCATCTGCCTTGCCAGACTTTCCTGCGAGGCTAGCAGATTCTCCAGCTCTATCAAAGACGGTTGATTAGCCCAACCCTGCACCGACGTCACAAAGGCCACATATTCCTTCCGCAGGCCGCGGATGATGTGCCTCTTCAGCTTCGCCTCAGAAATTGGCTCATCAGGATCCAGTGTTGATATCTCAGCGCAGAGGTTCTTCATCTTCAGAAAGAAATTTGAGATAGAAAGATCACCCTAAGCCGACCTTGCCAGCTCATTCTCTAAGAACTGTAGCCTAGCTACATTCTTCTTATTAAACAACCCATCCAGGGCTCTCCAGATCTCGGCAGCTGATCCACACCCTAAGATGTGATCAAATAGATCAGGTGAAATGGCACGCTTCAAAGTGAACTCGGCCTTAGCATTGGTCTTTCTCCATGCCCTCACGGCCGGACCATTGTCACCCGCTTATGTTGCCTTCACCTCTTCAGTCGCATCTCCTCCAACAACCTCCCAGAGGTCCTCCCCTAGAAGATAGCTCTGCATACACGACTTCCACTTCTTAAAGTTAGTCGATGTAAGCATCTCAATCCCAAGACCTCTTGTAAATCCACCTTCCATTGTTTTTCCTCTGGTTCCTTCTTCACAAAGGCGATGACTACTCTAAGTTATTCGCTGCTCTATCCACTCCAACCTCCCTCTGATACCATGTGAAAATTTCTCAGACCTTGTGAGAGCAAGCAGGAATAACAACTAGAGATACAAGCCAAAGCAACCAGAAACAATCTTAGGCAAACAACCGATCTTTATTGATAGCAAACTTCAATTACAGGGCAAGACATGCTTGACGAGACATGATTTCGTCAGCACAAAACTCCAAAGAGAAGTACAAAAAAAATTGATAACTGGAGACCGCCCAACCCGCGCGACCTCCCCTGCGATCTCTGATAGTTGCTAGACCGCAACTCTCTGCCGACCACAGAACACCACCAGACCGCTGCACAGACCGCTCCCTTCTTCCGACCTCCTGATTCTCCCGAACTCCAGCACCACAACTCCAAGCCGCAGACCGCCCGAACACTTTCAGAGGAAGAGCTGATCGCTGCTGCCCACACTATCCGCAGAAGCTGCACAAGAAGAGTTCAATCAGAGACCGCCCGGTCAGAAATAAACAGACCGCAAGAACAAGAGCGAACTCAGCTTACACTTAGTATGTCTAATTGCTGCTATAGTGGCCTCCTATTTATAGGCGTGGGACCTGATCCAGTCACCACCCTATGAGATAGGATCACCACCCCCCCCCCCCCAGACCGCGCGACCAGACCGGTCAACCCGCGCGATCAGCAACAGAACTCCTGCTTCATTTTGGTGAACACGCCAGCTTCAACATCGACCATGAGAGACCGCCACTCTCACAGCAGACCGCGACTCCACAAGGAGCTCGCCAGACCGCCCGAAGCTATTCACCACCTGTGTTCGCACGAGACCGCGAACACAGCCAGTTCGCCATCAGATCGCGAACTCCTGTCCGCATGCCGATCTCCTCCTGAGACCGCGAACAACAACCAGCTCGCATACCAGTCTCCTCCTGAGACCGCGAACTGAGACCGCGCGACTAAGACCCTTAGTCCGCGAATACCCCCAGAAAGCCCGGTCAGCTACCAGACCGCATTCCGGAGTGAACCTGGATCAAACTGTGCGGTCACACCAGACCGCCACAGCCTTGAAGAGGACAGCACGCCATGCGGTCACGCACAGACCGCGCGGCTCCACCTTCAGCAGACTTTGGACAAGACCAGCGGTCAACCCGGGAGACCGCAGCTATGCTTAGATCAGCCAGACCACAGATGCAGACCGCCAGGTCGTGCGATCACGTCAGACCGCCCGACCTCCTCCCAGACTGCCCAGGTCCAAAAGCCTCCTTCACTTCCACTTCAACAATTTCAACATAACCAAGTGAAACTCGCCGCACTAAGCAAAAGATAAAAATAAAGACCTTGTGAAAAGACAGAAACGACGTTGAAAAGCACACTAGCAAAAAAATCTCGTCATAATCGAGTTAAAATTATTACAAACGGCTTGATTAATATCCATAAAAAATAGGAAAAAGAAAAAAAGTCGCCTACCGACTTCGAGACTATATCGCTGGAGGATCGCATCATCTGTCCAAGGTAGGGCCATGTAACCCGGTAAATCCTAGTTGACGCGCAAAACCCATCTGCTCCATGGCCCTCGTCATGAGCTCTGTTGGGTCCAGCGTCTCCTCACTTGACCCGTAGCGCCCTTCCATTGATATAAAGATTAAGTTGCGCCTTCACCAACAGTCCGGGCTTTTGGTCGAGTTGGTTGCGCTGGGTCCTCTCAATTGGTATCAAAGCAGGTTGCGGGTTCGAGACCGGGGGCGCGCTGATAATTCCTGAAATTCTCTCTACCTGTGTGGGTCCCGGTGGGTCAGGCGGCCGCAGCCATGTGTCAAGCCACCTCTGAGCCTGCGGGCCATGTGGAGCACCTCTGAATTGCGGGTCGTGCTGGACGCTGGGGGGGGGGGGGATTGTTGGGTCCAGCGTCTCCTCACTTGACCCGTAGCGCCCTTCCATTGATATAAAGATTAAGTTGCGCCTTCACCAACAGTCCAGGCTTTTGGTCGAGTTGGTTGCGCTGGGTCCTCTCAAGCTCCTTGCTGAGACAGATGTGTTCTTCCATGCGAGTATGGGTCTCGAGGGAACCCATACTCGCCCGCATCCCATGAATGTCGATCTTCAGCAGTTCCTGCCGATGTTCCACATCTGCCATCCACCGCTCTAGCTCGTTGATGACGAAGTGCTTGCCCTCAGAGATCTCCAACCGGTGCTTGAACCTCTCGATGTTTGCCACGCGAGCCTCCAGCTGAGATAGGTGTCGATGCACCTGATCATATGCCACATCAACCTATCGTCCTTGAGTTCGAGGTCGAGGTAGGTGAAGACTAGCTTCGTCCGCATCTTGCGGGTGGGCAGTCCTAGGACATCGATAAAGGCCGACCCCGGGGATGTCACGCGACCTGAAAAAGATAGAAATTAGCATGATACCCACAAAGACAGTTCAGCAGATCACTCCAAATGTGAGAAGTACATGCGCATTCATGTGTTACCCTGGGCTGGTGGCGAGGAGACGGCGTTCGTCGAGGAGTATCCCGGTGGCGAGGCGGAGAAAGGCAGAGGGGCGACGACGTGTGGAGAGGAGATGGTGTTCGCTGAGGAGTATCTCAATGGCGAGATGGAGAAACCCGCCGAGTCCCCGATCGAACGCCCAGACCATTCCCTCCAACAGCATGATGGTGCAGCGACATCATCTCGGGATGGCGAGAAGGAGGCGTGGGAGGCAGATCCAGGGGCGCCTTCCTGTGAACATCAATCCTCGCGGACATCAGGGGCGGAGGTGCGTGAGAGGACCGCCCACCTCCCCTTTCGCCGGATGTCGGGAGATCCTGGGTGGTTATCACCGACGGGCGAGGAACTCCAATCGAGGAAGGAGGAGGCAGAAGCGAGATGGTGACCTTTGACTTCTTCGAAGTCATCAGTCCCACGCGGGAACTGCCCTCCCCGCACTCTGTCGAGGAGGCCTGTTGGCAAAAAGTTTGTCGCTGAGGGACGATGCCGACAGGGATAGGCGGAGGAGGTGGCAGATGTTGGGCCCTCGCAGGCTCTTCCGCGAGAGATGCCAACATATTTGGCTCAACCGGAGTAACCTCTGAAGGAAGGGTCGGTATAAAAGAAATTCGACATCAGTAAAGCGCCAATATTGAGTTTTCGGAGGAAAGACGACGATTACCTGTTGTGCTCGTATCAGGGGGAGCGGTTGAAGTCTCGTTCTCGGTGACCCGTTGCTCGTCGTCATCCTCCAAACCCGCCTCGCTCGACCAGGTTGGAGTCGACTCAAGCACGGAGTCCGCGGGATCAACCAGCGGGACATCCTCGCATGGTGTCCTTTTGGCTGGGCGATCAGCATCACCCTTTTTTCTCTAGTGGGCGGCGCCGCCTTGCGACTTGTTCAGCAGTTGAGTCTTCGCAACCATCTCCTCGGGAGTCAACATCTCGCCTAGGATTGAAAAGTGGTGTGCCAGGGAAGGCCCCTGCCCCCTATTTATAGATATCGAAGGACCCCTCTTCTTTCGAGTAGGCAGTGTACTCGCCAGAAGACCCTTGACGAATAAGGGTTGGATGTTTCTTTCCGAGCAACTTTATCACTCGCAGCGAGTGGAGATTGTGTACAATCCATATTCTTCGAGGGTAGGACTCATCCATGCCACGTAGGCAGAAGTCAAAGTCAATGGTCAAATCGAAGACAACGAGCAGCTCACTAGAGGCATGTAATACCAAGTGCTTGTAACAAGGTTACTTGCCCCAAAGTGGCGACTAGAATCAGCCCTCGGGCCTACTCGCATATGGGCGACTATCAACTGCAACTCGCCAGACATTGTCAAGATCCTCGCGTAGTCGCCCGTTCATCAGGTGTAACTATCATCTCGCAGGGGGCCAGACATAGTCGTCTGCATCCCTTCCCTCAAGATTTGTCTATAAATAGACCTCAGGGGTACCATGAATGACACTTAAAAAATTAGAGCTCACCCCCCTATAGTCAAGATCCTTACCAAATCAGTGCCTTCCTAGTACCAAGCTCAGTCATCTGTGGTTGTGGAGGGAAAGTTCTCATTGAGCTTTCGGATATGTGGCGGGACCTCCCTGCTGAATCTCTCTGGGGTCTGTTTATGATCTCTCCTTTTCTTCTTCGCACGAGTCTTCAGATCCAAGTCGTCAAGGCACAGAATCTGTAGCCTTCGGCTACATCTAGATCTGAATATTTGGAGCTAGAATTTTCCTATCTTCAAGACTAATCATTTCATCTGCTTACTTATAAGCGGGGATTGCCCGCTTCCCCATATTTTTGTTGTGTGAATGAGATATCATAGTGCTACAAAGGATTATTGATTTGATATTTTGGTATATTCGGTTTTACTTTTGCTCCAAATGTCCAATGAGAAATATCATTATTTGCTAATAAACTACGTTACCCATGTTTTAACTTATATCATTGATTCAATTCTTGCTTAACCTTCCATCATAGAGTATAGAAGTAAATTCTTTTGAAAGAAGTATAAAGTGCATAAGTGAAATATTTAATGGAAGTTTAGAATATCAAAATAAGTTTTAGTTTTAAAATTGGAAATCTTAGGTTTGACTACTCATCAATTGCAGTTAAATAACTTGAATAACACATTCATGTATTTAAGATCAAGGGCAATCAAAGAAGTATTGAGTCTAGTTGAATCTTCACCCAAATAGATTAGGGTGTACCCCCACACTTGATACTTTGCTAGTTTCTAGCAATGATATCACTTAAAGTATGCATACGATATATCATGGTTGAGCAAAGGAATATTGAATCAAGCAAAAGAAAATGTGAATGTAAATACTCCCCTGAAATCAGTAATCCAAAGCTTCTTCACATCTCTTCTCTTTACGTACTCAGGAGGCGAAATAAGATCAAAGATTCTGCTGCTAAGTCCAAATGAAGTGTACCTGCAGTGGTGAGCTCCAACAAACAAGGAAAATAGACAAATAAAGAAAATTAAACCAATTAAACTAGACTTGGAAAAATAAAAATGCATGAAAAATAAGATAACTACTGGGTTTATTGTCTCCCCAGCATGACTTATTCAGGCCTTAAAAATATTCTAGATTATTGGTCTGTGAAAGATAAAGTGAACAAGTAACTGCCTTAATGTTGCGGTAACGGGTATCGATACGGAGATAACACAGTTACTCCCTCTCCTGAATAATAATACCTGAACTTTACAGGTAAGGGAAATAAAAAATAAGAGGAGTTTTGCTCCTCACTCATGTCATCAAAATATATATCCTTGTCAAGCAAAGCATCATCATCCTCAGGGACAATACATGAGGAGAAAGCAACAAGTAGAGCCGCCTCGATGAAGGAGGGATCAGCCTCCTCACAAAAGAGGATGCTCACCGCATCAAATTGATCTTGTTGCTCCCTATCCTCCTGATGCACCTGCGACTCATCAACTTGCATAGACTTAGATGGAGAAGGGGGTTTAGGAAATAAATTAGAAGAAAGACTTAAATAATTGAAAATCAGAGGAGTGGTCCCGGTCTCACTCCCAACAGGCTCCAAAATCCGTACACTACTGTCAACATCCATTGCAGGGCAAGAGATATCAGAAGGTATAGGAGTCACGCAAGCAACATGGACATCGTCAACAAGTGAGGAAGTGGATACTTCCTCAACCGGTGAGATGGCCTCGACGAACTTTTGCGACTCGACTACAATCTCTGTAACCTCGTCATGCTGGATGGCTAAAGCAGGATCAACGGAAATGAGTGTAGAAAGTTTATGTAAAGGAGGAACTACGTCAACCGCAATATCAGAGAACATGTGGATTGGTTCCTCGTGGGGTGAATCCAAAAGAGATGATGAATGTGTGTGTAGAGGAGGCACAACTATGTCATTGCACAAATCATCAGAAAATATAATAGGAAAATCCACAATACTCCCCCGTAGACAAGGTGGTGCTGCGTATGGATCATCAGTGGTAGAAGGAACGTCATGTGTGCAGATAGAATCCGCAATAGACCTCCATTGACAAGGTGGATAATCAGATAGACTAATTTCAATATACGACCCCTTCTCCTCCTCCCTTTTACGTTGTAATGCAGCACACTCTTTTAATACGTGGTCGGTGATACGACAGAAAATGCCTTGTTCCCTAATTCTTTGCGACCTTTGAGGGGTTGTGCTGAAATAAGGGAATGATACTTGTTGTGGAGGTGCGTAATTATAAAAATTAGGCTCGCCATATGACATATCATATGATAATGGTGCTCCGTATGGCGAGTCATATGATGTATAACCATGGTCTCTTATATAACATTCATTACCATTATGAGTATAAGACCCGCACCATCGACATCGAAAGTAAGAAAACATGATGCTGCATGGGTGGATTCACAAATTGAAATTATGCATAAACTAGTTGTACAAATACAAAACCATTATGAAGGCCCGCTTAGAAAATTTAAAATAACAATGAAAAGAAAATTAAAAGAGAAAACAACTTCACAATTAATTTCTCAAATAGAACAATAAAAACTTGATCTCTAAATACTCAGGGTTTACTAATATTGCAAGAAAATATTAAATTAGTTTACACTTCCCCGGCAACGGCGCCAAAAACTTGATACGCCCAAAAAGTGTATATATACGCAAGTGCACGTATCGGTTCAAGTAATAAAGTGTAAGTAAAGATCGTTCACACGAGGAAGTGTAAAATATAATACTTACAAATACTAGCTTAACCTTTTATTTAAATTCAAGTTGATTAATTAATGAAATGATTGGTTTTGAAAACTACTTATAATAACTTCTAAATATTACAACTACAAATATCTAAAAATACTTTTGATAACAATTTAGAGAAAAAGTCTTGTACGTTGATTTCCTTTGCTTATTGTGATGGTTACTTGAAGTGATTCGATATGGATGCTAAAATAACTAACATGCAACGATTTGAAAGTGTACAACATGATCTCTCGATCTATGAAATCCATTTACCCCATATTTCCCTAGTTATCTCTAACTTAGGTACGTAACAATAAAGAATAATATCAAGTACACAAATCAATGTTGCTACCGACAAGATGAAATCTCTTTCTCCCTTCTTCAATATATTAAATTTATGATGCACTTACGTCACTCCTCTCTCGAATCTTGCAGCGCAGTATAAAGGCGGAAACTTTGGTGACAAATTTACGCAACTCCTCTCTCGAATCTTGTCGCGTAATATAAAACACTCATCTAGCCTGACTCCTCTCTCGAGTCTTGCCAAACAAATTTAAAGATGAGACTTAAGCCAAAATTTCCAAGAACAAAATCATAAATTCAATAAAGATAGTATTTCAAACATCCACAAGAAAATTAAAATCAAAACATCACAACAAACAAAGTACTTTCAACATATAAGACAAATGAAATTAGTTCATGATGAAGGAGAGATCACACGCAAATTGGAAGTTCTTACTAGACATAGTTAGAGAAGATGAAGAAATGCAGAATTTCTTCTCCGAATAGTGTTGAAAATTGTCTTCTTCTTCCTCTTGACGGTGTGCCCTAATCTCTTCTCCAAAGCACTCTCCTTCTCTCTCCATTTTTTGCATGATGGTAGTTACCCCATGTTCTCCCCTTCTTATTTTCAAAAATCATCTGAAAAGTCGCACTTTCCCATGTAAAATAACCGCCGTCATCTTTTAAATTCGGAATTAAATAACAGAATTTTTATACTGCAGATTTGTTGCAACAACTGAAAAAATTGTTGCAATAACTTTTACTTAGGCAAAAACTGGTTTTTCTGGACTTCTTCTCCTCACTTTTTTTGGGCATTTCTACAATGAAAATATAACAAAATGACACATATATCCATTCCAAAATCATTAACAAAGTATTTTAAACTATTTAATACATTTTAACACATTTTTAAGAAATAAAGGGGTATTTAATCAATTCAATATATAAAGATAACTCATTTTCAAGGAGTTATAACACCCCCACACTTAGCACTTTGCTGGTCCCAAGCAAAGATAATCAACAATAATATAATTGGATGTCAACCAAGGTAATATGATACAACTTCAATTGGCCCTTATCACCAATATAGATATAGTTATCACAAGAGATTTATTTGAACCCCGACAACGGCGCCAAAAACTTGATAAGCGATAAGTCTGAATATACGCAAGTGCACGTGTCGGTTCAAGTAATAAAGTGTAAGTAAAGATCGTTCCCACGAGGAAGTGTTAAATCTAACGCTCGCAATTACTAGCTTAACCTTTTCATTAAATTCAAGTTGATTGATTAAGGTAATTTTTGTTGAAAACTAATAAAATTACGACAAATTAGAACTAAGAATACTTAAAAACACTTTTGAACAATTTGGACAAATAGTCTTGTACACTGCTTTCCTTTTCTCTTTGTGATATGTTCTCAAGGTGATTCATTTATGAATGATTAATCATTTATCTTGCAACGATTTAAAAATGGACTACGTTATCTCTCAATATCCGAAATCTGTTTATTCCATATTTTCATAGTTATCTCTAACTTAGGTAAAAACAAAAAATAACATAACGCACTCAAATCAATGTTGTTACCAAGAAGACGAAATCTCTTTCTCCCTTCTACGATATATTGAAATTATGATAAACTTACGTTACTCCTCTGTCGAATCTCGCAACGTAGTATAAAGACGAAAATTTTGGTGAAATACTTACGCAACTCCTCTCTCGAATCTCGTGGAGCAGAATAAAATATTCATCTAGCCTGACTCCTCTCTCGAATCTTGCCAAGCAAATTTAAAGATGAAAACTTAACCCAAAATTTCGAAGAACAACTTCATAAATTTAATAACGATAAAATCTCAAACATTCATAATGAAAATTAAGGTTTAAACATCACAACAAAGCAAAGTACTCGCAACATACAAGACTTAGAAAATTAGTTCATAACAGAAAAAGGAGAACACACAATTGTCAAGATCTTACTAGACATGATTAAAAAGAAGAAGAAAGATGCAAGAGTTTCTTCCCCAAAACGTTGCAGGAAAAATCAACCTCCTTCTTCCCTTGGCCGAAAATCTGTCTCTTCCTCCTTCGTGAACAGTAAAACCGCCCGGAATAAAATCTGTCCAGGAATTCCTCTTTGGCGTGAAAGATAACTCCCCCCACTTTCTCTCTCTCCTCTTGTCCAATAATAAATAACTACCTTCAGTGTTTCCCCCACTTATAATTCGAAAATTCACTGAAAAAGACGCACTCTCTCCATGTTTGTAACCGCCACAATCATAAAATGCGGAATTAAAATCTGTAATTTCGGATCCAGACTTGTTGCAACAACTTTTTTAACCCAAAAAAAGTTGTTGCAACAATTTTACTTGAACAGAAAAACTGCTTTTTTCTTCATTTCTTCGGGATGGCTCCTCCAGCATTTTTCTTAGGGATGATACCTCCATCATTTCTACAATGAAAACATAGCAACATAATGAATATATCCATACTTAAATTAATAATGGAAATATCGAAGTATTAAGCTTTTTAAATACATGATCCATAACTAAATGTGTTATAAAATCATATTTAATAGTGAAAATAACTTCTTTTCAAGAAGTTATCAAAACCCATGGTGATGGTGACGTCGTTCGAGTTCATCTGCGCAAGGACCAATCCAAAGTACCGAAGAATCTGACAGAACTCCGACCAGAGGGGAAGTCGCAAGCCCACCTTAAAATGGGTAAGGGGAAAGGCGAGCCTCCCCTCCGAGAACGAATTTATTCGTTCTTCTTTCGTCGGCAAGCACGCACGGAAGCCCCTGGGAAGGAAGCGATGAATGAAACTCTCTAAGTCGTCTGTGCAAGTTATTGACTTCTTGAACTTCTTCACGGAGAAGTTCTGGACGTAAGTCAATCGGCGAGCATCAACATCACTAGAAGGCGCCATCAAGATGGGAAGAATCTCGCTCGTATAACTGAGTGCTCGGAAAAGCGTACTCTTTTCGCACCCCCCTTATTTATAAACAATGCAGGTGGAGTCACGAGGTTCTTCGTGCGCGATGTGTGTCCTTAACTCGCTCAAACCGCCCTCCGAGTTAGCTTCCTCGCAAAACGCTTTCCAAGACAACGAGGCCGTATATTGCCCGCAGAGTGCGATAACCTGTGAAAATTTCTCGGACCTTGTGAGAGCAAGCAGGAATAACAACTAGAGATACAAGCCAAAGCAACCAGAAACAATTTTAGGCAAACAACCGATCTTTATTGATACCAAACTTCAATTACAGGGCAAGACATGCTTGACGAGACATGATTTCGTCAGCACAAAACTCCAAAGAGAAGTACAGAAAAAATTGATAACTGGAGACCGCCCAACCCGCGCGACCTCCCCTGCGATCTCTGATAGTTGCTAGACCGCAACTCTCTGCCGACCACAGAACACCACCAGACCACTGCACAGACCGCTCCCTTCTTCCGACCTCCTGATTCTCTCGAACTCCAGCACCACAACTCCAAGCCGCAGACCGCCCGAACACTTTCAGAGGAAGAGGTGATCGCTGCTGCCCACACTATCCGCAGAAGCTGCACAAGAAGAGTTCAATCAGAGACCGCCCGGTCAGAAATAAACAGACCGCAAGAACAAGAGCGAACTCAGCTTACACTTGGTGTGTCTAATTGCTGCTACAGTGGCCTCCTATTTATAGGCGTGGGACCTGATCCAGTCACCACCCTATGAGATAGGATCACCACCCCCCCAGACCGCGCGACTAGACCGGTCAACCCGCGCGATCAGCAACAGAACTCCTGCTTCATTTTGGTGAACACGCCAGCTTCAACATCGACCATGAGAGACCGCCACTCTCACAGCAGACCGCGACTCCACAAGGAGCTCGCCAGACTGCCCGAAGCTATTCACCACCTGTGTTCGCACGAGACCGCGAACACAGCCAGTTCTCCATCAGATCGCGAACTCCTGTCCGCATGTCGATCTCCTCCTGAGACCGCGAACAGCAACCAGCTCGCATACCAGTCTCCTCCTGAGACCGCGAACTGAGACCGCGCGACTAAGACCCTTAGTCCGCGAATACCCCCAGAAAGCCCGGTCAGCTACCAGACCGCATTCCGGAGTGAACCTGGATCAAACTGTGCGGTCACACCAGAACGCCACAGCCTTGAAGAGGACAGCACGCCACGCGGTCACGCACAGACCGCGCGGCTCCACCTTCAGCAGACTTTGGACAAGACAAGCGGTCAACCCGGGAGACCGCAGCTAGTCTTAGATCAGCCAGACCACAGATGCAGACCGCCAGGTCGTGCGGCCACGTCAGACCGCCCGACCTCCTCCCAGACCGCCCAGGTCCAAAAGCCTCCTACACTTCCACTTCAAAAATTTCAACACTCCCCCTTGAAGTGGGAAGTGGAAACCAGCCCAAGTAGCTCCCTTAGCCGTGTGAACGGCCCCTTTGCCAGCGCCTTTGTGAAGATGTCTGCAACATTGTCCGCACTCCGCACATGCCCGACCGAAAGAGATCCCTCCAGCACCTTCTCCCGTATGAAGTGATGCTCGATCTCGATATGCTTGGTCCTCGCGTGACAAACTGTATTGGTTACCAGTTTGAGAGCACTCTCGTTGTCACCGCGTAGCAGAGTCGGCTCCCGAACCTCCTTGTGGACGTCTCCCACCAACCTCCTAAGCCAGATGGCTTCCTGAGCTGCCAAGGCCGAAGCCTTGTATTCCGCTTCTGTGGTGGAGACCGATACGGAATCCTGCTTCTTGCTGCACTATGATATAGCCGTAGGGCCCGCCATGAAGACGAATCCAGATGTCGACTTCCGATCATCCGAATCTCCCCCGTAATCAGCATCCATGTATCCATGCACTTCGAAGCCAGCATTCCTCCTGTATAGGAGACCCATGTCCGAGGTCGCCTTGACATACTTCAGAATGTTCTTGGCCGCTAGCAGATGAGGTACCCGTGGCTCCGCCATATACCGACTCACTCTGCCTACTGTATATGCAATATCCGGCCTCGTGATCGTCAGATAGATCAAGCTCCCAACCAGAGCTTGGAACACCAACGAATCTTGCATAATCCTCCCCTCATCCTTCCGAAGCTTCATAGCCTTCTCAAGAGGTGTAGAGATGCACTTCCCTTCCTTCATGCCGAATCGCTCCACGATTCGCTCCGCATATCCAGCCTGGGATACCAGCACTCCACTTTCCTTCCTCTGCACTTCGAGTCCAAGGAAATGGTGAAGCTCACCTAAGTCCTTCATCTCAAACCTGATAGCTAGCTCGGCCCGTAGCTGTGCTACTTCCTCCTTCGAGTTCCCCATCACGATCATGTCGTCGACGTATAGCAGCGGGATGACTTGAAGCTCCCCGCTCTTCTTGACGAACAAGCTTGAGTCTGAGTCTGAAGCACAAAACCCACAGAATAGGAGATATTCTGCGATCTTTCCGTACCACGCCCTCGGCGCTTGCTTCAACCCATACAGGGCCTTCTTCAGCTTGCAGACATGCTCCGAAAAATCTTCAGACACAAAGCCTGGTGGCTGGACCATGAAGATGTCCTTGTCAATCTCGCCGTACAAGAAAGCGTTCTTGACGTCGAGCTGCCAAATCTCCCATCCACTGAACGCCGCCAAGGCAATGATGAACCGAACTGAAGTCATTTTTGCCACCGGACTGAAAGTCTCTTCATAGTCTTCACTGTATTGCTGCGAGAACCCCCGAGCTACAAGACGAGCCTTGTACCGCTCGATACTGCCGTCAGCTTTCTTCTTCAATTTGTAGACCCATTTGCATGTTACAGGAGTAGTGCCCTTGGGCTTGGGCACAAGAGACCAGGTCTCATTCTTCTCAAGAGCTGCCATCTCTTCTTGCATTGCAATATCCCACTCCTTCACGCCTTGGGCCTTCTCAAAGCTCGACGGCTCCCTCTCATCCAAGGGACCAGTGAAGAAACATGAGACAAAGCTCACTGCGTTTCCTCCTGTATAGCGATCAGGGGCAACGATTGCTCGCTTCGACCTCCTCAGCTCCTTCCCCTGAACCGCATTATCTCCAGCTGCTTCTTCCCTAGCTCCTCTTCCAGACGTGCTAGGAGCATTGCTCCCCCTGCTCCCTGAACCAGAAGCCCCCGTCTCGGAACTAGAAGGAGATGGACCACCTGGTGACACAGGTAGCTCCACCTGAAGATTCTCCACAGCTTTCTCCGGCACCTCCACCCTGCTCTCTGGTAGCTCCACATCAGAAGACCCCTTGTAAGATGTCACCTCATCGAACACGACATCGCGAGAAACAACAAATCTCCGCGTCTCCGGGTCCATGCACTTCCAGCCTTTCTTCCTCTCATCGTATCCCACGAAGACTAGCTTCCTTGCTTTCGCATCGAGCTTCGTCCGAAGAGCATCTGGAACATGCACGTAGCAGGTGGAACCAAATACCCGAAGGTGAGCCATGCTTGTCTTCTCCTTGAACATCATCTCATGAGGAGTCAACATATTGATGGGACTCAAAGGCATCCGGTTGATGACGTAGGCAGCACAAGACATTCCCTCCGCCCAGAAGGACTTTGGGATGCTCTTGGCATGCAGCCAACACTTGCAGGTCTCCGTCAGATGACGGATCTTCCGCTCTGCAACTCCGTTCGGTTGTGGAGTATGAGCACAAGTGAGCTCCCTCCGGATGCCTGCCTTCCTGCAAAAACTGGAGAACTCAGCAGAGGTGAACTCCCCTCCGTTGTCCGTCCTCAGCTTCTTGATCCGCAGATTCAGCCGACCCTCCACGAGCTCCTTGAACTCCACAAACTTGGCAAACGCCTCCGCCTTCTCCTTCAGAAAATAAACCCAGACATATCTGGTGTAATCATCGATCAACATCAGCATATACCTGCTGCCTCCGAGGCTTGGGGTAGCAGTTGGTCCCATCAAGTCACCGTGGATGCACTCCAACGACACACTACTCCTCGTCTGCGACTTATCAAACGGCAGTCGATGAGACTTGCCGAACTGACATCCCTCACAAACATGACCTTCACCGTAGGAAGATAGATTTGGCAGGCCCTAGCTTAACCAGACCTCTCACCGTCATAGCTTTCAGCTTATCCATCCCTACGTGCCCCAACCTCTCATGCCATATCACGGCACCATCATTCGTCTTCATCTTGTCGACATAAGAACTTGTCGATAAAACGAACAAGTCTTTCGCTCTCCTCCCGACATGGACGACCTCGGCCTTCACGACCTCTACATTACGTAGAAATTTCACTTCTGTTGGGCCGAACAGAACGTGATACCCAGCGTCAACAGCGTTGGTCACGGAGAAGAGGTTTTTCCTCATACCGGGCACATGATAGACACTCTTCAAGGTTAATGGCCCTCTATCACTGCCCAAGGAAACAACCCCGACCTTCTCGACTGCATGCACAGTATTATCTGCAGTAATAATAGCATTGTTACCTGTGTAGGGCTCCGCTGAAGAAAGCTTCGATCCATCCCCGGTGAGGTGATGACCACACCCCGAGTCCACGATCCAGTCCTCCTGATAGTTGATAGGAACCGAGACTCCAATAGAAGCCGAGAAGGCTCCTCCCCATCCTCCATCAATATGACTGGCCGGTGCTTCCTCCTTCTCAGCAGCATGCCCTGGCTGAGTATTCGGCCTGCAGTCCTTCTTGAAGTGCCCAACCTTCCCGCATTTGTAGCATTTGAGACCTTCCTTCTTCTTCTTCTTCTCCTCAGCCTTAGGAGGATAGCCCCTCTCCTGCTGTCCAGAAGTTGAAGTCCAGCGGTCTTCTTCTTCTTATCCCACTTCTTCTTCTTTCCTGAGAAGAGAACCTCGCCATCTCCCCCAGACACGGATACCCCTGCCATCTGCCTTGCCAGACTTTCCTGCGAGGCTAGCAGATTCTCCAGCTCTATCAAAGACGGTTGATTAGCCCAACCCTGCACCGACGTCACAAAGGCCACATATTCCTTCCGCAGGCCGCGGATGATGTGCCTCTTCAGCTTCGCCTCAGAAATTGGCTCATCAGGATCCAGTGTTGATATCTCAGCGCAGAGGTTCTTCATCTTCAGAAAGAAATTTGAGATAGAAAGATCACCCTAAGCCGACCTTGCCAGCTCATTCTCTAAGAACTGTAGCCTAGCTACATTCTTCTTATTAAACAACCCATCCAGGGCTCTCCAGATCTCGGCAGCTGATCCACACCCTAAGATGTGATCAAATAGATCAGGTGAAATGGCACGCTTCAAAGTGAACTCGGCCTTAGCATTGGTCTTTCTCCATGCCCTCACGGCCGGACCATTGTCACCCGCTTATGTTGCCTTCACCTCTTCAGTCGCATCTCCTCCAACAACCTCCCAGAGGTCCTCCCTTAGAAGATAGCTCTGCATACACGACTTCCACTTCTTAAAGTTAGTCGATGTAAGCATCTCAATCCCAAGACCTCTTGTAAATCCACCTTCCATTGTTTTTCCTCTGGTTCCTTCTTCACAAAGGCGATGGCTACTCTAAGTTATTCGCTGCTCTATCCACTCCAACCTCCCTCTGATACCATGTGAAAATTTCTCAGACCTTGTGAGAGCAAGCAGGAATAACAACTAGAGATACAAGCCAAAGCAACCAGAAACAATCTTAGGCAAACAACCGATCTTTATTGATAGCAAACTTCAATTACAGGGCAAGACATGCTTGACGAGACATGATTTCGTCAGCACAAAACTCCAAAGAGAAGTACAAAAAAAATTGATAACTGGAGACCGCCCAACCCGCGCGACCTCCCCTGCGATCTCTGATAGTTGCTAGACCGCAACTCTCTGCCGACCACAGAACACCACCAGACCGCTGCACAGACCGCTCCCTTCTTCCGACCTCCTGATTCTCCCGAACTCCAGCACCACAACTCCAAGCCGCAGACCGCCCGAACACTTTCAGAGGAAGAGCTGATCGCTGCTGCCCACACTATCCGCAGAAGCTGCACAAGAAGAGTTCAATCAGAGACCGCCCGGTCAGAAATAAACAGACCGCAAGAACAAGAGCGAACTCAGCTTACACTTAGTATGTCTAATTGCTGCTATAGTGGCCTCCTATTTATAGGCGTGGGACCTGATCCAGTCACCACCCTATGAGATAGGATCACCACCCCCCCCCCAGACCGCGCGACCAGACCGGTCAACCCGCGCGATCAGCAACAGAACTCCTGCTTCATTTTGGTGAACACGCCAGCTTCAACATCGACCATGAGAGACCGCCACTCTCACAGCAGACCGCGACTCCACAAGGAGCTCGCCAGACCGCCCGAAGCTATTCACCACCTGTGTTCGCACGAGACCGCGAACACAGCCAGTTCGCCATCAGATCGTGAACTCCTGTCCGCATGCCGATCTCCTCCTGAGACCGCGAACAACAACCAGCTCGCATACCAGTCTCCTCCTGAGACCGCGAACTGAGACCGCGCGACTAAGACCCTTAGTCCGCGAATACCCCCAGAAAGCCCGGTCAGCTACCAGACCGCATTCCGGAGTGAACCTGGATCAAACTGTGCGGTCACACCAGACCGCCACAGCCTTGAAGAGGACAGCACGCCATGCGGTCACGCACAGACCGCGCGGCTCCACCTTCAGCAGACTTTGGACAAGACCAGCGGTCAACCCGGGAGACCGCAGCTATGCTTAGATCAGCCAGACCACAGATGCAGACCGCCAGGTCGTGCGGTCACGTCAGACCGCCCGACCTCCTCCCAGACTGCCCAGGTCCAAAAGCCTCCTTCACTTCCACTTCAACAATTTCAACATAACCAAGTGAAACTCGCCGCACTAAGCAAAAGATAAAAATAAAGACCTTGTGAAAAGACAGAAACGACGTTGAAAAGCACACTAGCAAAAAAATCTCGTCATAATCGAGTTAAAATTATTACAAACGGCTTGATTAATATCCATAAAAAATAGGAAAAAGAAAAAAAGTCGCCTACCGACTTCGAGACTATATCGCTGGAGGATCGCATCATCTGTCCAAGGTAGGGCCATGTAACCCGGTAAATCCTAGTTGACGCGCAAAACCCATCTGCTCCATGGCCCTCGTCATGAGCTCTGTTGGGTCCAGCGTCTCCTCACTTGACCCGTAGCGCCCTTCCATTGATATAAAGATTAAGTTGCGCCTTCACCAACAGTCCGGGCTTTTGGTCGAGTTGGTTGCGCTGGGTCCTCTCAATTGGTATCAAAGCAGGTTGCGGGTTCGAGACCGGGGGCGCGCTGATAATTCCTGAAATTCTCTCTACCTGTGTGGGTCCCGGTGGGTCAGGCGGCCGCAGCCATGTGTCAAGCCACCTCTGAGCCTGCGGGCCATGTGGAGCACCTCTGAATTGCGGGTCGTGCTGGACGCTGGGGGGGGGGGGGGGGATTGTTGGGTCCAGCGTCTCCTCACTTGACCCGTAGCGCCCTTCCATTGATATAAAGATTAAGTTGCGCCTTCACCAACAGTCCAGGCTTTTGGTCGAGTTGGTTGCGCTGGGTCCTCTCAAGCTCCTTGCTGAGACAGATGTGTTCTTCCATGCGAGTATGGGTCTCGAGGGAACCCATACTCGCCCGCATCCCATGAATGTCGATCTTCAGCAGTTCCTGCCGATGTTCCACATCTGCCATCCACCGCTCTAGCTCGTTGATGACGAAGTGCTTGCCCTCAGAGATCTCCAACCGGTGCTTGAACCTCTCGATGTTTGCCACGCGAGCCTCCAGCTGAGATAGGTGTCGATGCACCTGATCATATGCCACATCAACCTATCGTCCTTGAGTTCGAGGTCGAGGTAGGTGAAGACTAGCTTCGTCCGCATCTTGCGGGTGGGCAGTCCTAGGACATCGATAAAGGCCGACCCCGGGGATGTCACGCGACCTGAAAAAGATAGAAATTAGCATGATACCCACAAAGACAGTTCAGCAGATCACTCCAAATGTGAGAAGTACATGCGCATTCATGTGTTACCCTGGGCTGGTGGCGAGGAGACGGCGTTCGTCGAGGAGTATCCCGGTGGCGAGGCGGAGAAAGGCAGAGGGGCGACGACGTGTGGAGAGGAGATGGTGTTCGCTGAGGAGTATCTCAATGGCGAGATGGAGAAACCCGCCGAGTCCCCGATCGAACGCCCAGACCATTCCCTCCAACAGCATGATGGTGCAGCGACATCATCTCGGGATGGCGAGAAGGAGGCGTGGGAGGCAGATCCAGGGGCGCCTTCCTGTGAACATCAATCCTCGCGGACATCAGGGGCGGAGGTGCGTGAGAGGACCGCCCACCTCCCCTTTCGCCGGATGTCGGGAGATCCTGGGTGGTTATCACCGACGGGCGAGGAACTCCAATCGAGGAAGGAGGAGGCAGAAGCGAGATGGTGACCTTTGACTTCTTCGAAGTCATCAGTCCCACGCGGGAACTGCCCTCCCCGCACTCTGTCGAGGAGGCCTGTTGGCAAAAAGTTTGTCGCTGAGGGACGATGCCGACAGGGATAGGCGGAGGAGGTGGCAGATGTTGGGCCCTCGCAGGCTCTTCCGCGAGAGATGCCAACATATTTGGCTCAACCGGAGTAACCTCTGAAGGAAGGGTCGGTATAAAAGAAATTCGACATCAGTAAAGCGCCAATATTGAGTTTTCGGCGGAAAGACGACGATTACCTGTTGTGCTCGTATCAGGGGGAGCGGTTGAAGTCTCGTTCTCGGTGACCCGTTGCTCGTCGTCATCCTCCAAACCCGCCTCGCTCGACCAGGTTGGAGTCGACTCAAGCACGGAGTCCGCGGGATCAACCAGCGGGACATCCTCGCATGGTGTCCTTTTGGCTGGGCGATCAGCATCACCCTTTTTTCTCTAGTGGGCGGCGCCGCCTTGCGACTTGTTCAGCAGTTGAGTCTTCGCAACCATCTCCTCGGGAGTCAACATCTCGCCTAGGATTGAAAAGTGGTGTGCCAGGGAAGGCCCCTGCCCCCTATTTATAGATATCGAAGGACCCCTCTTCTTTCGAGTAGGCAGTGTACTCGCCAGAAGACCCTTGACGAATAAGGGTTGGATGTTTCTTTCCGAGCAACTTTATCACTCGCAGCGAGTGGAGATTGTGTACAATCCATATTCTTCGAGGGTAGGACTCATCCATGCCACGTAGGCAGAAGTCAAAGTCAATGGTCAAATCGAAGACAACGAGCAGCTCACTAGAGGCATGTAATACCAAGTGCTTGTAACAAGGTTACTTGCCCCAAAGTGGCGACTAGAATCAGCCCTCGGGCCTACTCGCATATGGGCGACTATCAACTGCAACTCGCCAGACATTGTCAAGATCCTCGCGTAGTCGCCCGTTCATCAGGTGTAACTATCATCTCGCAGGGGGCCAGACATAGTCGTCTGCATCCCTTCCCTCAAGATTTGTCTATAAATAGACCTCAGGGGTACCATGAATGACACTTAAAAAATTAGAGCTCACCCCCCTATAGTCAAGATCCTTACCAAATCAGTGCCTTCCTAGTACCAAGCTCAGTCATCTGTGGTTGTGGAGGGAAAGTTCTCATTGAGCTTTCGGATATGTGGCGGGACCTCCCTGCTGAATCTCTCTGGGGTCTGTTTATGATCTCTCCTTTTCTTCTTCGCACGAGTCTTCAGATCCAAGTCGTCAAGGCACAGAATCTGTAGCCTTCGGCTACATCTAGATCCGAATATTTGGAGCTAGAATTTTCCTATCTTCAAGACTAATCATTTCATCTGCTTACTTATAAGCGGGGATTGCCCGCTTCCCCATATTTTTGTTGTGTGAATGAGATATCATAGTGCTACAAAGGATTATTGATTTGATATTTTGGTATATTCGGTTTTACTTTTGCTCCAAATGTCCAATGAGAAATATCATTATTTGCTAATAACCTACAGGTGTGAAAAGTAAAATTTTATGAGATGCTAATATACTACGATGACTAATAGCAAAATCTAAAGTGCTAATAACATTGCTCTATACATATACACACATATACACAGTTAGACACATATACACATAGACAAGAAAATTTTTCTATACGCTCTTCGCATCATGAGCATGGTGCGGCGAGTGTATTTTTTTCCCTAAAATTACATTTTGAAGCTTAAATTATGACATTTTTATAACTATTTTAAGTAGTCATGTACATATATATAAATTATGACAGAATATATGTACTCATGTACATATATTTATGGACCATCATTTACAATTGTATGTGCACATCTGACTATTTTCTGTTGTTACACCTAGGATCGTCAGTAGCCTTGCCGCCACAATATTACGTGGCTATCGCCCAACCGTCCTGTAACACCTGTCATCAACCATAATCAATTGCCTACTGCCACGTAATTTAAAAAAAACAAACATTTTGAAAATCGGACCAAACCAGCCGGTTCAACCGGTCAGACCGTGAACCGGTGGACTATGCGGTCCGGTCAGGGGTCTACAACCGTTCCCAACCAGAACCAGTCAAGAACCGGCAAACCGGCCGGTCCACCCGTAAAACCGCAAAGTTTCGAACCGGTGACCTCCAACAAAATACAAAATTCCTAACCACTATACCAACACATTTAATTTGTTTTCTTTGAATTATATTATATATATACAGTTAATATTCGTATTAATTAACATATAATATTATTATTATTCATATTTGTTAATGTATTAAATTTATTCTTCGTAACTTATATATATATAAAGAATATACCGAAATTATTTGTAATTAACATATATAATTTATATTTTTAATTAATATATATCATATTTAGTCAAAAAATATTTTGTATAGTCGAGATGTGCACGTCTACTTAATTAAAGTTTAAAATTTAATTTTCATAATTGATTTGATAACTTATTATATATTTGATATTATTGAGATTTTAGATAATAACAAAATATATTACTATTTATGAAAATATTTTGTATAATTTTGACTATATTTATTTAAAATTTAATTTTAATATTTATTATATTATCTAACATCACGGTTCAACCCTGATCCGACCGATTCAACCGGTCCAACCTTAAACCTCTGAACTCACCGGTTCATTCTCCGATCCGATTCTCAAAACCTTGAAAAAAACCTCCTTCTCCAGTCGCCCCACTCCGTTTCCATCGTCCACTCTTCCTTTATTTCTGGACTCCCCGACCAGAAGCAAACCCACATCTACATCTCCAAACGCTAATTCTGGGTACATGGGTTACCGCCGTTGGATTCTCTCGTCCAGCCCGATCAACGGTCGAGATTGCATTCCAAAGTGTTACGTCCCCAATCTTCCTCCTCCACCCCACTCCTCTCCCGGCCACCGCCGACTCGTCAACGCCTTCCTCGCCGCCGCGTGCGTCGCCGTCTTCGTTGCCTTTCTCGTGATCACATACTACAGCATCTTCGTACGCCGCCGCCGCACCGACCACGTCCCCTCCGGCGACCATTCCCCCCGGCGCCGAGCGAAAACTACCGCGTGTGGCGCGTGCGCACCGTCGGCCTCAACGAGACCAGCATCAAGTCCATCGCCGTGAATCCGTACATCTCCGGCTGCCATACCGCCGCTGACTGTTCGGTCTGTCTAGTTGAGTTCCGCGATGGCGAGCTCGTCCGCCTCCTTCCGGGATGCGGGCATGCCTTCCACGTCACCTGCATCGACACTTGGCTCCGGGCCCACATCAGCTGCCCTCTATGCCGGGCCAACATCGTCATCAACCCCGCCGATCCCGGCGAAGGTGTTTCGGCGTCCATTGCTCCGGAGGGGAATATTTCCCTAATTAACGAACGAATGGTTTCTGTGGGCTCGCAGGAGGAGGCGGGAAGAGAAATAGGAGCCGTGTACGTGACCGGTGCCAATTTTTCTCCGGATTGAGGTGAGAGTTGTTCGAGTAGCTTTGCAGTAAGCGGGTTGATGCCGGAATTGCGTTCAAAATCCATGGATTCGTCGCCGGAAAATGACCTAGCTATGAGTCTAAATAGAGGTTGATGCCGGCAAAAGCGATCAGCAGAGATTAATGGAGGAGGTGGTTCTACTACTGCCAGTCGGAAAATGTTCTTCTCCCGTGGGACCAGGATCCTCTCCGGTTCGCATGTACTGGCATGTACTGGATAGTATCCAGTTTGTATGAACTGGTATTCAGTTCACGGTCACGATTTCAGCTTCCAAATTTGACGGCGAGCACTTGCTGAGTTGGCGAGCTGACTTTTGCGAGATGAATTCGGGACCGTTCAATCATGAACTGGATACTATCCAGTTCATGCGAACTGGAGTCCCGTTCCGTATGGGCGGGCTCGAAGCAGCTCCATTCTCGCACTGTGATAGAATGATTGGTTCTCCTGCTGCACTGCCAATGAATAAAAAAAAGTTGATATTAGCATAGTCTAATTCTCGCTATTCGCACCCCCAAAAAATTTAAAATCCTAATTATATTTGCAATCGAATTCTCGCTAATTGCACCTCATCGAATAACCTCTACCTCTCTATCTCTCTTCTCCCGTTGTCTAAACCCTAGCCGAAGTTCTATTGGTCGCGTCGTCTTTCCCCTTTTTAGATTCACCTTCTTCAAAAAAGAAGGAAATTATCCAGCGAAAATTCCCAAAAAAAAGTCAGTTTTTTTGTTAGAGGAAGGTTTGCATGTCATTTAACTTGTTTTAGAGTTGATTCCTCTATGCATGTCATTTAACTTGTTTTTCTGCTAAATTTTTAAATTATTTTAGAGTGTTTAAGATATTTCGTTAGGCTTCTAATGCCTAATAAATCAGCAAAATATTTCGCTTATTTGGGATGAGAGTGAAGTGAAAATAAAATTTTGGACTACAAATAAAATTTATGGACTACAAATAAAATTTATGGACTACGAATAGCATTGGAATGCGAATAGCCTGTTCCGGACGGCTAATATCAACTCCCAACAAAATTTGAATGGATTTTTTTGTACCTGATTTAGGCTTTTTGGTCCCGGTATGCGCAAATAAAGCCCGCCCTCTGCCCGGATTTGAGCCCAATTAGGCCCAGGCCAGGCCTAGGGGCCTTATAAAGCCCACTTTTTAGATGTAAGTTTGGCCTGGCCCGATTTTAGCAGCACAACTGCTATGTACCATGTGGCAGACACTTACATGCCCTCATGAGAAATAAAAAAAAAATATTTAAAGATTGACAATATCAACCTTATCATTTTCATTAATATAAGATTGAAGGGTCATAAAGCCGTCTGGCCTCATTTTTGAGGTCAAAATAAGGCTTTATAGCAGTTTGGCCTCAAATAATTAAGTTATTTATTTTTAAGTGTAACTATCACTCTCATCACTCTATTTAAGAGTGAGCAGATGAATGTATGTGTTTATATTCTTTTCATACGATGTTATGCTGATATTTCTTTTCCCTCATCTGCTCACTCATCTCCTCACTCGTGTCGATGACCCCTCACAATGATGCGACAACTCCTCGAGATGCAAATCCTGAGATTAAAACTGTGGTTCACCAGCATCATGCGCAAGTCTGAGAGCACTTAAACAAGATCCGCGTCAATGTAAAGTTAAAAGCAAAATGTCGACATTACACAAAATTACTCACAACAAAAGGCAACACAACATCGATGAGGCATTTGAAATCTTTTTTGGACAAAAAAAGCGCCATAGTCGAATCAAGCGCAAATATCTTTAGTTGAGCGAATTTAAACCTACGATCGAGCTACATAACGAGAAGAGCAAATGAGGAATATAATTATTGCGGCTCACTCGAGGCGCTCTTGAATCGGTCGAAAACGAATCGTCTTAGCTCGGGAGCGGTCGAGCGCGCAAACAGTCAAAGAAAAAATTGACTGTTGGCAAGAGGGTTTTTTATGTGGAAAAACTCTGAAAAGGGCAAAAACTATGAGGCTGGATCTGTGCCGGCCAAACTTTCACTATATTTTGGTGTTCTTACAAAGCTTGGTAGAGAATTCGAGGGCGACAAGCCGACTCTCATTACAGTTGTGGAGAGAGAAAAGGGGAAGAAGTTTCTTGGGTGACAGGTCACCGCTTGTTATAGTTGTAGAAAGAGAGAATGGGAAGAAGCTTCGCGGGTGACATGCCACCGCTTGTGAGGCTAAATATTTTCCAAGTTTTTAAAGTGGGGAGTAAAGCGCTCGCTGCACTTTGGAGTCTTCAACTCATGCTCGGAAGCGGGAGCGGTGCGCTCGGCATGAACTAGAGTCTGCGACATGTCTCCGGTTGCGAGCGAAGGAGTCTGGAGCGGTGTGCTCGTTGCAATGTGCACGGTACAATATGCACATCGCAATGTGCGTCGAGTGAAATGTGCACAAAGTGTAATGTGCGCGGGGTGCAATATGTGCGGGGTGCAATGTGCGCGGGGTGCAATGTGCGCGGGGTCCAATGTGCGCGGGGTGCAATGTGTCTGGGGGCCAAGTGCACGGGGTGCAATGTGCCCGATGAAATCCCCATGGGGTCTTCAAAGGCGTCTGAGAGATCTTCAAGCACTGAAGGAGAACTCAGGGAGATCTTCAAAAGATTCTTTGGGAGCTCTCTCAGACGTAGAAGGCAAGGTGGAATGAAAGGAGGACCTGAGGCCCCTTTTATAGGTTTTAATTGTGGTATTTTCGTAAATAAGTGGTTATGGTGTCCGGCTATCCACACATTGTAACCAATTTATGTACTATACACATACCCATTATGTGCAATTTTATGATAATATTCATACCGTAATTAATTTATGTACAATACGCACACCCGTTACGAATATGGTTGTGTGCAAACCAAAACCATATTGTTTACTATACGTAGGCTGTTATGCGTAATTTTGTTATGCGCACCCCAATACCTGATAATTTAATACGCGCTTATCCGCATTAATGTAATTGTCTATGCACACACCCATTATGGGGATTCAGTTATACATACACCCAATAATAGGTGGTTACATGGAAGTTGCACGACCAAGGAGTCGGCCGACGGCAGAGGTTAGGCGGCGGCTGAGGGCCTTGCCGGTGGAGGCCAGTCAGCGGTGGTTAGTAATGGGGCCCGGTCAGAGGGGGCCTGTCGGTGGAGGGGCCGGACGAGTGGCCGACCGTGCCCCCCAAGAGGGCCGGCGGGCCGACCGACCAAGGGAGTTTACCAAACACGCGGCCTTGAGGCTAGGAGGCGGCGACATGTCGGCAGCCGACCGCGTAGTGGCGAGCGATGGTGCGGCCGCGCACCGTAGAATTGCACGCGCGACCGGGCGGTTACAGCGTTAGTGGGGTTGGCTTTGGTCAACCCCACTTAGCCTTCATTTTCCCCATCAAGTTAGTGTGGAAGATGGGAATTCCGGCTATCAGCAACCCGGAATTCCTATAAATAATGGAGTTCCCTATCATTTGTATAACATCCCGACTTTTATTGGGTCATTAGACCCTAGTGGACCCAATAAAAGTAACCTCAAAAGATAATTAAGAGTGACCCGATTGTGGGATATTGTGTTAGAAAACTCCAAATTGACTTTCGTCAGTTCCGTTAGACTTGTATAATCAATACGAGTACAATAGAACTCGTTCCATTCCAATCCGAGGTCGTTTAGAGAAAACGATCATTTTGAGTATCGTAGTGCGTCACAACAAAGTCATTGGGGTACAATGACCATACATACTTCAAATTGACTTCTATCAGTTCCGTTAGACTCATATAATCAATACGAGTGCAATGGAACTCGTTCCATTTCAATCTGAGGTCGTTTAGAGAAAACGGCCATTTTGAGTATCGTAGTGCGGCACAACGACGCCGTTGGGGTACAGTGACCATACATACTCCGAATTGACTTATGTTAGTTCCGTTAGACTCGTACAGTCTATACGAGCGCAACAACACTCGTTGCGTTCCAATCGGAGGTCGTATGAGAAATATGTCCGTTTTAGGTTTTGTAGACCGCCACGACATACTTTTCAAAATATTAAACGAACGAACTCAGAATCAGTCCCAGTCAATCTCAGTTGACTCCTACGGTCAAAACGAGACCAACAAAGTTTATTGTAACCAATTACGACATCGAAAAGTCAACCCGCGATCAAATCAAGCTTTATGACACACCGAAAAGCCTGCACGCACCCAAGTTGATTTAATACTCCAACATTGACCATCCGCTCGACGAGTTGGACTCACTTGGACATTGACCTACATAGGGGACCCAACCTAGGGTTGACATGGGTCAAACATCCCAAAATTAATTATTTTTGGAAACTCCCTAAATAGGAGCTCCCCCTCCCCTCAGGTAGGATAATACCGGTGGTGGCCGGCGGCGGCAGACCGCCGGACCACCGCCAAATGGGTTGCCAACCCCCGACGAGTCGACCGGCGGCGCCGACAGCGGATGGCGGCCGCTGCCCGACGGTGGCAGCGACTACCACCTTTCGTATCGTCGTCAATGACGGTGGCCGTCCGATCTCCATGATGAGATCGGACGGCCCAAATATTCTTATTCCCCCTGTATAAAATTATGCGCCCCCCCCCCCCACAGCGGATCAGCCTAGATCCGCTGTGAGGGCAGGGGGTGGCGCGCCGTCCGACTCCTCCCTCTCTCCCAGGAATCCCTATTCACACCCCAAACCCGATTTCTCTTCCTGAATTTTCTGAGTCAAATCTAGGCTCCTAGGGAAAATTCTTTGAATATGAAAAATGTTCTTGATTATGAGGGCTAACCCCAGTAAATTTTTGGGAATTTTTTGATGTGTTTTGCTATTTTTATGAGCCTTTGTAAGAGTTATTTGAATGAATTAAAAATCCTAACAACCTTGGAAAATTCTGGGAAATTTATAGACTCATGATTATGGCCTCTTGGAGACACTATCAAAGTTTGAGATTTTTATGAATTGATTTACTAATTTTAAAAGGCTAATCAAGTTTTCTCCGGACAAATAAACCTATCAAAATATGGGGACACTTGGAGATAAACGTGAGAACTGCCAATTTATTTTGGAAAAAAAATAATCAAAGCTTATATTATCGGATTTTCAATGAATTGGGAGAAGGAATCGTGACCCGCAATCGCGTCATAATTGTAGGACGATTTTACGAATAAATATCAACACGATGAATAAGAGTGAAAACTCAAGCTCGAAGCGATGCAGGGTCTTTATGAAACATCGAGCTGTGTTTAAAGTAATTCCCGGACATCGGAATTTGTCTTTTTGGAGAAGCTAAGAAACACCTAATAAAGCAATGTTTAAAGGGCACAATTAAACTCCTTGGTCGGCTATAATTATGAAAGGCAGAATTGGAAGAAACTCCTACGATCGGAGGTAGAATAGAACATTCCTCTTAAGAACAGAGATGAGACTGAAGCCTCCTGATTGTGGAGTGACGGACTACTAACCTGTTCGTTTATTTTAACTTCTTTGACTCCAGTCTCGTACTGGTCCCGCAATTATTATTTTTATTCTTTTCGATACTTCAATCTCGTACTAGTCAAGTAATTACTCCTCTGTGTGTAATTCTTTCGCAACTCCAGTCTCGTACTGGTCAAGTAATTACTGCTCTTTGTTTAATTCTTTCGCTACTTCAGTCTCGTACTGGTCAAGTAATTACTGCTCTTTGTTTAATTCTTTTCGATACTCCAGTCTCGCACTGGTCAAGTACTTATTGCACGTTGTTTAATTCTTTTCAATACTCCAGTCTCGTATTGGTCAAGTAATTACTGCTCCTGGTTTAACTCTTTTCAATACTTCAGTCTCGTACTGGTTAAGTAATTACTGCTTTCAGTTGATCCTTTTTTCAGTACTGTTCCAGTCACGTACTGGTCCGGTTATTTCGACCCTTTACTTCCGGCCTTCCTTTCAAGTACTTTAATATTCTACACCGTAACTCTGCAAGTCACTTTGCACCATAATCACCATACTCAACTCTTGTAAATTATTATACCTACAGTGCTAACCCAGGTTCTGCTTTAACGAGCGGCCTTTCCTATTTTGTGAAGACTTAGTTGGGGATAACCGCGAGTTGAGTATCTCCTCCAGGGTTAGCCCTAAATAACGTGCCCTCGCGCCCGTTGCGCCTCCCAGCCAAAAGACGGATAATCGATCGAGTCATGAAAGCCGCGACAGACCTGAGGTGTATGCTCTTTTCCTTAAAATTAGCTGTTTGTAAAATGCTTAAGGTAAAGGTGGCGGGTCGGTCACGCCCCCAGATCATTCGTACCGGTGCGGGAAGGATGACAACTCATGGCGACAGGGAGATGTGCACTGCGGGTAAACACCACTTTGTCCCGTTGATTTGCCTCCACTGGTCAGCCCAAATCTCGAAATTGCCGAATGTCGCTCACATTCAAGTAGTACACGGAGTTGTACGAGAGGGCTTGGGTGATGCGATGCAACCACACCCTGAAGTGGCAGGACTGGTCACTGTCACCGACGGCCACATCGGTGAGGCTCACGAGGTTCGCTACCCTGCTGGAAGAAAAGCGGTCCAAACTGTGTCGGCATAGGATTTTGTGAGCGGGTTCTGAACATCCGCAATGTGTGTAAATTATGATGATCAATGTTTGTTGGAAAAAAACCTTGCGATTTAACTTAACAAACCATAAGTGGTTTTACCTTCTAGGTTTTATTACTCATTTTATAGTAAGAGTAATTTGGTCATTAGATGTCTTAGGATGTCACACTCACCTTATAGTGTCAAGACCAGGTCAGGACAAGCACAATCTGAGTTTAATTAATACTTGCATCGAATATAAGTCTACGCAACTTCGACTTGATGTCGACGAAAATCAGACTAGAAGTCCAAGCAACTTAATCTCTCTGTCAAAGTATATCTAGTCGAATATGAGTCGACGTAGATGAAGGAGCATGTCGAAGTTATCTTAGAAGTCGACGCAACCTCGACTTCAATTCAACGCAGAAGGAAGTGTCTGCCGAAGCCATCTGAAGTCGACGCAACGTCGACTACAATTTGACGCAGACAATGAAGTTCAAATATAAGTCTTCAACTCGACGGTTACGTCGATAAGTAATCGACGTAACGTCGACAACAGAGTTCAACCAGAGCTAGAAGGAATTCGAAGCTGCTCTTACAATAACTCGAAGGTGCGTCGATAAGAGAGAATGAAGTTGACGCAGCGTCGAATACAGTCTGGAAAGGAAACCTTTTCAGCTGTCCTTTTAGAACTCTCTCTGAAGGCCCACAACACTAAAGACCATTCTACAACGGCTTGTTTATTTCCTGGAATGGAATGGAGCATTCAAGAAGACAAGAAAAGATTTCTTGGAATGTATTCAAACAGCTGACAGACGGGTAATGAACAAAAGAAGAAAGAAAGATTAATTGTCCAAGACTATGTCTTTTCAGGACAACCCAAAAGAGGAAACTAATTCAAAATTAATCATGGACAATAAATAGGATGAGAAGAGAGAAAAATACATAACATTCATTACAATCTGCTACAGCTTGTCGATTAGGGTTTCCACTTCTTCTTCTTCCTCCTGGAACCCTAAAAAGACAAAGAGAAAACAAGTGCTCTCTCTCAAAACAGAAAAACAGAAGGCTGATTTTTCATCAACATCATATAGCAGCCAGATAATAAGCAAAAGATATACAAAAGGATCTGATGAATATAACCCTTGCAAATTATCACAATCATAAACAAGAGTTCATCATTAGCAGATCCATTGAAGGGAAAAATAGAAGCTGAAAGCTTCTACAGAATTCTGAGAACAGAATTCTTCTTCTCCATCTTCTTTCTTCTTTCAATTTCCTCAACTGTACAGAGTTTTAAGAATCTCTCTTCCAAATGATTCAGTGGTTCAAGATCTACTTATCAAAAGATCTGAGTGGTTCAAGATCTCCTTATCAAAAGATCTGAGTGGTTCAAGATCTCCTTATCAAAAGATCTTTGGTTCTAAGAGTCTCCTTATCAAAAGACTCAGACACAGGTTATGCATTCCTACCAGGTGGTAGAAGAGAGGACTACCCACATTTTGGGGAACCTCTATAAAATCTTGTGTCTTATGTGTGTTAATTTTCTGTGTTGTCCCATATAGCTTACAACTTTTCTGCTTTACTTTAACAGTATTTATTTTATTCTGTGTTTGGTATTGTTGAAGCATAACACTTAGTGTTTTTATTGTGTGTGCACAAATATGATAGAAAATATTTTTAAATCTCTATTCACCCCCTCTAGAGTATACTCAGAGGCACACTGTGCACTTTCAATTGGTATCAGAGGTAGGTTGATCATTAAAAGGTTAATACCTTGATCAAAAAGATCTCCTACTCTCATTTATTTATTTTAAAAATAATTAAAACTATTTTTAAAGAAAATGAGTTCTAAGGATTATGCCTCAATAAGACCTCCAGTGTGTAATCTAAATAAGTTTACACTCTGGAAGGCAAGAATAAAATTGTATATGAACTCTGTTGATGAGGATATTTTTGATGTCATCATTTCAGGTCCTCCAGCCCTATACAAGAAAGATGCTAGTGGAGCTTCTACACAGGAACCTGTACCCATGGCTGAGTGGACAGAGACAGAGAAGAAGCAAAAGGCATGTGATGCCAAAACTATGAACATTCTGGTTTCAACAATGTCTGATGATATTTTCCAGAAGGTAGCTGACTACCAATCAGCCAAAGAGATCTGTGAATCTCTTTCCAGAATGGTAGAAGGAATTTCTGATGAAAGAAAGGACAGAAAGTCTCTTCTCATATCCCAATATGAGAACTTTCAATAGAAAGCTGATGAATCTGTTGCTGAGATGTAGGATAGATTCAGCATCATTGTCAATGAGCTGAAAAGTCTAGACAAGGAGATATCCTTAACAGAAATAAATGATAAGATCCTCATGTGCTTCCCTAGCTCATGAGATTCAAGGATCTGGTCCATCAGAGAGTCCAGATGTCATAGAGAAATATCTACTGAAGCTTTACTAGGAAAACTTAAGTTATATGAGATGCTTCTGAAGAACAGAGCTGAATCAGAGGAAAGGGAGACAACTCCAGCTCCTATCCAAAGGAGCCTTGCTCTGAAAGCTACTAAAGGAGTGCCCTCTACTTCTGAAGATGAAATGTTCAGTCTCCTGGCAAGGAGGTTTAGAAAATGGGTCAAGACAGAAGTCTCAAGAAGAAGAGAAATGAGCTTAAAGCCCAGATATGATAAGACTCCAAAGAAGGAGATAATTTGCTTCACCTGCAACAAGCCAGGTCACATTGCCCATGAATGCCCACAGGAACAAAAGGTCAGGAGGAGCAGCAAAGAAGAGAAGAAAAATAAGTCTTTCAAGAAGAAAGACAAAAAGAAAGGCAAATGTTTCATTGCTGAAACCTGGAGTGACTCTGAAGCAGAGTTAAGCTCCTCTTCATCTGAGAGTGATGAAGAAGCAGAAGCAGAAGCAGCTTGTATGATGGCATTGGGGATGTCATCAGATGATGATGAAGAAGAACATGTATCTCTGTTTGAAAACTTTGATTTCAATTCTGATGATTTTAAAAATTGCTTTAAAGAATTTTACAATGATTTCCTCAATAGTCAAAAAGAAATAACTGTAGTTAGGAAAGAGATAGAAGAACTTAGGAAAAATGATGTATACTTAAGAAATCAAGACTTAATAGATGAGATTAATAATAAGGAATCAGAACTGATCAAAATAAGAAATGAAAATCAAGAATTAAAAGAAGAGTTAACAAAGACAAAAGCCTTTGAGGACTCTCTCAATGGGAGGAGTCAAAAGCTCAAAAATATCACACAAAATCTTAATCTCGATGAAGGTAATCATAAATTATTTAGGCTCTGTTTTGGGGAACTTTTTTTCACCAGTCAAGCGGTTATGACCGCATGAACCGGATCTTAATTAAGGTCCGGTTCATGCGGTCGTAATCGCTTGACCGATGAAAATAAGTCCTCCCAAACGGAGCCTTAGTTATTTTGGCCTATCAAATCAAGTTTTAAAATTGCTTAAAAATACTTGATGGAAAGCTTAAATCGTTACTTACAACTTTTGTGACGATCCCAAACCGATTGAAACGTTCGAATTCAATCTCATATTTCTAAGAAGCTTATAATGAATTAATAATCGATTCATAACAATTAATCAGCTCACTTAACAATTATTTTGACATAGCAAACAACGTCCGAAATATTGGTGTAAGTACTCGTAAGAAAAGTATTGATGTCTGCTACATTTTCAGTGAAAGAAACAATTTGATTCGAGCATCCTAAGTATTCCCAACAAATCCTACAAGCTAATCACTCGTGGTTTAATTTCTAGAAAATAAGTAGCCCACTAATATATTAATTTGACCACGTTCAAAAAATTCATGTAACCACTCGTTTGGAAAGCTAAGTTCGTTGGAAAGCTAAGGCTTCGTTTGGCATAGCGGTGACGGTCGTAAACAAATGGGTTAAATCGTCATTCATTAACGATCACCTAACAAAATTCATCCGTTTGAACATAAAAGTGAATGAAGTTCTTTAGTTGGGGGTTAACGAATGACAATTTAATCCTCATGTTCACGACCGCCACCACCGGGCCAAACGGAGCCCAAGGGCCTGTTTGGGAGGGCTTTTCAGAAAGGAGAAGGAGTGATGGCAAAAGAATGGTAGGAAAAGATGCTTTTGAAAAATGTCTATTGCAAAAAGATATCTGTTTGGGTGAACTTCTTTTGCAGAGATTTTCAAAAATGAGAAACACTTTATAAACTGTTTGGTAAATCTTCGTTGCGGTGACTTTTTCTATTAAAAATGCAACCCCGGGCAGAAAAATGCGCGCCCAGGGGAAAATGAGCGCCTGAGCGCGAATTTTTTGTCTGGACGTGCATATTTCGCCAGAGCGCGCATATTTCGCCAGAGCGCGCATATTTCGCCAGAGCGCGCATGTTTCGCTCGGGCGCGCATATTTCGCCCGGGCGCGCATTTTTCGCCCGTGCTCTCATATTTCGCTAGTGCGCGCATTTTTGCTGGTGCACGCATTTTTCATCCGGGCGCACATTTTCCGTCCGGGCGCGCATTTTTCGCCCGGACTCCCATTTTTTTGCCCGGGAGCTCATTTTTCGCATGGTCTATTTTTCGCCCGAACGCGCATTTTTCTCCCGAACGCGCATTTTTCGCCATAGCGCGCATTTTTTCGCCCGAACGCCCAATTTTCGCCCGGGCTCGCATTTTTTCGCCCGGGTGCGCATTTTTTAGTCCGGGCGCGCATTTCGCCCGGACGCGCATTTCGCCCGGACGCACATTTCGCCCGGACGCGCATTTTCCCATCCTTCCAGAACTCGGTAGGTGCTGACCCGCCTCCCTTTGCAGGTCTAGAGCTCTCACTGTCTGGCGAGTCGAACCACTCAGGTGACTACTCGGCGTATCCACTTGCTAATCGGATTGATGAGCTTCTCGGCTAGCCCTCTAGCATCGTTGAGCTAAAGGAGCGGGTGTCCGGGATTCTGCAGAGGCACGAGCACCTTCTCGCCTCCCTCCGCGAGGGGAGGGTCTCGTACGAAGCCGACCCTTTTCCTCGAATCCTGGACCTGGAGGAGAGGACGCAGGCACTCGAGGGTAGTGTCACTCGGCTTTCACAGGAGGTCCTCGTGAGCTACGGGTGCGACACGATGGCACTGGAAGAGCACATGACGCAGGTGGAGGAGATGGTTCAGACCGCACACCAGGAGCTCGCTCGGGTTAGCGAGCGTGCTCATGCCATGCGTGGTCCGAGAAATCGCACGCGAGTCCACGGGGTCCCGTGTCGTGCGAGGTCCCAACGTCCTGCTTCGGGAAAGCGTATGTGTGTGTGTGGGGGGGGGGGGGGGGCGCTCGGGACGTCGTCCCGAGAAGGGAATAGGTCGCCCACCGGGGGTAGTAAAGGGGATGGACGCAAATGGCTTTCCCGCACCCGCCTGAAAGAGGACTTGCTCGAGGTTGGTCTCCGAAGGTGCGGGAGTAGAAGGCGAGCTCGGTAAGACGAGAGTTGCGGTGGCGGGCTCCTGAAGGGGATCATGAAGCTGGCCCCATTCGCCGAGCGAACCTCTGAGATGACTGTGTATGGTGGCACTCCAAAAATCCAAAGGGTAGAAATGGTCAACGGAAATGAAATAAGCGGAGGAATATCACCTGGCCGCTTACCGGGCACCTGAGGGTGAGAACTCGTGTCCCCCAGAACCCTCACATCTTGTTTCTCAGTATCCGCTCCAACCCGCTCATTGGCCTCGACGGTGAGCTGTAGGAGTTTAAGACCCATCCAAGCGAGAGCAGGAGAAGCAAACCAATTTAATAGAAAAATCCAAACCTGATCAAAGACCCATAGGCCCGCGTCGGGTGTTGGCAATTGCTATTGCCCAAAAGGGATACTCACCGTCTCAACCGACACACACCTGAGTTTTTGGGCGACCTCACGCTTCCCGCACTTTCTATGGGAGCGAGCCGAGTTCCCTATGATAAGGGCCATCAAGTCGGACGCGCTGCTTTTGGACTTCTCCCTCTGCACATTAATGCGAGTCATAAGATCGTCGGACGAAAGAATCTTGGCGGGAAATCCAGCGGTCGCGAGGCTGGCCGACAAGGAAGAGAGAGGAAGAAAGGGGGGGGGGACTTCAGAGTTCCCTCCTGCACCTGCTTGGGGAATTTATTGCAGTCTGGTGGGAACCACCAAAAAGATTCCTTGAGGTCCCAGCCTCGCAAAGAACATGGTGTAACATCCAACCTTTAAAATGGGGTTTAGCCGGTTCAATTGAACCCTTGGAGGAACTTAGACCAGGTTATAGAAAACCACGACCCGACCTCCACCTCATAATGGTGGTCATTTAGAGAAAACGACCATTTTGAGTACCATAGCGCGTCACGACGGCGTTGTTATAGTAAATTGAGCATTCGTGCTCCGAATCGACTTCTGTCAGTTGCATTAGACTCGTATGGTCGATACGAGTGCAACAGAACTCGTTTCGCTCCAATCCGAGGTCATTTGGTGAAAGTGACCCTTTTGAGTACCGTAGCGCGTCACGACGACGCTGCTTTAGTATATTAAGCATACATGCTCCAAATTGACTTCTGTTAGTTGCTTTAGACTTGTATGGTCAATACAAGTGCAACAGAACTCGTTTCGTTCCAATCCAAGGTCATTTGGTGAAAGTGACCATTTTGAGTACCGTAGCTCATCATGACGACGCTGTTTTAGTATATTGAGCATACATGCTCCAAATTGACTTCTGTCGGTTGCTTTAGATTCGTATGGTCGATACGAATGTAATGAAACTCGTTTCGTTCCAATCCTAGGTCATTTGGTGAAAGTAACCATTTTGAGTATTGTAGCGCGTCACGACGACGTTGTTGTAGTGTATTGAGCATACGTGCTCCGAATCGACTTCCGTCAGTTGCATTAGACTCGTATGGTTGATATGAGTGCAACGGAACTCGTTTCGTTCCAATACGATGTCATTTGGTGAAAGTAACCATTTTGAGTATCATAGCGCGTCACGACGACGTTGTTTTAGTATAATTAGCATACGAGCTCTGAATCGACTTCCGTCAGTTGCATTAGACTCGTATGGTCGATACGAGTGCAACAGAATTCACCACGTTCTAATCCGAGGTCGTTTGGAGAAAATGACTATTTTGAGTAACTTCGAGCGTCGCAACAATGCCATTTTAAAATAGTGAACAAACATGCTCCGAATTGAATTATGTTAGTTGTGTTAGACTCGTATAGACAATACGAGTGCAACAGAATTCGTTTCACTCAAATCCGACGTCGTTTAGTCAAGTAAATAAAATAAATGCTCGTAAAATTATATGAATCCTCGAGATACGTTAACACTGGATTTCAACCCCGTCATATCAATGATGACTCGACCCTCAACGACTGGGACCCATGTTGACTTTAACATACACAGGGGGACCCACTTCAGGTTGACCTTGGTCAAACCCCCTTATTAAAGAAATTCAAATTAGTGAAAGTTCAAAATAATCTAAGTGCACCCCAAACCCAGTAAGCTAACTCCCCTCCATTCAATATTTTTTTGGTGTGCACAAACCCCAAGGGATAAGGAAGGCAACTAAGTGGGATGGGATATTTTTTAAATAACCATGGGTTAAGCCTAAACTAAACAAAGCCTAACCATAACCCTAACCCCTAACCTATGCCACTAACCCATGCAGGTACACTCATCCCCTCATCACCAACCAGCTGTCCTCCCTAAGCTCAACCAAGGTTGGCTAAACCCAACCTTGGATCCCTTAGCCGAGAGGAAGGAGAGAGGAGGAGGGGCATCGATCTTTGTATATAAGCGCCCCCCCCCCCCCCCCCCCCCCCCCCCATCTATAGAGAAGGAGAAGCTCCACCCCCAACCCAACACAGCCACTCCGAGCCCCTGCCAGCGCCGGAGAAGACAACCCCGAGCTCCACCGCCACATTCGTCACCTTCCTCCCCTACCCTGCATGGATACGTTAACACTGGATTTCAACCCCGTCATACCTCATCAGAGAGGCAGTGGAGACCCTCTCCGGGAAGATTTAAGGCGGCGACACCGCCGGAGAGCAGAGCTCCGGCGGTGTCCGAGAGCTAAGGCGTTGTGGAGTTCCCTCCCGGCGGTCGCCGACGGCGCCAGGCCGCCGGACCACCGCCAGGAGGTGCGATGGTCTCCGGCGAGCCGGCAGGAGGCGGTGGCACAACCAAAAGGTGGACGACCGGCGGTGGCGAAGGCCCGTAAACGTTCGGCCACCGCCGGCGTACCGGAGGCGTTGGATCTCTGTTAAGAGATCCAGCGGCCCTGATTTTCTTAATTAGGGTCGCTAATGATTGGCTGCCCCACATCGGATCCACGTCAGATCCGATGTGGGGGCACAGTTCTTTTCCCTACGATGTTATCTCAGTCGCAGGGAGCTCTTTAAGATCAGTGCTAATGGATTTATTAATAGCAGATATGATTTTATTTTTCTAAGACCAAAATAGAGCTCAAACAAAAAACTTTAAACTTAGAAGTTGTAGGTGCTGATAAGAGCTAACTCCAGAATTTTTTTGAGATAAGTAGATATTTTTAGTATTTAAAAGGGGGTAACATATCTATTTTTAAATTAGCCGAGGGCTTGAAATTTGATCAAAAATTTTGAAATAATTAGGGAACCTCTATAGTACAGACCTACACCAATAGTAATTATTTTATAATTTTTGGAGGAGTTTTACTATTTTTAAGTAATTAAAAATTGGTCATATTCTTGGTTTTAAATTATTAGAAAATTTACCACTTAGTCAAAACTCCTCTATAAATTATGGGAAGCTTTGGAAGCTGGCTCACACCCTATGGAAAAATTTGGAAAATTTTAAAGTATTTTGATTATATTTGGGAATTTATTTAGCGGCTATGGGTGGCTAAATAAATTAGCAAAGGATTTTTATATATCAAAAGGTCCTGAAAAATTTATGGTAACACTTTAAGAGTGTTATAAGCCCATAATAAAAATTGGATGATTTTTGGGTATGATCTACCATTTTAATAATTTTAAAATAAGATAATAACTCTGATCTTGATTTCTTAATCAAAACTTGTGGGGTGATCAATGAGGTTATTTGAACCCACTGTAAAAGTTTAAAGACTTTTTAGTTGATCTGTTATTTTTAAGAGTCTAATTATTGGTGAAAAGTGGCTAAGTACTTTATTAGAGGCTAGCACCGAACTCAAAATGTCTTGAGAAGATTATGGGGAGTTACTCATGGTAACTATATTATATGGTTTTAAAAATTCATAATATTCTGGTCATATCGGTATTTTAATGAATTAAAGCTTTCGTAGTTAGTTTAAGAAAGCAAGAGCTCGGATAGACCACCAATCTTTAAAGGGGATTACGATTTGATAATTCAAGGTAAGGAAGAAGAAACTTAAGGATAATCGGGTTCGAACGACATAAAACTCGGCGGACCCCGAAATTCATCTTAATGTCTATTCAACTACGACGAATATAGAATGTGCCTCCTTGGAACGGAGATGCCTCCTTGGAACGAGATGCCTCTTTGGAATGGAGATGCCTCCTCGGAACGGAGATGCCTCCTTGGAACGAAGATGCCTCCTCGAAATGGAAAGGAAAACTGAACTTGTCTCCTTGTAACGAAGAGGGAACTGCAGTTATTAGAATTTAAATTGTTTCTTATCATGTTCTTCTTAAATCATTATTTCAATTACTGCACTTCTTTTTAGTATTTCAATTACTGCTTTCCAGTTCAGTGTTTTTAGTTATTGCACTTTTATTTAGTATTACCAATAATTTAGAGTTGACGTGGAGATGAGACATTCCTTCAGGGTTAACCCTAAATAGTGTCGAACTAGCCGCCGCTCTTGGGGTAGAGCGGACAAATCGATGTTTTGAATTTTTATTTCATTATTGCCTATAATTTAGAGTTGACGTGAAGATGTAGCATTCCTTCAGGTTCAACCCTAAATAGTGTCGAACTGACCGCCGCTCTTGGAGTAGAACGGACAGATCGATGTTTTGCCTTTTTATTTCAGTATTGCCTATAATTTAGAGTTGACGTGAAGATGAGACATTCCTTCAGGGTCAACCCTAAATAGTGTCGAACTGGCCATCACTCTTGGAGCAGAGCGGACAGATCGGTGTTTGGTTTCTTATTTCAGTATTGCCTATAATTTAGAGTTGACGTGAAAATGAGACATTCCTTCAGGGTCAACCATAAATAGTGTTGAACTGGTCGCCGCTCTTGGAGCAGAGCGGACAGATCGATGTTTGGCCTTTTATTTCAGTATTGCCTATAATTTAGAGTTGACGTGAAGATGAGACATTCCTTCAGGGTCAACCATAAATAGTGTCGAACTTGTCGCCGCTCTCGGAGTAGAGCGGACAGATCGATGTTTTGGCTTTTATTTCAGTATTACCTATAATTTAAAGTTGACGTGAATATGTGACATTCCTTCACCCTAAATAGTGTTGAACTATCCCCCACTCTCGAGTAGAGCGGACAAATAGAGGTTTTTGACTTTTATTTAAGATTTGACTATAATTATGATTTGTGCCTCTGAGAAATATTCCTATGCGAATATATGGTGTCTTCGAGAATTATTCTTTAGGGAATATATTGTGCCTTCGAGAAATATTTCCAAAAATCTAAGTATTACAACTGTATTGCCTCATTTATATAGACTAGGAGGGAAACAGTAAAATACAAATATACGATGTGGGACTAAATACAAATACACAGTACACAAGAGAGGTGAGCGGTCTGGGCGATCAGGAATATTGAGACCGCAGCGACCTCTGCGATCTGGAGTGAGGTCGGACGGTCACACGACAAGAGGAAGGTCGTGTGACAGAGGAGACCGTCGGACGGTTAGATCATTCTGGCAAACACTCCCCCATAAGGGAGAGACCGGGAGGGCCAGACCGCTTCTCTCCATAAGAAGCGATCTGGTATATCCGAGATGAACCGACAGTCTTGTACTTTGAGACCGCTGAGACCGCTGGCTCTAGACCGCTTGGAGAGGCGGAACGTTGCTGACCTTCACAAGACGCAACCTCGCATACTTGAGGAGAAGTGGCGGTCTGATGCTGGGAGACCGCACAGACCGCGGTTATCAAACAGTTGTCTGATAGAGCTGGAGATCGCCGACCTTCATCTGGCACGATCTCGCATATCTGAGGAGCAGCGGTCTGATTCTGGGAGTCCGCACAGACCGCTGACTCGAGACCGCGCAACTTCAACCAATCTTTATCCGGCGCGATCTGGTACATCAGAGGAGAAGTCGCGGTCTGATTATTGGAGACCACACAGACCCTGGCTTCAGATCGCGCTGCTTCAATCCTTCGAGACCGCTTGGCTTCAACACTCCCCCGCAAGCTGGAGCATATATATCAATCATGCCTAGCTTGTTACAGACATCGGAGAAGGATGAAGATATAGGTTTGGTGAAGATATCAGTCAGCTCTTTATCCGAAGTTACGAAGGGAGTGCAGATTTGTTTCTTCAAGATTTCTTCCCTGATAAAATGACAGTCCACTTCAATGTGTTTGGTTCTCTCATGAAAGACTGGGTTCTGAGATATATAGATTGCAGCTTTGTTGTCATAGAACATTGGCAATGGATGGTTGTAAACTTCTCCTAAGTCTAGAAGGAGAGTTCGTAACCACTTCAACTCGCATGTAGTTTGGGCCATGCTCCTGTACTCGGCCTCAGCACTTGATCTGGATACTACTGCTTGCTTCTTGCTCTTCCAGCTCACCAGATTTCCTCCCACGAAGGTACAGAACCAAGATATGGATTTCCTGTCTCCTTTATCATCAGCGTAGCTAGCATCTGAATAGGCTTCTATCTTGAGATGGTTGTTCTTTTGGAACAAAAGTCCCTTCCCTGGAGATCCCTTAACGTATTCTAATATCTTTAAAGCAGCTTGAAGATGACGTTCCTTCGGAGCTTGCATGAATTGGCTGACCTTCCCAACAACATAGCATATATCAGGTCTTGTTACAGTTAGGTAGATGAGCTTGCCTACAAGACGACGATATCTAGTGCTATCAAGTAGAGGAGGAGAGTTGTCAGTCCAGAGTTTGTCGTCTCCAATTTCCATTGGATATTTAACAGGTTTAACACCCAGAAGACCTGTTTCCTTTAGAAGGTCAATAGCATACTTCCGTTGTGAGAGAACAATGGAGCTATGCTTCCTTGAGATTTCAATGCCCAGAAAGTACTTGGGAGTCCCCATATCTTTGGTCACAAAGTGTTGGAGAAGATGTTTCTTAGTAAGGGAGACACCTTCAACATCATCACCTGTGAGAAGGATGTCATCAACGTATACGGCCAGAACAACCATTGCATGGGATGTCTTGCGAATGAAGAGAGAGTGATCCGCAGAACTACGAACAAATCCAATGATCTTGATAACTTCATTAAATTTTTCGAACCAGGCGCGAGGACTTTGCTTAAGACCATAGATGGCCTTCTTTAGCTTACATACACGAGTCTCCCCCGGAGCAACATACCCTGTAGGTTGCTCCATGTAAACAACCTCTTGAAGATCACCATAGAGAAAGACATTCTTGACATCCAATTGAGAGAGTGGCCAACCTTTGTTGACGGCCACAGAGAAGAGGACCCTGATGGTTGTAAGATGAGCGACAGGGGAGAAAGTGTCAAAGAAGTCTACTCCATATGTCTGAGTAAAACCTTTGGCAACCAAGCGAGCTTTGTAGCGGTCAACAGAGCCATCAGCACGATATTTTATCACAAAGACCCATCTACACCGAACAACATCTATCCCAATAGGTGGAGGAACAAGAGTCCAAGTGCCACGGTCCTGAAGGGTGGAGATTTCATCATCCATGGCAGCCTTCCACTGTGGGATGGCAAGAGCCTCCTGATAATTGGTTGGGGTGGCAGTATCTGTAATAGCAATAGCAAATGCCCTAGCAGAGGGGGTAATTTGAGCATAAGTTACAACATCGTGAATAGAATGTTGCGTACATGTGCGAACTCCCTTTCGAAGAGCAATAGGGAGGTCTTCAGTGGTGACTGTATCTGCAGGAGAGTCATCATCGGAAGAAGATAGTGCTGGCCCAAGAGTCGGGAGAGAAGGCCCCGGAGTAGGAGGACAGGTGGAAGGAGATGCTGGAGGTGGTGGAGGGAAAGGAAGAGGTGGTGGAGTTGGGAGAGTAGGTGGTGGTGGTGGTGGAGAGTAAATGAGCGGTGTTGTTGGACTAGGCGCATGAGGCAGAGAGGTGGAAGAGTTAGAAAAGTATGGAACAATTTCAAAGAAGGTGACATCAGCGGAAACATATTGTTTGCGAAGAAGGGGATCATAACATCGATACCCTTTTTGAGTTGGAGAATAACCAACAAAGATGCATTTAACTGCCCGAGGAGAGAGTTTGTCCCGACCTGGGGAAGGAGTGTGGACAAACGCAGTACAACTGAACACCTTGAGAGGTAATGAGAAGGGTTGTGAGGTGGGATATAGGAGAGAGAAGGGGGTGGAGCCTTGAAGAAGGGTGGAGGGAATGCGGTTAATGAGATAGCAGGAGATGAGGATGACATGACCCCAATAGGTTTTGGGCATATTCATCTGGAAGAGTAAGGTGCGAGCCATGTCGAGGAGGTGACGATTCTTACGTTCCGCTATCCCATTTTGTTGAGAAGTATATGGACAACTAGTCTGATGTATAAGACCATGATTTATGCAAAACTCAGAAAATTGATGAGAAACATACTCTTTAGCATTATCCGTGCGAATAGCCTTGATAGACACTCCAAACTGAGTGGAAATTTCATTATAGAACGTTTTGAAAACAGAAAAAAGTTCTGAGCATTCTTTTAACAGATACACCCAAGTACATCGAGAGAAGTCATCAATAAAAGTAACAAAATACAAACTACTCCCACCTACAGTCTTGGTAGGAGAAGGAACCCAGATGTCCGAGTGGAGGAGATCAAAGGGACGAGTCGAGCTACGTTCATGTTTGGCAGGGTAGGAAGCCCGATGGTGCTTTCCTAGTTGACAAGCTTCACAGTTGAGAGGAAAGGTATCTTTGGTGAGGTGAGGTAGAAGTTGATACAGCAGCCGAGGTGGAGGGTGACCAAGACGGAGGTGCCATTGATGGAGAGAATCAAAGACGGTAGAAGCAGAGTGAGCAGCAAGAACGTCAAGGAAGTAGAGGCCTCCACTCTCAGTCCCAGTAGCAACTGTCTCCTTCGTATGAAGATCCTGAAAATAACAGTTAGTCGGAGTAAACATAATAGAGCATTGTAATTGTTGAGAGAGTGCCTTGACTGATAGTAAGTTGCATGGAAAAGTAGGCACATAAAGAGTGTTCTGAAGAGAGATAGTCAGAGTGACTTGAACTATTCCAGCCTCACACACATGTGAGGGAGAACCATCTGCTGTGAGAACTGGAGGTAAATTCTTGTGCTCTAGTAACTGGGAGAAAAGGTGAGGGTTCCCTATCATATGATTTGTTGCTCCAGAATCAATAAGCCACTTACCTTCAGTAAACCACGTGCACGCTACCTGAGGAGGTAGCAACAGAAGCAGACGGTGATTTAGTACCCGGTTGAGAAGCAGCAGCCAGAGGGCGAAGGTGAGGATGCTTGAGATAGCAACGATCAATTGGGTGACCCTTCCGACCACAATGAGAACAGATGTACCGCGGAGGTCCACGACCACCAAGAGATCCACCACGGCCACCGGGGTGACCACGTTCAGCCCGGTGAGCAAAGCTTTTTGGAGGAGGAGGGGAAGACAACAAGGGTCGTTGGAGAAGGGAGGTAACATCAGAGACCCGAGCAGCGGTGACATCAAGAGTTGGAGATTCAGCTTCTCCAAGGATTTGTTGGCGTATCATATCATAGGACTCCGGAAGACGGAGAAGGTAACACACAACCAGGAGCTCTTGGAAGTGTTTATGCTGTTCCGCAAGATCAACAGAGAAGGGGCGATGCTGAAGGAGTTCAGCCCCAAGGGCCTGAACCTCTTTGTTGGAACCTTAGCTTTTGATTTGAGTTAGGATCCATCCTTTTTGTTAATAAGTCATCTAATAACTTAGATCGATTAAGAAATCTAAGTAAACATAAATTAAATATGATGCGATCGAATCGGAGAACACACTTAAGCATATAAAAGTTCTCTGCGCTCGACGAATGACTAACGGTGCTCGACAGCCAGAGCTCGACAAATAAGCCAGACAGCCAGAGCTCGACAAATAGCAAGACAGACAACGCTCGACAAATCTTCATCAGAACAGCGTTCGACAAATGGAAAAATGCGCTCGACGAATTCAGTCAGAAAAATCTCAGCGGCTAGACAGGGCTCGACAAATTCAACTCAGACTTCTCAGCGGTCTACGAATTCTAAGATAGAGAGAATTGCTCAGCACATCAGATGGCGAGCCCAGCCTCACAAATGTAGAGCTGGGATCGACAAATCCCTTTCTGAATTATTTTAATATTCTTTTCTCTGTCCTTTAACTATTCATCTTAGCCGTTGCAGATCAATCAATGTCATTAGCCGTTGCAATTGCTTTAATAAAAAGAAACGGCAGGTTATCCTCTCGAGGAGTCAAAGCATTGATGGAGACCTCAGCTCTTTCCTTCTTCCCAAGAGAAGAATTCAAATTAAGAGAAAAGGTTCTCAGATTATAAAAGGACAGTTACATAGAAAAGAAGAAGAGAGAAGTACACACAATATAGAACACACGACAGAAAAGAGAAAACTCATTTGTTGTTCTTCAGTACTAACATCTTCCTGCAGATTCAAAACATCCTGAGACACAAACCACAATTACTTGCTCAGGATCATCACTGCAAAAGAAGGAAGAAGCAGTTAAAAGCAGAAGCTCTATCCACAAGCTGTCATCAACTCTAATTAGACAGGGGGAGCCTTCTTCAACATCACATTCAGATCCATTCAACTTCAAACCAGGATCTTCAAGAGTCTTCTTATACAGAGAAGAACAATATAAATTCTGCTTTTATTTTTACTTCCTTTACCCCATCCTGTACAGGGTTATAACTCCCTTCAAAAGTTAACTCTCGGTGACAGGGCACCTTAGCAAAAACCTGCAGTTTGGTTAGAGCACCTTATCAACAGCTCACCTGGTGTGAGGGCACCTTATCAACAACCTCATAGTTGATTCCTACCAGTGGGTAGAAGAGTAGATGTACCCAGTTGAGGGGAACTACTATACATCTTGTGTCATCTGGATTGCTTGCTTCCTGTTTGCTTTGCTTTGTTTCTTTTGCTGTATTTTATTTATGCACTCTAACTGTTTGTGCTTATTACTCCTACAGCAATCATCCTATATATATTTGTATATATATATATCATTTATTTTGAAAGCAAACCTAAACAAGAGTTTTAACAGATAAATAAGAACTAGCCCCTCCTTTCACTCTTTATAAGTTGTGGTGGGATACATGGTTGGGCGGGCAAAGAGATCTGCATATAAGGTGTAGATGCGGGAGGTTTTGGCACCTTTGGAGTAAAGGGCCGCAAGATGATTCCAGGCTGCCTTGACTGTCTCATCATGACGAATGATAGGAAGACACTCATCAAAGAGACTGTTTGCAAGCTAGGTGCGGACTAGAGCATCACTAGCATCCCAATCATCAAAGGTAGCAGATCCATGGGGAGGAGGATCATCGGTGATATGTTGGCGTTTGCGTTGAGAGCGTAAGAGGAAGGTGAAGGAGACACTCCAATCAGGATAATTAGAGCTAGTGAGCTTGGAGGAGGTGCCAAGGTTGCCAGAGGGGGTAGAAATAGCCACAGGAGTTGGTAGGGGTTGGGGAGGTGGGGTTGCATTCTCAGATGGGGTAACCATGAGAAGAGAGATCGCGCGGTCTCGTGAAGACAATTGAGATCGCGCGGTCAGGAGGAGAAAGGCCGGTCGAAGAGAGAGATGGGAGATCGCACGGATTGTGCGGTCAGAAAAGAGAGACCGGCAGAAGAGATCGAGAGCTCTGATACCATGTGAGAACTTGAAAATAACAGGAATTTTTATTTCCAAAAATCTAAGTATTACAAGTGTATTGCCTCCTTTATATAGACTAGGAGGGAAACAGTAAAATACAAATATATGATGTGGGACTAAATACAAATACACAGTACACAAGAGAGCTGAGCGGTCTGGGCGATCAGGAATATTGAGACCGCAGCGACCTCTGCGATCTGGAGTGAGGTCGGGCGGTCACACGACAGGAGGAAGGTCGTGTGACAGAGGAGACCGTCGGGCGGTTAGATCGTTCTGGCAAACACTCCCCCATAAAGGAGAGACCGGGCGGGCCAGACCGCTTCTCTCCATAAGAAGCGATCTGGTATATCCGAGATGAAGCGGCAGTCTTGTACTTGGAGACCGCTGAGACCGCTGGCTCTAGACCGCTTGGAGAGGCGGAACGTTGCTGACCTTCACAAGACGCGACCTCGCATACTTGAGGAGAAGTGGCGGTCTGATGCTGGGAGACCGCACAGACCGCGGTTATCAAACAATTGTCTGATAGAGCTGGAGATCGCCGACCTTCATCTGGCACGATCTCGCATATCTGAGGAGCAGCGGTCTGATTCTGGGAGACCGCACAGACCGCTGACTCGAGACCGCGCAACTTCAACCAATCTTTATCCGGCGCGATCTGGTACATCAGAGGAGAAGCTGCGGTCTGATTATTGGAGACCGCACAGACCGCTGGCTTCAGATCGCGCTGCTTCAATCCTTCGAGACCGCTTGGCTTCAACAGAGAATATATTGTGCCTTCGAGAATTATTCCTAAGGGAATATATTGTGTCTACGAGAAATATTCCTACAAAAATATATGATGTTTTCGAGATTTATTCCTACGAGAATATATTGTGCCTTCAAGAATTATTCCTACGGGAATACAATGTGCCTTCGAGAATTATTTTTAGGGAAATATATTGTGCCTTTGAGAATTATTCCTGCGGGAATATATTGTGTCTCCGAGAAATATTCCTACCGGAATATGATGTGCCTCGAGAATAATTCCTATGGGAATTTATCGTGCCTTCGAGAAATTGTGCCTTGGGGAGAAAATCGGATGACTAACGAGTTATACTCTAAGGCAACCCGCATGAATGACGGTTTGAGAAGACAACCCGTGCGAAATTAATAGAACTACGTGGGTCTGAGACCGTATGCATGGTGATGCGGAGTACGTAGGCGGTGGTCGCGGGAAGACTGTCACGACCCAATAAAAGTTCAAATATCTCCTCACTTATAAATGTTATACTATGTTTGATGATAACATGGATTGGATTCTATTCGCGGTTCTAATAACTAGTCATTAGCACAGGTGACAGGTGCGGGTGAGAGACAACACCCAGGAGTGGAAGAAGCCACAGAGCAGGCTACTTCGGGTATAAAAACCCCCATCTCCTTTTGTTGTGCCCTATCTCATGATAAATACACACACACACATATATATATATATATATATATATATATATATATGCAGTGGTTCTAGAGCTTGATTAATAGGGTATGATGCGACAGAGAGAATGATGTTACTCATACAGGTTTTGAGTATTGAGTTTCTGTGACAATTAACCTTCCGCTATAGATCACGTCTTCCGCTGTGTTATAAGGTGCACTCATTAATGGTGCCTTCCATTAGAGAACTGTTTCGCTACTCTGTTGGTGCGTAGTGATATTCGCTTAGCATCACCCCTATGCGTGACGACAGAGTGTTCAAGGAAAAGGGTTTGAGAAGGAAGTACCTTCACCCTTCGTGATCACTTCAGCGTCGTGCATAAAGGGTGGTGTGCGATAAGATCCCCCAGTCGGACCGCCGATTCCAGAAGCGGAATCTTACACGGGGATTGTGTACAACCCCATATTTGACGAGTGGACGTGATCAGACCAGCTAGCAGGAGTAGGCGAGTATGATCGGAATCCCAAAGTCCTGGCCCAGGGGTGAGTACCAAGGACAAGGAGTGCTCGCTTAGGAGGGAGACTATGGACGAACTCCGATAACAGGAGGCACTTGCCAAGGGGAGTCGGGTTCTGAGGCGAGCACTCGACAGTAGAGGAACTCGCTAGATAGTAAGGGGGAAAGAATGTGAGTGCCCTGTCCCATAGGGCATTCGCCTAGCCCTTGATGGACCTCCATTTGGGGTCCCAAATGGAGAGGATCCCGGCCCATATTTTGTATGCATGAACGGACTATTAGGTTTCTAGGGTATGCCATTAGGTTTTGCAGGGGAACATTGCAAGATATGTATGTGAGCACGATGCGTGAACCAAATCACATTTGGGAAGTAATAGTTTGAACCACTACAACAAAGTCGTTATACAGTGACATTTTTTAATGTCTTTAACGACGATTTCTAAGCGTCACGATAATTTTTGCGACATTTATAAAAACGTCATCAAAGTGTTAAGGTTGCGAATGTCACAGTAGGTCATTGCAATGTTTTTTAAAACATCATGATTGATAGTTGCTCTATCGTGACACTTTTTCCAAAAATGTCGAGAAAGATATTTACTCTACCACGATGTTTTTAGCACGATGTCATCGTATCCAAGACTCTACAACACCTCTTTAAAAAAATGTCGTGACTTAATGCATTTTAAGAAAAAAATAAATAAATAGAAATGTATGCTAATCTAAACTCATATCCACTTCGACGGAAGATCTTCTGAACTATTTGATGACAAATTTTGACAGAAGATCCTATATTTTGATGGCGTTTTAAAAATAATCGTCAAAATAGCTAAACATGTATGTTGACATTTTTCATGGAAAGCGTGGATAATACTAAATTTTTGTGTTGACGACGTTTAAAAAAAAGTTGCTAAATAGAAAAATAACAGCGTCGCTTTCAAAAACGTCATAATAAAAACATCGTTGTAAAGTCTATATCTTGTAGTGAACCCTAAATATTAGAGATGCCTTTCAGAGTAAGTGGACTTGTGTTTGAAACCTCATAGCAAGGCGTTCTCCGGTGGGAGTAGTCCTGTGATGAGTGATCTTCTGGAAAGTACTTGTAGGACACTTATAAAAAAATGATAAAACTATGTTGTTTAGCTTAATATGCACTTCGGATATTGTATGGATTTGGTTATTACAAATGGTATATGTTGGGAATTTCCTTTGATTTGATAGAAGAAAAACACGGGTAAAGACAACCCCTATGGATCAAAAGAATGTTGAGTCAAGGACTAGAAGAAGACAACCAAGGAAGGTCGGGCCAAGAAGAAAAGAGTAAGGAGATGTCAGCGATCAACGATCGCTGACTGTGGCTCGCTGAATAGAAGATCAACGCTCAGCGATCCAACCCCCAGCTCACAACTGCTTAGCGTTTATCAATCAAGAATGAAACAACGACTGAAGATTGGTCTGCACTCAGCGATCAACGATCAGAGAAGCAGTAGTCAGTGACTGAAGTTCGAACCGCGGCCCTGCGCCTAGCGTTCATCGATGCAGATGATCGTTGAAGAACAGTGTCGTTGCGGTTTCAGAAATAGCAAGTTCCAAGGCATCAATTCTTTCAGAATTTGTTATAGAAAGAAGAAGCGTCAGAAGAAGAAGGTAGGGGAGAATATATATTCTCTCCCAGGCCAAAAGAAAAAAAGAGAGTAGAAGTGCAAAGTTGATACAACTGTCTCTTCTCTGTATCCCTCTTCTCCAAGTAACTGCTCCCCTTTTTCTTCTGGGATTCAGGAATCACATTCTCTCTATTATAAATCTGATTGATCTAAAGCTTACACTTGTAAAGAGTTTATTATCTCTCCCTTCAAAAGAGATTACAGTGGTTAGATCACCCGAACCAAGATCTATTGTGATGTAGTGGTTGGATCACCCGAACCAAGATCCATTGTGTTGTAGTGGTTGGATCACCAGAACCAAGATCCATTGTGTTGTAGTGGTTGGATCACCGGAACCAAGATCCATTAGGTTCCATCACCTCTAGGTGGAAAAGGCTGGCATTGGGTTGGAGTCTTCAGGTGGAAAAGACTCGTCGTTCCCACTGTTTATGGAAGAGAGGACGTACTGGAGTTTGGGGAACCTCTATAATTTTTGTTGCTGGCCCCACTATGGTGGGATAAAGGCTTGAGTGTTGTTGTTGTCTGGATGTTCTTTTCTGTGTTTCTTTTTTCTGTTTCCTAGTTCTAGATCTATTCTATTTCTGCTTGCATAGCTAATAGATTAATATAATCTTTAATTAAACATCTTGTAATATGATGTGTGGTTCGAGGACGAACCATGCAAAAGCCTGAGTTTGTAACATCCTGAATCTGGTTATGGTGAACCAAGAAACACAACTTCCAACAAACTTCTAAGAAGAGAGACTTCTAGGATGACAAACTTTTATGTGAAAGGAGATGCAATAAAAAAACAAATTACAGATCGAGATCAGAGGGAAAGTTGACGAGCTTAAGTAAAAGTTTAGACCATAATTATTAGAGGGAATTTTTTGGAGCAAGTGATGGATTTGTGTTGAAAACTCCATACTTAAGTGTGCTACAATATGAGTAGTCCTGAGATGGATGACCTTCTAGGAGGTACTCGTAGGTCACATATGAAAGATGATAAAATCTTATGGTTTAGCTCAATATGTGCGTAGATGAAAACCAGATAGTACTTCTAATATTGTATCAGTTGGATCGTTGTAGATAGTGTAAAAAAACATCTTAGTTGTTTACGTTGATGCTAATTATGCAGGTGATATTGACAAAAGACGTTCTACAACAAGCTATGTATTCATCCTTGGAGGGAGTACAGTTTCATGGAGATCGAATCTTCAGTCAGTCATTGCCACTATCAACAACTGAAGTTGAATATATGACTACAGTTGAGGTAGTCAAAGAAGCTATATCACGCTCTCACTTAGATTTGGGGAAAACATGGATAGTATCAACAATAGAACGATGATAGAAGCTCAGAAGCTTTCCTTGTGATGAGAATGCATCTTCATGGCATGGTGATCATTATTAGGCCATAGTGAGACGACATTGGGCGAGCTTGAGCTCCTATTTACATGGGAAATGAAGCTCAAAATGGAGAGATTGGCCTTCCACACCAGAGCTCAAAATAGAGTTTACCTAAATGCTTCCATTTCTAAATAAAAAATGGCACCTTAGCAAAAATAATGTACAAAACAAAGCTGAAGGAGACCACCGCCGTGCTAGAGCCATCATTTTTAAGGCAATAAGGTGGAAGCAAATATCGAAAAGGCGCACGCCACACACAAAAATTAGAAGAAAGAGATGTTCAAATTACTCAACTCCCTAATCGACCTCCTAGGTGAGGAGATCGTCAGGAAGGATCTTCGTTCTGCTAAATTCGTTGTTCTTTCTCTCTCTCCCCCCCTCTCTCTCATAAGCAATTGATTCAGAATCACTTGCCACAATTATTATATTATTAGGAAGCACAAGGAAGTTTCTTATCAGAACGCCTGCTTAAGTTAAATTACAATAAACTACAATACTTATTAGGAAGCACAAGGAAGTTGCTTATCAGAACACCTGCTTAAGTTAAATTACAATAAACAACAATACTTATTAGGAAGCACAACGAAGTTGCTTATCAGAACACCTGCTTAAGTTAAATTACAATAAACAACAATACTTATTAGGAAGCACAACGAAGTTGCTTATCAGAACACCTGCTTAAGTTAAATTACAATAAACAACTATACTTCAACTGAGTACTTCTTCACATAATCCACTGATATTTATAGTACAAATCACAACTTCAAGAGATCGAGAGAAGATTCCATCGAATTATTGTTCCGTTTTAATGTAACGTACTCTTTGAATGTGATGCTGCGAAATATAGCCGGGTTGTCAGAACTTCTGAGTAACTCAGGTGCTGGAGCAATAACTACGTCTTCTAGAGGTGGCGAAATTGAAGTCCCAACTGAAATCCTTGTGTGCTCGTTGCTAACTATGACCCTATGCAATGTGCTCTTGTACCTCCCATTGCTAACAATCTGTTCATTCACAACATTGAGAAGAGTAATATTAAATTCCACAAATAGCTTCGTATAAAAAAGAAATTCATGTACTAGATGCAAAAAATTCTTGAATGTGAGGAGATGTGTTGAGAATATAATTTCAAATTGAGAAACTAGTGTACTCTTATGCACTTAATATCGATCATTTGTCTCAAGAGTTGAAATCTCAGAATGGTGGTAAAAAGAGTTCACAGATCTATTTTGTTCATCTGTCTCAAGAGGGTATATTACATTATACAAGGAAGCTCTGCTTATATAACAGAGGGAAGAAAACAAAAAAAAACTAATTATTACAAATATTCATATTCTAAGAACTAAAATACTAAATTTACATAAATGCCATTATGATTTTCATCACCCCTCCACCTTTTGGAGGCTCTAAGGATCCATTTTGCGCTGCGGTGACAGTCGTGGTTATGAACCATCGTCGTTCATGGGCGCCCGACCTCACCTAAGGAATTTCATCCACTTTCATGTTCAAAACTAGTTTTCTTTTCTTGGTTGCGGTCATAACCGTTGTCATGCCAAGCATAAATTCTATGACGGTGGTGTTTTTGTCCAAACTCACCGGAGCAAAAACGCCACTCCAAACGGAGCCAAAATCTAAATACACTCGAAGGGGTGTAGCATTTTCAGTTAGGAGAAGATGTAAGGTTGTCTTTTTGTTGTTGTTCTCCTCTTTTAATGCCATCTTACATGAAAACTAGTATAAATAACAATATTACATGTACATATCAATGTATATTAGTATAATAGTGTTCACTCTGCTTGATTCAGTGCTATTTTGTTTGGGCAAAAGTGTTTATGTAAACTACTATAAATTTGAGTTGACATTCAGATATCATGAAAGCAAGGCTAATATAACAACCATGAAATCTTTAGTTAAGGGTGTTATGGACTTGGTTCGTTGCCGGATTGTTGGCAGCGGAGATACAAAGGGCAAGCCCTAGAACGGGGGTGTAAGGGAAGAGAAAGGAAGAAACCCTAAGAGGGTGGAGGAAGGAGAGAAGATCTTAGAGAGAGAGAGAGGAATTTAGAGAGATGAAGGAAGTTTCATAACTCATTGCATAATCCCCAAATACAAGAGAGGGGTCTATTTATAGAACCCCGGGTGGCATACCCGTAAATACATAAAATGCAAACAATATAAAAATACTAAAACATTACACGAGTCTAATAACTATGACTCCCTACACGCAACGAGATTATAAGATAACTGGCGGAGGATTATACCACATAACAATCCACCCGTCCTCCATTTTGAGCTTGTCCTCAAGCTCAAACTCCAGTAAGATGTTCGGCTTCTCTGGCTCTTTGATATCGCGCCAAAATAGCGCCTGGTAGGTCGTCGCGGTGGTAGTGTCGGCGAGGAGTAGCGGCGGCGCCTGTGGGAAGACGAGTGGCGGAAGGAATGAGGCCGTTTGGTCTGGCGGAGCTGCGGGAGGCCGGAGTAGCAGGGCCACCGAAGGAGCAACGGGAGGCAAAATGAAGGGCTCCGGCGGAAACGGCGGTGTGGTGCGAGGCAGCAACGGCCATGCGGCCGAAATGGCCGACTGAGTAGTGGCCGGCAGCGGCGGGGTCGGAGGCGGTAGGGGAGGCGACGACGGCGGCGACGACGGCGAAGGCGGCGGTGGCGGTGGCAGCGACGACGGCGGTGGCGGCGAGGACGGCGGAGGCAACACAAGCTGTGCGGGCTTGGAGATCGGGACAGGCAAGGCTGGGGCCGGTGGCGTAGGCGGCGGAACGAAGTGGAAGCGGCCTCGGGAGGCGGTCAGAATGGGCCGAGGAGGCGGCTGAGGAGAGCCGCAAAGCAGAATGTACCGTAGGTGACGGTGGAGCGAGAGGAACCTCGACGAGCGGAGGAGGGACAATTGACGTAATCGGCGGTCCGAAGTGTCCCGACGTGACCCATTTGTCAATGGTGGTGTCGAGGCGAGATGCAGAAGCCTGAAGAGGTTGCACCATTTCCCACAACAAAGGGCGGCTTCGTCCGCGGCGCTTAATTTTATGTCGCGTATTTGCATGTTCATCATAATGAATTGATTAATTTATTAATTCAATAAGAATTAATAAAAATCAATTCATTATGTGGGGAAGAGTGGTTGTGGGGTCCACAGAAATTAACACAAGGAAATTAAAAGGGTGTATGGGAGGCGTGATGCACATGGCTCGAGGATAACGCTGCCTTGCGGGCTGGGCTTAAGGCAGAGATCAGGCTTCCCGCTCACGATGGTAGACGATGTGTTGGGGGCTTGATGGCGTGCGGCACAAGGACTGTTGCGGCGTGGGAAATGCGTCGAGAGAGGCGTCGGAATAGGAGATCGACAATGGTGGGGTTGCGGCGGCACGGGAAGATGAAGAGTAGGTTGGCGCTGTTGACGAAGTAGGTGGTTGGGTACAGTGGGGTTGACGATGAAGAATGCTGGTGGTCGGTGTTGCTGGCGTCGACAGTGGGGTTGGCGAGGGAGACGGCTCGGACGGAAGAGGACGAGGAAGATGAAAGTGTTGCGGCCTCTGATGGCAGCGGACGAGGAAGATGACGCTTGATCTGATGACTGGACTCTGGATCTGGTTTCGACGAAGATGTGTCGCTGATGTGTGGGCGTCGGGCTCGTGGAAACCGAAGCACCAGAAACAGCGGAGGCGGCGGCTGTGGCTTGCGGAAAACAGCGGAGGCGGCGGTGTGGAGCAGCGGAGAGTAACGCCGAGGAAGGATGGCTCTGATATCAAGTTGTTATGGACTTGGTTCGTTGCCGGATTGTTGGCAACGGAGATACAAATGGCAAGCCCTAGAACGGGGGTGTAGGGGAAGAGAGAGGAAGAAACCCTAGAGGGTGGAGGAAGGAGAGAAGATCTTAGAGAGAGAGAGAGAGGAATTTAGAGAGATGAAGGAAGTTTCATAATTCATTGCATAATCCCCAAATACAAGAGAGGGGTCTATTTATAGAACCCCGGGTGGCATACCCGTAAATACATAAAATGTAAATAATATAAAAATACTAAAACATTACTACGAGTCTAATAACTATGACTCCCTACACGCAACGAGATTATAAGATAACTGGCGGAGGATTATAACACATAACAAAGGGTTGATTAAAAATTTGAGAGTAGATGCATACCTCCATGAAATCTCCTGCAAAAACAAATAAAGTGGAAGGCATGAGGTCAATGAGAACCCATTTTCCATCATGCATCACCTAGAGGCCATTGAAGGAATTGCTTTGAACCACGAGAGTGAGTAGGCATAGATCTGTATGAGGAGGCATCCCTAGAACAAGCTCTGGTTGCGGGCATGGTGGAAAGATATTTCCTACGAGAAGTTGGTTTGATGATTTAAGTTGTAGAGAATCCTCCATAAAACTTTCTTCAAGCTCTAAGCTTTCCCACACTGCTCTGAGCAGTACATTGAACACCTCTCGAGTCTGCAGCACAAACTCTTCCAATATCGCTCTGCATACCATCATATAACAACTTGAGGTGATTGATGCCCAAACAAGATGGGTTTAATTTTGTGAATAAATAATACAGCGCTAAATTGTTACATACAAAAGTATGAGAGTCACTTGCTTTGATGTGATGTAATAATGCGATGTAATAATGCGTTTTAATTGTTTTATGTGGGGTAGTGGAGATGTTTATGTGAGTAGTGGAGTGAAGTGAGTGGTATGAGGGTAAGTAGATGCAACTTATGAACTGGAAGTTCATAATTAAGCCATAATCTCCCTTCTTTTTTAAAGAGATCTGGCCTCGATAAAATCTTTATCTTTAACTTATCTCAATTACTTTTCTTAGCTTGCAGATTACAGAAGAAGACACTCGAAGAAAAAAAGGGTATTGAAGTTCTCTTCTTCTATCAAAAAATGTCAATGGATAAAAGTATGTTTTCCAGAAGTGGGACTAGTTGAATATGCGTGTTTTATTTTATGTCGTCTATATACGCACGTGATATGTCACGTGTATGTGGTCTTTATATACCTTTGTATTTACCCGGTTTAGGGTTATGATGGAAATACACGCTGGTTTCTACTTGGTATCAGATCAGTAGGCGTCGATCCCGCTCTCGCCTCGCGCCATCGATCCCGATCCTCGCCTCGCCTCACCTCTCATTCGCATCGCGTCAAGGGGTCTCCGATCCCGATTCCAAGCCAGATCCCTCGACGTCGTCACTAGCGTAAGTCGCTTCCGCCGATTCGTTCGCTTCCGCCGATCCGTTCGCTGGCGTAAGCCTCTTCCGCCGATCCAGATCCCGCCGAGCCAGTTGCTCGTCACCGGCGCCTCTTCCTCCTATTCCGGCTGCGGTTTTGTCCTCCATGGGGGATGCCGGAGACACCAGCCTCTCATCCTCTGGTGTTCTCTTCGGCTTCCAGATCTAAGGGGCACCAGTAGGATGTACTTTCACTTTATTTGATCTCTTCGTTCTCTACGATGGATGATCCCTCCGTTGTCTCCCCTCCTTCTCAATCTGGTGCTCTTCCCGGTTCCTCGGCTCCCCGATCCGGCCCTTTGTCCGGTTCCTCGGGTGATCCTCCGAGGAGTCATGGCCAGTCTGGCTCGTTGAAGATTACTACCGTTGCCTTGGATGGCACCAATTATCTGGAATGGTCCAGGGCGGCCCAACATGCTATTCGCAGCCACCAGTTATATGGACTATTGATGGTACCACTGCTGAGCCACCACACACTGATCCCTCCTGGCGCAAATGGGATGCAGACAATTCGTTGGTCGTCTCGTGGTTGCTTCACTCGATGTCCCCTCAGGTGTATCGCAGTTATATGCTATTGAACTCCATCTACGATATTTGGACAAGGGCTCGTGATACCTACTCCCAGGCAGGTAGTTCGATGCAAGTGTATGAGCTCACTCGCCGTGTTTTGGAACTGAAGCAGGGGACTATGACCATTGCCGCCTACTATTCTGAGTTTGAGCGCCATTATCAGGAGCTGGATTTCTTCAGTACTTTCACGGCGGCTTGTACGACTGATGCGGTGGCTCTTCAGAAAGATAAAGATCGATTCAGGGTTCATGTGTTTCTTATGGGGCTCAACATGGAGTTTGACGCTCTTCGCTTACATGTCCTCCATCGTGAGCCACTTCCTTCTCTTCGAGAGGCCTTTAGCATGCTCCTCAGCGATGAGAATCGTCGTCGCACTCTCGGTACCGCCACTGATCACTCTGCGCTGGTTGGGATATCTCGTGGACCTCCTCCTGTTTGTGGTCATTGTGGGAAGACTGGCCACACCAAAAACTCTTGTTTTCGCCTGCACCCGCACCTTGCTCCTAGTGGTCGGGGGTCCAGTACACGTGGTAGAGGTGGATACCGTGGTAGTGATGGTCGTCACTCTGGTGATCCCTCTCAGTCTTCTGCACACTCTACTGAGGTTCTGGAGGACACCTCTGGAGGCATATCTGCTGGTGAATTAGAGGCCTTCCGACGCATGTTGCGCTCCCACACAGACTCTGCTCCTGCTGCCTCTCATGCTGCTGTTGCCACTTCAGGTCTGTCCACTCCTTCCGAGTGGATTATGGACTCGGGTGCGACCGACCACATGACTGGCTCTGCCTCAGGTTTTACCTCTTATACCCCTCTTTCTGGTCGTGATAAGGTTATTGTTGCAAATGACTCTCTATCCGCCATCACTGGTAAAGGGACTGTCCCTTGTTCTCCCGACCTATCACTGTCCTCTGTTTTGCATGTTCCCTCTTTTCCCCGAAATTTACTTTCTATTAGTCATTTGACTAACTCTTTAAACTGTTCCGTGACTTTCTTTCCTGATGTTTGTGTGTTTCAGGATCTGGGTACGGGGCGGATGCTTGGCAGTGGTAGGAATGTTGGCGGACTGTACTTGTTAAACCAGTCCTCTCCCAGTTCTCTCTCATCCACCAGATCTCTGACTCTCCATGACATCCGACGCTGGCATCAGCGCCTTGGCCACCCCTCTCCTTTATATCTTACCAAGCTGTTTCCTGTTTTTCATCAGTTAATTCAGTCTTTTTCTTGTGATGTTTGTGAACAATCTAAACATGTCCGTGGGCATACTAGTCATTTATCCGTTCCTAGTTTATGTCCATTTGATGTTATTCACTCTGATGTTTGGGGCCCGTCCCCGGTGTTATCTTTATCTGGTTATAAATGGTTTGTTACGTTTATTGATTGTCACTCCCGCACTACGTGGCTTTATTTGCTTAAAAAGAAAAGTGATGTGCTTTCTTGTTTTCAAACTTTTCATACGATGGTGACCCAACAATTTGGCGGTAAAATATGCGTGTTTCGTAGTGATAATGGTGGGGAATATGACGACCGGGGAGTTTTTGGGGCCTATCTTGCCGACCATGGCATCATACATCAAACCACGTACGTCCACACTTCCACTCAAAATGGGGTGGCTGAACGGAAGAATAGGCACTTGCTAGAGGTGGCCCGGTGTTTCCTCATTGTTATGCATCTTCCTAAATCCTACTGGGGTGATGTCGTTCTCACTGATGCTTATCTCATCAACCGTCTTCCGTCTTGTGCCCTCTCTTTTGATACGCCTCTATCATGTCTTGCCAAAAACCACATTGTCCACACCTCTCATCTTTGCCCCTCGTATCTTTGGCTCCGTGTGTTTTGTCCACGTCCATACCCCGCATCGTGATAAACTTGATGCGCGTTCCCTTCGGTGTGTTTTTGTAAGTTACTCTCCTACCACCAAAGGGTATCGTTGTTATCACCCTCCGACTCGTCGCTACTATTGCACGGTGGATGTCACATTTCGTGAGGGGGAGTCGTACGTTGGTCCTCGTCAGGGGGAGACGACCAGTAATGGTGACGAGACCATTAATTATCCTCTTCCTATTATCTATCCTCCTCTTCCTGTTCCTCTTCCTCTCGTTGCCACTCCTCCCACTGCTCTTGTTCCCTCTAGCTCCGCTCCTCCTATACTCTACACATACTCCCGTCGTCCTACGACTGTTGAGCAAGTGCAAACTGAGGATGTTCCGCCAGTGCCGGTGACTGTCTCCGCACCAGATTCTGACGATGACCTCCATGTTCCTCTTGCCCGTCTTATAGGTAAAAAGGGTGGCACCAAACACCCAATTGCCAACTACATTTGTTATAATCACCTCTCCCAGGCCCATAAAGCCTTTATCTCTTCTCTCTCATTTATTGTGATTCCTAAGACTTGGCAGGAGGCTGTTCAAATACCTGAGTGGAAACAGGCAATGGAGGAGGAACTGTGTGCCTTGGATAAAAATAAGACATGGCGGTTTGCTTGTCTTCCTCCTGGGAAGCGAACGGTTGGATCCCGTTGGGTCTTCACAGTCAAACAAAATCAAGATGGAGTGGTGGAGCGGTACAAGGCTCGTTTGGTGGCTCAGGGATATACCCAAGCTCAGGGCATCGACTATCAGGAGACATTTGCTCCTGTTGCAAAGATGAACTCAATTCGTGTTCTTCTCTCTTGTACTGCGAGTCGTAAATGGGAGCTACTGCAGCTTGATATTAAGAATGCGTTCTTGAATGGTGATTTGGAAGAGGAAGTCTACATGGATATTCCCCCAGGTTCTGTTATCAAAGGGTCCAAGGGGAAGGTCTGCCACCTTCTAAAATCCCTGTACAGCCTAAAGCAGTCTCCAAGAGCATGATTTGGACGTTTTTACAAGACCATGCTTCAACTTGAGTACACTCAAAGTCAAGCTGATCACACTCTCTTTATCAAGAGAAAGGGTGCTCAGGTTTCTATCCTTATTGTATATGTGGATGACATCATCATCACCGGAGACTACCTGGAGGAGATCAATCACTTGAAAAATCAGCTAGGCAAAGAATTTGAAGTCAAGGACCTGGGAAAGCTGAAATACTTCTTGAGAATCGAAGTTGCGAGGTCGCAACGTGGGATCTTTATCTCCCAAAGGAAGTATACTCTTGATCTTCTTGAGGAGACTGGGATGCTTGGGTGTGCCCCCGTGGACACCCCTATTGAGGCTAATCACAAAATTGATGCAGATATTAATGGGGAAAAAGTGGACGCCTCAAAGTACCAACGTCTGGTTGGGCGGCTTATATACTTATCCCATACTCGCCCTGACATTACATATGTTGTGGGAGTCCTAAGCAGGTATATGCACTCTCCTTCCATACGTCGTCAGCAGGCTGCCTTTAGGGTGCTGCGATATCTCAAGAAGGCACCAGGGCGTGGGATTCTGTTCAAAAACAACCAGTCATTAGAAGTTAAAGTGTTTACAGATGCTGATTGGGCTGGTAGCCAAGACGACAGAAAATCTACCACCGGGTACTGCACATTTGTAGGTGGCAACCTCGTTTCATGGAAAAACAAGAAGCAGAATGTGGTAGCTCGCTCAAGTGCGGAAGCAGAGTATAGGGCTATGTCCCAAGGGGTCTGTGAGGGACTGTGGTTGAAGACTATTCTCCGTGATATAGGTCTTCAGGGGAACAATCCTATTATGATCTACTGTGACAACAAGGCGGCTATCAGTATTGCACACAATCCTGTACAACATGACAGAACCAAACATGTGGAAGTCGACAGGCATTTCTTCAAGGACCACCTTGACAAGGGGAATATTTGCACTCCGTTCGTGAACTCATTTGATCAGCTTGTCGATGTCTTCACCAAGGGTCTATGCAGCGACAACTTCAAGAACAACACTAACAAGTTGGGAATGATCAATATATATTCCCAACTTGAGGGGGAGAGTTGAATATGCGTGTTTTATTTTATGTCGTCTATATACGCACGTGATATGTCACGTGTATGTGGTCTTTATATACCTTTGTATTTACCGGGTTTAGGGTTATGATGGAAATACACGCTGGTTTCTACTGGACTTTCATAAGATCCCCTCGCCTTTCAATACTTGGCTCAAATAGCGAAGAAATTGATTTTGAATCTTAACTCAAAAAATAAAACTTTAAATGATTAAGAGCTCGCCGAGTATTGGTGGTGATACATACATGTCGTGGAAACTGAGGATTTGCTGAAGAAGCTGAGTATTTTCAATGAAAAACAATGGTTAGAGTAGACAAGTAAATGTGTCAATACAAGGAAGAGTTGTCAAGCAAATGGTGCAATGGAAGTTGAAGATTTGTTGCCATGTAATCTCACAGGATCGACAAAAGGATGATGCATCAAAAGCTTGGATACTTAACTCAAATGTTCATATCTTATGTGCACAAACAGAGAGTGGTTTGACTATGGGGTCAAGTGTGGTTATGTTCTTATGGGGCTTGATGTGGTGTGTAAACACCGAATGTTGGAAGCATCAAAATTCTTATATTTCAAGTAGGCAGTGCAGAAGACCAAACGACTTCTTGATTGCATTGATTTAGACATACAAACAAGGTTATAAATGTCGGAGGTAGGCGACATGTCAGATTGAATTTTCAAATGTCCGATGTCGGAGACATGTAAGAGATATTTTAAAATATTGAATTTTTCTATCTTATAAATACAAATATATAACAAACAAACTTATACGTACTAAAAGTAAAAAAAAAAGCATAGCAAGTAGACCAAAATAAGTCATGTACATCAAAATTAAGTCAAAGAGTATTTAAAATAAAATATTAATAACACACTCTCACTACAACTAACAATTACTCAAAACAAGTATATATAGATAAATTGTCAAAAATATTTAACATTGCACAATAATTTTATTTATATTGTTATTTAAGTCTCAAATCTAAACTCGCCTGGCGTTTTCTCAGCCCATCATTATGACGCGCCCGGGCATCTGTCGACGCAGCACTTGAAGAAGATCCGCGGGATTCTCCGATAAAACATCTTTTCTTTAGGGTTTGGAACACACGAAAATTAGAGGGTATTTTGGAGTTTTTGTATTGTACGGAGTTGTTTATAAAACTCATCTTATTCTAGAGTTTGAACACACAAAATTCTGAGCGGCTCATCTCCTCTCTTATAACCATTGTTGTTCTTCATCGTGACATTTGCGAATAAGATATATTTTATGAATCTTATCTTTGAAAAAAATAAGTAGGATAATATACTTTTATCTTTCAAAAATTAACCATGACATTTCTAAAATCAAAAGATTTGCCTTGCATGCATATTCTACGAACGCCTTATGTTCTTTTTAATAAGAAGCTTTCGAAAAAGGGGAGAAAGAAGTGACCCTGTGCACAAAAAAGGTATTTATATCCGCACGTAGAAATGGTGTGTTGCTTGCACCAAAAAATTGCTCCTCCGGAACATCCATATAGTGCAAGTAGGCGCAAACTTCATTGCCATGTTTTGGTTTTCGTGGAGATCAGAAGAAGGGAGCTGCTGTGTATTAAATCAGAGGAGTTCTTTATTTATCTTTGACTCTCACACCCTTGATTCACTCAAGGAGAAGAAAGTGATATCATTTTGTGGCTTCTCTCCTAAAATATTTGGATGCGGATCCTCTCCATTTGCCTCCAAATGGATATTATCCATTTGGTGGCATGGGGATTCTCTTATCTCAATCCAAAGGCCCAAATTAACTGGACTCAAAAAAGGGGCTTTTTTGTTCTCTATTATACCCTTACATTTTCCTGGTATACCCACCTCGCGCCATTTCCCCCTCGAATCAGGATACTCTCCATTTCTGACGAAATGGATAGTTTCCATTTCACGGATTAGATGTATTGCGGGCTTATCCGACGGGTTAAGTATCCATTTCACGGTGTAGATGTATTGTGGGATTAAATGAGAATGAGTCTTGTCCATTAGATGTAGAAATGGATACTATCCATTTCATCAGAAATGGAGAGAATCTGGTTCCTTCTCCCTCTTGCGCATGACTTGGACAATTTCTCCCGCCAAAATAAAGTATGCTCCACGAGGAGATCTCCCCAGTGCTCTGTGTCGCCGGAAGAAAGTCTCAGTGCCACGAGACCATCACGGGTTGCCGGCTGGCGTTAGCGAGGGGGGTTACCGGACGGCGGTAGCTGGACCGGAGGAGGAGGGAGATAGAGCGAGATAGAGAGAGAGAAGAAGAAGAGAAGGAGATTGAGAGAAAGGGGAGCAGCCCCAACTTGATAATTGATCCAAAGATACAAGAAACCCTAATGATGTTCCCATATATAGGAGGAACCATCACCCATCCAAAAGCATAAAGTAAAAGTTCCCAACAACAATAAAATAATGCAAGCTGAAATTAATTAAAGATAGTGGGCCGACCGGCCCCTTAGGCCGCACCCGCCGAACCGCCCGGTCCGTCCCTTGGTTCCTCGCCGCCGTTGCTCGCTCCTGCGCGTGTCCTTCTCGAATACACCTGCCACTCTGGCTTGTCCGCCTGGATGTCGGTAACAATCACCCAGTCGAGCTTGTGTCGCCGGAAGAAGGTTGATATGTGCATTGCCATCTGAACGATTTGTTTTTGCTTTGTTTACTGGTCTTTCCGTCGAGCTTATGCTGCCTTCTTCCGCGAGCATATGCTTGAGACCTTCTTCTAGCAACCTGACAAATGGGCTTCGCATTTGTTTATCTTGGTTTACCCATCTTCCTGCTCCTAGCTTACTAAAAATAATACTTAAAGCTTATTTCCATGAGCCTCATCCAAACATTTTTTATCAATAAAGTCTTGAATTATAGAAGGCTTCTGCCTGATTATCTCCATAAGTTTGTAGCCAGTTAGCATAGAAGCTTCCTTCTTCATCAAGACAGGTGGATCAGCCTTGATGGTTTTGGATGCCATTGCGGCTTTGCTCTTCTCCAGTGTCTCATGCAACACCTTCAACTGTGCTTGTTTTGTTGTATGGTTTCTAGCACTCTCAGCTCAAAGTTTCTCAATCCCGATTCTCACTGTATTGGCTATAAAACCCCCTCTTTGATCTATAGATGTATCCGACAACAAATCCTTTCCAAGTTCAGCACCATGTATTTACTAGGCTTGCTATTCTCCATCATTTTCATAAGCATCTCATTCAACTCTGCTTCTTGCCGCCGATTCCATTCAGTTGTTGATGTACTATCTTTACTCTCCACAATTTTGGGAATAACAACAGGTTCAGTACAAGTAACAACTTCGACGTTCTCAGAATTTGAAAACCTGGTCATAACCTCATTTTCTTTTTTCTCCTCTGCTTCATGGTGGAAGTACTATGAGGAACCAGATGACAAGGATCTGATGCTTTTTCCTGTGATGAATAATTGAAGGAACCACTCAGTCCAGCACTCCATCTTCTCAAACAGATTTGTTGCCACTAACAGATACATCTGTTGTTTTCCTTTTTTAAATACCGCCAGTTTCATCTTGTTTATTTTGCATATATTGTTTTTTTTTGTAAGAATGTTTTGTATTATTATTGCTGTATTGCTGTTTTTTCATAGCAATATTTATAATTCTTCTATACTTAGGTATTAAAATGGAGGAGATAGTGCCATCAATGGTTATTCCTCAAGTATCAGAGGATTATACACCTTCAAAAGGGAAGGAGTTTGCATCAAACTTTGAAGCACATGCATTTTATAATGAGTATGGTAGACAAACATATTTTGATATTCGAAAGAAGTGTGGAAATAAATGTTCAAAGACTAAAGTATTAACTTCAAGGAGGTATGTTTGCGATCGAGAAGGGATTCGTCGGAAAGATAATCGTGATCATACAACAAATAGAACTCAAGTAGAGACAAGATGTGGATGTAATGCCCGCACGACCATTATCCTCAACCGAGAAACCAAAATGTATGTAGTTTTTGAATTTGTGCAAGAGCATAATCATCAACTTCATCATGCATCAACCGTAAATATGATTCGGTCCCAAAGAAAGATGTCGGTTGCTCAAGAAATTAAAACAGATATGGCTTATGAATCAGGTATAAGGTTTGTAGAAAAGGCTTAAGCTTGTGTATATTTCATGTATGTAATAGAAGGAGAGAATACATATTTATAGGAGAGAGAAAGAAGGGAGAAAACCTATACACAATGTGGGACTAAAAGAGAGAGATGAATACATTCTTGGGCCACAACAAATGGGCCTCTCATATGGGCCTTTCTAACACTCCCCCGCAAGCTGGAGCGTACAAATCGTAGGCGCCAAGCTTGGATAGGCACTGATAGAAGAGAGTACTGGACAGGGCCTTTGTGAGGACATCCGCAACCTGTTCAGTACCAGGAACATGCTTCAGTTCAAGCTTCTTCATTTGAACTTTCTCCCTGATGAAATGACAGTCTACCTCAATATGCTTTGTTCTCTCGTGGAAGACCGGGTTTTTGGCAATATGTATAGCAGCTTGACTATCACAGAAGAGGAGAGCAGGTGAGGGAAGCCTTATACCAAGATCCGTAAGGAGGCTTTTCAGTCATGTGAGTTCTGAGACCACAGATGTCATTGCCCGATATTCTGCTTCAGCTGAGGAGCGTGCAACTACCGCTTGTTTCTTGCTCCGCCAGGTGATCAAGTGTCTTCCGAAGTACGTGCAAAAACCACTGGTTGATCGACGATCATCAATGGACCCAGCATAATCAGCATCTGAGTATGCCACTAGTGTTGGAGTTGACGATGAGGTTTTGTAAACTAGTCTTTGACCCGGGGCTGTTTCGAGGTATCAGAGGATTCGTTCAACAGCCTGAAGATGAGAGCTCCGAGGGGCATGCATATACCGACTAACAATACCCACATCGAAGGAGATGTCTGGTCTTGTTACCGTTAGGTAGATCAATTTTCCAACCAGGCGGCGATAGTATTCCGGATTTTGTAACAAAAGATCGGAGTCAGAGGACTGAGCACATATCTTATGATTTATATCCATTGGAGTGTTAATCGGTTTACAGCCGGAGTAGCCCGCATCCCGAAGAAAATCGAGGCAGTATTTGCGCTGAGAGAGGACAAGTCCATCCGGTCGTCTGGCGATCTCCAGACCTAGGAAGTAGTGAAGGTGCCCCAGATCTTTGGTTTGAAATGCAGAGCTAAGATGTTGTTTGACCGCTTGTATACCTTTTGAGTCATCTCCAGTGATTATTATGTCATCTACGTAGACCAACAGAAGAACAGTCCTCGTGGACCAGTGGCGAGTGAACAACGAGAAATCTGCCGAGCTCCGAGTAAAGCTAATTTCTCTAAGAGCCTTGCTGAACTTGTCAAACCAGTTCCGAGGGGATTGTTTGAGGTCATACAGAGATTTCAAAAGATGGCAAACCAATAGACTCCCTCGTGGTTTCAAACCCGGGAGGTTGCTCCATGTAAACAGTTTCGTTGAGATCACAGTTCAGAAAGGCGTTTTTCACATCCAGTTGAAGTAAGGGTCATTGACGATGTACAACCACCGAGATAAGTACATGAACCGTGTTGAGTTTGGCCACGGGAGAGAAAGTCTCTTCATAGTCAATGCCTTGTTGTTGGGTGTAGCCACGAGCGACCAATCGAGCTTTTAGCCTGTCAATTGTTCCATCCGGAGCATGCTTGATGACATAGACCCATTTGCACCCAACCGGTTTCTGACCCGGAGGGCGGGGTACCAGAGTCCATGTCTGGTTGGCCCAGAGAGCTGTCATTTCCTCCTCCATGGCGGCACGCCAGCCAGGATGTTGCAGAGCCTCCTGCACAGAGTTAGGAATAGAAACGGAGGATAATGAAGTAGCAAGAGTTTTAAGAGGAGGAGAGAGACGATGTAGGGAGACATAGTTCGTCATTGGATGAGCGGTGGAATCTGTTACCGGAACAGCAGGGCGCGGAGTACCCAAGGTGGAGGCCGACTGCGTAGGAGCAACGGACGGAGGAGTGCGACGAGAGTAGACACGGATAAGGGGCGGCCGAGAGAGACCAGGAGCAGGAGTTGGTGCTGGAAGAGCTGGTGGCGGAGGTGTGTTAACAGGTATGACAGGTCTCATGATGGACTGTGTAAGAGGTGGTGGTACAGAGCTGGGTACAGGACCAGAGAAGAATGGCTGATTCTCTCGGAAAGTAACATCAGCCGAAACCGAGATTTTTCGGGTGATAGGATTATAACATATGTAGCCTTTTTGAGCACGTGAATATCCGACAAAGATATGCTTGGCTGCCCTAGGATCAAGCTTATCCTTGGATGGTCCCATGATGTGGACATAGCAGGTATATCTGAAGATTCGAGGTGTAAGAGAGAAAGCCGGGGCAGAGGGAAAGAGAAGACTGACTGGAGTGGCATGGTGGAGGACAGAAGAGGGAATACGGTTAATAAGGAAGCACGCAGTGGAGACCGCAAAGTTCCAATAGACTTTGGGAACGTTCATGTGAAGCATGAGAGAACGGACAACATCAAGCAAGTGCCGGTTCTTTTGTTCGGCAACACCATTTTGTTGTGGGGTGTAGGGACATGAAGTCTGGTGAACAATCCCGAATTCAGAGCATAAATTGGTAAAATCATTGCTGGTGTATTCGCGAGCATTGTCTGTGCGTAGCGTTTTGATAGTAGTTGAGAATTGTGTGCGGGTTTCAAGGATAAATGCCCTAAAAACACGAGGGAGCTCGGAGCGATCGCGTAGTAAGTATAGCCATGTTGTTCTAGAATAATCATCAATAAACGTAATAAAGTATCGATAACCAGAGATACTAGTAACTTTATATGGACCCCACACATCAGAATGCAGTAAATTAAAAGGAGCAGAGCTCCGAGTACAATGTGCTGGAAAAGAACGCGACTGTTTGCCAAAAATACATGAAAAACACTGGAAAGCAGGAAGAGATACATCGGGAAGTGCCTTCTGGAGGACTGGAAGCGGGGCATATCCAAGACGTCGATGCCAATCAACAGAGGAGACAGAGGAGAGAACAGTGGGATAGTCGTCGAGAAGGTAGAGCTCGTTACGCAGTTGCCCTTTACCAATGGTAGTCCGTGTCCGCCGATCCTTTATCAGAAAAGAAGAGGATGTAAATATGACGGAGCAATCGAGATCAGTAGTAAGACGACTAACAGAAAGCAAATTGAACGAGGATCCCGGGACATGAAGAGCCGAGCGGAGAGAGAGGGAGGAGTTAAGAGATAAGTCAGCCGAGCTGGAGACAGGAACAGTCGCCCCATTAGCCACGGTGATACACTTCAGATGAGGAGTAGCCGAGTACTTGGGTGGGCGTAGCGAGGTGATGTGATGAGTGGCACCAGAGTCCACTATCCAACTTGGATTAGTGGAGAGACAGGCGATACCTGCATTGGAGACGGAGGCGACGGAGGCAGAGGAGGACATCTGCTCTTGAAGTTGCTGGAGCTATAGGCGGAGCGCCTCAAGATCAGTGCGGGACGCAGAGGAGCTGTCATCAGCAATGGCTGCAGTCGGACGAGGAGGATGACCATTTTTCTGGTAGCAGGTTGCCTCAAAATGTCTGTCTCGCCCACAGAAGGTACATTTTGGTCGAGATCGACCGCCGCGCCCCCTTCCCCTAGAGCCCGAGCGTCCACCATGAGCAGATGGAGGTAGTGGAAGTAAGGGGGAAGTTGTCCGTTGGAGAAGGGCTGGGGAGGGTGGTGGAGGAGCATCCGGAGGTGCGGAGACTCGGAGGAGCATAGAGCACACATCTGAGAGAGGAGGAGTAGTGGTTGTGGCAAGAACTTGAGCCCGAATGCTTTGCAGGTGTGGTGGAACACAAGCCATGATCATGGCTATGCAGACTGCTTCCTTCTGAGCCCGTTGAGCAGCGGGATCATTCGTAGAAGGCTGATGTTGGATCCAGGCTTCAGCCAGAGTCTTGGCCCGAGCAACAAAGGAGGTCATGTCGGCAGCCCCGGCCGCACCTAAAGCCTGAAGATCGGTGATGATGTCGTAGAGATGTTGGAGGCTGTCCTTGCCTGAGTACAATGAATGGAGCTCATCCCACATAGCTTTGGCAGTCTCGTGATACATGATCATTTGATATGGCTCTCCATCCAGAGAGTTGAAAAGCCAAGTCTGAACTCGGTCGTCATTCCGGAGCCAGTCCTCCGTAGGAGGTGATGGAGGTACCTGAGTGAGATGTTGCAGAAGGCCCTTGGACTGAAGAACCCGTCGAACTGAGTGCACCCATTGAATGAAATTTTTCTTCCCGGAGAGGGAGATAGTGGTGATGCGCAGCTCGTCACGGAGATCAGACGAGGAGACCGGACGGGCTGCAGGAGAGGGGGCAGGCAGCTCAGTGGAGTCAACCGAGGAAGGCATGAGAGCAGAGGCCGCTGGGATAAGGCCGGGCAGATTTTTGGAAACCGCACGGGCTGGAAGCCGATTGCTGGAGGCCGCACGAGCTGGGAGAAGACCGCACGAGGGCAGATCGCTGAGAGAAGTCGAAGATCGCTGGAGGCCCGGAGCAGATCGCTGAGAGAAGTCACAGATCGGGGGAGAGGATCGCTGGATGCCGCAAGAAGAAGCCGCACGGGTCTGGAGCAGACCGCGCGAGCTGAGAGGGAGCTGGGAGAAGCCACACGAGCCGGAGCAGACCGCATGAATAGAGAGGCCGCAGAGGGCGCTGCGGTTAGAAACACTGCTGAGACTTAGAGAGGAGCTCGGCAGAGGGAGGTCGCTGGCGGGTCGAGAGAGCTCAATGGAAGCAGAGGTCGCACGCTGGCGGAAAGCGCAGACCGTGCGAGCAAGGAGAGAGCTCGCTGGCTGGCGGAAGGCGCAAACCGCGCGAGTAAGGAGGCAGAGACCGCATGGGTGCGGATCGATCAAGAGGAGAGGGGTCCGGGAGGGGGAAGGCTATAAAGAGGAGCCGAGGGAGAGCGAGAGAGCCGAGGGAGATTTCGACAAGGGAGCTGCGGTCTCAGAAACGCGAGGCCGCAGGGGTGCGGTTAGAGAATAATAGGAGGCTGCAGCTTAGAGAAGACAGATCGCAGAAGGGGTGCGGTTTAAAAAAAATTGAGACCGCAGGTTCGCAGAACCTGGCTTTGCTACCATGTAGAAAAAGCTTAAGCTTGTGTATATTTCATGTATGTAATACAAGGAGAGAATGCATATTTATAGGAGAGAGAAAAAATGGAGAAAACTTATACACAATGTGGGACTAAAAGAGAGAGATGAATACATTCTTGGGCCACAACAAATGGGCCTCTCATATGGGCCTTTCTAACAAGGTTAAAAGATGTTTATCAGTTTTTCAGTAAACAAGTGGGTGTATGTGATAGCCTTGGTTATTTTAGAAGAGATCAAAAGAACTACCTACGTACAAAAAAACGATCACTAATGTATGGAGAAGCAAGTAGCTTTTGTAGGTACTTTAGTAGAAAGTTAAAAGAAAACACTTCATATTACTATGCTATCCAGTTAGATTTTGAGAAGCAGATAACAAATATTTTCTGGGTTGATGCGAGAATGATACTAGATTACAACAACTTTGGTGATGGGATCACATTTGACACAACATATGATACAAATAAAGCGGCAAGGCTTTTAGGTGTCTTCTTGGGACTAAATCATCATAGAGAAGGAGCAATGATGAAACTATCAAGTATTTCATATGGCTATTTAAAACCTTTTTAGAAGCCATGAATTTAAAAAAACCCTCAAACTATCTTTAATGAGGCAAATGCAGCAATGACAGTCACAATTAAGGCGGTTTTGCCAGACACCTATCATGCTTTGTGTTCTTGGAATAGGTGGCGGAATGCTTTAAAACACTTGGGTTATCTACTTAAAGGTGAATCAAGATTTGGTCTAAATTTCTCAGCTTGTATTTATCAGTATGATGATGAAAGTGTATTCCTTACCGGATGGAATGAATTATTGGATAACTACAATCTTAAAAAAACTTGGGTAAGGGGTCTGTTTAAAATAAAGGAGAAATGAACTCAAGCATATGTGAAGAGAACTTTTATTGTTGGAATGAGTACACAATTGAGCGAAAAATTTAACTATGACTTGAAGGAGTGCTTGAAGACCAACATCAACATAGTTGAATTTTTCACGCATTTCGAAAGAGTTGTTGGGCAAAAACTTATAAAGAGTTAGAAGCGGAATATGACTCACGACAAAATTGTCGAGGTTGGCTTTGACGAGCTCACCTACGTTGAACCAATTGTCAAATGTATACACACCAAAAATATTTGAAGTATTTCAAAATGAGGTCGGTGGAGTCTTGCAACTTATTATTACAAGTCATAATATAATGCTCTAGAAGCACAAATATGTTGTTGGAGTCTTCAATGCATGTAAGTAGTGTGCAATATCATTTAGCACAACTGATTGGTCAATCTCTTACAGTTGTAGAATATTCGAGAATTGTGGTATCTTATGTAGACAATGTATTAAAGTTTTGATACACTTGATGTCAAGATAATACTCGTCAAATATATAATAAGAAGTTGGAGGAGGAATGCAAGAGACAATCAAATGCCTGATCTTCATGAGAGTTCAAGATTATAGTGATAGGTACAAAGTTGCGTCCTGTTTTTTGTTCAGTTAGTGAATGAGACTTGTGAATCTAAAGAAGGATACATGATTTTAAGCTTGGCAGTATATGATCTAAAGAAGGATACATGATTTTAAGCTTGGCAGTATATGATCTAAAGCAAAAAATTCGAGAGCCAAGAGAACCATGTGGTTATCTGAAATAGACAACATTAAATGCAATAAACTATCTTGAACCTATAGATCCACCATTATTAACAATCACAGCATGATGTATCAAGAAAAAACAATACTCATTGCAAGAAACGTCGCCCCAAGACATCGATAGAGATAATGAAAAAAATCAAGAGAAGATGCACATGAAAAAGAAATAGGGAAAAACAAAAGCATGAAGGTATAAATTTGCTCATTTATTAGTTGCTTAATTATGTTATTTGAAATGTAAAACACTAATCGTTCCATTTCAATTTAACAGACCAACCATGTTCATTCAGAACATCAACCTACAATTGAACTTGCAATCCACTATCGTCTTAGTTTCATGGACTTGTTGATGATGGCAACCAAATTTTTATTTTTCCTTCAAAGAGCATCATTTGTTCGTAAATAACTGATCGTTCTTATAATTTTCCTTGTGCAGGACATACACGACGAGTAGAAGTTTAATTACGAAAAATTGATAGCCGAGAAGATTGGGATGTGATTAATCGATAACCTAATAATTTCCCCAACTGCAATCTTGAGGGCAACACCACATTCATGGCTGAATACCATGCATCCATCTACGAAGCATGGATACTTAAAAATGGTTTGCGTACGACTCGAACGTGTATCGGATACAGGAAACACGCGGAAACGCGTTTCCAAAATGTCGGAGACAATATTTAAATAAAAAATAACAGAGAAACGTGTACCGGGATACGTGTTTCCCGTTGTTCTCGTCGATACGTCGCGCATGACAACTTTTGCCATAATATAATTTTAATTTTTAGGGTTGAGTATTCACGCGTTCTGCCTTGTTCGTTCTCCCCGACCCCTGCAGCCAATTTTCCTGCGTCTTTCTCCCTGACCCTGCAGCTCTGCCTCGTTTGCCCCAGACCACCGCCGCAGCTCTGCATCGTTCTCCCCCGACCACCACCGCAACTCTGCTGCTCTTCGTGCACTCATCGTGCGCTACTAACCGACCACCGATTCACGTCCTACTCTCTTGCTGCTCTTCGTGCGCTCATCGAGGAGTTATCCTCCACTGAAACCCTCCTCTCTGATGAGGGATCCTCCGCTGAAACCCATATTTTCCCCTTTGCATTTTATTTCTTGTTCATCTGCTTCTTCCTCCTCTTCTTCTTTTTCATTTCAGTTTTTTACTCTATTAGGGGTTCTCAATGATTTAAATAGTCATCAAAAACCTATTTATTGAATTTGATCAAAATCTTCCCATATATTGCCTCAAACGAGCGAACCCTAACATTTTATGGTTTCTAACTTGAAATGAAAGTGCACTTTAGTCATTTTTTCACATGAAAGTGAAGTTGAGACCATTAGAAATGATCTTTATTCTATTCTTTCTTTTAAAGTTGTAGTGTTGAACTGCTGATTACCATTGCCTTTTGCTATTATGATCTAACAGCTAAAAAATGAATCATGTAATGTTTGAGTATTACTTATTTTGATGGCACAACAGATGCATTATTTTGATGGCGCAACAGATCTCATGTACTTTTTGACACAATAAGCATATGCTATGCTTCACTTGTAATGGTATTGATATAAAGAAAATTCAAAGTGTATGGAGCTCGTGCTTATGCAGAGTCTTGGGAGGGAAGCGATTTATGTATGTAGCTTTATCCCATGTATATGTAGAGAGGCTATAACATAACTTTCAATGAAAAGGAATAGAATGACACCACAATGCGCGGAAGATTTAATAAGTATCCATATCAATCTACGACTATTTTCTAGAAGAGATCAAAATACAATGAAGGAGAGTCTATATTGTGGGATATTGCGGGAGATGGCTTTGAGTCATTCGAAGATGTAGGTACACTTGAGATAGTTAATCTATCGCTTGATGAAAAGGAATAGAATGACACCACAACGCGCGGAAGATTTAATAAGTATCCATAGCAATCTACGACTACTTTCTAGAAGAGATCAAAAATACAATAAAGGAGAGTCTATATTGTGAGATATTGCGGGAGATGACTTTGAGTCATTCGAAGATGTAGGTACACTTAAGATAGCTAATCTATGGCTTGATGAACCAAGGTTGGAGCTCTCGATTATTGAAGAAAATGATGAAGTTGATACTGTTGAAACCAAGAAATTGGTCTCTCGAGGAGTTCGGGCCCTCAACAAGTTGGAGGTGACCAACACTTACTCTTCCCAAGGGAGAGCTCTAGGCTAAGAGGCTAAGGAACTAGGAACAAGGCCAAGGGCTTAGCGAGGAGGTCCCACCACCGGAAGATCTTAGAGCGCTTCCCCTCCCAAGCCAATGCTAAGCTTAGGCACCTTTGGAGGCTCTCTCCACCCACCAAAGAAACATGGGGAGAGAGTGGCCAAGAGAGAAATCCCTCCAAATGGTGCCCCCTTGGGATTATTTATAGTTTTTAGAACCGGGTCTGCAAATAGCCAGATCTGGTCTACGGGATTACGAAAATACCCCCGGATTTGGACTGCGAACAGCCAAATCCCGCTGTTTCGAGACGATAAACGCAGTCCAGAACACCCTCCCGGGGACGGGCGAGAGGGGGCTGACCTCCTCCCTTGCTCGCCACCCTCACTGGGATGAGCGAGCCCGGGAGGTCACCCACCCCTCCTGGGCTCGCCCCCTGCTGGGGCGGGGCGAGCCGGGAGGGCGCCTCCCTCCTGGGCTCGCCCCCTGCTGGGACGGGGCGAGCCGGGAGGGCGCCTCCCTCCTGGGCTTGCCCCCTGCTGGGGCGGGTGAGCCGGGAGGGCGCCTCCCTCCTGGGCTCGCCCCCTGCTGGGGCGGGGCGAGCCGGGAGGGCTCCTCCCTCCTGGGCTCACCCCCTGCTGGGGCGGGCGAGCCGAAAGGGCGCCTCCCTCCTGGGCTCGCCCCCTGCTAGGGCGGTGCGAGCCGGGAGGGCGACTCCCTCCTGGGCTCACCCCCTGCTGGGGCGGGGCGAGCCGGGAGGGCGCCTCCCTCCTGGGCTCGCCCTCTGCTGGGGCGGGGCGAGTCGGGAGAGCGCCCCCTCCTGGGCTCGCCCCCTGCTGGGGCGGGGCGAGCCGGGAGGGCGCCCCCCTCCTGGGCTCGCCCCCTGCTGGGGCGGGGCGAGCCGGGAGCCCCCCCCCCCCTCTTGGGCTCGCCCCCTGCTGGGGCGGGGCGAGCCGGGAGGGCGCCTCCCTCCTGGGCTCGCCCCCTGCTGGGGCGGGGCGAGCCGGGAGGACGCCCTGGGCTCGCCCCCTGCTGGGGCGGGGGCGAGCCCAAGAGGCCGCATGCCTCCGGCTCGCCCCCCCTTGCTGGGGCGGGGGCGAGCCCAAGAGGTCGCATGCCTCCGGCTCCCCCCCCCCCCCCTTGCTGGGGCGGGGGAGAGCCCAGGAGGCCGCAAGCCTCCGGCTCGCCCCCCCCCCCTACGGGCTGGGCGAGCGGGAAGCCTTCGCCTCCACCGCTCGCCCCCTTCTTCTTGCCTGAGGCAGTGCTAAAAACTGTTGGGCTTAAAGACATCTTAGGCCTCGGGGACCCACTCGGCGAATATGGGGTTGTACAGATACTATTGGAGAAAATGTTTAATTTTTAAACTTGATATTTTGCATGTGAATGTAACGAAACAATAATCAATTGTTAATTGATGTAATGCTGTGGGCATGTGGTATATTGTTCTTTATGATGTTTGTTTCCTTGAATCTTCTCTATATTTTTATAGCATTATATGAAATATTATTTATAGCATTATATGAAATATTATTTATAGCATTATATAAAATGCCAATGATGTATAATATAAGTTTCAAGTCCCAATTTTCATATGTATGGTCTATATTGTAGTTTTATTAAATTCTTTTTCGTTACAATTCAAGATATGTACACTTAGTTTGTTAGTTGTATTATTTTTATATTAATTAATACTTATATTATATAATTAAAAAAAATTAAAAACATTTCGCGTATCCTTATTTTAAAAAAATCACGTTTCCCGTATCCGTTTCGTATTGTATCTCGTATTGCGTTTCTGTACCCATGCTGCATAGGCGTCCATTGTCTGTTTTTTTTTTCAGTTTTATTCTTCAGTTCTAGTTGCTTATTTGTTCCAATGGGAATTATGTGCGATTGTAATGTATAACATTTTTGTTCTCTTCAAGAAAACTCCTTTTCTGTTTCCATTTTTCTCTTCTCTTTCCTCTTCAATTGAATGTAATGTATCAGTGCTTTTCAGAATGCTGGTAAGCCCTGTGATAAGTGATAACGATTGGAAAAAAGGAATTATTTTTAGTAAGCCTGGAAGAGGGATTTTATACAAGATGATATTAAATATACAAAAGACAACCCCCCCCCCCCCCCCCCTCAAGTTGGCGCGTAGATGTCATAGACGCCCAACTTGCCCAACAAGAACTCAAATTGTGGTTTGACAAGTGACTTGGAGAAAATGTCGACCGGTTGGGATTTCGAACGTAGATGAGCGGTGGCGACGTTTCCCGTCTGAATCTGCTCACCAACATAATGACAGTCATTTTCAATGTGCTTCGTTCTCTCGTGAAAAACGGGATTTGCTTCAATGTGGATAGCCAAGACTATCGCAAAACATGAGCATGGGTCTTTGATGTTCAACACCAAGAGAGGCCAAGAGGGACTTTAGCCAAACGAGCTCGCTAGCGGTAGAGGTCATGACCCGGAACTCAGCTTCGGTTGATGATCTTGAAATTGTATGTTGCTTCTTCATATAGGAGAATCGCCCAATGTGATGAAATAAACAGTGGTGGAACGACGAGTAATAGGACAGCCGGCCCAATCGGAGTCACTGTAGTCCCACAACGTCAAATCTCCTCCAGTTCATAAGAGAATGCCACGTCCGGGACTACCCTTGATATATCGAACCACGCATAAAGCGGCTTTGTAGTGTTCCTTTTGGGGGGCATGAGCAAACTGCGAAAGGATGTGGACAGGATAAGAAATCTCGGGACGAGTTATTGTCAAATATATGAGGGGGCCACCAAGGCACCTATAAGCAGGACCATCGGCTTCTTTCCCATCAGCTAAGGCAAGACGATGACCATATTCCAGGGTGTGTCAACGGGTTTGCTGCCCAAGAGTCTGGTTTCAGATAGGATGTCCAAGGCATATTTCCTTTGGCACAAGGAAATACCAATCGGTGAGCGAGCAACCTCAATTCCAAGAAAATATTTCAAAGGTCCAAGATCTTTAAGGTGAAAACATTGTTGTAGATACCTCTTGAAACGCAAACAAGCATTTTGGTCATTGCCGGCCAAGATGAGGTCGTCTGTGTAAACAAGAAGACTTTATAACACACCATCTTTATGGTAAGTGAATAGAGAATAGTCAGCCAATGATTGGAGAAAGCCGTACTGCTTAAGCGCATCAGTTAACTTGTGGAACCAATTATGGGATGCCTAAAGGAGACCGTAAATGGACTTGTGTAGAGGAAAAAAGCAGTCATCGTCGACATAGTGGAATCCCAGGGGGAGGCGCATGTAGACCTCCTCATCGAGGTCGCCATGTAGGAAGGCGTTGTGGACATCCATTTGATGCAACTCACATCCACGAGAAGCAGCAACCGAAAGCAAAACCCGAACGGAGACAAGTTTGGCAATGTGGGCAAATGTTTCGTGAAAATCAAGGCCTTCGACTTGTGTGAATCCCTTGGCCACTAATCTAGCCTTGTATCGCTCAACAGTGTCGTCTGCCATGCGTTTCATCTTGTAGACCCAACGATAATCGATGGGTTTTCTGGGGGAAGGCAAGTACTCGAGAGTCCAAGTTTGGTTGGCTTCAAGAGCAGCAATCTCTGCGGCCATGGCATCCCGCCATTTCAGGCACCGTACGACATCGACATATGAGTGCGGCTCAACATCAGAGGAGGTGGCTCCAACAAAATGCATGTGATTGTGAGAAAGATTATCAAGGGTTACATATTTATTTAACGGATACAGGGTACCTGAAGAGCGGTCATGAGACGGTGGCAGAAGGGTGGGGGGGGGGGGGGGGGGGGGGGGGGGGGGGGGGGGGGGGTTCATCGGTGATGGAGACTAGCTGCTTGATGTGTTGTTTAGATCGACTGCGATCGTGGCAAGGAGGATAGTCTAACCGAGTTGGTGGACGAGTAGCATGCTTGGGGTAAATATCACCACCACAGTGTGGGTTGGCTGCTTCAAGAGTAGGAATAGCTTCAAGAGTAGGAATCCCCCTTGAGTCCAAGGGTTCGTGACTATCAGTCAGGTCACGGGTGGGCTCAACTGTATGACAAGTATCATTCAAGATAGCATCAACATTGGCAAGAACAACACATCTTGGCTTTGATAAAGCAACTTCACTGTGAGAGAAGGGAAAACATCCTCATGAAAAATCACATCGCGAGAATAGAAAACCTCATTCTGGGAATAATTCTGGGATTGTTGTGAGCATAGCAAAGGGATCCAAAGACTTTAAAGTGACTGTAACTGAGAGCACGACCAAATAAAATTCATATGGAGATTTTCTTTTGAGATGTATTGTGGGTGTACGGTTGATAATATAAGTCGCAGTTAAGACACATTCACCATAAAAATTGATCGTCAAGCAGGCTTCAAAACGCAAAGCTCTAGCAACTTCAAGTATGTTCCTATGTTTGTGTTCAACGCGTCCATTTTGCTGAAGGGAGTCAATGCAACTGGTCTCGTGGATGATGTCATTGTCGCTATAAAACTCTCGTAAGGGGCCATCGAACTCGAGACTATTTTCGCTTCTAACTCGCTTGATTGATTTCCCAAATTGTGTCTTAACCATCTCGAAGAATGACATTAATAATTTGTCGGTTTCCTTCTTGTTTTGCATTAAAAATACCCAAACTCCACGACTAAAGTCATCAACCAAAGTGAGAAAATAACACGCATCGCATGATGATATTTCACGATATGGTCCCCACAAATCACAATGGACCAAGTCAAAACAACTCAAAGCATTACTTTGACTGATAGGAAAATGTGTGCGAGTCTGTTTAGCACGATAACATGTGTCTCAAACAAAATTACCAGAATGTTGCAAACCATGAAATTCTGGAACAAAAGAAAGATGTTGACTGTTTTGGTGGCCCATGCGTCTATGCCAAAGAAGGAAAGGATCTGTCCGTTCAGTCTTCACGATGGTGTTAAATTGAGGTGTCCGGAAGCAGTAACCCCCCCCCCCCCCTCGAGAACTCACCGGTCCCAATCGGCATCTTCAAAGTGTGGTCATGTATAACGCAAAACAAATTAGTAAACGTAATTTGACAATCCAATTCAGCAATCAATTGGCGGATAGAAATTAAATTGCAAGTCAACTTCGGAACATAGAGAACATTATTTAGAGCAATATTAGGACTGAGTTGGAGACCACCAACCATTATCCCCTCAATGTTATCCTCATTTGGCAAAATAAATGGGTATGGGTGTCGTATATTTCAAATCACTTAGGAGATCCTTCTTACCTGTCATGTGATGTGAAGCACCACTATTAAGAATCCAAGTAGGTGAGGTGGGATTCTTACCAGATAACGTCTCGGTGCGCTCACCCGAACGTTTGAGCATGACTAATTGTTGATGAAATTGTTCGGTGGAAAAACATTGTCCTGCATCCCCACCAGTGGTTGTGCTGCTTTTGGCTTGGCTTTTTCCAGCACCGACTGCAGTATAGACACATCCTCTGCTAGCGGGTCCTCGACCCCGCAGTGGGTTGTTGTTTTCTCGATCGCCATACATTTTGGTACCATTCCGGGTAGCCATGAACTTTAAAGCAGTTGCTAAGGTGACGCAGGACGAATCTATAGGCGGCGAGAAATCTGCGACCTAACCCTACATGTTATGCAAAGCCCGACAGGTTAAATCACAATAGAATAATAAATAATAACATCCCACGCAGATAATTCACAGGAAGATACAATAATTAAATTAGGGCGAAACAAGTTTAGGCTTTCCTCCGCGTGGAGGGCCAAAGCAAGAGCGCGCGGCGAATAAACCCTGCAAATCACAATAATATTCTAACAAACAACTGCTATGCAAGATATCCAAAACAGGTACAAGATCCCATCCAATATAAATATGCTAAAAATAATAATCCAATACAAATAAGACTCATGAAGTAGAGGGCTGAACCGAGGTGATGGAGAATTGGAATTCGGAGGCGTAGATCGGCGATCGATGGAGGAACCGGAGGCGTGACGGAGGAAGGTGGCTGTCCACGGTGGAAAATGAGGAGATCGGGCCGGAAATGGATAGATCCGGCCACTAGAGGGTAGATCCGGTGGGGGATGGATAGATCCGGTGTGTGATAGCGGATCCGGGAAGTGGGGTGGCGTATAGTGGAGGGAGTAACGGATCGGGGGCGAAAACCCTAGATCTGGACTGATCTAGAGTTTTTAGGGTGGAGGGAAGGTGGATCCACGTGGGGAGGGCTGAGGATGGTCGGTTAGGGCTGGTGGCTGGGAGGGGCGGCAGCAAGGCTGGTGGCTGGGAGAGGGGCGGCAGCGGTTTGGGGAAGACCTGGGGCTGGCGGTTTGGAGGCAGGGGGTGCTGGAGGTGTTAAACACGGTGGCAGGAGGGGGCTCAGGCAGTGGCTTGCTGGAAGGAAGGCTTGGAGGCAGGCGGTTTGGAGGCAGAGGGTGCTGGAGGTGTTAAACACGGTGGCAGGAGGGGGCTCAGGCGGTGGCTTGCTGGAAGGAAGGCTTGGAGGCAGGCGGAGGAATAGGAGGGGAAAACTATAGTTTAGGAATAGTAAATTTCATTTTTCAATAGTAACATTGAATAGGAAAATGTAGGATTCTGGACAGCAAAATGGTGGCTGTTTGGGGGGCTGTTGGGGGCTGCGGGAGGGAGTTTGAGAGGGGGAAAAGAGGGCTAGAGTTAGGGGGTACCTTGGGGAGGGAGATACAAGCCTAGGAGTCGTCACCAAGGGTTCCACGGAGTCGGCACCGTGGGATGATCGCTGGAATCCGGGATTTCTATTCTCCAAATTCTGCAATCCCTCAAATCAGCCCACTACCATTCTTATCTTGGCGTCAAGGCGTACCAAGGCGAGCCCCGGCCGCCTTGACGCTTAGGCGACAAGGCGGACGCCTAGGAGACAACAAGGCGAGCAAATGCAAGGCGACAATATTAATTTTTTTTAAAAACAAATGAAGTTATAGACAACGGTTATTATAATAACCGCTGTCTATAGTGTCTGTCAAGTGACTATAGACAGCGGTTATTATAATAACCGCTGTCTATAGTCACTATAGACAGCGGTTATTATAATAACTGCTGTCTATAGTGACTGTCATGTGACTATAGACAGTGGTTATTATAATAACCGCTGTCTATAGTGACTGCCATGGGACTATAGACAGCGGTTATTATAATAACCGTTGTCTATAATCCCGATTTTTTTTTTAGGCAAAAGAGAACCATCATTCAGCATTAACTACACAGATTTTATTCAGCATTACTACACAGATTTTATTCATTAATACATCCAAAATGAACAAGGCAACCTGCAACCAGCGTGAAGAATGCTTTAAATCATTTCTATAATCTGTGACATCAAGCAAACTCAGAAGACACCAAATGATTAGGGCTCTAAAGATAGTTCTCACAGTTTAAAACATGATCTGTGCATGCAAGTTTCTTGACAATTAATATATATTACAAGTTTACAACAATCACAAGTATGACAAGTTGACAATCAATATATAATGACAAATTGACAATCACAAGTTCACAACAATTTCACTCAATACCAAAATGTTATCAGATAGAATCATCATCTAGTAAATCGTCATTTGCATTGCATGAGCTTAGTTGGTTTGAGGTACTCGTCATTTGCCCATAATTATCAACAATATCTTCATCATCATTTAGAAAGCTAATATGATCTAGATCTTCATCCCCTTCAGCTATTAGTTCATGATTAGCTGGAGCTCCACTTCTTAAATTTCGAGCCTCAGTCCCAATAGCTCTCTCTACAGCTTCCCATGTGAGATCATCATCATCATAAACTAAAGCCTCCTCTTGTTGGTTCATCATCCACTCACTACTCCAATCTAGCTCATCAAGCACTAAAGGGTTGTAATTTCTTCTCTTTTCACGTCTTTCTTGGAATCGAGCTTGTAGACGACGATTGTATTGGATGTATACAAGATCATTAAGCCTTTGATGCTCCAATCTATTTCTTTCCTTTGTGTGAATCTGAATCAAGATAGTTGCAATTTGCAAACTTGTTATTTGTTAGTAGCTAAAACAAGTTTAATTTTAAATTAAAAATTTATATACTTAATTACTTACAAACTCAAAAGTACTCCAGTTGCGCTCACAACTAGAAGAAGAACAGCATAAGCCAAGTATGCGCAATGCTACCTTTGTAAGGTCAACATTAGGTCCTCCATGTGTACCCCACCAATCCACTATTTATTTAAGACATATAAATTAGTATAAGTGTATAACATTTAAATATTTAAGAATAAATAAAATAGTAATCAATACTTACTTGAATTTAAGGTGGTTCGTTGCCTAATAGCCATAAGCTTTCCAAAACTATTTCGAGATGCTTTATAGTTAGTGCCTTGCTCTGCAATCTTGTCTTGCAATTGTTGATCGGGCATTAGTCTTGCAATAACATCATTGAAAGCATCTTGAAATTTCCAAGCATCATCAGCATATTTTTCCTCATATTCAAAATATTTGTTTGGATTAAGAAACAAAGCCGCCTTATACAACTTTTGCTCCATTTGCTTTGTCCACCTATTTTGAACAATGTCAATAATCTTTTTATATAATCTTTCTTTATTATCAAAATGATCTTTGATTTTTTGTTTGGCTTCTTCCATTGCCACATACACTTCAGGCATAGCTGGCCTTTCATCTCCATCTACTAATCGCAAAATGGCTATAAGTGGCTTTCCGCCTTTTAGACAATCTCTTACTCCATTCCAAAAAACAGTTGAAAGTATTGCTTCAACAACTTGTTTTCCGGCTTCGGTTTTTGCTAGATTAGCAGCATTCCATGAAGGCGACACAAAGAATAATTTCAACTTCTCCTCATGCTTAAGCACACTTTGTAGAGTAAGGAATGATGTTGCAAACCTAGTCACTGAATGCCGGACTAGATCACCACCTATAGTAGTTCTTACTGCATCAAGTAAACGAGTGTGCCTGTAGATGAAATTTGTAATCATCCTTGCCTTTTTTATCACTATTTTGTTTTGTTGTAGCTTGCCTATATCTTCTAGCATGAGATCAATGCAATGAGCTGCACAAGGAGTTCAGAATAATGTGGGTCTTCTCTCCATTAAAATTTTACCAGCTGCCTTATAATTGGAGGCATTGTCAGTCACTACCTGCAAGCATACAACAAAATTTTGTATATATCAAAAAGGTAACCTGAACAGCGCAAAAGATAACCTGAAAAATGAAAATTAGTATAACCAAAAAGGTAACCTGAACAACGCAATCAGCTCCTATCTCTGTAATTTTACTATCAAGCAAATCTGATAGCATTGCAGCATCTTGAATATGACTGGATGCATCTACAGAACCCATAAAATAAGTTCCTTCTGGACAGTTTACTAGGAAATTGATCAAATGTCTCCATCTCCTGTCTGTCCAACCATCTGACATAAGAGTGCAACCATATCTCCTCCAATACGCTTCATACTTTGTTTTCATCTCCTTAACTTTCTCTTTTGTATTTAGTAATAGAGGGACTCGTAAATCATGATAACTAGGGCCTTTATAACCAGGCCCATACTGTCCAACTGCTTCAAGCATTACTTCAAAACTTCGTTCCTTTGCAGCATTGAATGGAATTCCACATTCAAAGAACCAATCAGCAACATAGCCATCAACTCTCTTTTTCTCTTCAGGAGATCTAAAACATCTCTCAATAGTAGTTTGTGCAGGACCTTTAGCACGTCTTTCATCAACTACATCTTCGGGAGCACGTCTCACATGAGCATCCATAGGGCCCCATTTTTATGGAAGGTGGAGAACTTTTCTCTTTTTGGCACTTGTCCCAGAACTTGGGACAAATGAACTTTTAGCTGTAGATACATTCTGTGAACTTGTTCGCTCTATTTCTTGTTCACTCGCATTATCATCATCAGCAGTCAAATCTACCTTGTCCTTTTTTTACCATTTAAAGCCGCATACATTTCAGTTGCTATTTCCGAAGTAGTCTTAAAACACTTTGCTACATCTCCATATCCGTCACATAAGTGCTGTTTCAATCTTTTGATTCCACCTTTATATACTTTATCACACAAATTACATTTAACTGTATTTTTATCCTTGATGTCAGGCCAATGTCCATACTTCCATCCAGGATCCTTTGAATTTGCTTTTCTTTTAGGATCAGTTTTTGGGTCTAGCTCATTGCTATCAACGGATGGAGCAAGACTGTTGATGTTTTGGTCTTCCATCTTTCACAAACAACTGAAGCAAGAGCTATAAAATTCAGTTACACAATTAATTATGAAGCAACACACTAACACATAAAGTTAAGTAATAACTAATAAGTAGGGTCAATGTCCATAAATAATTACACAAATAGTTCATACATCATAGATTAGCAATAAGACAAAATATGTTTCTACTTTCTACTTTGTTTCTACTATGTTTCTACACAATTACATTTGATTAGTAATAAGACAAAATATGTTTCTACTTTCTAACTTTCAATTTGATTAGCACATGTATTGATTATATAATCACAAATCTTATTTCGCATATTATCTATTTTCTCAGGTGAAAATTCATTCACTCCATCATAGATCTGCAATAAAAACAAAAATATTTGTTAAAATAAATTCAACACAATTATTATCATGTATGAAACTATATGCAGTTAACTTACACTTGATGGCATTGTCGTACTCCTAAGAGCATCAACTATGTCAATCATGTAGCACATGATATAATACTCACATTGAATATTATCCGGTTGTTTAGGGCACTAAATAAACAAATGGTAAACATTAGAATTTAGAATTGTAAATATGAAAATAATTATATAACATATACTCATATAGGTTATAGCTTGCCGGCTTCCACCGTAAAACCTTTGGTTTTTTAAATTTGAGACTCTGCTCCTTTGCCAAATCCTTCAATGCACTTCATAAAATATTAAAACAAATTAGTTTACAGCCGAATCTAAATTTCAAATAGGAATTAGGAAATATACTAATTAATAAACTTACAGTGCAATGACATTTTTAAGATCATCACGAATGTCATTATTTAAAGGATCAAGCCAATAAATGGTATTGTTATCGTAATCAAGAATCGCCAACATCCAATGTACTCTGTGTAACAAATAAAATCATTAATAAGTAATAACTTAATTAGAATAATAAATAGCAATAATTATTGATACTTACTCTCTATGATATGACAAAAATAATAAAGAATCCGGTTGTAGTTGAGCAAGCCTATTTTTTAGCTCTTCTGCTCGTGATTTAATACGATCCTTGCCAAACTTATCATTAAAAGAAAAAATTGATGTCGGATTATGAAAATATACATTTCTTGTATATCTAAACTTGTTTAGTTGTGAATCTATGTACCTGTAAAAAAATGTAAATTAATAATCAATATATATATTAACTAAAAATCTTAGGTTTGTAATATTTGATAATCATTACTCACCCAATACATGATAATATGATGTTAACTTCAATCTTTTCCATATTAAGAAAATCAAACAACTCTGAAGCTTCAAAGTATGTACATGTTGATGTTGGAGTTCCAAATACATTTGGATGTAATACCAGATTTATTATTTTGTCCTGTGTCTCCATCATCTTAATGAAATTGGGTAATATGACAATGGCATCATTGGCATTCTGTGGAATTATAAATAATTACTATTTAGTATTTCGGGCAAAAAATTTAATTACATAAAGATCAAAAATAATAATTATAAATTTATAATACCGAAGACGGTAAACACTCAGGTGATGTTTCAAGCTGATGTGACGTTTCGGGTTGATGTGATGTTTCAGGCCTTTGTGAGGCTAATACAAGTGCCTGCTGGCAAACCAAAAATACATTTGGATAACATGATATTTCATAAAAGTATAAATAATTAAACATAATACATAATAATACCTGAGAAGTTTCAGTTCTAGCACTAAATATGCGCATAAGATCATCCATTTTCATTTTCATACTAGCCATCTCTGCTTGATACGCCTGCTGTTGTTGTTGTTGTTCGTTGAGTTGTCTTATTTGGCTCGCATAGGCTTGATGCTCTTGTTGTTGTTCTTGCCTCCACAACTCTTGTTGCTTGCTCAATCTTTCTTGAACAATAGACTCCACATCATCAATACGAGCTATTGTACTTCTCTCCTTCCGCTTATCATTCTTGAAAAAATTTGTAATGGTGGAAAACTTGCCACCAGCTCTTACTCTGCCCGGATGTTCCTTGCCTAAAACAGATGCAAGGATGTCATCCCTTCCCTGTGACACTAATGCAGCAGACTGAGACTCTTGGCTCGAGACCTCATCCTAAGTGAAATCAAGAAATATTAATGCAAATGATGTAATGAAAATTTACAAATGATAAATGATAATTTAAACATACAATTCTAGCTGCCAAATCAGCTGCATCTTGACTAATGTATTCACCAGTCTTTCTTTTGTGACCGGCTTTCCATAGCTCCGCACGTGAAAGTGATGCATTTGCACCTTGTTCAATCTTGACAATAAAATGCAAATAAATTATCATTTAAATTATTGAGAAAACCAAGTTTTAAAACAAAATATATGAGAGAGAAGTAGAGAACTAAATAGTAAATACTAATACCATCCTTTTTTCTAATCCAGAATAACTCATTCTGGAAGTAGTATGAAACGACTTTTGTGTTTTTGCTCTCTCTGAATTAGCTTTACTTTTCTCCTACACAAATAAATATTTGTTAATACTTAATACGTAGAGTAGAATGCTATAAAACATTGAGTTTATTAAGAAAACATAACCATAGATTCCGTAGTGGTGCGACTGTCGACAAAAACTTTCCAATCGTCGGGAGTTATGAAATTATACTTGACAGGAACATTGTAACGATGCTCCAAATCAACATCTTTTACATAAGTGACATACAGTTTGGATTTCCAAGACCTCCAACTTTCACCCATGCTTTTCATTAATTGATGACGAACACCATCAACATTATCAAAATAATTCTGAAAATAATAGACAATATTAATTAATAATTAACTAAAAAAACACAATTATGTAATCACTAAAAACGAAATTACGTACATTTACTTCTTGCCACATTCGATCTTTAATTTGTTTATCAACTTCCTTCCATCTAGCAAATGTAACTGGCACATGCATCCTCACAAGAGAACCAATTAAACTCATCAATTTATTATACTCAGACCCGGGAATAATGTGGCCATCATCACTAACAGAAATATAAAGCTTCTTCCCCTCTACTATAAGCGTATTCAATCCGTACATCTTAGTGTAGCCTCTTGTTGACTTTGATGAAGATCCTTTATCAGCCATTTTCCTAGAATAAGAAAACCCTACAAAAACCCTAAACCATCCAAAACACCTAAACAAAATACTTAAAAAACCTCAATAATATTGAGGTAAATAAAGAACAGTAAAACACACATATAACTATCATAGAGAGACAGAGAGTATGCTTGGCAATCACACATATAAATAAAGCAAAAAACCTAAACCACAAACAGTGAATCGTAAGAAGAAAAAAACCCTAAACCACAAACAGGAACTTGGAAATTATATGAGCAAGGAAAAAATCGTAAGAAGGTAGAAGGAATTAACGAACCAAAGAAGATGGGAATCTTTGAAGAAATCGTCGTTAGGGTTTTCGCACAGTCGAAACAGAGCAAGCAGCGAGTAAAAGGTAAAATGTCGAGGTAAAAATGATAATTATATGTATATTGGACAGCGGTTTTTATATAAACCGCTGTCTATTGTACCAGGAATGATACAATAGACAGCGGTTTATATATAAACCGCTGTCTATTCTCCTATTATTCGAAAAAAAATAAAGCGGTCGTCGTCATGTTTCCAATCGGCCGACTGGACGCCTAGGCGTCGCCTAGGCGATGGGTCTCTTATTTATAATAAAAACAAAGCTAGGGCATCCCAATCAACGACATGATTGGTCGGGGGAAAATCCACTTAAATACAACAATAATAAACCAAAATAAATAAAGTAATATATGAAATCGATACGCAACACGAATCCGAACGCATCCACGGAGTCGGATCGTCGATCCAGGCACGCCATATATGGTAAGTCGCCAAATTAACCCCGAATGGGCCCAAAGCTCGTCCTCGCCTCTGCTCCGCATCATAAGGTCATGGTCGTGTTTGTTGCAATGGGTACAAAACATATTGCCTTAGGCTTTGGATTTTAGCCGCCCATTGCGAGAGTGAGGATAAGGATGATCATATCTGGGGGTTATTTGAAGGGAAAAAGTCGTAGCCCCCTCAATACGCTCATTGTGTCTACAGATGGCAACATGATGAGACTCTTCACGAGTGATAAGGGAGTAAGCTTTGCTCACGCTGGGAAGAGGCTCCAAGCTCAAAATCTGGGAACAAACAGTGCCATAAATCGAGTCATCAAGGCCAAGGAGAAACTGGTGTAATCTCTCTTCGTCGTTGTTTCGAGCATAGTCGGCAGCGGATCCACAAGTGCATAATAGGGTGCGCAAACATCTGTCCAATTCATCCCACATCGCTTTGAGCTTGGAGAAGTAATCCATGACGCTCGATCATTGTTGTCGGAGGGGGACGATCTTCCCTTTCAGTTCATGGATTCTTGAGTCATTTCCGACGGAGAAGCGCCCTCGCAGCCCATCCCAAACAGCCTTGGCTGACATGGAGTCACCATAGGAAATGTTGGACTCAATGGATTTGTCTACAGTGTTAAGGATCCATTGGATGACCATAGAGTTGCACACGTTCCAAAAACCAGCCTCAGGGGTCCCAACATCCGGTTCCTGCAACTTGCCATCGACGAGACCATCTGTGTTCTTGGCTCGAAGAGCATTCATCATCGACTTGGACTACAAGTTGTAGTTTAGAGGGGTAAGAATCTGAGAGGTCATGATGACACCTGGGTTTTCAGAGGTCGACAGGAAGAAAGGAGAAGAGGCGTCCAAGCTCCTCTTCACGAGCGGGGCGGTTGTTGATGGAGGATCCTGTGACATCATCGAGGAAGGAGAAGAATAGCCACCGAAAGAGAAGAGCACGCCGGGGATCAAGGATTTTTAACGCTACAAGGGCGATCCTCGCCAGCGGCATCGACGGCGTGAGTCGGGCGGCTAGGGTTCACGGGACCCGGATCCCCTGGAGCAGGAACTCCAGGGGTGGAGTTCCCTATGCGGGAACTCCAATAGCCTAGGCGGGTAGTTCCCGACGCAGTTAATCCAAGGGCTATAGAGTTCCCTATGCGAGAAGCCCTTGCATTTAATCCATGCGAGAAGCTATGCGAGAAGCGCACAGCCCTTGAATTTAATCCAAGGGCTATCAATGGGGGAACTCCACCCCTGGAGTTTCCGCAGGAACTCCAGGGGATCCGTATCCGGGTTCACGACCTGGCGCTCTGATACCATTGCAACTGGTCTCGTGGATGATGTCATTGTCGCTATAAAACTCTCGTAAGGGGCCATCAAACTCGAGACTACTTTCGCTTCTAACTCGCTTGATTGATTTCCCAAATTGTGTCTTAACCATCTTGAAGAATGACATTAATAATTTGTCGGTTTCCTTTTTGTTTTGCATTAAAAATACTCAAACTCAACGACTAAAGTCATCAACCAAAGTGAGAAAATAACACGCATCGCATGATGATAGTTCACGATATGGTCCCCACAAATCACAATGGACCAAGTCAAAACAACTCAAAGCATTACTTTGACTGATAGGAAAATGTGTGCGAGTCTGTTTAGCACGATAACATGTTCCTCAAACAAAATTACCAGAATGTTGCAAACCATGAAATTCTGGAACAAAAGAAAGATGTTGACTATTTTGGTGGCCCATGCGTCTATGCCAAAGAAGGAAAGGATCTGTCCGTTTAGTCTTCACGATGGTGTTAAGTTGAGGTGTCCGGAAGCAGTAACCCCCCCCCCCCCCCTCGAGAGCTCACCGGTCCCAATCGGCATCGTCAAAGTGTGGTCATATATAACGCAAAGCAAATTAGTAAACGTAATTTGACAATCCAATTCAGCAATCAATTGGCGGATCGAAATTAAATTGCAAGTCAACTTCGGAACATAGAGAACATTATTTAGAGCAATATTAGGACTGAGTTGGAGACCACCAACCATTATCCCCTCAGAGTGTTATCCTCATTTGGCAAAAATAAATGGGTATGGGTGTCGTATATTTCAAATCACTTAGGAGATCCGTCTTACCTGTCATGTGATGTGAAGCACCACTATTAAGAATCCAGGTAGGTGAGGTGGGATTCTTACCAGATAACGTCTCGATGCGCTCACTCGAACGTTCGAGCATGACTAATTGTTGTTGAAATTGTTCGGTGGAAAAACATTGTCCTGCAACCCCACCAGTGGTTGTGCTGCTTTTGGCTTGGCTTTTTCCAACACCGACTGCAGTATTGACACATCCTCTTCCAGTGGTTCCTCGACCCCGCAGTGGGTTGTTGTTTTCTCAATCCCCATACATTTTGGTACCATTCCGGGTAGCCATGAACTTTAAAGCAGTTGCTAAGGTCATGGTCGTGTTTGTTGCAATGGGTACAAAACATATTGCCTTCAGCTTTGGATTTTAGCCGCCCATTGCGAGAGTGAGGATAAGCATGATCATATCTGGGGGTTATTTGAAGGGAAAAAGGCGTAGCACCCTCAATACGCTCATCTTGTCTACAGATGGCAACATGATGAGACTCTTCACGAGTGATAAGGGAGTAAGCTTTGCTCACGTTGGGAAGAGGCTCCAAGCTCAAAATCTGGGAACAAACAGTGCCATAAATCGAGTCATCAAGGCCAAGGACAAACTGGTGTAATCTCTCTTCGTCGTTGTTTCGAGCATAGTCGGCAGCGGATCCACAAGTGCATAATGGGGTGCGCAAGCAGCTGTCCAATTCATCCCACATCGCTTTGAGCTTGGAGAAGTAATCCATGACGCTCGATCATTGTTGTCGGAGGGTGGCGATCTTCCCTTTCAGTTCATGGATTCTTGAGTCATTTCCGACGGAGAAGCGCCCTCGCAGCCCATCCCAAACAGCCTTGGCTGACATGGAGTCACCATAGGAAATGTTGGACTCAATGGATTTGTCTACAGTGTTAAGGATCCATTGGATGACCATAGAGTTGCAGACCTTCCAAATACCAGCCTCAGGGGTCCCAACATCCGGTTCCTGCAACTTGCCATCGACGAAACCATCCGTGTTCTTGGCTCGAAGAGCATTCATCATCGACTTGGACTACAAGTCGTAGTTTAGATGGGTAAGAATGTGAGAGGTCATGATGACACCTGGGTTTTCAGAGGTCGACAGGAAGAAAGGAGAAGAGGCGTCCAAGCTCCTCTTCACGAGCGGGGCGGTTGTTGATGGAGGATTCGGTGACATCGTCGGGGAAGGAGAAGAACAGCCACCGAAAGAGAAGAGCACGCCGGGGATCAAGGATTTTTAACGCTGCAAGGGCGATCCTCGCCAGCGGCATCGACGGCGTGAGTCGGGCGGCTAGGGTTCATGGGACCCGGATCCCCTGGAGCAGGAACTCCAGGGGTGGAGTTCCCTATGCGGGAACTCCAATAGCCTAGGCGGGGAGTTCCCTATGCAGTTAATCCAAGGGATATGGAGTTCCCTATGCGAGAAGCCCTTGCATTTAATCCATGCGAGAAGCTATGCGAGAAGCCCACAACCCTTGAATTTAATCCAAGGGCTATTAATGGGGGAACTCCACCCCTGGAGTTTCCGCAGGAACTCCAGGAGATCAGGATCCGGGTTCACGACCTGGCGCTCTGATACTATGATAACGATTGGAAAAAAGGATTTTATTTTAATAAGCCTGGAAGAGAGATTTTATATTAGAAAAAATAAGAATATTAAATATACAAAAGACAACACCCTGCCTCTCCAAATTTCCCAATCGACCGAATCCTCGCAGAAGAGTAGTTTCTGAGATGAAGAATTCAGTCCATCTTCAGGCATACTATGTAACGGCCCAAATGTGACATGATCCAAATGAATAATAAAAGTACATAAAAGTTCGTCCCCTATGATGAAAATATAAATCTGTGTCAACTCTGCATAGTTTTGAAAGTTGAGTATGAATTGAATTGACGCGTTGCGGCACTCAAAATATTTTAACGAAATATGTACTTTTCTAATTACTCTAATATGTACTTTTCTAATTACTCTAAATGTAATGGGTGTGCTCATAGAGGTTGCCTTCTAGCTGAAAATGGTGTGCTATTAGAGGCTTTGTGTGGGTTTGTCATGTGGCCGGAAATGTGAACTGCCAAAAGCTATTATAGTGGGGTGTGCCAATAGTTATTGTTTAATTTCATCTTTAATGGCCTTGGTTTAAGTTGGGCTGCAAATAGACATGGCTGGCATGATTTTTTTTAAGCGGTGGGCTTTGTTTCCTCTGCCTCAAAACCTACCAACTCGATCGACTTTTGTCATTCCCTCCCTCTCCCTCGATGGTGTCGCATTAGGGCACGGCGCCGATTTTCTCCTCCATTCTCCTCTTCTTCTCCTAAGCTCACGGAAAAGCAGTGATTTTTCGTGGTTGTTCAGTGATCATGTGCAAGGGTTAGTAGCTTGCGGCTTTGGTTGAGCTGGAGCTTTGTCGGATTGTGAGTTTTTGCCGAAGCAGGACCTCAGTTTTACCCTAGATCGAAGTAAGCTTATTGTTTCTCTCTTCTCCTCTTAACTTTTATGTTGATGTTGGGTTCCTGGGAGGAAAAGTATATGCAGTGTGTTCTAGGGGTTTCTATTGATTTTGATTTGGCTGATGGTGAGGGTTTCATGCTTCAGTTGGTCACTGTTTTAGAAAATGAAATCAGCTGATATCATTCTTCTAGTTGTTTTCGGTGGTCTGGTTTGGTAATTGCTGGGGGAAGGGGATGGTTACCAATTAACTGCTATCAATCTTTTCTTATATCTGTGACTGTTCCAGTTGTGGCTTGATTTGGAATATGCTTAGTTTTGGTTTTGTTTTACAGTAACTACTATAAGTTAATTCCTGGGGTGGGGGAAAGGTTCTCCTTCATGTTAACTGTTTTTAGTATTATTGTTCTGGAGAAAAGCTTTGGTCTGTGAGCTGCTTTTATCCAGGGGTTGTGCTGTTATATCTGTAGTTCAATTTTCTAAATGTTTCAATGGGAGAGTTATAGTACTTATGTTGGCAGGCCGCTATGTGTTTCTATGTTTGTATTGCTGCTTGAGTGAGGAATGGAATGACAGTATTGTTATAACAAATTTGGGCTTTGCTTTACTATTTCACCAGCTAATGTAAACAATGAAAACCAGTAGGTTCATAAAAAGTGGTGGATGGGCTAGTGGAGTAGCTTCCAAATGATGTTATCATCGTAATCAATATTGTAGCTATAGCGAGGTGCAACCCCGATATAAATGCCCTAAATGATATGATGTTATACAGATACCGCGAAGGATGGCACCTCCATATAGACATGACAATGCTATGAACACTGATACTGATGGTGAGAGCTACCTGTTTCATTTGTGCTTTATGGCTTTACTTTCTTTTTATATACACACTCTTTTTATACTGAATGTTACATGCATAGTTGATATCACTGATACTAAATGTCGCTATATTGTATGGCCTTGAAAAAGGCAAACAGGCGAATGATATTTCTGAGGGGATTATAAAAATGAATAACTCACTTTATGTAAGCGTGTCGACACGAGGTTATATTACGGGCGAATTGAAGTGCATGCATATGAATGAAATGAATATGATGAATTGCCAAGTCAGTCGGTCGTAGGCGGAAACGCGTGTGCACGTACTGATTTGGATACAGGACCCAGAGGGGTCGGGCCAGTTACCAAGTCAGTTGGCCGTAGGCGGAAACGCGTGTGCACGTACTGATTTGGATACAGGACCCAGAGGGGTCGGGCCCAAAGAAAAGGAAAATGAATTTCAATTCAATCGCCCCTAATATATCCTAAGGAAAGAAACATTCATGGAAATACTGAGTTAAAGAGTTATAAAGGTACATGGATAAATGCTTATAGACATGAAAACTGACATGAAGTTATGTATGTGCACTGCTTCCATGATATAGATACAGTTATGATACTTGCATTGTTTACATGTTCCGTAGCTCCTATGAATGCTATAGCTCCTTATACTGTTTATGAATATTGAAATGTTCCCCCAGTCATTATGTTCTTTCATTGATACTGATACATGGACACACTGATATAATGCTATACTGATAGACTGATATACTGTTACTATGATAAACTGATACACTGATGTAGACATACTGATACATGGAATTATTGCTTACACTGATATACTGATACAAGGATTTATTGCTTATACGGATACATTGCTTTACTGTTATATTGTAACATGATATGATTATGATCCTATACTGCTCATACTGTTTTACTGGTACTAACATGTTCATATAGTTATATGCTGCATATGTTACTACTGAGACAGAAAACAGTTAGTAAATGAAAATGATGTTTTGAAATGTGTAAGTTTTTTTTCTAAATGTATATAGCAATGAAAGAGGTATATCCTCACTTAGTCATATTTTTATGACTAAGCCCGTTGTCAAATTTTGTAGGTAACGGACATGACTTGGATACGCGAAAACAAAAGAACTGATTATGATAAGACAGAACAGTTTCAACAAGTAAGCAAGGTATGCAAGTACATTTCTTATTATGTGTCTTTATTTTGTATTCACTAGCCTTACTTCAACCTGGGACACATGTATGAACATAGCTTAGATACAGATGTATGTGGGGTCTAAATGGGGGCCTCACAATTTGGTATCAGAGCTAGGTTTTCAAGAAGTTTGGTTGTAGTGAGTACTAAATAAGCACACATGATATGATGTAAAAAGATCACTCATAGAAATCTAGGAATTTGGAATCTGTCCAAATCAAATGACGTCAAAGGATATTAGAAGGATTTTACCAAAGGGTTAGAAAGTAAATGAATATTTGTACATGTAGATAAAGGAAAAGCTACTGATGGTTTCTGTTTTTGTGGTATCATTTAGTACGTAAAATATGCTAGAGAAAAATGATTCGACCCATAATATGGAGTTACGAAATAATGTTTGCAATAAAAAGATGATATCTATGATGTCTAACGTGAGGCTTCAAACGAGTATGAAATATATGTTTCATCTAGATGAACTTAGAACCATGATAGCAAAGGTATAAGATAATCAACAATTGCAAACGATTTGATTAAATGAAAAAGGCTTATATTTATGTTGCATCATAGCCAATGAAGACTGCACAGATAAAAGGTTTTTACCATCCTAAAAGACACGATTGTTTTCAATGCAAGCACTCGTAAATATCCATAGTAAGTCTAATTAAAGGATAAAAGGAGAATATGATGATGGGTATGTAACATTGAAGGAAATGAATAAGCAAAGTAAAGATTATAATGAGTTGTAACTTCACTTTCACTCTATATAATATATCTTGGATTTTGGCCGAATCTTTGATACGTTATATGGATATGAAAGAGGTGTTACAAAACTAATGTTAGAAAAATGAAGGAAAAGAAATAAGAGATCGTTTTCCCAACACATTCCATCATGAGAGTTAGTAAGGGACTAAATGTTAACCTATATTTTCATTCAGTATTAACGTTAGCAAATGCTTGAGATAACCATCTTCTCCAAGAAATATTCTTACCTGTGTAAAAAGAAAATAATATTTTCAGAAATCAAACTTATAGGAATATGATAAGCATGGAGTAGTTGATATAGGAAGGTGCTTATCAATGAACGAAAGATCACACGTAAAGTAAATGAGTGTGCTTACATGTAATGAAACAGTGTATAATTAACGGGCTCTAATTCATATAAGTTATAACAAAACGATATGTACTGTAAAAAGAAGCAATGGTGAATGAAACGAATAGGCATTGTAAATCTATCTTCATTTTATGTACCAAAGTTTTGAAACAACGTGTTACACGCACAGGTATAAAGAAAATGAAATAAAGTTACAAGATAAATTGTGTACCAAGCCCATCGTTTCAATACTATGTACTTGTTAAAAAGGAATTTGCAAATGAAAACAACGTGAATATGAAAATGTGAAGCTACGGAAAAAGGAAGTCCACTGACATTCGACATATTGTAGGTCGTATTGGAAAGGGCCAATAGGATAATGAGATACGAATCTAAATCAACGATTTAGGTATTTCACAAAGGATAGTGCTATGAAAAATGAAAGTTATAATTGTATGTGGAGTGATGAGTAAAATGACACGAGAAGTACATGAAACTGCAAAATGCAAGTGAAAATATGCCAAAGAAAGGACGTAAAGAAGGCAAATTAAAGGAAAGTTTATATGATAAAAGTTTACGATCAAAGGTTATATGCGATGAATAAGAATACTGATGAATGATAATATGTGCGTTGGTAAAAAGGTAACGTGAAAGCCCACAATGTGCATATCATGTTAAGTGCGTTAAGACAATGTTTTAATGATTAAGGAACTGAAAGGCGATAAATGTTTCATGAAACACTACATTTTTATTATGTGTTTTTATGGCGGTTTGTTGATCGCTATAAGGTAGCAACCTGAAATAAGGGAAAACGAGGGAAGATATAAATGAATGGAAAAGTAAGCGATATAATATTTGAAAATTTATATCGTGTCCCATTTTCGAGGACGAAAATCTTTTATAAGAGGGGAAGAAACTGTAACGGCCCAAATGTGACATGATCCAAATGAATAATAAAAGTACATAAAAGTTCGTCCCCTATGATGAAAATATAAATCAGTGTCAACTCTGCATAGTTTTGAAAGTTGAGTATGAATTGAATTGACGCGTTGCGGCACTCAAAATGTTTTAACGAAATATGTACTTTTCTAATTACTCTAAATGTAATGGGTGTGCTCATAGAGGTTGCCTTCTAGCTGAAAATGGTGTGCTATTAGAGGCTTTGTGCGGGTTTGTCATGTGGCCGGAAATGTGAACTGCCAAAAGCTATTATAGTGGGGTGTGCCAATAGTTATTGTTTAATTTCATCTTTAATGGCCTTGGTTTAAGTTGGGCTGCAAATAGACATGGCTGGCATGATTCTTTTAAGCGGTGGGCTTTGTTTCCTCTGCCTCAAAACCTACCAACTCGATCGACTTTTGTCATTCCCTCCCTCTCCCTCGATGGTGTCGCATTAGGGCACGGCGCCGATTTTCTCCTCCATTCTCCTCTTCTTCTCCTAAGCTCACGGAAAAGCAGTGATTTTTCGTGGTTGTTCAGTGATCATGTGCAAGGGTTAGTAGTTTGCGGCTTTGGTTGAGCTGGAGCTTTGTCGGATTGTGAGTTTTTGCCGAAGCAGGACCTCAGTTTTACCCTAAATCGAAGTAAGCTTATTGTTTCTCTCTTCTCCTCTTAACTTTTATGTTGATGTTGGGTTCCTGGGAGGAAAAGTATATGCACTGTGTTCTAGGGGTTTCTATTAATTTTGATTTGGCTGATGGTGAGGTTTCATGCTTCAGTTGGTCACTGTTTTAGAAAATAAAATCAGCTGCTATCATTCTTCTAGTTGTTTTCGGTGGTCTGGTTTGGTAATTGCTGGGGGAAGGGGATGGTTACCAATTAACTGCTATCAATCTTTTCTTATACCTGTGACTGTTCCAGTTGTGGCTTGATTTGGAATATGCCTAGTTTTGGTTTTGTTTTACAGTAACTGCTATAAGTTAATTCCTGGGGTGGGGGAAAGGTTCTCCTTCATGTTAACTGTTTTTAGTATTATTGTTCTGGAGAAAAGCTTTGGTCTGTGAGCTGCTTTTATCCAGGGGTTGTGCTGTTATATCTATAGTTCAATTTTCTAAATGTTTCAATGGGAGAGTTATAGTACTTATGTTGGCAGGCCGCTATGTGTTTCTATGTTTGTATTGCTGCTTGAGTGAGGAATGGAATGACAGTATTGTTATAACAAATTTGGGCTTTGCTTTACTATTTCACCAGCTAATGTAAACAATGAAAACCAGTAGGTTCATAAAAAGTGGTGGATGGGCTAGTGGAGTAGCTTCCAAATGATGTTATCATAGTAATCAATATTGTAGTTATAGCGAGGTGCAACCCCGATATAAATGCCCTAAATGATATGATGTTATACAGATACCGCGAAGGATGGCACCTCCATATAGACATGACAATGCTATGAACACTAATACTGATGGTGAGAGCTACCTGTTTCATTTATGCTTTATGGCTTTACTTTCTTTTTATATACACTCTTTTTATACTGAATGTTACATGCATAGTTGATATCACTGATACTAAATGTCGCTATATTGTATGGTCTTGAAAAAGGCAAACAGGCGAATGATATTTCTGAGGGGATTATAAAAATGAATAACTCACTTTATGTAAGCGTGTCGACACGAGGTTATATTACGGGCAAATTGAAGTGCATGCATATGAATAAAATGAATATGATGAATTGCCAAGTCAGTCGGCCGTAGGCGGAAACGCGTGTGCACGTACTGATTTGGATACAGGACCCAGAGGGGTCGGGCCAGTTACCAAGTCAGTTGGCTGTAGGCGGAAACGCGTGTGCACGTACTGATTTGGATACAGGACCCAGAGGGGTCGGGCCCAAAGAAAAGGAAAATGAATTTCAATTCAATCGCCCCTAATATATCCTAAGGAAAGAAACGTTCATGGAAATACTGAGTTAAAGAGTTATAAAGGTACATGGATAAATGCTTATAGACATGAAAACTGACATGAAGTTATGTATGTGCACTGCTTCCATGATATAGATACAGTTATGATACTTGCATTGTTTACATGTTCCGTAGCTCATATGAATGTTATAGCTCCTTATATTATTTATGATTATTGAAATGTTCCCCCAGTCATTATGTTCTTTCATAGATACTGATACATGGACACACTGATATAATGCTATACTGATAGACTGATATACTGCTACTATGATAAATTGATACACTGATGTAGACATACTGATACATGAAATTATTGCTTACACTGATATACTGATACAAGGATTTATTGCTTATACGGATACACTGTTTTACTGTTATATTGTAACATAATATGATTATGATCCTATACTGCTCATACTGTTTTACTGGTACTAACATGTTCATATAGTTATATGCTGCATAAGTTACTACTGAGACAGAAAATGGTTAGTAAATGAAAATGATGTTTTGAAATGTGTAAGTTTTTTTTCTAAATGTATATAGCAATGAAAGAGGTATATCCTCACTTAGTCATATTTTTATGACTAAGCCCGTCGTCAAATTTTGTAGGTAACGGACATAACTTGGATAAGCGAAAACAAAAGAACTGATTATGATAAGACAGAACAGTTTCAACAAGTAAGCAAGGTATGCAAGTACATTTCTTATTATGTGTCTTTATTTTGTATTCACTAGCCTTACTTCAACCTGGGACACATGTATGAACATAGCTTAGATACAGATGTATGTGGGGTCTAAATGGGGGCCTCACATACTAGCCGCCGGTAAAATAACTTCATTCGAATCTGTTTTGGGCCGCTGTTCCGGTCGCTGTGGGGATCCGGGGAAGCTTTTAATGAAGGAAGGAGGCTTGGGGAAGCTTTTAATGAAGGGGGAAGGAGGAAGAAGAGTATAATGCTCAACCGGATGATGATCTCTTGGCACCGAGGCTTTCTTCCGGCGAAACCGGGGAGATCTCCTCGTATATCATACTTTTTCTTTATCCAGATCGCGCGAGAGGGGGAAATTGGTGGGAGACGGGTAGACTGAAAAAGGTAAAAGGCAAAGAACAAACAATAGTAAAAAAAAATAGCTTTTATCAGAAATAGAAATAAACACCAAACCACAATTTCTTCCTATTATCTGAATCAATGAGCAAAATAAGAACCGAAATGCAGCACCAGAGATCAGCAGATAAACTAATTTTAAAAAAGGAAACCTGAAATCAGCAGGTTTCGTGGGGGAATACAACTCAGGGTGGACAAAGATCCGGAGATAATCTCTCCAATACCGATGTTCTTTCGTCGTGAAACCATAACTGGTCCCATGACATATAGAGTCCAACATTTGCTTCAGGTTGTAGACATGCTTCTCCTCTGGGGTTTGATCAAAGAACTCCATGAATGCCTTCACCATGGACGTTTGTAAGCTCTCCGATACGCCGTGATTGACGAGCTGCAACGATTTGCACTATATTCAAAAGCTGTTCTAAGTCCTTGTTTTTAGCCAGATCAGGTCACTCACCGTGAAGCAACCCCACTCTTGGAAGGCCCGCCCTAGATCACGAACAGTCCGCAGCCGTTCATCTGGATTCCCTTCCCTTAGCAAGAGAAAGTCGATTGACGGGATCTGCTTCTTAATATCAGCATCGGCATCGGCATCGGCATCGGCATCCGCCTGGTTGCGAGTTATGAAAAGCGAGGGCACGGCGGTGGAGCAAGAGCCGACATGCTCGGCGAGTTCTTTAACGAAGACAAGAGGAGGAGGAGGAGGAAGAGCAGTCGAAGTGGCCGCCATCGTAGACAGAAGAAGAGATTAAAGTGGGGAAAGGGGCGAGATTTTGTATGAACAATTTGCCGGGAGAAAAAGCATTATATGCATAGCTATAAGTAGCTATAAAGACTCATTTTGATAACATAATATAATAATATCATTTAAAATGTTTCACTGTATGTACTATGTACTTTATGGAATATCATTTTAACGCATATTTAATTATTAAAAGAAAACTCTTTGAAATAATAATAATAATAATAGCAGTAGTTAGATTAAATGACGTCAGTGCTAATTAATTAGTCATTGGATATATGCTCTAGTAAAGATTCCACACATGAAGCGGTTGCCCCTCTGGATTTTAGCGGTCAGCCGCCAGATAATAACAAATGTTATATACGAGCATCTTCGCACGGGCTATGCCTGTGCTCGATGCTCTCGGACGGTTTTCGACCGCATCAATGCGAGCATCACATGCATAAAGCCTGTGTTGCGCCCATCTTCACTGTTCTCGATTGCATGTGATTCGCCCGTGAACGTCATGAATGTCTCGTCGCTCGCACCCCAGCGAAGTGAAGCCCGCATTGATGCCTCTCTCCCTCTCTCTCTCTACCTTGTATGTAAAATATAGGGTGATGTTATTAGCAAATCTTATTTGGCTGTTAGCAAACCTAAAAATCCTCCAAATTTGTTTTTTTTTTTCGTTATTTTGAAGACAACTTTTTCTACTACTAGCAAATCCTGTCCTAATTCCCTTCCGCCCTTCCCGCTCGCGCGACTCCCTCTCCCGTGTGCGAATCCCAGGCGTTGCCTCAGTGACATCCCCCCTCTCTCGTTCGTGATTCCCACACCCTCTCCCGTTCGTGACTCCCTCTCCAGACGCGTCTTCCTCTCTCGTTGCTCGCCTCCCTCAAATCTCTCGTCGCTGAAGATTTCTCGCCGCTTCTCGCCGCCTGAAGATCTCCCCCGATTAACCATATGTCGATCTCCTGGCTAACCATCGTCCACAGATCCCAGATCTTCATTGTCCGGCCTCTCTGTTCATTTCTTCGCAAGGTGAGCATAACAGATCTTCCCAGAGTCATGTTTTTCTTGTTCATTTCTTCCCCATAAGCCAATTTCCCAGATTCTTCTCCGTTTCATTTTTGAAGCTAAAAAGGTTTTCTTTCCCATTTTACTGGAATATGATCCCATTTTACTGGATCATTTCGCAAGCTAAAAATGTTTTTCATCTTTGAATACTGGAATATGATTGTTGTTAGAGTAAAATGTGTATATGTCCGTTAAAATTTGTTGGTGTAAAATGTGTAAATTATGTCCTGCATTTTCGTATTTGGCGACTCTCCATTTCAAACCCTAAATGGAAAACCTCCGTAGAAGTTGAAATGGAGGCCTTCAATCAGCAGGTACTAGGTGTTTATGAATGATATGCAATCCATTGGTTGATTTTATTGCAGATTGTTTAGGGTATGGATGACAAAAGAACAGTATTACAATTATCATGGGTTATTGGGTTTTGAATCGCGCAGAAGAATCTGCCTTTGGTTGCCCTTTGGCATGTCTAGTAGCACTCGATCGATGCTAGTATTTGCATTTGTGATTTTATTTCTTATTTCATATTTGTGATCTTATTTCTTATTTCATATTTGAGATCTTATTCTCCATCATTATAAGTTATGTCCCGAAAGTCATGATTTTAAGTCAAATATTTTGTTCTTGTCTCACTGTAGGTCTAATGATGGATGTGCTCCCTCCATCACCAGTTACATCAACTGCATTTGGTGTTGATTCCTCAATGGAGATTGTTGTTTGTAACCCAACGACTGAAAGGTATCCTTTGCAACCTTAACTAGTTGTGATATTGTAATGTAGATATTGTGTCGATATAGTTGTATTGACTTATGTATTCTATTCATTTCATTGTTGAGTAGTGGATCGGATGTGAAGGTTGATGTTGGTAGTCATTTTGAAACAAAAATTCAGTTTCCATCTTGGGATGTGTTGATCGATTGAGCTCGTAATGTTGGCAAGTCTTGTAGTTTTGATGTCACAGTTAAAGGCTCAGACAAATTAGAAGGTGGTAGAGCACGGCCACGTGTAATTCTTGGTTGTGATAGAGGTGGATTTTGTCACGAGAAGCAATGTAAAAAGGGTTGGACTAAACAAAATTTAAGAAAATCTACTAGTAAGCGATGTGGTTGCCCCTTTACATTGATTGGGAAAAAATGCCTTCTCGGATGAATGGACATTGGAAGTGAAATGTGGGACACATAATCATGAAATGGTTCATTTAGAAGCACATGCCACGGTTGGATGGTTGAATTGTCTTGAGAAGAAGATAGTTCACAACATGTATGCATCAAATGTTAAGCCCAGATGCATATTATCAACATTAAAAATGAGGAATGCAGAGAATCATACTGTCATGCGAACTATTTATAATGGGAGATATAGGTTACAGAAAAAGTACTGAATGGAGACACACCTATAGAATACATATACAAATGTTTAACTAATAGCTGGTATTTGAGTTTTAATCGTGTTATGGAAGGGAAGACAATTTTGATTAGCTTATTCTGTGCTCATCCAGTTGCTATTAAACTAAGTAAAATATTCTCAACCGTGTTTTCAATGGATTGTCAAGCACATGTGCACAGAAATATTTTATCCAACTGCAATAAATATTTCAAAGATGGGAAAGAGTTCGAGATCTTTCTTGGCGTTTGGCAACGTCTAGTGGACACAAGAAATGAAAATGAATTTTATATGAGATATAATAGTATTTTGAGTGTTTATTCTACTTCATACCCAGATGTTATCTCTTACATATGTACAACATGACTTGAACCTTTGAAGGAGTCTTTTGTTTGTGCTTGGATTGATAATTATATGCACCTAGCTAGGCAACTCAACAATAAACTGAGTCGAAGGGAGGCATAACAAGTTGAAAAAAATTCTAGAAGTTTCAATTGGAAACTTGGCAACCATATGGAAAGCGTTCAATCAAATGTTATGTTTCCAACATACGGAAATAAAACGATCGTTTGGGCATAGCTCCATTCAAGTTAGTAATGATTTTAAGGGGTCTCTGTACTCGGACCTTGTTGGGTGTGCATCGTTTCAAGCTTTGCAATTGATTAAGGTATAGAGGAGGATAAATATCGGAAATCAAAGTTAGTTGTTGGTGAATATTGTCCACATAGAAGTCGTTCAACACTTGGGCTACCTTGTAGTCATGAATTGGTGCATTATATCTCACAAAACAAAGCATGCCCGATATGGTTAGTACACAAACATTGGAAGCAATTATCTATCTCCTTGGAAAGTGATACAATGCCAAATACACAAGAATCGATGAACACCAAAGACATAGATATAGTCGTTGAGTTGGAGGGGATCATAACAAGGTATGCAAACACTAATGAGCATCAACAGAAGGAGATTAAAAATAAATTACGTGAAATCATGGATCCAACATCAACCCGAACGAAAGAGCCGCTTTTGCCAACAAAATTAAAAGGAAGACCGAAAGGGAGTACAAAGAGGTTCAAAGATGAATTTAGAACTACAAAGTGCAATCCCTCTCTTTTTGAGCACATCTTGAGAGAAGACATAAGTACACACACAAAATTGTCAAAGTCATCAAGGGAACAAAGTATGTGAAACAATAGATTATTTGATAGCGTTCGCCGACAACTACCGTCTTGCATTTCGGATCACTTGGTGGATGTGTTCAATGTCGCCGTGGATGACCATTATGGCTTTCGTGTGATTAGTGAATCTCTAGGCATGGGCGAAAATTGGCAACAAATTAGAGCCGATTTAATGAATGAGTTGGTGAGAAGAGAAATTTTGTATGATGCAATTTATGGAAGCACAAAAAGAAAATAATTAAGGGAATTGCTATTCAAACCCCAAAATTGGATATTTATACCCAATTTAAGAGAACATTCAACCCTTTTATTTCCCCAACTCCACCGGATATTTGTACCCACAGCATTAATTCCTAAGCCTATTTTCCCGCAGCTGAAGGCCCCCGTCTCCTCCCCTCTCGCCCCCAGTCGCCCATCTCCTCGCCTCTCGCCCCCAGTCGCCCATCTCCCCCGACGGCCAAGCTCCATGCCGACGGCCAAGCTCGACGCCGACAGCCAAGCTCGACGTCGTAGCCCTAAATCCCCACATTTCTCCTTCCATTCTCGTCTGTAGCCGGAGTCCCAGAGCTGACTACTTGCCTTCTTGCCCGCAGACGGAGCCCTGGAGCCGTCTCCTTCACTTCTATCCCGCAGTCGGAGCCTTGGAGACGTCTCCTTCACTTTTCACCATTTTTTGCAGTCGGTGAGTTTTTTTTTTGCAGCCCTAGGTCCCCCCATTTTCCAGATTTTGTTCATATTGTTCAGTTTTAGGTTGGATTAACAAATACAGTAAGAGGAACTTACAGGTTTTGTGATTGCATATCAAAAAGAGATTTTATTCAAATTTTTGCTTCCAGGTTTTGTGATTGCAGTAGGTTTTGTGATTGCATTAGTATTTGCAAATTGTGATTGTAAATTTTGATTCAGATTTTGTGATTGTAGGTTCCATTAGATTTTGTGCAGTATTCAGATTTTGTGATCATTAGTGATACTAAATTGGTTCATTTAGTAATTTGGCTTTGTGTGTCGATTGTGTTTAGGGATCACCTAATTAATGATGAGTTCAAAAGAGTTGGCCTTATTTGAAAATGTTGAAGTTTCCAAAGACGTTGGAATACACTTTTGCACGTCTCTTAACTTTCAAAGCAAAGAAGATATGGTTGAGTGGGCTCGGAATGTTGCCAAACAATTGGGTTTCGTCATTATCATAACAAGAGCAGATAAAATCAGTGACAGAGCAACACCTAGAGTTATTTTGGGTTGTGACTGGGGTGGGTTAGCTCCAGATTCTCAGAAAAACAAAGGGTATGTTAAGAAAAATATCAGAAAATCAAGTTCCAAGCGGTGCGGGTGTAAATTTGCGTTTAAAGGACATAAAAATGAGAACAGTGAATGAAAAATTGAAGTAACACATGGTGTGCACAATCATCAGTTTGTTCATCTTAAAGCACACCCATATGCCGGTAGGCTAGATGCCAATGAACACAAAATTGTCGAGGAGATGTACAATGTCGGATGTAAACCTCGTAAAATTTTGTCCATGTTGAAGAAGAGAAATCTGGATAATACTACAACCGTTAGAACGATCTACAATGCGAAGGCTAAGCTATATAGATCATAATTGGAAGGTGGAACTCCAATCCAGCATTTGTTCAAATGCATAAGTGATTCCGGGTATATTAGTTTTACTCAAGTAAATGAGAGTACTTTACAATTAGAAAGTATCTTTTTTACACATCCAACTGATATTCGTCTAAGCAATATGTTCTCAAATGTCTTTTTGGTGGATTGCACTTCCAAGACCAATCGCTACCATTTGCCACTGCTTTCAATAGTTGGTGTTATTTCGACCAATCAATCATTTTTTAGTTCATTTGCCTTTATGTCCAATGAAAATGAAGACAGTTATAAATGGGCCCTTGAATGTTTTAGGCTTACATTTGATCAAAATGTGATTCCAAATGTCTTTGTGACGGACCGGGAGCTTGCATTGATGAATGCAATAAAGGTGGTTTTCCCACAGGCAAAAAACATTCTATGTCAGGTGCATATACACCGTAATATTTTGGCAAATTGCAAAAAGTTTTTTACACACGGCAAAGAATGTGATGTTTTTTGGGTGTTTGGCAACTTATAGTGAATGCAAAAACCGAAAATGAGTTCCAAATGCGGTTTAATGAATTGTTGACTGATTATTCTAGCAAATATCCTCAAGTTATTGGTTATGTTACAAGTACGTGGTTAGAACCGTACAAGGAAATGTTTGTTTCAGCATGAGTTGACAAATATTTACATTTAGGCAACACATCAACAAACCGCGTAGAGGGGGGACATAGCCAGCTCAAGAAATTCCTTGAAGTATCAATAGTAAATCTAACTACAGTATGTAAAGCATTTGATAACATGATGGTAGCGGGTTAGTCTCCGAAAGACTAGTGCACGACTAAATGACGCTCTCTCACAATATCCCGCTCTCCAAACGTATTTGGGTAGAAATCTAACCACCTAACCCGATGTCAAGCAATCACAAACCTAATGTCAGTACCAAGAGGATCCGACTAAAACAGCGATCGAAAAGTAGTCGGAAGAACTCCCAAAAGGGTTGGTCTCCGGATTGCCGTAATCCACCAAATCGTAAAGGGATATCGCATCACCTTGCGGATTTGAGTTAGATCTTGCCAATCCTTCAAGGTCTCAAGAGATCGGAAATTATTACGATTGATTCAAGCGAAACGCAGCAAAATAAAATCATTCAATGATTCCAAAGTCACACTCAAACTTGCAACCAAAGAACGGAGGAAAACACACCAAGTGAAGGAGATTCGTTACCCAACCGAGAAGATAGCTAGGCGAGTCTCACGCCAAGGATCCGCCGGAGTCGCACTGGAGGAGATACATCGCTTGCCTTCCACGGAGTCTCACCGAAGAAGATCTCTCGCCGAGTGGAAGAATGGTTGCACCTGGGCTTGGCCGAACTTCACGAGGAAGAGGGCGGGGGGGGGGGCGTCCTACTGTGTCGCATGACAAGAAGGCGGAAGAGGACGACGGCGAGTCTCACGCCGAGCGGAAGGACGACGGCAGCGTCGCGTGGCACACCGAGAGGGGAGGAGCGAACCCTAAAGGGGCGCGGGAGAAGAATTTTCACGGGAGGTTTTTTTGTTCTCAAAATTATCAATACCAAATTAAAGAGGAGGCCCACCTATATATAGTGGAGCATCATTACATCATAACCATGCATGAAAGAAATTAAATCCTAGCCACTAGTTATGCTAAGCGCAGTACAGATCAGGCTAAACGCAGTTCACATTAACATACATGCTGAATTTTAAACTTTAGAACTAAAATGACGGTAACGGAGAATAAGAAACTAATATTTAATATGTTTTATAATCATATTAAATATTAGTTAAGTGCGAGGCCGCAAGTCGTAGCGGCGGCGAGCATTGCGAGCATGATCCCCTTTGTTGTTGCGCCTCAAGTCTTTTTCGGCGGTGACGACTTCCTCGGTAACATCTTCAATAGGTGGAGGCGCCGTCACATCAGCACGAGCAGTAGGAGTAGCACCACGAACATGATGCGTAGGAGGCGGGCCTGCATCAATCCTCCCCCGGTCGAATGCACTCATCACCGGTGAGTGGTCGTGTAAATAGCGTCGGAGAAGGTCTGCATCCCACTGGTGTAGGTCGTGCTCAGGAACCCAAGAATCATCCGAAGAAGAACGTCCCTTCCAACGAACCAAGAAGTGACATGTAGGTCCGTCTGGTTTGTCAATCGTCTCATCATCCAAAATCCTGTCAGGAGATGGCAAAGCATGGAAAGATCTAGCAAAAGTGTCAGCATCAGTTGAAGACAAAGCAGTATAATCTCCCACCCATGTGTCATCAGGAGAATCCTTGGCACACTCATTCCCAACCCCACAATAAGTAGAAGAAGGCTCACTCAAGGAAGAAAATGTAGAAGTTGGTGGAAGTGGCATAGTATAGAGTGTTAAATCGGAAACATTAAAAATAGGAGAAATTCTCCAATTCGCAGGTAGACTTAAAACAACCGCATTACTTCCAATATTCTTAATTATCTTGAAGGGGCCAGCTCTCCGAGGTGTCAACTTTTTCACGGTTCCCGAAGGTAACCGCTCCGGGAGTAATCAGACCAAAACCCAATTGCCAACATTAAAGTTGGAGGACCTTCGGTGGGCGTTAGCTTGTGCTCGGTAGACATCATATTGAGTAGTTAATTTCTCTTTAATACTTTTGTGGAGATCATGAATACGCTGAGCGAAATCCTGTGCAAATTGGCTTGATTTATATGAAGGCGGTAATGATATCAAGTCAAGAGGCACACGAGCTTTATAGCCATGGACTATCTCGTTCGGTGACAAACCCGTCGACCTATTTTTGGAGTTATTATAGGCTAGTTGCGCATGGGGTAAGACCAAGTCCCAAGTACCCTTATGGTCACCCACAAGGCACCGTAATAAACCACCCAGACTTCTATTTACCACCTCAGTCTGGCCATCCGTTTGAGGGTGGTAGGCAGAGGAAAATACAAGGTGGGTGCCCAACAAAGTCCATAGCGTTTTCCAAAAATAACTAGTAAATTTAACATCCCTATCCGACATTATGGATTTTGGAACACCGCGATGACCGACGACTTCTTTAAAAAACAATTTGGCGATATGCGAAGCGTCATTGGCTTTGCTACATGGGACAAAATAGGCCATTTTGGAAAATCTATCTACCACGACCATGACGGAATCATGTCGATGCAACGTAGGTGGAAGGCCTAACACAAAATCCATACTAAGATCTTCCCACGGGACGGAAGGGATAGGTAACGGCGTGTAGAGTCCAACATTAGTACGTCTTATTGCCCTTGGACAATTGGCAAGTGCGGCAGCTACTCACTATCTTTCCTACAAGTGTTTTCAATTTAGGCCAATAGAATTTTTTTTTTCTACTAACGCAATCGTCTTATCCCTCCCAAAGTGACCCGCTAGTCCACCGCTATGAAACTCCCAAACTATAAAGTGTCGAAGTGATGAGGACGGGATGCATAAACGGGAGTGCCTAAACAGGTAGCCATCCCTAAGGAAGTAGGCCGAAATGGTGGTGGGAGATTCCTGTTGTGCCTCAAGGTAAATGTCCTTAAAGTTGGGACAAGTAACATATTCATCTTTTATGCGCTCAAACCCAACGACCTTAACTTGCATAGTGGATAATAAAAGAGCCACACGACTAAGCGCATCTGTGACCCTATTTTCAGCCCCCTTTAGGTGCTTCAGCGTGAACGTGTACTCTTGCAAAAATGAGACCCATTTGGCGTGTCTGGGGCTGATTTTTGCCTGAGAATTGATAAAACGCAGCGCTTCATGATCAGATAAAAGGACAAATTCCTTGGAGAGTAGGTAATGCTGCCAATGTGCAAGGCTACGTACTACCGCATAGAATTCTTGGTCATAGTTGGAATTGTTTAGCTTAGACCCGGAAAGTTTTTCGGTAAAATATCCTATGGGGTGACAGTCTTGGCTTAGCACTCCTCCAATCCCAACTCCGTAGGCGTCGCAAGATAATTCGAAAACCTTAGAAAAATCGGGCAACCGAAGTATAGGGGCTTCAGTCATTAGTGTTTTGATTTGTTCGAATGCACGCGCGGCGGATTTAGTCCATGTGAACTCGCCCTTCTTCAAACACTCCGTAATAGGCGACATCACACTACTAAAGTTGCGGATAAACCGACGATAAAACGTGGCTAAGCCATGAAAAGAACGGACGTCACGAATGGTCTTTAGCTCGGGCCAATCCCTAATAGCTTGGGCCTTACTCTGGTAAACCTTAATGCCCTCTTCGCCAACGATGTATCCCAAAAACTCCACCTCTCGCCCATAGAAAATAGACTTTTTAAAATTTAAGTAGAGGTGCTCCGATCGTAGCGCAGAAAAAACTAGACGTAGATGGGCAAAGTGATCGTGAGTGGAGGTGTTATAGACTAGAATGTCAATGAAGTAGACCACCACAAACTTCCCCAGGTAGGGCTGGAAAGTATGGGTCATCATACGAGATAAAGTGCTTGGGGCATTAGAGAGCCCAAATGGCATCACTAGCCATTCATACAAACCTTCTTTTGACTTAAAGGCGGTTTTCCATTCGTCGCCCTCTCATATGCGGATTTGGTGGTATCCGCTACGTAGATCTAACTTAGAGAAGATGGATGAACCCGCCAACATGTCAAGTAGATCATCTAACCGCGGAATTGGAAATCGATATTTGATGGTGATTTTGTTGATAACGCGGCTATCAACACACATCCGCCAAGACCCATCTTTCTTGGGAGCTAAGAGGGTCGGAACTGCGCACGGACTCAAGCTATGACGTATGAACCCCTTGGATAACAAATCTGAAATTTATCGTTGTAATTCTAGATGCGCGGAGGGGTTTAAGCGATAATGAGGGAGATTCGGTAAAGAGGAGCCCGGGATAAAATCTATCGCGTGTTGGATATCACGCATAGGAGGTAACTCCGATGGCAATTCCTCCGGGTAAACATCTGTATATTCGTCCAAAAGGTCCCTCAACTCCGTAGGCAAACAATCCATCAAAGGTACATCTTCTCTCGCGGCTAAACAAACTAACGCATACATCACGCCGTCCGCAAATGAATCACGCTCAAACTCTCGCCGCCCAATCAGACTTAGACTATTCTTTTCTACAGGCAATGTGGTGTCCCTGGATGAACTACCCGTGTCCTTAGGGAGGGTGGGCCTCAAGACCACCTTCTTACCATTGAATAAAAACTCATAAGTGTTGGATCGTCCATAATGAGTAACGTCGTGGTCGAATAACCAGGGACGGCCAAGAAGGACATGGCAAGCATCCATGGGTATCACGTCACACCAAACCTGATCCGAATATGATTTGATGCGGAGGGGAACTAAACAACGCTTCTAACTGGAAGTGAGGCCTTATTCACCCAAGCAACCTTGTATGGTTGTGGGTGGGGCTCCGCATTTAGGGACATGCGGGTAACCGCGCCCTCGGAGATAACGTTCATACAACTCCCGCTGTCAATGATCAACTTACATAATTTATCCCCGCTCTTAAAAATCAAAGAGAATAAATTCGTCCTATTCCAATCATCCAAAGAGCGAGGGGTGGCAAGGATGCACCGCATAACCATGAGGAGAGAGTCGTCTTCTAAATCACTTGGTACGCCTTCTAAATTCGACTCATCCGTGGCCTCATAGATATAATCAGGCCCATCATCCGTATGCTCAACTAGTGCTAAAGTCTGAGTTTTGGTTGGGCACTCCATAGCGTAGTGGCCGGTTACTCCGCACTGATAACACGTGGCCTTTTCTTTACTAATTTTCCAACGGGAATGCGCTCCCCGGATGGGTTTCTAGTGTCCCTAGCGGTGATGACAACGTTGGACGAGTCCTTGGTCTTGACCCTTATCCTTATAGGTGGAGGTGGAGGTAGTGGTCGCGACCTTGCTCTTATAGGAGTTGTGCTTGGCCTTGGACTTGGAGGCGAGGTGTTTCTCGATATCAAGGGCGGCGTTGAATGTAGTGTTTAGGTCTGTGTGACCGTAACGCAAAAGTTTCCTTTGGATATCGTAACTAAGACCCTTACGGAACCTAGATAACGTGACCTCGGGCATCTCCTGGACCTCACAACGAACCATCTTGTCCTTCAGATCGCCCATGTAATCAGCGACAGACCGCTCGCCTTGGCGAAGGGAGGCTAGATCATCAAACATCTGGGTGCGATGATAAGCGGGGACATATTGGTCTTTCAAGAGGTTTTTCATGACAGCCCAACCAATCGGAAGGACACCGTCTACGGCTCCTAAGCGACGCTCCTCATTTAGCCAAAATACTTTGGCCCTACCCGTAAGCTTCATCCGAGCGACATGGACCTTTTGCTGGTCCGTCAAGTGATGCCACTCGTAGTAGCACTCCATGTCTAACACCCAATTCAGGAAGACTTGGGGTTCTCCTAAACCATCATAGGTGGGGGCGTTAATTTTTATGGCACGGGTGAGATCGACTTCTCATTCCTGGCGACGAGGTGGTGGTCGGTCACGCTGAGGTAGCTCCTCATGTATGTCTTCCTTGTGGAGTGGTGCCCTATGACCCCTAAGTGGAGTGGGTGCGCGGTACGGCGGACGATTACCCCTAGGAGGTGAAGGGGCTCGATGGGCCAACAGCTGGGTCAACATGTCCCGCAGCTCTCCCAATTGTTGATTCATGTCATCCTGAAGGACATCAACAGCAGTGGGGTTTGTAGGTGTTTGTCGCTCGTCGGCCATACTTGATGAGGACGACGTGTGATATGGGTGACCGGATCTAGTGGGCATGCGACGGTACTAGAAATATTTTAAATCTTATAGAAAAAATAAAAAAAAATGGTGCACACGCGAGACCTAGTGTGAAACGAGCGGACCGTGGCCAAGTTAAGAAATTGGCCAACCTCACTTTGATACCAAATTGGTAGCGGGCTAGTCTCTGAAAGACTAGTGCACGACTAAATGACGCTCTCTCACAATATCCCGCTCTCCAAACGTATTTGGGTAGAAATCTAACCACCTAACTCGATGTCAAGCAATCACAAACCTAACGTCAGTATCAAGAGGATCCGACTAAAACAACGATCGAAAAGTAGTCGGAAGAACTCCCAAAAGGGTTGGTCTCCGGATTGCCGTAATCCACCAAATCGGAAAGGGATATCGCATCACCTTGCGGATTTGAGTTAGATCTTGCCAATCCTTCAAGGTCTCAAGAGATCAGAAATTATTACGATTGATTCAAGTGAAACGCAGCAAAATAAAATCATTCAATGATTCCAAAGTCACACTCAAACTTGCCACCAAAGAACGGAGGAGAACACACCAAGTGGAGGAGATTCGTTACCCAACCGAGAAGATAGCTAGGTGAGTCTCACGCCAAGGATCCGTCGGAGTCACACCGGAGGAGATATACCGCTTGCCTTCCACAGAGTCGCACCGAAGAAGATCTCTCGCCGAGTGGAAGAATGGTTGCACCTGGGCTTGGCCGAACTTCACGAGGAGGAGGGCGGGGGGGGGGGGGGGGGGGGGGGGGCATCCTACTGTGTCGCACGGCAGGAAGGCGGAAGAGGACGACGACGAGTCTCACGCCGAGCGGAAGGACGGCGACAGCGTCGCGCGGCACACCGAGCGGGGAGGAGCGAACCCTAAAGGGGCGCATGAGAAGAATTCTCACGGGAGGTTTTTTTGTTCTCAAAATTATCAATACCAAATTAAAGAGGAGGCCCACCTATATATAGTGGAGCCTCATTACATCATAACCATGCATGAAAGAAATTAAATCCTACCACTAGTTATGCTAAGCGCAGTCCAGATCAAGCTAAACGCAGTCCACATTAACATACATGCTGAATTTTAAACTTTAGAACTAAAATGACGGTAACGGAGAATAAGAAACTAATATTTAATATGTTTTATAATCATATTAAATATTAGTTAAGTGTGAGGCCGCAAGTCGTAGCGACGGCGAGCGTTGCGAGCATGATCTCCTTTGTTGTTGCGCACTTGCGCCTCAAGTCTTTTTCGGCGGTGTCGACTTCCTCGGTAACATCTTCAATAGGTGGAGGCGTCGCCACATCAGCCCGAGCAGTAGGAGTAGCACCACGAACATGATGCGTAGGAGGCGGGCCTGCATCACATGATCAATTTACAGCATACATAAATCAAACGAATGTTTGGGCAAAGTAAAATTCAAGTTTTTTCAGGTTTCAAGAGTATGATATAGAGTCATTAGCATTGCTCTAAATATGGGGGATAATTGGATGCAAGTGAGGCATGATCTTGCAGGTGAACTTCATGAAAAGAAATTGCTGTACACTGAAATTTTTGGAACTACAAGGAGATTAGACTTATTAAAATCTCTTGACTGTTGGGTGGTGCCAGCCCCGCTTGATAGATGGATGTCAATGCCCGACATGAGTCTACTTGTTGCATCATGCTACAACATACAACTTGTTCATTTTTCAAGCAAACAATCATTCACTTTTCTACCGCTTCATTCAATTGTCCCCCAACAATTCAAAGGACAATTCATATGAGATTTATAAATGACAATTCATATGAGATTTATAAATGACAATCACTTTGTTATATTGAGGATGAAAGAAGATTGTCCACTACCTCCGGTATTTCCGGTGTGGACCACATATCATGAACAAGTAGCAGAACAGTGAGACATTTCATATATTACACGTCTAATATAATTAGCCAGGTATGTAAGTTTAAATAATTTGATTGTCCGTTGTTAAAGCTTTGAGTACTTATCAAATAATTTATTTTGTATTTTGCAGAGTGCAAAATGTTTTATCACTTGGATTCTTCAGATGGCGCAACACATTACGTTCAAAAAAGTAAGATATTTACTTCGTATTTTATTATTTTAAATTTACAATATTAATTGAAAACATTTTTCCATGCAGGCGAAGTTCATTTTGACAAGGAATGAAATGACCGGCAAATAACGTTATGTGCTTTTTGAAAACATGGGAACACAATATGTATTTTCTTGAGTGAAATATTTTTTGAGGTTAATTAAGTGAATGAATATTAAGGTGTGCTAAAAAAATCTAAGTAGATGTTATTAATGGTTAACAAAAATTTTTCTATGTTGACGCAATTTATTACAGAAAAATAATTATTTTTAAGACAAAAATGTATAGGTACGATTATCAAGTATTGAGTACAAATATCCAATCTGGGTACAAATAGCCGTGAGTTACAAATAGCCATTTATGGGGTACCAATAACAATTCTCATAATTAATCAACAATCTTGATTGCAAAAGCTCACCCGCGCCATACGATAAGTGGATGTCCATACCGGATATGAGGTTGGTGATTTCAACTTGCTACAATGTTGGGGTGGCTCATATTTCAAGAAATCAAAGTTTAACATTTTTACCATTGGATTCACCGCTTCCTCATGTCCCGAAAGTCATCTTCATCGGCTTAACTAATGGTAATCATTCCGTGGGATTGTAAATTAAAGAAGGGAGCCCACTACCACCACTCTACTCCCCATGAAGGCGATGTCATACACAACTGACAATTTCATGGGAATGCATACTCAATTCAAATGAATGAAATGTAAGATTGCTTACTAATTATTTTCAATTGCTTATTAATTTTCTTCACTAATTTCAATTTCATGGGAATGGTTACTAAGTATCTTTGTTGGTTATCTATCTCCCAATTTTCTGCCCTCACTATCTCCCAGAAGATGCTTTGCTGCCCTTCGAATTCTAGAATTTGAAGTTCTTTTCTATCTGGTCCCAATCTTAATTTGAAGTTATTTTCTATCAGTTCAGCTATTTAGAAAGCTAGTTTACAATCTTAATTTCTATCAAACTAATCCTTGATGTGAAGGTACGAAACTGCTTCCATTATTGCAACAATATTTTTGAAATTTTAGAAACAGAAACTTTAATTTGACCATATGTTCATGCTATGATGCCAGAAATTGGGTGGGCCATCCAGCTCTCTATGGGATAAAGATGTGTATGTGTGTTGTTGCTGGGAGATGTGAGGAAGATTGAAACCATCTATACTATCAATAAGTGTTCTTTTTTTTTGGGGGGGGGGGGGGGGGGGGGGGGGGGGGGGGGGGGGGGGGGGGGGGGGGGGGTGGGGGGGCAAACAATTTTTTGTAAATGTTCAAATTTATGGAAGCCTGACTTGAATAGTTTAGTATATGGTATTTCTTAGATCAATTTTGGCACTGTTATGTATGCACAATTTAATTACTGCAATGAGTTATTTAAGAATGAATGAATGGATGCAATTTATTCTATGATTGTGGCTTTTTTTATTTTTTTGTGGTTTGCTAATAACAAAATGATTTTCAAATAATCATTTTCAAATGTAATGGTTTGCTAGTAGTAATGGTTTGCTAGCATCGAAAATACGTTTGCTAATAACATCACCCAATATATATATAAATATTTAAACCTCTTCGCCTCTCTCTCTACCTTGCGTGACTGACAACGTGCTTGACACTATAGCAAAGAGTAAATATCCTTATTTAATTTATATATTTAAAATATTAAAAGAAATAAGTTGTAAAATTAAGAAATATAGTCTTGTTGCGGGCCGCTCGACGCTCTCATTAGACCAGTCGAATTGAACTGTCTCACCTCTAGAGTGAGCCGAGCGCGCAATCAGTCAAAGTAAAGTGAGACAGCTGGCAAGAAGACTTTTTACGTGGAAAACCCGGAAAGAGAGAAAACCACGGGGTCGGATCGGTGCCGACCAAATTCTACTATATCTTTTGGTGTTACAAGTTGTAGAATGTAAGAGAGTGACAGACCACCTCTTGTTGCAGGGGGTGCAGAGAAGATTGAGAAAGAGGAAAATCTCTAAGGGGGAAGGAGATCTCCTTGAGCCTAAGGAAGATCTTCAAGTCGCATTCGAAGGATTCTTCGAACGTCGAAGGGGAAGTCTGAAGGATCTTCGAAAGAGCTCTCTCGGGCGCTGAAGGCAAGGTCCCTTGAAATGAAGGAACTAGGCTCCTTTTATAGCCTTGGGCATGGGTAGCCTGATAACTTTTCCATAGTAACCACCGTAACCACCTAATGGACGAATCACGTTTTTTTATTTGAAGCACACGGATCACCATTTTTCGAATATGCCCGTCTTGCCCCCCGGGCAGTTCGGGCAACTTCGTTGATGACAATGACATCAAGGAACAAGACCTGCAATCGGGGAAATCAAGAATATTAACTGTTGTGCGCGCTGCAAACTTGGAAACATCCAACGTCCGCTATGTATGTAGAGGCGTTATGAGCGCGCTGCGAACTCTGCGACGTTCGGCGTGCGTCATGCATTTGGGGACGTTTGGAGCATTAGACGTGTGTCGTGAACTTGGAGGCGTTCGACTCACGTCGTGAACTTGTAGACGTACGACGCGTGTCCTGAACTTGGAGGCGTTCAGTGCACATTATGAACTTGGACGCGTTCAATGTGCGTCGTGAACTTGGATGTGTTCTGCGCGCGTCGTGAACTTGGAGGCATTTGGCGCACGTCGTGAACTTGGAGGCATTTGGCGCGCATCGCGAACTTGGAGGCGTTCCACGCGCGTCGTGAACTTAGAGGCGCAACCAGGCAATACTGGGAGGTGTGGCCTTGTCGTATCCCAAAGGGGACGGCTGCGACCGTACTAAAAGGGAGGCGCAAAATTGGTCGTATCCCAAGGGGGTGCGGCCCCGCCATACCCCAAGGAGGGTGCAGCATTGTCCGCACCCAAGGGGGGTGCGAAATTGGTCGCACCTAGGGGGTGCGGCCTTGGCTGCATCCGAAAGGGGGTGTGAGGCCTTGGCCGCACCCGAGAGGGGGTGTGCGGCCTTGGCCGCACCCAAAGGGGGGGGGCCTTGGCCGCACCCGAAAGTGGGGGGGGGGGGGGGGGGTGCGGCCTTGGTCGCGCCCCGGCGGGTTTGGCTGCACCGTAGTGGTGCGGCCCGGTTGGCGTGGCGGCCTCCGCGCGGTGGTTATTGCGCGATGGTTTTGCTACCCTTACTGGACGGTGGTTCTGCGTCGGCCTCTCCACGCGAGGATGGGCCCGTTGGAATCGTATTGACGAGCCGGCCGAGGTCGCGGCAAAAAATCACGGGTTCGACCAAATACATTTTGGGGAACCCCATCAAATGCCCTCCAATTTTTGGAGGTTGTTTTTGTAGAAAATAAGCCCGGGACTTTTTCGAACGTATATCTTCGGGTGTGCGAGCTCGTTTAAGCGAGTTGTCGTGACTTGCGTAGTTAGGAGCTTGTCGTTATGCGAACTTTCCGGAAGTCATCGCTCGGCTCTAGTGTAGATGTACTTCTGCCTCGTCCTCGTCAGTTGTGAGCTGGCCGCTCAGCGATTGCGTCAGAGATCGTGACGAGCTTGTCATTTAGCGTTGAGGCCTGAGTTGCTTGGTGTAGAGATTCAGGTTTATTATTTCGGTGTAGGGACGTCGACCTTTCATTATGCTTAACCGTGAGCGTGGTTTTGGGCGCGAAACTACTATGACGGTGAAGAACTTTCTCGTTCGAATCGATAACTGGAGTCTGAGAGTTGTCCTATTATGACGGTGAAGAGCGAATGCGTTCGAGCCATTGGCGACCGTAAGGGGGCATGCCCTGGCGGTGTCTTGGCCTACTATGATGGTGAAGGGAGTACGCTTCGAGCAGGTAGTGCGCGGTCAAGGGGACTGGCCTCAAAAAACCGGTGAAGGGAGGACGCTTCGAACCATTTGCCACCGTGAAGGGGCAGGCCCTGGCGGTGTCGTGACCTACTGCGATGGCAAAGGGTAGACGTTTCGAGCCGGTAGTGCGCGGTCAGGGGGACTGACCCCAAAAAACCGGTGAAGGGCCGATGCTTCGAATCGTTGGCGACCGTGAGGGGGCAGGCCCTGGCGGCGTCGTGACCTACTACGATGGCGAAGGGCGGACGCTTCGAGCCGGTAGTGTGCGGTTAGGGGGACTGGGCCCGAAAAACGTGTGAAGGGCAGACGCTTCGAACCGTTGGCGACCGTGAGGGGGCATGCTCTTGCAGTCTCATGACCTACTACGATGGCGAAGGGCGGACGCTTCGAGCCAGTAGTACGCAGTCAGTAACATGAGTATTCTTGTAATTGGATAAAGTTAGATGCAATCGCAGCATAATTAAATACAATAAAATGTGTGTGAGGATAGTTTTAAACAAACAAAACAAATGCAAATCGTAGATAATATAGGGCTGTCCTGCCCGGTTCTTTGTTCTACTGGGAAATGTTTGCACGGATTTTCCCGATCATCCATCATGATGTGCGGCGGTGCTGCCCCTTGTACTAGTCGCGCTGAATACCGGAGTCGCTCTTTCCCCTAGTTGGGTCTGCTGCAGATAGCCAGAGCGGGTTGCCTCCTGGTTGCCACAGACAACCTTGACTCCTCCTGGGGCGATGAACTTCATCACGAGGTGCGGGATGGAGGGAATGGACTTGAACGCCGCTTGGAGTGGGCGACCAAAGATGGTGTTGTACAGGGAGTCTGATTCCACGACCACGAATTGGACATCATGCGTGTCTTGCTTCGGAAATTCGCCCAGAGTCACGGGCAGAGTGACTGTTCCTTCCACGGGGACGATTCTGCTGTTGAAGTCGTACACCGGTCCTGTTGCTACTTAGAGTCGTTCTTTTGGGACCTTCATGTTGCGGAAGGAGGACATGAATATGACGTTAACAGAGCTCCCATTATCGATCAGTATCCTCTTAACACGAACGTTTAGGTCGCCAATCTACACACTGATGGCAAGCGGGTCCTGGGGCAGTAGGAGCAGTCCTTTCTAATCTTCATCTCGGAAACTGATGGTCGTGGCGTGCTGCGTACTCTGATCTTCTCGCTCTCTGTGCTGGGTGATGGAGTTGGAGGCGAAGGAGAGCCAGCTATGGTCTCCACCACTCCTACCATTTGTCTGCTCCCCTGCGCGTCCTGGTGTGCAGGTGGCTGGTCTCTCCTGGGCTGTAGTAGAGCCGGTGTATTTTGTATTCGGCCTTGCAGAAACCTGCTGAGGATGCCCCGATGAACAAGACGCTCAATCTCGTCTTTAAGATTGATGCACTCCTCTACGGTGTGCCCAATTCCTCAATGGAACTCACAGTACTTCGATTAGTCTCCCTTAGCATTTAGGGGGAGTTCTCATGGTATATGGAGCTCCAGGTTGTCTAGGATTGCGTAGAGTACATTAAAACGATATGTGTTGAGGGGAGTGCACTCCTAAGGGGGTCGGGGACCCCAATCCCCCCGTTGGTCATGCCGATGTTCGTGGTTGTGGCGCTCTTCTTGCCTCCTTGGGGCATGCTCTTCCCCCCTCCTCCTTTTCTGATTTCCTTCAAACTGTTGACGGTGGACCGTATCCCAAGGGGGGTGCGGCCCTGCCATACATCAAAGACGGTGTGGCATTGGCCGCACCCAAGGGGGTGCGGTCTTGGCCGCACCCTATAAGAGGGGGTGCGGAATTGGGCGCACACCCCATGGGGGGTGCGGGCTTAATCGCACCCCATATGGGGGGTGCGGCCTCGGTCACACCCCAAAGTGGGGGGTGTGGCCTTGGCCCCACCCTAAAGTGGGGTGCGGCCCGATTGGCATAACGACAGCCGCGCGGTGGTTATTGTGCGACGGTTTTGCTACCCTTACTTGTTGGGAAAAACCCCTTGTGATTTAACTTAACAAATTACTTATAAGTGATTTTACCTTCTAGGTTTATTACCCACATTGTATAGTAAGGGTAATCTGGTCATTAGATGTCCTAGGATGTCTCACTCAACTTAGAGTGTCAAGACTAGGTCAGGACAAGCATAATCTGAGTTGAATTAATACTTACGTCGAATACAATTCGACGCAACTTCGACTTGCTGTCGACGCAACTCAGACTAGAAGTCCAATCAACTCAATCTCTCTGTCAAAGTATATCAAGTCTACGCAACGTCGAATAGGAGTCGGCGTAGATAAAGGAGCATGTCGAAGTTATCTTAGAAGTCGACGCAACCCCGACTTCAATTCAACGCAGAAGGAAGCATCTTTCGAAGCCATCTGAGTCGACGCAACGTTGACTACAATTCGACGCAGAGAATGAAGTTCAAAAAGAAGTCTCCAACTCGACGGTCACATCGATAAGTAATCGACGTAACGTCGACAACAGAGTTCAACCAGAGCAAGAAGGAATTCAAAGTTGCTCTTACAAGAAGTCGAAGGTGCGTCGATAAGAGAGAGAATGAAGTCGACGCGGCGTCGAATACAGTCTGAAAAAGAAACATTTTCAGTTGTCCTCTTAGAACTCTCTCTCTGAAGTCCCACAACACTAAAGACCGTTCTACACCGGCTTGTTTATTGCCTAGAATGGAGAGGAACATTAAAGAAGACAGGAAAAACTTTCTTGGAAAGGATTCAAACAGCTGGCAGACGGGTCGTGAACAAATGAAGAAAGAAGGATTAATTGTCCAAGACGATGCCTTTTCAGGACAACCCAAAAAAGAGGAAATGAATTCAAAAATTAATCATAGACAATAAGTAGGAAGAGAAGAGAGAAGAATGCAGAGCATTGAGCACTATCTGCTACAGTTTTGTCGATTAGTGTTCCCACTTCTTCTTCCTCCTGGAACCCTAATAGAGACAAATAGAGAAAACAAGATCTCTCTTAGAAACAGAAAACTGAGCTGCTTCTTCATCAACATCATATAATAGCCAGATAGCAAGCAAAAGAAAGACAAAAGGATCTGAAGAAAATAACCCTTGCAAATCATCACAATCTTAAGCAAGGGTTCATCATTAGCAGATCCATTGAAGGGAAAAATAGAAGCTGAAAGCTTCTACAGAATTCTGAGAACAGAATTCTTCTTCTTCATCCTCTTTCTTCTTTCAACTTCCTCAACTGTACAGAGTTTTAAGAATCCCTCTTCAAAGGATTCAGTGGTTCAAGATCTCCTTATCAAAAGATCTGAGTGGTTCAAGATCTCCTTATCAAAAGATCTGAGAGGTTCAAGATCTGCTTATCAAAAGATCTGAGTGGTTCAAGATCTCCTTATCAAAAGATCTTTGGTTCTAAGAGTCTCCTTATCAAAAGACTCAGGCACGGGTTGTGCATTCCGACCAGGTGATAGAAGAGAGGACTACGCACATTTTGGGGAACCTCTATAAAATCTTGTGTCTTCTGTGTGTGTTAAATTTCTATGCTGTCTCATCTAGATTATAGCTTTTCTGCTTTACTTTAGCAGCATTAGTTTTATTCTGTGTTAGGTATTGTTGAAGCATAACACTTAGTGTTTTTATTGTGTGTGCACAAATATGATAGAAATAATTTTAAATCTCTATTCACCCCCCCCCCCCCCCCCCCCTCTAGAGTATACTCGGAGGCACATTGTGCACTTTCAATTGGTATCAGAGGGAGGTTGATCATTAAAAGGCCAACACCTTGATCAAAAAGACCTACTCTTATTTCTCTACAATAATTTTATTTTATTAAGAAAATGAGTTCTAAGGATTATGCCTCAACAAGACCTCCAGTGTGTAACCTAAATAAGTTTACACTCTGGAAGGTCAGAATAAAGTTGTATATGAACTCTATTGATGACGACATTTTTGATGTTATCATTACAAGTCCTCCAGCCCCATACAAGAAGGATGCTAGTGGAGCTTCTACACAGGAACTTGTACCCAGGGCTGAGTGGACAGAGACTGAAAAGAAACAGAAGGCATATGATGCCAAAGCTATGAACATTCTGGTATCCACCATGTCAGATGACATCTTCCAAAAGGTGGATGACTGCCAATCAACCAAAGAGATATGGGAATCTCTTTCCAGACTGGTAGAAAGAAGTTCTGATGAAAGAAAGGACAAGAAGTCCCTTCTCATATCCCAATATGAGAACTTTCAAAAGAAAGCTGATGAATCTGTTGCTGAGATGTATGACAGATTCATTATCATTGTCAATGAGCTGAAGAGTCTAGATAAGTAAATATCCTTAACTGAAATAAATGTTAAGATCCACATGTGCTTCCCTAGCTCATGGGATTCAAGAATTTGGGCAATCAGAGAGTCCAAATGTCATAGAGAAATCTCTACTGAGGCTTTGCTTTGAAAGCTACTGAAGGAGAGCCCTCCACTCATGAAGATGAAATGTTCAGTCTCTTAGCAAGGAGATTCAGAAAATTGGTCAAGATAGAAGACTCAAGGAGAAGTGAGAGGAGGTCAAAGCCCAGATATGATAAGACTCCAAAGAAGGAGGTAATATGATACTCATGCAACAAGCCAGGGCACATAGTCCTTGAGTGTCCACAAGAATAAAGGGACACTAGCAGTAACAAGGATGAAAAGAAGAAGAGGAAGTCTTTCAAGGTGAAAGACAAGAAGAAAGTCAAGAGTTTCATTGTTGAAACCTGAAGTGACTCTGAAGCAGAGTTAAGCTCCTCTTCATCTGAAAGTGATGATGAAGCAGAAGCAGAAGCAACTTGCATGATGGCATTAGAGATGTCAATAGATGATGACGAAGAAGAACATGTATCTTTGTTTGAAAATTTTGATTTCAATTCCGATGACTTTAAAAATTGCTTTAAAGAATTCTGCAATAATTTCCTCAATAGTCAAAAAGAAATAACCTTAGTTAGGAAAGAGCTAGAAGAACTTACGAAAGATGATGTATACTTAAGAAATTAGGATTTAATAGATGAAATTAATAATAAGGAATCAGAACAGATCAAAGTAAGAAATGAAAATCAAGAATTAAAAGAAGTGCTAACAAAGGCAAAGACCTTTAAGGACTCACTCAATGGGAGGAGTCAAAAACTCAAAAACATTACACAAAATCTCTCTATGAGATTTAAGCACCTAGGACTAGGAGCAGACCCATGTACTAGCACAGAAGTCCCTAGGAAACCTGCCTGGAAAAATCCAGTTAGATTTATTAGACCCAGTGACTATCAATCAGGTGAGGGGAGTGGAATGACTAAGGACAGTAATAATCCAACCAAAATAAATGTGCCTAACAAGGTAATTCTAAACACTAAAAGGAAATTAATGGGGAATAACAATGCAGGGAAATTAAACAGTCAAAAAGGTAAAACTAAAAATAGAATAATAAAACACTTTGCTGATCTTTTATATTGTGATTCCTTCTATGCACATTTTCAATATCAAGGTAATAAACATAGGTTTGTTAAATCAATCCTCTACCATCCAAAAGGATACCATGAAAGACCTTTCTATTCTTTCATAGAACCTTACAATGGTAAAAACAAAGGGCCCAAGGTAACCTGAGTTCCTTCTAATGTTTGAATTATTTGTGCAGGATTAGATAGGATCCCTCCTAATAGAGAATGGAGTGGGAAGAAAGATCTAGGTCATGAAAGAAGAACTAAATGAAACCAAGGGAGTGATTTCTTCCATAAATTTCCTTCTTATCCTTATAGTTCATAAAATTAATAGCATAACCACTATTTTTCAATAAACATAATTCCTGGGAAAAACAACAAGAATTTTCTAAGAAAATAAAACTATTTATTCAAAGTTACGTTGAATAGAATTCGATGCAGCGTCGGGCTCTACTCGACGCAAGCGTCGAGAGCTAATTGGAGCGGATAATACGAATGTTATTTGACGCAACGTCAAGTTCATATTGGCACATGCGTCGACTTAATAGTCGCTGATTAAATTCAAGGTCACGTCGATTACAGCTCGACGCAACGTCGACATTACTACGTCGACTTATTTGTTCCTAAACAATCTCGAAGTAAACAATCTTGAAGTAATCGAAGCAGCATCGAGATGCCAGCGCGCACAGAATTGCTTCTAGAAGCTGTTCTCGCATATTTTGGCGTGCTGAATATTAATATATATCGACGGAGCTTCAACTTAAACCCTAAGTTGCGACGAATCATCTTCTTTTAAGCAACTTCAGCGTCGAATCATTTACGCTTTCGAATTTTCCTCTCTTTGCTCTCTTACTCTCTCCTCCTCTAGTTTTCTCGTGCTCTCGTCTTTCTCTCTCTCTCTCTCTTTTCGTTGTGTTTGCATGTACTTACAATCCAATGGCTCCACCCAAGATCAACTCTGGTTTTGACGTGGATGTGGATTCTTTCAATGCTGCTGCCGAAAGTTTCATGGCCATTCTAGTCCTTTTTCAGTCTGCTGGTCTAACAAAGCTCATTTCTACCATGTGTAAGATTCTAGATGCAATACTTATAGAATTAAAGGACAATATCCATAAAGCAGATGATGGGTCCCTTCAAGGGACAATTTCTGGACAAGATACCAGTGTATCTGAAGAAATACTATCTCAAACATTTGATCTACCCACTGGGAGTGACCCAGATGAATTGACAAAGGAAGAAATCAACTAGGTTTTGCAGCTCATGCAGTTCAGAAAGGAGAAGCCAATAAATCTCAAGAAGATTGATGTGGCGGAAGAGTACAGGTTCTTAGCTGATATTGTTGGGAAGGTTTTGTTATGCAAGATATCAGCCCATGATGCCATTCCCAGGAAGCATCTGTGGATCATGGGAATCCTAGTTCTACATAAGAAGATAAATTGGGGGAGGTGTCTCCTAAAGTTAATTGCTCATAAATACTCTAATAAGGAAAATGCCTTCATGAGGATCATGAGTCAGGCGCTCTTCCACCATTATCCAATGGTGTGCAAGTCCAAAGGAGTGCCAATTCCACCAGGCAAAAGAATTGATATAGGAATCTTCTCAAAATGGACCAGGCAGAGTTTGAAGCCTAGTCAAGCTGCACTTTCACCCCCTCTCTCTCCAGCACCACAGAACATGGAGACAACTGTACCAGATCTTCCAGCCCAAAATAATCCACCAGCACAATAAGGTGTCATTCCAGAGCAAAACCTCCAATCCATCCCATCCACACCAGCTCCTGAACTTACACCAAAGTCTCCTCCCCAACCACATCAACAACCATTCACACCACTTCCAAACAATCAGTTTGTTCCATCTCCACCACCAACCTATATTTCTCCAGAAACCTACCAAACCCTTTCCCCTACCTACCAAGTTCCTCTTGATCAAAATGAGAACCTCACATCTCCACCTCCACCTGTCTCTACCTCCCTTCCTACACCCTCCTTTGACATTGAGCAAGCAATCTCAAAAGCAGTAGAGCTAGCCTCCAACACATTTGTTGACCTACTGGCCAGCCAAGCTAGAAAATTTGAAAAGAAATACTCTCAAATGGAGTTTGAACTCCTTGACTCAAAGAGGTCTCTTCAGAGTCTCAAAGAGTTCATGTCTTCCTCCTTGGTGACAAAGGATTTCTTAACCTCACTTGCCAACAAGGTTAAGAAAGAGGAGAATATTCAGGAGGAGGAAATATCAGTCCCAGAAAAGGTTGACCAGCTGAAAGATAAAGATGTGGAAAATCCTAATGCACTTACTGCATTTCAAACAGTGAGTCCTGCTGCAAATGTTAAGGATCCTGCTGCAAATGTTCAGGGGGAGCATCATACAAGGCCTCAGGAAGATCCAGGACAAGATGATAAAGCACTGCCTGCATTAAATCAGGGAGAGCTTCCATCAACTCAGGGGGAGCTCCCTAGAACATCTCAAGAACCATCTCAAGAGCCAGCTGGAGAATTAATCCAGGGGGAGGTGATTCCCTCTACTCTGGGGGAGCCTCATGAAGATGATCTGCTGGATGAGGTTGCCAATATTGTTAAGGAGGCTGCTCAGACTGTTGAACAAGATCAAACATATCAAGAAGCAGCAATAACTCCTGAAGATGATGAGCCTCTAAAGTTTGCTTCAAGGAAGGTAATTCCACAAGTCTTTTCCAGAAAAAGGAAAACTCCTGATAGAGGACAGTGAGGTCTAGGTACTCTAATCTTGAGATGAGTTCAATACTTTTCTAATCTTTGGTGGATAAAATTGCTGAGAATAATATAATTTACTTGACAATGTATGAAATAGTCTGTTATTTCACTCTATCATATTGTATATTTTATATTGTCTTGTATGTATTTTTGTTTATGTAAAAGAATGTGGAAAATCACTTATGATGTCGCTGCCTTTGAGATTTGGGAGGGATCAAACAGAGGAAAGAATAATCAAACACCGTCAAAGTTATGCTCTCTAGTGGTGTCGCTGCCTTTGAGCTTCCCGGAGAGGGTCATCGAGCCCACTCCGGTGAGGTGGTGCTCCCCAATGAGCCATGGAGGCCCTGGGGAGCCCTCTCTGCATTGTCATCCACCTGATGTTAAAATAGAGCTCGGGTGACGACGGCGCTTCAACTTTCGGAGCGCGCATGCAGGATGCACGAGAGTCTAGGGAGGAGGAGAGGAGGTGGAATCCACCTATGTTGGGGCTGATAGTTTATATAGGTGTAGTCAATAATACCTAGAGGGGGGGGGGGGGGTGAATAGGTTTTACTTATTTTCTTTGTTTAAACCTAATGTTTCTAGCTGCAGAAAACACAATCACAGAAAGCACACAAGGATGTATAGAGGTTCCTCAAGACAGGGTGTCTTGAGTAGTCCTCTTTCCCCCTTCACCTTTCTAACAGTGAGTTAGACAAGGCCCACAAACTCCAATCTCGGCTCCTTGAGCTTACACCACAAGTTCCTCAGAACTTCTCAGATCAAGAGTGATCCTACCTCAGGCACAGCAGCCCTACTCTCAGGCTCAGCAGCCCTACACTCAGGCTCAGTAGCCCTACACCTCAGGCTCAGCAGCCCTACACCTCAGGCTCAGCAGCCCTACACTCAGGCTCAGCAGCCCTACACTCAGGCTCAGCAGCCCTACACCTCAGAGTTATGTAACTCCTACAACTCAGAAATCACACAGATTTCCTACCTCAGACCTATCAAGAAGTCCTACCACTCAAGCTGTCAACACAGCTTTACACACAGGCTCAACAGCCTTTCACTCAGGCAACAATGCATTACAAAGATATAATAGAGTTTGAACAAAATATAGAAGACAAAAGGTTTACTCTTAGGTCTTCTGAATCCTTTCTTCAGATCTGAAAACAGCAGCTTCAAATTTGTATCACCTTGATCTTCTCCTTCAGCAAAACAGACGATCAACTTGCCCTTCTTGAGTTTGTACAGGAAGAACTAACTAATCTCCCTTAGAATATTAACTTCAGCTTCAGAGAACAACTTCAACTGGCTGAAACGTGAATGCTCGATTGCGGCGTGCAACAAAAGCTTTTTAATGGAACAGTCCTTGTTGTTGTGCCCTAGCATCTTCTTTTATACCTCCAGAAGGCTTCAACGGCTATATCGATCCTCCTGACACAGTATGGGGCAGATTGGAGTTGCTTTTCCCTCTCAATTGTCGCTTGCGCCAAAAGCAGATCCCGTCAGCACATTTGGATCTGTCTCAGCGGTTGGGCTGAGACAGCATCCAGTCTCAGCGGTTGGGCTGAGACAGCTTCCAGTCTCAGCGGTAGCTCCAGTCCCCTTCTCAGCGGTTGCTCCAGTCTCCTTCTCAGTGGATCCGCTGAGATGGTTCCTCGTCTCAGCGGTTCTGACCCTTCGTCTCAGCGGTTATGCTGAGACAGATCTTCATCTCCTTGTAGATGATTTCTTCTTATCTAAGGCCATGTTTGGCCCTTCCTTTTGAGTCACCTGTGCCTGTATATCCTACACAAGTATAGCTTTGTTAAATACAATATGTCCTTAGCATTGAGAGTGATGCCTCTTCAAATCAAGGTAATATTGAGGGCAATATACCCAATAATCTCCCCCTATTTGAAGAAGGCAGAACATCCCCAATGCTAAGGTCCATTAACAATAGAAATCTTATCACAGAAAAAGTGATCTTATAGAAAAATGATCTGTGAAGCATAGGACCTAACAGCCTAGGCATTTGCACTGGCCCTTTCTCCAGCATTGGTACTGGCCCTATCTCCCCCTTTCTGGTCTCTTCATTCTTAACCTGCTATGGATAGAGGGACAACATCTATATATCCCTTTGGATCAACTTATATGCTAACCTATACAGTCTGAGCATTTGCCAACTTCCCCTCAACCTGAGCAGGGAATTTACTCCCCCTCAATTGGAGAGCTATTTTCTGTAATAGCTGATCCATTTCAATTTGAACATCCCATTTAAGCTACTGAATACTAGAGATAATAAATACAGAGTACATATATCAATAGTAATAAACACAATATTATGATCAGAATATGAAATATCATTTCATTTTAAATGTTCAGTACAGACAAAGAAAATTCAACTTATAGTTGTACATTCAATCCAAAAAGAAATTTCAAGGCTGGTTCTTCTAAGATGGACCCTGGGAAGAACTTTCCCCATATGTAGACTTTCTTTTCCTAGCTTCAGCAGCAGCCTTGATCTTCTCCTTTACTTTGAAGTACAGAAATGGCTTGGGAAGATATCTTGGGGGAATCCTTAAAGGAGTTTCCCTTCTTGCCATGTTTTTTTTGAGAATCCTTTCCCTTAATGATTCCCTTTCAAGGTGTTTGATCCACTCAACAGCAGAATAGACATGGTCAATGTCCTTCATTGGATTGTCATGGCTCACCCAGGTATTGACAACAATTGTGTCCAACTCCAGATTGTCATCTTCATGGAGTGGATCCTCTAATCTTTCCATTCTTTTCTGTGTCATGTATTCTTCAGCAGTTTGAATACCCTCTACCCTTCTCCTCTTTGCTGCTCTCTCATCAGCAATCAGATTTGATTGACTTTGGAAGTCAAAGTCTTCATCTCTGTTAGGGTTCAAGACTGGAAGATTCAAAGCAATTCTTGTTCATTGCAGCACTTTTAAGCTTGAGTCCCATTGATTCTCAGTGACCTTTCTGACCATGGTAAGGATATTTTCTTGAATAGCACTGGAAGCATTGTTGACCACTTCCACCACTTGCTTGCTGGCTTCTTATTGATTGGAGAGTATCAGTTTATGAGAGGACTCCATGTTGTTATACAGCTGTATGTGAGCTCCTTTCAACTTAGTATGTAGATTGAGAATCTTCTCCTCCCCTTCTTTGCTGTGTTCCACTATCTTCTTCTCTATTTCAGAATGTTGATTCAATATGGATTGGGAGAGAGTTTGAAAGGTGTTGTCCACATCATCTAAAATGTATTCCTTTGCCTTGTCAATGTGGGACTTGACTTGGCTGCTTGATGTGTTGACCACTTGTGCCATTCTGGTAACAGCTTTTTCCCAGACATTTTCATTTTTGTAGAGCTGATTCTTTACATATGTGATGTCCTTTGTGGAATCCCCTTGATGGTCTGCAATATTCTTCAGAACTGTGTGCTGGGCAGCAACAACATTTTTGGCCATTTCAAACCATCTTGTCATCTGCAGAAGAATATGATATGATGCAGTTTTGACATCATTAACCTGGGCATTGAGCTCAGTTCTCACTTCAGCCACTCTTGACTCCATTCTTTGCTCATTGGCCTGGATCTCCCGAGTCAACGCTGCTCTTGTTGTATACAATTCATTCCTTATCTGGGCAGAGACATCATGAGCCTTTTCAGCAACAATCTCTTTCATAGACAACATCTGACCCTCAATCATTGTTTGTATTGAGTTTAACAGGTTAGATGTGTCCAGAGCTGCAACTGGCCTTTCCTGGGCTAATTCCTTTTCAACCATCTCTTCAGCTCCACTTTGAGCATTAGCCCTCTCATCATCAGGGATCTGCTCCCCCTCAGATGGGGCATGAGGTGATACCAATTCCTGTTGATGTTCTCCCCCACTAGCATACCCACCTTCTCCTTCATAGTCTGGGCTATGCTCCCCCTCACTTGGGGCATCCATAGGAGGAGAATTTTGTCTAAGGTTACCTGAAAAATGATTGATGAGTTAGATACCTAGACTATACTATTGATAGAAAAGAGAGGCCTAACTGAAATCCTAATTTATCAGGGATAGGTGAGTTGGGAAATTCATCTTCAGCTTGAGGAACAGCTGGATCAGCATTCATCTGAGTTGGCTCAGGACTGGGCTCAACTCTTCCTTGGGGCTCCTCATCCCTTCTTGTCCTGGGGACATCTTCATTATCTAGGTCCATTGGGTTGCTGCCAGATCTAAGGTCAGACCCATGAATGTCCTCATTGTCAGACTCATCTGACTTTGAGGATGAATCTGATTGCTGCTGGGATGACTCTTTCTTCTTTTCCTTTGCCACAGATGGCTGGCTCATAGGGAGCACTCTGGAGAATCTATCCAGAGTCTTAATGTCCATTCTTTTGAGATAATGGAGATTTGACCCCTTGGAGTTTGCAAAGGTCTCTGAATGACTATTCTGTAGGTACAAAGATAGTATTCTTCCCATATTGGGGACTTGTAGAGATTCCTTTATCCTTTGAAAAATAACTTCTCCCCATGAGGTTTTCTTGGACAGAATTATCCTAGTCATAAGTTCAAACATGAACTGTGAGACAGTATCATGTGAACCTGGCTTGCATAGGATAGCTTTGCCCACTATATCAGACAAAAGCTTCCCATGTTGATTGAAGAACTTCCTCCTTAGACAACTGGTTTTAGTATCACTGTATCCTGTCCACTTTAGGGCAGTCTGCTTATCCTTTTCAGATATCTCCTCCTCTTCAGTGTTACTGCAGGGAGTTAATTTTAGTCCCTTCTCCAACCTTTTAGCTGTAATTTTTATCTTCTGATTTCCTATCTTGGACTTCAGGATGGTTTTGGAGGGAGATAATTTGACATGGTTGAACCATTCTAGAACTTCAGTTCTGAGAATGCAGCAGGGTTCAGACAGCATATGCTCCAGACCTTGAACTTCCATTAAATGAATCACGTGTCTTATTTCTTCTGAGGCATGAGAGAATCCATCTCTGACGATTTCATAGCCCTCCAGGAGATCTTTTGAGCTTTTTGGCGCCATGGAAGCAGAAACTCGAGGCGCTGAGACGGGAGAGAAGATGAATCGTCTCGGCGGCTAAGGGTTTGGCTTTGTGGTGTGTTTTAAGTTACAGTGTATCTATTTATAGAATTTCAGTTTCATTTTTATTAACCCTAGGCTTTTAGACTTAATTACCTTATTGTGTTAAGGAGTTTTGGGTTAATTATCAGATTTTATATTGAACATACCCCGTCTCAGCGGTTCAGCTGAGACAGAGACCTAGGCCGCTGGGATAGTGAACTGTCAACCGCTGGGACAGTTTGCTCGTCTCAGCGGTTCAGCTGGGATTTTTCTCAGCTAATTCAGCTGAACATACTCCTGCAGTTTAGCTGATCATAGGGTTTAGACCTAATGTAGATATTTTGGCTGAAGATGTGTCCTAGTCATGTCACTAAGTTGTAGTGTACAATAATGTAAGGTTTGATAATTCACAATTCATAATCAACAACAGTGACAGCTACTACTCATACATTTAGGACTATTTTATACTAAGCATGCCAAGATCAATTTTGAAAGCATTGAATTTAGATTCATCCAGTGGCTTTGTAAAGATATCAACTACTTGTTTGTCAGTGTGGACAAATTCAAGACAGATGTCTTTACACTCTACATGTTCTCTAATAAAATGATATCTAATCTCTATGTGCTTAGTCCTGTTATGAGAGACAGGATTTTTAGCAATAGATATTGCACTGGATGAATCACAATACAAAGGAGATTCCCTCACCTTGAGGTTGTAATCCTTCAATTGATATTGTGTCCAAAGGAGTTGTGCACAACAGCTACCTGCAATAATGTATTCAGACTCAGCTGTGGATATTGCCACACTGGTTTGTTTCTTGCTGCTCCAAGATATCAATCTTCTCCCAAGGAATTGACAAGTACCACTTGTACTCTTCCTGTCTTCTTTGCAACCTGCAAAATCTGCATCTGAAAAGCCTGTTAGTTCAAAGTCATTGTTCTTAGGGTACCAAAGGCCAAGATGCAAGCTGCCCTTAAGGTATCTCAAAATCCTCTTCACAGAGGTGTAGTGAGATTCCTTAGGACATGCTTGATACCTAGCACAAACACATGTAGAATACATAATGTCTGGCCTACTAGCAGTCAAGTATAATAGGGATCCAATGATGCATCTGTACATGGACTCATCAAAGTCCTTTCCCTTTTCATCCTTGTCTAATGATACATTAGACCCCATGGGTGTTCTCATGGTGGAGGCTGATTCCATCCCAAATTTCTTGATGAGCTCCTTAGTGTACTTGGTCTGGGAGATGAAAATTCCATCATCAGACTGTTTCACTTGGAGCCCAAGGAAATATTTAAGCTCACCCATACTGCTCATTTCAAACTCCCCCTGCATTAGATTGGCAAATCTCTTGCAGAGGTTGTCATCAGTAGACCCAAAGATTATGTCATCAACATTAATTTGGACTAAGAGACACTTGCCCCTTGTTTCCCTAAGAAACAATGTGCTATCAATCTTTCCCCTCATGAACTTGTTCTTGAGGAGAAAGTTGGACAAAGTCTCATACCAAGCTCTTGGAGCTTGCTTGAGACCATATAATGCTTTCCTAAGAAGGTAAACATGAGAAGTTAGAGTTGGATGCACAAAACCTGAAGGTTGTTCAACATATACCTCTTCCTTCAAGTCTCCATTGAGGAAGGCTGATTTGACATCCATCTGGGTGCCTTGCAGCAGCCGGAAGAGGGTCCTCTGGAGGCTGTGGTTGTTCCACTGGTTCAGCTGTGACTTCACCCTCTTGTACCTCTTCTTCTTCTTCAGGAATTGCAGCAGCTGTTTGTGTTTTGTTGCTGCTGGGCTTGTCTTGGACAGTCAGCTCATGCATCCCTTCTTCATTTCCTGTCAAAATAGAAGAACTAGACCATTCTTTGTAGAGAAGGCTGGTCTCATCAAACACAACATGCATAGATTCTTCTACAACATGGGTTTTCTTGTTATAAACTCTATAAGCTCTACTATGTGAGCTATACCCAACAAGAACCCCCACATTGCATTTTTCTGCAAACTTTGTTAATTGAGATTTTCCATTATTTAGAATGTAGCATTTGCAACCAAAGATTCTAAAGTAAGAAATTGTAGGTTGTTTGCCTTTCAGAATCTCATAAGGGGTTTTCCCAAGGACCTTATTGATGGAGGCTCTATTGAGAACATACCAGGTTGTATTGACTGCCTCAGCCCAGAAGTATTTTGGGAGTGAGGAGTCACTAAGCAATGTTCTCCCATCTTCTATCAAGGTCCTATTCCTCCTCTCAGCCACACCATTTTGTTGTGGAGTCCTTGGGGAGGAGAACTCTTGGGTGATACCAAATTCGGCACAAAATTTTGTCATGGCTTCAGATTGAAATTCTGTGCCATGGTCAGTTCTTGTCCTGACCACAGTACATAGTAGATCATTCTGAATAGCCTTGACATAATATATAAAGACATGTAAGGTATCTGACTTCTTCTTAAGGAAGAATACCCATGTATACTTTGAATGATCATCTACAATTACCAAGGTATAGAACTTCCCACCTAGGCTCTGAATTGGCAAAGGACCAAACAAGTCCATGTGGAATAGGTATAAACACCTTTCAGTATCCTTGGAGCCAATACTTTTAAAGGTGTTCCTAGTTTGCTTACCCATTTGGCAAGCATGACAGGGACCACTTTTAACACATTTTAGTTTAGGACTATTTCTAACAAGGTTTTTAGAAAATAATCTATACATTGTCGTATAGTTTATGTGGGCAAGTCTCTTGTGCCATTGGACACAAAGAGACTCACTTTCATTAGCTACAAGATACACAGAAGAGAGAATAATTGCAAATGAAGTCTAAGCAATAAACATTTCCACTCCTAGTGCCTGAGAGAATGGTCTCCAAGTCATTAGACTTTTTGATCAAGCACTTGTCATTGTGGAATTCAATGACATAGCCTAAGTCACATAGTTGGCTTATGCTTACAAGGTTGTGTTGCAACCCTTCAACATAAGCTACCCTTGTGATTGAGACTATACCATTTGAAATCATACCATATCCTTTGGTGACTCCCTTTTCAGATCCACCAAAGATAACTTTGGGTCCATTCTTCACTGGATGGTAATCCTTTAGAGGATCCTTAGTTCCTGTCATGTGCCTTGAGCACCCACTGTCCAAGTACCATATTTGGTTGAGACTGGTACTTGAACTAACCTGCAACACAAAATTTAATGTACCTTAGGATCCCAACTGATTTTGGGTCCTAGGTTCAGGTTAACACCATAGGGCATATTCCTAGAAAGGGCAGGTTTGGTTTGAGGTTTAATTGTAACAGTCCTGGCCCAAGCCCATCCGGGTCACTGACCCCCAGGAACTGCCGGCACCGACGGCCCAGGCCCATTCTGGTACGGCCTGACCAAGCCCATCCGGGTCACTGGCCCCGCCCTAGGACACTGTACCGCCGGTTCAGCCTGACCACAACTGGTCAACAACAAGCCTGCAGGCCGTACACCCCAACCCCTCTCTGGCCCACCACATGGCACAACGGGTTGTTGGAGGGGGGGGGGGCACGAACCCACGCCCTCCCTTTGATGAGAATTGAGCCAGTTAAGCGGCAACGCGTGGACTTCCCAGGAGGTCACCCATCCCGTGACTACTCCAGCCAGAGCACGCTTAACTACGGAGTAGTCACGGGATGGGTGACCACCTGGGAAGTCCATGCGCTGCCACTTAACTGGCTCAATTCTCATCAAAGGGAGGGCGTGGGTTCGTGCCCCCCTCCAACAACCCGCTGTGCCATGTGGTGGGCCAGAGAGGGGTTGGGGTGTACGGCCTGCATGCTTGTTGTTGACCAGTTGTGGTCAGGCTGAACCGGTGGTACAGTGTCCTAGGGCGGGGCCAGTGACCCGGATGGGCTTGGTCAGGCCGTCCCAGAATGGGCCTGGGCCGTCGGTGCCGGCAGTTCCTGGGGGTCAGTGACCCGGATGGGCTTGGGCCAGGACTGTTACAAAAAGTGCAGCTCAGTTGGTGATGAGAAGTGAAAGTACTCCGTAGTTAAGCGTGCTCGGGCTGGAGTAGTCACGAGATGGGTGACCTCCTGGGAAGTCCACGCGCTGCCGCTTAACTGGCTCAATTCTCATCAAAGGGAGGGCGTGGGTTCGTGCCCCCCCTCCAACAACCCGCTGTGCCATGTGGTGGGCCAGAGAGGGGTTGGGGTGTACGGCCTGCAGGCTTGTTGTTGACCAGTTGTGGTCAGGCTGAACCGGCGGTACAGTGTCCTAGGGCGGGGCCAGTGACCCGGATGGGATTGGTCAGGCCGTCCCAGAATGGGCCTGGGCCGTCGGTGCCGGCAGTTCCTGGGGGTCAGTGACCCGGATGGGCTTGGGTCAGGACTGTTACATTAATTCTTGTCTTTGGCACATTGGGGTTGTGCCAACAATCAATTGCAAAGTGTCCTACTTTGCCACAACACCAACACTCATCCTCTTCTGAACAGTCCTAGAAGATGAAGCTTCCTGTTTCTGTTCAGTAGGGGATGCATCTGCTGTTTTCTTTTTCTTATCAGTAAAGGCATGGCTTTTTACCTTCCTATAATCAGTCAAAGCAGCCTGTTTTTGTTTGACATCAACACCCTTTAGCTTGGCAGCTAAACATGTGTGGATGGCAGTAGAAACTGGGCTTTTTGGCTTGGTTATAGGACAGTCAACAGCCATGGACTTTGCTGAACAATGTTTAGAATTGACAGCCATAGTTATCTTGAGTGAAGGGGCTGAGGCTCCAAAAACAAAGGGTCCATGATGGGCCATTTGAATTTCCTCATGCAGAGCCTTGAAGGCACTCAAGCCTAACTCCTTTCTATTTCCATAGCTGTGAGCATTCTTGCTCAAGTTATAGGAACTTCCATTTAATAAGTGACCATGAACACTTTCTTGGTCATACTTGTTTGAGGGCATCAAGACTTTCACAAAGGAGGTCTTAGATTCTTTTGAGTCCTTAACCTTTCCCTTAGTGTTGCTAGTAGCTGCCACCTTTTTGAAACCAACACCTCTCATGTCATGGGAGTTGAAGGTGTCAATAATTGGCAGCACTGTCTTGGGCTTGGAGAATTTAGGCACTAGCATCCTTTCTTTGAGGAGCTTTTCTTCAAGATCCTCAATGATCTTGTTCTTGTGGCTTATGGTGCCCACATGGATGATTGACATTCCCCTTAGCTTTCCAATCTCCATGCTCATTAGAGCTAGCTGGGTTGCATGCTCAATGCACTCAGATTTTGATTGCTTTAGGGAAGTAATTTCTTGGGCTTGCCTCTTGGCTAGCTTTTTGCTCTTTTTCAGAGCTTCTAGGAGTGCATCATACCTATCAATCAATTGATTGACATCCTCCTCAGAATCTGATTCACTTCCAACTTTAGATGGAGGAGATTCAGATTCTGGACCTGTTTCATAATCAGAAGAAGAAGAAATGCAGTGTATTAATACATGCTCATGTTCTGAATTGCTGTGGCTGTCCTCATTTTCAGTTATAGCCATCATCCCATGGTCTTCTAGAGTGACCTCTTCCTCCTCCACATCACTATCTGAATGTGATAGAGGGGCCCTGATTCCTATCCTGGCAGCAGGACAGTCTTCTTCCTCCTGATCAGCAAACAGCCCCAAGTAGGCTTCCTCCTCACCATCTGAATCTAAAGATGAAGATTCAGATTCACTCCAGCTTTTGCCTTTCTTAGCTAGGAAGGATTTTTCTCCCTTCCTCTCCTTCTGGCGATGAGGCTTCTTGTCACCTCTTTCCTTTCTCTTGACTGGACAGTCAGCAATGACATGTCCAGGCTTACTACAGCAATAGCAAATTATGTTAGTTGAAACATGTTTACTAGATTTAGAGTCATACTTGTCCCCTTTGGGATGTTGCCTCTCAGATCTATAATGATCCTTCTTGGGATGAGAAGAGGAGGAAGGTTTGTTCTTCCATTGTTTCCTCTTGATCATCTTCTTGAACTGCCTTGTGAAGGCAGCAAACTCCTCATCAGAAGAGGAGCTGTCTGAATTGCAGCTCTCAGACTTCTCAGAATCAGCAGCCTTTCTTGGAGGTGACTGCACTCTACCCTTGTTCTTCTTAGAGCTTTCAGCTTTGAGAGCAACAGATCTCTCCCTTGTGTGAGCCCTGGAGGAAGTGTCCTCCTCCTTTCTTGCAGAAAGTTGCATCTCATATGAGAGCTGTTTCCCAAACAGTGTATGGGTAGGGGTTTCTCCAAGTCTTGCCCCTTCCCTGATTGCACATATTTTAGTGTCCCAATCTCTAGTTAGAGATCTAAGGAACTTGTTGAAAGTGGAGGTCAGATCTTATATTACTCTAGAGGGGGGGGGGGGTGAATAGAGTATTAAAATTTTTAATACGTTTTATAGAGAAAATTAAACTACTGCTTAGGTATATGTGTATTTAGTGTGAGTTATAGACAACTACAGAATTAATAAAAAGGACACGCAGCACAAGCATAAGCACACAGAAATAATCAAGCACAGAAGACACAAGGAGCTATAGTAGTTCCCCAATAAATCTGGGTACGTCTACTCTTCTACCACCTTTGGTAGGAATCAACTAGGAGGGTTGATAAGGTGCCCAGGCACCAAGGGATTTTTGATAAGGTGTCCACACACCAATAAGCTTTTGATAAGGTGCTTAGAAACCACACTAGGATTTTTCGATAAGGTGTCTTGCCACCACTGGGTAAACTTTTGAAGGGAGTATTAACCCTGTACAGAATGAGATAAAAAGGTATAGAGTGTTCTTCTCTGTCAATGATCTGAGAGAAGGCAAAAGATGTTGAAGCAGAAAGCTCCCCCTGTCTGATGAGAGTTAATGACAGATTTTTTTGGACAGAGCTTTCTCAAGTAGAAGTCTTTGTAGCAGATGATCTCGATGAAGAAGAAAACTGAGTAATAATAGTGTATTTGCTTCTTCTTCTTCTTATGAAAGACTTCTTCTATCCTCCTTGTTCTATGATCACAGATTAGAGAAGGTGATAGTCAAGTTTTTCTTTATGTTTCTCCCAAAAGACCACTATCTCAGTTCTTGCTATTCTCTATCTCTTTTTTTTTCTTCTGATAACTGTATGTATATCTCTTTTCAAATTCAAATCTTTTTTCTCTTTAAGGAATGTCTTTTTCTGACTTAAATCCTTCTTGGAACCAGGCAGCCACCCAAAATGATTTTGGCAGGTCCTTTTAATTCTTTTTGTCGAGAAAGATGCCTTTGGCATTAAATGTCAACGGCTATTCTTCTTCTTGGAATAGAAGAAATATAAGGATATAATAAATGAGAAAGATATCCTTACTGGGCTGTCTGAATACGTCTAAGGAGAAATAAATATATCCGTTATTTTGCTGATTTGAGTTCAGAGAACTGACATCCACTGAGAATATAAATTTGAACGTCAGAAAGCAATTTGTCGAGCGCTGGCTAGAATTCGTCGACCGCTGCTAGTCATTTGTCGAGCGCTGGCTTAGAATTCGTCGACCGCTGCTAGTCATTTGTCGAGCGCTGGCTTAGAATTCGTCGACCGTTGCTAGTCATTTGTCGAGCGCTGGCTTAGAATTCGTCGACCGCTGCTAGTCATTTGTCGAGCATCATTTGCCATGTGTTGACCTTGAATTTTCCAAGTTCTGCCAATCAAATCAGCCTAAAACTTGACCCTAAGACTATACATTGGGGTCAATACAAATCCTAATCAACATATAGTGATCTTAGCCCAAATTAGTAATATGGTTGTTCCAATAATCTCCCCCTATTTGGGTTAGGATACTATTTGACAAATAATTAAATAAATACAGCAGAAAGTATAAACAACAGAGCAACAATGAAATGAAATATATCTGATAGATAAAAATAGATCATCAGATAAGATAGAAAATAAATGCTCTGAGTTTAGAAACTTTACATCCATAATCAAGCAATTGATTTAAGACTTTTTGTCCTGAGAAGGTGGCTTGAATATGATTTTCCTGTTGGGGTCTTCTGATTTCTTTTTGCTGATATACAAATCTTGAGCTCCAATGATTTTCTGCTCTTTGACATGAGGGATAAATGCTTCTGGGTGCATATCACTATATTCCTCAGCATTGAATGTTTTAACAGTTTTGTATTTTTCAAGTTCTTTTCTTCTGTATTCTAACATGGTTGATAAACCTGAGAAATCTTTGCCTTCTGCTTTAGCCTTTTTAATTTGTGCATATGCAATTGTTGCTTTCAGTCTTGCCATCTGACAGATTTTCTCTTCTTCTGGATCTGGAAAGTAATAGATATCTTCTGAACCATTTTTGTCTTGAGTGACCTTTTGAGGTACTCTATCTCTGTGAAGAGATCCATCAGATATGTGAAATTTGTATTCTGAAGATATTTTAGAAGAGGAAAAGGTTTGACTTTCTTGAAGGATAGGTGCTGATCTTTTAGAGAAAGGAGCACTGGCTGATCCAGAGCCTTGAGGACCACTAGAATTACCAGGTCTCCTAGAATGTTGAGAGCTTGGCTTCTGAGAGAGAGATGAAACACCTGATAATCCTGTTGCACCAGCTGCTGGAGGAGGAGGAGGAGGAGGATGATTGTGCTTGACTGGTTTGTCAGGGATGTAGCCAGTCTTTTTAAATTTCTTCCTCCTATTGTTCTCATTTCTGGAGAGCTTCATCCAGTGAGGAGTTTTCTCATCAAGAGGAACATTATATAAAATGTACAGAGGAATGTCATTATTTGGATTTGGGGGCTTGGGAGCAGCTTTTGACTTAGCTGTTCTTTTCTTTCTTTTCTTTGAAAGTGTATCATCAGAATCACTGTTGTCATCATTATCACAGAGTCAGAAGATGAGATTGGCTTATTGTATAAATCATCAATTCTCTTGATTGCTTCACGAGCCTTTAATCTTTCTTCTTCAGCTTTGTCAAACTCAGCATCTGCTTCTTTCCAAATTTCATCAAAGCTTGGCATTGGTTCTTCATTCCATACAGGATTTGGAGGTGAAGAAGTAAATTGTGAGGTTGTTGAATCATCAAGAGATTCTGCAAGATCATCTTCATATTATGCAGAGTGATCCTTTATTTGAATGTCTTGAACAGTGAATGAAGGAATAGAAGAGATGTAATTTTGTATAAAATCAGAATGGGTCTTCTGAGGAAGGCATATCAGAGCCTTTGATAGGTCCTCTATGTATACCTTTGGTGATACCCTTGAAGTATATGTGACATCAAATTTTGATAATAAGCTGTATAGATCACAAGATGGATGAATGCATATATTATTTATTTCTTCTATAACTTGTGTAGCTGAATCAACTATATCTGTATCAAAAATTGTTACTTCTGTATCTTCTTCTGGAGGTTCTTCTGTTCCTGGAACTTCTTCATAGGACATCTCCCCCTGCCTAGCTTCAGGGCAGCCTGAATCTAGGCCCCTTGAAGAAGGGACAGCAGTGGAGGAGGGAAGAGAAGCTATTTTAGCAGATATAGTAGAAAGTGCCTGAAGAACTGGAGCAAGTTTTGCATCCAGGAGCTGGCTTATTTTAGGAAGGATAAGATCAAAAACTTGATCAACAATAGAGGAGAGGTTGAGGGATGTATAATCTGGTGGATTACTAGAGGATGGTTGTGAAGTGGATGGAAATGATATTGGAGGAATGATATTGCTGATGATAGTGGTATGTGTGGGAATTTCTAGATGGATTGGACTAGGAGAATGAATAGGTGAATGATATTCATTGTGTATTGGAGAGGGAGGTGTGGTTGGTAGTGGTTCTGAAGATAGAGGAGGAGGTGTAGCATCACTGATATGGGCAGTTGAGAGGGGGATATCATTGATGGGTTTTATTTCAGTTGAAGGAGGGGATGAAGAATAAGGGTGTGTAGGAGAAAGTTGAGCAGGTGGAGAGAGTATGAGAGGAAGGAGGAACTGAGGAAGGATCTTCTAGAAGGGTAGAGGGAGTGACTTGATCAGTCCTTGTGTCCTCAGAAGCTTTCCTTTTTCTGGATGCCTCAGCTCCTGTATTCTTCTTGGGAATTACTCTATCTCATTTAGCAAAGAGAGCTGGGGTCAGCTTCTTGCTGGCATTTATTATTACTTTTGGTGACACCAGAAGCTCTGGATGTCTTTCCTGCAGAAAAATCCCTAAGATTCTTCCAAAGCATACATTGTTTTTAGAGTTTTTCTTTTTAATCAATTCAAAAAGAATTGATCCCCAGTTGACTTTCTTTTTCTCCATTAAGGCCACCATTAACAGAAATTGGTGCCTACTGATATTGTCGTGCCCAGAAGTCTTGCTCAGCAAGACTTTTCCAACAATATCTGCTAAGAACTTGTAGTCCTGAGACAGATTCTTTTTCAGAAGGTGGCTAGGGTTTCCAGTCAGATGCCCCATTTTGACTAAAGCTTCATCAAATTCATTTGAGCTTATGTCTAAATCATCTTCACCATTTTCAAAGCCAAAGATTTCAGAAAGGATGGTGGGAGAGAGAGAGACATGATGACCTGAGATTGTTCCCGACAGGCTTTCATCGACTGGTTTTGCAGTGTAAACCCATTCCTTTATCTGTGCAACAGCTATCTTCTGCCTGGTGCTTAGAAGCTTCCTTAGATGTTGTTCATCCAGCGTTTGAAGAATGTCCTTGAAGATTTGGTCTGACTGTGCAAACGAGTCCATGTCAATGTCGAAGCCTGCGTCAAACTTCAGTAGATGCAGAGAGGCCTGAGGAGTCGCCATTGTTCCTGCAAAGAAAGTTGAAGATCAAGTGCAGAGGGGAACTGGAGGGAAAGACGATTTCTGTAGGCGCAAAGCTTAGAATAAGATAAAATAAAGCTTATATAGAAGGGTCGAAGAATGAGGGCGCATTCGTAAACCACTGTTCGACAAAACCTAATAAAATTAGAAGTCAAAAAGGCTTTATTTCTTTGTCTAGAAGCGTTCGACGAAAGCATCTTTTTCATCGACCGACGTTCGACAAAAGACATTGCCTTAACTGACTCTGCCTTTAAGAGGTTTCAGAGCCCATCGTTCGACAAATGATTCAAATTTGTCGTTCTTCGTTCGACAAATTTGTGAGAAAAATAAAAATACTTAATTTTTAGCAGATTGAATCTCCATCTATCATTCCTAGTTGATTTATAAAGAAGATGTGCTTCTTTTCATCCAAGGGCTTGGTGAAAATGTCAGCTCTTTGCAAATCAGTAGAAATGAACTGTATGCAAATTTTGTTTTTATCCACATTGTCCCTGAGGAAGTGGTGCCTAATTTCTATGTGTTTAGTCCTACTATGGAGAACTGGATTTTGTGCTATAGATATTGCACTAGTGTTGTCACAAAATATAACTGAATTATTTAAGTTGACACCATAGTCTAGGAGCTGATTTTGTATCCACAATATTTGTGAGCAGCAGCTGCCAGCAGCTAAGTATTCAGCTTCAGCTATTGATGTAGACACAGATGTTTGTTTCTTACAAAACCAAGATACAAGTCTATCACCAAGAAACTAACAAGTTCCTGATGTGCTTTTCCTATCTACCCTGCATCTAGCATAATCTGAGTCTGAGAATCCAGTTAATTCAAATTCAGATGCTGTTGGATACCAAAGTCCCAGATTAGGGCAACCCTTTATATATCTTAAAATTCTTTTTACAAAAGTAAGATGAGATTCTTTAGGATCAACTTGAAACCTAGCACAAATGCATGTAGCAAATATTATGTCTGGCCTACTGGCTGTTAAATAGAGTAGAGAGCCAATAATTGCCCTGTGCAGTTTCTGATCAACAGGTTTTCCTGATTCATCAGTATTAATAACAGCATTAGAGGCCATGGGTGTTTTCATAGTAGAGGAGTCAGACATCCCAAATCTTTTCACTAATTCCTTAGCATACTTAGATTGAGAGATGAAGATTCCTGATGGGGTTTGCTTTACTTGAAGACCAAGAAAGTAGGATAATTCACCCATACTACTCATCTCAAATCTTGATTACATTAGATTGGAAAATCTTTTGCACAAATTTGAATCAGTAGATCCAAAGATAATGTCATCTACATATATTTGAACTAGTAGAGTTTGATTTTTATGTACTTTGTAAAATAATGTTTTGTCTACCATGCCTCTACAGAAATTGTTTTCCAAGAGAAAGTTAGCTAAAGTCTCATACCATGCTCTGGGAGCTTGTTTGAGACCATAGAGAGCTTTATTAAGTTTGAATACATAGGAGGAATGAGTTGGAGAGATGAAACCTGGTGGTTGTTCCACATAGACTTCTTCTTTGATGTCTCCATTGAGAAAAGCACTTTTCACATCCATTTGATATATCTTAAACTTCTTGAATGCAGCAAAGGCCAAGAAAATCCTTATAGCTTCAAGCATTGCAACAGGGGCAAATGTCTGATCATAATCTATGCCTTCTTCATGTGAATATCCTTGAACTACCAATCTTGCTTTATTTCTCACAATATTTCCTTGTTCATCAAGCTTGTTCCTGAAGATCCACTTGGTGCCAATGACTGGATGGCCTCTTGGTCTTGGAACCAAATCCCAAACTTTGTTTCTTTCAAACTGGTTGAGTTCCTCTTGCATTGCAAGAATCCAATTTGGATCTTGTTCTGCATATTTTATGGTTTGAGGTTCAACTTGTGATAGAAAACAAGTATGCATCTGATTTTGGTGTAGTTGATGCCTTGTTTGAACACCTGCTGTGATATCACCAATCACTTGTGAAATTGGATGATCTCTGACTATGATATGGTCAGCAGTTGGAGTTGGTTCAGCAGCAGTGTCTTCATTGGGAATTTGTTCAGCTATTACATCTTGTGGAGGATGTTCTGTTGTTGCTTGATTTAGGTAATCAACAAGATCTGGATGATCATCTTCTTCACTATCTTCAAGAGTTTGAGGTAATGGATGCAATGAATCTCCTTTCTGTAGATTTAGTCCTTTAAGCTCTTCACATAGAGCTGGTACCTGCAAAGTGTTCTTGGTAGAAGAGTTCTCTCCTTGTAAAACATGTTAGTTTCATCAAAGATGCATAGACTCTTCTATTTTAAGAGAGGATTTATTAAATACCATATATGCTTTGTTAACTATTGAATATCCTAAGAAGATTCCTTCTTCAGATTTTGGTTCAAATTTCTTAAGATATTCCTTATCATTGTTATGAACAAAACATCTACATCCAAAAGTTCTAAAATAATCAACTTTGGGTTTCTTCCCTTTAAGCAATTCATAGGGGGTTTTACCCTTAAGTTTGTGTATCAAACTTCTATTCAGAACATAATTTGCTGTGCTGACAGCCTCAGCCCAAAAGGATAGGGGCAGGTTAGCATCTGCAAGCAATGTTCTTGCCGATTCAATTAGAGTTCTATTCTTCCTTTCAACTACCCCATTTTGTTGAGGAGTTCTAGGAGCTGAGAAGCAATGCCTGATACCTTCCATCTCACAGAATTCTTGCATGAGAAGAGACTCAAACTCAGTTCCATGATCACTTTTGATCAATGCAACTACAGTAGAGTACTCAATCTGTATGCTCTTAAGAAAGTCTGTAAGAACTTTAAAGTTATCTGACTTTTCTCTCAAAAAGAACACCCAAGTGAATCTAGAGAAGTCATCCACAATAACTAGAGTATAAGACTTCCCCCCTAAGCTCTTTATCAAGGTTTTGAAAACCGGACCGGACATCGAACCGGCGGAGGGAAAGGTTCAAGGTTGAACCGGTCCAACCGGTTCAACCGGGGTCGAACCGTTATATATATATACATATATATATATGTATATATATGTATATATATGTGTTGTATATATATAGATATGTGTGTGTGTATATATATATGTGTATATGTATATATATGTGTGTGTGTATATATATATGCGTATATGTATATATATGCGTATATGTATATATATGCGTATATGTATATATATATGCGTATATCATATATGTGTATATATATGTGTATATATATGTGTGTATATATATTAGAAAATAAAAATAATTAATATTATATTAAAAATTATAGGCGTTAATATTAATATGTATAAAATATATTATAGCTATGGACAGAAAGAACCAAATGGCTTGGTGGTTTATCCCTTTGTCTATTCTGGAAATGGTTTGGGTTCGAATCCCAGCATTTTCAATGCCTATTAAATTATGGGCTCCTTGGCCCGCCCGGTTAAGCAAACCCGCGCCCGGTTCCCGGCTCCCCGATCCGCCCGCCCGGTTTTCCGGTTCTTGGCCGGTCCGCTGTGCTACCAGGCCTCTACCCATGACCGGACCGGCCGGTGGTCCCGTCCGCGGTCCGACCGGTTGAACCGGCCGGTCCGGTCCGGTTTTAAAAAGCTTGCTCTTTATTGCAATAGGTCCAAAAAGGTCCATATGTAGCAAGTATAAAATTCTAGGTGAATCACTTTTAGATAATGATTTAAAGCTGTTTTTGGTTTGCTTACCTAATTGACATGCCCTACAAAGACCTTCTTTCTTATATGATCCTGATGGTAAGCCTCTAACAAGATTATCTTTAGCTAATTTAGCAATGGTTCTAAGGTTTACATGTCCTAATCTTTTATGCCATAATTCACTAGATTTGCTTAACTCATTAAATAAACAAATTTCTGATTTAGATGAGTTGAAGTTTACTAAATATATATTTCCTTGTCTAATTCCTGATAGAACAGTAACATTATCAGATGATTTAATGATGCATTCTGATTTATTAAATGTTACCTGATAACCTTCATCACATAACTGACTTATGCTGATGAGGTTGTGCTTTAAACCCTTGACATAGGTTACTTCCTTGAATGTCACTTTTCCAATTTTAATTTGACCATAGCCTTTGGTTTGTCCACAGTTGGAATCTCCAAAGATCACCTTGGGTCCAAGTTTTGCCTTGTAGTTGTTCAGGTTGGCCTTGTTCCCTGTCATATGCTTTGAGCATCCACTGTCCAAGTACCATTTTTGATTTAGTCTTGGATAGCTGTGTACCTGCAAAGACAAAAACATAAACTAGTTATTTTTTACCCAGACTACCTTGGGTCCTTTTATGTTACCACAAAATTCAGAGATAAATGTCATTTCAGGCTGATCCTTGTAGCCTTGTGGATGATATCTCCTTGGAGGTATAGTCCACTCAGTAAAAGGATTTTTGGTATATTTAGGATTAGAATTCTTAGAGTTTTCTGTATAGTGCTTGTTCGAAGAATTTGAATAAATTTGTCGATCATTATTCATTTTATAACTATACTGAAAGTCTGTTTTCAGTTTTCGTCGAGCCTCGTTCGGCAAATTTGAATCCTTTTGTCGAATGTCGTTCGACGAATTCTTCTGAATTCTTTTATCCTTAACAAACTTCCTTGAAATGTCTTTATTTCTTTCTGCAGCTTCTTTGCTTTTAGCAGAAATGAATTTTATGGGTGTGGAGAAGATGTTTTTCTTAATCAGAGATGGCTCTCTTGATGAGGCACCCAAGCCCAGTTTGCTATTATTAAATCTAGCATTGACAGTGCTTGTGAAGTCCATCATCCTGATACTTCTCCCATTGAGGGATTCTTCAAGCTTTTTGGCTTCAGATAACTTACTCTCAAGAGTAGTAATGTGTTCTCTGGAGGCAGCCAAATCTTTCTTAAGATTTCCATTCTCTTCACTTATATTGTTCATTTCAACTAACTTAGTTCTGAGAGAGATTATTTCTTTCTCAGATTTTATTAAGTCTTGGCAAAGAGTTTTGAAATCATCTTTGAATTCAATAGAAGTGAAATCAAAGTCAGATAATACCTGATCAATGTCATCTTCTGCTTCTGATTCTGATTTCTCTTCATCAGAATTGTTAGTTGAGGCATTGATTGCCATCATGCAAAAACTTTTTTCTTCTTCATCATCACTGGAGCTGGATGATGATGCTGATTGTGACTCATTGTCTAAGTCATAAATAGCCATTAAGCATTGGCTATCTTCTTTTGTTTCTTCTTCATCAGAGGAGGAAGATGAAGAATCTGATTCAGATTCTGTTTCACACCAGGATGTTGCTACAAATCCTCTTCCCTTCTTCTTGTGAGAGTGGGAGGAAGATTTGCTGGAGCCCTTCTTTTCTTCCTTTTCTTTTCTTCTTTCCTTCTTGTCCTTTTTGTGTTGAATCTCTGGACATTCAGGAGCAATGTGTCCTGGTTTCCTGCAGCCAAAGCATATGATTTCATTAGAGTGTTTTTTGTCATACCTTGGCTTGTCATGACTTCTGGATAGCTGTTTTCTGAAGTCTTTCTTGGCCATCTTATAGAATCTTTTGGTAATCAGACTCATAAACTCCTCTTTGTCAGGAGCTTTTTCTTTATCTTCTGCAGCCTTGAAGGCTATGCTTCTTTCCTTCTTGGGTGCTGGGGATGAAGTGGATTCTTCAGTTTCCCTGGTTTTGATGAGCTGCTCATAAGATTTGAGCTTGCCCAACAGGGCTTCAGTGGTGATCTCATTGCGACTTCTGGCTTCTTTGATTGGCCAGATTCTGGAGTCCCATGTGCTGGGAAAGCACATAAGAATTTTGTCATTGATCTCTGTGAGTGAGATCACTTTGTCCAGAGACTTCAGCTCATTTATTATGAGGCTGAGCCTGTTGTACATGTCAGCTACATTTTCTGATTCTCCCTTCTTGAAGTTCTCATATTGAGAGATCAGGTGAGATTTTCTATCTTTTCTTTCATCTGCTGAGCCTGCCACCATGTTGTTGAGAGATTCCCAGATTTCTTTTGCTGAGGTGCACTCAACTACTTTCTGGAATATGTCATCAGACATAGTTAGGGCCAGAATGTTCATGGCCTTTGCATCTGCATTTCTCTGCTTCTTCTGAGCCTCAGTCCACTCAGGAGGTGGAACAACAGTGTTGTCTGTTGTTGCAGCAGTACTAGCTGATGCTGTAGGTGCTGGAGGTCCTGTAAGGATGACATTAAAAATCTCCTCATCAATGAAGTTCATATAAAGCCTAATCCTTGCTTTCCATAGTGCAAACTTATTGAGATTGCACATAGGAGGTCTTGTGCTGGAATACTCCTTGTTTTGTGCCATGAGTTTTAAATAAGATAAGATTTTAGAGAAGGAAACTTTTAGAAAAATTAAGATCTGGTTGATCTTTGTGATTCAGGTGTTAGCCTGTAAAGAATCAACCTCCCTCTGATACCAATTGAAACTGGAGGTCAGATCTTAAATTACTCTAGAGGGGGAGGGGGTGAATAGAGTATTAAAATTTTTAATACGTTTTATAGCGGAAATTAAACTACTGTTTAGGTATATGTGTATTTAGTGTGAGTTATAGACAACTACAGAATTAATAAAAAGGACACACAGCACAAGCATAAGCACACAGAAATAATCAAGCACAGAAGACACAAGGAGTTATAGTAGTTCCCCAATAAATCTGGGTACGTCTACTCTTCTACCACCTTTGGTAGGAATCAACTAGGAGGGTTGATAAGGTGCCCAGGCACCAAGGGATTTTTGATAAGGTGTCCACACACCAATAAGCTTTTGATAAGGTGCTTAAAAACCCCACTAGGATTTTTTGATAAGGTGTCTTGCCACCACTGGGTAAACTTTTGAAGGGAGTATTAACCCTGTACAGAATGAGATAAAAAGGTATAGAGTATTCTTCTCTGTCAATGATCTGAGAGAAGGCAAAAGATGTTGAAGCAGAAAGCTCCCCCTGTCTGATGAGAGTTAATGACAGATTTTTTTAGACAGAGCTTTCTCAAGTAGAAGTCTTTGTAGCAGATGATCTCGATGAAGAAGAAAACTGAGAAATAATAGTGTATTTGCTTCTTCTTCTTCTTCTGAAAGACTTCTTATATCCTCCTTGTTCTATGATCACAGATTAGAGAAGGTGATAGTCAAGTTTTTCTTTATGTTTCTCCCAGAAGACCACTATCTCAGTTATTGCTATTCTCTATCTCTTTTTTTTCTTCTGATAACTGTATGTATATCTCTTTTCAAATTCAAATCATTTTTTCTCTTTAAGGAATGTCTTTTTCTGACTTAAATCCTTCTTGGAACCAGGCAGCCACCCAAAACGATTTTGGCAGGTCCTTTTAATTCCTTTTATCGAGAAAGATGCCTTTGGCATTAAATGTCAACGACTATTCTTCTTCTTGGAATAGAAGGAATATAAGGATATAATAAATGAGAAAGATATCCTTACTTGGCTGTCTGAATACGTCCAAGGAGAAATAAATATATCCGTTATTTTGCTGATTTGAGTTCAGAGAACTGACATCCACTGAGAATATAAATTTGAACGTCAGAAAGCAATTTGTCGAGCGCTGGCTAGAATTCGTCGACCGCTGCTAGTCATTTGTCGAGCGCTGGCTTAGAATTCGTCGACCGCTGCTAGTCATTTGTCGAGCGCTGGCTTAGAATTCATCGACCGCTGCTAGTCATTTGTCGAGCGCTGGCTTAAAATTCGTCGACCGCTGCTAGTCATTTGTCGAGCATCATTTGCCATGTGTTGACCTTGAATTTTCCAAGTTCTGCCAATCAAATCAGCCTAAAACTTGACCCTAAGACTATACATTGGGGTCAATACAAATCCTAATCAACATATAGTGATCATAGCCCAAATTAGTAATAGGGTTGATCCAACACTTGTCATTGAGTTCATAATCTGTGAATACCCTTCCATAGGTTCTTAGTTCATTTACAATACTAAAGAACCTTTCATAGCACATGGAGATATTCTCCTGGCTTAGCTGTCTGAAGGCTTCATACTCCTAATTGAGGAGTGACTTTCTATCATCCCTCACTTCAGTTGTTCCCTCCATATAGACAATAAATGTGTCCCACATTTCCTTGGCAGTTTGGCAGTGTACCAAGTTCTAAAATGTAGTGTCATCAATGGCATTTACTATTATGTTTTGGGCTCTCTTGTCCATAGTGTACAATGCCATCTCATCATTGGTCAGCTCAGAAAATACCTTAAGTACTTTTCTAGTAGGGTCAATAGTGGAGACTTTCTCAAAGGTATAAGGACCATTTTTGACAGTAAAAAAGATCCTTGGGTCTGAGGCTTCCATGAATAGCCTTACCCTTTGCTTCCATATACAAAAGTTTTCTTTGGAGCATATGGGCAACTTCATTGACCCCAACTCTTTCTTCATTCCACTGTTGGCCATTGGATTTCAGATTTGATTACTCCTGCATAGGATCTGATCAGACTGTTAAGTCCTTTTGATTAACCTCGCTCTGATACCACTTGATAGTATATATAGGTGTAGTCAATAATACCTAGAGGGGGGTGAATAGGTTTTACTTATTTTCTTTGTTTAAACCTAATGTTTCTAGCTGCAGAAAACACAATCACAGAAAGCACACAAGGATGTATAGAGGTTCCTCAATACAGGGTGTCTTGAGTAGTCCTCTTTCCCCCTTCACCTTTCTAACAGTGAGTTAGACAAGGCCCACAAACTCCAATCTCAGCTCCTTGAGCTTACACCACAAGTTCCTCAGAACTTCTCAGATCAAGAGTGATCCTACCTCAGGCACAGCAACCCTACTCTCAGGATCAGCAGCCCTACACTCAGGCTCAGCAGCCCTACACCTCAGGCTCAGCAACCTTACACCTCAGGCTCAGCAGCCCTACACCTCAGGCTCAGCAGCCCTACACTCAGGCTCAGCAGCCCTACACCTCAGAGTTATGTAACTCCTACAACTCAGAAATCACACAGATTTCCTACCTCAGACCTATCAAGAAGTCCTACCACTCAAGCTGTCAACACAGCTTTACACACAGGCTCAACAGCCTTTCACTCAGGCAACAATGCCTTACAAAGATATAATTGAGTTTGAACAAAATACAGAAGACAAAAGGTTTACTCTTAGGTCTTCTGAATCCTTTCGTCATATCTGAAAACATCAGCTTCAGATTTGTATCACCTTGATCTTCTCCTTCAGCAAAGCAGACGGTCAACTTGCCCTTCTTGAGTTTGTACAGGAAGAGCTAACTAATCTCCCTTAGAAGATTAACTTCAGCTTCAGAGAACAACTTCAACTGGCTGAAACGTGAATGCTCGATTGTGGCGTGCAGCAAAAGCTTTTTAATGGAACAGTCCTTGTTGTTGTGCCCTAGCATCTTCTTTTATACCTCAAGAAGGCTTCAACGGCTATATCGATCCTCCTGACACAGTATGGGGCAGATTGGAGTTGCTTTTCCCTCTCAATTGTCGCTTGCGCCAAAAGCAGATCCCGTTAGCACATTTGGATTTGTCTCAGCGGTTGGGCTGAGACAACATCCAGTCACAGCAGTTGGGCTGAGACAGCTTCCAGTCTCAGCGGCAGCTCCAGTCCCCTTCTCAGCGGTTGCTCCAGTCTCCTTCTCAGTGGATCCGCTGAGACGGCTCCTCGTCTCAGCGGTTCTGATCCTTCGTCTCAGCGGTTATGCTGAGACAGGTCTTCATCTCCTTGTAGATGATTTCTTCTTATCTAAGGCCATGTTTGGCCCTTCCTTTTGAGTCACCTGTGCATGTATATCCTACACAAGTATAGCTTTGTTAAATACAATATGTCCTTAGCATTGAGAGTGATGCCTCTTCAAATCAAGGTAATATTAAGGGCAATATACCCAACAGGGGCTCCTATGATAAGTCGAGGTCGAGGCGGCATGGTCAGCGAAGGGAGGTGGCGAAAACCTTTGCTCTTTCTTCTTCGACCCTGACAGGGGACCAAGCCACCAGGAAGCTTTTCATTTTGGGTCGGGATGGTGGTGGCACCTCAATGCAAGTTGGGGTAGGGGGTTAAATATGGGAGTCCATGGCCTCCTCCTCCCTCCTTCTTCACTCGGGTAGGTTGGGGTTGGGTTGGGCTGCCGGAAACCAGGGTAAGGTAGAGGAGGGTAGCTGACAGTAAGGGAGTGGGAGGGTTGTACTTTCTGGGTTAGGCAGTATGGGTTAGAGGTGGGCTAAGGTTAGTTGAGTGGGTTAAAGTTGGGTTACCATAGGGTAAATGGAGGGTTTGGCTTATTGGAAGGGATAAGCGTAGGGTTAACCCATGGGTTTTATTAATCACACCCATTACTGCCATGGGACCAGTGCCATCAAAGAAAATGGTAGGGGGTTGAGTTGGGTGAGTGGATTTGAAGTGAGGTTGATTTAGATTTTTATAAAACCTCTTTTTAAGGAGGGTTTGACCAAAGTCAACCCTAGAGTGGGTCCCCCATGCATGTCAAAGTCCTTGTGGATCCTAATCGTAGTGTGACGAGTCAATGTTGATGTGACGGGTGGTATTTTAAGTGTCCACGCTTTTTGAGACACTGCATTACTTAACGAGACCCGTTTTGGTCAATTTGACTAGACGACATCAGATTTGAACGAAATGAATTTCATTGTACTCGTATTGATTATATGAATCTAATGCAACTGACCAGGGCTCATTCTGAGTTCATTTGCTCAAAATGTCATTTCGGAGTCGTTGTGTCGAAGTCGAATAACGTGATCTAGATTAGTCAATTTATCTAAACGACCTCAGATTTGAACGAAACGAGTTTCATTGCACTCGTATGGATCATACAAGTCTAATGCAACTAACCGGGATCCATTCTGAACTTATTTGCTCAAAAAGCCATTTCGAGGTGGTAGCGTCGAATAACATGACCTAAAATAAACAATTTCTCTAAATGACCTCGGATTTGAACGAAACGAGATTCATTTCACTCGTATGAATAATACGAGTCTAATGCAACTAATTGAGGTCCATTCTGAGCCCATTTGCTCAAAATACAAATTTTGGGTTGCTACCAAACTTCTAGGGTACAATGGGTGATCGGGTTGTCTTAATTGGATCAGATATGATCATAGTGACCCAATTAAAAGTCAGGATGTTACATGCGGCCATTATCCAACAACTACTGTGTTAGGGTGTTTCTTCGGAGGGCGGTCGGATTCAAGACCAATATTATGATGACAACACTGGTATGATCCATGATGATCCTCGACGATTCTAATTCCAACCTTAGAATCCACTAACGTTGACTTCATCCACTAGGAAGACAAGAAAGAGGGGGCGATGGATTCAGACCATTTAGATGTAGATGCTTCTTGTAAGGAGAGGATGCCCTCCATAATTGATGAGCGTAGGCAAAAATGAGGTGCGGGAAATCAGCAAATGGCCTGGAAGGAGCACCTCAATCATATTGAAGTTGAGCAACAAAGAAGGGAGAAGTTGAACTGAAGATTCTACACACTAAGGCATGATATTCCTAACATCTCCAAAATGGATAAATCTAGTTACTTGAGGATGCCATTGCTTACACCATTAAACTCTAAATTGAGCCCAAGGAGATTGACTTTTTAAAACCCCACTTTAGTCAATCACATACCACACTGGTGGATGCTTGTCTTGATGCGTCCTAGGCATCTCCTAATGTAACATCCTGAATTTGATGAAGACGGTATGATGAGGGCAGTCCAATAAGGGAATGAAATGTCTTTGGGGCGGTGAAGCCCAGAGAAAGACAGCTTCCGTTGGGCTTTTAAGAGGGTAAAATTGTTGGAATCTTGTGTTCTAGAAGTAGTCAAGCGACTAGTCTTACTGTCAACGTGATACGAGCCTATATGGTCACACATAAAGACATGCGAAAATTTAAGTGTTTGATCGTGTTGTTTTTTGAAACCAAGCCCTAAATACATATATTTGATATACGTTATATGATATTTGATTAATTAGGAATTAGTCATAAAAAGAATTAATAAATTCTGTTTTGAACCAAAATGAGAATTCCTAAATACCATTAAAGCGTCTCTCTATAGCGGTTTAAAATGAGTAGATGTGTCTTTTCGTATCTCAATGCATGGACGAAGTTTCCAATGCTGGAGACGCAACTTTTCGATCTTCGCATCGGCGACACATGCCTGTGTGTCACAGATGTGTAACCATTTGGTTGCGGTTCTGGGAGTTATACACGAGTGACAGTCAAACTACACACTAATTGGGGCACACACCCGTGGCACACTCACATGTGCCAAGGGAGTGTCGATGCATGGATAAATTCACGACATCCACGACTCCATCTTAATATTGTAGGACAGATTAGAGAAGGAAAACCCGCAAGTGTGACGAGAAAAAGAAAAATATCTCTGTTGTAACGGAACTAACATTTTGACTCAGAGAATGACGATCATCTTTCAGCCCCGAGTTCATTGGATGGACAGCGAGATGTTTATGGTGTTCTTGTGGATATCTCTAGAGATGTGAATATCATTCCGCATTTGGACTCAAACACTAGTCATCCTTCTCGAAATCTAATTTCGACGTAGGTGTAATACTTGTTTATTGATTTGTTGTATTTCGCATGGATCCTGTCGAAATTTTTTTGTATTTCTGCTACGCGGTTGATGCCCGTGAAACCCAAAATGAATTTTAAGTGAAGAAGATGCATAAATAAATTAAATCACACTTTAAAAAAAAAGTTTCCATTTTTTAAAATTGAAGCTTAAATAAATATACAAGCAACTTAACATGGCAGGCCTTGGAGACTACAAAAATAACCACCTCATTCTACTTTGATACGGATATGTGAGAAAAATTTAGGAAACAAACTTAAAAATTCTCGAATTCTAAGCTATCCAGAGTCTTTCCAATTCCCACGCCTTAGTTTGTGACTGATAGGTCGATGCGATGTTTTTTTGATGTATGCCTTTTTGTTACGCTTCTTACTACGATGTGTTTGCACATCATAGGAGGAGGGCGATGAGACTTGCAATCGGGAGGGGCGATGAGATTTGAGATCGGGATGGGGGGGAGGGAACCCTAGACTTGTGATGGAATGAGAATGAGGGGAGGGGGCTCAATTTTTTAGGCTAAATGTGAGCCCTCCTACCCCCATATTTTTTTTTCGTTTTAATTACTAATTTTAGTTAATTAAAACCATGCTAGGGCAATCCAACCACCCAACCCTAATCAACCTCATCCAACGGTGGAAATAGAATCAATTCCTCGATTAATATTCTCGCATGCGGCGTATAGCGCTTAAGGTTAAATTCTCACTCTCTGATCGAGAGATCCTCACCTCAATAGTTAATTTTCGCATGGAACCGCAGGAGTCCGAGAACCACACGACCCCGATTGAACTCGCCAACGCCTGCGAGCAAACGTGACTGATCGCTTTGTCCCAGAGATGTCCTCAACTCTCAAGTTTGAGAGAGGGGTGTTGCAGCCCCTGACCATTCAGTGGAATCTAAATAGATGGAGCCTCCATCAAAGTCCCCACCATAGGGGGTAAGGACACAATAGATGTACCACAATCAACTTGCATATCCATCGAACCCCGAACAGGAACTTCGAGTAGGTTTCTTTTGGTTTTCTTGCAATCTCAAGTAGCATGACTTTATGTTTGACAACTAGTGCAATAAAGTAGGTTCCTTTCAAATATAACTAGAAAGGAATGAGTAACTTGATTCCAATTAGCCCCAATCATGACCATGAAGATATGCGAGGGTGCGATGAATTGAGATCAAACTCGATACAAACTCGGGCCCAATCAGCACACGTACCATGCAACGCGTGAGCATTCAAAGATAGGAGTGGACCCAAAGGTTTGACAAGGATTCACAGGATTTCCTCGTCAAAACAATGGAATGGAAGGCCCCTATATTAATCCATGTAGAGATAACATCCAGTTACTGAATCTGAGAATAATACAGACCATCTCAAAAAATGAAACCAATTTGTTTTAATATTATGGTTTCCTTAAGCCAGACGAAGAATCAAATGTTTGAGATCAATTGGGGGCAACTTTATAGTCATGGGAAAGCTGCAAATGTTGGGTCGAAAAAGTTGAGTGCTAGTATGGAGGATCTGTCATATGCATATTTTTTCACCAAGCAGAACTTTAGCGATGCTACAACAAAAAGTGTTTCTTCTCTCATGAACACCACGATGAGGTCACCCAATGCGGAGAGCGTAAGTGACCAATCTGGTAGACCAGAGTGAGCACGAGTCGCACCAAAAGAAACAATATTAGCATATGAAGTTGTAGGAAGGTCAAGACTGCAGCCATCAGGCCGCGCTGGCATAAGCCGTTGGAGCCGCACCAGACAACTACATAGGGTGCATCACGCCAACACCACATGAAATGCTAAGCACACATGTGGCCACAGTGGCGACGAGACGTCCGGTCATCGTCGCCGCGAGAATGCAATAACGAGCAGGGTGCGGGTACCCCAACCACCACCAATGTTTGCCCCACCGCTAGATTTTATCAGGAGCAGGGAAGCCCAAACGCCGCAGACCGTCAATGTTCGTTATGAAAAAGCAGACACGAGTAGAGATGAGGATCCACTGAAAGGTCTCTGCATGTTACGTAGACTTCGTCGCGAGCTGAGACGCCCAACCACCGACGATTCCCTGCAGACGTAGGATTACGCCGCTAAGTTTCACATGGGCACGCCGCTAAGTTTCGCATGGGCACGCCGCTATGTTTTGCAGGGGCACACCATTAGGTTTCGCAGGGGCACACCGTTAGGTTTCACAGGGGCGCGTTGCAGATATGTATGTGAGTAGGATGTGTGAACCAAATCACATATTAGAATTAGAGGTGAAGTTGTTGGACTTAAGTAATAGTTTGGACTCTAAATATTAGAGGCGCCTTTCAGAGTAAGTAGCGGACTTGTGTTTGAAACCTCATAGTAAAGCGTGTTTTGATGAAAGTAGTCCTGAGATGGATGACCTCTTGAAAAATTCTTGCAGGTGACTTATGAAAAATGATACAACTACGCGGTTTAGCTCAATGTGCATTTCTGATATTGTATGAGTTTGGTCATTACAAATGGTATTAAAGCTAGATCTTCAGCAGTACAATGCATGGTTTGAGGACGAACCATGCAAAAGTTGATGAGCCTGTAACATCCTGAATCTGATGAGGGCGAAGAGTGTCTTTGGTGGTGGTGAAACCCAAGAAAATGCTCTAGGAAGAGGGACTTCTAGGATCACATACTTTTATATGGAAAAAGATGTTATAATAAACAAAACTACACATCGAGATCGAAGGGGAAGTTGATGAGCTTAAGTAATAATTTGGAACATAAATATCAGAGTGAACATTTCAGAGCAAGTTGTTAAGTTGTGCTGGAAACTCCATAGTTGAGTGTGCTACATGTGAGTAGTCCTGAGATGGGTGACCTTCTAAGAAGTACTCATATGCCACCAATAAAAATGATGAAATCTCGTGGTTTAGCTCAATATATGCGGCGGTGAAAACCAGATAGTACTTCTAATATTGTATCAATTGGGTCAAAAAACACATCTTAGTTGTTTACGTTGATGCTAATTATGCAGATGATCTTGACAAAAGACGGTTTGCAACAAGCTATGTATTCACCCTTGGAGCGGGTGTAGTTTCATGGATAATGACTTTTCAGTCACTCATTTGCCTTGTCAACGACTGAAGTTGAATATACGGCTGCAATTGAGGTAGTCAAGGGGGCTATATCGTGCTCTCACTTAGATTTGGGAAAAACATGGGTAGTTGTATACTCCAATTGTCGACATCTAAAAATGATGAACAAAGATAGAATATTTAGTAACAACTCAACAAATCACGCAGAGCCTGTATAAACATTCGACGAGTTACCTTATTAGGTGATAGACGAGAAGTCAACCCATGTAGGTGTGAACTATAAGCGTTAATTTCTTGTACAATTTTTGATTTCTTAGACCATTTGCATAATAGGTTGTTGGGCTAGAGAGCACGCAAACCCGACCAGAACACAATAATAACAAGTACATGCACGATCGCATAGCGGTATGTCGATACACAACCAAAACACAACACATAATAACAACAATAAAAGTGACACACTGATTTAATATGAAAACCCAATATGGTGAAAACCACGGGACGATCGGAGTCCAACCCGGAAAGCCATCACTAAAGATGTATAAAATAAATAGGCAATTACAAGACTTTCCCTCCTCGATCCCCAAATGATCTTCACCAACTTTACACCACACAATAATACATAATAAACAGTAGCAGAAAAAACACGTGACATAGTGGTGGTAGATGGCATGAGGTGGATGAGATAAAGCTTCCATTGGCCTCATTCCTGGAAGCTTCTTTCGGTCAAAAACACGTGACATATTTTATGGTCAAAGATGGCTACCCCTTTTCCCACTTTGCCAGAAACACATGCTTAAAAAGCATGGTCAAAAAGTGGCTAGCCTCTTACACACTTAGGAGAAAAATATCTCATCAAATCTTCCCCTTTTCGACTAAGTGAAGAAATTTGTCATTCTGACAATCTTCAAATCTTCAGTTTGCCTCCTGCTGGGTCCTCCACCTTCTATCAGTAGATTCAGCGCTACCAAATTCGAGTTAGTAAGACTCAAATCCAACAGTTTCCTTCACAAAGGACAAGAACTGTACCTAACAATTTATTTCTCTTTGCTCTTATATGGAAGAGATCGCCATGTCGGTGATCCTCACACAATATTCAAACTTCCCACTCGGCATGACTTTCATAAGCATATCTGCTCCATTGTCATCTATGTGCACCTTATGCAAATCAAACTCTCTCTGCTCTAGAGTATCACGTATCCAATGATATCGCGTGTCAATATGCTTGGACCTCGAGTGGAGGTGGGGTTCTTCCCCAAATGAATTGCGCTCTGACTGTCGCATAGAAGTATGTAGTTCTATTGAGTGAAACCCATCTCTTTGATGAACCTCTTCATCCAAAAAAGCTCTTTTTCGGCCTCAGTATAACAATAATAAACTCTGCTTCTGTAGTCGACAATGCAACACACTTATGTAGTCTCGACTGCACGACACAGCTCCCCCCGTAAATAGGATCAACCAGATCAAAGAATATGTAGCCAAACTCGCCGATGTGCCCATATCCCAGAAAGGTGCATTATCGGGTCTTGGAATCCAACTTTGATCTTTCATCCTGAAGGACGTGCATAAAGGCTCTACAACCAAAGATCCTTAAGTGACTATATGAAGGGTCCTTCATGTACCATACCCTATCAGGAACATCCTCCTATAACACATAACTGGGAGATAAGTTGATGATGTGTGTAGCTGTGTATAAAGCCTCACCCCAAAATATGTCAGGTAGCTTTTACTCAGATAACATGCACATCACTCTCTCCATCAAGGTCATATTCATTCTTTCAGCTACGCCATTCAATTTTGGTGTCATGGGCGGAGTCTTTTCACATCTGATCCCCTTGCTTTCTGCATTACTCATAAAAAGGACCAATATACTCTCCCTCGTTGTCGGACCTGATGCACTTTAGCATCTTCTCGGACTGCCTCTCCACCTCAGCATGAAATTTTTGAAAAGTATCGAGGACCTCATCTATGAAAATTTTCTCGAATAATCATCAATGAACGTCACAATGTAAGATGTTCCTCCTCTTTTTTGTACCTTCAGAGGCTCGCAGACATCAGTGTGTACGAGCTACAGTGGCTCAAATCTTCTAGTGGAAGTGTGTCTCTAGAATGATACTCTATTTTGCTTCCCAGACATGCAATGGTCGCATCTCTCTAACTAATCCACGGATAGATCAGAGATCATCATCTTCCTGCTGAGACATCCCAGGCCCTTCTGGCTAATATGACTCAGTCTCCTATGCCATAGGGATGTGGATACGCCATCTCTGATAGTGTTGGCCTAAGTAGCTTCGGGGCTCCCCTCTATGTAGTATAAAATAGTATTTCAATAACCTCTAGCTACTACTAACGACCCCTTGATTAGCTTCCAAAAATCTCCACAAAAGACACTCAAGTGTCCCTCATCACCTAGCTTCCCAACTGAAACTAGGTTGAAGTGGATGTCAGGTACATATCGCACATCTCTTAGAATCAGCAATCCTCTAGTGATCGTCTTCAGGTGCATGCCTCCTCTCCCGATGACTTTAGAAGTGTCATCATTGCCCAGCCTAAGCACCCCATAATCGTGAGTAATATTAGTGGCAAATAACTCCCTAATGTGGGAGACATGTGCAGAAGCACTAGAATCAACAATCCAGCTTCGGTCATCACAAGAAAGTGCAACTTTGACATCATCTCCAACAATGATGATGTCATCCTCCTCTATAGATACAATAGCTGCAGTGTGACTCACCTTCATATCATCAGTAGTCACTCCTTTCTTTCTCTCGTCATTCTTCAGTGGATAATAAAACGTTTGAATATGCCCTTTCTTATGACAATAGTGACATTCCACGTTTTGATAACGTGACTTGGACTTCCCCCTGCTTTGGATCCTCTCGCTCTTCCTTCCTCTGCTCTTGCTCCTGCCCCCTAGGCTCAGTGTAGAGGTGTTGGGGAAATGATTTATCTTAACCCCTAATGAGTAGAATATAAATTCTAAGAATGAAAAACTAGTCTAAGTAAATATGCGTCGAATAGTATTCGACGCAACGTCGAAGTATAGTCGACGTTCCTCTCAGAATGAGTCGAAGTAACTCCAAACAGAATTCGACGTAACACATGTCGACGTAACTCTGATTTCTAGTCGACGCATCTAGTGAAGTCGACGTACCTTAGTCGACGCACCTTCCTTATTCTCCTCTCGACGTCTAGTCAGTCTAAAATCGACGCTTCCATCGAATAGTAATCGACGTACGTCGATTTCTATGTCAAATTCAAAACACGCCAGATTTCTTTCCTTCTATCTGTAGATCTGAATTTTATGGAATGATATTATTCTTTTCTAGCCGTTTTGAATCAGTCTTTCCTTCTAAATGATTCTTGGCTAAATTGATTAAGTTTATTATGGATATTATTTGAAATCAGAATGATCCCTTTCCTTCTACAGAAATATTGATTATGTAATCTTTTCTCTCTTACCATTTCTCTAACTACTAATTGATTATTCTCCTATAGTATTCTTTGAATAAATAGAGCTATAAATAAGAGGGAAGTCGGCAGAGAAAAATGACAGAAGTGATCCACTCCATACATTTGAAATAGAGGAAAAGCTCCCAAGTGAAAAGAGAGAAAATCTGAGAGAAGTGAAAGTGTGCTGCAGCAAACAACAAGCCCTCTTCTTCTTCTTCTGAAGCCATACTGCTGCAATTTCTGAAAGTTCTCATTGATAAAGAGAAAAAGACTTACAATCTCCTTCTCACTAAAGAAGAGAGATTTCATTCACTATTTCTTGTGCTTCTAATCTTCTTGCTAGGAAGAAGATTCTTTCTTGTTTCAATTATTTCTTCTACTTCTTCTTCTTATCTTCATTTCATTTTTAAACAGTGTAAAAGAGTTTTTAGAATCTCTCTTCAAAAAATTCAGTTGTACTGGTTCTAAGAGTCTCCTTATCAAAAGACTCAGACTGGTTCTAAGAGTCTCCTTATCAAAAGACTCAGTACAAGATAGTGAATTCCTACCAAGGGGGTAGAAGAGTGGACTACCCAAAGTTTGGGGAACCACTATATTTCTTTGTGTTGTGCTGTGATTTTCATTTTGCTATTTCTTTCTTTATTTATTTAATTCTTGTTGGTGTGTGTGGGAAGCTTAACTCTGAGATTATTACACATATATATATATATACTTGTTAACTTTGCACAAAGTACTTTAAATCTCTATTCACCCCACTCTAGAGAATTCTAGTGAGGTTAACTGTGTTCTTTCAATTGGTATCAGAGCGAGGTTGATCTAAAAGGGGTAACTCCTTGATCAAAAAGATCCTACCTCATATATATATATATATATAGATTTTTAAAAACTATTTTTCACATGGCACAAATCAAAGTTTATGCTTCCACCAGACCACCAATTTGCAACCTTGAAATGTTTGCACTTTGGAAAATAAGAATTAGGATCTATATGAATTCTATTGATGAAGATTTGTTCAATGTTATTTTGACAGGTCCTCCTAAGCCCTATAGAAAGGACTCAAGTGGTAAAGTGACTCAAACACTTGTCCCAAGGGTTGAGTGGACAGTTGAAGAAAAGAAGGCAGGAACAAGTGATGCAAAAGCGTGAACATTCTTGTCTCAACCCTCTCAGATGAAATCTTTCAAAAGGTTGTTGACTGTGAATCAGCCAAAGAAATCTGGGAGGCTCTTACAAAGATAGTAGAAGGAAGTGCTGATGAAAGGAAAGATAAAAAGGCTCTATTGATCTCCCAATATGAGAACTTTCAAAAGAAGCATGAGGAAAGCATATCTGAGATGTATGACAGATTCAGTCTGATCATCAATCAATTAAAGAGCTTGGATAGAGAGATCTCTCTCACAGAGATCAATGACAAACTGTTAATGAGTCTTCCAAATTTATGGGACTCAAGAATATGGGCAATAAGAGATACAAGAGGACAAAAGGAAATCTCAACAGATTATCTCTTAGGAAAACTCAAATCCTATGAGCAACTACTGAAAACCAGAGAAGAGAAGGAAAGAAGGAATAACACTCCAACCTCTTCAAAAGATAGAAATATTGCATTAAAAGCAACAGAAGAAGAAATCTCTGTGATTGAAGAAGAACTATTCAGCCTCCTGGCTAGAAGATTCAAGAAATGGGTCAAGCCAGATGGGTCTAGAAGGAGAGAGTCAAAACCAAGGTATGATAAGACTCCTACCAAAGATATTGTTTGTTATTCATGCATGAAAACTGGACATATTGCTCCAGAATGTCCAGAGAATGCTGAGAAAAAGAAAGATCTAAAAAAGAAAGATCTCAAGAAGAAAGGGAAGAAGAAAGAAAGAAGCTTCATTGCAGAAGCTTGGAGTGAGACAGATTTTGAAGACAGCACTTCATCTAAAAGTGACAATGAAGAGTCTAAGCAAGAAGACCTATGCTTAATGGCTCTTGGAAACACAGAAGAAGAATGTGTTGCTGAATCATGGAGTAAAACAAGATCAGAAGGAAGCATCTCTTCAACAGCAAAAACAAATAGCCTTATTCTCATAGAGGAATCTGAGGATAAGGATGAAGTAAGCATTTTTGATGAAATAGATTTTCTATGTGATGATTTTAAAAATGATTTTGAAAGACAATGTTTAGATCAACTAAAAGCTAAACAAGAAATTAAGGATCTAAAAGAACAATTTAATATGAGAAAAATAGAGGTTACATGTTCAAAAAATTATGAACTAAGGTGTAAAATCTATAAAACAGAAAAGGAAATTGATAATGCTAAATTAGAAAATCAACTCCTTAAGAAGAAGGTATCCCAAGCAAAAGCTTTTGAAGAATCTATAAAAGTCAGGAGCCAAACAAATAATCAGACATAAGAATCTGGGGTTAGGAGCTGATCCTTCAACTAGTTCAATACCATCTACCAAACCTGCTTGAATGAGCCCTGTTAAATTCACTAAACCCATCAAATCAACAAACTTAGAAGAAGACTCACAAAAGACAGAAGACCTCACCTTCAAAGAGATAAACCACCTTAATGAATCATCATCATACCATTCAGAAGAAGTCTCTCAAACTACCTCTGAGAAAGCAACTATGTCAAAAGAAACAAGTTATAAAGAAACAAAACTCCAATTAGAAAAAGGGAAAAATAAAATCTGTGAAGATAAAATTGCGTCGACTTCATATCGACTTATGAATGATAGTACGTCGAATTCTACTCGACGCAATTACTTAGATGCTTCGACCTCAAATCGACGCATGAATAACAGTACGTCAACTTACAATCGACGCAACTACTTCTATGCATTGATTCCAGATCAAAGCAATTTAGAGAAAGCGCCGAATACATATCGACGCAAATCTCAACATACGTCGAATAGATATCGACGCATAAATCCTCAGAGCAACATAAATACAGGACATAGCTATTCTTCAAAAACTCTCTATCTTAACCCCCATCCTGATCAAAATTTTTATCCTGATCAAAACTTCTATCCTGATCAAAACTTCTATCCTAATCAAAAATCTTTTCATAATCAAAATTACTATCCTAATCACCATCTCTATTCCTCCCTAAACTAAAATTTCCTTAATCAAAAGACAATTAGGTGTTATATCTGTAATAAGATTGGTCACACTGCCAAACAATGTTGGCACAATCAATCCAACTGTCTATAAAATTAGTCCAAGGGTGACTTAGAAAAACCTTAGGATTAGGAAGAAATAATCTCTGAAGAAAAACCTGGAATTTTCAGACAGTAAAAGTCAAGTCGATTCCTTAATCGACGCATCGTCGATAACTAAAAATGATTAGTAAACTCGACGTATGCGTCGACTCGTATCGACGCATACGTCGATAGGGAACCCTATCAGACTATACCGACGTATACATCGACTTCCACTCGACGCAACGTCGACTTCATGAAAAAGAGCGGCAATACTGAAATATTTTCAGTCACTATTGTACCGAATAAACCTCGAGTTGTGTCTCGTGTCGACGTTTCACCTGACTTAAATAGACTCTTCAGTTAAAATTCAGCACGCTCCTTGCATCTCTCATTTCTCAGTCCAGCTATCTCTTCCTCTCTCTCACTGACCTAAATGGCTCCTAAGATCAACTCTGGTTTCGACATTGATCTTGAATCCTTCCAAGCCGCCGCCGAAAACTATAAGAGCATCATTGCTCTCTTCACTAAAGCTGGTTTAGACAAACTCATTTCCACAAGATGCAGAATCCTAGAGACTGAACTCACTGAGTTAATAAATCATGTTCAGATATCTGAGCAAGGAGAAATTACAGGAACACTCTATGAGACACCTGTCTCAATCTCAGCAGTACACCTTAGGGACACTTTTGATCTTCCATCAGGTACACCATCTTTGTTCAAATCAAAAAGGGGAAGAAAATTATTTTCTAAAAATAACTAAATCTATATCATCATCAGGTGATGAACCTGTGGATCTCACCCCTGAGGAAACCAAGAATCTATTACTCATCATGAAGTTCTCCAAAGATAAACCAATCCACCTGAAGAAAGTAGATTTTTCTGAGGAATATAGGCTATTGGCAGACATAGTAGGAAAAGTTCTATTATGCAAGATCTCTGCTCATGATGCAGTGTCCAAGCAGCAACTGAACATCATGGGGGCCCTTGTGCTGAAAAAGAAGGTTGACTGGGCCAGCTGCTTACTAAAAATGATAGGCTACAAATATTCTCACAAAGAGAATGCCTATATGAGGATCATGAGCCAGGTACTCCTCCACTCCTTTCCTGACCTATGTAGGTCAAAAGGAATCCCCATTTCCCCTGGAAAAAGGATGTCCATAGCCCTCTTCTCAAAATGGACCAGACAAATTCCCAAGCCTGGTGCCATTCCTGACAGGACTCCCTCTCCTCCTAACTCTCCTAGCCATCCATCCTCACCTCCTCCTCAGCATATAGACATCTCTTCCCTACCTACATCATCCACACCAATAGTCTCTACTACCATCACAACTTCTATCCTACCTACATCTTCACATCCACCTGCTCAACCCTCCTCTATTCCTCCACCTCCTCCATCACATTCAACTCATCACAATGATATAATCCTCTCTCCACCTTCATCACCTCCACCTTCATCACCTCCACCTCCACCATTATCTCCTACTCCAACACACTTTGAAACATCTCCATCCACTGAAACTCTCATCACCCAGTGTATCCAGTCAGCAACCCAAAAATTTCAAGAAATGCTGGATGGACACTGTTCCCAACTTCACTCCTCCATCATGCACATGCAAACCCAAATAGATGGGGTCAATGCCTCTGTGCAAAGCTTGAAGTCCTCTGTCTCTTCCTCTAAAGTGACCAAGTCTTTCTTAACCTCCTTAGCTAAGAAGGTCAAGAAGGGGGAGAAATTAGATGAAGAGCAGCTCTCAAGTCATAAATCTCTCCCATACAAGTCACTTCCTACTTCAAAAGCTGATAGTCTTGCACTGCTTAAGACAATTGGGAATGAATTAGTACCAGAGCTACATACTGAGAACCAGATAACATATGTACTCTCTATAGCAAGAGAAGCTATACAACAAGTAGTTCTCTTTCAAGGGGAGGCTAGCAGAGCAGGGAGAGAAGTTGAAAAGGAAACTTTTGTTGAAAAAGAAGCTGAAGCTCAGGGGGAGCCAAATGCTGACATAACTAAAGCTGGAGCTGAGAAAGAAACTGAAGAAGCAGAAGTAGAAGGCTCAAAGGAAGTTCCATCTCAGGGGGAGCAAACTGTTGTGACTCAGGGGGAGCTGAGTGAACCACATGTTACTGAGAAGGAGAACCTCTCTTCTTTAAAGACCTTAGTATTCACTAGGAAAAGAAAAACTCCTCCTACCCCTCCTGAGTGATGTGTTAAACAATGTGTTGAACAAATGTTGATAAACTATATATTTTTCTTCCTCCATGCTTAAATACTGTTTACAAAGTCTGTGTATATGATTCTACTTTCTTCTGAGTACTTAACATATTTCTTTTCTATATAAATGTCTTGCTGTGTTGATTAAAAACTGGTACAATTTCTCCCTGAATAGGGTTAAGACAAATAATGGGAGATTGTTGGGGAAATGATTTATCTTAACCCCTAATGAGTAGAATATAAATTCTAAGAATGAAAAACTAGTCTAAGTAAATATGCGTCGAATAGTATTCGACGCAACGTCGAAGTATAGTCGACGTTCCTCTCAGAATGAGTCGAAGTAACTCCAAACAGAATTCGACGTAACACATGTCGACGTAACTCTGATTTCTAGTCGACGCATCTAGTGAAGTCGACGTACCTTAGTCGACGCACCTTCCTTATTCTCCTCTCGACGTCCAGTCAGTCTGAAATCGACGCTTCCGTCGAATAGTAATCGACGTACGTCGATTTCTATGTCAAATTCAAAACACGCCAGATTTCTTTCCTTCTATCTGTAGATCTGAATTTTATGGAATGATATTATTCTTTTCTAGCCGTTTTGAATCAGTCTTTCCTTCTAAATGATTCTTGGCTAAATTGATTAAGTTTATTATGGATATTATTTGAAATCAGAATGATCTCTTTCCTTCTACAGAAATATTGATTATGGAATCTTTTCTCTCTTATCATTTCTCTAACTACTAATTGATTATTCTCCTATAGTATTCTTTGAATAAACAGAGCTATAAATAAGAGGGAAGTCGGCAGAGAAAAATGACAGAAGTGATCCACTCCATACATTTGAAATAGAGGAAAAGCTCCCAAGTGAAAAGAGAGAAAATCTGAGAGAAGTGAAAGTGTGCTGCAGCAAACAACAAGCCCTCTTCTTCTTCTGAAGCCAAACTGCTGCAATTTCTGAAAGTTCTCAATGATAAAGAGAAAAAGACTTACAATCTCCTTCTCACTATAGAAGAGAGATTTCATTCACTATTTCGTGTGCTTCTAATCTTCTTGCTAGGAAGAAGATTCTTTCTTGTTTTAATTATTTCTTCTACTTCTTCTTCTTATCTTCATTTCTTTTTTAAACAGTGTAAAAGAGTTTTTAGAATCTCTCTTCAAAAAATTCAGTTGTACTGGTTCTAAGAGTCTCCTTATCAAAAGACTCAGGCTGGTTCTAAGAGTCTCCTTATCAAAAGACTCAGTACAAGATAGTGAATTCCTACCAAGGGGTAGAAGAGTGGACTACCCAAAGTTTGGGGAACCACTATATTTCTTTGTGTTGTGCTGTGATTTTCATTTTGCTATTTCTTTCTTTATTTACTTAATTCTTGTTGGTGTGTGTGGGAAGCTTAACTCTATGATTATTACACATATATATATATATATTTGTTAACTTTGCACAAAGTACTTTAAATCTCTATTCACCCCCCTCTAGAGAATTCTAGTGAGGTTAACTGTGCACTTTCAAGAGGACATCAACTCGGGAAGAGGAGTCTGAATGTCCTTGAGACTATCTTCTTACCTCCTTGTTCAGGATGTCATTCTCGTCAATCTTCTTACTAATGATGACATTTGGAGAGGAGTTGATTAGATAAACTCTAACCATCTCTCAAGAGTTTGGAAGAGACTTCAGCAGCCATAGTGCATTGACCTCATCCTCGAAGGTCACCTTCATAACAGTAAGTTGATCAATAATACCTTGAAACTCGTTCACTCTAATATAGGTGAACCATCTCTATACTTGAACTCTCCAAGCTTTTTTAATAGATAAAGCTTGTTGATGTCAGTGTTCTTGGCATACAATGTCTTCATGGTCTTCCAAAGAATCTTCGCATCAACGATACTCACAACATGGTTGCATATGTTCGGCTCTACGAACCATTTGATGAATCTGCATAGCTTTCGGTGCTCCACCTTTCGCTTATTAAGATCCATATCGTTGGGCATTCCTTAAAGATGGGAGCATGTCATCCATTGACATAAATGAGATCTTACATTAGTAAATATTACTGATGGTAATTTATACCGTTTAATTTTACCATTTGCTCAAAATTTGAACATGAAGTAGACTTCATCGTGCTCTGTCAATTGATCGGACCGACCTTAGTTCTCTGAGCCGACTATTTCCAAGAAGTTCATCAAAGAGCATAGGGTGCAGACCAATAGTTGTCACATACCACACCCGATCACCAACCTGAAATATTCGATCGACTCATCTCAAATCTCAAACAGATCAGCCCGATAACTGCTCTAATAATAAACCTCCATCTGATATCACTTATTAGGCAAGAGAGCACGCAAGCCCGACCAGAACACCTACAAATTGGTTCGAGCAAGTACCTGCACGACCGCTTAGAGGTATACCGATACACAACCAAAACACGACACACAATAACAAAAATAAAAGTGTCACACACATTTAACGTTGAAACCCAATAAGGTGAAAATCACGGGTCGATTGGAGTCCAACTCGAAAAGCAACCACTAAAGATGTATAAAAATAGGCAATTACAAGACTTTTCCTCCCCGAGCCCCACAGTATCTTCACCAACTTCTCACCACACAATAATACACAATAATACATAATAAACAGTAGCAGGAAAATTGCAAGTTACAAACAGTAGCGGACGAGACGGATTATACAAATCCTCTCCAAAATGTCTATTCGAATCCTTGCCTAAATCTCCTCCATATCCAATCCGTATAGACGAAATATTCCTCATCAATATCACAGAACGACGTCTGAAAGCTCTCCCAAACTAAGACGATTGTCACAAAAGTCTCCCAAGAGAACTCTTCCAATGCTTATGTTTGGAGAGAAGTGGATGCTTTCCTCATCCTCATCATGGCTATTTATAGAGCCAAATCCATAGATGTAGTGGTGGTACATGACATTAGGTGGATAAGGATGGAGCTTCCCTTGACCTCTTTCCTGGAAGTTTCTCTCGGTCAAAAACACATGACATATTTCATGATCAAAGATGGCTACTCCTTTTCCCACTTGGCATGAAACATATGCTTGAAAAGCATGGTAAAAAAGTAGTTAGTCTCTTTCACACTTAGGAGAAAAATATCTCATCATAGGCATAGGTCATTGAGCATGCCTGCTCGCATTTATTACCAAGCTGCCAGGTTCATACAGTTTGTAAAAACTATATATTTGGGTCCTAGAAGAGGGGAAGGGCACACTTTTAGCTGGTCAGATAAAGTCTCTCATGACCACTCAGATTTTTGTTTCTCAGAGGAGTTCATACTCACCATGGAGTTATCGGCACTATCTCCAAATAAATTATTTTTCCCACTAATTGACCAAGTAATTATGAGACCGGGGGATCATTTCTAAATTCAAGCGAACACAGACTTTATTGATGCTTATTGATAATATTAATCGAAAGTATATTATAAAAAGAAGGAACAATTTAATTGTTCAGGCTAATAGTCCATAAACACGAGAATATAACAATCAAAAGATCAAAACCTTCCTTCGCGAGCTCCCCAATCCTTGCAACACCCGTAAAAGTATCAACAATAGAACGATGATATGAGCATAAAAACTTTCTTTTAATGTCCTTGATGAGATTTCCCTAAAGTGGTACGAGTCAAGCTTGTTTGGACTTTGACCGAACCGCCAAGGTCGGCCAAGTGGGAGCGCCTCCGAGCCAGGCACGCACCAAGCCCAGGGGAAAGTGCGCTCGGTAGTCGCACACACGGGCTCAATTAACATGTACGCGTGCGGCGCGCGCACCCTGCACACACGTGCACGACAAACACGCTCGCGTGCGGCGCACGCACCCCGCCGTGCACATGCACACGCCCCCTCCCCATGCGCGCCGCTGCCCGTCGTCGTCGTTCGTCGACGCCGCCAACCGCCACCGCTGGCAAACCTTCCCGGACCGCCCGGGGGGTATGCCCGTCATTTTCCGAAAATTGATGACCCAGGTGACCAGAATCGTGCATCCTTATTCGCTGGTATGAATTCCAAGAGAACGCAATTACCAAGGATCCCCTCAGAAAAGCTATAAAAAGGCTCATAGACATTCATTTGAAAACAAGCAACCTAACGGAGAAGGAGAGCTCTGAAGTTTTCCGACAAAGTCTTGAAACTCCGCTTGCTCTCTTGCTCAAATGCTCACTTTGCTCAAGTGTTCACTCTGCTCGCTCTCTCCCTCAAGGGTGGACTTCGGTCTCCATAGTGCCTGCTCCAATGCCTGCTCCAGTACCTGCTCCAGGGCCCGCTCTAAGGCATGCTCTAGAAGCCGCTCCTGCGAGCGTCGAGGATGACTTAGCATCTTTTTCACTTTCAAGCACTTGTAAATGGAGCGGTGGTCTGTCACCCTCCCAAAGATTCCAACGTTTGTAACCACAAGCAAATTAGTGGATTTGATCGACACCGAACTGACCCAGTGATTTTTTCCCTTTCCAAATTTTTCCACACAAAAGTCTTGTAGTTCTTGTTGTTGGTTAACTTTTAACTGTTTGCGTGCTTATCTCACTTTCAAGCTAAGACAGTTCGATCTTCCGGACCGGGAGAGCGCTAAGCGACCCACAACAACCCTTATGCTCATTCACAATGATGGGAATGCAAAGTGTCCATTCTTCACTCCTATATGTACAAGTTTCAAGCGCTCACCATCAAACCTTACAATAAGTGTAATAATAACCTGGTATATTGATCATTATCGGGCCATAAATGAAAAATGACTGAGCGAAATGGAGCTCTCATTCTTGTTGTGAAATGAAGCTCAAAATGAAGAGACTGGCTTTCCATAGCGGAGATCAAAATAGAGTACCAAATAGAGCTAGAGATGTCGTGTTTTGAGGGCAAGAAGAAGGTGGAAGCCAAGCTCAAAAAGGCACCCGCGCACACGAAAATTAGAAGGGATGTTCAAATTGCTCAACTCTGCCAAATTCCATCGCTCTCTCCCTCCCTCATAAGCAATTGGTTCGGAATCACATGCCACAATTATAATATTATTAGGAAGCAAAACGAAGTTGCTTAACAGAACACCTGCTTAAGTTAAATTACAATAAACAACAATACTTACTTCAACTGAATACTTCTTGACATAATCCACTGATATTTATAGTACAAATCATAACTTCAAGAGATCGAGACTAGAGTCCGTCGAATTATTGTTCCGTTTTAATGTAACGTAATCTTTGAATGTGATGCCGCGAAATATAGCCGGACTGTCAGAACTTCTGAGTAACTTAGGTGCTGGAGCAATAACGACGCCTTCTGGAGGCGGCGAAATTGAAGTCCCAATTGAAATTCTTGTGTGCTCATTGCTAACTATGACCCTATGCAATGTACTCTTGTACCTCCCATTGTTAACAATCTGTTCATTCAAAACATTGTGAATAGTAATATTAAATTCCACAAATAGCTTTGTATAGAAAAGAAATTCATGTACTGGATGCAAAAAATCCCTGCATGTGAGGGAATGTGTTGAGAATATAATCTCACATTGAGAAACTAGTGTGTTCTTATGCACTTAATATCGATCATTTGCCCCTCCACCTTTTGGAGGCTCTAAATCTAAATACACTCAGAAGGGGTGTAGCATTTTCAGTTAAGAGAACATTCATTAGCAATAATGTAGGGATTCTTTTTGTTTTTGTTCTTCTCTTTTAGTGTCATCTTATTTGAAATCTCGTATATGTTATTAGTATAATAATGTTCACTATGCTTGATTCAGTGCCATTTTGCTTGGGCAAAGTGTAGGTAAACTACTATATATTTGAGTTGACGATCAGATATCATGAAAACAAGGCTAATATAAATCATCTATGAAGTTGAAAATAACACATAAAATAAATAAATAGATAACCTTAACTGGGTTGATTAAAAGAAATTGGGAGTAGATGCATACCTCCATGAAATCTCCTGTAAAACAAAATAAAGTGGAAGGCATGAGGTCGATGAGAACCCATTTTCCATCATGCATCACCTGGAGGCCATTGAAGGAATTGCTTTGAACCACGAGAGAAAGAAGGCATGGATCTGTATGAGGAGGCATCCCTAGAACAAGCTCTGGTTGCGGGCATGGCGGAAAGATATTTCCTACGAGAAATTGGTTTGATGATTTAAGTTGTAGAGAATCCTCCATAAAACTTTCTTCAAGCTCTAAGCTTTCCCACACTGCTCTGAGCAGTTCATTGAGCACCTCTCGGGTCTGCTGCACAAGCTCTTCCATTATCGCTCTGCATACAATCATATGACAACTTGAGGCGATTGATGCCCAAACAAGATGGATTTAATTTTGTGAATAAAAATTCAGCAATAAAAGTTGAGTTTAGTAGTATTAGTATTTTTATATATGTGTGGGTTTAGTCCCACATCATGAGTTTAGTTTGTGAGTCCGCTTGTAGTCCTATCAATTAGCCTCATTGTGGAAGAATAAATTGCACCATTATATTTCCCCTTAATATTTCAACTTGGTATCAGAGCAGGAGTAAAAAAATTCTGGCTGTGTGAAAACAAAATCGCGTGCGTGTTCCTGCTTTTATTTTTCGCTTCCGCCTTCCTCCTTTCCGATCCTATCCACCACCGCTGTTGAAAGGCCCGTCGAGGAGATTCGCTCCCGCTCCCGTTGACGGAATCATCGTCCGATTCCGAAGACGGGAGCGGATCCTGTGTCCAATCAACGATACAGATCCCGTCGATTCCGTGTGATGCCTCCATCGTCGGCTCCTTCCATCAACTGCAGATCTATCGTCTTCGATCCCTGCAATCGACGATTGCTTCTTCTGCCATCGACGACTACTTCGGGCCAGTCCTCCTATCTTCCCTTCCTCTATGAGATCGGGCAGCCTCTCCCAGATCCAGTCTGCCGCTTTCTTCGTCAACGTTCCTGTTGCAGTTCATCGACGCCTTCCCGTCCGGCTGCAGCTGTGCCGGAGCAGGCTCGCCATCACTCGTTGTCGCTGATCTCGTCGAGCTTCTCCTTCGCTGATCTGTTTGTGCTTGTTGCTGATCCGGGGCCGTCCTCCCTGCTCCAGATCTGCCCTCGTGCTGGCCCCTCTCTTCTTCCTGAGAGCTGGACAATGGCTCCAAATACCGTCGGCCTCCTTGCTGCTCCATTGGGCCGCCTTGTTGCTGCCATTGATGATCTTGTCGGTCTCCATGGATCCCGTTACTCGTTTCTCTAGTCGATGATGGAGTGATTGCTTTGTTTTTAGTGTTTTTTTTTATTTGTGTCTTAGTCTTATAATGTTGTTATACATATATGCACGTGTGTACCACGTGAGAGGGAGTGTTAGGATGAAGGCGACTCAGATGATCTTTCCCATTGTTCGCCTTAGTCCCACATGACCTCTAGGCTTTTGTGGTGTGTTGTTTGTGTCTCCCCAAGTTTTCCTTGGTGATTGGTAGGTGGTATGGTCTTTGGTGGTTGTCTTTTTCCCTTTCTCTCTTATCCCCGAGGTCTCATAGATTCGTGAGTGTGGTGTTATCCCCGCGGTCTCGTAGATTCGTGAGTGTGGTGTTATCCCCGCGGTCTCGTAGATTCGTGAGTGTGGTGTTATCCCCGCGGTCTCGTAGATTCGTGAGTGCGGTGTTATTCCCGCGGTCTCGTAGATTCGTGTGTGTGGTTTCCTTTCTATCTGTCTTGTCCGCTTTGCCTACCACCTTTTTACCAGTTCTTTTATGATGTCCAAGCTGAAGGTTCCCCCTTCAGCTTGAGGGGGAGAGTTGAGTTTAGTAGTATTAGTATTTTTATATATGTGTGAGTTTAGTCCCACATCATGAGTTTATTTTGTGAGTCCTCTTGTAGTCCTAAAAATTAGCCTCATTGTGGAAGAATAAATTGCACCATTATTTTTCCTTTCATATTTCAACTATAAACTATTATGTGCAGAAGTATGAGAGTCACATGCTCTGAAGGAGTATCACATGCAAACTTTTAACGTAATGTAATAATTACTAAAAGATTTGCAAATTCCCAAAATTAAGCCGACCTAATCAATGTCGACAATAAATCTGCGATCGCCATAGCCAAAAATTCAGTCTTCCACAACCATACAAAGCATATCTCGAACTAAAACAACACTACACCAGAGATTTGATAGATGATAAAAGAGCTGATTGCGGGAGGGGTATTGAAATACAATCAACAGTAAGCCCTAAATAATCAACTGACGGTGCAGCGCCGCATGGGAAGTCAACTGCCGGTGCAGCGCCGCTTGGATGGAGACCATCCTCTTGTTGGGTTCGGGTTCCTTCCTAGGTGGACAAAGCCCGCGGCGACGGCGTCGAGAGGTCCGTAACAAAGTGAATCAAGTCGTGGCATAAAACATGGGCGATCGGATCGCTTATGCGGTGTACGACTTGAAATTATTATATTATAATATATGTAAGTTATATATAATATATATATGCATGATCTCCTCCCATAGAAGTCGTGAAGGAGATAGCCTGCCGACCTTTTGATTCTCTCTTAGCCCCCTGTGGAAAAATAAGGTCTCCTCCATCTCTTCTTCCTCGTTGGGATCGACAGTTTCTCGCAGGCAATCTTCTTCCTCGTTCGGATCGACAGTTTCTCGCAGGCAACCTTGGGCGGTGCCGGAGCTGGAGCAAGAACCGGTGGTCCGAGGCCTTGAGGCCGCGCGGAGTCCGGTGTGAGGTTTGATGGCGGCGATTTTCGCGAGGGCGAAGGCGCCGAGGACTCCATTTGTGGGGCCGTTTCGGAGGCGGTGGTGGCGCCGTGATTGCGTGGCGAGGCTGTGGTGCGTGTGTGCGGGGGAGCACCGGTGTGAGCGGAGGCCGATTTGGGCGGAGCCGGAGAGGCATAGACGGTGTTTGACGACCGTTATTTGGGCTCGGGAGAGCAAGGACTATTAAAGCATCGGCGGTGCTGTCGGATCACAATCGTGGTAGTGCAGTGGTGCAGAGTGCGCATCTTGGCGCAAAGGACGACGGTGTGCAACCGCCGTATTTTACTCAGGCGAGTATATTGGCAGCATCTGCGGCTAGTAGTGGTCAGTGCGAGGAGGCATCTTAGCCTCAAGTGGACGTTGGTGGCGAGGCATCTGAGCCTCGAACGGGGCAACCTACTGACGAGTTGCAGACTGATTGGAGTGCGCCAGTGACGTCGTGTGTCGACGTAGGCAGACAGCTTGACACAGTATTGAAAGGCCTTGGAAGACTGCAGAGGATTCAAAGAACTAGTTTGGAGTGAATCACTCTGACTCTAACTTGGTCGTCTTTGTTGGTATACCTGTATCTTTCTCTTGTCTTTATATTTTTGTTAGTTGTAGGATCCATCTGGAGATCGCGGGGGGAAAATCACTGTATTGTTGAACATTATTTAGTAGAAGCTTTCCGGGTTGGACTTCGACCGTCCCGTGGTTTTTACCCTGCTTTGGGGGTTTTCCACGTATACGCCTTGTGTCTGATTGTGATTATTTTTGTTCTTGTGTATTTCGCTGACGACTTTTGCAGGTAGCTCAGCTCGCGTCCTCACGTGCACTCAGGTCCGTGAGAACGTATTTCTCACAAGTGGTATCAGAAGGAGGTTAAGTCGAGTCGATTGGATATTTCGGGTTTGTGAATAGGTGCGGTAGGTGACGACCATTTGTCCGCTCCCTATCCTCTCTAATCAGATTCTTTGAAATAGTCGGCTCCAAGATCAGTGGTCAGAGTTGACAGTGGACTGAGTGCAAATGGATTCGAGTTCTGAGATGGTGATTATGTTGAATGGGGCTAACTATCATGAGTGGCATATGATGATGGAGGACTTGATCTACGTCAAAGGTTGGCACTCGCCTATCTTTGGTGAGATGCCCACAGATATGGATCCTGCAAAATGGTGATTGAACACTGCAAGGTGTGTGGTTTTGTTAGGCGATTTGTGGAGCGCAATGTTTACAATCATGTGACGAGTATTACAGATGTCAAGGTGTTATGGAAGACATTGGAGTCTTTATATGCGAAGAGAACGGGTTTGAACAAACTTTTGTTGCTGACGAAGATTAGTGATTGCAAGTATAAGGAGGGCACACCTATACTTGATCATGTGAATGAGTTCCAAGGAGTATTGGGTCAGTTATCTGCTATGAAGGTGACCTTTGATGATGAGGTCAATGCACTATGGCTATTGAAGGCTCTCCATGCCTCTTGGGAGATGGTACGAGTTTCACTGATTAACTCGTCTCCAGGAGGTGTTCTGACTATGGAGGTTGCAAAGAGTGGTATTCTAAATGAGGAGGTGAGGAGGAAATCTCAGGGTGAGTCTTATGTGACTATCTCCTCTGCCCATTCAGATGTTTTGTACACTGAGTCGAGGGGGAGAGATAAGGGTAGACATGGCAGAGGGTCTAGCAGGAGCAAGTCCAGGCCTCGGAAAGATATTGAGTGTTTTCATTGTGGCAAGAAGGGTCATATCAAGACAAAGTGCAATGCCTGGAAGAAATTGCAGATGCGGGAATCAGGGAAGCAAGATGAGGCCACAGTATCAGTGGTGACAAATTTTGATGATGATCTCTCATTGCAAGTGATGAGGTGACGACTGACCTCTTTTGCAGAGATGGTTCGTGGTTGGTGGACTCAGGAGATTCAACACACGTTTCGAGCGATAGAGCATAGTTTGCTACTTACACCTTACGTGATTGTGGGGTGATGAGGATAGGCAATGGAAGGGTTTGCAAGCTGTCGGCGTCGGTGATGTGCACCTGAAGACGAGCACAGGTTCTGTTTTAGTGCTCAAGGACGTTCAACATGTACCTGACATCCGGTTCAGTTTGTTGTCTGTTGGTCGACTGGACGCGGATGGTTATGTTAGCAGATTTGGCGACGGGCGGTGGAGACTGACCAGGGGTTCCTTGGTCATAGGTCGTGGTAGCATAATGTCCGGCCTTTATTGTATGAAGGCAAGAGCTACAGTTACGGGGGAGCACAAGGTCAGAGGTGACAGAGTCACCGGTCCGTGGCGCGGGCAGCACATATTCTTCAATGGGAAGAAATGCTATAGGCAAGTGAGACATCATGTCTCAAAGTCGACGGAGATAGGACATGAGAGCGGTTCTCATATTGTTGCTGGCCATCGACGTCGGGTGACTTTTGATTGTCACGATCCTACATCGAGTTCGACTGTTTACGCGGGAGAGATGCATAGTTGCAGTGATGGGTCTCGCGGGGAGGTCGCCACTTTGGCGAGCTCTTCCTCCTAGTCGGGAAGGGGGGGGGGGGGAATTGTTGGATTCGGGTTCCCTCCTAGGTGGGCAAAGCCCGCGGCGACGACTTCGAGAGGTCCGTAATGGAGTGAATCAAGTCGTGGCATAATACATGGGCGATCGGATCACTTATATGGTGTACGACTTGAAATTATTATATTATATTATATATAAGTTATATATAATATATATGTGCATGATCAGATTATATATATATGTGATTATATATAGAAATATATAAGATTCCTAAATCTAATTCCTCGCATAGAAGCAGCCAGCCACACGTTTATATAAGAAAAAGAAAAACCAAAATTTTATGTGTGAATGTCTGCTACTCACCGTGAAGGAGATAGCCCACCGACCTTTTGTTTCTCTCCTAGCCGCATGTGGAAAAATAAGGTCTCATCGGCGACCTTGGGCGGTGCCAGAGCCGAAGCAAGAACCGGTGGTCGGAAGCCTTCAGGCCGCGTGGAGTCTGGTGTGAGGTTTGACGGCGGCGATTGTCGCGAGGGCGAAGGTGCCGAGGACTCCATTTGTGGGGCCGTTGCGGAGGCGGTGGTGGCGCCGTGATTGCGTGGCGAGGCTGCGGTGCGTGTGTGCGGGGCAACACCGGCCTGAGCGGAGGCCGATTTGGGCGGAGCCAGAGAGGCATAGACGGTGTTTGACGACCGTTATTTGGGCTCGGGAGAGCAAGGACTGTTGAAGCATCGGCGGTGCTGTCGGATCACGGTCGTGGTAGTGCAGTGGTGCAAAGTGCGCATCTTGGCGCAAAGGACGGCGGTGTGCAACCGCCGTATTTTACTCAGGAGAGTATATTGGCCGCATCTGCGGCTAGCGGCGATCAGCGCGAGGAGGCATCTTAGCCTCAAGTGGACGTGGGTGGCGAGGCATCTGAGCCTCGAACGGGGCAACCTACTAACGGGTTGCAGACTGATTGGACTGCGCCAGTGACGTCGTGTGTCGACGTAGGCAGACAGCTTGACACAGTATTGAAAGACCTTAGAAGGCTGCAGAGGATTCAAAGAACTAGTTTGAAGCGAGTCACTCTGACTCGAACTTGGTCGTCTTTGTCGGTAGACCTGTATCTTTCTCTTGTCTTTATATTTGTGTTAGATGTAGGATCCATCTGGGGATCGCGGGGGGAAGTCACTGTATTGTTGAACATTATTTAGTGGAGGTTTTCCGGGTTGGACTCCGATCGTCCCGTGGTTTTTACCCTGCTTTGGGGTTTTCCACGTATACGCCTTGTGTCTGATTGTGATTGTTTTTGTTCTTGCGTATTTTGCTGACGATTTTTGCAGGTAGCTCAGCTCGCGTCCTCACGTGCACTCAGGTCCGTGAGAACATATTTCTTACAACACCTCTTTGTTTGTGTTGTACTTCTCAATGTATTGACTCCTCTCTATAAGAGTGCAGTGGTTGTATTTGAAACAGAAGCAATTGAATGAAATCTCCCTCTTTTGCATTTTTTGCTTGTCGTTTCATCTTCATACCTACAAAGTAAACATAATCAATTATCTTCGCAATAGTATCAGAGCAAGGTTGAGGGGGATATTGTGTCTACATAGCCATCAATTGATTCTACATAGCCATCATATGATGTCATCTAGTGGTTTGCATTCATCTACTTTCTCTCCAAATGGGGCTCCCATATTCACCGGAGATGTAACATCCGAAATTTACAGGCCATTTTTTGTAATTTTAGGATCCGTTCGCGATTGTTGATGAACGGCGTCAGCGGCAAATCGAGGTAGTTATTCTCGTTAGCGTTAATTTCTATGCGCCAATTGCCATATTACTTCATTTCAGTTAATAAAAAGTTCAATAGTACTTGTGTGACGCGATAATTTGCAGTGCGCGAGAATAGATTTCTCGTCGATGTTAATTTTAGAAATCCAATGGCAGGGTTTGTAATTAGAAAAGTTTTCATTTCCATTCATCCGTAACCCTACCCCCTCTTAGGCTTCGTTTGGTTGGGCGTTTTGCCTCCTCCGTTTGGAGCAAACGCCACCGGACGGCGTGTAAACAAACGGGCGCCGGCGGCGTTTGCTCCGTTTGCACCCGCCGGACAGAGGAAAAGGCGTCTAAATGGAGCGTTTCCAGCCCCGCCTCCCCCATCCGGTTCCAATGCTTCGTTTGGACCCGCCGGCTGCATCGATCACCGCCGAACCAAATGAAGCCTTAATATCGTGGGCCACGGTTCCTGTAACCGAACCGCTTGTAGTTTTGGGTTTTCTCCCCCACAATAGAAGCAAAAACCTAGTTTCACTTTCACAGTCGAGCAAGCCAAGCCGTCGTTCCTTCTTTCTCACGCACGACGCCCTCGACGCCCCTTCCTGCGCGTGAAACTGCAGCCGACGAGCCCTCCGTCTATTGCGTGGGTAGTTTTCCGTTGAGCAGTCGATCCCTTCTTCCTTCAAGTGCCACATAGGATCGTTCCTTCAGCCCTACAGACCTCTTCCTTCCTTCTTCCTGCAGTAGTGGGATCTCCCTCAAATCCAGGAATCAAGTTTCCGCTCTTCTCCCTTCCACGATAACACTTGTTGAGGCCGATTCTTCTGCCAGGTATGAACAGGTAATAAGCTTTATTTCTTTTTCCCTGTTCAGAACTTTCAGTAAGTCGTTATGTAGTTTAATTAGGATTTTTTGTGACAGTCGTGATATGATTGACAACTTCCAATTTAGGCGAGGCCTCTTCTATTTCAGAAATCATAACCCTCCACTGCTAGAGGAGTGGTAAGCCCCTTTCCTTCGGCGTGAGATAATATTCTTGAAATTCTAGGAGAGTTAATTGAATGTTTAACGTTTCCCCTTTAGGGTCCGCGGGCAGAATTGAGGAAAGAGAGCTCCGTTGTAAATCGAAGGAGATTCCTACATGTTCTTCAAAGTAATCTAGTCAACTATGCCGCCTCGTCGTGTGTATGAGCGACACAACACCGAGATAAAAACTTTATTCCTTTTGGCTAGACATACCACATTGTTATTGTATGATTTGTTCTCGTATAGTTAAGCGAATACACGAAATAGTATGAGACCGTAGGTGCTAAGACTTGATTGTAGATTATCATAAGAAATTATAAAATCTTACGAAAATGGTGTAATTGTACAGTATAGGAAATCACGTATTTCCTTAGACAAGTAATTACCAAACCACCAGCATATGTATATGAGACGGTCAAATAGCATGAAACACGATCTAAGACATTCAGATGAATAAGTATGCAATCCAACATCTAATGAAAAATAATTAAGAGGCACGATTGAGGCTTCCTCACGTGATAGATAAAAGCGCAATATCTTACTCATAGGTCTTAGCAGACCTTATGAGCCTCAAGTTTGGGAGACGACACCCTATATAAAGAAAGATTAGTAGATGTGAGTCTGTGTCCGTGAGACACTAGAACACCTGTGTTCGTTAGTAGGAACTCAGATTGTTAGTATATGGATAAGAATCTACTTAACCTAGAACAAGGAGAAAAGACATTTTAAGACATCTAGAATTCAGGTGCATGCCGAAATCTAGAATTCTTATAGTTCAATGATTTCGAAAATTTGAATGAAAATGTAGATTATGATTCCAGTAGAACTGACATTTATGTTTAAAGTATTTTTGATAGAAAAACATGCATAAAATTGTAGCTGCCCCAAGTTCTTTACCTCAAGTTCATTTCCCAATCTTGTTTTCAGCTGAGCAATTTCACTCTCATCATCACCAGTGATAATCATATCGTCCACATACACAGCAAGCATTGTAGTGTTAGTTCCACATCGCATAAAGAACAATGTATGATCGACATTGGTCTGTTGATACTCCATGCCTATCATAGCTCTCCTAAACCTGTCAAACCAAGCTCAAGGAAACTGCTTCAGCCCATAAAGAGTCTTCTTGAGTCTACACACCTTACCGGTCGTTTGTTTTGTGCCAAAACCTGGTGATACCTCCATGTATACCTCTTACAACAAATCTCCATGAAAAGACATTTTTTACGTCGAGCTGGTGTAGTTTCCATCTCCCATTCGCTACCAAGGAACTAATGTTTGCACTGTGCTCATCTTCGCCACGGGTACAAAGGTCTCATCATAGTCGATGTCATAAGTCTGATTGTACCCCTTTGCCACCAATTGGGCCTTGTAGCGCTCAACCCGATCCTCTGGGTTTTGTTTCATAGTGAAGACCCACTTGCACCAACTGCTTTCTTACTTGGTGATAGTGACACAAGCTCCCAAGTTTTGTTCTTTTCCCGAGCCCTGAGTTCCTCTAGAATGGCAACTTTCCACTTTGGATTCTCCTTAGCAATTTACCAACACTTAGGAATAGAGACAATGTGCAATGATGCAATAAATGCTCCACGCACAGGTGATATGTGATAGTAGGAAACAAATTGGGTAATATCATGAGGAAAACCATATCGATCAGGTGAGACTCCCGCATTGCTGCGAGAACTCTTTCTTATCGGTAGGGGAGTGAAAGTAGAGAGAGAAATCATATCACTTGTATCTTCTGAGTTTAAGGTGGATGGTGTAGGTGTCTCAGGAGTCGTAGTAGGCAGAGGAAAAAAGACTTGGCATAAATGACACAGTAGGCACTGTTGACGTGTTTCCCTCATTTTGTTGTCTTCTTCTCATAGACACTCTTAGCTCCCTCTGAGTCGGAGGCCCACTATCCTCAGATCTCAGCTCCTTATGCACCGGCACCACAGCCGACTCCACAGTCGGCACAAGCGGACAAGGGATACTCATTATCCTCCTCTTGTCACCACTGTTATTCTCCCTCTCTTGCCTCATACTATATGTAACGCGCGACTCCCCAAAGGATGAGTCAACCTGAGAGTAGTACGACACAAGCTCTCTAAATGTGACATCCATACCAACGAACAACCTCCTTTTCGTCAGACTCCAGCAAACATACCCCTTTTAGTGGTTTGATGTTGTATTCTCTGGGAAGACAAGTACTCATCAAACCCCTGTTATGTACTTTGTCCCATTGTCAGACCTCAACACCTTCACAACTGCACTATATTGGGTCTGAATTATTTTGTGAAAATCTTTAAAGCAAGCAAACACTTCACTTTTATTTTCAATTAAATACATTTATATCACACGAGAAAGGCAATCAATGAAATACACAATATTAGAATTCATTCATACTAGTTGTGGGATAAGGTCCCCAAACATCTGAATATACTAAGTCAAAAGCAGAAGAACTCCTACTACCATAACTAAAATAAGAACTCATAGTATGTTTTCTCTGTTCACATGCATCACACACCAGTTTTGTTGTATTATCCTTTTCATACAAAGATGGATACATCCTACTTAAGATAGTCAAAGAAAGATGACCCAAGAGCCGATGATGAAGCAGCAACAAGTCCTCCACATTCTTCCCAACTTCTCTAGCACCCTCTACAATGGATGAAAGAGCTGAGTTCATACTCCTCCTATCCAGGTACCATAAGCCACTATGTCATGTGTCAGTCTCAAATCTTCTGTCAATCTCTTTCTCCTGGAAGATCACCTTTGGAATATCAAACAAAAGCCACATTTTAGTTGAGATATAATAGAACTAATGGATAAAAGGTTCAAAGGAAAAGGAGCATGCAAAATATTGGACAGAATCAAAGCGTTGATACATTATACAGTACCCTTAACAACTACTGGCTGAGTTGTACCATCAACAATATGACTACGCTTCGGGACTACTAGGTGAGTGTAGGAAGAAAACTCGCTAGCAGCCCCAGTGACATGACGAGAAGCACCAGAAGCAACTATCCAATCTGGTGATCTAGTGGCGGGTATAGAGGCGAGAGCAAGTGCATCACAAGTACCTATAGCGGAATGAGCAAAACAGGCAACATTACCCATAGATGAAGATGAAGTGAATGCATCATCGACTACACCCTTTTGTTTCCTCCTCATCAACTGAGAGTAGGCATCCAAGATCGCTTGGTCCTCCTCAGGGTGATATTCCTCTCTTATGCACCCTTCTGCCTCATCCTCTGCTACCATCAGATGTGTTCGGTGACCAACTCTTCCACCACCTCTGTGACCCCCACGCCCGCGACCACGACCTCTAGGTTGTCCCCTTGCACCTATATCTCTCTCATTTGGTGCCTTAGGAAAAGCCTGTCTCAGATGACCTATCTCACCGCAGTTGAAGCACTGTCGTATTTCACCCCTGTATTTTGTATAACCTGAACTGGTGACTACTAATGCTGAGTTCACCCCTGGAAGTCCGGCAACACCAGGCTGGAGTCGAATCCTGCTCTCCTCTTGCATCATGACCGAGATCGTCTCATATATTGAGGGAATCTTCGGTTGAACTAACAACACCGCACACATTGGCTCAACTATCGGGTTCAATCCTGTACAACCCCGGTGTTCGCTAAGAGGAGCGGAGATTCAAGGAGCCCGGTGGTTGCTCGCAGGAGGGCGGGCAAGCCAGTCTCCTGGTGGTCGCTCGCAAGGAGGCGGGCGAGCCAGCCCTCGCGGATCGCATTAGGAAAGTTAGGTGAGAGGAACCCGGGTGGGCGGCTCGCCCAGTGGGGATCCAGGGGTGATTTTACCTGGAAGCCCTTGGTGGTCTGCAGTTAGCCTCTCCAAACAGCGGAGTTTGGCTGTTGGCAGACCATTTTGGGCTGCGTATAGCAAAAATGTAAGTTGGAATCCCGCTATTAGCAGACCATAAGTAAAAAAACTATATATAGACTTTGAATGGCACCTTGGGAAGGGATTCCAATCTCAGTACTCTGAGCTTCCTTCTCCTTTGGCTATATTGGTTCAGCTCTCAGGCTCTCCAAGGTGCTCAGTCTCAGCTTTGGCTTGGGAGGGGAAGCGCTCTAAGATCTTCCGGGTGTGTGGTGGGACCTCCTCGCTGCGACCAAGGGTCTGTGTCTAGTTTTGAGGCTTCGGTCTGTTCCTTCCGAGGAACCAGTAAGTGTTAGCTGCCCCCCATCTTTGGGGGCCCGAGCTCCACAAGAGACCAAGTATTGATTTCAACATTTTTGGTGCGGTGAGCGTGGAGTGCAGATAGTACAAGAAAGTTTCAAGGAAGAGACATGGCGGGAGAGAACGAGCGGTAGGCAGGCTTTGGCGGTTCGCCACCACCCAGCACGCCAGCGACGGTAGAGATGCTGGCAGACCTCGAGAGGGACATGCTCGGGGCTTTTCAGTGCGCTCTCGCCACGGCACTTGGGGGCATGGGCGGACCCATGTTAAGACACGGTCGGGCAAGTGCCCGACCGTGTTTTTCGCGAAATCCTGCTAGGGCAGACATCGATTCGCGATTTTGACGGCGACGGTGCTCTGGGGTCGCGATTTCGACGGTGCTCTGGGCCTGGGGTCGCGATTTCGACTATGCTTCGCGATTTCGACTGTGCTCTGGGGTCGACGGGTATCTTCTTCTTCTTCTCCTGCTGATTCTGAAAACCCCCCATGTTTTCCTCCTCGTCCTTCTTCCTATTTTCCCCCTCCTCCTTCTTCTGTTGATTCCGAAATCCCCCTGTTCCACCCCCCCCCCCCCCCCCCCCCCCCCTCCTCCTCCTTCTTCCTGTTTTCCACCTCCTCCTTCTTCATGTTTTCCTCCTCCTCTTTCCTCTTTTCCCCCTCCTCCTCCTTCTTCCTGTTTTCCCCATCCTCCTCCTCCTCCTCCTCCTTATTCCTGTTTTCCCCAATTAGAGAACCTTCATTTTTTTAATGCATGATTACTTATTGCAGAGGATGCTACAACTAGAGAAGACCAATTGAATGCTACAAATAGGTCATTGGTTGATAAGTTTCAAGCTGATCCGACAGTGAGAATCAACACTATTTGCAACCTTATTGTTGCATCCCCTTCAGAGAATCAGAGATTTAGGTCAATTTCTGTTCATAGTTTGACTTTTTTCATTGCTTTGGACATTTGAATGTGGTTATATGAAATTTGAAATGCTGATTTGATTTATTAAGTTTGCTTTTCTTTTTTAGTTGTGAAATTCAATGGAGAAGTTTTTTTCAAAATTAGGATCAAATCAAACTTTTGAAGAATTACAAATGACAGTTTCATGTGGTAAAAGAAATCGAGTTGAGTTTGACTTAGAGGATTTACCGGGAGATCCAGGTTTGAGACAACTTATAACCTCATATGATGTAAATCTTCAAGACGTGATAAGAAGAAAGTACTTGCAAAATGATCTTATTCAGCCTATATTAGAAAAGTTTCCTCAGACAGAAATTGGACAGAAAGCACGTCGTTTCAATAAAAATTGATTTAATGAGTTTAAAGACTGGCTGGAATATATCATAGATAAAGATGTTGCATACTGTCTTTATTGTTACATCTTCCCACAAAAAAATTGCGAGCCTACCTTTGTAAGTCGTGGTTTTAAATATTGGAAAGATAAGACTATACTAGAAAAACACATTGGAAATCACAATAGTGCGCATAATAACTCTAAGAAGATGTGCGTAGCTTTGATGAATCAGAAACAAGGTATTGAAGTTGCATTTTGTAGACAAGATGAAACACAAAGTTCTCAATATCGTGCTCGTTTGTCTACATCGATTGATTGCATATGCTTTCTTTTACGACAAGGGCTGTCTTTTCGTGGACATGATGAGTCAAAAGAATCTAGCAATCGAGGGAACTTTCTTGAACTCTTAGAATTTCTAGCATTGCATAGTAATGAGATAAAGTCAGTGGTACTAGAAAATGCTCCTATAAATTGCCAACTAGTTTCTCCAAAGATCCAAAAAGAAATTGTTTCTTGCATTGCAAATGAAGTAACGAAAACTATTATTAGAGATATTGGAGATAATTGTTTCACTATTTTAGTTGATGAATCGCGTGATGCATCCACCAAAGAGCAAATGACAGTTGTTTTACGCTATGTAAATATCAAAGGTCTCATTATGGAACGTCTTCTTGGGTTTGTTCATGTTATAGATACAACTGCTTTATCATTGAAGAAGACCATTGATAATACATTTGTAAAACATGGCCTAAGTATTACAAAATTACGTGGGCAAGGTTATGATGGTGCTAGCAATATGAGGGGTGAGTTCAAAGGACTTAAAACATTGATTTTACAAAAGAACGGTAGTGCTTTCTATATTCATTATTTTGCTCATCAACTCCAATTAATACTAGTAGCTGTGGCGGAAGAGCATTATGAAGTGGCAGAGATTTTCACACTTATTAATCTTGTTTTGAATGTTGTTGGCGGCTCTTGTAAACGTCGTGACTATATTAGAGCATTAGAAATTGATCGGGTTGCTAAAGAGCTTGGTTGCGGGGATTTAGAAAGTGGTCGAAGGGCAAATCAACCCCTTGAATTGAAAAGGTCAGGCGACACACGATGGAGTTCACACTTCGGTACAATTTTACATTTTATTCGGATGTTCTCATCTATTATTGAAGCACTTGAATTTATCAAAGTTGATGGAGCAGATGGAAATCAAAGAGGAATAGCTAACACTCTAATTAAAAGCCTTTCGACTTTTAATTTTATATTCCTCATGCATTTAATGAAAAATATTCTAGTCAAAACACATGAGCTATCACAAGCTTTACAGAAGAAAGATCAAGATATTGTTAATGCAATGAAATTTGTAAAGTTTTCTAAACAATTGCTTCATAATTTGAGAAATGATGAAATTGAATGGAACACTTTTATGGGCGAGGTTTCATCTTTTTGCACTAAGGAGTGTATAGAAGTACCAAATATGGATGAAAAGTATATTTAAGCAGGAAGATCAAGGCGCAATGCAAGAGAGATTACAAATTATCATCATTTTCGTGTTGAAATTTTCAATACCGTGCTTGATAGGACATTGAACGAGTTAAATGACCATTTTAATGAAGTGAATACTGAACTGCTACTATGTGTTTCTTGTCTTGACCCAAGTGATCAATTTGCTTCATTTGATAAACAAAAGTTGATTCGTCTTGCACAATTATATCAATCAGATTTCACACCACTTTAATTGCAAATACTGGAAGGACAACTAGATATATACATCATGGACATGCGGTCTATGTCAACCGACACATTATCTAATTGTAAAGGAATCATAGGACTTTTACAAACATTAGTAGAGTTGAAAAAACAAGATCACTATCAATTGGTCTTCAGGCTTTTGAAATTGACATGTCTTCTGCCGGTTGCGACTGCTAGTATTGAAAGAATGTTCTCTGCCATGAAAATTATAAAGAATCGTTTGCGGAATAGAATGGGAGATGAATGGATGAATGACTGTTTGATAGTTTATACTGAGAAAGATGTTGCTGATACTATTAGTAATGAGACTCTCATTACCCAATTTCAAAATATGTGTCCACGAAAAGTGGCTTGTTGAACGGTAAGAAAAATCTTATTTTTATTTTAAAAAATTTATTCACTCTTTTGAATAATGTAAATTTTTAACTCTAGTTAATGCCATTTTTGTCTATTTTTGTAGGCACAGCCGCACAGACATATTTTATATATTTCACAAACTTGTAAGTAAGTTATTAAGATTTTGTTACTTTTTCCTATGTTAATGCTTACAAATAAGGTATTATAATTTTATGTATTTTTGTATATGTTACTTTTTAGTTATGAGTCTTTGGGAGATTATAATTTCAACTTCATTATAATTTCAACTTCATTATAATTTCATATAGTCATGTTATTGTTAGAGCAAAAATATTTGCAAAATATTTTCATCATTTAATTTTAATTTATAATTATATGTGCCCGGGCTTAGCGATAATCCTAGTTCCGCCACTGCTTGGGGGTCTCGCAACCCCTGCGCCCCAAGTGGCCCCTCCGGCTGGAGTTGGCGAGAACGCCCCGGGGCAGATGGCAGGAAAGGAGGCGGCGTCCCAGGCGCCAGAGCGAGATTTCGCAGGGTGGGAACTTTTCCCCAGCCCAGCAAGTGCGAGCGGGGCCCTTGCGAGTGCCGTCCCGGCAGGCGGGATCCCGGACATTGGGGTCCCGACGAGTGGCCCCTCGGCGAGTGCGAGGTTTGTAGGAGTCGGTTCGCCCGGGGAGCTCGTGGGGCGAGTGGAGCAGGTCAGAGGGGCGAAGGGGGGAAGCCCATTTTGTGAGTTGGTGCTCTCGGCACCACTCCCCGAGGGGTTCAGGGAGTCGGCCATGACGTTGTATACCGGCAAGGATGACCCCATTCAACACCTGCAATTGTTCGAGGGCACGATCTCTATCAGACCTATGTCGGACGCCTTCAAGTGCCGCCTATTCGCCACCACTCCGAAGAAGAAAGCAAGGGATTGATTCCACCAGTTACCCTCGGGGTCGATCTACGCCTTCGAGGATCTGCGTCGCGGCTTCCTGCTGCGCTTCTCGACCTCGAAGAAGAGGAAGAAGGACCCCGAGGCGCTCTTCAACATCAAGCAGAAGTCGGGGGAGTCACTAGCCCCCTATGTGGATCGGTTCCAGGAGGAGGTCCTCCTCATCCAGGAGGTGTCGGGGTTCACCCTTCAGCTTGTCTTCATAGTAGGGCTGCGGGAGGGGTTTTTTAAGATGGACCTCAAGAGGAGGGCTCCCTTGTCTTTTGAGGAGTTGATGGAGAGAGCGGGGGAGGAGATAGAGGGGGAGGCCGCCAACCCCGAGTTCACGAAGAGGCTGGCACGACTGAGCGAGCCAGAAGTTAGGCAACCAGAGGCAAGAAGGAGAGAAGAGGCAAGAGCCCCGGAGTTGGGGTGGAGACAGCAAAGAGGGGGGGAGCAGGGCCCAGGAAGGGGTTTCCACCAGGGAGGGGGCAACTTCCAAGGAGGGCAAGGAAGACCCCATCAGCTAGGATGGAAGCAGGGCCCGAGGCCACCTCGTCCCCCGCCTCAGCAGGCGATGACGGTTGGGCGAGGGAGAGCAGGAAGAGGAAGAGGAGCAGGAGCAGGAGGAGCCGGGCCCAGGAGGAGGAACAAAGGGGCGGAGGCCGAGGGGGGTGGCGTTGCCCTATTGTGACTTCCACCAGGAGGAAGGTCACGCGACGGCCACCTGCCTGGAGTTCTTAGAGATGAGGGGGGCCAGAGCGTCGGCGCAGCGGGAGCAGCGGCCGGTGAGGATTGAGGAGGTCCTGCCTCAGGAGGAGGAAGAACGGTGTGAGGACCGGGTGGACGTGGGGGCCCGAGGAGGGATCAGAGTGATCCATGGGGGGTAGGGATCGAGGCGACCCGGAAGGCGAGCCTCCATACCATCTATCGTCGGAGCGTGGCTTCGACATCCCAAGCCCCACCCCCAGCAGAAAAGATCACGTTCTCCCAGAAGGATATGCCGGGCCATGAGGACCCGTTCTGCGATGTGCTGGTCATCCAGACAACCATCGAGAACTTCACCGTCTCCCGGATCCTCGTGGATAACGTGAGCTTAGTCAACGTCATCTTCAAGAAGGTGTTTGACGAGATGAAGGTGGAGGCCCGGAGGGTGTTGGCCTCGGATGACCCGTTGTTTGGGTTCTCGGGGGAGAGAAAGGAGGTAGAAGGGGGAGTGGAACTCCATGTGGTCTTGGGGGGCAGTCCCGGAACTGCCGCTTTGTTATAGTGGATGCCCCCAACAGCTACAGTGCCATCTTCGGACGGCCCCTCATCAGTGCGTTCCGCTGCGTCCCCTCCACCTTTCATCAGTGCCTCAAGTTCAACGCAGGTGGAGTTCAGGTCCGGGTGAGGGGTGACCCGAAGGTGGCAAGCCAGTGCTTTGTGACTGTCGTGAAAACCATCTCCTGGATGGCGGAGGCGGAGGAATGGGATAGGGAGATGGGAGAGCCGGCGAGGCTGGAAGAGGTAGGGGAGGAGGAAATGGAAGTAGAAGGAGAGGGTCAGGCCCGGGAAGGAGGGGCGGAGGAGCTGATGGTGATCAGGGAGGAGGAGAAGGAAGAAGGAGGAGCCGAAGCGCTTGCTTACGGCGAGAGGAAGGAGAATGCCTGGGCGGAGCAGTCAAGGCTGGAGGCCGTGGAGGAGGTGGTGGAGCTGGAGGTCGTCACCAAGGCAGGGGCGATCGTGAAGGTAAAGATCAGTGGGGAGCTCAGCCCCGAGGACCGGAGGAAGATCTTGGCTTGCGTCCAAGAGAACGTGGACGTCTTCGCCTGGAGTGCCGCGGAGATGCCTGGGATTGATGCGGATGTGGTATGTCATCGCCTCAACCTCGACCCCGGTACTCGCCCCATCCGTCAGAAGAAGAGGTCCATCACGGACAAGCTGGAGGCACCCATTCGGGAGGAAGTGAGCAAGCTCCTCAAGGCAGGGTTTGTATCTGAGATCCAGTACCCAGGTTGGGTCTCCAACGTGGTCATGGTAAAAAAGGAGATGGGAAGTGGAGGATGTGTGTTGATTTCTCCTTATTGAATAAATCATGCCCCATGGATTGTTACCCCTTGCCTCGAATCGACGCGCAGGTTGATTCAGCCGTCGGTTTTTCTCTAATGAGTTTGTTAGATGCTTTTTCAGATTACTACCAGATCCGCATGCACCCTCCCGACATCAAGGATGTCTCCTTCATCACAGGGGAGGGGTGTTATTGTTACAAAATGATGCCATTTGGTTTAAAGAATGCAGGGGCGACGTACCAGTGAATGATGGACAGGATCTTCCGAGATCAAAAGGGAAGGAACCTAGAGGTCTATGTGGATGACCTCATGGTCAAAAGTCGGGACCTCGAGTCCCACCTCCGTGACCTTGAAGAGACCTTCGAGACTTTGAGAAAATTCAAGATGAAGCTCAATCCCCAAAAGTGCGTCTTTGGGGCCAGCCGAGGGAAGTTCCTAGGTCACTTACTTACCCCGGCTGGGGTGGAACCTAAGCCGGACAAGGTAAGGGCGATCATGGAGCTAGGGTCTCCGAGGAGTGCGAAGGAGGTCCAGCGTCTCACAGGGAAGTTGGCCGGGCTAAGCAGGTTTCTCTCCAAGGCAGGAGAGAAGTGCTCGTCCTTCTTCAAGGTGCTGCGAGAGAACCAAAAGTTTGAGTGGACCCCTGAGTATGAAAGGGCTTTTCAGGCGCTGAAGGAACAGTTAACTCGAGCCCCGTTGCTGCAAGGGCCGAGACAAGGAAAGGACTTATCCCTGTACCTGGGGGTAGGACCCGAGGCGGTGAGCTCGGTGCTGGTCCAGGAAGAAGGGAAAAAGCAACTCCCGATCTACTACGTTAGTCGAGTATTGAGGAAGGCTGAGCTCAAATACCCCATCTTAGAGAAGCTAGCCTTCGCTCTGGTGGTGTCGGACAGGAAGCTCTGACCCTACTTTCAGGCACACTCAATCAAGGTGGTGACTGATCACCCCCTTCGCAACATCATGGAGGGGGTGGAGCACTCGGGAAGGCTGGCTAAGCGGTCAATGGAGTTGAGCGAGTTCGATATCTCGTACGTACCCAAGTTATCCATAAAAGCGCAAGCGGTGGCGGACTTTTTGGCGGACTACGTGACCAAAGTGGAAGAATCCGAGCTGCCCTGCTCGGTGGCCTGGAGGATGTTGGTTGATGGGGCGTCAGGGAAGCATTCTTTTGGGGGAGGGGTGGTTTTGGTAAGCCCTCGAGGGACAAGGATCGAGTAGGCGATCAACATCCATTTCCCCCTCACCAACAATCAGGCCGAGTACGAAGCCGTGATAGCAGGCCTCCGCCTAGCCCGGGAGTTGGGAGTGCAAGACGTGGAGGTTTCGACGGACTCCATGGTGGTGGCTTGCTAAGTCAGGGGGAGTTCGAGGTGAAGGAGTCAACTCTTCAACGATACCTAGAAAAGGTCAAGGGGCTCATAGGGCAGTTCCGCACCTTCTCGATTCGTCATGTGCCAAGGGAGGAGAATGTCGCAGCGGACCTCCTGGCCAAGTTTGGTCCCAGGGCAGGGGGCACGGTGTCGGACCTCTTCTGACCGTCCATCGAGGAGGGGGAACTGATGGAGGTAGACCAGCGGGCATCACGGATGGACCAGCGGCGGTTCAGGTATAAGTCAGCATACTACTCTTTGCATGCAGGAGGATTATATCGGAAGACGCTCTCGGGGCTCCTAGCTCGTTGTGTGGCGGAGGAGGAGGTCCCGAGGGTCCTAGAGGAGATCCACTCATGGGAGTGTGGCATCCATTCCGGGAGGCGAACCTTGGAGGAGAGAGTGCTGAGGCAAGGCTACTTCTTGCCTACCCTCAGTAAGGACGTGGCGGAGTTCGCGAGGAAGTGCTCGAAATGTCAGATGTTCGCCCCTCTCCAGCTCCTGCCAGCCCAAAGACTCTGGACCATCACAGCCCCCTGGCCCTTTGCAATATGGGGGTTGGACCTGGTGGGTCCTTTCCCCCAAGCGAGTGGTCAAAGAAAGATCCTACTAGTAATGATCGATTACTTCTCCAAGTCGCTGGAGGTGAAGGTGCTGGCCAAGGTAACGTCCCAAGTGGTGAGAAATTTTATATGAGGTGAAATAATTTGCAGGCACGGGCTTCCGCTAGCCGTATTTACGGACAACGGGCCACAGTTTGCCAGCGAGGAGTTTGTCAGTTTCTGCGGCCAGCTTGGTATAGACCTTCGCTTCGCATCGGTCCACCACCCGAGGAGCAACGGGCAGGTGGAGGCGGCGAACAAGGTCATTGTGAACTTATTAAAGAAGAAGGTCGAGAACCTGAGGGGTAACTGGGTGGAACAGTTACCCTCGGTCCTCTGGGCCTTGAGGACCACGCCAAATACCGCCACAGGGGAGACTCCATTCAAGCTCTCCCACGGATCTGAGGTCGTCCTCCCGGTCGAGTTCGATGTCAAGTCACCTAGGGTGATCGTCGCGGGCGAAGGAGACGAAGAGTGGCGAGTGGACAACGAGGAAGGTCAAAGGTTGTCTTTGGATTTGGTAGAGGAGCTTCGGGATCTGGCCACTGTTCGACAGGAGGAGGTCAAGCGACGGATGGCCCGATACTTCGACAAGCACATCCGGGTAAAGCAGTTCGAGAAGGGGGACCTGGTCCTAAAAAAGGTCGATGCGCCCGAAAGGGGAGCCGCGGTGGGGAAGCTCAATCCCAACTGGGAGGGGCCTTACATTGTAGATGAGGTGTTCAGGTCAGGAGGGTACCACCTCTGAGATGTGGAAGGGGTACCCTTCAGCCTGGCTCGAAGCGGGGATGATCTAAAACGTTTCTACCCTTGAGTTTTTTATGATAATATATTACATGTTCTATTCATTATATGCTGATCTCAACACTTTTTCTAATCATGGGTCCTCAAGTAAGTTTTGTGTTGGATTGCCCCGGAAGATCCCGCTGTCGGGCTCTCACTAGCCGGTGGGTCAGGTCGATCTCGCGGAGAGGCTGGCAAGGAAAAGTTTTGTGCTGGATTGCCCCGGACGATCCCGCTGTCGGGCTCTCACTAGCCGGTGGGTCAGGTCGATCTCGCGGAGAGGCTGGCAAGGAAAAGTTTTGTGCTGGATTGCCCCGGACGATCCCGCTGTCGGGCTCTCACTAGCTGGTGGGTCAGGTCGATCTCGCGGAGAGGCTGGCAAGGAAACGTTTTGTGCTGGATTGCCCCGGACGATCCCGCTGTCGGGCTCTCAATAGCCGGTGGGTCAGGTCGATCTCGTGGAGAGGCTGGCAAGGAAAAGTTTTGTGTTGGATTGCCCCGGACGATCCCGCCGCCGGGCTCTCACTAGCCGGTGGGTCAGGTCGATCTCGCGGAGAGGCTGGCAAGGAAAAGTTTTGTGTTGGATTGCCCCGGACGATCCCGCTGCCGAGCTCTCACTAGTCGGTGGGTTAGGTCGATCTTGCGGAGAGGCTGACAAAGAAAAGTTTTGTGTTGGATTGCCCCGGACGATCCCGCTGTCGGGCTCTCACTAGCCGGTGGGTCAGGTCGATCTCGCGGAGAGGCTGGCAAGGAAAAGTTTTGTGTTGGATTGCCCTGGACGATCCCGCTGCCGGGCTCTCACTAGCCGGTGGGTCAGGTCGATCTCGCGGAGAGGTTGGCAAGGAAAAGTTTTGTGTTGGATTGCCCCGGACGATCCCGCCGCCAGGCTCTCATTAGACGGTGGGTCAGGTCGATCTCGTGGAGAGGCTGGCAAGGTAGCAAGTGTTTGGTACTGGATTGCCCCGGACGATCCCGCTGTCGGGCTCTCATTAGCCGGTGGGTCAGGACGATCTCGCGGAGAGGCTGACAAGGTAGCAAGTGTTTGGTGTTGGATTGCCCCGGACGATCGCGCCGCCGGGCTCTCATTAGCCGGTGGGTCAGGTCGATCTCGCGGAGAGACTGACAAGGTAGCAAGTGTTTGGTGTTGGATTGCCCCGGACGATCCCACTGTCGGGCTCTCACTAGACGGTGGGTCAGGTTGATCTCTGGAGAGGATGGCAAGGAGATGGTTTATACTGATAGGCCCGGCTCGCAAAATCTCTCAAGGCGAGACCGAGGGAGGAGCCCCCGGGGGGGGGGGGGGGGTCGCTCGCACGAAGATAAAAGGCAATTCTGGTAAAAAGGTAACTAAGATTCAATGGTTGTAGCGAAATAGTTGAATGCGCAGGGTAACAATACTTTTCAAGACAAGTCCTGGCTCGCAAAACACTCGGAGAATCTCTAAGCAACACCTAAAATAAGCGAGTCAGGGGGGGACCGCCGGCGTGGTAATTAATAAGCAACGTTGGTCGCGCGTATGGGTCGTGGAGAGCAAGGCAGGACCCTGCTCGGCAAGGATAATGCCGACCCTGCTCGCAAGGGCCCATAGTGAGCGAGCCAGAGGCGCGAAGCGATTCACATTTTTCCCATGTGCGAAAGCAAGCAGAAAGTGTATCTAACAAGCATCTACGCGAAGGAAGCTACGCGAACGCCTTATTGGATGTGTGCGGGTGTGTTGTAGCGAGACAAAATGAAGGGGGTTAAATAAAACGATGACAGCCACATTCATTGCAAGGGAAAAAGGGCGAACGCGAGCATGACAAAACGTATTGGCGCGAGCATGACTAAGTGTATTGGTGCGAGCAGGACAAAATGTACTAAAGATAGCAAAAGAATCCTTTTTCATTGTGGGAAAATGTTCATTACAAGTAGCGGCGATCTCGCCAGCCAAAATGGAGATATACATTAAAAAATAAAAAAATAAAAAAGTCAAGGAAGATCTTCAGAAAGCTCCTCCTCGCTCCCGCGACCCCCGGATTTTGGAATTGGCGCGAACAGGTTGGGCACGACATCCTCGACAGTAAGCTCCATCGCGTCCGGGGAAAGTAGGTTCGCCCCCTTGAGGGTATCGAAGACGAGGTTGGCGATACCCATCGAGTTCTTGCGAGTCGCCTCCTCCTCGTCTCGCGTCCTGTTGCGAGCTCCAGCTCGCGAAGGAGGTGGGGGTAGCACGGCCCAGGTCAGCTCGCGAATTTGAGCTTTCAAGATCGCGCTCTCCATCTCCAGATCGGCATTACGCGAGAGGAGCTGGCTCGCTATTTCAGCATCCTGCAAAAGAAAAAGATAAGTCAAATAAAGCGACATGCGGCGAGCGAGATAGAAAGTTTGTATAAATCACTTACCATCCCGCCTTGAAGACTGGAGAGGAGACCCTCAGATAGGGCCTTTTTTTCCTTTGAGACGCGCGACCTCATCTAAGGCCTCCTGGAGCTCGCGCTTGAGCTCCTTAGATTCTCTATCCGAAGTAAGGTTTAGGGCGCCGAGCAACGCCGGCCCACCATGTGAGTGAGCTCCATGGCCCGAAATTGGGCTCGCATGGCCTCATAAACAAGCAGCCTGGACCTTAGGGCGCCGAAGTTAGCGGCGTCCTCGCGGTCGTATAGCCCAAAGGTGATGGCGAACGCCTCGCCCCCAACCTTGTCGCTCTCAACCCAGGAGGGGAGGAGCGAAGAATATGAGACCCTGTTGTGATCAGGGTCCCACGCCAGCAGCGGCTCGCCGACCGCATCCGGGAGCTTCGCGCCGAGGCCAAAATTTTTATGGCTCGCTGGCTTGGGCTCGCCCGAAGCATCCCCGACCTCACTGCTCCCCTTGGCAGCCTTCTGACACGCGGACGGAGGGAGTAGGGTCTCCGTCTCGCTCAGGTCCACTACAATATCCTTCCCCTTAGTTGTGGCAGGAGTCTCCTTGGTCCTCTTCTTTGTCGGGGTTTTCGAGGTGGGCAGGCTCGCAGGCGGCGGTCTCTTCTTACCAGAAGTCGAGCCGGGAGGGGCTCGGCACGCTTCGGCGGCTGCAGTAGCGAGCGAGCCGAAGGTGAGGGTTGTACTCCTCGCGTGCGGGGGTGGAGAGGAAGATCCCGCTCTCCTGCGAAGGTGACAACAGTGAGAATTAGTCACCAGTATCAAGAAAATTATAGAGAATATGCGAGTGCGAGTCAAACATTCTCCTTGCGGCACCGGAAGCAGCGAGTCCACCCTCTGTCGGAGGTATGCGACCTCAAAGTTCTTCCCCTCCAAGTACTGGAAGAGCTACGCGTCGTCCCCCCCCCCCCCCCCCCCCCCCCCCCCCCCCCCCCCCGAGCGAAGCGGGGGGGCGGTAGGTTATCTCGTCTCGCTGGAGGGGGGAGAAGGGTATGTTGCCAAAGGGTCCTTTGACAAGGACGAACTTCTGATGCCAGTAGTGGCTCTTGTTCACTGTCTCGCAAACAGTGACGTGTTGGCTCGCGAAGTGGGTTGTTCCATCTTTGTAGGCGCGGAAGGAGAAAGCCTTGCGGAAGACGAGCAGGCTGAACTCTATTTTCTCCTCGCGTAGATAGCTGGCGAATGCGACCACCACAGCGATCGCGTTTGGGGTTAGCTGGCTCGGCAAGACGCCATAGTACTTGATCACCTGGGAAATTCACCAAGGAAGGATTAGAACACTCTTTGCGACGCGAGCAAGAAGTGCAAGGGTTGAGTAAAGTACCTGGCGCACTTCTGGCCATAAGGGGAGTCGCAACCCATTCTCAAAGTGAGCGATGGGGATGGCGATCTCGTCAGGGGACAGCTCGTTTATGGCAACGGTGTTCGCCGGGCGGCGAGCGACAAATCCCGAGGGGATGTACTTGTCCACAGTGGTGAGGAACTCCTCGTCAGTGAGCGTAGCGCAAAAGAAAGTATGGTCGCGATAAGCCCTGGCGCACCTCGCCCGCCCTTCGGAATCTCCATGAGCAACCATGGCTAAAATAGCAGCGAGCCAGAAGAAGCGCGAGCGCGAGCCGAGAACTGCGAGAGAGCCTGGAAGAAAGGAAAAAGGTTGAAGGCAATTAATACGGTGGTTGGAGAGGAAATACGGGCGGCTATTTATAGGAATGAAAAGGGAGGGAAGGATTTGAAGCGCCATGGGGTGTGGATAGCTGAACCGCGCAGTGACGTTTCAGCTTCTTGAACCTTTGTCCGCTCCGGGTGGGCTCGCGTCCTAGCGACATCCCCTGACTCGCCATAGGCGAGCCAAGCAAGACAATACGTCGTTTTACCCGGAAGTCGGCAGGGGCATCTGCAGAGAGAGAAATATAGATCGTGAAGGCGAGGCAGCAATTCGCGAGCCTAACTTGAAGCGAGGCAGGCATATCAAGTAGAAAACAAGCAATGCGCGAGCACGGTTAACATGGTTATAGAAGTAATAAAGGGCGAAAGAAAAAGCCCGCGAGCGAGCAAGAATATCCATATTACATATTCGCAAATTGCTCAAGACCCCTAGAGGAAGTAATGGGGGCGAGCGAGAAAAAATAAATAACATTGTTTAGTAATTTATCCACTTCCATCGGCTGCGGCCTCGCACCCCCGAACGCGGTGGTACTTTCGGTAATGGTACTCGTGAACCGACTGGACCTCGCGCTGCATCAGGCGCATTTGATCTTCGATTCGCGCGAGGTACACCCCTTGCGAGGTGACCTCGCCACGAGCGACCTGTCGCATCTCGGCAAAGAGGCGCGCGTTCACGTCCTCCATTGCGGCAAACCACTCTTCATAAGTCGTCCTGTCCACCCGGTTCTGGTCGTACAGCTCTCGCAGCATGAAGCCATATTTCTGGAACAGCTCGGTGACCCGTCTCTTCATTTGCTCAGGGTTGCTGGGATCCCCAAGGAAGTCGGCGATCTAGTTCGGCGAAGGCGGTGGCGATATCTCCTCCTCTCCGTGCTCTGACTCGGGGGGGGGGGGGTGGAGTCTTGGGAACACCTGCGATGAATAAATCAGCAATTAGGGTGAGAAAGAGGCACTCGACGGAAACTAGTTAACCTGGTGAAATCAGGATGGTACGGGCTCGCTGGCGAGAAGAGCTCGGCTCACCCTTGAAGGCTTCAGTAAAGGCAGGGGTAATGGATTTCCCCAGGCCAGGGCGGTGCGTCGTGTCGTCCGCGACCCGGGTGTCGGCAAGTAACGACCCGCCCGGACTCCGTTGGCCTAGAGCGCCAAACCCCGGATTGAGGATGGTCGTTTTAGGTGGGGTTGGCGAGCCCACCGAAGTGGGGGTTCGCCTCTCCGGGGTCGTGAGAGGGGTCACTGCACAAAAGGAATAGCGCGGGTTCAGCGAACGAAGAACCGCAAGTGATAGCGAGGCGAACAACTCACCAGGTCGCGAGGATGGAACTCGCAGGTCGGTGGTCCCCACATCCGGGAGGGAAGTCAGTCTTCCCGGGGGGGCGGGATGCGAGACCTTGTTGATGACTGCCCTATGATATTTTCTCCGGAGGGAGGGTTCTGCGAGTAAAGAAACAAAATCAGGCGAGTAAATCTTGGATTGACGAACCTTCGACAATAGAACCTGCGAGTCGAGCTTGTTGCGAGGGGACGGAGACAGGGGAGTTGTCCCATCCTCCCCGGGTGGTCTTCGGACGGTCTTCGCCTTTTTTATTTGAGGCGGAGGCGGAGTGGGTTGCTGAGAAATCCAGGGGGCGAGCTCTGCAGCTTTGGCCTTCTGGATCGCCTGCGAAGCCTTGAGGCGAGCCAATGCCTCTTCTTTGGTGGACATCTTGACGGATACAGAGACGAGCAGCGAAAGAGGGCAGAGGGAGAAAAGTTCATGCACTGGCTCGAAAGAACGGTATTTATAGCATTGGGCATGGAGCTCACTAAAAGATTCTTGCCGAGTCAGCAAGGGGCCGGCGAACACCAAGGATTGGATGTTTCTTCGCGAGCCTAAGACAACCTCGCAAAGAGAGGGATTTTGTACAACCCCGGTGTTCGCTAAGAGGAACGGAGATTCAAGGAGCCCGGTGGTTGCTCGTAGGAGGGCGGGCGAGACAGTTTCCTGGTGGTCGCTCGCAAGGAGGCGGGCGAGCCAGGCCCTCGCGGATCGCATGAGGAAAGTTAGGCGAGAGGAACCCGGGTGGGCGGCTCGCCCAATAGGGGTCCGGGGGTGATTTTACCTGGAAGCCCTTAGTGGTCTGCAGTTAGCCTCTCCAAACATCAGAGTTTGGCTGTTGGCAGACCATTTTGGGCTGCGTATAGCAAAAGTGTAAGGCGGAATCCCGCTATTAGCAGACCATAAGTATATATATATAGAGAGAGAGAGACCTTGAAGGGCACCTTGGGAGGGGATTCCAATCTCAGCACTCTGAGCTTCCTTCTCCTTAGGCTATCTTGGTTCAGCTCTCAGGCTCTCCAAGGTGCCCAGTCTCAGCTTTGGCTTGGGAGGGGGAGCGCTCTAAGATCTTCCGGGTGTGTGGTGGGACTTCGTCGCTGCGACCAAGGGTCTGTGTCTAGTTCTGAGGCTTCGGTCTGTTCCTTCCGAAGAACCAGTAAGTGCTAGCTGCCCCCCATCTTTGGGGGCCCGAGCTCCACAAGAGATCAAGTATTGGTTTCAACAAATCCCCTCATAAATTGAATAGTCCTCCTCTGAGCATCTCACTCCCCTTTCTTACACGAGGGATCTTTGCAGCATACTGCAGGTGAGAAATGATCATAATCTGCCCACAGTCGCTCCAGGTCTGCGGCACTCCTGAATCGATTTTTCTCCCCGCGTGACTATCTATATCTCCCTCTCAATCTGAAACACCCCCAAGTTGTTGTCGACTCCTACATAGATTCTCTGCAACTTCCCCCAAACATCACTCACGCTCTCTATGCCATCCACTGTGACAATTATAGACACAACCATCAAGTGTAGGAACCACGTGTGCAGCAGGCTATGCATAGTCTTTCACTCATTATACCAAGTCGATTCCTTCTCTGGCTCCCCCTTCTCACATGTTGGGCATCCCCTCACTGCAGGTTCATTCCAGATAGAGTCCTCTTCACCCGACGCGGCCAACTCAAATATGTAGTCGAGCCATCAAGTTTCAGCTCCACAGGAGGAAGATCCAACTTCACCGACTGTGGCAGGGTCGATCCCTCAATTTTGAGCATTCTCAAGAACTCGAAGAACACTTTTAGATCTTCCTCCACCATCTTGGCAACTAATTTCTCCATCTTAAAAGAAAAACTTATGTCATGAATCCAAAGCTAAGTAATCCAAAACCTCACGACTGTGGTTGATCCATCCTCACGATCGTGGTGCACTCCAAGTCGATGAGCAGGAGAAGGCAGCAGTCTGCGACCTCCACTGTCACTGCCTGCATCTTCTTGCTAAAGACCTGATCAGGAGCTAGCGCATCAGGAACCAAGACCAGATCACACACATGTAGCATTGTTGACGCCGAAATAAGGCCCAGATTCCCATTTCTGGCGCCTGATGAGGGAAAGGCAGCGGCGCTTGCGGAGAGACTGACGCTAGCGGGAAGGAGGCTTATGGGAACGAGACTGGCGGAGAGGAGGTGCTCGGCTGGTGGAGAGGAGGCACTCGACTGCGAAGAGCGGGCTTACGGGAAAGGAGGTGCTCGACTACGGCGAAGACGAACACGACATGCGTAAAGGAGACGAACGCGGCGTGCAGGAACAAGAACCCTAGCGTGCTCTGATACCAAGTGGAAATGAGCGGAATTAATTTTTATTGACCCATCTTCCGGTATTTATACATATTACATAAACTTCTCAATTAACAATTAAAATACCAGCATGTATTCTGATTCCATGGGCCTCATTTTCGCTGAGAAATCTTAGATGGATTTCTGTATATTTTTTCAGGATGATTTTGCTTTCTGAGATCTACATTTGGAATGCTTGGTCAATCACATGTGATCCCCTTTTTAGCCTTTCCTCGTGGGATTGAATTTTCCCAGGGAGGACTGCAATAGAGAGGGTGTCGAGATCATTGCTCTCTTCTATTGCAACATCTATGTGATCGTAAGACTTTGGGAGGCTTATTAGTATCTTGAACACTATCTCTTGATCAGGGATAGGTGCTCCAAGATTACTAAGTTGATCGGTAATATTTGTGATTCTAGCGAGATATTAAAAAATGTTTGATCTTCCTTCACGAAGATTGCATCAAATGATCTTCTCAGGTTTTGTCGGCGAATGTAGAATACCTTTTTGTCACCTTGATAAGTTTCTTTGAGGATATCTCGTGCGATTTTAGTAGTTTTTGTGCTCATAATACGTGGAAAAATGTTTGGGGTAACGACCTGTTGGATGATTAGCAGTGTCTGGGAGTTTTTCATTTTTCTTCTTCTTTGGGTATCCTTGCTTCACCACTTAGTTATTAAAGGCGCAAGACGCACAAGGCGCAAAGGGGTCTTGGAGCCTAGGCACAAGGCTCAAGGCGCAAAGGGGTCTTGGAAGGAAAACCGAAAAGGGGGAAGTAGAAGAGCAAAGTATTTTCATTCATTCATACTCAAAAGTTAACACAATCTGATATGGACTCTGTTTCTCTTATACGAAGCATTAAAGCAATTAAAGAAAGTGGACTAATTAATGGAAGATTAAAAGCATTGACCCTCGGTAACCCGATTACAATAAGTTTGGTTTAATGGCCCGCTGTTCAACTCTCCAATAATATTTCCTGTTTTGGTTTGTGCGTCTAGATTTGATTTCCTTTACAATAGTAAAAAAAAAAGAATAGCTTTTATCAGAAATGAAAATAAACACTAAACCACAGTTTCTTCCTATTATATGAATTAATTTTAATATAAGAACCGAAATGCTGCAGCCGAGATCAGCAGATAGATTAATTTTAAAAAGGAAAACCTGAAATCAGCAGGTTTCGCGGGGAAGTGCAACTCAGGGTGGACTAATATTCGGAGATAATCTCTCCAATAGCGTTCTTCTTTCGTGGTCAAGCCATAACTGGTCCCATGACATATAGAGTCCAAGATTTGCTTCATGTTGTAGACATGCTTCTCCTCTGGGGTTTGATCAAAGAACTCCATAAATGCCTTCACCATGGACGTTTGTAAGCTCTCCGATACGCCGTGATTGACGAGCTGCAACGATTTGCACTATAATCAAAAGCTGCTCTAAGTCCTTGTTTTTAGCCAGATCAGGTCACTCACCGTGAAGCAACCCCACTCTTCGAAGGCCCGCCCTAGATCACGAACAGTCCGCAGCCGTTCATCTGGATTCCCTTCCCTTAGCAAGAGAAAGTCGATTGACGGGATCTGCTTCTTAATATCAGCATTGGCATCGGCATCGGCATCGGCATCCGCCTGGTTGCGAGTTATGAAAAGCGAGGGCACGGCGGTGGAGCAAGAGCCGACATGCTCGGCGAGTTCTTTAACGAAGACAAGAGGAGGAGGAGGAAGAGCAGTCGAAGTGGCCGCCATCGTAGACAGAAGAAGAGATTAAAGGGGGGAAAGGGGCGAGATTTTGTATGAACAATTTGCCGGGAGAAAAAGCTTGCATAACTATAAAGACTCATTTTGATAACATAATATAATACGTCTTGTGCGTGCATTTTTAGAAAAAGTGTTCAACACGAAAGTTGTAGATCTCGACGAGATCTACAACTTTTGTGTTGAACACTTTTCCTAAAAATGCACGTACAAGACGTATTTCCAAAAGGCGCATAAAAATACGGTGCACATAGCCAAAACTGCGGTGCTTTTAACAATTCCCTAGATTAAATGACGTCAGTGCTAATTAATTACTCATTGGATATATGCTCTAGTAAAGATGCCACACACTAAGCGGTTGTCCCTCTGGATTTTAGCGGTCAAACCGCCGGATAATAACAAATATTATATACGAGCATCTTTGCACGGGCTATGCCTGTGCTCGATGCTCTCGGACGGTTTTCGACCGCATCAATGAGGGCATCACATGTATAAAGCATGTGTTGCGCTCATCTTCACTGTTCTCGATTGCATGGGATTCGCCCGTGAAGTCATGAATGCCTCGTCGCTCGCACCCCAGCGCAGTGAAGCCCGCATTGATGCGGCCGAATGACGTCCTAGAGCATTGAGCACGGGCGTAGCCCGTGCGAAGATGCTCGTATATATATAACTTTTTAGTAAATATATATAAAAATATTTAATTTAATAAATATATATATAAATATTATATAAGTAACCTCTGAGCCTCTCTCCCTCTCTCTACCTTGTATGTAAAATATAGGGTGATGTTATTAGCAAATCTTATTTGGCTGTTAGCAAACCTAAAAATCCTCCAAATTTGTTTCTTTTTTCGTTATTCTGAAAACAACTTTTTCTACTACTAGCAAATCCTGTCCTAATTCCTTTCCTCCCTTCCCGCTCGCGCGACTCCCTCTCCCGTGTGTGAATCCCAGGCGTTGCCTCGGCGACATCCCCCCTCTCTCGTTCGTGATTCCCACACCCTCTCCCGTTCATGACTCCCTCTCCAGGCGCGTCTTCCTCTCTCGTTGCTCGCCTCCCTCAAATCTCTCGTCGCTGAAGATTTCTCGCCGCTTCTCGCCGCCTGAAGATCTCCCCCGGTTAACTATATGTCGATCTCCTGGCTAGCCATCGTCCACAGATCCCAGATCTTCATTGTCCAGCCTCTCCGTTCATTTCTTCGCAAGGTGAGCATAACAGATCTTCCCAGAGTCATGTTTTTCTTGTTCATTTCTTCCCCATAAGCCATCTATTTCCCAGATTCTTCTCTGTTTCATTTTTGAAGCTAAAAAGGTTTTCTTCCCCATTTTACTGGAATATGATCCCATTTTACTGACTCATTTCGCAAGCTAAAAATGTTTTTCATCTTTGATTACTGGAATATGATTGTTGTTAAGAGTAAAATGTGTAATTATGTCCGTTAAAATGTGTTGGTGTAAAATGTGTAATTATGTCCTGCATTTTCGCATTTGGCGACTCTCCATTTCAAACCCTAAATGGAAAAACTCCATAGAAGTTGAAATGGAGGCCTTCAATCAGCAGGTACTAGGTTTTTATGAATGATATGCAATCCATTGCTTGATTTATTGCAAATTGTATAGGGCATGAATGACAAAAGAACATTATTACAATTATCACGGGTTACTGGGTTTTGAATCGTGCAGAAGAATCTGCCTTTTGGTTGCCCTTTGGCATGTCTAGTAGCACTCGATCGATGCTAGTATTTGCATTTGTGATATTATTTCTTATTTCATATTTGTGATCTTATTTCTTATTTCATATTTGTGATCTTATTTCTTATTTCATATTTGAGATCTTATTCTCCTTCATTATAAGTTATGTCCCGAAAGTCATGATTTTAAGTCAAATATTTTGTTCTTGTCTCATTGTAGGTCTAATGATGGTTGTGCCCCCTCCATCACCAGTTACATCAACTGCATTTGGTGTTGATTCCTCAATGGAGATTGTTGTTTGTAACCCAATGACCAAAAGGTATCCTTTGCTGTACAACCTTGTATTCGCCGAGTAGGTTCTCGAGACAAGAAGTATTTCGGAACACCATTTCTCAGTATGATCCTAGGTAGGGAGAGAGGAGGGCGAGCGGTGGAGGTAGAGACCTCCCGCCCGCCCAACCGATGTATGGGGGGGGAGAGCTCCTCTCGCCCCCGCCCTCAGCAGCAGGGGGCGAGCTCCACTCGCCCCCGCGCCCCCAGTAGGAGGGGCGAGCTCCTCTCGCCCCCGCCCTCAGCAGCAGGGTGGCGAGCTCCACTTGCCCCCGCGCCCCCAGTAGGAGGGGGCGAGATCCAGCAGGGGGGGTGGGGGGCGAGCTCCTCTCGCCCCCGCCCTCAGCAGCAGGGGGCGAGTGATGAGGTATTTTCTCCTAAGTGTGAAAAGAGGTTAGTCGTCTTTGACTATGAATTTAGCATATGTTCTTGAAGGAAGTTTCCTGGAAAGAGGGGAAGTCAACATGTGCTCTTAAAGGAAGCTTCTAGGAAGGTGACCAAAGGAAGCTTCATATTATTCGACATGTGTTCTTTGATCGAGGGAAGCTTCATGGAAGCTTCAAGGAAGCTTCCTCCACATGCTATCTACCACCATCCACCCCTTGGTTTTAGCCTTATAAATAGGCATGAATGAGGAGGGGTAAGGCATCCACTCATCTCCCATCTCAAGCATTGAAAGAGTTCTTAGAGAGGCCTTTGTGGCAAGCGTCTTGGTTTGGGGAGAGCTTTTCGACGTCTCTGCGACGTTGACGAGGAATACTTCGCATACACGGATTGGATCTGGAGTAGACTTTGGCAAGTATTCGAAGAGGCATCTTGGAGAGGCTTTGTGTAATCTGTCTCGTCCGCCATTGCCGATAACTTGCAATTTTTCTGCTACTGTTTATTGTGTATTATTGTGTAGTGCGAAGTTGGTGAAGATCCTGTGTGGATCGAGGAGGGAAAGCCTTATAACTGCCTATCTGTTTTACACATTTTTAGTGGCGGCTTTCCGGGTTGGACTCCGATCGTCCGTGGTTTTCACCCTATTGGGTTTCCATGTTATATCTGTGTGTCACCTTTATTGTTGTTATTTTGTGTTGTGTTTCTGGTTGTGTATTGGCATACCGCTAAGCGGTCGTGCAGGTACTTGTTCGAACTAATTTGCAGGTGCTCTGGTCGGGCTTGTGTGCTCTCTAGCCCAACAAGTGGTATTAGAGCGAGGTTCATTATCAGAGCTGGTATCGGGCTGACCTATTTGGGATTCGAGACGAGCCGATCAGATATTTCGGGTTAGTGATCGGGTGCGGTAGGTGACGACCATTGGTCCACTCCTTATCCTCTTTCATTCCTTTCTTGGAAATAGTCGGCTCAAAGAACTGAGGTCAGGCCGATCAGTGACAGAGCACGATGGAGTCTACATCGGGTTCAGGCTCCGAGCAAATGGTGAAATTAAATGGCGCGAACTATCACCAGTGGCACTTACTGATGGAAGATCTCATCTACGTCAAGGGTTGGCATGCTCCTATCTTTGAGGAGATGCCTAAAGACATGGATCCAAACAAGTGGAAGGTGGAGCACCGGAAGTTATGCGAATTCATCAGACAGTTCGTAGAGCCGAACGTCTATAACCATGTTGCAAGTATCATTGATGCAAAGATACTTTGGAAGACTCTCGAGACGTTGTATGCCAAGAGTACTGACATCAACAAGCTATATCTACTGAAGAAGCTGGGTGAGTTCAGATACAAGGAAAGATCCCCTATCCTGGATCATGTGAATAAGTTCCAAGGTATTATTGATCAACTTACTGCTATGAAGGTGACCTTCGAGGACAAGGTCAACGCATTATGGCTGCTGAAGTCTCTTCTAGACTCTTGGGAGATGGTTAGAGTTACTCTAATCAACTCCTCTCCCGGGGGCATAATTACTATGGAGATTGCCAAGAGTGGCATCCTGAACGAAGAGGTGAGAAGAAAGTCTCAAGGGATATCAGGCTCTTCTTCACGAGCTAACATCCTCTACACTGAGCCCGGGGGGAGAGGCAGGAGCAAGAGTAGAGAAAGGAAGAGCGAGAGAGGACAAAGCAGGGGGAAGTCCAAGTCACGTTATCAAAATGTGGAGTGCCACTATTGTCATAAGAAAGGGCATATTCAGAAGTTCTGTTATTCTCTGAAGAATGACGAAAGAAAGAAAGGAGTGGCTACTGATGATAGGAAGGAGAGTCACACTGCAGCTATTGCATCTACATAGGACAATGTCATCATTGTTGGAGATGACGTCACAACTGCACTCTCTTGTGATGACCGAAGCTGGATTGTTGATTCGGGTGCTTCTGCACATGTCTCCCACAACAGGGAGTTATTTGCCACCTACACTACCCACGATTGTGGGGTGCTTAGGATGGGCAATGGTGACACGTCTAAAGTCATCAGAAGAGGAGATATGCACCTGAAGACGAGCACTGGAGGATTTATGATCCTAAGAGATGTGCGACATGTACCTGACATCCGCTTCAACCTAGTTTCAGTTGGGAAGCTAGGTGATGAAGGACACTTAAGTGTCTTTGGTGGAGATTTTTGGAAGTTAATCAAGGGGTCGCTGGTAGTGGCCAGAGGTTATAGAGACACTGACCTATACTATATGGAGGGGAGACCTGAAGCTGCTCAGGCCAACACCGTTAGAGATGGGGCATCCACATCCCTATGGCATGGGAGACTGAGTCACATTAGCCAGAAGGGTCTGGGATGTCTCTCCGGAAAGAAGATGATCTCTGATCTATCTGTGGATCAGTTAGAGAGATGTGACCATTGCATGGCTGGAAAGCAGAATAGAGTATCATTCCAGAGTCATACTTCCACAAGAAGATCTGAGCCACTAGAGCTCGTACATACTGATGTCTGCGGGCCACTGAAGGTCCAGACGAGAGGAGGAGCGTCTTACTTCGTGACGTTCATCGATGACTATTCGAGAAAACTTTGGGTCTATGCTATTAAGACCAAAGGTGAGGTTCTCGACACTTTTTGGAGATTCCACGCTGAGGTGGAGAGGCCATCTGGGAAGAAGTTAAAGTGCATCAGGTCCGACAACGGGGGAGAGTATATTGGTCCTTTTAATGAGTATTGTAGAGAGCAAGGGATCAGACATGAAAAGACTCCGCCCAAGACGCCGCAGCTAAATGGTGTAGCTGAAAGGATGAATAGGACCTTGATGGAGAGGGTGAGGTGCATGCTATCTGAGTCAAAGCTACTTGGCATGTTTTGGGGTGAGGCTTTATACACAGCTGCACACGTCATCAACCTATCTCCCAGTTATGCATTGCAGGAGGATGTTCCTGATAAGGTCTGGTATGGGAAGGACCCTTCGTATAGTCACTTGAGGGTCTTTGGGTGCAAAGCCTTTGTGCACATCCCTCGGGATGAAAGATCGAAGTTGGATTCTAAGACCCGTCAATGCATATTTTTGGGATATGGACGCAGCGGCGAGTTTAGCTACAGGTTCTTTGATCCGGTTGAGAAGAAGCTTGTACGCAGTCGCGACGCCATATTTTGTGAGGATCAGACTATGCTTGATCCTGAAAAGACTGAGAAGGCTGACTCTCACACTGATGAAGAGTCTCCTATGACTGGAGGTGATGATGCTGAGGAGGCCGCAGAGCCTGATCCAGTGCAGGGCGTTGAGCCGCTTCTAGGCCATGAGGACATGAATGATGGCGAGCCTATAGATGACATCATTGATGATGTGCCCATACCAGCAGCTGAGCTCGCTCCGCGGAGGTCTGATCGAGTCAAACAGCCATCTTCGAAATACTCTGCTACTGAGTATATTTTGTTGACAGATGAGGGGGAGCCCGAGTGCTTTGATGAAGCAGTGCAAAGCTCAGAGAAGAAAGAGTGGATGGTTGCTATGCAGGAGGAGATGCAGTCTCTGCATGAGAACCATACTTATGAGCTGGTACGATTGCCTAAGGGCAAGAAGGCTCTGAAGAATCGGTGGATTTTCAGAGTAAAGCAGGGAGACCCCTCGACACCACTCAGATACAAGGCAAGATTAGTGGTGAAAGGTTTCAGTCAGAAACAGGGAGTTGATTTTGATGAGATCTTCTCTCCTGTTGTGAAGATGTCGTCTATCCGGGTTGTTCTTGGCCTTGCTGCAAGGCTAGACTTGGAGATTGAGCAGATGGATGTCAAGACCGCCTTTCTGCATGGCGATCTTGAGGAGGAGCTTTATATGGAGCAGCCTGAAGGTTTCAAGGTGAAAGGGAAGGAGAGCCTAGTCTGTCGCCTGAAGAAGAGCTTATATGGCCTAAAGCAGGCCCCGCGACAGTGGTACAAGAAGTTCGATGCTTTTATGGGGGAGATCGACTTCAGGAGGACCACCCTTGATCACTGCGTGTTTGTGAAGCAGTACGCTCCAGAGGATTTCATTATTTTACTCCTTTATGTTGACGACATGTTGATAGTCGGGAGGAGCACTACGCGCATTGCCGAGCTGAAGCGGCAATTGAGCTCCACATTTGCGATGAAGGACTTGGGAGCTGCGAGGACCATCCTAGGGATGCATATTCAGAGAGATAGAGGCTCCAAGTTACTTTGGTTGTCGCAGGAAAGATATATCAGGAAGGTGCTACATAGATTTAGTATGGATCAGGCGAAGAAGGTGAGCACGCCTCTTGCAGCTAACTTCAGACTTACCGCTGACCAGTGCCCAAGCACGCCTGAGGAGAAAGAGGAGATGCAGAAGGTTCCATATGGTTCTGCAGTTGGAAGTCTTATGTATGTCATGGTTTGCACTCGCCCTGATATAGCGCATGCTGTTGGCACTGTGAGCAGGTTTCTCTCCAATCCCGGAAGAGAACATTGGAGCGTCGTGAAATGGATTCTGAGGTACTTGCATGGGACGTCAGACTTGACGTTAAGGTTTGGAGATAGCGAGCCAGAGCTACTGGGATACACTGATGCTGATATGGCTGGATATTTGGACTCCAGAAGATCGACTTCTGGGTACCTGGTCCTGTTTACGGGGGGAGCTGTTTCATGGCAGTCGAGACTACAGAAGTGCGTTGCACTGTCGACTACAGAGGCAGAATTTATTGCAGTCACTGAGGCAGGAAAAGAGCTTCTTTGGATGAAGCGTTTCATCAAAGAGCTGGGTTTCACTCAGGAGCGCTACACACTCTTATGTGACAGTCAGAGCGCTATCCACCTGGGGAAAAACCCCACCTTTCACTCGAGATCCAATCATATTGATACGCGATATCATTGGATACGCGATACTCTTGAGCAGAGAGAGCTGGATTTGCAGAAGGTGCACACGGATGACAATGGAGCAGATATGCTTACGAAGACCGTGTCGAGGGGGAAGTTCGAGCATTGTGTGAGGATCGCTGGCATGGCGATCTCTTCCACATAAGAGCAAAGAGGATAAATTGTTGGGTACAGTTCCCGTCCTTTGTGGAGAAAACTGTTGGACTCGAGTCTTATTAACTCGAACTTGGTGGCGCTGGATCTATCGAAATATGGAGAAGACATGAAAGTCTTACCAAATGAAGATTACTAGAAGGACGCACTTTTCACTTAGTCGAAAAGGGGTGGATTTGATGAGGTATTTTCTCCTAAGTGTGAAAAGAGGTTAGTCGTCTTTGACTATGAATTTAGCATATGTTCTTGAAGGAAGTTTCCTGGAAAGAGGGGAAGTCAACATGTGCTCTTAAAGGAAGCTTCTAGGAAGGTGGCCAAAGGAAGCTTCATATTATTCGACATGTGTTCTTTGACCGAGGGAAGCTTCATGGAAGCTTCAAGGAAGCTTCCTCCACATGCTATCTACCACCATCTACCCCTTGATTTTAGCCTTATAAATAGGCATGAATGAGGAGGGGTAAGGCATCCACTCATCTCCCATCTCAAGCATTGAAAGAGTTCTTAGAGAGGCCTTTGTGGCAAGCGTCTTGGTTTGGGGAGAGCTTTCGGACGTCTCTGCGACGTTGACGATGAATACTTCGCATACACGGATTGGATCTGGAGCAGACTTTGGCAAGTATTCGAAGAGGCATCTTGGAGAGGATTTGTGTAATCTGTCTCGTCCGCCATTGTCGGTAACTTGCAATTTTTCTGCTACTGTTTATTGTGTATTATTGTGTGGTGCGAAGTTGGTGAAGATCTTGTGTGGATCGAGGAGGGAAAGCCTTGTAATTGCCTATCTGTTTTACACATTTTTAGTGGCGGCTTTCCGGGTTGGACTCCGATCGTCCCGTGGTTTTCACCCTATTGGGTTTCCACGTTATATCTGTGTGTCACCTTTATTGTTGTTATTTTGTGCTGTGTTTCTGGCTGTGTATTGGCATACCGCTAAGCGGTCGTGCAGGTACTTGTTCGAACTAATTTGCAGGTGCTCTGGTCGGGCTTGTGTGCTCTCTAGCCCAACAGCGAGCTCCACTCGCCCCCACGCCCCCAGTAGAAGGGGGAGAGATCCAGCAGGGGGCGAGCTCCTCTCGCCCCCGCCCTCAGCAGCAGGGGGGCGAGCTCCACTCGCCTCCGCGCCCCCAGTAGGAGGGGGCGAGATCCAGCAGAGGGGGGCGAGCTCCTCTCGCCCCCTCCCCATGCAAGGGGGGCGAGCTCCTCTTGCCCCCGCCCCAGCAGGGGGGAGACCAGCATGGGGCCGACCCCCGGGTCTCGCCCCACCCTAGTTAGGGGGGCTCGCCGAGCCCCGCGAAGTACCCCCTCTCGCCCAATTTCGGGGGGAGGGGTTGGTCTGCGTTTAAGCCTCAGAACAGCGGGATTTGGCTATCCGCAGCCATTTCCGAGGGTATTTTGGTAATTTTCGGGACCAGTTTTTGGCTGTTCGCAGCCCAAATCCAGAATTCCTATAAATAAGACCAAGGGGACACCATTTGGAGGCAAGCTTGTTCTAGGCTAGCTCTCTCTCTCCCTCTCCCTCCCCAAATCTCTTTAGTGGAGTGAGGAGAGCCTCCAGTGGTGCCCAAGCGCGACATTGGCTTGGGAGGGAAAGCGCTCTAAAGATCTTCCGGGTATGTGGTGGGACCTCCTCGTCGAGCCCTTAGTCCTGTTCATAGTTCCAACACCTTCAACCTAGAGCTCTCCCTTGGGGGGGAGTAAAAGTTGGCCACCCCTCAACTTGTTGGGGACCCCGAACTCCACAGAGGCCGAGAAATCGGTTTCAACATTATGGTGCGGTGAGCGTGGAGTGTGTCTAACTCAAGAAACCCTCAAGATGAGCTCAATGGACGGAGGTGGAGGAAGATCCGACCCAAGTCACTCGCAGCCCCTGGTGGCTGGGGTGACGTTGGAGATGTTTGAAAATTTCAGGCAGGAGGTCCTGCAGACCTTGCAGGTAGCTTTCGCCTCGATAAGCGAAGGCAGGAGAGAAAGTGGTCTGGAGGCCTCGCCTCAGCAGGTTGGCGAGAACACCCTCGGCCAACCATCCGGGAAGGAGGTGCCGGGAGGGGGCGAGTGGGGAGGTCCTAGGCCCCCACTCGCCCAGCCCCAAGGGGGCGAGTGGGGAGGGCCCAAGCCCCCACTCGCCCAGCCCCAAGGGGGCGAGTGGGGAGGCCCCAGGCCCCCACTCGCCCAGCCCCAAGGGGGCGAGTGGGGAGGTCCCATACCCCCACTCGCCCAGCCCCAAGGACGCGAGTGGGGAGGCGGCCAGCCCCACTCGCCCAGCCCAAAATAGGGGCGAGCAAGGGAAGTCCTTTTTGTGAGCAGATCCTCTCAGCCCCGGTTCCAAAGGGGTTCAGGGGGGCGGAGACGTCCCACTACTCCGGCAAAGATGACCCCGTCCTGCACTTGTAGTGGTTTGAAGACATGGTCTCCATCAGGCCCATGTCGGCCGCTTTCAAATGTCGACTCTTCGCGACAACCCTGAAGGAGAAGGCTAGAGATTGGTTCCACCAGCTCCCTGTGAGATCCATCTATGCCTTCGATGACTTGCGTCAAGGCTTCCTGCTACGCTTCTCGACATCAACGAAGAGGAAGAAACATGCTGAAGCACTTTTCCAGATCACGCAAGAGCCTGGGGAGTCACTAGCTCACTATGTTGACCGGTTCCAGGAGGAGGTTCTCTTCACCCAAGAGGTGCCAGGCTACACCCTCCAGCTCGCTTTCATCGTGGGGCTGCAGGGGGGATTCTTCAAGATGGACCTCAAGAGGAGAGCTCCTTTGTCCTTTGAGGAGTTGATGGAAAGGGTGGCGGAAGAAGTTGAGAGTGAGGAAGCTAACCCGGAGTTCGCGAGAAGGTTGGCCAAGCTGAGTGAGCCAGAGGCAAGGCAGCAGGGGGGGAGGGTAGGGGCTCCCAAGAGGAAGTTCGACCAAGATGAGGACAACTTCCAGGGAGAGGGACCCGACCTCCCAGGGTGGAGGCAGGGACCGAAGGCACCCTCTCCACCACCCCAGCAAACCATGGCGATCGGCTACAGAAAAAGAAGAAATCGTAAGGGAGGAAGAGGAGGCGTCCAGGTGGAGTTACCTTACTGTGACTTCCACGATGAGGAGGGTCACGCGACATCCACCTGCCCCGAGTTCTTAGAAATGAGGGAGGAAGAGGAGGCATCCGGGTGGAGTTACCTTACTGTGACTTCTACGATGAGGAGGGTCACGCGACATCCACCTGCCCCGAGTTCTTAGAAATGAGGGAGGCAAGGCGTCCGAAGTTGCAACGTCAGCAACCAGAAGAGGTCGAGGAGGACCATGCCTGGGAGTAGAAGTCCAAGTCCCGGTCTCCGTGCTTAGCTTTTTTTCTTTGAATCCATGTAGTATGAAGGTTTATTTCTTTAGTTTTTCTTGTGTGTAACCGGATGACTAATATAATAAAAGTTTTTCAAAGTTCTCTTCCCCTCTGACGGTTCTGCTGACCGTGCTCTCACTAGCCGGCAGGGCAGGTTGACCTCCCAGGGAGGCTATGTTCTTCACCCCTCTGATGGTTTCGCTGACCGGGCTCTCACTAGCCGGCAGGGCAGGTTGACCTCCCAGGGAGGCTAAGTTCTTTTCCCCTCTGATGGTTCCGCTGACCGGGCTCTCACTAGCCGGCAGGGCAGGTTGACCTCCCAGGGAGGCAATGTTCTTCACCCCTCGGATGGTTCCGCTGACCGGGTTCTCACTAGCCGGCAGGGCAGCTTGACCTCCCAGGGAGGCTATGTTCTTCACCCCTCTGATGGTTCCGCTGACCGGGCTCTCACTAGCCGGTAGGGCAGCTTGACCTCCCAGGGAGGCTATGTTCTTCACCCCTCGGACGGTTCCGTTGACCGGGCTCTCACTAGCCGGCAGGGCAGGTTGACCTCCCAGGGAGGCTATGTTCTTCACCCCTCGGACGGTTCCGCTGACCGGACTCTCACTAGCCGGCAGGGCAGGTTGACCTCCCAGGGAGGCTATGTTCTTCACTCCTCGGACGGTTCCGCTGATCGGGCTCTCACTAGCCGGCAGGGCAGGTTGACCTCCCAGGGAGGCTATGTTCTTCACCCCTCGGATGGTTCTGCTGACCGGGCTCTCACTAGCCGGCAGGGCAGGTTGACCTCCCAGGGGGGCTATGTTCTTCACCCCTCGGATGGTTCCGCTGACCGGGCTCTCACTAGCCGGCAGGGCAGGTTGACCTCCCAGGGAGGCTATGTTCTTCACCCCTCGGATGGTTCCGCTGATCGGGCTCTCACTAGCCGGCAGGGCAGGTTGACCTCCCAGGGAGGCTATGTTCTTCACCTCTCGGACGGTTCCGCTGACCGGGCTCTCACTAGCCGGCAGGGCAGGTTGACCTCCCAGGGAGGCTATGTTCTTCACCCCTCGGATGGTTCCGCTGACCGGGCTCTCACTAGCCGGCAGGGCATGTTGACCTCCCGGGGAGGCTATGTTCTTCACCCCTCGGACGGTTCCGCTGACCGGGCTCTCACTAGCCGGCAGGGCAGGTTGACCTCCCGGGGAGGCTATGTTCTTCACCCCTCAGACGGTTCCTCTGACCGGTCTCTCACTAGCCGGCAGGGCGGGTTGACCTCCTAGGGAGGCTATGTTCTTCACCCCTCGGATGGTTCCGCTGACTGGGTTCTCAATAGCCGGCAGGGCAGGTTGACCTCCCAGGGAGGCTATGTTCTTCACCCCTCCGATGGTTCCGCTGACCGGGCTCTCACTAGCCGGCAGGGCAGGTTGACCTCCCAGGGAGGCTATGTTCTTCACCCCTCGGATGGTTCCGCTGACCGGGCTCTCACTAGCCGGCAGGACAGGTTGACCTCCCAGGGAGGCTATGTTCTTCACCCCTCGGATGGTTCCGCTGACCGAGCTCTAACTAGCCGGCAGGGCAGGTTGACCTCCCAGGGAGGCTATGTTCTTCACCCCTCGGATGGTTCCGCTGACCGGGCTCTCGCTAGCCGGCAGGGCAGGTTGACCTCCCAGGGAGGCTATGTGATTTTCCCCTCGGATGGTTCCGCTGATCGGGCTCTCACTAGCCGGCAGGCCAGGTTGACCTCCCAGGGAGGACAAGTGATTTTCCCCTCGGATGATTCCGCTGACCGGGCTCTCACTAGCCGGCAGGCTAGGTTGACCTCCCAGGGAGGACAAGTCTTCCCCCCCCCCCCCCCCCCCCCCCCCCCCCCCCGAGATGGTCTTGCTAGCCGGCAGGGTTGGAGGAACTTTCGGGAAGGCTATATGTTTTTTCCGAGGTAGCACCGTTAGCCGGATTCCCAGCGACACTCGTCGAATATGCAGGGTTGGACGTTTCTTTCCGAGCGTGTACCCCGCTCGAAAAGAGCGGGGATTGTGTACAACCTTGTATTCGCCGAGTAGGTTCTCGAGACAAGAAGTATTTCGGAACACCATTTCTCAGTATGATCCTGGGTAGGAGAGAGGAGGGTGAGCAGTGGAGGTAGAGACCTCCCGCCCGCCCAACCGATGTAAGGGGGGCGAGCTCCTCTCGCCCCCGCCCTCAGCAGCAGGGGGGCGAGCTCCACTCGCTCCCGCGCCCCCAGTAGGAGGGGGCGAGATCCAGCAGCGGGTGGCGAGCTCCTCTCGCCCCCGCCCCATGTAAGGGGGGGCGAGCTCCTCTCGCCCCGCTCTCAGCAGCATGGGGACGATCTCCACACGCCTTCGCGCCCCCAGTAGGAGGGGGAGAGATCCAGCACGGGGGGCGAGCTCCTCTCGCCCCAGCCCCATGTAAGGGGGGGGGGGGGGGCGAGCTCCTCTCGCCCCCCGCCCTCAGCAGCAGGGGGGCGAGCTCCACTCGCCCTCGCGCCCCCAGTAGGAGGGGGCGAGATCCAGCAGAGGGGGGCGAGATCCAGCAGAGGGGGGCGAGCTCCTCTCGCCCCCGCCCCATGTAAGGGGGGCGAGCTCCTCTCGCCCCCGCCCCAGCAGGGGGGAGACCAGCAGGGGGTCGACCCCCGGGTCTCGCCCCACCCCAGTTAGGGGGGCTCACCGAGCCCCGCGAAGTACTCCCTCTCGCCCAATTCGGGGGGAGGGGTTGATCTGCGTTTAGCGCCTCAGAACAGCGGGATTTTGCTATCCACAGCCATTTCCGAGGGTATTTTGGTAATTTCAGGGACCAGTTTTTGGCTGTTCGCAGCCCAAATCCAGAATTCCTATAAATAGGACCAAGGGGACACCATTTGGAGGTAAGCTTGTTCTAGGCTAGCTCTCTCTCTCCCTCTCCCTCCCCAAATCTCTCTAGTGGAGTGAGGAGAGCCTCCAGTGGTGCCCAAGCTCGGCATTGGCTTGGGAGGGGAAGCGCTCTAAAGATCTTCCGGGTATGTGGTGGGACCTCCTCGCCGAGCCCTTAGTCCTGTTCATAGTTCCAACACCTTCAACCTAGAGCTCTCCCTTGGGTAGAGTAAGAGTTGGTCACCCCTCAACTTGTTGGGGGCCCCGAACTCCACAGAGGCCGAGAAAACGGTTTCAACATTTGCAACCTTAACTAGTTGTAGTACTGTACTGTAGATATTGTGTCGATATAGTTGTATCGACTCATTTATTCTATTCATTTCATTGTTGAGAGTGGATCGGATGTGAATGTTGATGTTGGTAGTCATTTTGAAACAAAAATTCAGTTTCCATCTCGGGATGTGTTGATCGATTGGGCTCATAATGTTGGCAAGTCTTATAGTTTTGCTGTCACAGTTAAAGGTTCAGACAAATTAGAAGGTGGTAGAGCACGACCATGTGTAATTCTTGGTTGTGATAGAGGTGGATTTTACCGCGAGAAGCAATGTAAAAAGAGTTGGACTAAACAAAATTTAAGAAAATCTACTAGTAAGCGATGTGGTTGGCCCTTTACATTGATTGGAAAAAAAACGTCTTCTCGGATGAATGGGCATTGGAAGTGAAATGTGGGACACATAATCATGAAATGGTTCATTTAGAAGCACATGTCACAGTTGGATGGTTGGATTGTCTTGAGAAGAAGATAGTTCACGACATGTATGCATCAAATGTTAAGCCCAGATGCATATTATCAACATTAAAAATGAGGAATGCAGAGAATCATATTGTCATGCAAACTATTTATAATAGGAGATATAGGTTGCAGAAAAAAGAACTGAATGAAGCCACACCTATACAATACATATACAAATGTTTAACTAATAGCTGGTATTTGAGTTTTAATCGTGTTATGGAAGGGAAGAAAATTTTGATTAGCTTATTATTTGCTCATCCGGTTGCTATTAAACTAAGTAAAATATTCTCAGTCGTGTTTTTAATGGATTGTCAAGTACATGTGTACAGAAATATTTTATCCAACTGCAATAAATATTTTAAAGATGGGAAAGAGTTAGAGATCTTTCTTGGCGTTTGGCAACGTCTGGTGGACACAAGAAATGAAAATGAGTTTAATATGAGATATAGTAGTATTTTGAGTGTTTATTCTACTGCATACCCAGATGTTATCTCTTACATATGTACAACATGACTTGAACCTTTTGTAACATCCCAACTTTTATTGGGCCACTAGACCCTAGTGAGCCCAATAAAAGTAGGCCAGAGCAGTAGAAAACTACCATTTTAAGTAATGTTGCGCGCCGCAACTAAGTTATCGGGGTATAGTGACCGTACGAACCCCGAATTGACTTCCGCCAGTTCCGTTAGACTCGTATGAACAATACGAGCGCAACGGAATTCGTTGCACTTCGATCCGAGGTCGTTTGGAGAAAACGACCATTTCGGGTATCGTAGCGCGCAACTACCTCATTATTATGAATAGTGACCGTACGAACCCCGAATTGACTTCCGTCAGTTCCGTTAGACTCGTATGAACAATACGAGCGCAACGGAATTCGTTGCACTTCGATCCGAGGTCGTTTGGAGAAAACGACCATTTCGGGTATCGTAGCGCGCCACTACCTCATTATTATGAATAGTGACCGTACGAACCCCGAATAGACTTCCGTCAGTTCCGTTAGACTCGTATGAACAATACGAGCGCAACGGAATTCGTTGCACTTCGATCCGAGGTCGTTTGGAGAAAACGACCATTTCGGGTATCGTAGCGCGCCACTACCTCATTATTATGAATAGTGACCATACGAACCCCGAATCGACTTCCGTCAGTTCCGTTGGACTCGTATGGACGATACGAGCACAACGGAATCCGTTGCACTTCGATCCGAGGTCATTTGAAGAAAACGACCATTTCAGGTATCGTAGCACGCCACTACCTCATTATTGTAAATAGTGACCGTACGCGCCCCGGATTAACTTCTGTCAGTTCTGGTAAACTCGTACGAACAATACGAGCGCAACGGAATTAGTTGGGCCTCGATTCAAGGTCGTATGGAGAGTATGCCATTTTACGACTATGCAGATCGCCTCAGTGCAACGCACGAGATATAAAGCATACGAACCCGGCATCGGCCCCGACAACTCTTGTTGGACCCCGGGGACCAAGGAGGACCCCGCCCTAAGTTGACTCAGTCAACCCCCCCCCCCCCCCCCCCCCCCCCCCCCCCCCCCCCCCCGGCTTGAAATTTATTGGGAAATGAAAAGGAAATGGGGGGGGGGGGGAGGAGAGAGAAAGCCCCCCCAAGAAAAGGGGCTGCCCATGAATAGGCAGCCCCAATTTGGGCAAAGGGGGCAAGAGAGAGAGAAGGGAGGGGAGGGGGAGAAAATATCTCCCCCTCCCTTATCCCCACGTGGGGGATAAGGAGGAGAGCTCCCCCTTCCTATAAAAGGAAGGGGCAGCCCCTCTCAAACCCCCCACCCCACTCCCTCTCAGCCTCACCCTGCCGACCAGCCCAGCCCAGCCCTCCTCCTCCTCCACCTTGCCGGAGCAAGCCAACCCCAAGCCGCCACCTCCTCCTCCTTCCTCATGGCCGGCCACCGCCCCTCCACCTCTCGAGCCCCACCTCACCTCCAGGTAGAACTCTCCCCCTCCCCCTTCCTATCTCCCGGAGGAGGCCACCCCTCTCCCCGTCGCCGGAGCGCCGCCGGCCGCCGCCCCGAGCCTTGCAAGGCTCGGGGAGGAAGCTGGCCGTGAGAGCCCTTTCCCCCAGCGCCGGTGGTGGCGCTGGGGGAGGTAGGCCCCCTCCCAGGGGCCTCGACGCCGGCGCAGGAAGGCGGTCGGGCCGCCGGAGGACGCAGCCCCGACGGCACCCGTGGCCTCCCCCTCTTCGTTTTCCTGTAAGGGTTGAAACCCCTCCCCCGGCGGCGGCCGACGGCGCCAGGCGGCCGGACCCCCGCCGGAGGTCTGCCCCCTTCCCGGCGCCCCGACCAGGGGCGGCAGGGAGGTCCCTCCCCGGGGAAATGGCGGCGCGGCCAGCTGCATGGCCCATGCAGGCTGCGCCGCGCCTCCCCTTCCCCTCCTGCTCAAGTTCCCGGCGGGGTCCGGCGGCGCCAGGCCGCCGGACCACCACCGGAGTGGCCGCCGACCCCCGGCGCACCAACCGGGGGCGACACCGTCGCCCTATCAGCGGAGGCGGCGACGCAGCGGGCCTGCATGGCCCATGCAGGCCGCGCCCCCGCCTCCCGCCTGCTTCCTCGCTCTCCCCCGGCGGTGGCCGGCTGCACCAGGCCGCCGAACCACCACCGGAGGAGTCGCCGGCCCCCGGCGCACCGACCGGGGGCGGCGCCGGCCTCTGCCGGCCGCTGCCCGGCGGCGGCAGCGGCTGCCACCCGAGATTAATCGGGGGCCGCACGATCTCCCCCGGAAGATCAAGCGGCCCCCGAAACCTCGTTTCCCGCCTCCCGCCTCCACTTGTGTGCCCCCACAGCGGATCCGCCGCAGATCCGCTGTGGGAGCCGCGGGATGGCACGCGGTGCAGCACCCCTGCGCCCCCTCCCTTTCCCTAATCGCACCCCAATTCCCCCCCTTCCTTTTCCTAACCGCACCCCAATCTCTCTTTCCCCTTCCCCATTTTTTTGAGAAAAAAATGGGGCAGATGGGGGAAAAGTTTTCTAAATGAAAAATGTGCCCCACCCTAAGGGGCACCTACTGTAAATTTTTGGGATTTTTAGGAGAAGTTTTACTATTTTTAAAACCCTTTATAGAGTTTATTTTGAGAAAATAAATGTCCAAATAAGTTCGCAAAAATCACCAAAAATTAAGGGCTCTAATTAAAGGTGTTTTACAACTACTATTAAAATTGGGAGGTGTGGTTTTTTATTTTGGTCCTCCAAAAGCTTTTACAAGCGAAAATAAACGCCCAAAAAGAGCGAAATTCATCAAAATGAATCGGCGTCCCCTCGATGCATATTTTTAAATGCCTATTAAAAATTATGCGTATCTATCCAAGGAATCGACTAAGCTCGGAATATCGACGCGAAAATCGGAACGAAATCGCGGCGCGGCGCCGAAATTTAACCCCGCCGCGACAATAATAAAAGAGCGATTGGACTACTAACCCTTTCCTTATGTTGTTACTTCTTTCCGTACTTTCCTTTAAATTCAGTCTCGCACTGGTCCCCCGCATTTACTTTCTGTACTTTCCTTTAAATCCAGTCTCGCACTGGTCCTCCGCATTACTTTCTGTACTTTCATTTAGATCCAGTCTAGCACTGGTCCTGTCATCATGGCCTCTGCTTTCGGCCTACTTTTCTGTTTATTACCATGACCTCTGCTTTCGGCCTACTTTTCTGTTTATTACCATGGCCTCTGCTTTCGGCCTACTTTTCTGTTTATTACCATGGCCTCTGCTTTCGGCCTACTTTTCTATTTATTACCATGCCCTCTGCTTTCGGCCTACTTTTCTGTTTATTACCATGGCCTCTGCTTTCGGCCTACTTTTCTGTTTATTACCATGGCCTCTGCTTTCGGCCTACTTTTCTGTTTATTACCATGGCCTCTGCTTTCGGCCTACCTTTCTGTTTATTATTATGGCCTCTGCTTTCGGCCTATGTTTCTGTTTAGTGTTATGGCCCCTGCTTTCGGCCTAATTTATTTGCTAATGCAGAACTGTCATGGCAACCATGCGGTGCTTATCCTCCCTTCTGCGAGGCCTTAGTTGGGGAAAACCCGGAGTTGAGTCCCTCCTCCCAGGTTAGTCCCAAGCAAGGAGCCCTCATACCGCTAATCCTCCCGGGCAGAGGTTGTGTGACCGGTCGAGTAGAATTGCCACGACACTTATGTGCTTGTTTTATATAAAGCGGGTGAAGATTGTTTGGGAGTGGCGGGTTGGTCACGCTCGCAGACCGTTCGTACCGGTGCGGGTGGGTTGACGACTCATGGCGACAGGGAGATGTGCACAACGGGTTATCACCCTCCGGGCCTGCAGTTTTACCTCCCCTGGTCGGCCTACAAATCGGCTCGCCGGATGTCGCTCACATCCAGTTAGTACACCAGGGTTGTACAGGAGGGCCTGAATGATACGGTACGACTACATTCAGAAGTGGCAAGACTGGCCACTGTCACCGACGGCCACATCGGTGAGGCCCGCGGGGTTAGCTCCCCTGCTTGAAATAAAGCGGTCTAAACTGTGTCGACACAGGGTCTTTTGTGTGCGTACAGGTTTGAATACCTGGGTATGCGTGTCTGCGCGTTATAGTGTTGTGTATTTACTATACGACGCGATTACGAGCTTTAGGGTGGGAAGCCCTATATATATATATACGGAGAGATATATGTTTACCTGCTACTAACCCTCTACCTTGCTTCGGCAATTTCATTTCTGTCCTTTAGCCGCCCCCTGGATATGGATCCGGGGAGGGGATGTATTTTCTACTTAGCTCCGTGACTAACGGTTATTTCTTATAGCCAATCACAGGAGATGGGACAGCAAGGAGCCCCCGCACCGCAGGATGAGTTACGAGCCTTGGAGATGACCCGTTCGATTACCCCAGCCTCGCCCCCTATCTTCAGAGACGCGAGTTCGAGAGTATAAGGACTAGCCTAGAGCTCCCTTTTGTTTTAGATTTTGTAGCCCTCGAGGCAATGTTTTGTAAAACGATAGGCCCCGACCATATTTAAATATGTAATATAATCCGCATGCTTAGCTTTTCCTATATTCGATTGCTTCCGCTGTGCGTTCTGATGTGTTGTGATGATTCTTGTGCCTGACAAAGAGACCGCTCAGCGCTTGAGAGGGTGGGACGTTGCCACCCGGAAAGCGCTGAGTTGTCTTCTTTGGGCAGTAAGATCCCCCCTCCCTGAACCCGGTTCAGTCTGGGGAGGGGGGGATCTTACAAATGGATCAGAGCCACCACGATCCGACCACATGGGGCAGTCTTTCGATCCTCCCTTCCCCGGTTCCGTTTCTTGGTTCGGGACGAACCACGCAGCGGAAGCCTGGTGGACCCTTTAGGTTTAAGGGTAAGGATTCGAGACTGCACGGTAGTACACTCACACGCTTTCCGCTTCCTTTTCTTTCAGTCCTGCAAAATTCCCTTATTTTTGCAAGTTTTGATGCCCGTTTGTTACTTCTCCACATACCGGAGTCAAGTAATGGAAGGTCCTCCTCTCGGGACCAGTACCACCCTACCACTCCACCACCAGCCCCGGCCGCTCCAGCCGCAGTTCCGTTCGGAGAGACAGAGCTCGGACAGACCCTGGTAGCCCTGTTAGCCGCCTTCCAGACACCCACCTTACGGCCACCACAGCAGGCCACCGTACCCACCGATCTGCTGACGACATTCCGGGGGCTAAGGCCCCCCACCTTCCGAGGTACCGAGTCAGCCATCCAGGCCGAGGAGTGGGTGGAGAGGGTAGAGGAGCTTCTAGTAGGGATGATGTGCCCCGCAGTAGCCGCAGTGTCCCTGGTGGTGACCATGCTGGAGGGCTATGCCCGGGACTGGTGGAGGGCCGCTAGCCGCTCTACCTTCAGAGGACGACCACTCAGCACGATCTTCTGGAGGGAGTTCTCAGAGGCCTTCTTAGAGCATTTCATTTCGGATGCAGGCCGGATGGCGCTCCAGGAACGGTTCCTGCAGATCAGGCAGGGAGATAGGACGGTTCCAGACTACCAGAGAGAGTTTATCCACCTGGCCCGCTTCGCCGGGACCTTAGCAGGTACGGATAAGGACAGGGCGGCCAGATTTTACCGAGGATTACGAGACGACCTCCGTCAGGCCCTGATCATGATTTCCCAGGCATCCTTCCACACGATCGCCTCACATGCCACCGATCTAGAGATGGACCAGCGGATGGTAGCTCAACAGCGGAGGGGGCACGTAGGTGTTCCCCGGACTCAGGGCCGAGAGAGAGGAGTAGGTCCTCGCAGGCAGGGCCGAGACGGGAGACAGCGTCAGCGTCGCCAGCCATATAGGCAGGCACCCCAGCCCCGACCAGCACCCCCAGCACCTCAGGTCGTCCCAGTCGCACGACGAGATGTTCCCTTCGCAGGGAACTGCTACCTATGCCAACAGCCTGGGCATATACAAGCCTTCTGCCCACAGGCTACCGGGAGACCCGGTTTAGGAGCAGTACAGAGAGCGGCGGAGAGAGGACGAGGTGGACGCAGAGGACGTCCCACAGGCAGGAGGGAGCCGGCTAGGCAGGGCAGAGCAGCACCGCTCGAGGCATACGCGTTGGATCTTCAGCACGGTCCTGCTCCTGACGTAGTGATAGGTATCTACTTCCGATAGTACGATATCCTAGGAGATGTTATAGGTTTATATATTGGGACTTTTGTATATGTCATCCCTACTCCTGTATATTTGTGAAAAGCTTATGATCATGATATATATATATGTTATCAGGTTTACTTTTGGTAGAAGGTCATCCCGCTAAAACACTGTTCGATACTAGCGCCACACATTCTTTCGTTGCACAAAACTTCATCGCTGACAAGGAGAACACGGTGCGATCATCCGGGATGTCAATCCGAATACGACTCCCGGATGGATCAGATATGACTTCCACCGAAAAGTGTTCCTTCCAGGCAATGCTAGGAGGCATAGAATTCGAAGTCAACGCAACCGTTTTGGCAATAACCGGATTCGACATCATTCTGGGGATGGATTGGTTGGCCGAGCACAGCGCCCAAATCAATTGTTCAACTCGAGAAATCCGCCTCCAGAATTCGAATGGGCAATTTATCACGCTAGCAGGTATACCCTCTGTCACCCACATAATCTTAACATCTGCACAAACCGTCAAGGCAGTTCGACGGAAGGACGAGGTATACCTAATCTACTTTAAGATGGAAGACACGACACAAGTACTCGCTAAAGTGCCTGTAATCAGGGACTTCCCAGATATCTTCCCAGATTCCCTTCCTGGGTTGCCCCCGCAACGGGAAGTGGACTTCTGAATCGAACTTACTCAAGGAGCCCGACCAGTATCCCGAGCACCGTACCGGATGGCCCCGAGGGAACTGGCCGAGCTCAAGATTCAACTACAAGAGTTAGTCGACGCAGGATTCGTACGTCCTAGTACTTCGCCCTGGGGAGCCCCAGTACTGTTTGTTAAGAAGAAGGATGGATCTCTGCGTCTCTGCATTGACTACAGAGAATTGAATAAACTCACTGCCCGGAATACCTATCCCCTACCCCGGATAGATGAATTGTTCGATCAGCTGCAAGGCGCGTCCGTCTTTTCCAAGATGGATTTAAGATCCGGCTACTATCAACTCAGAGTGCGAGAAGAGGACATTCCCAAGACCGCCTTCAGCTCCCGCTACGGACTGTACGAGTTCATGGTAATGCCATTTGGGTTAACCAATGCCCCGTCCGCCTTCATGGCTTTAATGAATACCGTATTTAAACCCTTCCTGGATCTTTTCGTAATAGTCTTCATAGATGATATCCTCATCTACTCGAGGAACAAAACCGATCACTCCAGGCACCTCCAAATGGTTCTGCTTAAGCTAAGAGAGCACTCGCTGTTCGCCAAGTTTAGCAAATGCGAGTTTTGGATGGAAGAATTCGGTTTTCTGGGACACACGGTTAACAAGAACGGGGTAGCAGTGGATCAAGCCAAAGTACAAGCAGTACGAGATTGGCCGCCACTTAAGACAGCGGCAGACATCCGAAGTTTCCTTGGCCTCGCCGGCTACTACCGTAAGTTCGTCGAAGGATTCTCCAAGATTGCGTTACCGCTTACCTCCCTCACCAAAAAGGATGTGACATTCCATTGGTCTCCCGAGTGCGAAGCAGCGTTCATCGAACTGAAGAACCGGCTGATATTGGCCCCGATCCTGACTCTCCCCTCAGGAACTGAGGGCTTCCAGATCTATGTTGATGCCTCTCTGAAAGGATTGGGAGCCGTGCTTATGCAACATGGCAAGGTAGTTGCCTACGCCTCACGTCAGCTCAAGCCGCACGAACTAAACTACGCCACCCACGATCTAGAATTGGGGGCGGTAGTTTTCGCATTAAAGGTTTGGAGACACTACCTCTACGGGGTACGACGCGAGATTTTCTCCGATCATAAGAGCCTCAAGTATGTCTTCACCCAGAAGGAGCTGAACCTCCGACAACGCCGGTGGTTGGAATTTCTCTGCGATTACGACTTCGCCCTTCAGTACCACCCCAGCAAGGCTAATAAGGTTGCAGACGCCCTGAGTCGGCAGCCTCCAAGGACCGGGAATTGGTTAGAAATGGTACCGGAGGAATTAGTCGAATCTTTGGCAGAACTGGATATTATCCTCATCACCCGTAGGAATCCGATGGAATATCGGGCCCAACTCTACTGGATGGAGATTCAGTGCGACATCAGGGACAGGATAAGAGAAGCACAGAAGATCGACGTTGAAGCAGCACCGATCATTCAGGCCTTGCAACACGGTGCACAAGAAGACTACAACTTGTACGATGGCATCCTGCAATACAGACACCGCATATTCATTTCCGCTGCAGAGGGGATCCAGGAGGAGATACTCCGTGAAGCACATCAAACAAGGTATTCAATACACCCAGGGGTAGTGAAGATGTATACAGACCTACGAAGGACTTTATACTGGCCAGGAATGAAGAGGGACGTCACCAACTATGTTGCGCACTGCCAGACCTGTCAACTGGTCAAGACAGAGTGTCGAAGCCCAGGGGGCCTACTACAACCCCTGCCCATACCAGAATGGAAGTTCGAGGATATTTCCATGGACTTTGTCCATGGCTTACCCCGATCTCGTGCAGGTAACGACTTCATATGGGTCGTAGTAGACCGCCTTACCAAGGTAGCCCGATTCATCCCGAACCGGCAAGGCGACGGTGTCGACATTTTAGCCCGACTATTTATTGAGCAGGTAGTCCGATTTCATGGAATACCCAAATCAATCGTCTCAGACCGCGACGGGCGCTTTACATCGAAGGAATGGAGAAGAGTGCAAGCTTATCTAGGAACCAGATTGGCATTTAGCACCGCCTTCCACCCCCAGACCGATGGGCAGACGGAAAGAACAAACCGGACGATGGAAGATCTTCTCCGATTATGCATAGTGGAACACAACGAGCCATGGGAGCAGTTACTACCTCTGGTGGAATTTTCATATAACAACAGCTTCCAGGCAAGCATCAAGATGACACCTTACGAAGCCCTCTACGGAAGACGCTGTCGGACCCCACTATCTTGGGCACAGGATGAGGACCCCGAAGCCTTAGGGGTCACCTACATAGACGATACCACTGCCGCAATTAGGTTAATCCGGGAACATATGCTAGAAGCGCAGAGCCGGCAAGCCAAATATTATGATGCGCGTCATCGGATGGTGGAATTCAACGTGGGAGATATGGTTTTCTTGAAAATTAAGCCGATGCACGGGATATCCCGAATAAAGAAGCAGAAAAAGCTGGACCCCCGCTACTTAGGCCCATATCAAGTCATCGAAAGAGTTGGCCCGGTGGCTTATAGGTTAGCTTTGCCAGCCGAGCTGGGAAACCTCCACGACGTGTTTCACGTCTCCTCGCTGAGACGCGTACTCCGCCAACCCGAGCAACATCTCCCCGTGTCACCGACATCAGTACAATCCGACCGATCCGCCCAACTAGAACCAGTGAAGATAGTGGACTCCAAGATCAAAGAACTGCGGAACAAAACCATCACGATGGTCAAGATCTTGTGGTCAAACTGTGGACGCGAAGAGTTTACTTGGGAACTAGAAACGCTCGTTCGAGAAAAATACCCGGCACTCTTTCCCCCAGGTATATCCTTTAAACCCCTACTTTAGCCAATTTTTCAGGGACGAAAATCTCTTTATTTCTATTGGATTGTAACATCCCAACTTTTATTGGGCCACTAGACCTTAGTGAGCCCAATAAAAGTAGGCCAGAGCAGTAGAAAACTACCATTTTAAGTAATGTTGCGCGCCGCAACTAAGTTATCGGGGTATAGTGACCGTACGAACCCCGAATTGACTTACGTCAGTTCCGTTAGACTCGTATGAACAATACGAGCGCAACGGAATTCGTTGCACTTCGATCCGAGGTCGTTTGGAGAAAACGACCATTTCGGGTATCGTAACGCGCCACTACCTCATTATTATGAATAGTGACCGTACGAACCCCGAATTGACTTCCGTCAGTTCCGTTAGACTCGTATGAACAATACGAGCGCAACGGAATTCGTTGCACTTCGATCCGAGGTCGTTTGGAGAAAACGACCATTTCGGGTATCGTAGCGCGCCACTACCTCATTATTATGAATAGTGACCGTACGAACCCCGAATTGACTTCCATCAGTTCCGTTAGACTCGTATGAACAATACGAGCGCAACGGAATTCGTTGCACTTCGATCCGAGGTCGTTTGGAGAAAACGACCATTTCGGGTATCGTAGCGCGCCACTACCTCATTATTATGAATAGTGACCATACGAACCCCGAATCGACTTTTGTCAGTTCCTTTAGACTCGTATGGACGATACGAGCACAACGGAATCCGTTGCACTTCGATCCGAGGTCATTTGAAGAAAACGACCATTTCGGGTATCGTAGCACGCCACTACCTCATTATTGTAAATAGTGACCGTACGAGCCCCGGATTAACTTCTGTCAGTTCTGGTAAACTCGTATGAACAATACGAGCGCAACGGAATTAGTTGGGCCTCGATTCAAGGTCGTATGGAGAGTATGCCATTTTACGACTATGCAGATCGCCTCAGTGCAACGCACGAGATATAAAGCATACGAACCCGGCATCGGCCCCGGCAACTCTTGTTGGACCCCGGGGACCAAGGAGGACCCCGCCCTAAGTTTACTCGGTCAAACCCCCCCCCCCCCCCCCCCCCCCCCCCCCCCCCGGCTTGAAATTTATTGGGAAATGAAAAGGAGGGGGGGAGGAGAGAGAAAGCCCCCCCCCCCCCCCCCCCAAGAAAAGGGGCTGCCCATGAATATGCAACCCCTATTTGGGCAAAGGGGGCAAGAGAGAGAGAAGGGAGGGGAGGGGAGGGGGAGAAAATATCTCCCCCTCCCTTATCCCCACGTGGGGGATAAGGAGGAGAGCTCCCCCTTCCTATAAAAGGAAGGGGCAGCCCCTCTCAAACCCCCCACCCCACTCCCTCTCAGCCTCACCCTGCCGACCAGCCCAGCCCTCCTCCTCCTCCACCTTGCCGGAGCAAGCCAACCCCAAGCCGCCACCTCCTCCTCCTTCCTCATGGCCGGCCACCGCCCCTCCACCTCTCGAGCCCCACCTCACCTCCAGGTAGAACTCTCCCCCTCCCCCTTCCTATCTCCCGGAGGAGGCCACCCCTCTCCCCGTCGCCGGAGCGCCGCCGGCCGCCGCCCCGAGCCTTGCAAGGCTCGGGGAGGAGGCTGGCCGTGAGAGCCCTTTCCCCCAGCGCCGGTGGTGGCGCTGGGGGAGGTAGGCCCCCTCCCAGGGGCCTCGACGTCGGCGCAGGAAGGCGGTCGGGCTGCCGGAGGACGCAGCCCCGGCGGCACCCGTGGCCTCCCCCTCTTCATTTTCCTGTAAGGGTTGAAACCCCTCCCCCGGCGGCGGCCGGCGGCGCCAGGCCGCCGGACCCCCGCCGGAGGTCTGCCCCCTCCCCGGCGCCCCGACCAGGGGCGGCAGGGAGGTCCCTCCCCGGGGAAACGACGGCGCGGCCAGCTGCATGGCCCATGCAGGCTGCGCCGCGCCTCCCCCTCCCCTCCTGCTCAAGTTCCCGGCGGGGTCCGGCGGCGCCAGGCCGCCGGACCACCACCAGAGTGGCCGCCGACCCCCGGCGCACCGACCGGGGGCGGCACCGTCGCCCTATCAGCGGAGGCTGCGGCGCAGCGGGCCTGCATGGCCCATGCAGGCCGCGCCCCTGCCTCCCGCCTCCCGCCTGCTTCCTCGCTCTCACCCGGCGGTGGCCGGCGGCACCAGGCCGCCGAACCACCACCGGAGGAGTCGCCGGCCCCCGGCGCACCGACCGGGGGCGGCGCCGGCCTCTGCCGGCCGCTGCCCGGCGGCGGCAGCGGCTGCCACCCGAGATTAATCGGGGGCCGCACGATCTCCCCCGGAAGATCAAGCGGCCCCCGAAACCTCGTTTCCCGCCTCCCGCCTCCACTTGTGTGCCCCCACAGCGGATCCGCCGCAGATCCGCTGTGGGAGCCGTGGGATGGCACGCGGTGCAGCACCCCTGCGCCCCCTCCCTTTCCCTAATCGCACCCCAATTCCCCCCCCCCTTCCTTTTCCTAACCGCACCCCAATCTCCCTTTCCCCTTCCCCATTTTTTTGAGAAAAAAATGGGGCAGATTGGGGAAAAGTTTTTTGAATGAAAAATGTGCCCCACCCTAAAGGGCACCTACTGTAAATTTTTGGGATTTTAGGAGAAGTTTTACTATTTTTAAAACTCTTTATAGAGTTTATTTTGAGAAAATAAACGTCCAAATAAGTTCGCAAAAATCACCAAAAATTAAGGGCTCTAATTAAAGGTGTTTTACAACTACTATTAAAATTGGGAGGTGTGGTTTCTTATTTTGGTCCTCCAAAAGCTTTTACAAGCGAAAATAAACGCCCCAAAAGAGCGAAATTCATTAAAATGAATCGGCGTCCCCTCGACGCATATTTTTAAATGCCTATTAAAAATTATGCGTATCTATTCAAGGAATCGACTAAGCTCGGAATATCGACGCGAAAATCGGAACGAAATCGCGGCGCGGCGCCGAAATTTAACCCCGCCGCGACAATAATAAAAGAGCGATTTGACTACTAACCCTTTCCTTATGCTGTTACTGCCTTCCGTACTTTCCTTTAAATCCAGTCTCGCACTGGTCCCCCGCATTTACTTTCTGTACTTTCCTTTAAATCCAGTCTCGCACTGGTCCCCCGCATTACTTTCTGTACTTTCATTTAGATCCAGTCTCGCACTGGTCCTGTCATCATGGCATCTGCTTTCGGCCTACTTTTCTGTTTATTACCATGGTCTCTGCTTTCGGCCTATTTTTCTGTTTATTACCATGGCCTCTGCTTTCGGTCTACTTTTCTGTTTATTACCATGGCCTCTGCTTTCGGCCTACTTTTCTGTTTATTACCATTACCTCTGCTTTCGGCCTACTTTTCTGTTTATTACCATGACCTCTGCTTTCGGCCTACTTTTCTGTTTATTACCATGGCCTCTGCTTTCGGCCTACTTTTCTATTTATTACCATGGCCTCTGCTTTCGGCCTACCTTTCTGTTTATTATTATGGCCTCTGCTTTCGGCCTATGTTTCTGCTTAGTGTTATGGCCCCTGCTTTCGGCCTAATTTATTTGCTAATGCAGAACTGTCATGGCAACCATGCGGTGCTTATCCTCCCTTCTGCGAGGCCTTAGTTGGGGAAAACCCGGAGTTGAGTCCCTCCTCCCAGGTTAGTCCCAAGCAAGGAGCCCTCATACCGCTAATCCTCCCGGGCAGAGGTTGTGTGACCGGTCGAGTAGAATTGCCACGACACTTATGTGCTTGTTTTATATAAAGCGGGTGAAGATTGTTTGGGAGTGGCGGGTTGGTCACGCTCGCAGACCGTTCGTACCGGTGCGGGTGAGTTGACGACTCATGGCGACAGGGAGATGTGCACAACGGGTTATCACCCTCCGGGCCTGCAGTTTTACCTCCCCTGGTCGGCCTACAAATCGGCTCGCCGGATGTCGCTCACATCCAGTTAGTACACCAGGGTTGTACAGGAGGGCCTGAATGATACGGTACGACTACATTCAGAAGTGGCAAGACTGGCCACTGTCACCGACGGCCACATCGGTGAGGCCCGCGGGGTTAGCTCCCCTGCTTGAAATAAAGCGGTCTAAACTGTGTCGACACAGGGTCTTTTGTGTGCGTACAGGTTTGAATACCTGGGTATGCGTGTCTGCGCGTTATAGTGTTGTGTATTTACTATACGGCGCGATTACGAGCTTTAGGGTGGGAAGCCCTATATATATACGGAGAGATATATGTTTACCTGCTACTAACCCTCTACCTTGCTTCGGCTATTTCATTTCTGTCCTTTAGCCGCCCCCTGGATATGGATCCGGGGAGGGGATGTATTTTCTACTTAGCTCTGTGACTAACGGTTATTTCTTATAACCAATCACAGGAGATGGGACAGCAAGGAGCCCCCACACCGCATGATGAGTTACGAGCCTTGGAGATGGCCCGTTCGATTACCCCAGCCTCGCCCCTATCTTCAGAGACGTGAGTTCGAGAGTATAAGGACTAGCCTAGAGCTCCCTTTTGTTTTAGATTATGTAGCCCTCGAGGCAATGTTTTGTAAAACGATAGGCCCCGGCCATATTTAAATATGTAATTTAATTCGCATGCTTAGCTTTTCCTATATTCGATTGCTTCCGCTGTGCGTTCTGATGTGTTGTGATGATTCTTGTGCCTGACAAAGAGACCGCTCAGCGCTTGAGAGGGTGGGACGTTGCCACCCGGAAAGCGCTGGGTTGTCTTCTTTGGGCAGTAAGATCCCCCCTCCCTGAACCCGGTTCAGTCTGGGGAGGGGGGGGGGGGGGGGGGGGGGTCTTACACCTTTGAAGGAGTCTTTTGTTTGTGATTGGATTGATAATTATATGCACCCAGACAACTCAACAATAAACCGAGTCGAAGGGGGCATAGCAAGTTGAAAAAATTTCTAGAAGTTTCAATTGGAAACTTGGCAACCATATGAAAATCATTCAATCAAATGTTATGTCTCCAACATACAGAAATAAAAAGATCGTTTGGGCATAGCTCCATTCAAGTTAGTAATGATTTTAAGGGGTCTCTGTACTTGGACCTTGTTGGGCGTGTATCGTTTCAAGCTTTGCTTTTGATTAAGGTAGAGGAGGATAAATATCGGAAATCAAAGTTAGTTGTTGGTGAATATTGTCCACATAGAAGTACTCGTTCAACACTTGGGATACCTTGTAGTCATGAATTGGCGTCTTATATCTCACAAAACAAAGCATGCCCGAAATGGTTAGTACACAAACATTGGAAGCAATTATCTATCCACTTGGAAAGTGATACAATGCCAAATACACAAGAATCTATGAACACCAAAGACATATATATAGTCGTTGAGTTGGAGGGGAACATAACAAGGTATGCAAACACTAATGAGCATCAACAGAAGGAGATTAAAAATAAATTGTGTGAAATCATGGATCCAACATCAACCTGAACGAAAGAGACGCTTTTGCCAACAAAATTAAAAGGAAGACCGAAAGGGAGTACAAAGAGATTCAAAGATGAATTTAAAATTACAAAGCGCAATCCCTCTCATTTTGAGCACATTTTGAAAGAAGATATAAGTACACACAAAAAATTGTCAAAGTCATCAAGGGAACAAAGTATGCGGAACAATAGATTATATGTTAGCGTTCGCCGACAACTACCGTCTTGCATTTCAGATCACTTGGTAGATGTGTTCAATGTCGCCGTGGACCATTATGGCTTTCGTGTGATTAGTGAATCACTAGTCATGGGCAAAAATTGGCAACAAATTAGAGCCGATTTAATGAATGAGTTGGTGAGAAGAGAAATTTTGTATGATGTATTTTATGGAAGCACAAAAAGAAAAGAATTAATCAACAATCTTGATTGCAAAAGCTCACCCGCACCATACGATAAGTGGATGTCCATACCGGATATGAGGTTGGTGATTTCAACTCGCTATAATGTTGGGGTAGCCCATATTTCAAGAAATCAAAGTTTAACATTTTTACCATTGGATTCGCCGCTTCCTCATGTCCCGAAAGTCATCTTCATCGGCTTAACTAATGGTAATCATTATGTGGGATTGTACATGAAAGAAGGGAGCCTACTACCACCACTCTACTCCCCATGGAGGCGATATCATACACAATTGGCAATTTCATGGGAATGCATGCTCAATTCAAATGAATGAAATGTAAGATTGCTTACTAATTATTTTCAATTGCTTATTAATTATCTTCACTAATTTCAATTTCATGGGAATGCTTACTAAGTATCTTTGTTGGTTATCTATCTCCCAATTTTCTTCCCTCAATATCTCCCAGAAGATGCTTTGTTGCCCTTCGAATTCTGGAATTTGAAGTTCTTTTCTATCCAGTCCCAGTCTTAATTTGAAGTTCTTTTCTATCAGTTCAGCTATTTAGAAAGCTAGTTTACAATCTTAATTTCGCAGAAGAGAGATGGGGGCAACGATCGAAGCACACACGAGCCCCAGATATGCTTCTCACTTTTCAGGAACAGTTAGTCGCCTTTTTCACCTCCAACGGAACTGCCCAAGCTGCCCGAAGGGCAAGGTGGTCATTTACGAAAAATAGTGATCCGAGGGCCCCGAACCGGAGAATATGATTCGTCCACCGAGCATTTATGGAAACTGCCAACGGCAAGATTACCGGGCCGCCCCCGACAAAAACTATAAAAAGAGCCCCATGGCTCCATTTGAAGGGACCTTGACTTCTGGACTCGGGAGAGCTCCTTGCAGACTTTTGCGGAATTCTCCTTCGGCACTTGAAGATCTCCTTCGGGACTTGAAGATCTCCTTCGGGACTTGAAGATCTTCATCTTCCAGAAAGGCGACGAGCAGTTCTCAGAAGAGAAAGGCGACTGATCTTCGTCTTCCAGAAAGGCGACGAGCAGTTCTCAGAAGAGAAAGGCGACTGACCTTCTCACTTCTAGAAAGGCGACCAGCGTTCTCAGAAGAGAAAGGCGACTAGCCTTCCCGCTTCCAAAAGGCGACCAGCATTTCTCAGAAGAGAAAGGCGACTGGCCTTCTCACTTCCGAAAGGCGACAAGCATTCTCAGAAGGAAAAGGCGACTAGCCTTCTCACTTCCGAAAGGCGACCAACATTCTCAGAAGGGAAAAAGACTTAGTTTTTCCGAGAGGTGGCCTGTCACCCTCGAAGCTCTCTTTCTCCAAGTATTGTAACGAGCAGCGGCCTGTCGCGCTCGAGTTCTAGTTTCCAAGTTGTAACTCCTCCAGAAGATAGTGAAGTTTGGTCGGCACAGCTCCGACCACGTGGTTTTTTACCCTTTCCGGGTTTTCCACGTTAAAAAAATCTCTGCGTACTCATCGAACCTCTAAATTGACTACTTGCGCGCTTAGCTCGCTCACGAGCTGAGGCGGTTCAAGTGAACCGGTCTACCAAGAGCCCTAAGCGTTCCGCAACAGTTTGGCGCCGTCTGTGGGAACATTCCCAGAACTTTTTGAAGGTCAACCGCAATGGCAAGGAAGAGTACTCGCACTGCGGAGGGATCAGCGCTGGAGGGACGCGTCGACCCAGCTCCCTCCCCCTCGCAAATCGATGCACCACCCGCAGAGCAGGCACTCCCTGCGCCAGCAGCTGGGCTGGAAGTGCGCATGCGGCGAATCGAAGAACACCAAGCCGAGATGTTGGCTCTCGTAAGGGATCTCGGGGCTCCTCAAGCTCCGGTCCAGCCGCCAGCTCCAAACGCACCGCCGCCCCCAGTTCTAAACCTTGTCCCGAACCAAGAAGCCGTCCAGGAAGATGAGGCTTCAGAAGGATTCTCCAACGCGACGAGTTCCGCTCACCTTGTCCCGCCGGCTGGAGGACCGGAAGCTGACCACCGTCGCCATCATCCCAGAAGAGCTCCCCCTGAGCGGGCAACGGAAAGGACTACGCGCGAAGAAATCCGTGATATGATCGAAGAAGAGTATGCCCAAGCAGGACGACGCGCCGCGCTCGCTCGCCGCCCCGCGCATCAGGGCTCCCCCCTGTCACCTCAAGTCCTTGCCCATCCAATCCCGAATGGCTTCAAGCTTCCTAACATCGAGACATTCGACGGGACGGACGACCCTTTGGAACACGTCAATCACTTCACCACCATCATGAGGATCTACAGCGCTCCTGATCAGCTCCTCTGCCAGGTGTTCCCGGCGACCTTGAAAGGCCAAGCGCGCACTTGGTTCCATTCTCTGCGGAATGGGGCCTCAACAACTTCACGGAAATGGCACAGCAGTTCGTGGATCAGTTCATCGCCAACCGCCGAATTGTCCGGGATCCCTCCCATCTCTCAGGGATCCGCCAGAACGACGGAGAGACACTCAAGGACTTCTTCCGACGCTTCACTACCGAGGCACGGCAGATCCCAGGGGTTGACCCCGAACTCTTGCGAGGAGTTTTCTTAGGAGGACTCCGCTCAAGTGGATTCTATTCGGCTCTCATGAGAGAAACCGTACCAAGCTATCCCGACCTTGTTCACAGAGTCGAAGCGCAAATAGCTGCAGATGAGGCCATCGAAGCGCACCGTCGGCAGTTCGAAGGAAGTCAAGGAAAGAAAAGGGGAACAGATCAAGCCCCTCGCGAATGAGAAGATCGTCGCGGTGAGGAGCGCCGCGGTGATGGACGTCGGCGTGACCCCCGAAGGGATCTGGGACCGCAGCCGCCCAGGACCTATACCCCGCTGAACACCACCAGAACGAACGTGCTCTACGCCATTCAGAACAACCCCGAACTTCGCATGCCCCGGATACCCCCGCCAAATCCGAGGGGTGACCAGTCCAGATACTGTGAGTTCCATCGAGGAACCGGACATACCACCGAAGAGTGCACCAGGCTCAAAGACGAGATCGAGCGCCTCATCCGCCAGGGACTCCTGGGAAGATTCTTACAAGGCCAGATTCCCAATCAGCCCCAGCAGCCCAGGGAGGTAGGAGAGCAGCCCCCCGCCCCCCGAGGCGCAGGTGGAGGAAGGCCGATGGTGGGAGAAATCGAGACGATCGCCGGACCGCCAGTCCTGGCGTCGCAGATCCTCTCGATCGCCCAGCCCGTGAGAGACCACGAAGACAAAAAACTCAAGCAGGATATTACGATAGCTTTCGGAGATGAAGACTTACGAGGGTTGCGGCTTCCACATCAGGATCCGCTCGTGATCAGCGCAGGGATCGGGGATCCCTGCTTTAAAGTGAAGAGAATACTAGTCGACAATGGAAGCTCGGTCGACGTCTTGTTCCTCTCCACCTTGCAAAGTATGAAGCTCACCAAAGACCAGCTTAGTCCGGCAGCCGGGCCCGTCTACGGCTTCGACAACAGGCCCGTCCCGGTGCAAGGCATGATCATCCTCCCAGTCACGTTGGGCGAATTTCCAAGACAGTCAACGCACAACATCCAGTTCATGGTGGTAGAGTCCACCTCCGCCTACAATGCCATCTTCGGAAGACCGCTCCAGTCAATCTTCGGGGCAATCCCCTCTATTCCACACCTAGCTGTGAAGTTCCCCACTGCTGCAGGAATAGGAGTCGTAAGAGGAGACCAAGAGGCGGCCAGGACTTGCTACCTGAAGCAGGCTCAGCCAGCGAGGGCGACCGCTCTCAACATCAATAACTTCGACCTGCGAGACGAGGCGACGCTGCAGCGAGGAACGCCCGTTGAAGGGCTAGTAGAAGTACCGCTCTCCCGGCGAGACCCGACTCGAACTGTTCAGGTCGGGTCACTCTTGACATCACAAGAGCAAGAGAAGTTCACCACCTTCCTGCAGGAGAACGAGGACATTTTCGCATGGAGCCCGGAGGACATGCCCGGGGTAGATCCCGACGTCATCTTTCACTCGCTAAACATCAACCCCGCCTGCAGACCCGTGATTCAGAAAAAGAGGAACTTCTCCCCCGAGCGCCTAAAAGCAATCGAGGAAGAGGTAGCTAAGCTCCTGGAGGCGCGATTCATTCGTGAAGCAGAATATCCCACATGGCTCGCCAACGTGGTCATGGTCAAGAAGGCCTCGGGGAAATGGCGAATGTGCGTCGACTACAGCAACCTGAACCAAGCCTGCCCGAAGGATAGTTTCCCCCTGCCAAGGATTGACCAGCTCGTCGACGCTACAGCAGGCCACGAGCTACTCAGCTTTATGGATGCTTATTCAGGTTACAACCAGATAAGGATGAACCCCGCAGACGAAGAGCATACCGCCTTCCGCACCGACCGGGGAGTCTACTGCTACAAGGTGATGCCCTTCGGCCTTAAAAACGCCGGAGCCACTTACCAAAGGCTGATGAACAAGGTCTTCAAGGACCTCATCGGAGAAACGATGGAGGTTTATGTGGACGACATGCTAGTAAAGAGCGTCCACCGACGCGACCACTTGGAAGACTTAGAAAAGTGCTTCCAGCTTCTCCGTCGCTTCCAGATGCGGCTCAACCCCAGCAAGTGTGCGTTTGGTGTGACGGCGGGGAAGTTTCTAGGTTTCATGGTAACCCATCGGGGAATCGAGGCCAACCCCGAGAAGATCAAGGCGTTGGAGGAAATGTCGCCACCTCGCTCAATTAAGGAAGTACAACGCCTAAACGGGAGGATCGCAGCTTTGTCCCGTTTCTTATCACGAACAGGAGACAAGTACCTCCCCTTCTTCAAAATCCTCCGGGGAGCGCGACATTCAGGTTTCCAATGGACAGACGAGTGCCAGGTGGCCTTCGAGCTTCTCAAGCAGTACCTGGCTTCGCCACCGCTTCTGTCAAAGCCCACCCCCGGGGAAACTCTGTTCTTGTACCTGGCCGTATCGCCTACGGCTCTTAGCTCAGTGCTTGTGAAGGACGAAGGAGGAGTGCATCGCCCGATCTACTACCTCAGCAAAGTCCTCACCGATACCGAAACCAGATATCCGGCAGCAGACAAGACAGCCTTGGCTCTTGTTTTCTCGGCTAGAAAACTCAGACCCTACTTCCAGGCTCACGCAGTCAAGGTATTGACACAACTCCCATTACGGGCGATCCTCCAGAAGCCGGAAGTCTCGGGGAGACTTGTAAAGTGGGCCGTAGAACTCGGCGAATTCGACATCCAATTCCTGCCTCGCCCTAACATCAAGTCGCAGGTGCTCGCCGACTTCGTGGTAGAATACACCATCCCGCCAGAAACAACCCTCATCAAAGACACCGCTAGCACCCGGTGGACCCTCTATGTCGACGGCGCCTCGGGAGCTGAAGGGGCCGGAGCGAGATTACTCCTTATGAGCCCCGAAGGGATCACCCTGGATTACGGACTCCGGCTAAAGTTCCCCGCAACAAATAACATCGCGGAATACGAAGCACTGATCGCCGGTCTCCGGCTCGCTATCGACTGCAAAGTCGAGAACCTAACGATTTATACAGACTCCCAACTCGTGGTCTCACAGGTTGAAGGAGATTACGAGGCTAAGAGCGAGCAGATGGAGAAATACCTCGCATTCGCAAAGTCACTTCTCCAAAAGATCTCATCATATCAGATCCTACACATCCCCCGAGAGCAGAATACCAGGGCGGATGCTCTATCCAAGCTCGCCACCTCACCCTCCAGCTACCAGTCTCGAAGACGCCGAATCGAAGAAGTTGTGATCCCAAGCATTCAAGGGCCATGGGAAATCACAACCATCCACCAGGAGGAGTCGTCCTGGATGACCCCATTACGAGCCTACCTGGAGCAAGGGCACCTTCCTGAAGATCGCCTAGAGGCGCGAAGGCTGCGAATGCGGGCTGCATCGTTCACCATTATAGACGGGGAGCTTTACAAACGGGCATTCTCAGGACCATATCTGAAATGCCTGCCGGCAAGCGAGGCGGACTACGTACTCAGGGAAGTACACGGAGGAGTCTGCGGAGAGCACCTAGGCGGGAAGGCATTAGCACGGAAAATACTGCGTCAAGGCTTCTATTGGCCGACAATAAGAAAGGACGCGGCCGACTTTGTCCAGAGGTGCAAAAGCTGTCAGCTACACGCCAACATGCCTCATCAATCCCCGGTCTCACTTACCACGCTGCAGAGTGCGTGGCCATTCGCGCAATGGGGGATCGACCTCCTCGGTCCCCTACCTCTAGCATCTGGACAGAGGAAGTTCATCATCTTAGCTATCGACTACTTCACCAAATGGGTGGAGGCGGAGCCCCTGGCCAAGATCACCGAAGAAAACGCCAAACAATTCGTCTGGAAGAGCATCGTTTGCCGCTTCGGCATCCCGGCTACGATCATTGCCGACAACGACACTCAATTCACTGGGAAGTCCTTCACCAAGATGTGCGAGGATCTGAAAATCAACCTGCGCCATACGGCCGTGGCGCATCCACAAGCCAACGGACAAGTAGAAGTCACGAACCGCACCATCCTCAAAGGGCTGAAAACACGCTTGGAAGAAGCCGGGGGACAGTGGGTGGACGCGCTCCCGAATGTATTGTGGGCATATCGCACAACAGAAAGAACTCCTACAGGAGAGACACCTTATAACCTCTGTTACGGAACCGAAGCTATCATCCCCGTCGACATCGGCGTTCCGAGTGCTCGAGTACTCACCTTCGACCCCAACAAGAATGATGGACTGCTCCGAGAAAACCTCGATCTAATCCCCGAAGTCCGGGACAACGCTGCTTACCGTGCTGCACTCTACCAAATGCGTGTAGCCCGGACCTACGACAGGAGGGTGAAGCCCAGACCAATCAACGTAGGAGGTCTCGTCCTACGCAGCATCGAGGCCGCCGGTAAAGGTCCCCAAGGAGACAAGCTCTCAGCGGCCTGGGAAGGCTCGTACGTAGTCACCGCAGTCGTAAAACCCGGAACATATAGACTCAGGACGGCGGAAGGGAAGACTTTGCCACGCACCTGGAACGCTCAAAACCTGCGCCGCTTTTACCAGTGATCCCAGGACCTCTACCATGTACTAAGCCACGAGCTCAAACTCGTGCAAACTTATCTTCAATTTCTGTACCAAGCCGCGAGCTCTGACTCGTGCAAATCTATCTTATAATTTATGTAAAAGCCGCGAGCTCAGACTCGTGCACCTATCTTATCTTACATAAAGCTGTGCACCGAATGATTTCTTATTGAAAAGCTATGTTTTGACACCTTCACACACTTAAGAAAAACTTTGCAACGAGGCCCTGCCTCGGGGGCTTTGCACCGCCGTCGATTGAAGGTTCGCCCTTCTCCTCCGCCGTCAAGTCCCAGCGTCGTAGGGGCCTGCCCCCCTTACGTACGCCCCCGGTTTGAATACACCAGCTATTCACCGGCCACTTCGAGGCCCTGCCTCGGGGCTTTGCACCGCCGTCGATTGAAGGTCCGCCCTTCTCCTCCGCCGTCAAGTCCCAGCGTCGTAGGGGCCTGCCCCCCTTACGTACGCCTCCGGTTTGAATACACCAGCTATTCACCGGCCACTTCGGGGCCCTGCCCCGGGGACTTTGCACCGCCGTCGATTGAAGGTTCGCCCTTCTCCTCCGCCGTCGAGTCCCGGTGACGTCAGGGTCTGCCCCCCCTGCGTTCACCCACGGTTTGAATACAAACGCTATTCACCGGCCAAGCCGCGAGCCCGACTCGTGCAAGAAAGCCGCAAGCACAGACTTGCGCAAGCTAAATTTTCTATTGTGAAAAAAGCCGCGGGCTCAGAACCGCGCAAGCTAATCTGTCACTTTGCAGAAACCCCACAGTCCACGCGGATATCAGAACCTGGCAGCAAGCCCACGACGATCTCAGAGAACCAAAACCCTCCGACATCAACTCCTACCCAAAAAAGCGCCACACGGAGAACAAGGGGTAAAGCCGCCGAAGAAAAATCAAAACCTTCGAACTCCTCGCTCAGGAACTCGGACTCCGAAGGTTTGGGGGGCTTATGTTGTACACCCGTGAAGGCCTCAGGACGCGCCCAAAGAAAACCTCGCAGAAGAGAGATGGGGGCAACGATCGAAGCACACACGAGCCCCAGATATGCTTCTCACTTTTCAGGAACAGTTAGTCGCCTTTTTCACCTCCAACGGAACTGCCCGAACTGCCCAAACTGCCCAAGCTGCCCAAAGGGCAAGGTGGTCATTTACGAAAAATAGTGATCCGAGGGCCCCGAACCGGAGAATATGATTCGTCCACCGAGCATTTATGGAAACTGCCAACGGCAAGATTACCGGGCCGCCCCCGACAAAAACTATAAAAAGAGCCTCATGGCTCCATTTGAAGGGACCTTGACTTCTGGACTCGGGAGAGCTCCTTGCAGACTTTTGCGGAATTCTCCTTCGGCACTTGAAGATCTCCTTCGGGACTTGAAGATCTCCTTCGGGACTTGAAGATCTTCATCTTCCAGAAAGGCGACGAGCAGTTCTCAGAAGAGAAAGGCGACTGATCTTCGTCTTCCAGAAAGGCGACGAGCAGTTCTCAGAAGAGAAAGGCGACTGGCCTTCTCACTTCTAGAAAGGCGACCAGCGTTCTCAGAAGAGAAAGGCGACTAGCCTTCCCGCTTCCAAAAGGCGACCAGCATTTCTCAGAAGAGAAAGGCGACTGACCTTCTCACTTCCGAAAGGCGACAAGCATTCTCAGAAGGAAAAGGCGACTAGCCTTCTCACTTCCGAAAGGCGACCAGCATTCTCAGAAGGGAAAAAGACTTAGTTTTTCCGAGAGGTGGCCTGTCACCCTCGAAGCTCTCTTTCTCCAAGTATTGTAACGAGCAGCGGCCTGTCGCGCTCGAGTTCTAGTTTCCAAGTTGTAACTCCTCCAGAAGATAGTGAAGTTTGGTCGGCACAGCTCCGACCACGTGGTTTTTTACCCTTTCCGGGTTTTCCACGTTAAAAAATCTCTGCGTACTCATCGAACCTCTAAATTGACTGCTTGCGCGCTTAGCTCGCTCACGAGCTGAGGCGGTTCAAGTGAACCGGTGTACCAAGAGCCCTAAGCGTTCCGCAACACTATCAAACTAATCCTTGATGTGAAGGTACGAAACTGCTTCCATTATTGCAACAATATTTTTGAAATTTTAGAAACAGAAACTGTAATTTGACCGTATGTTCATGCTATGATGTCAGAAATTGGGTGGGCCGTCCAGCTCTCTATGGGATAAAGATGTGTATAAGTCTCTTTATAAAATGTGTGTTGTTGCTGGGAGATGTGAGGAAGATGCAACCATCATACTATCAATAGGTGTTCTTATTTTTGGGGGGCAAACAATTTTTTGTACATGTTCAAATTGAAGGAAGCCTGACTTGAATAGTTTAGTATATGGTATTTCATAGATCAATTTTGCACTGTTATGTATGCACAATTTAATTACTGCAATGAGTTATTTAAGAATGAATGGATGGATTCAATTTATTCTATGATTGTGGTTTTTTTTATTTTTTGGTGGTTTGCTAATAACAAAATGATTTTCAAATAGTCATTTTCAAATGTAATGGTTTGCTAGTAGTAATGATTTGCCAAAATATGTTTGCAACTAATAGCACCCAATATATATATATATATCCCTATATATATATCCCTATATATATATATATATATATATATTTTTTTTTAAAACCTCTTCGCCTCTCTCCCTCTCTCTCTACTTTGCACGAAAAATAATAAAGAAAATATTTATAAATAAACTCTCCGCCTCTCTCCCTCTCTCCATCACTCTCTCTACCTTGCGTGACGGACGACTTGCTTGGCACTGTAGCAAAGCAGTCCTATCCAAAAAGCCCGGCGGGCCCGGGCCGAGACCGGGCCTACCGGGCCCGGGCTTTTTTTCAACCGGGCCCGGCCCGGGCCTACCCTTAACCGGGCCGGGCCGGGCTCGGGCTTTCCCTCCAAATGGGGCCTGCCAAGGCCACCAGGGCCAGGCCGGGCCCGGCCTTATAGCTACCATGGTAGCAAGTTGCCATGGTCAAACCGGGCCGGGCCGGGCATTTGCCTAATATGGGGGCCCAGTTAGGCCCCCTAAGCCCGGCTCGGGCCCAGGCGGGCTTTGAGCGGGCCCGGGCCTCGCCGGGCTTTTTCCGGGCCGGCCCCCTGGGCCCGTTTTTTTTGAACAAGTCTATAACGAAATAGCAAAGAGTAAATATCCTTATTTAATATATATATATATGTTTAAAATATTAAAAGAAATAAATTGCAAAATTAAGAAATACAGTCTTGTTGCGGTCCGCTCGCCGCTCTCGTTAGACCGGTCAAATTGAACTGTCTCACCTCTATAGTGAGTCGAGCGCGCAATCAGTCAAAGTAAAGTGAGACAGATGACAAAAAGACTTTTTACGTGGAAAATCTGAAAAGAGTGAAAACCACGAGGTCGAATCGGTGTCGATCAAATTCCACCATATCTTTCGGTGTTACAAGTTGTAGAATGTAAGAGAGTGACATGCCACATCTTGTTGCAGGGGGTGCAGAGAAGGTTGAGAAAGAAGAAAATCTCTAATGGGGAAGAAGATCTCCTTGAGCCTAAGGAAGATCTTCAAGTCGCGTTCGAAGGATTCTTCGAACGTCGAAGGGGAGCTCTGAAGGATCTTCGAAAGAGCTCTCTCGGGCGCTGAAGGCAATGTCCCTTGAAATGAAGGCTCTAGACTCCTTTTATAGCCTTGGGCATGAGTAACTTGGTAATTTTGTCGTAGTAACCACCTAACGGGCGAATCACATTTTTTGATTTGGAGCACTCAGATCGCCATTTTTTGAATATGGCAGTCTTGCCCCCCGGGCAGTTCGGTCAGCTTCGTTGATGACAATGACAACAACGAACAAGACCTGCAATCGGGGAAATCAAGAAGATTAACGTTGCGCGCGCTACAAACTTAGAAACATCCAGCGCGCGCTATGTAGGTAGAGGTGTTATGAGCGCGATGCGAACTCTGCGATGTTCGAGAGGTCGCGGGTTCACTCAGTTGGTGATAGAGGCCGGCGCTAAGTCCCTTTATCTAGGAGGTCGCGGGTTCAAATCCTCACCTCAACAACCCGCTGCATATGGACCACGCTCTATGTGCGGAGATTGGTTGTGGTGTACGACCTGCAACTCAACTGGTGATAGAGGCCGGCGCTAGTTCCTTTATCTAGGAGGTCGCGGGTTCAAATCCCCACCTCAACATTCCGCTGCATACATGAAGTTAGTGAAGCTCGACGCCTCCTGTGTGAAGGAGTAACTTTCTCTTGTGTCAACAGTTAACCCCTATCTGAAACACATTTTCTCCTTGAAATAAAAGGTTCGTCATCCTTGCTCAACTAGATTTAAATTCAACAATCATTTAATCACCAAATTTTTTTGGTCCCTGAAAAATTTTGTTTAATGGCTACAAGTTTTGTCACTAATTTAAAAGATCAAATTTTTTTTATAAAAATCGATGGTGATATTGTTACAAAAATTATTTTAATTAATTAGAAATGAGTTTTTAAATTCTATAGTGAATGTAATGAGTTTTTAAATTTATGAGTTTTTAAAATTGAATATGAAAGCCACAAATTTCCCTCTCTTGCCGACTCTCAATCAAGTTCATCTTTCCTCACCATCACCTCCTCCGGTGGCCGGCGTGGTTTTCTTGCGAGAGAGAGAGAGAGAGAGAGAGAGAGAGAGAGAGAGAGAGAGAGAGAGAGAGAGAGAGAGAGAGAGAGAGAGAGAGAGAGAGAGAGTGAGGATACGAGGAGATGGCGGGGCAGATCGGAGTGGCGGCGGCGCAGTTCACTTTCGTGTTGCACGTGCTCGGAGTAGCCGCGGCGGTGCTGGTTCTCTTTTGGTGCATCCACTTTCGCGGCGGCCTGGCCTTTGAAGCGTTCAACAAAAATCTCATATTCAACATAATTCCTCACTCCCTTCTCAAACACCCTGTTTCTTTTATGATTATATTTTCTACCATCGATTCATATTTTTGCAAGGTTTTTGGGCTAAAATGTATCAATAGCAGTAAATACATGAATGCACTTGAAGATTGGTCCGTTTGTTTCACAGACATTGATATTGTAGGTTTTGAGAATATGAAAGTCATTTCTGTTGTTCGTACCAACAATTATAGAGTGGAATTAGTTTTCTGGTGAAAAGTCGACGATATTCACCCTAACCTAATTAAAAACCTATCGATCCAATGTTTATCTCCAGGGGCGGATATTGAGATCGCCAACTCCGACTTTCCAAAAATATATCAAAATTTTTTTGCCCGAATGCGCATTTTTTGCCCGTACGTGATTTTTTCGCCCGTACGTTATTTTTTGGCTCCATATGTGATTTTTTTGCGAGGACACGAAAATTTCGCCCGAACGCAATTTTTCGCCCGGACACAATTTTTCCGTCCGGATGCGATTTTTCCGGCCGAACATGATTTTTCACCCCTTACGCGATTTTTTTGGCCGGGCGCGATATTTTTGCCCGGCCGTTTTTTTTTTTCGCCCGAACGTGTTTTTTTCGCAAGGACGCGATTTTTTCGCTCGGACGCGTTTTTTTCGCCCGGGCTTGATTTTTTCGCCAGGGCGCGATTTTTTTCGCACGGTCGCGATTTTTTTCGCCAGGGCACGTTTTTTTCACTCGGACGTATTTTTTTCGCCCGGGCGCGATTTTTTCGCGCCTTTTCTGCCCGGGCGTGTTTTTTTCGCGCTACTGCGAAAAAAACGCGCTCGGGCGAAAAAAATGCGCACTGGTGAAAAAATTGCGCCCGGGCAAAAAAAAAAAGCGCCCGGGCGAAAAAAAATGCGTTTAGGCGAAAAAAATGCGCCCGGGCGAAAAAATCGCTCCCGGGCGAAAAAATGCGCACGTGCGAAAAAATCACTCCCGGGCGAAAAAATCGCGCCCGGGTGAAAAAAACGCGTCCGGGGGGAAAAATTGCGCCCGGGCGAAAAAATTGCGGCCGGGTGAAAAAAATTCGCCCGGGCGAAAAAAAAACACGCGTGAGCCAAAAAACCGCGTCCGGGCGAAAAAAAATGCGCGCGGACGAAAAAATCGCGCCCGGGCGAAAAAATCACGCCCGGGCAGAAAAAACGCGCCCGGGTGAAAAAATTGCGCTCGGGCGAAAAAATCTCGCCCGGGCGAAAAAATTGCGCCCGAGCGAAAAAATCGCTCGCGGGCAAAAAAAAACGCGCCCGGGCAAAAAACCCGCGCTCTGGGGAAAAAATCGCGCCTGGTCGAAAAAACCACGCCGGGGCGAAAAATCGCACCCGGGCGAAAAAGTCGCGTGCCGGGCTAAAAAAACGCGTGCCGGGCTAAAAAAAACGGGATATTGCTTATGATAATTTGCAGGAAGAAGCTTAGAAGCTCAACATTGATCAATGTCAATTCCTATGAAAGAAAGTCTTTCTGCAAACGAACAGTAAAAAGTAATGAATATCAATTCCTATGACAGAAAATCATCATACATGTACAACCCCGATGTTCGCCTGGAAGGATCCTTGGTTCGCATACCCAAGGGAGCGAGTCGAGGATGGGCGAGCCAGGAGGGGCGAGCCCAAGAAGAGCGAGAGACCCTAAAGTCAGGCGAGCCAGCCGGTCGGAGGAGCTCGCTAGGCAGGTCCGGGACCTTGGGGTACAAATAGCCATTTCTGGGGTACAGTTAGCCGTTTTGGCGAGCTCGGCCCGCTAAGGAGCGGTTCGGCAGGCGAGTCGTAGAGGCAGGCGAGCCAGCCGGTCGGAGGAGCTCGCTAGGCAGGTCCGGGACCTTGGGGTACAAATAGCCATTTCTGGGGTACAGTTAGCCGTTTTGGCGAGCTCGGCCCGCTAAGGAGCGGTTCGACAGGCGAGTCGTAGAGGCAGGCGAGCCAGCCGGTCAGAGGAGCTCGCTAGGCAGGTCCGGGACCTTGGGGTACAAATAGCCATTTCTGGGGTACAGTTAGCCGTTTTGGCGAGCTCGGCCCGCTAAGGAGCGGTTCGGCAGGCGAGTCGTAGAGGCAGGCGAGTCAGCCGGTAGGAGAAGTTCGCTAGACGGCTTAGGCGAGCCAGCCAGATCTTTCGGCGAGCCCCGTGTTCGCTGGACAGGTCAGGGGTCTCTGGTTCGCCGGCACCTAGGGTGGTCCTTTACCAAAAAACCCCTGGTGGTCTGCGGGTAGCCCCTCCGAACAGCGGAGTTTGGCTGTTAGCAGACCAATCCGGTGTGCGGATAGTAAGAATGGACAGCGGGATTTGGCTATTGACAGACCACAAAACTAAAATCTATAAATAGACCTCAAAGGGCACCTTGGAAGAGACCGGTTCAGAATCTTTGAGCCTTCTTCTCTCCTTAGGTCGCTTTGGTTTGGGCTCTCTAGCTCTCCAAGATGCCCGAGTCTTAGCTTTGGCTTGGGAGGGGAAGCGCTCAACGATCTTTCGGGTTAGTGGAGGGACCTCCTCGCTAAGACTAGGGTCCTTGTTCTTTGTCCGAGTTATCTGCCTATCTCTTCCGAGGGACCGGTAAGGGCTAGCTGCCCCTCAATTCGTTGAGGGCCCCGAGCTCCACCAGAGACCGAGAAATCGGTTTCAACAATACAGACGAACAAAAGAATTGGATTTAAACTCAATGTCATTTCCCGTGTGTATTGATATTAGATTGAAAGCCAATACTTTAATATCAATGCCCGTGAAACGAACGGACCCTAAAGTTGTTCGAGTCAAGCTTGTTTGGACTTCGACCGAACCGCCAAAGTCGGCCAAGTCGGCCAAGTGGGAGTGCCGCCGAGCCAGGCACGCACCAAGCCCAGGGGAAAGTGCGCTCGGTGGTCGCACACACGGGCTCAACGAACACGTACGCGTGTGGCACGCGCACCCTGCACACACGTGCACGACGAACACGCTCGCATGCGGCGCACGCACCCCGCCGATCACATGCACACGCCCCCTCCCCGTGCGCACCGCTGCCCGTCGTCGTCGTTCGTTGACGCCGCCAGCCGCCACCGCTGGCAAACCTTCCCGGACCGCCCGGGGGGTATGCCCGTCATTTTCCGAAAATTGATGACCCATGTGACCAGAATCGTGCATCCTTATTCGCTAGTCTGAATTCCAAGAGAGCGCAATTACCAAGAATCCCCTCAAAAAAACTATAAAAAGGCTCCTAGACATTCATTTGAAAACAAGCAACCTAACGGAGAAGGAGAGCTCTGAAGTTTTCCGGCAAAGAGTTGAAACTCCGTTTGCTCTCTTGCTCAAATGCTCACTTTGCTCAAGTGTTCACTCTGCTCGCTCTCTCACTCAAGGGTGGACTTCGCTCTACACAGTGCCTGCTCCAAAGCCTGCTCCAGTACCTGCTCCAGTGTTTGCTCCAGTGCCTGCTCCAGGGCCCGCTCTAAGGCATGCTCTAGAAGCCGCTCCTGCGAGCGTCGAGGATGACTTAGCATCTTTTTCACTTTCAAGTACTTGTAAATGGAGCGGTGGTCTGTCACCCTCCCGAAGATTCTAGCGCTTGTAACCACAAGCAAATTAGTGGATTTGATCGGCACCGATCTGACCCAGTAGTTTTTTCCCTTTCCGAATTTTTCCACACAAAAGTCTTGTAGTTCTTGTTGTTGGTTAACTTTTAATTGTTTGCGTGCTTATCTCACTTTCAAGCTAAGACAGTTCGATCTTCCGGACCGGGAGAGCGCTAAGCGACCCACAACATCCCTTATGCTCATTCACAATGATGGGAATGCAAAGTGTCCATTCTTCACTCCTATATGTACAAGTTTCAAGCGCTCACCATCAAACCTTACAATAAGTGTAATAATAACCTGGTATATTGATCATTATCGGGCCATAAATGAAAAAGGACTGTGAGCGAAATGGAGCTCTCATTCTTGTTGTGAAATGAAGCTCAAAATGAAGAGACTGGCTTTCCATAGCGGAGCTCAAAATAGAGTACCAAATAGAGCTAGAGATGTGTTTTGAGGGCAAGAAGGTGGAAGGCAAGCTCAAAAAGGCACCCGCGCACACAGAAAATTAGAAGGGATGTTCAAATTGCTCAACTCTACCAAATTCCATCGCTCTCTCCCTCTCTCCCTCCCTCATAAGCAATTGGTTCAGAATCGCATGCCACAATTATAATGTTATTAGGAAGCACAACGAAGTTGCTTAACAGAACACCTGCTTAAGTTAAATTACAATAAACAACAATACTTACTTCAACTGAATACTTCTTGACATAATCCACTGATATTTATAGTACAAATCATAACTTCAAGAGATCGAGACTAGAGTCCGTCGAATTATTGTTCCGTTTTAATGTAACGTAATCTTTGAATGTGATGCCGCGAAATATAGCCGGACTGTCAAGACTTTGGAGTAACTTAGGTGTTGGAGCAATAACGACGTCTTCTAGAGGCGGCGAAATTGAAGTCCCAATTGAAATTCTTGTGTGCTCATTGCTAACTATGACCCTATGCAATGTACTCTTGTACCTCCAATTGCTAACAATCTGTTCATTCAAAACATTGTGAATAGTAATATTAAATTCCACAAATAGCTTTGTATAGAAAAGAAATTCATGTACTAGATGCAATAAATTCCTGCATGTGAGGGAATGTGTTTAGAGTATAATCTCACATTGAGAAACTAGTGTGCTCTTATGCACTTAATATCGATCATTTGCCCCTCCACCTTTTGGAGGCTCTAAATCTAATTACACTCGAAGGGGTGTAGCATTTTCAGTTAAGAGAACATTCATTAGCAATAATGTAGGGATTCTTTTTGTTTTTGTTCTTCTCTTTTAATGTCATCTTATTTGAAATCTAGTATAAATAACAATATTATATGTACATATCAATGTTATTAGTCTAATAATGTTCACTACGCTTGATTCAGTGCTATTTTGCTTGGGCAAAGTGTTTATGTAAACTACTATATATTTGAGTTGACGATCAGATATCATGAAAACAAGGCTAATATAAATCATCTATAAAGTTGAAATTAACACACAAAATAAATAAATAGATAACAGATCTTCACGAACTAAATAAACTTTAGTTAAGGGTTGATTAAAAAAAATTGAGAGTAGATGCATACCTCCATGAAATCTCCTGCAAAAACAAATAAAGTGGAAGGCATGAGGTCGATGAGAACCCATTTTCCATCATGCATCACCTGGAGGGCATTGAAGGAATTGCTTTGAACCACGAGAGTGAGTAGGCATATATCTGTATGAGGAGGCAAGCCTAGAACAAGCTCTGGTTGCGGGCATGGCGGAAAGATATTTCCTACGAGAATTTGGTTTGATGATTTAAGTTGTAGAGAATCCTCCATAAAACTTTCTTCAAGCTCTAAGCTTTCCCACACTGCTCTGAGCAGTTCATTGAACACCTCTTGTGTCTGCTGCACAAACTCTTCCAATATCGCTCTGCATACGATCATATAACAACTTGAGGTGATTGATGCCCAAACAAGATGGATTTAATTTTGTGAATAAAAATTCAGCAATAAATTGTTATGTGCAGAAGCATGAGAGTCACTTGCTTTGAAGGAGTATCTCATGCAAACTTCTAACATGATGTAATAATGCCATCGGAGAGAGCCTGTGAAGTAGTTTGGATGAGAAGATTACTAAAAGATTTGCAAATTCCCAAAATTAAGCCGACTCTAATCAACGTCGACAATAAATCTACGATCGCCATAGACAAAAATTCAGTTTTCCAAAACCGGACAAAACATATCGAACTAAAACATCACTACACCAGATATTTGATAGAAGAGAAAGAGATCCGGCTTGGCTATTGTGATACGAAATCACAACTGGCCGATATTCTGACAAAACCCTTGCCCACGGAAAGATTCTAGATGCTAAGAGAAAAAAATGGAGTAAAGGAGAAGATAAAAGAGCTGATTGAGGGGGGAGGGGGTATTGAAATACAATCAACAGTAAGCCCTCAAAAAATCACCAGAAGCAGCTAGACAAAGAGGAGCATGGGAAGTCAACTGCAGGTGCAGCGCCGCTTGGATGGAGACCATCCTTTTGGGCCATCCTCTTTGTTTTTGTTCTACTTTTTAATGTATTGACTCCTGATGTGGTATAGAGACGCGGGCCCGAGGCGGAGGACGAGTTTTGGGCTCGTTCAGGGCCAATTGGCTACCTGCCATATATAGCATCTCCGGATCGACGATCTGACTCTATGGATGCGTCCGACTCGTCGTTTACCTACGATTTCATATATTACTTTGTTGTTTTTTATTTTTATTTATTGTAATCGGGCCATCCGCATTCACGGTCAATAATAGTCGTTGATGTCGGGTGCCCTAATTATGTTTTATTATAAATAAGAGGCATGAGGGCTGCTTGGAGGCTATTGCAGAATTTGGAGAAAGACTATTCCCGGATTCCCGCGATCACTCCACGGTGCAGACTCTGTGGAACCCCAGGTGATGACTCCTAAGCCCTCTCCCGCTCCCCAAAGGTAACCCTAACCCCTAGCCACCTTCCTCCACACCCATATCCCCCTACCGCATCCCACACATCTCTCCAACAGCCAACCGCCACCTCCTTTCACTGCTGTCCAGCAACCTGCCGCTCCTACAGTCTTCCAAACCGCCCGCTACCGCCTCCTCCCTGCTGCCCCGCAACCGCCGCCCTTCCAGCCACCCTCTCCACCTTCCTCTGACTCCAACCCAAGCCACCACAATCCCTCCTTCCCTCTCCTCTACAGCTCGCCATCCAGCTCTGCCCAAATCTGCCCCGATCCAGGTTTCATGTCGTACTTCCTGCTATCGCCGCACCCCCTTCTTGCTGTCCCGCTACCGCCAGTCCCTTCCAGCCCCCATCCCCCTTCCGCCAACCCCCCCGGCCACCAGCCACCCCACAGCCAAATCTGCCCTCCCACCACCCGGGTCCGCCTCCATACAGCAGGATCCACCTTCCTACAGCCCGATCCCGCTCCACACAGTCAGATCCAGTCCAACCAGCCCTTGTTTCCCCTCCAGATCATCCCACCGCGCCGTGCTTCATCGGATCTCTACACCTCGGGCAGCCCACATGCGTGGTGAGTTGTTATTTCTTGTGTGGAACTTTAATTCTCATTATTAATATATGGTGTGGTGATTTCATGTTGGCTTGGATCTCTTGACTAGTAGTTGTTTATTTTGGATTACTCTCGTGATTTGCATGATCAATTCGATGCGTGCTCTTGCTTTGGCCCTCCACGCGGAGGAAAGCCTACGCTTGTTTTGCCTAAAAGAATTATTTTGCTTTTGCTTAAATTAACTCTTGCGATTTAAATATTTATTGCTTAATTTGATCTCACTGTCGGATATTGCATCTTACATATGGTAGTTTAGAGTTTTCAAGTTGTTTCCTCGACATTTCACCTAGGGTTGCATGTTAGTCGCGCACCCACGTAGCCTACCCTACATCAGTTGGTATCAGAGCCCAAAATTTGATCCACATTTATATTCGTTGTGGTAGGTCATATAGAGTCTTTAGGTTCATCTATGGCTAGTTATCGTCGTCGTCCCTCTCCTATATTTGGGGATCCCGATTCTATTTACACCCGATCCCATAGAGACCCTTCTGAGAGATCCTCACGTTACTATGATGATTATTCTCGATCGCAGCACAACACTTCCAGAGATCGTGTTGATCCGCTGACACGATCACACTATGCTAGAGACGATCAGTATGATGATTGTCGTCGTTCATATTCCTGCACGTGAGCGGGTCGTGCTGATCCTTCAACACGACTCGATTACCCGAGGGATGATTATGAGAGAGATCTCGAGTGGTAGTTTCGTATTGATGCCCCTTCTTTTGACGGCTCATCGAGCCCCGAGTCTTTCAGTTATTGGCTCGTGGATATGGAGTATTATCTCGATCATTTTGAGTTATTCGGTGAGCGGCGCATCAAGTTTCCGAAACTTAAGCTTCTAGATCAGGCTAGAGCGTATTGGTCTAGCACTGAGAGGACCCGCGAGCGAGATCGTCTTCATCGCATCACTAGTTGGGTGGATATGAAGCGTATGTTGTGTCAGAGGTATTTGCCTCCATCGTATCGGAGTCGCTTGCTCGAGCAATTATTTTCCGTGGGCCCGCGGCGGAGGACGAGTTTTGGGCCCGTTCAGGGTCAATTGGTCAACTGCCATATATAGCATCTCCGGATCGACGATCCGACTCCATGGATGCGTCCGGATCGTCGTGCACTTACGATTTAATATATTACTTTGCTGTTTTTTATTTATATTTATGGTAATCGGGTCCTCTGCATCCACGACCAATCATAGTCGTTAATGTCGGGTGCCCTAATTATGTTTTACTATAAATAAGAGGCATGAGGGCTGTTTGGAGGCTATTGCGGAATTTGGAGAAAGACTATTCCCGGGTTCCCACGATCACTCCACGGTACCGACTCCGTGGAACCCTAGGTGATGACTCCTAGGCCCTCTCCCGCTCCCCAAAGGAAACCCTAACCCCTAGCCACCTTCCTCTACCTCTAAATCCCCCTACCGCCTCCCCCACATCTCTCCAACAACCAACTGCCCCCTCCTTTCACTGCTGTCCAACAACCTGCCGTTCATACTGTCTTCCAAACTGCCCGCTACCGCCTCCTCCCTGCTGCCCCGCAACCTCCGCCCTTCCAGCCACCCTCTCCACCTTCCTCCGACTCCAACCCAAGCCCCAACAGCCACCATAATCCCTCCTTCCCTCTCCTCTACAGCTCGCCATCCAAATCTGCCCCGATCCAGGTTTCCTGTCGTACTTCCTGCTATCGCCGCACCCCCTTCTTGCTGTCCCGCTCCCGCCAGTCCCTTCCAACCCACATCCCCCTTCCGCCAGCCCCCAACCAGCCACCCCACTGCCAAATATGCCCTCCCACCACCCGGATCCGCCTCCATACAGCAGGATCCACCTTCCTACAAGCCGATCCCGCTCCCCACAATCAGATCCAGTCCAACCAGCCCTTGTTTCCCCTCCAGATCATCCCACCACGCTGTGCTTCACCGGATCTCTACACCTCGGGCAGCGCCCATACGTTGTGAGTTGTTATTTCATGTATGGAACTTTAATTCTCATTATTAATATATGGTATGGTGATTTCATGTTGGCTTGGATCTATTGACTAATAGTTGTTTGTTTTGGATTGCTCTCGTGATTTGCATGATCAATTCGATGTGTGCTCTTGCTTTGGCCCTCAACGCGGAGGAAAGCCCAAGCTTGTTTTACCTAAAAGAATTATTTTGTTTTTGCTTAAATTATTTGTTTCGATTAAAATATTTATTGCTTAATTTGATCTCGTCGTCGGATCTTGCATCTTACATATAGTAGTTTAGGGTTGTCAACTTGTTTCCCCGACATTTCACCTAGGGTTGTGTTGAAGCCAGGAAAATCCTAGGCTCCAAAATTCGGACCAATGCAGCCGGAGACTACTTGCCAAGCGGCTCGAAGAGACGGCTTGGCTGGCGACTATGGAGAAGCTAGAAGAGCAACAAACAGGACCCCAGGTGCCATGACAGGGAGGTCCCACTGTTGGACATGTGTGTCACATCCCTTTGTTTGAGAATAACAAATCCTAAATTGTATTTGATCTTGCTTGTCGTATGTTTATAGTGTGCAGGAACTATATGTGCAATACTCCACAGGTAGAAAGCAGCTGAATTCAAAAATCTGGAAGAATGCACTACCGCCAGCGTTAGAGCTACCGCCAGGCGCTAGCTCAGGTTCCGTTCGACGAATTTGCCTTCGCTCGACGAAAACTCCGTTCGACGAAAATTTCAGTTCGACGAACTTGAAGCTCCGTTCGACGAAAATTTCGTTCGACGAAAACTCCGTTCGACGAAAATTTCCGTTCGACGAACTTGAAGCTCCGTTCGACGAAAATTTCGTTCGACGAAAATTTCGTTCGACGAAAATTTCGTTCGACGAAAGTTTGTTCTGCCACGCCGCCGATGGTTTCGCAACCACTACCGCCAGCGCTAGCGCTACCGCCTGGCGCTATCTCAAGTTCGTGCACAGCGCCACGCCGCTGACGGTTTCGCAACCGCTCCACACGAACGCTACCGCAGGCGCTAGGAGCTAACGCAGGCGCTATCTTCAAGTTCTATAAAATGATGGGCTCTCTCTCGTTTTGAGTTAGTGCTTCCAGAGAGATTACTTGTGTCATATTTCCAGAGCTGCTACTTTGCCGAAAGTTCATCTCCCACTCAAAGCCAATGAGGATTTCTGGAGAAGGAAGCCACCACGCTGCATCCGAAGAACGATCGCTTCAACCTCGCTTGTGCTACAGCGATCCTTCATCCTCATCTTCAGAGATCTCATATAGGGAGTTTCATTATTGTTATATTTATTTTCATTCCATATTTTTTGTAATCGTTTAGTTAATTCGCCCTGTGTTGGCGACTAGGTCTGGGTAGGACTTAGGGGGAAATTCGCCTTGTGTTGGCGACTAGTTATAGGTGATTAAATCTAGGGGGCTCGAGGCCATATCCAGGGAAGGATTGGCTAGAGCGGCTTGAGGCCATATCCGGGGAAGTATTGGCTAAAGCCAACCGGTTTGTGGGGATACAAGTCGGTATAGAAAAAGAAAACTTGTTTTTACTTTGTACGCCTCCGATTTCTAGCGATATTGAAATCAAATTTATGTAAACACTTTTTATATAATATAATCATGTCTCTTTTTGTGTTTACTTGATTTCTATCATTTGGCATAATTTATAGAATTGCAAATTACAATTGTTTTCCTCCTTTAAGATAAATTGTTATTTTGTTCTAATTATCTCCAAACAATTTAGTAAAAATTATCAAAGAATTGTATTCCCTTATTCACCCCCCCCTCTAAGGGCGCCAATCGATCCAACACCCACCACGTACCCAGAAGCTCAAGAGAGACTTCCCCTCCACAACCAAAAAATGGCCGAGCAGGGTACGAGGAAGGCACCGACTTGACTAGTACCGGGAGTAACGGCCAAGGTCGACGGGATTGAGAATTTGAACGAGGGGGGTTCCAAAAGCTCAAGTTCAGGTGCCAATCCAAGTACCCCTGGGGTCCTATTTATAGGAAAACCAAGGGGTAGGGTGGTTTTTATAGCCCAGCCTCTGCCCGGCGACTAGCGACATTGAGGCGATCTACCCGGATCTGTGGGCGAGTATCACCTATGGTCGCCCACCTTTGGCGAGTATCCGGGCTACTCGCACGAGTGCACCCCTACTCGCCTAGGCTTTCTTCTACTCCTGCTGGCCGACTATGTCTTGGTGTCTCGAGCTGTTGACTTCTATGTTGACCTTTGGACTTTGACCTCTGCCTACGTGGCTTTGAACGGGCCCACCCTCGGAGAATGAGGGTTGTACACAATCCCCGCTCTTTGCGAGTAACGTAGTTGCTCGGAAAGAATCATCCAACCGTCATTCGACGATCAGGCCTTCGAGCGAGTATTGATTGATAGTCGGCATCCCGCTGGTTGACGCTCTGGCTCTATATATAGAGGGGGAGGGGTCTCTGAGGGCACGACTTTTCTGATCTCGCTCAAGATGTCGCGCAGTATTGCCGAGGAAGCTGCAACTGATATGGCCGAGCTTGCAAGTTTGCTGTCACTGTTGCGGAAGCCCGCTCGCGAAGCCGAGCTTGAGGACTTCCTCGCCTCCAGGAAGAGGAAGCGGCTCGAAAAGAAGAAGGAGAAGAGGAATAAGAAGAAGAAGAATGTCGCCACCTCTGAGAATGTCGCCGATTCTCTGGTCGGCAGTACTCAGCAGGTGCTCGCCGACTTGGGTCTCGGCCACCCGGGCGACTCGCCTGCTCCTAATCTTCCTGAGTCGAACGTCCCCCCGGAGGCGAGTACGGCTGAAATCTCGGCCCAAGTTCAAACTGAACTCCCTCCTTTACAAAGTGAGAGCTACCTACTCGCCGTTTTTCTGGTTTCGAGTCGTCTAATTTTGCTGGCGAGTTTCTGATGCTTTCTATACTATCTCGCAGATCCGCCGCTTACCGATGCTCAGGAGGAGCCTTTGATCGCTATTCCTCTGCGATCATCGCCTATGATCTCGCCCAGGACTGGGGAGGGTTCTCGCCGTGGTGGCACGGTTCGAATCCTTCATAGCTCTCTTCTGAAGAAGAGGCCGTCGAGCGAGCAGAGGGCTCCTTCGATGAGTAGCACGCCTCCACTGCCACCGTCTTCCAATCCACCGGAGCTGGCGAGTAGCTTGCAGCTGCCCGCTGAGAAGCTTCCGCCACCTCCTCCGTTCCCTCCTCCTGCCGATATCCAGGGCGATCAGCGCCATTCGTCTTCTGCAGTTCCCTCAACCCATCTGGGGGAATCCTCGCGCCGAGGCGGGTTTGGGGGTTCTTCTGGGTTCTTCACCCCAAGGGGGAGAGGGCGACCAGTGGATGGTCGCGGTCGGGGGGAAACTCTTCGCGACAGGGAGCACTCTGCCGGGAACCAATCCGGTAGGCGAGGTGCTGGTCATCATAGCTCCTCCCCTCACCGAGGAAGGATTCCCCCTCCTCGACGATCTCGCAGTCCTCCTCGCAGCTCAAGGAATTATGCTCGCCGGCCTGGTAACTTAACTATTTGCTCTGTGTGAAGCTGTCTCTTCTGTACTCGTCACTAAAACTCCTTTCATCTTTGTCACTTTCGCAGCTCGTGCTCAGACTCCTATGGGAGCTTTGATTGACGGGGTGGGGCTTCCTTCGCGCGAGTACCAGGAGAGGGCTACTCGCGCTATTTTGGATCTGGAGGCAAAGTTGGAGCGCCTAGCGATCAGCGACCTGCATCGTCGCTTGACGGATGTGGAGGCTCGGGTCGAGCGCCTGACGGCTAGCGAGCCTCAGCGTCGTTTGACCGAGTTGGAGGCGCGAATGTCCCGGTTGGAAGAGTTTGATACTCGCCTAGCTGTTGCGGAAGCTCGTCTTCAGTCTGTCCACGATCTGGAGCGCCGGGTTGGCAGGATGGATCATCGGTTGCAGCTGCATCAGGACGAGCTGGTCGGGATACGTGCGAGTATGGGCTCGGCTGGTCGCCTGGAGAGAATGGAGGAACAGCTGCGGCAGGGGGAGGATGCGATGTCAGTGGCCTTCGAGCATTATAGGCGCGCTCGTCGCATGGGTTGGGTCGGACGACAACCACAACTCCCTGATGCTCAGGCGAACCCCCAAGAACTCCCTTAGAACCTGTTTTCTCTTCTTTTTTCTTTTATAGTCGCTAGGTCGCCATCTGGCGAATGCCTGTAATCCGAACACTTTACATCTGTAATATTATTTGGCGAGTAGTTTGATCTCGCCCTTTTATTCCTCGCTTGTGGTGCTGAAATGCTCTGATTTTGTCTATCTTCTTTTCTATCGTTTTGCGAGTAGTGGTTGGATGTCGCGCCTATTTGGCGAGTTCTCTAGGATTCTGATGCAGGTACTCGCTTGTTTGATGTTGGTGATTTGATGCGTACCATTGATTTTGGCGACTTTCCTCGATGCTCGCCACCCCTGACTCGTGCTCGCGGCGGCGTACGCGACAAGCCAAGTATCATCGACTACTATAAATAGGGGGTGGGTACGTATTTATTACGCTTTCTGGCGATCTCCTTTCTTTCCAGCGAGTATCTGCCGATTGTTCCACTCCTCGCCTCTTTGATACTCGCTTCTTCATTTCCTTTCTTTCTGAATGGCTGACGAGGCAGCTAGTCGTCGTGCGAGTCATGCGAAGAACTTTGAGGCAACTTCCTTCAAGAAGCCGATTACTCGGCCGAGCGATCTGAAGGAGTTCTCTGCCAAATACTTGTCGCCGGGGTATGTCGTCAGGCTTCCTCGCGAGGATGAGCGCCTGAACTCATTCTCGGCGACCGAGCTGATATTCCCAATTCGCCACTTTGAGGTCGGCCTGCAACTACCCTGATGGTCGGAGGTCTGCCAGATACTCCGCTATCATGGGATAGTCCCTGCCCAAATCAACCCAAACGGAGTGGCGATGATCATGGGCTTTCTTTGCTTCTTGCGAGAACAGAAGATCGTCTTTGATCTTTCTGTCTTCCAGCGAGTATTCCATTTCGGCGCCACTGGCGAAGGCGTCGTCTTTTTGTGCAGTCATGTCTGCACGCTGGTCGGCACGGCGAACAAGAACCATCGCTGGACCGAGCGATTAGTCGTCATCAAGGGCGACTTTGGAGTCGTGCCGACCTCGTCCTTCCAGCCGGCGGAGAGCGCCTTCGTTGTCCATTATTTGGAGGAGATCCGGGAGAAGCAACTTGACAGCTTCCGGGGTCGTCGCCTGCAGGCGAAGGCGAACCCTTCAGAGGCTGGCGAGATCATCCGCACTTCGGCGAAGGCGTTCGAGGCGAGGATGGGTGGCGATGAGCGAGCCCACCAAGTGACTTTGAGCACCAACCTCCCCGCCTGGTCGGAGTATTGGGAGGATTCTGGCGAGGCGTTCGACGTCATGTTCGCCCTTTATGGTCGCGCTGATGCCGAATCCCTGCAAGATGTTTCGGCTGAGTACCTTGCGCACCAGAGCTCGCGAGCTTACCTGCGAGCTATCGAGCTCGGTCACGCGTCGACGAGGAAACTGTTTGAGTACGAGCAGGTGATCAAGGTGCAGAGTAAAAAGCTCGTCACCATGGGGTTGGAGGCCGCCAAGTGGAAAGATCAGGAGGTACTCGCTCGTCGCCTTTTTGGTTTTGGGGATAGTCGCCTTCCGCGCCGATCGATGTTTGCTAACCGCTGTCTTTATCTGTACAGGCCGCCGAGGTGGAAATGGCGAAGAAGGTGTCCCAGCAGGAGAAGGAGCTGGAGGATACTCGGCAGACCTTGGAGGCCGCACAAGTTCGCATCGCCGAGCTGGAAACTTGGCCTGCCGAGCAACAACCTTCGTCAACGGGCCCCTCCAGGGTTGGCAAGCAGATTCGGATACTCGGCGATGATATGGCGTATATTCGCCGCGAGATCGCGCGAGCAACCGGGAAGGTGGTCTTAAGCAGGCTGAAGGCCGATGGCCTCCTGAAGCCGAAGGCAATGGACCTGACTATCATGGATATCATCCCGGCATTACTCGCTGAAGAGTCCAACTCCCCTATGCGAGATCTTCCATCCTCATCCACCGATTCCGAAGATGACGATTCTGAGGACGAGGGTGATGATGGCGAAGAAGTCGATGCAGATGGTGAGGATGGTGTCGATGATGATGAAGGCGATGATGGCGCATAGTCGCTCGGCCCCTTGTTGAAAAGTTGTATAGCTTTTTTTGTATATGTACTTATGAAAGAAAATGAATACGATTTTTTGCTCGCCTTTTGTAGTCGCTTCTTGCTTTTCTTCTTTTGTGGTTATGTCGAGTAGGCTCTTAGGTTCGAGGCGAGGTTGAGTGCTCGCTAGGCGACTAAGCATGGACGAGATCGGATACTGCGGACGACGATCATACCTTGCTCGCACGTTAGTTGCTCGTTTGCTTGATACCCGCCCCTATACACTCGCACCTGCATACTCGCACCTGCATTCTCGCACCTGCATATGAAGAAGGATCTTTAGAGATATGCACTTCTAAGACTTCATCTGGTGTACCCATATTCGATGTTGATGGAGAGATTGACACAGTAGGGAACGAACGTCAGGGAGGTTCCAATGGAGCACCTTCCAAGGAAACACACCATCCCAAGGTCTCCATCCTACTGCTCTTGTTGATGCTGCTTGAAGAGATCAACACAGTAGGGAATGACTGTCGGGTAGGTTCCAATGGAGCACCTTCCAAGGGAACACACCATCCCAAGGTCTCCATCCTACTGCTCTTGTTGATGCTGTTGAAGAGATCGACACAGTAGGGAATGACTGTCAGGGAGGTTCCAATGGAGCACCTTCCAAGGGAACACACCATCCCAAGGTCTCCATCCTACTGCTCTTGTTGATGTTGTTGAAGAGATCGACACAGTAGGGAATGACTGTCGGGGAGGTTCCAATGGAGCACCTTCCAAGGGAACACACCATCCCAAGGTCTCCATCCTACTGCTCTTATTGATGCTGTTGAAGAGATCGACACAGTAGGGAATGACTGTCGGGGAGGTTCCAATGGAGCACCTTCCAAGGGAACACACCATCCCGAGGTCTCCATCCTACTGCTCTTGTTGATGCTGTTGAAGAGATCGACACAGTAGGGAATGATTGTCGGGGAGGTTCCAATGGAGCACCTTCCAAGGGAACACATCATCCCAAGGTCTCCATCCTACTGCTCTTGTTGATGCTGTTGAAGAGATCGACACTTTCCTGTCATACTTGACAATCAGAGAGGATTTAAACACACCTGCTCAAATGATCGAAAGAAGTAAACAGGAGCGAAGTGCTTTGCTGCGAGTCTTTGGTTCTCGAGGTTTTAAGACACCTTTATTCAAGGGTCCCTTGCGAGGTTAAGTGGATCATCTCTTCGTTAGATTGGGAGGTCAGCGTCCAGACTTCTTCCTGATAATCTTACCAGCCGGATGAGAGGTGCGGTCGGAGGGTTCCTGCAGCCAACGTGCAAGGGGGGAGCTGATCTCGACCGTCAGTGCAGAGGCCTGGTCTTACAAGAACGCACTACCGAGGCACCGTCCCATCACCCGTTCTGGGTTTTATAAGAATCAAGTCGGAGGCTAGTTTCCCAACCCATCGTGGAGATCGACTTCACCTTCCTTTAGACAATTGCTTTTTAGGAGAAGAGAAGAAAAGAAACTCTCGCAGTTCGTTTTCCGGGGGGGGGGGGGGGGGCGAGGAATTTATATTCATCGTGGGAAATTACAAAAGATGGGGAGAATTACACCTTCCCTGCTCAGGGATAAAACCTCTTCAGGTCGTCGCCGCTCCAAGTATTCCCCAATAGCTCTCCTTCTTGGTTCTGTAGATGATATCCTCCCGTCATGAGCGCTTCGTGGACGATGAAGGGCCCTTCCCAATTTGGGTTGAGCTTCCCTACGGCAGCTGATCTTCCTGCCGCGTCCACTTTCTTCATGACTAGATCACCTGCTAGGAAGTGTCTGAGGCGGAGATGTTTGTCGAAGTGCTTTGCCATTCGGCGCTTGATCTCCTCCTGCCTGGCAGATGCCAAGTCTCGGAGTTCCTCGATGTAGTCGAGTGACAGCTCCTGTGCTTCGTTATTCTCCAACCGCCATTCTTCGTCTCCATCCTGGGCCGCAACCACCCTGGGACTTCTGACTTCGAACTCTACCGGGATGAGAGCCTCGGACCCATGAGAGAGTTTGAACGGGGGTTTCCCCTGTGGCTGAGCTAAGAGTGGTTCTCAAAGCCCACCAAACCGAGGGGAGCTGCTCCGCCCAATTACCTCGTAGGTTCTCGACCTTCTTCTTCAAGAGGTTGATGATTAGCTTGTTGACGGCCTCCACTTGTCCATTACTCCGGGGTGGTGGACAAAGGCGAAACGGAGATCAGTCCCGAGTTGCCTGCAAAAATCTTCCAGCTCCAAGCTGGCAAATTGGGGACCATTGTCGGTGATGATGGCGAGGGGAATTCTGAATCTGCAGACGATCTCTCCCCATATGAAGTTCTTCACGACTTGAGAGGTGGTCTTGGCTAGAGCTTTGGCCTCGATCCACTTGGAGAAGTAGTCAATCATGACGAGGACGAACTTTCTCTGGCCACTAGCCGAGGGAAAGGGACCTATCAGATCCATCCCCCAGGTAGCGAATGGCCATGGGGAGGTGATCGAGCGAAGTTGTTGGGCTGGCTGTAATTGAAGGGGGGCAAACAGCTGGCACTTCTGACACTTCTTCGAGAAGATCTCCGCATCCTTCCGGATAGTGGGTCAGAAGCAGTCATGCATCAAGATCCTTTGTTCCAAAGTGCGAGTCCCAGAATGGCTTCCGCACTCTCCCGAGTGGATCTCCTCCAACACTCGAGGTACTTCGTCTTCAGAGACACATCTAGCCAGAGGGCCCGAGATGGTCTTGCGATATAGCTCTCTATCTTGTAATAAGTAGTACGCCGCCTTGTATCGAAACTTCCTCTGGTCACCCTCTGCTGGGAGCTGTCCGGAACTTAGGAAGGAGATGAACGGATCCATCCACGAAGGACGTCGGTCGATCTCCATCATCTCCCCTTCTTGAATGGACGGTCGGAATAGCTCCATGATGGTCCCTCCTGCTCTTGGCCCGTACTTGGCCAGACGGTCCGCTGGTGAGTTCTTCTCTCTTGGGACATGCTCAACAAAGAAGGACTGGAAACTTCCTACCAATCCCTTCACCTTGACCAGATATTTCTGCAGGATGGTTTCGCGTACTTTGAACTCTCCCCGGATCTGTGACGCGACCACCATTGAATCCGTGAAGGCCCTGATGTCTTGAATCCCCAACTCTCTTGCGAGACGCAAGCCTGCCACTATGGCTTCGTACTCGGCTTGATTGTTCGTGACGGGGAAGAGGATCTCGACTTCCTGCTTGATCCTAGTCCCCTGTGGGCTGACCAGCACGATGCCCACTCCCACAGAGCTTTTGCCCGAAGCTCCGTCCACGAACATCTTCCAAGGAATGGGAATAGTTGTCTCCTCTCCTGGTTCTGCCTCTACTGAGAAGTCGGCTAAGAAGTCTGCCACCGCCTGTGCTTTGATCGCCACCCGAGGTGAGAAGGAAATGTCGAACTCGCTGAGTTCTACCGACCATTTCGCCAGCCTTCCTGAATGCTCCACCTCTTCCAAGACATTTCGGAGAGGATGGTCAGTCACGACCCGAATGAAGTGAGCTTGAAAATAAGGCCGGAGCTTCCGCGCCGACACCACCAAGGCGAAGGCAAGCTTTTCCAAGATTGGATACTTCAGCTCCGCCTTCTTGAGCACCTGGCTAACATAATAAATGGGGAGCTGTTTCCTTCCTTCCTCCCGAACCAGTACGGAACTGACTGCTTCCACCCCTACTCCCAAGTAGATGAGTAAGTCTCCACCTTCTTTCGGGCTCTGAAGGAGAGGTGTCTGAGTCAACTGCTCCTTCAGCCTACCGAACGCCTTCTCGCATTCGTCGGACCATGCGAAGTTCTCGCTCTTACGGAGCGTCTTGAAAAAGGGAGAGCACTTCTCTCCTGCCTTGGACAGAAAGCGGCTAAGACCTGCCAACTTTCCTGTCAGCCTTTGGACTTCTTTCATGGTCCTCGGCGAGGTCATCTCCCGGATTGCCTTAACCTTGTCAGGGTTCGGCTCAACTCCCTTCAGGGTGATGAGATGTCCCAGGAACTTTCCCCTTCCAGCCCCGAACACACACTTTGGTGGATTGAGCCTCATTTTGAACTTCCTGAGCGTCGCGAAGGTCTCCACTAGATCAACCACATGCTCTCGGGCGCTCTTGCTTTTAACCAAGAGGTCGTCCACATACACCTCCAGGTTCCTCCCCTTTTGCCCCTCGAACACGTGGTCCATCATCTGCTGGTAGGTGGCTCCAGCGTTCTTCAAGCCGAAAGGCATCATCTTATAGCTATAGCAGCCATCACTCATGATGAAGGATACGTCGCGACAATCGGGGGGATGCATCCGAATCTGGTGGTATCTTGAGAATGCATCAAGGAAGCTCATTACAGAAAAACCGACGGCTGAATCAACCAGCGCGTCGATCCGAGGCAAGGGATAACAATCCTTCGGGCAGCTTTTATTCATCAACGAAAAATCTACACACATTCTCCAGCCCCCTCCATTCTTCTTAACCATTACAACATTTGAAACCCAACCTCGATACTGGATCTCGGATACAAAACCTGCATCTAGCAGTTTCTTCACTTCTTCTCGGATAGGTCCGGCCAACATGGTGGCACTGGTCCTCTTCTTCTGGCGGACGGGCTTAGCTGCCGGGTCCAGGTTGAGATGATGGCAGACAACCTCTGGATCGATCCCTGGCATCTCGGCTGCATTCCAAGCGAAGATGTCGACGTTCTCCTGCAGGCACGTCGTCATCTCCATCTTCTCGCTGACCTTCAGCGATCCTCCGATCTTCAGCAACCCAGGTACTCCTGCCTCGGAGAGTACATCGATTTCTTCTATCTCCTCGGATGCCTCCATCCTGGCCGTGCTCCCCAGCATCTTCTCGAACTTCTCTGCCTCGGCCATCCAGCTGATAGTGCTGACGGCGCTGAGGTAACACTAGCGGGCGGCTCTTGGATCGCTCCTGATCCTCACTTGAACGTCTCCCTGGCAGTACTTCAAGCACTGATGGTAGGAGGATGGAACGGCTTTGAAGGTGTTGAGAAGCGGCCTTCCGAAGATGGCCTTGTAACAGCTCGGGGCATCTACAATGACGAAGCGACAGGTAAGGGGAGTGCCACCGAGCGTTACGAGGAGATCTACTCCTCCCTCTACCTCATTCTTCTCTCCGGAGAAGCCAAAGAGGGGTCCATCCGATGCTCGAACTCTTTCTGCTCCGACTCCCAATCCGTCGAACGACTCCTTGAAGATGACGTTCACGGAGCTACCGTTATCGATGAGGATTCGATCCACGGTGAAGTCTTCCACTGCTGCTTGGACTACGAGGGCATCATGGAAGGGGTTCTCATTCCCTAGCATGTCTTCTTCAGAGAAGCTGATCTCCGACGGGGGCGGTGCCTGTGAGGTCGAGGCGACACTCCTCCGATAGATCTGATGGAGACTTCCCTTGCGGGAAGCTCCCAGCCCTGCACCCCCGTGGATCACCCCCACTCCTCTGCCTCCCTGGGCCACCTCTCCTCGACCTCCATGGTCGACTCGGTCCTTGTTCCTCCTTCGACCGACGACTTAAACTGTCGGCGGCTCGACAGGGGCTTCAATCCTCGGAAGCTCCCCTCCTGCTTCCCCTGCTGTCAACCTTCGACGGGCCTCCCAAAAATCTGGGCAAGCCATCGTCCCATGACCTGCCACCTGATGCAGGTCACAAAAGAGGGGGATCTCCTCTTCCTGCCGCGTCTTCCTCCGATTCTTCTTTCCCGGCCGGTTGCCGTGCCTGGCGACCGCCATCGCCTCCTCCCTCCTTCTTTCCTGACGCCTTTCTGGTTGATCGTGACGTCTTCTCTCCAAGGATCTCTCCTGATCCCTACGCTGAGGTCCCCTAGCCGGCCTCCAAGGCGGTCGGTTAGCGGGGACTTGGTATCGTCTCTCTTCCTCCCGACGCTCCGGGGCCACGACGAGTCTCTTTTCATCGTGCCTTCTTGGCTCCTCCTTCCTCCTTTCTTCCCTTCTCCTATCTTCTGGATTCCTCTTCTCCGCCTTCCTGGGCTCTTCCTTTTTCCTCTTCTCGGGGGTCTTCTCCTCTTCCTCCTCCTTATCCTCCTTGGTCACTCGGGTGAGCCTGGCTAGGAAGCCGCGGTTGGAAGCCTCACCCTGGACGAACTGGTTGGCCCTTTCGATGAGATTGCCGTAGGAGTATGGAGGGATCCTACCGATCTCCAACTTAAAGAGGCCTTCCTGGAGGCCGAATGTCAGGGACAGCTGCAATGTGCGATCATCCACCTCCTGGATGTGCAACACCTCCTCCTGGAAGCGGTCGATGTAGTCCCCCAACGTTTCTTTTGCTCCCTGCGTCAGATGAAAAAGGGTCATAGCCTCCTTCTTCAACTTCTTTGCCGTGGCGAACCGCATCGTTAGCCCCCGGCAAAGGTCTTCAAAGCAGTAGATCGAATCCGCGGGCAACTGGTGGAACCAGTCCCTTGCCTTACCTCGAAGGGAGATTGCGAACAATCTACACTTGAAGGCATCCGACATGGTCCGGATGGAGACGACATCCTCGAACCATTGGATGTGTCGGATAGGGTCTTCCCTCCCCGAGTAGTAATTCATCGCGGGATCCCTGAACCCCTCCGGCACTGGTGCAGCAACGATCTCCTCACAAAAGGGGGTCCTTCCTCCTATTTGGCGACGATCCTCCGCCTGGCGAGTATCGCCCCCATACTCGCTATAGGGGCGAGTACCGCCCCCAAACTCGCTATAGGGACGAGTACCGTAGTACCTCGCCTGCTCCTCCTCTTCTCGAAACCGGACCCCGCCAGCCCCTTGCGAGTTTTGCGGGCAGAATTGCGACTTCCTTGGTCGCTCGGGCTCTTCCACATGATCCTTCCCTGCTCGTCGGGAGGGAGCACCTTCTTCGATCACAACCGGATGATGGGGTGAAGTCGTCGTCCCCTCTGTGCGAGTTTGAAGAACTGCTCGAAGAGTTTCTTCAATTTGTCGCGAGAAATCTTCAAAGACTGCCAACGTCACGAACCCGCCACCACTGGCCGAGTTGCCGACAACCTCCTCATGGTCGTCTACTACCACCATCTTTTCTTTCCACTAAGCTTTCTTTCCCTGGCTACGATCAACGCTCACCGCACCAAAGTGTTGAAGCCAGGAAAATCCTAGGCTCCAAAATTCGAACCAATGCAGCCGGAGACTACTTGCCAAGCGGCTCGAAGAGACGGCTTGGCTGGCGACTATGGAGAAGCTAGAAGAGCAACAAACAGGACCTCAGGTGCCACGGCAGGGAGGTCCCACCACATACCCAGAAGCTCAAGAGAGATTTCCCCTCCACAACAAAAAAATGGCCGAGCAGGGTACGAGGAAGGCACCGACTTGGCTAGTTATGGGAGTAACGGCCAAGGTCGACGGGATTGAGAATTTGAACGAGGGGGGTTCCAAAAGCTCAAGTTCAGGTGCCAATCCAAGTACCCCCTGGGGTCCTATTTATAGGAAAACCAAGGGGTAGAGGGGTTTTTATAGCCCAGCCGCTGCCCGGCAACTAGCGACATTTAGGCGATCTCCCCGGATCTGTGGGCGAGTATCACCTATGGTCGCCCACCTTTGGCGAGTATCCAGGCTACTCGCACGAGTGCACCCCTACTCGCCTAGGCTTTCTTCTACTCTTGCTGGCCGACTTTGTCTTGGTGTCTCGAGCTGTTGACTTCTATGTTGACCTTTGGACTTTGACCACTGCCTACGTGGCTTTGAACGGGCCCACCCTCGGAGAATGAGGGTTGTACAGGTTGCATGTTAGTCGCGCACCCACGTAGCCTACCATACATCAACTCCTATATAAGAGTCCAATGGTTGTATTTGAAACATAAGCAATTGAATGAAATCTCCATCTTTTGTATTTTTTGCTTGTCATTTCATCTTCATACCAACAAAGTAAATATAATCAATTATCTTCGCAATGGTATCAGAGCAAGGTTAAGGGGGATATTGTGTCTAGATAGCCATCAATTGGGAATTTATGTTCTCATATTGATTCTACTCATATTCCTTCAATATATGACGACATCTAGTGGTTTGCATTCATCTACTTTCTCTCCAAATGGGACTCCCATATTCACTGGAGATGTAACATTCGAAATTTACGGGTCGTTTTTCGTAATTACAGGATCTGTTCGCAATTGTTGATGAGCGGCGTCAGCGGCAAATCGAGGTAGTTATTCTCGTTAGCGTTAATTTGTACGCATCAATTGTCATATTACTTCATTTCTGTTAATAAAAAGTTCAAATGTTAATTTTAGAAATCCAATGGCATGGTTTGTAATTAAGAAAAGTTTTCATTTCCATTCAGTCGTAACCCCCTTCCCCCTCTTAATATCGTAGGCCACAGTTCCTATAACCGAGCCGCTCGTAGTTTTGGGTTTTCTCCCCCACGATAGAAGCAAAAACCTAGTTTCCCTCTCCCATCCGAGCAAGCCAAGCCGTCGTTCCTTCTTTCTCTCGCACGACGCCCTCGACGCCCTTTCCTACGCGTGAAACTGCAGCCGACGAGCCCTCCGTCTATTGCGCAGGTAGTTTTCCGTTAAGCCGTTGATCCCTTCTTCCATAAAGTGCCACAGAGGATCGTTCCTTCAGCCCTACACCGACAACCTCTTCCTTCCTTCTTCCTACAGTAGTGGGATCTCCCTCAAATTCAGGAATCAAGTTTTTGTTCTTCTCCCTTCCACAATATCACTTGTTGAGGCCGATCCTTCCGCCAGATATGAATAGGTAACAAATTTTATTTCTTTTTCCCTGCTGAGAACTTTCAGTGAGTCGTTATGTAGGTTAATTAGGATTTTTCTGTGACAGCCGTGATATGATCGACAACTTCCAATTTAGGCGAGGTCTCTTCTATTTTAGAAATCATAACCCTCCACTGCTAGAGGAGTGGTAAGCCCCTTTACTTTGGCGTGAGATAATATTCTTGAAATTCTAGGAGAGTTAATTGAATGTTTAACGTTTCCCCTTTAGGGTCCGCGGGGAGAATTGAGGAAAGAGAGCTCCGTAGTAAATCGAAGGAGATTCCTACATGTTCTTCAGAGTAACCTAGTCAGCTATGCTGTCGTGTCGTGTGTACGAGCAACGCAATACCGAGGTAAGAAACTATATTCCTTTTGGCTAGACATACCACATAGTTATTGCATTATTTGTTCTCGTATAGTTAAGAGAATACACGAAATAATATGAGACCGTATGTGCTAAGATTTGATTGTAGATTATCATAAGAAATTAGAAACGCTTATGAAAATGATGTAATTGTACATTATAAGAAATTACGTATTTTCTTAGACAAGTAATTACCAAACCACCAGCATATGTATATGAGACGGTCAAATAACATGAAACACGATCTAAGACATTCAGATGAATAAGTATGCAATACAACATCTAATGAAAAATAATTAGGAGGCACAATTGAGGCTACCTCACGTGATAGATAGAGACGCAATATCTTACTCATAGGGCTTAGCAGACCTTATAAGCCTCAAGTTTGGGAGACGATACCCTTTATAGAAAAGATTAGTATATGCAAGTCCGTGTCCATGAGACACTAGAACACATGTGTTCGTTAGTAGGGACTCAGATTGTTAGAATGCGGATAAAAATCTACTTAACCTAGAACAAGGAGAAAAGCCATTTTAAGACATCTAATATTAAAGTGTATGCGAAATCTAGAATTCCTATAGTTCAACGATTTCAAAAAATTGAATGAAAATGTAGATTATGATTCCACTAGAACTGACATTTATGTTTAAAGTATTTTTGATAGAAAAACATGCATAGAATTGTAGCTGCCCCAAGTGCTTTATCTCAAATTCCTTTCCCAATCTCATTTTCAGCTGAGCAACACTCTCATCATCACCAGTGATAATCATATCGTCCACATACACAGCAAACATTGTAGTGTGAGCTCCATCGCCTAAAGAATAATGTATGATCAACATTGGTCTATTGATACTCCATGCCTATCATAGCTCTCCTAAACCTGTCAAAACAGGCTCAAGGAGACTGCTTCAGCCCATAAAGAGACTTCTTGAGTCAACACACCTTACCAGTCGTTTGTTTTGTGGCAAAACCTGGTGGTACCTCCATGTATACCTCTTCCAACAAATCTCAAAGAAGAAAGACATTTTTCACGTCGAGCTGGTGTAGTTTCCATCCCCTATTCGCTACCAAAGATAATAATGTTCGCACTGTGCTCATCTTCACCACGGGTATAAAGGTCTCATCATAGTTGATTTCATAAGTCTGACTGTACCCCATTGCCACCAATCGGGCCTTGTAACGCTCAACCCGACCCTCTGGGTTATGTTTCACAGTGAAGACCCACTTGCCCCAACTGCCTTCTTACTTGGTGATAGTGACACAAGCTCCCAGGTTTTGTTCTTTTCCAGAGCCCCAAGTTCCTCTAGCATTGCAACTTTCCACTTTGGATACTCCTTAGCAACCTACAAACACTTAGGAATAGAGACAATGTGCAATGATGCAATAAATGCTCCATGCACATGTGATATGTGAGAATATGAAACAAATTGGGTAATATCATGAGAAAAACTATATCGATAAGGTGAGGCTCCCGCATTGCTGCGGGAACTCCTCCTTATCGGTAGGGGAGTGGGAGTAGAGAGAGAAATCATATCACCTGTATCTTCTAAGTTTAAGGTGGATGGTGTAGGTGTCTCAGGAGTCTTAGTAGGCAGAGGAAAGGGACTTGGCATAAATGACACATTAGGCAATGTTGACACGTTTCACTCATTTTGTTGTCTTCTCCTCATATACACTCTTAGCTCCCTCTAAGTCGGAGGTCCACTATCCTCAGATCTCAGCTCCTCATGCACCGGTACCATAGCCGACTCCACAGTCGGCACAAGCGGACAAGGGATACTCACTATCCTCCTCTTGTCACCATTGTTATCCTCCCCCTCTTGTCACCATTGTTATCCTCCCGGCTCCCCCCTCTTGCCTTATACTGTCTGTAATGGGCGAGTCCCCAAAGGATGAGTCAACCTGAGGAGTAGTACAACGCAAGCTTTCTAAATGTGACATTCATACTAACGAACAACCTCCTCTCCGTCAGACTCCAACAAACATGACCCCTTTTAGTGGTTTGATGTTGTATCCTCTGGGAAGACAAGTACTCATCAAACGCCCTGTTATGTACGTTGTCTCATTGTCAGACCTCAACACCTTCACAACTACACTGTATTGGGTCTTTTGTGAAAATCTTTAAAGCAAGCAAACACTTCACTTTTATTTTTAATTAAATACAGTCATGTCACACGAGAAAAATAATCAATGAAAGATACAAAATATTAGAATCCATTCATAGTAGTTGTGGGATAAGGTCCGCAAACATCTGAATGTACTAAGTCAAAAATAGAAGAACTTCTATTACCATAACTAAAATAAGAACTCATAGTGTGTTTTCTCTGTTCACATGCATCACACACCAGTTTTGTTGTATTAGCTTTTCATACAAAGATGGATACATCCTACTTAAGATAGTAAAAGAAAGATGACCCAAGAACCGATGATGAAGCAACAAGTCCTCCACATTCTTCCCAACTCCTCCAACACCCTCTACAATGGATGAAAGAGCTGAGTTCATACTCCTCCTATCCAGGTACCACAAGCCACTATGCCATGTGTCAGTCTCAAGTCTCCTGTCAGTCTCTTTCTCTTAGAAGATCACATTTGGAATATCAAACAAAACGCCACATTTAGTTGAGATATAATAGAACTAATGGATAAAAGGTTCACAGGAAAAGAATGAGCATGCAAAATATTGGACAGAATTAAAGTGTTGGTACATTGGACAGTACCATTACCAACTACTAACTGAGTTGTACCATCAACAATATGAATGCGCTTCGGGACTACTACGTGAGTATAGGAAGAAAACTCGCTAGCAGCCCCAATGACATGGCGAGAAGCACCAGAATCAACTATCCAATCTGGTGATCTAGTGGCGGGTATAGAGGCGAAAGTAAGTGCATCACAAGTACCTGAAATAGAGTGAGCAAAAGAGGCAACATTACCCCTAAATGAAGATGAAGTGAATGCATCATCGACTACACCCTTTTGTTTCCTCCTCATCAACTGAGAGTAGGCATCCAAGATCGTTTGGTCCTCCTCAGGGTGATATTCCTCTCTTATGCACCCTTCTGCCTCATCCTCTGCTACCATCAGATGTGCTCAGTGCCCCCTCTTCAATCACCTCTGCAACCCCCACGGCCGCAACCACGATGTCTAGGTTGTCCCCTTTAACCTATATCTCTCTCCTTTTGTGGCTTAGGAAAAGCCTATCTCAGATGCTCTCACCGCAGTTGAAGCACTGTCGTATTTCACCCCTGTATTTTGTCTGACCTGACTGGTGACTACTAATGCTGACTTCACCCCTGGAAGTCCGGAAGCACCAGCCTGGAGTCCAATCCTGCTCTCCTCTTGCATCATGGCCGGGATCGTCTCATCCAGTGAGGGAATCTTCGGTTGAGCTAGCAAAACCGCACACCTTGGCTCAAATGTCGGGTTCAATCCCCTCATAAAGTGCATAGTCCTCCTCTGAGCATCTCGCTCCCCTTTCTTACACTAGGGATCATTGCAGCATATTGCAGGTGAGAAATGATCATAATCTGCCCATAATCGCTCCAGGTCTGCGACACTCCTAGATCGATTTTTCTCCCCGCGTGACTGTCTTTATCTCTCTCTCAATCTGAAACACCCTCCTGTCGTTGTCGACTCCTGCATTGATTCTCTGCAACTTCCCTCAAACATCACTCACGGTCTCTATCCCATCCACCGTGACAGCTATAGACGCAGTCATCGAGTTTAGGAGCCATGTGTGCAGCAAGCTATACACAGTCTTTCACTCATTATACCCAGTCGATTCCTTCTCTGGCTCCCCCTTCTCACATGTTAGGTATCCCTCCAGGTTCCTTCCAGATAGAGCCCTCTTCACCCGACACGACCAACTCAAATATGTAGTCGAGCCTTCAAGTTTTAGCTCCACAGGAGGAAGATCCAACTTCACCGGCTGTGGCAGGGTCGATCCCTCGATTTTGGGCATTCTCAAGAACTCAAAGAACACTTTTAGCTCTTCCTCCATCTTGACAACTAATTTCTCCATCTTAAATGAAAAACTTATGTCAGCAATCCAAAGCTAAGTAATCCAAAACCTCACGACTGTGGCTGATCCATCCTCAAGATCGTGGTGCACTCCAAGTCGATGAGCAGGAGAAGGCAGCAGTCCGCGACCTCCACTGTCACCGTCTGCATCTTACTGCTGAAGACCTGATCGGGAGCTAGCTCATCAGGAACCAAGACCAGACCACACGCATGCAGCATTGTTGACACCGAAAAAAGGCACAGATTCCCATTTCTGGCGCCTGTTGAGGGAAAGGCAACGACGCTTGCGTAGAGATTGGCGCTGGCGGGAAGGAGGCTTATGGGAACGAGACTGGAGGAGAGGAGGCGCTCGACTGGCGGAGAGGAGGCACTCGACTGGCGGAGAGGAGGCACTCGACTGGTGAAGAGCGAGCTTACGGGAAAGGAGGCGCTCGACTACGGCAGAGACGAACACGACATGCAAAAAGGAGACGAACGCGGTGTGCAGGAACAAGAACCCTAGCGTGCTCTGATACCAATTGAAATAAGCGGAATTAATTTTTATTGACCCATCTTCGGGTATTTATACCTACTACATCAACTTCTCAATTAACACTTAAAATACCAACAGGTATTCTGATTCCATGGGCCTCCTTTTGGCTTAGAAATCTTAGATGGATTTTTGTATCTTTTTTCTGGATGATTTGTTTTCTGAGATGCATCTACATTTGGAATGCTTGGTCGATCACATGTGATCCCCTTTTTAGCCTTTCCTCGTGGGATTGAATTTTCCCAGAGAGGAATGCAATAGAGAGGGTGTCGAGATCATTGCTCTCTTCTATTGCAGCAACTATGTGATTGTAAGACTTTGGGAGGCTTCTTAGTATCTTGAACACTATCTCTTGATCAGGGATAGGTGCTCCTAGATTACTAAGTTGATCGGTAATGTTTGTGATTCTAGGTAGATATTCAAAAATGTTTCATCTTCCTTCACGAAGATTGCATCAAATGATCTTCTCAGGTTTTGTCGGCGAGTGTAGATACCTTTTTGTCACCTTCATAAGTTTCTTTGAGGATATCTCATGCGACTTTAGCAATTTTTGCGCTCATAATACGTGGAAAAATGTTTGGGGTAACGACCTGTTGGATGATTAGCAGTGTCGGGGAGTTTTTCATCTTTTTCTTCCTTGGGCATCCTTGCTTCACCATCCTCCTATTCTTTGCTGCTTCCTTGAGGTTTCTGTTGTACGATATCCCAAAGATCCTGGGAGTCAAAGAAGGTCTCCATCTTGATTGCCCAGTGATCATACATATCTCCATTGAAGATGGGAGATGCATGATGGGCGAGAGTAACCAGTGGGGTAGATGATGAACTCATGATATCCAATTGAACAGATGAACTCATGATATCCAATTGAACAGGACTACATGAGTCACATGCACTGATACCACTGATAGTAATTTATCTCTAACATTGTCTTGATCATTGCTGGAAAATGAGAAAAATGTGAAGGGGAAAGAAAACCAAAGACGGGGAAGTGAAGAGCAAAGCATTTTCATTCATTCATACTCAAAAGATAACACAATCTGATTTGGAATCTGTTTCTCTTATACTTGCAGAAACATGGATACAAAGCATTAGAGCAATTAAAGAAAGCGGACTAATTAATGGAAGATTAAAAGCATTGACCCTTGGTAAACCGATTACAATAAGTTTGGTTTAATGGCCCACTGTTCAACTCTCCAATAATATTTCCTGTTTTGGTTTGTGCGTCTAGATTTGAGTTCCTTTACAATAGTAAAAAAAAAGATCAAATAGCTTTTATCAGAAATGAAAATAAACACTGAACCACAATTTCTTCTTATTATTTGAATTAATGAGCAAAATAAGAAACGAAATGCTGCGCCAGAGATCAGCAGATAGATTAATTTTAAAAAAGAAAACCTGAAATCAGCAGGTTTCGCGGGGAAGTGCAACTCCGGGTGGACTGAGATTCGGAGATAATCTCTCCAATAGCGCTGTTCTTTCGTCGTGAAACTAGAATTGGTCCCGTGGCATATGGAGTCGAAGATTTGCTTCATGTTGTAGACATGCTTCTCCTCTGGGGTTTGATCAAAGAACTCCATGAATGACTTCACCATGGACGTTTGTAAGCTCTCCGATATGCCGTGATTGACGAGCTGCAGCGATTTGCTAATATTCAAAAGCTGTTCTAAGTCCTTGTTTTTAGTCAGATCAGGTCACTCACCGTGAAGCAACCCCACTCTTCGAAGGCCCGCCCTAGATCACGAACAGTCCGCAGCCGTTCATCTGGATTCCCTTCCCTTAGCAAGAGAAAGTCGATTGACGGGATCTGCTTCTTAATATCAGCATCGGCATCGGCATCGGTATCGGTCTGGTTGCGAGTTATGAAAAGCGAGGGCACGGCGGCGGAGCTAGAGCCGACATGCTCGGAGAGTTCTTTAACGAAACCAAAAGGAGGAGGAGGAAGTGCACTGGAAGTGGCCGCCATTGTAGACAGCAGAAGAAATTAAAGCCGGAAAGGTGCGAGATTTTGTATAAACAAATTGCCGGGAGAAAGAGCTTTATAGGCATAGCTATAAAGCTATGTAATTAAACAGAACTCATTTTGATAACATAAAATAATATCATTTAACTGTTTCATTGGCTATACTTTTTGGAATATCATTTTAGCGACATATTTAATTTAAAAAAAAAACTCTTTGAAATAATAATAATAATAATAATAATAGCAGGAGTTAGATTAGCTGACCTCAGTGCTAATTAAGTGCTCATTGGAAATATGCTCTAGTAAAGATTCCATACATTAAGCGGTTGTCCCTGTGGATTTTAGCGTCAGCCGCGTAATAAGTACTAATAATAACACTATGGGTATTGTCAAAGGCAAATCAAACATGAATATCCGCACATCATTAATATATAACAGTAAATCATACTTTTTGGAAATTATTCGGTGCAAACAAATTGTTAATGACAAACTGATATTGTTAACGGCAAATCAAATCTAAAATTAGAAAATTTGCCATTTTTTCCAACCGTTGAGAGATTTTGAGAATAGTTGTTAATCAAAGTGACTCAAAGGAAAAAAAGAAATTAAATGGTGAGTCCATGCTTCTATAAAGACATAAAAGGTTGTTCACTTAGTTTAGCTTTTTGAATAACCAAGGTCTGATCCAAGAAAAAAATGATAATTTTGATTCCAGCATTCATGTTTTAACCACAGAAGTTCGCTGACAATCTCAATTTATGCATGAGTAAAACATGATTACCAAATTTTCTGCACAATTATTATTTTTATTTTCTGACACTATAGTCTCAAGAGCTTTTTGTTATGTTATATTACCTTTTGGAAATTTCTGAAAGATAAGAAGATGATTACATATCTCTTAATGCATTTCTTTGTTGATTAACATTTATTATGCATGCACATACTGAATAAACAAATCATTATATAATGCAAGAAGGTTTCGGCTAAGCGCGAGAGTGAATCAGAGTAGATTTTTGGCACTGGCGTGCGGCTTATGGTTTGCACGTAGAAAATTTCTAAACTAATTTTAGATGAGAATTTTAAGTTATGTTGGTGTGCGGATAATAGTCTTTGGTTTGTCTGTAAAAAAATCGGAACTAATTTTAAATGGGGATTTTGAGTTATGTTGGTGTGTGGATAGTTGTTCTTGGTTTGTCTTTAACAACGCCCTAACAATATATATATGATGGGTTCCCACTCTATTTATGGGAAAAACCGTAACTCCCGCACGCCGGATCCCATTACCGCGCGTCGGATCCCATTACTGCGCGCCGGATCCCGTAACCACCGCGCACCGAATCCAACTTCCGCACACCGAATCCCACTCCCGCGCGGCGGATCCAAACCACCGCGCGCCGATCCGAAAACCGCCTCGCGCGGGATCCCAACCGCCCCGCGCGGGATCACAACCGCCGCCGCCGCCGCCATTACTGGCGGGCGGCGACCCGCCGTCGCCACCGGCCGCCCCCTTGCGGCCGACGGCCGTGGCCGGCCACCCAAGGACGGCCACCTCCGAGCGGCCGGCCGCCCCCTTCGCGGCCGGCGGCCGTGGCCGACCACCCAAGGCCGGCCGACCACTCTCGGCCGGTCGCCACCGCCGCCGTCGGCCGCCCCCTTTGCGGCCGGCGGCCGTGACCGGCCCTCCCGGCCGGTCGCCGCCGGCCGCCCCCTTTGCGGCCGGCGGCCGTGGCCGGCCACCCAAGGCCGGCCACCCCCGGGCGGCCGGCCACCCCCGGGCGGCCGGCCACTCTCGGCCGGCCGCCGCCGCCGGCCGCCCCCTTCGCGGCCGGCGGCCGTGGCCGGCCACCCAAGGCCGGCCACCACCGGGCGGCCGACCACTCTCGGCCGGCCGCCGCCGCCGCCGTTGGCCGCCCCCTTTGCGGCCGGCCACTCCCGGCCGGTCGCCGCCGTCGTCGCCGGCCGCCCCCTTTGCGGCCGGTGGCCGTGGCCGGCCACCCAAGGCCGGCCACCCCCGGGCGGCCGGCCACTCTCGGTCGGCCGCCGCCGCTCCCTTGGTGACCGTCGGCCAAGGCCGGCCCTCATTAGCCGGCCACCCCTTGGCGGCCGGCCACCCATGGCCGGCCGCCGCCATCGCCGCCCAGTAACCACCTTCGTTCTCCACCGTCCGATCTCCGCGAGCCTCCGCGGCCCTCCGATCATCACAAACGATCTCGGCCCTCCGATTCGGTGGTTATCCACAATAACCACCGTAACCGCCGTAACTTCCACTCCAAAGCCCTATAAATACCCCCCTATGCCTCTTTTCAAAAGGGATCTCTCATTCTCTCCTTCTCTCTCTCTCTCTTCATTTCCTCCTCTCCCCAGAGCTTCTCTCTCTACACTCCACCATTTCTTCTCTCTTTACTACTTGACAGGTTTCTCCTAAGAGCGCCTCTCGCCAGGGAAGAAGTGCAGCACCGCCCAAGGCGAGCGCTCCAAGCCCGAGCAGCAAAGTCAAGGCACTCCGCGAAGTGCTCGCCCAGGAAATGCGCAACCACACCAGACGCGCAGCAGGACGCTCAACTCCTAAGCGGTGGCCTGTCACCCACGGAGTCCTCTCTCTCTCTCCCACAATTGTAACGAGGCGCGGCCTGTCGCCCTCGCATTCTCCAAGAAAGCACTGTAACAGCCTAATATAGTGGATTTCGGCCAGCACCGCCCTGGCCACGTGGTTTTTCACCCTTTGGAGGGTTTTCCACGCTAAAGATCTGTGTGTACAATTTTCAGCATTTAATCTCTGCAACATTCTGACTGTGTGCGCACTCGACCGCCCGGGCTAAGACGGACCGAATCTGAACCGGTCTACCGAGGGCGTTGAGAAGCCGCAACAATATATACATATATATAGGGCCATTTACTGGGAGCGCCCCTCTAACTTTGCTAAATTACTGAGAGCACCCCTCTTATTTTCGAAATTACAAAAAACTCCCCTATAAGTTAGCATAATTACAAAAACTTCCCTTGAAGTTTTAATTTCATTACAAAAAACCCCATCCGTGATACAATTTCATTACAAAAAAACCCAGAATTTTTGTTCATGATGTTATGAAATTAAAAGTTCAGAGGAGGTTTTTGTAATTTCGAAAATAAGAGGGGTGCTCTCAGTAATTATGCTAACTTATAGGGGAGGGACGGGTAATTATTTCTCTCTCTCTCTATATATATATATATACACACATATATATGTATATGTACATATACATATATATGTGTGTATATATATACATATATATATGGTGGTGTTAAAGGCACGCCTATAATGGCTATATGCACACCAGTGATAGATGCAAACCACTAAAATGTTAATTGCAGGCCACCTTGTTAAATGCACACCAACATAAAAAATCAAAAATATTTTGGCATTCCTGATATGTTCTTGACATCATTGGGTAACAAAAAATATTTCAAAAACCTTTTGTAATTGAAAACATAAAATCCATTGTTAAATTACAGGATGCACTCTTTCAAAAACTTGTTGATGTAGCTATATCATCCATTGTTAAATTACATCTACATCCATTTGCAAAACTCCATTGTTAAATTAGTTTGTTGTAGCAATATCATCCATAATCATGCAGAATTTGAGACTTGCTACGACTCCAAAAAATGGATGTAAGGAATAACTTTCTCTAGCATTAAAATGGAGTCACTACAAAAAACGTCAATTTCTCTTTTCAAAAATATCCTGCATTAAAATGGATAGTATCTAAATTAGTTTCAAATAATATGAAAAATTATATTTAGTAGCATGCTTTATTTAGAAGCATGTTTTATTTACCTTTGACATCTTGATTTAGTAGTTTTTATTATGTCATATGCAAAACTTCAGTCATACATATCACATTCCTGCACAAAAAAATATTGTTATTAGAACTAGTTAACGTGCTATTATTTTGCAATGCATTTTAAATAGTGACATACTTAAATTTATGGATCATTCAAATTAACGATCCCAAGCTCCATAGTTTCAGAAATTATACTTTGTGAATCACATCTATCTGCCACCCTTTCATGATATCTCATCCATACGGAGAAAACAAGCGGTAGCGGACAATCAATGGGCATTAGCAATCTAATGAAGCGATTATCATTTTCATAGCCAATAAATATTGTCTTTTGCAAATCTGGAGGTGCGGAGTGCAATGGTAAGAACGTGAAAGATTGGTATCTCGAAAAATGAACAAAGGCTATATTGTAGCAAGATACGACTACTAATCTCATGTCTGAAATTGACATCCACTTGTCAATCGGTGTTGGAACTACACTGCACTCAAGAGAGAGTCTTAATTCGGTAAGCTGTACTTTCCCAAATATTTCTGTGTATAGATAATCCTTATGTTGAAGCTCCAATGACTAATCATTTCGAACCTGTAGCCAATTTTCTCCCATGTCCATAGCATGACTAATCACTCGATACCCGCAATGGCCATCACCAATCACGTTTATGGCATCCTCTATATATTTAGAAATGATTAGACTTGTACGTGCAATTCATGATAAAAACATCTGAAAACATATTGCTAAGTTGAATCGCAGTTGGATGGGTGAAAAATAAGCTTTCCAATTTGTTGGAGATGAAGTTGACATGATTGTGATTGACATAACCTGCTTCAGAAATACATTTATAAAGAAATTGAATAGGAGTTGAACCACCCAATTCCTTTACATACATCTTAACCTTTTCATTGTATATTGTTCGTAATACATTAGTGTTACTAGGATTCCTTTTCTTCAATGTGGATAGAATCTTTCTTGGCTTAACACCTGCAACATACGTATCCTGAACTATCTTTTGTTCGTTAACATCCAATCTACCAACAAAAGAGTGTGCTTCTATGTTTGCAAACTTGTGATTATGAAACCCACGTTTGACAATAACTTTCCAATCATTTAGAGTAGCATCTTTTTGTCCATGCAAAGAGAAAGGACAACCACACCGCTTTGAGCTACTCTTTCTCATGTTCCTTTTCACAAAACCTTACTGTATTGACTTTCAAGTGAAAATCCTGCTCTATCACAACCAAGCATAATCCTAGGCCGAGATCTAGCGGTTAGCTTATCGGCCCTTTGAATAATAATAATAACAAATCCAATACCCTTCATAATATTATGAATCCATTGTAATAACTCATCCTTGCTGGGAAAAATTACGTCTGTAGCAAAATGTTTTCCAACATCTATTTCAATTGATTGCAATGATTCTTCATTACTCAATAAAATTTTTTATGATATATCCATAAAAGCAGAACAAAAATTTCCTGCATTCAACAAAAAATACATAATCCATTGTTGAATTAGGATGGGTTTTGTGATTACAATTGATTGCTGCATTCAACCAGAGACTAGCTGCATAGGGCTTTGATGACATCTCATCTACCGACAAAAGAGTGCAATGGAATGAAAAATACATAAGGCAGCGAAATGGCGACGAAATGGGGCTTCCGACAGCTAAATGGCGACGAAATGGGGCTTCTGACGTCAGGTAAACATACTAGCCAAACTTGAAAGAAATGAAAAAAAAAAATGAAAATAAGAACTTGAAATATGTGAAATTTTCCGTAGATCTAGGAGTGAGCAGAAATTGTATAACTAAAAGTTCAAGCCAAACAACCAGAAACACATGAAGTAAACACAATCTGTATTGATAAGCAAAATTCTTCTTTGCAGGGCGAGGTATACATGACGAGACATGATTTCGCCACTACACAAAAAATAGGAGAAGAAATACAGCTGAAAGGAAAACCAGCGATCTGATTGACTGAGACCGCCTGACCGCTCGACCTCCAGTCCGCTCGGCTAGAAAACAAGACCGCCCGAACTGCCTGCCTGCGACTTGAACAACACCAATTGAGAACCACGCGAACTCCCGAACTCCACTGATCCTCCCGAACTCCAGCAATCCGCACTGCAAGCCGCGAGACCGCCCGAACACCTTCATAAGAGGAGGTGGCCGCTGCTACCCGCACAATCCGCAGAAGCTGCACAAAACAAGTTCGATTAGCAAGACCGATCGGTCACAAAAAATGAGGCCGCAAGAACTAGCCGCGAGTTCTGCTTACACTTGGTGCGATAATTTGCTGCTACAGTGGCTCCTATTTATAGGCGTGAGACCTGATCCAGTCACCGCCCTATGAGATAGGATGACCACCCCTTGACCGCGCGACCAGACCGGTCAACCCGCGCGATCAGCAAAAGATCCTCCTGCTCAGTGAGCTCACTGACTTCAACATAAGTCGCGCGATCATGACAACTCGCCCGGTCATGAAGCTCACCACCTGTGTTCGCCACCCGACCTCCTCCAGAGACCACGAACACACCAGACCGACTAGGGCAACAACCCGCCAAGTCGATCAACCACCTGTGACCGCATATGCCAGCTGATCGCCGAAGAAACAACCATGCGAACACAAACCGGAGACCGCGCGACTAAGAATACCTTAGTCCGCACGCACCGCAAAGAACCGGCCAGCAACCAGACCGGGCTGCCCCCACCACGCGATCACAAGCACCAGACCGCGAGATAACTCCAGCTCGCCACGCGGTCACATGACCAGACCGCGCTGCCTCACCTCGACACCCTGGGACAGAAGAACGGCGGTCATGCCGAGAAGTCCGCGGCTAGACCAGAGAGGTCAGACCGCTAGAGGAGACCGCAAGACCGTGCGGTCAGACCAGACCGCGCGGTCTCCCCCCAGACCGCCAACTTCACAACTTCCACTTCAACATTTTCAACACTCCCCCTTGAAGTGGGAAGTTGAAAACAACCCCAGTAAACTCCTTAACCGAGTAAACGACCCCTTCGTCAGCGCCTTTGTGAAGATGTCAGCAATGTTGTCCTGACTCTGAACATGCTCGACCGAAAGAGACCCCTCCAGCACCTTCTCACGAATGAAATGATGCTCGATCTCGATATGCTTGGTCCTCGCGTGACAAACTGGATTAGTAACCAGTTTGAGAGCACTCTCATTGTCGCCGCGGAGCAGAGTCGGACCCTGAACCTCCTTATGGACATCTCCAACCAACCTCCTAAGCCAGATGGCTTCCTGAGCTGCCAAGGCCGAAACCTTGTATTCCGCTTCCGTGGTTGAGACAGACACGGAATCCTGCTTCTTACTGCACCATGATATAGCCGTGGGGCCCGCCATGAAGACGTATCTAGACGTCGACTTCCGATCATCCGAATCTCCCCTGTAATTAGCATCCATGTACCCATGCACTTCGAAGCCCGCATCCCTCCTGTAAAGGAGACCCATATCCGAAGTCGCCTTGACATACTTCAATATACTCTTGCCGCTAGAAGATGAGGCATCTGTGGTTCCGCCATATACCGACTCACCCTGCCAACTGCATATGCAATATCCGGCCTAGTGATCGTCAGATAGATCAAGCTCCCAACCAGAGCCCGGAACACCAGCGGATCTCCCAAAATCCTCCCCTCATCCTTGCGAAGTTTCATGGCCTTCTCCAGAGGTGTGGAAATGCACTTCCCTTCATTCATGCCGAACCGCTCCACGATTCGCTCCGCATATCCAGCCTGGGACACCAGCACTCCACTTCCCTTCCTCTGCACTTCGAGTCCAAGGAAGTGGTGAAGCTCACCTAAGTCCTTCATCTCGAACCTGATAGATAGCTCAGCCCGAAGCCTTGCTACCTCCTCCTTTGAATTCCCCATCACGATCATATTGTCGACGTAAAGCAGCACGATGACTTGAAACTCCCCGCTCTTCTTGACGAACAAGCTTGAGTCTGAGTCGCACCAAACCCGCAGAATAAGAGATACTCTGCTATCTTTCCATACCACGCCCTCGACGCTTGCTTCAACCCATACAGGGCCTTCTTCAACTTGCAGACATGCTCCGGAAATTCTCCAGATACGAAGCCTGGAGGCTGGACCATGAAGATGTCCTTGTCAATCTCGTCGTACAAGAACGCATTCTTTACGTCGAGCTGCCAAATCTCCCACCCCCAACACGCCGCCAAGGCAATCACAACCCGAACTGAAGTCATTTTTGCCACCGGACTGAATGTCTCTTCATAGTCTTCACTGTATTGCTGCGAGAACCCCCGAGCCACAAGGCGAGCCTTGTATCGCTCGATACTACCGTCAGCCTTCTTCTTAAGCTTGTAGACCCACTTGCATGTCACAGGGGTGATACCTTTGGGCTTGAGCACCAGAGACCAAGTCTCATTCTTCTCAAGAGCACTCATCTCTTCCTGCATAGCTGAATCCCACTGTTCCACGCCTTTGGCCTTTTCAAAGCTCGACAGCTCCCTCTCATCCAAGGGACCAGCAAAGAAACACGAGACAAAGCTCACCATGTTTCCTCCTGTATAGCGATCAGGGGCAATGATAGTTTGCTTCGATCTCCGCAACGCCTTCCCCTGACTCGCAGTATCTTCAGCTGCTTCTTCCCTAGCTCCCCTTCCAGACGTACTAGGAGCATCGCTCCCCCTGTTTCCTGATCCAGAAGCCTCCGCCTCAGAACTAGATATTGATGGACCACCTGGCGACACAGGCAGCTCCACCTGAAGATCTTCCACAGCTTTCTCCGACTCCTCCACCCTGCTTTCTGGTAGCTCAACACCAGAACTTCCCTTGTACGACGTCACCTCGTCGAACACGACGTCGCGAGATACAACAAATCTCCGCGTCTCTGGGTCCATGCACTTCTAGCCCTTCTTCCGATCATCATAACCCACGAAGACTAGCTTCCTTGCTTTCACATCTAGCTTCGTCCGAAGCGCATCTAGAACGTGCACATAACAGGTGGAACCAAACACCCGAAGGTGCGCCACGCTTGGCTTTTCCTTGAACATCAATTCATGCGGGGTCTTCATATTGATGGGACTAAGAGGCATCCTATTGATGACGTAGGCAGCACAAGACATTCCCTCCGCCCAGAAGGACTTTGGGATACTCTTGGCATGCAGCCAACACTTGCAGGTCTCAGTCAGATGACGGATCTTCCGCTCTGCAACTCCATTTTGCTGTGGAGTATGCGCACAAGTAAGCTCCCTCCGGATGCCTGCCTTCCTGCAAAAAGTAGAGAACTCACCAGAGGTGAACTCCCCTCCGTTGTCAGTCCTCAGCTTCTTAACCCGCAGGCCAAGCCGACCCTCCACAAGCTCCTTGAACTCCACGAACTTGGCAAACGCCTCCGCCTTCTCCTTCAAGAAATATACCTAGACATATCTGGTGTAATCATCGATCAGCACCAGCATATATCTGCTACCTCCGAGGCTTGGGGTAGCAGTCGGTCCCATCAAGTCACTGTGGATGCACTCCAACGGCACACAACTCCTTGTCTGCGACTTGTCAAATAGTAGTCGATGAGACTTGCCGAACTGACATCCCGCGCACACATGACCGTCTCCGTAGGAAGATAGACTAGGCAGACCCTTGACCAGACCTTTCACCGCCATAGCTTTCAGCTTGTCCATCCCTAAATGCCCCAACCTCTTGTGCCATATGACAGCACTATCATTCGTCCGCATCTTGTCAACATAAGAACTTGTCGATAAAACGAACAAGTCTTTAGTTCTCCTCCCCACATGAACGACCTCCTCCTTCACTGCTTCAACATTCCGAAGAAACCTCACTTCTGTTGGGCCAAACAGAACGTGATACCCAGCATCTACAGCGTTGGTCACAGAGAAGAGGTTTTTCCTCATACCAGGCACATGATAGACACTCTTCAAAGTTAGCGGCCCTCTATCACTGCCCAAGGAAACAACCCCCACCTTCTCGACAGCATGCACGGTATTATCAGCAGTAATAATGCCATCATTACCTGAATAAGGCTGCGCTAAAGAAAGCTTCGACTCGTCCCCGGTGAGGTGATGACCACACCCCGAGTCCACGATCCAGTCCTCCTGATAGTTGATAGGAGCCGCAGCTCCAACAGAAGCCGAGAAGGCTCCTCTTCATCCACTATCAATCTGCCTGGCTTCAGCTTCCCTCTTTCCTGCAGCAGCATGCCCCGACTGAAGATTCACCCGACAATCCTTCCTGATGTGACCAACTTTTCCGCACCTGAAGCACTTGGGACCTTCTCCCTTCTTCTTCCCTTCAGCTTTAGGAGCATAGCCCCTCTCCTGCTGTCCAGAAGTTGAAGGCCCATTGCCTCCTCCAGCGGTCTTCTTCTTATCACACTTCTTCTTCTTCCCTGTGAAGAGAACTTCGCCATCTCCCCCAGACACTGACACCCCCGCCATCTGCCTTGCCAGACTCTCCTGCGAAGCAAGCAGATTTTTCAACTCCAGCAGAGACGGCTGATTTGCCCAACCCTGTACCGACGTCACAAAGGCAACATATTCCTTCCGCAAGCCATGAATGATGTGCCTCTTCAGCTTCGCCTCAGAAATTGGCTCATCAGGATCCAGCGCTGAAATCTCGGCGCACAAGTTCTTCATCTTCAAGAAGAATGTAGAGATAGAAAGGTCACCTTGAGCCGATCTGGCCAGCTCATTCTCCAGGAATTGAAGTCTTGCCACATTCATTTTGTTAAACAGCCCATCCAGGGCTCTCCAGATCTCTGTAGCCGATCCACACCCCAAGATGTGATCAAACAGGTCAGGTGATATTGCCCTCTTCAGGGTGAACTCTGCTTTGGCATTGATCCGCCTCCAGTTCCTCACCTCGTGACCATTGTCCCCAATCAGGATAACTTCCTCCGTGCTCTCTCCTCCAACCACCTCCCAGAGGTCCTCACCAAGAAGATAACTTTGCATACACGACTTCCACTTCTTAAAATTAGTCGATGTAAGCATCTCAATTCCAAGACCCCTTGCTTCCATGGCTCTACCACTGGTTCCTTCTTCACAAAGGCGATGACAACTTTTAGTTATTCACTGCTCTATCCACTCCAACCTCGCTTTGATACCATGTGAAATTTTCCGTAGATCTAGGAGTGAGCAGGAATTGTATAACTAAAAATTCAAGCCAAACAACCAGAAGCACATGAAGCAAACACAATCTTTATTGATAAGCAAAATTCTTCTTTACAGAGCGAGGTATACATGACGAGACATGATTTCGCCAGTACACAAAAAACAGGAGATGAAATACAGCTGAAAGGAAAGCCATCGATCTGATTGACTGAGATCGCCTGACCGCTCTGTTGGAGCTTGCTTTCCGCATCTCTTGGTTTGAGAATAACAAATACCGTGTTGTATTTGATCTAGTCTTTTATGTGTTTATAGTGGCCAGGTTGTATAGGTTCAATGAGGAGACAAGTCCTCGTTCATGGGCATGATCCGAGAACGACAAGTCTCAGGTTGGATGAGTTTTGTGTGCTGATCTTAAAATGACCATAACTTTCAATCCAGGAAGAGTTACGGAATGTGCCACCCCATTTCGGAGATGAGAACGACTCAATCTACAGTCTGGAGAAGTTTCGGATGGCAAAAATGAAGAGGAGATGTCGCCCAGGCGACAGTCAATGTCGCCCAGGCGACAGTCAATGTCGCCCAGGCGACAGCAGAGAAGTTACAACTACTTTCCCCCACGGCAGCACGACGAAAAATAGTTTTGAGATGTCGGAAATCCGACATCGATGTCGCCCAGGCGACAGTTCGGAGGTTACAACAACTGCCCACGACAGCACCACGACCGGCAGTTTTGCGCTGTCGGAAAATTCCGACAGTCACTGTCGGAATTCCGACAGCGATTTTCTATAAATTGACACCTTGTGTTCGTGCATTTCAACTACTAAAGATTCTAAGTCCCTTCCTGAGTGCATTCCATCCAGAGAGCTCCAGAACCTCATGAACTCCCATTTATGCTGAGAAGGTTTGAAATTGAAGACGAGATCGGACGCGCTTCTACATCAAGGATCATCTCGAGGCTTCAACCTTCCTTTCAGAGATCTGAATTTCTAGGGAGTTCTTATTTTATCTTGTATTTTCATTTATATACATTTTACTTTGTATTGGTAGGGAAAATCGCTTCCTTGTGCGGAGCGTCTAAGTCCTTGCGTGGCTTAGGGGAAAATCGCTTCCTTGTGCGGAGCGTCCAAGTCCTTGCGTGGCTTGGTGGGAAATCGTGGCCTTGTGTGCTACGTCTAGATCTTGGGAAGATCTAGAGGATAGGCTTGGGCTTGGTCTAGGGAGAGACAAGTGATAGCCTTCCGATCCTTGGGAGAAGGATTGGTAAACAAAAAAAAATTTACATTTGTACGCCTCCGATTTCTAGCGATATAGAAATCAAATTTATGTAAACACTTTTTCATATATATAATCATGTCTCTTTTGTGTTTACTTGATTTGTATCATTTGGCGTAATCTCTATTATATTGTGTTCTAAGTTTTCAATTCTAAATCTAAATTGTTTATTTCAATCTCCTTCATTATAAAACAATTTAGTAATTATCTTGAAAATTATAGAAAGAATTTTATTCCCTTATTCACCCCCCTCTAAGGGCGCCGTAAGATCCAACAATTGGTATCAGAGGAAGGTTATTCCAAATCGGCTTAACAACCGGGAATAATGGCGCCTCTTGATCATGATCTCGCTTCTACTAGTGGGGAAAATTTTAATATAAATGAAAAAGTATTATCACCACCATTATTTATGGGTGAAAATTATAATGGGTGGAAAATATTAATGAAAAATTTTCTTAAGGCCTTAGATGAAAAAGTTTGGAATATTACTATTAAAAAGCCATCTAGCGTACTAACTAGAAACAAAATTATTTTAAATGCAAAATCTATGAATAGTATATTTTGTGCGTTAGACCAAAATATTTTCAAACTTATTTATACTTTACCTACCGCATATGAAATTTGGAGTTTTCTTGAAAGAACTTATGATTCTCCTTCTACAGGTACGAAACATTCACAAGAACCGGAAAATATGCAAGCATTTGCAAATATTCAAGAAAGCTACACAAAGGATGGATCCATAGAATGCTCATCAAGCGGAAAGGATGATGGACACTCTTGTTTGGAAGAGGAAGATGAAGAAGACAACGTCACAATATTAGACTCAGTTGATGGCAACACATCAAGCAAAAGAGAAGACGGAAACTATTGCAAGGTAAGAAAATCTAAATCTTCTCTTTTTGTAAAAAATTCTATTTCTACATCTCGTATGCTTAAAATTGCTAAACGCAAAATTTTAAAGTTAAAAATTGCTAATTCAAAATTACGTTTAGAAAATAAATCTTTAAAAGCAAACGATAACGTAGAATCAAATATTGATGTGTTAAATTCTCTTTCGCGCTCTTTAGTTAAAATTCCTATTCCTTGTCTTAATTGCAATTTATTAAAAGAAAAATTCAAGGAAATTGAAAAAGGGCTCTTAATTTCTAAAAGGCATAATGAAAAATTGATAATTGAAAATGATGTTTTATCTTGCAAGTTAATACAATTAAAATCTTTTGTTGAAAAATTTCAAATGTCATGTAAGGAATTTCATCATAAGATTTTGAATAACAAGGATAAATTAACTTACAAAATCATTTCTAAAAAGGATCATTTTCATACTTTAAATCAAAAGGAGTTTAGTTTCAAAAAGAATTATGATCCTCACAAAATTCTTAAGAGTCATTATTATAAGTCTCAATATATTTTCAATCATGACTCAAATTTAAAAACTCCTTTTCATGAAAATCAAACTATAAAATATAATCCTTCATATTATAAGAGTATGTCTATAAGAAAGAGTGGAAATGAAAATCATCAAAATAAGAATCAATCTTTTAAAACATATTGTAACCCACTCTTTCAACAATCACTTCTAAAGAAAGACAATCACTCTTATAAACTTTCAAAGAATCCACATAATAAAATTCATTATGATTATCATCATCAATCTATTTTGAAAAATAATTTGAATAAACATAAATCACAAATGAATTATTTTTCAAACAAATATAATCATGTAAAGATGTCATATAATCATAATATGAATTTAAAAGAAAAACAACCAAAGTATGAATGGAGGCCCAAAATTAAAAACGAAACACTAACTCCACTTGTAAAGGCCCATTCATCACTTTCTCTCCAAAAGCCTACTCGATGTATTTGGGTACCCAAAGGAACCATCCCACTTGGTCCCCTTTGGATACCTAAATCTCTTATTCATTAGAATTATCGTATTGCATGAAGTAGAAATAAATTAAATATGAAATATCATTACTCTACTTCATGATATGCTTAATTGCTTTTTCTTTTATTTGTTTTTCATATTGTTGAGCCAACACGCTAAGGTCACTTAGATATATTATGAAATATGACTTTTACATTTTAAGCCTAACATATAACATTAAGTCATATATTTTTCAAAGTGATCTATATCTCATCTTTGATTGTTCTTTATCCTTTTTAAATCCTTTATCCATCTATGTCTTGAATTAACATTATCATTTGAATATTGAAAATATTTTTTTTTAGACTAATGAATTTTTTTTTAAATGGATTTAAATGGTTTATTAAAGGGCTTAAGCTAAAAATTAAAATGCGCAATGTTATGATAATCTTCTATTTTATTTGCTGCATATGATAGCCCTTATAATGAAGAATATTATCTAGAAAAATTGAAAACAAAAATTCATCTAAACGCATGTTTAAATCTTTCAAAAATGCGAGTTTACGATCAAAACTTCAAACATCCATATCGTTTGATCCGCTCGCCTGATTTTTGCGTTTAATATATTTTTGGAAAGAGCACAAAAATCTCCATCCAATGGCAATCTAGGCTTGTTCATTTGAGTTCTCTTGGTGCTGTCAACTTTCCCAATTACAACTCCGTTTTTAAAAGCTATCTTAGTTTGTTTGATTTGGAAATTTCTGTGTTTATGAATTTTTTCATCACACGCTATCCTTAGAATAATTGTTTCATATTTTATATTATGTGTGTGATGTGTGTCACCTATGTTTGCATGTAACTTAGACCTTAGAATCATCTTGTATCATTAAGATCAAATCAAAAGTTTAATCATTTCATTCTAGGTCTATAAGAAAATTAATTTGAAAACTTCTTATATTTCATGCAACATAATCTCCATTAATCCTATGTAATAACATTGCATTCAAACTCATCATCCTAGCATTGCTTCTTGGTCTATGCTTATATATTTATGCTGGGTAGAACACTTACAATGTTATTCAACTTTCATGATAACTATGTGATTTGAAATTATATAGAATATTAAAATTCCAACAAACACATAGTTTATGGATTAATCATTAGAATATATATATGAATATTATATCATAAATCATATATTATCATGCAAAACCAAAGATCAATAGATTCAATTATTGAATGCAAATTTTATTATAAATTTCAAAACATTCTATATGTGATCTTTGTCTTTAATATGTTTACATGATCATCATTTCTAGGCTTAAAAATCAAACATGCTTATTCAAAGAAGATCACTATATCACTATATCACAAGTCTAGAAGAATTAGAATTTACATACATCATGATGATCTGAGATATATTCTATGCCAATTTGTCTATAATCATAAATCATAATTCATGTTCTATCAAGACATATCTCAAATCGATAATAGGAATTATGAATCTTATGATAAAAATTATGAATAATGTTTTCTTTACATTATTTGATGTATTGATTTGCTTTGCTAGTGATTGCATGTATCTCTCATATTTGTAGACTCTAGAATCAACTTTGTAATGAAAGTATAAATCAAACTAAATCATCACTCCATTCTAGATCTATAATTTGAAATTCTATTTTGAAATACATGCAATATTAATATTAATCTTATAACATGACATGAAACCCAAAACTCATCATACTAGCATTGTCACTTATTGAATATTAGTAATTGTGCTAGTTATCTCATTTCGTCATCTCATAAAAAGTAGAAAAGCAATGCGGATTTATATAACTCATCACATTAAACAAAACCCATAGTTTTTATATCAACCCTTAGATTTAAAAGCATAGGTTGTCCAAAAGATTATTTCACCTATGACTTTATATCTCACAATAGCGGGGGCGTAGGGTTGTATGCATTAGAGACCTAACCTCTAAGTCATGTCTTGTCCTTAACCAGGGAGGGTTCCAGTGGGGCCTTGCGAGGCACTGGGGGGAAAGAGTGCTAGGTTGAGTGTTCTCTAGTGTGTGCATATGAGACTAACACCCCAACCTACGGCATGCGTGCAGCTCCTCATGCCCATCCGTCACTTAGTACGGGGCTAGGGTGTAGACATTTAGTCGGGATAGTTTCTAATCTTAGGACATACCTATATTACGTACTGCATGAACATTTTATTTACTTATCACTTAAATCATGCATATTTTGGGTTGTTTAATAAAAATGTCCTCATGTGTTTGCATAATTTATCTTTTTGAGCTTAAATGTTTTTGTAAAACACATGTATTTGAAAAAGCTAAAGTTTTATGCAAATTTGAGCAATCAAGACATCTCTGAAAATTCTGAAATTTCAGCATGGAACTACTCTAAGGACACTTAATCAAAATAAAAAATCAGATTTTTAAAATTCTCAAAAAATCGAGTACTGTTTCCAGCGCTAGCGCTAGCGCCGGCGCTAGCGTGGGTGTTGGAATTTTCTGATTTTTAAAATTTCTGAAAATCCATAAAAATATGTTGGTTCATATTTTCTACTTATTTGTTGTGTTTCTGACTTTTGTTATTTTTGTTTTATTTATATTATGAAAAATCAACTACAAAAGATCAAAATTCAAAAATACAAATTTCTTTTTTGCTATTTGTGTTTTTAATCATATTATGAAAAATCAACTACAAAAGTTCAAAATTAAAAAAATATATAAAAATATGTTTTTGTTATTTTTTTTATTATGAAAAATCTACTACAAAAATTCAAAATTCAAAAATTACAAAAATATGTTTTTGTGATTTTCTGTTTTTATTTGATTTAAAAAAAATGATTAAACTTAAAAAAAATGGTATGATCTTTATTGCCAATATCAAGCATGTATGAATTCTATTATTTAGAATTATTTACAATGTTAAAATTTATTTCTTGAAATTTCTATGAACATTGTTTTGATTATCATGCTTTGATATATCTATTTAAGTGCATCAATTGTATTGAAAAATGTGTAGAACCAATCTTAGCACGCCTCTAAGTATGAGTAAATATTTTATGATTGATAATGATATATTTCACTCACTTATTTTGGTAATCAACATGTGTGTCTAAATCTAAAATGCTTGCTTGTGTATTGTATTTGTACAATGAATTAAAACTTGCATAAGTTTTTTACCTACACTACATTTGAATTGCACTTATGAAATTTAGAAAAGTGGTTAAAAGTTAAAAAAAAATTGGGTTTGCAAAACAAGTGTATTCGGAGAATGTTGTCTCACAAATGTGAACAAAAAAATATATATATGTAGACAAATATAACTCCACCAAGCACTACTTGAACCTCCTGATAAGTCTTCATAAGCATTGTGAGGTTGAGCACCTTGGAAAGAATAGTAAAGTGGCTTGTGCAAACCTTAGTTATTACACCACTTTGTTAAAAAAAAAATTAAATTATGTGCATTAAAAGTGTGTGAAAGTAATTTACTTATGTTTTATTGTGCACTTTACTTTACATATGTCTTGTATTTTGATGATTTAAATCAATTGTTAACATTGCCCAAAATACACTTATGTGCACATCATTATCTTTCATAACACTTCTTCTCATAAGTATTGGATTCTAATGCTTTATCTATACTACTCTTTATATAAAAATGCACTAGATAACCTATCATGATCTCTACAATGTTTTGGTATCTCTTGAACTTAAAATTAAGTAACATTGTAGTATAATCTCTCTTTAATATGTTCATTTCATGCTTGGTATCTTTATGAAAAACTTTGAGATTTCAAAAAGGTTAAAACATCTTTCAATTTTGAACTAAAACTCATATTTTTACTTATGCTTTTCATGCTTACAAAAATGATGTTTCTTATAATCTTCCGCTTGCTTACAACTCTTATCTTTTTATTTGAAATCTCTTTTATATACTATGCTTCAACTTTTTATCATTTCATATATTTAAAAGCTCGATCATGCTTTATTATTTAAATGCCTCCTTACTACCCTCACCCCACCTTCTTTTGATAATACCAAAATGGGGAGATTAATTCAAGAAATCTAGAAGATTAAGGGGAGAATAATTAAATAATGCACCATTGCAATTAATTATAACATTTAGGGGGAGCATACATTTAGGGGGAGAATACAATTTAGGGGGAGTATATTAAAAAGTTTTCATGGAAAGCGTCTATTGCTCGATCATGACAACCCACTTTTGGTAATAACAAAAGGGGGAGAATAAAATGAGAAATCTAGTGACATATATATTTAGGGGGAGTCAAATCTGTCACGCAGTAAACCTTTTATTCATGCATATCTTTTATCGCACTTATCTATAAACTCACTAATTTCTCATATGGGTATTTGTTATTATCAAAAGGGGGAGATTGTTGGAGCTTGCTTTCCGCATCTCTTGGTTTGAGAATAACAAATACCGTGTTGTATTTGATCTAGTCTTTTGTGTGTTTATAGTGGCCAGGTTGTATAGGTTCAATGAGGAGACAAGTCCTCGTTCATGGGCATGATCCGAGAACGACAAGTCTCAGGTTGGATGAGTTTTGTGTGCTGATCTTAAAATGGCCATAACTTTCAATACAGGAAGAGTTACGGAATGTGCCACCCCATTTCGGAGATGAGAACGACTCAATCTACAGTCTGGAGAAGTTTCGGATGGCAAAAATGAAGAGGAGATGTCGCCCAGGCGACAGTCAATGTCGCCCAGACGACAGTCAATGTCGCCCAGGCGACAGCAGAGAAGTTACAACTACTTTCCCCCACGGCAGCACGACGAAAAGCAGTTTTGAGATGTCGGAAATCCGACATCGATGTCGCCCAGGCGACAGTTCGGAGGTTACAACAACTGCCCACGACAGCACTACGACCGACAGTTTTGCGCTGTCGGAAAATTCTGACAGTCACTGTCGGAATTTCGACAGCGATTTTCTATAAATTGACACCTTGTGTTCGTGCATTTCAACTACTAAAGATTCTAAGTCCCTTCCTGAGTGCATTCCATCCAGAGAGCTCCAGAACCTCATGAACTCCCATTTATGCTGAGAATATTTGAAATTGAAGACGAGATCGGACGCGCTTCTACATCAAGGATCATCTCGAGGCTTCAACCTTCCTTTCAGAGATCTGAATTTCTAGGGAGTTCTTATTTTATCTTGTATTTTCATTTATATACATTTTACTTTGTATTGGTAGGGAAAATCGCTTCCTTGTGCGGAGCGTCTAAGTCCTTGCGTGGCTTAGGGCAAAATTGCTTCCTTGTGCGGAGCGTCCAAGTCCTTGCGTGGCTTGGTGGGAAATCGTGGCCTTGTGTGCTACATCTAGATCTTGGGAAGATCTAGAGGATAGGCTTGGGCTTGGTCTAGGGAGAGACAAGTGATAGCCTTCCGATCCTTGGGAGAAGGATTGGTAAACAAAAAGAAATTTACATTTGTACGCCTCCGATTTCTAGCGATATAGAAATCAAATTTATGTAAACACTTTTTCATATATATAATCATGTCTCTTTTGTGTTTACTTGATTTGTATCATTTGGCGTAATCTTTATTATATTGTGTTCTAAGTTTTCAATTCTAAATCTAAATTGTTTATTTCAATCTCCTTCATTATAAAACAATTTAGTAATTATCTTGAAAATTATAGAAAGAATTTTATTCCCTTATTCACCCCCCCTCTAAGGGCGCCGTAAGATCCAACACGCTCGACCTCCAGTCCGCTCGGCTAGAAAACAAGACCGCCCAAACTGCCTGCCTGCGACTTGAACAACACCAACTGAGAACCACGCGAACTTCCGAACTCCACTGATCCTCCCGAACTCCAGCAACCCGCACTGCAAGCCGCGAGACCGCTCGAACACCTTCAAAAGAGGAGGTGACCGCTGCTACCCGCACAATCCGCAGAAGCTGCACAAAACAAGTTCGATCAGCAAGATCGACCGGTCACAAAAAATAAGACCGCAAGAACTAGAGACGAGTTCTGCTTACACTTGGTGCGATAATTTGCTGCTACAGTGGCTCTTATTTATAGGTGTGAGACCTGATCCAGTCACCACCCTATGAGATAGGATCACCACCCCTTGACCGCGCGACCAGACCGGTCAACCTGCGCGATCAGCAAAAGATCCTCCTGCTTAGTGAGCTCGCCGACTTCAACATAAGCTGCACGATCATGACAACTCGCCCGGTCATGAAGCTCACCACCTGTGTTTGCCACCCGACCTCCTCTAGAGACCACGAACACACCAGACCGACTAGGGAAACAACCCGCCAAGTCGATCAACCACTTGTGACCGCATATGCCAGCTGATCGCCGAAGGAACAGCCATGCGAACACAAACCGGAGACCGCGCGACTAAGAAGACCTTAGTCCACGCGCACCGCAAAGAACCAGACAGCCACCAGACTGGGATGCCCCCACCACGCGATCACAAGCACCAGACCGCGAGATAACTCCAGCTCGCCACGCGGTCACATGACCAGACCGCGCGACCTCACCTCGACACCCTGGGACAGAAGAACGTCGGTCATGCCAAGAAGTCCGCGGCTAGACCAGAGAGGTCAACCAGAGGAGACCGCAAGACCGTGCGGTCAGACTAGAACACGCGGTCTCCCCCCAGACCGCCAACTTCACAACTTCCACTTCAACATTTTCAACAAAATAGACCTAGCCGGCGACGAAGTACCTAGCCGGCGACGAAGTACCTAACCGGCCGGACGAAATGGCAATAGACGGAGAGCTCCGGCGACGAACTTGAAAATGGCGAACCGACAATGCGGCGAAATGGCGACAGACCGAGAGCTCCACCATGGAAATAAAAATGGTGAACTGGCGATGCGGCGGAAATGGCGAAATGGCGGCGAGCTCAGAGGAGGAAATGACGACCTGACAACCAAACAGCGAGAGCAAAAAGCAGAATCACGGAAATGAGAGAGGCGGAATGAAATTTAGGGTTTTATCGGGGCCTGCCTTTAACATTGGATTTCAGTGGGATATTGGGGTGTTTTAATTTTTGGTTTGGTGTGCATATAACCATTATATGTGTGCATATATCCATTAATTTTTGGTTTGGTTTGGTGTGCTTATAACCATTATATATATATATATATACACACACACACACACCTGATAACCAGCCCCCCCCCCCCCCCCCCCCCCCCCCCCCCCCCCGCCCCGCGTTTCCTTCCGTCGCCGTCGCCGTCCTCACCGGAGCCCAACGACGAGGTCGCTGGACCCCGGCGAACCTGTCGGGGTAAGTCCTGCGGCGCTCCCGCGCGTCGGCGGTGGCCCTGCAGGAGCACCGCGGGACTAACCCCGACAGGTTCGCCGGGGTCCGGCGACCTCGCTGGTGGGCTCCGGTGAGGACGGCGGTGGCGTCTCCGGCTTCGGCGGCGGACGAGAAACGGCGAATGGCGGTTTTTAAAAAAATTCTATAATTTTTTTTATTATATATATAAATTATATATAATATATATATAAATATATTATATATAATATATATTATAATTATATAAAATAGAGATATTTTAAAAAATTTAAAAATAAAATACAGAATTTTTTATTTTTTAAATTTTCAAATAAAATACAGATGTTCAAAGGCTCGAAAGAGATCTTCAAATGTTTGAAGGAGATCTTCGAGGATTTGAAGGAGATCTTCAAAGTCTTAAAGGAAATCTTCAAGCACCGAAGGAGAACTCTGAGGAATCTTTAATGGAGCTCTCTCGGATGTAGAAGATAAGGTGCCTTGAAAGTTGAAATGAAGACTTTGAGCTCCTTTTATAGCCTTGAGCAGGGGTAGCCCGGTAATTTTATCGTTGTAACCAACGTAACCCCCATGATGGGTGAATCGCGTTTGCTGATCTGGAGCACATGGATTATCATTTTTCTGGATATTCCCGTCATGCCCCCCGTGTGGTTCGGTCAATTCGGACAGCTTCGTTGATGACGTTGAGCGCAGTGAGCAAGACCTGCAATCTATGAAATTAAGAAAGGTTAACGGCCGCGCGCGTCGGGAACGTTAAGGTGGTCTGAGAGCGCGGTGAACGCAAAACCGCTCTGAGCGCGCGGTGAACGCGGAAACACTCTGAGCGTTGTGAATTCGAAAGCGTTCTTAGCATGCGGTGAACGCGGAAGCGCTTTGCTCGCTTTGCGGGCGGAAAATTAAGAATGTAGTTGGGCGCCGCTAAAGGGACGTGCTTGCAATAGGTGTTGGATCTTAAGGCGCCCTTAGAGAGAGAGGGGGGGGGGGGTGAATAAGGGTTTTAAAAAACTTTAGGATTTTATGAAAAACTTTTGATATTTTAATAGAAATAGATTGAATCAAAAGTAAAGTGATATAAATTGAAAAATCAAATCAATTTTATTGAACAAGTAAAAACATGATTATCATTTATAAAATTGATTACAAAATCAGATTTTCGTCACACTAGAAATCAAGGCGAATAATATGAAAACTCTTTTTTTATATACCGACTCTTCTCACTAAGAACCGATTGGCTTTAGCCGATCTCTCCCCAGATACGGCCTCAAGCTGCTCTAGCCTTTTTATCCCCAGAAAGGCCTCGAGTACTCCCTAGATCTACTCCCTAGACCTAGTCGCCAACACGAGGTGAATTCCTCTCTAAGTCCTACCCACACCTAGTCGTCAATACGAGGCAAATTTACCAAAATGATTACAATGAAAGAGTTACAACAAAATATAAGAACTCCCTATGAAGAATTCTGGAGATGGCGAAGACCACCTGAATATCGTCGAAGTCGAAGTGTGCGTTCTTCGCGTTGGGTGAGCGTTGATCTGGTCCTCCTTCGAATCCTTCCCTTGAATTTGTGTGGGAGATGGTGGTCTGAAAATACGGCCCTCACATGGTTTCTGAAGTGCTGGAATAGGACTCCTTGGAATCAATAGTTGAAGAGAATGAATGTCACCTATTTATAGGATTGGTAGCTAATATCGGCGTTAAGGCTAACGCCAGACGTTGACTCAGTATAGAAATAATTTGATGGCTCGGATCTTCAAAACAGGAAGGAGATTCTGCATCTTTGGAAACATTCATTTTAGGCAATCTTAACGCTGACGTTGAGGCTAACGCTCAGCGTTAAGTCAAATCATTCCCAAAATACTCATGCAATCACGACAGCTTCGCTCCATGCCATTTTCATCTTGACGGGAACAAAAGTCAACGCCGACGTTAAGCCATAACGTCTGGCGTTAGACCGCATTCATCATTTCAACTTGCAAGCAAGTTCAGACCAACAATGTAGCATCCTAGTGTCAATTTTGTTCAAACTTGCTTGCTAAAAACACAATGACAAACAAGATCAAATACAAGTAGGATTTGTTATTCTCAAATCAAAGGGATGCGGAAAACCGTGTTCGAACAATCTCCCCCTTTTGATAATAACAAATCCAATAGTGATAAATCAGAATCATATATAAGAGATATGTTTTTAGAAAGATATATGACACTAAGCAACATAGAGATAAGAGTTATAATTATAGTTTGTTAAATTGTGCTCCCCCTACATAAGTGCTCCCCCTTAGTGTATGCTCCCATATACTAGATTCATGCTCCCCCTTAAACTAGTGAATCTCACTCCTTTAATCATTAAGATTTATCATTTTCTTCTCCCCCTTTTGTTATTAGCAAAAATGGGTGGAGTGAAAACCAAAAACTAGAATAAAGAAGACAAAAGTTGGGACACACTAAGAGAGGATAAGAGTTTTGTTTTAAGCATAAGTAGGTCATGATCGAGCTAAGAGAGAGAGAGAGAGAGAGTAGCACATCAGATAAAAATGTGATATGATAAGCGTGAGTAATGACATCCCATGTACTTTACCAAGTTATTCTTTCACTTGTTAGAAAAATAGTGAACATAAGAGTTTGAAAGATACAAGTGAAGGAGAGACCTTAAAAATAAGCATGATGAAGCATGGTAAAAGTATATGATTAAATCAATAATGCGGAAAAAGAAAAACAATATGTTACTAAGATTAATATTTTTGCATAGAATATTTTTGTTTTGGTTTGCTCTTCCAACAATATGTCTAGACTCTTCACATATGAGCATTAACTTTGAAAATTTTCCATAATTAATAGGCAAGCATGATTAGACATATTCAAGAAGATAAGATCTACAATGTAACTAATTTGTATTTCAAGTAAAAAAACATTGTAGAAACCATGCATTGCAATCTAGTGCTTTTACTTAAGTTTGTAGAGAATCATGCAAATATGCATTATGATCCAATTCTCATGAGTACAAAATTTATGAAAAATAATGATGTGTGCATAAAAGTGTTTTGATAAGAGTATACAAGTGAAATAATCAAGACACATGACATATGTAATAAAATAGTAAAACAATATTAAGATTGTAATCTTATAATTACTTTCACACATCAATTATAGAAGAAAATTTCAAAGCACATAAAAAAATTACAACTACCAAGGTACTTCGCCCACACAATGCTCATTAAGACTTATTAGGGAGCGAAGTATTGCTTGGGGGATCACATAAGCATGATTTTATAAATTTCTATTTTAAGTGATCCGGTGTAAATATAGACATAGATGTATACAAATGAATTGGCAGAAAGAGTTGTGAAGTTCAGAGAAATATGCTAACGTTGGGCGTTAATGATAGCGCTAAGCGTTAGGTCTTTTAGTTCAACTTTGTTAATTGTGATGTAGATAGATTCATGTAATATCAGATGTGATGAGACTCAATAAGATTGATAGAATAGTACAGAAATTTGTTTTGAGGAGAAATAACTTTTGATGGGTTTCAATTTGATATATCTAAGACTCCTAATTCTAGTCTAAGCATGTTGAAACGAGCATCGGGGAGAGGTTTTGTAAAGATGTCTGCAAGTTGGGATTCCGTGCCTATGAATCTAACTCTCACATGTTCTTTCTTAATGTGATCCCTAATGAAGTGATGACGCACATCTGTGTTTGGACCGTGAACGATGAACGAGATTGTTGGTTAGATCAATTGCACTTTTGTTGTCACATTTTAATTCAATATTATTTTGATGCACCCCGAAGTCTTCTAGTGTTTGACTCATTCAAAGTACTTGTGCACAACAACTTCCTAGTGTGACATATTTGGCCTCGGTGGTGGAGAGAGCAACAAAATTCTGTTTCCTACTCGACCAAGCAATTAGTGAGGGGCCTAAGAAGTGACATGTGCTGCTTGTGCTTTTACGATCTAGTGAGCAACCTGCATAATCAGAGTCAAAATATACATGTAATATAAATGAATCATTATGAGGATACCATAGGACTAGATTAGATGATCAGATTAAATATCTAAAAATTCGTTTGACCGCTTTTAAATGAGATTCTTTAGGATTAGCTTGAAATCTAGCACATAAGCAAACGACAAACATAATATCGGGTCTAAATGCACTTAGATATAATAATGACCCTATCATTCCTCTATATAGTGTTTGATCAATAGAGATTTCGGCTTCATCTTTTCCTTATTTTAGAGAGGCACTCATAGGAGTGGAGGCTTGTTTTAAATTTTTAAATCCCAATCTTTTTAACATGTCAAGAACATATTTTGATTGATTTATAAATACTCCATCATTTCTTTGTTTGATTTGAAAACCTAGAAAATAAGTAAGTTCTCCTACCAAGCTCATTTCAAATTCTTTTTGCATCACACTTACAACTTCATTACATAATTGATCATTAGTGGCTCCAAAAATGATGTCATCTACATAAATTTGTAATATGATTAGATCATTATTAATATGTTTGATAAAGAGTGTATTATCGGCTCGTCCCATTACATAATCGTGTTTTAATAAAAATGAAGTTAATCTTTCATACCAAGCACGATGCACTTGTTTTAAGCCATAAAGTGCTTTATCTAGTTTAAAAACATGATTTGGGTATTTTTCATTTATGAAACCCGGGGTTGTTCAACATAAACTTCTTCCTTAATAATTGCATTTAAGAAGACACTTTTAACATCCATTTGAAATAGTTTAAATCTTTTGAAACTTGCAAAGAAAAGAAAATTTTGAATGGATTCTAAGCGAGCTACGGGTGCAAAGGTTTCATCAAAATCTACCCCCTCGATTTGTGAATAACCTTGTGCTACTAAGCGAGTTTTGTTCCTAGTAATCCTAGATTCACTATCTAATTTATTTTTGAAAATCCATTTTAAGCCTATTACCAGATGATTTGATAGTCTTTCTATAAGATTCCAAACCTTATTACATTCAAATTGTTCTAATTCTTCATGCATAGCTAAATACCAAAATTCATCGTTTAGCGCGGTAGAGACGTTTTTGGGTTCAATTTCAGAAACAAAGCATAAATTAGAGAAGGATTCATGAATGGAAGAGTGTATCGTTACCCCTCTTGACGGTTCTCCAATGACAGGTTCCCTTGGATGATCTTTTGTGAATTTAAGAGCGCTTGGAGGCACGAGCTCTTCTTGCATAGTGCGTGCAAGTTCCTGAAAGGTTTTATTTTTCCTCTCCACCACATCATTTTGTTGGGGGGTGCGTGGAGCGGAAAATTCATGTTTGATACATAGATTATTACAAAAGTGGTGAAAACTATCATTTTCAAATCCCCATCCATGATCTGATCGAATGCACTTAATTTTTAAATCTAATTCATTTTAAATGTGATTGCATAGTTTTGTAAATTCAGAAAAAGCATCGGATTTGGAGGTAAGAAATAGTGTCCAAGTAAATCTAGAGAAATCATCAATCAATACAAATGTGTACTTTTTACCACCTAGACTACAAGTGTTAATTTGCCCAAATAGGTCCATGTGAATTAGTTGTAGGGGTCTAGTGGTGGACATTTCATATTTGTTTTTGAAAGATATTTTAGAGAATTTTCCTTTTTGGCATGACAGACATAAAGTAGATAGATTCCATTAAGCATTGGTAAACCCCTTATTATTTTATTTTTTGATAATTTTAAGATCAATTTGGTGCTAGTGTGACCATGACGCCTATGCCATAATTTAAGTTCTTCATTTTTCGTGATTAGATATTTTAGTGATACACATGATAGATCATGAAAAGAAATTAAATAGACATTGTGAATTCTTGTTGCAGTGAGTACAATATCATTAGTCTTAGGATCTATAATTTTGCACAAATTTGTAGAAGACTCAAATAAAACATTAAGACCTTTATCGCATAGTTGACTAATAGAGATTAAGATGTGTTTTAAGTCTTCTACATATAAGACATTTGTAAGAGAGAAGGAGTCGTTACCCACGGTACTGGTGCCTAAGATTCTTCTTTTTCCATTGTCACCAAATGTCACCATTCCTCCTTTCTTCTTTGTGAGGCTAAGGAACTTTGCTTTATCGCCCGTCATATGCTTGGAACATCCTGAGTCCAAGTACCACATGTCTTCCTTGTCCTTAGCCTACCAACACACCTAAAAAGAAGATGTTAGTGAAGATCTGGATACTCATGAGGTTCCTCCCATAATATAGGTGGTGACCTTAGGTACCCAACTTTATTTTAAAGTGCGCTTTCCCTTCTTCCTGCAAGAGTCTGTGGTGTGGCCTAAAAACAGACAATTAATACACGCAACAAAAGGGGTTGAAACCTTTTTCAAAGAATTTTGTTGACCCTTGCTGGTAGACAAGGAGGTAGAAGGGGTGAAAGAATTATTTTTATAAAAAGAATTTTGATTTCTGGAACCAGAGCTAACGCCAACGTTAGAAGTTAACGCTGGGCGGTAGCTTCCCGAACCATACCTCAACCCAAACTTTGCAGAATCATGGCACTGGTTGCCCAAAATCATGTCCAGTGATTTTTGGCCAACCCCGAATTTGTTTATTATCATATTAAGATCATTGATTCAGGCTTTTAAGGCGAAGTTTTCACTTACTAAATTTTCACACCCATTTGCGAAATTTTTCTCTTCATTTTCTATTTGAGAAAGAGAGATTTTAAACTTCATTCTAAGTCTCTCTTTTATTTTGTGAGAGATTAGATATTGGAGAGAGCCTTAGAAAGATCGTTTTCTAGTTCTTTTGTCCTTGCTAAGTTATGATCCTTTTCTTGGCAAGACCCTATCTCTTTTCCCAAAGCTTTTACTTCCTTATTTAATTTTTGATTTTGTTTAATAGAATTTTATTTTCAGTTTTTAGAAGATCAAGATCTTTTAGACTCTTACTAAAAAAATTTGCATGTTTTCATGTACTCAATATAAAGATCATCATAAGTAGTAGGAGTTACCTCAGTGTCGCTTTGGACACTGCAATTGTCATCTGTTGATTCATGGCTCCTCCCCATGAGGCACAGATTTGCCTCATCACTATCGCTTGAAGTTGACTCGTTTGAACTTTCAGATGAAGAATCATCCCACGTTGCAGCCTTCAGAACTTTCTTCTTTTCTCTTCCTTTACGCCGCTTTTCTTTTTGTTCTTTTAAGTACTTTGGGCATTGACTTCTTATATGCCCGGTCTTCCTGCAGTGGAAGCACTCGGGAGGAGGTCGCTCATCATCGTCGTCGCTTGATTTCTCCTTTTTCTCTCTTTTGAAAGATGAGCCTTTTCAGAAATACTTACGAAAGGTGTTCCTCCTTTCTGGACTCTTCATGAACTTTGTGAAATTTTTCACAAAGAGACTCTCCTCATCCTCTTCCTCGTCGTCATCCACTTTCCTTGACTCTAGTGCCAAAGCTTTCTTCTTTGGCTCTTTGTTGTATTCTTCATCTTGGATTTTGAGTTCTACCTCATGGGTTTTGAGATTCCCAATGAGGCTCTCAATCTGGAGCCGTCTTAGATCATGCGATTCGTAAATAGCTGACACCTTTGGATTGAACTTCGTAGGGAGAGATCGAAGGATCTTCCTCACCAAGTCACTGTTTGAGAAGGTTTTTCCAAGAATCTTCGAGGCGTTTTGTAACACCTCAATTTCCAGTGCACTGAAATCAGCAATTTGTTAGTCTTGAAGCTAACGCCAGTGTTAATACTAACGCCCGGCGTTAGCCCAAGACGTTCGTCGAATGTCGCTCGACGAACTTCAGGTCGTTCGTCGACCGCAGGCTGCAGAGTGTTCGTCGAACGCCGTTCGACAAACTTCAGGTCGTTCGTCGACCGCAGACTGCAGAGTGTTCGTCGAACGCCGTTCGACAAACTTCAGGTCATTCGTCGAACGCAGACTGCAGCGTGTTTGTTGAACGCCGTTCGACGAACTTCAGGCCGTTCGTCGAACGCAGGCTGTAGATGAGTTCGACGAACTCCAGGCCGTTCGTCGAACGCCGTTCGTCGAATGCCGTCGGGCTTTAAGCGACTGTGGATAAGTTCAGCCACCGCCTTAGGGGCTAACGCCCGGCGGTAGCTAGGAAAATATAAAAGGCAGCCATATTCAGTTTGCCTTCTCATTTTTCTGATTCCAAGCTCGTGTAAGGTAGAGAAACGTGGGATCCTGAAGGAAGGAGGTCGGTTTTTGGCTAGCCGTGAGTTGTGTTGAAGGCAAATATGTGAAGGAGATTACTTGAGTGCTTGTGCCATCGTCGTAGGAAGCTGTTTTTAAGAGAGTCCAGCCGAGTTCTTCTCAAATCTATGGCACCGAAACGAGCGTTGAGGGTAATGATTCTCCTCCCTAGTCTTTGGACACGTTCATCCTTTGATTTGCATAGTAGTAGGCAGATTTCCACTAGCAAGTGGATAGATTTCTGCCGACGGGTCGATGTTATCCCCGTAGAAAGTGCATATAGAGCCCGGAATTGAAGTACGGGCATAGACATGCTGTGTGAAGCCCATCTGGACAGGTTGGTCTGGATTGGTGATGTTGATATGCTATTGCACTCCGGAGAAGACTTCGTGATTATGCTGTGTTTTTCGGGTGTTGTGTACTATTTCGTACTGCAAAAGAGATCTGGAGGTGTTTCCCAGAAAATACCCAAAAAATAGTAGCAGAACTGGGTTCTGTTACTAGCTCCTGACGTTAGTGTTAACGCCGGCGGTAGCTCCAGGTGAGCAGATTGTGTGACCCAATGTGGGTACAGTTAGATGGGTACAAGGGGAAGCCAAACCCGTGTCAGGCATAGTTGAATACTGACATTTATGAACGCGGGCACAAGCTGAACCGAACCCGTTCCATAGTCGGTCAGTGATGAGGTCGCTCCTCCGGGGTCACTAAGGGAATTGTGGATTAGAAACCGTAAGGTAGTGCTAGCCTTGATGGTCGCAGCTCATAGTATACATCCAAGTTGAAAAAGTACTTGTCGATGTCGTGCCGAGGGGGCACAATGCGTGTAAGCCTAAATCCGAGTTGAAAAAGTACTTGTCGATTAATGCATCGCTCTCAATGAAAATGAATGCTTCTATGCGGTGCTTAGACGCACCTGTGATATATGTACTGCTATTTCTTGCCTGCAGGGAAGGAGCACCGCCGCCCCGAGCATGGGGTGGGGTGGTTATAAATCTGGGTCAGCTAAAGCTGACCGGTTACTTGTTTTCCCACCGCTTGGTGGATTTGTTTATACAGGTTCTGGCGAGACTAGCGGGAAATAGCGGGCTGAAGCCCCTGCTGCTGTGCTGTACTGGCCCTCGAAGGCCAAAGCTTTTTTTTACTGTTTTCATGTGTGGCCGGCCTGCGCGCCGATGCTTGGAAGCCACCTTTATTATGTAAACAAACCTTGTAAAGAACGTGTAATGTATTTCATTCCTCGTTGTTATTGTAGACAATATAAACTGGTTTTCAATGAAATTAAATGCTTCCGTTGTACGACTCTGTGTGCTGAGATGGTTATGTTATTAACTGTTTAATGCTAATTCAGTAACGCGCTCTTTTGTTCGTTTAATATGGCGTGGGGTCCCGGCCGGACCTACTGCTATATTCTATGTAACAGGGAGGGTGTTACAAATTGGTATCAGCTAGGGGGTCTCGATCCCTTTCCGTCTGAATTCGTGGTCGAATTCTTTTACGGGGTGGTGAGCACGTGTGTGCGTCGCTGTTAACTCATGTAAATAACCAGTAATTGTCCACTTTAGGAATGAATTACATGTATGTGTGTAGCATTGGGATGGAACTTTTGTGTTCCTCTAGTGATCTGTGCTATCTCTTAGTCGCTAATTGTGTTTTGGGCACATGTATAGGTGACTGGGAGTGGAGCGGGGCCCTCTCGACCCCCGCGTTCGACTGCCAGCAGTACACCAGCTGAAGTACCTACTCCTCCTTCTGCTGAGACAGTAAGGATGATAGCGGAAGCAGTGTTTGCTATGTTCACTGCACAACCCGGAGGGCATGTCCCTGGACAGCCTCCTACTCTTGGAGTGGCCCCAGTGCCGGTTGTGGTAGCTGAACCTGCGGTTGAAAGGCCAGTGCCGGTAAGGGCACGAAGAGCTCCGGACCAACAGTTGCAGTACTTTCTGAGTTTCCATCCTCCTACATTCACGGGGGCAGGAACCCCGACGCAAGCTGAGGATTGGCTATCAAAGGTGCGCAAGACCTTGAAAGCCACTGATACGGAGGAAGACCAGAAGGTTACTTTGGCAACCTTCCTACTTGATGGGGAGGCACAGTTGTGGTAGGATGAGATAGAGCTGTATCACCTAGCAGGAAGGCAGCTGGCGGACATCTCGTTTGATGAGTTTTCGAGATTGTTCTTGGCGCGGTATCTCCCACCTGCTCAGCAAATCGAGATGGAGAACCAGTTCAACCGTCTGACTCAGGGTGATCGTATGGTTGATGATTACCTACACGAGTTTACTCAGTTGGGGAGATACGCAGGAGAGACCTTTGTCGATGAAGCTCAGAAGACCAATCGGTTCTATGAAGGTCTGCGAGAAGAGTTGCGGTTCCTTCTGTCGGGGGCAATGACACAGGGGTTTATGATCCTGGTCAATACGGCTCGTTCCTTAGAAAAGGATATGAAGCGCTCCCAGAGCAGGAAGGAGTTGGCAGTGGTAAAGCCAGAGTTCAAAGCACCGAGCTCTGCGAAGTCGAGGCGAGGCAGTTGGAAGAACAGAGCGCGACCTTCTGGGTCAGCTCAATCTGCGGCTTCGGGTGTGACGACTGGGCGAGGCCCACTCATATGTTATAACTGTGGTAAGCCGGGTCATATGGCTCGAGACTGTCGTGGAGGCAAGAAAGCGGTTGTGGCCTATGCGGCATAGAAAGGGAAGGCGGCAGAGTCAACCGCATCCCATGCTGCTCCAGCCCAGCCTAGGGTTTACAATCTTGGCCAGCAGGAGGCCATCAAACAAAGCGATGTGGTGACAGGTATGTGCTAGTATACAGCTTTTGTTACATGTTATACTTCATACCTTGTACATAGCTGGTAACCTTGTGTGTATTAGGCTTTGTCCTAATATTTAACTGTCTGACGAGAGCGTTGTTCAATACGGGAGCTTCACATTCTTTTCTATCTGAGGCCTTCATACGACAGCTTGGGGTGCCTTCGTCATTTAGAAAGGAACGTTTAGAGGTGATGCTGCCCAATGGCTGCTCGATAAGTGCGGATCGAGGCTGTGTTGTAAAGGTACGAATAGGAAGTCAGGATTTCGATTTGGCAGCACTGATACTGCCACTTTCAGAGTTCGATGTGATCTTTGGTATGGACTGGCTGTCGGCGTAGCAGGCCTACATTGATTGCACTTCTAAGGAGGTCACATTGGGGCGGAATACCGAACGTGCGACTGCGTTTTCTGGATTACGTGGGTCGAGCAAGACGCTGATGTATGCTGTCCAGGTAGTCAAGGCCGTTCGGCAAGGCGCAGATTTGTGTGTTGTGCTAGTGGAGGCTGCACAGCCTCAGCCCAGTCTGAGTGACGTTCCTATTATTTCAGAGTATCCTGATGTGTTTCCTAAAGATCTTCCTGGGGCGCCGCCTCAGCGAGAGATAGACTTCACTATAGAGCTGGTGCCAGGTGCCAAGCCTGTGTCACGCTCTCCGTACCGTATTGCGCCAAAGGAGATGGCAGAGTTAAAGGTTCAATTACAGGAGTTGCTAGAGCAAGGCTATATACGCCCAAGTACATCACCTTGGGGTGCTCCGGTCCTTTTTGTGAAGAAGAAGGACGGAAGCCTGCGTCTATGAATCGACTACCGTGAATTGAACAAGCTGACCGAGAAGAACAAGTATACGATTCCTCGAATCGATGACTTATTTGATCAGCTAGTGGGTTCGTCAGTGTATTCAAAGTTGGATCTCAAATCTGGCTACTACCAGTTGCGAATTCGGGATTGTGATATCCCCAAGACGGCATTCAGTACCCGCTACGGGCACTACGAGTTTACTGTGATGCCGTTTGGATTGATGAATGCGTCGTCAGTATTTATGGATCTGATGAATAGGACCTTTCGAGAGTACCTGGATCGATTTGTCATCTTCTTCATCGACGATATCTTGGTATACTCTCAGTCTGAAGAAGAACACGCAATTCATTTGCGAGAAGTTTTGGAGACCCTGCGACGGAGTCAGCTGTATGCCAAGTTCTCCAAGTGCGAGTTTTGGCTAGCTTCAGTAGCGTTCCTTGGTTATGTTGTTAGTGGTGAGGGTATCGCAGTGGATCCGGCAAAGATCGATGCAATCCAGAAGTGGCCCGTGTTGGCAACAGTAGCGGAGGTCAGGAGTTTCCTTGGACTTGTCGGCTACTATCGGCGCTTCGTGGAGAACTTTTCGCGGATCGCTCTACCTCTCACCACCTTGACAAGGAAGGATCAGAAGTTCGTTTGGTCACCGGAGTGTGAGCGAGCTTTTGAGGAACTTAAGAGTCGTCTGACCACGGCACCGATCTTGTGTTTGCCATGTGGTACGGAAGGCTACGAAATTTACAGCGATGCGTCAGGGAGCGGCTTAGGCTGCGTACTTCTTCAGCATGGTCAAGTGATAGCTTATGTCTCTCGCCAGTTGAAAGTGCATGAGCGGAATTACCCGGTCCACGACTTGGAGTTGGCAGCCGTGATCTTCGCTCTGAAATTGTGGCGACACTACTTGTATGGCGTGAAGGTTAATATCTTTACCGACCATAAGAGCCTAAAATATCTGCTAAACCAGAAGGAGCTCAACATGCGACAATGAAGGTGGATGGAGTTCCTGGGGGACTACACTTTCGAAATACACTATACTCCCGGGAAGGGAAATGTCGTTGCAGATGCTTTGAGCCGGAGGGCTTCTGCGTAGGCCAACTGGATTCAGATGTATGATCCACGTCTGATCAGTGACTTGGAAGCCTTGGAGATCTCCTGTGTGGAAAAGAGTTCTAGTGCGAGTGCATGCTTGAACTGGACGGAGGTGCAATATGATCTCGCGGACAGAATACGACAGACCATGGAGCTTGATTCGAGCATGCAGCGCTATTTGGCAGAGTCTGAAGTTGGGACTTCTGCAGAGTTTGTGTTAGACGACGGTCTGATGTGGAAAGACGGTTGGTTGTTCGTCCCAAATGTGGGTAAGCTGCGAGAAGAATTGATGTACGAAGCGCACTTTACAAAGTACTCATTTCACCTAGGGAGCACAAAGATGTACCAAGACATGAAAAAGCTGTTTTGGTGGACAGGTCTGAAGAAAGACATCGCGTTGTACGTGGCAAAATGCAAAACTTGCGCACTTGTGAAAGCGGAATGTCAGAAACCTGGAGGTTTCCTGAAGTCGTTGTCTGTACCGGAATGGAAATTTGACGATATTTCTATGGATTTCGTGCACGGTTTGCCGAGATCTCAGAGTGGGAATGATGCCGTATGGGTGATCGTGGATCGCTTGACGAAGGTAGCCCACTTTATTCCAAACCGGAGGGACGATTCAGTTGAAAGGTTGGCAAAGCTATATGTTGATAGCATTGTACGATTGCACGGTGTGCCCCGTAGCATCGTCAGCGACCGAGATGGGCGCTTTACTTCGAAAGATTGGAGGCTAATCCACCAGTTGTTGGGTACAAAGTTGAAGTTTAGTACTGCCTTCCACCCTCAAACGGATGGACAGACTGAACGTACGAATAGAACTCTGGAGGATATGCTCCGTATGTGCGTCCTGGATTTCGGTAAGAAGTGGGAAGATCATCTTTTCATGATCGAGTTCGCTTATAATAACAGCTATCAGGCAAGTATAAAGATGGCGCCCTTCGAGGCCCTCTATGGTAGAGTTTGCCGCACTCCCTTAGCGTGGGCGGAAACAGGTGAGACGAAGCTATTTAAGCGGAAGGAAGTCGAAGATGCAAATTCGGTTATTCGCACAATTCGGGAGAGATTGTTGATTGCGCAAGATAGGCAGGCAAAGTACTACAATGCCAAGCACAGAAACATCGAGTTCCTCGTGGGCGACTGGGTTTACCTAAAGATCAAACCTTTCAAGGGTGTGTCCCGGATTCAGCGCTTGAAAAAGCTGAGTCCGAGGTACCTTGGACCGTTTGAGATTCTGGAGCGTATTGGTGAAGCTGCCTATCGGCTCGCTCTTTCGACAGAGCTGAGCGGACTGCATGACGTGTTCCATATATCTGTACTGCGAAAAGCTGTGCCAGAGCCTAGTCAGGTCCTGGTAAAGAATCAGGTGTCGTTCGATGATGAGTTGAAGACGTTGGTCACGCCTATTTGCATCGAAGACACTGATGTCAGGCAGTTGCGGAATAAAATGATCCGAATGGTCAAAGTCCGCTGGAACAATTGCGGTCGTGAGGAGCTTTCATGGGAGTAGGAGCAAACCATGCGAGATGAGTTCCCCGAATTGTTCCGTTGAGGTACAAGTTATGTTTTGTATCTTTTTGTTTCTTTGCACTGTTAAAATTTCGGGACGAAATTTCTTAAAGGAGGGGAGATTTGTAACACCTCAATTTCCAGTGCACTGAAATCAGCAATTTGTTAGTCTTGAAGCTAACGCCAGCGTTAATACTAACGCCCGGTGTTAGTCCAAGACGTTCGTCGAACGCCGCTCGACGAACTTCAGGCCGTTCGTCGACCGCAGGCTGCAGAGTGTTCGTCGAACGCCGTTCGACAAACTTCAGGTCGTTCATCGACCGCAGACTACAGAGTGTTCGTCGAACACCGTTCGACGAACTTCAGGTCATTCGTCGAACACAGACTGCAGCGTGTTTGTCGAACGTCGTTCGACGAACTTCAGGCCGTTCGTCGAACGCAGGCTGCAGAGTGTTCGTCGAACTCCGTTCGACGAACTCCAGGCCGTTCGTCGAACGCCGTTCGTCGAACGTCGTCGGGCTTTAAGCGACTGTGGATAAGTTCAGCCACCGCCTTAGGGGCTAACTCCCGGCGGTAAGTGCTAACGTCGGTGGTAGCTAGGAAAATATAAAAGGCAGCCATATTCAGTTTGCCTTCTCATTTTTCTGATTCCAAGCTCGTGTAAGGCAGAGAAACGTGGGATCCTGAAGGAAGGAGGTTGGTTTTGGCTAGCCGTGAGTTGTGTTGAGGGCAAATTCGTGAAGGAGATTACTTGAGTGCTTGTGCCATCGTCGGAGGAAGTTGTTTTTAAGAGAGTCCAGCCGAGTTCCTCTCAAATCTATAGCACCGAAACGAGCGCCGAGGGTAACGATTCTCCTCCCTAGTCTTTGGACACGTTCGTCCTTTAATTTGCATAGTAGTAGGCAGATTTCCACTAGCAAGTGGATAGATTTCGGCCGACGGGTCGATGTTATCCCCGTAGAAAGTGCATATAGAGCCCGGAATTGAAGTACGGGCATAGGCATGCTGTGTGAAGCCCATCTGGACAGGTTGGTCTGGATTGGTGATGTTGATATGCTATTGCACTCCGGAGAAGACTCTGTGATTATGCTGTGTTTTTCGGGTGTTGTGTACTGTTTCGTACTGCAAAAGAGATCTGGAGGTGTTTCCCAGAAAATACCCGGAAAAGAGTAGCAGAACTGGGTTCTGTTACTAGCGCCTGACGTTAGTGTTAACGTCGGCGGTAGCTCCAGGTGAGCAGATTGTGTGACCCAATATGGGTACAGTTAGACGGGCACAAGGGGTAGCCAAACCCGTGTCAGGCATAGTTGAATACTGACATTTATGAGCGCGGGCACAAGCTGAACCGAACCCGTTCCATAGCCGGTCAGTGATGAGGTCGCTCCTCCGGGGTCACTGTGGAAATTGTGGATTAGAAACCGTAAGGTAGTGCTAGCCTTGACGGTCGCAGCTCATAGTATACATCCAAGTTGAAAAAGTACTTGTCGATGTCGTGCCGAGGGGGCACAATGCGTGTAAGCCTAAATCCGAGTTGAAAAAGTACTTGTCGATTAATGCATCGCTCTCAATAAAAATGAATGCTTCTATGCGGTGCTTAGACGCACCTGTGATATATGTACCGTTATTGCTTGCCTGAAGGGAAGGAGTACCGCCGCCCCGAGCATGGGGTGGGGTCGTTATAAATCTGGGTCAGCTAAAGCTGACCGGTTACTTGTTTTCCCACCGCTTAGTGGATTTGTTTATACAGGTCCTGGTGAGACTAGCGGGAAATAGCGGGCTGAAGCCCCTGCTGCGCTGCTGTACTGGCCCTCGAAGGCCAAAGCTTTTGTTTACTGTTTTCATGTATGGCCAGCCTGCGCGCCGATGTTTGGAAGCCACCTTTATTATGTAAACAAACCTTGTAAAGAACGTGTAATGTATTTCATTCCTCGTAGTTATTGTGGACAGTATAAACTGGTTTTCAATGAAATTAAATGCTTCCGTTGTACGACTCTGTGTGCTGAGATGGTTATGTTATTAACTGTTTAATGCTAATTCAGTAACGCGCTCTTTTGTTCATTTAATATGGCGTGGGGTCCCAGCCGGACCTACTGCTATATTCTATGTAACAGGGAGGGTGTTACACGTTTACTATCTTGGTAAAACGTGTGTACATCGAGTCAATGTCCTCGTCAATTCTGAATATTCCAAACTCCGTTTCTAGTTGGAATAGCTTTGATTCTTTAACCTGCGAAGTACCCTCATGTGTTATTTTTAGTAAATTCCAAACGTCATAAGCATTTTTGCATGCACAAACTCGATTAAATTCAGTCCTATCTAACGCACAAAATAAGGCATTCATTGTTTTAGCATTATTTTAACATTTATTTTTATCCCCATCATCACATCTATCTATTGGATTTTCCATGGTTACTTCTCCAACAACATAAGTAGGAGTGGTATACAGTGTTTCAACACTAGCCCAGACATCTAGATCTAAATTAATTAGAAAGCAACGCATTCGCGTACTCCAGTAGTTATAGTCAGTTCCGGTGAAAAGTGGAGGTCTACTTATTCCTTGCCCCTCATGGAAAGTGAGATCATGGAGTACCATTATTCTCGGTTGTTAGACCGTATTGGAATAACATCTCTCTGATACCACTTGTTGGATCTTGAGGCGCCCTTAGGGGGTGGTGAATAAGGGTTTTAGTAAACTTTAGGATTTTATGGATTTTTTTTGATATTTTAATAGAAATAGATTGAATCAAAAGTAAAGTGATAGAAATTGAAAAATCAAATCAATTTTATTGAACAAGTAAAACATGATTATCATTTATAAATTTGATTACAAATCGGATTTCTATCACGCTAGAAATCAAGGTGAATAATAAGAAAACTCTTTTTGTTTTCTACACCGACTCTTCTCACTAAGAACCAGTTGGCTTTACCCGATCTCTCCTCAGATACGACCTCAAGCCGCTCTAGCCTTTCTATCCCCGGAAAGGCCTCGAGCACCCCCTATATCTACTCCCTAGACCTAGTCGCCAACACGAGGCGAATTCCTCCCTAAGTCCTACCCAGACCTAGTCACCAATACAAGGCGAATTTACCAAAACGATTACAATGAAAGAGTTACAATAACATATAAAAGACAAGTAAAAACTCCCTATGAAGAATTCTGGAGATGGCGAAGACCCACTGAATATCGTCGAAGTCGAAGAATGCATTCTTTGCGTTGGGTGAGCGTTGATCTGATCATCCTTCAAATTCTTCTCTTAAATTTGTGTGGGAGATGGTGGTATGAAAATATGGACCTCACAGAGTTTCTGAAGTGCTAGAATAGGGCTCCTTGGAATCAATTGTTGAAGAGAACGAATGCCACCTATTTATAGGATTGGCAGCTAATATCGGTGTTAAGGCCAACGCTAGGCGTTGACTCAGTATAGAAATAATTTGATGTCTTGGACCTTCAAAACAGGAAGGAGATTCTGCATCTTTGGAAACATTCATTTTAGGCAATCTTAACGCTGGCGTTGAGGCTAACGCCCGACGTTAAGTCAAATCATTCCCATAACGCCATGCAATCACAGTAGCTTCCCTACATGCCATTTTCGTCTTGGCAGGAACGAAAGTAAACGTCGACGTTAAGTCCTAATACTTGGCGTTAGACCGCATTCATCATTTCAGCTTGCAAGCAAGTTCAGACCAACAATGTAGCATCCAAGTGTCAATTTTGTTCAAACCTACATGCTAAAAACACAATGGCAAACAAGATTAAATACAAGTATGATTTATTATTCTCAAATCAAAGGGATACAAAAAACCGTGTTCCAACAAGAGGGAGGGCACGCCTCCAAAGACTGCGTCCCCCGAGACAGGAAGGCGCACCCTCCTGCAAAGTATGTTTGTTGTGGTTTCGGCCACACCCCCCAAACAGAGTGTGTTTTTGGTCACACCCCCAAGGGAGTGCGGTTTTGGCCGCACACCCAAGGGGGCACGGGCCTTGCCACACTATGAGGAAGAGGCCAAGGTTGCGCCCCACCATGTGGGGTGCGTCCAAGGCCACGCCCACCATATTGGAAGGCCTTGGTCGAGCCCCACCATGTGGGGGGCAACCTTGGCCGCGCCGCACCATGTGGGGGCAGCTTTGGCCGCGCTCCCTAAATGGTGTGCGACCCACACCCCCTTATTAGGGTGTGCGCCTAACCGCACCCTCTTAGTGGGGTGCGGCTACGCAACTTCGGCTGCACCCAGTGATGATAGGGTGCGGCCTCGTTGCTACCTACGCGGGTGACGTCGCGCGATAGTTGTGGCAGTTTTCTCTATGTTTCCCCATCCCTTGGTCATGGGGTTTAGCATGACCCCACTACCGCTCCACCCCCTCATGGTGGAGCTATGGCTAAACACACCCTAGGGAACTTGTATAAATTTATGGGTGCATATCAATTGCCCCCAAACCTTCAAAGTCCACATTGTTGCTTGAAGGAGTTTGGAGGTTTCATCATCTTCTTCGCGGCGACTTGGAAATTTTTGCGCATGAGGCGATCTACACCATGCCGGACGTAAGCGATTCTCTAGTACATGTGAGAAAATAGGAGAGAGAGGGAGAGAGAGGGAGAGAGGTCGTGTCGAGTTGCCTGGCCGGGGTGCGAGCGACACTCACGTGGTCTGCCAGTGCTCGGCCGGCGTGCGGGCTCCGCATGCGCGGCTGGCGCACGGGCAGCGCCTGCGTAGATGGTCGGCACTTGGCCGGTGTGGGCTACACGCGCTCGGCCGGTCGGCGCTCGGTCGGAGTGCGGGCTGCGCGTGCTCGGTCGTTGCCTGGCTGGTGCGTGGGATGCGTGCGCGCAGACTGTTTCTACTCGGATGGTGCGGGATACGCGTGCATGCGCGCGCGCTGGCGACCGGCCGGCGTGCGGCCGACTCTGATGCGACTCGGCGGGCTGCGCGTGCTCGGTCGGAGTGTGGGCTGTGCGTGCTCGGTCGGCTTGTGCTCGGCCGGCCGGGGCGCTTGGACGGTTGCGCTCGGTTGGGTGTCGGTTGGCAGAGTTTCTCTGAAGTGTGCGCGCTTGTGCTCTTCATGCTCTGTGGTGTGCGTGTTTGCTATTGGACTCCAGTAGTATGCCACGCAACTTTTGCTTAGTGCATTGATAAAAATGTTTTTCTTTTATTTTTTATGGCTTCAAAACGGAGCGGCCAATCGAGGCTGATGCAACTGTGCTCCACTCTTGATAGTGCGCGGGTTGATATGTGGAGGAAGCGCTTGGGGTTGACTTCTAACATTGAGGTGAAGATTCCTTGGGAGGAGGAGCGTGCTCAGAACCCTCCGACCGGCTTCATGACTATTTCAGAGAGTTGTTTGAAGCCTGGGTTCCGCTTTCCTCCTTTGGAGGAGGCTATCAAGGTGTTCCAATTTTGCGGAGTACCGATTTCCTAGTTTACCCCGACTGGAATGACGAGGATTATGAGGATGATTGTGCTCTTCAGGGAGCATAGCGCACGATCTTCCTGGCCGTTGTCACCGGCAGACGGGTAGGGAGAATGACTTCTTGCCCATTTCTGGCTTTCTGGATCGAGAAAGGTTGGTGAAATCCCTATATTGTGTTGCTAGCTGTGTGGAGGAGAGTAGGTTACTCTCGGTATGGCTCTCCTGGGAAGCCGAGCGTGCGACTGCCGTTCCTTTGGTCCGTGGCAATAAGAGGAAGATTGTTTTTAAGAACGGGAGTGCCGATTTGGGGCCCGCTTCTCTTGCACCGAGGAGCAATGATCACGAGGCCGGTCCTAGCAACCGCGGGGTGGAGGTGATTCCGGCTGATCCTGAGGTTGAGATCCTAGCATCTCATGTTACCGGTCAGGTCTCGCAGGAGGATTTGCCGCCGCCTCCCCCTTTGATGACGGCGAGGCGAGTTTCTTCTTCTCTTCAGGCGACGACTTCCGTGGTAAGTGCGACTACTTTTACTCTGGTATTTTGCTTTCACATCCTCATTGGCGTTTATATATTCTAATCGTTCATTTTATTTGCAGACCTGTGTTTTGAACAGCGTTGCCCATATATGGAACGATTGTTACGTGGGCCTTAAGGACGGCTACTTTGTCCTTTAGGAGGAGTTGAGCGCAGCGAAGAGCGCTTTATCTGATTCCAAGAAGAAGAGAGGGACTGTGACTCTGCCCACATCCGACAGCTGGAGTCGTACGTTTCTTCAACCCGAATTGAGGTTGAGAAGTTGCAAGAGGAATGTGGCGGCGACAAGGCGCTTGCTCAGGATGCCCTTCGTCAGTTATTGGAGGCTCAAGGTAAGATATTTCGCGTGGAGGGAGAGTTGGGCTTGTTGAGAAGCAAAGTGGACAGGTTGTCATATGCGTAGCAGAGTGTTAAGGAGATCAAGGCTATGGGGGTCGCCGAGTACAAGGACTCCTTGGATTTCGTGGAGGAGCGGTTCCAGATCTCGTAGGAGCTTCGTGCTGAGATCATGACCAAGGAGGTGGAGCCTTTGCTAGAGGATGAGTGTGAGGTCGCCTTTTATAGGGGCATCCAGAATACTTTTCGTATGATGGAGAGAAAATTCGGGTGCGGTATTGCTGGACTTGGAGCTGGGGACCTCTCGTGGGAGGATCGTCCTGATGCAGACGAGGATTGATCTTTGTATTTTTTGTACTTGTTGTTTTCTTTTCCCGTTTTGTAGTCTTGTTCCCTTATCTACAGTGTCGTGTTGATGTCATTGTATTTTGTGACTCCATTGCTTTATGTAGCAGTTACTCTTATGTGTATCTGATAATTTATGGTTTTAGCTATTTTCTATGTGGTGGTCGGGGGGGACTGGCCCCAAAGTTGACGGTGAAGAGTGTTGGTCTTCAAACCATTGGTGACCGCGAGAGGGACATACCCTTACGGTTAGAGGGGAGAACTGGCCCCAGAATTGACGGTGGAGAGTGTTAGTCTTCAAACCGTTGGTGACCGCGAGAGGGACAGGCCCTTACGGTTAGAGGGGGAACTGGCCCCAGAGTTGACGGTGAAGAGCGTTAGTCTTCAAATCATTGGTGACCGCGAAAGAGACAGACCCTTACGGTTAGTGGGGGGAACTGGCCCCAGAGTTGACGGTGAAGAGCGCTAGTCTTCAAACCGTTGGTGACCGCGAGAGGGACAGACCCTTACGGTTAGAGGGGGGAATTGGCCCCAGACTTGACGATGAAGAGCGTAGGTCTTCAAACCGTTGGTGACCGTGAGAGGGACAAACCCTCACGATTAAAGGTGGGAACTGGATCCAGAGATGACGGTGAAGAGCGTAGGTCTTCAAACCGTTGGTGACCGCGAGAGGGACAAGCCCTTATGATTAGAGGGGGAACTGGCCCCAGAGTTGACGGTGAAGATCATTGGTCTTCAAACCGTTGGTGATCACGAGAGGGACATGCCCTTACGGTTAGAGAGGGAATTGGCCCCAGAGTGTTCCTACGGTGATAGGGTTAAGAGTAAACAAAACAAAATATATTGAATTTAAGCAAACACTAGTACATGTGCAAGTACAAACTTGTGACTTTTGAATTAATGATTGTACTTTAATACAAACAAACCGAAAGCGTAGATAATGTTGGGCTATCCTGCCCGGCTCTTGGTCTTCCCGTGCAGCATTTGGATGAGTTCTCCCGATTCTTCTACAAGATGTGCGACGATGATTTAGGCGCCGGTCATTCTGGCGACTGGTCTTCAGTTGCCTTTTCCTGAGCTGCTTGCCTCTAAGCCGTTCTGTGAAAATTCTTCAGGTGCCCCAACTGGACGAGGCGCTCGATTTCATCCTTCAAGCACAGACAATGCTTTGTATGATGACCTAGGCCCCGGTGAAAATTGCAAAACTGGGACTGATTCCCTGTGTTGTGAGGGAGCGATCCCGGCCACCTGACAATCTTGTTGTTGCAGATTATAGATAGGATATGCTCGTGGGAGGCATTTAACGGGGCGTAGATCTGGGTTTTTTGGTTCATCGGCCCTCGGGGACAGACCGAATGGCTCTGGTTAGGCCGATCGACCTCTGTAATTGGTCGTTGTCCCTTCCTTTTCTATCCCATGGTCTCAAGTTGTCGCATATTGGTTGATGTCGAGAGATTAGTTTCTGCTGTCGGCGCTGGAACCACACGGCTCTTCTCTGAGCAAAGCTTCTTGGGATTCAGGCTTTGTGGGGCCCATGACTAATCCAAGGGACCTCAGTCATTGCATTGCTAAGATGATGAACGGAGTTTTGGAGGATTTTTCCTTTGCTCGCCATGCGGCCCGCCATGGAGGTGTCGTGCTATAGCGTGTCGAGCAGTATGCTCCCGAATATCGCGTCATATGGCGAATCAGCTTCTGCGATGACAAACTGGACTTTGTATTGGACATGTTCTGGAAGTTTCCCTATGTGTATGGGGAGGATGATGTCTTCTATGGTGGGTATTATTGTTTCGTCCGGAAGTTCCGCATAGCTAGCTCTGTGCTTGAGGTTCCCGCCAAGGAGTTTGAGTCATATCACATTTACCATGAACACGATAGTGAATGGTATGTGGTGGCTTATCAAAGCCCTTCTTAATTCAAATGTCGAGTTCCCAATTCTTGCGTGCAAGTCGAAATCCAACCCTCCACAGAGATCCATTTGATGTGATTTCACGATGACGCCTTCCTGACGCCTGTTAGGCTCTGTCCTCCCTGAAGTGAAGAGTTCGTCCTCCCTGGGCTCCTTCCTTGCCTAAGCTCCTCCCTGGGCTCCTTCCTTGCCTAAGTTGCTTCTCTGATATTTCGTGCCTGGACTTCATGCCATCCGGTGAACAATTGGGATAGCTCTGTGAAGTTGTGAATGATTACTTCTAGCAGGGACCATAACCAGTTGAGAGCGTCGACACAAAGTGTTGCTGGGAAGATCTTGCAAGTAATCTGGTCTAGAAGCCCGAACGCTTCCATCGTGGTCAGGAAGTAGTTGACATGCTCATATGAGTTTTCTGCTCCGTGGAACTTCCTATACTGTGGGGGCTTGAGCCAAGACGGAACTGGATATGCCAAGATCCGCTCTGACAAGGGGGATTGACTTGACCGGATCAGTATGTCGCCATCAGGAACTTGCTCGATCATTAGAGGGCTTGCTTGTCGGCAATGACGGGCCATTGAGGTAGGGTAGGTGCAACGACGGGTGCTCCCCCTCGTGAATTTGTGGGGAGAGAGGAACTGCCTGCGTCTGAAATTGCCTGATGAATATCCATCATTGTCGGTCCCTCGCGGAGATTGCTTTCAGAGCTAGTCGGGAACGCAAGTTCCCACAGACGGCGCTAAACTGTTGTGGGTCGCTCGACGCTCCGATGGACCTGTCTAGTTGAACCACCTTAACTCGAGAGCGAGCTAAGCATGCAAACTGTTAATGAGAGAACTAGTGGACAACACAAAGACGTTTTTAATGTGAAAAATTCGGAAAGGGTAAAAAACCATGCGGCTGGAGCTGCGCCAACCAAATTCAACTATATGTCGGTTTCTTACAAGTAAAACTGAGAACTTGAGGGCAACAGGCCGTGCCGCTCATTACAGTGGTAATAAAGAGAAATATCTGAGGATGACATGTCACCTCTCAAGAAACTAAGTACTTTTCCGCTTGAATGAGAGTGAGATGCTCCAGTCGCCTTTCGGTGCCCGGAGGATCTCCGAGTCACTTAGGAAGAATGTCTTCGAAAGCGGAGGAGATCTTCAAAGGCTCGAAGGAGATCTTCAAATGCTTGAAGGATATCTTCGAGGATTTGAAGGAGATCATCAAAGACTTGAAGGAAATCTTCAAGCATCGAAGGAGAACTCTGAGGAATCTTCAACGGAGCTCTCTCGTGTGTAGAAGACAAGGTGCCTTGAAATGAAAGCTTTGGGCTCCTTTTATAGCCTTGAGCAGGGGTAACCTAGTAATTTTGTTGTTGTAACCACCGTAACCACCTGACGGGCGAATCACATTTGCCGATCTGGAGCACATGGTTCGTCATTTTTTGGATATTCCCGTTGTGCCCCCCCCGGGCAATTCAGTCAATTTGGGCAGCTTCGTTGATGGCGTTGAGCGCAATGAGCAAGACCTGCAATCTATGAAATTAAGAAAGGTTAACTGTCGCGTGCGTCAGGAATATTACAGTGTTCTGAGCGTGTGGTGAACGTGGAAGCGTTTTGAGCGCACGGTGACTGCGGAAACACTCTGAGCGCGCGGTGACCACGGAAACGCTCTGAGCGCGCGGTGACCGCAGAAATGCTCTGAGCGCGCGGTGACCGCGGAAATGCTCTGAGCACGCGGTGAACGCGGAAGCGTTCTAAGTGCGCAGTGAACCCGGAAGCGCTTTGCTCAGTCGGACACTGCTAAAGGGACATGCTTGCAAGAGGGAAGGTGTTGTTGGTATTTCCAAGGTGATCATAAAGCAATCAAGCAGTTAGTTTCACATCCAACGTGATATGATCCTATATGGTCGTACATAGGAGCGTTTGGAGAAGTTGGAGGAATGATTGTGTTGGCCTTACTTATATTGGATATGAGTGAATGACCAATCCTATGACTCGTTGCAGTTAGGTCGATTATTGTATGGAGCATATTGACATGTGTTCAAGACGACATTGCATGTATCGTCGAGATCATCACAACAATATTGTGAATATCGTTGAGTGGTCACGACGATATGACCAACTGTCAACCTTTGATGTATCGTTGAAGTGTTGTGCGATATCGTCGTGATTGTCACGACGATATATTAGTCATCACGACGATATCATCGAGATCGTCTTGACGAAATAGGTCTTCACGACGATATTGTCGAGATCGTCTCGACGATATAAATCTTCACAGTGATATCGTCGAGATCGTCTCGACGATATAGATCTTCATGACGATATCGTCGAGATCGTCTCGACGATGTTTTAGCGATCATGACGATACTTACTATATACTCATATTAAAGACCCGGGTCTGCGGATATCTAATTATATGCCCCTGGGTATAAATAGGAAAGTGATTAGGTTTTTCCTGTGACTTTATCTTTCGTGATAGAGATGGAATCATTTCACAAGATTTTCGCGAGACCCGTCCGGCTGCCGCCGCCTCTCCCTTGGATGGATCTAGCAATCCGTGGGAGTCGTTGAGGGCACTCCTTCTCCGACCCAGTTCTTGTTGGACAAGAAGCTTGGGGTTCTCCTTCGCTCGTGCGGACTGTTGTAGATGCGCATATCTACTTTTTGTGCTTGGAACTCATCCGCCTATCTTGTGCCTATTTCTGGATCAGATTTTAGAGCACCTTGGTGGAGTATTAACTAAATCCCTCTCAGGTATATTGCAATATGTTGCTTTATTTATCTCTTGATTCATGAAAGATCTAAAACTGTTTAGGGTTGTTCTTGTTTATTTATTTCGCTGCGCACACATGATGTGTTGTTCCACTCTTGTTTAGAGAAAACCCAAGAAGCACGCCTCCGAAAGACCGCACCCCCAAGACGAGAAGGCACACCCTCCTAAAAAGGATGGTTGATGCGGTTCTGGCCGCACCCCCCAAAGGGAGTGTGTTTTCGGCCGCACCCCTCAAGGGAGTACGGTGTCGCCTGCTGTGCGTTTGACGTACCTAAAAATTTTTCGGGAGAGAGAGAGAGAGAGCGGGAGAAAGGCCAGACTATTTAATAATATATAGAGAGACGGAGAGAGGAAAATTTTTTAGGTACGTCAAACGCACAACAGACATGGTGCGTTTGAAATTATAAAAAATGCATTTTTAGAGCAAGTTAATTATTTTTTTACAAAAATAATTATCAAATAGTAATTATATTTTGCTTACAAACATTTTAAGATCATTTTTTTTAAAAAAATGTTTTAAAAAATAAACTCCGGCCGGATCTCGTCATTCCGATCGGAGGTGTTTTTTTTAAAAAAAAATAAGCTCCGGCCGGATCTCGGCATTCCGGCCGGATCTAAAGGCTGAAAATTTTGACGTATAACAGCATGGTACGTTTGAGGTACCTAAAAATCTCTCGTCTCTCCCCCTCTCTCTCTCTCTCCCGTCTCTCTCTATATTAAATAGTAATATTTAATGTTTTTATTTTTGACAGACTTGATCAAGTAATATTTAAGGACGGTACTACACGTACCCAACTCTTACAAAAGAACTACAAAAGTGGAGCCCGCGAGAGAGGGGAGAGAAGAGGCAACATTAATTAATTTCTCGGATAATAAATCAGATTGGTTTTTTTTGGAGTGTGCGTGAGGCCTGAGATATACAAAGGAAAAAAAAAGAATAATAATAATAATTAAAAATGTATTGGTAAACTTGCGTAAATGTTAACTTACAAAAATGTATGCCACATTGACTATGGAAATCTGGATGACAAAAATCCTTAAACCATCTGTTGGAGAATGTTTTGCATAAAAATACACTAAAAATTAATATGAGGCATCTTACTCTTGCGTCAACTTCAACATTCAGGACTATTCCTACAACCAAAAAAAATTTAATTAATTAAGAAATAGAAGAATAATGAAATTGTAATTACAAAATAAAACTTCTGACATTCAGATCAAAATCACGTGGCAAACGACTTTGTATTGATTTTTGGAGGTTCAAGCAAATCATCTTTATTTGTCACAACAATTTCATTGACATCTTCATCACTAATGTCCATACTAGAAGACTGAGCATCATCCATATTACAGTTTCAATAAATGGCACTGAAGTAGGAAATAATCAGAAAATAAGAAATAATCACTGAAGTAGGAAATAATCAGTGAAGTAAGAAATAGTCGTGTGCAACCAGTGAAGTAGGAAATAATCAGAAAATCGTTGATTGGAAACCTGGATGAAGTCTCTGTTAATAGTCAATGAACAGAGAGTAATCACATTCGCAGAAGCAGATAAACAGGGCTGATGCTCAATCTTGGTATCTCTCTCGGACGAGACCCTATTCGAAAATTAGCAAAAGGAACACATATAAGTCAACACAACTTCTTTTGAATGTTCAGACACTCTTCAGAAGTTCTAAAACAGCATTGAATAGTCCAATCAGTAGCAAAAATGAAAGACAAGCCGCAGAAAGAACATGACAAACAGTGGAGGGGGGATCAGGAGGACGGAGTAGGTTAACATTACTTCTTAAAATGAGCAAATGCAACTGAACATTAGAACAGAATACAGGTGATTAATGAATCAAAGGATTTTACCGGGCGTCGATGGTGCAGGCCGGGCGGCGGGCGTCGATGGGAGAGGCCGGACGGCGTTGGGAGAGGGGGCGGCGATGGTGCAGTCCGGCGTTGGGAGAGGGAGGCGGCGATGGTGCAGTGAAATAGGGTTTTTGTTGGACAGTCGGGTGTTTTGTTTGATGGTTTGATGGTGGGGCCCATTATTGGAAAAAGTGATCAACATCAAAGTTGTAGATCTCATCGAGATCTACAACTTTCATGTTGATCACTTTTTGATTTCGAGTCGTTGAGGACCTCGATTTGTGCCCCGAAAAAAGTCGACGTGACTTTTCTCGGGGCCCAAATCATGCCCCTAAACGGCTTCAAATCGAAAATTGATCAGCATGAAAGTTGTATATCTCGATGAAATCTACAACTTTCATGTTAATCACTTTTTCAAATAAGATATATTTGGGCCTCAAAACTCAAAAAATAGTATTCGCGCTATAAATTTCTAATTTCTTATTCGAAGACTAACATTTGTATTTTCAGTTTTCTTGATTTTTGAGCCCTAAATATATCTTATCTAATAAAGTGATTAACATCAAAGTTGTAGATATCATCGAGATCTACAACTTTCATGTTGATCACTTTTTGATTTCAAGTCGTTTAGGTACTCGATTTGGGCCCCGAAAAAAGTCGACGTGACTTTTTTCGGGGCCCAAATTGTGCCCCTAAACGACTTCAAATAGAAAGTTCCAAATATAAAGAAATACTATGGCCTGTTAATAGCATGAGTTAGAAATTCCAACAAATAATATAGGTCATCAGTAATTCAACCACCGTCGGATTTAAACCTTTTAATCTGCACTCTCTCTCCAAATTTTCGTAGGTCTCCTAAACCTAGAGTAGTAAGGTGCCCTAAACCTATATTTTCGTAATACTATGGCTTGCTAATAGCATGAGTTCGAAATTCCAACAAATAATATAGGCCATCAAATCTTGCTCAGTAATTCAACCACCGTCGGATTTAAACCTTTTAATCTGCACTCTCTCTCTCTCTCTCCAAATTTTCGTAGGTCTCCTAAACCTAGAGTAGTAACTAGTAAGGTGCCCTAAACCTATATTTTCGTAGTACTCCTACCCTACAATATGAAATTACCATTTTACCCTTCTGATTTTGAAAAATTTGATAAGGTGAAACCCGATCTACATATAAAATATGCACGCCAGGTCTGCATTATTATCACAAGCCGGCCTGCATACAGGCCCGCCCGCTGTACATAGCACGCCCCATTTCAAATTTTAAATAAGCACTCATATACTGCTACTTAAACATGAAAATTATTTCAATTCTCACGATGTGGGACTAAAGACCTAGCATATCAGTTTTGCGCTTGCAGTTATTCGCAGACCAACATTTTTATTTTCAGTTTTCTTGATTTTTGATCCCTAAATATATCTTATTTGAAAAAGTGATCAACATCAAAGTTGTAGATCTCATCGAGATCTACAACTTTCATGTTGATCACTTTTTCATTTCAAGTCGTTTAGGACCTCGATTTCTGCCCCGAAAAAAGTCGACGTGACTTTTCTCGGGGCCCAAATCATGCCCCTAAACGGCTTCAAATCGAAAGTTGATCAGCATGAAAGTTGTGTATCTCGATGAGATCTACAACTTTCATGTTAATCACTTTTTCAAATAAGATATATTTGAGCCTCAAAACTCAAAAAACAGTATTCACGCTATAAATTTCCAGTTTCTTATTCGCAGACTAACATTTGTATTTTCCGTTTTCTTGATTTTTGAGCCCTAAATATATCTTATCTGATAAAGTGATCAACATCAAAGTTGTAGATATCATCGAGATCTACAACTTTCATGTTGATCATTTTTTGATTTCAAGTCGTTTAAGCTCTTGATTTGGGCCCCGAAAAAAGTCGACGTGACTTTTTTCGGGGCCCAAACCGTGCCCTAAACGGCTTCAAATAGAAAGAAATACTATGGCCTGCTAATAGCATGAGTTCGAAATTCCAACAAGTAATATAAGCCATCGAATCTTGCTCAGTAATTCAACCACCGTCGGATTTAAACCTTTTAATCTGCACTCTCTCTCTCCAAATTTTCGTAGGTCTCCTAAACCTAGAGTAGTAAGTTGCCCTAAACCTATATTTTTGTAGTACTCCTACCCTACAATGTGAAATTACCATTTTACCTTTCTGATTTTGAAAATTTTGATAAGGTGAAACCCGATCTACATATAAAATATGCACGCCAGGTCTGCATATATTATCACAAGCCGGCCGGAATACAGGCCCTCCCGCTCTACATAGCCCGCCCCATTTCAAATTTTAAATAAGCACTCATATCCTGCTACTTAAACACGAAATTTTTTTTTATTCTCACGATGTGGGACTAAAGGCCTAGCATATCAGTTTTGCGCTTGCAGTTATTCGCAGACCAACATTTTTATTTCCAGTTTTCTTGATTTTTGAGCCATAAATATATCTTATTTGAAAACGTGATCAACATCAAAGTTGATGAGATCTACAACTTCCACGTTGATCACTTTTTGATTTTGAGTCGTTTAGGACCTCGATTTGTGCCCCGAACAAAGTTGACGTGACTTTTCTCGGGGCCCAAATCAAGCCCCTAAACGGCTTCAAATTGAAAGTTGATCATCATGAAAGTTGTATATCTCGATGAGATCTACAACTTTCATGTTAAACACTTTTTCAAATAAGATATATTTGGGTCTCAAAACTAAAAAAACAGTATTCGCGCTATAAATTTCTAATTTCTTATTCGCAGACTAACATTTGTATTTTCAGTTTTCTTGATTTTTGATCCCTAAATATATCTTATCTGATAAAGTGATCAACATCAAAGTTGTAGATATCATCGAGATCTACAACTTTCATGTTGATCACTTTTTGATTTCAAGTCGTTTAGGCACTCGATTTGGGCCCCGAAAAAAGTCGACGTGACTTTTTTCAGGGCCCAAATCGTGCCCCTAAATGGCTTCAAATAGAAAGTTCCAAATATAAAGAAATACTATGGCCTGCTAATAGCATTAGTTCGAAATTCCAACAAATAATATAGACCATCAGATTTTGCTCAGTAATTCAACCACCGTAGGATTTAAACCTTTTAATCTGCACTCTCTCTCTCTCCAAATTTTCGTAGGTCTCCTAAACCTAGAGTAGTAAGGTGCCATAAACCTATATTTTCGTAGTACTCCTACCCTACAATGTGAAATTACCATTTTACCCTTCCGATTTTGAAAATTTTGATCAGGTGAAACCCGATCTACATATAAAATATGCACGCCAGGTCTGCATATATTATCAGAAGCCGACCTGCATACAGGCCCGCCCACTCTACATAGCTTGCCCCATTTCAAATTTTAAATAAGCACTCATATCCTGCTACTTAAACACGAAAATTATTTCTATTCTCACGATGTAGGACTAAAGGCCTAACATATCAGTTTTGCGCTTGCAGTTATTCGCAGACAAACATTTTTATTATCAGTTTCTTGGTTTTTGAGCCCTAAATATATCTTATTTGAAAAAGTGATCAACATCAAAGTTGTAGATCTCATCGAGATCTACAACTTTCATGTTGATCACTTTTTGATTTCGAGTCGTTTAGGACCTCGATTTGTGCCCCGAAAAAAGTCGACGTGACTTTTCTTGGGGCCCAAATCATGCCCCTAAAGGGCTTCAAATCAAAAGTTGATCAGCATGAAAGTTGTATATCTCGATGAGATCTACAACTTTCATGTTAATCACATTTTCAAATAAGATATATTTGGGCCTCAAAACTCAAAAAACAGTATTGACGCTATAAATTTCTAATTTCTTATTCGCAGACTAACATTTGTATTTTCAATTTTCTTTATTTTTGAGCCCTAAATATATCTTATCTGATAACGTGATCAACATCAAAGTTGTAGATATCATCGAGATCTACAACTTTCATGTTGATCACGTTTTGATTTCAAGTTGTTTAGGCCCTCGATTTGGGCCCCGAAAAAAGCCGACGTGACTTTTTTCGGGGCCCAAATCGTGCCCCTAAACTGCTTCAAATAGAAAGTTGATCAACATGAAAGTTGTATATCTCGATGAGATCTACAACTTTCATGTTGATCACTTTTTCAAACAAGATATATTTGGGCCTCAAAATTAAAAAATAGTATTCGCGCTATAAATTTCTTATTTAGCTCGAGTGTATACTAGAAGTTCGTCGGGGGTGGGCGAAGCCCGTCGTCTCCACCGGTTACTTTCGTGGTTGATCGTAGGGGCGGAGCCCCGTGTCGGGCACTCGTATATATATATATATATATATATATATATATATATATATATATATATATATATATATATATATACGAGTGCCCGACACGGGGCTCCCCCTACGACTAAGCGCGACAGTACCCGGTAGGCGACCTTCGGCCGCATCCCCGCCGTGATGCTGTCGTGCGACCTTCGGTCGCATGCAGGCGGGCTTTGCCCACCTCAGCACGGGCTTCGCCCGTGCTCGATGCGTGTGCGGGCTGCGCCCACAACATATACATACGAGTACTCGAAATGACCGTAAAAAATATACATCAATATTACAATATTTATTTTCTAAAAAAAATACGTGTACACTTAAAAAGATTATTTTTTTCCTCTCTCTTTCCGTCTTTCTCCCGTGAAGTTTATTTATTTTTTAATATTAAAGATGTATGTGATAAAACATGTGAAAGATCCAACGGTGGAAAATGAAAGCACGGTAAGAGCATGAAGAATGCTATATTCTCTTATATAATAAAGATATATATATATATATTTATATATGGGTATGCTGGAAATACGCGCAGCGCGGTTTTTCCTTATATCCGCGCGTTCGTCGAACGCGGACTCCGTTCGACGAACACGGGGCTCCGTTCGACTAAAGATATATGTTTATATCTGCAATACCCGTGTTCGTCGAACGGAGCCCGCCGTTCGTCGATCGAAGCCAGCCTGTGTTCGTCGAACGGAGCCCGCCGTTCGTCGATCGAAGCCAGCCCGTGTTCGTCGAACGGAGGCCGCCGTTAGCCCGCCGTTCGTCGATCGAAGCCAACCCGTGTTCGTCGAACGGAGCCCGCCGTTCGTCGATCGAAGCCATTCCACGTTCGTCGAGCGTCCATTGTCGCCATTCGTCGTTCGTCGATCGGCGAATGGCCACGTTCGACGAACACGATCGACGAACGGCGAATAAGCTTCGATCTTTAGCCCGCGTTGGTCGATCAAATATTATTCGTCGATCGTGGTTCAGAGCCGTGTTCGTCGAACGGAGCCCCGTGTTCTTCGAACGGAGCCCGCGTTCGTCGAACGCGCGGATATAGGGAAAATCCGCGTTGCGCGTATATACATTAATTTGTATATATATACGAGTGACAGGCACGGGCCTCCGACCCGATCAAAGGCGTCATTAGTCGTAGGGGCAACATTTATCGTGGGGGGCGACATTTGTCGTGAGGGGAGGGGGGGCGATATTTCTCGTTGGTGCGACATTTGTCATGGGGGCGACTTTTGTCGTGGGAGTCAACATTTGTCGTGGGGGCGACATTTCTCGTGGGGGCGACATTTCTCGTGGGGCGCGACATTTCTCGTGTGTGGCGGCATTTGTCGTGGGGGCGACATTTGTCGTGGGGGACGACATTTGTCGCGGGGGGCGACATTTGTCGCGGGGGGCGACATTTGTCGTGTGAGCGATATTTGTCGTGGGGGCGACATTTGTCGTGGGGGCGACATTTGTCGTGGGGGCGACATTTGTCGTGAGGGGCGACATTTGTTGTGGGGGTGACATTTGTCGTGTAGTGCATTATTTGTCGTGGGGGGCATCATTTGTGGAGGGAGGCGGCATTTGTCGTGGGGGCGACATTTGTCGTGAGTGGCGACATTTGTCGTAGAAGGCTACATTTATCGTGGGTGACGACATTTGCCGTGGTGAGAGACATTTATTGTGAGGAGCGACATTTGCCGCGAGGGGCGACATTTGTCGTAGGGGCCGACATTTGTTGTAGGGGCTGACATTTTTCGTGAGCGGCCATAGGAAACTGAAACAAAACTCGGAACAACAAAAACAAAATTGAAAACATACCGTTCTTAAAACAATAAATTCAGAACATTAAAATTATCATTCTTCTAATTTTAGAAGAGGAGGATTTATCTAGAAATGTTTGAAGAAGGGAAAGAACAATAGAAACAGCAAAAATAACGAGGAATTGTTCTTCTAATTTCATTAGAGCAATGATGATTTTGTTGTTCTGAAAATGTTTGAATTGTTCTATGATTAATTTTGTTGGTCGATCTAACAAATTTCATAGAAACATAAGGAAATTATTTAAACTAAAAATATAACCACTATGTATTAACTTTACTAAAACAAAGCCTATTGAACAATTCTTCAAAATCTATTTCTCTTGGAAGTGAAATCTGATTGGCATCGAAAAAACAACAAATAGTAGCATTGACAATTTGGCATAGAACAAACATTAAAACAAACCTGAAAGCTTATATTACCATAGCCGTTTCTTAGTAGAAGCAATCAAATGAGTATTACTGAGATAAATTCTGGAATCCACCATCATAATTTTCCTTATTTCACGTTGCAATGAAATGAAAATGATTATTATTTTATAATAATTAATTAATGGAAGAAGTGAATTGATTATAGATTTCGCTAGGTTACCTAAAACCAGAGCACCCTGAGAACACTGTCACTGCTTGGGAGTAGCTAGCAGGCACGAAATGGTGATAATTGCAAATGAGTTTGAGAAACCTATGTGGAGGTCAATAAAATTAGTTTGGAAAATTGTGATAATATTATTAGACAACTGATTTGAGATATTAGAATATATTAATAGGAAAAAAATTGTGATAATATTATTTATATATTTTTTTTTGTCAAGAATATCTGCCAATTCCCAAACATAATTCAAAAACAGAAATACCTTGAAGCAGTAATCCTAAATTATTAAGCTCCAAAAAAATTTAAAAATAGGAGAAACCAAACTAACTAATGCCCCTAATAGGTTTAAGAATCCTAAATAAGAGAGATTTCTTTACAGATCATTCAATGCTAAGAATGGCTGGATTTTGTGGGCAGTAGGAGGTCCATCAATTGCTTCTTTGGTTGCTTATAAAAGATGAGAATGAAGTGATTTAAGGATTAACTGTGATCATAGAACAAAATCGGTTGATCGTTAGACATTTCAGATTTTTTTCATCATTAACCATTTGTTTTGCCGAGCGATGAGATGTTTGTGAAGAGCATACAAAAGAAATGAACGATGAATCTTAAAATACAGAGCATACATTTGACAGCAATAATCATAACCGATAAAAATTCAAGACATACCTAACTGATCCAGTTCACTTGATAACAATAATCATAAAATAAGATTAAGCAGTGAAACAGTGATATACATATAAATACAGCAAGAAGAAGGTTAAAATCAGGTTGAGCTTCTTTACCTCACCTCTTTGAGCAATAGTGCGGGAATATTAAAAACAATAGCATTGTACCCATTCAGATGAGAAACCAATCATTCATACATTTTAGGACTTGAAAGTAGATAGCTGAACTGAAAGGAGATCAAATAGAAATTAGAAAAACCTCCCACTCACTGGTTATCTATGTTATTGGCGTGGCATAGGTCCAACTCTTGGAAATGTGTGGAACATTTTAGCAAATTAGTTAACATTTTAGCAAATCAGTACAGCAAATCAGATTACCCAAGTATGAAAAAAACTGAGGTCAGTACACGTTGTAGTAAAGATTAAACCAAAAAATAAAGAAAACCAAAAGAACAGGAATAAAAACAACGAAATCAATGCGCATGATAGCTGGCGGAGGAGTGGTGTGAATTAACAAACAAATTTCACGATCTACCATTTTTTTCCTCCAATCCTTCTATTAAGCTAATCCATGGATGCCCGCTGCTTTGATTTTGCTGATGGTGTATCCCAGATGCTCTTGACCTGGATGAGGAAGTATTAATAAGCTAGATCGCATTAAGTTAAGCCAAATCAAAAGAGGTTGAAGGGTCGGACGACAAAAAATAAAAAAATAGGATAGGATTTGAAGCCTTGAGCATATTTATGGATTGAGAGCCGAAGGTGCAGGTGATGGGAGAGGACCATACAGAGGATCGTTGATAAATGCTTTGGCGAGGTTTCTCAGGCTTGCAAAATATGAAATGAAAAAGAGGAAGAAGGTGAAAAGCAGGAGAAAGCTGCGACAAAAATTATGCTTACCCATGGAAGGTCACCGCTCTGTTCTGCCGATGGGGTATGTCAACTGATATTGCTCTGTTCTGAAGCCAGTAGAATCGCTGAGCGTGCCGTCGTTTTCGTGCGTGGTAGGGGATGATGATGACGTGCGTGATCTGGAGTCGTCGTGGAGGAGGAGGCCTACAGTCGAGCGGAGAACCCTAATCGCGGGAATAGAGAGGTGGCTGCGAGTGAGATGGAGGTGGTAGAAGCATCGGACTGGCGGAAAGATTGTGCTGCGGAGGCCGGGAAGAAGAAGCGAGGGTTTGGGATGGGAAGGTTTCGCGCGTCGCGAGGTATGAATGCGGCTTGCGGGGGTAAACAACGGGTTTAGGGTAGCGGATTTGAAGGTTTATAGGAAGTGTGTGCCCGATTTGACGGCGATAGAAATACGGAGCCATATCGAACGGCCCATATTTTTTGCTGGATTTTTGATCTCACGCTAATCGCAGACCACCATATTTCTTTTTAATATAGTATATATATACACACACACAAGTGCCCGACACGGGGCTCCGCCCCTACGGCCAAGCGCGATAGTACCCGGCCGGCGACAGCGTGCTTTGCCCGCCCCCGGCGCAATGCTGTCGGGCGGCCTTCGGCCGCATCCAGGCAGGCTTCGGCCACATCCAGGCAGGCTTCGGCCGCATCCAGGCTGGCTTCGGCCGCATCCAGGCTGGCTTCGGCCGCATCCAGGCTGGCTTCGTCCACCTCCGCATGGGCTTCTCCCGTGCTAGACGCGTCTGTGGGCTACGCCCGGAACATATACATATGAGTACTCGAAATGATCGTAAAAAAATATAGATCAATATTACGATATTTATTTTGTAAAAAAAAAGGCATATACTTAAAAAAATTATTTTATTTCTCTCTCCTTCCCTCTCTCTCTTTCCCTCTCCGCCGCACTCTCTCCCCCTCTCTCTTTTTCTTTCTCTCCCTCCCTCTCTCTTTTCTCTTTAAAAATAATATTTTTTATTGAGAGATCCAACGGTTGAAAATAAAAGTACAATAAGAGCATGGAAAATGCTATATTCTCTTATATAATAAAGAAAGATACACACACACACACACACACACACACTAATGAGAGACACGGGGCTCCGCCTCTAAGGCCAAGTCCGGCAGTACCCGGTCGGCAACGACGGGCTTTACCCGTCCTCGACAGAACATATACATATGAGTACTCAAAATGACCGCACAAAAATTTTAATTAATATTTTATTATCATTTTTTTTCAAAAACATTTATATTTTAGCAAAAAATCATTTTAAAGTAGGTCTAATGATAACCTAGGTCTAATGATAACCTATCATAGTAGGTGTAAGAGGTCTACTAAAAAAACTTTTAGATTTTATGAATTTCCATCATTATTTTTACTATAAGAATATAGTGCAATTACACAAATAGCCATTATATTTTATTAATTTCCATTTTTTTCATAATATATGTTAAGTCATTGGAATAAAAGAATGAGGTTATATTTGACAATTTTGAATGTTGCACCAAAGAAAACTTCTTGTATATAGTAGTTAAAGATATATATATATATATATATATATCTTTATCTTTACCATATATACAAAAATATCAAACTCATGAATTTTAAAGTCGTTGAAATGATTACAGCCGTTGAATCTGGCATGATATTTTATCGGCCGTCGGATCAAACCGCTCCCTCACTCTCCACTTTTTCATAGGTCTCCTAAACCTACTATGGGGTGACCTAAAACTACGAAAGGGGTAGAGTACCCAACAACATGAAATTACGATTTTACCCCTAAATTTATTGAAAAATGAGTGTCATATGACCCATTTTTTAATCTCACAAAATTTGTCAATGGTGAAAATTGAACACAGGTCTCCACTATGTCGACCAAAAATGACAACCATCACACCATATGATTTTTGTTGAACAAAATTAAATTAACTTTTATATATACTGATATAAATATAGATCACCTCCGCAGAAAGTCGCACCCCGCCGAATGTCGTCGCACCTGCTGAATGTCGCCCCGCCAAATTCGTTTGGTAGGTTTTGAGAGACAGGAATTGGTTTTGGCTGAAAATCTTTGGCGCAGAGGTTTTGGAAATAGGCAAAAAATAAATTCTTGTGTTCGTTTGAAGAAGATTTTGAGAGAAAATGATGATGAAAAGTGTCAAAATGATGAGGAACTCCGGCCAAAATGATGATTAACTCCGGCCACAATGATGATGAACAATGTCATGAAAACTATCCCAAAATCCATCTAAATAGGTAAGTTTTGGGCATAGAAGGATTTTTCAAAAAGCAAAACTCATGGGTTTTGTGCCAAAACCAATCCCCTCATTTAAAATAAGCAAACGAACATTAGAATTGATTTTGGTCAAACACATTACTCCCAAACCCATAGGTTTTCTGTGAATGTCAATTCCTTCCTAAAAGACATCAAACGAACAAAATTGGTTTTGATATACTAAAAACCAATTCTTTCCTCTCAAAACCCACGAAACGAACGCAACTTTCTTGTATTTAATTCTCATCAACAATCCCGTTGTCTTTTATTTTTATTTATTTAAAAAAAATTGGCACGGTCAAACAATCTCTCCCTCTCTCTTTCATCTGCCTCTTTCTCTCCCCTCCCTCTCTCTTCTCCCCTCTCTCTCTCTTCCTACCTTTATTTTTTACGGACATCACTGTAGCAGCTCTAACAATTTTATTATATAGTATATATATATATATCTTTACCATATATACAGAAATATCAAACTCATGAATTTTAAAGAGTTGAAATGATTACAGTCGTTGAATCTGGCATGATATTTTATCCGCCATCAGATCAAACCGCTCCCTCTCTCTCCACTTTTTCATAGGTCTCCTAAACCTACTAGGGGGTGACCTAAAACTGTGAAAGGTGTAGAGTACAAAACAACATGAAATTACGATTTTACCCCTAAATTTATTGAAAAATGAGTGTCATATGACCCATTTTTTAATCTCACAAAATTTGTCAATGGTGAGAATTGAACTCAGGTCTCCACTATGTCAACCAAAGATGACAACCATCACACCATATGGTTTTTGTTGAACAAAATTTAATTAACTTTTATATATACTAATATAAATATTGATCGCCTCCGCAGAAAGTCGACACCCCGCCGAATGTCGTCGCACCTGCCGAATGTCACCCCGCTGAATGTCGTCGCCCATGCCGAATGTCGCCCCCACCGAATGACGTCGCCACCCCCGCCGAATGTCGCCGCCCGCACGGGGGCCCTCGTGACGGGCCGGGTACTGTGGCACGGGGGTCCCCCCGTGCATTGTCACTCGTATATATATATATATATATATATAAAATAGGCGTGCAAAAAAGGCCCTGCGGGCCCAGGCCAGACCCGGGCCTGCAGGGCCCGGGCTTTGTATATGCCAGGCTCAGGCCGGGCCTCTGCCAAACCGGGCCCGGGCCTCGCCAAAATAAGGGGTCCTGCCTGAGCCTACAAGATCGGGCCCAAGCAGGCCCCCAAAACACTTAAATATTCAAAATTTTGTATTATATAAAATTATATATATTATAATATGTATTATATAAATTTTTTTTATATTATTTATTAAATTAATGGCTGCCAAAAGGCAGCAAAAAGCTGCCTTTTGGCAGCCAATTAGGCTGGGCGGCCACGCCCAACACATTTAATGCTGGGCGTGGCATCCCAACATTTAATGTTGGGCAGCAAACAACGCTGCCCAACATTAAATGTTGGGTTCTGCCCAGCTTTCTAGCTGGGTAGCGCCCAACTTATTGCGCCCAACGGGCACAAGGCAAAAGCCTGGTGCCCGGGCAGGCCTGGGCCCGGCCCGACCCGGGCATCAGGCCGGGCTCTGGTCAAATAAGGGGGCCTAGTGAGCCCCATTAGGCCTGGATTGGGCCTGGCCCGGGCCTAATTACCAGACCTGGGCCTAACCGGGCTCAGACTCGGGCCGGGCAACCAGGACTGTGATGATTCAGTGGTTCAAGATCTCCTTATCAAAAGATCTGGTGGTTCATGATCTCCTGGTCAAAAGATCAGTGGTTCTAAGAGTCTCCTTACCAAAAGACTCAGGCACAGTGGTGCATCCCTACCAGGTGGTAGAAGAGGGGAGTACCCACATTTTTGGGAACCTCTATAAAAATTATGTGTTTTCTGGTTGCTAATTTTCTGTGTTGTCCCTATAGCTAGTTTACTCTACTAATTTCTGCTTTATATTTCAGCACAAGTTCATTCTGCCTGAGATCTTGTTTGAGCATAAATCCTTAGATTATTTTATTGTACTCACAGTTAGAATAGGAATAATTTTTAAATCTCTATTCACCCCCCTCTAGAGGATTCTTAGAGGCACACTGTGCATTTTCATTAAGTGTTACTGAAATATTGAAAACGATGTTTCTCAATGAAAATATTGTTTACCTTCTAATCATATTGAAAACAAAGTTCCATTCTGCTTGCACATCCATACCTTTTGACACCGCTGGTATAATACTTATAAATCCTTTAACTACATTAAGCGAAAGATCAGAGAACCCGATTCTCTATATTTTCAGGAGTTGCGCCTGTCAAGCATGAAAAATCATTAATATTGGTTAGGATAAAAATAATTTATGTGAAATGATTGTGAAAGTATTAAGACTGAACTAAGAATGTTAACTTAGTTTTACTTGATGTCATGTCGTACTTCATGTCGTCGTTGAATCGATCTGATCAAAAATCTCTTTGAACACTACGTTCTTTGTGTACACACCCTCATGACCCTGAATTGCATAGTTTTTAACTAAAACTCTTGTGGTCTGTGCTGAAACTTCTCTTGATAAAGCAACATACAATTGTCCATAACTGAAGACGTGATTCGGAAGATAGATTTCGACATTTCCAATTGTCTGGCCCTGGGACTTGTTAAATGTTAATGCGAAAGTCAATCTGACAGGAAATTATTTCATCGTCAGTTCGAACGACATCTTGTAATCTTCTGCGCTTTTAAGTGGTATGCGTGGAATGAAAACTCTAAGACCCTTGAAATGCCCTACCAATATAGTTGCTTCAATAATATTTCTTCCAAACCTACGACATATTAGCCGCGTGCCGTTGCATAATCTAATCTTTGGATCAATATTTCGGAGAAGCATAATTGTACAGCCACGCTTCAATGTTAGTTTGTGTGTTGGTAGGTTACCAGGATTAATAGAGTTTAAAAATTCCGGGAGATATAAGTTATGGTTATCATCTGAGACAGAGTCGTAAGTTGTGCTATCCCCCGGGAACATGGTCATGCATATTTCGTTCAACTTGTTAACTTCTTCATTTAATGGAGTTATTAGGGACCTTGTCTCCATATACTCCACATCGATACCGCTGACATCATAAGTCGTATTTGGAAAAACAAAATTTATTAAATCATCGATTGATTGCTCTCCTTCCGAAGGCATAATAATTGAGTCAAGAAGCCGAATCATGTCATTTTCTAGTGTTGGCTCCTCACCATCTGCGACACTGAGCAAGAATTCAGCAAATTCGATGTCATCGTGTGCTCTCATATTTTCCTTGAGTTTAAGCAGCTTCACACCTGACCATAAATAAAACTCAACAATGCTTGACCTAATTATTTCTAATCTTGTGCCATTCACAACAACTGGTGTGACCTGTCTGAAATCACCTCCCATGATAAGAACCTTCCCACCAAAAGGCTTATCTTTTTGCAGCACGTCTCGCAATGTACGGTCCAGAATTTCAAAAGTTTTTCTGTTAGCCATGAGTGCCTCATCCCAAATAATTGTGGATGCCATTTCAACCAATTTGCGCATATCAGACTGTTTACTGAAACCACAATTTTGTACGTTCTCGAGTTTAATTGGTATCTTGAATCTTGAGTGGGCAGTGCAGCCGCCAGGTAGTAAATTTGCTGCTATTTCGAAAGTTGCAATTGCAATCACAACGCGACCTTCATTACGAAAAGTTGCTAGCATAGACCGATAAAGAAACGTTTTACAAGTCCCACCAGGGCCATCAACGAAAAAAATACCTTCACTTCCTTCCCTTATGCAACTGCATATAGTGTTGTATGTTGTTTGTTGTCCATAATTCAGTAGCGACATTGAATTTAAATCCACAACCGATATTGGAATTGATAGTTCATTGTCAATCAAGCCTGGTAAGTCTACTGAGTATTGTATGCCCTCGCTTATCATTGGTAAGTCAAAATCTTTTGTGCTTTTGTTGTATTGCTCAAAGATATTGTTTAACTCACAAAGTAATCTGTTTATTAAGAAATTACTGTTCGTAGTGCTGCTGCTACCGTAATTCTCGATCATTGTTGCATGGTTCTCATCTCATAGTGTTCTTACTCCAGTTGGCTGGCAGTACAACAATATTGTAGCAAATAATCTTCGCAGTGCCGCTGACATTCTAAAATTTCTAGCCTCCGCTAGGCATTCTCTGATGTTATTATCTTCTTCAAGTAGGCCCTGTTTCTCAGCCGCTTCCTTAAATGTTGTGCAATGATTACCATTGACGGTATATAGGTAATTAAACGATGTTGGCGCTGGAATATGATTAAGTAAAAGACGTAAATAGAAGCGCTCCCCATCGGTTGGTGACACGACGTACATACGTCCAACCACTGTTCGATTTCAGACTCTTTTTTCCATTTTCGTGAAGGTGTTAGCCACCTGTAGTGCTTTGCAAAGTCGACATATAAGTATTGAACGTTTTCTAGTCCGTTGTTGTATGTTTTGAAGAACTCTATTAGCATTGTTCGTGAATTCCGTTCATTAGCCAGAACATCGGTAATAGATTGGTTGTTTCGAAATTGAACTTGATGTTCATTTGGTAGATGTATTTGCAACGTAACCGAACAACAAAAGGAAAAGTTTGATACATATGAAACTTGAAAAGTTTCCATGAAGCCTCAGGCGCACAAATCCAACGACCGTCGACATATTTACTAACTTCGTCATAATTTGGACCCGGTCGCACCTCGAATGCAACCCTGTCAGGACCTTAATTTATACACATACTTTTACATATATTTAATGCTTTTAATGCTACTACATATTTCTACATTGATATGACAGTCGTATTTAAGTAGGAGCCATGGGTTGTACGGAACCACCCATCCATTGTCGACGACAAAATCTCCATCTCGTTCAATAGGATTTGGTATGTTAACATCACAACGACGGTAAAGTGGGTAAGAATCCAAACCGTGTGTAGTGGCTTCTATGAAAGGTTTTGGAAACCCTTTTTTGCATACATTATTTCTCATGCACTGCGCATTTGGTCTTAACCGTCTGCATGGTCCGTGTATCATATGTCTAAGCACTGCATTGTATAGCTCTGGTTTCTCTGCATGTATTGGTATTTCAGCTCTTACGACGCAATCATAATCATCCGGACTACTTAGCTTATCGTGTTCATTAAAAATAAATAGCATATGTGCATGGGGAAGACCCCTCTTTTGAAATTTTATCACATGGACGTGTGCCACAACTCTACCAAGGAAGCCCTTATGGAAGATGTCGGATTTTAAACACTCCAACTTTGCATGAAATATTCTTGTGATTAAATCAGGGCGATCTTGTGCTGTTTGTCTGGGATGAAGCTCATTTGTAATCTCCGGCCACGAAGGGTTGCAAGTCATTGTTAAGAAAATATTTGGTCTTCCAAAATTACGTACAACATCCATAGTATCTTGGTATTGTTGGAACATATCTCTTGGACTTCCAATAAAAGAAGACGACAAAATTGTTCTACGACTGACATTACCTGTAAGGAGGAGATGGTACCCTTGTAAAAGAAGGTAGAATTTATAGAGATTACTGAAATCAGGGAAATATGGTGTGGAATATTGTACCTGCATCGTTTTCACCACTTTATAAGCAATCTTGTAATCCTTGATATAGCTCGACTCTAACATCACCTTGGTGCGACCTAATCCATCGTAGTTTTTGCGTTTCAATTTTTACGTACATATCTATAATGTACTGTTGTACTAGTAAACGACCTGCATGGTGAAGTACTGAAGTTGTGTTTCCACGAATCTAGATGTAGATAGGAAAAATCAGTATATATTCATTAGTAATGTTGTTTATGTTGAGTGATAAATTTTATGTACCTGTAGTAGGTAGGAGTAATAGTCGCAACAGCTTGTTCGGTCTGCACGATCTATTAGTTTGTCTCTGCGCCATCCGTATGAACCATGAGGAAATAACAAAGGATACTGTAGAGGGTCGTAGTATCCAAAGTATTCTTTTACAGGTAGCAGTGTTCCGAAAGTTGTTTCGACTATTATGTCTCTATCATTTGCTTCCATGAAATCATTTGGCCAACTAATAAAGCTGCAACTTGTGATGACGTTGGTAGGGAGTACTGACGCTCAATTGAAGGCCTTTCTTTAATAAGAAGTATGCATTGGTGGAAGTCTGGATGTCTTGCAAGCTGTCGTAAAGTTTCGACGAATGGATTTACTACATCTAGTATATTAGAGATTTTTTCAATTATTTCTAGATTGAGACTCGGACTCTCGTTCAGCCTATTCTCCATTTCGTGCTCGGTATCATAAATAAACATTTGCAAAAAATGTGCTCTAGTTCCGTATTTAGGTAGTAGAGACCCAATTCTATGGTATATTGCACAGTGTGCTTTAAAAGTGTAGATACCCTGATTGAATGCTGACATACTTTCACCAAATGTCACTCCCATTGAGGTGAAGGAGAAACCATGATTGTTTACGCGTATATTTTGTCTGAAATTGCGTGCTTCGGTTGTTTGTGATGTGAAAAGTTCATGAAGCTCTAGTGGTACTGGAATATCATGCACATCAATCAAGCCCCCCTTTGCAGCATAATGTATTATTTTCATTGTGAAAAAGCTTAGCGGGATAATGACGATAAGTAGTCGGGGAACATAGAGTGGCCACGGGAACATTTAGTGCTGGATAACAGTTTCTTACACTTAAATAAGTGGTTGAACCTTGATTAGTTGCATTCCCTATAGATTAGTAGAGAGATTATTGTGAGATTAAAACAGGTAATAGTTCTTACTTGTATGGTTGGTTTGCAAGTTATCTATATGAACCATACCGTGGATTGGAGACGATTCAACTCCATCTGGCATTATATTATCGTAGTCCGATGTACTGGTAGTGGCTATTTGGGGATTATTGGTATTACTATTGCTATGGTGAGCTCGAAGGAGATCCATTCTTCTGGCATTAGTTGCAACACATCGATCTTGAATTGATCTATATATTGGTGGTCTGCCTCTGGGTCGAGATGTTCGCGGTGGTAAAAGGTTTGTTTCTCCCTTATGTGTTGGTTCGTTTGCGTGATCATGGACCCCTATGATTGAGGAAATTTATTTTATAATTGATTTCCATTTTTTTGATGCAGTTCATTGTCAGGTGTATTGGACTATACCTTGTATGGGTGTATTAATGCTTTGTTGATTATGACGCAGTTCCCTTCTTTGGGCATTAGTTGTATCACGCCTATTTACAGTTGATGCATGTATTGGTGGTCTCCCCCTTCGTCGAGATGTTATTGGAGGAGGTACCGAGGTTGCATTAGTTACAACGTTTTCATCTTCTGAAGTTTCTGAAATTGTCGGGCATGTTTGTTTGTATTGGTAAGTCATTAAAGTAGTGCACGTAATTATTTATTTGAATGATTAAAAGGAACAAATACTTTTGTTGAATTAGACATTTGTTTGTTTAGGACATAAATTTGCCTTTTTTAATGCAAATAAAAACAGTATTATTTAAAAGAAGAGCTCATACCTGTTTGGGAGACCCTTGTTTCACTGTGATCAGGTTGATGTTGTTGCGTTGGCATCTGGACAACGTTGCTCTCCATTTGTTGAATGGCTGCAACGTTGTTTTGTTGAATTCTGCGTAGCTCCCTGATAACTTCTCAAAAAGAAGTTATCTTGATCCATAATTTTGACCAATTTGTCTAATATGTTTGATAAATATGGATTTAAATGTATTAAATATTAAATATTTATTATTCTGGTCAAGTTTGGATATTATCGTCATTTTATATGTTTTTGCGCAGAAATTCTGAAGTATCCATCTTGAAGAATCAAGGATAAAGACAATTAATCAAGTGTAGGAAGAAATGTTGCAACATATTTCGTACTTCAGAAAAATATGTTGCAACATATTAGTTGCTGTATAATACAGAAGAAAAGTACAGAAATGTTGCAACATATTTCGATGTTCAGAAATATATGTTGCAACATGTGGCGGAAATAAAAAGTTTGAAATCCGAAATTATTCAAATTCTGGCGGTTACACTGACGGGGGGATGCATCTATTCAGCAATTAACGCATTCCTTTGGTAAAAAAACGACCATATAAGGTGCCAAGGAGAGAGAAATACCATCTTTTATCATCTTCATCAAGGAGGGAGAGAAAATGAGAGGGCTTTGGAGAAGAAATTAGGGCACACCGTCAAGAGGAAGAAGAAGACAGTTTTCTACACCATTCGGAGAGGAAATTCTGCATTTCTTCATCTCCTCTAACGATGTCAAGTAAGATCTTTCAAATTGCGTGTGATCTCTCCTTCATCATGAACTAAATTCATTTGTCTTGTATGTTGAAAGTACTTTGTTTATTGTGATGTTTTGAGTGTAATTTTCTTGTGGATTTTTGAATCACCGTCTTTATCAAATTTATGATTTTGTTCTTGGAAGTTTTGGCTTAAGTTTTCATCTTTAAATTTGCTTGGCGAGATTCGAGAGAGGAGTCAGGCTAGATGAATGTTTTATATTGCGCGGCGAGATTCGAGAGAGGAGTTGCGTAAATGTTTAACCAAAATTCTGTTTTTATACTACGCCGCAAGATTCGAGAGAGGAGCGGTGAAAGTATATCATAAATTTAGTATAGCGTAGAAGGGAGAAAGAGATTTCGTCTTCTCGTTAGCAACTTTGATTTGTGTTCTTGATGTTACTCTCTATTGTTACCTATGTTAGAGATAACTAGGGAAATACGGGGTAAACGAATTTCATAGATCGAGAGATCATATTTTCCACTTTCAAATCGTTGCAAGATTTTGATCAAGCTTTTCATAAAGAATCATGATAATAACTCAGCACCATAAGCAAAGGAAATCAACGTACAAGACCTTTTCTCTAAATTGATTAAAAGTATTTTTAAGTAATCGTTATTGTAACCTGTTTTGATTATTATTAATTTCACAAATCACCTTAATTGATCCACTTGGATTTAAAGAAAAGGTTAAGCTAGTAATTGCGAGCGTTAGATTCGACACTTCCTCGTGCACGTGTCAGTTCAAGTAATAAATTGTAAGTAAAGATCGTTCCCACGAGGAAGTGTCGAATCTAACGCTCGCAATTACTAGCTTAACCTTTTCTTTAAATCCAAGTGGATCAATTAAGGTGATTTGTGAAATTAATAATAATCAAAACAGGTTACAATAACGATTACTTAAAAATACTTTTAATCAATTTAGAGAAAAGGTCTTGTACGTTGATTTCCTTTGCTTATGGTGCTGAGTTATTATCATGATTCTTTATGAAAAGCTTGATCAAAATCTTGCAACGATTTGAAAGTGGAAAACATGATCTCTCGATCTATGAAATTTGTTTACCCCGTATTTCCCTAGTTATCTCTAACATAGGTAACAATAGAGAGTAACATCAAGAACACAAATCAAAGTTGCTAACGAGAAGACGAAATCTCTTTCTCCCTTCTACACTATACTAAATTTATGATATACTTTCACCGCTCCTCTCTCGAATCTTGCGGCGTAGTATAAAAACGGAATTTTGGTTAAACATTTACGCAACTCCTCTCTCGAATCTCTCCGCGCAATATAAAACATTCATCTAACCTGACTCCTCTCTCGAATCTCGCCAAGCAAATTTAAAGATGAAAACTTAAGCCAAAACTTCCAAGAACAAAATCATAAATTTGATAAAGACGGTGATTCAAAAATCCACAAGAAAATTACACTCAAAACATCACAATAAACAAAGTACTTTCAACATACAAGACAAATGAATTTAGTTCATGATGAAGAAGAGATCACACGCAATTTGAAAGATCTTACTTAACATCGTTAGAGGAGATGAAGAAATGCAGAATTTCCTCTCCGAATGGTGTAGAAAACTGTCTTCTTCTTCCTCTTGACGGTGTACCCTAATTTCTTCTCCAAAGCCCTCTCATTTTCTCTCCCTCCTTGATGAAGATGATAAAAGATGGTATTTCTCTCTCCTTGGCACCTTATATGGTCGTTTTTTTACCAAAGGAATGTGTTAATTGCTGAGTAGATGCATCCCCCCGTCAGTGTAACCGCCAGAATTTGAATAATTTCGGATTTCAAACTTTTTATTTCCGCCACATGTTGCAACATATATTTCTGAACATCGAAATATGTTGCAACATTTCTGTACTTTTCTTCTGTATTATACAGCAACTAATATGTTGCAACATATTTTTCTGAAGTACGAAATATGTTGCAACATTTCTTCCTGCACTTGATTAATTGTCTTTATCCTTGATTCTTCAAGATAGATACTTCAGAATTTCTGCGCAAAAACATATAAAATGACGATAATATCCAAACTTGACCAGAATAATAAATATTTAATATTTAATACATTTAAATCCATATTTATCAAACATATTAGACAAATTGGTCAAAAGTATGGATCAAGATAACTTCTTTTTGAGAAGTTATCACTCCCTTCTTTGGGCATTAGTTGTCTCGTGTCTCTCTTGAGTGGATGTATACATAGGAGGTCTTCCTCTTCGGCGGGTTGTTACGACTTGTCCATCTTCTACAATCTCTAGTAGCGCTTAAATGAAGTTAGGTCATTAAGTAACTGTATTATTGATGTATTTTTATAGTTGTAAGTTTTTTGTGCTTAACCTAACGTGGATGTATTATCGGTCTCTCGATTTCTACGTAGATCCCTTCTTCGGGCGTTAGTGGTCTTGCGTCTCTCTTGAGGAGATGTGTACGTAGGAGGTCTTCCTCGTCGGCGGTTTATTCCGGTAGGCAAGTTGTTGGAGTTTGTATTCGACATGCTGGTTATATGTATATTTGAAATAAATTTATTGCAAAGTTTTAGCAACTAAAATTATTAGACAAATACAAAATTGATTCCATAATAAAACAAGTGATTTCTTTTAATAGAAGATGGGCAAACAGTAAAACAGTAAAAATTATGAAATAGGTAAATCTGTATGAACCATAAATGTCATTAAAGAAAGGAACAAAATGCATAAGATCTTGATAATTATACAAACAATATGCTGCATATATAAGTATGACGCAAGTAGAAAAATAGGGTTTTCTATTTCATCTAAATATCACATACATCTATTTATACCCCCTCTATACAATATCACTCCTACTTTATTATCTACACACCAATACACCTAATTTACTAAAGGCACACCAACACTCCTCCTCAAGGTGGGTGAAATATATCTATTAAACCCAGCTTGTCCAAGTTCCTACTCATGTCCTTCGAGCTCAGCCCCTTTGTCAAACAATCCGCAGCCTGATCATTGCTTGCAACATAACTAAGCTTCAGTAACCCACTGTCCAGTTTCTCCTTTATGAAGAATTTGTCAATTTCAATGTGCTTAGTTCTCTCATGTTGAACTGGATTATTAGCAATACTGATCGCTGTCTGGCTGTCACACAACAGCTTCATCTCGTCCCCTTGATCTAGACTCAGCTCCGTCAGCATCCTCTTCAGCCACAAAAGTTCAGCCACTCCCGACGCCATAACTTTGTATTCTGCTTCCGCTGTCGATCGTGCCACCACTGATTGCTTTTTGGTCCTCCAGGAAACCAAGTTTCCTCCTACAAATATGCAATAGCCTGACGTGGATCTCCTGTCATCTATGCAGCTTGCCCAATCAGAATCACAGTAGCCTTCGATCTTCATGTGCCCATTTCTTCGAAAGAGCAATCCCTTCCCAGGGGAAGCCTTCAAATACCGTAGGATCTGATACACAGCATCCATATGCCGCTTTCTAGGATCGTGCATATAGCGACTCACTACACTAACTGCATAGGAGATGTCTGGGCGTGTGTGACTCAGGTAAATCAACTTCCCAACTAATTTCTGGTACCTCTCTCGATCAACTGTGTCACCTGCCTCAGCACCCAGCTTACACTTCTGATCGATCGGTGTTGCGGCCGGTCTGCAACCCAACATATCTCTGTCTCTGTGAGGAGATCCAAGGCATACCTCCTCTGTGATAGGACAATACCCCTTCTTCCATAGGCGATCTCAATTCCAAGGAAGTACAGTAGCATCCCCAAATCTTTTACTTCGAACTCCTTGCCCAACGCTGTCTTGAGCCGGACGATTTCCTGTTCATCATCCCCTGTGATGATCATGTCATCCACATACACCGCAAGGATGGTAATGTGATGACATTCACTTTACCTGAAGAACAACGTGTGATCAGCGTTGGTCTACCGGTATCCCATCCCAATCACGGCCTTCCTGAATCGATCAAACCACAAGCAGGGTGGCTGCTTCAAGCCATAGAGTGACTTCTTCAGTCTACATACTTTACCTTTGGTCTCAGCGGTCTCGAACCCCGGTGGTATTTCCATGTACACTTCCTCGGTTAGCTCTCCATGAAGGAAGGAATTCTTCACATCCAGTTGATGCATTCTCCACCCACCATTTGCTGCCAAGATTATCAAAGTTCTGACCGTGCTCATCTTGGTCACGGGTGCAAATGTCTCGTCGTAATCTATGCCATAAGTCTGACAATATCCCTTTGCAACTAGTCGAGCCTTGTAGCGCTCGATAAGTCCATCCGGGTTCTGTTTTAAGGAGAAGACCCACCTGCATCCGACGGCCCTCTTGTTGTCAGGTAGATATGCGAGCTCCCAAGTTTTGTTCTTCTCAAGGGCTCTCATCTCCTCCTTCATCGCTGCTTTCCATTTCGGATCATTCTTGGCAACCTGCCAATTGTTAGGTACAATAACACTATCTAACGAGGCGATGAATGCTCCATGAGAAGGGGAAATATTATTATAAGAGACAAATGACGCAAGGTCCCAGCCGTATCTATCCGGAGGATTGCCCGCATTGCTGCGTATACTCCACCGGACAGTGACGGTAGGGGAAGAGGGTGGAAGGGAAACGATCTCACCGGAACACGGCTGTGGAGCTGGAGGTGCTCCAGAAGGAGAGACTGGCGTAGACAAGGGATTGGGCACTGGCATTATGGGCATCGGTACTGGTTCAGCAGTTTGTTTCTCCCTCCTATGGTAGGTAAACAGTTCCCCTTGAGACGTTGGATGCACGTTTCTCACTTCCTCCTCCTGCATCCCATCCAGTTCCCCTTGAGCCATAGGACGCACGTTTCTCACTTCCTCCTCCTGCATCCCATCTAGTTCCCCTTGAGCCGTAGGACGCACGTTTCTCACTTCCTCCTCCTGCATCCCACCGTTCCCAGACTCCTCCACCGATTCCTCATCACATACCTCTAATTCAGTCACCAGACTTTCTCTCTCTCTCTCCTAATCCATTCGGAGTTCATCGGTTCTGGTGTGCGTGAAGTTTCTTCATGACGGTAGTACTGTTCCAATTCACGAAAGTGGACATCCATGCTCACAAAACTTCTCTTTTCGACTGGACTCCAGCATACGTACCCTTTCTGGGTCCCAGAATAGCCTACAAAGATACACCTAAGCGCCTTTGCATCGAGTTTTCCAACACCCGGTATGTTGTCCTTTACATAGCATGCACATCCAAAAACCTTTAATGGAAGCATCCCGCCATTATTTCCTTGCAGCTTCTGACATGGAGATTTCCATCCGAGAATACGTGATGGCATTCTGTTTATCAGTTAGGTTGTGGTTAGTACGGCGTATCCCCCACAGACTTTGTGGAACGTTCATGTGCAGCATCACGCTCCTAGCCACCTCCATTAGATGTCTGTTTTTTCTTTCCGCAAAGCCATTCTGTGCAGGGGTGTATGCACACGTTGTCTGATGCAGGATCCCATGGGCAGATAGGTATTCTCCCAACGCTCGATTAGTGTATTCCGTCCCATTGTCCGACCTTAACACTTTTATCATCTTGTCGTACTGCGTTTGAACAAATTTGTGGAAGTCCCGAAAGCAAGAGAAGACTTCACTCTTATTTCTCATTAAATACAACCAGGTAACGCGCGATGCACAATCAATAAACATTACAAAGTATTTATAGCCATTCAAAAAATTCACCACGCATGGTCCCCACACATCAGAATGCACCATATCAAAACTGACAGAGCTTAGATGTCCAGTACTAACATAAGAACTCCTAGTGAGTTTTCCCAAATCACATGCCTCACACATAAGTTTACTTCGATTCGAATGTTTATACAAAACAGGGTAAACTCTAGCTAGAGTATCGAAAGATAAATGTCCAAGCCGCTGGTGATGTAAGAGAAGAATATCCTCTGCACTCATCTTCGCTCCTCCTTCTTCTGACTCCCGTGACTTGGAGGTGAGAGCAACATCAAGTTCCCCTCGGTCCAAGTACCATAGCCCATCATGCCAGGTCCCAGTCCCAAGAATCCGACCCGTCTCTTTCTCCCGAAAGGTCACCTTGGGAATGTCAAAGCAAACAATACATTTGAGTTGAAGAATGATGGAACTTATATAGAGAAGGTTAACAGGAAAGGATGGAGCATGCAAGACGTTAGAGAGTTTTACCGAACCTGTGCAATCGACAGTGCCCTTACCGATCACGGATTGGAAAGGCCCATCTGCTGTCTGTATGCTATCAGTCTTAACTAGGCGAGTATAGGAAGAGAACTCACCAGCATCTCCTGTCACATGTTGAGGGGCGCCCGAGTCAGCAATCCAATCCGACGTTTTGGAAGGGTGAGCATACGAGACTAAGGCGGATGCCCCTCCTGTTCCACTCTTGCTGCCCTCTCCAATCTGTCTCCCTTTGAGACCTTCCATCATACTCATCATACTGAGTAGAGTCTGCTTCTCCTTAGTGTAGATACCGCTACGATTGTCATCACCTCCACCAATGCCCAGATTGGCACGGTGACTGCTTCTGCCACTGTGACCCTGGCCACGCCCACGACCACGTCTACGACTACGGGGACCCCTCTCCTTGGGTGTCCTAGGACACACAGCCTCTATATGTCCAATTTCCCCGTAGTTGTAGCACTGGCGAGTGTCTTCTTGAGTTTTGTGGAAGGGCAAGCACGTTGCCGCCAATGTCGACTTCGTCACAGCGGAGTCCTCTGGTCCCGCCTGGAGTTTGAATCGTGTCTCTTCCTGAATCATGGCCGAGATTGCCTCTGACAAGGTGGTAATTTTCGTGCCTGACGACGACACTCCCAGGAGCCCACTTCAATCAGGAAGAACACAAGGCTCCTTCCAACCCTTGCTAGATCGAGGAAGCGGATGATTCGGCGAAGGCTATCGACGAGTGCTCCTCCCGTCCAAAGCCCTTCCAGCAGGTTCGTCGAATGCCCAGCAGGTTCGTCGAATGCCCAGCAGGTTCATCGAATTCTCCTTCCGTTACTTTCGTCGAATTCTCCTTCGAACGCTACTTTCGTCGAACGCTCCTCCGATCGACGCCTGCTTCGTCGAACGCTCCTCCTTCGATGCTTTTGTCGAATGCTCCTCCTTCGTCGAATGCCCCTCCGATCGACGACGAATGCTCCTCCGACGAAGGCTCCTTCGATCAATGCCGGACGCGGAGCCTTCCCCTCCTCCGAAAGACGTCGGATGCAGAGCCTTCCCCTCCTCCGATTGGTGCTGTTGGAGCCTTCCCCTCCTCCGATCGGTGCTGCTGGAGCCTTCCCCTCCTCCGATAGACGTCGGATGCGGAGCCTTCCCCTCCTCCGATCGGTGCTGCTGTTCCCCGCTGTCGAACGGACGCACCTTCGGCGCACGACGTCGTAACCTTGCTCTGATACCAAGTAGAAAAATAGGGTTTTCTATTTCATCTCAATATCACATACATCTATTTATACCCCCTCTATACAATAGCACTCCCACTTTACTATCTACACACCAATACACCTAATTTACTAAAGGCACACCAACAACGCATATATAAGTATGACGCTTAAGCTTAGTAAGAAATACAAACAATATGCTGCATATATAAGTATGACACCTAAGCTCTATAAAACATACCTGCAAAACAATTATGTATAAGATCTTGATAATTATACATGCAAAACAATTATGTATCAAGTATTTTGTAAAAATTCACTTTATAAGTATAACGCTTAACACTACAATGTTCTATATGATGAAAATGAGTTTGATCTAAATTGATTTCCAAGTAGTGATTATATAGATATACATCAATGTATTATGAATGTAAACCAAGAAGTAAATCGACATCGGGAGGTGGAACCAAGAAATGTCATTAACCAAGAAGTAAATGTCATTAAAAATAGATCTAAGAAATATATTATGAATGGAATATCTGTGCATAGAAATTTAATCATATTCCTCAACCAACTCATTGTATGCATCAATTAAAAATATTAGATTGTAGGATTGAAGTTATTGTAAAAGAGAAATCCTACATGCTATTGTAGGATTTCCTCATTTGAAACGCATTTTTTTGTAGGGTTGAACTTACAAAAGCTGAAATAAAAACCTGAAAGTGAGGTTAGATCTTAAAGTAATTCTAGAGGGGGGTGAATAGAGTATTAAAACTTTTTCCCTTAGTTTTATTTGCGGAATTAAAAATACTGATATAAGTATATGTGTATAGAGTGATTTGTAAAAACTAAATAACAACAAATAAAGAAATCAGCACAACAACAAAACACAGAAATTCACAGCACAGAAGACACAAGGAATTTTATAGTAGTTCCCCAATAACCTGGGTACGTCTACTCTTCTACCACACTTGGTAGGATCCACTAGGAGGTTTGCTCAGGTGCCCTCACACCAAGGTGATTTTGTTCAGGTGTCCACACACCATAGATCTTTTGTTCAGGTGCTCAAAACCAACATGATTTTTTGATCAGGTGTCTTGCCACCAAGGAGGTCAACTTTTGAAGGGAGTTTTAACCCTGTACAAGATGGGATAGAGAGGGGTTTAGATGTTCTTCTCTGTCAAGATGCTGAGAGAAGACTCTAGTGGATGTATGTTGAAAAGCTTCCTCTGTCTGATATGAAGTTGTTTGACAGTAGATTGGCTGGAGCTTTTCTTGAAGAAATAATCTTCCTGTAGCAGATGAATCTGAGAGACAAGAATGCTTCTCAAATTGTTGTTGCTCTTTTGAAGATCTGAAAACTTGCAGCAAATTACTGAGAGAAGAATGTTGAAGATGTTCTCAGTGTGTAAGAGCTGCTGGAGAGGAAGATGAAGATCTGTGTAGCTGTTTTTCTTCTTGTTCTTCCTGTCTCCTTTTCTTTCTTTCTTTTTCCTCTATTTTTTCTGTACAGCAAAACTGTAAAAAAATGTATTCTATATATTTCTTGTCGTGTATATCTGAGTGTAATGATCTGCTGTATATTAAGCTACTATATCTTCTTCCATATTTTCTTTTGAATCTCTGACAGACATTAATTGCAAATCTCTTATATTAAGGAATATAATATATCTGAGAAGATATTCTGGGAACAGTACATCTGCAGCGCCGTTTGCCTTTTTCTTTTCCACGAAATGTCCTTTTCTGTTGGATGTCAACGGCTATAATCTAGGAATAATAAAAGGAAATATATTTTCCTTACTGATCTGATAGAAAGAGCCGTTGCTGTTAGTCGATCTGAGTTCAGAGAATGAAATGAATATAATCCTTCTGAAATTTCTGAGCTTAAATAAGAATTCTTTGATCTGAACAAAATTCGTCGAACGCAGATTCGTCGACCTCAAATGAATCTTGCTGGAATAATTAATTTTGTTGATCTGTGAGAACTTTCGTCGATCTGAAGGTATTCGTCGAACGCAGACTTGAGTTCGTCGAACGGAAGTATTCGTCGTCCGCTGAGCCTGGATAAAAATGTCGACCGCTGAGCTTGAGTAAAAGCGTCGACCGCTGCGCTTGAGTAAAAGCGTCGACCGCTGTAACAATCTGTTCGTCGACCGCTGAACCGCTGAGACGGGATCGTCGACCACTGAGATGAGCTTGAAGCAAGCCGTTCATCGAACGCGGAATGTAATTAGTCGAGCGTTGCATTTAGACAAATTCTTCGACCGCTGAGATTTGAGCTGTTCGTCGAACGCAGAATATAAGCCGATCGTCGAACGCAGAGAGCTTGCCGTTCATCGAACGCAGAATATAAGCCGATCATCGAACGTAGAGAGCTTGCCGTTCGTCGAACGCATAGAGCACGCCGTTCGTCGAATGCAGAAAGTCATTCGTCGAACGCAGTGTGGAGTTCATCGAACGCAGAATCTGAATGAAATCTCTAGTTCTAACAACCTAAACTCTTGACTCATAAACTATACATTGGGGTCAACTTTGTCCTTAGTCAACAGATAGTGATCCTAGCCCAAATCAGAAATAGGGTTGTTCCAACAATCTCCCCCTATTTGGGTTAGGACACTATTTGACAAAAATTGAAAATAAACAAACACTAATACAGCAAAAACAACAGAGCATGAATATATCTGATATATTTTGAATATTTCATCAGATATAACATGAATAGTACTCTGAGTTTTGAAACACTTTAATGAAAATAAAACTGATAGAAATACAATCAGAACCTTGATTTTCTCTGAATTCCTTCTTTCTGAATTTGTCTGAACTGTATCTGCTATGTAAATTAGCTTTCTGAATTTGTCTTTAGCTGAGTTTTTCTGAATTCTGATTTGTAACTGAACTTGTAGCAATAACTGATACTGAATTTGCTATATCAAAATTCATCTTCTGAGCTGTATCTGCATCTAAACTTGATCATGAACTTTATTTGAATTTTTCTGAAACAGAAACTGCAAACAGTAAACTGCTGTGAGCTTTATCAAGCTTCTTCATACAGCAACTCCCCCTGAAAGTGTCTCCCCATGAGACTGGAGGTTCTTCAGCTTTCTCCCCTTGCCTTGTTTATAGAACAACTCCCCCTGAGCAGAACAGTGCATCAAATGGAGCTTGTTCATAAGAACTTCTCCCCCTGCCTAGTTTCAGTAAGGCTGAAGCTAGGCCCCTTGAAGAAGGGACATTTAATGGAGGTAGGGAAGGATGCAAGATTGTCATTGCTATTGTTCCTGCACAATAAAATAGAGATCAAGTGCAAAGAGAACTAGAAAGAGAAACAATTCCGTAGGCATTTACATAATAAAAAAACTTAGTTTGATATGATAAGGAATGAGGGGATAAATAGAAATGTTAATTTTTATCATATTGAATCTCCATCTATCATTCCAAGCTGATTTATAAAGAATATATGTTTCTTTTCATCCATGGGCTTGGTGAAAATGTCAGCTCTTTGCAAATCAGTAGAGATGAATTGTAGGCAAATTTTGTTTTTATCCACATTATCCGTAAGGAAGTGGTGCAAAATTTCTATGTGTTTAGTCCTACTATGGAGAACTGGATTTTGTGCTATACATATTGCACTAGTATTGTCACAAAATATAATTGAATTATTTAAGTTGACACCATAGTCTAGGAGCTGATTTTGTATCCACAATATCTGTGAGCAGCAACTGCCTGCAATTATGTACTCAGCTTCAGCTGTTGATGTAGACACAGATGTTTGTTTCTTACAAAACTAAGACACAAGCCTATCACCAAGAAACTGGCAAGTTCCTGATGTGCTTTTCCTGTCTACTCTGCATCCAGCATAATCTGAATCTGAGAATCCAGTTAATTCAAATTCAGATGTTGTTGGATACCAAAGTCCTAGATTAGGGCAACCCTTTATATATCTCAAAATTCTTTTTAGTAAAATTAGATGAGATTCTTTGGGGTTAACTTGAAACCTAGCACAAATACAAGTAGCAAATATTATATCAGGCCTACTTGCTGTTAAATAAAGTAATGAGCCAACAATTGCTCTATATACCTTCTGATCAATAGGTTTCCCTGATTCATCAGTATCAACAACAGCATTAGAGGGCATGGGTGTTTTCATGGTGGAAGAATCAGACATATCAAATCTTTTCACTAATTTCTTAGCATACTTAGATTGGGATATGAAGGTTCCATTTGGGGTTTGCTTCACTTGAAGGCCAAGGAAGTATGATAGTTCACCCATACTACTCATTTCAAATTTAGATTGCATTAGATTAGAAAATCTTTTGCATAAGTTTGAATCAGTAGAGCCAAAGATAATATCATCTACATATATTTGAACTATATTTGAACTAGTAAGGTTTGATTTTTATGTATCCTGAAAAATAAAGTTTTATCTACTATGGGTCTACAGAATTTATTCTCTAAAAGAAAACTAGCTAATGTCTCATATCATGCTCTGGGAGCTTGTTTAAGACCATAGAGAGCTCTCTTAAGCTTAAATACAAAAGAAGAGTGAGTTGGAGAGATGAAACCTGGTGGTTGTTCCACATAGACTTCTTCTTTGATTTTTTCATTCAAGAATGCACTCTTCACATCCATTTGATAAACCTTGAATTTCTTGTATGCTGCAAATGCAAGGAAGATCCTGATTGCTTCTAACCTTGCAACTGGGGCAAAAGTCTGATCATAGTCTATTCCTTCTTCCTGTGAGTATCCTTGAGCTACTAGTCTAGTTTTGTTTCTCATAATATTGCCATCTGCATCTAGCTTGTTCCTGTATACCCATTTAGTTCCAATGACTGGATGATTTTTTGGTCTAGGAACCAATTCCCAAACTTTGTTTGTCTCAAACTGATTGAGCTCCTCTTGCATAACAATGATCCAGTTGGGATCTTGTTCTGCATCTTGTAGGGATTGAGGTTCAATCTGAGAGAAAAAACAAGTATGCATCATATTGTGATTTGCTTGATGCCTTGTTTGGACACCAGTTGATATGTCTCCAATTATTTGAGATCTGGGGTGATCTTTAATATTGACATAATCAATAGGCATAGTGGGAACATCAATGATTTCCACTTGGAGAATTTGTTCAGCTGTGATATCCTGTGGAAGATGTTCTGTTGTAATCTGATTTGAACTGTCAGCAAAATCTGGATGATTTTCTTCTTCACTTTCTTCAGCATCCTGCTGTACAGGATTTAGAAATCCTTCTTTATGTAGAGCTAATTGATCTAGCTGCTCACATAGTGTAGGTACCTGTAGATTTTCTATGGTAGAAGAAATCTTCTCCTTGTAAAACATATTAGTTTCATCAAAGGAAACATGCATAGATTCTTCAATTTTAAGAGAAGATTTGTTATAAATCCTATATGCCTTGCTGATTAAAGAATAGCCTAAGAAAATTCCTTCTTCAGATTTTGGTTCAAATTTCCTAAGATATTTCTTATCATTATTGTGAATGAAACATCTACAACCAAATTCTCTAAAATAGTTAACTTTAGGTTTCTTCCCTTTAAGTAACTCATAAGGAGTCTTACCCTTAAGTTTGTGTATCAAACTTCTATTCAACACATAGTTTGCTGTGCTAACAGCCTCTGCCCAAAAGGATAGGGGCAAATTAGCATCTGCAAGTAATGTTCTTGCTGATTCAATTAGAGTTCTATTTTTTCCTTTCAACTACCCCATTTTGTTGAGGAGTTCTAGGAGCTGAGAAGCAATGTATGATACCTTCCTTCTCACAGAATTCTTGCATGAGAAAAGACTCAAACTCAGTGCCATGATCACTTCTGATCAATGCAATATGAGTAGAGTACTCAATCTTTATGGTCTTAAGAAAGTCTGTAAGAACTTTAAAGTTATCTGACTTTTCTCTCAAAAAGAACACCCAAGTGAATCTAGAGAAGTCATCTATAATAACTAGAGTGTAAGACTTCCCCCCTAAACTCTTTGTTGCAATAGGTCCAAAAAGGTCCATATGTAGCAAATATAAGATTCTAGGTGAATCACTTTTAGATAATGATTTAAAACTATTTTTAGTTTGCTTGCCTAGTTGGCATGCCCTACAAAGACCTTCTTTCTTGTATGAACCTAAAGGTAAACCTCTAACAAGATTGTCCTTAGATAATTTAGCAATGGTCCTAAGGTTTACATGTCCTAATCTTTTATGCCAAAGTTACCTAGGTTTGCTTAATTCATTAAATAAACAAATTTCTGATTTAGATGAATTGAAATTTACTAAATAAATATTACCTTGCCTAATACCTGATAAAACAATAATATTATCAGAAGATTTAATAAGGCATTTTGATTTATTGAAAGTTACCTGATACCCTTCATCACATAATTGACTTATGCTGATGAGGTTGTGCTTTAGTCCCTTGACATAAGCTACCTCTTTGAAGGTGACTTCTCCAACCTTGACTTTTCTATAGCCTTTTGTTTGTCCACAGTTGGAGTCTCCAAATATTACTTTTGGTCCAAGCTTTGCCTTGTAGTTGTTTAGGTTGGCCTTGTTTCCTGTCATATGCTTTGAACAGCCACTGTCCAAATACCATTTTTCATTTATTCTTGGACAGCTGTGTACCTGCAAAAACAAGAAAACAATTTATTTGTTCTTGACCCAGATTACCTTGGGTCTTTTTGTATTTCCACAAAAATCTGAAATAAAAGACATTTCAGGTTGGTCCTTGTAACCTTGTGGATGATATCTCCTTGGAGGTATTATCCATTCAGTGAAAGGATTGATAGAATGTGAAGAATGAGAATTGTTCAGATTTGCTGTATAGTTTCTGTTCGACGAACTGGGCTGAGTTCGTCGAGCGCCGTTCATATAATGACTATATAAAAAATCTGTCTTCAAAGTTCGTCGAGCTCCGTTCGACGAAGTGCATACATTTCGTCGAGCTCCGTTCGACGAATTCTGCTGAATTCTGCTATTCTCGACAGTCTTACTTGAAATGTTTTTATTTATACCTACAACCTCTTTGCTCTTAGCAGAGATGAATTTTATAGGTGTAGATAATATGTTCTTCTTAATCAGATGTGGCTCACTTGATGAAGCACCCAAACCTAGTTTGCTATTAAGTCTAGCATTTACTGTGCTTATACTGTCCATCAGTTTGATGCTTCTCCCATTTAGAGATTCTTCAAATTTCTTGGTCTCAGAAAGTTTATTCTCAATGAGAATAATTTGTTCTCTAGAGACAGCCAAATCTTTCTTAAGATTTACATTCTCTTCACTTATTTGATTCATTTCAGCTAGCTTATGTCTGAGTGAGATTATTTCTTTCTCAGATTTTAGTAAGTCTAAGCAAAGAATCTTGAATTCATCTTTGAATTCAACTGAAGTAAAATCAAAGTTAGATATTACCTGATCAGCATCATCTTCTGCTTCTGATTTTTCTTCATCAGAATTGTTGGCTGAGGCATTGATTTCCATCATGCAGAAGTTCTTCTCTTCTTCATTATCTTCATCATCACTGGATGATGATGCATTTCCTGACTCACTGCCTAAGTCATAAATGACCATCAAACATTGGTCATTTTCTTTTGTTTCTTCTTCATCATCTGAAGAACTGGATGACTGTTCAGATTCAGTGTCACTCCAAGTTTCTGCTACAAATCATCTTCCCTTCATTTTGTGCTTGTGGGAGGAAGACTTGCTGGAGTGTCTTCTTTCCTCTTTTTCAGTTCTCTTCTCCTTCTTCTGATTTTCTGGACAATCTGGCAGAATATGTCCAGGTTTCCTGCAGCCATAACAAACAATTTCTTTAGAATTTGACTTGTCATACCTTGGCTTTTCCCTTGATCTGGAGTCCTTCTTTCTGAAATCCTTCTTGGCCATTTTGTAGAACCTTTTGGCTTGATGGTTCATGAACTCCTCATCTCTTGGAGCATTTTCTTCTTCTTCAGCTGCTTTGAAGGCAATATTCTTTTCCCTCTTTATTGTTGGAGATGAAGTGGACTGTTCAGCTTCTCTGGATTTGATGAGCTGCTCATAGGATTTGAGCTTGCCCAACAATGTTTCAGTAGAAATCTCATTGAGGCTTCTGGCTTCCTTGATAGGCCAGATCCTAAAATCTCATGTGCTGGGGAAGCACATTAAGATCTTGTCATTGATCTCAGTGATAGAGATTACTTTATCCAAGGTCTTCAGCTCATTTATTATGAAGCTGAGCCCATTATACATATCAGCAACACTTTCAGATTCTCCTTTCTTGAAGTTCTCATATTGAGAAATAAGATGGGACCTTCTGTCCTTCCTTTCATCAGCAGATCCCTCAACCATATTGTTGGGAGAAATCCATATTTCTCTTGCTGAGGTGCATTCCATCACTCTTCAAAAAATGTCATCAGACATTGTTTGAGCCAGAATGTTCATGACTTTTGCATCAGCACTCCTTTGCTTTTTCTGGGCTTCAGTCCATTCAGGAGGTGGAACAACATTGTTGGCAGTTGTGGTTTCAACACTAGTTGTTGCTGTGGGAGCTGGAGGTCCTGTCAAAATCACATTGAATATTTCCTCATCAATAAAATTCATGTACAGTCTAATCCTTGCTTTCCATAGTGCAAACTTACTGAGATTGCACATAGGAGGTCTTGTGCTAGAATACTCTTTGTTTTGTGCCATGAGTTTTTAAACAAAAATAAATGAAATAAAAACTCTAAAAGAATTTAAGACCCAATTGATTTTTGTGATTCAGGTGTTAGCCTGTAAAGAATCAACAGCCCTCTGATACCAATTGAAAGTGAGGTTAGATCTTAAATTAACTCTAGAGGGGGGGGGGGGGGGGGGGTGAATAGAGTATTAAAACTTTTTCCCTTAGTTTTATTTGCGGAATTAAAAATACTGATATAAGTATATGTGTATAAAGTGATTTGTAAAAACTAAATAACAACAAATAAAGAAATCAGCACAACAACAAAACACAGAAATTCACAGCACAGAAGACACAGGGAATTTTATAGTAGTTCCCCAATAACCTGGGTACGTCTACTCTTCTACCACACTTGGTAGGATCCACTAGGAGGTTTGATCAGGTGCCCTCACACCAAGGTGATTTTATTCAGGTGTCCACACACCACAGAGCTTTTGTTCAGGTGCTTAAAACCAACGTGATTTTTTGATCAGGTGTCTTGCCACCAAGGAGGTCAACTTTTGAAGGAAGTTTTAACCATGTACAAGATGAGATAGAGAGGGGTTTAGATGTTCTTTTCTCTGTCAAGATGCTGAGAGAAGACTCTAGTGGATGTATGTTGAAAAGCTTCCTCTGTCTGATATGAAGTTGTTTGACAGTAGATTGGCTGGAGCTTTTCTTGAAGAAATAATCTTCATGTAGCAGATGAATCTGAGAGACAAGAATGCTTCTCAAATTGTTGTTGCTCTTTTGAAGATCTGAAAACTTGCAGCAAATGACTGAGAGAAGAATGTTGAAGATGTTCTCAGTGTGTAAGAGCTGCTGGAGGAGGAAGATGAAGATCTGTGTAGCTGTTTTTCTTCTTGTTCTTCCTGTCTCCTTTTCTTTCTTTCTTTTTCCTCTATTTTTTCTGTACAGCAAAACTGTAAAAAAATGTATTCTATATATTTCTTGTCGTGTATATCTGAGTACGGGTGAGCACGAAAAACCGCAAACCACAAAAACCGTCCGCACCGCAAAAACCGCACCGATTTTTAAAACGCACCGCGTAGTGTAGGTGCGGTGCGGTTTTGAAATTCTATAAGCCGCGCGCGGTGCGGTGCGATGCGGTTTTCAAATCTTAAAAACCGCACCACCGCACCGCACCGATTATTTAGGTACTTTAAATTTTTATAATTTTGTGACATCACATTTTAATATATTAAGTAAAATATTCACATTTTCTTAATGTACAGCCATCATATCACCTATTCACCTATTTACATTTTCTTATATATCATTCACGAGCGCACCACACGATCCACACCTATAATTTTACATTGATATCACCTCTTAATTTTGTATTTTGATTATGCAGTCTTTGTATTTTGACACTTGATTTGAGAACATCATGACAGTAATCTGTGATAGAATGATGAAATTGCCTAGGTACAATTGGTACAATGAAAAAACATTAAGTATCATCAATTATCAAACATTAGTCATAGTTCCGATGCTTATATGCAGTGTATGTAAAATGCATCCCAAAAAACCGCACTGAAACCGCAACCGCACCGCAAAAAACCGCACCAAATCGAAACCGCACCGCATAATTTCGGTGCGGTGCGGTTTTGCTCTGGCCAAAACCGCGCCATTGCGGTGCGGTTGCGGTTTGGGCCAAAACCGCACCAAACCGCACCGCGCACATGCCTATATCTGAGTGTAATGATCTGCTGTATATTAAGCTGCTATATCTTCTTCCTTATTTTCTTTTGAATCTCTGATAGACATTAATTGCAAATCCCTTATATTAAGGAATATAATATATCTGAGAAGATATTCTGGGAACAGTACATCTGCAGCGCCGTTTGTCTTTTTCTTTTCCACGAAATGTCCTTTTCTGATGGATGTCAACGGCTATAATCTTGGAATAATAAAAGGAAATATATTTTCCTTACTTGATCTGATAGAAAAAGTCGTTGTTGTTAGTCGATCTGAGTTCAGAGAATGAAATGAATATAATCCTTCTGAAATTTCTGAGCTTAAATAAGAATTCTTTGATCTGAACAAAATTCGCCGAACGCAGATTCGTCGACCTCAAGATTTTCGTCGAACACAACATTTACTTCGTCGACCTCAAATGAATCTTGCTGGAATAATTAATTTTGTTAATCTGTGAGAACTTTCGTCGAACGTAGACTTCAGTTCGTCGAACGGAAGTATTCGTCGTCCGCTGAGCCTGGATAAAAACGTCGACCGCTGAGCTTGAGTAAAAGCGTCGACCGATGAGCTTGAGTAAAGCGTCGACCGCTGTAACGATCTGTTCGTCGACCGCTGAACCGCTGAGACGGGATCGTCGACCGCTGAGACGAGCTTGTAGCAAGCCGTTCGTCGAACGCAGAATGTAATTAGTCGAGCGCTGCACTTAGACAAATTCTTCGACCGCTGAGATTTGAGTTGTTCGTCGAACGCAGAATATAAGCCGATCGTCGAACGCAGAGAGCTTGCCGTTCGTCGAACGCAGAATATAAGCCGATCGTCGAACGCAGAGAGCTTGCCGTTCGTCGAACGCAGAGAGCACGCCGTTCGTCGAACGCAGATAGCCGTTCGTCGAACGCAGTGTGGAGTTCGTCGAACGCAGAATCTGAATGAAATCTCTAGTTCTAACAGCCTAAACTCTTGACCCATAAACTATACATTGGGGTTAACTTTGTCCTTAGTCAACAAATAGTGATCCTAGCCCAAATCAGAAATAGGGTTGTTCCAACAAAACCTTTTACAACAAAGATATTCAACATAATAGAAATTGATTAATGTGAAAAAGCCACGACATAAATTAACAGAAAAGCCATGACATAAATTTAAGATTCAACTCTAGGAGCAATAGAACTAAAAGCCTGCATTACTGTGATGTTTCCCCTAATATTTAATTTTCTATTGCCCATTAAATCGTGTGTGGATGGTGCACTTGATAGATGTGGCGTTCTTTTGTCTGAGAGGAAGAAATCTGAGTTCAAGCGAAGGGATTTAGTAAACGGCCTTGGTAGTATAATATAGGTGCAAAACTATGTAATTGTTCAAGCAGTTGGAGTATTATAAAAATTATATGGTCCAACACAAACGATCTAAAATTCCATCTAAACATCATCTGAAGCTCTAGTGCATGGAGTTGTTGCATGAAAAGTCTACTAATAATTATTAAGCAGCAAATAAGAGAAATTAAGTTGGCTCATGCAGCAAATATCATCATGCAAAAAAAGGATCAGGAAATATCATCATGCACTTGATCAAAAGCATGGCTGAAGCAGCAAATAAGAGAAATTAAGATGTTGGATGGCAAAAATATAGGGTAGAATCTTATCCAATATACTAATATAGAGGGCTGAAATTAAAAAGTGCACCTGAAAGTGTTAATATCTAAAAATATACATTCATAAGTGAGTGCAAGAAATAAATCCAATAAAAAAATTTTAATGTTGGTGTTATGAAGTAAATAAATCCAATTAAAAAAATTGAACCCCAACTGGTAGCATAAGCCAAGTCAGATGATATAAATCAATCGCATGAATTCTACAAAATTTAAACAACTTGAGAAGAGTTAGGAACCGTTGGAGGAGTAAGTAGAAATCTAAATAAGAGTGCAAGAAGAAAATTCTTGATACTTCTTTTCATTCCAGACTCTCAAATCGAACTCCAAAAATTCAGATGACGGGTTAAAACGGCCTATTCTAACATTGTTTATGCAAATATGTAAGTATATGAATCAACATAGTTATTGATTGGTAGTCTTGAAAATACAAATCATTAGCAGCCCGTTTATGTAAACACGATTTATGTTATGGTATTCACCTACAAATTAGTGAGGGAAACATTTATCAGTATCTGAAAGGAACTCTGAATTGAAGGAGATGGAGTGTAAGTATGTTCAATCATTGAAGCAGCACCTGGAGGGGAGACTACTGAATAGCTGAAACAAATTAAAAGCAGGGGAAGCTCACCTGAAGGATGTTGTAGCTCCTGGAATCGACGGTGTCGCACAAACCAAAAGCAGAGCAGAACTCTGAAGATGAGCGGAGGAGAAAAGAGGATGAAGATCTGAAAAAATCAGAGATGCAAAAAGTAATGAAGAAGAAATGTAGTGGTGAGAAGAGGAGTGGAGAAGATGAAGCTATACCAAATGGAGAATGATGAACCTGCGATTCCTGTAGAAGATGGAGCGGGTTAGTAGATCTTAATTGTTGAAACTTGAAGTGATTACCTTGGTAGGCGTCAGAGGTAAGAATCCCTTTCGGTGGTGGGTTATGAAGGCGCCGGAGAGGGGCTGAGGGGTTCTGAAGTCGTCGTAGGGTGGTTGGAGGAGGCGCGCCTTAGATGCTTGCTTGATCGGATAGGAGGGCTTCCGTTGGTGCGGGGGTTCCCAAATGTCGCCTTGGATGGCTGTTGTGGTACTGCCCAGCTGAAATATTGCTGGGTCGCGGCGCAGAGGAGGAGGCGCTCGGGGGAGGAGAAGTTGTGAAAAGGTTTAGGTTGCGTGGAATTGAAATATCGTGCCCGTAAATCCTAGGGCGAGTTATGAATGAAGGGCTGTGATTTGTCCGATGGCATTTTAATTCATTGCTTTAAAAAGCCATCCATACTTCTTTTTAGAGTAGTATATATATATATATCTTTTACTATTAAGGAAATATGCATATCTCAATGCTAACACCATGGAATCATGGCCGTTGAAGATGAAACAGATCGTTAATCGCGGCCGTTCAATCGCAGCAACGATCAGGTCCGTCCATAGTTTTTCCTAGATCCCCTAAACCTACTACAAAGGTGAAAATTTTAGGGGTCTAGGGGCGCGGCGGGCTCACGCGGGTCGGTCTGAACAAAGGCAGAAAGAAGAGCGGGTCGGGCGGGCGCAGGCGTTCTGGCGCACGTGTCGGCTGGCCGCACGTGTCGGCTGGCCGCACGTGCCGCCGGCCGAGAGCACGCGAGGCGGGCGGCCGCACGTGCCGACGGCCGGGTCGGAGGCCGGGCGCACGCGCGACTGGCTGGCGCACGTTCCAGCGGTCGGACGCATGCGGGTCGGGCCGGACCAAGGCTGCCGCTGTGCCAGACCCGCTGTCATGTTCTTTTGAATAGTGGCTTTGCGCCTTATAAACAGCGAAAGCCACTGCTCTGGGCGATGTGGGACTAATAAGGCCCCACATCGCCATTAGAGTTATGCGGGCGGGGCCCGCCTGTGGGCCCCGCCCGTTATTTTGTACAAAACGATTTATGCGGGCGGGGCCCGCCTGTGGGCCCCGCCCGTTATTTTGTAAAATACTTTTTTTTAAATTCAGGCGGATGAACAGTGGCGTGATAGTTTAATTATTTTTAAGTTTTTGTTTTTTCAAACTTAAATTGTTTAAGTTTAATTATTTTTAAGTTTTTGTTTTTTAAAACTTAAAATTTAAGTTTTTTTTTTACGTTTAATTATTTGTAAGTTTATGTTTTTAATTTTTTGGGTTATCTTATTTTTAAGTTTAGCTTAACTTATTTTAACGTTTTTGATATAGGTTTAAAGTTTTTGTTTTTTGATATTGTTTTCATTGTTTACACAAATGCAGCGCGCCTGGGGGCCGAGAGCATCGAGCATGGGCGAAGCCGGGGGAGCGCGAAGCGCGCCGGGGGAGCGCGAAGCGCGCCGGGGGCGCGCGAAGCGCGCCGGGGGCGCGCGAAGCGCGCCGGGGGCGCGCGAATCAATCGCGGTGGGGCGCGCGAATCAATCGCGGTGGGGCGCGCGAATCAATCGTGCCGGGGGCGGGCGAAGCCCGCCGGGATGCGGCCGAAGGCCGCCCGAGAGCATCGAGCACGGCCGTAGCCCGTGCGAAGATGCTCGTATATATATATATATATATATATATATGTATGTATGTATGTATGTATATATATTTACACACACTCACTCACACAGTAGCAGTCATGCACAGGCTATGCTCGTGTCTGATTGCACTTAGTTGCGAATGAGCTCCACCCGTAAGTGGATGCTTTAAATTGCACGGGCTCTGCCAGTACCCACCCAAAATGATGGGGAATTGGCTTCGCTCGTGCAATAATGCCTTAAGATTCGTAGTAATTGAGCAGACCCAAAAACGATGAGAAGGATGAAGAGGTAACATGAGTTTTGGGGCGTTGGCGAATTCAAATTAAAGTGGCGAATTCAAAATAGGGATTCAAATGCTTGAATTCATAATAAAGTGGTGAATTCAAAGTAAAATAACAATTAAATCGGATTACTGAGATTATTTTGATGGTCTTTTATGAGAACCACGAGCCTTCAAAGAATACAAATGCACGGGGAGACACACACATACACACACGAGTGATAATGCATGGGGAGCTCCCATGCCCGTGCGACAGTACATCTGCCGCTCTCCTTCTCCCATATGCAACGCACGACAAGAACCACTTTTTATAAGCGAGAGACCGTCAGGCGATGACGGGTCTGAATACAAATGGACCCTATTTATAAAAAAAATTAAGTAGCAATTACAAATGGGTAGTATTATACTCATATTGATTGAAAATGAAATAATTGTATTGCATCAAAAGCATACTCTTTTGATTAAAAAAAATTCAGCATCTTTAATGGCTTTAATATCATAACCTTGGAATCAAAAAAGCCTTCGATTTAGAATATTCACGGCATTCAATTTTAAAAAAAGCATTTGTTCGCGGCATTCAATTTTGAGATTTTGTTTTCTTTTTGCAACTATTTATCATCTTTGGGTAGTTTGTTACAGTATGATTGGAGTTATTCATGAAGTTTAGAAATTAGAACAAATGTATATTATTTTGGCCTAAGAAAAAGATATGCAACTAAGAATAACAATTAGAAAAAGTTAACTTGAAATAAAATATTAGTGCTCTGATTCATCATATGTTGGATAAATTACTGATATTGTGCTTTTTCGAAATCAGGCCACATCATATATGGGAGATGAAGATGAACATTCAACTTCTTCCATCTAATTTCCATCGGCAGGTAACGCTCGCTCGCTCTGTACTGGGTGAAATTCAAGCATGCAATGAGTTTACAAGGAGGAGATGAGTTTGCAAGGAGGAGATGAATGAAGGGAAAGTGTTCGCGTGTGGAGAGTAGAGACAACTGAGATTCTAGCATGAACTTCCTTAATTGAATTTTCAAACTTTGCACTCTGCTTCTTGAGCAATAGATCAATCTTGCCAAGAATAGAATCTTCCTCAAACAAAGGTGGAGAAGGAGGTGTAGGAACAATAGCAGATCTGAATTCATCTGGAATTTCTTCAAGAACCACAGAACTTACAACTTTTGGAGTAGAAATTTTAACCATATCTCCTTCCTCACAAACTGGCTCTCCTTAAGCATCCTTGTGTGCTTCCACACAATACTCTTTCTCCCCCTCAAAATGTGCTGGGGGAGGAGATAACCCATGAACTGACTCATCATCAGCTTCATTGGTAAAGTCAAAGTCTGCACCAGACCCTGCCATATGACCACTGGAACTGTGCTCTGCAATATTATCCTTTAAAATATTATCAACTGTATCTGCAATAGTGGTAGCTACAGAATCTTCCTGAACATTTTCAATAACAACATCTGGAGGAGGAGGGGGAGGAGATAGAACAACATCATCTTGTATAATAGTGAGAGTATCCTCCACTTGAGTACTAGAACATCTGGAGCATCAGAAACAACTGGATCAGTTGTAGTCTGAGCTGAGATCAGAGGCTGAACTGGTTCTGAAGATTGAATAGGTCCTTGAGGAACTGATAATTGTGATTGAACAGAAGCTTGGAGTTTAACTGGTGGCTGAGACGGAATTGAAGTAGCATCGTGGAGTATCAGAAGGAGGAGGAGGACTTAGACTCTGATTCTCAGGAATGACTGAGGTAAGAGACTCCCCTTGGGAATTTGCACCTGCATCTACTGTCTTCTTTATCCTGATGTCCCACCTCTGAATCATGGAGACATTTAGCTTCTTCAGATGATGAATAACTACACCTTTGGACATGTCAAACACCGTTGGATTAAGCTGATTCAAAAATAAGGTAAGTATCCTTGCATAGTTTGGAGCAAGTAGACTTGCTTTAATTCTAGAAAAGAGAAGTGTGGCCCAGTCACATTTCTTCCCATTCACCACTGCAATCATCAGGCAGAAGACATCTTCAGAGACATATCCTAAACTTCCTGTTTTGCAGAGAAGGGCTTTAGAAATAATGTCTACCAACAACTTTCCAATATCATTCATCCCCTGTCTTCTAACAGATGTATCAGCCTTATCTAGACCACAAAAGGTCATTGTTCTAGCCCAATCAGTGTCATCAAGATCATCTTCAGATTCTATAACTTGTAGCCTCAGATATTTGGTTAGAGATTTGGTTGAAATCTTGATCTTCAGATTGTCCACAAAGGATATCACCATTTTTCCTTCCTTTACCACTTTCACATTTATATAGAACTCTTCAACTTCTCTGAACAGAATTCGACATGGGTGTTCCAAAATGAAGGACAACCCGGATGCTTCTAGGAGATAGAATAAATTCTGAAAATCGTCGCAGAGATTGCTTAGACCTAACCTTTAAAGCTCACCGTCGACGCCTATCTTAGCTCTTGGACAAGGAGCCATCGAAACGAGTCGGAAATCCTGTGCTGACAGGGAGAAATCACGAGAAGAATCGAACCAGACGTCGAATGTCGCGAGAAGAGAAGATGAACAGTCGAGGAGCTTTCGAGAAGGGATGTGCATGAACATCAATTCATTCGAGATTTTATATTTATAGTTTTGATTTGATTTGACAATTTAATGAATTTTATTTAATATTAAAATAACAGCACGCATACCTGCCCTTTCGTATTCCCGAAAATAAATACTTCTGAATTCCAAAAATGAATAGTCATTTCTCGAGAAGTTGGTCTATGTCTCGAGAAATCAAATTACCTCTCGAGAGATCAAGAAACTCAGCAAACTCATCTTCGCAAGTAAGTTTCTCGAGGGATATATCCATTTCTCGAGAAATATAGTGCAATTTTCGAGAAGTGCTAGAATTCTGTCCATTAGCCTTTTTCACCAGAGAAAACTCCATTTCTCGAGAGATGAATGCCATTTCTCGAGAAATCTCAAAAATGACTTAGATTTTTCTTCAAAATTTCAGACATTTGCTTCCTTTAGAGTTTGAACATATGAAGATCTACCTATCTTCTTGTCTTCTTCCTGACTTGAATATTACTCCATGTTGAGCAGACCAAGCTCTGTCTTGAAGAAAGAGAACTTGGTCTCATCCAGCGGCTTCGTGAAAATATCAGCAACTTGCTTGTCCGTCGGGACATAACATAGATTGATGTCCCCATTCTCCACATGATCCAGGATGAAATGATATTTTAATTCAATATGCTTTGTCCGGCTGTGCGAGACTGGATTATTTGCGATAGCTATTGCACTGGAGGAGTCGCAAAATATTGGAATGTCCTTGAGTTTCATATTATAATCTTGAAGTTGATTTCTTATCTAGAGAAGTTGTGCGCAACAACTGCCTGCAGAAATGTATTCTGACTCGGCGGTTGAAATTGCAACACAATTCTGCTTCTTGCTACTCCAGGAAATAAGTCTTCTTCCGAGAAATTGGCATGTCCCGGAAGTGCTTTTCCTGTCATCTTTACTACCTGCAAAGTCAGCATCTGAAAAACCTATTAGCTCGCTATCATTACTTCTTGGGTACCATAAGCCAAGATTTGGTGTACCCTTAAGATATCTCAAAATTCGCTTTGCAGCAATATAGTGAGATTCCTTAGAGTTCACATAATATCTAGCACATACACATATAGAGAACATTATATCAGGTCTACTAGCAGTAAGGTAAAGCAAAGAGCCAATTATGCTTCTGTACTTAGTTTCATCGAAAGGTTTCCCTTTCTCATCCTTGTCCAGAGACATAGCTGAGCTCATTGGAGTCCTCATAGAGGTTGCACTCTCCATTCCAAATTTCTTAACCAACTCCTTTGTGAACTTCGTCTGTGAGATGAAAATTCCATCTTCAGATTGATTCACCTGAAGTCCTAAGAAATATTTCAGCCCACCCATGCTGCTCATTTCAAATTTCTCTTGCATAAGTTTGGAAAACTTTTTGCAGAGGTTATCATCCGTAGAGCCAAAAATAATGTCATCGACATAGATTTGCACTAGCAAAATCTTGCCTTTTACTTCCCTAAGAAATAATGTCTTATCTATCTTTCCTCTTGTGAACTTGTTCTCAAGAAGAAAGTTAGACAGCGTCTTATACCAAGCTCGAGGAGCTTGTTTCAAACCATATAAAGCTTTTTGTAATAAATAAACATAATCAGGATAATCAGGATTAATAAAATCTGGGGGTTGTTCCACGTATACTTCTTCTTTAATATTACCGTTGAGAAAAGCTGACTTGACGTCCATTTGGTATACGGTGAATCCCTTGAATGCAGCATAGGCAAGGAACAGCCTAATAGCTTCGAGCCTTGCCACATGAGCATAAGTCTGATCGAAATCGATTCCCTCCTCGTGTTTGTATCCTTTCGCTACAAGTCTGGCTTTGTTCTTTATTATCGTTCCTTCTTCATCCAGCTTGTTTCTGTATACCCACTTTGTTCCAATAATGTTATTATCTTTGGGTTTCAGAACAAGAGTCCATACTTTGTAACGCTTGAACTGGTTTAGTTCTTCTTCCATGGCAACTATCCAAGAGGGGTCTTCATTTGCTTCTTGGAGTTTCTTTGGTTCAACCGTAGCCTTTTATTATTCATCTGTCGGATCCGCCAAAAATAACTTTTGGACCGTTCACAACTGGAATAAAATTCTGTAAGAGGCTTCTAGTTCCGGTCATATGCCGAGTACAACCACTATCCAAATACCAGATAGGATTTCTGTTGGCCTTTGGACATACCTGCAAAAATAGATTGTTTTGCCTTAGGAGCCCAAACAAATTTGTGTCATTGGTCTCGTGTTAGTTTAACACCACGTTGAATGTTAACATTGCGAGTGGTCCTTCTTGCAACGTTCACTTGTGGTCTATTATCACGAATTGTATTAAACCAACAATCTACGACAAAGTGACCTATTTTGTCGTAGCACCAACAATCAAACCTGTTGTACCTTCTCTTATTATTCTCCTGCTTCACTTTTTGAACGTTAGTTTTAGCAGGGGAAATTCTTCTAGAAGAGGATGCTTCATGAGTACAACACACATATGGTTTAACTGTCTCCTTAGGCTTAGGTGCAACAATCTTCACTATTGGTGCTCTCTTAGCACTCGGACCATGAGCATAAGGACCAAAATCTCTCAGATTTAGCTCACTTCCACCAAAGTTTCGGGGACGAGTCCACCCCTTATAGTCATTGACAGGCGCAAAATTAATTGGTCGTGTCAAGTGATCATAAGTGCTCTCCATATCATAGACATTTGTAGGAAAGATAACTTTCTTAAATGCCACCTAATCTTGATGGGCTTTCCCTTTCTCTTCGGTGGTAGCCTTCTTCACATTTTTATCTTTCTTCTTGGCATGGGCGCCCTTAGAAGAATTACTAGGATGAGACACATGACATAATCCACTGCTACCTGCTTTAGCAGAGAATCTACCAATGATTGGTAGAACAGTTTTCGGTTGAGAAAATGTTTTAACTAACTTTTTCTCAGCAGCAAGCTGTTCTTCCAGTACTTTGATGGTATTCCCTCTCAGGGCAGGAGCTCATCCGAGCTTTTGACCTTGTCTGTCAAGACTTGGATTTCCTCTCTGAGAGAAATAAGTTGTTCAACTTCTTTTCTCAGATTAGATTCCACTTCCTTGAGTGACATGATCTCCTTGGCCTGGGATTTGACAACCTTTCGACATTTGTCAAAGCTTTTAAGCATTTCAGTATATTGGATCATGAGTTCTGAGTCATCATCTGAGGGGTAATCCTTTTGCTCAGCTGAGGCATAATCTGAATCAGATAGTAAGGTGTGAGCATTTACCTTCCCGGTATACGGAGGTTCTTCTTCGTCATCAGTCATTGCCATTAGCCCAAAGTAGGCTTCTTATTTATCACTAGATTCGTTTGAGTCACTATCACTGAGAGTTTTGGACTTCTTGGCGATGAAGCTTCTCTCATTTTTCTTTTTCCCATGGGTGGATTTATGTTCATCTTTCTTCTTTTAAGGGCATTCAGCGATCATATGCCCTGCCTTATTACAGCAATAACAAACAATATCAGAAGACACATGTTTATTCGATTTAGATTTGTACCTGTCATTGTTACTTGAACCCTTTTTATGATGATCACCATCACGACGAGAATGTCTATAATCTGAGGAGGAGGGCTTGTTCTTCATATGCCTTCTCTTGTTTAGCAGTTTCTTGAACTGGCGGGAAATTAAAGAGAACTCCTCATCAGACATTTCAGAGCAGGAGGAGCTAGCTTCTGATTCTTCATTATCAGTTTCTTTTTCCCTGATCAGAGACACGACTCTGGTTTTCCTGGAGCTTTCTGCCTTCAGAGCCAAGGTCCTTTCCTTGCCTGAGGCCCGATTCATTTCTTCTTCAGATTTGCGGATATTCATCTGTAGTTCATGAGATAGAAGCTTCCTGAACAGATTCTGTGGGTCGAGGTTTGGTAGCTTTCCAAACTCCCGGATGACAACGATCTTGCTATCCCATTCTTTCGTCAGGGAACGTAGGAACTTGTCATTCAGTTCGCCGTTAGTAAATTCCCGATCATAATTTCTCAGACCATTTACTATCTTGAAGAATCTTTCATACGCATCAGCAATGCACTCCTTCTTGTTCTGCTTGAAGACCTTGTACTCTTGGTTGAGTAGAGATCTTCTATCTTCCCTAACCTCTTCCGAGCCTTCCATGAGGACAATCAAGGACGTCCACATCTCTTTTGAAGATTTGCAGTGGATCAAGTTCTGAAGCATTGAGTCGTCCACGACATTGAAAAGGGGTCTAGCCGGTTCAGTTGAACCCTTGGAGGAACCCATCAGGCAATCACGACCCGACCTTCACCACATAGAGGTGATCATTTAGAGAAATGACTGTTTTGGGTAGCATTGTGCTTCGCCATAACACTGAAGTGGTATATAGAGCATGCGTGCTCCGAATCGACTTTCGTCAGTTGCGTTAGACTCGTATAGGTGATACGAGTGCAACAGAATTCGTTTCGTTTCGATCCGAGGTCGTATGAAGAATATGACTATTTTGAGTATCGTAGCGCGTCACGACGACGCAGTTTTAGAATAGTGAGCATGCGTGCTCCGAATTGACTTTCGTCAGTTGCGTTAGACTCGTATGGTCGATACGAGTACCACGAGACTCGTTTCGTTGCAATTCGAAGTCATTTGAAGAAAATCACTATTTGGAGTAAAGTCGAGCGCCACAACATCGCCATTTTAAAATGTTGGGCGAACGGACTCGGAATCAACTTCGGATGCATTCTTTAGCTTTGTATGGCTGACATGAACACAACGGTGCCCTCTGCGTATTAATTTCGCAAGTACTTTTGCATGCTTTGATAAATATACGTATGTATATATATGTACGTTGATATGATATGAACCTTTATATATATAATATATATACCTTTATGCCATCATATTAAGGATACCAGCCCGAATTTCCTGAAAATCAAAAAAAGAAAACCAGCGAACTCAAAGGGCTAGGCAGAAAAACTTAGGCGGAATGAAAACCATGGGCTACAAAAACCAGGGGCGGGGTTTTCTCCTTCATATACATCGGACAGAGGGGTTCACTCCACTCAGGCTAATGGCGAAGACCCTCCTCCTGGAGGGAGTCGAGCCACTCTCCTCAACATGTCCTGCACTCATCTTCTCCCTTACCCCCCTTTTCCCTTTCGATTTGAATGGGCGAACCTAGGGCTGGTTCTGCGTGTCTGCGTAAGGCCGATCGAGCTGCTTTCTCATCTTTTCCACTAAGCTAAGCACTCTCCACTTCTCTCTGTTATTATCTTCGGCGGTGGAACTATATATAGATATATATATGTAGCTTGATTCATATGGTGGTATGGCTCTCTCTCTCACTCGACTATGGTTTTACTGTCGATTTATGCCCTCTTCGACGGGAAGGGTGCATCGTGGAAGGCTTAGATTTGGACCACCTCTAACCCCATCTCTCTCTCTTTCTCTCCCTCTCGGTTTCTGCAAGCTTTAATATATACTTACATATATTCATACATATATATGCTCATATGAAAGTCTAACTTAGGGGGGGTTGAGGAAGGAGAAACCTTCAGACAACCAGTGCAATTGATTTGTTTTATTTTCTTTCCTCCTGGTTCTGAACTCAGCTCTCACGGTGGTTAAGGTTTGGGTAAATTAGGAAGCTTATAAATTTTTGGACTAGTGCTGAAGAGGTGGGGAATGCTTTCGGGCTATGGCTTTGCTAGTTAGATCTGGCTCAGGAAAAATCTCGATCCAATCTCACCCCTTTCAATCGTATTGGGCCCTGGGGTGAAGACATCATCTATATGCACATATTTATGTTCGTTTCTATGAGGAAGTGAATTCTCAGATTATTATTACTCCTCCCCCACTCCATCTTACCTCTTTATAATAATCAAGCTTAAATTTCTTATCCCTTATGTTAAGCTGGAGGGGATTCAGACATGGCACCGTTGAGTCTCTTGGATACCACTGAACTCACCGTTATAGTTATTCAATAAGCTTCTCACAGTCCGGAACAGTCCTAACATGGAGATTCATGTTGTTAATAGTCCTGTTTGCCTTACTTTATAAATCCCCTGCAGTACGAATTAAATCTGGATTATGGGAGATGAGAGCTCCATTTCAGTCTCTCCGACTTCTGCCTTTACTTGGAGGACAACTGAGCCTTTGGTTCCTGTCTTGGTTCTCTTTCTCTGTCACCGGCAACCCAAGAGCTTCCCTACCTCTCCTGATCTCTGTAAATAGGTGGGAAGTATAAAAGCTGGATTGAATAATGGTAGGCTGGATTCAGTCAATAATGATTTACACCCTCTTCTTTCTTCCTTCCATTGTCGAATTTACGTGTTGGATAAGAACGAGTTAGTTGGTTTATTATGACAAAATTGGTTTATGGATGGATCACAAGATGATATACAATACTTGCCTCACTATCTTCAGTATATTTCGTTATGATTGATTTTATTAATGTCAATCGTTTGTCCTTGCATTTCACAAATATGAAGTTATGGATAGGCAAATGAATCGTTCCTACCCTCGATCGATCAACTAATTGAATTAACTGTTTGGGAATTCGAGGTATTTGTGTTGGTGGTTAGTTGATTAAATTATGGTGACTACAATTTCCTCCCCTCCTTATCTTACTTAGTTCAATTTTACAAGAATTGAGGGCTTGCCAAGAGTAATATGGAGGTTAAGTTTTGAAATCTGAAGGATGTGTTTCATCAAAAAATAATAATAATGGTAATAATTTATATGCTTAGAGTTGCTCCATAAAAAACTTATTGTACTTTGCTCCTTGGTTAAGCTTAGCTTCTTAGATAACTGCTCACTACAAGAAATGTATTGGATGTTCTCAAGCGCAGGTTGAAGGGTTGTTGTTTTCATTCTCACGGCAAAGTCTTCTCATCCCCATCCCCTCCTCCTCCTTAATGGAAGCTCTATCAAAATGGGGTCTGCCCTTCATCTTTTTCTCGGCCTTGGTAATTCCTAACTTATTGCTGATAAGTTTATGGAATTTCTTGGGGATGGCGAGGCCTTAACTGCGGACCATTATTTGAAGTCACTTTAATAATATTACCACTATTTGATACATGATTTATTACCGGTGCATAAGTGGAGAAAATAAGTTTATGGATTCCCTTATGTTCTATAGCCATTGACTGTTATTATAAACTGTTGCAAGGGTGTTTTCATTTGGCTGGCCGGTTGTTGAGGTATGGTGTTGGTAGGGAAATGATCTTGCAAAGTATTTTTATGCTCTCTGAGCATGGAGATTTCATTCCTCGCTTCCTCTTCAAATATTGGAGTATTTAGTCGCATTGACTACTACTGGTTTTTTTAATAATTCTGATGTTGCTTCATTATTAGTAAGGATTGCATCATAATATTTCACAGCCCCAATTTCTCCACCTTTCTATTATGCTCAGTTATAAATTATAAAGGTATTGCCCTATAAATGAACGAGAGAGAGTATAGAGCTAATCCCTCTTCTTATTTTAATTATCCTCTTCTCACTCTCATTTATTGTGACCCTGGTTAGCAGCTTGATCTGGAGGTAAATGACCCTAGTATTTATTATGTGTTACTATAGGGGTTACTCCCTAGACTGGCCGTCCCTATAAATTAGGGCTTGCCATAACTGCTGCCCTCCTTTTTATGCTATATGCCTTATAAATGTGAGACGCTTAAACTGAAAGTGAGTAATAACTGTTAAGTTATTGCATAAGGAGGTAGGGATTTCATTAAGTTGGCTGGCTATAGTTGGATGTGGAATTTGATTGTGCAAAGGAAGGTCTGCCTGATTCAAATAAATTTGATGTTGAAATCCCTCTCTATTTTCTGGTAACTATATACGTCTCAATGAGAATTACAAACGTGCCTTATGTGGATGACTTGGGTTTGATTGCCAAGCACCCAAGTGATTGACAAACTTACCTTATGTGGACGGCTTGGGTTTGATTGCCAAGCAATCCAAAAGATTGACGAAAGTCGGATTAAAAATGATTGCTCATCCCAGACAGAAATATCATAAAGCTGATAAAGAGTTTCTATCCTCTACTGAATTCTCGGGTGGATATGCTGCTAAGCTTAGAAGTGTCTCTTTTTCCCTCTTATGAAGTGTTGCCTTCGAGAAGTAGTTCCTACCGGAATGAAATGTTGCCTTCGAGAAATAATTCCTACGGGAATGAAGTGTTGCCTTCGAGAAATAATTCCTACGGGAATGAAGTGTTGCCTTCGAGAAGTAGTTCCTACGGGAATGAAATGTTGCCTTCGAGAAATAATTCATACGGGAATGAAATGTTGCCTTCGAGAAAATAATTCCTACGGGAATAAAGGTTGCCTTGAGAAATAATTCCTACAGGAATTAAATGTGCCTTCAGAAAATGTGCCTTCGGAGAATATAGGATGGCCGATGAGTTTTTTCTCCAAGGCAACCCGCACGACGGACGGTCTGGGAGGGCAACCCGTGCAAAACTTATAGAACTACGTGGGTCTGAGACCGTATGCAGGATGATACGGAGTACGTAGGCGGTGGTCGTGGGAAGACTACCTCGGCCCAATAAAAGTCCAGATATCCCCCCTTCTAAATGTTATATTATGTTTGTCTGTTAGTAAGGGTTGGATTCTCTTCGTGGTTCTAAGAACTTATCTTTAACACAAGTGACAGCTGCAGATATGGGACAACACTCATGGGTGGAGGAGACCACAGAGCAGGCTACTTCAGGTATACGTTATTAAGTCGCACCTCCCTTTTTGTTGTGCCCTATCTCAGGGTATATATATATATAATGGCAACGAAGCCTTGATGGATAGGATTTAATGCAGCGGCGAAATCGACATTATTCATACAGGTTTTGAAATTGAGGTTTCTGTGATGATTAACCTTCCGCTTTAATACTACGTCTTCTGCTAAGTGTTATAATACGCACTCTTTGATGAAATCTTCTGCTAGAATACAGCTTCCCTACTCTGATGGTGTGTAGTGACTTTCGCTTAACACCACCCCTAGGCGTGACATCGGAGTGTTCAAGGAAAAGGGTTGGAGAAGCTAGTGCCTTCACCCTTCGGGGTCGCTTCGGCGTCGTGCTAAAGGGTGGTGTGCGATAAGATCCCCCGGTCGGACCGTCGATCTGGAGGGGGGGGGGGGGGGGGTCTTACAAATGGATCAGAGCGCAACCGATCTTGTCGACCTATTCGTGATCACAGAAACACCTATTGCTCCGCTAATCGCTGTAGCGTGGTTCGGGAAAAACCACTGCAGCGGAAGCGGTGGTGGACCTAAAAGATAAAAGTTGGCAACAAACTTGGCATATATATGAACATTTTCACTCGAACTTATCAAATTCAGTTTTAGTCTTGCAAAATATTTTTTTATGACTCAGATCGACACTTAAATGTCTTTTACTACATCTGATCTCGAACAATCATCTATCTTATTCCCATAAAACACTCTCTGTAAACCCTACAAATGATCATTTCAAATTTTTAACTCTGGGTTTAAGCCTCTTTGTTTTATTGGGAGTAGATGCTCGTTTTGAAAATTCCATTCGAGGTGAACTAATCAAATGGAATTTTGTGTACAATGTAAGAACTTCATTACTAATTTCTAATCCCAGGTTTAAGCCTCTTTGTTTTATTGGGATTAAAATTCTCGCTTTCAAAATTTCATTTAAGGTAAGCTAACTAAATGAAATTTTGCGTGTATATGGAAAATTGCTCTAACGATTGCAAATATGAAGTATGTTTTGACTTGATCGATTTGACGATATGTTGAAAATAAAGTCGTGCAATCGTAAAAGAAATATGATAAAATGTTAGTCTTTTGAATAACGTTAACATTTCAGGAAATGATTACTGAGGCGACGTGCTGGATTGAAGTAAATTTGTGGCAAATTAAAAAAAGCTTGTATACAAACCATCTTAAAAGTACATTGTTAGCATTCGCGGGACTTGCGATGTTTGCATACTCAGCCAGCCGGGAAGCCTCGTTAAAAAGAGTAAGCCACTGAGGACCCGAAGGTGATGGTTACCTATTTTATTGCTTGCTTGCATTGGGAAAAGTGGCGGGTCGGTCATGCCCGTAGACCGTACGTACCGGTGCGGGAAGGTTGACGACTCTAGGCGACAGGGAGGTGTGCACCCCGGGAGCTCGGTTGTATCTTATATGCCACGCTGGGTCCCTCCGCTGGTTAGCCAAATTCAATTATTGCCGGATGTCTCCTACGTCCGAGGGTACACAGGGTTGTACGTTGGGGCCTGGGTAGTGCGGTACATCCACACCCAGAAGTGGCAGGACCGGCCACTGTCACCGACGGCCACATCGGTGAGCCCCGCGGGGGTCGCTACCCTGCTGGAAGAAAAGCGGTCAGACGGTATCATCATATGGAGTTGTGACGAGTCATGAAAACTCGTTGTGCATGGCTTGCATACGCATCATTTGCATCATAACATATATATTCACATGTACCATTAACATATAACCTTCGTATGGGAGTTGGTTATATGTTCATGGATTTACACTGCTTACTTACATTTCTGTTTATCTGTTCCACTAACATATAACCTTCGTATGGGAGTTGGTTATATGTTCATAGGTTTACACTGCTTACTTGAATTTTTTTTCCACTAACACATAACCTCCGTAAGGGAGTTAGTTATAGGTAATGAGCTTTTACTATGTGTCTTTAAAACACGAATCATATATGTTGTGTTTCAAATATGTAAACCTTGGAGGTATTCGATATTGCTAGAAGTACTTACTCGGAATAATTATCTAAGCTGGTAATTCATTTAGCGCACAACCTGCCCGCGCGAAATATTCTCACGAACAATATATATCGGAGTTGCGGCAGAACAAACATGGATACGGTAAAGCTATCCCCTAGTTCGCTTAAGCCACTTATATATTACACGGCAGAAGCAATCAAGGAAGATAAGGCCAGATCTACAGACTCTTAAAAATTTTGGGATCATTCGACCCTTTAGTTGCCTACAACACGGTCCATTTGAAATCCTCATGACCCACTCGTATTTTCAGGGACGAAAATTTTCTTTGTTTTATTGGACTGTAACATCCCGACTTTGAAAAGGGGTCTAGCCGGTTCAGTTGAACCCTTGGAGGAAAACATCAGGCAATCACGACCCGACCTTCACCACATAGAGGTGATCATTTAGAGAAATGACTGTTTTGGGTAGCATTGTGCTTCGCCATAACACTGAAGTGGTATATAGAGCATGCGTGCTCCGAATCGACTTCCGTTAGTTGCGTTAGACTCGTATAGGTGATACAAGTGCAACATAATTCGTTTCGTTTCGATCCGAGGTCGTATGAAGAATATGACTATTTTGAGTATCGTAGCGCGTCACGACGACGCAGTTTTAGAATAGTGAGCATGCGTGCTCCGAATTGACTTTCGTCAGTTGCGTTAGACTCGTATGGTCGATACGAGTACCACGAGACTCGTTTCGTTGCAATTCGAAGTCATTTGAAGAAAATCACTATTTGGAGTAAAGTCGAGCGCCACAACATCGCCATTTTAAAATGTTGGGCGAACGGACTCGAAATCAACTTCAGATGCATTCTTTAGCTTTGTATGGCTGACATGAACACAACGGTGCCCTCTGCGTATTAATTTCGCAAGCACTTTTGCATGCTTTGATAAATATACGTATGTATATATATGTACGTTGATATGATATGAACCTATATATATATATATAAAATATATATACCTTTATGCCATCATATTAAGGATACCAGCCCGAATTTCCTGAAAATCAAAAAAAGAAAACCAGCGAACTCAAAGGGCTGGGCAGAAAACCTTAGGCGGAATGAAAACCATGGGCTATAAAAACCAGGGGCGGGGTTTTCTCCTTCATATACAACAGAGGGGTTCGCTCCTCTCAGGCTAATGGCGAAGACCCTCCTCCTGGAGGGAGTCGAGCCACTCTCCTCAACATGTCCTGCACTCATCTTCTCCCTTACCCCCCTTTTCCCTTTCGATTTGAATGGGCGAACCTAGGGCTGGTTTTGCGTGTCTGCCTAAGGCCGATCGAGCTTCTTTCTCATCTTTTCCACTAAGCTAAGCACTCTCCACTTCTCTCTGTTATTATCTTCGGCGGTGGAACTATATATAGATATATATATGTAGCTTGATTCATATGGTGGTATGGCTCTCTCTCTCACTCGACTATGGTTTTACTGTCGATTTATGCCCTCTTCGACGGGAAGGGTGCATCGTGGAAGGCTTAGATTTGGACCACCTCTAACCCCATCTCTCTCTCTTTCTCTCCTTCTCGGTTTGTGCAAGCTTTAATATATACTTACATATATTCATACATATATATGCTCATATGAAAGTTTAACTTAGGGGGGGTTGAGGAAGGAGAAACCTTCAGACAACCAGTGCAATTGATTTGTTTTATTTTCTTTCCTCCTGGTTCTGAACTCAGCTCTCACGATGGTTAAGGTTTGGGTAAATTAGGAAGCTTATAAATTTTTGGACTAGTGCTGAAGAGGTGGGGAATGCTTTCGGGCTATGGCTTTGCTAGTTAGATCTGGCTCAGGAAAAATCTTGATCCAATCTCACCCCTTTCAATCGTATTGGGCCCTGGGGTGAAGACATCATCTATATGCACATATTTATGTTCGTTTCTATGAGGAAGTGAATTCTCAGATTATTATTACTCCTCCCCCACTCCATCTTACCTCTTTATAATAATCAAGCTTAAATTTCTTATCCCTTATGTTAAGCTGGAGGGGCTTCAGATATGGCACCGTTGAGTCTCTTGGATACCACTGAACTCACCGTTATAGTTATTCAATAAGCTTCTCACAGTCCGGAACAGTCCTAACATGGAGATTCATGTTGTTAATAGTCCTGTTTGCCTTACTTTATAAATCCCCTGCAGTACGAATTAAATCTGGATTATGGGAGATGAGAGCTCCATTTCAGTCTCTCCGACTTCTGCCTTTACTTGGAGGACAACTAAGCCTTTGGTTCCTGTCTTGGTTCTCTTTCTCTGTCACCGGCAACCCAAGAGCTTCCCTACCTTCCTGATCTCTGTAAATAGGTGGGAAGTATAAAAGCTGGATTGAATAATGGTAGGCTGGATTCAGTCAATAATGATTTACACCCTCTTCTTTCTTCCTTCCATTGTCGAATTTACGTGTTGGATAAGAACGAGTTAGTTGGTTTATTATGACAAAATTGGTTTATGGATGGATCACAAGATGATATACAATACTTGCCTCACTATCTTCAGTATATTTCGTTATGATTGATTTTATTAATGTCAATCGTTTGTCCTTGCATTTCACAAATATGAAGTTATGGATAGGCAAATGAATCGTTCCTACCCTCAATCGATCAACTAATTGAATTAACTGTTCGGGAATTCGAGGTATTTGTGTTGGTGGTTAGTTGATTAAATTATGGTGACTACAATTTCCTCCCCTCCTTATCTTACTTAGTTCAATTTTACAAGAATTGAGGGCTTGCCAAGAGTAATATGGAGGTTAAGTTTTGAAATCTGAAGGATGTGTTTCATCAAAAAATAATAATAATGGTAATAATTTATATGCTTAGAGTTGCTCCATAAAAAGCTTATTGTACTTTGCTCCTTGGTTAAGCTTAACTTCTTAGATAACTGCTCACTACAAGAAATGTATTTGATGTTCTCAAGCGCAGGTTGAAGGGTTGTTGTTTTCATTCTCACGGCAAAGTCTTCTCATCCCCATCCCCTCCTCCTCCTTAATGGAAGCTCTATCAAAATGGGGTCTGCCCTTCATCTTTTTCTCGGCCTTGGTAATTCCTAACTTATTGCTGATAAGTTTATGGAATTTCTTGGGGATGGCGAGGCCTTAACTGCGGACCATTATTTGAAGTCACTTTAATAATATTACCACTATTTGATACATGATTTATTACCAGTGCATAAGTGGATAAAATAAGTTTATGGATTCCCTTATGTTCTATAGCCATTGACTGTTATTATAAACTGTTGCAAGGGTGTTTTCATTTGGCTGGCCGGCTGTTGAGGTATGGTGTTGGTAGGGAAATGATCTTGCAAAGTATTTTTATGCTCTCTGAGCATGGAGATTTCATTCCTCGCTTCCTCTTCAAATATTGGAGTATTTAGTCGCATTGACGACTACTGGTTTTTTTAATAATTCCGATGTTGCTTCATTATTAGTAAGGATTGCATCATAATATTTCACAGCCCCAATTTCTCCACCTTTCTATTATGCTCAGTTATAAATTATAAAGGTATTGCCCTATAAATGAACGAGAGAGAGTATAGAGCTAATCCCTCTTCTTATTTTAATTATTCTCTTCTCACTCTCATTTATTGTGACCCTGGTTAGCAGCTTGATCTGGAGGTAAATGACCCTAGTATTTATTATGTGTTACTATAGGGGTTACTCCCTAGACTGGCCGTCCCTATAAATTAGGGCTTGCCATAACTGCTGCCCTCCTTTTTATGCTATATGCCTTATAAATGTGAGACGCTTAAACTGAAAGTGAGTAATAACTGTTAAGTTATTGCATAAGGAGGTAGGGATTTCATTAAGTTGGCCGGCTATAGTTGGATGTGGAATTTGATTGTGCAAATGAAGGTCTGCGTGATTCAAATAAATTTGATGTTGAAATCCCTCTCTATTTTCTGGTAACTATATACGTCTCAATGAGAATTACAAACGTGCCTTATGTGGATGACTTGGGTTTGATTGCCAAGCACCCAAGTGATTGAAACAAACTTACCTTATGTGGACGGCTTGGGTTTGATTGCCAAGCAATCCAAAAGATTGACGAAAGTCGGATTAAAAATGATTGCTCATCCCAGACAGAAATATCATAAAGCTGATAAAGAGTTTCTATCCTCTACTGAATTCTCGGGTGGATATGCTGCTAAGCTTAGAAGTGTCTCTTTTTCCCTCTTATGAAGTGTTGCCTTCGAGAAGTAGTTCCTACGGGAATGAAATGTTGCCTTCGAGAAATAATTCCTACGGGAATGAAGTGTTGCCTTCGAGAAATAATTCCTACGGGAATGAAGTGTTGCCTTCGAGAAGTAGTTCCTACGGGAATGAAATGTTGCCTTCGAGAAATAATTTATACGGGAATGAAATGTTGCCTTCGAGAAAATAATTCCTACTGGAATAAAGGTTGCCTTGAGAAATAATTACTACAGGAATTAAATGTGCCTTCGGAAAATGTGCCTTCGGAGAATATAGGATGGCCGATGAGTTTTTCCTCTAAGGCAACCCGCACGACGGACGGTCTGGGAGGGCAACCCGTGCGAAACTTATAGAACTATGTGGGTCTGAGACCGTATGCAGGATGATACAGAGTACGTAGGCGGTGGTCGTGGGAAGACTACCTCGGCCCAATAAAAGTCCAGATATCCCCCCTTCTAAATGTTATATTATGTTTGTCTGTTAGTAAGGGTTGGATTATCTTCGTGGTTCTAATAACTTATATTTAGCACAAGTGACAGGTGCAGATGTGGGACAACACTCATGGGTGGAGGAGACCACAGAGCAGGCTACTTCAGGTATACGTTATTAAGTCGCACCTCCCTTTTTGTTGTGCCCTATCTCAGGGTATATATATATAATGGCAACGAAGCCTTGATGGATAGGATTTAATGCAGCGGCGAAATCGATATTATTCATACAGGTTTTGAAATTGAGGTTTATGTGATGATTAACCTTCCGCTTTAATACTACGTCTTCCGCTAAGTGTTATAATACGCACTCTTTGATGAAATCTTCCGCTAGAATACAGCTTCCCTACTCTGATGGTGTGTAGTGACTTTCGCTTAACCCCACCCCTAGGCGTGACATCGGAGTGTTCAAGGAAAAGGGTTGGAGAAGCTAGTGCCTTCACCCTTCGGGGTCGCTTCAGCGTCGTGCTAAAGGGTGGTGTGCGATAAGATCCCCCGGTCGGACCGTCGATCTGGAGGGGGGGGGGGGGGGGTCTTACATTTCATCCTTGGTCAAATCCATCATTTTCTTCGGTTCCTGAAAAGTTGGGTCAGTTGTAGAGGCAGTCATTGGCACATGAGGGCCTTCTTCCACAACTTGGAAGATTCTTAGATCAGCGGCTTCCATGTAAAATCAAACTCATTCCTTCCACATAGGTAAGTTAGCCTTTGAGCAGATTGGCAGCTTCAATGAAGTTCCTTGCTTCTTTCCATGATTTGTTAGCAACTAGAATGGATAGATCCTGTTCAAGGTGCTAACCTAGAAACGAACAGTGACCCTCTGATACCAATTGAAGTATCTAGTTGCCAACCTAAATCACCTAGAGGGGGTGAATAGGTGATAACTGCGTCTTTTGCGGAATTAAAAACTTGATAAAATAGAACGCACAGAAAGCAAATCACAAACACAGATGGCACAAAGAATTTATAGTGGTTCCCCGTTCTTGGGTACTCCACTTGCCGCCCTTGCCAATCTAGCACCATAGCTAGACTTGACTACTTCACTATAACTCGGATCAAGAATGATCCTACAATCTCGGAGTCAACACCCCTACAACTCGGAGACAAATCTCCTACAAACTCAGAGAAAATCTCTCTTACAACTCGGAGAAAAATCTCTCCTACAACTCAGAGAAAAACCTCTCCTACAACTCGGAGAAAACTTCTCCTACAACAAATGTAAATTGAGATTGACACAATACTTATCAATACAATAACAGATCTGAAAGCCCTGAGAGATCTTCTTCCTTCTTGAGGCTTGAATAGCTTTGACTTGTTGCCGATGAGGAAGAATTTAAAACAACTCAGATCTGACCTTCTACGATTCGACTTGATCCAATAGATGCAATAGAGGATGGAGCAATGATCAATCGAACTTTTTCATCCACTGGAGACAATAGATTCAGAACAGCAGATCGATCTCCAGCAATGGCGACAGGCGGCCCTTTCTCATTCTTTTAGATCGAATAGAGATTAGGGTTAATGATTAGAATGATTGATTTCTGATTAATTAACCCTAAAAGAGATCCTTATATAGCCAAAGGCTTAGCGACAAGAATTAAGGTAGGTTTAACCTTAAACGAACTCACATGAGCCGTCACTTCTAACAGAAGGAATTAACGACCCGTCAAACAGATTGAAAATCACTTAAAAGGACAAAAATAAAATTTCTCTAGAACACAGAACTTCTCGAGAAATAACAGCTTCTACACGAGAAAAGACATAGAAGGATTTTCGGGGGATTGAGATAAACTTCTCGAGAGATAAATGATTTCTCGAGAAATAAATGGACTTCTCGAGAACTATTGACTTCTCAAGAAAACAACCTTTAGAAAAACTTTACTGACAGGCGAGAAAGACTTTCCGAGAGACAGACAGATTTCTCGAGAAACAGTTTTCATTTCTCGAGAAACTTAAGACTTGCCGAGAAAGCTTTAGAAATTTGAATTAAAGGACTGAGAAGGATTTCTCGAGAGATCGCAAGGACTTCTCGAGACATTAATTGGATTTCTCGAGAAGTAACCTGTTTTCTCGAAAAATTAATTTAGAGAAAATTTTATTCCTTCTTCTTTTGGACACCAGATGCACCTCCAAATCATGGGCTTCAATAGTCTTGAAAATAAAGTGTATCCCAATAGAGAGATCACACATGAGTCAACATCATGTTCCACACAATGAGGAATTACATTGCATGAAACTGTGTTTAATGACCCAATGTGACCTGACATTGGTCTACACTTAGCAATGTTAACCTGCAAGAACAAGACTTGAAGGACATATCAAATACACTAGCAATTCAATCTTGGTTCTAAGGTGACTTCCCACAAATCAATGTTATTGTGGATACAATACCCAACAGTATTTATTCATCCCAAGAGGGGGTTTTTATAGGAGAGAGAGAGAGGTTACATAAAAGTAGAATGAAGATGTGGGATTAAAGAGCCTTGATGGACTTTACAATATGAGCCTAAACTGTGGGCCATTTTATACAATAATAAGAATTGTTTTAAACCCCCCCCCCCCCCCCCCCCCCCCCTCAAACTTATATCGACTGAGGTAGAAGTTTGAAAAGCAACTCAACGATCAGGGAACAACAATGTCACATGTGTCGATTAAGGAGAGCTGGCGAATCAGAAATTCGTGTCGATGGACTGAGTGAGACTTGGTAAAGAAATCAGCTATCTGGGAAGCAGATGGAACATGAGGCAGAGAGATAACATTATTGAGAAATTGTTGTAGAACGTAGTGGCAATCAATTTCAATGTGTTTAGTACGCTCATGAAAGACTGGATTTGAAGAAATCTGTATGGCACCAGTATTATCACAGTAGAGTGGTGTATCATCAGAAACAGTAGTCTATAATTCTTGCAACAAACGACGGAGCCAAGTTATTTCTGCCGCAGTGGTAGCCATGACACGGTACTCAGCTTCAGTACTAGAGCGACATATGACATCGTGTTTCTTTGATTTCCAGGAAATCAGAGAGTTGCCAAGAAATATGCAATATCCAGTGGTAGACTTGCGATCAGATATGTTACCAGCTCAATCAGCATCGGAATAGGCATGAAGTTCCAGAGGAGAGGTTGAGTCGAAAAATAGTGATCTTGTTCTTGTACCGCGAATGTATCGCAAGGTGCGAAGGAGAGCCGCATAGTGGGTTCCCCGTGGTTGCGAAACAAACTGACTGAGGATGTGAGTAGCATGAGAGATGTCCGGTCGACTGATGATGAGATATACTAACATTCCAACTAGTTGTCTGTATCTGGAAGGATCAGGTATGATTTCTCCTTCCTGAGGACTCAGTTTACCATTTATTTCCATGGGAGTTGCGACAATGCGATCATCTGTCAGAGCAGCATGGTCAAGTATCTTAGTGATAAACTTCTTTTGAGATAAGACGTATCCTCTGGAAGAATGATCAACTTCAAGGCCTAGAAAATATCGAAGCGGTTCGAAGTCTTTCATTTCGAATTGCGTATTGAGATAAGTCTTGACTTTTAGGATATGCCGAGAGTTTCCTCCTATGATAATCATATCGTCAACATAAAGGAGAAGATTAATAGTGTCGGAGGCATGAGTAAACAGTGCCAAATCAGAGAGACGTGAAGTAAAACCAAAAGCTAACATAGCAGTGGCAAATTTAGAGAACCGGGCGCGGGGAGCCTGTTTGGGACCATAGAGAGCTTTGCGAAGATGATAGACTTGTCCAGCTGAGTATTGAATTTCCAGTGGTGGTGTCATATACATATTTTTAGAAAGATTGCCATGTAGAAAAGCATTCTTGACATCAAGCTGAGAGATGTTTGGTGAATGAATAGACGCAATAGCAAGGATAGTACGAATGGTGGTCATCTTGGCAACGGGTGCAAAAGTTTCATCATAGTCAATACCATATTGTTGTTGGAAACCACGAGCAATCAAACGTGCTTTATATCTGTTGATGGTGCCAGCAGCCAGCATTTTGATTTTGTAAACCCATTTACAACTGATGGGTTGAGTGCCCTTAGGAGGTAAAATCAGGTCCCAAGTATTTGTTTTCTTCAAGGCTTGTAATTCTTCATCCATTGCATGCTGCCAAGCAGGTATAGAAGTTGCCTCGTGGTATGTTTGAGGTTCCTGATGACTAGAGATAGTTGAAAGAAAGGCTTGGAGAACATGAGTGAGAGAGGAAAACAGGCTAAGTCGATTCAGAGGTTTGTGAGAGCGTGTAGAGCGGCGAAAAGGAAATGGGGGTTGTGATGGTTCACTAGGATTGAAGTGTGAATCAGGAATTGGGGAGGAGTCTGAGTCGTTTGTGAGTCCACACTCACTAGTTTGAATATCCGGAGTAGCAGAGGTGGTGACTGGAGATGTAGATGGGTGAAGAGTGTCAAGAAATATGAGATCTTCGGGAATTGATGGTGCTAATGGGATAGGTGGATTAGGGAAGGCATAGTAGGGATGGTGTTCAAGGAAAACCACATGTTGGGAGATGTGCATGCGTTGGGCAAAAGGATCATAACATCTGTAGCTTTTATGTTGTTTGTTGTAACCCAGAAAGACACATGTCACAGAGCGAGGTTATAACTTATCCCGTTCAACTGAGGGAAGTTTAACAAAACAAGTACACCCAAACACTCTTAAGTGGGAGTACGTTGGGGCCTTGTGATAAAGTCGTTCTAACGGAGAGATGTTTTGCATATTTGGGGTAGGAATTTTATTTGTTAAGAATACACTAGTAAGGACTGCTTCTGCCCAATATTGGACAGGTACCGAAGAGGTGAGGAGGAGAGATCGCGTCACTTCCAAAATAAGTCTATGTCATCATTCCGCTACTCCATTTTGTTGAGGAGTGTGAGCGCATGAGTACTGAGCAAGAATTCCTTGAGACCGAAGGAACTGTTGAAAGTGGTGTGAGAGATATCCCCCCCCCCCCCCCCCCCCCAGAATCAGTCAAAGTTTTAATTTTACATGAAAATTGCATAGCTACCATAGAAGCAAATTCAACATACTTAGAAAAGACATCAGACTTAGCATTTAGTAGATATAACCAAGTGAAATGAGAGTAATCGTCAACAAAAATAACATAATATTTGTTTCCTCTTTTGGAAATATGAGGAGAAGGCCCCCAAACATCGGAGTGAACTAAATCAAACGGAGCTACAGTAGCAGAAGTGCTAGAGGGAAAAGAGGAGGAAATCTGACGACCTCGAATACAATGAGTACAAGGATTAAGTATTTTTGTATTAACAGGGCCCAGAGCACCGGAGGAGGCCAGAAGTTTAAGTCGTGGTAGCGAGACATGAGTGAGACGACATTGCAAAAGATCACACGAGGAGGTGACGATAGGAGAAACAACAGCAACAATTGACTGAGGAAGGGGAAGATGTAGACTGGTGAGATAGTAGAGGCCATTCCGACGTAAGCCTTTACCAACAACCTTCCCCGTAGTTGAATCATGTATAGAAAAATTAAAAGTATTGAAAGAAACTGAGAAATTATGATCAGTAAATTGAGAGACGGATAAGAGATTCATGGCCAGTCTCGAAACATAGTAAACATGTGGGATAGTGAAGTTAGAGTGGTTTTGTAGATGTCCATGACCCTGAATTGGAAGTAAGGTGTCGTCAACAGTGCGAATAGAGGAGGATGAGGAGAGGGGTGTAAGAAAAGAGAGATGACTATCATCATTCATTATATGGTAGGAAGTACCCGATGTAACAACCATGGACAGCTCAATAGAGTGCACCAGGCATTGAACAGGACTGCAGTCTGTGCCACCCCAACCAAATCACTGAGCTTGTTTCTCAGCAACAGTAGGTTGTTGGCGCTGGGAATCGAACCCCCGACCACCCTTGATAAGGCACCTTCAACAGTCCTCATCACCAACTGAGCACCAAATCACTGAGCTTGTTTCTCAGCAACAGTAGGTTGTTGGCACCGGGAATCGAACCCCCGACCACCCTTGATAAGGCACCTTCAACAGTCCTCATCAACAACTGAGCCAGCTCAGTTGGTGATGAGGACTGTTGAAGGTGCCTTATCAAGGGTGGTCGGGGGTTCAATTTCCGGCGCCAACAACCTACTGTTGCTGAGAAATAAGCTCAGTGATTTGGTTGGGGTGGCACGGACTGCAGTCCTGTTCAACGCCTAGTGCACTCTATCGAGCTGGCCAGGGTTGTTACAAAAAGGTGCACTTTTTGTAACGACCTGACGCCACCTCCCACACCGGCTCCATAGCTGGTGGGGCCGCCCCTCCGAAGCCGTACAGGACTGCAGTTCGGTCCCACCCCAACCCATCACTATGCCTGTTTCTCAGCATAGTAGGTTATTGACGCCGGGTTTCGATCCTAAACGCCCTTGATAAGAGACCTTCAACAGTCCTTATCACCAACCCGTCGTTGTGCCTGTTTATCAAGGGCGTTTGGGATCGAAACCCGACGTCAACAACCTACTGTGCTGAGAAACAGGCACAGTGATGAGTTGGGGTGGGACCGTACTGCAGTCATGTACGACTTCGGAGGGGCGGCCCCACCAGCTATGTTGCCGGTGTGGGAGGTGGCGTCGGGTCATTACAAAAAGGTGCACTTTTATGTACAACGCCGGAAGGGCGCCTTGCCTTGGCTGCGCTGGGTTGTTACACCCGAGTCCAAAATCCAAGAGGCAGAAGCAACACCTGCGACAACAACAGCGGAGGAGGAACTAATGTCAGGGGAGGAACCGTTGACCTGCATCATTGCCATAAGTTGTCGCATCTGTTCTGTAGAGAAGGTTTGCGGAAGATCGGTAGTGGCGGCCTGAGGAGTGGGACGACTGAAAGAACGGTGGCCGCAGCTTCTTGAGCCTTGCGGTTGGCAAGAGCAAGGAATTCTTGAGTAGTATGATTTCCAAAGCGTTTGTGCCAGTTGCACCATTTTTGCCCAGGGGGATTAGCAGACACAGCCCGAGATTGACGATTTCCAGAGTGGGATGATGATGACCTGGGAGGAGGTCGAGTGATCGGTCCCTTCACCGCCAATCTCGAAGTCTTCTCCGCCAATCAAGCCATTCTCGATGTCTTCTCCGCCGCGGGGTCCCCTCATCGCTATCCAAATCATAGAAGTCGGGGGCGACACAAAGCTAATTGGTTCCCCGACGAAAAAACTGAAAACAAAATCTCTGCGCTCCGCTAGGTCACTCTTCTTTGTCGAGGAGATCAACATCTCCCGCTACTTTTCTCCTGCTCGACTCTCGTGTTCGTCGAAACGTAAAAACCTTCTCGGCTCGATCCTCCTCATCGCCAAAAACATCAAACACTGCTGTAACCAGATCCATGGCGGTCGGGTGAGGATTCTACGAGGAAGAACAAGAGGATATCGAAGGGTGAGAAGGGAGGGAAGAAGAGGACGTACATTTTAAACAATAATATCTTGTTTCTGATTTTGAAAGTCTCTTGACATGTAAAATTCCTTTACTATTGTTTGGTTCGATGATCTCTTACATTAGGAGTGTCGAGAAAACAAAGGCGGATTTTGTAAACCGCGACTACATGATATCCCTGAAGCGCATGCACATCTTCTTTTGTAAGAAAGTCTGATTTAGCCAGCCAACCAACCTCTTACTCTCTTCTCAAATATCCCCTCTGTATTGATTTTTTTGTTGCAACTTCAATTTTAGTTGTTCATATATATATATGGTATCTGTCCATTGATAAGTTGGTATACTTGTTGTGGTATGTTGTTGATATACTTGAAGTCTGATTTTATCTTGCGCTCTTCGTCGGCGGCGAGGGATACTGAGTCGAAGAGAGAGATGGCTGCAAACAATTCTTAAGTGAAAAAATTTGGGGTGCGGATAAAAGTATTGGACTGAGAATATTTTTTCTAGACCGTGGATATCAATGGATTGCAAATAGCAGTTTTAGGGCTTCTTATAACATTGCTCAAATTTAAACATCGATTGAAAGAAAATATTTAGAAATTCAAATTAAAGTAGTTTGTTTTTGAAATTGGTACGAAAATTAGATTGAATGGACAGTTTAGATCGTTGTGATAGTCTTATATTTATCGCCACAACTATTTCTTTTTAATTAGTATATATATATAGACACACACGAGCATCTTTGCACGGGCTATGCATGTGCTCGATGCTCTTGGGGCTTGGGCGGGCTGCGCCCGCAGGCAAACATGCATATCCCCTGCTAGCATGCACAAGCTCCACCCGTGCTCAACTGCTCTCATGCGAGTCGATAAGCAGACATAAACTTAAGAGTCTCTTGGAGCTTACATACTCATTGCAAAGTAAATGTCATACAATAATTAAGTACTTTGTAATCAAATAATTATATCATTCCATGTAAAATTTTAAATAGAAAAGAAATTTAAAAAGAAATAAAACTACAAAAAGATGATCATTTAGTACCTTCAATGGAGGCCAGTCAATGAGTAGAATAAGAGAGGTAGAGTGTGAAATACCATGCATAGAAGCTAAATAAAGCTTGTGTAGAAGGATTCAATGTTCCATTCCTTTTATATATTTGAAGTTGTGTTGCATGAATAAAAAATAGTCACAACATCAATACAATGATTTGATCAATACAATGCAACATGAGAATAGTGCATAATAGAGCAAATAGTGAATGAAAACGATAAGTAAAAGAAGAAATTAAGATAATGTAAGAGAACTCAACTCTCTAGAAACCCAAACACCCTAATAGTTGATAAATAGAAGAGAAAAGATTAGCATTGTTGGTAAGAGGACATAAACTTTGAGTCTCTTGGTGCTTACATACTCATTGCATAGTAAATAAGATACAATAATTAAGCCCTTTGTAATCAAACAATATTTCTATGATTCACAGTAAGAATTAAAATAGAAAAGAAATTAAAACATAAATAAAATTAAAAATGATAGTCATTTTGTATCTTCAATGGAGGCGAGCGATGATGGGAAACATGGAAGTGTTGAGATCGATCATTAAGTGGAGAAAGAGAGGTAGAGCGTGATATATATACCATGCATAGAAGTCCAATGAAGCTTGTGTAGATGGATTCAAAGTTCCATTGCTTTTATATATTTGAAGTTGTGTTGCATTTATATTAACAATAATCACACCATCAATATAATGATCAATAAAATGCAACATGAGAATAATGCGGAGTAGAGAATGGAAGATAGCTATAAGTAAAAGAAAAAATTAAGATACATTTCAAAGAGAAAAAAAATAATATATTCTAAAGTCTCTTTCATTGTTCATCTTTTCGACAACTTAAGATTGACATTACTTCTTTGTGGAGGAAATATTTGATATCGGACACTTGGCCCCTCCCGATTCTTCAAGAATCAAAGAGCTAGCAACAAAAAACATAGAATTAAAATATTAGTATGCTACACTTCACTTTCAAGCATCACTGCAGATCGATTGAGATGACACAATGGAGTTGGCTTCTCCACTCTTCCTCCTTTCTGCCTTTCTGGTTACCACAGAAGTACTTCTCATCTTTACCCCGAAAAAGGTTAATTGTTTATTCATAAGCATCATTTTGAGATGTCTACTCATAAGCATCATTTTGAGAATTGAAACAAAAAAGAAATTTGGCTTTCAATTGAACAAGAAATTGATTGAAACTAAAGCCAGTTTGGGATGATTTTTTAGCTTCATTTCTTTTTCTAAAAAACACTACCGCACTTTACAATCTATTTGGAAAGTCTATCAGTTGGAAAAGTTACCGCCCAAAACTCATTTTTCTTCTCTTTTTGAAAAGTCACGGGCATCCTACTTTTCAACCTTTTCGGAAATCCTTTTCGCATCCTGATACACAGTTGACGCTGCGGAAATATTTTCCTCCTCCCAATTTAGTTCGACAACATTGCGGAAACCCTCCTTTCTCCCGACGATCCATTTTTCGTCTGGGCGTTTATTTTTTACCCGAGCTCGCATTTTTAGCCCGGACGTTCTTTTTTCCGCCCGAGAGCACATTTTTCGTCCGGGCAAGCATTTTTAGCGCGGGCACGCATTTTTTCACCTAACACACATTGTCCGTCCGAGCACGCATTTTCCGCCAGGGTGCGCATTTTTTCGCCCGGGCATGAATTTTTTCCCGGGCACGCATTTTCCATCCGTGCACGCATTTTTGTCACGTGCGCGCATTTTCGGTTGGGGCGCGCATTTTTTGCCCGGGCGCACATTTTTCGTCGGGGCGCACATTTTCCGCACGGGCGCACATTTTCCGCCTTGAAGCACATTTTTTGGACGGGCGCGCATTTCCTCCCGGGCGCGCATTTTTCGGCCCAGGCGCGCATTTTTCGGCCCGGGCGCATTTTTCGCCCGGGCGCGCATTTTCCGCCCGGGCGCGCATTTTCGGGTTCGGGTGCGCATTTCCGCCCGGACGCACATTTTCCTCCCGGGCGCGCATTTTCTGGCGCAGGCGCGCATTTTCCGTTCGGGTGCGCATTTTCCGCCCAGGCGCGCATTTTTGGCCCGGTCGCGCATTTTTGATTCGGGTGCGCATTTTCGGCCCAGACGCGCATTTTTTCGCACGGACGCGCATTTATGAATTTATTTTATTTGCTTATGTCCAGATTTGCTAAACAGTTTATAATGTACTTATTTATTCTGAAAATCTCCGCAAACAGGGTTCACTCAAACAGATCTTGACCTTTTCCAATAGCTCTTTTTCCTACCCTCCTTTTGCTACCACTCTTTTTCGCACCGCCACCGCTCTCCCAAACAGGCCCTAAATGTCTCGTCTTATTAAATTAATTTATAAACTCTATACAACTAAATTTGAAGTTTCGCAAATCTAAGTAAATGTATATTAGGAAGCAAAATAAAAAAAAATGTAGGGCATCACCAACCCTTGAACCTGCCTTTAATCCAAGGATCTGCATTCAACCCTTGGCAGGGACAATACCCTGTGAAATCAAAAAGAAGAAGAAGAAGAAGAAGAAGAAGAAGAAGAAGGGGGAGAAGTGAGGGAAAAAAAGAAGGAACCCATAGGAGGTAAGACTCGAGAGCCCTCCTATCGTATAGTGTAGCCGCCTGGGAAGAGAACATTGAGAGAGCCAAAATAAAGGGATTGAGGTCCTGAATAAGAGATTGAGGAAGTTCCCCAAATCCATAGATGTCCTCCTTGTGATGCATCGGGAGCTCGAGGGCTGCGTAGAAAGTCAATTCATCCTGCAATTGCTCAGGATGCTGGGATGTCGAAGGTCGGCGGCGGGCTTTCTCCTTCCCATTAAGCTACCAAATGCTAGGATGTCGGAAGGGAGTGAGGCGTGGCCGGGAGGGATCGAGTGATGCCTAGGTTTGAATAAACCTAGATGAGATCATGGAGGGGGGAGAATCACGAGTGATAAAATAAGGTTGTTGATATTCGCAAACCCTAATTTGTTATTCTTACCCCCAAAATTTTAAACTTAAAACATTTTTATCCCTCAAAAATAACTAAACGTACCCCCTTATACCCCACACCCGAAAAAATCCCCCCTTGCCTAATTGTCCGTTGATGCCCTTCCAGAATTGTACTCGGACTGCGATTCAGAAGCGCCGAATGTCTCTAGATTTCTGGGTGAGGCATCGCCGGGCGGAATGTCGAATTTTGAAGCCACGAAAAACTATACGTCTACCGCGAAGCCCTGAAAAACTGGTCGGATGTTGGCGCAGACCCATATATATAGTATGATTTTGAATAGTTAGGAGCTCCTGGCGTGCGGCTGGAAGGCTGGGTCATCTGAGAAGGATACCAGGATGGCCGTGTCTGAGGTGAATTTGATGTGGGAGTAGATATTTTGGAAGAATAATTGGATGGAGTGTCTGACCCGTGCTCGACAGGGGATGCTACGAGTCCTCCAAAAACTCCGGCAAGAACCAGCGAAAAGGTTGTTATCATCATGGCCGATGTTATTCATCCTTCTCCGAGGCCATTGGTATATGTTTCTGTAAACAAAAAGGTGCATGCAATTTACATAATTTTGTGCATAGTTTCATGGGATACCATGGAAGAAGTCCTTGCTCGGATAGTTATATTCTTGGTCAGAAGAAGGTCAAAATCACGAAGTAGCTGAATCATCACTGCTGCAAAGTTTTTGTTTTTTGTTTATTTTGTTTGTTTGTTTGTTTGTTTTTTGCTTGTTTTTTTTTTGCTTTTTCTTTTTGCTTTTGCTTTTTGCTTTTTGTTTTTTTTGTTTTTGTTTTTGTTTTGTATTCAGACTATATTTAGAGCATCATGTTGTTGTATATGGCAAATTTTTTGGTCCGTGAATCGGACAGCAAAAGCAGTCCGGGAATAAATAGCGCCGGGCCCACTGTATTTTTCGTTTCGATTTTTCTTTCCCTCCTTTTTTTTCGTCGTTCTCCCTCGTAATCGCCCAGATTGCTTCTCCCGCAGAGGTTAAACCTGTACATCAATGTCGGCCTCCTCGCAATCTTTCTCGAAGCAGACCGCCTCGCAGCCCGACCTCCTCGAAGACGCCCTACTCGAAGCTTAGATCTCCTCGAAGCCGCCCTCCTGGAATCCCGACCTCCTCGAAACCTAGATTTTCGCAGCCTCCACCATGTTCAAAGCTGGAGCTTCTTCCGACAACACTCCCACTGTTAAATCTTCCGACGACAGTCCCACTGTTAAATCTTCTGACGACACTGTTAAAGTAAATATTCCTTTTTGTTTTCTCCAGATTGTTTTATCCAGTTTGTATTTGCTAACTACATTTCGGCTGATTTGTAGTGTAGAGTTATAGTATACTGTAAAATTTCTTGAGCACCTCTATGATTAGCTATTCTTTGAATTATCTATGAATATTTTAGTTCAAATAAAATCCGACCGGAGTTTGTATAGTATTTAGAACAACACTGCTATTTTACGGCCGGATGTTTGACAAACAGTATCCGAAACAACACGATGTTTACCTCTTATTAATCACATAATGTAATTGTCCACAGGCTAGTGATGTTGTTGTATTTCCTACTGTGCACTCAGATGAGGAAGCATATCAGATGTACAAAGATTATGCACACAAACTCGGATTCAGTGTGCGCAAAGAACATATCGTATATTGGACACATACTCGGATTGTGAAGGCGAGAGAATTTTCATGTTCAAAAGCTGGGTTCAAGCGTTCAAATCCAGTGAAAGATCCAGAGAAGAAATTCCGCAAACTTGATACTCGTACTGGTTGCTTAGCTTGTCTGCATTTTAGGGCTGATAAAGATGGAAAAAATTGGGAGGTGATAAGGTTCGTAGAGGAACACAATCATTCGCTTGCTCCAGAGAATGATAGTCATTTGTTGAGATCTCATCGTAACATATCTGACGTTCAAGGTAGCTTATTGAGGAACATGTCTGGTGCTGGAATCAGAGCAGTTGATGCTTATAATTTTATAGCTGATGAAGTTGGCGGATTTGAAAACGTCGGGTTTTCTAAAACAGATGCTTATAATTTTGTTCACCGTGAAAAAAGAGAATTGATAGAAAGCGGTGACGCCTCGAGTTTGTTGAAAAAATTTCAGGAAAGGCAAATGGAAGATAGCATGTTCTCGTACGATGTCCAGACAGACGAGTTTGGCCACCTTAAAAGTTTTTGTTGGATGGACGGACAGAGTAGGATTGACTACGATTCATTTAACGATGTTATTACATTTGATACCACGTACCGGATGAACAAATATAACTTGGCATGTGCTCCATTTATAGCCATAAACCATCATTGGCAAAATGTATTTGTAGGGGGAGCGTTCGTTGCAGAAGAGACCATCGAATCCTTTTGCTGGGTGTTTGAAACTTTTTTGAGATTTACTGGTGGGAAACAGCCAAGCACTATGTTTACAGATCAGGATCAGGCAATGGCCGTTGCGATTGCGAGAGTTTTCAGTAGTACTCGGCATCGCCTATGTCAGTGGCATATTTCCAAGAAAGCACCTTCAAAGGTGCCAACCTTCAACAACGACAGAAATATTAGAGCTTTATTTTATCAATGCATGAGCAAATGTGACAATGAGGCCGAGTTTGATTTAAATTGGAGTGCAATGATTATAAGGGGTAAGTTGGAGGACAATAGATGGTTGTCTGATCTATACAAAGTTAGAAATAAATGGTCCACAGCATTTAATAAAGACATTTTGGACTTAGGAATTCTATCAACTCAAAGAAGTGAATCGGCTAACAATGTGTTACATGGTTGTACAAAACCAACAAGTTCTCTTGTTGAGTGTTTCAGTGGGATGGAGAAGATGATTTCATCTTGGAGGAGATCTGAACATGATGAGGATTTCAAGTGTAAGCAAAGTTCTATCACCTTAAAATTTCAAAATTGTCCCCTACCAAAACAAGCGTCGAAGGTTTACACAAGAAAAATGTTTTCCATTTTCGAACAAATTTTTATTAGTGGGGCAGTTAGTGTGAGCATCACCGAAGAAATTAAATATGATGATCATATGTTATACATCACAAGACATTGTGATGCAGGCGTGGACGACGACAAACAATGGTTAGTTAAAGTTGATTGTAACACATACGATGTGATGTGCTCTTGCAAGGGTTTTGAAACAAAAGGAATTTTGTGTAAACACATATTACGAGTATACATTTCGAAGAATCTAAGACAAATTAATTTTAAATACTTTCTAAAGAGATTTACACTAGCTGCCAAGAAAGATTTATACCTCTCAAAGAGTACATGCATGAAGAAGAACCAATCCAGCCTGGTGTTTAGAAACCATCTTATGAGGTTCACATACGAGTTAGCTCAACTAGTAGATAATTGCCCACCAGCCCAGCAACATGTGCTTACCGCCATGAATGAATTGAGGAGAAGTGCAAAAGAAATAGTAGACTATGAAGGGGGCTTGAAGACACAAACTGCAGAAGGAAATTTTCAGGGGACAGACTTGTTAAGGGATCCAAGGGCAGGACGTCGTAAAGGTTTGTCAAAAGTCCGGTTGAAGAGCTTTTTTGAAAAGCCATCAAAGAAACAAAGTAAGCTTCCACCGCATTATTAGATAAATTCATTGTTTATGATTGCTGATTCAAATAAGTATATTAATTCCATGTGCTTTTCATACAGAGAGGAAACATGCCCCTAAGGTTAAGCCGGAGTTTGAAGATTCCTCCCCTAAGGAGTTCGACTTTATGGGAAGTGCCAACTTTGAAACAGACTCTTCCACATTGCCTGGCAATATATTCAGTGGATTAAAAGATGAAGTTTCTCCGTCTGTTCCATTTAATTTTTGTAGTGTCCCTGATGTGCTACGTTGGTGATCTACTTTTGTAATAGTTTTGTATTGTCAATCATTGTAATTAACATTATATTAGAATTACGTAATTCTGTTTTTTCTGCTATCAGATTACGGTCGTATTAATTGATCTGATCAAACAAATAAAGTCAGATTACGATCGGATTCACATGACAGATTAAAAGGCTTATAGCTTCATATCACAAATATGGGTTATTTTAAACAACACACAACCTCCTATCACATACGAAAGGGAGCATCATCACTTATGCTGACTTCCTTGTAAGCACCCACAGACTCGGCTAGCTGAACTACTATTTAGTGATTACATCCAACAAACACAAATTATTAAACCAACAAAAATGTAAGATCAAATACCCTAAGGTGTTGGATCAGCTGGGTAATTATTTACCCACCAAAAAATATTGTTTGTGGTACATAGTACCCAACAAAAAATTGAGTCAGGACACCAGATTGTTAATTAAGGTTACAGAAACATTGAATCATTTCAAAACCAATCTCGGCTCTGAATTTAGGCATATCTTTTTGCCACCCTCTGCAGTCTGACCAAGGGATGATATTCTTGCTAGCCTCCACTTCCATGTACTTTAGGACGAACACACCACAGTCGTGGCCATTTTCGTGCGTCCGTACTTCACTCATTATCCTTATCTCCCAATCTGAAATATGAACTGGAAGAGCATCCATTGCATCCTCGTGCAGCCCTTTAATATGCAGAAATTATAATGCATTTTAACAAATTATAAAAATTCTTAATCAAAATAAAAATACAAGGTGCCGAACTGAACATACCAATGAAGGTAATGTGGCCCTGTGCATTTTGTTGGGCAATGAGTCATAAAAGTACCAACAATGATGTTTTAGATTGCATATTAATAAAACTCAGTGGCTTTGCACATTCACAGGCATCATAATCAATTCACAAGCTTGGACATTAGAAGGTGTGAAGTGAGATAACAAACGATGATAAGGCACTTTACAGCTCTTATAATACTGCATGTATCGAACAAAAAATATATAATGCATGGTTAGGTTACCTCTTATAAATTACCATAACATAGAAATTAACTTTACAGCTCTTATAAAATTAACATGCACAATTGTTACCGCATAGTTTGGTGACACGTAGAGAAATGTTTTCCAAGAATCAAGGGAAGCACTCCTACGGTGGTTTAGAAGGACGGTGAAAGCATCCAAGTGAGTATCCATCAGCCATCCGTCCCGTAATAGATCTTCCATCTCTGATCTTTTCATAGCAATGTTGCCACTCTCAAATATACTATCACTGCATCAAGTTAAGATTTCAAATTTAAATCCTATAAGACAATTTGAACAGGGGTTTCTTTTGAAAATAAAGTAATCAAATTACCTCGGGGCAAAACGACTCAAGGTAGAGTCTACAAGTACTCTTGCAGCAGCAGAAAGATTTGATCTTCCTTGGAACTGAACCTCAATTTTAGATTGTCTTCCCATAGAGACACACACCTTAACACGTCGTTTTTTATGACCTTTGGAATCTGGGGTAGACTCGCTATTAGAGACATCTACATGCTCCTTCAATAAATGAATCTTTGTTGTTGGTGTGGCGGCGGATGGATTGTGTTCTTTAGCTTGCGACATGCTTTGAATTTGAGTAAAAAGAGAGTCGAGTCTCTCCTTGCAGTAGCTTCGCACACCACTAATTTCTGCAACTAATTTTTCCTCCAAAAGGTTAATTCGTTTTTTTGATAAAAGATTTTAACTCCTTCTCCTTCTTCCTCTTTTCCTTCTCTTTCTTGGCCTTTTCCTTCATTCTCAGAACTTTCTCCATATCAACTGACTGCTCAATCATCTTTTTCTTCTTCAACTTCACTTTCAATACCTCCTCAAAAGATGATTCTGAGTCCTCGGGACCAAGAATCTGTTGCTCCTCGGAGGTTAGGTAAGTAAAGGTAGTCCTTACCTGCACATAATATATTAGTAATCAACAATAAGAGAAGATTAATGTACTCTAAACATCACTAAGTAGTTACCTGATCTTTTTGGAGCAATTTCTCGGATAATTGAGAACAGAACTTCGAACTGAAACCACCTTTGCACGCCCATCGACACAAGCATGGTCGACCTAACTTATCTACTGGAACCTGAAGATTACTATGTTCGAAGAACCAAACCTAAAATGTAACAATTAGTAACAAATAAGATGATAAATAAGATGATGATATACTAATAAATAAATAGAAAAAAATATACATGTTAATCCCTTACCACAAGAACAATAGAGCACCCTTCGAGGTAACCCAGGCTGGCTTGTTCATTCCTAGTGCAGCTGAGATTATACAGTGACTTGAACTGCTTATGTAGAAAAGTGTGGACTGCTTTTGGCCAGTTAAATCTTTGGAACTCGTCCAAACCTCTAAAATCTTTAAGACACATTGGGATTCTAAGAGACTTTAGGGGAAATAAAAACCGGATAAGGACATACTTTATAAGAGCATCTACTCTCTCCATATCATCTTCATATGAAACTGCTTCTGTATGGGCTAATGTATTAAGCTGCTCCACAATATCTGCTTGTGTAATTTTTGAGGCTGGAGATCTTCTAAAATTGAAATCATCTCCACTATTTGGGAGACCGAGTATTAAAGCCACCTCGTTAACACTCATTTTTATATAATATTTTCCTAACAAGAATGCATTTTTATCGGGCCTATAAAGCCTGATCAAACGATATAATAGAGGGACATTTTGTGGTAAATCAGGAAGTGAGAAAAAGTGAAAAACTGAAGCGTTAATGAGTAGCTGTTTGGCTTGATCAGAAATGACAGCCAACAAAGGTTCGGCTTGCCTCTTGAAGGTGGAGACAGCGCAACGTGTATTCAAATATGTTCCAGTGGAATAACCTTCCATCTGCATTAAAACCGACAATTGCTAAGAACTACACAACAGTACTTCGCCATATGCTTACAACAAAAAGAACTAAACAGGAGTAATCCGGCCGGACAATTGATCTGGAATATGATAAGATACAATGAATCCGGCCGGAAACATGATCTTTTATGTGATTATACAACACATTAAAACCGACAGCCCTACACAGTACTTCGACATATGCTTACAACAAAAAAAACAAAACAGGAGTATGTTTACAACAACATAAATCTTGAAGGCAGCCAATCTGGAATATTTTTACGTTTTGCAGGTTTTAGGAAAACCTAAACTATAACACAGAGGGGAGAAATGCTTACCCCTACCGCAAGTAGACCCTTTGTAAGAACTCGAAAGCACAATGTGGCGTCGCCGACGGGAAGTTCGGGAGACATTAGACCCCCAAAGACTGCCGGAAACAAGTTCGATTTTCCGGAGAGCGACCTAGACCTGGAAGAGGAAGAAAGGGATTCAATTTTCCGGAGAGCGAGCGAGCAGGTTTCAAATTTCGAAAGGGCGAAAATGCAGTGGGCCCCGGCGCTATTTATTCCCGGACGGTTTTTGCCGTCCGATTCACGGACCAAAAAATTTGCCTGTTGTATATACTAAAGATGAGTATATTTGTGAGAACCTTAGCAGAACCAGCAATACAAATTTGTGAAAGTATATTTGTGTGCACGCAGCCACGCAGGGTGTTTGAAGAAATTTCTCGACAAAAATATTCAGCTGAATTCTCTCACCCACATTGATCTAATATTGGGCGACGCCAACGAAGACGGTTCGCGGTATGTCGAATTTTGAATTCTCTCACCTACAATTATGGTTGGCGGAATGTCGATTTTTGAAATCCCGGAAAACTATGCGTCAAACTGGATTCCTCTGCCAACCATCTTCGTTGGCGTCGCCCAATATTTCTCCTCTTTCTGGTGAGGAGGGAAAGCTTCGCCGGTGATCCGGAACTACTGGTTCGGACCCCCCCGAGCACTCCATAGGGACAAAAGGGCACACCCAAAGCAAATTAAGCAGTTCAAGAGGGAGTACTAGTAGCTTGTTTAATCAATTGTTCATCTAAAAGGAAAATGAACAAAAATTCTCTTCACAGCTTAATCAACAAGGCCTCGTTTTCAACAGAGATCCGTTTAAAAAAAGACAGCGGTGAAGGTGCATATAGAAACATTGAGATGGCGGGGTTGATAAGGTTTTTGTGGTGAGTCAATTTTCTAGTAGTGTGGAGTGGCGACTGCATGAGATGGCTGGCGGAGGTGCACGGATTCGATGATGAGGACGAGGCAAGGGAGAGCCGGGTGGATGTGATGGTAGCAGTAATGAGGGTTTTACGGCACAACTGCCGATTTTGGATCGGGATGCGAATTTGAAGCTCGTATCCAGCTTGTCACCCGACATTTGGATCACCGACGAAGTTTACCCTCCAAAACAGAAAGAGGAGAAGAAGTGTTGTGTAACGCCAACGTTCGACGGGGGAATCTTTGTTTGATTGAGGCAGTAGAACACGATTTGGGACCGAATGAACAATAAATGTTTGAGGGTGGTTTACTAGTATAAAAAAACAGGGAAGGAAAAAAAGTGATGAAAAAACAGAGAAATGGAATGAAAAGTGAAAGAATTTGGGGAAGACAAGATCAGGGAAGATATTTCATTCATTCAAAATTCTCATACATACTGTTGTATTTTGGTTCGGATCAATGCAGTGGGCCACCTTATTTTATTAATAGTAATTGCCTATTAATAAAGAAAAATAACCGCTGCCATCAGTTTTGGAAAAACTGCCCGAAACGGTTTTAAAGAAGCAGGGAAATTAGTCGCCTAATACCGTGAGAAATGGAACGCCGCCTGGTGCCGTTTCTAAGGTGTGAAGGCCAGCAATTAATGGGGACATGGCTACCTTTGAATATAGAACCGTGGAGAAGTCATGACCACCTTCACATGTGGGCCCCCACCATTTAATAGGGGTTTGAAAATGGGGGGAGATGGCTGTTATAAATGGCAAGATGGCCACCTTGGTTAGCACAACCAGTAAAAATCCTGGAGGAGGAAAGTGCAGCCTATAGCCATTCCTCTCTCTCTCTTCCTCTCTCTCTATCTCTCTCCATCTTCTCTCTTGAATTCTGTGAAGTTTTTCACCAAGAGCTGTTGAGAGAAATTAGTGTCCGGTCTTGGAGGACATAACCGCCGGCGTTGGAGATAGTGGTGCCGCCGACCTTGGAGGTGAGCTGTCGACACTGGGGATAGAGAGTTGGTGACGGGCTTGAGAGTTGGTGACGGGCTTGAGAGTTGGTGACGGGCTTGGTGGAGATCGTCGTAGACATTGAAGGCGTGCGCATGTGCAGATTGCATTGACGACGTTTGATCTCCGGTGGTGGTGTTGGTCTCCGGTGGTGGTTGCGGTTGGACGTCGGACTTGACGTCGAAGGTTCCGACGAACCTTGTGCGTCCGTAAGCGGATTGCAGTCCAGATTTTCTACCTTTCCTGCGGATCGTGCGCGTCCGGCGCTTCCGTGGCGTTTTGTATTGGACTTCCTTGTATTTGATATTCTTGTTATTATTAAAATTGTGCTAATATCTTTCTTTGCAATTTTGTCCGGCGCCGATTTCCCAACAAGTGGTATCAGATCCAGGTTCGGTAGACGACCGTGATTGGACGTTCTAGGAACGGTTTGACTGCGGTGGTGAATGACTAGGTCCTCTTCCCACTCTTTCAGATCCGACCTTTGAACAAATCACATCTTCTAGTTTGTCGGGGACAGTCATGGCAGGGAAGAACGCTGTTTTGGAAAGATTTTCAGTGGAGAAGTTCGATGGTAGTGGGAATTTTAGCCTATGACAGATTCGAGTTAAGGATATGTTGGTTCAACAAGGTTTGATTCGAGTCTTGCGGGGGCGCGACAAATTATCCACGGCGATGAAAGATGAGGAATGGAAGGATCTTGATGAAAAAGCCACGAGCACAATCCGGATGTGTGTTGCTGACCAGGTGCAATTCAACATCGGGGATGAAGAGACGGCAGTCGGGCTTTGGGAGAAGCTGGAGCGACTGTACTTGGCAAAATCTGTGACGACAAGATTGTTGCTGAAGCAGCGCCTCTACGCGCTGAAGATGCAGGAAGGTGGCAACCTGCAGGAACACTTCAATGTGTTCAACGGTCTTCTGAGCCAATTGCATGTGGTTGGCTCGAAGGTGGAGGAAGAAGACAAGGCCCTCTTGCTTCTTACCTCGCTCCCGGCGTCGTACAAGCACATGGTGACTACGCTCCTGTATGGGAAAGATACGGTGGGGCTGGAAGAAGTCACGTCGGCGCTATTATCCAGTCAGATGTTCAAGGACCCCGCTCCTAGGGGTGACCAGATCTTGGTAGCGCATGGACGAGGGAGGAATTTTGATAGAGGATCGAGTAGTGCACGAGCTCGGTCGGAATCGAAGAAGGCAGTGACGTGTTACCACTGCAGACAGGTTGGTCACATTAGGAGAAATTGTCCGCAGCGTGCAGGAAGTTCTGGAACTTCGAAGGATGTCCAAGATGCGGGCTTGGTGACCTCGCACCTGGAAGGAGATGACGGATTCTACTGAGTTGACTGGAGCAAGTCGGCTGACGCCTCAGTTTTTGGGGTGGTGCTTCGTGCAGGTTGTTGCTTCGCGCAGTCGGTGCTTTGTGCAGTATTGCCTTGTGCAGTTAGTGTGCTTCGTGCAGGGTGCTTCGTGCAGGTGGTGGCTTCAGATCCCGAACCAAGGTGGTGAATTGTTGTATTTTGGTTCGGATCAATGCAGTGGGCCACCCTGTTTTATTAATAGTAATTGCCTATTAATAAAGAAAAATAACCGCTGCCATCAGTTTTGGAAAAATTGCCCGAAACGGTTTTAAAGAAGCAGGGAAATTAGCCGCCTAATACCGTGAGAAATGGAACGCCGCCTGGTGCCGTTTCTAAGGTGTGAAGGCCAGCAATTAATGGGGACATGGCTACCTTTGAATATAGAACCGTGGAAAAACCACCGGCCTGTCAGTTCTACCATGGAGAAGTCATGGCCACCTTCACATGTGGGCCCCCCACCATTTAATAGGGGTTTGAAAATGGGGGGAGATGGCTGTTATAAATGGCAAGATGTCCACCTTGGTTAGCACAACCAGTAAAAAGCCTGGAGGAGGAAAGTGCAGCCTATAGCCATTCCTCTCTCTCTCTATCTCTCTCCATCTTCTCTCTTGAATTCTGTGAAGTTTTTCACCAAGAGCTGTTGAGAGAAATTAGTGTCCGGTTTTGGAGGACATAACCGCCGGCGTTGGAGAGAGTGGTGCCGCCGACCTTGGAGGTGAGCTGTCGGCACTGGGAGAGAGAGTTGGTGACGGGCTTGAGAGTTGGTGACGGGCTTGGTGGAGATCGCCGTAGACATTGAAGGCGTGCGCATGTGCAGATTGCCTTGACGGCGTTTGATCTCCGGTGGTGGCGTTGGTCTCCGGTGGTGGTTGCGGTTGGACGTCGGACTTGACGTCGAAGGTTCCGACGAACCTTGTGCGTCCGTTAGGCGGATTGTAGTCCAGATTTTCTACCTTTCCTGCGGATCGTGCGCGTCCGGCGCATCCGTGGCGTTTTGTATTGGACTTCCTTGTATTTGATATTCTTGTTATTATTAAAGTTGTGCTAATATCTTTCTTTGCAATTTTGTCCGGCGCCGATTTCCCAACACATACTTCATACGGTTCATACAACATATTTATATAGAAAAGTGTATTAAATTCTTTCTTGTTATCAGGTACATAGAAAGTCAAAATTGATGCTTCGACTTCTGTTGGCAGTTAAGCCTTTGGCTGCTTCACTTTCTTCCCGGTAGATGTGATACTTGGAAACTGTAACTGGCTGTTGCTCTTCTTCCCTTTGTCTTCAGCATTAAGTATCTCAACACCCCCCCTTAATGCTGAGACCAAATGATTTCTCAGATCTATAAAAGTTTGCACCGACAAGGGTTTTGTAAAGATATTCGCAAGTTGTTTGTTGGATTGACAGTAGGCAAGCTGGATTTGATTTTCTTCAACTAAATCCTTCAGAAAGTGATAACGAAGGTCGATATGTTTGGTGCGGCTATGGAATATAGGATTCTTAGCAATTCCAATGGCAGTCGTGTTGTCACACCAAATTTTAATTCCCTTTTCTTCCTTCTTCAGCCGGAGGTCACTTAGCAGTCGTCTCAGCCATACGCCTTCACATGCTGCAGCGCAAACCGCCACGTATTCTGCTTCTGTCGTTGAGAGGGCTACAGATTTTTGCTTCCGTGATGACCAGGATATCACCTTGCTCCCAACCATGAATACATGACCACTGGTACTCTTTCTATCTTATGAATCCCCTCTCCAGTCACTGTCTGAGAAGCCAATTAAATCTGTGGTGCTCTCTTCTTGGTAGTCCAGTCCAAAATCAACAGTCCCCTTTAGGTAACGAAGGACTCGTTTGGCTGCAGTCATGTGTTCTGAGCCTGGCTTGGACAGGAATCTGGATAGAATACTCACGGCATACTCTATGTCCGGCCTCGTGTTGGTGATGTAGATAAGTGATCCTACCAGACTTCTGTATTCTGCTTCTATAATTGAAGTTGGCTCATCATTTTTCACCAATTTTGCTCCGGTTGACATTGGAGTTGGGGCAGGATTACACTCTTTCATAACATACTTCTCTATTACTTGCTCTATGTACTTCCTTTGATTGATGAAAATTCTTCCTGGATTTTGATTGACTTGAAATCCTAGGAAGAATTTCATCAATCCAAGATCAGTCATGTAAGATCCCCCTCCCGAAACACAAAACACGGCCGAGGGGAGTCTTATGCCCAGGATAGCCGCCTTGCGGAAGCGCCAGCGCACGAGCTAGCCTCCCCCACAAGACGCCTATCCTGCCGGCCAAATCAACTGAACAACACCAACCCATCAATAATAGAAAGCATTAAAGCCATAGGTTCACAATAAGTAACAAAGTCCAGAACAGTACAGAGAAAAGCAGAAAACTACACAAGCTCCTGCAAATCATCAGAGTAACCAGCTAAATGTCCCAAGGGCTACATCTCAAAACACTCACCCGCCTCTGTCATTGACGGCAGCTAAGGTACCATAAACCCCAGCCCTGCACACCTGACCTGGCTGGCCTCCGGTGTTGAACGCTGCTATACCACGGAATGTGCTCCTAAAAAGAGGGACGTAGCAACCGTTAGTCATAAAGACTAAGTGGCTTCCCATCCGCTCCCCCGGCGATTCCAAGGCACCGGGCGGAAGAAAAGGAAGAAAAGCTGCAATATATCAGTAATATACAAAGCAGGTGACGGGGAAAGTAAACTAGTATATACACAAGTTCTAAGCTACACAAGTGTAAAAGGGCTAATCTAATCATGTATAAGCAGGAGTATAATAAGGTGTACAACAGTAAATAAACAGTAAGTAAAGCAGGTAAAGCAAGGAAGTAAGGACAATAGCGACAAGTAATCAATCTCGTACCCTAACTTATATGAATGCCCATACAAACTTATAAGTTAGGATTTCCAGGAATTATAACTCATCATATAAAAGAGCCCATACTAATTTATATAATGAGGATCTGCAAGTGCGTATGCTATGCTATGCCATGAATGTTTTATGCAATGAAACTCACACACACGACTCTATGCGCATAGACCTTTGTAGTTCCCTCTGTTTGAAAGGAAGCCAACCTCTCGGGTACCAACCGCTGTGACACACGGTGGTAGCGGACCAGGCTGTCCACTCCTAGGTGGGTATACACTCTACCAGGCCTAGACCGCATGTACGCCTCGACGCTAAACAACCGCGGAGCTCTGCATACTCTTTGCTGGAGTCCACCATACTGTGAGCCAAGTGAGAGGTGTCATCGGGGAACTGTCGTCCCGACACGCAGCCAAGCTGGCCCCTTAGATCCCTACACACCCGCTAAGTCAACGTACCGCGGTCGGAGTGACGACCTGCCTAGTACTGAAGACCTGCCACATTTTTGAGAATGTTACCGGGATAATCATCCCCTCGAGGTTCCCGCCCGTCTAACCGGGCAACACAATCCTGCCACTACCGCAACTGGGAGGAGATACATAAATCCAATCTTACCCTACTATGGCTACTCTTGCCTACTTTAATTGTTATTGCAATTTAGGGTTGATCTTGGACTTCCCGAGGTACACCCGGTGAAGGGCTCCCGGTGATACTAGGGGACGCAATGGGCTGAATCCCAAATTTCCCCTTCACAAGACATTTAATTGGTTGGTGATTTATTGCTCCTTCTTTATATTGCTCTTAAATAGATAGTGAATTTGGACACTAGACTTTCTTGGCCCAATTGGGCCAAGTGCAGCTTTCCCTCTCTCTCCTGACTTAAACTTGACCTGAATCCCTCAAGTGGTGACCCCTCATGGGTAGACATATTAATCATGAGCTCCTTATCACTACACATCAGTAATCTTCCAAGTCACATGGGTCTAGAGGGTCAGATTACAAACCAGTTTTGCTAAACGCAGACCACCTAAGGGTAATCCTCCTTCCCAAAGAGAAAACCCTAACCACAGGTCCTATGGTTCCACAAATTTTATCCAAGGTTCCTACTGACCTAAACAGAACATGGTTCAATTTTCATAATTTTCCAACTTAGTTTAATATTTAATTATTTTTCTTGAATATTGTGACACACCCTAAATTGTTCATGAAGTACTCTAAATTTTGGTCCAATTCCTACCAAATAATTATCATGAATGTATACTGAATTCAAATGCATAACCACCAAGGATGTAGGCTCATAATTACTGTTTTGCCCCTGAATTAAATAACTGAAGATAAATCCAAAATCACCCAATTAATTAAATAAATATCAAAATTGTATTGTAAAATCCAGAACATTTCCCATAAGTTGTTGTCATTGATGTGATCCTCATATAAAAATTTCATAGAGTTTCAAGGTGATTTGCTCAAGTATTTGTATAAGTCATCAAAAGGGCGTAAATGGTAATTTCCTTATGAATACAAATTTTTTCACTATAAGTGTTCCAAGTAACATTTCATATACCACATATCACCATAAGTAACCTTCCTATAGAGTTTGGGGGCCTTATGTATGGTTTTACTAAACATCAAAATTAAATTCTCAAAACCTAGGTTTTTCACAAAAATCATAAAATGGATAAGTTCCTAAGTAAATGGCACCCCAAATGATTTCAATGCTTTAGAATATGAACGTCAATGTATGGCCTAAATTTCAGAATTTTTCGAGGACAAATGCCATTTAATATTAATTTATTTTCAGGCATATGTGTAAATTCAACCAAAGAGGCATGAAAAAATCATCAAGGATCATAAGATTAAATCCAGAGGGTACTAATACTTCAATTGACATCATTGTTCAATTTGGTAAGGTGAAGATAACCCCAAGTTTTTGATTTGGCTTGATCCATCAATTAAGCAAATTTCTCCAAAAATCAAAATAAATACTAATTAAATAGTAAAAATCTCATGATAATTATCCTAGCCCTATAACACTATTCTCCACCTAGGGAGGTTGTCTAGATATGTGTTTAGGTCCTAGTTGCTTCATTAAGGACCAAAAGGGCAATTAAGTAATTTTAGAGGTATGGGCTAGGGTTTTTGGTCTCCATTGCTCCAATCGCCCATTGATGATGAGCAAGACCCTACACAATCCCTAGGCCCCATTACCACTGGATTTGGATAAGCCCTTAAGGCTAAGCACCAAAATCCACTAGCCACCAAAGCTAAGTGGTTTTCAAACCTAGGGCATCAAAATGTCCCTTGGGGGTTCACCATTAAGATGAACTCCAATTGTCCTCAAACTTGAAACAGAGGCTACTCATATACATATCTACATGCCACCAAAAAATTTGGAGCCATTAGGGGTGATTACACCCATTAATTATTCTTAGGTCAATTTTCTAAGTTATGATCAAAACTATAACAAAAGTGCCCTAAACATACAGATATTTGGGCACAAGGTAGGCCTAGGGTACATAAAATTCTTTTTAAACTCGGCTATGTAAGAGTGAAAGAAAATTGCAGTTATTAAAATAAAAATACTAGCATACATCTTAAGCACATCAGACGATCACCTCATCGTCTACCTCCAGCCTAGGGCTACGATCTGCCCAACCTGAAATATAACACATCTCTTCGTCGGCCACCAAAAACCCCAAACCGACCGACTAACACCGCCACCACCTTCCTCGCTTTGAGGTACATCGACGGGTGACGTGTTAGCGGTCGTAAGTGGCCGGAACATTTACCCGAAACATTTATTTCAGGCCGTCTCTTCACGACTTGCTCTCCAATCGACTCTATTGAGATCGATATCTCACCTAGTGTGATCTAGGAAACTAGCACCAAGGGAGAGGGGAGGAAGCTCACCGAGTGTCCATGCATGCTACCCAATAGCCGCGTATGCGGTGCTTGCGCGTTGCTCCAGTCCATGGTCAGATCTCCCTATATGGACCTCGTCAAACATTCGCCGAAGGAATCGGCCTTGGGAAGTGAGTCTCTTTGCAATAGATAGTTCTCAAAAGTGCTGATCTTGTATACCCCATGATTCGTCCAAAATGTATTAGGAGTGCAGTTGGTAATTGCATAGGAAACAGCCTCGAATAAACTCAAGATCTGGCCCGATTCGGGTGGATTTGGAGCCTAGATGGAGGAGATCTCGCCGCCTGAAGCTTAGCATGGAGGGAGGTGCTCGGATTCGCCAGAGGAGTTTGGATCTTGCATGGGCATCCGTTGCTTGGTGGTTTCTTGTCAAATCTCTCGCCATGGTTGAAGGTGGAGGGGGTTCAGACATTGAGCTTGGAGAAGCTTCAGTCAGATCTAGAAGAGGAGAGAAAGGAGTGATTTTATCCATGGAGATGGCTTGGCCGGAGGAGAAGGTCATCGGAGATGGAGAGATCTCGCCGGAGATAGGTTCTGTCCGAGAAGATCTCCGGAGTTGGGGCTGATGTAGAGGGCTACTCGGTTTGGAATGGACATGGAGAGGGGCGGCCAGAGCTCATTAGTTTAGAGGGAGTTCGTCGAAGCCGAGATGCTCGGCCATGGAGGAGAGCAGCGGGCTGCCATGGGAGAGGAGGTGGAGCTTTGTCCATGGAGGTGGCCATATCTACAGATCGTGGAGAGAGAAAGAGATCGGCTGGAGGGAGAGCTTGACGGCGCAGGGGAGGAGGGGCTCGGGCATCTCTAACCTAACAGGTAATATATATATAATATATTATATAGTATTATTATTATTATTATTATTATTATTATTTGCATTAATCGCTCATATCTCGTCTTAGAGGACTCGAAAATTGTCCCGGATGGGCTCACTTTGATCGTCTCGTCGACACGCATCCTCCGGAATGATCCGAGATCAATTCCGAGTTCGTTTGCTCAAGTTATGCTCTCCGGACGGCTCGGATCCCGATACAGCAAACATCGGGACGAAGAATAGAACTGGTACTCGCCGCATTCGCCGAGTGCACTTCCCCGGCTCAGGTGCAAGCCTGGCCCTCAGTACACCTCGAGCCCGAGTCAACTCGCTTGACTCAAAAAAACGCGCACAAGGGGTCTAGCTCGAATCGGGATGTTACAACTCATCTCAAACTCATTCTTCATAACTTGCTTAAATTCATTTATTATTTCTGATGTGGAGCCAATGAAGATTAGGTCATCCACATAGAGACAAAGAATGAGGAAATGATTAGAATCAAACCTCTTGGTGTACAAAGATGGCTCATTTTTACTTCTGCTGAACCCATTTCCTGCAAGGTGGCTGTCAATTCTTTGGTTCCAAGCTCTCGGGGCCTGTTTTAATCCATACATGGCTTTATTGAGCTTGTAGACCTTCTCCTCTTCTCCTACTTTCTCAAAAACTTCGGGCTGATGAACATAGATTTCTTCTTCAACTCTTCTATTTAGAAAGGCTGATTTTACATCCAATTGATGTACTTCCAGCTTGGCTTGAGCAGCGATTGCAAGGAAAGCTCTTATAGATTCCATTCTGACAACTGGTGCAAAGGTCTCATGGAAATCTATACCCTGCCGTTGGCTATATCCTTTGGCTACTATTCTTGCTTTGTACTTTACGATTTCTCCTTCTTCATTTTGTTTAGCTCTGTAGACCCATTTCAGATTTAAGATGTTTTTATTTTTTTGCTTTTGCACAAGCTGCCATGTATCATTCTTTTCTACCATCTCTATCTCTTCTTCCATTGCTCTTCTCCATTTTGGGTCTGCAGCAGCTATGGCATAGCTTTCAGGTTCTTCTTTTAGGAGCAAAGCTGTGTGTTCTTCTGTTTGGTAGATCTCAGCAAGGGATCTAAACTTGAGATGTGATGACTCCTCCTCCTCAGATTCCGAAACAGGTTCAGGTTGAACCAGTTCTTCTGGTTCTGTAGTATGTGGCAGCAGCTCATGAGTATTTAAGTCTTCCACTAGATGTGATGGCTGAATTTCAGCAACCTCAGTGAGAAGATGAGGATTGTCAGGATTCTGATCCCAGTCCCAGCTTGTGTCTTCATCGAAGATAACATCTCTGGAAATGCTCAGTTTTTTGGTTTTGGGATTGTAGATTCGATAAGCCTTGGATTGTTGGCTATAACCAATAAAAATCCCCTTTTCTGCCTTCATCTCTGACTTCCTTCTTCCTTCTTTTGGAATGTGCTTGTAGGCTACACAGCCAAAAGTCCTTAGGTGTTGCACATTGGGCTTCTTCTTCCTCCAGGCTTCATATGGAGTTACACCTTCTAGACTTCTGGTTGGGGACCTATTAAGCACATAGACAGCCATCTGAGCAGCTTCTGCCAACAGCTCCTGGGGCAGACCATGATGATGTAGCATAGCTTTTACCTCCTCCATGATAGTCCTGTTCTTCCTTTCTGCTGTGCCATTCTGTTCAGGTGAGTAGGGAGAGGTGAGCTCCCTAGTGATGCCTTGATCCTTGTTGTAGCTTTGGAACTCCAGACTTGTGAATTCCCCACCACCATCAGATCTTAGGCATTTTAGGTTGTGGCCACTTTGCTTCTCAGCAGCAGCCTTGAACTCCTTGAATTTTGTGAAGGTCTCTGATTTATTCTGCAAAAAGTAAATCCAGGAAAACCTGGAATAATCATCAGTCAGACATAAAAAATATTTCATTCCTCCAATGGAGGGAGAGGATGCTGGCCCCCAGAGATCAGCATGGACCAATTCCAAAGGTTCTTCAGCTCTCCAGTTTGATGCTTTTGGGAATGGTTGCCTGTGACTCTTCCCCATTATACACCCTTCACAAGTAGCAGGTTCTCCTTCCAGTCTTGGTAGCCCCTCTACCATCTCCTTTTGCTTTAGCAGCAGTAGGTCCTTCATGTTTAAGTGTGCAAATCTGTGATGTCACAACGACACGGCTGTGCAGCAAGAGAATGCACATTCACCTGGCTCATTTAGATTCACTGGAAACATATTGTTAGGGGTCATGCTTACAGTGGCTATGCACACACTTGATTCTTTGTGCATAATGTGACAATATTCTCCTTCAAAAGTAATTGTGTACCCACTTCTCATGAGCTGACTAACACTCAACAAGCTTTGAGATAGTCTTGGCACTAAGTGTACACCTTCTATGTGTTTGACTTTCCCTTATTTTGACAGAACAACCACTATTCCTGTCCCTTTTATCTCCAACTTCTTCCCATCTTGAAGAATCACATGGGTTTTCTTGGTAGCAACAAGGTTAGTAAAGATTTTTTTATCGGGGGACATATGGTTTGAACAGCCGTTATCTATGAACCAAGTTTCATTTGAATCAGAATTGGTTCTATATATCAAAAGTTTTTCTGTTGTGTCCATGAATTTGACTTCTTCCTTATCTTCTTTCTTGTCTTTTGACCAACAATCCTTTTGCATGTGTGTTGGCCTTTTACACCTTTTGCATTTATAAAAACAGTCATAGGCTGTGTGATTTGTTCATTTGCACAAGACACAGTAAAGTTGATTGTTGTTGGATTCATTGGTTCTCGTTTCTCCTTGCCTACCTCTCCCCTACCTCTTGTGGACAGTTTTGGAGCTCTGGTTGGATCCTTTTCAGATGTGTTAATTTTTGTTTTGCTTTGAAAAACATGTTCAAGCTCACTACTAGGCCCTTTTATCCTTTCTTCATGGGCTTGTAGGGACCCCATCAACTCAGATATTGAAAGATGTTTAAGGTCTTTTGTCTCTTCAATTGTAGTGACAATGGGATAAAACTTTGGGGGTAAACACCTTAGGATTTTAGGGGCAATCTTCTTATCTTTCAATTTGTCCCCTAGACTCCTAATTTGGTTTAACTCATTAATCTTGTCACAAACTCTTTTATTGTTTCATTCTCTTTCATAGCAATGTTTTCAAAAAGCTTCCATTGATGTTGCAATTTTATAGAGATTTCCTTCTCGGAGCCTTGAAACTCACTGTGAAGGATGTCCCATGCCTTTTTTGGTGTGGCTGCCCCCATGATCCTTGGGTAGATGTTTTTGCTTACTCCTTGATACAGTAGGAGAAGTGCTTTTGCTTCTAGCTTTGCTTCTTCTTGCTCTGCTTTCAAGGCTTCATCATTTGATTCCTTCCCTTTGGATGTTTCTGGTGGTTTTTTTGCTTCCTCTTTCTCAATGAAATGCCATAGCCCTTGTGACTGGAACACAAGGCGCATATGAACAGCCCAAAAATCATAGTGTTCTCCATCAAAGACGGGGACACCAGCTTGGGTAAAATTGAACATGTGGGATGTATTAGGTGCCGCCATGTGATGATGGGATATGGAATGAATGTAAAGAGATTACACTCAACTACACCCTCCCACTGATGGCCATCAAACACACGAGCAACCTAGCTCTGATACCATGATGAAAAAAACAGAGAAATGGAATGAAAAGTGAAAGAATTTGGGGGAGACAAGATCAGGGAAGATACTTCATTCATTCAAAATTCTCATACATACTTCATACGGTTCATACAACATATTTATATAGAAAAGTGCATTAAATTCTTTCTTGTTATCAGGTACATAGAAAGACAAAATTGATGCTTCGACTTCTGCTGGCAGTTAAGCCTTTGGCTGCTTCACCTTCTTCCCGATAGATGTGATACTTGGAAACTGTAACTAGCTGTTGCTCTTCTTCCCTTTGTCTTCAGCATTAAGTATCTCAACAAAAAGGACCTTTTAAAAAATAAATTAGTTTTCTTTGGTTTACTAATTAAAAATCAAATTGAGTTGCTAGTAATATCACCCTAAAATAAAGAGTAGAATTGAGAGATTTGATCCGATGGTCATGATTCATCCTATATATGTTCCTTTTTTTTGAAAGGTCCTATATATGTTCCTTAAAGAAAGCCTAAAAAGAACTTGTTATCTATACTATTAGTATAATGAAATCCCCTAAAGGCGTAATGCTACGATGGAATGCACCACCGCCTAAATCTAAGCCATACGATCTCGTTGAAATCAAATTTAGCCTCGTGTTAATTTTATTTGAGCTTATATTCCTTCTACTGTAACGAGAAATTACAATTTTGCTCCTATCTATATTGAAAATTTAATACTATTTATAATAAAGACATCGGATCGGGCTCGAGACCGTGATTATGCGAGTCTGTGGTAACTCGTCGGACTGAGACCGACAAGACACCCACGATTACATGTTATCCCGGTCAAACCGGACGCGGGTTTTATTAACTGGGCTGACCATTTTTGTACAAAATTGTGCCGCAATGGGTTCAACCACCAAATTATTATTTATACGAAAAAAACTGTAAATTTTATAATAGTTATAAATATAAGTTTAATAATAAATTCCGCATAGGACGCCTAACTGTTATAATTAACTTTTATATTAAATATAAGTTAATATAAATATAAGTTTATATTATAATTGGTATAACTAAAAGTAAATCTAATATAAATTAATTATATTATATAAATGTTTATATAATATATAATAGGATTTATATTATATTAAAAGTTAATAAATTTTACAAAAAATATATAAATGCTTATAACATATTCACAAAAATTAAAATATAAATTATAATAAATATATGAGTGATAGTGCACGGGTGCAAAGCCTGCCGAATGATGTCGCACGTCGAATGATGCCGCCCGCCGAATGGTGCCGCCCGCCGATTGATGTCACACGCCGAGTATTGTTGCCCGTCGAATATTGCCGCCTGCCAAATATTGTCTTCTGTCAAATGTTGCCGCCCGTCGAATATTGCCGACCGCCGAATGTTGTCGTCAACCGAATATTGCCGGCATCTAAATAATGTTTTCGCCCGCTAAATATTGCCGTCATCTGAATAATTTTGCCCCCTAATGTTCGCCGCACTGGACTGACTGTAAGGCTCTGTTTGGTTGGGCTGTTGCTGATGGAAAGCTGCTGATAGGAAAAGTGCTAATTCTGGAAAACGGAGTTTTGCTAAAAAACTGTTTAGATACACACACTCCTCATATATAATATACACACACAACACATATATACACACACACAAATCACATACACACACACTCCTCATTTCACACACATATACACACTAACACACACAGCAACAACAACATACACACACATACTCCCTCATTTCACGCACGCACGCACACATATATACACACTCACGCACACATATATACACACAGCACACATATATACACACACAGCACACACATCACACACAACACACACACATCACACATACACAGACAACACACATATATACACACACATCACACACACAGCACACACACAGCACACATACACACACACATCACACATATACACACACATCACACATATATACACAAACAAGCAGAAATCGAAATTCAACACAGCATGAAGCACATATCACAACAGAAATCAAATCAACAATCAAGCTCAAATCCACAACAGAAGCAGAAAACGAAAACAATCCAAGCAGAAATCGGAAAAAAATCAGAGCAGTTTACCCTTTGATGGAGCGATGGCGGCGTCAGATCGAGCGGAGGAAGTCGTCGAAAGGGAGAGGGCTCTTCGTCGCTGAGGGCTTGCCGTCGGAGACTGGGAAATCGCCGCCCTTTGATGGAGCACTGGCGGCGTCTTCCTCGGAGACTGGGAAATCGCCGCCCTTTGATGGAGCCGCTGTTTTCGAGAGCGCTGGCGGCGTCAGATCGAGCGGAGGACGTCGTCGAAAGGGAGAGGGCTCGTCGTCACTGAGGGCTTGCCTCTAGGTTAGGGAGAATCGGGAATCGCCGCTATAGGGCTCGTCGTCTGCGGCTTGCTGTTGCGGGCTTGCGGCCAGACGCGATAAAAAACAGCGGTCGGGGATATAACGAAAACAGCGGACACAAACAAACGGAGGTTTGGAAAATAGTGGAACCAAACGCCACTTATTGTCCAAATTGCGGTGCGTCCCAACCGCACAACAGCGTAAAAGCCTAACCAAACGCCACCTAAGTCGTATGTTTTATGGATTATGTTTTAGTAGATTCGCATTTTATTATACTACTACTTTTCTTTTGCAACGCCCTGTGTTTTTGTTAATGGACCGGGATAAAAAAAATCAAAATGTTAGACTTGTATTGGCAGTCACCCAAGCCTTATATAGTATGTCTCCTATAAAATACCCCATACATTTTGTTGGTCCAAACTAGTCTTCTTCAAAAAGTCTGACCGGGCCGGGTTGGGGCCGGGCCCGGGCTTTTTGCCACCTGGGCTCGGGCCAGGCCCGACTTGAGCCGGGCTCGGACCCCCTCTTAAAGAGGGCCCGGGCCCAGGCCGGCCCGGTGGAAATCCCACCTGGGGCGGGGTTTCCGTGGCCTGGGTGTCGGGCCTAGGCTAGGCCCGACACCCGGGCTTATTCGGGCCCAGCTCGGGCCGGGCACCAAGCCGATATGGGGGCCCTGTAAGGCCCCCAAGCCCGGCCTAGGCCGGGCCGGGCTTTTCCCGGGCCTGGCCTAGCCGGGCTTTTTCCGGGTCGGGAACATATATAATTAACTTCATTCTAGATTTTCTTAACAATCATAATAATTTTCATCTGCAGATGAACTCCACTCAATTTTTTTATCCCGAAAGGCACAATTCCAAAAAAAATCTCCCGCTATAGGCGAACTAGTTGCAATATTATTTATAAACTTGCCTATGATTTAAGTCGAAGCTAACCAACTTAAACTCATCGTAGAGCACATCTAGCATCCTTATAGACTTTCAATTGAGTCATTTTTGTTAGAGATTTTGTAATTAAAACATTTGATTTATAATATTTTATTTGAGCCTAGTATGATGTTTGGTGTTTGACCCCTCATAATCGATGAAAAACTCTGAAACCAAATGGAGGGAATCCAAATGTTTGGAGAGAACCTTTCCTGAAGAAAATGATGAACTCATTAGTCTCACCATGCCAATTTTCAATCTTGTTAGTAAGTATATAAATGAATTCACTCTTTCTTATTTGTTCAAAGGAACATAGGAGGAACTATGAATCACACGCGCACGCGCACACATCGCACCAGATCCAAATTTCGGGAATAATTGAATTGAATTGTATTTTTTGTACAAAATAGTTTTGGTTTTGAACCACCTGATTTTAGTCAAGCCGACTTAGTTTTGATAAATTGTTTAGAAGTCCAAGCTGCTTCGAATAGAAGTCCAAGCTACTTCGAATAGAAGTTCAAGCTGCTTCAAATAGAAGTCCAAGCTGTTTCGAATAAAAGTCCAAGCTGCTTCGAATAGAAGTCCAAGTTGTTTCGAATAGAAATCCAAGCTGCTTTGAATAGAACTCCAAGCAACTTAAAATTGCGTCAATATGAATTCGATGTATCTTTTCCTCAACCCGATTTGCGTCGATAATAACTCGACGTAACTAATGTCGATATGATTTCGACGCGTCGACAAGGTCTCGTCGCAACGTCGAGTTGCCTCAATATGATCTCGACACAACGTCGATATGAATTCGACGCAACCTCTGTCGTTTTGCATTTTTTCTTCGCAGTTATTACACGTAATTTTCTAACCGTTTCTTTTACCTGTTTTCTCGTCATTACTGTTATACGTTGAAAATCCAACGTTTCTCCGCACGATTAAATCTTACCAATTATAACAGTTGTAATTTATTCCGTGTTAATTTCTTACCATTTTACGAGACTCCTATATATGAGATTTTCTGAATCGTTTTATGCACGCTTTCGAAAAAACTACTTGCTCTTTCTCTCTCTCTCTCTCTCTCTCTCTCTCTCTCTCTCTCTCTCTCTCTCTCTCTCTCTCTCTCTCTCTCTCGTTCTTACGACTTTTACCGTGATTCTGCTTTCTTCACATTTGCTTAATCAAGTGAGAGTTCGGGTGCTCTGTGCTTCTTTGGTGTCCGCGCACATCAGAATTTTCGGGATCTAGCCGGGTGTTGTACCTTGGAGGAGTAAGTATCAGTTGAAAGTCCTATCGGAGGGTGGTGCAACTTCTTTAGGGCAGTGAACACACGTCTTACCCAGACTCGATTCTAAACTATATACTATTCTGATTTCATTTATTTCTCATCTCTCTGTTTATGATAGTTTTTATTATCATCATGTTATTATATCTGTTTTACATGTTCTTACAATCTTGTTATTCAAGATCTATTATTATTTTATTATCTACTGATTTTTAAAGCATATATATATATATATAAATATATGAAAAATATTACAACAATCTAACGAAGTTGTAGATCACATCATATATTTTCTTGAGAAAGGGTCGTGTTGGACTATCATCCCATAAACTGCCTAGTACTAGTGAGAGTCCGTCATTGGGTATTCCTTGGGAAGTCAAAAAATAACAAGATAAATAAAATCAAATAATCAAAATGATTTTCTCTGTTTTTATTTTCATATGTACTGGGATTTATTGTTTGTAATTTAAATTCCAGAAATCTGTAATGACATCTAGATCTGATGATTCTGTCGGGATCAAACCCGAGAAATTTAACGGAAATGGTTATCGTCGTTGGCAAGCTCAAGTAGAATATTGGTTGAATACCTTAGGTCTTTTGCCTGCGATATTTGATGCTCCTTCTACAGAAATTGAAAACCCCAGCGCTGCAACTGCAATCATTTTCTCTCTTCCATCGTCTTCGTCTTCTAGTACTAATACCGTTAGAACTTATGTTAGACATACCCCTTATAGAGATCCGGTAGATATATAATATTATTGTCGCAACTGAATCCTTAGTGCCTTGTCTGACAGCCTTTACTGTCTTCCTTCAATATAGTACGACTAAGGATTTGTGGTATGCTCTTGAAACGCACTATAACCTTGACAATGCGGGTATAGAACGCTACAACATTTCAAACCTCCACAAAATCAAGATTGATGTCTCCAAGCTTATCAACCTTCAACTTTATCAACTTGATGAAATATTGTCCAAGATCCTAGTCGATGACTTAACTCTTTATGGAAATTATCTAGTGGCATGTCTTATTGATGCTCTTCCTGATTCTTGGTCCAGCTTTAGTATTAGACTAAGGCATGCCCAATCATACCTTACTTATGTTCAAATACAAAATGTTATCCGCATAGAGGAGGAACATAAGTCTAAGAGTTTTAAAACCCCCAAACACCATGCTCCTAAAGTAAATCTCACTGAATCTCTTGAAAACCATTCTTTTCACCATCACTTCAAAGGCAAGGGCAAAATCCATAAGAAACCTTTCCGTCCAGGTTTCTGCCATCAGAAATCTAATCATCCCAAGCCTGGTCCTTCAAACCAAAACTTAAGTAAAGAGAAATGGTGCTTCATCTACAGCCGCACAAATCATTTGTCTACCAATTACTTCTACAAGAAGACAGAACCCGTGATTGGCAAGTCTCGTAGTGACAGGCCTCAGACCAATATGATCCAAGCACTAGATCAACCTATCTTCAGGTTAGATTATTCTCCTAATCTTCTTCTCACTTATTCATCAGATTGGTGGTTTGATTCCAGAGCAAATGTTCATACTTATTTTGATCGTTCTTGATTTGCCACCTTTCAGGACATCAGTGGAGGAAGATTAATCCTAGGAGATGCGTCTTCGACACAAATTCTTTGTCGCAGGCAAGTGGATATTAGGTTGACATCCGGGAAGACACTAGCCATGCATGATGTGCTTTATGTGCCGAGAGTTAGAAAGAATCTTGTGAGCGGATCCTTATTAGTAAAGAAGGGTTATAAGATTTTCCTAGAATTAAATAAATTTGTAATAACATTTAATGATGTTTTTATTGGTAAAAGTTATATTTGTGATGGTTTATTTAAATTGAATGTTGCTGATTTAGAAGTAAATCAAATTTTATCTTCTATTGTTTCAAGTTCATCTTCTATTGTTTCAAGTTCATCTTCTGATTTTTGGCTTACTAGACTTGAACATGTGAATTCAGAGTGTGTGAAAAGAATGATGTTTTTAAATTTAATTCCGAAATTTAATATTGCGCTAAATTCTAGATGTGAAATTTGTGTTCAATCCAAATTTTCTAGAAAACCGTTTTAAATCAGTTGAAAGAACTTTAAACCTTTAGAGTTAATTCACTCGGATGTGTGTGACTCGAATCGACAATATACTAGAGGTGGAAATAAATATTTTGTAACTTTAATTGGTGGTTTTACTAGATATTGTTATATTTATTTATTAAAAACTAAAGATGAAGTATTTTCATATTTTAAGATTTTTCAAAGCTGAAGTAGAAAATCAATTAGGATCATCAATTAAAATTCTTAGATCCGACCGAGGTGGAAAATACACTTCGAATGAACTAACCCAGTTTTGCCAAGAACATGAGATTATTCATCAAATGACTGCTCCATATTCTCCTTAATCAAATGATGTAGCTGAATGCAAACATCAGACCTTGATGAACATAGTCAATGCCATGTTAGCCGAGTTCGGTGCTCCAGAAAATCTATAGGGAGAAGCATTGCTCACCTCCTCTTTCATCTTCAATAGAATTCCTTCAAACATGATGATAAAACCCCCTTTGAATTATTTAAATTTAGGAAACCTAATCTCCAAATTCTTCGAGTGTGAGGGTGTTTGGCTAAGGTAGCAATCGTTGAACCTAAAAGAAAGAAAATATAACCTAAAATATTAGACTCCATTTTTATAGGTTATGCTTTCGATAGCAGTGTTAATAGGTTCCTTATTACCAATTCTCTAATTAGTGAAATATCAAATAACACTATTATAGAAGCTAGAGATCGATGTCATTTATTTTGAAGATAAATTCTCATATAAATTAGACAATTCATCTCAACCATCTTTTAGCTCAGTTCAACCCTCCTCTGATATAAATCCATTAGAAATTGATAAACCTAGAAGAATCAAAAAGAGTTAGAACCAATTTTTGTAGAGAGGACTACTTCACATATCTAGTTGAAGGAGATCCTAATTCATATAAGTATTCAGAAATTAATTTTATTCTAGAAAATAAAACTTGGATTATAACTGATCTTCCTTCTAGTGCCAAAGTCATAGGTTGTAGATGGATCTTTTGGAAGAAATTATACCCTCCGGCCACGCCCCCCCAGCTGCGTCGTGCTGCCCTCGTCGCTGTCAATTTTTGCTTAACACGGGGTGGAAATTCTGGAAGATCACGATGTCAGTTTTTTCTTATCTGGTCTTAAAGATGATACTTGATATGCTGATCACATGTTCCAACCAAAATCTCTCCTCGAGGTGTTTTCTTTAGCTCGTCTTCAAGAGCATAGAGAGGCTTTGGGGACGAAACGTGTTCCTACAGTCCCATTCTCTGCAAATGTTTGTTCCGAACATTCCTTGGTGTCCATTGTTTTTGATCCTAGATCTATTCCTAAAGGAGAGGCGGGCGGTTCTCACTTGTCAAATGCGTCTTCTTCTCATTCGGGACGACGATTAACTTCCATGGAGATGGATGAAAAGCGCAGTAAAGGGTTGCATTTCTAGTGTGATAGTAAATATGTTCCGGGGCACAAATGCTTGAGACGCAGGCAATCATACTCGTTGGATCTTGTGTCTGATGAAGACGAACATGGGCAGGAGGAGGAGTCTCTTCTGGCATAGTAGGCAATGGAAGATGTGGTTCCCCCTCAACTCTCGACACATGCTTTGTCAGGGATTTCCAATTTTCACACTATGCGAGTGATGACATCTTATCTGGGTAATCCAATTCAGGTTCTTATTGATTCAGGTAACACACATATATAATTTTCTGGATGTACAGACAGCGGGCAGACTAGGATGTTCTATGATGCAGATACTCTATTTTTATGTGTCTATAGCAGATGGAAAAAGTATAACCAGCGCACAGAAGGTTCGGGACTTCAGCTGGAAGATGCATGGAGTTTTTTTTTGTTTCTGATACGTTGGTGATTCCTTTGGGGGAGGGGGCTGTGAGGTGGTACTGGGAATTCAGTGGCTAATCACATTAGGTGTAGTTCATTGGGATTTCAAAGAACTAAGAATGGAGTTTATAACTCAGGGCAGGAAGGAATCTTTGAGAGGTTCTAAAGCCATGCAAGGGGCTTGGGTAAAACAGAGAGGGATGGATACGCTTCTCTCTAATTCAACACACTTGCAACTTATGGCTTTATGCCAAATCCAGGAAATTGCCCCTTGTTCCCAGCTGGCCTATGACAATCCATAAATCACCTATCACGAGTTGAAGTTACATGCCACAACTGAAGAGTTGCAACTTCAAGTATTATTGAAGGATTTTGAGGATATTTTTTCGGAACCAAGGGGGCTTCCGCCTAGGAGAGATCGCGAACATAGTATTCCCCTTAAAGAGGGGGAAATCGAGGTGAATTTACGTCCTTACTGCTATCTTCCTCTGCAAAAAAATGAGATTGAAAAACTGGTTAGGGAAATGCTGGCAGCAGGAATAATTCAGCATAGTAACAACTCTTTTGGGTCTCCAGTGGTCTTGGTTAAGAAATCAGATGGAACTTGGCGGCTATGTGTGGATTACAGGAAGTTGAACTCATATACTATTAAGGACAAGTTTCCTATTCCCATTATCAAAAAATTAATTGATGAATTGCAGGGAGCTACCTATTTTTCCAAGTGGGATTTGAGAGCGGGGTATCATCAGGTGTTGATGGCATCAGAGGATATTCACAAATCTACCTTTAGAACTCATCATGGACACTATGAATTTCTAATGACGTCGTTTGGGCTCACTAATGCTCCTTCTACATTTCAAAGCTTGATGAATCAACTCTTCCAAGAGCAGCTCAGAAGGTTCATTCTAGTCTTTTTTATGACATCTTGGTGTTTAGTCGGACTTGGGAGGACCACCTTGCACATTTAGCCCACACCTTTCAGGTTTTTCGGTAACATAAACTGTTTGCTAAGAAGAGCAAATGTTCATTTGGGTAATTGCAGGTCCATTATTTGGGTCATTTGATCTCACGGGAAGGAGTGTCTACAGATCCAGGAAAGGTTCAGGCAATGTTGGGCTGGCCGGTTCCCACAACTGTTAAGAAGCTAACGGGATTTATGGGACTGACAAGATATTACCTGAGGTTCATCCAAAATTATAGAGTATAACCAGACCCTTGACCAATTTGCTCAAACAAAATGCTTTTAGGTGGAGAATGGAAGCAAATGCAACATTTGAAAATCTTAAACGAGCGGTAACAGAGCCTCATGTATTAGCTCTACCAGACTTCTCCAAATCATTCATTCTGCAAACGGACGCGTCAGACCAAGGAATTGGAGCAGTTCTTATGCAAGAGAACAAACATGTGGCTTATTTCAGTAAGGCCTTCGGTCCAAGGAATGCAGCTCTTTCGGTTTACGATAAGGAATTGTTGGCACTTGTCCTATCAATCCAACATTGACGCCACTATTTTTTGGGTTCTTCTTTCCTGATATAGACAGATCGTCAGAGTTTATGATTTTTGTTGGAGCAAAAAATTGCAACTCCATTTCAGCAGAAACACTTGGCAAAATTACTAGGATATGATTTCCAAATTCAGTAGAAGAAGGGGATGGAGAATAAATGCGCTGATGCTTTGTCTCGGAACTGCCCTGCACCTAATTTAAAGGTGTTAATCACGGTGTCATCAGATTTACATCAGCAGATTAAAAACTCTTGGGTTACTGATGCTCACATTCAGAAGATTATTGCTGAGAAAGAGTTAAATGGGGCCTTGAAACCTAAATATGAGTGGGCCGGGGGTTTTTTGAAGCGAAAAAAAGGAAACTGGTTGTAGGAAGGGATCAGGAGGTTAAGCATATGATATTCAAATTATTCTATGACGGGGATGTAGGGGCACATTCAGGGGTGACTGCTACCTATCAGAAGTTGAAGAGGATTTTTTATTGGAGGGGAATGAAACCTGAAGTTTATGCCTACATTCAAAAGTGTGTTTGTCAACGCTGTAAATCTGATCATCAGAAGCCTATGGGGTTACTCCAGCCTTTACAACTACCGGATCGGATTTGGGAGGAGGTTTCTATGGACTTCATTGATGGATTACCTCCTAGCAACGAAAAGACTACTATCTTAGTTGTAGTAGATAGGTTGAGTAAGCAAGCTCTCTTTGTACCTCTTAGTCATCCCTACATAGCTGAAAAGGTTGCCAAGGAGTACCTTAACTCAGTGGTGCGTCTCCATGGTCTACCAAAGTCCATTGTAAGCGATAGAGATGCATTTTTTCTGAGCCTGTTCTGGCAAGAGCTTCTCTGAGTGCTTCAAGAGCAAATCAACATGTCGACGACGTATCACCCCCAATCCGATGGGCAAACAGAGGTTGTAAACCGCTGTGTGGAAGCTTATTTATGGTGTATGTGTTTTGAAAGGCCAAAGGAATGGGTATCTTGGTTAGCCTTGGCAGAATGGTGGTATAACACTTCATTTCATAGTGACATTAAGATGGCCCCATACCAGGTGGTATATGGACAAGAACCTCCTCTCCACTTTCCTTATATCGAAGGCTCTACATTATCAGACAATGTGGATCGATCATTGTTGTTCTTCATAAATCTAGTAACCATCTTGTAACCGCCAATTCTCTGTCCATAATTGCCCATTACCATAAGGTTCAGTTCGTTTGAATGACATTGATATTCAAGAATTGATTTTGATAATAAGAACATCAATTTTGTTATTCGGATGAACAATTTTAAAATGAAATTGGCTTTTGGGTCCAAGACCATAGATGAAATTAAACCTAAAACCCCATCGACCTAATGTTTAGCTCGCACCGCCGATTTTGAGATCCCTCTTTCCGTGACTTCCTGGAGTGGACAGAGCGTGCTTCTTCCTGACCCCTTCCCGAGCCGAGCTTCGACGATTCCTCCTCATTCGCCGTCGCCGGTAATCACCGCATCTCCCTCCTCTTTTATCTTCATCTTCCTCTTTCTCTTTGTAGCTTCCTCTCCTTATGCACTTTCCGTGACTTCCTCTTTCATCTCCGCCCCTTTTTCTTCTTTGTCTTCTTCCTCCTCTTCCTCTCCTTCTGGTTTTTCTTCTTCCTCTTCTTTTGCTTCTTCTTCTTCTAAGAAATTGCGCCCCTTCTCTTTTCCGCCCCTTCTGTAATGTCTTTCATCTTTATATCAAATACCTAGCTTTAGATTTTTATTTAGAATCAGCATTATGTTAGCCCCATCTAATCTTAGCTCTGCATAGATCTCACATATGTTGGCAAGCTAAAAATGCATCTGTTTCTGAATCCTGCAAGCTGGAAATGCATATTTTTAGTTCTTGTTGCTGAAATGCATAAATCTAAGAATGGTTTTTATTTCTTGTTTCTGAAATGCATAGATCTAGACTTTTATTAAGAATGATTTTCATTTATGTTGGGAAAATGATTTCTCTTAACCCCTGAAAAAGAGTTAAATATGAATTCTAAGAATGAAAAATAAGGCTAAGTAAATATGCGTCGAATGGTATTCGACGCAACGTCGAAATGTAGTCGACGTTTCCTTCAGAATGAGTCGAAGTAACTTTAGGAAGACTTCGACGTATGTGTTGTCGACGCTACTCTGATTTCCAGTCGACGCATCTAATGTAGTCGACGCACCTTTGTCATCGCACCTTCCTTATTCTCCTCTCGATGTCCAGACAGGATGTATTCGATGCTTGCGTCGAATAGTAATCGACGCACGTCGATCTTTATGACAGAATTCAAAATCGCCAGATCTCTTTCCTTATCTTATAGATCTGATTTATATGGAATCAATTTATGTCTTATAGCCGTTCTGAATCTTTCTTTTCCTCTATTAGATTCTTGGCTAATTTGATAAAATTCATTATGGACATTATTTGAAATTGGAATGAATTATTTCCTTCTATTGGTATGCTAACTATGGAAATGTTTCTATCCTTCTAATTCTCTGTCTGATAATTAATTTTTCTCCTATGAGTATTATTTGAATGAACAGAGCTATATATATATATGAAGGAGGTCGACAGAGAGGACAAGGAGTGATCCACCATTTTTACTCATTGAAAAGGAGGAAAAGCTCCCAAGTGATAAAGAGAGAATTGGGAAATAGCCCTGCAGCAATATTCAAGCATTCTTCTTCTCCTGCTTCTGAAGTCACTCTGCTGCAAATTCTGATAGCTCTCACATAAGAGGGAAACGCTATAAATCTTCTTCTCTCTATAGAAGAAAGATTTAATTCACTTCTTGTGCTTCCAATCTTCTTGCTAGGAAGAAGATTCATTCTTGTTCATATTTCTTTCTTCTTTCTTATTCTTACTTAAACATTGTAAAAGAGTTTTTAGAATCTCTCTTCAAAAAATTCAGTGTACTGTTTAGGGTTTATAAGAGTCTCCTTTTCAAAAGACTCAGTTGGTTCTAAGAGTCTCCTTGTCAAAAGACTCAGGGTGGTTCTAAGAGTCTCCTTATCAAAAGACTCAGTACAAGATAGTGAATTTCCTACCAAGGGGGTAGAGGAGTGGACTACCCAAAGTTTGGGGAACCACTATATCTCTTTGTGTTGTGCTGTGATTTCTTTTCTTGCATTTACTTTAATTCTTGTTGGTGTGTGTGGGAAGCCCTAATCTGTGATCATACACATATATATATTAACTTTGCACAAAATATTTTTAATCTCTATTCACCCCCCCCCCCCTCTAGAGAATTCTAGTGAGGTTAACTGTGCACTTTCAATTGGTATCAGAGATAGGTTGATCTAAAAAGGATAACTCCTTGATCAAAAAGGTCCTACCTTTCATATATATATATATATTTCTAACAATTATTTTTCACATGGCACAAATCAAAGATTATGCTTCCACCAGACCACCAATGTGCAATCTTGAAAAATTTGCAGTTTGGAAAATAAGAATTAGAATTTATATGAATTCTATTGATGATAACTTGTTTAATATTACTGTGACAGGCTCCCCAAAGCCTTATAGAAAGGATGCAAATGGCAATGTCACACAAACACTTGTTCCAAGATCTGAATGGACAGAAGATGAGAAGAAGGCAAGAACATGTGATCTAAAGGCCATGAACATACTTGTCTCAACCCTCTCAGATGACATCTTTCAAAGGGTTGTTGACTGTGAATCAGCCAAAGAAATTTGGATGCTCTTACAAAGATGGTGGAAGGAAGTGCTGATGAAAAGAAAGATAAGAAGGCTCTATTGATCTCCCAATATGAGAACTTCCAAAAGAAAAATGAAGAGAGTATCTCTGAGATGTATGACAGATTCAGTCTAATCATCAATCAATTGAAAAACTTGGATAGAGAGATCTCTCTCACTGAGATTAATGACAAATTGCTAATGAGTCTCCCTAGTTCATGGGACTCAAGAACATGGGCAATAAGAGACACAAGAGGACAAAAGGAAATCTCAACAGTTGCTCTCTTAGGAAAACTCAAATCCTATGAGCAACTGCTGAAAACTAGAGAAGAGAAGAGGAGAAAAGAAAACACTTCAATCTCCTCAAAAGATAGGAACATAGCTTTAAAGGCAACAGAAGAAGGGACTCCTGTCACTGAAGAAGAACTATTCAGTTTCCTGGCCAGAAGATTTAAGAAATGGGTCAAGACAGAGGGATCAAGAAGAAGGGAGTCAAAACCAAGATATGACAAAACTCCCACTAAAGAAATTGTGTGTTATTCTTGCAGGAAATCTGGACATATTGCCCCAGAATGTCCAGAGAATGTTGAGACAAAGAAAGTTTTGAAAAAGAAAGATCCTAAGAAAAAGGAGAAGAAGAAAGAAAGAGGCCTTATTGCAGAAGCCTGGAGTGAAACAGACTCTGAGGACAGTTCCTCTTCCAAGAGTGACAATGAAGAATCTAAGCAAGAAGATCTATGCTTGATGGCCCTTGAAGGATCAAAGAATAATGATAGTGCTAAATCATGGAGTGAGATAGGATCAGAAGAAAGCATATCTTCTGAAGATGAAAAAGAAGATAGTCTTATTCTCATAGAGGAATCTGAGGATAAGGATGAGGTAAGCATGTTTGATAAAATAGATTTTCAAAGTGATAACTTCAGAAATGATTTTATGGGAATGTGTCTAGATCAACTAAAAGCAACACAAGAAATTAAAGATTTAAAAGAACAAATCAATGTAGCTAAAAACCAGAGAAATAGAGAAGTCAAATGCTCTAAAGATTATGAATTAAGGGCTAACATCATAGAAAAGGAGGTAGAAAGGGCTAAAATAGAAAATCAGTTCCTTAAGGATAAGGTATCCCAGGCAAAGGCCTTTGAAGAATCAATAAAAATGAGAAGCCAAACTCTTAAGGAAATCACAGAAAAACAAAAAATAAGACACAAGAATCTTGGGCTAGGGGCTGATCCATTAATCAGCCTAATTCCATCCAACCAACCTGCTTGGATGAGCCCTGTAAAATTCACTAAACCTGTCAAATGGACAAACCAAGAAAAAGACCCACAAGATAAGGAAGAAAACTCCTTCAAAGAAATAATGGAATTTGATGAGACTTCATATTATTCAGCTGATGACTCACAAACTTCATCTGAAGAAACAACTAATCCAAGAAAAACAACACATAAAGGAGTAAAAGCAGAAAAAGGTAAAATGAAAATTGAAGATACAATTGCGTCGACTTCATATCGACGCATAAATGATAGTGCGTCGACTTATACTCAACGCAACCTCTCAGATGCCTCGACCTCTTCTAGACGCTTGAACAAAAGCACGTCGACTTCCAATCGACGCAATTTTCTCTATGCGTTGAAATCAGATCGACGCCATCTGGAGAAAGCGCCGAATACAAATCGACGCGACTATCAACATGCGTCGAATTGATATCGACGCACAAAAGTTCAGAGCAACTTAAATACCTTTTCTCCAAAAGCCTTTCATCCTAACCCATATTCAGGACCCATTCATCCCAATCATGATTTTTATCCAAATCAACACCTCTATCCTAACCAAAATGTTTATCCTAAACAAAATTCCCATCTTAATCAAACCTTCTATTCTAATCAACACTTCCATCCCTCTCTAAACTTAAAATCTCACAATACTAAGATAATCAAATGCTATATATGTAATAAAACTGGACACCTTGCCAAACAATGTTGGCACAATCAATCAAACTATCTGTAGAAAATTGTCCAAGACTGACTTAGAAATCTTTAGGGCTAGGAAGAGATGAAAAGAAATAGAACACCTAGAACTTTTAGGAAAATTAAAAGTCACATCGACTTATAATCGACGCACCGTCGAGAAGACCTCGGCGCTGGCACTGATCTCCTTCAGTCAAAGTAACGTCGATCCCCTATCGATGTAACGCCGACTTCATAAAAACGAGCGGCAATACTTTCAGTCACATCCACTGAAATACCGAATAAGCCTCGAATTAAGTCCAGTTTCGACGCTTCACCTGACTTAAATAGTCTCTTCAGTTAGAAGCCTTCACGACTCTGCATCTTTCATCCTTCTTGCTCCTCAGACCAGCCGATTTTTCCTCTCTCTTTCACTGACCTAAAATGGCTCCCAAAATCAACTCAGGCTTCGACATTGACCTTGAGTCTTTCCAAGCAGCCGCAGAAAACTACAAGAGCATCATTGCTCTTTTTACTGCAGCAGGACTGGACAAGCTCATCTCCACTAGGTGCAAGCTCCTGGAATCAGAGCTCACAGAGCTAATAACTCATGTTCAGATATCTGAACTAGGAGAAATCCAGGGAACACTATATGAGACACCAGTCTTAATCTCAGCAGAACATATTAGGGCCACCTTTGATCTTACATCAGGTATATCCTAATATCCTCTTTGTTCAAATGAAATAAGGAAAGAAAATGAGCTTCTAAAAGAATGACTAAACAAGTCTAAATTATTCCTTTATTAGGTGATGAATCTATAGACCTCACACCTGATGAAATCAAGCATCTGCTAACCATCATGAAGTTTTCAAGGGATAAACCAACCCATCTAAAGAAAATAAACTTTTCTGAGGAGTATAGACTACTAGCAGATATAGTAGGAAAGATACTACTATGTAAGATATCTGCCCATGATGCAGTGCCCAAGCAGCAACTGAACATCATGGGGGCTCTTGTATTGAAGAAGAAAATAGACTAGGCCAGCTGTCTGCTCAAGATGATAGGCTCTAGATATTCTCACAAAGAGAATGCCTACATGAGGATTATGAGTCAAGTACTCTTCCACTCCTTCCCTGACCTCTGTAGGTCAAAAGGAATTCTTATCCCTCCTGGAAAGAGGATGTCCATTGCCCTCTTCTCCAAATGGACTAGGCAAATCCCCAAGCCTGGTTCCATTCCTGAAAGGACTCCCTCTCCTCCTAACTCTCCTACTCATCCATCTCCTCCTTCTTCTCCTCAAAGAGACAATTCTTCTCTACCACCATCACCCACTCAAATAGTCTCTACCACCCTCACAACTCCTACTCTACCTACCTCTTCTCAAACACCTGCTCCTCAAACAGCAGCTTCTCCACCTCCTCCTCCTCTTACTTTCTCATCCTCTCCACCTCCTTTATCACCCATACCTCATGTATCAACTAACTTCTCTCCAGCCTCATCACCACCTTCACCACTCTCTCCTCATCCCCAACCACAACATGAACCATCTGCATCCACTGAAGCTCTCCTCACTCAGTGCATTGCATCAGCAGCTCAAACATTCCAAGCAATGCTGGATGAGCACTGCTCCCAGATTCATTCCTCAATCCTACACATGCACACCCAAATAGATGGGGTCAGTGCCTCTGTGCAAAGTCTGAAGAACTCTCTCTCTTCCTCAAGAGTTACCAAGTCTTTCTTAACCTCCTTGGCCAAGAAGGTCAAGAAGGGCGAGAAGCTAGATGAAGAGCAGCCCTCCAATCTTAAACCTCCCTCACACAAATCCCCTCATTCTTTAAAATCTGACAGTCTTGCACTGCTCAAGACAATTGGAAATGAGATAGTACCTGAGCTACACAATGATGAACAAACAATAGAGGTACTCAACATAGCAAGAGATGCTGCAAATCAAGTGGCACTACTACAAGGGGAGGGAAGCAGAGCAGAAAATGAGGCTGAAAAGGAAGAAGGTGAGAAAGAGCTGAATACTGCTATAAATCAAGAAGAAAATGAACCAGCTGCTGAAACTGAAAAAGGAAATGAAGCTGATGATGGAAAAGAGAAAGAGCCAGATGCTGTGATGGCTGAAGAAGGGGCTCAGGAGTCAGGGGCAGGGGGAGCTGAGACTCAGGGGGAGCAAATGGTTGAGACCCAGGGGGAGCTGAGGGAGTCACCTGCTACTGGGAAAGAGCAATCCACAATAGTATTCAAGAGAAAAAGAAAGACTCCTCCTACCCCTCCTGAATAATACTTGAAAACAATGCTTCATATACTTTATGATTGGTCTGAACATGAAGTTTGCTTCTGATTGTGTGAAATCTTCATTATCTGTACAAATGCTTTGCTATGTTAGTTATATGCTAAATACAATTTCTCTCTAAATAGGGTTAAGACAAATAGGGGGAGATTGTTGGGAAAATGATTTCTCTTAACCCCTGAAAAAGAGTTAAATATGAATTCTAAGAATGAAAAATAAGGCTAAGTAAATATGCGTCGAATGGTATTCGACGCAACGTCGAAATGTAGTCGATGTTTCCTTCAGAATGAGTCGAAGTAACTTTAGGAAGACTTCGACGTATGTGTTGTCGACGCTACTCTGATTTCCAGTCGACGCATCTAATGTAGTCAACGCACCTTTGTCATCGCACCTTCCTTATTCTCCTCTCGATGTCCAGACAGGATGATTCGACGCTTATGTCGAATAGTAATCGACGCACGTCGATCTTTATGACAGAATTCAAAATCGCCAGATCTCTTTCCTTATCTTATAGATCTGATTTATATGGAATCAATTTATGTCTTATAGCCGTTCTGAGTCTTTCTTTTCGTCTATTAGATTCATGGCTAATTTGATAAAATTCATTATGGACATTATTTGAAATTGGAATGAATTTTTTCCTTCTATTGGTATGCTAACTATGGAAATGTTTCTATCCTTCTAATTCTCTGTCTGATAATTAATTTTTCTCCTATGAGTATAATTTGAATGAACGGAGCTATATATATATATGAAGGAGGTCGACAGAGAGGACAAGGAGTGATCCACCATTTTTACTCATTGAAAAAGAGGAAAAGCTCCCAAGTGATAAAGAGAGAATTGAGAAATAGTCCTGCAGCAATATTCAAGCATTCTTCTTCTCCTGCTTCTGAAGTCACTCTGCTGCAAATTCTGATAGCTCTCACATAAGAGGGAAAAGCTACAAATCTTCTTCTCTCTATAGAAGAAAGATTTAATTCACTTCTTGTGCTTCCAACCTTCTTGCTAGGAAGAAGATTCATTTTTGTTCTTATTTCTTTCTTCTTTCTTATTCTTACTTAAACATTGTAAAAGAGTTTTTAGAATCTCTCTTCAAAAAATTCAGTGTACTGGTTCTAAGAGTCTCATTTTCAAAAGACTCAGTTGGTTCTAAGAGTCTCCTTGTCAAAAGACTCAGGGTGGTTCTAAGAGTCTCCTTATCAAAAGACTCAGTACAAGATAGTGAATTTCCTACCAAGGGGGTAGAAGAGTGGACTACCCAAAGTTTGGGGAACCACTATATCTCTTTGTGTTGTGCTGTGATTTCTTTTCTTGCATTTACTTTAATTCTTGTTGGTGTGTGTGGGAAGCCCTAATCTGTGATCATACACATATATATATTAACTTTGCACAAAATATTTTTAATCTCTATTCACCCCCCCCCCCCCCCCCCCTTTAGAGAATTCTAGTGAGGTTAACTGTGCACTTTCAATTTAGAACTGCAGTTGCTCTGGTTTTTGCCATGGTTTAGAAATGCAAGGAGTTTTTATCTATAATCCATACTGTAGATATTAAGTTTGTAAATTCAATGAACCAAGTGGAACCTTGATATGATTTGATGGTGCTAATTTCTCTCTATCTTGAAGTACATTAGGTGGATCCTTAGCATTTTGTTGTTGTTTATGAGCTCTATTGTTCGAGTTCATTCCGGTTATAATTTTTTTGAATCATCTAGTTGTTTGTGATCGAAGGGGAGCCTTGGCGCACCGGTTAAAGTGTCATTGTGTGACCTTGAGGTCACGGGTTCGAGTCGTGGAAGCACCTTCTTGCAAAAATGCAAGGTAAGGTTTGCCTACATTTCACCCTTGTGGTGGGACCCTTCCCCGGACCCTCGCTGCGCGGGGATGCTTTGTGCACCGGGCTGCCCTTTTTTATCTAGTTGTTTGCGATCAATTGATTGAGTGCACATGGTGAACCACATGCTGCTCAAGCATCTTGTTGTTTGTTTAAAAAGTTCAGTAAACTTGGTTATCGATATAGCGCATGTTTAGTTATTTGACTAGGTGAATTTTTTTTGGTAAATTTTCTTCTTAGGGTTTCTTATTAGTAGAAATTATGTTTAGAATTTGTTTTTTTCTACACAAAGTTGGAATCATCAAACTCTTCTTAGGAGTTTTGGCTTCTATACCTGAGGAGTTTATAAGGAGTTTTAAATCATTACATTCAATCATCTCTCTGGAGGGAGTTTTAACCGGTATCATTATGTTAGTATTTGGTTTTACGACTGATTGATGATTTGATTTGTCATGCGTAGTCTTGCTCGAATGGATCTAGTAGAATTGCGAAGGAAACATAGAAGAAATATAATTATAAAGTCTGTTGTCGCAGTGGCTCTTGGTGCAGCTGCAATAGTTATAGATTCCATTCCTAAAACCCCCAGAAATGTTGTAGACAAGGATGCATTACGAGCAATCCTACTAAAACATTTATATGATGGACATGAAGTAAACTACTTTAATCAGATATGCATAGGTAAAAGACCTTTCAACGAGTTGTGTGACATCTTATGTGCAAAAGGTTTAGTCCATGATAATCAATTTGTGTCTATTAATGAATCCGTCGCATTATTTTTATACATCTTGGCACACAACAAAAAATATTGTGATATTGACGGTATGTATCTGGAATCGATTGATACCATTATCAGGCACTTCAATATTGTACTACGAGCAATCCTCAGACTAGCAAAGGACTATATCAAATTGTCTGAATCCAGTTAAGAACACATTTCAAGATGGTTTGAGGATTGTATTAGTGCTTTAGATGGAATGCATATTGAAGTGACTGTTCCTATTGAGAATCAATGCAGATATCATAACTGTAAGCAGGCAATCACGACCAATGTATTGGCTATGTGATAACAACATGAAGTTCTTATATGTACTGTCGGGATGGGAAAATTCTTCATCCGATATAAGAGTATTATGTGGTGCACTGGAGAGACAAAACAGTTTTGAAGTACCAAATGGTAAAATATTTGATTTCCTTGCTTCAAACATAAAAACAAAACAATAGTTTGTCAAACTTAATTATTTCTAATGTATGGGTAAGTACTATCTTGTTGATGTCGGTTACACAAATGGTTCAGGGTTTCTTGAGTCATATCGTTCAACACGTTATCATCTTAAACAGTGGTCAAACCAGAGAAATAATCTTACAAATTACAAAGAGTTATTCAATTTACGACACGCTAACGAAAGAAATGTGATTGAGAGAACGTTCGAGTTACTAAAAATATGATGGGTTATATTGCGTCAACCGTCATTCTTTGATATCAAAGTGCAGTTTATGAGTGATATATTTATAATTATGCAAAAAAGAATTTAATATTACTTTTATATACAGGTGCACGTTATAAATGTGTGTTACATATTGCACAACTTTTTAGTTGAGAAGTGATTAGAGAGTGTTTTACAATTGCTTGATGAGGTTGACTCTGATTTACTAGCCCAAGATCCAGGAGAAGAGTATTATGATTGAATTGATGTTATTAGTCCTATCCAAGCAACGAATGCTTGGACAAATTTTAGGGACACCTTGGCCTTAAATATGTTTAATGAATATCAGTATCGACATTGATGTTTTATGTTAAATTTTGTGAAACTGTATTTTACTTACATTAGTGTTTTATGTTAAATGTTGTTGTTAACTGTTTTGTATTAGATTTTTCATTTCTATAAATAATGGATAAGAGCAAATCTAAGATTGGGGGTAGGACTGAGCGGTCCTACATGCATTGGACTGCTAAAATGGATCACTGTTTCAAATGTTTTATTAGAGCAACATAGCTTAAAACACCAAACGGTTGGAAAAGTGTTGTATTCACAACCGTTATTATGGCCTTGAAGGACATTTGCAGGGTGGACTCTATCAAGGAGAAGGTGATGTCTCGGATGAAGACATGGAACAAGTACTACCAAGAAGTGAGTGTTATGCTAGATACGAGTGACTTTGGATGGAACTGGGAAAGAAACATAGTCAAGGTTGACAGCGAGAAAGTATGGGCAAATTATGTGAATGTCTTTTTAATGTTGATATATTTACTTTTGTAGTTCTCTTTAATAATTGTGAATATTTTTACTCATAGAGATTCATCCAATTGTTAAGCACTACAAGGATAAAGTGATTGTCAACTGGTCTGATTTATCTGTGTTGGACGGTAATGATAAAGCAACAGGTAGTCATGCGGCGACTGCTACAGAGATGATGAATGAGATTGATGTCGAGTTTGTTGCGGAGGATAACAACAGTGCACGTGATCATCCTAGATTAAATGTCGAATGTAGATCCCGAGTAAGGAAGAAAAGTGTTGTTGGAGGGGTTGATGTTGTTATGTTTTCCATAGAAAAGTTGACAAACTCTGTGCACCAAGAACTCAATATTGATACAACTAGCTCGTCCACTCGTTCATCGAGCAACATTGCAAGTATATATGCAACACTTGGTTGGCTACCTGATCTAGAAGAACGTGAATTACTAAAAAACCTTGAATCTTCTTAGTTATGTACTAAGTATGACATATTCATGACATTGCATTTATATATACAGCACTTGGTCGGCTACCTGATCTAGAAGAACGTGAATTACTAAAAGTCATGAATCTGCTTAGTTATGATGCCACTAAGTATGACATATTCATGATTTTGCCAGATCGCTTGAAGAGCGCATGGTTGTAGATGAACTTTGAAAATAAGTTTTTTTAATATTTAGGTACTATGTAAAATTTAAGAACATCATTTGTGCACTGTTTACTTGGTTTAAGAACAACATTTGTGTTGATAACTACTTTTTGTGTTGATGACTGTAATTCTCTGGTTGACTTGGTAGGAGCATATCAATGATTTGTTTTGAAAAAATGTTGGAAACTATATCCTATTCAAAAAAGGGCATATATCCACCTCTGAGTTGATTTTTTTCCTGGCTTTAGTCATTGAATTCCAGAATAAGGACCAAGAACGCTACCTACTGAATTCCAGAACAAGTACTCTAGAAAATGATGTTCTATTAACTTTGAAGTGTGTCTTTTTTGGACTGATTGTACAACAAATTCTTTTTGTATGCGAACCTTTTCTTCTTGATATGCAAAATGTTGATATGAAGAGACTTTGTATTTTGATTCATAATTTATTTTATACAAAAAAATCCAATACTTGCACCCTACAGCTTAAATTTGTGTGCGAACAAATCTGGGTCAGAGTAAATGACTGGGACAACCTTCCAACAGGTAAAAGCAAGAGATTCATAATCTATGCTATGCAGTTTTCCCACAACTTTCCAACATTGGTTGATCAATCTTCATAATATCTACTGAAATCTTATGGATGTATTGAGCTAACATTTTCCTGCACTAGCAATTTCAAAATTCCAATCAACATTTATTTTTCTTTGAACTTTCTTAGATGCCTCAAAAACAGTATTGAGCACTACAGTATTGAGCACTACAGTATTGAGCACTACAGTAGGTGGTTACGGTGGTTACAACAACGAAATTATCGGGTTGCCCCTACCCAAAGCTATAAAAGGAGCTCAGGGCCTTCATTCCAAGATACTTTGTCTTCTACGCCCAAGAGAGCTCCTTTGAAGATTTCCTCTGAGTTCTCCTTCGGCACTTGAAGATATTCTTCGGCACTTGAAGATCTTCGAAGATCTTCTCCGACTCTCCGAAGATCTCCTTCGAGCCTTCGGAGGTCTCCTTCGAGCCTTTGAAGATTTCCTTCGCTTCGAAAGACAATCTTCTTAAGCGAGTTGGGAATCCTCCGGGCACCGAAAGACGACTCAAGAATCTCACTTTCATTCCCAGAAAAGTACTTAGTCTCTCGAAAGGTGGCCCGTCGCCCTCTAAATTCTCTCTTCTACCATTGTAATGAGCAGCGGACTGTCGCACTAGAGTTCTCAGCTTTCAATTGTAACGAAACAAAAGATAGTGGAATTTGGTCGGCGTCACAGCTCCGACCGCGTGGTTTTTCACTCTTTCCAGGTTTGTCACGATAAAAAACCTTCTTGCATTTTATTAATTCTCTCATTGACTGTTTGCGCGCTCGGCTCGCTCTCGAGCTAAGGTGGTTCAATTCGACCAGTCTACCAGAGCGTCGAGTGACCCGCAACAACTCCAATTAGTGATCAATAATAGTGTTTGGTTGAGACGATTCTTAAACTCCATCAGTCACTACTTTCATTTGAATTTTTCGTTAAAATAAATTTTCCGCAGCGACATACATTCCAAAATTTATTAACAAGAATATATCGTGACTGCACTCAAAGGGTGCTAGCGGCGAAACATTCTTGTTGATCACGCGCGAAACCTGTGCACCGAGCACGGGATTCATGGGTAGTTGGGAATGTGACCCGTACATGTCAGCATTTGTGATATATAAAGTGATTGATACACGGCACACGTGATAGTTGTGCTTTTTTTCTTGCCTTCTTACTTTTAAGTTTTCTCAACTCGCATCTTATTTTCTTATCCCATTCATAGGCACGTGACGACATGATGGTGAAAGAAGACAAATATGGAGGAGAGATGGCTGAATAATCTAACACACACGTGTGTATATTCAAAATGGCTACATGGAGGATATCATTTAAAAAAAAAATCTTATTTTTAGAGCGATGTTAAACGCAGACCAGTTTTGGCTATATGCAGGCCACAGTTTTTTAAAAAGAGCGCTGTTAAACGCAGGCCGATTTTAGCTATATGCAGGCCACAGTTTTAAAAAAAATATCATTTTTCCTTTTAAAACTTTAGGAAAAATGATTCGCGTAGTTTAATACTTTATGTATTATGTGTTTTTTTCTTCCATGCAATCGTGTCCCCAAAGAGTTTACTTATTTGTCCGAGTTCGATGTGTTTTTAAATCACAACCGGCCTAAAGTTATTCATGGATATTTGCTACGACGATGGTAATGGCGACGGCGGCGATGGCGACGATCGCGACGTCGTCGACGATGGAGGCGATGACGACGATTGCGACGTCGTCGGCGATGTCGGCGATGACGGCGATGGCGGTGATGGCGGCGATGGTGGCGATGGCGGCGATCGTGACATCGTCGGCGATGGCGGCGATGGAGACGTCGTCGGCGATGGCGGCGATGGCGGCGATGATTATACTTCGGGTAGTTACGTCGCTAGTGGGGGTTCTTTGGATAACTGCACCCCCATGGATGGGGTGCGGTTAGCGCTTTAGGGATACTCCATCAATAGCTCTCCCAAATTTACTGACGAAACAGTGACATTCAACGTAACCTCGCACGCATGATATTTTACTTACTTATTTTATGAATGTTATTTTGCTTGGTGATTTATTTAGGAAAATATTAATTTGATTTTTGAATAGGGTATGTAAATATGAAATTTGGCCTGCATGAATAATTTTTTGGCCTGCATGAATAATTTTTTGGCCTGCATATATCCGCGGCCTGCATATAGCCAAAACCGGCCTGCATTTAACATCGCTCTATTTTTATCTCACCCAAAAGCACACATGTATGTGCAACCTTGATTTCGTATTCCGGCAATCCTTTTCGAGCATCTCTCTCATGTTCCTGCAACACTGAACATCCCTCCGCCTCAATGTCTACAAATCTGTAAATTGAGTAATACAAAATTTTATCATGTTTGTCTAAGCAACATAGTTGCATCTATATATTTTCTCTACCACCGTGACTTTAGTAATTCTATCAACATTATTTGTAGTTTTTTCTCCTTTGAAATTGAGTATTGAGTTGTAATCTTATTCTTGGGATTAGCGCATGAAATACTTGTGTTAGACAGAGTGATGAGCCCAACCCACGGCGGAACGGATTACGTCCGGCTCACCGAAACAGACAGAGGGCTGCAGCCCAACAGGGCCCAACCCCTTTCCATCACGAGAACAGTGATGCTGGTAGGAGAGCTCCTTATCAAGGTCAGGGGTTCGATCCCTCTTGAGAACAACCCGCCATCATGAGAACAGTGATGGAAAGGGGTTGGGCCTGGTTGAGCTGCATCCCTCTGTCTGTTTCGGTGAGCCGGCCGTAATCCGTTCCGCCGTGGGCCGGGGCTCATCACTCTGTCTAACAACTTGTCAGACTCGATGGATAATCTATACCTTATATATAATAGGGGCCATGTGTCTTCTCTTGGCTTCTTCGGAGGACGAAGGCCTCTCCCAAAGCAGTTGCGGCCGGTTGTAATTTATATTGTAATGGTCGGGGCTTAATTCACAACTAGTATTATGTCTTGTGAAGTGTTGATCTGTAAGAGGAGGTGATTTTTCCCGAGGTCTGCTAGGATACCCGGGAGGAGGTGGGTCATTACATTGTTGTTGGTCTGCCCAAAACTGACCAACACTTTCACTCTTATTTTATTTGGTTTGCAAGGCATGATGCATAGGGATGAGCAAAGTCGCGAAACTACCAAAGTATTGTAATTGTGAAGAGCTTTCCCACTTTATATATCATTTTATATATTGGGCTTAGGCTATTTTGGATGTTTATTGGTATTAGCCATTTAGCAATCATTTAATTATAGTCATGGATAAACTTTTGATATTTACTTGTGGGCCATGTTGGATCCGTCTTACTTATACTACTATCCTTTCATTTTATTGGGACGTTACACCTCACGATCATCAAGCATCCTACTCCCTCATATAGGAGATGGCCGTCCTATCCCTATGGTGTGAGCATGTACTTGGTACATTAACGACATGTCAACACAACCATTCTGGTCAACCTACCTTATATCGTGATATTTTAATCTCTCTTACAGTATTAATTAAGTGCCTCACCACTGTCTTTGATGCATGGTCTAACTCCACCTACCATACGAATGGATCAAGCGTTCTCCTCCCATGTAAGTGATGTCAGCGCTATCCCTAGGGTGCGAACGAAATCCTAGAATGTTAACAACCCATCAACACAGCCTTTTGGAACGATATTGCAAGACTCCCCCTTTCCGAAGGTAAAACTAAATAGAGTGTATGCTCAATGCACTCAACTTGTCTACGATAATGTGGATAGTGCAAGAAAAAAATTCCTCTTTTTCTAACTCATGCACGATCCTATACCACCCATTTCTAACTTGGAGTCATTGTTAGACTAGTCTTACTCATTTCACATTTCTTACATACCAAAAGAGTAGAAGTATCGTAAGTCAGTAGAAACATGTAATAAATATCATAAGTCAATTGTGTAGTCACAAAGTATCTAAGGAGAAGTAAAGCACAAAAGAAGAAGAGATACAAGAACACGAAGGCCTCACAACACAGTATACATCGTAAGCAAAAGTCTCATATGATGGCTTAAAAGTGAGATCATAACGGATGACACACTAACAAATAAAAACAGTAATAATGCGTAGCCTCATATCTCTAATTGTATTACCCGTAGTGACAACATCTTCGCCGAGTACATTAAAATTCTTATCTTGATGCATCTCCCTGGGTGGTGAAAGTGACAGTTTAGTCTACAAAGATTAAGTGACTCTCCCTCCTCATGAGCCTTTACATGCTTAAGGAATGTGGAGTCTATTGCTGAATTGCATTAAACGTTCATCACAATATACATAATAATATGAACAATAATAAATAACAAGCTATGCATGATATTAAAATAGATTGAACAAATATTATGCAATAGTAACTGAAATAATTTAATGTTTTGATCATATCGATGTCCACATTTTACAAACACTCACTAACATGTGTTTGTCTAAATAGTAGGAAAGACACACAACTATGTAATGAAATAATGGGACATCATTTCTAAGTATTACACTCTATTTCATTCATAAGTATTTCCTTACAACCAGTATATATGCATATCAAATCGAGTATATACAACCCATGAATTCTTAGACAACAATACAATTAGCCACTATGCCCTTTGTGACAAAGAGATATTCATTCGCAAAAAGGAGGTGTGAGATCGGAGGGGACGAAAGATGTGGTTCAAAACCATTAATCCGACCAGCACTATCAAGCTTCTTCTTCCAAAAAAACAATATTGCAGAGCAGAGAATAAATGGATAAGAGGAGAGAGGTCACATGTAATACACTCCAACCACCAAGAGGTTGAACTTAGTGTGGCCGTAGTTTAAAAATGGTGAACTCGGGACTTGTGATGCACCCCATGATCCACATAATCCATTAGCTATCATACACAAACTTCATCATTATGATCCGCATATGATTGGCTTCAACAAAGCCAATCATATGCTCGTTCAATATCCAACTTCATCATTATGAGTGCTTTTAAAAAATGCAATCTTCATGGAGCGGTGAAGCTCATGTGTGGTGAAAATAATATCTTAAATGTTCATACCACTCGTAAAATCTCATTGCTCTGCAAAAATTAGGTGGGGCAGAACATGCTACATTCACTTCATTAGAATGCGAGCCACCACTTTGTACATGGTGTTGCACAAGCTAAATAATCGGAAATGTTTTGGGAGCAAAGGTTGGTCTCTCTTGAGAATGAGCATCACACCCGTCTTCTTCCACTATGTAGGCATATAACCAGTAGAAAAGTATTGCTTAATCATGGCCACCACCTAAATTCTTATAGTCTTCCATGTTGTAGCATATAAAAGATGTTGGTAATATTGTCCACAAGATTCCTGATTTGAAGAAAGCCTCAAGATGACAATAAACATCTTGTATTTGGTGTATGTGTAAGTTTTGATGTGACGGGTACAACAGAAATGCTTGACTAATATAGTGTTAGGCTTATGGTCACCCAAATAGGGGTTTGCCCTTGTAATCCCACAAAGTGCAAAATTCATGTTGAGCTATGAACTAATCTTATATTAGACATCTCATTATCATGAGGAAAAGCAGTAAAAATAAAAGAAATTAAAGGAAGAAGCAAAGAATAGTCTAAGTCAAATGTCGACTGCATCGATTGAATGACTAAGAAAAATGTCGAATGCATCGACTGAATGACTAAGAAAAATGCCGACTGCATCGACTGAATGACTAAGAAAAATGTCGACTGCATTGACTGGAAGCTAAGTCATTTATTGACTGCATCAATTAGACATTTAAGTAATTTGTCGGCTACATCGACTGTAAAGCTCAGAAATTTATCGACTGCATCAACTGGACAATTAAAAAATTCGTCGACTACCTCGACTTTATCGACTACATTAACTGGGATTTGTACTTAGAATATTTTGTCGGCTTGAAGCGTGTTCTAACGAATTTCTACTGAGATTAAGCCACAAATTGCGCAGTTATTCAAATTATTTTGAATTCCGCTTTCTGCTGCAATAATCAAGGTGCTTTAAGAGAAAATTGATTATACTCATTGATTTCTGATTACTGTCATTTGAAGATTTTTCGTTAAGAAAAATCTCTAGCCGTTGAAGCATTCCTTTTCCAGAAGCAAGGCCTCTGCCGATCCAGTCTTCTATATAAAGGGATGTGAAAATTGAACAAAAATACACACAATAAGGCACACACGCATACACTTACAAAGATTTTTGTGCAAGAATTCTGCAAGTGCTCAAGCTTTAGAATTCCGCCAAGTCTTCAGTAACTACAAACCTGAGAGAGAATTCTTCCATGGCTCAGCAGAACAACATTCTTTCTGAAGAATATTTCTCTCTGAAATAGTCTTCTTGATTCAACCTAACTCATTCCAAGCAGATATATTCAAGTGCTGATCAAGGGGAAGAAGCCTTCACAGTGCTTCTATTGAAGAATCAAGTGTTATTGTTTGAGTCAAAAATCTTTACAACTTCTTTGTAATTGTAGGATCATATTTGGATCTGAGTTTGTTTTAGGATTCAAGTGGGAATCTGAGTTGTAGGATCATTATGATCTGAGGTTGGATCTTTGAAAAGATTTGAGTGTAGATATCTTGTTGGAGAGATTAAGGTAGGGCTGCTTTTGGCATGAGTGTAGGATCTTGTGATTGAATATCTGAGTTGTAGGATCTTGTGTTGAAGGTCTGAGGTACGGGACTGTTGTTCTTTAGTTGTAGAAGTCAAGGAATCTGAGTGTAAGATCTGAAAAATTTGAAGAAGTTGGCTTAAGTTAGCGCTCGACTAGATATAAGTGAAAGGGGAAAGTGGATGCACACATAATTGGGGAACCACTATACATCTTGGTGTATTGTGCTGTGGATTGTGCTTGTTTATTGCTTTGTTGTGCTTAAAATAAGAAAAAGCATAAAGCTATTAAAACACATATTCACTCCCCCTCTAGGTGATATACAACTCTTATCTTTCAAAAGACTTTCCATATCTCTAGGGATAGAGTAGAGAGACTGATTATGATAAACACTCTCTCTGCTCTTGACTTTAGTGACCAAGAGACATATGTTGATTGTTATAGGGGTAAAATGACCAAGATCAAGAATAATAGTGTTACACGTAGTCTAGACTTGTTGAAGTTAAATCATTTGGACATTAGTGAATCTTATTCATCCATGCTCTGTAAGAGCACCCACTTCATAACTTTCATTGATTTCTCTGTTGGATTTTCTACATACCATTCATAATAATAAAAGCACATCAAATGTGCGCAACAGAAGAAACAAAGAAGAACAACCCAAAAGAGTTTTGAGGAACTTGCGATTTCATGAATCAAGAAATAGGAAAGACAACAGATGCAATATGCCTGTATGAGATTGAGTCAATACTCAACCAAGAAGCTCCGAGAAGAAATCCGGTAGACGAACTTTGAGTTCCAAATGACGAAATGGATCGGCCCCTCTGCGGGAGTCCACACGAGCGAAAGGAGAACCCTAACTTCTTGTCGCACAAGAACTAGGTCAGAGGGAAGAATGCCCTCTTGGTCTTCCACGGATTGCTAGATCCGATTATAGGAAGAGGCGGCGGCGGCAGCGGGGTGCGGGATCAAGACCGTCGGAACACTTCCGTCGTTCTTCTTCTATATCAAAAGGATCGCACAAAGGCAGCCCTCTAGTTAGGGTATTGATCGGGTTCTATTTATACCCAGGCGACAAAAAGGATAACCGCAGACCCATGACTACATCAGAGTAAACACAGAATTCGTCGAGTGAACATTTCGCTGAAGAAATTCATCAAGTAACAAATTGAATTTGTCGAGTAACAAACTAATTCATCGAGTGACCTTTTTCACAAGAAATTCGTCGAGTAAAATGAATTAGTCGAGTCATGAATTAGTTCATTCGACAAACTGAGGTAAGAATCGTTGAGTAACATTCAATTCGTCGAGTAAACCATAACTCGACGATTTGATGTAAACGTCGTCGAGACATTCTCGACGACTCGTCTCGAAGAATTCCTAACATACTCCATGCTCTATTCACAAAATCTGTGGAGCATTCAGTTGACTCGACTCAACTCTAATAAGTCATAAGATTGGTTCTTTACTCATATCCAATATGATTAAGACCAACACAATTCTTCCTCCAACTTCTCTAAACACTCTTGTGTGTGACCACATAGGCTCATATCGCGTTGGCAGTGAGGTTAAATGCTTGATCACTTCCAGATCACCTTGGAAATATCAACATTCTCATACTATGGTTACATGTTCTTGATTAAGGAAAAATATGGATCACTTGATAAATTTAAGATTTTTAAGACTAAAGTCGGGAAACAGTTAGAGAGAGATATCAAGATTGTTAGATCAGATAAAGATGTCGAGTATTTTGGCATACATGATGCCTTAGGGCAACTTAAAGGTACTTTTGCAATATACTTAGAGATTTGTGACATTATTGCACAATACTCCAAGACAGGTAGTCCTGAACAGAATGATGCAGCCAAAATACGCAATCACACACTTAAGGTGTGATGAGGAGTATGATGAGTAAGACAAATCTTCCTATTTTTTGGGGGTGAAGCTCTTAAAACAATAATTTACATACCTAGTTGCTCTCACACTAATGAAGAAGTTGATGAAGTTAGTCCTATTAATTGCACTCTACCAAAACTTGAAAGACTATAGGTACCTAAATATACTATAAAATTTATAGAGGAAATGGAGTCATCTTTATAGCCTCCTCTTATTAAGATTCCTTAATAGACTATATGATTTTATGCACACTCTAGAAGATCCAAAGTTTACTGAGGCTATGTCTGGACCTCAAACTGATTTACGGTGGGATGCGATAACAGATGAATTGAAGTCTATGATGTATAATAAAATTTGAGAATTAGTTGGGTTATCCAAAAGCTGCAAACTCGTTGTTTCTAAATGAGTATTTAAGACAAAGAAAGATTCTAAGGAAAAAGGTTGAATGATTTATGGAAAGACTGGTTGTTAAAGGATTCACTCAGATGAAAGGGGTCGATTATCATGAAACTTCTCTTTTATTTCCTCTAAAACCTCATTTTAGGGTCATTATGGTTTTTATAGCTCATTATGACTTGTAGCTACACCAAATGAACATTAAAACTGCATTCATGAATGCTGATCTAGATGAGAAAATCTACACGGTGCAGTCTAAGGGATTTAAGTCTGGTCATTCTAACCAACTTGTGTGCATGCTCAATAAATCCTTATATGGTTTAAATCAATCCTCAAGAGAGTATTATATAAAATTTAATAAGGAGGTTGCTTCATTTGATTTTGCTAAGAATAAATTTGATCGCTGCATATATCTCAAGATTAGTGAGAGCAAATTTAGCCTCTTAATTCTCTATATAGATGATATTTTACTTGCGAATAATGATTTGAGACTTCTACATAAATATAAGCAGTTGTTGTCCATGCATTTTGATATGAAGGATTTTGGAGAAACTTTTTTATTCTAGCATCAAGATCATTAGTGATAGATCTCGCCATACATTATTACTCTCTCAGATGGTTTACAATAAGTGTATATCCGAGAGATTTAGCATGCTAGAATGTAAGACTATCAATGTGCTGGTAATTAAGGGTGACAAGTTAAGTCTGTCACAATGCCGTAAAATTACATTAAGAGAGAGTACATGAAGAATATACCTTATGCCAGTGCAATAGACAACTTAATGTATGCACAAGTATGCACAAGACCATACATTGTCTTTGTAGTGGGCTTTTAGACAGATATTTGTCAAATCCAGGAAGGCATTGAGATACTTGAAGAGAACAATTTTTTTAAAATTAGTTTACCGTAGAGAGGAAAACTTAGAATTAATGGGGTGACTCTTATTTTGTTGGTTGTTAGGATGATCGAAAGTCAACTTTAGGATGTATTTTTCAAGTTAGCTGGTGGAGTTGTTTCATGTAAGAGTGTCAAACAGACGTTAATTACTTGTTCTACTATGCATGCAAATTTTGTTGCACTTTTTGAGGCCGACACTCACGTTGTTTGGCTCAAGAACTTCATTGATGAGTTAATGGTCGTTGATACGGTTGCTAGACCATTTCGTTTGTACTGTGATAATATTTCAACTTTAATAGTTTCTATGAACAATAAAAGTATCACATGGTCTAAGCACATGAAAACTAAGTTCTTGATCGTGAAAGAATTAGTTAAAAAAGATGATATTGTGGTGAGACACATTTGGACAGATGAAATGATAGCTGATCTACTTTCTAAGAGACTTCGGCCTATTATTTTTAAGAAACATGCCTATAGTATGAGGCTTGTGGTATCCATTGATGTATTTGATTAATGGGAGACTATGCATAACTCTATTTAATGTAGTTTTCATCAGCACATCAAATTTCTGTATATTGAGATTTTTGTGTATTAATAATTTTAGTGTATTTAGTGGAGAAATTATTTAATCATCGAGTTAAACAACAATTTTTGATCACATTATTTATGTTGTTTGACTTTTTATGATCACCTCACATCATTGTTGATCGAATCTGTAAGCTTTTATGAACATGAAAGGTCCCGTGTCGCATAATGATCTGATTGCCGCAATGATTTGGAGTGAGGATCGATTCATTTGGACCGGATCGACACATGGAGAGAGAACTCAAGACCGCGCTCTTGCGCGTCTCAGAAAGTCGTCATAGCATGCCCTCGAGCACCACCGAAAATCACACCTTTGTGCGCAGCCAAAGGGATTCAAAGTACATTTCTTTTGACAACCAAAATAGGCCGATAGACGGTCACATTCATCCCCTCGCAACATTTTCTTCAGACTTTTCGTATAAAAAAATGAAGAGTCGGATTATTCTTTAGTGTATGAAAAATACTCTTAAAAAAAAAACAAAGCGCACGTGCTTCAATTTTTTTTCCCCTCATCATCATCCTCATCTTTATTTAAATGAATTCCTGCCTTTTGTCTTTCCGTTGTCTTCCGCAACCATGTCCTCTGCTCACGAGCCCTCCTCTCTTCTGAACTCTACCGCCAAAGAACTCTCCGGCCACGTTATTCACGGCGCCACCACTTTGCCCGCCAGCTATATCATACGCAGCCCGGCCGCCGTCGAATCCGAGTCCGTCGTCAAGGAAGAAATCCCAACGGTCGATATTTCCCTACTAAGAAACGGGAATCTTCGTGAACGGTCAAGGATCATCTCTGATATCGGGCGAGCCTGCAGGGAGTGGGGCTGCTTCACTGTACGTCGTAGAAAAGCTTAATAAATGAATCCCATCGATGAAGTAAGAATTATTATATATTGAATGAATAAATAAAAAGAACTGCTGGCGATTGCTTCAGGTTGTGAATCATGGAATAAGTGAGAGCTTGCAGAGGGAGATGGTGGAAGCATTTGGTGGGTTCTTCAACCTAACAGAGGAAGAGAAGGAAGTTTATAAAATGAAAAATATTTTTGACCCGATCTACCATGGCACCAGCACTAATTTGATGGGGGAGCATGTGCGTTTCTGGAGGGATTTTCTCAGGGTTGCGGTCTACCCTGTGCTCCACTACCCAACCAAACCCAGCAATTTCAGGTTCTACTTCTTCTTCCTCTGTTTTGGGTGTTTTAGTTGATGAATTCGTTTCAATTTTGCGGTGGTTAAATACTTCAAATTTAAATGACATTTATCAAGCGCTGACAAATTCAATGATGGTCATTGCCATGCCTTCCTAACTACATTTCTGGTGGGGTCAAGAAATTATATAACTCAGAAAGCTTTGCCAGGAGATGAGATCCTCATACTCACGCTGCTGATATATATAACCTTTTTTTTATTAAAAAAATTCACATTATTTGATATTATTTAAAGTTTATTTAGTACTTGGGGTTAATATTTATTGAGAAAGTCAAGCTACCACAGCTGCTTCAAAGTCAAATTACAGCTAATTAAAGCCTATCGGATTGTTTGGGAGGGCGGCGGCGCTCCGGGTGAGTTTGCTCCCGCACCGGCGTCGTGGACTGGATGGACGCTCCGTTCAGCCATTGTTTGCTTGGGAAAATGGCAGGAAACGGGTGGCGGAAAAACAAATGCCCCGGGGCGCGCCACCGGGTTTTGAATACTATGTCCCAAGGGAAGCCTATGTTACTTTGGAAATTATTGACTATTAGTAATTTTTTTACATAAAAGCATGTAAGAGTCTAAATATTTAATACTCCTTATTGGTCACCCTTGCCCTTTTCCCTGTTCTTGATTCCATAGGAGGATCTCTCTATTTGGGACCAAATGCATAGTCTCCATTTAGTAATTCTTAATTAGGAGATCCAACGAGTTAACTAATCTAATTCTTTTATATTTTATATATATATACAAAAAATTATACTCTTAGATAAGTAAAGAGAGGACGTTGACCATCAAATGGATACTATACATTTGATCCAAATGGAAAGGATCTCGATCAAACCTCCTCAATTGCCTTATGATATTCTTAAGGAACATCACGCCATGTAAACCCCTCTTCCATAAAATAACAGACTTTGGATACTTTGTTTGTTTCTCTAGCTCTAACAACTCCCTATCTTTCCTCTTCGCCGAAAAAATCAACCAAAATTAGGGGTCGAGCAGTAGATTATGTTCTAGAAAATTTGTCAATTCTAAGGTCGAGCGATAGGTTTCGTCCCTTGAAAATTTCCATTAAGTCCATGTTTGAGTTGCAAGATCCAATATGAAATTCTTCCTCATACCCACTTTTCGAGAATCTCGAGTTTTAAATGAATACAGTACTTGTCGAGATACTTCAATGAAAGCGGGAGACGATATGAAAATATTGTATAATTAATGATGATGATCAATAAAATTATTTACATTTTATCCCAAAGATCTTCAACATTATCAAGCAAAAAAAATCCCTAAACTGACTCATAGTAGGAGAAGGACGTGGTAGTTGTGATTGTCGAATAGAAAAATAAAAGTTTTCAGATAAGTCCAATTTTTTTAGTAATTCTTCGAATAGCCCCCACAAGTCTAATGACGGTGATGATTCTTGTATTCGATCAACAAATCCCTAGTAATCAACGCAGGAAGATGATTTTGTTATACTTTGAAGTTAGCTAACGCCCAGCGTTAGAGCTAACGCATGCGTTAGCTCGGCTTCTAGAAAGTCTCTCCTTCTCCTATAAATAGGAGGGCAGACCCTCCTCAGAAGACCAGATATTGATTTGAGCAAGATAGTAGAGAACTCGGAGCGAGTTCGGCGAGTGACTTAGAGAAAGTCCTTTGAGAGAGAGTACTCGCGAGCTAACGCGGAGCGTCGAGTACCTAACGCCAGGCGTTAAGTACGCGAGTGCGGCTAGCGGCCAACGAGTGCGAGTGCGGCTAGTGAGCTGCTAGTGCGAGCAGAGAACTTGCGAGTAGGCTAACGCGGGGCGTTAGGGGTTAACGTCGGGGGCTAGCGAGCAACGAGTGGCACCTGTGTGGTGTGTTGCGGAGGAGAAGCGGACACCGTCCGTGACCAGTTTATTTACTTCTTATTTGACTGTTGTAAATTGAGTTGTATGCAACTTGTATTCAGTCCTGTTATCTAGTAACTTGAATTGTAAAGAAGTGTTTGTGTTCATCCTTGGTGTTCTTGTCTTGGTGCTCCATCGGTCCAGAAAACTTCACATGGTATCAGAGGAGGTTGGATCAAGCACTGTGTAACCAAGATGGATGGCGGAGGAGGTTATGCGAGAGGACTTGACATTGAGTTGCTCACTCAGACAAACTAAAAGAAATGAAAGTCTTGTATGGAGAGCTACCTTCTCGGAGAAGACCTCTGGGAGGTTGTTGGTGGAGATGAAATGGAGGAGGTAGTGGCAACCGAAGATAATGCTCAAGCAGTGAGGACTTGGAGGAAGACCAACGCCAAAACGGAGTTCACTCTGAAAAGAGCTATTGATCCTGACTTGTTCGACCACATCATGGGGTGCAAGTCAGCGTCTGGGATCTGGAAAGCTCTTGATGGGCTATTCAACAAGAAGAATGTAGCACGGCTACAATTTCTGGAGAATGAGTTGGCGCGGTCCACTCAAGAGGGGATGTCAATATTCATCTTCTTCCTGAAGGTGAAGAACCTGTGTGTTGAGATCTCGGCTTTGGATCCCGATGAGCCGATCTCTAAGGCCAAGTTGAAGAGGCATATACTCCGAGGCTTGCGGAAGGAGTATGTTCCATTTGTTACTTCTGTACAAGGATGAGCACTCAGCCTTCCTTACTAGAGATAGAGAACATGTTGTCGTCACATGAGAGCTTGGCGAAGCAGATGGCAGGAGTATCTATCTCAGGGGGAGAGAGTGAGGTGTTGTTCTCAGGGAGGAAGAAGTCCTGGGACAAGAGGAAGAAGAACTCCTGAGATGGACCGTCAACATCCTCTCAAGGAGATAAAAGTGAAGTTCCTCCCTGCTAGCGACGAGAAGGGGGGGAACTCTATGCTTTGCCTGTAAGAAGTACGGGCACACGACAAAGGACTGTCAGACCAATCTGAAGGCTGGTCATGTTACTGGAGAGGTGGGGCGAGAGGTGGAGGTCACCAGGGTGGTGAAGGAGGAGACAACTGCTTCTTGACTGAGATGACTGCAACGTTAGTTGATCTCTTCTCTTCCATCAACTTCGAGAATGCTTGGATTGTGGACTCCAGTTGCGGGTACCATCTCACTGAAGATGTGTCTAAGTTTGCCTCTCTGAAGGCATATGAAGGGTTGGATGCTATCATCACTGCAGATGATACAGTGCATCCAGTTGAGAAAGAAGGGATGGTATCCCTTGGGAGTGAAGAGAAGCTCGTGACACTGAAGAGTGTGTATCACGTGCCTGACATGAAGAAGAACCTCTTCTCGGTTGCAAACGCAGTGGAAGCTGGATACCACGTGCTGTTTGGACCAAAGGAGGTGAAGTTCCTGAAGAACCTGTCGTCTGTTGATGCTGACATCACACTCACCGGGAGAAGGGTGAATGACTTGTATGTTCTGTCTGCAAATGCCTATGTGGACAAGCTGAAGACAAATGACAGCGTTGTGATCTGACATGAGAGACTAGGTCATGTGGGGATGGACAAGTTGAAGATGATGACTACGAAGGGCCTAGTGTCTGGCTTGCCTAATCTCTCTTCCTACGACGACGACTATATGTGTGAGGGATGTCAATATGGAAAATCACATCGACTTCCGTTTGACAAGTCGGAGACCAGGTGTAAGACACCTCTTGAGTGCGTACATGCTGATGTGATGGGGTCGTGTGCCACCCTTACTTATGGACCACGCCCTTACTTATGGAGGAAATAAGTATGTGCTGGTTCTGGTGGATGATTACACCCGCTATACGTGAGTATACTTTCTGAGGGAGAAGTCAAAAGTATTCTTGAAGTTCTAGGAGTGGAAGGAACTTGTGGAGGGTAGGCTGAACCTGAGGGTGAAGAAGCTGAGAAGTGACAATGGGGGGGGGGGAGTTTACCTCTAACATTTTTGCTTCTTTCCGCGAGAAGTTCGGCATTATGTGAGAGATCTCTTGTGCCCACACCCCTCAACAAAATGGGGTCGCAGAGAGAAAGATCCACCATCTGGTGGAGACAAGCAGGATCTTGCTACATGTCAAGGTCATTCCCAAGGCCTTATGGGCGGATGGAATGGCTTGTGCTACCCACGTGATCAACAAGCTACCACTGAGTCCCAATAGGATGGTGTCTCCACACCAACTTATGTTTGGGGAGAAGCCAAATGTGGCTCACATAAGAGTTTTTGGTTCAACCTGCTTCGTGCATGTCCCGTATGCTCAGAGAACCAAGTTGGAGTCAAAAACACGGAAGTGTGTCTTCATCGGCTACGATGAGCGGAAGAAGGGGTGGAAGTGCATGGATCCGCAGACCCACAAGTTTGTCGTCTCGCGTGACGTGGTGTTTGACGAACTGATCTCGTATCAGAGAGTCTCTTCTGTGCTGCTGCAGGAGAGTGGAGATTCAAGCAGGAGAGAAGAGAGAGTCACTGATGAATCTACTGTTGAGTTGGAGCTATCTCCAGTGCCCCATCGACATCTGGCTCAGGGGGAGCTTCGTGCTCTAGAAGCAGGGGGAACGGTGCTTCAAGAGACGTTGGGAGAAGAGCTGAAGAGGAGGAGTTTACCGGGGTGGTAGAAAGTGGTCAAGCCTTGAGGAGGTCGAAGCGGACCATCGTCCCGCCTACTCGCTATAAGGAGGGGAACTTCGTGAGTTTGGTCTCTTGCTTCTTTGCAGGACCACTCGACGAGAGGGAACCTGCCCGCTTTGAAGATGTTGTTGGCACTAAGGAGTGGGACGTGGCCATGGATGAAGAGATGGAGGCCTTGAAGAAAAATGAAACCTGGGACCTTGTTCCCATGGTTGGATGCATTAAACCTGTAACCTGCAAGTGGGTGTACAAGGTAAAGAAGAGGGCTGATGGAAAAGTAAAGCGGTACAAGACAAGGTTTGTCGCTCGGGGTTTCTCGCAAACCTATGGAGGGGACTACGATGAGACGTTTAGTCCTGTGGCGAAGATGACGCCGGTGAGGACGATTATTTCTCTGGAGGCGTGCCGAGGTTGGAAGTTGTGACAGCTTGATATGAAGAATGCGTTCATGTATGGTGAGATCGACAAAGACATTCATGGTGCAACCACCTGGATACGTGTCCAAGTCATTTCAACATCATGTGTTCAAGCTTAAGAAGGCCCTCTACGGGTTGAAACAGGTACTGAGAGCCTGGCATGGAAAGATTGCGGAGTACCTGCAGTTCTGTGGTTATGATGCCTCAGACTCAGACTCAGACTCTAGTATGTTCGTGAAGAAGAGTGGAGAACTTCATGTGTTGGTGCTGCTGTACGTCGACGATATGATCGTGACAGGGAACAACAGGGAAGAGGTCGCGACATTGAGACAACAGCTATCCATCTGATTCGAGATGAAGGATCTTGGTGAACTGCACCATTTTCTTGGCCTTCAAGTTGAGAAGAGAAGAGGCGGGCTGCTTGTTTCCCAGAGGGCATATGCTGAGAAGATTGTCGAGAGATTCAGCATGAAGGAAGGGAAGAGCAGTTCTGTTCCACTGGAGGCTGGGCTGAAACTTTGGAAGGAGGAATAGAGGTTTCTTCCTGATCCGAAGATCTTCCGGGCACTGATGGGGAGTCTTATCTACCAGACTATCACGAGTACAGACATCGCTTTTGTCATCGACCGAGTTAGTCGATACATGCAGGAGTCGCAGAAGCCTCATCTGCAGGCAGCCAAAGGGATTCTGAAGTATGTAAAGGGAACCCTTGAGATGGGGTTGTTTTATGAAGAGAAGTCTGACTTGGAGCTGCATGGGTACACAGATGCAGACTACGCAGGTGATGATGATGATTGCAAGTCGACATCAGGTTATGTGTTTATGTGTGGAGTTGCTGCCATCTCGTGGTGTAGCAAGAAGCAGGACTCTATCTCCCTTTCCACCACTGAGGCTGGGTACAAGGCGTCATCCTTATCAACTCAGAAGTATGACTGGCTGAGGAGGCTGGTGGAAGATGTGGATGAGAAGGTCAACAAACCTAATGTGCTTCGCGTGTACAATGAGTGTGTCTTGAAACTGGTAACCAACCCAGTGTGTCACGGAAGAACAAAGCACATAGAGATCGAGCATCACTTCATCAAAGAGAAGGTGTTGGGTGACTTGATTGCAGTGGAGCATGTGCGGAGCGAAGATAACCTTGCGGATATATTCACGAATCCCCTTTCTGTCGGGCCGTTCAGGAGGCTTCGCTCGCTACTTGGAGTTGTTCCCGAAGCTCACTTCAAGGGGGAGTGTTAGATTTTGAAGTGAGCTAACGCCCAGCGTTAGAGCTAACACAAGCGTTAGCTCGGCTTCTAGAAGGTCTCTCCTGCTCCTATAAATAGGAGGGCAGACTCTCCCTCAGAAGACCAGATATTGATTTGAGCGAGATAGTATAGAACTAGGAGTGAGTTCGGCGAGTGACTTAGAGAAGGTCCTTTGAGAGAGAGTACTCGCGAGCTAACGCGGAGCGTTGAGTACCTAACGCCAGGCGTTAAGTACGAGTGAGGCTAGCGGCCAGTGAGTGCGAGTGTGGCTAGTGAGCTGCGGGTGCGAGCAGAGAGCTTGCGAGTAGGCTAACGCGGGGCGTTAGGAGTTAACGTCGGACGCTAGCGAGCAGCGAGTGGCACCTGTGTGGTGAGCTGTGGAGGAGAAGCGGACACCGTCCGTGACCAGTTTTTTTACTTCTTATTTGGCTGTTGTAAATCGAGTTGTATGCAACTTGTATTCAGTCATGTTATCTTGTAACTTGAATTGTAAGGAAGTGTTTGTGTTCATCCTTGGTGTTCTTGTCTTGATGCTCCATCGGTCCAGAAAACTTCACAGATTTGAATAAAAAGAAGTAAATAGTCTATATTTTGTGCTTTTCTGAGAGGAATCCAATGCCCTCTTGGATTTGAATTTCATTGAGTAGTTGAAGAGAAATCAACTTTATAAGTTTTATAATTCATATGAGCCAAGTAATTTATACATTTTCACTGAAAACTGAACTCGGGGACATGTCTGAGTGTGCCCGTGAATAGTTAGGCCCTTGGTTGAATTTGTAATTACAACCACTGAAGAAAAATTTGAGCGGAAACATTACTTGTTTGGGTGTACTGACATGTGGAGGCAATTTAGAAGTAGATCGAAGGACAAAAATCATCTAGATGGTGGATCATGGCACATGCGAAGGATAAAATTGCTCCTTCTCCGGGTTTATATTTCTTTCCATAAGTAAAAATCGTTAGTTTCTTACTGATGATGACCCTTAGCTAGGCCTAGAGTTGTTATACTTTCTGAATGATGACTTGTGAGTTCAATTGCATATTCTTTAGATTCAATGTTGATGCTTTGGTCTACGCGTGAGAAGCTGAGAACACAAGGATAAACCGAATCTCAGATCGGATTGATAGGAACAATGACATGACTTAAGTAAGAATTCAAAACTCTAAATATCAGAGACGGAGTTATGTGGGAAAAATCTTTATTGTTAAGCGTGCTCTGGTGAGAATAGTCCTGAGACAGTTGACCTATTGGGAAGTGTTCGTTATCCACCCGTGAAAAGGGACAAAAACTGCACGGTTAACCTTAGTATAAGTTGGGATGTTACTAGTGGACAAGTTCTCTGTCATTATGGGTGATGGGGCGTTACACTTGGCATCCTGAGAGAAAGTAGATTTGGACGATTTGGCCAGGATAGGTACTGATGTTTACATGTAGATAGCATTTGGAGTGTTTGGATGTGCCCATGAGAGCACGAGGGTAAATTTGTGAGGCATTATGAATCTAAATATTTAGCAGGGCTTATTATATAGTTTAACGACAAATGTATTATGTTGTAGGAGACTTTGGGAGTTCTGGGAGTTAGACCTAAATTTGGAATCGAGTCACTATAAGACTGACGAGATTTCAATTATTGCATGTGTTTTGGATAGTCCATGAAAGGACAAATGAGCAGATAGAACAACATCACTCATTTCACATGTCGCGATCATATACTTATTGATGTGTGGTGATCGAGACATCATGGTGTGTCTGTTCTGATGTGGAATATGTAAACTTATGTGAAGGATAAATTTTCAATGACATGTGGACAAATTATGAGTTTTAGTATATATTTGTGAGGTATCATGATCATGTATTTATTTCAAATTATACATTTCAGTGACAATGGAGTTTAATGACCAATGTATGATGTTGTAGAAGATTTGGGGATTTCGAGGAGTTGGACCCAAATTCGGAATAAATTCACCATGAGACTGACGAGGTTTCAATTATTGCATGTGTTTTGGATAGTCCATGAAAGGACAAATGGGCCGATGGAACATCATCACTCAAATGTCATACATGTTGAGATCATGAACTTATTAATGTGGGGTGATCGAGACATCATGGGATGCCCGTTCTGATGTGAGATAGGTAAACTTAAGTGTAAAATTTATGTGACATGTGAACACACTATAAATTTTGGTGTAAACATGTGATGTATCATGGTTGTGTATTTATCTCAAATTATACATGTGGTTGATGGGACGAGTGGTAATATGAGGTATAGTCAGGGTGCTTGGGACGAGGAGTGTCATTACAAACGTCAGACCTCACTCCCCCCCCCCCCCCCCCCCCCCACACACACACACACACTTTTTTTTAATTACTTGTGCTTGTAGAAAAGGTGGCAATGGGGAAAAGGTTAGTGTCGACCTTGGGAGCCGTAGCGGATAAAGGAAATTACAATTTGAGGTACACAATTTTTTTTCTAATTATAATAGTATATTAAATGTTACATTGATGACACAACAAATTCATACAAAATTTCATCCAATTGTCAAAATCGGAAAATACAAAAGATATGAAAAAACTACAATTGTCCAAGACGAGCCTTCATTTTTTAAAAATGATCGATCACATCATCATCAAAAACTTCCAAGAAAACTTCTCTCTCAATAAAAGCAACCATAGAATCATTCAACATTTGACCACTCATACTATTTCGCAACTTGTTCTCGACATAATTCATAATTGAGAATACTCTTTCAACACTTGCAGTAGTCACAAGAAGAATTAACACAAACTTCAAAAGCTTGTAAATTTGCCAATAATCAACATTCTTCTCAGTTTCAACAAGCTTCGTAGGGAGATGACAAAATCATTCAAATTAGGAAATGTCTCATCGCTTCTCATAATGACAATAAAGTTGTTGAGTTGAAAATCAAAATTAAATAACTCCAAATTTGAAAAATCATTAGGATAAAAGTCTACAAGTCTTAGCATCTTTTGCTTGTCAAAACAACCAAACAAGTTAATAGGATTCAAGCAAGTCATACAGTGAAGTAACTCCATACTCACCTCATCAAATAGGTTGCAAATTTGTGTACTCTACAACAAACCACATTTATCTTTCTTGCGGATTATACTGATCATCCATATTAGAAATTTGAATACCATGCTTGCCACAAAATATAAAATATTATTAAACATAGTGTCCCATCCATCATCTCTCAAGGTTTGCAAATTTTGGTGTGCTTATAACAAATCGCAAAAATGGAGGTGGGTGTCAGTGTCCATTTGGCCCCCCTCTGGATCCGCCCATACCCGATAGGGAAAGTCATCAAAGGATGGTCAGTCGGCCACCCTTGGCAGCGCGCTCACGGTGCGCGGCCGCGTCGCCGCATGGCCGACCACCCGGCCGACCATCCTTGGCCGCGTGCCCACAATGCGCGACCGCGCGGCCAGCCACCCGGCCAACCGCTCATGGCCGCGCACCCACAGTGCGCGGCCGCAAGGGCCTTACGGTTGGCCACCCTCGGCTGGCCGGCCGCCCTCGCCTGCCGGTTTCCGCCGCTGGCCGACTTCCTAGCCACCGGTCGGTTCCCCCGTCGCCGTCCGGGCTATCAACTGCCGTCGTCCGATCATTCACGTGAAATCTCCACCCTCCGATTAGCGGGTAACCACTCGCGTAACCACCAGTGTAACCACCCATTATGGGTGGGTGCGAATATCCGAAAACATATCGGTTTGCGTATAGAAAATACCTAAATAATATGCGTCTTAAACCATATAGAACCGGCCTGCATATAATAATTTTGGTGGTTACGACTTGCGAATAACTGCATAACTACTGTAATCACATCTTGGGACTATAAATAGGAGCCCAGGCTCTCCTTCATTCTCACCTTTCTCTCCTCCCTCCTCTCCTCTTACTTGTAAGAGAACTCCTTGAGATCTCCATCGCTTCGAAGACGCCCTTAAATATCCTTCAAGCGCTTCGAGGACGGCTCAGAAATCTTCATCCTCCTTCAAACACTTCGAAGACGGTTCATAGATCTTCATCCTTCTCCAAGCTTCGTTCCGAGTACGGAACATTCAGCGATCATCACCTCCAAGTCAACGGCAAGCTCTAGACTCTGCAAGATAAACTGCAAAGACATCCGAAACATTTAGAATGCGCCGCTCGATATCCCAAGCCCAAGCAGAAGGCCATTCGGACCCCAGAACGCGGTGCTCCCCACCGCGGCTAGGAAAAATACTGTTTCGAGAGCGGTGGCCTCTCACCCTCCGAAGGCTTCCCTCTCTCTCTCTCTCTCCCCCACAAGTTGTAACGAGGAGCGGCCTATCGTCCTCGATTCCTCACCAAAGCCATGTATGAAGCAACTGATAGTAAAGTTAGGCCGACACCGAACCGACCACGTGGGTTTTTACCTCTTTCTGGTGTTTTCCACGGTAAGAAAGAGTTCTTGCCGTCCGTCTCAATTTTCAGTGACTGATTGCGCGCTCGACCGCTCTCGTGCTAAGACGGTCAATTCTAAACCGGTTTTAGGAGTCTCGAGTAGGCCGCAACACTCCTATTGCATTGCTAATGATAATTTTGTTTCTAGTCTATGTTTGTTGGTTTGACTATATGAATTTTTTATTATGGTCTCTATTATGCCTCCATTTGTACGTGTTGTTGTGTCCATGGGTTTAGGTCATACATTCATCTTGTTTTTGGATAAATTCTAATCCTAACATTCATCTTGTTTTTTGATTTATTATCCATCTCACATCAATTTGTTGTTTTCATATATGCAGAATGGTATCCGAAGATTATGCTCGGCAGACCAATGAGATTATTACTGAACTTCTAAGAGCAATATCAGAAAGCCTGGAACTAGAAGAAAGTTTCATAGAGGAATCTCTAGACCTTGCCTCGGGCAAACATGTACTTAATGGAAATTTTTATCCAGCATGCCCACAAGCAGAGTTAGTCATGGGTTTGCCTCCTCACTCTGATCCCGCCCTTTTCACTCTTCTCATACAAAACAACACAACCTGCAATGGCCTCCAAGTGCTGCACAATGATAAATGGGTCATAATTGATCTTATCAAGCCATCTTTCTTATTTCTTCTAGGAGATTTCATCGAGGTATACTTATTTTATACTCTCAAGCTTGTTCCCTAGCTAGCTTATTATAAGATATCTAAGTCTTGATATTTTAATTGATGATATGCAATTCTCACTCACATTTAGATGTACATCAAAAATACATACCATTTGTTAATTTGTAAAGAATAAAATTGGGGATTCAATTTATTAAACCTATATCAACCAAGAGTAGTGTTGGGAGTTCCAGCATGATGAACCTTAACATCAGTAATCCTAGATCATCCATGAGTTGTGTCGTAAAGCTGGGCAGGGCCTTGTTGCTACCCATCCTAAATGTTGTTTGGCCACCGAGCAATTACTCCTGACTGTTCCCAGCGGAATGGATGGTTGGATGACCTTGGACTGACCTGGCCTAGCCAGTTAGACCCATGTAGGCCGTCAGATGGTCTTGGATGTTTCCCCGCGGCCTTTCGTGTCCATGGTCGACCCCCACGTGTCATTTTGTAATGACCCAGTGGGATGGGTAACCATCTAAGAAGCGCTCGTAAATCACATATGAGAGGAGACAGAATTGTGTGATTTAACTTGCACAATATCGTTTGTGTTAAGCCAAAGCGAACAATACATTTGATATTGTGATTGTTCAGTTGTTACACATCTTTCTCCTCAAAAGTCTCACAAGCATTAATGGAGATTCTTTTAGAAACACTTGAGAATTTAATTTATGAACTGCTCAATGAAACTCAAATCTTAAAGCGCGATTCGACTTGCATTGAAAAAATGAACTAGATGGGCGTATCAATCGAAGGATTTCGTAAAGTTTTAAAATGTGACCATTTGCCCCATATAAATGTTACGCACGTTTTATTTTATCTGGTATTTTTATTTGTCGCTTTATAATTAATGTTATGTGAGCCCCCCTACCTATATAAGGAGGTGGTATGAGAGAGTATCTTTTTATGCTTGAGATCATTAGGGTTTGGGTCTCCATCTTTGGAGAAAGGCTTATTGGAGGAACCCGCCTCCAGAAGTGGGCACGAGCATACCTCGCGTTTGTATCTGTCATTTCTTTAGATTAATGCAACTATTTCCTCTTCGGTAATCTACCACAGTCGATTGTCGAAGTTCTAGAGCTCTAATAAAATAACCATCCTCGACGTTGAACTCATGGAGACGAGACAACTTCACTGAAATCTTCATCGAGTTCAGAAAGCTTTCATTTTTAGGTTAGGTGGCTGTCATCTCAGGCCGCCCAAACTCAGTGTCTAGGCTGCCCAGATCCACTGTAAACGGAGCCCTAATCCTTCATTTGAAGGGCGGAATGTTGAGAGGATGATGTTAGAATTGAAGTGAGCTAGCGCCAGCGCCGACGTTAGCTCCTACTCGCCACCCCCCTTGTTTTGCCTATAAATAGAGGGGTACCCCCCCTCCCCCCCTAAAGAGCATCGATTCTGAAAGTGGCGAGTATCCACTGTTAAATTTTTGTGTGCTTCCAGTCACGAGGAACCAATGATGAACAGAACGAAGTAACTCTTTATAACTAGGCAACAATTACAAGAGAGAAGCTGACTACAAGGTGCATACACCTTGAATCACGTCAGCTGATGATATATAAAAAAACAACAACTTGTCGCGGACAAGGTCCGCTTCTCCATTAGGTGTCGTTGAGCTTGTCAACGCACTCTCCACTTCAACTCACTCAACCCTGCACTCTTCACCTCACAGTGCACTCTCCACCTCTCGCTGAGGTGCAGGTTGGGGTTGGACCTCTTGGGGTGTAAGCACACTCCCACTGTCTCAACTCTTCTCTTCTCTCTCTCTCTCTCTCTCTCTCTCTCTCTCTCTCTCTCTCTCTCTCTCTCTCTCTCTCTCTCTCTCTCTCTTCGCATACACATTAGCATTCACACGAGGGGGGGGGGGGGGTATTTATAGGCAAACAAATAATAGGAGAGAGGGGGGGGGGGGGGGACACCACCACCTTGCATGCATGCATCACATCACCTCACATGCACTCACAACACTTCACAAGCTTCACTCGGCAGCAACCACACAGCCCCCCCTTCCTCTCACTTCCTCAACTCGTCAAGGCCAAGGCCCACTCGCCAACACCTCTAGGCAACCCACTCGGCAACACCATACAACAGCCCCCCTCATCACACTTCTTCCTTCACAAGAGCTCCACTTGGAAGCCCAACTCAAGGCCCACTCGCCTCTTCCAAATGGCAGCCCACACTAGGCCAACACTCTTGCCAACTTTAGCACACAGCCCACTCGCCTGCACACTCTCACATTCACTTCACTCGCCACCCCCCTTCTCATTCCACTCGGCAGGCTACATGCACAAGACTGCACAACTCCTCCACTCGGCAAGCTACATGCACAACCCCATGCACACTTCACTTTGCATGGCTCCACTCGCCAACTTTCAGCTCCACTCGCTAGGGACAGCTCCCCCTCTCTCCACTCGCACTCTGCACATCTCCCACTCGCCTGTGCACAAGCCTCCACTCGCCCATGCACAACTCCACTCCACAAGGCTCCACTCGCCTCCTATCTCCACTCGCCCACCCCTCAAGCCACTTCAAATCTCAACACTCCCCCTTGAAGTGAGCTTCAGGGACAACTCCAAGGCAAGCGCGAAGCTTCTTGAACGGCCCCGCAGATATGGGCTTTGTGAAGATGTCCGCCAGGTTCTCCTCACTCCGCACGTGCTCCACCGCAAGCGAGCCACCCAACACCTTCTCTCGGATGAAGTGGTGCTCGATCTCTATGTGCTTTGTTCTTGCGTGACACACTGGGTTGGTTGCCATCTTCAGAGCACTCTCGTTGTCGCCACGCAGCACAGTAGGTCCTCTGACCTTCTCATCCACATCTTCCACCAGCCTCCTCAGCCAGACACACTCCTGAGCTGCTAAGGACGACGCCTTGTACTCGGCCTCAGTGGTGGAAAGGGAAATGGAGTCCTGCTTCTTGCTGCACCACGAGATGGCAGCAGCTCCACACATGAACACGTAACCTGATGTCGACTTGCGGTCATCAGCGTCACCTGCGTAATCTGCATCTGTGTAGCCATGCAGCTTGAAGTCGGTCCTCCCTCCATAGAACAACCCCATCTCCAGGGTGCCCTTCACATACTTCAGTATCCCTTTGGCTGCCTCCAGATGAGGCTTCCGCGACTCCTGCATGTACCGACTCACTCGGCCGACAGCAAAGGCGATGTCCGGCCTTGTGATGGTCAGATAGATTAGGCTCCCCACCAGTGCCCGGAAGATCTTCGGATCAGGAAGAATCCTCCCTTCTTCCTTCCGAAGCTTCAGCCCAACCTCCAGTGGAACGGAGCTGCTCTTCCCCTCCTTCATGCCGAATCTCTCGACGATCTTCTCGGCATACGCCTTTTGGGTCACGAGCAGCCCGCCACTTCTCTTCTCCACTTGAAGTCCAAGGAAATGGTGCAGTTCACCAAGATCCTTCATCTCAAATCGGATGGCTAGCTGCTGTCTCAGCGCCGCGACCTCCTCACTGTTGTTCCCTGTCACGATCATGTCGTCGACGTACAGCAGCACCAGCACGTGAAGATCTCCACTCTTCTTCACAAACATGCTAGAGTCTGAGTCTGAGGCGTCGTAACCACAGAACTGCAGATACTCTGCAATCTTCCCATACCAGGCTCTCGGCGCCTGTTTCAACCCATAGAGGGCCTTCTTCAGCTTGCAGACGTGACGCGGCTGAGACTTGGACACATATCCAGGTGGTTGTACCATGAATATGTCCTTGTCTATCTCTCCGTATAGGAACGCGTTCTTCACATCCAGCTGTCATAGCTTCCACCCTCTGCACGCTGCTAGGGCAATGACCGTCCTCACCGACGTCATCTTCGCTACAGGACTAAACGTCTCCTCGTAGTCCTCTCCATAGGTTTGAGAGAAACCTCGAGCGACAAGCCTCGCCTTGTACCGCTCCACTTCTCCGTCAACCCTCTTCTTCACCTTGTACACCCACTTGCAGGTGACAGGCTTGATGCCCTCTACCATGGGAACAAGATCCCATGTCTCGTTCTTCTTCAAGGCCTCCATCTCCTCATCCATGGCCACATCCCACTCCTTGGTGCCAACAGCATCTTCAAAGCGGGCAGGTTCCCTCTCGTCGAGTGGTCCTGCGAAGAAGCAAGAGACCAAACTCACGAAGTTCCCCTCCTTATAGCGAGCAGGCGGGACGATGGTCCGCTTCGACCTCCTCAAGGCTTGACCACTTTCTACCACTCCGGTAGACTCCTCTCCAGCTCCTCCTTCAACTTCTCTTGAAGCAGCGCTCCCCCTGCTTCTAGAGCTTGAAGCTCCACCTGAGCCAGAAGCTCCCCCTCAGCCAGATGCTCCCCTTGAGCCAGATGGCGATGGGGCACTTGGAGATAACTCCAACTCCACCATAGAGTCCTCAATGACTCTCTCTTCTCCCCTGCTTGATTCTCTACTCTCCGGCAGCACCACAGAAGAAACTCCCTGATACGAGATCAGTTCGTCAAACACAACGTCGCGCGAGACGACAAACTTGTGGGTCTGCGGGTTCATGCACTTCCATCCCTTCTTCCTCTCGTCGTAGCCGATGAAGACACACTTCCTCGCCTTCGGCTCCAACTTGGTTCTCTCAGCCTCTGGAACGTGCACGAAGCAGGTAGAGCCAAACACCCTCATGTGACTCATATCTGGCTTCTCCCCGAATATGAGCTGGTGCGGAGACACCATCCTGTTAGGACTCAGAGGTAGCCGGTTGATCACATGGGTGGCACACGCCATTCCCTCTGCCCATAAGGCTTTGGGAATCCCCTTGGCATGTAGCCAACTCCTGGTTGTCTCCACCAGATGGCGGATCTTCCTCTCTGCGACCCCATTTTGCTGAGGGGTGTGGGCGCAAGAGAGCTCTCGTCGGATGCCGAATTTCCTGCAGAAAGAGTTGAAAGCGTTAGAGGTAAACTCCCCCCCATTATCACTTCTCAACTTCTTCACCCTCAGGTTCAGCCTCCCCTCCACCAGTTCCTTCCACTCCTGGAACTTCTCAAACACTTCCGCCTTCTCCCTCATGAAGTACACCCACGTGTAGCGAGTGTAGTCATCCACCAAGACAAGCGCATACTTGTTTCCTCCATAGGTCAGGGTGGCGCACGGTCCCATCACATCAGCGTGTACGCACTCAAGGGGTGCCCTACACCTGGTCTCCGACTTGTCAAATGGAAGTCGATGTGACTTTCCAAACTGACAACCTTCACACACATGTCCGTCGCCGCAAGAAGAGAGGTTGGGCAGGCCAGACACCAGGCCCTTCGCCGCTATCATCTTCAGCTTGTCCATCCCTACGTGACCTAGCCTCTCATGCCAGATCGCTGCGCTGTCGTTGGTTTTCAGCTTGTCCACATAGGCACTTGCAGAAAGAACGTACAAGTCCTTCACCCTTCTCCCGGTGAGCGTGACATCAGCATCAACTAAAGACAGGTTCTTCAGGAACTTCACCTCCTTCGGTCCGAACAGCACGTGGTATCCTGCATCCACTGCATTCTCAACCGAGAAGAGGTTCTTCTTCATGTCCGGCACGTGATACACACTCTTCAGTGTCACGGGCTTCTCTTCACTTCCCAGGGATACCATCCCTTCCTTCTCAACTGGATGCACCGTATCATCCGCCGTGATGATAGCATCAGTTCCACCATATGCCTTCAAGGAGGCAAACTTGGACACATCTCCAGTGAGATGGTGCCCGCAACCGGAGTCCACTATCCAGTCGTTCTCGAAGCTGACCGAGGCTAAGGCATCGACTGACGTTGCCGTCATCTCAGCCAAGAAGCAGTTGTCTCCGCCTTCACCACCCTGGTGACCTCCACCTCTTCCTCCACCTCTTCCTCCACCTCTTCGATGGTCTCCACCTCTCTGATGGTCTCCACCTCTCTCACCAACATGACCGGCCTTGAGATTAGACCGACACTCCTTTGCCATGTGCCCGTACTTCTTGCAGGCAAAGCAGAGGGGTCTCCCCCTCTGGTCATATGGGGGGAGGAAGTTCTCCCTAACTCCCTGAGAGGACGTTGAAGGTCCATCTCCGGAGTTCTTCTTCTTCTTGTCCCAAGGCTTCCTCTTGCCTGAGAACAACGCCTCGCTATCTCCACCTGAGATAGACACTCCTGCCATCTGCTTTGCCAAGCTCTCCTGTGACGACAGCAGGTTCTCTAGCTCCAGTAAGGTGGGATGATTAGCCCATCCTTGCACAGATGTGATAAAAGGGAACATACTCCTTCCTCAGACCTCTGAGTATGTGTCTCTTCAGCTTCGCTTCTGAGATCGGCTCGTCAGGATCCAAAGCCGAGATCTTTGCACACAGGTTCTTCACCTTCAAGAAGAAGGTGGATATCGACAACTCTCCCTGAGTGGACCGCGCCAACTCATTTTCCAGGAACTGTAGCCGCGCTACGTTCTTCTTGTTGAATAGCCCATCAAGGGCACTCCATATCTCTGACGCTGACTTGCACCCAATGATGTGGTCGAACAAGTCAGGAGAGATAACTCTCTTCAAGGTGAACTCTGCCTTGGCGTTGGTCTTCCTCCACGCTCTCACAGCTAGACCATTGTCATCGATAGGAAACACTTCTGCCTGCTCTTCTCCTCCAACGACCTCCCATAGGTCCTCTCCAAGCAGGTAGCTCTCCATGCATGACTTCCACTTCTTGTAGTTGGTCTGGGTGAGCAGCTCAATGCCTAGTCCTCTCGCAAATCCTCCTCCGCCGTCCATCTTGGATTGTCAACCTTGAACCTCGATAGCACGCGCCGCTTCAGCAACCTCCCTCTGATACCATGTTAAATTTTTGTGTGCTTCCAGTCACGAGGAACCAATGATGAACAGAACGAAGTAACTCTTTATAACTAGGCAACAATTACAAGAGAGAAGCTGACTACAAGGTGCATACACCTTGAATCACGTCAGCTGATGATATATAAAAAAACAACAACTTGTCGCGGACAAGGTCCGCTTCTACACTAGGTGTCGTTGAGCTTGTCAACGCACTCTCTACTTCAACTCACTCAACCCTGCACTCTTCACCTCACAGTGCACTCTCCACCTCTCGCTGAGGTGCAGGTTGGGGTTGGACCTCTTGGGGTGTAGGCACACTCCCACTGTCTCAACTCTTCTCTTCTCTATCTCTCTCTCTCTCTCTCTCTCTCTCTCTCTTCGCATACACATTAGCATTCACACGAGGGGGGGGGGGGGGGTATTTATAGGCAAACAAATAATAGGAGAGAGGGGGGGGGGGGACACCACCACCTTGCATGCATGCATCACATCACCTCACATGCACTCACAACACTTCACAAGCTTCACTCGGCAGCAACCACATAGCCCCCCCTTCCTCTCACTTCCTCAACTCGTCAAGGCCAAGGCCCACTCGCCAACACCTCTAGGCAACCCACTCGGCAACACCATACAGCAGCCCCCCTCATCACACTTCTTCCTTCACAAGAGCTCCACTTGGAAGCCCAACTCAAGGCCCACTCGCCTCTTACAAATGGCAGCCCACACTAGGCCAACACACTTGCCAACTTTAGCACACAGCCCACTCGCCTGCACACTCTCACATTCACTCCACTCGCCACCCCCCTTCTCATTCCACTCGGCAGGCTACATGCACAAGACTGCACAACTCCTCACATCGGCAAGCTACATGCACAACCCCATGCACACTTCACTTTGCATGGCTCCACTCGCCAACTTTCAGCTCCACTTGCCAGGGACAGCTCCCCCTCTCTCCACTCGCACTCTGCACATCTCCCACTCGCCTGTGCACAAGCCTCCACTCGCCCATGCACAACTCCACTCCACAAGGCTCCACTCGCCTCCTATCTCCACTCGCCCACCCCTCAAGCCACTTCAAATCTCAACATCCTCAACTTTGAGCGAGTTAGAGATACCAGAGCGCTACCAGACGAGCATCGAACTTGGAGTAAGTTCGGCAGGAGCGAGTTACCTACTCGCGAGATAGCGCCGGCGATAGTGGATAGCGCCTGCGTTAGCGAGAAGAGAAGCGAGGAGCGAGTACCTACTTCGGAGATAGCACCCGGCGCTAGTGGCTAGCGCACGCGGTAGCGAGAAGTGGAGGAAGCGAAGCGCGGCGAGCGTGCGAGTAGCTTGGAGTGCGAGCAGCGAGCTTGCGAGTAGCAGAGCTAACGCCCGGTGCTAGCGTTACCGCCGGCGGTAGCGAGGAGCGAGTATCACCTGCGCGGTGTGCTCTAGAGGAGAAGCGGACCTTGTCCGTGACCAAGTTCTTTCCTACTATTGGCTGTTGTGAATCAAGTTGGATGCAACTTGTATTCAGCCTTGTTTGTTTGTAACTAGCTACCAGAGTTATTATTGTGAAAGCTTGTGTTCATCGTTTGGTGTCCTTATTCTCCCGTTGGTTGACGTGTTCTTCCGACTTCAAAATATTTCACAGATGACGTGAGCTTTGTTCGCTATGAACCATTTATGACAAGTAAAATCCCATGGTAGAAAGCTTTTTTGCGCTAGGACCTTGTGGCCTCCTGAGAATGCACAATGTGCTCTTCTCACTAAAAATGCACCAATTTGTGCATAATGAGAGCATAGGTCTGGCCAAAGAATATGCCCCATCCTCGCTCTCCATAATGCACCCACGCACGCCGTTCTCCAAATGAACCCCCACTATCGGCACATTGGAATCAATAATACTAAAATATCATTTTTTTGCTTAATTCATTCTTGTAAACCAAAAAATCTTTCTAAATTTAATGTAGACAATTTTCATGAGTGAGGTATCCCGTGTTGCTGCCACTAACTATTTATTACTTTTTTCAATAAAAGAAGTAATATATTAATCACATGTCTTGAATCATAATATATTTCAAAGTCATTCAATTGATTCCCTTTCTATCGACCATAAACGTCGTCCTTTATTATTTAAACCGAACCGTATAATGATTGTATGATGCTGTTCTTGCCGCTTCTTCTTCTTCGCCCTTCTTCATATCTGCTTCTTCCCTCATAATGAATAGTAAATGTTTAGTGTAGAAAAACCTAAATTGTTCGATCTTATAATCATTCCATTTAATATGGTAACTTGAGTAACGATTTTGCAACAGATAATTAGCAATGGGAGGTATAAGAGTGTGGTGCACAGGGTCATGGTCAACAATGAAAGCACGAGGATATCTGTTGGGATTTCAGTGCTACCGCCGACAGAAAATGTGGTCCTTGCTCCCGCCCCCAGCTTGCTTGAAAGTTCCGGCAGCCCTATTGAACTTCGCCGCCTCACCGTCAAAGAGTTCTTGGCTTTAAAGTTTCAAAACAAAGGGATGAATTCTGCTATGGATCTTATAAATATGTAATAAGTATTCTTTGTACATCGAATAAATATGTAGTGAATGCATCTACCATGTGTCTATATATATATATACTATGTATTGTATTTATAAAGCATTTATGAATTCTGCTATGAATCTTATAAATATGTAATGAATGCATCAACCATGTGTATTTATATATATATATATACTATGTATTGTATTTATAAAGCATTTATGCATGGAAATACCTTTTTTTTATAAGTGCATATGCAGTACTATAACAAACAAAATAAAGATACAAACAACACAATCCAGGAGCTGTGCTATCAGAATCTGCCTTAACAAGTTCAAGGAACGTAGAGTTAGCATGCTCAATTACAAGTCTTAGCCAGGGCCGCACCCCCCTTAGTGGGGTGCAGCCAACACCGCCCCCCTCTAAGGGTGCGGCCAGAGCCACATCCCCCACTTGGGGAACGGCCAGGGGCACGCCCCCCTTTTTGGGAGCGGCCTTCGCCGCGCCCTTCTTAGGTTGCTGCTTCAACCACACCCCTCTTAGGAGCAGCCGAATCCGCGTTCTCCCTCTCGTGGCCGCACCACTCTTTCGGGGCACAGCTTGCCGCACTTCTCCGGCATCACTCGGCTACGCCTTCCCGATTCGCGACAAACGTCCCCGAATTCGTAGCATACTCAGAATGCCTCTACCTACATGGCACGCGATGGATGTTTCCAAGTTCGCAGAGCGCGCAACAATTAACATTCTTAATTTCCCAGATTGCAGATTTCGTTTGTTGTTGTCATTGTCATCAACGAAGCTACCTGAATTGACTAAACTGCCAGAACTACCCCGTGGCAAGACGGACATATCCGGAAAATGACGATCCGTGTGCCCCAAATCAACGAACGTGATTCGTCCGTCAGGTGGTTACGGTGGTTACTACTGCAAAATTACCATGTTACACCTGCCCAAGGCTATAAAAGGAGTCCAGAGCCTTCATTTCAAAGGACATTGCCTTTAGCACCCGAGAGAGCTCTTTCGAAGATCCTTCTGAGTTCTCCTAAGGCTTTCGAAGGTCTCCTTCCGCCTTCGAAGATCTCCTTCTTCCTTTGAAGATCTCATTCGAAGGTGATTTGAAGATCTTCCTTAGGCTCTATAAGATCTCCTTCCTCCTTAGAGATCTTCCTTTCTCTCAACCTTCTCTGCATCCCCTGCAACGAGCGGTGGTCTGTCACCCTCTTGTCTTCTACAACCTGTAACACCGAAAGATATAATGGAATTTGGTCGGCACTGATCTGGGCCCGTGGTTTTGTACCCTTTTCGGGTTTTCCATGTAAAAAGTCTTCTTGCCAGCTAGCTGTCTCACTTTACTTTGACTGATTGCGCGATCGACTCACTCTACAGTTGAGACGGTTCAATTCGACTGATCTTACGAGAGCATCGAGCGACCTGCAACAGTTTGGCGCCGTATGTGAGAACAGTGTTCCCAAAACTCTGCAAAAATTTCCTGAAGACAGTAATCGCTTCGCATCAATACTCACAACTGATGGCAATGGCGAGGAGTGCCCGAACCACCGAAGAATCAATCCTCAGGGGATGCATCGACCCAGCTCCCTCTCACTCTCTCATCAACGCGCCTCTCGTGGAGGAGGCAGGGATTGCGACCGTAGCAACACTAGAAGAGCGCATGCGGCAAATGGAGGAGCAGTAGGACGGGATGCCGACTCTCCTAAGAAACCTAGGAGCTCCTATAGGTCACGTTCCACCTCCCGCAATGATCATTTTCCCCCACTAGTTCCAAATCATGCTCTGATCGAGGAGCCCGTTCGGGAGGAAGATGTCTCAAAAGAATTCTCTGACGCAGCAAGCTCCACTCATCCCGCTCGTCTGGCCAAGGGCCCCGAAGTCCACCTTCATCACCATCGTCAAGGAAAAGTTGTCCCCAGATAAGTTATCCGAAGAACCACTCGCGAGGAGATACGCGATGTGATAGCAGAAGAATACGGTCAGGTTGGGCGACATGCCGCTTTCACTCCTCGTCCTCTGCACCACGGCTCCTCGCTGACACCCAGGTTTTAGCTCATTCGGTTCCACATGGCTTCAAATTCCCCAACATCGAAACATTCGACGGGACGGATGCCCCGCTAGAACATATCAACCATTTCACTACTATCATGAGAATTTACAATGCTCCAGATCAACTCCAATGTCAGGAGTTTCCTGCAACCTTGAAGGGGAAAGCGCACACTTGGTTCCATTCTCTATGAGATGGAGCCATTTACAGTTTTGCAGAGATGACACAACAATTCACTGATCAGTTCATCGCCAACCGCAGGATCGTCCAAGACCCCTCTATCTTTCGGGAATCCGTCAGAACGAGGGAAAGACCCTTACAAATTTTTTCACCCTCCACCAAACATGGATAGAGATCCGGCAGTGCTATGTATACCATGCTAATGCGCCGCACTAGCCCTTACCGCGACGCGATAAGATTGAATGTCCAATATCGATGAGATTAACTCGTCCTATCAACGAAATCAACTTGCCACATCAACGAGATCCGCTGGCCATATCGACGATAAGGTACCATGGCGCTTACTTAAACGCTTAAACGCCGTATAAAAGCGGTCTTCTTTCTCTTTGGACATTGAGCTATACACACGAGCACTAGGGTTTCCACGCCGGTTTCTGGAGCTAGGATCCACCGTCCAAGGATATCTGATGAATGACAACTATTGGATAATCCTAAACTTTCAAAGTACGTAGTCAGATTAGGCCTGAGAGAAAATGATTGTCCGGCCCGACGATACGACTCAATTTCACCATTCTTCGCGTGATTCCAAGCCTATTTAACCCCTCAATTAAACACTCCCGGAAGAGTTTGCGGGGAAACCGACCGAAACTGGCCCGAGCTTGTCTCCCCCAACCTGAGGAGTGGCAACTGGAGGCGGCCACCCCGCTGTCCTCCTGTCCAACAGCCAACCGGCGGCCAGACAACCTTGGGAAGATCTATCCCAAGGCCCCCGTGGCCATGAGTGTTTTAGCCTCCCTCTTCTTCCTTTTTCTTCATCCTCAAAATGCATTTTCATTATTAATTAGTTTGAGATATCAGAAACTTTGGAAGATCATATCTCCCTAACTGTTCTACAAAGCTTCGATCAAAAGTAGCAAAGGAATGATCTCGAAAAATCCTACTAAATACGCTATTCAATCGAATATTTTGGCGAATTTTTTGCGGTACGGCCATTCCCCGTAAACGAAACTTCTACCAGAATGCACGCCCCACAAGTGCTACTCCCCATAAGACATTTTCCCTCTCCTCTTTCTTTCACATTCTTCATACCCAAAATGCATTTTCGTCATTAATTAGTTGAAGAAATTTGAAACTTTGGAAGCTCATATCTTCCTAACTGTTCTACGAAACTTCGATCAGAAGTAGCATTGCAATGCTCTTGAAAATCCCTAATAAATACGTTATTCAGTCGAAGATTTTCGTGGATTGTTTGTGGGGCGACCATACCTCATAAACGAAACTTCTTCTGGCAATTGACGGAATCGTGGACTGCTGATTGAGACATCATCTATAACGCCCTTACCCCGGTTCAACCAGAGGAAATCCCGAACCGACACGTTACCGGGCTGCAGCCCAAGCACCCCAAAGCTTCTCCGCGCCTATTTTTCAGCAGCGACGCATTGTTGAGGTCGGGTCTCGAACCCGCAACCCCCTTGATAAGGAGTCTTCAAACCACTCCTCATCAAAAATTAAGTTGCAGCTCAATTGGTGATGAAGAGTGGTTTGAAGACTCCTTATCAAGCAGGTTGCGGGTTCGAGACACCCCCTCAACAATGTACCGCTGCTGAGAAACAAACGCAAGGAGGCGTTGGGGTGCTTGGGATGCAGCCCGGTAATGTACCAGTCGGGTGTCCTCTGGCGTAGAGCAGGGGTAGGTCGGCCCTGGGCGTTACATCATCACCATCAAAACGCACCTCCACGCGCTACTCTTCAGAGTGTACACACCGCGCGCCACACTCCAGTACACACCCCTATGTGTCACTCTTCATACCGGCGTGCTGTTCTCCTGAACACACCCAGTACGACGCTCTTCAAAACGTCCCGACGAGAATACTACTTGCTATCATTGTAAAATGAGCAGTGACATATTACTCTCGCTAACATAGATGTGTAATCAAAAAACATTGCTAGTGGATTTCCTAAATTTGGGCAAGTCGCGTTGTTCTTCATTTTCCGGGTTTTTCATGTAAACACTTGCTATCGACTCTACTTTTTGATTGACTCGAGCAAAGAAGAGCATAATCTACGGTATCCAATAAGTATAATTAATTGATCTACAACAAGTACCATGTCAAAAACTGTGCCAATAAATCAAATATATTTTACCTCTCTATGTATAATATATATACTGTTAAATTATCTTTATAACAATCATCTACAATAGATTTTTAAAACAGGTTTATAGCGCGGCAACACGATCTATTGGTCTGGCCATTTTTTTCATTAGGATTACTTAAATATAGGCTTTATTATATAGCAAGATAGCGATAACATGATGACTATCAATAATAATATAAGGGCGCTGCTATAAGCACTGTACTTTTGTCTATTTGCACTCGCCGCTATTAGCACGCGTTGTTTTAAGTGATTGTCTATTCGCACTCAACCTGTCTATTAGCAAAGCACTATTACTATTAGCACTTTTTTGTCAATTTTTTTAACATAATAACAATATCATTTTCACTATCGTCGCCGCCGCCAACGCATCGTCGCCGCCGCCGCTAACGCATCGTCGCCGCCGCCGCCAACGCATCGTCGCCGCCGCCGCCAACGCCATTGTCGCCGCCGCCAACGCCATCGTCGCCAACGCCAACGCCATCGTCGACGCCGCCAACTCCAAGGCCATCGTCGCCTCCGCCAAGGTCATCGTCGTCACCGCCTACTCCAACTTCATCGTCGCCTCCATCAACGTCATCGTCGTCGCCGCCAACTCCAACGCCATCGTCGTCGCCGCCAACGCCATCGTCGTCAACTCCAACGCCATCATCGCCTCCGCCAACGCCATCGTCGCCGCCACCAACACCATCGTCGCCGCCGCCAACGCCGTCGCCGCCAACTCCAACGCCATCGTCGCCGCCGCCAACGCCATCGTCGCCGCCGCCAACGCCATCGCCGTCGCCGCCAACTCCAATGCCATCGTCGCCTCCACCAACGTCATCGTCTCCGCCGCCAACGCCGTCGTCATCGCCGCCGACTCCAACGGCGTCGTTTCTGCGAGAGGAGATGTGTAGGGGCATGCATCTAAGGGGAAAGGGTTGCTTGCGGCTATTAAAAATAACACCATAAAATTTTAAATTTTTGAGTGCTAATAGACAAAAGTGGGTGCTAATAAGTCCTAAAATTTTAAGATTTTGAGTGTTAACAGACAAAAACGCGGTGCTAATAGCAGCGCCCTAATATAATTAAGCTTCGCCGTCCTACCATCAGTTTATTAAAATAGCTTCGTTTGACATGATATTTTTGCTCCAAGAAATTTGGACAAAAACGCTACCATCATAATGTTGATAAGATAAGCCGCTGAGGTCACTCTGATGATGCACCTGACAGCCGTCCAAAGCTACCGATGCACCACTTAAATACTCAAGTTTATCTAATTAGCCGTAATATCAACATGTAACTTTGGGGTGTTGCTACTAAAACTATCACTTAAAACCGAAAACTATAAATCGAACTGGAATCGAACCAGAACTGAAAAGAACCAGACCGAGTTGTTCGCAAATCATTTGCGTTCCGGTTTGATTTTTGGAACCGTGAACAACATTGGTCCGGGTGTGGTTCTTTCATTTTATTATTCGGATCGGAACCGGAACCGCAATATACAAGTCTCAAGCGGTTTCAAGAATTTTAGAACCGATCTGAACCGGACAGAAGTAGAACCGAACCGCAAACCTTTAATTATTATTATTATTATTATTATTATTATTATATTGTTATTTTTTTATAATATATCTATAATATCTATACTTACTATTATGAGTGAAATTGGTGCGGTTTGAATTCAAACATCAATCGCAACAAAGGGGGTCGGTTTAGGACTGAACAAAATTGCACCACACCAAAACTGTGAAGTGTAGTTTAACATTGGTGCAGTTTAGAGTCGGTTTTTTTTCTTCTTACTTTCGATTTTTATACAATCATATAATGCATTTTCAATTTTACTCATATATTGTAGCTGATAAAATAGTCAAATTGAATTAACTAATAAATTCTTCAAACAAAATTTTAATTGTAAAATAAGATTTTAATAGCAACAATTCAAAGTTCTTTACCATATGTTGAGTCGTGATCTTCAACCACATGAATATTGCATCAGCATTACACGATCATGATCTTTGAATTTTTAAAATCGGTGCGGTCTTGCAATTTTGTGGTTTTGCAGTTTCAATTTTTAACTTTCAGCCTGACTTACTATATATTATATAAAAAGTACTCCCCCTTGGTGTAACTCGAAATTCTTGCGCTCGGGCCTCAGACTTCGAAGTTCCTCTTGCATAAAAAACGAACGAGTATACTTTTCCCCTCAGATTTTTATTTTTGACCTCCCTCATTCATTCCGTCAAGTTTGGTTTTGGTTCTGGTTGGAACCCATTGGAACCGGACCTGTTGCAGAACGCTTAGGGCTCGTGGTAGACCGGTTCACTTGAACCACCTTAGCTCGTGAGCGAACTAAGCGCGCAAACAATCAATTAGAGATTTGCTGAGTACACAGAGACTTTTTAACTTGGAAAACCCGGAAAGGGTAAAAAACCACGCGGCCGGAGCTGTGCCGACCAAACTTCACTATCTTCTGGGGGTTACAACTTGGAAACTAGAACTTGAGCACGACAGACCGATGCTCATTACAATATTTGGAGAGAGAGAGAACGAGCTCCGAGGGTGACAGGCCACCTCTCGGAAAAACTAAGTCTTTTTCTCTTCTGAGAATGCTAGTCGCCTTTCGGAAGTGAGACGGCTAGTCGCCTTTCGGAAGTGAGAAGACTAGTCGTCTTTTTCTTCTGAGAATGCTAGTCGCCTTTCGGAAGTGAGAAGGCTAGTCGCCTTTCGGGATGATGAAGATCTTCAAGTCCACGAAGGAGATCTTCAAGCGCCGAAGGAGAATTCCGCAAAAGTCTGCAATGAGCTCTCCCGGGTCCAGAAGTCAAGGTCCTTTCAAATGAAGCCTTGGGGCTCCTTTTATAGCTTTGGCCGGGGGCGACCCAGTAATTTTGTCGTTGGTAGTTTCCATAAATGCTCGGTGGACGAATCATATTCTCCGGTTCGGGGCCCTCAGATCGCCATTTTTCGTAAATGACCACCTTGCCCCTCGGGCAGCTTGGGCAGCTCGGGCAGTTCGGGCAGTTCCGCTGGAGGCGAAAAAGGCGACTGACTGTTCCTGAAAAGTGAGAAGCCGGAAAGACAAAAAGTGAGAAGCCGGAAACCCAAAAAGTGAGAAGCCGGAAAGACAAAAAGTGAGAATGCTCTGAACGCGCTCAGAAGCGTTCTGAGCGCGCAACGAACATGGAAGTACTTTGAACGCGCTTGGAGGCATTCTGAGCGTGCGTGAGCGCGGGGGCGTTCTGAGCGCGCTCAGAAACGTTCTGAGCGCGCAACGAACATGGGAGTGCTTAGAACGCGCTTGGAGGCATTCTGAGCGCGCGTGAGTGCGGGGGCGTTCTGAGCGCGCTCAGAAACGTTCTGAGCGCGCAACGAACATGGGAGTGCTTAGAACGCGCTTGGAGGCGTTCTGAGCGCGCGTGAGCGTGGAGGCGTTCTGAGCGCGCTCAGAAGCGTTCTGAGCGCGCAACGAACATGGAAGTGCTTTGAACGCGCTTGGAGGCGTTCTGAGCGCGCATGAGCGCAATGGCGTTCTGAGCGCGCGTGAGCGCGGAGGCGTTCTGAGCGCGCAACGAACATGGAAGTGCTTTGAACGCGTTTGGAGGCGTTCTGAGCGCGCGTGAGCGCGGAGGCATTCTGAGCGCGCAACGAACATGGAAGTGCTTAGAACGCGCTTGGAGGCGTTCTGAGCGCGTGTGAGCGCGGTGGCGTTCTGAGCGCGCGTGAGCGCGGAGGCGTTCTGAGCGCGCTCGGAAGCGTTCGGAGCGCGCGGAGGCATTCTGAGCGAACGGTGGAGCGGGGAGTTGTGCCCCAAATAGAAATTGGGATCCGACGCACCTGACAAGGGGGTGCGACTATGGCAGGGCCCCTTGCGAGCCCCCCTGCGGAAAAAGGCGAGGGGAGGGGGGCCGGACCGCACCCTATGGGCGGTGCGGCTGAGTCGCACCCCGGGGGGATGCGGCTTGGCTGCACCCTGAGGGGGCGCGGCTGGGCCGCACCCCCCAAGGGGTGCGGCTGGGCCGCAGGGCCGCACCCCCAAGGGGGGTGCAGCTCCGCGCGAGCCGCACCCCGAGGGGGGTGCGGCGGGGTCGTTCCCCCGCGACGGGGGGCGCTGTCCGCGCGCTACCGCGCGCTACCATGCATGCGGTAGCGCACGCGCTTGCGGTTTGCTCTTCGCGCGCTCTGTTTCTGGCGGTTGGCGGCGGAAATGGCGGGCTCGGTTTCTTCGATTCGAGCGATTGCGTGCTGACCGTTGACCCCATCTCTTTTCAGTGGAGTTTTTTCTAGACGCACCCCAAGGCCTTTATGGATGGTATAACATAAGCCCCCCAAACCTTCGGAGTCCGAGTTTCGGCGCGGAGGAGTTCGGAGGTTTTAATTTTTCTGCGGCGGCTTTGATCATTGCTCTCTTTGTGGTGCCTTGGGTAAGAGTTGTCATCGGGGGTAAGTGTGGTTGACTTTGTTTCTTTGTTCTGGACAGGCGTTTCTCGTCGTACGCTGAGTCATGATAGCCCTCTGATGGTCCTGCTACCCTGGTTGCTGACGAAGCGTTGATTGAGGGAAGACGCTTTAAGATGGCCGGCGAAGGTCGTTGGTTCTCTGAGATTGTTGCTGGCTTGCTGCCTAACATTGATATCCGTATAGGTTGAATGATTTCTGCAAAATAACAGATGAACTTGCGCGGTTCTGAGCCCGCGGCTTTTATATAATAGAAAATTAGTTTGCACGAGTCTGTGCCCGCGGCTTTTGCATAACAAAAAATTAGTTTGCACGAGTCTGTGCTCGCGGCTTTCACATAATAATAAAAAATTAGTTTGCACAAGTCTGTGCTTGCGGCTTTTACATAATAAAATAGGTGCACGAGTCTGGCTCGCGGCTTTTATATAAATTGGTGCACGAGTCTGGCTCGCGGCTTTTATAAAATAGGTGCACGGGTCTGGCCCGTGGCTTTTTGCACGAGTCTGGCTCGCGGCTTTTTGCACGAGTCTGGCTCGCGGTTTGGCCGGTGAATAGCGCTTGTATTCAAACCGAGGGTAAACGTTAGGGGGGCAGACCCCTACGATGCACGAGTCTAGCTCGCGGCTTTCTGCACGAGTCTGGCTCGCGACTTTTTGCACGAGTCTGGCTCGCGGCTTTTGTGCACGAGTCTGGCTCGCGGCTTTTACTCGTGCGAGATTTACTCGCGACTTGGCTTGCGCGAGACTTGCTCGCGGCTTTTGCTCGCGCGAGATTTACTCGCGACTTGGTTTGCGCGAGACTGGCTCGCGGCATTTGCTCGCGCGAGATTTACTCGCGACTTGGTTTGCGCGAGACTGCCCCCCAGTGATTGATCCTTCAGCGGCGCTGATGTCTTTTCCTGCCATGATGCCAAGTCACGAGTGTCGTTGGGCTGGTGATACTGTGTTTCTGGACTTCTGTCAGGATGGGCCACACGGTCTTGGGCATTCGTACTGGAGAGCTCTCCTTCGGGTTTGCTGATAAGCGAGTGGAGGGGAGCCAAATCAGCATGCCCCCCGGGGATTGATTCTTCACTTGTGCGGATGGCTTTTCCTGCCATGATCTCTAGTCACGAGTATCGTTGTGCAACAGATACTGTCTTCAGAGTCTTCTTCAAGCTTTGGGGGAACTCTTTCCACAGACGGCGCCAAACTGTTGCGGAACGCTTAGGGCTCGTGGTAGACCGGTTCACTTGAACCACCTTAGCTCGTGAGCGAACTAAGCGCGCAAACAGTCAATTAGAGATTTGCTGAGTACACAGGGACTTTTTAACGTGGAAAACCCGGAAAGGGTAAAAAACCACGCGGCCGGAGCTTTGCCGACCAAACTTCACTATCTTCTGGGGGTTACAACTTGAAAACTAGAACTTGAGCGCGACAGGCCACTGCTCGTTACAATATTTGGAGAGAGAGAGAGAACGAGCTCCGAGGGTGACAGACCACCTCTCGGAAAAACTAAGTCTTTTTCTCTTCTGAGAATGCTAGTCGCCTTTCGGAAGTGAGACGGCTAGTCGCCTTTCGGAAGTGAGAAGGCTAGTCGCCTTTTTCTTCTGAGAATGCTAGTCGCCTTTCGGAAGTGAGAAGGCTAGTCTCCTTTTGGGATGATGAAGATCTTCAAGTCCACGAAGGAGATCTTCAAGCGCCGAAGGAGAATTCCGCAAAAGTCTGCAATGAGCTCTCCCAGGTCCAGAAGTCAAGGTCCTTTCAAATGAAGCCTTGGGGCTCCTTTTATAGCTTTGGCCGGGGGCGACCCGGTAATTTTGTCGTTGGTAGTTTCCATAAATGCTCGGTGGATGAATCATATTCTCCGGTTCGGGGCCCTCGGATCGCCATTTTTCCTAAATGACCACCTTGCCCCTCGGGCAGCTTGGGCAGCTCGGGCAGTTCGGGCAGTTCCGTTGGAGGCGAAAAAGGCGACTGACTGTTCCTGAAAAGTGAGAAGCCGGAAAGACAAAAAGTGAGAAGCCGGAAACCCAAAAAGTGAGAAGCCGGAAAGACAAAAAGTGAGAATGCTCTGAACGCGCTCAGAAGCGTTCTGAGCGCGCAACGAACATGGAAGTACTTTGAACGCGCTTGGAGGCGTTCTGAGCGTGCGTGAGCGCGCTCAGAAACATTCTGAGCGCGCAACGAACATGGGAGTGCTTAGAACGCGCTTGGAGGCGTTCTGAGCGCGCGTGAGCGCGGGGGCGTTCTGAGCGCGCTCAGAAATGTTCTGAGCGCGCAACGAATATGGGAGTGCTTAGAACGCGCTTGGAGGCGTTCTGAGCGCGCGTGAGCGTGGAGGCGTTCTGAGCGCGCTCAGAAGCGTTCTGAGCGCGCAACGAACATGGAAGTGCTTTGAACGCGCTTGGAGGCGTTCTGAGTGCGCGTGAGCGCGCGTGAGCGCGGAGGCGTTCTGAGCGCGCTCAGAAGCGCTCTGAGCGCGCAACGAACATGGAAGTGCTTTGAACGCGTTTGGAGGCGTTCTGAGCGTGCATGAGCGCGGAGGCGTTCTGAGCGCGCAACGAACATGGAAGTGCTTAGAACGCGCTTGGATGCGTTCTGAGCGCGTGTGAGCGCGGTGGCGTTCTGAGCGCGCGTGAGCGCGGAGGCGTTCTGAGCGCGCTCGGAAGCGTTCAAAGCGCGCGTAAGCGCGGAGGCGTTCTGAGCGAACGGTGGAGCGGGGAGTTGTGCCCCAAATAGAAATTGGGATCCGACGCACCTGACAAGGGGGTGCGACTATGGCAGGGCCCCTTGCGAGCCCCCCCCTGCAGAAAAAGGCGAGGGGAGGGGGGCCGGACCGCACCCTATGGCCGGTGCGGCTGAGTCGCACCCCGGGGGGATGCGGCTTGGCCGCACCCTGAGGGGGCGCGACTGGGCCGCACCCCCCAAGGGGTGCGGCTGGGCCGCAGGGCCGCACCCCCTAAGGGGGGTGCGGCTGGGCTGCACCCCCAAGGGGGGTGCAGCTCCGCGCGAGCCGCACCCCGAGGGGTGTGCAGTGGGGTCGTTCCCCCGCGACGGGGGGCGCTGTCCGCGCGCTTCCGCGCGCTACCATGCATGCGGTAGCGCACGCGCTTGCGGTTTGCTCTTCGCGCGCTCTGTTTCTGGCGGTTGGCAGCGGAAATGGCGGGCTCGGTTTTTTCGATTCGAGCGATTGCGTGCTGCCCGTTGACCCCATCTCTCTTCAGTGGAGTTTTCTCTAGACGCACCCCAAGACCTTTATGGATGGTATAACAGGACCGAACCGGAACTGTTAACACGACGGTTCCAAAAAATTTGCTTGAACCGGAACTAGGACCGGAACCGGTCAAACCAAGTACAGTTTTGGTTCTAATTTGAAGAGTTGTTACTTAGCGGTTCAGTTCACGATTTTAGTAGAACCGAAATTGAACCGCAACCGTGATAGCTATAGATACTACACCGCCTCATTGCCTCTATATAAAGGCCTCTCCGGTAAAACAGTAATATATATATATTTTTTTTTTGAAGTTTTCAAGATCTATGGAACATTGAAACAAGTACACCAAGAATGAACACAAAACTTCTTTATTGCTTGACAAATACTTACAACAATTACAAGAGAATGGTTGAATACAAGTCGCATACAACTTGATTCACAACAGCCGAAAGTAAGGAACAACAACTGGTCGCAGACAGAGTCTGCTTCTCCACAACTCGCTAGCGCCCTGCGCTAGCACTAGCGCCAACGCTATCTCAGACCGCGCGAGCTCGCTGCTTGCACACTCCCCTGATCAGCCCGCAGATGCAGACCGCCAAATCCCAACAAGTCGCTAGCGCCTGCGCTACCCGCTACCGCCGGCGCTATCTCAGCGAACTCACACAACTCGCGCGCCTTGCTCTAGGTCGCTTCAAACTCACTCCAAGTTCACTCCCACTTGAGACCGCCAGATCAGACCGCCCGAGCTCTCCTGCCGAACTTACTCCAAGTTCGCTCTGACTTAGACCGCAAATAGAGACCGCCCAAGCCGACCTCTTTTTCTGATATACTCTGTAGGGGGATTGCCCCCCTATTTATAGATTCCGGAGCCGCCACCTGGAAGTTGAGCTAGCATCGCCGCTAGCGCTAGCGCCTGCGCTAGCTCACTTCACAAATCTCAACACTCCCCCTTGAAGTGAGCTCCGTCAACCACTCCGAGCAGCGAGCGAAGCCTCCTGAATGGCCCCGCAGATAGGGGCTTCGTGAAAATATCTGTTATGTTGTCTTCTCTTCGCACATGCTCCACCGCAATCAAGCCACCCAACACCTTCTCTCTGATGAAGTAATGCTCGATCTCTATATGCTTTGTTCTTGTGTGACACACTGGATTGGTTACCAGTTTTCAAAGCGCTCTTGTTGTCACCGCGAATAATAGTAGGTCCGCTGACCTTCTCATCTACATCTTCCACCAGCCTCCTCAGCCAGACACACTCCTGGGCTGCTAAGCACGACGTCTTGTACTCAGCCTCTGTGGTGGATAGGGAGATAGAATCATGCTTCTTGCTACACCACGAGATAGCAGCAGCTCCACATAGAAACACATGACCTGAAGTCGACTTGCGATCGTCAGCGTCACCTCCATAATCTGCATCTATTTATCCATGCAGCTTGAATATCAGACTTCTCTCCATAAGATAACCACATCTCAAGGGTCCCCTTCACATACTTCAGAATTGCTTTAGCTGCCTCCAGATGAGGCTTCTGTGGCTCCTGCATATACCAACTAACTCGGCTGACGGCAAAAGCAATGTCCGACCTCGTGATAGTTAGGTAGATCAAACTCCCCATTAGTGTCTGGAAGACCTTCGGATCAGAAAGAATCCTCCCTTCTTCCTTCCGAAGCTTCAGCCCAACCTCCAGTGGAACAGAGCTGCTCTTCCCTTCCTTCATGCCGAATCTCTCGACGATCTTCTCAGCGTAAGCCCTCTAGGAAACGAACAGTCCGTCACTTCTCTTCTCAACCTGAAGTCCAAGGAAATGGTGCAGTTCACCAAGATCCTTCATCTCAAAGCCAATAGATAACTGCTGTCTCAGCGCCGCGACCTCTTCACTGTTGTTCCCGGTCACGATCATGTCGTCGACGTTCAGCAGTACTAGAACATGAAGATCTCCACTATTCTTCATGAAGATGCTAGAGTCTGAGTCTGAGGCATCATAACCACAGAACTGCAGGTACTCTGCAATTTTCCCACACCAGGCTCTCGACGCCTGTTTCAACCCGTAGAGGGCTTTCTTCAGTTTGCACACGTGATGTGAGTGTGACTTGGATACATATCCAAGTGGTTGCACCATGAATATGTCCTTGTCAATCTCTCTGTATAGGAACGAGTTCTTCACATCAAGCTGCCACAACTTTCACCCTCGACACGCTACCAGAGCAATGACCGTCCTCACTGACGTCATCTTCGCCACAGGACTAAACATCTCCTCGTAGTCCTCCTCATAGGTTTATGAGAAATCTCGAGCGACAAGCCAAGCCTTGTACCGCTCAAATCCTCTGTCAGCTTTCTTCTTAAACTTGTACACCCACTTACATGTGACAGGTTTGATGCCCTCCACCATGGGAACACGTTCTCATGTCTCATTTTTCTCCAAAGCTTTCATCTCCTCATCCATGGCCACGTCCCACTCCTTAGTTCCAACAACATCTTCAAAGAGGGCAGGTTCCCTCTCGTCGAGTGGTCCTGCGAAGAAGCAGGAGACCAAACTCACGAAGTTCCCCTCCTTATAGCGAGAAGGAGGGACGATGGTCCGCTTCGACCTCCTCAAGGCGTGGCCACTCTCTACCACCCCGGTAGACTCCTCCTCTACAACTCTTCTCCCCTCATCTCTTGGAGCACTGCTCCACCTACTTCTCGAACTCGAAGCCCCCATGAGCCAGATGGTTATGGGGCACTGGGAGATAACTCCAACTCCACAGTAGAGCCCTCAGTGACACTCTCTTCACACCTGTTAGAGACTCCACTCTCCGGCAGTTCCACAGAAGAGACTCCCTGATATGAGATCAGTTCGTCAAACACCACGTCGCGCGAGACGACGAACTTGTGAGTCTGCGGATCCATGCACTTCCCACCCCTTCTTCCGCTCATCATAGCCGATGAAGACACACTTTCGTGCTTTCGGCTCCAACTTAGTTCTCTGGGCATCTGGGACGTGCACGAAGCAGGTAGAACCAAACACTCTCATGTGACCCACATTTGGCTTCTCCCCAAACATGAGCTGGTATGAAGACACCATCCTGTTAGGACTCAGAGGTAGCCGATTGATCACGTGGGTAGCACACGTCATTCCCTCCGCCCACAAGGCCTTGGGAATCCCCTTGGCATGTAACCAACTCCTGGTAGTCTCCACCAGATGACGGATCTTCCTCTCTGCGACCCCATTTTGCTGAGGGGTGTGGGCGCAAGAGAGCTCTCGCCGAATGCCGTATTTCTTGCTGAAAGAAGCAAACTCGTTAGAGGTAAACTCCCCCCCCCCCATTATCACTTCGCAGCTTCTTCACCCTCAGGTTCAGCCTCCCCTCCACAAATTCCTTCCACTCTTGTAACTTCTCAAACACTTCAGACTTCTCCTTCAGAAAGTATAACCACGTGTAGCGGGTGTAGTCATCCACCAGAACCAGCGCATACTTTTTTCCTCCATAAGTAAGGGTGGCGCACGACCCCATCACATCAGCTTGTATGCACTCAAGGGGTGCCTTACACCTTGTCTCCGACTTGTCAAACGAAAGTCGATGTGACTTTCCATATTGACAGCCCTCGCATACATGGTCGTCGCCGCAAGAAGAGAGATTAGGCAGGCCGCTCACCAGACCCTTAGCAGCCATCATCTTCAACTTGTCCATCCCCATATGACCTAGCCTCTCATGCCAGATCGCAGCGCTGTCATTCATCTTCAGCTTGTCCACATAGGCATTTGCAGACAGAACATACAAATCCTTCACCCTTCTCCCGATGAGTGTGATGTCAGCATCAACAGACGACAAGTTCTTCAGAAACTTCACCTCCTTCGGTCCAAACTGCACGCGGTACCCTGCATCCACTGCATTCGCAACCGAGAAGAGATTCTTCTTCATGCCCGACACATGATACACGCTCTTCAGTGTCATGAGCTTCTCTTCACTACCCAGGGATACCATCCCTTCTTGCTCTACAGGATGCACCGTATCATCCGCAGTGATGATATCATCTGATCCTTCGTATGCCTTCAAGGAGGCAAACTTAGACATATCTCCAGTGAGATGGTGCCCGCAACCAGAATCAACTATCCAGTCATTCTCAAAATTTACAAAGGCTAAGGCATCGACAGGCATGGCCGTCATCTCAGCCAGGAAGCAGTTGTCTCCGCCTTCACCACCCTGGTGACCTCCACCTCTCGCTCCACCTCTCCAGTGGCCTCCTTCCTTCTCAGCAACATGACCGGCCTTCAGATTAGACCGACAGTCCTTTGTCATGTGCCCACACTTCTTACAGGCAAAACAAAGAGATCTCCCTCTCTCATCACGAGCAGGGAGGAACTTCCCCTTATCTTCTTGAGAGGATGTTGAGGGTCCATCTCTAGATTTCTTCTTCTTCTTGTCTCAGGTCTTCTTCTAGCCTGAAAACAACACCTCGTTATCTCCCCCTGAGATAGACACTCCCGCCATCTGCTTCGCCAGACTCTCATGTGACGACAGCAGGTTCTCCAACTCCAGAAGGGAGGGTTGAGTAGCTCATCCTTGCACAGACATAACAAATACAGTATACTCCTTCCGCAAGCCTCGAAGTATATGCCTCTTGAGCTTCGCCTCAAAGATCGGCTCATCAGGATCCAAGGCCGAAATCTCTGCACATAGATTCTTCACCTTCAAGAAGAAGGTGGAAATCGACAACTCTCCTTGAGTGGACCGCGCCAACTCATTCTCCAGAAACTATAGCCGCACTACATTCTTCTTGTTGAATAGCCCATCGAGGGCTTTCTAGATACCAGACGCTGACTTGCAACCTATGAAGTGGTCGAACAAGTTAGGTGAAATTGCTCTCTTCAGAGTGAACTTCGCCTTAGCGTTAGTCTTCCTCTAAGCTCTCACAGTTGGACCATTGTCTCCGGCAGCTACAACTTCCTCTTGCTCATCTCCTCCAACGACCTCCCATAGGTCCTCTCCAAGCAGGTAACTCTCCATACAAGACTTCCACTTCTTGTAATTTGTCTGAGTAAGTAACTCAATGCCAAGACCTCTCGTCTAGCCTCCTCCGACGTCCATCTTGGTTGCTCAGTACTTGTAACTCAGTGCTTGTTCCAACCTACCTCTGATACCATGTGAATTTTTCAAGATCTATGGAACACTGAGACAAGTACACCAAGAATGAACAAAAAACTTCTTTATTGCTTGACAAATAGTTACAACAATTACAAGGGAATGAGTTGAATACAAGTCGCATACAACTTGATTCACAACAGCCGAAAGTAAGGAACAACAACTGGTCGTAGATAGAGTCTGCTTCTCCACAACTCGCTAGCGCCCGACGCTAGCAGTAGCGCCAGCGCTATCTCAGACCGCGCGAGCTCGCTGCTTGCACACTCCCCTGATCAGCCCGCAGATGCAGACCACCAAATCACAACAAGTCGCTAACACTTGCGCTATCCGCTACAGCCGGTGCTATCTCAGCGAACTCACACAACTCGCGCGCCTTGCTCTAAGTCGCTCCGAACTCACTCCGAGTTCACTCCCACTTGAGACCGCCCGATCAGACCGCCCGAGCTCTCCTGCCGAACTTACTCTAAGTTCGCTCTGACTTAGACCGCAAATAGAGACCGCCCAAGTCGACCTCTTTCTCTGATATACTCTGTAGGGGGATTGCCCCCCCTATTTATAGATTCCGGAGCCGCCACCTGAAAGTTGAGCTAGCGCCGACGCTAGCGCCTACTCTAGCTCACTTCACAAATCTCAACATATATATATGTATATATGTATATATATGTATATATATGTATATATATGTATATATATGTATATATATATGTATATATATGTATATATATATGTATATATATACATACATATATATACATATATATATATATATACAAACTTAATCTCTCGTATTGACTTTCATATACTTCTTCTCCTCAGTTTACTATGTTAAAATCCATCATGGTATCAGAGCTATATGCTCATACGAGCATTTTTTTCAACCAAAGTTACATCATAGGAGAAGATGGCGTCATCAACTTCCTTCTCGTTATCTCAAACTTCTATTCCCATCTTCAATGGAGACAAATATGAATACTGGAGCATACACAAGCGCGCGTTCTTTATTTCTCAAGGTCTATTGGATATTATTTCAATTGGCCTTTTAGCCGGATAATAGATTCTGATGAAGAAAGTAAAGTGACAGAGGAAGAAAAACAGAAAGATGTCGTGCAATTTGTATGAACTATCATGGTATTTCTGATACAATTTTTCCCCGTATTATGGGAGCTCCAACAGCAAAAGCCATCTGGGACATACTCAAAGAGGAATACAAAGGTGAAGAAAAAGTGATAGCTTTTAAATTACAAAACGCTTGGAGGGACTTTGAGAATTTAGCTATGAAACTTCGAGAGAAGGTCGAGAACTTGTTGGCATGAACCATGCTGATTATGAATCAAATCAGGATCCACGATGATACAATTGAAGATAGAAAGATTGTGCCAAATCTATTGTGCTGTCTTCCACCAAGCTTTTATCCAATTGTAATGACAATCGAAGAATCTAAAGATTTAAAAATACTCCCTCTTACTGCCTTAATGGGCTCGTTGAAAACCCATGAGGAAAGACTTCTCTTGTTGAATCAACCTATCGATCAAGCCCTTCAGGCTAAGCTGCGGAAAAATAACTATAAGGATAGTAAAAGAGGGAAACCAATGCAAAAGACTGTAATACAATATAAAACACTTCCACAATGGAATTCTGATAAGGATAAAGGGAAATTCCCAGCTAACCTGTTAATATGCAGAAATTTAATGCTAATGGTGAACAATTCTGCATTATCTACAAGAAAAACAATCATAATCCAAAGGATTATTTCTTCTGATGCAAAACCTGTAGGATTCCTAACCACTCGGCACAGAATTGTTGGCACCAATCTGCGGAAGAAGTAAAACTATCACAATTCAAGAGCAAAGCTATGAAGAAATGTTTTATTCCTCATCTCCTGAAGAAATTTCTCTTGGGATGTTATTCACATATGACCAATAACAAAACTAACTTCTTATAATTAGATGAATCATCTAAATCGCATGTTTCACTTGGGAATGGATCCATAGCCAATATTGAAGGCAAGGGACAAATTGATGTTCAAATTCAGTCAGGAGAAGTAAAACACATAACAGATGTACGTTATGTTCCTACCTTGACGCAAAACTTATTAAGTGTAGGCCAACTCATCCAGAAAGGTTACACTTTGCTGTTTAATAAAACCGGAGCTCATATAATACATGAAGCCTTGGGTGTCCGCCTTGCCTCAGCTGAGTTCACCAACAATCATTTGTTCACACTGCAAATGTACAGACATAGTCATAATGGCTTCTCTTGTGTTCAACAGAATTTCATAAGCTCAATCAATCTTTGGCATCATCGGCTTGGACACCTTCACTGGCAAGCCATACAATTAATGCAAGAAAAGCAGTTTTGTGAGGAATGTGCTTACATCAAAGCTCATGCATGTACTTCCCTTCCCTAAAGTGAGTATGTTAAAATCAGATGTTTTCCTACAATTGCTTCATGGATATCTATGGGGACCTGCTTCTTCTCCCTCATTTGGAGGTAAGAGGTATTACTTCCTTCTTGTATATGATTTTTCTTGATATATGTGGATATACTATCTTCCAAACAAAAGTGTGGCTTTGGATATATTTATCCAATTTAAAACAAAAATAGAAATGCAGTTGGGTGTACGAAAATAGGCCTTAAGAACAGATAGAAAGGGGAGTTTACTTCTCTACTATTCTCCAAATTTTGTCAAACTGAGGGAATCCAAAGACAACTTACTGCCCCTAAATCACCTCAACAAAATGGGGTTGTTGAGAGGAGAAATCGTACCATTGTTGCTATGGGAAGAACATTGCTGCATACTAAAGGCATTCCTAAAGTGTTCTGGGTAGAGGCCACAAGTACATCAGTATACTTACTAAACAGAGTAACAACCAAAGCCATACCCAACAACACACCATATTTTCTTCTGAAATATAGAAAGCCTTTAGTTCAGCATTTAAGAACCTTTGGATGCTTGGCTTTCTACCTTTTAGCTTCAGAGAAACAAGATAAGTTAGAAAGGAAAAGTGAAAAATGTATATTTGTAGGTTATAGTGAACACTCTAAAGCCTACAAGTTATACAATCCTATCACTAAGAAACTTGTAATATCTCTCAATGTGATATTTCATGAAGAGGCACAATGAGAATGGAATTCAGAAGAACACCAAAGTTCTATCCCAAAACAGGTGGTTGAACACTTTCATAGTCCCATCCAAATCCCGTCTGAGATTCATCATGAGGAGAGCCCAACAAATCAGACATTTCCTCCTGATGCTACTTCATCTTTTTCCTCACCAGTCAAAATGAGAAGTTTACAAGATATTTATCAAGAAACTGAAGTGGTACTTTTGTGTTCTACTCCTACAACTTATGAAGAAGCATCCAATTTGGCAAACGACCATGAAGGAAGAATGGGACACGATACAACAAAATAAAACATGGAGTCTAGTTGATCTGCCGCCAAACAAAGTAGCCATTGGCCTGAAATGGCTATATAAAACGAAATTGACTGAAACCGGAAATATTGCAAGACATAAGGCTCGACTAGTTGTAAAAGGTTATGCTCGGAGACCTGGCGAGGGCTACACTGACACCTTTGCGCCTGATACAAGCATGGACACTATACTAATCGTTTTAGCCCATGCTGCACAATATCACTATCATATTTATCGCCTGGATATTAAGGCTGCCATCTTGAACGGCACAATATCTGAAGAAATATATGTCGAGCAGCCAAAAGGCTTCATTCAAGCAAATCAAGCACAACAAATGAAGGTGTATAAACTGCATAAAGACTTGTATGGCCTCAAACAAGCCCCAAAGGCTTGGAATACCAACATTGACAACTATTTTCTGCTACATGGCTTTCAAAGATGTATAAATGAACCTTCACTCTATATCAAATGGGATGGCATTAAAAAGAAGTAAACCCTCACATTGGCTTTCTCTTTGTTTTTCCTTGGGTCATCATCACGCCTATCGGGTGACACCATCTTTCTTCGTAGCTGCAATAAGCATTAATTGTGTATGACAATGAGGAAAAAAAAAGGACCTCTAACCTTAAGTTAACGTAACATAACATATACCCCATGAAATTTAATATCTTCTAGTAGGGATTTTACAATCCATGTTAACATTCAGCAGCCCTAATTATAATTCCAGCAAATCTGGTAGGAAACCTCCATAGAAATTGCATATAAATCATCCAACAAACTTTAAGGAACTGAACACTAGTAGTCTACTCTTAAACAAGGTTTAATATCAATTCAGCATGTTATTAAAATTTATCCACATCATCCACAGCTAGTTCTCTTTTCCACCATCAATCTCAAGTAATTTTCTTCTTGGAAATGTTTCATAAGCTTACATGCAATCCAACTTAAGGCAGCCATACATAGATGCATCACCCTCCATGATTTAAAACTCTAAAATAAGGACTAGAAATCCAAATCAACATTCAAATGAAAATTCCCAAAATCAGCCATATGAACTTTCCAAAGATAAAACTCAAAATTTGTTATTCCTCAACTTAAAATCAGTAAAGAACTAAATCATGTATCAAACATCTTAAAATTCCTTCAATAATCCCTCTATCCTAAAGCTTTTACACAAATTAATACAAAGGAGAGGGGAAGGAGGGAAAGAAAAACTCACAGCGAGGAATACGACAAAGAGGAAGAATTTAGGGTTTCCAAAACCTTCCACCAGCAAGAAGAAGGGCTGCTATTCAGCAGGAGAGGGATCGACCAAGAAGAGGCTGCTCTCCCCTGCCGAGAAGGAGGGAATTCAGAGGAGGGAAGGGGGACGGCGTGCGGCTTCCAGGAAGGGTTTTGGCGAGAGTTGCGCTTAATATGACGAGGTGCGGCCCTTTTCTGCTGTTTACAAGGCTTGGCGCATTTAAAAAACCCCCAATAATAGAACCGCCTCCCCCTGAACCAGCCCAAAAGCCACCGCCTAAACTATTTGGTTTAATTATATTAGTATTTTCCTTGAACTAGTCCACAAGCCACCGCCTAAAACATTTCAGAATATGCATTTCCTTCTATTGGCACACCAAAATACTATTAGCACCCCAAATTTCTTTCTTTCAATATTTCTATTAACACACCATTTGGTGTGCCAACACACCATTTACTATTGGCACACCAATTTTACTATTAGCACACCAATGTATGCATGTATCGCTTTCATTATCATAAAAATGATGTAATACTAAAGTTTTAAATGGTGTTATATTGTGTGACGATATTTGGGTGTTACAATTACATCCCCCCATACAAAAATTTTCGTCCGCGAAAATGACATACCTTTAGAAAGTTGGAAATAATTCCCATAATCGATCTTCTCGCTCCCATGTGGCTTCACTTTCTGGATGGCCCTTCCACCAGACCTTTACAAAATTAACATCCTTGTTCCGCAATTGTTTAGTCTGCCAGTCAAGAATTTGATAGGGTTCCGTTGGGCTTGATAGATCTGGTTCAATTTGTACATCTGTAGCGGTAATTCCTCAAATCTAATTGATGACTTCAGAACTAAAATGAAAGCGAACTATCCAATGACAGATCCAGGAATGCTGAAATATTTCTTGGGCATGCAAGTTCATCATTATACTGCAGGTATCTTCCTAAACCAACCGAAATTTGCAGGTGATATACTATACAAAGCCAAATTCGATGAATGCAATGCAACTTTAACCTCCATGCCATCTAATGAAAAATTAAGAATAGAAGATGGAGAAGAGTATGTAGATGCAAGTGCTTATAGATCCATAGTAGGGTCTTTAATGTACCTGACAAACACCTATCCGGACATTGCTCATGCCGTGAACCTTGTTGCCGGGTTCATGCACAAACCAATTAAAACTCATTTGCAAGCTACATATCACATTTTGTGTTATATCAAAGGCACACTTGATTACAACCTTATCTACACGCAAGAGCTTATTTAAGAACTCCATGGATATGTCGACTCTGATTGGGGCGCCAACATCGATGATCGGAAAAGCACCCGTGGGTTCTTGTTTCTGCTTGGAGCTAAACCTATTACTTTGGGTGTTTGGAAACAACCGACTGTGTCATTATCAACAACTGATGCTGAATACATTGCCCTCAACACCGTAAGTTGTGAATGCTTATGTCTTAGATGAATCATAAGTGAAATTAGCGGAAAGGAAGAGCATAAGCCTACATCTATCACGTGTGATAACACATCTATAATCTTCCTAGCCAACAACCCTGCTACGCAAACGAAATCAAAACTCATTGACATGCGATTTCACTTTATTCGGGATCAAGTTGAGGAAGGAATGATTGAAGTTGTTTTCTACCCTACTGAGGAGCAACTGTAGACCAATTTACAAAACCCCTTCACCGTTCGCGCTTCGCCGAATTGACAGCAAAGGCCGGCGTCGGAAACTACACGACATAAGAGAGGGATGTTGATAAGATAAGTCGTTGAGGTCACTCTGATGATGCACCTGACAACAATCCAAAGTTGCTGATGACACCACTTAAATACTCAAGTTTATCTTATTAGTTGTAATATCAACGTGTTACTTTGGGGTGATGCTACACCGCCTCTTTGCTTCTATATAAAGGCCACTCCTGTAAAACAGTCAGTCGGGAAAGAGAGAGGGAGAGAAAGAGGGCGGGCGCCCGCCGCCTTCTACAGTGTAGGCCGCCCGTCGCAGCGTGATGAAAGAGAGAGGGAGAGAGAGGGAGAGAGAGGAGAGAGGGAGGGGAGAGAGAGGAGAGAAATATAAAAAAAATTATATATAAGGGAGAGAAAGAGGGCGGGCGAGAGAGAGAAAGAGGGAGAAGGAGAGAGAGAGAGAGTGGGGTTGAGAGAGAGAAAGCATGTCAGTGCTTTTTATTAATATATATATATATATAGCAGTAGAGAGAGAGGAAGAGAGAGAGCGGGAGAGGGAGAGGGAGAGGGAGAGGCAGGGTCGGTCCTTTTTATTAAATAAATAGTATATATACAGCAGAGAGAGAGAAGAAGAGAGAGAGTGGGAGAGGCAGAGGAGGGTTAGTATTTAATAAATATGTATTTTATATTTTTATAGCCCTAGAGAGAGAGGGAGAGAGGTATTTACTAAATATTTATGTATATACTGTTAGAATGGTGCTCGAAGCATCCGGGTGAGTGTCTAGTTTGGAACACTTTACTCGTTGCCCCTAGCAGGGTATTTATAGGCAAACCCTAATTCCCCGGCGGGTGCGTGGATCCCTAACGGGTCTTAACCTACCGCTAAGTATCCGTTAACCCGTTATATTCAATATACCTCAACAATCTATTCATATATTGTAAATAACGGGGGCACATCACAGATTACTTAAACAAGAGTTAATAACGACAAACATGAGTTTTCCAGAAAACATAAATATGAGTTTTAGAATACATAATATCTAAACTCAAACACATGGCTCCAAACAAGAAACTGTAAGCATAGCTGGAAAAAACTCAAAAAACAGATAAATGAATAATGATCTATGCAAACAACAGATCATCATCATCTGGGTCGAAATCAACTTTCTCTCCTCCAATCTCCATGTGATCTGCAAACAGACACAATAAGAATGTCATGAGACAAATCTCTATGAATTCTAACATTTGCAAATCAAGAGTAAAGTGAATAGTTCTCGCAGTAAAAGAACGTAATACTCTAACTAGGAAGAAAAGAATCACATATCAACATCTCTATCCAATTTACACAAAATTAGACAATCGATTTCAAAGAATCAAACCATGTTCCTTCGATTATTAAGATTATTACCAAACATTTCACAATTGTATTATATCATCAAGTTTGGAATGATATAAGAAGTTGTGACCAATATATCATCAAGTTTGGAATGATATATGTAATGGTCATAATATCAGGACGCATATCAGCAACTTCAGTATTCGTTTTTGGAATGATACCCAAATCAGCCTTTGAATTTAAAATAATTGCGTAAGTCATCAAGTTTGGAATGATTGGCAACTATCCATCTCTGGCTTTCATCAGATAGCATCTGGAATACTTCCGTGTGCACTCTAGATGCTCGAATGTAAGCAGACTACGGTTCTAAGATTTAAAACATAAGCAGGGTATTAAGTCATACTAAATGAACCTTAATCCCATCTCCCCCGATATTTTATGTGTTAGAACCTTACATAAGCCCTTGGTAAGGACATCTGCTACATTGTCTCACGTCCAATAGGGAGATTATCCCCTGACTGGTGAGATGGGTCAACCAGGTCTGTTTCATCCTTAGTTGTCTTCACTTTCCATTGAACAACGTATTTGTTGCAATGGTCTTTGTGTCTTGATTGTCACAATATAGCGAAATAGAGTTCATTTTTAGACTCGTCATTGGAATGTCGATGATCAGATCTCTTATCCACTCAGCTTCTTCTCCTGCTGAAGTGAGAGCATAGATTTCCATTTCCATAGAGGAAAGTGCAATGCATGACTGCCTCTTTGACTTCCAAACTACTGCTGCTCCTCCTAGGGTAAATACAAAACCGCTAGTGGATCTACTGTCAGCAATTTCTGAACACCAGGAGGCATCAGAATACCCCTCAAGTACAGGAGGATGTTCAATAGATGCTATAGCGAGAAGTATCCAAATTGTCGCATAGTAACAAACAAGTGAGTATATATCGAAGTAGTCTATTCCACTCACTTGAGTGAAGCCTTTTGCAACTAGACGTGCTTTGTATTTGATAATACTCCCATTAGGATTAAACTTCTTTTTCAGAACCCATTTGTTTCCAATGGTCTTAGCCCCTTTGGGCAAGTCAACCAATGTCCACATGTTATTCTGATGAGAGAATTTAACTCTTCATCGATGGCTTCTTTCCATAATAGAGAGTCTCGAGATCGCATCGCATCCTTATAAGTGGATGGAACAACTTCAACTTGGTAAGTCACGAAGTCTGTACCGAAGCTTTTAGGCGTTTTCTCTCTACTAGATAGCCTTCTGGTATCTAAACTACTCGTGTCTACAGGATCAGTGTCAGAGTGACGTTGACTTGGCTCAGCAGGAGGCTCAAGACTAGTGGCTGGCAGACTTGAAAGCGTCAAGTTCTTATCCTTAAGAAACTTATCCTCAAAGATGGCAACGTCTCTAGATTCTATTATAGTGTTCATCGAGAGATCTAGAAATCTGTCTGCAGCACTATCCTCTGCACATCCTAGATATACACATATATTTATCATAGGTCCAATCTTAGCTCTTCTAAGGTCAGGTATCCTAACATAAGCGATACATCCCCAGGTCTTAAGATTATCAAATCTAGGAGGTCTCTTAAACAAAGCTCATGGGGTGTCGTAGTCAACTTGGCATGTGGAACTTTATTAAGAATGTGATTAGACGTGAGGGCAGCTTCACCCCAGTAGGCCGCAGGCATGCCAGCAGTCAACAACATGGAATTTAACATTTCTGTTAAAGTCCTATTTTTTCGCTCAGCAATATCGTTGGATTGGGGGGAATAAGGGGCAGTCGTTTCAGGGATGATGCCATTAATGGCAAGGAAATCTCTGAACTCCCCGGAGACGTATTCTCCTCCCCGATCACTCCTTAGTCGTTTGATTTTCATGTCAAGTTGATCTTGAACCCTTGTTTTGAATATACAGAATTTTTCAACCCTTTTTTTGAATATACGGAATTTCTTCGCCTTCTTGCTCGTGTCCACAACTGCGGGTGCATTGGGTAACAGTCTAGTCTTGTCGGGCTTAAACTTCCGCTTAGGATGCGTGACCATGTTGGCAACATAGGACTGCCTGCTAATGGTCTCCCTAGCGTGTCGAGTCCTGTTCTCATCCTCAATACAGATGAAGCGCTTGAAGTCTTTAAGACTGACCTGTGTTTTCTTCTGATACATCTCCATTTTAAAGGAGTACCACGCCGACGGGAGCTTGAAGATAATAGCTCCTGCAGCAAATCCATCTGGCAGTGGGATGTTCTCACTGTTCAGCTTGTCCACCAGATTCTCAAAATCGGCGACCTATGGTAGGATTTCCCTTTACTCAGTGAAGGTGAAAGCCATAAACTTGTACACGATGCGCGTCTTGGACATGTTCTCCTCTTCCTTGAATTGCTCCTCCAGAGCATCCCAGATTTCATTGGCGGTCTTCAGTTTGTTGTCCGTCTCAGCAAGCCTGTTGGAGAGGCAGTTCAACAGGTAGTCGCGGCAGAAATCTTCATCTTCAACCCACTGGGCCTCGCCATCTGTCCCAAGAGCGACAGCACGTACAGACTGAACGGTGTAGAACACGTTCAGGTTCTTCATGCCGAAATGCGTGTTCCGGTTCCATGCACAGAATTCAGAATTGGAGAATTTCTCCAATTTGATCATCCGAACAAGAGTAATGCCCTTCGACATTGTGTCTCTTTCCAAAACAATAGATTTTCACTAGCAACCTAATGACGAGCAGAAAACTTGAAAGAGATCACCTGAAGCGCGTAGAGGCGAGAACAAAATTCTTCGGATCCAATCCAGTACTTGATATGCTCCACTTCACTGGTCGAAGAGTAGAGTCACGCTAGCACCAACGACAAAGAACCAGAATATCCGAAAAGAGTCACTAGGAGAAAAGAACTGTCGGAATTCCGATATCGGGAAAAACTACAACGGGGTAGTTACTGTTCTTGCGATCGACGAAGAGAGCATGTCGATCGACGAAGAGAGCCTTCCGGTCGACGAAGAAAGCAGCGCGATCGACGAAACAGTTATGTCACGCGATCGACGAAGAGAAACAGCGCGATCGACGAACTGATGCATGCGATCGATGAACGGAAGCTGCGATCGACGAATAGAACCTGCGATCGATGAACGGATGCTACGATCGACGAACAGAACCTGCGATCGACGAACAGAAGCTGCGATCGACGAACAGAACCTGCGATCGACGAACGAAAGCTGCGATCGACGAACAGAACCTGCGATCGACGAACAGAACCTGCGATCTACGAATCAGACCCTGTGATCGACGAACAGAACCTGCAATCGACGAATCAGACCCTGCGATCGACGAACAGAGCAGAAACAGAAAACTCGCGATCGACGAATCGGCGGACTTCCTTCTTGCGCTTCGACGAAACCGGTGGCCTTTCTCCTTGCGCTCGACGAATCGCGATGAAGAAGCGCGATCAGCGGTTGCAGTAGAACTGCCCTTGCAGGAAAAAAACGGCGGCCTTCCTCCTTCACGATCGGCGACGATGAGAACGAAAGGGGAAACCTTCTTCTTCGTCACAGGGAGTTGAGCGGCGAGAGCCAACCGCCTGGAAGCGATCGTGAAGAACGCCCGGTGGTATCGGAGGAGTGCGACGGGATGCATGCCTTTCTTCCTCCTTGCGATCAACGAAACGGCAGCATCGGTTTCTCTCTCGCGATCGGCAGAAAACCAAAGAGGAGAAGGGCGGTTACAGGAATTCCGGCTAGGGCTCACGAGAGACCTTCGAGAATGTTAGAATGGTGCTCGAAGCATTCGTGTGAGTGTCTAGTTTGGAACACTCTACTCGTTGCACCTAGCAGAGTATTTATAGGCAAACCCTAATTCCTCGGCGGGTGCGTGGATCCCTAACGGGTCCTAACCTACCGCTAAGCATCTGTTAACCCGTTATATTCAATATACCTCAACATTCTAACATACGAGTGCCTGACACTCTACTCGTTATATTCAACTGTGGAACACTCAATATTCTAATATACCTCTCGCGATCGGCAGATCCAACTGTGGAACACTCTACTCGTTATATTCAATATATATATATTTATATATATATATACATATACATACATACAAGTGCCCGACACGGGGCTCCGCCCCTACGGCCAAGCGCGACAGTACCCGGACGGCGACGACGGATTTCACCCACCCCCGACGCGATACTGTCGGGCGGCCTTCGGCCGCATCCAGGCGGGTTTCGCTCGTGCTCGATGCGCCCGCAGCATATACATATGAGTACTCGAAATGACCGTAAAAAAATATACATCAATATTACAATATTTATTTTGTAAAAAAAATACGTATCTACTTAAAAAGATTATTTTTTCTCTCTCCGCCGCACTCTCTCCCCCTCTATCCTCTCTTTCTCCATCCCACTCTCTCACTCTCCCGGGAATTTATTTTTATCTTTTTACATTAAAGATGTTTCGGATAAAATATGTGAAAGATCCAACTGTGGAAAATGAAAGCACGGTAAGAGCATGAACAATGCTATATTCACTTAAAATATAAATATATATATATACTAGCATCTTCGAACGGGCTACGCCCGTTCTCGATGCGTCGCTGCGGGCTTCGCCCGTAATCAAGCGGGCTTCGCCCGCTTGGCATTCAAGGCGGGCTTCGCCCGCCCCACCCCCTCGATGGGCTTCGCACGCCCCACACCCTTTTTAATTATTTATTTTAATAACTAACTAACTGCGGGCTTCGCCGGCAGCATTCAAGGCGGGCTTCGCCCGCCCCCTCGGCTGGTTTCGCCTGCCCCACCCCCTCGACGGGCTTCGCATGCCCCACACCTTTTTTTATTATTTATTTTAATAACTAATTAAATAAATTTCTTAATAAAATTAAAATTTTCAAATCTTTAAAATTTTAGTGTTTCTAAATTTAAAGCATTGCTTCTTATAGTTTTTAAAATTTTAAAATTTAAATTTAATTACTTATTATTCAATTATAAAATAAAATAAAATGAAATAAAATAATAAAAATAAAAACCGTGAACCCCCGTCCGCTTCCGCCTGCGGATGTTTGCCTTTGCCGGCGGCTTGCCCGGCCCCCACCGGTGGGTTCGCCGGCCACCGGCGAACCCGCCGGGAGTTGTCCGGCGGCGAGCGGCCAGGGCCACCGCCGGCGGTGGCCCTAACCGTGAGCCCTAAAACTGGGGCTCACGGGCAGGGCCGCCGGCGGGGGCCCTGCCCACTCGCCGCCGGACAACTCCCGGCGGGTTCGCCGGCCTCCGGCGAACCCCCCGGTGGGGGCCGGGCAGGCCGCCAGCGGCAGAGGGAGGCAGGGCAGCATGTGCTGCGCGATTTTTTGGCGGAAGAAAACATCGGGATTTCGGAAGTTGTAGATTTTGGATTTTTGTTGGTTTGGCTATTTGCAGGCCCGATCTTTTAATCCGACGGCTATGTTTGGTGTGCTTCCAAATATACATATTGGTTTATATAATAAAGATATATGTGACCCAGTGATGTTTGGGTAGATTATCCAAGTTGTTCCGAAGGAATTTTGCAATGTAAAGAATGGGAGATGGGTGGATATTGGCTAGATCCATGAAACCAGATAGCTTTCAAATCCATGAAACATTATTTATTTAGCATTTGACCAAAAAAACTTGGGAGATAAGAAAGAGGAGAAGGGAGAGGATCTCCTAGGCTCCGTTTGGGGAAACTCATTTTCATCGTTTAAGCGGTTACGACCGCATGAATCGGACCTTAATTAAGATTCGATTCATGCGGTCGTAACTGCTTGACCGATGAAAATAAGTCCCCCCAAACAAAACCCTAGTTTAACCCCACATGACGATGCAAAGAAACCACATTTTATACCGTTGACAATGATGAAAAACATATTATGACATTGAAACATTTTAATTAGCGCTATTTTTTTTATAGAAAAAACCAATCTTGGCCATAATAGAGAAAAGGAAATTCCAATCCATACTATCAAAATCCTTTTCCAAGTCTAGCTTGATGATGATATTTCCACCCCATAACTTTTTGTCTATATCATATGCAAGTTCTTTAACTAATGAAGTGCTTTCATGAATACTTCTACAACTAATATACGCACTTTGTTCTTGAGATATACATTAGTTTAAGAGAGGGTTGAGCCTAGTAGCTAATATTTTGGCAAATATCTTTGCGGCGAAGTTAGATAAACTAATAGACCTAAATGATTAGGGGATGTAGGATTTGAGGTTTTAGGGATAAGGGTCAAATTATTTGAGGTAAAAAAAAGTGAGTAAGATACCCCCTTCAAAGAAATCCTTGGTGGCCAAATAAATATCATCTTTGATGATGTCCCAATAATCTTGATAAAAATTGCTATTGAATCCATCTGGACCAGGCACACTATATCTATGAATGAAAAAAAAAATCAACTTTTTTTATTACCTCCGGGTTAGGGGCGGAGGAGAAAGAGTTATTTTCTAACTCCGAAATGATGGGTGAAATGAGATGTGATGGAGTTCTCCAAAATGGGTTTGCTCAAATCGAAGATTTTTTGCCGCGATCTCGACCGGCTCGACACTACAATTCCAACGGGTCAATTCATGCGGCCTAGCGGTGGCCGGCCGGTGCGACAGTTTGGCCGCCCGCGCCGATTGGGCGGATCTCTTTTTGGGGTTAGTGAGGTTGACTTTGGTCAACTCCACTTAGGCCCCATGACCCCCCACTAAATTAGTGGGGGGTGTTGGGATTCCGACTATTCGCAGCCTAAAATCCCTATAAATTAATGGTGCCCACATCAGACCATAATTCTCTTTGTTTATATCTCTCTTTCCTCTCTAAAAGAAAGGAGAGGAAATATAATAATTATTTTTAGCAGCTTGCAAGTCAAATGGGAACAATGGTAAAGTTGAAATTTAGATGAATACGAAGCTTCGACGCTGGTTGTTGATCAACAAAGATTCTCGTGGTGACAGCAAAATACAATTATTTTCTTATAATAATAAATATAATGTACATACATAAAAGCCAAACCAGCTAAGCTGCTCGGTGTTCGACTCTGTTTGGGGGGACTTATTTTTACCGGTTGAGCGGTTACGATCGCATGAACCGAACCTTAATTAAGGTTCGGTTCATGCGATCGTAACCGCTCGACCGGTGAAAATAAGTCCCCTCAAACGGAGTATTAATACCTGTGCCTACTACATCTATCAATAAATGTATTTATAAGTGTATTAAATACTCTCAAATCATTAAAAAAGTGCTTTCAAACAAAATGCAACCTTCATGCACGGAGTGGTGAAGCTCACATAGCGGACTTACATAGGGTTGAGTGTATTTAAAAAACTATTTTCTCAATAATAAAAAATAGGTTATTTGGCATGATCAATAATGTATTAGCAAATATATAATATTAAAATTATTACACAAAGTTATCTTTGCAGAGCATAGGAGTGCTTGTCTTTTATCTACGTTGTCATAAGTTCTAATCATAGAGATTGATATATTTAGTTTTATTTTTTTTATGAAAAAATTCATTATTATGTCATTGTTTACAAATTCTTTTTTATAAACAAATTAGTTGCTATGTTTAAAGTTTTATTTTTTATAAGCAAATTCATTATTATGTCTTTGTTTAAAAAATTATTTTTTATGAACAAATTCATTGCTATGTTCTTGTTTAAAGTTTACTTTTTTATAAACAAGTTAATTAGTATGTTGTTGATTAATTTTTTTTAATAAACAAGCACATTTTTATGTTGTTGTATAGATTTTTTTATAAATAAATATTGTAGTTTTTGAATAATTATTTGTCATTTTTTTTTGAATAATTTTATGCTTCACCCATACTTAGTACAACTCCTGCGTCCACCACTGCCTGTGTGGAAGAAAAAGGTACCATAAATGTTCATACCACCAACAAAAGCACCTTCTCAGCCAAAAAACAGATGGGGTAGAACATGCTTCATTCTCTTCATTAGAATGCAAGCCACCACTTTGTGCAAGGTATTTGCACAAGCTGAAGGGTCGAAAAATCATGCATGTCCAACACCTCAACTCCTATAGGATCCCAGTAGCATCTGTAGAAACACTAGCTTCTTGTGTAAATGAAGTGTAAATGAACCTTCTTGTGTAGAAAATTCTTGTGCGTGTATTTTTAGGAAAGATACTCAACACGAAAGTTGTAGATCTCGACGAGATCTACAACTTTCGTGTTGAACACTTTTCCTAAAAATGTATGTACAAGACGTATTTCGAAAAGGCACGTAATAACTCATACAAATAGAATGCGGATAGCCAAAACTACAGTGCAGATATCAGCCCAATAAATAATGTGGAAGAGTTAAAAGCTTATAGAGCTATCTTATGCATACAAAACTATAGATCTTTCTATAGTTTGGAAGGGGAACACCTTGATACCTATAAAAGGCAAGACTTCACGCCTTTGGAAAATGCAATTTTGTGAGCCGTTTTGGAGTCCTCTAAACCTCACTTTATAATCCTACTTTGTAATTATCTACTCTAACTGTATATAAAGTTTTGTGCAATTGTGTGAGTGCTCTGCCACCACGGTACTTTCTTAATATATGTTGCATACTCGCACTAACAAGTGATAGTAAAGCGACGTTTCACATCTAAGATTCCTTAAGCATTGTCTTCGACAAATTAACTTAAGGTGGAGAAGTTTGATGGGCATAATAAATAATGTCCATGCAGATTCAAAATGATCATTTTATTTAGTGAAGTAAGTGACTAAGTGTGCCTACAAGAGTGTGTTTGAGTGCGATAAATTGTCAAAGAAATGGCGGTAAACAGAAAAGAAGAGTTGGAGTTGAAGTCACATATCATAGTTCAACTTTCTCTTATTGAAGAAATGCTTGTGAAGTTGTTGAGGACGAGATCATGATAACACTATGAAAGAAGTTTGAGATGCTCCACTTAAAGAGATTTTTTTCATGTATCAAATAAATTTGAAGCAATGGTATTCACCATAAAAATAAAGGAAGATGCATTCATCAAAGACCATTTAGACAAATTGAATCAAATTGTTATGAATTTTCAAAATATCATCATTTAAGTTAAAGATGAGGATCAGAAGTTGATCAAATTATGCTCGCTTACTCCATCATATGGGTAATTCATGAATAGCACAATATATGGACGAGATATGCTTCACATAGAAGAAGTGAAGGCCTACTTACACTCATAAGAGTAGTATGGAAAGGTTTCATCAAATTAATTTGATGGAATATTTGTGAGGGGCAACCCATAAGTGAGATTGGAAGGGCGTCAAGCACAATCAAGATCAAATTTGAGGATCATAACGAAGATCAACGTCATTGTTGCAAAAATAAGGGGCATAAGTGCTAGGTTTTGTAGGTATCAAATGTGTAGCGAAAACATATGAAACCCCCACAAGCTTCATGTGAAACAAACTAATCAAAAAATATAAGTTATATATGCACCGAAATAGTAAACTCTGGTTTTGTTCCTGAAGAGTTTGTCGTAGACCAAATGCAGGAAAATATGTGTCTCTTTCGATATCCACCTGAATGCCTGAAAATCTGTCATAGTCCGTCCAATGGTCTCGCGGAAGAAAGAAAATCACTCATCTCTGATATGATGCATTAGCTTTGTTTCTATAGGGATAGTCTCAGTTTTCTCCTCTCTTCACTCCATTTATCTCTCTCTTTCTCTCTCAACCAAAGCCATATAAAAAGTAGCTTGCAGTTTCAAAAAGTGCAATGATTTTATATGCAAAGAGTGTGTGGAAACACTAAATAAGGAGTAATGAACATCCAAAATTTGGCCATTCGGTTTCAAAACTAAATGACGCATATTCGATTCTTAAATGGAATAAATAATTATGATATTAATTCATTTTAAATTAATTGTTATCTATTAATACATTTTGGGTCTTATGTTAAATTAAAGTTTGACTTATATATATATTAAACGCAACTCGGATAATACTCCTATTTAAGCATGTTCTTGATGTGCGATCTCATAAGTTTATATTATGTGTGTAATGAAATTAATTCCTTGATTGCTCTAAATCACAGACTCAAACAATATGATGAAAGATTGTCGTAACCTCAAGGAGAAGGAGAAATCATTAGACCCCGTTCGTTTGGATGGAATTGAAGACTTGAAATTGAAATTCGAAGTCGAATTCCAATTACGCCTTCGCTTGTTAGGTAGCTTTAATAATTGAAATTTGAGTTGAATATCATGGAATTGATTTTAGCCTAAACACAAAATCTAGCTAGACATATCAGAATTGGATGAGTCTGGCACGCTCGATTTATCGCGTTTTTTGCCCGGGCGCACGTTTATGCGCCCGGGCGCACAATTTTTCGCCCGGGCGCGAGTTTTTCGCACGGACGCGAGTTTTTCGCCCGAACGAGCGTTTTTTCGCCCAGACGCCCAAATTTTGCCCGGGAGGAAATTTTTCGCCCTAGCGCGCGTTTTTCGCCCTGGCGCAAGTTTTTCTCCCTGGCGCGCATTTTTCTCCCGGGCGCGCGTTTATGCGCCCGGGCGCACAATTTTTCGCCCGGGCGCGAGTTTTTCGCACGGACGCGAGTTTTTCGGCCGAACGCATGTTTTTCGCCTGGACGCCCAAATTTTGCCCTGGCGGAAATTTTCCGCCCTATCGCGCGTTTTTCTCCCTGGAGCGCGTTTTTCGTCGTAGCGTGCGTTTTTCGCCCGGGCGCATGTTTTGTCACCCGGGCGCGAGTTTTTCGCCCGGACACGTGTTTTTCGCCGGGGCGCGCGTTTTTTCGCCCGGGCGCGCGTTTTTTCGCCCGGGCGCGCTTTTTTCGCCCGGGCGCGATTTTTTCACCCGGGCGCGATTTTTTCTCCCGAGAGCGTTTTTTCGCCCGGGCGCGAATTTTTCTCCCAGGGGAGAGTTTTTCGCCCCGGCGCGATTTTTTTCGCTAAAACGCGATTTTTCGTCAGGGAGCGGTTTTTTTTGCCCGCGCGCAATTTTTTCGCCCTACGAGTTCTTTTTGCTCGGGGGCTATTTTTCGGGCGCAATTTTTTCCCCGGGGAGCGGTTTTTTGCTGGGACGCGCTTTTATCGCCTATGCGAGTTTTTTTCGGCCGGGCGGGTGGAAAAATCGCACCCGGGAAAAAATTTGCGCCCGGGCCAAAAAATCGTGCCCGGGACACAAAATCGCGCCCGAGCGAAAAAATGAGCCCGGGCAAAAAATGCGCGCCCGGGCGAAAAAATCGCGGTTGTGCGAAAAAATTGCGCCCGGGCGGAAAAAATCGTTCTCGGGCTAAAAAATTGCCCCCGGGCGAAAAAATCGTCGTCATGACATACATTTGTTTATGATGTGATAAATATTAGTTTCTTCGTAATATTTTTCAATTCTTAAATTGAATTTTATTTAACTATCGAAGAAAAGTATTCATTAATTCCACAATATTCAACAATATTGTTTATTAGGCGAACGTTGGAATTGGAATTAGTCACCAATATTTAATTCCACAAATATTTATCAATATTCAATTCTAATATCGAATTCCAATTCCGTCCAAACGAACGGACCCTTAGATTTTTCAAGCACCGCTCAGAACGAATCATTTAGTGAAGGCTTACTCCCCCCCCCCCCCCCCCCCCCCCCACACACACACACAGTATGTCTCTTATCAATATTTAAGACTTACTTCCCCCCAGTATGTCTCTTATCAATATTTAAGACTCTTGGATTTTTTTCGGGGTGCTCATATCACAGAGCTCTAAATCAAAGTTATTTGGCAACATATTGTGAAAGTGGAGGTCAGATCTTAAATTACTCTAGAGGGGGTGTGAATAGAGTATTAAAACTTTTTGTTTAGTTTTATAGCAGAATTTAAAATACTGTTTAAGTATATGTGTAATCAGTGAGAATTAAAGATAAAAACAGGAACAGTAAAAAGCACACAGCACAAGCACACAGAAATAAGCAAGCACATAAGACACAAGGAGCTATAGTAGTTCCCCAATAAATTTGGGTACGTCTACTCTTCTACCACCCTTGGTAGGAATCCACTAGGAGGGTTGATAAGGTGCCCAGGCACCAAGGGGTTTTTGATAAGGTGTCCACACACCAATAAGCTTTTGATAAGGTGCTTAAAAACCACACAAGGATTTTTTGATAAGGTGTCTTGCCACCACTGGGTAAACTTTTGAAGGGAGTATTAACCCTATACAAGATGAGATAAAAGATTTAGAATGTTCTTCTCTGTCAATGATCTGAGAGAAGACAAATGATGTTGAAGCAGAAAGCTCCCCCTGTCTGATGAGAGTTGATGACAGCTTTGTGGACAGAGCTTTCTCAAACAGAAGTCTTTGTAGCAGATTATCTGGAAAAAATTAATCTTCAGATTGTTGTTGCTCTTTGAAAGACTTTATCTTGCAGCAGATCTGAGAGATTGAATCTTGTTCTCAGAATGATGAGAATGCTGCTTTGATGAAGAAGAAATCTGGAAAGAAAAGTATGTTCTCTTCTTCTTCCTTTTCTAATCTTTCTTTTGTTCTCCTTGTTCTGTGATAACAGAGAGACTGAGAGATGGTGAAGTTTTTTCTCTATTATCTGTTAGAAAAATCAACTGTATCTCCGTTAGATTATTTTCTTCTCAAATAACTTGTCTGTATTCAACTTTAAATCTTCTGCCCTTTAAGGAATATATTTTTCTGACTTAAATCCTTCTTGGAACTAGGTAGCCACCCAAAAATGACTTTGGCAGGTCCTTTCAATTCCTTTTGTCGAGAAATATGCTTTGGCATTAAATGTCAACGACTATTCTTCTTCTTGGAATAGAAGGAATATAAGGATATAATAAATAAGAAAGATATCCTTACATGGCTGACTGAATACGTCCAAGGAGAAATAAATATATCCGTTATACTGCTGATTTGTGTTCAGAGAATTGATATCCAACTGAGAATATTAATCTGAGCTTCAGAAAGGAATTTGTCGAGCGCTGGCTAGAATTCGTCGAGCGCCGCTGGCCATTTATCAAGCGCTGGCTAGAATTCGTCGAGCGCTGCTAGCCATTTGTCGAGCGCTGCTCAGGAAATGTCGAGAGCTGGAACTGTCTATATTTCTTCAGTCTGCTGGAAACAATTTGTCGAACGAATCTGGTCATTCGTCGAACACCACTCGCCATTTGTTGAGCTTGAATTTTCCTAAGTTCTGACTAATCTAATCAGCCTAAAACTTGACCCTAAGACTATACAATGGGGTCAATACAGATCCTAATCAACATATAGTGATCCTAGCCCAAATCAGTAATTGGGTTGTTCCAACATATTGTGTTCTTGATTGAAGCTTAATTAGTATTCATGAGCAACAATATTATATGCAAATTCAGCGAGATTGAAACAATATGGATCATGATGTGTGATGGGGTCAACAAAATATTGATGGATGTCCAACACATTTTGGACCTGAAGAAGAATCATATATCTCTTCAAAGCTTTTGATAAAATTGTCTGCAAGACTATGATCAATGAGGGTGTTATTGATACGCAAGTTTCATAGTGTTTTACCTCATCTTTTGCATGCTTTTCTTGGATAAATTCCCTATTTCCTGCTTTATCTTATACGATTTCCCTCATTGGAACGTTGTGTTGCTTGAAATATCTGTAATTTTATTGAGATTGTTCAGATTTGGGAATTTTCTAATTTGTGTGAATCTATGTGCAAATTTTATCACGCACGCCCGTGCAACTTTGGTGCACGTGCGTGCATGTTTTGCTGATTAATTTGGTGACCTGGGCTCAAATTTTGAGCTATGCTATTTGGCATGTGTTTTACTCACGCACGCTCGTGCGCATACTGTGTGTGGTCGCGCACTTTCATTTCATTGAATTCTGAGTTATGTTGTCGGACGTGCGTTTTACTCACGCCCGCCCGTGCGTCTGCGCTTGTCCATATGCTGGTCATGTGCTTCTTAACTGCAATGTAGCTGCATCACGTACATCTAATTCCATAGGGGTTGTGCGCGCTCCTTTTTCCTGTTGCTATTTAAATGAATGTTAGGGCTTTATTCGGAGGATCTGAAGTCTGGAGCTCGTCCAGACGTGCACTGTCACCTCCTCTCCGCCTTGAGCTTCTTCCTCAACCCCTCTCTAGCCTTCTCGAGTGGATTTCAATCTTCCTCTTTCGTTCTCAAGGGTTTCTTAAGGTGCTTAGAAGTGTTGGTTGCAGTATTGGAGTTATTGGAAGATGGTGGTCGTAGATCCGAAGATTGGTACTAAAACCAAGATGATTTGGGTTAACGAAGGTGGTGATATCTCCTCCCGACGACAGTCGTAGCAGAGACATTGGAAGGAGATTCAAAACTGTGGTTTCTTTTCCTCTCCATGGAAGAGACTCTTGTTCCTCTCTTTATTGAATGACACTTTATTCTCGCTCAATCTGATTGCGAGTATTTTTTTCGATGTTGTTGTAATGAACTAGAGTTTGTTGATGAGTAAATTCTTTCATAATGCTTGAACCTTGAGTAAGTTTAGATTTCTTCAGTTCTTGCTCGCAAATTGTTCTCACCAAACTAATGGATTCCACTTAGCTTGCTAATGACATCAAAATCGTCGGATACTACCATTCCATGCTCCCGATGGATATGATAATTCTCTAGTGAATCACTCACTATTTTTATTACTTGCGGACGATACTCTTCTCGTGCACTATGTTTTTGGCATTATTGCCAAGGAGCACGAAATATTTCTAGAAGTGCTTTGATTGAGATGGCATGGCAGACGATTAAGCCAATTTTCCTATTTTTGTTCTTATTTTAGCGTCTGTTCTTAATATTCCACTTTTCACCTTGTTTTGTGAAAGTATTTTGAGTTCGAGTGTTGCAGTGTTAGTTATTCTCGTTAATGCAAAGAGGGGATAGAGAAATTTTACTTTATGACACCGAGATTGAAAGTACATTGAGGAGAGTAAGAAGAGGAGTAGGAGTAATGGCTGATAATCAGGACATATTGATGTTGAGGATAATGCTCAACAACCTCCACTAGGAAGACGATGAGAGAATATTCTCTCCCAACAGTAGGAAGTGTGTCACCTGTCATTTAACCAGATCACAACCACACGTTTGAGATAAAGCCAGCCAACATCCATATGATTCAGAACACTATCCAGTTCTCAGGTCTTCCTCTTGAAAACCCGCAACTATATATTGATAGTTTCCTAGAGATCTGTGACACATTTAGATATAATGGCGTGACTAATGATGCCATGAGACTCCGTTTGTTCCCATTCTTACTACGTGATCGGGATAAGTTGTGGTTGTTATTTGAAACCCATGGATCAATTGATTCATGGGATAATTTGCAAATGAAATTCCTGGGAAATATTATCCTGCAAAAAGTCTTATGCAGGCAAGGAATGAAATCACAATGTTCAAACAACTCAACCTGGAGACTTCAGCTGAAGCAAGGGAAAGGTTTAAGGGTTTGTTGAGAAGGTGCCCACAACACGGGATTGAGATGTGGATGCAGGTGCAACTCCTTTATCATGGTTTGGAACAACCCATACATTCCTCTATCGATGATGTTGTCGATGGATCCCTAATGAAAAAGACTCCTAAGGAGGCACTTGACCATATTGATGAAACGAACACAAATAATATGCAATGGGGTGGCAACAGGAATATGCAAAGAAAGACGACATGGGTACTTGAGGTTGACAAAATCACTGCCCTTGCCCGCTCAACTGAGCTTGATGAGCAAGAAGCTCGATAAATTAAGTGCCCCCATCGCAAGCTCTGTCGCACCTGCAACAATATTTGTCATCTCTTGCAATCATTGTGGTGCACCTAGGCATCATTCCTACGAGTGCAATTCGACATTGAAACCCTTCTATGCACCTAAGGACTTGGAAGTTGTTGACTATGTTGGGAATCCGCAATATGGTAATTTTCATTCGGGCAACTACAACCGCGCCTGGAGGAATCACCCAAAATTTTTGTGGAGACAATGTCTTCATCAGGGTGGTCCTAGTGGCGGGAGGCTCTAAAGCATATCAAAACCCTACTCAGCCTAAGGAGAAGGACGATTTTGAATCCAAAATGGAGAGGTACATGGAGCGCACTAATGCAACAATGAAGAACCAGAGGGCAGTGATGCAGAACCTTGAAATGCAATTGGGTCAAATGGGAAAAGTGTTTGCGGAAAGACAACAAGGGATGCTCCTGAGTAACACTGAGACAGATCCAATAGAGAAGGCAAGGATCTCCTCTGAGCCCGATCCAAATCGCTCAGGAGGTATAATTCTAAACATCAAATTTAATGATGTACATACTAAAGCTCTTTGAGATACATGTTCATCATGCAACATTATATCCCTCCATGATGTGGAGAAATTTAAAGTGGATCCTTGTGTTGATGAGCATATATCGCTTCTTCTTGTAAATGAATTACCAGTGTTGATCGAGGGTGTGGCGAAAGAAGTAAAAACACTTTTGAGGGTTAATAAATCATTGCTGGATTTCTAGTGTTGGGGTTTTATGAAAATGACTCCCCACCCGTGTTGGCAGCCCCACTCTTGAAGTTGCTCGGTGCATGTCGTTGTGCATCTTGTGGAGGGGCGCATTTCCGTACCATCTAAAAACTCAGAAAACTAGCCACCATACGTTGTATAAGATCCCCCCCCCCTCCTTACCGGAGGGTTCCCGGATCTTATGCCCAGAACCGCCATCTTACGATGACTCTAACTCACGGGTTAGCTGTCACCGCTCAACGCCGATCCTACCGGCTAGTTCGATCATAGCACAGGCCAATGTTACAAGAAAGAATTACTAATGAATATGACAAGTCCACAACCACATGCACATACACACACACACACACATATATATATATATATATTAATTTATTTATTTATAATGCGAATAGTCCACAATGAGAACAAAATGAAGAGTGCAAAGGCTTAAGCCTGATACAAATCCAAAAGTAAATAACAACACACTCTCTCTCACACTACACAATGTGGAAGCTAGTCAAAATACTCTCAACAACTTTTCGTTGTGTGGTAGTCGTGATGCACGACATCTGCTCCTCAGGGTCTGCTGTCTCGTCCTGCCTGACGTACTGCGGCTCACGCTCCTCGATCTCCTGGTGTTACTGCCACATCCGACCGTTAGTCAAAAAGACTAAGCCAATTTTGTCATCGCCTCCCCCCACGACTCCTAGGTACCGAACGGGAGGACGAAGCAGAGGACATCAAGGGGTAAAAGAAAGAGCAGGTGACATAAAGTATACTAGCAGTATATATGAATAATTGAGCAATAGGTACAATAACAATACGTACTAAGTGAGCAGCAATAAGTAAATGCAGCGCAAGTAAAAGTAATGAGTAAACTACTACGCTAACATCTAAAGTACCTTAACTTATATGAATGTTCATACAAACTTATAAGTTAAGATTTCTTGAATTGTAACTTATCATATAAAATAGCCCATATTAATTTATATGATAAGGATCTACAAGTGTTTATGCCTATAATATGTATGTATGTTATGTCGTGTTTATACAGTGCAACTCACTCACATGACTCTACGCGCACATACCTTTTGTTCTCACTTTTCGGAGGTAGCAAGCCTATCAGGTACTTCCGTCGTGGCAACGAAAACAGTGGATCGGACACTCCAATTCTAGGTGGGTATACACACTACCAAACTTAGACCTTACGTACGCTGTTGTAAACGTCCTAGGTGCACTTCCGTGAACTCTCGCGCACTCTTGCTGGCAACCCGCCAGTCTTTTATGGTCGGGGGTGCGTTACTAGAGATTGTCCTCCAGATCACAGTAAAGTAACCTACTAGCCCTAAAACTCATCACACCCCGCCAAATTCATCGTACTGTCATCAGTGTGACAA